>CM033025.1:7986087-10486087 GCA_019207045.1 Branchiostoma floridae x Branchiostoma belcheri | reverse complement strand
GCTTTGTCCATGGAATCTTCTGCCCAAAAGTACCTATGAGTCAGAGATGACAATACATTTGAGATTGTAATGCTGAGGAGAAGAAGTACCGGTATCAAACCTTTACTAGTAACAGGTCCATTTACTGATTTAGGGCTGTGATTTCATGCATTCTGGAATGTTGGTAGCTTAAAATGATGGAGAAACTGTTAAAGAAACTTGGAAGAAACTGATTGCAGAATCATAGATAGTATCTGTGAGGTTGTGTTAGGACTGAAAGGGCATTATGCGTCCAAGCCTTTTTCCGAACACAATTGACTGTTTGTCAACATTTGCTTATCAATAATAAAGGATGATGAAAGTCAATCTAATTCCACACAGTTTGTCAATAGAACAACAAAAGAGTATCGAATACTGTAGAAAGGACTCACCTATATATCTGCCACAAGCAGTCCACAGACGAATGGTACAGTCGGAACTTGCGGTGGCAATCAGCCTCCGTGGCTCCAGGTACTGTATCTCTACCACTGCTTTGGTGTGGCCACGGAAGGAGTTCAGGAGTGGGGGGGCTGTTAGGTTTGTGCCCCGCTGATCAATGTCAAAATCAACAGGCAAGTGGTATCTCGTGTCTCCTGCAAAATAATTATTTGATGTCACTATGAAGCACTAATTTGGCTCTTGAAAGCACCTGATTCCTATATTATAATGAAAAGTCACAACATAAGATTGAAAATGTGTGATGACAATATGTTGATGTAAACAAAAATCACCTTTGTACTTTCTTTCCTTTGCACGCATTTTGAGGTTGTACTTGCCAATATCTGAGTTCAGAAATGGAAATATGCTCTGAATTTCCTTGTCTCTGGCATCATTAGGTGGTGGGGGATTCTTGATGCAGTATCTACGGATATCCCACACCTAAAACAGATGAACAAGAACAGTACTGGTAAACATGTCCTTGAAATCCAAGTCATAACGGTACCTATTTTGAAGTAAACCATGTGGGCAGGATCAGGACAATTCAGCCCTTTTCAATTCTGTCAGCCAGGGTTAGGGTTAAGGTTACAGTTGGGCACTAGTACTATGGCCAAGTTGACCGGGGTGTTGGGCCAAGTTGGTAAAGTAGCAAAGCATCTAACATTCCTTACTAACTAGATTATAGACAAAGCTTTTATTCATGTCCCCCAGGGACTTTGCTCCTTACCTTGATGTACCCTGCTGTGTCTCCCGTCAACAGAAATTCATTGTTTGAGTCTGTTTCCATGGCGAGGATACCAATGTCTTTCTCCGTTGCCCGGAACTGTCCCAGCATCCCGCCCTTGTGGTGGATGGACCATGCCCGGACCCAGCCGTCTGCCCCACAGGCCAGCAGGATGGCGGTGTCCTGGTTGTTTTCTCGGGTGGACAGAAAGACGATCTTGTCTATGGCTACATTGTACTTACTGACCCTGCGCTGTCTCTCTGCATGGTACTCAACTGTTTCCAGACTGGAGGAGCTCTGAGCTGAAGTCACTAAAACAAAAGAAGACAAAATGATACAATAGGTCAAGACTCTTATGAGAATGCTTTCAAGTAGATATGTTGGAAACAGAAAATTGAAAATGACCATGAAATCTACCGGTAACATAACTTAATATATTTTGTTGGCTCAAAGTATATTTTCTCAACCTAAAATTAAATCCTACCTTGTTCTTCCATCATACCTCCCCAACCAATGCTGGCTTTTCTCGCATCAAACTGCAGCCCGGTATCTGGCTTGGACCCTTCTTCACTGCTGGTCTCACACTGCTCTTGTATAGGACATTTTGACTGGCTGTTAGTCTCCTCCTGCTGTGTGTTGGTTGGTCCAGGACTGGTCGCATCAGACTTGCTGGACATGTGCCATACTGTATATAATTTAAACGAAAGGCATGACAAGCAGTCAAAAGGTTTGGTGCAGTTTTCCATTACAGAGTCAGTGTGGGCATGGGTTTCCTTGCAACAATGCCTATGTTGCAGACCACAGGATCTCAACTGTTCTATACAAATTGTAGTATGTTGTGAAGTTGCTAAAGAGAAATTCTGTACAAAGTATAACTTGCATAAGAGCAATGGAACTTTCTTCTTATTCAAACATTATAAGGAACATGTAATGCTACCTTACCCTTGATCATGTTTTCACGTGAAGTTTCCCCTGGTACACCAAAGCATATAGGAGACATAGGATAGGCACCATGGAAGGCATTCAGACGACACAGGACATGACCAGTGTCAGCTGACCATAGAATGATGTCCTGTGTTCATGTCAAAAACAAAAGTCAATAAAGTCCACCCCGCATCTAAGTGCTTAGAGAAATACTTTAGCAAACCTGAATTGATTTTCAAGTCCTCTGTTCTTATCTGTTACAAGTTTCTCCTCTTTATATTCAACTTGTCCTGTCTCTCCATAGCCTCTACAGCTCTAATAACACTTTGTTTTTTGTTTGAACCTATTATTTATTCATGAAAGCTCAAATCGGCCTGCAGGCCGCTTTTCATTGAGGTCATGAGGGAAGAGGCAAGGGTCAGACAAAGTATATAACAGAGATACAGTTATGCCATATATAATCGTTTAGAGTCCTATAAGTCTATATACACAATTTTGACATACGTACAAAGAAAGAAACTGCTACATGATTCAAGTCTGTTCATTTTGGCCGTTCCCATTATTTTCAGTCTCTGCTCACCTCACCACACATCACCTGTTCCTTGACTACAATAATCTAATAGTGAAACAAGTTAGACCTTTTAAACATCACCAACCCTTGGAAGGCATTGAAGACTTTATTACATTACTTACCCCATCGTATGAGCTTGTTGCCAGAATAGACAATGGGCTGTAGTAGGAGGAGCACAAGATATCCTCCCCATGGCGCACAGGCCATACCTTCATATCATCATCTTCATCACCTTTGGCATCCCTACACGACAACAGCAACAGTTAGTGTTTTATAGGTCCAGCCTGGAAAAAATCACCATAATCAGTATGTTTACCCTGACAGTTTTTACCTTCATATCATATAATTCCATAAACTACTCACAGTAGTCTCCACCATAATTATGCTTTCTATGGGGAGAAGAACCCAAAGTTGGCCAGTGGCTACCATTGGGTAACGTAAATTTTACCCTATTTTTGCCAAATTCCATACCTTGTAGGAAAGGCATGGTGTTTGCTGTATTAACAGGAGTAAAACAGCCTCGTTAAAAAGATGTATTGCGATTGGCAGACTTACAGGTGGCAGACAACCCTTCTATTCCAGCCTGACACTGCGATGTGCTGCTTGTAGCAGATAATGCTCTTCACCTGCAGAGGTTAGGGAAGGCATTTAAAAGAGATACTTAGCATTTTCTGTCCCAGAAAAGTCTTTAAATGGCATTGGGGCATGGGACTCAGAATTGGGGCATCGGAACATAAGGGTGTAGCCTCTCTATCACATGTACCTCACATGTATCCACATGTTCAAAGTCCTTTAACAAGGCACCGTTGTTGAAGTTCCATATCTGCACCTGTCCTGCCTTTGTTCCAGTAATCAGGCGACGTTCTGGATTGAAGAAAGTCAAATGTCAGTACATTTATCTATCTAAAAATAGAGGCATATTCTCAGAGTCATCGTGTGAAAAGAAGGAGCTGTATTCCCTTTTATCATCGCTCTTGTAGGTCGGCAGTTGAAGGGAAAACTAAATATCTTTAGAGACGTCTAAAATGAGGTTCTCTTACAGTTGAGACATCTTGTCTAAAATGGGTTCTTTTACAGTAGAGGCATGTTGTTACCATCAAACAATCAAATAAGCAAGGAACAGGCAACTGTAACAAAGTTACATAAAATGCTGAACTCACTGGTGGGGTCAAAGCACATGGCCGTAATTTCAGGACAGTCTTCTTCTTTCCCATGGTGTATGGAGAACTGGATAACCTTCTCTCCATTGTCGATGCTCCACACATGGATCATGTCATCATGGCTGACACTCACGATCTGCACAGGGAACATCACAAACTTGTTTGTGAAGAAGGATTGTTTCTGAATATACCAGCACTGAATGAATTGTTCTTCAAATCAATTTTATTGTTTCTGTCATCTCCTTATTACAGTATCTGTACGTCTGCAGATTGTAGATCTAACGTTATATGTCCATGAAAATGGGTAGTCAGACAACTGAAGGAAAAATGTAGCCAGTATTCTGACATCTAGAGAGGAATTTGACAGCAAGCTTATTTAATGACTGTTCAACTCTTACCACATCAAAGAGATCATTATATAGGATTGTGCAGATTGGCTGTTCATGTGACATCGTCTCCAGGGCGTCCTTGTCTTCTTCTATTTTCACACGGTCAAACACAGCAAGCTGGGAGGCATAAAAGGAAAGTACGTTACAAGGTCACATTGACACATCTATAAAAACACAGGATTTGTGGAACAGGATTTGTTGAGGTATGTATGGTGGGTATTCTCCTCCCAAAATAATAGTCTTACTAATAATGCCCTGTTCAGCACCAGGGACAGCACCATCTAGCCAGTAATTCATGTATGACATGTTATTCAGCACCAAGGACAGTGACATACATCAATGTATGACTGGTTAGTTTGGAGCAATCTCATCCACTGATCCATGAGTAGCCACTGATTTCCAGGAACAGTGCTATGCAGGTTCAACCCTAATTTTGACACCACTATGTTCAGCTGCCCTATGTTCAAACACCCTACATTCCAATGCCCTTAATAGGGATCATTCTGACATTAGGAATACTGTTAGAAGGTGTTGGAACAGGGGGGCATCCGAACAAAGAGGTGTTGGAACATAAAGGTGTCAGAACATAGAGGTGTTGGAACATAAGGGTGTAACCATACATCTGTGTTTAAAAGAAGAAAGGAGGCATCAGTGTTTGTATCCGTAGTGTTTGTAGAGTACACTTTGATGACTTGTACTCACCATGTTATTGGCTAGGATGATGGAGTCAGTCTTCTTGCTGTAGCAGCTGACGTTGATGGGGTGGTGGCCCATGGGGACATTCCTTGCTGGGATGCTCTGGACACAGTTGTGCTCTCGCACGTCCCACACCTTTACATTCTGTGACGTGAAATGGAGAAATGCACATGCTCACAAACAGTCCTAGTATGCCAACTTATGTTGAAAAGCATATTTGACTTCATGGCACACTTCCGTGAACATTGCTCAAGATAATGTTTTTAATCAGTTAATTTGAACACAAATTAAAGCATGATGAAAGAGATCTCCTTCCCCTTAATGTGACTCTGATTACGAAGTTGTTGTAACACACGAGTCATCATCCAACACGTCCAGCCCATACCTTCCCCTTGTCCACGGACACAATGTGCTGGCCCAGGTCTGTCCACATGACATGCAGCACAGCAGAGTTGTGCCCACGGAACACAGTGGTGGCCTTGGTGGTGACGTAAGGGTTCCATATACGTACTGACCAGTCCATGCCTCCAGTAGCTGCAGTAATATGGGGGTGTCAATTAACTTGAATAAAAAATCCCAAGTATCATAAAAAAACACATCCTATAAAACTATGTACATTCTTCTAGGTTAAGAGGCATGGAATAAGTGTGAATTATTTATTCAATCATCTGTGTAAATGTATACTGTTTTACAATTTTCTTCATGCTTTTGAATTGATTTGGGGGTACAAATGAGAACCATTCCAAGTATAACACTAATAGACAAAAGCAGATACTCAAGATAGCTTAATTGTATGTTTTGTGCACACATATTATGTCATAATTGATAAAAGAATATAATTTCTGCTTGCTACTTACCGATAACGTTCTTGATGCTACAAAAGTCCACAGCACACACTCCTTTCCTGATCTTAAAGAATGAATGCCTGTAAGAAACCAAGTCATCACAATTGGTCTAATGCAGCTTTGAAACTTAATGTTCAAGTTTCAATTCTCTGCTGATTCATCATCGCCTGCATCATATCCTTCATTTTAAGATGAAGCATGAAGGGATGAAAGTGTCAAAACTTTC
Source organism: Branchiostoma floridae x Branchiostoma belcheri (assembly GCA_019207045.1). Classification (NCBI taxonomy): domain Eukaryota; kingdom Metazoa; phylum Chordata; class Leptocardii; order Amphioxiformes; family Branchiostomatidae; genus Branchiostoma; species Branchiostoma floridae x Branchiostoma belcheri. The sequence goes on along the minus strand of CM033025.1, from coordinate 10,480,096 downwards.
TAATTAGGCCTTACTTACATTTTTTTCAGGTTAATGTCCCCTGCAAACAGCGCTGTCTCAGTGTTCACAGAACAGGAGAGGAAAAAGCCGGACTCGCTGCAGTACATCACTTTCTTTACCCAGTCATTGTGCAGCTGAATTGACAATAGACAGAACGATTTCAGTGATGTATTCAGGCTGACAAGGCAAGCCATGCCTTCTCTTTACAACTGCTAGTTGATTGAATCAACTAAGTTTGGGAAAGGTGTCAAGTATGTATCCAGGCTACATAACATTACTCAATCTCATTATTGAAAGTAACACATATTGGAAACTATATATATATATATATATATATATATATATATACATATATATAGGAAATGTTTCTCCCTATAAGCATGGAACATACTAAAGTCACATCGACTTAGTTTACAGCAAGTTTCTGAACTTGAAATTTGAAGTTATTCTGTTTCTATTTAGTAAAAAATGTGTGATTTTGGAAGTAGAAAACACAGAGTGAGATCAATAAAGCGTAATCATAGGCAAGACATCCTTACATGATGCTGCACTGCCTTCACACCCTTTACTGCGCCCTGCTGCAGAGCAGCAAATGGGATCCGCTTGCAGCCTGCTAAATGGAAACAATGACTGATGACAACTGAGTTTTTTCAATGAACATTCAAGACTGACTAAAGCTAAAACTCTTGAACTCATGATGATTTAATACCATGAATACATAACAGTTTTTTATGGTCATAGTGTAAAATTACTCGAGCTCTTTCTGTCATGTCACAATTCAACCCTATAAACAATATCAATATTAATCCTTGATGATAATGAACTGTATCTGAACATAACTACATATACATCCATCCGTTACTGGTGCTGTTCAGCACCAAGGAGAGTGCCATCCACACAGGAATGGCTGGTGTTTTCGGTTTTGTTTTGTGTTGTTTTGTTTTGTTTAGCACCAAGGAGAGATACACTCATTCATCCATATCACTTCTCAGTGTCAGTTTTCGATGAATAGATAGGACTGCCCTTGGTGCTGAATTAAACCAACCTGCCATTCAAGAATGGATGGCACTGTGCTGAACAGCACCAGCCATGCATGCATGTGTGTGTTTTCATACCGCCTGTGAGAGCCGAGTCTCCAAACAGCCCAGCACCGCAGGCCTCGGAGAAGACAATTATGGAGACGTTCCCACCTGCATCTCCCATCAGCAGTATGCAGCTGTTCAGGTTATTGTAGTCAAACCTGAAGAACAAAAAAAATTAATGCGCATATTTATATCACGGACGTTGGTTATCATTTTCTGCTTTGAAAATAGGACGAAAAAAATGAAGGATTGATGGGTACGCTTGAAATAACAATTAGTACCAGTAGTCCATGGTCATTACAGCCTTGTCCAGTGCTGTGATCTGGAACTGCAGTTCGAACTTGGTTGCGGAGCAATCATAGAAACCTGAAAATGAAAGAGATTACATAAACATTTTTGAAATAAAAATCGTGGACAGCCCGTACTTTTCTTTTACGTAACTGTTGTTGGTTCATCATGACATTCACCACTGATGTTAATAGCAATCACGAATCTATCTTCTGTCAGTACTTTCCCCGCCAATTCCCTAACCCTGTTACAGTACTTACTTATTTCGCGCTCTGATGACGAAATAGCCACCATGTTGACGTTTGCCATGGCAACCAGGTCCGTCAGCCACAGGGACATCGTCTTGTCGCGCGGCTGCTCCAACTGAGTAAGGAAAATATGACCAGTATGTCTTTTGCCATTGTCAATAGCATTGCATCTTGGTATGCGTATTTCATTGACTTAACATGCGTATTCCAGGCCAACTTACCCAGTGATTTTGAAGTGAAAGAGAAGTTAGGAAAGTGTGATGGGATCTCCTTAAGGAAATGTTGTAACAAAAATGTGGCAAAAGTAAATATATGGTAAGTGAAAACAACTAACAGATGATTTGCACGTGTCCTCCGAGTCAGACATGTCCGGGTATGCACACGTTTCCCAGTGGCATTTTTCACATAATCTCCCCAATAAAAGATACTGAGCGCCAATGAACAAGGTTCATGGTTGCAACACCAGTTGTTGGATAATATCACACTGTCTTTCTTTCAAACTGAAGTGGCGCTAACCGTAACGGTCCGCTGCAGCGCGATCATTTCTGAGTTCCAGAAGTTGATGACGCCTTCCTTACTCATGGTGATGTAACGGCCGCCTGGGTTGTCCGCGTCGTTCGCCGTCACACCGTGCCGGTTGGTGAGCAGCTGGTAGTACGAGATAGCGTTGATCGTATCCCGATGGGAACTAAAAGAACAATCATCAGATGGTTAATGTTTCTATGTAATAAGCAAATTACCGAGAATGCCAACTTAGTGTGAATCTTTTAGGTACTTTTACACCACCATCGAATTAAGTCGCCCAAAGCTTCTGAATGAGTTCCGGTGTCTTTCAACAACTTAGCAACTGTTTTTATTAAAACTTATATCTGTTCATCGAAAGTACTGATACAGATGGTTGTTAACATTGTGAGCTGTCCTGTGGATATGTGTAACTGTACCTTGGAATTCCCCTTAGGGGCATGGGGAACGGCACCCCGCGGAAGGTAGTGGACATGATGTCCTTCTCTTGATATTCCAGAAGCATGTAGGACAGGTACTCATCCTATGGGAAGATGGAAAACGATGTCAAGCTACAACGCATGCTCCATCAAGCGGGAAGAAACTGGCAACTCTGTATGGTCAAGGGTTCAAACTTTTTATCCGAAAATTGTGTTTTGTTTTTGCATTGCATATATATAACCGGCAAACGCCTCATGCCGTAACATACTACGTTTGTAATGAACACCGGTACAAGCTGCACATCCGGACAGATTTATTTTGTTACATGAAAATATCGCCATATCTACAACTGCCCATAATGCGGCAGTGGTACATGGCATTGTGGTATGCAGATTGCATATCAAAAATCCCTATGAATCATCATTGAAGTTCGCAGTTGACCCCTTTCTGATTCAAATGAGCCGAAGATATCCCATGAGCAGTTCGACAATGAAGTTCTGTTTGTGTTGGGGTATTAAATCGCCTACCCAGTCCACGGTTCCATCACAGTTGGTGTCGACCTTCATGAAGAGGATTTCCAACTCGTGATCGTCCACAGTCTTGTTTCCCATGGTTCTCTTGATGGCCTGGCGGAACTCATCCGGGTCCAGCCCACCCCCGCCATCATCATCCGCCTCCTGTACAGGCAGAACCAGTCACATTTCATCTGTAACGTTGCTTGAAAAGGTACTTACAAGTTACATTTTTCTCTCAAGTCCCTTTGCTGTCATTGAAATTGAAAACCAAAAGTGGCAACTGACTCTGTAGGTAACCTTGTAACTTACGTAACTTTTAGCGAACTAGTGGTAACTGGTAAGCTGCAAACGTGTAATAGCCTAACAAAATAAGAAAACCGTGAACGCAATTTCCAACTGATAAGCTCATCTCCTTCTTCACCAGGTGAGGTGTCTATCAAATATCGCTCATTTGCAATTGAGGGGTCTTGTTAAGAAAACTATCGCAATCAAGCAACAGGATGACTAACGATGGAGTCAAGGGCTAAGACTATCATTATCCTTAACAGTATTCGTGTCTCACAAAAACTATCAAATGCTATCATGGGTACGGAGAGACGCATTGGCATGGATTTCGGGAAAATGTTTAAAAAATGGCATCAACTAGCCTCGAATATTTGCTGCAGTTTCTGCAGGTGGTCATTGTTCATCTGGTCCTCCAGTCGAGCGTAGTCCCCCTCTACTTGGGAGCTCGATCGCGACCCGTGGTGCATGCTTTGGCTCGCCATCTAAATGAAGACATGTGTTAGAAAATATACAAAAAGCTGTACATCTCCTGTGGCATTTCACTTTATCAATTTACAGCCAGCAAACACAACTGTGCCCCTTGTTTTAGAAGGTCTGGATAGCCATGGGTTGTCAGTTGGACAAACGTGTCGTTTTGTGTGTTTAACACCGGCTGCTCTGACGCGAATAGCTCCCATTCTAAATTTATTTGGCTGACACTACTGAAGATGTCAACTTAAAAACCAACTGCGATACATATAAAGTTAACAACACAAAGTACCGTAGCATGTAACGTGTCAGTTAATGTTGTGTTAACCTATAGCTAAAGCAACATGCGTCCCACTAGAAACTTGGTATTTAGTCTTATATAGTTCATGCAGCCGTGTGGGCTCATCGAAAACTCAACTTGGCCTTACCGTTAAGTGGCCTTTAAGATTCTCTGCTTGGCGGTGGTTGCTAAACTACTTACCGTGCGTCTTAGCTTGTTAGCTAAAAACAACTCTGATGATCATTCTAGAATATCATTGTGGTAACCACGTGTTTTGCGCACTTTCCTTCGCGTTCTCGAACAGGTATCTGTTGCGTCTTTATGGGTGATGTTATAATTAGGCATCACGTGATGAGACACATCGTTTCTATTATGACGAACACAATCGATGTGCAGGCTCGAGGGAAAGTTGGGAATATTCGTATCATATTTACTCAGTATCTTATTTACTGAAATATATAACGTTACACGTTAAGACAATAAAAATGTATATTTGCTGAATGGGTGAATATTGCTGAAAGTTTTGCTCATGGCATTCCTAAAACTTAGTAAAAGGTTGCGAATTGCACATTGCACAATGCGATTGAGAAAATTGCTCTTTAATTATTTGAGCGCAGGTCCACTCACATGAAGTCATCATTACTTTTTTAATATCATATTGGGATGCAGAGGGTGTAGTTGTGGTCCATGATGCCGACATCTATCACTAACAGTTAGTATTTACTCACACCTGTTGCGTCTTAAATTTTCATCTAACTTTTCACATGGAGTTGTCGGGAAACATCTCTCCGTGGATCCTGTCTAGGTTACTGTTGTTGGTAATGAATGGACCAAGACTATTATGTCACAAAAGAAATATTTTTTCAACATCTGTTGCGTCATTTGAAGACGAAATTCAAACACCCCCATTTGGCAAAATGAGCTGCTCCGTTCATGCCTGACCTTGGCGCATGCGTGCTGCACGAGCGCCATTTTGAAACGGGCCGAGCCGAAGTCAGCAGAGGAGTTTGACAGGAATTCCGCCGTGTAAGTTTGCAATTCTCAATTTATAGGCGACATTACACAATTGAATAGATATTCGGGTGATTATAGTTCGCATACAGTTGGTAGAATCGTTCGTTTTTAGCGTTAAGTGTTGTTTATTGTTTATGCGCACATGCCTGGACTGTTGCAGTGGGGAGGGCGCTTCCGTTTTACGCTCATTCATCAATGATGTGCAACAAGGTTTCATTTTCCCGCAGCACTGGTTTGGTCTGGCTATAACCGGAAATTCAGATTGCGTACTACTAAGGTGACCACGAAAATAGAGGAAAAGGTGCCATTCAATAATTATTGGGAAATGGAAATCTAGACATGAATGATTTTCACAAAATCTTGATGGTTCGGTTGATTTCTTTTAATAGTTTTATATCTCATAAGCACTCATTTTGTGTTCATATGTCACAAAGCCAAAGTAGCATCGAATTGATATTACCGAAAACGGAGTAAATGACATAGAAATGAGATTCCTATAATGACAGATCTCCTGCTTACACTTACAGAATGGAGTTGAATGACACCAACATGAAGGCCTTGGCAGGCTACCTGCAGAAAACCTTCTGTCCAGATGTCGGTGAGCGGCGAGCAGGTAAACTTCCTTCATTAAATGTCCTTCGGTTATCAGTGTTGTTCTGTTGTCAGTTCATCCAAGTGTCATTTTCGAAATTTAGAATCTGCAATCCATGATGTAGCCTATGTTGGAAACTTTCCTGTAGATTTGGGACAACTCATGCCAGGTGTCAGAATAGAATCTAAGATACATAGGAGATGGCAGCATCATGCACCATGACTAATAAATATTACATCCTGCATCATAACATGTCTGTTTAAAAAAAAAGAAGACGAGGCATGCACTGCAAGTGCTCCTTATGTATACTTTTGCCATACCATTTACTCTTCTCATGATTCCTGCTGTACAGTTTCTTACCAGTTTACTTTGCTGTACTGAGACATGACAACACATTATTTCCCAGCTGAGAAGTTTCTGGAGTCTGTGGAGGGACACCAGAACTACCCCGTCCTCCTGTTACACCTGGTGGACAAGGCTGATGCTGACATGACCATCCGTGTGGCTGCAGCCATCACCTTCAAGAACTACATCAAGAGGAACTGGAGAATCGTGAGCATAAACACATATTCTACTGTCTGGTGTTTTAGTCTCAGAACTTAACCAAAAGCAGTGTTGGTCGTTTTGCTAAGTAGTCGTAGAAGTGCATTATGTGTCTATAATCTTTTACTAGTTCAACAACAATTCCACAAAACACAAAATGTAAAGAAAATATGCAAGATATTTTTGTCCATGATGTCATACTCAAAATATACCACTTCTAATTCATAATCTTAAAAAAAAATTGGGAATCACTTACAATGCATTGACATGTATTTCAGCAGTGAATGCAATAATTTGTTGAAAGTAGCCTATTTGTACCATTGTACTGACATTGCTGAAGGTTATTACAGGCCCCATGAAGATCTGTCATTAGAAGGTTACAGTTGCAGTCTGTTCACACATTGTTCCTTTATCAGGTTGAGGACGAGCCTAACAAGGTGTCTGAGCCAGATCGTGATATTGTGAAAAAAGAGATTGTGGGCCTGATGCTGCGAATGCCTGAACAGATACAGAGACAGGTAAGCAACAAGTAGGTGATACACAAATAGGTAGAATTTACTGACGTTTGGTAATACCACATTACACACATACCTCCAAATTTTTGATGGCTGTCAGTCCATCATGATCACGCAACTCTGGCGAGAACTAGGTCACTCCGTGATCATGATGGACTGATAGCCTTTGAAAATTTGGAGGTTTGTGTGTTTACCTGTCAAAACTAGTCACTGATTGATGAAAAAATTCTACTAACTGTTAACATACGTGACTAATGAATCTCTTCAACGATAGACAAAATAAGAAAATAATAGTGCTAATGTGTTATTATTTCCAGCTGAGTGATGCTATCACCATTATTGGTCGTGAAGACTTTCCAGCCAAATGGCCTGGCCTGGTGGATGAGATGGTGAAAAAGTTCCAGAGTGGAGAGTTCCATGTCATTAACGGGGTACTGCGCACAGCTCACTCTATCTTTAAAAGGTAACTGTTTTTTTAAATAGTTTTTATTAAAAAGATAAAGATTATATGAAAACAGTTGGCGTGACTGAGAGTTTGGACCATTTAATATTTTGTTCTTGAAATGAAAGCCAGCCCTACACAGTTGTGTAAACTCTTTCAAGCATTGTAGAAAGGATCACCAATGCTGTTTTATATGTCATGCCATTATGATTCATGTCTTACCTGTTGTGCAGATACCGGCACGAGTTCAAGTCCAATGAGTTGTGGACAGAAATCAAGTATGTACTGGAGTCTTTTGCAGCACCTTTGATGGAACTCTTCAAGGTAAGTGTGACCCAATGACAGCTGTAACTTGCAGTTCCTTTTATCTGTGATCCTAATACAAAAATCCTTGACCTTTTTTAACACCATGTATGCATGTATGTTACTGGACCTTGCCACAAAAATAGAACAATATTACTAGTACCATTTGTTTGTATCGTATGCCTTATAAACTGCCTTATGGCGTAAAACACAAGGTTTGTACTGAAAATTACTAGCTGCATACCTGGACAGATTTATTTGATCTGCTAACACCAAGAAGGACCCCTACTGTTATTGATATGTGTTGTTGGCTCTTCAACTTGTTTGAGGTGTGGCTGTCCTCAAACACAGGACCTCCAAAAAATGTCCTATCAGAGGGGCAGCCTTTAGTGGAAGCAAAGTGATTTGTTATACCCGAGTCAAGTGTGGAAATTGGTGTACAGTGCCTTTGCCAAGGAGATACAGTAACATCAGAACCTGTCAGGGATTCGAACTCTGTGCCTCCAGGTTCAGAGTCAACAACCCTTAATTACCACAAGGCCCCATGCATTTGCATGCCAGTATCCTGTAGTACTGTATTTATAAGATAGATGCTATTTGTGTCTGTAAGTCTGGAATATCAAATGGTTAGACTTCGATTGATAAAGTAACATTTCCTCTCTGCAGATCACCATGGACCTGACCAACAAATGTGCTTCAGACCCAGTCAACCTGAAGATTGTCTTAAGCTCCCTCACACTCATCGCCAAGATCTTTTATAGCCTCAACTTTCAGGTAAGGATAACTCTATTGGGTAGATTACGTTTTCATATTATTTAAAAAGCACAAAATAGGAATAATTAGGTATAGGATGCAGTTATCAAATTTTGCTAGTCTTTTTTTGTACTGTCTGTAATTTTTGTTTCAGTTGCTTCAGTTTTGAAGCTGATGGTATGTAAGAAAACGACTTCCCTCAAGTCTTTGATTGTTTTAGTGGTTTAATGGTATTCAAGTTATTCTGGTCTTGGTGAAAAAGTTGCAATTTGTGATGTAGGACCTGCCAGAGTTCTTTGAAGACAACATGCAGACCTGGATGACAGGATTTCACACCTTACTCAAGCTGGACAACAAGCTGCTTGTAACAGATGTAAGTACTATGCATTGCAACCAGGGCTCGCAATTCATTTTTGGGATTAGGTGCACTGGTGCACCCAGCTTGGTGCACCAAAAATTTTTTGGGTGTACCACTTAAATTTAAGTAATAACCGAGTAATAAAACTTAGTTACAAGCTATCAAATTCTTAAACAAGTACCATGACAGACATTTTTATTATCTTTCTAATCTAACACTTGGATGTCAAGAATATGATGTATAATACTTTGATATCTTTACATACATAAACTTACACCCACGTGCACCCACAGAAAATAATTGGGTGCACAGCTCCAATTTTGGGTGCACCTGGGTGCACATGCACCCAGTATTTTGAGCCCTGGCAACAGATACAAAAACCTTTTACTTATAAAACAAGTTCACTGAGTTTACATATGCATGTCTAAAATCATGCATTTGTAACACGTATGCCTTCAGTAAAGCCTTATGTTCTAAAATCAGGCAAAGCCTTATGTTCTAAGCAACCTTTGTACTGCTAAAAACATTCATCATTTTCCATAACATCTGTCTTTCTCTCCTACTGTTCATGTTATCAGGATGAGGGAGAGGCTGGTCCGTTGGAGCTGATTAAGTCACAGATCTGTGACAATGTTGCGCTGTATGCACAGAAGTACGATGAGGAGTTCCAGCCGTACCTGCCACAGTTTGTAGATGCCATCTGGCACCTCCTCATTACTACAGGACAGCAGGTCAAGTATGATCTGGTGAGCACAACTGTGGTAGAGAGATTCTTATACCCGGACTTATCTGTAAAGTGGAGCCAGTTGTCATCTGATTTGCGCGGAGACTTATTAGAACTTTAAATCTTGTATCTCTTTTACATTTTTGTCTGACCTTTACCTCTACCCTGTTGTCCTCAATGAAAAATGGTATGCAGGCCAATATGAGCTTTTCATGAATAAACAAAGATTCAAACAAACGATAAAACAGTTACAAGATTTAAGCTTCAATATTTCAAAATATTCATTCGTGAAGGTTCATGTCTCGAATGCTATGAGTTCCTTTCTTACTAGATTCACTGGAGTATTTTAATGTATTTTTGCTGAAGTGCATGGAGAGTGAATTCTGTTGATATGAAAAGTTATAATACAAAGGTGTTTCCGTACGCAATGTAAATTGCTTATCAGCACTCAACAAGCTTTCTATCAGCTCTCTGATCCTTGTCAATTTGAAAACTGATATATTATAGCTTACAATGATAATAACTAAGTAAGACATATCCTATACCTCCTGCCCAGCTGGTGAGTAATGCCATCGGGTTCCTGGCCTCAGTGTGTGAGCGGCCTCACTACAAACACCTGTTTGAGGATGCTGCCACCATGTCCTCCATCTGTGAAAAGGTCATCATTCCTAACATGGAGTTCAGAGGTAAGTGGGGAGAGTGATTTTGCTATATAAAGAATGGCATGAGTTCAATTATTTAAAAGGTCTGTGCAAATGTGGCCTTATGTGATCAAGTTGACCTTATGTTATGGTAGAGTTATATATTTTTTCTGAACCTAAATCTGAAATCGGGTCTTTCGCCTTCAATTATATTCTCATTGACCAACAAAACAGGTTTCATCTCTCTGTACAACTCCTGTAGGACTCCTTTGATCAGAATAGATGTCATTATCAAGCTATCATGTAGGCCAAAGTTGCCTGGTGTCATACATTTCTATTGCGATTTGCATTTCTTTGATTCCTTACCTTTCAAGGCAGCAGTTGTACAGAGGAATATCCCTTTTTTGTATATGTATGCTCATCATCAGTACTTACCCAGTATCTCCAAGCCATGTTATAATGGTAGGCACATGTATAGTTGTAGTTCCTGCAGTGGCTGTAATCAGTAGTACTGTGTCCTCAGATTCTGATCAGGAGCTGTTTGTAGTGCCTACAGTGGCTGTAATCAGTAGTACTGTGTCCTCAGATTCTGATCAGGAGCTGTTTGTAGTGCCTACAGTGGCTGTAATCAGTAGTACTGTGTCCTCAGATTCTGATCAGGAGCTGTTTGTAGTGCCTGTAGTGGATGTAGTCAGTTATAATGGTAGGCACATGTATAGTTGTAGTTCCTGCAGTGGCTGTAATCAGTAGTACTGTTTCCTCAGATTCTGACCAGGAGCTGTTTGAGGACGACCCTGAGGAGTACATCCGGCGTGACCTGGAGGGCTCGGACATCGACACGCGGCGCCGCGCGGCCTGCGACCTGGTGCGGGGACTCTGCAAGTTCTTTGAAGCTCCTGTCACGCAGATCTTCTCAGCCTACGTCGTAGCCATGCTGGCGGTGGGTACATTTCGATATCCTGTCAAATCAACCATCAGCAAATGAGAGAATAGCTGAAAGAGTAGATGAGAGCATCTTAGAAAATTCTAAATGAACTTGATTAGACTTTATTGATTTGCTGTGAACAAACAAGGAAAAGCTGACATGAAATTTCCAAATTGTAATTGTAATTTGGTAATTTCGTCACTTTTGATGTATCGATGCACAAGATAATTTGAGTTACTTGGTAGATCTTTTTTACTCCCTTCAAATATTTCAGGAGCATGCCAAGAACCCAGCCCAGAACTGGAGGAAGAAGGATGCAGCTATCTACCTGGTGACGTCCCTTGCCTCCAAAGCACAGACAGCCAAACTGGGAAGCACTCAGGCCTCTGAACTGGTCAACCTGACAGACTTCTTCACCAGCCACATTGCTACAGAGCTGCAGGCTGCTAATGGTGGGGCATATGATCGCAGATAAGACTGTTGTAGAGTAGTAAATGAGTTGCTGGCTGCTCAGCTTTTACAATACTGACAAGTATTTTTACCCATTGGCCTTAGTCAATGCAGGGTCAGAACAGTCCTCTGAATCTGAACTCGTCAACTTTTCACATAATGCCTTTTCACATGTCATTGTCATACTAGCTTCACACATGCTGATTTTATCCCATTGAACTGATTGTCATAACTAATACAACTGCCATATAAAGCTATCTAACAAAGATACCCCTTCAGGTTCCATTATGCAATAGTTAGCAAGAAAAAATAGATGTTTACTCAATTACATGTATATTCTGCATTGATCAGACTGATATGTGTCGTCATAAGACTTCAAGAGTCACTTCTTATGATCCCTTAGAAGGGTTCTTTTTAGGAGACGATCAGCTTCCCAGACGTTTTAAAATTTTCCTTTACAGTGAACGAGCACCCAGTCCTGCGAGCAGATGCCATCAAGTACGTGACCACATTCCGCACACACCTGTCGCACGACCACCTGAAGGCCTGCCTGCCGCTCCTGGTGAACCACCTGAGTGCAGAGAGCGGTGTCGTGCACACGTACGCGGCACACTGCCTGGAGAGGCTCTTCACCACCAAGGTCAATGGGAAGCCAGTGTGAGTCCTTCGTGAAGTTTGTTTACTTTCAAGGTTTCAAAGATATTGTACATTCTACAAAGACATTCTGCATTGGACAAAAGGATATTTGGGTGTGGAATGTGCTGATGTTGAAAACTCGGTATTCTTTTAGAATAATTCTTTATGGATAGCAAAAGGATAGTGAAGAACATACGTCGATGAAGGTTAGACATGCAGGTAATCAGATACTCGAAAAAGCAGTTATTGAAGCAGCTGGATATGATTTTGGAAATGATCTGACATTTCAGATAGTATCCACTATCATTCGTCAGTTACACTGAGGATATCTGGAAGAAGAACATATTTATCCAAAACAATGTTGTAGCTCTTTGTAAATATAATGACATGACTTTCCCCACACCCAGTATCACCAAGGCCGATGTGGAGCCCCTGGCAGTGGCTCTCCTCACCAACCTGTTCAATGCCTTCACCCTGCCCGGGTCCCATGAGAATGAGTATGTGATGAAGACTGTGCTGAGGACCTTCTCCCTGCTGCAGGAGTCCAGCATCCCCTTCTTACCCTCACTCTTACCCAAACTCATGGAGAAACTTGCTGCTGTCGCTAAGGTGGGTCTGATGACATGAACATCAACCCTCTAGGTTCTAGGCTCTACCTGCCCTGATCATACACCAAGAGGTCAGTCTGGAGAAGATAAACTACTAAAGCTAGCATATGATGGGATGGGAGGACTTGAGTCAGCTTGAGTTTAAGAATTATAACGTTATATTGAAAAGCACATGACATTCCCTGGTATATGTAAGTTAAAATGTTGGAAAGCTGTGTAGATTACTCTGTGTGAATTTAAATGGAAACTGATCAATTGACTGTAATAGAAAAATATATTTGACTTTTCTGAAAAGATGGTCTACTCTTGAACCATTAGAGTAAGCCATAATTCCTTTGAATGTGCTGTAAGTATGACCACTCTTTCTCATTTACAAACGTCAGCCAACATGAAACCTTTGGACCTTTTTCCAGAACCCCAGTAAGCCCCACTTTAACCACTACCTGTTTGAGACCTTGGGCCTGGCCACCAGGATCACCTGTAAGGCCAACCCTGCAGATGTCACCAGCTTTGAAGAGGCTTTCTTCCCTCCCTTCCAGGAAATGCTGCAGCAGGATGTACAAGGTAAGGCTAGAAGGGCTTGCAAGTGTACATTATGTGTGTTGCTTGATATTACTTATGCCTGTATGGTGACTGAGGCAAATTGCTTGGACTGGAAAAGACTTGTGGGGATGCTGTCCTGACAGCTCAAATTGGAAAAGTCTTACTAACTGGTAGTCTTGAGCTTACCTCTGTATCTAAACGGGTAAAAATGTGGAACCTATATCACTTTCTCTGTGCTGTATCAGTAATACAAAAAGGAGTCTCTCACAACTTTGACCCATGTATGTTTACCTCTCCAGAGTTCATCCCGTATGTCTTTCAAATCATGTCTCTCCTGCTGGAGATCCGTGTGGATGGGATCCCCGAGTCCTACATGGCCCTGTTCCCACACCTGCTGATGCCTGTGCTGTGGGAGCGCAGCGGGAACATTCCACCCCTGGTCAGGCTGCTGCAGGCTTACCTGCAGAAGGGCGCCCAGGCTATCGCAGCTGCAGAGAAAATTGTATGTATAGACATGAGATATACTAGAGGAGTAGCTGTTGCAGTAGCTTTGTGTCACCTACTTAGTTAGCTTCCTGCACCTGTGGGAGGGTGGAGAATGATTTGCACACCCCTCCCTCACCTTTGGCAGACAGGTTGCCCAACCCCACCTTGGCAAGTGACTGTTTGCCTGCTCATCTGTCCAAATCAACAGGAGAATCCATTATGTGACATCTCCTGTAAATCCTTTCAGGAACCTTTAGTTAAGTTTTGATCTTCATGTACTGCATGTAACAAAAACCTAACTACTGTATTTTGAGATGCAGCTATTGCTAGTGCTGAGGTTTGGGATCTTATGGAATGAGCTGTTAGTCATAAAGTTACAATGTTTTTGCTTCATCCCTTTTTCTGTCAGGAAAAAATTAGCTTGTTTACATTTCTAGCATGCGTCCGTTATGTTGTATGTTTTATCCATTTCTTTCCAGCCCAGCATACTTGGAGTGTTCCAGAAGCTGATTGCCTCCAAGGCTAATGACCACGAGGGCTTCTACCTTCTTGACAGCCTTATAGAACACATGCCAGAGTGAGTACCTCATTGGTTCACTACTAACACCCTCTTCATTCTGTGATAAATTAGTTTACTAAAAGACTTGGCTATTTTTATAAATGGTAGCAATTATTCCAAGAATGTGCATTTCAAACGCAGCATAAGCAGAATTGGATGATACAAACAGTTCCATTTTGAAAATGATAGCATGTGCTAAACCATGATGACTATGATGTCAAGTGTCTGTTTTCCAGAATGTGTTTGTAAAGATTGCCCTTTTCTCCTTCCACTTACAGAGCTAGCTTGTCCACCTACATGAAACAGATCTTCCTCCTGCTGTTCCAGAGACTACAGAGTTCTAAAACAACAAAGTTTATCAAGAGTAGGACAACATTTTCATTGTTTTTGGTTAATTGATTGGTTACTTGGTTGGGTTTCCATAGCAGTGGAAGTAACATTGAGCCTTTTCTTCTTCTAGCACGTTTTACCTAGTACATGGAGATAATGTGAGAGACCCTGGCATTGATCTCAAAAAGCTACTCAAGTGGAAGGATGAAACATTCCTTTCCTATTCTGTACATACACAGTCCCTAAGATATGCTTTCTAAAACAGGTATGTCAATACATGAGCACCACTGGCATGAGATTTGCGGTTCTATGCAGTATATTTGATGCCGATTCTGATGGTCTTTTTGGTTTATTTCAGGTTTTCTAGTGTTCATGTGTCTGTTTTCCATCAAGTACAGTGCCACATCCTTGGTGCAAATGGTGGATGGCATACAGCCAAAGTAAGACAAAGTTGTGTTTGGACAAGCATGTAGTGGTACACCATAAAGTCTTGTTCAAGTCTGGTTGCATCAGCTGTTAAGATTTATCTATTGCTGTGTACTGGTACATATTGTGGGTATTTCATGTTGTGATTGAATTTGTAAACAATGTAAGAACATGTTTTTTCTTCAGACCCATGTTTTGATGGTGTATTTTACTGCTTGAAGCTTTTCTTATGTTGTAAGCTGCACTGACAGGTGAAAGCTCCCCTGTTTTCCTCTCCCTCCCCAGGATGTTTGGCATGGTGCTGGAGAAGTTGTTCCTACAGGACGTACAGAAGGTTTCCGGCCACACAGAGAGGAAAATCTGTGCTGTGGGCATGACCAAGCTGCTGACAGACTGCCCTGCCATGCTGGGGGAGTACCAGGCCCATTGGTGAGGACTTGTTAGGAGTGTTGTCGCCAGATGATGTGTGAACACAGTAGCCTTAAAAGTATTGATGGAGCTTTCTTTGTGCACAGTCTCACACTAAAACATTTTAGTATAAATCCTTGGATTGATGTACTAACTGAGGAAAGATCATCTAAACTGTTTTCAGTAGTCAAGTTAGTTCTGAGTTACTGATTTAAAGACCTGTGCAGACTATTTCCCCATGGCATCATGAGTCTCTTACTTTTCAAGTATGATATGACTATGATTGTCATGCTGCCTTCTTTAGGACACCCCTGCTACAGGCTCTGATTGGTCTGTTTGAACTTCCTGAGGATGACAGCGTCCCCGACGATGAGCACTTCATTGAGATAGAAGACACGCCCGGTTACCAGACTGCATACTCCAAACTGGTGTTCTCTGGGAAGAATGACCACGATCCCCTCAATGGGGCTGTAGCAGAGCCCAAAATCTTCCTGGCACAGAATTTGCATAAACTTAGTGCAACATGTACTGGAAAGGTGAGATTGAACTCAAACAGATCATATGAAGTAATGTGACATATTGAAGTAAGATGCACACACACATGCATACACATGCACACAAATACAAAAGATGTGTTAACTCCAGTATACATTAAAAATATACTTACAGAACAGATATGTTATTTGACCTGCCTTAATGTGCATGGAAGATTTCTTTGTGCATGGAAGATTTCTTGTCAAAAGGCTTCCTGATGTCTTAAAAGATCACTCCAGCCATTGAATTGACCAATAGCAAAATGAGAATTGCTCAGTTCTGAGATAAGGGCAAGTTCAACAGTTAAGTTATTCAGTTGTCATATGACTTATTAGTCTACATGTACATGTATGTGGGTGAAGGAAACTCAGCACAGAATTCTTGTTGTTTTGCCTTTTCAGATTCCTGGTATGATCAGCTCTGGCCTGGATGCAAAGGCAGCCCAGTACCTGCAGGGGTACCTCCAGGCTGCTAATGTGGCCCTGCAGTAGCAGGACAGTATAGGGAGGAGCTTACTGTCACTTCGCCTGTAGCAAGGAAAGTTGGTTGGGTTGACATTCGCAAATCATTTAATATGCCCGATGTATGTCTTGTGATACATGTTAAACATGCTTAAGTTGGATAGGCTTTTCCTGGCTGTGTAAATATGCCAACCCTTACAATATGCCAACCCTTACAACAAACCTTTTAGATGAGAAGATGATTGAGAGCATTCATGTGCTTTGCAGTAGAGCAAACAACAAGAACTCCTATCTCACATGTAGTATAAAGGCTTTTCTTCACTATCCTTAAAACTACAAGTAAGGAGAAATGATATGTGAATGTGCCGATAGCTCCAAGTTCGACAGCCTAAGTTGAGAAGAAAAAAGATGCAACTCCTCTGTAGGCTTTAACAAAGAAAGTGGTAAAGGTCTGTTCTCTTTCGTGTTTCAATGAAATTGATGTTACTGAATGTAAAAGATTTACTTGCAGTCAAACATTTTATACATAGAACAAATCCGTTACTGAAAGTCTGTTCAGTGAGGGATGAGGGAATATTGATGTCTAGTAAGGCAAGCCTTACCTTAAAGGTACACAGATGACATGCCCTGTACTGTAGCAACAAGATCAGATAAATACTTTGTATCTTTTGGTAGTTGTACAGTAGTTATCTGTTAACACTCCCAACTTGTTAGCACAAAAGCTGAGCTATGTGAACTATCATGAAAGTAATTTTGAAACAAATTAAAAAGTAATGCTGAAGCATGACTTTTGCATCATGTCTTTAATATATTGGGAATACACATTTCAGTTCAAATAATGACTCATTTTACAGAAAGTATCACTCCTTGTTAAAGCCTTTAAAGATATTACACTCTATACGACTCTGGCAAACATGTCTACAAAAGTATAGTTCAACGTATGTTGGGCATTACATAAAAGCTACAAAATGGAATGTCCTTGATTACATGTAAGATTTTATTTTCTTGGACTAAGAGACTATACATTTGATAGGACATAACTTCTTCATTGAATATGATTTTCTTCTGTTAATTCATTAAGTTGACATGATTACTTCCTAGAATCTCCACAATGACAACGATGAGTAACTACTTTTTGGTATATCTTATTACCTGGATGTCTAACCTACATCGATGTATGCTAAACCCTGTCTTAAACGTATCTTGAACACATTTTATTACGAAATACATGTAGATGTTGTAGTTAGCCACTGATGACCAGGAGGCACAGAATGGTGGTCAGTCCCAGATACAGGTCAGGTGTTTTGGTGCTGGCCTGTAGAAAAACACGATACATCATTTGTGTGCAGAGCACTGGTTCGACCCACAAGTTTTACAAGTACCAAGTCTACAAGAAGGATAAAAACATTGAGATTTAAGTGCTACATGTATTCCCTTCCAAAGCAAAGAGGATCAACATTAAACGTGAAGTATTGAGTGCTGCCCTACTTAAGCCTTAGTAGTTCACAACATGTTCTAAAACAACATTTTGATGACACGCTTTTATTACGAATGTCAGACAGCCGTCTTACTCATAACCACGTACATGTACTCTATGCCAATATCATCTTAGCCACTGGAAAGTTACCATATCTTTATACATTTGTATGTATTATGAATCACAACCGGACAGCCCCAATAGAATCAAATAAGGTATAATATGTACAGTATGACGTGTAAGATGTTACATACTTTGGCGGGCACCACAGACGTCATGACCTCGTAGACAGACACGGTCCCACTGGACGTCCCCGCCACCAGAAGGAGAGGCGTGCCGTTAGGACTCCTGTCCCCAGGAATAAAGCTGCAGTAAAGACGGACATATAGACATTGTCAAAGTCAAATACCAGAGGAGGAACAAAGCTGAGGAAATATTTTGAGCCATGTACGCATTTGTGTCGACTTAACATCCAGTGTATCAAGCGGACGCGATCCCATTGAAAGATAACACTTCAGTAGACAGAGATGTGCATAGTTACTATGGTACATGTATATCACTGTAGAAAATAGAATACGTGTATCACCTCATGTCCTCCGGGTCCATGTCTCCGACCTGCCTGGCCCGGTACGCCTCCTCCCAGGTCAGGTCCGCCCTGCCTCCCCAGTACACGCTCTGGAAAGTGGGCGTTATCTGTTCCCCGGTGTCAAGAGAGTAGATAAAGACGGACCCTGTCTTCTGAGCGCTGATGAAGATAATTGTTTGGTTCCCTATGCGACCGACAGTGAGCGACTGAGGCTCCGGTCCCTACGAATACATCATCATGATTGTAGTTATGTAAAATAGACAATGCCATGGTGTCAGAATGCTAAACGAGCCTATGAAGAAAACACCGCTATGTGTTGAATATGAGAAGTTGGGTCACTTTATATCGATGTGGATCGTAAGAACATACAATGAAGATGAAAGCCATGGGCAAGACGAAAGCGAACCGCACTAACCCTTTTGCATGATCTGTCGTCGAACTCGTCAGTTGGCTTTTCATCTGGCTTATCGTCGTACCGTGAATTGAAGATCTCCGGGTAGAACTTCGCCTCCATTCTCTCCAGGTCGTCTCCGCTGTCCCACACCAAGCTCAGGTCGTCCGCCCGGAAAATGGACACGCCCCGCCCTCCGAACGCGTGCAGCCGGTAGAGTTTGGACGGTTCTGTAGGGTCCAAGCCGTCAGCGGAGCTGAACCTCAGGCAGCCTGAAATCGAGACAAATGTTTATTTTGCAGCCGTTTGATTGCCACATGGACGAAGCTTTCGTCAAATACAACAAGTAGGAGGAGAGTGATAATGCGCCAAACATCACCAGGCAATGACTTTTGGAAGCCCTGAACCACCCGCACCGCTGCCATACACATTTACTATATTCCCCCAATATAATATCTTGCAATGTCCCTTCGGCTTTAGGCATGTAGATGTATACGAAAAAGTGTAATCTTTAGTACAACTGTATGTTTTATTCGGCTTACCTAACTCGGGGTCTTCGCTTAGAGCTTCTCTCAGTCTTTCCGACGGAAAAGAGGATGAGAGAAGATCCACTGAAACCAAGAATGAGATCCCCTTTAGTAACTTAAAGGTTAGATTCTCTGTACCCTATCCACCAGTCAAGGAAATGGATAACAAGATAATTAAACTGTTCAGTAAACAATCTTTCATCTGGGAATGTTTGTCACCCATAGGGTGATCCGAAGTGTAGGAATAGAAAAAGAAGAACAGTTGTGGGAAGGACTTTTTACGAATTAACTTACTTTTATAGATGTCTTTCCCTTTCAATTGTTCGTCATACGACACGTTCTGAAAAAACACCTTGGTAGGAGCGCCTTCATTGGCTGTCACGATATAGCCCGTGTCGCCGTGCAGGAAATATGATATGGCGTCCGGTTGTCGAAGGCCATATATCGGCCAGTTGTGAAAGCGGATTCCTGTCAAATACAGTAGATACAACATACAAGTGCACAATGTAATCTGTCTTTGTTTACTGTGACAAGTCAGGGATATGTATCAAAGATGTATGCCTCTGGATAGCCTTCTCACTCAGTCCGTGGGCAACAATGTACCCGTTTTCTACGTTTCCTACTCAATGGGGTGGAAACCATTCCGGCATTATATATGTAATTATATAATAAAAAAGTTAACACAGAAAACATCCTTTATGTGGCAACAGCAAAAGATAAATGCATATGTAGACCCAGCTAGAGAGCAAAAATGATCCACCCTCTCTTTCTTCCAGTTAATAGCTAATAGCTTTATGTTTCACCCTTTCGTAATTACTAAGTTACATACACATACATACGCCATTACATACATACATACTACATACATACACCCACTCCCCTCACACAGAGGGAGAGACAGAAACATCCTTTCAAACAGACGCACATACAGCACATATATACATTAATTCATGTATACATACATCCTTACAATTACACACCGTACCTCCATCATCGTCACTTGCATCTAATGATGACATGCCCCAATACTTTGTTCCCAGTGGATAAATGTTGTCAAATGCAGCTGTAGCCATGTCTAAAACGGCAATGGCGTTGTTGGTCTGTACATATGAATAAAGAGAATATGATAGGTGGAAGGATTACTTGCTATGAATTCATGAAAGAATAAATGTAAATTATGTAACAATAAGAAACAAAACAGATGGCAAACGCATGAAATCTCACCTGAAGACAGATATAGGCTTTTGACCCATCCTCATTTAAGGTGATGGATTCTGGCTCCAAGGTTTGATAAAAACTAGAGTTGTTAAGGATCGGTGGTATCGTCTGTGTGTTCCAGGATTCTTTCAACCCCTTCATGAGCCAGCGGACACCAGCGGATTGATAGAAGTCTCCTCTGAAATATTGCCATACGAAAAGAAGACGATATTATGGGAGTGCATGTGCAACCATGATTATTTGTAGATGTATGCTTTATCTTTCACATCGAGCACGTGAAAAACTCACCACACGAATTGAAAAGAGTAGGTGCCCTTCCCTCTGTGGGTGGATCAAAAGCGAGTCCGGCCTAAATGAGGTAGGGAACTTCCCAAGCAGCCATCGCAAGTCCTGCTTATTGACTCAGTTAGGAATCAGTTAGTGGAGCTTGTATAAACTTGATGTTACTGATTCAGGGACAAAGAATGATGCTCCAGTGGACGCTAGTTCACGGTGCCCAGAAGTGGTCTATGTGGCCTTGCACCGAGCAAGCTCGTTAAATCACCTTAATACTCAGAGAAATATCTGCCACTTACAGGGCATCAAATTTGCGGAAGTTGGCCGTTCGCACGACAGGATTGGCATTGCCGATGTCGTCCGACCCGAAGTCGATCAGCATCACCGATCCTTCGGGATCCACGAAGTTTCTCGACTCATCTTCCCCTGCACGCGCCTCATTGCCAACCAGCAACGTTCTGCAGTCTTTTGTAAATTTGACTGAATCAGGTCGGCTGCCAACTATAAAAGAAAAGAGAACACTGGGTATTGGTGACCAGCTGCAGCAGTATTGAAATGTCTTCGAGTAGTTATCCCCCTCCCCGTGTTACCCCGAAATGTTGATACAGTTTTCTTACTAAACATTTCTGAGATACAGATCACTGACGAGAAGTAGTGGATACTATTATTAAAATGAAAGGTTTGACCAGTTCCCAAATCTCACGATCCAGTCGCTTGTGTCACTGCTTCCTTGTATGTCTTAATTGATCGGCGTATCAATTAAGGTTCAGTACAGTAAGGTTTGCCTCACGAACGGTAGTGAATGCTACGTATACATGACCTGAATGTCTGACCAAAAAATTATCCAGTCATTTAAGTAACTGTTTTCTTGCACATAACCTAGATATGGTGGTCTACAATCATGACTCACTCACTGATTAGAAATGGGCCCTCAAGATGCAATTGTAGGGGAATTATTTCTAAGACGTTTGCTTCGGTGACAGACGCACCTGGTATGTCGTGCACGAGCTCCATGGACGTTTCACCATCGCTGTACTTTTTATACACCAATACCTTGCCGGAGTCAACGAGGGAGTTCCCAGCAAGAGTCACCGCGAGGTAGGCCCCACACAGGTCAACGCCAAGGGCACCGCCTGGCAGCTCCTGCCGGTGGAGCACTCGTGGAGTGGAGGGGGCGGAGATGTCGATAACGTTCAGAATCCCAGCTTTACCTGGTGAGGGTAAAACGCAGTCCTTCTTGTCTAAGATAGTATTTTTGACGAAAGTAAATTTGACGACACTATTCATGCATAAGAATTTTCTCTTACACAACCAGTTTTTCTCACCTGCTGACGTTTCGATGTCTGTCAGACATCTTCCTCAGAGCTTCTAACTGGAGTTCTGCTTCTCGCCGCTATATGTAGCCGATGTAGGTGGCGCTTTTGCGACAAGAAGAACACTATCCCAAACGTGGCTCAGCTTGTACCCCCCTTCGTCCCGGTTCATCACTGGGGTGGACTTCCTTATCCAGACTGCTTATCCAGGGGTACAAGCTGAGCCACGTTTGGGATAGTGTTCTTCTTGCCGCAAAAGCGCCACCTACATCGGCTACATATAGCGGCGAGAAGCAGAACTCCAGTTAGAAGCTCTGAGGAAGATGTCTGACAGACATCGAAACGTCAGCAGGTGAGAAAAACTGGTTGTGTAAGAGAAAATTCTTATGTCCTATGTTCTACCAACCTGATGAAATTATTTTCGGACTATTCATGCAGTTAGTTTCTGGATGACTGGGAATTGGATGTCAACTTGACTAAACATTTCAAGGACTTTCCGGCCTTCACATTTTCATCTGTTTTTTCTTCATTTTCTTAAATTTGTAATTTGCGCTCGGTAACCAAGATATTTAAGCCTGGTCATCTATGTAATACAAACTTTGAGTGGGGCCAAAGATAACACTGAGCAGGAAACAACAATACGATTAACTAGGCTCCGACAGTTTTTTTTTGCCGTTTTTAGGCGTTTTTATTGGGCATTCTATTTTGCACCGTACTCGCGGCCTAACGAGACATAAAGAAAACGGTACAAAATAGACAGCCCGATAAAAACGCATAACAATGTAAAACAACCAACAACATCCGAGCCTAATCTCTTCTTGGGGAGTATGGCTGACACGCTTTTCCACTATGTCTGTTTTAAGTCATGAACACCCAGCGACAAAGTATGCTCCTTGGATAACTGTTCGAATCCGGGGTCATGAGCCGCCCTGGATGACTCAAGAATACTTAGCCTTGGCTCGTGATAGAGATTTTCATTTCAGTAAGGCGAAGAAAACAAAACTCCCTCATGTTTGGGAGACAGCCAAGAGACTAAGGAATAAATGTAATAACATGGCACAATATCTGAAGAAGCAATATTACCACAATGAAATCAAAGCCAAAGGTAAAGACAGTAAAAGTCTCTGGACGACGCTAAAAACCATCTTGCCCGGCCAAACCAGACACACTACCACCGAAAATGTCTCTAAACAGAATGAAGAAAACACTGCAAATAGATTTAATGCCTACTTTACATCTATAGGTGCTAAACTGGCCGCAGCTTTCACCAGTGTCTATACACCAATCTTTGGACCGCCAAGGTTCTCCTTCAAGTTCACAAACATATCTACAGAGTTTACTTACAAACAACTGATAGGTCTTCCCCTAGGGAAAAGCACTGGGCTTGATGGGGTTAGCAGTCGACTCATTCGACATGCTGCACCTGCTATTGCTGGTCCCTTAACCTACATCTACAATCTGTCTCTCTCTACTGGCGAAGTACCCAGGGAATGGAAAAGGGCTAAAGTGACTCCATTGTTTAAGGTGGTGACAAAGATGATTGCTGTGACTACCGACCCATTTCTGTACTCCCATCATTCATGAAGACATTCGAAAAAGCTGTCCATGCCCAGATATACACCTTTCTGAATGGACATAACATACTTAACAAATTTCAGTCAGATTTCAGACCAGCTCATTCTACTACAACAACATTGATCCATGTCACTGACACTATTCTCGACAACATGGAGAAGGGACTTTTTACCGGTGCCGTCTTTCTTGATTTAAAGAAAGCTTTCGACACCGTATGCCACACTATTCTTCTCGACAAGTTAAGAATGAGTGGTTTCCAAGATACTGAACTGGCATGGTTCCGGTCCTATTTAGATGATAGAAAGCAAACCACTGTTGTAAATGGGGTGGCAAATGATTTCATGGGAATTTCTGTTGGGGTTCCCCAAGGTTCCGTACTAAGGCCTTTGTTGTTCATCCTATACATTAATGACATGCCCGACATATTGCAACATGGGAAGGTATGTCTATATGCAGACGACACCGCACTGTTCTACGCGGCGAATTCAATCAGTGACCTAAACGAAGCACTGAATGAAGACCTCCGTAACATAGACGTATGGCTACACTCAAACAAAGTGACTTTAAATGTGAAGAAGTGTAAGGCTATGTTATTTGGCACTAGGAACAAGCTGCGTCTAGGTACTGATAAACTGACAGTAACTCTTTCTGGCACATGTTTGGAGGTTGTTTCCAGCTTTGAATATCTCGGTGTCTGGTTTGACTCGTGCCTAACGTGGCAAGATCATATAGATAAATTGTGCAAGGGTGTATCGGCCAGACTAGGTGTGTTACGGCGTCTTAAGCCAGTTTTGCCAAAACATACCCTTGAGATGTTATTCAATTGTATGGTCCTTCCCAAATTGGACTACTGCGATGTTGTATGGGGTAACTGTGGAAAATGCCTTTCAGATAAGCTACAAAAGCTGCACAACCGGGCTGCTAGAATTGTACTTGGTCTTTCATATGTGTCTCACATCGGTAGTGACGAACTTTCTAGTCTACACTGGAAAACTCTGGAAACTAGAAGAAATGAACACCTGTTGCATACAGTTTACAAGTCTGTTAACCACCTACTGCCAGATTATCTCAATGTATTCCATATGGTATCAGAGACTCACAGTTACCCTACTCGCCATAGTTTAAGCCAATCAGTACAGCTCCCACAAATTCACTTGGAATGTGGAAGACGTAAGTTTAGCTACAGGGGCGTTTGTCAGTGGAACCACCTTCCAATGACTTTAAAAACGGCTCCCAACATTGCAACATTCAAGCATATGATGAAATTGGGCTGACCTCTGACCTCATGACCGGACTGAAGTATGATTATGGAAAACGGTCTTTGTATATATTATTTGTATGTTATGTATGGTGCTGATGTGTTATGTATTATGTGTTATCCAGGGCCCCACTGTAAAGCAGTGCGATGCACTGAGCTGGGCTACCCTGGCTAAAGAAAACAGAATAAAAAAAATAATAATAAGATTGGTATGCTTAGGCCAGTATGGAGCGACATGGTTCCATGCATATATGTCAACAACAAACACAACAAACAGCTGCAGTATGGGAAAAACAACTAGTTAGGACGTTAAATGGAGGTCCCGTGTTCGGTGATAGCCACACCCGGGCCTCTTAAAGGACCCGCCACAATTATCGTTATCTCCAAGCAGATCTTGCAGTATCATAAGCTTGGGAAGAGGTTTAGCCGGCAGATCGGAGTTTCATTCATTCACGCGAAGGTGGTGAAATATCTCTATACCGCACTTTCCACTTTGGTTCAATATCTTCAGAAGCTGCAATTTTTTATGATCTTATAACATTATTCTTTTAAGTACTTGCTACTGCTCCAACAAAGAAGCGTCTTGGGTTAAGATACATTGTTGTAAATTTTTGGCAGGTCTTGGTGTTTTCTCATTAGTGACTTAATTACTTAATCTTGCTGTTTTAGCTGGATACAGCTGTTGAAAACACGAATTTAACTATTTGAAACCTTTTGTCATGAAGACCTCGCATCGGTATCGTTTAGTTTGTAAAACCATTCTTTTGCGGCTACATTGATGCTTTGATACATGTCCTTGAAACTCCTGGATGAGAGCTTCCACTACCAGCTTAAGTGTCGGTGGTCAAGGTACATGTAATAGAGAACCACATCTCGAAGGGTAGGGTGTTCATTCATCCCAGT
The DNA here is from genome assembly GCA_019207045.1 of Branchiostoma floridae x Branchiostoma belcheri. Taxonomy (NCBI): domain Eukaryota; kingdom Metazoa; phylum Chordata; class Leptocardii; order Amphioxiformes; family Branchiostomatidae; genus Branchiostoma; species Branchiostoma floridae x Branchiostoma belcheri. The sequence goes on along the minus strand of CM033025.1, from coordinate 10,454,213 downwards.
ATGAGTGGGACAAACATTACAGTACGGTCTCACGCTGCTTGTGTTACTATACGTAAAAAAAACAAAGAAATTTTCCCACAGCATGCAAATTGATCGTTTTGGGAAGGTGCTAGCGAACGGACGAAAACGGGAAAAATTACTATCTAATGACTTCACAACTTAGTTCCTCTATAAAATCTATCAAAGATGGTAAGGAAATGTAGTATTGCAATACTTAGCTTCCCGTTGTTTTACAAAACAAGCGTTATCTTACAATTTACTTTTAATTTTGAAAAATGTCTCCCTTGATGGCCCTGTACATATTAAAGATAACTAATGGGATCGCATCTCCAACACAAAATAGGGCACATCTACAATATCCAAACTTCTTAAGCAGCCCACCTGCAGCATAGACCCGGTGCTTTTCGAAGTCATAGCCGAATTTTTCTACGGCACCTCTGTCTCCCATGGCGAAGTCTGCTTGCCCATCCTCGTCAATGCTGTAAGGCAGGTACACGGAAGACAGGCGTTTCAGCGTGATGGTTGCTTGGCACTGGAAACTCCTATCAAGACAAAAAGCCAATAAAACAGGCCACATCCACATTGTCGTTTTTTTTTAAATCGCCGTTTGCCCATGCAAGCAGCGCTAACGGATAGAAAGGTCCGTCTACTATTACCTAAGTCCTGAAATAACCTCCTTCTGACCTTACCATGGTAATGTTGTTCCCACAGTGCGAATCTAGAAAAAGACTTAAGAAAACAAGTCACTGAAAAAGAACAGTACAAAGCGCTATCTGGCAGGTTACTGTGGAACAACAGCGCAACGCATGATGGCGTCGTCAACACCAAGGACAGCACCTGTACTCTAAAGGAAGCGCATTGCGTTCATAGATAAAGGGCTTACTTTAGCCTACAAGATTGTTTACAAGAATCCCCGTAAGACACTAGCTTCGCAGGCATGCGGCGAGGCAGTAGCTGGTTATATTACGATGAAAAAGACCTGTCACACCTAGCCTTTGCCGAATGCACAACTGACTGTATATGTTGTTTTAGCTATCTAGTGAGGATTTGAGTTCCACTCTACGACAGTTCTAGGAAAGTACGAATTCCAATATTTTAACACGTCAATTCTTGGTTGATAACCATTTCTTGTTTTGCCTGAGCTGGTATTAGATACTCAGTAGTCGGAACAACTACCGATTGATTAGTCATTTTGTGTATCATTCATAGTCTAGACATTTTCTTCTGTCTTCAACTGGCATCCGCAGGGCAGTTTTCATTTGGAAAAAGCTTGATGCCCTAAAATTGTGGAAGACTTTGTGTGACTTTCCGATTCCTGTCAGTTTATCTCCGCAAGAATTATTTAAAAATCTTACCGGAGTTTGGACCCATATCTGGACTTTGGGTTAACGTTAACTATTAGCCAGTGATTTCCCGTGTTAGTAGAAGACATTGCATGTCAAGTCACCGTTATGACTTGTGATACTGTTTGCCTTGTGTTAAGTGAATATGAAAACCATATCTGCAGTAAATCTTTCATCTTTGTTGAAGAGATCGACCGATAGCGCGTGAGCGATCGTAAAGGCCTTAACGTTAGGAACGTCACAAACAAGACTGTTTCTGACGTTGGACCAACTTGAACTGGATGGTATGCATAAGTCATAACATAAGTGCGTTTCCTTCTGCCCAAAGCATCTAGGGTCGGAACTTCATCTCATGCGCTTTGTGTACATGATTTAATCATCTGGTAATGTAGCCAAATCTGGACTTTCTTCTTTCAAACTTACAGTTTTCCATATCGCAGTGCCAATTTTAAATTTCCCGCTGTTGAGCTGGTTGTCAATGAAGCCCCGCCAACGTCCTTGTATCAATCCACGAGATGAACTTGAGAGTGATATTCCAATTCTGCCGTTTTGCCATATCCCTATCGGTCTTCTATGACATGACAGTGAAATGATTCGGACGTAAGGTGTTTAAGGCTTTGTTAAAAACTCGTTGCGAATCCCGATGATTGAAAGTCTTCGGGTGACACAAAGTAGTCCCTTGCGGAGCTTTACATAAGCAAAGTGGTTAATTTCAAAATGGCGGCGCAGCATTCACGGGAAATGCTGACTGCTGTCGTCCACAGAGTAGACATCCATTTTCCTGTCGATTTGGTGACATGTAATGCCCAGTGAGTGGTGGGTTAGACGAAAGGCGTCTCAGGAACGCCAGGTAGGTATAAAGAAGCGTCGCTGTGACGGATATTCCATTCGTTCCATTGTTGGTTGTTGCGGCGTCCCCCACTTTCATCCGAGCTTGACCAGAAATGTATGTAGACATGGGAAGGGTGGAGGGAAACTCCACAAAAATCCAGACTTTGTGCTCACGTACCGTCTGTAGAATTATTCTGGCGTGTAGATATAGAGCATGATGAAGCGACGTTTTAGGGGCAAGTACTAATGTTAACGCCAAGAATTTTGACAGCCATTCGGCCGGCCATGCCAAATCAAATGAGAATCGATCGGTTCCCTTACTAAATTCATTATACATAGTAACATTTAGTTTAATACCAAATAATACCCTGTTCAGTTCACATTTCTTGGTATATAAAGATGATTGTTAGACTTCATCATGGGTATAAGATATGCCCGTTTTACCTGGTCGACGTGGTAGATTCCAAAATGGAGCATGTTGTTATAAAAAAAATCAGACTGTGCAGTTGAAAGTAATAAACTTTCTGCAGTTCAGTACACTGCTTTGCGTGATTTGGATTTGTCTTAGAGATTCGGATTCTTATGTAGAGTAGAGTAGAGTAGAGTTCTTCAGGCGCAGGTAGGAACTCCAGTTCCAGTTTAGGCCGCTCTCTCGGATCATCCAGGGCTCTAAAGTTGTAGTACACACTGTGTTTCCTCATGTGGTTGTCTAGTCTTTCCTTTATGGTTTGATGACAGTTGTGGAAAACCTTTACTATAATTTTTTGTCACATTTGTTCTCAGCCCCTCACTATCACTAGAGCCAACCGAGAGTTGTGTCATCTGATGATCTATATTATAGTAATAATACACATTCTTTCTTTGCTTTCCTAGTTCTATTGAATGGTGGGGACTTTAAACCAATAACGGTGAAGGATTTCATCATGGATTTCCGAAGGGATCATCTTGGGCAACATGTAGTACTTGATATGAAATATCTCCCTGCTAGTGTTCCCTTACAATTTGATACTTATCAAAAATCAAAATGCCATTCACTACACATGCAGAAAGATAAAGGATTTTTAGTCAAAGTGGAAAAGCATAATATCATTATCATTAAGATCATAGAATGTTTACTATATCAAAATAACTTGGTACACTGTGCCAACAAAATTTTTCAATAAATACTACCTGCCCCTCTGCTGTTGAAGTTTCATTATCCAGTTACAGTATTTACCAGAATGCTACATAACATTCCATTATTCTTCCTCAGCATGCCCGTAGCCAGGGGGGGTTCGGGGGTGCGGACGCACCCCCCCAAGCGCGCTCGAAAGTCCGCTTTTTTCTCTAAGGTCCGTTTTCTCAATGTACAATACTTTTAAAAGGCGGACTAATTTGTATTTCCAACGGGTCTAGAATCCTAGAAAAATTGCTCACTTTGTCATAGAGTTAAAGATGAACACTGCAGTTTACAGTAGTTCTTCCTGAGTCCGGGGCGTGCTACTGCTATGTAAAAGACCCGGCCCGTCAGAGGCGGGGCGCGGCACGCGTTAGAAAAACAACTTTCACGCCATCACCCTCTTTGAACTCCAGCTCCGGCCCGCACGGTCCAGCTCCAGCCCGCTTTGACTCCAGCTCCAGCCCGCACTGATTCCAGCTCGGAGCTGGACCGTGCGGGCCGGAGCTGGGACGTGCGGGCCGGAGCTGGACCGTGCGGGCTGGAGCTGGAGTCAAAGCGGGCTGGAGCTGGATGAAAGTGGCTGACCGCAGTCAAAAAAGTCAAGCCTGGCTGTTGCTATGGTAAAAGCGCCCGGAAGTCTTATTTGGCGGACTGTGGATGACAGCGCCGACACAAGTTAAGATAAGCTATAGAACTGTAGTTAATTGATAAATGTATATGCCATACTTTTTATCTTGTACAATTGTTGTGCAACAAAGGTATACACAGTGAAAGAGCCTGCTCATTGGCACGATGTAGTTTCACCCATTTCTAAGAGGAAAAACATTTCAGGTACAAGAGATTTGTAAAGCATCCAGTTTTCGTGTCGGTTGTCGTATACAAATTGAATGGGGTTCGGAGAAGTGATGACGCGTACGTGCTATTTCATAACTGATGTACCAAATCTTTCGTTTTCGTCGAATAAAAGCAGTTGTGTGAGTGTCTCTGATTTTTCCTTTGAAAATCTCTCAAAAACGCAGGAAATGCCATTTCAGAGAGTTCAATTTTCAAAACTTTCCGGGGGAGCATGCCCCCCGGACCCCCCTAGGGAACTCGCGCCCTCGCCTTTGGCGCTCGTTGGTCCGCCAAAGAGTAAAACGAACCCCCCCAGGCAAAATCCTGGCTACGGGCATGCTCAGATTAAGATAAATGGTGTAATCCCCTTGATGACTTAAATCTATCGTATCAGTGTTTCCGCCAGACCTCAGCTGGGAGGCCGTCCACCTTGGGGCGCGAAAATTAAATTTAATTAAAAAACCGTGAAAATTAATTTTAATTGTAAAACCGCGAAAATTAAATTCAATTGTATACCGCGAAAATTCGCACGAAAAAACAAAACAACTAAGGTCCGATAAACGTAACAACAAGGATGTTTTGATTTGTGCTGTGTACCGAACGGGTACTACTACTTTTAAAAAGTTCCAGAAACGGTTCTTGGACTTTCAAAAAAGAAATAACGTTTGTATATATTGTATTTTATGTTGTGGTATACTTATAAAGCATCTAAAACCTTCCATAGATCGAGAAATTTGCGTTCAGAAATGACAAAAAACATAGTCTCTATCGGCGGCAATGTGCGTAATGGCGGCCGAAATCCCGCAATCTCCCGCGGCGACTTCTCGCGAGATCTGGGAAAGCTAGCGACGTCATGGGAAACTAGCACTGTCATTGGCCAGGATAAACAACAAGCTCTCGAGCGCCATTTTGATTTAAATTGGAGCGTATTTATCCTGAAAATTTCTGCCGTTTTCGGAGATTTTGCGGGCTCAAAACTCATATCAAAAGGAACCAAAGTTATACTTGATGTTTTTTACGTCCAGCACCTCTTATGTGAACACTTTATTTTTCCGCTGTGTTGCCGATAACGAACTTGAACGAGGTCGGGGATTTCCCGTGCCGAGCACCCGGGCCGGTGGGCACATGTATCTGATTGTGTTTTGTTTTGTTTACGATGATTGACGATGAAAACAGAGACTAAAGTTGTTAATCTAGACAAAGTTAGTGTGCTGTCTTATTTCTCCCAATAACAAAGTTTAGTTTGGAGTGTTATACTTATAGCGAGATCCACCTACCGCCAAGTTTTCGAAATGTGACAGGGCAAATTCGCGTAACTGAGACCTTGAAAAACGGGTTTTAATGAGATTATCGTATGCGAAAGGCCGCCGACACACATTGTCAGCAATCATAACAATAGCAAAACAAACAGTGAGCGGCTTTCTGACTGTGGACGGCGTCCCCTAAGCCTCTAGCTTCAATACAAAACAAAAAACTGCGGTTTACATTTATCGACTTTGTACAGATTTCTCGGCAAAATGTGGGTCGCAATTTTTTTATGAGGACGGCCTCTGGTTGCGTTCAAGCCGTCCAAAACGAAATGAGACCGTCATTGGACGGGTGGATGCCCCTCTGGCGGAAACACTGTATCGTATATAACATTAGGTACAAGCTTTTATTTGTTGTTTAGTCTTGAGTAATGGTGTTTTTCTTTTTTTTCCCTTTCAACTAGGACAGTGAAGAAATGTCGGGTAGGTCCCCCACTGGTGGCCCAGGAGCGTGTGTATCCAACCCCTGGAACCCTCGCGCTGCCCCCTCCACCCCTCGGACAGGCACAACGGCCGCAAGCATCATCACGCTGGATGTTCGGCCGGGAGGGTCGGCTGGATCCGAGGGTGCTCCGGCTACCCCTGACCTACCAGCCATGGCGGCTCGGCAACGCAAAAGGACCAGTGAGAAACAGAAACTCACACTGCGTAAGTAATGTAGTCATAACATAACTATTCCTCCAGTGCAATACTTTATATTTATGAGTCCCTCTTCTTACCAAGCTTTAGGATTTGTTTTGACTGTTTGGTACATTAAGTAGGTTTCAACTTACGTTGTGAGGCTCACATCTTTTGAGAGCAGATAATTCATTTTCACAATGAGCACACAATATCCTGATTACTTACTAATTGACTGCAAGCAAAGGGATTATGTGGCCATTGTTGCAGCTCTAACAGGATTCGGGGATGCGTGTACATTATTGTGATTACTGGGTTGAACACTGGCTAGCCTGTATAATTACACATTGTGACATTTGTTCCTTGTTGTCAGGGAATTTGTGACATAACAGTGGAGAAAGTTACATCAACACACCAGTAGCAACCACCTGTATTGTCCATAATCTCTGTTATCAGTTGACATGCCATTCTGGTGCATCAGGGATAAGTACTTCTGTTCTTGAGTATAGAGGCTAAAACATGGATATCTGTTTACTTCGTTTCTATGTTACGCTGACAGCCACAGCAATTGACAGAATTTGAAACAGATAGTGACAGCAGCCCTATCCACATGCTCAGTTCAGTCCAATCTACCAACCCCATAATTAAATGAGGCACGTTATCAGTAAACCTTTGTCCAAATCATGCCTCAACAGTAGTATCATGGATTCCCAAGTCTTCAACAGATTTTATCATGGCTGTATTCTACTGCCCAATTTCTTTAGAAAACCCATGTCATACAACCATATTGTGGTGTTTTACACAAGGAGACACGGTATAACTTAAGTTTTAACTCTTCAAACACAAAGGGAAAAGTATCCCCATAGAATTAGCAGTTATCAGTTTGGCATACCAAAATTATGTCAGGCCAATAGGTCACAGACTATTTAATGAGATAATGTGCCTCTTTAAATTTTGATCAATCAATCATGGTGTATACATTACTGAGGTAAGTAATATACTTGATAGACAAGGAAGAATTTTATCTGCTTTCATTCAACGTACAATGTCCAGTTTACATCTTTTCTGGCACTAACAGAACCCATCAAGCCTAACAAGATATGTTGTGAAATCAAACAAGTGTATTGTTACAGTCATCCTAAAGGTAACAATCTGAGAGAGCCCTGGCTACAGAAAGAATCAATTACCATCAATACATTTCACAGCACAGGTAAACACTGGACACAAGGTCTTCATAAATGCTCAAACCACATTTTTCTGTGGGAAAGGTACATGTTTTAACTACACAATATCAGGATAATGTACTGACACTTTTAATTCAGCTTCAGGTTTTATATGTCTCATAGATCATAGACTGGCTGAATGGCTGTGGTTGTAGCTGTACATGTGTTTTTTTCATGTATGATACTATAGAGTCTTTAAGTTATTTTTTTTTTTACAACAACACAACACCTCAAGCCACTGTAACAATTTGTAAGCTTCATTGTATACAATACTCCCTAAAATAATATCCATCCATCAGTCCCGTAGCTCAGGAAGCTGTAGGGGTGGTAAGACTGTTCACAAGTGACTTCTGCCAGAGGCCTAGTCATGTTTGTATTTTTCACTGGCCTTCTGCAAAATTCTACTCTTTGTATCTCACTATCAGTGATTGCACTATTCCATGTGTTAATTGTTATCTATTTGTGGTTAAAAATTGAGTTGCCTATAATTGCAGTTTGAGTGCTGAGCCATGTTACTGCGTTGTGTATGTTTGGTAAACATATACTGGTTTTCCTAGTGTTGATACAACAGCCTTAACGGTTGCACGGGGAGATCAGGAGGTGAAGAGTTGATGCAAGAAGGATTCTCCAAATTGGGCGACATGACAAAAAAAAGTACTGTCTGTTTGGCATCCTTTTGTTGTAGTACAAAATTGCTTGAAAGTCTTTCTACTGTGATTGTGCCAATGTGAAATCTTGAGGAGGACTGTTGCTTAGAGACCAGGCTATTCTCTTGTGCTTTCTGAAAAGTGCTTGGATCTTGTAACCGAATCCTGCCTGGGACAGTGGTGCTCTCTGAAGGGTAACAGATCCTTAGGCAGGTGCATGGTTGTGGACTCAATCCACAGGTGTTTGTGTGAAAACTCCTTATATCTGCAGGCTTAGCTCAGGGGGTAAATGGGATAATGTGTGCCCCAGTCAGTTCTTTCCGTTTTGTTTCGTTAGAAGTCTTTTCAAAGCCTGCGGACATCCGAAGATTTGTAAAATTACTGTAGCAATTTACTGTTCAAGAGTTATGATAATTGGGCACTGCTCTGAAATTTTACTTCAAACAGAAAGGCTAATCCTATGTTATGCTTGACATGTAAGAATACTAACTGAAGGGATCTAGTTTTTCCAAAATACTATGTCATTCTGCAGGTCTCTCTGGTGTATTGAATGTAGCACCACACAGTCACAGTAAACAAACATGAGACTGCTGGAACCAAAGGTCATTGCTGACACTTATTGGACCAACATTTATGACTGTTTGCAAATCAATTGTACAAAGCTTACATGACCTCTTGTAGCCAACAAATGTTTGCACACTCTACACACCTTTGTACTAACAGTTCGGAGTACAGCCTGAACTGAAATTTTTGTCTCGGACTTTTTGTTAGCTTACAAGTAATTTGTAATGAAGCAATTAGCATGTAGTTTAGATACCAGGGCAGCTGGTTGTCAACGGATATTTGTGTGTGCGCCATTTATTTTATCACATTTGGAGGTGGGGTGGTGTGTCCAGGTGACATGGTATGTGTGTGTGTGTGTGTGTGTGTGTGTGTAATGTGTTTTACGATACAGTAACTAAGAGTAAGAAGAGATACACATGTAATGGTAACATACACATGCAGCTACATATTATTTGTGATTGTGTGGCCTTATGATTGACCAATACAGAAAAGAGTTGCCAACTGGTTATGGAATCCTAAATATCAATTGTTTCATTAAAACATGTTTCAGCATTCTGACCTATGAATAGTTGCACTGTCTTAACTTATATGTATATGTTAAACATGAAAGGAACTCTTCCAACCATTCTTAATGATAGCCAGTAGCTATACAAACACTACAAAGACACGTCAGAGTGTGGACTTTCAAAATGTAAAGTGGCATGTTTGATCTTCAATCATTCTAGTCTTAGGGTCTTACGTAGTTGTTGAAACCGTAAATTTTCACATGGTGTGGATATCACAAAGGTGGCTTATATGGCTAACCTGTTTAGTTTATTTATTTCAATTGGACATTCTTAGTTTCAAGTGTTTTTACAATGATTTATCCCTGAAGCCCTTTAATGCCAAAGGATGAAACATTCGAGACACATAAATTTTTGTAACATTCCATTGTGCTTAAAACTTCTGGGGAGAACCCTGAGAGTTGTCATACCATTTTACGTCTACTATGGTTGAGCAAGTGGAACATATTAGGATTGCTACACTATCTGAAATACATGAATGTTCGTTATCTTTAATTTGTTTTTTTCTGGCTTTATGGGGTCAGTCACGGTCAAAGGTAGTTTACTTAGGGCATGGATGGACATCTTGATGAGAGTGGAAAGCATGCTAAACATTTATTGCTATGAGAAGAATGGCTTTGAAAATATTTTGGGTTTCATTCATGGCTTTAACGTAACAGATTCTATAAATATTCCGTATACCGTCTTTTGAACAAAATTGTAAGTTGTCAATATATCAATTCCAAGTGTGTTTTCCCAACCTCACACCAAGTTCTGTACCATCTTTGTTTTCTGTATATATACCCCCTGGATCTCTTAAAGTGGCTGTGGAATAAATAATTCTGAAGAAAGTGGTCAACTTTCAACATGACACTGAATACACTATCAATCTACATCTTAGCATGACTCATCATGTACATGTATAAATGACAACTATGTTTTGTGATACCTTCTCTTGCATTAGCAACAATTGTATTCTATCCTCTCCTATGATAGCTTAAGTTATAAATGATGAACATTGGGTTGTAGTTTCCTTCTTAACAGTTTTACTACCAATAGGCTGTTTGAGTTAATGTCACTGAAGACCACAGTGGCAGTTGGTGATACATGTACATGCTTAGCAGAGGCGGCGGCACCATTTTTTAGTTGTGGGGGCGGAAATTTCTCATATCACTAAATCGAGGGCCGAAGGCCCGAGGCGTCGCGCCGGAGGCGCGACCCTTCTAGGGGGGTGGGGGGGCATGCACCCCCGGAAAAATTTCAAATCTAAACCCTCTGAAACGCTATTTCCTGTATTTTGAGGGGCAAATTTTGCTGCCAGACTAAGCTAACTTCAATGACATTTCTATCAAAAATACACATAGTTTTAGCTTTAGTTATTGAAGGCGACACCCCCAACATATTTTCACCATCTAGAGCGACGAAGGTACCAAATTTTTGAAATCTAGACCCTCTGAAACGCCATTTCCTGTATTTTGAGGGACAAATTTTGCAGACAGACTAAGCTGAATTTAATCAAACTTCTAGTAGAGAAAACGATATTTGAGGGCGACGACCCACGCGTACCAACATATTTTGCACTACGTCGTCGTGAGCCCCGAAGTCGCAAGCCGCCGCAAGGGAGTTTTGGAGAAATTTTTGAATCAGGACACTTTGAATGCCATTTCCTGCATTTGAGGGGAACATTTTGCTTGTAAACAAATCTAAGTTTGATAATGAAATTTCTACTAGAAAAATGTCGTGGGGGACGACGCTCTGGTAGCATTTTCCCACCATGTCCAGTGCCGACGGCGCGAATCCTCACAAGGGAGGTCCTTTGAAATTTTGAAATCTGGACCCTCTGAAACGTCATTTCCTGCATTTTCAGGGCCAAATTTTGCCAGTAGACTAGCGAGATTTGATGAAATTTCCATTAGTGAAAATATACACAAGGGTTTCAGCTTGATTTTGAGTGTTTCAGCTTATTTTATCGTGGGGGCGACGCCCCCACGACCTATTTTTTGTGGGGGCGGCCGCCCCCACTGCCCCCATGGTGCCGCCGCCACTGCTTAGTCCCAGATTGCCCTGTTGGTTTAGTGAAAGCAGACCCAGGCTGTTTTGTCCTGTGGCGGATCATTGCCCTGCAAAATTCTGTTGTACAGAAGGGCTACAATAAGTCAAAGGGGGACAACTTTTGTTTGTCGTTTTTCTTGGTGTGTAACCAATGCTCGCACAATAGCTAGTACAGTAACAACTGGGCCAGCCAAGGGCTTTTAGCCAAAGTGTAGAGTGCTTTAATAGCGTGGGATTTTGCCTGCATACACTGTAGCAATCTTTCCCTGTTTGACAACATTGTTGAATGACAAAAATGTTAGATTGTTGCTGTAGTGATACTGATTAGATATCCATTCTGTAATAATGTGCTTTTTTCTGTCCCACTACTTCCATAGTATAGTATCAGGCATTATTATCAATGCTGTGCCTGTTATTGTGGACTGATTATTGTGACAGAAATATCCCAATCCCAATACACATGATTGAATGATTTATAGAATAAAGCACTCTACTTGTAATCTTTTGGTATATCTATTTGTTGGCCAAATGATGCACTCAAGCCTGAAGAGGTGAAGTTGTTTGCTTAGTTCTTTTTCTGTGAGTGCAGTGAGTTGTACCTATGCACCTATGCACACACCTGTCCCATTGCACAGGTGGTTTCAATCACTCATCTTGATCAGAAGGACAGTTGTCTATGAAATGTTGTTCTCCATCTTGTCAGGCATGAATTCCTTTTAGTGACAGATGAACGTTTGAAACTTTGATCTAGTTTGTAGAAAAGGCTGGCATCAGCGTATACAGTTACATTACTGATTAGTAGTTTGGTGTTGGACTGCAACTGAGCACCTTGTATTGTTGTAACTGATTGTCACCACTAAGGGACTGTACGATATTTATCAGGGGGGGAGGGCTGGTGCATTAGGGGGGGAGGGCCATGTTAATTTTTTTTGAGGTGGGGGGAGGGTCATGTTAATTTTTTTTTGCGATAGGGGGGAGGGCCATGTTAATTTTTTTGAAAGAATTGTTTATACTATTTTTGTTTTGATATCTTGACATGGCCCTAAAACTGATAAAATAAGCCTTCTGAATAGCCTAAAATGCAAGAGCTTCCGGGGGGCTTCGCCCCCCTAGGTCCCCCAAAGTGGCGCTGCCCTGGACCAGCGTTCCCGCCAGGCATACATCATTCCGTCTACGGACTTATTTTTTTCTGGAAAGACGCACTCGGCTCGGCTGAGTTTCCCCAAATATTTAAGTTACAAAAGCGGTGCGCGGTAAATATGTGAAGAATCCAAAACTATACACTTTATTTTTTATTTACAACATTTCTTTTGTTTTAAAAGGACAAAATTTGCGGCAGAAAAGGGGCCGCGATATTGTTGTCAAGTCTGTTTGATGTTTGATTGTTTGTATCACTGCCAAAGACGCAGCAGATCACCCTCCTTCGTATAATGTATAACGTTCTTGGTCTACTCTACTCTATGTCAAAAGAAATCCAGCGGTGAGCCAAAGATTTCACGCCGAAAACGGGGTTACCTGAGGTCGCACGAAACAAACGCACGCTCCTGGAAAATGACGGCGCGGCCTTGTAAAACCCGGCCGATTCGATAAATGATAAATTTGAGTAAAATCATCGGGCAAAATAGAAAAAAGAAAGCAGAAAAAAACACAAGGTGTGATGGCGCCGTCATTCTATCCTCTGGAAAAACTGATTTGATGCGGGAGGGCGCAACATCGATCGCACGAGGTACTAAGGCATTTGTTATTCAATGCCGGAAAAAAATTGGCAGGATTTTTCCATGGGCTGACGAACTCACTGGCTAGAGCCCTGTTTGGAAGCATCAAAAACCCAAAATTTTCATATAGACATGACTGGACAAATAATACCCGGGCCAGATCACGGACTGCTGATTCCCCAAGCTTATAGTAAGTTATAACGTATTTTGGGGGAGAGGGCAGACGTCGATTACTGAAAAACGGGAGTAAAAAAGGCAACCGGCATGCAATCTCGAGGGCATAATTTTCCTCTCAAATTGCAGGAAATTCTGTTTTAGAGGGTCTGAAAATCCAAATTTTCCCGGGGAGCATGCCCCCGGACCCCTGCCCCGACGCTGTGAAAAAATCCAGGTGTGGCAAGAACACTGGCGCCCTTGTGCCCTGACGTCGATTAAGATTATTTCATCGGTTGTTTTTCTACCCGTTTGATTTTGCCTGTCGGGGGGGAGGGCCATGTTGATTTTTTTGAGGTGGAGGGGGAGGGTCACGTTAAATTTTTTTGAGATGGGGGGGAGGGCCATCAAAAAATTTTTTGATCAGACTTCCAATGCACCAGCCCTCCCCCCCCAATAAATATCGTACGGTCCCTAATTAGCTTGTGTGGTTTGTGACCTTTCTAACCTCAGCACTATCCACACACTTTTTCTGACATAACATTGAACATAAAATTTCATTGAATCAAGGTGCGATTCATGAAGCAGCATTACCGGTGACCTAATATATTTGCCAATGGGTTTTCAAAACTTTCTGGTAAATTTTGATACATGTACAATATTCTGATGCATGTCAGAGCAAAGTGTATGGCTAGCTAAGGTTGACATTGACACCTGTCTTCTGTATCACATGTCTCTGACATGACAGTGGTAAGCTCTCTGTCTGTAGCTTGTGGTTTTCCAGTCATTGCTCATGAAAGAACTCATCTACTGGGCTCCCATATACATTACACTGTGCACCAGACACCCTTACTATGTATTCCCAGTCAACTATGGCTGCGTGCATCATGTTGGAGTGAAAACATTTACGCTCACCATGGAACCTGCGTTGTTATGATGTCTACATGGTAATAACAACCTACAAAAGATTAAAGGATTAGCATGCAGTAGATATAAATGTACCTGTTGTGCAAAGAGGTTTTGAATAAATAAACTCAAACCATAAGTATCTTGTAGAATTGTGCAGAAAACCTTTGCTCTTTTTACGATCAGTTTTATTCCTCTTGCCTTGTGATGAAAATGTTATGGCAAAGTGTGTGGACCCATGCACAAACATGTGGTTTGTCTCACTTGAAATCAAATTAAATAACGTTCGTCTGGACACCATTGTCCAGCCAGTCATGGGGTAAACAAGTGGTACGTAGATCCAATAATGGAATCTAAAGAAAAGCAGTGTGTGCCACAAAATTGAGTTAAAGCAGTGAAAGCTGTTCAGACAGATAGTCTTAGCAACTTGTTCATGTTACATGAAACACACCTTCCGTCATATGAAAAACAACAACGCAAATGATTAGAATCAGTACACTTTATTCTCAGGACAGATGAAATCATAGTAAATTTGATGCAATTGCAAAGAATAAGAAATAAGCTCTCAAATGACATTTGGTATTCTGAAATTGATAAGAGGGCAATATAATTGACTAAAATGAAGTTTGCAAACTTTGAAAAAACTAGTTCTTTTGGTAACACAAATGATAGACTAAGATTTCCACTTAACCTTTGTCTTAAGACAGTTGTTGTTAGTTAATTGTTACATTTGGAAGAATGATTTGTTATGAACTGTTCCAAAATGTATTGGGAAAACTTTTATGTTGTCATTGCTATGTTTGACTGGTATATTGTTAGTAATGTTATGTTTAATTTCCCTGCAGGACCCCTAGCGCTGGAAAGAGGCAATGCAGCCACCAGCTTCTCTCGCTTTCTGGAAAGACACAAGTTTGAATAGTGAGTACCATAACTTACTTAACGCTGGCAGCTGTGCTCATTCTTTCTGTGACGGATGTACTCTGTACAGTTATGTAGCCCGATTAAATCTCGCTTATGGTAGCCCATCCAACATCTGGCTGTACTCAGGGGGAGGGGCTAGTTACAGCCCCAGACAGTAGAGTTTGTGTTGCACAGACTAACAGTTACATGGTTTATCTTTTGTTCATGGCTCACTCTTTAGTAACTTTACTTTGGTTGCACTGCTTGTAAGTACAGGTAAGAACGCCACCAATTGAATAGGTTTGGTACTGCAGCAGCATTGCTATACTATATACCATTTCATACTTTGTTTCCATTCATTGTGACAGTTGTGATTATTATAAAGGTGTGACATATTATAAAGGTTATGTATGTCTATGTCATCATCATGTATCTGTGTATGTATAACATAAAGTGGTGAACAGGACTTTTGTTTTTTCCTGTGGTGTTTACATGATGGCTGACTTCCACAGACATTTGACTTGTATTAGTTGGGTAAGAACCAGGTATGAATGATTTCTAGATGGTACTAGATGTCAAATCATTTGTTATAAGGAATTGATTTTGAAATATTGCATGTGAGGAAACTAATAGAGCTATTCCTTTCAAAGTAAAATAGGTGGTGCTGCAGAAATGCCCGGACTGAGAAACAGTTGACTCCTTGATAACCCTTCTTTGTACAGGTGCCACCTAGTGGCTGTGGTCATTACTGCAGCAAGCCTTCATTATGCCATTGGTATTCTTAACAGGTGCATAGTGTACACACTGTTCTTCCTTTATGTGTGGAGCAGAATAATATGTCTTTTATTTTGCTCAATAGATCTGTGTCTTTATCAGTCTATGTGCCAAATAATCTTATATGACTAAGGAATTAATCAGGAAAATTATGTATTTACAAATTATACAATTTATTGAAATATCTTGAACATGCAATAACAATAACAAGATAATTGAGTATTCACTGTCCATTGATAGATATTGTAATGTTAAAGACCTTTATTAAGTGACTGTTATATCTATAAAACTATGATGTACGAGTTCATGTTTGTGTTGTCCACGAGTTAAGTAATGGTGTCAATGGCCTGATTGAATGGAGAAGAATAGGTACTTCAAGCTATTGTGTGATTATCTCATGCCCAAAATGTTGCATAAATGTTTCATTGTGTAGGAGAATTCAGTCGTCATTTATTACTGACACTTTCTTTTGCAGATGATAAGGAATTGAATTACTTTTGCCTTTGCCTTTCTTGAATAATTTAATGCACCTTTCCTGAATAAGCAGTTTACAGCACCCAAGTGAAAGGCGAACATTTTTATGGACAGAAATTTATTGAGGCGGTTATTGATCACTTCTTGGTTATACCTCACAAAGAAGTGAGTTTTGCATCAAGGTCATGTAATTCTTTTACTAAAAGATTGAATTACTCAGATACCTTGTCAATGTAGAATGATGCCATTTTTACAAAGTTGTGATCACACTTAGATCATATTTAGGTTAAGGACATATGATTTAACTGCTACATCATGTTCCAAAACCTGTTCCAACCTGTTCCTTTTTGTTGTGTACCAGGTGCTACTGTACCCGATGTTCCGGTAGATCCCTTATCTTATTGCCCAACAGAGGTGTGATAAATCCTCACTCCCATGTCGATTCATATGCAAATCTTAATCACAATTCTCCCTGCCCACATACATTGTCCCCAGTAATCAGTGTTGCCTGCCCCCGAGGCCAGTGAGAGATACTGACACTAGCACGCTGGTGATTTGTGGTGTGTTCGCATGCCTGTAGTATCTGTTGCCTTGGTACCAGTGTGTTGATGGCCGCATGGCGGATACGTGTGTCCGGGGATACGTGCCGAGCATCTTGCTGCACCTGGATCGATAACCCAGCTTTACGCAGATGGGAGGGAAACGTGGATCACTTTGGCCTTGAGGACAACTGGGGACGTGTGGGGCATCATACCAAACACCACACAGCTGACATCCTAACCCTCGGCTGCACTGGAAGGGATTGCATGTTACTCTGCTTCTGCTGTAAATCAAGAGGAACCATCAGCAGCACTGATCTTAGGAATTGCACTGCCAGGGTCTGTTATGGAAGGTGGAAATGATGCTTCATTTTGCCTACAGTTTTGGGATACCTGTAATCTCTGATTGCGATAGCCATAAATCTCACTGGTCACTTGTCACAGTGGATCTTCATTTAGACCTGTAAAACTGGTGTTTTCTGGCCAATTTGGCCACTAGGAAATGTTTTGTCTGTCATAAATTGTTGCCAATTAGGCACCAGGTGAACAGGAGATTCACTCAATCACTATATTGCGTGCTGATAATTCACATTTCTGCTATATTTCTGACCTATCTATTTATCACTACTGCTCCTGCTACAAGGGTTTCCACTAATTTGGTTCTTTCTCTTGAACTGTTCAACCATCATTCAATCTCAATCTAGCCATAATCAATTTGTAGAACAATGACTCTTAGTGCTAGTGCCCATAAGATGGTACCTTTTTTCCCTATGTGTATTGGAGTAGAGTGGTAGTTTTAGTACGTGTCACTTGAACAAGGCAGCTCCAGGATGTCAAATTCTAATTTAGTGTAATGAAAGTTAAACGATATTTTCAAAGGGTTTCTACCTGCCTTAGGCACTTTTCCATTTTTACTGAAGCACTTTTTATTCCTACATTCAGTGTAGCTTTTGAATTTGATAGCAGACTCAGTGGACTTTTCCTTTCCCTCTTTTTCTTTATCAATAAACCTGCTAAATCATTTGATTTACCTGAAGACCAATAGAAGAGAAAATAGACAGAAAATAGGACTTATGTTGGTAAAGCTCCCATAGGTACCATGGATTAGGAGATGAAAGGTACTACTTTGTTTATTCGTAAAGTCACGTCCACAAGTGGAATTATACCACTGTTACAACTTCACATGTCAATCTTCCTTACCTCGCTATGACTACTCAGACGTACATCATTCACCAAAGGAACAGGGGCTTCTTTTGCAGCTGAAATTGTTTTTGGTAGCTAGGATGAACGTTTTTTCTCCTTCTTCTGAATAATGCCTGGAATAATGCACTGTTATTGTTTGTTCTTCCCTCTCCCACTGCGCTTTCTTAAGATCACGCTCCTTATCCTTAACCAGGATCAGTTCAGGAGGAGAAAGGGCACAGCCCGTGTTTTTGACTTAGTTTCAGGGCTGCTGCAGGGCTTAACAAGACTTGGCTGTTCTCTCCACGGCCTTTGATTCTGAGTTGGTTTGCTCAGTTGCAGCCTTTGGCAACAAAGTGAACTGTGTGTAAAGTTGATTTAGGCAAAAAGAGTGCTTACCCTTGTCTGCTATGCTGCAGAGGTTCACATGAAAGGTTCGCCTCCTCATGAACTTTCCAAAATACTGGGATGTGTGAGGAGGATCGGGTAATCACATCGTTCTACAGGTTTGTGCACAGGTATTAACAATTGTTGATGAAGTAAAGAGCTAGTTTCCACATTCTTATGGAGATTCATAGTAAGGTATTCTTTGGTTTGTCTATGGTTTGCTGATGAATGTACAAATGTGTCGGGAAACGTAGGATTCAAAATCTTAAACGGTAATTCAAATGTAGCACCTTGGCATTAATTCAAAGAATGTGCCAAAAAGGCCTTAAATGTTTTGCAATCTATGATAAGTGATCATGTTCTAAAGTGTCTTGCATGTTGGTCCAGTAACTCCTATGTACCAGTGAAAGGCTGTGAGCTTTGTAGGCTGGTACAAGAATTTTGTGTACTCAGAAAGGTTGTGAGCTGGAAACAATTTGATAGGCATTTTCCAATTTCATCATATTGGAAACAGAGTGGTTATCAAATATTCTGCCCAACAAAAGGCTACGGGATTTTGCAGGTACTCTTGTGTTTCAATGGTGCATTTCAATGACACTCGAAAAATTCACACTCGGAGGTCCAACAAGTCAAGTACCTAGAACAGAGCAGGCAACTTAAGATTGTTGATTTAGTTATCTGAATTTAAGCTCCTATTTGATCGGTCAGTCTTTTTTTTTTTGTTAGTCCACATGTGAATTCCTAGACCACAGAAATGATCTGTAGGCTTGTCGATTTTCTACTTGGAGATTTTGTCCTTTTGAAGTATGTGTACAGCACACATGCCGCAGGTAGTGCTTCTGTTTTAGAGAAGTTGGCATGCCAGTCTAAAGGTGAGAGTGTTCATGTGTTGCACCTTAGCCCTCAGCCTACATATCTGTGCCCCTCCCTGTCTAGTTGACATGCCAATACAGTCCTTGGGTGTAGCTGCAACTGGACAGACTATATCTTCATGGTTTGGTCGGTCAAACCTTTCTTTATACCAGAGCATCTTTGACTTTGGTATTGTGTGTGTGTCTGTGTGTTACTTTGGATTCGCTGACTCAATGTTATCTCCAACGGAGAGGTGAAGTACGCTGTTGAAAACCCTCCTCTAATGCTCTTGATTTGTTGAAGCTCACTAGACAAGAATTTGGTCTTTGAGATTTTCGGCCTTGAATGTCAGAATATAATTTCTTGCATGGGTTTGAGGTTGACTTCTTGGGACTCTGTGTGTGACTCTGAGATTTCTAAAGATGTCATGTATTCATCAACAGTTTTATTTGCAGCACTGTCTTTTACTGCGTAAGCAGTATTTGGGTTATGAGATCCACACTGGCATTACTGGAATCTAAGACTGAGACCTGAGTTTTGTGTGTTGAACATCAACATGCCAGAGATGTATCACTGGGACTTCCAGCCTGTGGAAAGGGCCAAGGTCAAATATGCAGATAGCTGCAGGCTTAACCACTATGTGCCTGCCTTCGAAAAGTACCTTGAAACGAGGAAGCGGCCGCAGGACAACTACACACGGAAGTGGCCGCAGTCTTCTGACGAAAAATTCTCTAAACCAAAGTATATGGAAAAGTATGCAAGGAAACTGCTGGAGAAGCATGCACAGAGACAGCCTATCAGATACATGTGTAGAGACAAGCATGCGGAGAGAATGCAAGAACATGAAGCACATGTTAAGGTACGAGTTGGGAAGGAGATGCTTGTACATAGAAATGGTGTGCCGCGCTTACGTATGGCCCATGGAGCTGTCTCAACCACCAACTACCTGCATAGCGATAACCTGAACATCATCCAGGGGACTGCCATTGGGTGGTAAGTACATATCACTCCAGTTACGGTAGATTATAGACCATGACACCATCATTTGACTCAAGATTAATTCACACTTTCAATAGGTACCCATATTAATAGTATTTTACTACACTATAATTAACTTCCAGGCGTTGGTAGCTAAACTGAGTCTAAATTGATATATCCCTATGAATCAATGTTTAATCATTCTGCAACAGTGTTTAATCTGCACAATACAGAATGCCCCATCAACTTTTATTCATTTTTTATCTATTCGTTCGGCTGTTTACAGACAGCCAGGGTTGCCCAAAGATCAACTTCTGCTTTGCTTACATAAATCAGGTATTGAACTACATATGATACGAAATTTTGTTCTTCCTTGTCTTTATTCTTCATCATTACTCCTCTCATGGCCAATACTACTTTAAACTGGAACCATCTGAATATGATTTGGTTACATACTGTACCTCATAATGTATCATTACCTTCCAGTTACAACATGACATTTTTGAAGGTTGATACAGCATTTCAAAACATTAAGCTGGCATCTTTCCCAGTACCCATGCACAGAACCCATGTACATATATGTATACATATACATATTCTCTAGACTCAGCCTAAACAGGTACTTTAGCCACCTGTGACCTGTAACGTGAGACTGTAAACAGGTGTGAGGTGGAGTAGTGTGACCTCAGAAACAAACACACACTAGCCAGAACCTTACTCTGTACATTGTAGACTGTTCTGGAACAACATTAAGACCTGATGATTATGACAGCTATGACTGCCACCATGGGGACCTGTGCTACCAAGCCAAGGGTAATCCTAGTATCCAGGTATGACAGATATAGATAGGTATCAGGGAGCATATTGATGTGTGTTGGATGTTGATATAGGTACTGTATACACCGGTAGTTTAGTAATTTTATGTATGATGGTATGTCAACTGAAGTTATTCATAGCAGGGTACATATGCCTGTCTAGAGCTAGACTCCTCCTTTACACAAGCCAATGCTATTATTATTTTATGTTCAGGAATTTTCAAGTTCTTGCTCTTTTGAGAGGATATCAGATATTTGTCCCATGAGTACTGACTGAAAGAGGCTATAGAGAAGGAGTCAGGCAAAATTTTTAAAGTTACCAGTATGTAATGCAGTCTTATGTATTGGAACAAACCAAAGACATGAAATATAGTCAGATAGAATACGACTTCAGTTCCAGAACAAAGGTTTTATAATTTTAACACAACTTGATGGGCAATAACGTGTTGGTAAACATGTTGATATTGTTGAGGGCTGACCAGAAAGGATGGGGTGCATTGTGAGATCACCAGGGAATTTGAGCAATATACTACTATAAATGTTGAGATTTTCGTGGTGGAAAAATGTTCATGGTTTTTGCAGTGACCCCTTACTTTGAACTCAAAACCATCTCATAAATGCTTTTTCTATCGTCTGCCACCTAAGCCTTTGTTTCAACAGCAACATTCAAACCATTGCAAACACTCCATTTTCTTCCTTTAAATCCCTGCAATCTTTAAGACATTTACAGTACCTCATCGCAATCACGATAAGTACAAACCTATCATAAGTTGGCTACCATCATACCATTCTTCCTTGCTTTCTGGAGGAGTGAAAGTTCTAATATTTGTCAGTTTCTTTAACATGCAAATATATCAAGGTTCAAACCTCTCCAAATTCCAATACTACAATATATAGACAGGTGCCTCTGTGTGGTTGTCTGGCAATGGCAAACCACATTCATTAGTCAAAGAACATAAATCAGGGTATGACTTGTGGCACACATAACCAGTAAATGGCATGCCTTGTAGGAGCTTATTGATTCCTGACATTCAAACGCATAGATCGTAATAAAGGGTTCATTTGCAGGGTTAAATCAAACTTGACCAGTCCAGGATACGCTGCATTAAAATTTCATACTGCGTTTCTACGTGTCAATTGATAAATGGTGTGTTGAGCCCCAAGTAGTCTGGTTGAAAGCCCGGGGGACAAAATTGTTCAAAATCTATCATTGGTTATCAGGTCGTTAAGTCTGATTGATATAGGATCACTACTAAAGTTCACTTTTTAATAACTGGCATTGTTTGTTAATGCCAGACCTTTTATCCTTAAGGTAAACTTTTTAAAACTGCAATATGAAATATTTAGTCATCCAGGACATGGCTATTGCTAATCTTTGGATAAAAAAGGCATGCAGCTGAATGATGTATTGATTGGCTTGTTTTTGTGCTGTTGCTATGTTTGAACAATATAATATACAGTTCTCAAGTTCTCGT
The DNA here is from genome assembly GCA_019207045.1 of Branchiostoma floridae x Branchiostoma belcheri. Lineage (NCBI taxonomy): Eukaryota > Metazoa > Chordata > Leptocardii > Amphioxiformes > Branchiostomatidae > Branchiostoma > Branchiostoma floridae x Branchiostoma belcheri. The sequence goes on along the minus strand of CM033025.1, from coordinate 10,431,943 downwards.
GTAGTAGTGTACTGAAAATGTAATATCATGTGAGGCGGGGTAGCCCATTGTTGTGACTTGCATGGCGAAGGTGTAGGGTTTCCTGGCGGTGTTTAAGTGCTTAGGTATGAGGTCATTTCCCTGGTGAAGGTTACTGTTCCCGCCACAGTTCACCACGTCCCGGGGCTCCTCGCAAAACTCACAAAACTTCAGAACTTTCCAACTGTTGTTTTTTTCTGGTAGCGAGTGTATTGCCATTCCCTTATGGTTGTCTTGCTATATTGGTTACATTGATATTTTTCTGGAACAACTACTTTGTGTAGATAGGAGAAAAGAAAAATTAGTTTGCCTATGATTATCTCTGAAATCTAATGCTAGGTATGAATTGCCACCTGTATGTGTTGATAATGATAATGAGGTTCTACCTACTGTCTACTGATAACCTGTTAATGATTTTTGAAGTACAGATATGGCAGAAGTTTGAGCTGTGCCCCACGAGCGATACCCGACTTAAGGCGAGACAATGAATGTTATTTACATAAGAAATGGTCCCTATTGTTGTGTGTTTACTCTAGCTCCTGTTACGCAGATACTAAGCGGGCTTTGTACATTGTTGGTACATGCGTGGCTTGTTGGCACCATCAACAGATTTCTACGTTTTATTATTTGTGTTCCACAAATCGTGTCGCTGATGGGAGGTATTTCTCGGTGACCCCGTCATGGAGGAATTCTGCTGAGTTGTGTACACCACAGAAGTGGGCTGTACCAAGTCACGCCACCAGTTGAACTGTTGGTCCTTTGGCGTTGTGCTTTTTTAATTGAGAGTTTGCAACGGACTGGGACGAGCCATGAATACCTGTTGTCCATGCCTGCTTCCAGCACTGGTGTTGTAACAAGTCCTTGTGTGTTTACTCCCTGCGAACCTTGGACCGCACAGAAGGAAGGGAATCCTGGGAATCAAGCGCTGTTTTGATGCCATTCTGCTGAAGCCATCCAAGGAACCAATAGGCCATCTGTTCACAATTGGCCTCTATAGACTGAAAGGATTGATTAATGGAGTCTGACTACTTCTGTAAAGACTCAAGTGTCATGAACCTGCCATGAACTTCAGTCCTGTATTCTCCACCAGGGCTGTTGCTACTGTTGCAGGTTGACAGCTTCTTGCAGCTATGGACATTTCTTGAGTGATGTGGGAAAATTTGCTGTTTTTAGGTCAGCAGAAAATCTGATTTAAGTAGGACAAGAAGACTGCTAAAGGAAACAGGTGGTTGAGAAAGGTCAGGGTCAGTCCAGCATTGTTTTGTACTAATTCTTCCAATAGGAGCAGTTGTCCAAACAAAGTAGATCATTCAACTCACCAGGAGCTTGTTGACACCATTTCTACTGCAGATTGCCTATTGGAGGCACACTAAAAAGTGAACAAGGTAGAACATTTACATGCACTTGTAAGTTGCATGTTTGTCGCTTTCTTAACTGCCATTGGTCGAACAGCAGTTTCATTTCCAAGGCAGACAAGTCACCATTTTTGTAGCTGCTTTTTCAAAACTGTAGCAGCATCCAAGCTATACTACAGCTCCAAAGTGTGAATTCTGGCTCCAGGACACAGATCTTTAAACAGTGGACCACTGTTTGCACTACGGAACCTCATCTCGTGACTGTGTTGTGCAGGAGACTACAGAGCATCACATGCCTGAAATGTCAGCAAAGGTGCAAGTTACTGATGGAGTAATCAGCACACAATGCCCGTAAACCCGTCAGTCTTTGTTGCCAAGACAAATTAGCTTGCCAGCCTGTTCTTCAGAAGGTGTAATTTATGGTGTGGATACAGTGGTATTAACAGGATGACCAGGTCAGAGGAGGATCGCATTATGCAGATGTTGACCAGACGACCGCGCCTCATTCCCGGCCGTGCTGCCATGGCAGACTGTATATGGTTGCCAAACTCCGTTGCCAGAACAAGACAGTAAGTATATACATACATACAGAGGCACATGTTATGTACTGAATGTTTCACTACACTTAAATGACTCAGTGCTGTTTAAAGGTTAGGCTTTGTGTTGTAGTACATAAATCAGGAGCACAATATTTCAAATCATTATAACTATAAGCAAAAAATGAATTTTATAACTTGATTTAAAGACTGCCAGGTCCATTTTCTTAACTTTGCTCAAACTTGGCTTTGTGATGCAGTCCTTATGCATTGCTTGCTTTTAAGGAAATGGACTCCTGCCAAACTTTGCCAAAGAATTGCAACTGTGAAGTTTATATTATATATGTGTGTCTTATGTGTACATTATCACAGTTTAACCTGCATATCCAGGAGCAGGAATTATTAATGGAATAATACAACATGCATCTCTGCAACTTGTATCTCATTTGGTTTCCATAGTTACTTCAGAAACAAATGTAGACAGCACTGTATACATGTAGACATTGTGTTAGTGTTAGCAACAGACATTTTGATAAATGTAGCTAACCCATGTCTTTATTTGTTCCTATAAAGTCAAAACAGACCCATTGATCATTCAGGAATGAATTGTCATAGGTAACCTGGCAAGGTACAGTTTATTATGATAACATTGAGCATTACTAGTAACTACATAAATATATGCACTGTCCAAAAGATGGGGGTGTTCTGTTGCTTTTGCAGATACTTTCTATGAGGACCTCTATTGGCACTATGTGGAACTGCAAGTTAATGCTACCAGTAGTACTGACAGCATGTAACATATGACCCTGCTGTTTCCCAGCTAAATTTGTACATCCTTGTTACACTAAACTTCATTGTAAGGTATTGGCTAGCAATATTTTTAATGATATTTTAAATATAGCAAATGTTTATTATCTGAGTATTGTTCTAAAAATTTCTAAATCATGCCTTCCAATCGGTACAGACAAATACGTTAAGTAGCAATCAGGTTTATTTACCCCTGTAAAGGAAGTCTTTTACTGATAACAATGAATGGTTGACTTTGGAATAATTGCTATCATCCAATGCTTTGTCATTAATTTGTAGGTTGTTATTCCTAACTTTTAAGATTCTGAATGACTTCCATATGCATAAAGTTGACATAATGCCATGTACCTCTTACTTATACCATGGTATGAGGTACAAAGTCATACCTAATTTTTGTGTGTAAACCAAGCCCCCTCCTTCCCCAGTAGTCTGAATGGGATTATTCACCATGGTGCTCAAGTTCAACTGTGCTGTCGTACTCCAGTTGCTACTACTCCTGTCCTAGTTCCATGTTGATTATGATACGGGGCATTGTTGACAAGTGGTAACTTTATCGTGTATTACTTAATGTGATATGTTTGTCATGTAAGGAACACTTCTGGCCACATTATCTTCAACATTGGGCAGTTACCTCACAGCTGGTAGATAAACATTGACTTCACAAGTCTATCCAGGGTCTAACGTTTCATGAGTATTCTCCTGGCCAGGTAGGCTGGATGTGTTGACTTGTAAACACACAAGCCATAAAATGTAGTTGAGTTGTACTCTTGACAAGCCTCACCGTACCAGTACAGAGCAAACCTGGGCTTTTTGAGAAATCTGTGACACACTGGGAATGTTAGACATCTAGTTTTGATATCTGACATAGACTTACATTTGTATCTTTAATGTTAGCCTCTATTGAGGAAAGCTATAGCTAGATGATCTTCCTTTGCTTTAGCCCGTACATTTGTATGTAGAGACATTCTGTATTGTAAACCCAGTGTTGACTGTTGACAGTAAACAACTGAAGGTCCTTGAATATCTTGAAACACAAATAGAGTGAGAGTAACTTAATGTTTCATGTTGTATGAATATTTCATACCTTCATGTTTAATGTTGCCTGGGCACAGTTTTAGCTTGGAAGGTACACAGTGTAACTGCTATTGATACATGCCTTTCAAAGCAAACCTTTATCTTAATTTATAGCCTGACGCAAACAACTACTCTCAAGTACCCGAGATAAGTGCAATGTAGTACTTTCTGGCTTGTAAATGTAGCAGATGGCCGTGATGATATAGGGCTTTAGATCAAGTGCACCGCAGTTGCTAGGTTCCGTGTTGTGTCATGTCATATGGGCACTTCTGGTGGCAGTTTTGATTGAACCTATGTCAACAGGAGGCGTGCAGAGACAAAGCTGTGTCCATACCAGCAGGGGGCTCCTGGGTAACTAGATAAAGCGCTTAGACCCATCCATTTTTACAGAGGTATGACTTTCAGATGCTTAGTATTAAAGACGTAGTTTGAATCTGTCATTGATGATAATGCTATAGGTTAAAAGATGACAAAGGACATGACAGGAGAAGAACGTTTAAAAGACTGACATATTCTACTGATTCTTCTTTTGTTTGACACATAAGAAGTCTATTGATATCCCTGTATTGTAAAAGTGGATCAGCCCAGGACAGGTGTATATGTGAACCTAAGTATTGTTGTTGTCCTTTGGGTCATTAGTGAAGGAGTTATCCTTTGTTGCTGTCTGTTGCTAGTGAAGCGATCAAGCAGCCGTGACTATGTCAGCCAACATTTTCTTGTTCTCTCCAATCCCTGGATGAGCGCACACAACCGGTGTTGCATTCACCTGCATTCAGCAATGGTTAGAGGATGTTAGTGATTGCAGTCTGCAGATTATATGGACTGGTGTTGCAGTGTCTTGTGTAGCAACTGCTGTATCCTGTTACAGTAGGCCACTGCTGGGTCCCCTCAGGGCACCTGCTGTCCCTAAGGTAACTGGCTTGGTTGACAGAAGAGCCCCAAGGAAGGACTAAATGTTGCAAACATCACCAGCAAAAAAAGTTGCCTTTCCAATGTCAGAGTAGTTGAAGCAGCTGATTGGTGACTTCTCCTGGTGAATGGAACATGAAGAAACCAATCTTGCTGGATTCATCAGACTTCAAGAAGAAGGATAGTGTCCAGAGGCAGCAGTTCCACATGGAGTTTCCACATGCTGGTGAAATATCCTGCCATGCAAAAGAGAGCGTCTTCTCCAAGTGATGTTTACCAGCCAACACCATACCTGTTTGGGCTTCTGACTGTTAAAGTGAAGTTCTAGTCCATTTATCCAGGACTGACAGACTAATGCAGTGTCGAGTCAGGTCACAGTGACTTTGGCTTGCTTCACTGATCTACAGACATGACGCTTTGTCAGCTTGACAATGATGTTGGCATCCAGATATGTCTGTGCTTGCAGTCTCCTGTGAGGACAGTTTTCTCCCAAAGTTGACCGGTTCGTGCCTGGTTCACAATCTCCACGAGCAGACCGGCGCAGAAATGATCCGACTGCCGCTCATAAAACAGCAGGGCTACCTCGACGCCCTGACAGCTTACTACAGTTATAATAATGGCAAGGCCAAGCTTAAGGTTAAAGACTACCGCGGGAAGTATAGAAACATGTAAGTACATGTAACATTCTTGTACAAATTCTACATCTGATGTAGTCATGCATTCCATTTTAGGACAACAGAGTAAGGTCATTGCCAAGTCTTGCCCAAGAGCAACTGGATTTGTTGTTGCTTTAGGTTTCCTCTTTCAGCTTGTCTAAAGCATACTTTCAGGGGTTGGAAGAAATATACACAAGTGACATGTTTTACCCTAATGTCTAGAAGTGGCATTTCCGACAAATTTATAGCACTTATCGTTTCAGGTAAAATAAGCTAGATGCAATTTGAAAGCTATATGTAGTAGTCTGTTGTTAGAAATGGAAGATGGGGATGTAATTGGCGAAATGTAGAACAAGTAGGCTGAGTATACAATCCAGGTACCTTGTAAGAGAAGATGAATAATCACTCGGGTACCAACCATTTGTTTTTGTCACACCTCTTCTCTGTGACATGTGCATGTTAGCATGCTATGGCAACATGATTTGCTTGGAAACACTTTAGTGAATGTTTCCTAGTAACCCAGAGGGTGTGCCATGTATGAGACATGCCAGTAGTGTCATTAAGAGCACTCAGGTGAATGGAACACAATCCAGGTGTGCAGCTGATGAGACTTTGATGAACGAGAACTGCCTTCCAATCTCAGCAGAACAGAAATGTGTTGAGGCTAGAGAATGGCTAGGCCTTTATACATGGTGGTAATTTCACTTCAGGTTAATAATGTTAAGCCAGGTATTTATATAAATGACTTCATTAGGAAGTCAAAAGGAAGCAGAGCTTAAGTTTTGTGTGGACATTTTTAAGACATCAGCACCTGATGCCACTTACTTGTACATATATTTGCACATTGATTGATGTGAAAGGCATGAATTGAAAAGAATTGAGTGTTTTCTTTTACAGATACAAATTGAAGACAAATCATTGCTGAAGTTAGCATTATGATTATGTTTGAATAAACTTAAACTTCTTGCATTCTGATTATAGGTTAGGTACTGGCTGTGCAGGACAAGGACAACTAATGAACAATGCCTCCTGCCAGTTCATAGTGGTATTACAACAGAGATTGGCTTCTGACAGTCTGCTTTTCAAATGCCACAGCTGAAGTTAGATACTAGTACAAATGTATACTATATAGACTCTTACTTTTTCCCCCCAGTACAACCTCTCCCAGTAGTAACCACTTCAACCGTGAGGACCTGTCTCCCCAGCGCCCGGACCGGAACCCCTCCTCTTCCACTACCTCATCACATGACTTCCGCACTCTGGAGGAGCGGGAAGATCGACCAATAGGAAGCCAGTATGGTATACCACGGATAGACCAGGACAGAGGTAGGTTTTGTCTGTTACAGATAGCTTAACAATATCATGTGGCATAGTGAATCCACTCAAACTATATAATACCTAATACATTCCTTAGTTTGTTTAACTTAGTTTATTGATTAAGATGTGTCATAAAATGTATGCTGCACCCCTGAAAGGTTACATATGTGTAGAGCAATGGAGGACAAGCAGGGATGGAGGGAGAGTGTCATGGATGTCAGTGTGATCAACTCAACCAGATGATGATGATTTAATTTTTTTGTTTGCACAAAGTAAGATATTAGAATGTTATTTACCACTGTAGCAAGTACCAGTAATGCTAGGGTCACATTTCTAAACCAGCACTTGGCTGGGCAATTTGGGGAAACAAAAAATATAATATGAAAGGAAAGAAAGCTCAGTTTGGGAAAGTGTCCCTAGTATAAGATGGAAAACTCAATGTTAGTTTGATAGTCTGGTAATACTCAAACAGTTTTGATAATCATCTGCTGTTTTATGAGTTGTAACGTCTGTGCTCAAATTCAGCCCACGGGCTGCTATTGTCATGACACGTTATGTCCATCAATCAATAAACCATGTCTACTTAACAGACACATTTATACACTGGCCTTGTCCTACAAACCAGTGCACACCTCTGGATAGAATGGGAGCGTCCATACCTATGGAATGATAGATTACAGTACTCAGTTCTATACTTCTTACTCTGTGCTGTTAATGCACCATGTAAGATCTCCAAGGAGATAGAAGTATGGGAACTGGATTGTGATCTGAGAAACCAAGCCCTTATCCCAGCATTCAGTCCATTTGGAGTGAATGCCTCTTGTCCATTAAACCTTTACTTTGTCCCAGTTGTAGGATTAATGACTGCTGTAGTAAGCCAAGGTCTCTCTCCTATATTGGGTACCAGGTATTTAATCTAGACTAGTGCTTCAGGGTAATTGAATTTGCGGGTCTCCATCCATCCTACCTTGGCAGTGTTCAACCTCACGGTTATTGTTTTGGGAATTGGAATTGAAGTTAACTGCTGTTACGTGTTACTAGGGATATATATTGAGATATGGTGGAAATTATATTATGCGTGTTATCAGTAAGTGGAAAAAAGCTGTATAAGTTATGATTAGGTATGTGGCAGTTCATAGAGCCCCAAGTGCATGTGTGGCTGTGACTAGACTAAGATGTTTGTACAATGTCATACCAAAAGCAAGGAAGAATCTAGACTTCGTTAACTGTAGTTGCTTGACATCATAACTTGTTGTAGATGGCAGAATATGTTTTCTCTCTTTTTAAGCTTCTGCAATGTTACATATGGTACTTTCAGTAACCCCACCTATTTTCAAAATGGTCTGACCCATTCCTAATTTGGTATTTCTATTAGTGTGACAAGCGGCATTGGCCACAATTCGGTGGTAAATATTTAATACCTCTCTAATTACACTAACACAAAGAGTTGCCACAATATAAGTGTAACTCTACCCACACCGCCTAAGACGGTTGCTGTTGTTCCTACGGCCATGGCCTATGTCTTGTTAGTACCTGGACCCAAGGAAGACTTCTTATACAGGCAGTATGCAAGGACACCTGTATGTAAAGCACGTAAGTACTCTGTAGATTGGTTCACATCCTTTTCTAGGAAAAGATGTACTCTAACTTGGTGTTCGTTGTTACTCGGCTAATTGTAACGGTTTGTTGAATTCAGGTGAGGTGCATGGCCTTCCTGGCATAGTGGTTGGTCTGTTTTTTAGTCTGTATGTATGCTTTAACTGAAGAAACAGGGCTAGGATGGGGAGTTGACAAAGAATTTCTGTGCACACTAGAAACTCTCTTACAGTACACTTATGTGACAGTAGAACTACTAGAAGAGTCGTTTTGCATACATAACGTGTACAAGTAAGGTGGTATCATTTTACATTCAGACTTTCTCTCTGTGAAAGTGCTAGGGAAAATCTAACCTGGGAGAAAACAGGAGTTCTTCTGTTAGTTTCATTTGTCACCAGGGAAGACATATACAATGGGTTTTCTGTTACCATTTTATACCTTTCTCTGCGAAATTAGCAGGGAAAACATGAAATTAATTTGTGAGCAGTGAAGGCCCATTACACGTTAGTACTGATATAATCACAGTTTAATATTTCATGAAGACCCCTAACAGTGGTGCAAGGTAAGGCAGGAAAGATAGTTAATATGATGACAAAACGATGTTCCCTTGTGACTTGTATATCATGACTCATACACGATTCATATCATGTAGATACAGTCAGACTCTGAGCCACCAATTAGAAATGATACACATCAGGGTTTATGGATATTATTTGTCATGTACATGTACTCTCATTACTAAGTGCAATTTTTAAGCACAACAGTAACAACAGTAACAATGTAAATAGAGAAGGTAGGCACATACTGCTTACACATGCTGGTAAGCCAGTCCCTTCTAAGACTCTAAGTACATGTTTAGTATTATATTAGATGTGTTTCAAAGGGAGTGTGTCATAGATATGTACAACGTATGTCTTATACATTAACAGCGTAAAAAGCTTTTTATAATCCAATTACAACATAAGCATCAAATAGGATGAGATCATGCTTTGGGCTTTTAGCTCAAAATCAACCTTCCCCCTGTAGTTCAGGGCTAAGATTTATTGTAACAGATAAATAAAAAGAAAAGCACTCCTCCATAGGGGATGTGACCAAAAGCCGAAAGCCCCAAACAGATTTTCAAGTTGTTCAGGGAATACATGTATATTTTTTCTATCTTTTTTGGGATAGCACTATCTATGCAACTATGTGTGTAATGTTATAGTGTACAATTTGGAGCCCAGCTCACTCAGTCTGAACTTGAATAGTACTGTGTAGTAGTTGAACAGAGCCTAATCCACTTTATACCCACCCTGTGGTACTGTCAACACCAAAGACAAACACAAGCTGCCTCCATCTGGAAGTGTGGAACAAAAGGATTCAAACCATGACTCATTGCTGTGTTACACGTGTTCTGATTGGGAAGGTGGGTGTAGCTAATGAGAGTTGTGCTGGCGCATATTAGAAGTGTTTTCAGCTGTCAGATGTCCTGGGTCCTAACTGTAAAAACTTTATAATATACAGTGAATGCAGCCTTCCCACTTCTGGTGCTGTAGACTTGAAAATTACTAACAAATTCTATCAAAACTTTGAGTTTTTTAGTAAGTCAGTAAGTGGGTTTCTAAACTAATGATAATAGGAAGGACAACCCCAAGTCAACCGCACACTCTCATGCCACATCTTCAGAAAGGATATGGAGCCGCATGTTTCCATTTAAAACTTTATTTGAACCAAAACGCAACGTGGCTTTTTCAGTGCTTGAAAGAAGCATCCAAACCAAAATGAACTGAAATGATCCCTCAATTGGAGAACAGAAATGTGTAAGCACAAATTAGGTTTCCAAAATAAATGAGTTTCACTCATGCTGGGCCACAAAGGCACTGCCTGGATATTAGCTCTTGGCATGGGTTGTCTCAAAACTGGTTTTCAGGGACAGTCATCATTTGTACATTTGCATACAGATAAAATTTGTTCCTTTTCCCATTGAAGCCATTTGTCGTTGTACTTGTGAGTTAGTGTATTAGGGCATAAGCAAAATTTGAGTTTGCGGATTATGAACTAGAACTTAGCTAATGTAAAAATGTTATTTGTGAAAAGGGAATCATATTTATAGTGTTATTAAGAAAGCATTTTGAAAATGCACCTATTTTAAAGTAATCATAAGTTACTTAAGCAAAATATTATGACCTGATATCAGTTTTTAGATGCCACAATCCTATCAAGTATATTCAAATACGATTTTGACAATTTGTAGAATGAAGTGAAAATTCTGATATATGGTGCTGAAAACATGGCTGTTCTTATCGAAATCTTTTATTTTTCAATTTAGTGATTGTCCTGGACATTCAATGGTTTTGATAGCTCATATCATGGCCCAGGTAGTTATTGCTCCATTTGCAACTGTCTTATACACTGTGTGATTGTGCCACACAGAAAGATGTACATGTAGCTGCCCTTCATGCCCAGAGTTATGTGTGAATGAAGATGTATTTCTTTTCAGTATTGTCAATATCTGAGGCAATTATGATATTGACTTCTGCAATTGTTCTAATTTATTTCAACACTGTAAAGGACCACATCAATGCTTTGTGTCAACTACAGACATTAAAAACGAGTCTTGCAGTGCAGTTCAAACATTGTTCACAGAGACACCATTAGCCTATTCAGTGCACCGTGGCTCCTGTATTGAGCTGTTGTATTCCGAGCAAATGGAACGTATCCCATCAGCCCTGATTAATGGCTTAACTTGACCTGCAGGGCATTCAGGGAAGGAAAGACTTCGCTAAATGCTTTGCTCTGAGGCTTTACTAAAATTCTGTTTCAGATAGTTTCATTCTTTATTTGCCTATCAAGGTTGTCTATAGTCTACACTCCACAGTGTTTTCCTAAAAATCCAAAAGTGCACATGCAGGAAAGGAAAGACATTATATGATACACTTGAAGCACGGGACAATTGCTCTGCAGATTCACATCTTTTGATGTGTAGCGTTGATGAAAAGCAAAGTACTGTATGTATCATGGATATTTACATAACAAACTACTGATGTACTGTAAATACTTGAAAGAGTGTTACATATTAGCATTAAAGTGATGATTGGACAGTCAGCACGATGATGAAGCCATATCTAATGACTCTGTGTGTTCCTCCATCTGATGTCTCCAATGAGTCCAATCCTACTAGCCAAACTGTGTCAGTTGATGCTGGAATACTCCACTTTCTGTAAAGGATGGGGTTATGAAGATTTGTCTGTGCCTGTAACCGGCATAATAAAAACTTAGTCAGTGTCTGCCAAACCTGTTGAACCTACATATACATTGTAGAATATGCAAATAATCATTCCCTTTACAAAATTAATGTTAACATTTCAAATGCCTATGTCTTCAACACCCTGAAAATCAAATCAACTCTCATTTCTTCCTTCCTGCTGCAGTTTGTTCTTCATGATAACCTGTCAGTTTCAGTTCCACCGTGGTGGATTGATTCATGCCATATGGCCTGCCCTGCCACAGGCAGTAGTCTGTCTCATTTACCTTCAACAGCAGACACATTTGCATGGACCATTTTGCCACATTGATTTTGCTCCCACTACATGGTAATGCATTCTGTTGTAGATTGGCAGCAACATGTTTTGGGCTATAGTCTAGAATGTTCCAGATAGGTATTGCATGGTTTCTCGGTTTCAGACCAGATTTATTCCTGTAGGGTCACCCCAGTGCAGTAGTGGTTGTGCCAGGTCTCCTGTGTATCATATAGTATATCTAGTGTTGACAGTGAAGGTGAATGGAGAGAATGGAGGTTGTGAAATATTGGAGAATGGTGCATGAAGGAAATTGCTTCGTCTCTTATGAAGTATTGGAGAATGCCCTTACCACATACGGGATCACATGCACTTGGAAACCTTATGGCCCCCCTGATGGTTTCTATGGTAAGATATCTTTCAAGCCAATCTGTTCTGGAGATAAGATGCTTGTACAGGTAACAGACACATTTTTTTTCTTATCTTGTCTCATTATCATTAACAATAATGAATCTTAGATAGCACTTACAGAGATTATTTGTCTCATGAATATGCCAGTGAATGTGTAGTTCTTACTAGAACTACATTACACATTTACGTGATACTGATACTGATAGTAATGTGTACTGGTAGGTCTTTTACATATCAGCCAGTGCTTTGTTCTTCTGCATCCCTAACCCCCAAATGACAAGATTAGATGCCATGAATATTTCATCGGAGGCTTCACGCACTGAAGCACAGCCAGCATCAGGCAGATAAGAAGGAATTGTATCACGTACCAAGCACATTAGATTGTTGCACGTGCCGTTACGGAGTGTTTCTGTGATGATAATCTTTAGGAGGTAATCCCACGAATGGTCATGGATATTGACACTGACCTCTACCTACCATTGCAAGAGCCTGATGTGATGACTCACTCAATATACATGAGCCTGAAGAATTAGATAGATTTGTGAATTTCTTTAGTGATTTTCGTCTTGTGAATACAGTGAGTATAGCATAGACAGATGACTTTCATATTTTTCTACCATTATTGTTGACAAACTGCCAGCTTTAAGTCTGTTACTGGGAAATGCTTCTCATCAATTATTTAACATAACAACACAGGCTGGGTCATTTCTGGTTCAACTAACTCATTGATACTATTCACTGTGTTGGGTCATGTGGTAGATATACAGTACTGTTACAGTAGTAGTAACCTCTTGGAATGGAACCTGAAACAGGTAAAACATGGTAGCCATGCTTTGATAGTAAATTAACTGTAAGATATGGACCAATTTCTGTTTCTTCCTCGTGTGACTGTTCAATATGCATGGATGTAATGTCTTCTTTGCCTTGTAGCAATTGTTTATGTTGTGTTATAGCGTTAGAATTTTGGTACAATGGTAAATTCTACTGGCCTTCTGTTATCACTTGTTAATATTATAAATTCTATATACTGGGAGCTTTATCATTTTGCACAGAGAGCTAAGTTCAGACCATGTGATTGGTGTATTCTATATGTCTGATGGCATATTTATGTGAAATACAAGGTCATTTTAGATCAGGTGCAAGATTAGTATCCCTCTCCCTTCCATTTATTGACATATGAAACTAGACGAGAAGTGATGCAGGGAACATGTCCAAGAGCGAAAGGAAACCAGGTTCATCTTATTCATTTTGATGTACATGTATTTGTCATTCAGTTGTGTTGAATGTTTGTATAATAAATTAATATAGCTGTACATGCAGAAGCTTTGTTTAACCTTTCCCATGTTTACCCCCACTCAGCATTTAGATCTGATGTGAAATCAAAGGATGGAGTAAAGTGGAACGCGTTCAAACCCACATGGGAGCGGAATGCAGGGATCCACAGTTCCTCCTACATCCTGCGGGAGACAGTAGTTCCCACTCCACACACTCCATATACTCCCCACACTCAGGTAGGCCAGCCTGTCAGCCAGCTTGCTTTACCGCCATGTTTGTATTTATCCAGTTCGGCGGGGTTTGTTGCGGTCGTCAGATCAGAGTTGTAGCACCCACCTGAGGGAGTCCTGTGTCTCGAGAGAGTCACCCACATTCAGCAATGCTTCGGTGAGAATATGCTGCACGTCGCTCATTTCTGCATGCGGTGTATAGTGTTAGATAGACTAATTTACATACTTAATTTACACACTAATTTACATACAAAAGTCTGCTGGAGTCATATACACTGAGCACTTCTCAAGAAAAACATGCGTTTCTACAAATATACAGCACTGCGTGGGTGAGAACACTGCATGTCGCTCATTTCAGCACAAATCTGAAGACAGCCTGCACAGCACAATTATTCAATCAAGGGAGCATAACTTAAACACTGGATATGGAGTCAACATACATGTACACTGAGCACTTAGAAAGAAAACATGTAATGTAAGAATGTCCAGCATTGGTGGATAGATGGTGGCCTTAATAGAAAAATACGTTAGTATTACCTGTAATTGAGGTGGATTCTGTATGTCAGCAATGGGGCTCACTGCTGCCCTTCTGCATGTAATAGTAACATGGGATAGCAAGAGAGTTACAGCATGCCAGGAATGTGGAAGAAAGAAGCTATCGTATTGTATCACCTAAAGTTGAAAGGCTGTCTTTAGATGATTCCCATACAACAGAACAATAATTAACCTTGTATTGTTTCAGCCCCAGTTGCATCTAATTACTTTGCCATTTTCCTACACATAACCTGTCCTGTTGGTCCTGCTCAGATCAACGGCATCTCGCTGTCCAGGAACAGTAACACAGGGGTGGGGCTGGGGAGAGGAGACGAGCTTCCATTGGCTCTAGGAGCCTTGTCATTGTCATCTCCTGTCAGGAGAAGAGAGTCCAGTCCTAAAGCACCTCCCAAGTAAGTACACTTAAACTACATGTAGTTACTGTAATACCCCAGTACGTTACACAGTAAAAAATCTCAAGCATTGACTTGTGACAATGTGAGGTTAACATATTTTGCCATTCGTTGCTGTTGTGTCTTAAGAAAGTGGTTGACATGACTTAGCCTGATCTGCATCCATGTTCATCTGAAGTCTGCTCCAGCTGTCACCATGGACGGATCTCAAGCTAGTGTGTTTACTACAAATGCCTAGAACTGTCCATTGGTAACGTGACGTTGAAGAACATGAACTGACTGTGAATGAATTTTCTTCAGGTGGAGACTTGAAAGCAAGACTTCCATATCTTCACCAGCTGGTCAGAGATGTGAGTACAATTTATTATCGTAGTAGTCATATATTACTACAAATTGTATAATTATTTATTTACATCCTATTTTGAAAGACAATGCAGAAGTTGTCTATTGTACGTGCACAAAATGTAGTTGTGACCAAGATTGTCGTTACCATTATGTTGTACGTAAGGCTTAGATATTCCTAGGAGGTCGGAATGGGCAAAATCTTTGTCCGTCCCCTGCGAAGGACAGAAGGACAGATGCTGGCTAGAACCCTGCATTGGCATGTTTAACAGTCACTTGATACATGCACATGGTGATAAGATTTACGAAATGTTGATCTTTTCCCTTTTCCTTTCCATAGCAAAGTACCCTGACCCAGTGTCTGGAGCACCTACCAACTTCCAGCAGAGACTAGCGGAGCTTTCCGTCCTAGAGCAGGACACGATACGATACGAGCGGACTAAAAAGTCAAAACGGAAGGCCAAACAAGACAGAGACTCCTAGGAACATGTGTTTTGTCATTTTTTATGTTTCCATGTGGTGTTTTCTTCCAATCCAAGACACTGTTCGGAGCTTTGACGTTGTTACATAGATATATGTGTATATATGGGAACTACGTAAGAATGCAACAAGAGAGGGAAAGAATGCCAGTCTAGAGATACTGCAACAATGGTACAGGATCAGCTGAACAAAAAGTCGGAAAATGCAGACATACTCTCCTTGGACATACCAGCACTGATGGTTTATAACTGTGCTGTAGCGGCGCCACCTATTGAGTTACTTATGAACTGCTAAGGATATGAAGTTCCTATGGACTGCCCGGAGCACCGTACTGTGTACTGTGTGAAGCGCGAAGTGCAGCAACACCACCATGTGACTGTTACTCAAACTGCAGCCAAAGCTGTGCAGTGATGTGAAGCAAATATTTCTGGGCTGCCTGGCTAAGGTTGCTTGCATCATCGCTTGCAAAGGCAGTCATCATGATGCCACTGAAACTGCTCACAAGGGAACGTTGTAGCTACAACCTTTGAAGCGATTACCCACCACTGTATCTACAAGTGTGATATGTTGTCAGACTTAGAGGCCTGACCAAGTTACCATGGTCCCACATGGGCGCAGCATCATGGGAAGGGTGTGGGGACCAGCTGTGACTGCAGCAGCAGTTTTGCAATGTACATTACATGTGTGAATACCAGTGCCAATCTAATGTGCATTAATGCACACAACAGTGTAGATCCGAGGGGTGAATGGAAACAAATCTGCAAACAAAGGAGAAAGTAGAGGACCAAGGATACACACGCACATTTTGGAAAAGTTAACATTGGCACTCCAGTGCAACTAAGTAACAACACTTTTGGTTGGTCAAGAAATGCATTTTCAGTCTTCCCTCTGGAACAAACAGAATCACTCAAATTTTAATATAGTTATTTGAAAAAAATGTACTTCTTTTATATAGGATGGTTCCACGCACAAGCTCACCCCTTTTGATGTACACTGTTGAGTGCGTTTCTGGCATCTTGATGTCTGTTAAGTGACGTTGAGAGTCTATAGTGCCTATAACGTTTGAACAGTGATGGTAGATAAAGTGTGTTCTTGTGCAGATGTCAGTACGTTGTGAGTAGATAATGTGTTAGCAGCTAGCATCAGCCCTACTCTGTGTGATGTGTACTACTGTAGTAGGTAAACTTTGTTGTAACAATTAGTACTGATGTACAACAAACTAGACTTCTCATATTCAACATGTAGTTCATCGGAGCTGACTAATCTGAAGGCATGTGAAGTGCAGCTCTATGTTTGGGACAACTTGAAAACTGTTCCTATGTATTGGTTTAGTTCACTTCAAATCCAACAATTGTAGCCTTAAATGCTGTTAACAAGAAAGGTACAATGTAGCCACACTGTGCATGTTGCAGACAGCCATCAAGGTATCATTCCAGTAAGACGTTCATATATGTCCACACAAATTCTAGTTGGAAAGTCTAGTTCTATTGGTGAGTACTTATCGACTACTAGATACTTCAGGCTGAAGTCTTAACCACTGGCATTGATGCAAAATATGTCATCAGCTTCAAATGGCTAGGGTAGTGTCTGAAAAGGTTCACTGCTAACATCAGTCTGCCCTGTTTTACACTCTAGCTCCTCTATAGTCTGGCATCTTTTATTTTCTACAAGTTTGCCAGAAAAAATGTCAGGCATTGTTCCAAGAACAACATGAGATGTGTAAGAATAAAATACCATGGATAACACTTCAAGCATCACTTGCTCTTATTCTTCGCATTGTGCTATGAATGTCTACAAATCAGCCTGCTCGACAGTTTGGCTTTCTGATTCTCTTCCCTTTATTTAGGATGAAATACGATAGGTTGATCCTCGGATGTCTGACGTGTTGACAACCCTGGTGACAGGCTACATTTACCTTTGAGTGGATGATCATAACAGTTTCCTCTGATGCTAGTCCTTCATTATCAGGAGTGCCCACTTATGACATAAGTATCAGTGCGGACTGGAGGACATAAGTTATGTCCTCCAGTCCTCACTGATATCTTTGTTCTCAGAAGACATGTTCCCACGAAGGGGCTCATGCCTCAAGATAGTGAATAGTTTTTGATCCAGCCCATGCCAATGTTACCAAGAGAGTTTTTGTTTTCTTGTTGCTACCAACAACTTTGTTGCTCTTACCATCATGATTCCACATATCTTTCATCATGGTAAACAAAAACAAAAACGGGGATATCTGCTAAAGATTTTGTCTGATGACAGTCATGACTCTAGCCTGGGTACCATCCTATTTCTACCGGGGCTCCTTACACTCACTTCCCTTTTAGGGGTAGCGAATGTAAGGAGCCCTGGCAGAATACGGATGGTACCCAGGCTAGAGTCATGACTGTCATCAGACAAAATCTTCAGCAGATATCCCTGTTTTTGTTTTTGTTTACCATGATGCAAGATACGTGGAATTTTCATTGAAAAAACACACTAAGTCTTGTAAATGACTGCTCAGTCCAGAAAGGGGTAGATCGAATTGACTAGAAGGAGCTAACTTAACATGACTTGGTGACTCCAAATGGGTGATTCCAAGGGCAAGTCAACAAGGAGCATTTTGGCCGACTACATCAAAAACTAATTGGAGACATATTCTAGCTCTACGAATGTCAGATTTCATTGAAGGAATGAGGCACCACACTAGCAAAACAACACACCATGATTATAGATGTCATTTCATTGACTGTTGGACGTTTGGCCTACAATCTTCACCTGATCCCAGCATGGTACCTCCTATTCTTGAGTAAAACTGGCAACAACATAAACTGGTAAAATATCAATAAGGCATGAAATGATACTTTGCATAACTTTCCCTTCAAGTGTTGACTGTTGGCTCCATACAAACACACTCAAGTGAGCATTTGGCCCTCCAGCGGAAAGGTGTTACGGTTCCTGCAAACAAGAACTGGTCGAAAGGCGAAACGAAGACATCTTAACTGTAAACCAAGAAGCCGTGAAACACTCAAGTTGCCAATTGGCAACAACTTGAGTTTTCAGCCAACCGCACCTTCTGTCCCATAGTCAGGGGTCTAAGAGAAAGTGTGTAAGAAGTGTTTGGAAGAGTCTAGAGGTTCACATAAAGTGACTCGATGTCCCCTGTTGAAAGTGTCTTCTCCAGTGAACAGCACACAGATGCGCCTGGTAAGCTGACTTTCTTCTTACAGTTTAAAGATGTCAAATTCCTTTAAATTCTAAGTGTAGAGTACTCGATAGATAGAGAGACCTTTTAGATAAGCATCCACCATGAATGTTCCAAAGCGACGTCGCCAATTGCATGTTCAGTGATAGCATCAACATACAATGTAGACTAAATGTCCTAAAAGGGCAATGTGTTACAGCTGAGTATGTTTGATTGGTTTTGACAAATTCATACTTGAACTTCTGTTGATCTTTCTACATCGCAACACTAGTTGCAAAACGGAAACATTTTCTGTCTTGTTAGCAGAGGGCATTGTCCCTGTTACAAGAGGGCCAATTAGTTTCCTTTCCTATCCTGTGGATACAGTCGACGCTCTTCAGAGTACTGTCGATGTCCTTGACGGTGCTTACTCCCGCTTCGGTCTCACTTCCAACATAGGGAAGACAAAGATCCTCGCACAGGGAGCTCCGGGGCATCCTCCTCCTGACACTAGTAACATCCGACTCCGAGGTGAAGTACTAGAGACAGTGAAATCATTCCCCTACTTGGGAAGCTTCCTCTCAGATGACTGTACGATGCAGAAAGACATTGACAATAGGATTCGGGCTGCACATGCAGCTTTCGGGAGGCTCTCCAAACGTGTCTTCCTAAACCATGACCTCAGTCTTCAAACAAAGATCATGGTTTTCCAAGCCATTGTCCTGTCTACCCTCCTATATGGCTGCGAGGTGTGGGTCCTGTATCGGAGAGATGTGAAAAAGCTGGAGCGTTTCCAACAGCAAAAACTCCGTGCCATTCTGAAGATAAAATGGCAAGACCGTGTCTCCAACGAAGCTGTCCTTCTCCAGGCCAAGCTCCCCAGCATTGAGACTACGATGGCGCGACATCGTCTCCGCTGGGCAGGACACGTCAAAAGAATGCCTACAACTCGACTTCCTCGCCAGATCCTATATTCCCAACTAGAATCCGGCACAAGGTCGCGAGGAGCCCCCAAGCGTCGGTTTCGCGACCAGTTAAAGGCTACCCTCCTTCGTTGTGACATTGACCACACTAATTGGGAGAGTCTCACGGAGAACCGGTCTGAGTGGAGACGCACCATAACGCAGGGGACTGATCACATGGAGCAGTTACGACGCTCCGAAGCCGAGACAAAAAGACAACAACGCTTGCCAAAGAGAGACTACTACTTCCTCGCTCCCCACCCACTCTGCCCTGCACAAAGTGTCCCAGACTGTTCCACACTGCCCTGGGACTGAGCAGCCACCTCAGACACCGCCACCAACAATCAGCAAATGAGACTGGATGGACATGAACTAATGCTCGGTCACGAGCTGACGCCGATGACGATGATTTTGGGTGTTTCCACCCCCTACCATTTGCCTACGAAAATGTTATGTTGGGCATGGCGTAGTGTGCAAACGTCTATTGTACAGAAGCACAAAATTACGCTTTATCAACATTAGAGTTAAATGTTTTGGGATAAGAAAAATGTTTTGTATTGGAATGGAAATAAGATAGAGCATTCTCAAGAAAAGAGTGGTCTAGGCATCTGTGCTTAATTCGGAACGATTCAGAGTGGAATCAATTGGACGTTCCACAGAAAGTTCTTGAAGTACCTCTGTAAAAACATCTCAGGGTTGAACAAGACATGTAATACCAACAAACCTTGTAACCCATGGAAACCAGGTAAATGCGGGTTCCTGTTTTGGAGGTTGACACAAAAACCTACACGTACGCAGGCACTCTCTCATTGAAGGTGTTGGCTTTGGACACCATGAGCTGATGCTTGCAAGGTAAGACTACTACTAATCAGACTTTCTTTTCGTCTAAATCTTCTTTGCTAGACTTACAACAGCTTCGTTACTGGCAAGTTTATATGAAGTTGAGTAGTCATCTGAGAATGCGTCCGCCTAGTGTGTTTTCGACGCTTAATATACACGAAGACCAAGAACAGCGCGTGCACACACCTTAACATAACATTCTGTGGTGTTCATTAATCAATAATTGTTTACATTTTGCGTCTTTCTTACAGAAATTGAAGAACCGGTGAGCAAGAATGACAAATTGACAAGACTGGTCAGCCTGCTAATATTGTAGTCAGTTTAATGAGATGCCAACGATAACAATTGGATTGCGCCCGAGGACATGCTTTTCCTGACTATACATATATCACTTTGAACTTATAAGTACAACTGTACTATTAAACTCCAGCAACAGTGATTTGGCAATATTACCAGCAGGTTCTGGCAAACGTCAACTTCAGAGAGAACTGTTCTCAAGCGTCGTGAAACACTCTGCTGACAACTTACACCTGATTTGGATTCATAAGTTCTTCTGTAGCTGCTATAGCAAAAAAAAGTGAAAAGTGGAGAAGAAACTATGACTTTTCCGTTCAAAGTTCTGTGGTTCTTGGCAGCGGCACACCTGTTATTGGGCCTCCTAGCGGTGTTGCTCGGAATCGCAGACATCGTGACTCACGTTCAGGCCAACCCAGACGGAGGGTTCGAAGTTACTTTACTAGCAGCACCAATCTGGTGTGGAATCCCTGTAAGTATTTCTTCCACTTCAACCTTTACTAAGACGACCTTTCTTTAATGGCCAACGACATTAGCTTACCCCTGAAATGTGCAACCCGAGGTTCAGCAGAAAGTTAGCAACAACTCAACCAAACGGAGTCAACAGCAATTTCTTAGTCTGGCCAGCACTAAGTTTACTCTACCCATTTCTGTACTTTTCCTTCACTTTGTTTAGGAGAAGAGAAGTGTTTGAACTTTAATATGCATGTGTGTCATTTGTTTGTGTGCAGTTCCTGGTTGCAGGAGGGTTGGGCCTAGCAGTGTCACCCTACAAGCCCAATGTCCAAGAACAGGTGAGCTTTTTTTCTCAAGTTTAGCTTTTTGGTAAAATTGTAACCTGGAGTACCATAAATACTGCATCTTTTCTGCTCTGGCTTTACATACCTGGTGTCAGCTGTGTCGTCTTTCCAGACCCGCCAACACTGGATCTGCTGCATGATCAACAGTATCCTGTTTGGGCCAATCATGTTCATCATTGCCATGGTGGATCTCTTCCTGGTGAGTTACTCACACTATCATGATGTGCACCTTAATCATAATTCCCTCTGAGTACCAGTGGAGAGTGAGGATAAAGAGTTCAGTATGCTGTTCATCAAAGTTGAAAGTGCTGTATGAGATTTGCTTGTTAGCTATGGACTATATTTTATAGCAATCATTTACTGTACTTCTGAAGATTAGTGTACTAGCTGTAAGGTCTTTTTTTTTGGCCCGAGTGCAGATTATACTGGTTAGAAACATTCCTATATGGTCATATAATGTAGTTTTTTTTAGACAAATGAATGACAAGCAACTTCAGGTGGCAGTTTTGTAACGTTACGTTTTCCATTATCTGTAACAACAAGAGATTCTAACCATGCCGAATGGTAATGCAGGTTTTTATGATGAATTCTCCACATTGCAGGAGGTGCAGACATCCTCCATACAGGACCGGGACATTTCGTTTGAGATTGGATTCATCGTCATCTCCGTGCTGGAGACCTGGTGTGCCCTGGGCTCCGTTACCATCTACTGTCTGTACAAGGCACCACGACAGGCTAAGGAGGTGGGTGGATGGGAACTGTTTATATAATCTCCTAGAAGAATCATTATGGAATGATGCTATCAGTGGCAAACTTCTTTTTGTCAATACTCCTCTTCTGCCGTGGTCACATTTATCGTAAGTCATCATATGACTTTGATGCCATGGAGTTTCCAAGCAGGCTGTGACAGAACCAACTGCCAACACGGATCTAAGACAGCTTTTTCCAGAACAAGACGTTCTCACATTACTATCTCAATAATACCCTCAATTAACAATCGTACAACGAATGTGACCCAGCTGTAACTGAAATGTACTACATTATGTATATTAGGTTGATAGCAACTTTTGGAAAAAAAGGTTAGCATCCGTATATAAGCAATGATATCATTTTGATCCCTTCCTGTTGACTGACAGCCCAAGGAAGGTGAGTCCAGACTGTCCCCCTTTTCTCTGCTGGCCCACCACTGTACTGCCTGCAGTGCCTTCTGCAACAGGAGGAGGCATCCTGACAAGAACAGCTGGGTGACAGGTGGGTTCTCAACACAGACACCCTTTGCTGATGGTTAATGCTTATCATATACAGAAATACACATGAATGAACCCAATAAAAACCATGATTTTACGAAAATGGGGCGCTTGAGGCCTTGTTGGTCCAGAAATTGAATCAGATCTAGCTGACCCCTTGCCCAACAGGTGATGATGATACAGAGGTGGTCATCACTTCCTCAGGGGCAGGTCTCCATGACAACGAGTCAGGTGTCCAGCCCATCCCCGAGGACGCCTCTCCAGAGGAGAAGGAACTGTTCCTGGTGGCGCGGCGGCTGGAGGAGGAGAACGTCCGTCTTCAGAAGCAGCTGAAGGTCAAGTCACTGAAGGCAAAAGTCAAGAAGTTGCAGGTGTGTTGAAGGGCTCAATGATTATGTAACTACTTGTCAAGGGGCAGCTAAAGTTGATATGTCTAAACAACATCCCTAGAGCAAGCATGGCTCTGTGATGTGTGCATGCAACATTGTATATTGTTTTTCTTGTTTTTTCCAGCAAAACAACCGTGCCCTGTCCCATAAGCTGAACAAGGTGCATGATGGGGACTCTGAGTCAATTATGATCAAAGGTGGGCTATAATAGCCATTTAGCATCTGTTTTATATCTTAAGTAATACTCAACATGTAATCATATATTCCATACAGTCAACTGGTTTTACCACATGGTTACTTGGTACATCCTTCTTTTACTAACATTCTAGTTGTCATGTTTGTCAAAGAGAGTTGTGAACTATAAGTAACTGTGTCTGGTTACTCTGGTAGATACAAAAAATAACCATCTGCCATGATGGCTACAATTATTGCATGAGCAAGGACATCATAATGAGCAGGCATATATGCAAATTAAGAAGTAGAGTAGGTTTCGTTGGAAAAATCTGTTACACAAGACTACCTATATGCTGCCTTTCCCCAAAGATTTAGCACCTTCCAGCACACAAGTGCACCATGGGAAGACTAGGGTGCATGATGGGAAGGAAAGGCAGCAACAGGCAGCCCTGTCTGACAAGAGCCAACATAGGCAGGCAGCGCGAGACAAGAACAGGGCAACGTCGGCTGTCAAAAAGGGAAACATGAAGGCAGAGGGTGTCCAAAACCCTGATAAACTTGAGACAATTGATGAGACTCAGAGTAACAATGATAAGAAAGCAGATATAGACTGTGAGTGTGGGGAGCCAGCTGAGAAACACAAACAGGGAGATGACAAGGAGAAAGCTGAGGAGACTAAGAATAGCAGTGAGGATGAAGCTGAGGCAAATTGTGAGGCTGAGGAGCCAGCCACAGAAGAAGTCTCAGCACAGGAAAAACCCAATGAGCACACCACTACAGCAGACGTACATGTAGAGGAAACACAAGATCTGTCACCTGAACGTGGTGGGGCTCTATGTAATGGTGTTCTGCTCTGCATGCTGTTTTCTTGTACATTGACGTGTCTTTTACCCTGCATGTGGTTGTTGTGTCTACTCACTCTACTGTCTAATGCATGGCACTCTGCAGATTCTCTCAACACTCAAATGATGAATTCTGGTTTCAAACCTCCTTCACTGGGCAAAAATGAGTTTTAACTTCATGTCCATTTCGGCTTTCAAAATCAATGCCTATCAGGTTATTACAGGTGCAAGAGTAAATCAAACTCGTTTATTACTGACATGTCTTCCAAATGTTTGTTCATAGAGGAGGAAATCCGTATGAGACTTAAGGAGGCCCAGACATCCAAAAGTGTCAATGCAATCAAAAATGCAATCAAGGAATTCCAAGATGCTAAACTGGAGGACTTTTCTGAAGACCTTCCAGCAGCACAAAAACAGCTGCAGGTCCTGGAGTTAAAGGCAGGTGAGTGATGTGCAGAGATATGTCACAGTTGCCAGTAGGTTTCAGGTTCAGAGGCCAAGGAAATTTCAACATATCTAGACATGGCTTATGTCTTGTCTTCAGGCTTTCTGTGTACAAATGTATATATAACTGGCATTCAGCGTAACACACCAGCTTCACAGATACATGGCGTGGCAACAGCTGGTTAGAATCTGTATCAATATAGCTGTATATTTGTCCTCTGGCATAACTCACCAGTTTTGCAATGTATGCATGTCTAAATCAATTGTTGCATTTCTCCGCAGCTTTGGACAAGGCTATATCTAACAGACAAGTGTCTAAGATTGGGTCAGTCTTAACAGAGATCAAGAAGAAAGGTCTGCAGGACGTCATGGCCAGTGACGTCGCAAGGGCCAACAAGATGCTCATACTCATCAAGCAGATGGACAAACTCAGGCAGGAGGTAGGGGGCCTTACATATCAAAGGACATATTTTCAGGCCAACTGGAATGTGAAGATAAAGAGAAAAGTACTCAGTCTATCTGGCAGTTATTTCAACATAACATACACACAATTGTTGAATAATATGTTAATTCACAATGTCATTTTCAGTGCTGCCGCACCAGAGTAGGATTTTATTGTGACTTTACCCCTCAGGGATATTTCTGCACAATATCTGTACCCAACAAGATATTTAAGGTTCAAAGCATCAATATTGTAGCAGTAATACTCCAAGGTACTAAATGTTATTGAAATGATGTTTTTGTTTATTCAAATCAACAGGTGATGAACATCAAACAGTCGACCATTGCTGAAATCCGGTCTTACAAGAATGCTTCTGAGCCTGTTCACAAGGTCATGACAGCGACCTTCCTACTGCTGGGGGAGCATGAGAAGGACATCAAGGTGGGTGGGGCACTGCCTAGCAACCAGCAGGGGTGGCTTGGGGCACAGGCTACACAGTCCAAAGGGCAGGACTACTACAATTGTCAGCAACTTCTATTGCTGAGAAATAATGAAACATAGGGTTGTGCATGATCTAATATTTAATTTTATGTATCCCCCCTTAAGAATGGAGTAGCCTATGTTGACTGTCAGTCACTCCTTGTGTTGTTCAGGACTGGTCCGCCTTGAAGATACTGGTGGGGAAGTCAGGCAAGGATGCCCTGAAGCAGAGGGTGGAGCATTGCAATGTTGCCAAGATACCAGCTGCCGTGGCAACCAAAGTGCAGGAGATGCTGGTCCCGTTCCGCCTGGAGGAGGTGCGGGACCACAGTGCTGGAGCAGCCACCTTCTTCCTCTGGGTGAGATGCAGTCTCTTACAGTCTCTTTAGTGTTGCTCCTGCAGTTTGGGTGCATCATGGATCAGGGCTGTCTATGGGACCCGTTCGTCTGTCGTCAGACAAAAATTAGCTTGTCACTAAAAAAAAAACATTCACCCTGTCCAGAACTTCATGATGCATATGTGATGAAAATGTAGTTTGGGAAGCTTTAAAGTTTAAACAATGAAAATCAAAAACATAGGCTCCCAAACAATGAGTTAGACAGAAGCAATTTAAAGCTGGACACAGCCTTGATAGGATGTCCAGAGGGCAGGCAGCTGTAGGGAGGGAACAGGCCTACACTGAAGCTGTGACCCTGGGTAGGCATGTTCCTTTTGTGATCATGAGAAAAATGTAGCCTTTTTTACGTTATGAATTTCACTCATGCATCAAAACTGTACATGATGTAGATCAATGATTGTACTGCATTGAATCATTTTGTTTTACCCCTAGGCAAATGGAATGGCAGATGAAGTACTGGAGGGAGCAGCACAAGGGGCGGCAGCTTGATCATGGTGAACAACACTACCTACATGCACATCAGTTACCTAGGTACATGAGATGTCAATGCCTGAACAGAATATACATATTTCTCTGAGCTTGTTCAGTCTGGTTGACTTTGATCATTGTTAAAGGAAACAATTGGAGGAATGTAAATTCACTATGTTCTGTCGGCGACTGTACCACAAAGTTGATTTCTGTGATTTGTGCCTCCGGAGGTTTGAACAGAACATGAGCAGAAAGAGTGCCACCCAACTGCATCTACAAGCAAACATTAATGCCAAGTGTTTCACCAAGGTAGAATTAGGAATAGGAAGGATTCTGTATATTGGCAGCTGATTTAGTGTGAAGCTATTTTATCAGTGCAGCGTGTAATGTACATGTACTTGTTGATGTTTTGAAACATTTTTTTGTCCTATGAGTTATCTACCTCATCATATGAGTTTTTACCTGACCGTGAAGTGTACGTTCGTTTTCCTAGTACCACTAAGTCTTAGATTTATATGCTGTGACAAATATGCTTTGTAACCACAAGAGACTCTGTTTGAGTTTGAGACTGTTGTGTTTCAGCTCTCCGACACTTTATTAGATTTTATATGCACCAAGGGAGTGATATAGATGGGGATAGGCATGTTCCTATGAAACATGCATGTACTGTTGCCCTAAGGTTTTTTTACTTGAGAACAATATAACTTATAATAAACTTGAATATACAGTCAATCTCTCAGACAACCAATGCACTCAGTTTCTTCTGAATGTATCAGCTGTAATATAGTAAATACACTGTATACATGTATAGGTGAAATCTTTGCACACTTATGTGGATAATACTATTTGAATGTGAATAGTGCTAAGTATCATCAGACTCTGTTTTTTCCAAGATTAAACATAGGAGATATTTTTTAAACTTATGTACAATGTAACAGACGAGCTAAATGGTACTACATATTACATAAGAAACTTTAAGGTACTACATATTGCTCATATGTAATATATTCTTATATTATGTTAACATCTATAGAGAGATATTTGTAGAGGACAACACAAGTTCTTCTTTCAACACTGTAACAAATGCACTCTTCCTTGGGATTGCTGACATGTCTACATAAAATGCTGTGATAATCAAACAAGTGTTGATGACATGGGTACAGCTAATTACATTCAATTTGTACCTTTTTCTAATAATACATTGTTCTTTCAAGATGCCAACATCTTTGGAATGGAGGATTGCACATAGATTTGACACTTATTTTAAGGTTGGCATCTTGTTCAACTGATTTTGAGTACTTTTTCTCTTAAGGAAAGAGTGTGACAGACAGACTCTATGAAATGTGTGTCTATGTTTAACTTAATAAACCAGTTAACATATATTAGCTGTTTTTTTGTTACCTACTTGGCTTTATAGGCACACTACAAAGGCCATATCTATATATCACAATGAATGATTGTGGCACCCAAGCCTAGCACAATTAATACGTCCCCAGAAGGGCAACAAATACAACACTGTCATAATTGCTCCTTTCAATCTTCAACATGGTAGACTCTATAAGATCAGTTGGACCTTCTCAGATCAGACTGAATCTGTAGGTCCAGGTATCCCACACCAGTGGGCTAGTTGGGTAATCCTTACAACCATGACAGATAAGCATACAATAAAACAAACAAGATGAACATGATAGCAGCAGTTCTGGCCTCCCAGTCCTACTTGCCATCCCACATTGTTAGTCTCCCCTCGTGGAACAGTAGATTCCTGGTGGGGAGGGGCACGCCGTGGTCCTGACTCGTGGTCCCTCCAACAGGGGCTGGGCTGTCTCCCCCCTGCTCTGGTACAATGGGCAGATCCTGAGGAAGGAACAATATTTAGCATGTAAGTGACTAGAATAGATTAAAATTTGCACTGGCAAGCCAAAAGAGGAAATATTCTGATTGAAATGGGAAATATATGTTGATGTTCAAAATTTAGTTCAGTACAAATACACATAATCATCAGGAGTTTCCATATTTGTGTACATATTAAATCTTATCCTCAAGTCTTGTGATAATTTATCTTGAAGCCTTAAGCACATTTTATGGCGCAAAGTGTATGATAAAAGATCATCATCATATCTGATACGTAGACAGTACAGACCTGGTTTTCAGATATGAAGTCCAGTAGCTGCAGTACCAGTTTTCGACTGGAGTGGAGCAGCTCCCCAAGGCTGCAGAAGGAGTTAAGTTCATGATTCAGATTCAGTCCAATACACTGTACCTTCCTTCAAGTCACTATTTCAGACAGCATACATGCAAACATACATGTACATGTTTCTCTTCAACTAAAACCAAATGGAAAAAATCCTTTTACAAGTACTTTAGATGTAAAGAACAGGAAATAGAATAGAAAGTTAGAAATACGACCAACATCGAGTACTAGATTTATTTAGTTATCTTGCCTATTGACAAAAAAAGGAGAAACCAAATTAATGCTCCACTATGAACCTGCTACATTAAGTTCCGTCGGCCAACCCACCTCTCCAGCCTACACAGGCCCTGTGCAGCCATCCTCTCACACACACGGGTGTTGAGTTCCCCATTAAACAGTGGGATCCCATAGAACATGTCCAGCATGACCCACTCAGCCTCCGCATCCTCCATCTGGCCTTCTTTTCTCCCGTTGCTCCTCAGCGGCGATGAGACATCGAGCGAAAGCGTGTCCCGATTCACCATCACAAACGAGTCCCCACTGTTCTCTCCATTGGAGGATCCCTCCTTCTGTCCTTCTGTGGCGTTCTGTCCTTGTTGTGTTGGCATGGTGATGACCTGGGCCAAGGGTCGATGAGTCTTGCCAGTTTTCAGCATGGTGACATACCCACAGGTGTGGCTGAGGTCCAGTTGGGAGGCCAGCTTCTGCACCGCATAGTGAGCCTGCATCATGTTTCTGGAGAATAAAACTGAGAAAACACATTGTTTATATATTGGGAGGCAGTAAGGTGTCTATAAATGAGCATAAAGTTAAGAAGGCAATAGTTTTCAACTACATTGGTGGTCAATCCCTACCTTTGTCACCTGCATCCTCCAGAGGGAAGGGGACATATTCTGTCTCACCGTCTGTGTACAGTCCATGGGCCTGGGGCAACAAGTAGTATTAATACACACTGAACACATACACACTGTACACTGTACCACTTGCCAGGTAAGCATATAAAAACTGCAACTCTCTTCGCCCTTAGTTTTATAGTACAATGTAGGTGGACAGAGGTTACACCATAGAACCTCCTTTGTTACACCCAAAGCCACTTAGTAACAAAACCCTCTGAAAATACTGTAACCTGCTTTACATTGTATCTGTGGTTGCAACACAATGCTCTGCTCAGAAAACACAAGAATCCACATATTATTACGGAATGTCTATACTATAGTCCTTTTCACAAACGTGCAAGTTGGCACTCATGAATATGATGAGATCTTGAAATATATTATAGGAGAGGAAAGCAGAAGAGGGGAAACAGGAAAGGTTGGGTAGGGCTACCAGGCTGAGGTTTTAAGGAACTAACATTCAAGCCTCCATGCATACAATACTTGTGTCCAATAGATGATAGTGTTGTGTAGGATAACTTCTTTTGTTTGAAATTTGGCCCATGAAACAGGTCGGATTCACAGGCCATCCAAAAATAATCATTTGCATAATTAATGCCAACTAGGGTTGGTCAGGCCAACCAAGTCCATCTATGTTTTATTTTCATTGTGGTTTCATGTATCAAAAATGAAACAAAATATCATAATGAACATCAGTAGACCAGCTACAAACCTTTTTATTGTGCTAATGAATTAGTTTTGCTGTTATTAGATACAACTAAGAAACCATTCTGTGTTCTTAGTATAATATACAAGAAGGAATTGCTTCCGATTGCTTTGCACATAAATTATGTTAATGAGCTGCAGTATAGTACAATGGGTAAGGCTATTATTATGGCTCTTTTCTTAGTACTTTTTGGAATAAAAAAAATAAAATGTTATTCCTAAGATTGACACAGGCAAAGAAGATAGACGGTAACCGTTGTTAGTGCTTTTATGTTCATTTTCCCTAGAAAACATTTCTCCCAGCATGCATTGCAAAAAAGAAAGTAGAAGCAAAGCCAGCTTGCGAAGCAGTTTGTTTTCCACCTAGCATAACACTAAAAATAGGGCTGTTTTGTGTATCAAATTCTAGAGCTTGGAAAAGTACGCGGCAGCAACTGATTGTTCAAAGAGAAACTGTCAGAATGCGTTTTCACTTTTTATACATATCAAAACATAGATGCAGGACTTCCCTCCATCTATGAAAATAACAAGGATGTTCAAAGTAAGCATGTATTTTACCTGCAATGTACTAGCATTTACACACACTACAATGCGGATAAGAAAGTATCCAGGCTCTAGTTTCAGTGTCTGTACCTGTATGAGCACTGCGGAGTGTGTGAGGGCGTCGTTCAGCGTGAGGAGGACGTTGGATGTTGCCACCACGCCCGGGTCGTGACCCCAGGTGGTGATGAGCAGGCGGTCGTACTCCTGGAACACGGACGGCAGCCGGCGTAACCGGGTACCTCGCACCTGTGCACACAGGACTGGTCAGCAGGAAACACTTAAAACTCACTAACAAGATATATCTGATGTTAGTCTCAGTTTTGTTCTCACCTAATATCTATCACACATTACTCAGTTATGGTACAAGCAGTGCTGTCTCCAGCTTTGATTTTTCTTCTGTCCCACTCATTGTTTGGAGGCCTTTGTTGCTGATTTTCAATTTTAAATCTGTCATTTCAAACTGTCGTTTCATGTGATCAATTCTAACTTCAGATCTTTTGGGGTGGAATCTTTGTCCGTCCCAACACGCAAATTTAAGTCCAAGGAGTTTTCCTGGAAATAACCCTGGTACAAGTCATACATAAGAACTAGCCTTAAGTTGAAAGGGAATCTGATGTTATGTTTAGGAAAATAAAGTGGTACAAATGAACATTGAGAACTCACCAGAAGCAGGGTAGGAGGACCACAGCCAGTCACATGGTACAGGAACAACTTAAACCAGATGGAGTTCACCTGGAGTGTGGCAAAACATGCTTAGACATTGCAGTACATTCTATAGCTTAACAGTTAACGGTTTGTTGATTCATCAAAATACATAGTATGTAAGTGAAACATAGCTCAACTGATTTAGATACAAGGGCATAGAATGTGGCAAGAGTGTACAATATATATGGCCTCCTTTGGTCAATATTGTCCATGGTGTGTACTATACATGCAAGTATTTTGCTTGATGCCAGCAGTATCTTTGGCTGTCTTGGGTTTGATGGATGAAATATGTACATATTGTCTAACATTGTGTCAGAATTTTTTGTCCAGTTGCATCAATGCAAAGATGGTGGATTGCAGTTCTGGCCTACCTCAGGAATGGCGGGGCCGATGTGCTGTGGGGTGCAACTGCTGACAGGCCGGATCTCGTTGCTCAGTGGTGCCATGGAGATCAGCAACCTGCACAAATGGAGTATTCAGAACATTGGCTATACAATTGACACTCAACATAATACAGGCCTAATGACTTTTTGTAAAACTGAAGATATTAAGATTGGAAAGATGAATTGTGGATACATGTGACATACACATTTACATGTACATGGATGGCGTGGCATACTTGAATCTTGTGAGAGATTGTCACAATCCTTTGAACCCTTTGAAATGACAACTCTCATGATTCTGCCAGGTTCTCTAAAACTGTCGCATTAAAAAAAACAGGTCATGATCAAGGCCTTCTCAAGAATGTCTTGAACACCTGGATACCTGAAGTGTGCATACTTTTGGGACTACTGATGCTGGATTACTCATTATACTTTAGATGTAGCAGTCTTACCATACATTTTGTACCTTCTTTATACAAAATGTACCTGAATTAGCAGAGTTTGACATAAATGAGTTCTCCCTTACGTGTAGTTTTTGTTGAGCACCCTACTGCACGTGCCCGGGTCCAGTCCTAGAAGGCTCTCACAGCGGACCAGGTCCACCCCCAGCCCCGTATTCTGGAAGTCTGGGTCTGGGGAAAGGTCCTTGTTGTGTCGTAAGAACACCAGCGTCTTTCTTAAGGTGTTGGCATGCTCAAAGTAGCGCTGTGCCTCTCCCTCTCCTACTGTCTCTATCTATAGATACAAAAACAGAAACTTAGAACCAGTTGCAGGGATCAACAGAAAGGAACAGTTTCCTACTGTTGTACTCCTTAAAATCAAGCAGTGACAATCTTTTGATAGGAATAGGTTGACATGTTTTCTGACAATGATAGTGCCTAGAAAAGGTACCATCTTCCTGACCATATGTCAACTGTACATTTGGCTATACAAATTATGGTCCATACATTAGACCTAGACAGTACCAGCAGTACAAATGGTGATACTCATTCACCAGTGTTCACAACTTACAAATCTTTTTTCTCCAGTTCAACCACCCTGTGAGACATACAGTGAGGCATGTGACAAACCCACCTTCTCTAACTCTGCCAGGAAACTATCCAGTGACTCGTCACACAGTTTTCCCACCTCAAACATGGTGACAGCATGGCTCTTCAGACCCTAGCATTGATAAAGGGAACAGTCAGTGGTTGAACAATTTTAGCTAATTATAGGCAGCTAACTCTGCCTACAAATACAAATTCAGGACTATCACTGGGATGTACTAACTGGCTGCCAGAACCTTGTCTTGATAATAAACCACTTTTGATTAATTGATTGATATACTTACTGGTGACAGATTCCCCATCATGAGGAACGCTGTCAGGGTGGAGTCAAACAGGAACCCGATCCTCTTGGTGTATCCTGATGTGGTGGCACTGCCGATACTGGCTGTGTCAGCTGGGGAAGGGGAAAAAGATACGGATCAAACAATGCCTTGTGTTCATAACAAACAAAACATGCATCTCATGTCTAACATAGACCAATCAATAATTACAATTTACAGAAATACAGTCTTCACTAGATAGCTTCAAACATCATTTGCAGTCAAATGTGCAAAGGTTAGGTTTGACAAGCCGTTCAGTGTAATATAATCAGCTGCTGCTGGTGCATTATGCTGAAGGGCCCTTATACCAGCTTTACAGTACAGATACAGAACGAACGAATGGAAAAAAATGCCAACCGAAATCATATTGGGGCATACAAAGATGACTACAGTTAAAAGATGTAGGTATGGTGAGAAATCGTTTATACCTGAGCTGTGCTCCTCCAGACTTGCTGTGTCCACCTCATCAGCAGACAGCTCACTGCTGGCAGGCTGGACAGTAGCACCCCAGTCGATCAGCAGCTGTTCCTCCTGGGACAACCTGGGGACAGCATTCAGGGGTTCAGCCAAATGTTACTGGTTATGTCTATGGTGAAGTATGATATCTTGTTGATGGGTGCAGATTGATACCAGCAATCCAATGGATTATAGCAGTGATACCAACACCTTGGAAAAAGGCAGGATTTAGCTACCTATACTTTCAGTAATGGTCATAATACAGTCAGAGAAATTCTACAGAGAAGTTCCAGAGTTATGAACCATTATGTGATAATCGAATAGTGAGTGTGTGCATGTCCTTGGTGCTGAACAGCAGTCCCAAACATACTTTAAGTAAGCATAAAAGGATTGTACACATGTACTTGGACCTAAAAAAAGAAACATTGGTGGACAAGGCCTAATTTGTTTCTGCAACACATAATAGGTAATATCTGTCCTTGGTGCTGAATGGCTGGCCACTGGCCTTCCTGTTAGTAGTGTACATTTGAACATTATGAGAGCTGCAATCTAAACATCATGAAAGTGTACAGAAGAGGTTTGCCTGAATCAGATGTCTCTATGACAGAGCTTACTTCTTCTGTGTAGAGATAGGCCTGTTTCTCCAGGAGGGGTGGAGGCTGTCAGCATCTGGGTCAGATCCCTTCTTCTTAGCAAAACCCAGCCGGCAGAACATAGACACTGCATTCTGTAACATCAGGCATAAACCACACTCACATTAGTCACAACTACTTGATGATCCCATTGACCTTTGCATGATCCCATGAATGTCCAATGTGGGCTGAACACAACCCCAGTACGAGGGGTGAAGCAAAATCTTAGATTGTTATAATTTGGGTAGATCAGGAAGATGGTCATTTCTTATAGATGATGAAATAAGCATTGTGTTGCGTACATTTCACTATTGTTCATTCTACATGTATAACAGAAAGATGAAATAATGTAAAGGTCTCATGAGATCCAAGTACAGTCACTATCCTGATTTAAAATAGGTACACATACAGCATACAAAACATTGTCCTGAACCCCACCTTGACCAGTTGCAGGTCTATCTGCAGTACATTGGCCAGTTCTGTGACTGTTGTGTGCTCATCAATAGACACAAAGATCTTGTACAGCAGAGTCTCCAGATAGTCCCCCTGCACTCGGTTCATCACAAATCCCTCCAGCGGGGGGACTGTTGGGAGAACATCAAAATTAAAATTTCTGTCCTAGCTTCCAAAACAAGATTGATGACAGGCTAAGAGAAGATTAAAAGTGTTCAGTATAACAGGCAAAGTGACTGACATATAATAACTGTACCTGTGTGCAATAATAAAATCCAAAAGCATGCCAGTGTGGACGAGATTGAACAGTACCATTAAATGCTTGTTACTCAGTTCAGTTCAGTACACTCCAAAAGCTAAAAGAACTTACCAATGATGCAGTCATCATCATTTATAGGTACCTCCAGATACACAAGTCCCTTGTGGTACAGACCTGTCACGGAGACAACAACATAAGTACTGAACCCTACAGCTAAATGAAACATACATGCACAAATACAACTGCTACACAGTGTAAATGTAGTTTAATTTCTACTGGACAGATTTGTGACATCAAACGAGCCCAAAGCAGGGAAAAGGCAAAATGCTAACATCATGCACCCCTAAACCTCTAAAGTATTCTAAGCAATTTTATTACTAAGTCACATATATACATTATTTACCGCAACAGCTTTTTAAATTATCTGTTTTACTCTTCTTGATTAAAAACCTTAGGCCCACTTCAAACAGACAACACGTATATAGTCGTGCGACTGTTATTGACTATTCGTTGTGGGCAACGGTTGTCTTTAGACATGCGTTCAAAGTATTGCGGGACACCCGCGGCGCAGGATTCCACTGCGGTGCGTGCGTGCGTGACCCACAGTGACCTCTTGCTTGCAAATTAAAAATGGCGGGAGAATTCTTCATTTTCGTCATGCAGCAGATTACTATTCTTTTGCTTGCAAACAAATATTGTCCCCAACAAAGAATGACACAGAGACGGGAAAATCTGGAATTAAACCTGGCGTTCGTGGCCACCAGTGGTATTACAGATTACTACTAGTATCATGAAGGATGTAGCCACTGGTGGTGGGGCATTGCGCTGGAACAGGCAGTTTCTGATGACAAAAATACGTTTCCATTACTGACTGCATGTATATTTACGGAGAAAAATTCCCTTTCAAATAGAAAAAAACATGCTGCAGGCTTATTAGCATATGATCCAGTCCCGTCGCCGGCGACGATTTTTCTTTAGACATGTGAGGAATAGTCGCGGACCCCCCGCTGAAGGGTCGCGCGACTGGGTCCGAGGTGGTCGCACGATGATTCCATAAAAACCCTCGCACGACTATTTTGATCCTCTTTAGACAGCCTAAAATTATCGTCGCCGGTAACGTTGTTGACAACAACAGTCGCACGACTATGAAAGTGTTGTCTGTCTAAAGTCGGCCTTACTTACTCTGTATAAATTTGTAGTCAAGCATTCCTATCTCCTGTGGCCCAC
This sequence comes from Branchiostoma floridae x Branchiostoma belcheri, assembly GCA_019207045.1. NCBI lineage: Eukaryota > Metazoa > Chordata > Leptocardii > Amphioxiformes > Branchiostomatidae > Branchiostoma > Branchiostoma floridae x Branchiostoma belcheri. The sequence goes on along the minus strand of CM033025.1, from coordinate 10,395,740 downwards.
TGTCTATGATTGTGTCCACCAAATTCTTCTCAGCAACTTTACACATCTAAAAAAAAAAGAAAGAAAAAACACACATTGTCAGATTGGGTCTTTCCATTTTCAACATGTTTTTGTTCTGAACCAAGTGGTAGTGAGTGCAAGTCCTAACTGTTCTCACTCATCTAACATGTACGCTACTGAGAAAGTGTCATGGTCCAATGTTTGTTGTGCTAGGAAAAAAGAGCTAGGGGAATTTCTTCAGTACAATGAACTTGTAAATATTGTCCATCTTCTCTCCGTGTAGCTTAACTGTTCATTGAGTTGATTTGGGTTTAATGAGTTAGATCACCTTCAATTTCACCTAAGCTCCATTTCTGTATCACCTCATCACATACATGTACCTGTGAGGTACACCCAGCCTACCTTGATGTCGTCCTCTGTGATGTAAACTCCATATCTGTACCATACATGTACCTGTGTGACACACCCAGCCTACCTTGATGTCATCCTCTGTGATGTAAACTCCATATCTGTACCATACATGTACCTGTGAGGTACACCCAGCCTACCTTGATGTCATCCTCTGTGATGTAAACTCCATATCTGTACCATACATGTACCTGTGAGGCACACCCAGCCTACCTTGATGTCATCCTCTGTGATGTAAACTCCATATCTGTACCATACATGTACCTGTGAGGCACACCCAGCCTACCTTGATGTCATCCTCTGTGATGTAAACTCCATATCTGTACCACACATGTAACTGTGAGGCACACCCAGCCTACCTTGATGTCATCCTCTGTGATGTAAGCTCCATTTCTGTACCATACATGTAACTGTGAGGCACACCCAGCTTACCTTGATGTCGTCCTCTGTGATGTACCCCGCCTGAGCGATCCACCAGGGCTCCAGGCTGATGTCCACTGGGGTGGTCGGCAACAGGTCCCTGATGGGCTTTCTCCGGAAAAATTTCTACAAAGAAAAATAACATTGATTTAAACAAATCTGATGCAAGATAAGAGGAGAATCCAAAGTACAGGTATTGCATCACTCCTGATGTATTTATAAGAACACCATTTCACAGGTAGTTACAAGGTCATGAAATGAGAAATTTTCCTTTTTTTCAATATAAAAAAATCACCATTTAAGACACATATACTTCTTTTATCATAATGCAATGTTAGTATTGTTGCCAGACAACTTCCCTACTCTTTTCAGACAAGCCAGCACCACTCTACCTTTGATGAGCGACACTGGTTCATCAGATCAATGTACTGGTTCCTGCCTATGCCCATCAACCGCAGACCTGTCAAAATGATATAAAAAATTAGGACAACTTAATGTGGAGCCATGCACATCTGTTCAAAAATCATATATTCTAGGACATTTTTACAATTGTGCACTGTTAGCTATGAATGAAACATTTAAAGCATATATTTGACACATTTGAAGTTTAACTCTGTACCTTTATTTTGTATTATGTGTAAGAGCTGTTGCCATACATTGTACTGTGTACCATTGTCTTGCAATAAAGTTCATTCATTTCTTCATGTATTGGCAGTCCCAATTTCTAACTCACAGTCAGCAGCAGTGAAGTTGGGCAGGGAGTCGTAGCTCTTCTCATTTGCCATGGTGTCCTCCATGATCCTGAGGTAGTAGGAGAAGGGGGTGATGCGCAGACCCTTCACCATGATGTCGGACAGGTGGTACGGGTACAGCAGCAGGTGCTCACGGCTGTACTGAAGCAGGTCCTCGTAGTAACGCTTCTCGTCTTTACGGACATGGCGTACTGTGGGGCACAGGAAAGCAATTAGGTTAACACGAAGATATTTTTACTGTATCTCATGCTGCAAAAAAGAATCATAGATAAGATGTGACCTCAGGGGCTACTGACAATTTCCCACTAAAACATTTATTTTCATATTCCAGATGTGACTACTTGTTGTAGTAAGCACAATGTAAATGTAGGTTGTGCACTGTGCAGGCAAAAAAAACTTGGAACAATATGTACAAATTTTGATGATGTGTTTCAGAGACAATTGTCATTTTCCTGTGTCTGTCATTAGCTTCAACAGGCAGTCTTTACACTACAGTGCACATTATCAGTCTCAAACAGGTTTTACAGATAGCAAAAGGCTAACACTGTCATGGTTAACTCATGAGCAGGCCACCTCCAGTGTAAGTGCACACTAATGAGCAGGGGGTACATGACAACTAGCCCATGTACGTGTAATGTCATCAGCTGTTTATCCATCTCCTGCTGAGAGGGCACCAAGTCAAGGCTACTGTAGTTCACCACACGTCCACAAGGGGGCACCCAAGGGAAATGTATTGCGTTCTTGGTATTCAAAACAGTGAACTTTGATATTCTAAAGGTTAGGATGGCACAGAGTGTTTCCACTCATAATTCTCAAGGCCTTGAGTGATTTTCAAAGTGACTGATTGCTATCTTATTGTATAGACCACTCCAGATCAAAGTATACCAACAAGTACTACACTTTCTGCTATCTTAAGTTTTCTTCAACAGTAGTAATCTCTTGATCTATCTAATGACCTCTACTACACCCTCCTCTCACTTGTGTTGTACAGACCTGGTCTGGCCTGTTTGTGGTCTCCAAGGTCTAACCACAAAAGACTTGAGGACTAGCTGGCTAAAACCAAAGAAAGAAACACTATCAACTTCTACATCACTTTACATATTGACGGTTGGTAGCCATTGACTCAGCATATTTCATAAAGCTGTTCCCAGAGAATGTTTACTCCCTCTGGAGCTGAATACCTCACAGTGCCATCTGGTAATAACCTTCAGGGTAAATCCAGGCCTTTGCTGGGATGATTAACTTTTCTCTATCTGATGACCCTTGACCAAGATTGGCGGGGAGTCCTCAAACTTCCGATCTCCAAAATCCTACAGGTAGTTATGGGATAGCTTAGTGGAGAAAAAAGACTTCGACACACACTGACTGACTTGTCTTCCAGTTGGCCTTGTCCTTTCATTGGTCTTAACATAAATAGAAAAGAACAGCTCCTCTATTAAGATATGGTAACTATGTAACCTTAGACAGTGCTGCTTAATGTATGTGTTATATAACCTTACGATATCAGATCTTACACAATAACATGAGCAATCACGTGTTACACATTAAAACTAATAACCCAAATAGCTAAAAGACAATCAGACAAAGACATAAATCATGGATATACATAATATATGAAATTGTCATCAACACAATGATAGAGTGTTATTAACACATGAGAGGCAATTCACACTTCACACTCATTTAAAGATGATGGGCAGATAGCCTGGTTAAATCTCGCTTATAGCAGCCCGCCAAACATCCGCCGGCCCCCTACAGCCCTGGACAGCGGAGTTTGCGTTACACAGACTAATGGGCAGATAGCTCACAAGATGATTGAGTTATCTGATATCCAGAGTAACCAACAAAATATCTTTAACATATTTCTAAATGTCTACTACCCTGTGAAGCATGTCCTTCTCAGGTGATATAGGGCGCTATGCACCTGGTCTATAAAAGCAAGGACATGCTGTACTATGCTCAGCCCATAACACTGAGGAAGCCACACTGCAAAACATGTTCCTTGTGTACTTGTTTGAAGAAAGTTCCTATACAGAGAACATGCGGCTCCAGCGTCTTTTCTGAAGATGTGGCGTAAGTGTGGATAGTTGGCTTGAGGTTGTCCTGCCCCACATACTCAGGAGATACAATCATACTTATTTTTAATATCTAGAGCAGGTGTTGTATGGTGTGTAGGAATGGAGGCTTAGGGTCCAAACATTCTCAACCTTAGGCAGGGGGAGGAGTAGAGTTGTAGACACGTAGATCAATGTACTAAGAATGTCTTTGTAAGTCTGGAGCTTAGACTGTCAGTTTTTGCGCCTTCTACTTAAAATTCTATACATTCCATCCTTTCACCATCTGTAAACACTGTGCTGTATGGACGACAACATCAGTTAGGACTGAAGCAGTCAAGTTCTAAGGTTAGACAAAGGTTACGGTCTGGTTCAAGGTGAGCTGGCAGCCACCAGGGGTGGTCCACGGCCGGCTTTTGACTTCATCAACTGGAACCCTGTCCACAGTCGCACACAAAAGCCGCACTGTTCCACATCCTACTAGGAAGGATACTTATTAAACATTTTACTATCCTGCTGTCAACCCCAGAGGATGCAAAAGGATGTCCATGTCCCCTGACAAGTGTAAGACTTTACCTTATAAATTTCCTTATTTTAACAAAGTTAAACAAAATGTTGGACCATTCAAAGTTGAACCAATGAAGAGTAAAGCTGCCATACTGCCATTTCATCTGGAACAAAAGCTTAGTTATGGTCTCTGAAAAACATTTCAGGGATAAAGTTAGACAGGATACATAAATCTGATTTATCATGTGTAGTACTTCTTACTCTAAATGTAAACAATCTCAGCAGGATATTACAATGTTATCATTCCTTTCTATAAACATGGCTGAAAACAGTATATTGAGTTATTGAATGTGCGCTGTCTACTTTCATTAACATTACCTCCATAAAATTAGGTCAGCATATAATGGGACATGCTGCGCCATATTTAAGGAGCCCTGCAGGGGGCACAAAGTGTGTCAGATGAGGAAGAGACTGGTTCTTAAACTTCTGTAACTTCTCTAAATTAATCGTTTACTGACCATCTCTAAGACGTTTAGACCTACTGAAATGTCTGATGCAGGTCAAAAGTTTTAAACATCTATAGAAACAAATAGTTTACAAAACTGTTGCACCACTTACATTGTACTTTACTAATTGTAGAGCACTGATTGCTAAACGTTTCACAAACATTAAGATTTACAGCTGAGAGACTGATTGTCTACCTGTGGTAATCCAGGTGTGCAGCTGTGTGGCCCAAAGGTGAAAGTTGAAGAGTGACCCAACAGTTGGACAGTGCACCAGTGTACTTCTGTACTGGAGTGTGTTTAACATGTTTTAGCACCTGAAAAGGAAGGCTTTACTGCGCCAGAACAACTTATTGCTTCCAGTCCTCGAGGGGACAGTAAAATATCAAATGTCTTAATTCTTATTGGAATACTCAAGCTAAAAGGTCATACTAAAATCTCCAAGACAGTAATCTTGTTCAGCCAATGACAGGGTCACATTTTCAAACCACTGTGCCTAGCTGGGCAGTTTTACGAGACTGAAGTATGGATAGTGAGTGAGTGAGTGAGGAAGTATAATGTAAAACACAAGAAAACACACAAAATGTTTTAAAAACATGAGCACAATTTCTGTATAAAGACTTTCATTTCTTGTTCCTGCCAACAGCCCCGCTAAGCCCCTGATGTTGACCCTGACATTAAATTTGCTCTTAACAGTGACTACCTGGAAAATGGCCAGCGTCATTTATTGATCAATCAAACAACTAATGGACCAACCAACCACTCATCTGTTGATCAAATACATGTAACTTGAAACACAAGTAAGATGGAAGTTATCAGCTGTTGGTTTCCCATTACCAGTGCTGAGGTTAAAGCTCATGTAAAATACATGTGGGTGGCCCATTATAATAAACAGTGGCTGCAAGCTGCATGCATTCCCAAGGAAAAAAAACTTTTACAGGGTCCATGAACTAACTTTCTATCAATTTGCTATTCTGAGAGAAAAGATATTATCAGTGTAATGGACTGGAGATAAGCAATAATTTACGAGACAGTTGAAGAATGAAGTAGAAATGATTGTAAATAGCTGAGACAAAAGGATATAACGCAGTTAAAAGTCCCAATCCTATAACGTTCATAATGCATAGAAGATAATGTCTGACTTAGAAACAAACCATGCATATGCACAAGCTACATTTTGTACTGTATGTTTTTCTTCTATGTAAGGTTCAACCTCTTTTGTCACTGAACGTCTGTACTAACTGGAAGATGGCCAAACCAACTGTAAACAATAGGGATAAACTGTGGTCCAACCTGCTAGCTCACCTATGCTTCTTCACATATAGCTGTGGCTAAACCTTAAGGAAATGTCCCTCTATAGGCCATGGGTGTATCACACACCTGGTGACTATGTACTGATTTTATCCACCTGATCAATAAAAAAATGAAGATGTGAAATGTTTAGCGACATGTTGGACTCAAATACAGGACTCGTGCAATGATGATTACTTTGTCCCCTCTTCCAGCCATCTATACAGCTGTGTTTGAAAGACTTGGAAAGAGAGATCTTCTATCACAATACCGAAAGCATTGAAATCAACAACCCTCATCTCCAGTCATCTTCAGAAAGTCATGTTCAACTTTTGAAGTGACTGTCATTTCCAAGTTCAATGCCATAGATGACAGCCTATGTCTTTTATCACACATAAATTCATTGATAAATAGAAAAAATGGTTGATTCAGAAATGGTTGTTTTTTTTTATACCTTTAATATAGCTGCTTTTTTTTCAGGTACATGGAATACGTTGATACAAAATGTCTTGTATATGACAATACCCAGAGGTAGATGACATGATTAAATATGTTTTTTTATGCTACACTTGCATGAAATGCCAACACAGTGTTCCTCCCTAAGGTAAGTTACAAAGTCAAGTTCTCCGTCATATAGCAAACAGCCATCATCCTTATCTCAAATTGGATATTGTGTACAATATATTGATATACATTACACAGTTGCACTGTGTTAACTTTACAGATCAAATCTACTTCATAAATCCTGGACATCAGGAACACATGATAAAACTCACTAAGCCTTGACTCAACATTATAGCAAAAAGGCGAAAGGCAATATGTATAATTATTCATATTCACATGTATAAAAGTATGAAAAATATATTACACAACCTGAAAACCACATTTGTTAACCTTCTCTGAAGGATTTGTAAACATACAATAATTGTTTTCTGATGACCACAAAAAAAATCTTTCAGCATTTGGACGCACATTTCCAACAAATTTCTCAGTCAAAACAAGACATTGCTTGCTGTTTCCTGTGAATCATTGATTACACAATGCAAGTATTCTTTGATTTGATTTTGCAAATGTGGAATTCAGATAAAACCCTAAAACATGCATAACATTGACAGGTGTGGCACACCTGGTGTCACTGAAAAAATAATGTCTTCATTCTAATGCTACAGACTGACATAACATGGCATGCTACTGGTAACGTTACATAGTACAAAAAAATATGCTTCTAGCTTCCAGACTTACAAGTCTGGATTTAAATAAGTTCTGTACATATGCTGATGGTTGGTAATATACTGCCAATGATTACTACTAGACTGGCTTTGGTGATCTTTATGTACAACTGCAAGGTTTCTGAAACAAACTGGCATGTAATATCTACTATCTGTAACTGATAAAGGGCACTCACACTGACTTCCTGAATACAAACAGATTATGGTATAACGTGGAACTATCAACATGCATGTTTCTATCTTTTTTTTTACAAATCTGGATATGGTAGTCATAATCCTCCACATAACACTGTAATAACTAAAAAAACATCATCGCTTTTATGGCAGTAGAGCTTTTACATCACCTCAAGTGTCAAAAGAAAAAGGGACCATCTATTTATTGAAGACCAGCCAATATATACACTAAAACTAGCCATGTTCCTCTGACAGTCTGTTGTAAACCCAGATAGGTTTACTTTCCACTCAGATCAAAGCAGTCTCCTCCAGTTGATGCCAGTCCAAACTGGGCTCCATTGCCTGTTTGATCTGGTCTGAACTGGTTCAAACTGGTCTGATCTTCATTGACACCGACTTCAAGGAGTAGAAAGCTCCCTTCCAATCCCACCACACGATGCCCTGCCAGCTGGCTGACTCCCCTCTCCGCTGGTATTTCCCATTGAGTAGGGAGTGACTACACGAGCCGTACCACCATCCCCCTCCTCCATCTCTCTGTGCACAGTTCCCCTCCATGGCATCATTGTCCCTGTCCTTGGTGGTGAACGCCCGTCCATTGTTCATGCTCATGGAGTCTCCGGCTGTACCGGAGTAGCCACCCAGCTTCAGCATGAAATCCTCGCTGTCCTCGCAGACTCGGAAAGAGGAGTAGATAGCGTATGCCTTGTTCCCTTCCCAATCCTCCAGGTCCACTCGGAGCTTGTAGTGTCCCTGGTTGCTGAGGCGGTAGATCTGGTTCAGACCCAGCCAGTATTCGCCCGTAACTCGGCCAAAACCATTCTTGTAGTCAGTCCAGCTGCGAGCGAAACTCACTGACCTAAAAGAACAAGACTCAGTTTCAGCATGAAAGCTCATCCATATTGCATTGTCAGATGCCTGACCAAGAGTGGAGAAGTCGGTTGAAATATTTGTATAGTGAATCAACTCTTTAGTTTGAACTTCTTTGAAAAGCCTCATGATCAGTTTTTTTTAATCAATCTTAGAATTTCAAACAATGGCATTATCATTTTCCATCCTGATTCCTTACATCACAGCTTTAGAGATTAAGGATGATTATACAAGAATGATACACAAGAAAATATCATTGACAGAATTTACCTAGGCTCAAAGCCTCACACTGAAAAGAAGTGAACAATAAACCGTAGGACATGAATGTTGCCTAGAAGTCTTACCCGTCAAACCTCCTCTGCAGTACAGTCCATCCCCCCTCAGCTGTCTTCATGTCACAGTACACAGGAATGGCTGGGGTCTTCAGGTACGGGTCCTCTGGGATGGTGTACACATGGTTCAGTCTGTAACCTCGCTGGTACAGGTCGTAACAGTCACGGATATTTCCTACAACAAAATGGAATAAAAATCCGTTAACAATAATCTTAGACTGTGTACTTTTACTGTAAGTACATGATGTAGATAAAAATTCTTCATTTTGTAGACTTTCCTACCATAATGAATAGTCTTTATATCTTTATATGCGGGTAACAAATAAAGCTCGTACTCGGCTTAGAATAAACATTGTCACCATGGTGTTTTTAGTTACTAGCTGAATGTGCTTTTCTGTTATAGTAATACATGTAGTTGAATGTGCAACTCAGAACTTACATGTACATGTATATATGCAAATACACATATAACGTTTGAGAATGGATTCACATCAGTTGCAGTGCTACATGATACAGTACAAATGTACTTCTTAATGAAGAAATTAATCATCATTAAGTTGCATTACAAGCAAGTTGAGATACATCATAGCTTTCAGATTCTGTCAGAAGTACATTGTGACAAACTTCCATAGAGCTAAGATGATAACAGTCTTTTTTATTTGGTACATAATATTGTTGAATCCATGATCAATTTAACGGAATCTTTAATAGCTGTTATCATATATGGATATTTTTCTCCTTGTTAGGATGTGAGATAATGTGGTCGTTATGTCCCAGCAGGGGTGCATGATGGGTAATTGCTCCCCCTGTCAGCAGGTAGCCAGGTGGAATGACCCCTGGTTATGGCTCACGGCTGTAAATTGTTTACCCCACAAACCCCATCATCAGACAAAGGCTCTGCGTTGGTGGAATTCTTTTGTCTTAGACTCAACACTTTGCCTTCAGCATAGCTTCTATTGAATCTATATGGGTAATTTGGAATATAATATCAATTGTAATGTTTAATGAGTGCCATGAACTAATGACCATCATTCATACCATCTTCAAAGTTGCATTAAATTTTTGATACTTTAGGTAACCTAAGAGTTAACTCTTTAATTTCCTTCTGGTACCTTAAAAAATTCAGACAGTAGCCTTTCCTGTACCTGCTTTGTTGTGATGAAAGTATAAGCTGCACATCAAAGACAGTAATGATCAAAAGCATGAGCACAGTGGTAGTCTGTCACATCATAGGTCACTTTCCCTCGGGATATTTACTTAAGAATGGTAGAATTATTCTGTAATTATCAAGAAGGTTGCTTACTTTGACCTTTGAAAACCATACAGTAACTGTACCTTTTTTACGATCTTGATAGTAAGCCATTAAATCAATAGATCAATGGCATCTTTAGAGTCCCCACAATTGCCTACATTTACAGGTAATTTTGTATGTAAAAGCAAAACAGCATGGTATGATCACTCATGATCTCCCTACAAGTTTAAGGAAATTGACACCCCATCACAGTTTATGAGGAACCCCGAGCTCATGTTTTTGACTACAGTAACACTGTATACTCATCACTGACAATCTGGCACTGCTGCATCTTATATGATTATGGTACTATTAGTATTAGTATTACAAACAGACACATATCATGTCTTCTATCAAGTCACAAGGTTACAAGTGAATGATACAAAACCCATGGAACTGTTTGTCTTTTAGTTTGCTTTTGTCACTGGTGTTTGCTTAAAATCAAAGTGCAGTAACAGTTCTACAACAAGGTTTTAAAAGTGCTATCAGCAATTTTCCACAACTTTTGTGTCTCTACACAGACAAGGTCTTGTGATTCATCTGTTATCTTCAGTCTGTTCATTCAGACAGATAATGACTGCACCAGAGGCTACCAACAGCCAGAAATTAGCAAACAACCGCAGCCATACAGGGGACCAATATGCCGATTGTCTCCTCTTGATAAATTCTAACAAAGGCTTCAAAGAACTGCACCGGCTCTGGAGCTAAACCACAAATGAGAAAACACTAGACTGTTCCAAACCAGAGGAACCACGATGTCCCAGTGTGATATAGGAACATTTTGTGCTGAATAAAGACCCTTTACAGCACAGATAAGGAAGGGAGGAGTACAACAAGTTTCTTGTGAAATAATTTACAACATCTTGAATGACATATTGACATTTCTTTGGTTGCCTCATATCAAGATGCCCTTAACTGGAACTTTCAATGCACATTCAGTCAGCTGAATTTTTAGATAGCTGCCGTGTTTAAGGAGTGACACATAACCTAAAGAAAATTGTAATTTTTGATATCTAACCATTTAATTGAAATAGTGACAAGACCTTTATTTGAAAAAACATGTTGTGAAAACATTCTATCCATAAATGAATGTCACAAGAAGTATCAAAATGGTTTATAAGTTTTGGCTCCAGATCAAAGGACAGGAGATGGGGAAGTGACCTGATGACTGACAATTTTCCCTGCTGGAGACCTTCCATATTAAATCCTTCCTCATTCAGGCGATCAGGGGACATACCGCATTCCCCTTCCCTCTCCCTGCCAACATGTACATCATTGTGCTACTATATATAGCAGACTGGGCATAAGTCCATACTGCAAAACTTCAACAATAACTGCAAAATATGTCAAACGCCCATTAATCATTTTCACCTATTGAATGTCAATTTGTTATAGGCTGCAGTTTCAACAAGTTGTAAAAGATGAGAACTTCACTCTGTTGAAATGATACTCTGAAATGCCTTTCTACACTCAAACTCAAAGTATACAAAATGTGCATCCCACACCCTAAACATCTCTGACAGGTGTGTGCGTGTTTGATGCTAATCCTCCCATTGGAAGCACAGGTAAACACCTGAGTCAAAAGCCAGGATGATGTTTGGCCACTGAGTCAGACATGACTTACATGTACCTAAGCACTGTTTGTTTGTACAGAGAGTCAGGTACAATGGTCCAGTCATGCCATTGTGCTACATGTATGTGCTGCAGATCCAGACTGAGGGAGACTTTCAGCTATGTGGGATGACAGTGTGACAGAGATTGCCTCAAACATGACTCACTGAATTTAACTCAGAATAATAATTATCCTTTTGCAGGTTTTCACTGAGCCCTTGCGACAAGGTCTGCTACAAAGTCTTAATAAAAAATGATTTCCTGAGTGAAAGAAACCTGGCAAACTTATTAATAAAAGACAGTCCACTTAATTATAGCCAGTATGAATTGTATTGCCATAAACTTAAAAGTCAAGTGGCTGTATCACAATTGCGTTATCTCATTAGCCCAGGTAATTTTGATGGTGCCTTGTTGACATCCACAGGGGGTGAGGATGGCATTAACAGCGGGGAGAGAAGAGCCAGTCAGGATTGCCTGCCAGGAGTTTAGAAATGTACCCTGAAGTTGAAGGGTGTTTTAAAATTTGCTAAAATGATGTGTGTCATATTCAACATTCAAATATGACAGTGAACTTTCTTGCGTAGTTTGAAAGCCCTTTTAAACAGCCACCTATCAAGAAGGTTAGTAAGATGAACTTAATACATACTATTTGGGTTTCATTGCATTATAGTCCCAACCCATGCATGCATGTGGCATCCAGTTAGACTGGGCAAACTTCAACCAGGTTTACAAAAAGGATCAAACATGATCAGAGAATCTCCATCAGGGAGGTTCCGGGATCAGAATTAAGACAGTCAGTCATCTATACAAATACATGGAAGCTTTTGAGGGGAGGTTTGGTTACTGTGATACTGTCATTCCTTAGTAAAGCAATAAACATTGTCGGAATCAAGACACTCTTCCCATAACAGTTCTAAATCTATACAAATAACAAAGACAAGACTTAGCTCTTGCCTAGATGTAGGAAACTTTTCATATTGGATGATGTGACACAATGACTAAAAACAGCAAACATTGCAAAAATAAATAAATGAAATTGAAACCTATTTCAAACCCTTTGCAGACACAACAAAAATAGATGTTACAGTTGAATTATGTGACTAATGATGTATTTCTTAAGGTGCAAGTTACACTTACATCTACAGACAGTTAGAAGTACATGTAAGTTCTAGGAATCCAAGGGGAAAGAAGTTGATCCCCTAGCCTCATTACCAAGTCTGACAGAGTATGACGTGTTAATGCAACATAAGATCATTACAATAATTGCCTCATGTATTTATAATGGAGTGATCTCATATAGTTAGCAATTATGCTAAGTACATCTGGGTAGCATGCTTGTCTCTTGAGATCATGATTATGTTTCATATCTTACCAAAAACTGTAACAGGAGCCTATTTAATGTCACATCTTCTGTTACATGTTTCTGTTTTACAGAACTAGAAGATCATGTATTTCGAACAAGAAAAAATTTCTTTTCAAATGATACAAGACTTAGTGATGCTATCAGACTTGTCCTTTTATAATTTTTATGATCTTATACAAAATGTACATAGTACAGTTATTATACAGAATTCCCAATAACAAAGAGAAAATGTAAGTCCTAGTCAACTACAATTTCCCCTTCAATTTCACCTGATCAAGACTACATCATAAGTTTATCATCATTTGTCTTGACCACACTACAGCATACATCTTACATACATGTTATGATGTTGGCAAGTATAAATACTGATGTGGTCATCACTTCTTTGACCAATGAATTAGTGATGAGCCAACCTGTCCCTGCATGACATGGTATTTTGTGGACCCTGTGGTCAGTTACTTCACCTGGTATGTTTCATGTCTCCTGTCTCCTGTATAAAGGATGGACATCCCAAAGGGCTTTAATTTGACTCATCCCTTACCATAGAGTCTCTTAACTCAATGGTACCTAAAGTACTCTATCTGTCTGAGGGCATTGATTTGATATGAGTAGATGTCTTTAAAGCTATTAAAATGACTTACGTTCATTACCAACAAAACTCTACAACCGTTTCATAAAAAGCACTTTGGAATACTGGTAAAATATAAACTTTTTCTTCCTTGTTCAATATAAATGTGTTGACTCAGACGAAATGCTATCGCAGCAACATCTGAAATTTTCAGAATAGAAAATACTAGTAGACTCAAGTTGTCCCTACATGTAGTTTATAAAATCTACTCTGAATTCTTCTATTATCATAAGAGATTAAGACGGCCTGTCTCCCTACCAAGCATTGACATCTCTGTCATTGACCCACCTTGTTATCGCTTTTACATTGACTTGAAAGCAATAAGCATATGGCTTGGACATAATGACAGACTACCTTCTGCAGATATCCGAGCTGACATTTGACATGACATGACATGACTTACCCACAGTATTGTAAGATGACAATAGTCAATGAAATTACTCAAAACTTCTGCACACCTGCATCCTGGCATTTCACCTTCAGACAATTGCCACTGAGCCTATTGTTTAAGTTTCTCTCCAATATGCTTTTTTGCAAAATGAATGCTTGCGACACTAAGTCCATTATTTCTGCACTGTTGTCTACAAAAGTCTACAGACACTCCCTTCAATTTCTTTAGAACACTGTTTCCTTTGGAATCAGCCCCTCCCAAACCTTTAAGACTAACATAACTCTTTAAAAGCTTACAGTGCAGGGGGCAAACATGTCTGTAAAAAAAATTAGGACCTATTCTGCTACCCTTAAACAATCTTCTGGTAAATCAACAGTTATCTGGTAAAAACAGTTCTGTACAAATGTATGAGGAATCGTTAGGATGGACACTTCTCTTTTTACGAGGGCTAGGACATGTTAATGACTTCGGACATGTGTGTTGCCAAAACACGAGTAGAAACATTCTTCTCAAATAAAGATAGGTTTTATCTTGGAACCGTACAATTATGCTGACACATGAACCACACCTAAGTACCATGCTCAACTCGGACTTCCTGAAGGTCATGGCTCACATACAATGTCACTGAAGCAGAAATATAGTTATTCTGAAGTTCAAATTTGGGGATTTATACATTAGTCTTACATACATTTACAGATCAGAGTTTAAAATTTCAAATAAATGTTGCCTGACAAACCGAAGTCCACTTTGATCTCCACCAAGCATTCTTGGTATTTGGACACAATGGAGCTAACGTTTTTGTCTGGCCTACAAGCCCATCAGTCACACTACAACACTCTACATGGATAGGTACACAAACACTTTTTGTGCTTCCTCACACCTGAGGCTTGAAGAACTGAATATAGTCAAGACTATGGAAACACAGGTTCATAGACACCGAAACTAGGTACTGTATCAGGAGTGCTGACTGATTTAATTGGCACGTCTGGTTTTGACTTACGGAATTTCAAAATAAATGACAAGGAAAACAAAGCAAAGGGAGACTCCCTGCTTTCACATCATTGCAGCTGAATTTTTCTGTTGTTGGGTGACAAACCCATCTTTTGCCCCCCTTGAGGAGAAAAAAGGTTGGTGACACAAATGGTCAAATGTGTCTGCACTTTTCATTACAACTTTTGGAAACACAAAAATGTAGATTGTGGCTATTCATGATGAAGTTGGTGGTAGACTAGTGTACATGCAATTGTACAATAATTATGTATATGAATTATGTATCTAAGAAGAAATCCATTTTCGTCCCACTTCTTGTTCGGTGGCTCATGTTGGTATTTTTCCTTGTTAAATATGTCATTTTAATCTAAGCTTATAAAAGTACACGTTCACCAGCAGTTTCATGTCATGAAGTTCAGATTTTTTGGACAGATGGGATATGATTTATTTTACTCCCAACAGGAAATTTCTGTCCCAAGATGGTTTTGGAGACAGCTCTGGTTCTACTATCCTAGTGCTGAGATTGAAGATGTCAGGAGCGACTCACCTGAATTGTTTCTGGAGTAGGAGTCTGTGATGTCTCTCAGCCTCACGATCAGCTTCTCATTTATCTGGTTCAGCTTCTCCAGCTGCTCAGCCTGTGCATTCACCTGTTCCTCCAGAGCCTTCCCCACCTCCCTCCCCTCCACATGGGGGGTCACTGCTGCTACTGTGGTCACATTGTACCGTACCTGCAAACACATACAGAATACAGATTATAGTGTCACATTGTACCGAACCTGCAAACACATACACATTCTAATGTCACATTGTACCGAACCTGCAAACACATACACATTCTAATGTCACATTGTACCGAACCTGCAAACACATACACATTCTAATGTCACATTGTACCAAACCTGCAAACACATACAAATTCTGATGTCAAGTTTACAATCTATGTTCAAACACACATATAACTTCAACATGCAATCACTTATAAGTAAGACAACTTTGCAACCTTTGAAACCATGTACATTTACACAGTACAGTGTACCTTTGCAAAAAAAAATGTTAAACCCATAGTTCAGAAAAAGCAATATGTTCTGAGAAAGTGAAATATTTCATTGGAGAAAGTCCCTTTTTCTTAGCTAAATGAATTACATATACTTATCAGATTTCATTGTTATTCTGGTGGAGACACAAGTTTTGGTAAAGTTTAAAGTCATGAGGCACAAATGCTACAACTTGGTGTTTTCTGGCTAGACTTGTTCCTAGGAAATGGTGAGTCAGCATACGACCGTGACTGATCTAAGCCTGAGGGTGGAAAACTGATTTCCTGTGATCGGAAACTTGGGGACATTCATATATTAAGTACACTCCTTTGAAAGTTAATATTTGCAGCAATTTTTAATCAAATGGCTTGCTGCCTGTTTTCACTTTGCTAAGCAATTGATATCAAGTTCTTTTCATATCAGTTTCCATGACAGGAACATAGTAACTTTCACAACAGACTGCAAAGACCATACAGTTTCATCAGATCTGCTAGCTGGGAAGTTTTAAAATATGGGCACTGCTTTACATTAAAATGACACACACATAATTACTGGAATATAAATATGGGTACTGCTTTATGTTGTGATAACATATGATTAAGTACAACATTTTGCTGCTAGCAGATGGCTTATATGGGATGGACAAATTCTTCTTTGATTGTATTCTTTAGTAAGAACCTGGACATAAATGTACATTCTGATACTGGACCAGGTGTGCTTTCAAATGTCAACTTGCTCAACCTGCATCTGATTCAGTATTTTTCCCTTGTTTTTTTTTTTGTGCAATCAGCACACAAAATAATCTAAAGCGAATGTTATATAAGGACAAAAGCCCGAAGACCATGTTATTGATACAATGCAACTAATGAAGGTGATTAATGATGATTAAGACAATTTACCATAATTACAGACAACAAATTTAGAGACACTGGAATCTGAGTGTGTCTTGCTCCAATTTCAGGACACCAACAACAATAAACCATGATTTCATT
Source organism: Branchiostoma floridae x Branchiostoma belcheri (assembly GCA_019207045.1). Classification (NCBI taxonomy): domain Eukaryota; kingdom Metazoa; phylum Chordata; class Leptocardii; order Amphioxiformes; family Branchiostomatidae; genus Branchiostoma; species Branchiostoma floridae x Branchiostoma belcheri. Next base: position 10,378,901 of record CM033025.1, on the reverse strand, counting down.
TTTGTTTATGCCGAGAACAATGTTAAGAATGGAGGTTCACAAAGGGTGGATTGTGGTGAGTGTCCCCTGACCAGGCCTGCCAGCCTGCAGGACAGCATTGCAAGCATGGATTTCTGCACAATTACGCTACATCTAGGCCTGCCTCGCAGCCTTCTGACCCGGCGGGCAGGTGTCGGGACGGCTGCCCATTGTGTGGGACGTGCCAGCGATGCCTCCTCCCCTGACCCGTGCAAGCGTTTTGCAGTAACGTGCCGAGGCACAAAGAGGCCCGTCTGACAGGGGTTTAACCTGCGTGGACCGGGTGCAGGAACCGTCATGCCATCTTTCACTGGTGTTAACCTTTTGATGTTACAACTTGAGGTCTGTCCAGTGTTATCAGACCGAAAGATGATGGTGTAATGTACACGTCATGAACACCCGGAAAATAGAATGTACAGTTATTTTTTCTGTACATTACTGTACATTGCAGTATGGTATATATGATGCACCTTTTGTATTGGTCAAGACACACAACAACAGAAATGGCTTTTGCTTAACAGGATGGTTTAAGATTGTTGCAGCTTACTGATACCAGTACAAACTTGATGATGTCACAAGTTTAATCATGAGGTCACTGCTATGACATCACTTCCAGACTAGTAGCATATTAAACTTGAAGCAGTGCTTGCTAGAATTTGTGTGTGCACAGTCAAAGATGCAACAGTTACTGTTTTGCAAAGGTATAAATTCAACATTGCTGCTTGCATACCAGGTGCACTGGATGCCTGTGCATGTCAATGCTACAGCACATTGCAAAAAGATGTTGAATTGAAGCATAAAGAACAGGACACAAATCGAAGCACCTTGATCAGTCTGTGTCCTGTTCTGATTCATTTGAGCCCATCACCTAGATAACTGATCTATCCGATGACCATGATTAGACCTGCTTTATCTGTTATCTACATTCCTATCAGTGTAACAGTAATCTTCAACAGTAACTGCAAGGCCTTTAAATTATCTAATTGGAGGAGGTGCTAATTTCAGGGGAGGGACTGTCCAGATTTAGTGCAGATGTGATAGGAACACAGGGGAAAAATGTACCGCTTCGCATGTTGGTCTCTTTGTTCAGTTTCATTGAATTGTCTTAATATAAGACCCACTCTAGTTAAATCTTTCAATCCTATGACTGATACTGCTTATTTTATATGCACTTAAGCTTTCCTTTGCAATCAGTATATATTTGTACATGTAGACTCTTTCAAAGTCTCATAAAAGTTGAGGATGACCTGGTCCATTTGAAGTCAGCTTTTGTCTGTGTATCTCTGTGATTATCTTAGACCACATCTTTCAACTGGAGACAATTACAGGACAAGTTCTTATCTTTTCCAATATTCTCATTTCCCTAGACACAATTTTGACATTCCAGCCTGTTACTCCCTACATAATGCCAGGGTGTGTAATGCACTTATCTTGGTGTTGAAAAAACATGCAGACAACAATCTTTACCAGTTTGTACTCATTACAGGTTTTCGACTCAATAAGCTTGAATTTAATGGCACAACAAAGACAGTTAGTGATGTTTTTCTTGAAGAATTTAACTCATTACCTATAAGAGTGCAACCTACATGAGAGTACACACTGTACATTAGTATAATAGTGCTGCAAAAAGTTGATGTATATCCAGGAGTATCTACAGATATAGATACTCCATGTAGACATATATCCTTTCTGACTGCCACTGAACACAATGATTACCTCTCACCTAGATAGGAATGTATTTTACATTGTGCTTCATTTTGCATGGACTTTACCGTTAAGTTAGTACATCATCCATAAAAAGTATTTCTTTCCTGCGTCCAGGTATCCAGAATCTTGATTGGAAAATGAATGGCTGTTATCATAATGTCCAGTTAAAGCTGAATCCATATGCATGTGCTCTAAGTTGGTAACATCAAAATAATAACTTGCTTCAAACTCTATACAACTGCAAATGTTGATCTTCCCTCAACAGGCAATAACTTTATATGGCCTCCTTTGGTCAATCCAACCATTTGTTTTATTATATGGCCTCCTTTGGTCAATCCAACCATTTGTTTTATTATATGGCCTCCTTTGGTCAATCCAACCAACATCACAACCATGCACTGGGCTACTTAAATGAATTAAGATCAGTTCCTACAACAGAAAGGGTACAAACTTTTGAGTAAATCACCAAGGTCAGAAGAGCACTGTAGTTATTATCTTCACCCTGCCGCCACTTTGACCTCTTCTAACTACAAGACATCTATAATCTCTCAGCTGCCAACTGTTTACAACAGGGGAGGTACCAGAACTTGCACATAATCTAACCAGCAGAGCTTTTAAGGCACATTACAGAACAGTGTACAAGAAATTTCCTGCTGGGATTTACCCGAGGTCCTGGGTTCTAATCCCATCAACACACATGACCTTTCCAGTGATGAGAACTGAATCCTCGGCATGGATTATAGGGCAGGATGTGCATTTTGTATTAGGAGATGTGAAAATACAATACTCACAAGAAAACCATTCTTTAGTTTAAAAACCATATCAAAGCTTGAGGACACGCTTAACCTTGTTTGAGTGTACTGGCTACATTTTCAGGGTACTGAAACTATTGCTTCAGCTGAAAAAATTACTTCAACTGAAAATGTTGCAGTGCTGTTTTCAAATGTTTTGAAACGACTGATCACATTAGTTTTTCAGTCAATTTTACTCCAGCTATTTGCCTCAGATGATGACAATTTGCCCCTGTTCAATTATACTATTTTTATAGTAGATTAAACTATCTTAGCACAAGCCCAAGCAACATTTGTGTTTACCAGTTGTCACCCTGACTGAAAATATTCCTTAACTTGCAATCTCTTCAGCAGTATTGACTACAAAAGAGCTTGGTGATACATAGGGTTCCTATTTCATTGGAGGGATACAACCCACATGCATGTCTGAGTGTGTTTACTTTAACATTACAGACTACACAGCATTACCTGGGCATTTATCTTCAACATAATGTAGTATAAGGAATGCAATTTTCTTTCACAACAGGTATCTTGAGGATTACCATGCTCAAAGGCTGTGTTGTTTTCATTAGGGGACTGTTGGAAAATGGACTATCATGAGATTATCATTGAGTGCAGTGATGTAGAAAAGGGACAATGTAATTTTACAGTCTTTTCAAACTCTTTATGAAAGGTAGTTTTGTTACATGTGTTGAACTTTGAACCTTCGAAAACATCTGCAATTATCTTGATTAGGACTTGAAAAGTCTGACACATTAAAACTTGGATTGGGACAGACTAGTCTCTACCAGACTCCCACCTGGCCGAAAAGAAATAGGGGACTTTGGCCATGTTAGGAATAAAGCCTAGTAGGAGTTATTTGGCCTAAGAGTATTGCCCGGCAGCGGTGAGGAAATAAGTCCTCTGGACGGCTGACTCCCCTAGCGTGCTATTGACTCTGTCCAATTTCTACTATTAGACCACTGATCCACTGAGCCTGGTGGAGGCTAGGAACAGACACTATGTACTGAACACTGTAAGAGGGATTGTCGTATTGCTAAAAATATTTATGATTTTCTAAGTATTTTGGCTTGACTCACCTGTCTTAACTGTGCAGACTGCTGTTCTACAATTTTCTCCAGCTCAACTATTCGATTCTCCAGGCTGATTAGTTTACGACCCTGTGAGGAGAAACAAATTACATTGTAACTTCCGTTACATTTTTCATTGTGCATTTTTGTCTGACACTGATAACAACACTTGTGTACTAATGACATGCAACCTATATATCAACTTTATATATATATATATATATATATATTAATATTTGAATTTACCCCCCTGTGCAACACAGATAAGGTCTGCAATGTTTTACTAGAAAATTCTTACTAATAGGGAGTATTGAAAAACTTCTGTTACAGTAGTAACCGAAGATAACAGGAAGACATATTTCTAAGTTTGTTATTTGCAGAGTCCAGGTCAAATGCTCTATATCTTAAAACTTTCTACCAAACTTTCAAACAACCTTCTATCTGCAAAAGCTACATCTTTGACAGACCACTAACAGGAGCATAGTAAAACTTCTACAGTTGTAATACGATCCTACATGTACATGTATTGTGACTGAGACAAATCTTACCTGTCGTCCCTGCTCATCATTCAGCGCCACAATCTCTCCCGAGGAGTAAAGTTTGCTCAGAGCGTCCAACTTTGTCTCCAGTGAATGCAGCTGGAGCTGTAACGACCCAACCTTGTTGTCAAGGTCAGCGATGGATTGTGTCAAATCTACGCTGTCCCCGCTGGAGTAGCTCTGATCACTGGAGCTACTGTGCTTCTGCTTCTCCAGTGCCACGGAAGTGTTCAGATACTTGATTATTGTGTCTTGGTGTTCCAGCTTTAGCCTCTGGACCTCAGAACGGAACAGACCCAACTCTTCATGGAGGTGTATCTCCAAGTCTTTGGTGTGCAAACTATCATTCAGCAATTTTTTCTCTAGATCAAACTGCTTGGTCTGCACCTCGTATACACGAGTCTCAACACCTCCAAATCTCCTCTGCAGATTTCTGAACTGCCTCTTTAAGTCACTGTCATCCTCCTCACCGTCACCTGGTCCCTTGTGCTGTGACTGTGAACAGGCTTGCTGGTTGTCCCTGCCATACGTGAGGAAGTTACAAGTGCAGCCCTCGGCACTCAAATGTCCACTGCCGGAGCGATACAGATCCCTGGTGGTGCTCTGAGCCGTGACGTGTATCGCTGTAATGCCACATGCCAGCACGAGTATAGCCAACATACACATGACCGAGTCGTGTTTATGGCAGTTCCAGTATTTGGATCTGAAGAAAGGAGGAGCACAATACAAGTCCTGTCCTTCCAAGACTTAAACTGTTTGTGCTTCCCTGAATGAAGCCGTTACTTTAGGAAAAGCTTGAAATGGAGCCTGACAGCGACTGTAGGGGGCAACACAAATTACCTTTTTCTGCTTGAAAGAGAGCATTCCCCAGCGCTCCACACACGAGAGCACACTCAACTTTATCCAAACAAACTGTGGGCTCCACACGTTGAACTTCTCACTATTCCACAAGTTCATTAATCCACCTAATAAATATCACCACTTTGGTTGACTTGAAAGTCTGAGACTGCAAGTCACACAGAGGGGCATGTTTACGATATTTACAGTCCTTCACTCAATTCACACTTCTGCTAACAGTAACAACCACCTCAAGTGAACTCCAAGCTGATCCTCCAAGTGGAAAAGTCGACCAAAAGTTGTTTGGAGACGCTCAGACCTTTCAAGAAAACCACAAATCCAGAGGGAAGAGTATACAAATAGCCGAGATGGTTGTCTCGTACCCTCAGCAACCTGTCAGACCACCACGTTTCACATCCAGGACAGTCCAACTTTCCCCTGGCTTGCAGTCCTCAAAACTAGACTTGACCACACGCAGCAAGCTGTTGACTAACAGATGACTCCCCCTTATACCTAGTCACATCCAATGGGTAAACTTTGCCGTAACGTACTGAGACTGGACCATAAGAGTGCCAAATTGATGTCAACACCAGCATGCGATAACACCCACTAAAACGCAGGCAGGGTGACAAGGTATATAACCTGGGGTGAGTAACAGAGATAATGATGCTCAGTCACCCTTCCACCAATCAGCACCGACCTGTGTAACAACAACCTGCCCTTATATGGACAGTGCCAGGGGCCAATTGGGCAGAATGATGACGAAGGGGCGGGGCAGGGAAGGGAGGTACGTAATTTCTGAAGTTTGTACCTGAGCGTACGGGCTTCATCTGTACAATGTCATGGGCCAAATAGAAAGACTTATACATAGGGATATCATACTTGGCATGAGGGCTGGCTAATTGGCTAGTGTAGCTCTTCAGACCTTCACACAGGTTGTCCTTTTATTTGACACATTTGCCTAAGGGGAAGGTTAGCAAGAGACAATCATGGTATGAAAGACGCCAAACCACAGCACATATTGTAGACTTCTAGTCTACACTGAAAAATGTCCCTGAAATTAGAAGGATCTCAAAGTACATTCCTAAATTTGTGCCTTTTCAATTGTCGGGTGCAAACTCCCATGGGGATCAATTATGGAGGATTTACAAAGAGAAAAATTTTCTGGATCAAAGGATCAACATTACTGTTTTACACTACAAAAGCCATCGGCTTTGTGCTCTGTATGTGTATGTCAAAAGAAGCAAAGAATCTATAGGTGCCTCTTAAGAGTCATAATTTGGTGATGATTCTCCTCAAACGATCATTACTCTATACGCATTGTACACTTTACTTCCAACCACTTTTTATCAAAAGCTACAGAGGAAAACTGATCAGTATTACTTTTCTGTGAGAATTGATCAGCATCATCTTTCTGCAAATATGCTTTAGGATATACATTTCCTTCACAGTTCAATAAAACACTGCATATCGTGAATGCTGGTCTGATATAAATACTGGCCATGGAGAAAAGGCACAAAGTCTGTGACTAAAACCCTGCAGGGGTAGGCTGGTTCAGGTCGACTGAGTCAGCTAAGTGGGGTGTAGCCTGGGGCACAGACTGACAAAAGTGGCTGTGGGCAAGACGACACCAAGTTGTGGCACCAACAATGCCGGACTCCACATTTTTGAAGGACTATACTTTAGTGATGATTACTGTCCAAAAATGACAAATGCTTACATAAACATACTCCCCTGCTACTGACCAAAGGGTTCCTGGAATTTCTTTGTCTGCCGGGTAGTAACAGTTGGGAAGTTATTCAGTACATGCTTCGGAGATCCCTAAAGGAGAGCATTCAGTAAGGATAATACTCCAGATTGAAGAAGGGGCGTCATGACTAATACACTACAATTATGAATATGAACATTCTCAGTTCAAAGTTACCAATCTCAGTGGGAGGAGTGACTCAACTTCATAAGGTTTCTTCCTCCCACCCTACTCCAAAGTAAAAGTTCAAAGCAATTGAAAGACATGGGTGAAAGACTTGGGTATGAAGCAGGAGACCATGACTTGGTTCCTTGACCCTTTCTTCCCTGTGTACATGTAGTCGTGCGCTGCATTTCCGAACTGACTTTACATAGAAGTCTGAAGTGTGGGAAAGGAGCAGGAAGGGAGACATTCTCTCTCCTTGTCTGGCACTGTGACTGGTGCAAAACTTGACTGGCAGACATGACCTTGTATGTCAGTCTGTTTTGTTACATAACTCTGGACACAACGTTGGCAGCAGTTCTGTCAATAAGGTATTCTTATACTTTCAAAGTCAAACCATTACAGCAAGATTACTTTGGTTTCCATGTGTAGCTAGCTACCTTAAGACAGCAGAGACAGTAAAAAATGAGATGATCACCAAGGTAAAAAGCCATTTGGTGAACTCAGTTGGATATCATACTGATTAAGTTTTCGTGTATGTCCACTTTGATAGCAACCCCTGGAGAAGATGTTAACCTGACAAAAATGATGATGTCAGTTACTGGAGCAGACAAAAACCTTATCAAAACAATACCCAGAATACAAGGGAACAGTCATTCTATGCAAATAACTGGATTTAGTTTTCTGCTTCAGGATTCATTACTTGAGCTTCATGAATCTGTATGAGAGTATAAAGGACTGTAATTCTCTCTACATGCTCCATTTGTTGTTGCACTCTCCAGTTTGGAATAAAAGGTTAGCTTTCAAGTACATAATTTTCAGTCCAGGTGGCACATAAAAAGTAATGAATAGAAAAAGAGGGGAAGGATTTGACTGCCACTTTCAATGTCTTGGATCTAACAAAAACTCAACATGTCTGCTAGGGTATTGGGATGTTGATCTTTACCCCCGGCACATCCCTGTGGCACTGCAGGATAAAGACATCCCTGCAGGGGAGCCACCAAATTAAGGCATCAGGAAGATGTGGCCAATTTCTCTGTCACCCTGCATTGCTGAAGGAGGAGACGTACACAGAAGCTACTATGTTGCAATGCAAAGTGTCCAGCAGAATTTACATCTTTTTCACTACCTTCTGACGTATTTGAGGCCATCACATCTGAGAGTATACAAAGTCAGACTGCAGGCTATAATTTCAGCTAAAGCGTGATATAATAGCATGTCTGTGTACTTTCAAGTGAATAGAGTGAATGAATGACTGACTGAATGAATGAATATTTTAATATTCAAAATAGTTTGGTCATTCAGTGGGAAATCAAGACCATTGAAGTTATCAAGAGTAAAGCTGTCTTAATCTTGTACACTTCCTTTACTGTGTATCATAATTACGAATCACTGTCTTGTTGTACAACAATCTTAGCAATCCTGCTTGATTTAAGACAGTCATTACACTCAGAGATCCATTACCCAGCAGGGAATGGTGATAACACCATCATGGTGGTTAGAAAATGCCCATAAAACAGCAGTAAAGCAGCTTATGTGAGAGGCACAGAGATAAGAGATAAGATAACTTTATTCTGGTTGTTGTTTTTGCAACAATGCCAGTATAAGTTGATATTGAATGGTTACAAGAATTAAATTTCATTTCTACTTATTTGAAAATTTAGACTGCTTTCATCACAATCTGAAGTACTGGGGTTATGGCCAGCTAAGTTTGTATCCATATGATCTATATCAGGACACATTAAGATAAGCCCCATAAAGTTTAATGCATCTCCAAACTAGAGATTTCCTTGTCTCCTGTATTTTCACACTTTTGCACAACTAAGGCAAAATAAACTGCTATGATCCTATCAACATAGAACAATGGCTGCTTTGAATCGAAGATGCTGGAAAGTGTACTTAAGAGAGTACCTGCTCTATCTCAGAGCAGATCTCCCAACAGTTAATAAGGACAATGGTTACAACTTCCAAGATGTTGTTGTTTTGCTCAGAGCTTATTTCACACCTGCCAGGGATGAATACCAAAATGTTCCCAGTATGTTCTTAATGAAGTAATAGTACCGGGCATGGGAACTCAGTTGGGTACAAATACAGCAATAAAATGGTAATATACAGTATATGTATCAAAGAACTCTGAACATGTTACAGGGCAATGATGTAATGAAAGGTTCAAACATACAATGTACATGCATACCATTGTTTCAGTTGTCTGAAAGAAATACAATGATAGAAGTTCTGCAATATCACCTAGCAAAGATTTACAAACAATGCTGAAGATAACAATTATATTACATATGCATCTACAGCAATTGTACATTTATTAGTAACTTTACTAGTTTGCAAGAAAAGATATAAAAGGAACAATATTGGTAACTAGTTTCACAAAAAAGTCAATGCACAATGAACAGACGTACAATCTTGAGTAAACAGAACCGTATACAACCTCGAACTGGTCTGTGACATACATTGATTCTAAGTGTGTGCTTTCTTCCATAATCATACAAGTAGTTGAAAGCAGACAGCTCTACAGTAAGATTCATCCATGACCTTCATGTAGCCTGTGTGCTACAGGTGAGGAATCAGGTGTGAAACACCCATTAACCCCCTGGGTATAAATCTTACTTTACTTGTGCCTGGCTGCATCCACTGTTTAACACCTGGTTGGGTGGGAAAATTACCCCACTTGACAGAGTTTTGTTTTTTAAACTGGATGTTTACTTGACCCTTACCCCCTCCATTGTAATGTTTCCTTCCTGTGTCCCTTATGTTACATTGTATCTACTGACAGTCAATTGTAGTTAAATTTAGTCCATATACGTTCCATGTGTGTATACATACATGTTCCTACAATTAATGACAAGAAAGAAAAATTGTACACGTCTTGAAAAAATCTAAACCTAGTCTGTAATATTTTCTTATCAACTCACCAATACCATAGAAAAACTTAAATTTTTAAATTTCTTTTTAATTTTAAAAAGGATTGGGAGTTCATCATAACCATCTTACAGTTGCCTGATGTTACTTGAGATGTGTAAATATAGTTTTAAACAAAAACGATACAATGGATCTACTCAAGAGTCAAAGAATTAGAAATACTGCAGGAGGCCAGGGGAAAATAAGTTTATTGAAGTGGTTTTAATAGGTGGTTGAACAAGTGATGACAATCTCATCTTATCTATATATACAACACCGCAGCAGCATTGAGACCAATATACAATGTTGAGCAGTGCAGCAGCACAGCCTAGCATCTAGCACTGATACTGCAGGAATATGCACTCATCAGCTAGGAGATACGAAGGACCATTGGGACAAAACCTGTTTTAGCAAAGGAGCTGTGTGCTCACAGCGAAGGGGCAGTACGCTCGGCGAACGAGCTGTGTGCTCACAGCGAAAGGGATGTGTGCTCGGCGAACGAGCTGTGTGCTCACAGCGAAAGGGATGTGTGCTCGGCGAACGAGCTGTGTGCTCACAGCGAAAGGGCGTGCACCAGGCTGAAGTTGGCCGCCGATTGGTAGCCGCCGATTCGTCATTAAACATAACATAGCATCCCATTCAGACGTCCATTCGAAAAAACTAAAAATTCCTAATTTTCTTAAAAGCTTAAATGGATATAAAGAACGGCTGGATATTGTCTATTACCACCCAATATATGTATATATAAACATAGATAATAACAGAAAGTATTATATCAACGATTAAGCACAAATAATAGGCCCAATCGGCGGCAAACTTCACTGGTCTAAAATCGGCCGCCATACGGCTTGTAGAGCAATCTGCTATTTATCTAAACGTGGCCTGTGAATTTATAAGACGAATTTAGATAGCGCATATCCTAATGTATTGAAAACAAGTATCAAATCTTACGGGCCGGATTTAATTAATGAACTTGAGGGAATTAACTAATAGGAAATACCCAAGCAAAGGGGCGCTTAAATCGGCTTCCATACGGCTTGTAGAGCAATCTGCCCCTTATCTAAACGTTGGCCAATTAAGTGCAATTTAGATAGCTCATACCTGTCGTATTTGATACAAATATCTAATCTTACGGGCCGGATTTAATTAAAGAACTAGAGCTCAGTGCCGACTTCCTATAGACCAAACTGCCTCAACTCTAGTTCATCAATTAAATCCGGTCCGTAAGATTTGATACTTGTATTGAATACGTTAGGGTATGCGCTATCTAAATTCGTCTTAAAAGTTCACGGACCGCGTTTAGATAAGTAGCAGTTTGCTCTACAAGCCGTATGGCAGCCGACTTTAGCACCCCCTTTGCTTGGGTATGTCCTATTTCCTATAGCTATTAGTAAATTAGTTAATTCCCCTCTAGTTCATTAATTAGATCCGGCCCGTAAGATTCGATACTTGTTTTGAATACGTTAGGATATGTGCTATCTAAATTCGCTTTTAGATATGCGCTATCTAAAAACCAGGCTAAAGTTGACCGCCGATTGGGCCTATTATTTGTGCTTAATCGTTGATATAATACTTTCTATGTTTATACATTGGGTGGTAATAGACAATATCCAGCAGTTCGTGATATCCAGTTAAGCTTTTAAAGGAAATTAGGAATTTTTACTTTCTTCGAATTGGCGTCTGAATGGGATGCTTTGTTTTGTTTTGTTTAATGACGAATCGGCGACCGGATCGGCGGCTACCAATCGGCGACCAACTTCAGCCTGGTGCACACAGCCTTTTCGCTGTGAGCACACAGCTCGTTTGCCGAGCACACAGCCCTTTCGCTGTGAGCACACAGCTCGTTCGCCGAGCACGCAGTCCATTCGCTGTGAGCACACAGCTCTTTCGCTGTGAGCACACAGGTACTTCGCCGAGCACACAGCTCGTTCGCCGAGCACGCAGCCCCTTTGCTGCGTGCACACAGCTCTTTTGCTGTAAGCACACAGCTCCTTCTCCGAGCATGCAGCCCCTTCTCTGTGAGCACAAATCTTCTTCGCTAAAACAGGGTTTGTCCCAATGGTCCTTCGTAAGGAGAGGTGTGGCAGTGTCACCACAGAAAAGGAAAATACCTTGGCTATCATTCAGTTGATCACAGAACCGCTTTGTTTGTTTACAAAGAAGAAAGCAGGAAAAAATATTCCAATACAATACATATGAACTCTACATATAAGTACTAGAATAACATGCAAAAGCAACAGCTTCTAATACCAAGTGCTATATGCAAAACTGCCTGACAACAATCACCCCATGCGTTATCTATGGTACTCCAATTTAGATTTGATCTATCTACATGATTGTCATAGAAGACTCATGTTAATTTGTACATCATAATTAGTTTGTAGAATACTAACATAAATCAATGAATACTATAAATATTCTAGAATCAGTACATTAAAATTTAAATGTACAGATTGACCATCATAATTTCATACCAGTGTCTGTAACATTACACCCTAAAAGTGAAACGTGGACTCACCCAGGTTGCCCTTGTATCTGAGCTGGTTCCTGATGCTGAAGGTCACCACTGCCTTCTCATACTCCTTTTGGGAGTTCCCCATGGCCTGGGCAGTGAGATGAAGTCATCATAACATACATGTCACTGTCTTACTATTGCTAAAACTCTACAACTTACCTTCCTACTGAAACTGTAAGCACATGTAAAATGTTGTCAATTAGCTTTTTGAAGTAAGTACATCATAAAAGTTAACTATATAATATACAGATCCTCAAGATATTTCCTCTCAAGTTGCAGGTATATTTGCCAAAATTAAAGGGGCATTCCACTCCAGTCGGGACTGTTATTTTCCGATAGATATTAATTGTAGGAAGTGACAAATGTATGCTACATAACAATTTACGATAGAGTACCATTAGCCCCACGCGCATCAAAAAGCATTCAGTCTTCTACAAAACTCCCCAAGTACCCTCTAATTAAATTAATCAATCTCAGCCTATGGCTGAATACTATGTGCCTGACAACGTTAGGTTACAAAGCTAATTTCAGGGGCGCTAAGAAAAACACGTCATGTGTTCTTTGATATCTTGTGAACAATTGACCTTCTTGGTGTGATAAGCGCCCCTCATTTATGCCGAAAATATTCACGATAATGGAAATGTCTACACGTATAGGAAATACATTGGTAGGGTCTGCATGGGTTTAGTGAGTGTCATATTGTTTTACAAACACACGTTGCGTAATTTGCCACAAGTGGAATTCCACAAAAGGTCAGCTGACCATATATTCATCGATACATTATCTATTGGAAAATAACACTCCCTTCTGGAGTGGAATGCCCCTTTAAGCCCTGTGTCTTGTGTGTGTGTGTGTGTGTGCGCGCGTGTGTGTGAAAACATGCGGAAGTGCATGTGAGCAATCGGGTAACGTAACATGGAATTTACGTCATACACATACTAGTACACTAAATTTTGACTACTAACGTGTTTGTAATAATTTTCTGTCAGGGGTATACGGTACAGATCATCCTGCACATAGAAGCAGCAATTTACAAGTTACAAACAACACAGCACACATCATAGACAAACTGTAATGCTGTATTGTTTCTCATTACCTACAACAACGTAACCAAAATCATATATACAGACTGTCATATCGATTTTATCATAAATATTTTTGAAGCAGCCTTTCGCCCCCCTCCCCATTTTTCTTACCTGTTTGACACTGGCCGGTAACTTGGCCCAGGTGTAGTTATGGCGTATATGGAATTCCACGTCAGCGTTCATGATGGAACTTATTATATGTAGATACGAAAATGTTGGGAATGGTTCGTCTATGTTGTGATCAAAGGGAAAATTCTACACATTTAAAACCAAAACACTGAAGTTCCGCAGACGACCTGCCACCACCATGAAATGGATGAAAACGAGGCTGGCGTGAACCATGACCTTTTGAATGACTTGGCGCGAAATGCGGTCTTTCCGTGTTACCTCTATCATGTCTATGATCTGTCCATATCTGGTCCTAGATACCGTAAAATTAAAAGGAGAAACGTTCATGAGGATTTAATTTCGCCATAGGAAGACAAAGGATTGTCCCCGATGGTTTTAAGGCACGGTTTGATGTTGAAAAATGGGTGTTGACAAATTTTCGCGATGGATGAGGTCAGTGTACGAAAAACGCGAACATAAAACCACCGCGAATCTACAGTGTTTGCAATAACTCATTACAAAAACTAAAGATACTATTCCCAAAATGACGAATACTACGAAATCAATGATCAATTTCTGCTGACAGTAATTAGTAAATTTAGTGTCTTTTTGTATCACAGCGTTATTGCTTGGTTCCTTTAATTCCATGACGAATCAACGCCAATGTTAGCCTAAATATAAGCGGAAGCCAATATGCCGTAGGTCTCAATATCCTTCAGTGAGGCTTCAGTGACTTGAGTGAGATAGAAAAAGATGGATGGAAAAGACTAAAGTTTCTTCATATCAGGGATGAAACAACGAGTGCCAATGATTTCAAAGACGAGAAAAAAAGACACAACAAAGAACAAAATTGCAATATGAGGACCATGATTCTATGATATATGGATATCCGATAAAACCGATATATAATACCAGCTCATAGCCTCACGCACCAAAAAAAAGGCGCGGCTGTAACCATGGAGACGACCCCGATTGGATATCGATATCTTACCAAGTGGGTCAAAGGTGAACCCTGTCGAACGGCTGTTGGGTTTTTGTTCAGGCCCGGCCTGTCAGGCACAGATTCCTGCTACATGTTTAGCGTTACACCAACGGCCAGAAACAACACGGACTCATCACAGTCGGCACTGTAAAGGAAGACACACCGTAGATTGTAGAAATGGGACAAGAACGGTACTACCGATTGGTAAGTTGGCGCTTTTGTTCTTACCAAGGAAAGGGAGATGCTTTCAGTTTCAGCAAGGACGTTGCTTTCAGGTTTCAAAATAACGTCATCAACATGTTACAGTTTGTGTGAAGAAGAATGTAGCCATGCTAAATCTAACCCTCCATCTGTCTAATCAATGTTAGAAGCTGAAACATATGCACTACTCCATGGGGGTCTGGTGATCTATCTTACAGACCAACTACACCCCCCCCCCCCTCACCACCACACATACAACCTGGTCCAGCTCTCTGCCACATGCTAGTTTTTGTAACGACAAAAATGAAATGGGGACGTAAGTCTCCCTCACAAAAAGCCAGTGGCATTTCAAACTAAGGAAAGTTTTGATAACAATTATGATGGTGTAAAAATACAAGACACGTCATTCTTTGCACAGTGTACTAGTAACGTTACATTATAAATAATTGAGGCACTTGGGTCTAGCAAGGAGGTTACCTGGGTCTAGCAGTTTCACTTTCAGATCTTATAAAGCACTGAAACCAGTATATTGCCATTGATATTTTTACAATAACATTTTGTACACTGTTTCATGGCAGTTAATGTTGCCAGTAACATAAAAGACGAAGTTCAAATGATATTTGCGTAAAAAAACAGTGTAGGACTTTCCATCATTTTCAGTATGGTTAGTTGAAAGTACAAAAATCACAGTTCTTTGAAGTTAAAATGAGTAGGATCTTCAAAGTCCTGTTAAATGTTCATCACATTATCCACAATATCAGTGGACTTTGCAATGCTGAATTATCTCACATGATCTCATGACTCCTCTTTGCAGTGCCCCCTGCTGATCCTGACCATGGCTGCAGTGTGTGCTAGGATGGTAGCATCTATGCAAGACCCAGAAATGGACAGCAAGGAAATTCAGAATGTGGGAGCAGCAATAAGAAGAGCGGCAGAATCTGTGCAAAAGGCTCGGTCAGACATCAAAGAAGCAGAGAGAGCAATAGAAAAGTCAGGACTACCTGAGGAACTGTCTGCAGCATTCAGGGTGGTTCTAAGGGAAAAGGTTGAAGAAGAATTGGGAACAGGACACCACAGCAAGGGTAAAATTGGGAAAACAGACAGTATTCTTGTTGAACAGCTTCTAAAACTTGTACCAGAACATTCAGAAGGCTATAACTCTCAGGACAGCAAAACACATCCTGGACTTCTAATGACAGTATGGGATCTGGTAAAAACTGTACTCTTGGTTCCTGTGCATATGGTGGCATTCGTTGTTTGGAGGGTAGGGCAGTTTTTGTGCTGGTGTTTGGACAATTTCATGGCTTCCCCTGCCTTTGTGTACAAGACTTTACATTGGATCAAATGGTTTGGAGCAACCATTATTTCCATGCTAATCAAAATTGTTGCACTTTTGGTATCACTGATATATGTTCTCATTGCCTTTGTTTTGTATACAGTTTACTCAGCAGTTGCCTTTGTGTTCAGCACACTGTGGATGCTGCTATATGGAATATGTTCCATCATAATGATACCTATCCATATCCTTATCCTGTCCTCTCCCCTGCTGTTCATGTACCTTATCAACCAACCAGATGCTAACCACATCGTGCGCTGGCTTCAGGAAACAGCACGCAGTGTACAAACATTTATCAGAGACATGTTTGTAGAATACCAGTCCAGACAGCAGCCGTTACCAAACCCGTCAGTGCAGGCCTCACCCCTTGGGTTCACCGCATACCCGACTGTGAGTTCAGCACCAAGGACAGAGGTGCCGGCAGATGCTGAGGGGTGGGAGTTTCACGAACACCTGCTGCAGCCTCGCAGGAGTGGCAGGCTGAGTAGCCTGCGGAGACATTTCTTTATAGAGGACACAGAGAATGACAACTCCTGTGTGGTGTGTCTGGATCGCCCAGCTAACATGACGCTGAGGCCGTGTGGCCACCGGTGCGTCTGCAGAAGGTGTGCATGGAGGATCCTGAACCCCAGGGTTGGAGAGGATGGGGGGAAATGTCCACTGGACAGGCAGCCAATCTTTGTGGCCGTGCCTGACCGCATTTGTGTGATTATGTAGCTTGTATATAAAATGTACTATTTGCAAAATTATTGGCTTGGCCACCTGGATGGTATGGCAAAGCATATAGGGATGAGATTTGGTCAGTCTTGCAGTGTAAAATATGTCCCAAAATTTGGGATGAAATATCTACATGGTGGATATAGTACAGAAACTGTAAACACTCGACATGTTGAAGTAAAAATGGTGTGGGTAACTAGAATAAGTCACACATGGCACTGGATTTAGCAGTTGCATTCCTGATGAAGTTTCTGTTTTCTAATATAACAAAATATTACCATATTGTTCCAATTTCAATATAATACTGTACTGTTTCAGAGTGATGGATATGTAATGTTTTTATGAAGTGGGAAAGTTGTGACTGAATGGAGTATCCAAAGTATGCATACACCACGAAAAATTAATATGAAAAAGATATCTCGATCATACTGCCATGTAGAGCGATCCATTGTTCTTTAATGTACAGAAGGCTGGGCCCCACTCTGCAAAACCAGACTTAGTGACACGGTGTACACAGAAAACCTGTTTTGTATGAGGGTGATAGTTTCTCTGTATGTTCGGTCTGTCAAAAAAATGTTAGTCTGTCAGAGAAATCAAAAACATGAAACAACACTTACTCAGATGCAGAAGTAAAAATGGTTTATTTGCATTGAAATCAGCACCATTGTGTAGATAAGAACAAGATCACCAAGACAAGATGCCTGAGGTAGCTGTACCAAGGAAATAAAGTTCCGTATATCAGACCACTACTAAACTGTGAAATTAAACCCAAGTATTACACTTATGACAATTCAGGGTTTCAATATGAAGACAATACATAACAAACCAACAGAAACCAAAGCAATCAAAGAAATTATTGGAATATTGAACTTTTCCCAACAATACAAGCAACTTTTATCTCAGAGGTAATTGGTACTAGCTTTAACTTTTACATGGTATGAAAAGGCGCACTGCAATTTTACAAAGCTCTGTACATGTGCAAAATATTCATCCATTCAAGATCCCAAGGCTTGTGTAGTAAAGCAGTTCAAAACACACACATCCAGTTCATCATTTCACTCCACAAAACATATTGTGCTTAATCACTCTCACATACACATTCATGACTGTGTAAAGAAAAGAAATAACAAATGTGCAGTGGTTTTATGAAACAAACATATTATGCAGAAGTGGGCACAAATTCATGCATGCATGCTGTATATGTTACGTTGTTCCATGTTCATCAAAATCTATGTAAATACTTCATGGAAAGCACCAGGAATGGATCACAAAATGTATAAAACCCACCCAAAGATCCAAACGCAAGTTCATTTGACGCTTCAGATGCTATTTAAAGGTTGCATATTTCTGAAAGTCCATTAACATTCTTTAAAAAAAGAAAGACATAATAACAATAAATGTACAGTCAGTGTTTGAACTTTCTTGCTGCTATTTTTGTACCATACAATGTGTTCATAAAAAATCTAGTGGTAGTGTTGTCGGGAAGTTAATAAAAACCCTATATAGATCCAAAGGTTCTGATATTTTGCTGTTGAATCACTTTTCAATATAACAATAGTTATGGTCCTCGTGGGCCATATCAATGATCTTTATAATGTCCAGCATAATATTTTGTATAATTTACCATTCTTGTCCATAACAAAATATGCTATACTGGACCTGGCATACAGAATATACTGTGAGTTGTATAGCAGTATCTGCAAAACTGTGGCACCTGTGAGATGGCTTTGGAGCAGGTTATCATTTCTACATGTCATGAAAAGAAACAGTCAAATAACAGCAGCACCCATTTTGTAATTTTAGTTTAAGGTTTCCTTGTGTAGCCATGATGTGATATGCTTATCATGTATACTTCCAGGACAAGATCATGGAAAATGTGTTCTGTTCTATCAAGACTAGTTCATTATTACAAAGGTACAACTATAATGGATGTACATGTACCAATTATTCATTGGAATACAAGATGTGAAAAATAAGTACTAGCATATTTTCTTGAAAATGAGTACAGAGCCTGTTTGGCTGGTTGATATAAAGAGCCTTCCCAATGCAGTTAGTTACTGCTTTAGAGCTCCTTAACAAATATCAACAAATTGAGGTATTACTGTGGACATACCATAGCTCACATGAACACTTTACAATCATGCAAATCACCGTCTTACAATAGTTGCTACAGACTTCAAATAATTATCTATAGTTCATTC
Organism: Branchiostoma floridae x Branchiostoma belcheri; assembly: GCA_019207045.1. Classification (NCBI taxonomy): domain Eukaryota; kingdom Metazoa; phylum Chordata; class Leptocardii; order Amphioxiformes; family Branchiostomatidae; genus Branchiostoma; species Branchiostoma floridae x Branchiostoma belcheri. The sequence continues at coordinate 10,359,972 of CM033025.1, read as the reverse complement.
TTACCTACAGGAATGTGCCAAGTTTGCACCATAAGATACTTTGTTTTTACATTTTGAACAGTTTAGATACAGTATGATCTGGACCAAGCCAACTTTAAGTGCGTTTAAATATGCACTCTGTTCTTCTTTTGCTTGTCTGTTCCAGCCCAAAATTTAATGTGCAAAGAAAAAGATCATCTGAACGCATTCCAATCAAAGGTCTTGGGTGACATGTCTTCTTCTTTTTATTTGCAGACATAACAGTTTTTAAGTTAGGTTCAGAATAAGTCTTTTTTTTTTTCATTTCATCAAACAAGGTTTCTGTGCTAAGAATGCTGCTGTCACATTTGTTTCACCTTGATGCATCCACTTCACCCCCACTGTTGGCTTATCCTTGCATCCAAACTGTTATACCACAGAACTCTCTTTTGCTATGTACACTTGGTGACTGGCACACCACAGAATCTTTGGACTTCCATCTTCAGATCCTGCAATGGAGACAAATGAATCCGTCAGTAAATAAGAACATTACAGTCAATAGAACAAATGAAAGGTCTGAAAAAGAGCTTGGAGCTTTTTTTTCTATATTGCAGTTTGATATCAAAATAGCTGAAGATCAATCTATCAGTGGTCTATGATTAAATCATACACCTACCTGAAGTAGCTGTGTCCTGTCGTACACTTTCCTGTACTGGTATATACACCTGGCGATCACACTGTACAGCCTCTCTAGTCTCTCCACACTGTACCCATCCGTCAGCTGCACCTAATAAACATTACAAGTACATCTAAGCAAAACTTCAAACTCAATACTTAAATAACAAAAGCACTCATAGCAAGCTTCTGGAAACAAATAGTTGGGACCAGTCCAACAAATATGTGCAAACATCTGTCTGATACCTACATTCCGCAGGATGCAACCTATAGAAGTCAATGTCTACTACAAAAAAAGGACGACTCACTGTTTCTTCCAACAGTGCCCCAAGTCCCTCCTTGTCCACCACAAAGTCTGGGGTCGGTTCCTCTAGGACCTGCAGCACCTTCTCCACCTTCTGTACGGGCAGGCTGGAGGTCTGGGACCTCGTCACTCGAGGTGTCACGATAAAATCTGCAACAGAAACATCTGAGCATAAGAATGACTGAAAACAGCATAGTGGGCATAGCATAAACATAGCAGAAAGGGGACCTCGAAATCTTTTGTTCATCAAATCAGGATAACACTGACCTTTCTCATCTTCATCGTTTTCCTCTCCACCATCTTTAAGGGAAACAGAACACTCGGGTTCTAAGGTTGGTGGTTCATCTGAGGTAGGCTTGGATTGGTTGGCTTCTATTGCTGAAGTAGTTGATTGGCCTTGTTCCACTGTGAGTGGTTCTGATTGGTCAGCCTCTCCCACTAGGGCTGGTGGTTGGTCGTGTGTGTCTGAAGGCTGTGATTGGTCGTGTGTGTCTGAAGGCTGTGATTGGTTGATTGCGTCTGAAGGCTGTGATTGGTCCATCTCTACTTCTGTCGACTCCAGACTGAGCATGGAGGAATTCTGTGAGTCTTCATTATCATCTTGATGGTTTACATCATGGGAGGCAAGACTGGGACCACTTCTTATGCTCTCCTTGTCACTGTCTCTGTCTTCTTCTGTCTGGTCATCTCCATTCTGGACATCTCCATTGGGTGTTTGCGTGATGACGGTGTCATTGGAATCTTCGTTCCCAGCATCTTCCCCCTCTTTGTCCTCGTCGTGGTTGATCTTCCGCTTCTTCTTGGAGGAGGTGATGCTGCCCCGCGCCCACGCCGACTTGCGTTTCCTCTTCTTCCTCGCAGCCGCTGCAGTGCCGGGTGTCTCCATGCCGAGGGTGCGTCTGGCAGCATAGTTGGTTGTTCCTGAGGTGCTCTGGCTCACGTTAGGGGTTGATGAAGACACAGCTTTTGGCAGAGTGTGAACATAAGCTGGGGCAGTGGTCAGTGGGTTGTTGCCTGAGGAAGAAATACATCAATAATGTAACATTCAGTCTCAAAGCTTTACATTTACGTTTCCTACTTCCCTACTTTGTATTTAGTATCCGGTAGTGGAATGCTGTTAGTAGTTTATACTATAGGCGACTATATAAAAGTCACTATACTTTGTGTCATATAAAGCTTCTTTCTACTATTACCTTGAAGAGAGAAATATGTTATGATTTTTTTTCATGGCACAAATGCATGAGTAATCACTTAGTGTTGAATAAAATCTTTTTCGCAGAGTCAACAGTAATTTCATTTTGTGTCATCTCACCTCGCCTTGCTCTGGATTCCTTGATTTCTTCACAGGTTTTCTCGAATTCTGGGTCCAGCTCAGAAGTGACGATGACGTGGGCCATGTCCCGGAGTGCGCAGGCACGGTGGCGAATAGCCTTGTCTGCAATAGAGACAGATACCTTATAACAGAAGTGCTGAGTGACAGGTATTGCTACATCTCTGCCTATGCTACTTGGAAGCAACGCATCCTAGGAACATCCTCAGTGGGAAAGGGCAATGTGCAGGATGTCAACAATGATTCATCCGCTCAATTGAAGTCTTTTGGAATTAGCTATTACTGCTCCTAGAAACTATTCATCTTACCAGAAAAGTTAAGTAACTATGTGAAACCTACCTTCTGGGTTTGTGTCGGGGTTGTACTCCAGGGCATTGCTGCACACTAGGTTGAGATCCGTCATGAACTCACTGGTGTTCTCATAACAGTGCTTGTCAATCTTGGTCATCATGGTGGAGAGGTCCATGGGGGTCTTGATGACTTCCAAGTAGTCAGGCACCTGTGTATGGGATGATCACATGATGAGCGCATGTTCAACACAGAGAGATACCGAACAGGTCACTGAACACAGTGTTGCAGTTCCTATTACAAGTTTCAGGCTTCTAATGTCAAATCCTGGAACTTTGCAGCCTTTGAATAAACACAGAGACCACTTTTAACCAGAATTTCAGCTTTAAATCAAAGCTAACTTTACCTCCTCTATGTTGACCGGATTACAGAAGATCTTGAAGCGCTTGTCTTGAGCCAGTCTTGTCAGGACGTCGCGTAGGAACAGCCTGAGCTCCCTGAAGATGCTCTCCTCGAACTGGTGAATAGCCTGCAGTTCCTTCTGGGACAGCTGGCGGGGCTCGGGCGGGGGAGCAACGGGCAGCGGCTCCAACATGCGGGACACTGGGGAGATTGCATGTGAGCGGATGGAGAGTTATTGACTATTAGCATTCACCAGTGCACCTCTGCATAAAAACTGATCTACACTCTGGCACCGCTTCAAATTTTTGTGATAAGCCAAGCTCGTTCCACGGCAATTATTGCCCATCAAAGTTGACGGTATGGGCAAAATTTTTGTCCAGCATGAGCGGCAAAATTCTGTCAAATGACATGTCGGCTACAACACTTGTTGTTTCATATATCTTCAATGATAATGCTTGTCAGAATTGTTTATTACTATCTACTGGGTAAACATAAACAGAAAATGCAGTATTTTTAGCTATGTTAATAAGACAACTCAGTTAACATAACTCTTTAAATTATACAAAAGTAGCAGTAACTGACAAGATACACAAAATGTATTTTTGCTGCACCTGCTTGCTTTTTCCTGGGAGGAGGAGTGGTCGCCTGTTCCAGCAGGAGTTGCTGCAGATATGCTCTTCTCTCATCGTCACCAGGGGGCTCCACAACATACAGTTCGCCTGACTCTGCCTGGAACAAGTCTTGTACCTGGACAAAGGCAGAAATTTTCTTTATAGAAGGCAGCACCTAACACTGGGTATTCACCGCCAACCAACTATAGGGTGGAGGGGACAAGGAGTAGCGCCCCTGCCCTTGAGGAGCTGGGCTCTCTATTTTTCAAACACAATGAAATTCAACTTAGTTAATGCATAACCAGATGAAGAAAACACTAGCTCATGATAACACAAACTTTTACAGAAGGAATTGTAATCTTAATTCCACAATTGTTGCCCACGTTTCCATGTGCTGTGTCACATACAATTTCTAAGCAGAAAAGCTCCCATCTAACAGAAAAGGGCAGAAAAAGGTAGCCATCTTTACCTGCTCTGGTAGGCCCATGTGAGGCACTTCACTGGTGGCTAATAGCAACACTGGAGCAGTTGGAGGTACATCACTTAGCAGCGTGAGGAAGGTTGCCCTGAGTGTGTCACCCACAATGTCCCACCATTGGTCAATGTGGGGGGCATAGATAACAGAGGGACTTGTGCGACGGGCCTCACGGAATATCTAATGTTAAAAAGCAAAGAAAGCAAAACATTATTAGTGATATACTATTGTCCTTACCCAGAACTGTAAGGATTAAATCCTTTCAGATTACCAATAATAATCCGACTGCTGCCTACCCGTGACAGGGATCCCAGCAGCAGGATACGACAAATAATTGATTCATGTATAATGCCATTTAGTCAATGTCAAATAGTAACACTAAGTTGTCCTATCCTCAAATCCAGACTTAATAGACCAGAAGACTAGAACACACATTTAACATATGAACCAGTTACCGAAAATCTTCAAACCTTTGCATTCAGGGCTTGAAATACTGGGTGCATGTGCACCTGGCATGTGCACCCAGGTGCACCCAAAATTGGAACTGTGCACCCAATTTTTTTCAGTGGGTGCACAGGGTGCACCCAAATATTTTCTTTGGTTTATGTATGTTAAGATATCAAGTATACTAGTATACATCATCTTCTTGACATCCAAGTGTTTGAAAGATGATAAAATGTCAATTATTGTACTTGGTTAAGAATTTGATAGCTGATACTTAGTTTTGTTATTATTTTTGTCTGACATTCTACTTAAATTTAAGTGGTGCACCCAAAAATCTTTTGGTGCACCCAATTTCTTAAGCTGGGTGCACCAGTGCACCTAATCCCAAAAATGAATTTCGAGCCCTGCATTGCTTTTTGCAGTTTTTGCTGTGACCATTCTGAAATCATGATACCAACTACAAAATTGTTTCAACTACAACACCTTTCCTCTCCTACCCCTAAGATAAATGAATCTACAGTGTGTTGTTAAGCCCCTAACCTGAGCGCAGGACTCCTCAGGAGTCTTGACGCTGACAGCGTACAGTGCAGGCAGGTCCATGGTGTACACAGGGAGACTCTCCAGGTGGTGCACCACAGCCGGGGCCAGGTGGGCGGTCTGACCCATGCCTGGCTGGCCTGTGATCAGCAGCCGCGGACGGTGGGTCGCTGCACGGTGGCAAGCAGATCTACAAACAGATAAAAATGGATAAAGTTATGGACGCCAAAGATTTATCAAGATGAATGGTTCTAGTCACTTTTGTAAAAATACCATAAGGTTTCATAAAAAAGAAATTAAAAAGCCAAGTGGAAAAAGTCTATACTAGGAACAGAGCAAATCTGACACATTCTATTTGACAGTTCAATGTTGTGTCCAGCTGACAAATAAGAGAAAATTGAAGTTTGGTACCAACCAACCTTGGTGCCGGACAAATGTAATTGTCCCTCGACGTGGAACGTGGTGAACACTGCGTGGATTCTCGCTTCCACGCCCATCCTGAAGCTCATTTGTAGTCACCTGAAAGAAGAAGCCCCTCCCCTTTCGGTGACGTGTGCACTCTCGGCTTGCATAATCCTCAGTTCTTCACAACCCGTTCTGGCCGACCATCCCAGGGTGGGAATAGTCAGATGCAGCACCCCAGCAGTACTATTTTGGGCTGGGTTTCACCACGTTCCACGTCGAGGGACAATTACATTTGTCCGGCACCAAGGTTGGTTGGTACCAAACTTCAATTGTCCCTCGACGCTGTCACGTGGTGAACACTGCGTGAGTTTGAAGCGGAGGCCAGAACAAAAAGACCAAAGTGAAACAAATTTGACGGTTAGTCATAACTTTTCAAAGGTCTAAGAACTAGACCAGTTAGCCGCTTGCATAATGACCTTCACTGATACCCCGGATTGACAGACAGCAAAGGTAGGCGCACTTCTGACAGAATGGCCAATGAAGCTATATGTGACTGAACTAGCTTCTGAAAGGAATGAAATAAGCCAACGAGCTATCGCGGCTGAGCACACTGCCTTGTGCGGTTTGGCCAATGTGCGGAACACTCTTGAAACGGAATCAGAACAGAACTTTGCTGTCCTGGCTAAAAAAGCTTTCAAATAAAACACAGGACACACTTCCTTCTGCTCAAACTAAGACAGAAACCAAAGAATAAGAAGGTTTGTCCGGTCGAGAAGTCTTTGTCAGTCTGTAGACTTCAAACGACAAACCCTCTTTAGAAGAGGTCATATGACTAGAGTCTAACAATGCCAATGATTGATTTCTGACACTAAGGCTACTAACATAGCCACCTAAGAGTCAACTGTTTGAAACAATTTGCCGGTGCCCACTTACGCAGGAGTTTCAGGACCACTGAAACGTCCCAAATAAACTTACCTCCAGCTCAGCGAGACCTTCCCCTACGTGGAGAGGAGCAACTTCCTTCGCTCTTGCCTTCAGACGCTAGGAGCAATATGGTCGCTACTCCAGAGGTTAGCACTCTCTGTAGAACTAAAGTCACCAGGGACGTCCACACAGAGAAAGTTGTCTGAAGGACCTGGGAGTCTACTGGTACAAGAGCAGACTTGTTGGCACTGGACTGTAAAAAAGCGCGAACCGGATGAGTCTCCAAGGTAGCATGCCGATGTGCCCCCGAACGGTGCCATTTGCAACACCCGCACCTCGTATTGTATGTAGGAATACTCTCAGCATCTTTTAGACGAGAATGGCCTGCTGAATAGACACAGTACGCGACGCCTACAGATCAGGCTCCCAGGACAGAAACCGGGTAAGAATCTAATATATATGTGGGAAACACTGAGTCCAATGCTCCCCATTTGCGGAGGCCGGGACACTTGTGTAAGGTCACGAACACACTGGTGTCACAGATCAAAAGTTAAAAAAGCAAACCTTGCAAGAACTGATCTGGCGCGGAAGTGCTCTCATGATGTCAAAGCCAGACACGAAGACGGCTGACACTTGGAGACTACTCACCACCACACACTTACACATGCTGAGGGCGAGGTGATGGGCTGGAGACATGTTTCTGACCCGGCAGTTGACAAACTTGGAAGATGAAAAACTAAGATACAGACACGGTGAGACGCGCGCGTCCTAGCAGAAGGGTGACACTGCGAAAGGTGGACAGCATCTGAGAGTGCCAGGCTCTACAACGAGCCAAAGGTCCACCTGTGCGAATGCCTCTTGGGGAGGCCAAACAGAGAGCTGCTGCTCTGTCTAACGCGATGTTCTCCCTGAGACACTGGGAAAGTGCCATATGACTTAACGTAAAAAGGGGGTAAACTGACCCATCACCAAAAAGGGGTCCTGACTAGCCCTTTATGGTAAAAACCAACACTCCTTATATTGTAGAGTGAGGGAGAACCTGAAGAAGGTGAAAAAGTAGGTGACTGAGCAGAACTAACACTGTCGCTGCTGTGACTGCTCAAAACTTGTAAAACAAGTGCGAACCGAGAACTCAATAAGAGACCCGTTCTTGTCAAAAGACAAACTAGTATCCTACTCAAAGGAACTACTACTGAACTCAGGAATTCACCAAAACTGGGAAAAATATTCCCAAAAGGTTACTCTCACCTCTCAAATAGAAGTACCCCCTGGAATAAAAGTACCCCCCGGACAAATCTTCAAAATCTAATAAAAGTACCCCCTGGAATAAAAGTACCCCCCGGAAAAATACCAAATTGACATGTAAACTTTGCCCATGCTACTTCAGTCCAAGAGAAGATGATAAGTAGGTAGGCTCTTTTTATTTATTTATGCCTCAGTACTATATCAGTTAATTGTATAAATAATGAACAGAATTATTCCTATGTTATTGCACATATTTTCTTTATCTGAGTGTCACACCATCAACAAAGATTAAAATAAAAGTAAAAAAATGAATGAAAATAAAAATTGAAGAAATAAAAAAGAAGCTAATTTTATAATCATTGTTACAAAATAACATTTTGAAGAAACATTCCAACTTAGAATACCTTATTCACCACTTGTGCTATTTTCAATGTTGCAGAAACCAAGAAGGTCATAGACACTGCCCCCTACCGAGAAATAACGGTACTGCAGCAAATATATAATTCTCTCGCGCATTACCGCGAGATTCGGCGTGAGTTGATGAATCCAACATGGCGGAAGTTTTCGAGCCGATTGAACGCTGTGCTTTGTTTTGGAAGGATTTTTTCGTTGCTGGAACATTAAAACAAGTTGACTACGGGTGAAAAATAGTGGAAAAGTATTGGTAACTTTTTAATTTGTTTGGTTGGTGGTTAATTTCTGTGTTTTGATAGAGAATTTACGGAAGTAAGTTACTGTTTGTGTAGCATGTGACGTCGATGTTTGAAGATGTTTTCGTCTTTGTTCAGCGCAAATTTCAAGCTTTTTGAAAGGTTAAAGATGGTCTAAAACGAAAAGAATATATTTTTTTACGAGTCCAGTACCGAATCACTTGTGTTCCGGTATTTTTGGACCTGAACCGAAACGTTTTTGCAAGTCCAGAACCGGTCCTGCGTACCGGTACACATCCCTAGTTATGTTTGGGTCATAGCGCTAGCGGCAGGGAAATCCGCGCTGCCTCGTCCGAAAAATAGTGAATTTTAAGCAAAAATACCGCGTAAATGTGGGCAGAAAATACCAAACTTTCAATATTTTTGGGGTCCCTGGTTAGTAAAGAAAGCCCCAAATGATGAAAAAAATAAACGTACCGTCTAAAATAAGGACGTACCGGGTGGATTTTGAGCCGGAAAAAAATAAACGTACCGGTACGTTTATTTGAGAGGTGAGAGTAGCATAGACCTAGACTAAACTAGGAAAAACACTCAAAGGTAAAAACCTTTACAGTAAAGTGATGCTAAACACTGACACCAACCAAAGGTCAAACCAGGTGCAACAATACCTGAAAACTACCATCATTTCAAGAAATGGTGAAAACTTGGTAAAACTCAGAACACAAAAAAAGGTTAGATAACCCAGCTGAAAAACAGTCCAGAACAGAAAACTCTGACATGTGTGAAACACAAAAAGATTAAATAATTTTAGAATATATAAATACAGTTTCTATTCATTTAAAAAATTTTTTATAAAACCTCCTAGATTTTAGTAACTAATTTAAAGTTACCTCAAACTTGCACAAGAATCCTGTAATTTGCCCATAAAAAATACCGACATATGTACCACACACCCTCAGAATGGTAAAAACCATAAAGGTACGGCAAAAAACGGTCGAAAAAAAAGTAAATAGACATTTAAAAGCGGTAACTACCGCAAACCCGCTAAAACCGCAGTCAACGTAGGAATAAAATCTCAAACGGACCGCAAACGCAAATGCAACACTGCAGTTTACACTGAAACCGCAAGAGGGCGTCGAGAACTCGGGCAATCTCGCGAGAAAAGCGAAAAACAAAATGGCGCTCACGGGCGCTCACGTGACGTAAACAAGTTTGTTGTGAACAGCTGTGAACATTCTAGAAGGAATCTGCTGTGCGAAGGCACAAAGTGAGCACATCTAGCGGAGCAACAGCCCCAAAACAAGGATATCAACCCTGACAAACATGCTCACTATGCTAATAAAGGAATTTGGGTATTACCAATAAAAGATCGGCCAAAACAAGCGCCTGACAAGGACGACATTGCGGCCACAAAAACACACTGAGTGACTGACATGACGCTAACGTTTAATAACGTTACTGATCGATCGCCGAAAACAGTAGGTTGCCCGAACAAACTCAGCTAGCTAGCAGAGGCACCGGGCGCGGTTAAGTAAACTGTAAGTCCCAAACGGACCAGCGGGAACCACCTGTCTAGACTGAAACTGTTTCAAAGACAGCAAAAAAGGAGGCACCTATGAAGGAAGCCTCGGCTAAACTGCAGAAACCGCATGCAGCGAAACGATCGGTGGCTGAAACTCGGGACAAAACAGAGTCCTTGCTGAAACCTCAAGGTAAAACTGAGGCAAATAACCGCTGAACAACTTCTACCCAAGTTAGAAACGTAGAAAACGTAACTACGTGTCTCTAACGAACGGAGAGACTGGTCAGACGCAGAGAAAAAAATATATTCTGCTGCGTGTAAACGAAACCGACTCAACGGTGCGTAAAATTATGTGGCAACAGACGCAGAGAAAAATAAAATTCTGCTGCGTGGAAACGAAACCGACTCAACGGTGCAATCAAAATATGTGGCGTCAGACGCAGGGAAAGTTATATTCTGTTGCGAGGAAACAAAACCGACTCAACGGTGCGATCAAAATATGTGGCGTCAGACGCAGGGAAATATTATATTCTGCTGCGTGAAAACCGACTTAGCGGTGCATTTAATGCGGCACAAAAACGTAATACAACTCCATCATCCATGAACTAAGTGGAACCGGAGTAAAGTGAACTGAGGACAACGTGCAAAGGGTACGTTACGAGTAACGTTACCTAAAAAGGTAAGTCGAGGAAACCACACCTACCGGAGTGGGACAGCACGTTGTACTCGTTACGGCATGGTACGCACTCGGCGACCATCTTGTGCCGATCGTGGAAGACCCATGTAGCCAGTAGTCGCCAGCGCTGTCCACACTCTTGGCGTCTGAGAACTGGCATCTCCGAACTGGTATTATACCAGTTTCTCTGAAGGTCTTCCAGCGATGGGGGCACATTTGCAACTAGGACTGTCCTGTAACCGACTCGCGGAACAGCGCCCGTGCAAAACTTATGTCTCTCGATGTGCCCCTGTGCATCTACTGTTAACACACACGAACATTGCCGGTGTATAACACTCGATGCACTGGGAAAGGGAGACCATGTGTCGACCTTCCAGTCTTGTCTTCCTGCCAGAACCATCCCTAAGGATACGTTGAATGCCTCTTTGCGCCTACGGAAGCCGCAAAGGAGCCGCCGAGAACTTCCTGAACTCCCAGGAATTCTTCCGACATCATGCTGAAGGCCACACGGAGTGCGTTCTGATCTTCTTGTGTGGTGATGACACCCAAAGTGGCACGCAACTCCGCTAAATTTTCCGGAAAATCTTCCTGCTCCTGCCGGGACAAATGCTCCTGCTCAGACTCCCGAGGAGTAGACTCGCCGCCATGGAGCGTAGAACTCCCCTGTGCTGTCGGGAGACCGGCCATACGGCGCATAAACTCCCCCAGACTTTTGACAGGGGGGACGGCGGCGAAGCACGTGGTTGTACACAAGCACGGACACGTTCCAGCATGGCGGAGCAGGCGGGGCAGTACTTTCCCTATCTTCACGCGACGTTTTCCTCTTACGCTCGCGTTTCTTGTCCTCTTGAACTTGCCGAGAGCGCGACTTATGAGGGTCACTTTCTTTTGCGTGACCACTCAGACTTATGTTAACTCGAACTACGGTCACTAAATGTGACAGAGCTATACGGAATAGGTCTTACTATTACGAAGCAAAAATTATAACTGAGGATTATGCAAGCCGAGAGTGCACACGTCACCGAAAGGGGAGGGGCTTCTTCTTTCAGGTGACTACAAATGAGCTTCAGGATGGGCGTGGAAGCGAGAATCCACGCAGTGTTCACCACGTGACAGCGTCGAGGGACAATAAGCACTAAAGTACTTCTTCCAACGAAGCATTAACATGAGAAAACATTTTGATGACTTACAAGGCAAAGTTGAGAAAGCGCCCTGAGTCGTCCTGCTTCCGTCGCCGCCTGTTCTGGGGGGTGTCAAAGATACAGGGCCCCTCATCATCGGAGTACGAGTCATTGTTCAGGATCTCTGCCACTGGATCACCATCATCTGTACCACCTAAGATATACAAAGGTTTCAGGGTTAAAGTCATACAGTTAACATTGGAACAAAACATCCAAATCATTGACTACACTAAAGTACTTACGCTATGAGTATGTGCAACAAACATCCTTCAGTTAGAATAGCTCTCTTTGACCCATTCCTGTCTGAATCATCTTTGTCCTTGACTGTAGAAATTCAGAAAGAATGTATTGCCATGTGAATTGAAGTCTACCTGTTTCAACAGTCCATGTCTTACCTGCTGCAGAGCTGGATGCAGCTTGTGCCAGTGCAGGTGGAAAGGACCTCTGTAGCAGACCAAGCATGCAGTCCAGCATGCCCTGTAGAAGAACCTGGATCGTCCCACTCAGGGCGTGTCCTGGGGACACCACCGAGCGCTGAGATGCTGGGGTGATGTTCTACAAACACAACAAAAAGAACAGAAACAAGTGACATCAACAACAGCTGTTGATATTGCTTAAATGTTTTTCTAAACATGTCCTGGGTTGCAAACGCAAGTTGTGTGTATTTCGAAAATGACAAAGAAATATCCCAAACTTTTGACATTTGAAAATAGCACTTAAACAACAGAGGAAGCGGCATCTACCTGCATTGCTTGGTGGAAGTCCTTTGCACTGACATTGATGGAGCTGACATCCAGCTGCAGCTTCTCCTTGGAGGAGTAGATCTGTGGGTACCTCCTCCGCAGAGCAAACAGGGCAGCCTCAGTACACAGGGACTTCAGGTCCGCCCCACAGTAACCTGGCAAGTTTTACAGTTAGTTCATATTCTGTTCTTTTAATAGCTGATCCAATCATTCTAAACCAATTACATTAATCCTATACCAACAGAACGTTGACTCACAGATATAGCGACACAAAATACAAGTCTCAGATTTCCTATCTGTATGGTGCTATTTAACTGCAACAATAATAAACTAAAAGAGTGGTAACTTACCCACACACTTCTCTGCAGCTTCGCTCAGGAAGGCATCACTGAGTCGAGGTGTCCACTCTTTGGTGTGGATTCTTAGAATGCTATGCCGTGCCTAAAAACAACAATGATGATCACAACTTGTGCTTTAAAGATGACAATGCTATCAATATGCCAAATCACACATATCACTTCAAGTAAATTCCAAGGGAAGACGATAGTATTTTGACATATCTCTGCTGGCTATAAGTTTTAATGTTGAGGTACACACCTCATGATCGGGCAGGCCAAAGAGGAACTCCCTGTCAAATCTGCCGGGTCTCCGCAGTGCAGGGTCGATGGAGTCGATACGGTTGGTTGCCCCGATCACCACGATCTCCCCGCGACTGTCCAGCCCGTCCATGAGGGCCAGCAGGGTGGACACTATAGAGGAGTGGATCTGGTCCTGTCTGCTGGACCTGACAGGTGCCAGCCCGTCAATCTCGTCAAAGAAGATGATAGAAGGCCGCATGGTGTATGCCTGAGGAGGGACAAGACATTTTTTCAGTTCTACATTATATCATATGGTACATAGAGAGATACTAAAAAAATGTATTTGATTATATCAGCTGAAAACTTTCTATGGAGGCTAACGTGAGCATACTGTACTGCTTACAGATGGTTTGATTTATCCTACCACAAATGACTGTATTGTACCAGTATTACAAATGCCATTTAAAGGGATATCATACAATTATCTATCAACCATTTTAGAATGAAGATGGTGTAGATAATATATAAAGATTAAGTCTTACCTGATCGAACAGAAGCCTGAGCTGCCTTTCTGACTCGCCCACCCACTTGCTGAGGCAGTCTGCACCCTTCCTCATGAAGAATGCCACCCGCTTGTCACCCTGGCTGCACTCGTTGGCTAGGGCTCTGAGGATTAGATATGATGAGGGAAAACTTGTTTAAATGTCTTTAAAAGTACTGCGCTTGGGAATTACAACATGAAGTCTGTATACTGCATTTTTATACACAAGATATTATACAGCTTATGAGTGTAGGACACTCTGAAGGTTTGACTGGCAATATCTATGCCAGTTTCAAATGAACTGTAACTCTTACCTTGCCACCAGTGTTTTGCCTGTCCCTGGAGGCCCATAGAACAGACAGCCACGAGGCGGGGTGATGTTGAAACGTTGGAAGACTTCAGGATAGAGCAGGGGGAAGATAACCATTTCCTTCAAGGACTGTATGTGTTTACCCAGGCCACCTACACTGTCAAATGTTACCTGTGGAATACAGATAGGCACATTACTATAAACCATGGGCATACAACAAAATTGTACGCATTGGCTAGGCCAATTGCAACTACAAGGGATAAGTGATTCAGGACATGTAGCAGCCAAGGAGAGGAAAATTTCATAAGCTTAGGGACAACGGTAAGAATCATTTCTTAAGCAATGACAGTTTTGGATGGCCGCTTTGTGATACTCACAGATCGATCAATGTTCATGGGATCCACATCTGCCAAGCTGGATCCGATCTTGGTCCGATCACGGATCACTCCACTGGCCACATCATCAGGCAGCATGTTCATGGGGAGACATCTGAGGAACATAGAATCAGCGCATTTGAAGGTAAGGGACAACATCTGTATTAAATCTGGACCAGCATATTACATGAGACATCTATAGGTATCCAAACAAAATGTAATAGGAAAAGCCATTTACTTTGTAAGTGCAGACAAACATAAACGTACTTGTAGATCAAGTTCATCAAAGACCAGCCATCATGGAATAGGAGCTTTGTTGTTTCCCAAAAGTCTAGCAGTGTGATAAATCAAAACAGGAGAAGGATATCTATAATAACAGCAGCTATGTGTCTCACCTTATCCTAGCCCTGGCCATGCTCTTAGCCTTCCTGCGCTCAAACTTCTCTTCATCATCTGACCCAGACGAGCTGGTGGAGCTGCTACGATGGAATGTATGGCGACGTCTCCTGCAAGACCAACAAGAAAACACACCCTTTCTTTAGTGATATCTAAGACAGGCGCTGCAGTCAAAGATTTTGACATTTTCAACACTTAGTCTTCAACACTCCAAGGAAACAACAGCTTTGCTACACTTTGGGCTAACAAATATCTACTTAGAAGAAAGATAGGCAGGAATTTTAATTACATCACTTCATGAATAAGACCAATACATAGGAAAAAGCCTTACCTTCTTTGATATGGACTATGAGGGCTACGATGGAGTTTGTTGCTGCGTCTCTTCACTGGCGAGTCAAACATGTCCACAGCTTGCCGCTTCCGACGTACAGGCTCATCTACAAACAAGGAAAACAGTGGCATATCATATGTTGCAAATACCCATTCAATGAGGACGATTTTCTGACAGCTTGACTTCATGCTTAATAAATATTATACAAACTTCAGTGCTGAAGGTCAACCTAGCACTACATGTATACAGCCTTACTTACCCATTGGCACCTCAAAGCGTTGTGTGATTGGCCTTTTTTTCCTGAGACTGTATGGGCGAGCTTCTTCTTCCTCCTCCTCTTCTTCCTCCTCATCTTCATCTGATGAAGTGTCCTCTGACAAGAACAAATAACAATCCATTTATCAGTAAGCCTACTTATACATATTTTTTTTCAAAAAGTATGCTTTCATTATTTCTTCAAAATGTACTAAGGGTGTATGTTTTTTTATAATGCTGCAGGAATTTTGGTGCCTAAATGTAAGGGTGGGTACCAATTTGGCTCATTCAGGTCAAGGTCCAGGTTCAGGTACAAGGGCTTCTTTAAAACTTATCCTGATTTAGTGGTATCATTAAGTAATAAGTGGTATCATTATCAAGTGAGTGGAGATTGTCTGAATCATTATGTTTCTAACTTAGGGAGAAGACATGCTGTTTCAGGCCTACTCATGTAATCCGTAACCTTGAAGCATCCTCTACGCTATGACCAAGATACAGAAGGGATGGAAGATCCCACTACACACCTTCAGTTTCCTCTGCTTCCTCCTCAGACTCCGAGTCCTCCTCCGAATCATCATCATCAGCTTTGACAGGCATCCCGTACATGTCTCTCTCCACGTGCTTGCGCTCTCGTTTCACTCGGGTGTACATATCCAGTTTGTCATCCTATCACACACCACAAGTCTTATTATTGTGTCTTTTCTCATAAAAAAGTAGTACTAGTAAAATGGTACCTTCGTTAACATTATGACAGGGATTCAGAACACTTTGCAATAACAACAATACAAGACATTTTCCCCATATTTGAGGTTAAGTCTTCATGTGATATTCCTGACTCACTATAAATGCAGCACAACACTCACCAAGCTGTATGAATACATGTCAAAACAACATTTAAATTGACATCATGCTGAATATACTACCAAGCTTACTGCTACTGGTTACACAACATTTACCCCCTTTGCATTGTGATTCTATGACCTTACAGACCACAATGTCCAATGGTTCCTCTGCCCTTACCAACTGTACCTCTGGGAAGCTGGACTTGAGCTGCTCGATCTCCGACCTGGGGTGCCTCTTACCGGACGACTGCTTTCCTGAAGGGAGATCCAACCCACCTATGTCATGGAATAATACTTAAAAAGTTAAACTAAAGCATCGACTTCAAAGGTTAGTAGCATTGCTCTACAAAGCAGGCTAGTGAAGCAGAAGGTAAACAATCATATAGAAGACAGATACTCTGTTAAAAGAAAAAGGAATATTATTTTGTTGGAGATATACTTTAGCAAAGTCTATATTGCATTGCATCTAAATGCGGCCTTATGAACAAGTGATTAGCAATGGCTAGTGCACAGTGAGCACACTAACCTGTCAACAGATGTGATGAGATGAGCGAGTCGCTCAGGCTGGAGTAGATGCCTCTTCGCTGCCGCGTGGATCGGCGGATGCCACTGCCATCATCCCCGTTCACCATGCCTGGGCTGTGAGTATCATAACCTGGTGACTGGCGAGTCCTATGGGTGCTACGGACTCTTGGTTCTGTGGACAGGATAAATTTTAACTTCATCTTTTTTGTAAGCAGTAAAAAAATGTAGGAAATTTTTAATTAAATTAAAACACATATGGCCCTGGAGCATGTAAGTGGCCCATTATTTATAGAAATATTAGCTGATATTCACATGGAAACAACTAAAGTGATGATATAGCAGTGATTCCGAAACTATCAAAATGATATGGCCAAACATCACACATTCTTACCTTCGTCCATATCTTCCAACATTTCGTTCTCCACTCGCTGGTGGCGTTCCTTCCTGTCCCGCAAGTGACGCAGGTGTGGCGGTGAGCTGCAGCTCTCCAGGCTTGCTGACGAGTCCAGGTCCTCCTGGCGTGGGGCCGGCCTCCTTCTGGATCGTGTGATTGGCATTTCATCCTCCTCACTCTCACTCACGATGACAACACGCTGTTCAGTCAAGCAGAAATAAAACACCACAATAAAAAACACTTGTCTCCAGAAATCTAAAAACTATGCCAAGTGATTTCAAAGAAAAGGATACACATACTGTGAAAATAAAAACGTGAAGTTCTTCTGGCTTCAAAACTATATCGTCTTGTCAGGAGACTATCAGGGTCTGGGGTCAAAGGTCACACGACCAAAACAATCGATTTCAAACCACTGTCAAGGTCTGCAAATCACCAGTTTGCACGAAGTATTTGACTTCACATGCCTTCAAGCACATGCAATACGTACAAAAGAAACAAAACCCCGACACAATGTAATGTAACGACGCTATCACCATAACAAAACAGAGTTTGAAATTTGCGCGGTCTTCTGCTGTTGTACGGCGGCCGCCATAGCAGGTTAGAAAGCAGACACGTCTCCCTTCATGGAAGGAGTTTACCGATTTACCGCCCTTTTTGCGCCCCCTGGACATGAATTGGTGAATCTTAAAGATCATGTGGTGTTTAATGACGAATACACGACAAGGCCATCTGCCACAGATAACCGCAGACATCTGGTCAAGGCTTGCCAAACAAGGGCGGGTTTTTGTTCTGTCTGGTAACAGACGTCACTTACCTCAGTTCGCTGGCGATGTACGGCTTTTCGAGACCTTCGGGAGGTCAGCAGTATTGCCTCGGGAGAGTCCTCGTTGCTAGCTCCTGCACTGTGTCTTGTCTGCACCATTTTTCTTCCGTTCGGGACAGATTCTAGGTGAAATACCGCGACTCTGAGCCAGGATCTTCATTCTCCGTCCGCCATATTAGGCCTTTTCACTACTTGTCGTTCTGCAGTAGTACACCACCATTGGTACTATTTTCTCTTTGTGGGAATCTTTAACTTAAGCCAAATCTTTCGAAACGTGAAATTCAACACCCATATACGGATAAAAGACGTTCTTAATGTAGGTATAGAATATTCTGCATTTTGATCGTTAATGGTAACTGTTAAATTCACCACCAACCAATATGCGGATTAACATTTTGCGACAGGACGTGATAGGTCTCCTTCCGTAAAGTTGGCGGGAAACATGTTTGAACTGACAATGGTTCAGACAATTTTTATCCAGCCAGACACCTGCAGACCTTAAAGAAAGGCACTAATGGGTATCCGAGGACGGCTGAATTACCTTGATGGTAGTCACATATTGTGACATGGGATTCAGTGATGGTCTTTGCCATGCATTTCGCTTCACAAGTTTGGGAACGAGACCAGATCGAATGGACAACAGGTGCATGTCCCCACACATCAATTTATTTCTATGTATGGCAGCATTACGTAGAAAATCAACTGGGCATTTTAGCCTTAACATTCTCCTGTTATTGGATTCCGTTTTGTCAAATATGAACCACCGTGCAACTAACTATTCGCTGTGGCTATTGACACACTCAGTGTGCCAATAGCCAAACAGGCTATTGACACACCGAGATGCCAGTCAGCCAATCAGAGCTTGTAACATGCCTTTCCGGCAATATTTTACACAAGCAATAGTTGATTAGACATTGTTCGGAAGATTAGACATTGGAATCTTTGAATCTTGGAATGAACGGACGTATTCAAGTTATGCCCTACATCTAGATACCTAATAATACAGCATTCTTCGTGTATGTATGACTTAGCATAGTGGATAGAGCGTTGACCCGGGAATTCATGATACCAGCTCCGACCCGGTTCGAGTCCGCGTCGGAGTTTTTTTAATTTTTTTTTTTTTTCAATTTTTCTTGTCCCTTTTTAATCCATTTGATATAAGAATATTTTATATATAAACAACTTTTAAAGTTTCTGTTAACAATATAAACCAAAAATAACACTGACCACAAAACATGTCATAATTTTCGGCCGTGTGGTTCCGGCGCTATCGGCAGCGACTCGGAAGAATATTTCTTTCACATTAAAAATAATGGAGGTAAAACAACAACTATAACTTCACTTCCTTAGTGATATAAGTTTTGAGGCCGAAAATTCTCCAATATGGCAGGAATTCGTCGGTAAACACAGCTGAAAACGTGTTCCTAACCGATCCAACATGGCTGCCATGATCACATGCGGTGACAGTAAAACCAGCACCCTATATGATAGCAGATTCCGATGTTTAAAATTGTGCCGTAAACACGTGAAAAAGATCGTATTTTGGGTTGATAATGGACACAGGATGCCATTTGTATTTTTCAGAGTGTTGATTGTCAAATATAATCGTAAGATTTTCTCATTTTAGTGGTTTCTATCACTGGGTGTGTCAATAGCCTAACAGGCTATCGACACACTCAGTGTGCCAATAGCCTAAACAGGCTATCGACACACTCAGTGTGTCAATAGCCTGTTAGGCTATTGACACACTGGGTGTGTCAATAGCCTCGCTCCTAACTATTTGTTCGTAAATAAACCATAACAAGATCATTTGGGAGATACCATATGGGTTACAAGGATTCGACATATAATTTTCCGTTTTGACATTGAAAACTAAAACTAACAGCTACTTTACGCATTATTAAGATGATCATAAGATGAAAGTGCTAAAACAATATTTGTGCTGTGAAGGATATAGTTCACAAGGGAAATATTTACCCCCCCCCCTCCTAGCTGAATGGACTGTCCGGGGTAATCGTGTTGTTTTGCCAGGTGGCTGATGGGAAATGCATTCCAAGAAGCAGGAAGTACAACACCTATCTGTGATAACGGTCCAACATGTTCTCGATGTGCAAGGGTATCGTCAAGTTTGGATAACGCCAGTGACTACATCTTCAGGTACAAATGTTACTGCAACAAAGCATTTAGGTAAATTCAGGTAAATTATTTACGTTAGTGTTGTGCTATTTTTTTTTTTTTGAGACTAACAGTTGCAGTTAGGCCTTGGGCGGCCCAGGTATGAGGCAAGGATAATGTGCTAGATGTCATTTCCCAGCAAACGTTATAACAATCAGACCAAGGAGGTTGCAATCCTTTTCAGAGAGGTCAGAACGCATGTGCGACGACAGGAATTCTAGGTAATATATGTCAAAAGTAAAGTCCTCATCGAAGAAAACAAAACTGGACATTGTTATGCAAATCAAAACAATGGTGGAGACAAGGACTGTTTTCTTTTATGGGGACTTTACCTTTGACATATTACATGTACCTAGATCTAGATTAAGCCCAGAGTCCCACAGAGATCAGAACGCATGTGTGGCAACAGGAATTCTAGGTAATCTGTCAAAGGTAAAGGCCCTGAAAAAGAACAGTCGTTGTCTCGACCATTGTTTTGATTTGCATAACAACGTCCAGACAGGTTTTGTTTTCTTTTTCGAGGCCTTTACATTTGACATTTTACCTAGAATTCTTGGCACCGCACACACTTTCTGATCTCTGTGGGAGGGCTTATATGGAGCGGGGTCCTCTTTTCGACTACTTTGTCAAGCTTTTATAGATGTTCTCTCTTTATTAGTAGCGCAGTCACATGTAGGTCGTTCGATCGTCGTACGATTTTGATAATAGGATTTTTACGCAGGCAGTGACAGAGTCAACCACCCACAATGATCCAAGAGAGCGTTTTGCGCAGCAAGACAGCTGGACATTGTAGGCCACATGCATGACTGTCCTAAAAAATGCCCCAAATTAGGGATCGTAGAACCAACAATGTGACCTCGCCTTTAAGAAAACCCCATATCTACAACATCTACCCTGAGATAAATGGCTAGAGTACAGAAGTGTATAGAGTATAGGACAGGAAGGTCAACATGTTCACCAACAGGCGCAGGCTACATACTAAACTAACATTTCCCCCAGTCTTGCTTGTACTGTTGTAGTGTTATCAAACAGCGTGTTATGCTTACCCCATATCAAAGTTCAAATTATTACTATCAGGTGTGAATGTCATATGCGTCTTATGCACTCAATGTTTTGCAAACTTTCCATTTCATTAAGGTTAATGGTTTCCTACTACCCTTATATGTCTCACATGCACTCTGAACAAAGTGGCTTTTGAAATGCATGTATTGTTTGCTTTAAGGGAGTGTTTTGTGTCCTTGGTAACAATTTGTCCAACTTGTTTTGACTCACTTAGAGGAAGGGCTTTTCAAAATTTGGTCAAGCATGGAGTGGGCATTCAGTGCCTGCTATTGATGAATAGGGCTTATGTACTGTCGAGAATCATTAAATTCAAAATAGTAGTGCTCTTTACTTTAGGCTCCTTGTATAGTAGTGTTTCTATTACCGGTACATGTGTTGGAAATGTGGCTAACGTTATATGCTACATCATGTAACATTAGATTCACATGATGTACTGTATCAGTAACCTACATGTTCAGGATATAACATTACATGTACATGTATCTTTGTTTAAAATTAAAGGGTAAAAGCAATTGTCTCAACAAGCAATGATGAACATGAATACATAATAGTAATGATTATTCTATCCCTATCTTTACTTTCATCAGTACATGTAGTAGTAGTAGTACCTACTGGGAGCCACAGCTGACCAATGGGGCTGATCCTGTATGAGTTAGAAGATGGAGAAGATGACACTGATGGGGGGAAGTGCTGCAATAAGGTCCCAATTGAGGTAATGTTCAGTGTTCTCGTTTCTCTGGCTCCAGAAGATTTTAGTTTGTATTGTACAATACAATAAAATGAAAAATGTCACTGAAGGTTTATGCTATCAATTTGGCCATTGCATTAAACGTAAATAACAAATACAAAATTTGTAAAAAAGTAGAAAATTTTACATGTAAATTTTGTTTCAGACCATCTGTGCCAATTTACTGAAGTGCTTGGTGGTGTTCTATGGAGTTTTCTACATTGCAGCCAGTATCTGTCATGGAGCATTCAGGTGACCAATGTCCATTGATAACGCTAAATACATTTGAGTAGTTCACACCAACTAGATGACACCAAGGACGTATAACGTCCTTGATGACACTAACAGGCTATTTAAGCTAAAGTGAGTTCATGATAACGTTAAATTTATGGTTTTACAAACACATTAAAATTACAATCATGTTGATTCTTAAAAAATAACAGGACTTTAATCTCCATGTCTTGATTATTCCAGGCTGGGAACTTTACAGGCATTCGATCCAAAGATACCCTTTGACTTCCTGGAGCCATTTTCCTGGCAAAGTAGCCGATATCTGGGTAGGTATCAGGGATTAATAACGATTTATGATGAAACAGTAAGCTGTGTATGTTTTTATTTTTTATGTTTGTAAGATCTAGAGGAGAGGTTCTTGACAAGCAACTTTGCTTCTTGGCTAATCCTCTTAAAATGAATGTGAATGATGAAAAAAGCTGTGGTTTCAGATTTTTTTGCATACACCAAAGTTCTAACTTAGATATTGTTACCATCTATACATTCCAGCCAGACTGATTTCAATGGAGTCTACCTACTTCGTGTGTACCTGGGCCTTTGTAGCCATTGTGCAACACTGTGTGTGGGACTATGCCATCACTGTCACTTTGGTACACGTCAGCATATGCTGTGCTGTTATGCAAGGCTTCCCTCTGACATGGCAGTGGTGGGTTACACTAGGTAAGTATACTTCCCAGTATGGAAAGTCTTATTTATCTATTCATATGACAAAGAAATTCCACTTTGATAAGTAGACAAATTTGGCAGTTTATATGTTGTATCATTTGGACCAAGGCCACATTACTTCTTTCATTGTAAATAATGGCCATGGCCTTCCTGTAGGTTTGCCTGTATTGCATATAGATTTTTATCGTTATTCTCACTCCCATTTATTTGTTGACAGGCTGTGGAGTGCTCTTCATGATTGTGGTAGGAGAGATAGTCCTGTGCTGTATCAGGTGCAAGAGCCAAACGGCGAGGGTAACACCAAACTCCAGAAGATCAGGAGTCACATGAGAAAAGAGATATTCATTATGTTCTACCAGTGTCCTACCATGCAATGTGTTGACAGAAGCATTTTAGATGTGTCATGACAGCTTCCTCTGCCAGGAACCAAGTAAAAGCTGTATACTAGGGTGGGTGCTGGTACAGAAAATTCTGGTCCAGGTCCGGACCTGAACCTGGTTGCCTGGGAAAATTTGTGAATTGGTGATACAGAAAACAATGGTCCATTTCCCTTTTAAGGATAATGTTTAGTGACTTCCATCCTATTTTCATGTTAACAACACTAGCTTCGACCAAGTTTGACTGTAGAAACTTGGTAAAATGACTATCAACTCTCTTTTACTTCGAAGAGACTCACCTTAAGCAAGTTGTTATTTTGTTGGGCCGGTAAGCCCCCAAATGCGTGTATGCCTGTTTATATATTCTGTTCATTTTCTAATCTGTCAAAGATCTGGTCCACTAATTATTTTCAGGTCCGTTTTTTCTGGACCGGTCC
Source organism: Branchiostoma floridae x Branchiostoma belcheri (assembly GCA_019207045.1). Taxonomy (NCBI): domain Eukaryota; kingdom Metazoa; phylum Chordata; class Leptocardii; order Amphioxiformes; family Branchiostomatidae; genus Branchiostoma; species Branchiostoma floridae x Branchiostoma belcheri. Next base: position 10,336,498 of record CM033025.1, on the reverse strand, counting down.
AACAAGAAAAACACTTTTTTTACCAGTACCCACCCCTACTGTATACACATCTCATGAAAGTCACGTTACTCCTTCAGTAAGATTCTGACATGGGGCTGTCATCCCACATGTCAACAAAATTATTGTTGCTACAAATGTCATATATTGTCAGATAATCCGAAGTGCAATATTAGCTGAGCTGGCAATATATTGAAAGGCTAAGTGTTCTTGTCTGTTGTAAGGTCTTAAAACCAGTCATGCAAGTGAAAAAAATGCATACTTTCTTTCTTGTGATTTCTTTCTGATATGTCTTCCAACCATGTTTTGTACATAGTCAATTCCCTTTCCCCTTTACAATTCAAAAGTGGGGAGAGTAAAGTCTGGTGCTAAAAATGTCTCTCATATTTTGCTCTTGAAAGTTTTGCATTGAACCGATATTTGAAAGAAATTGTCATCAATGAAGGCATTACCTCCTAATTCTTTATATTGTGTGTAGGATGTCTACTAGGACTGAAGTACTAGATATTTGTAGTAAAGGGGCAGTTGTAATGATTTGTATAACATTGCTGTTTAATATAGCTGTGTATGCTAAGTCATATACTAGTATGTACATGCACATAAGCACACCATCCTCAGAGTTCTGATGCTGTAAATAAGAACCACTGCTGCAATACTGTTATTAACAATCATGAGGTTTGTGTCCAGTTAATTCTAATGTTTTGCTTTCTGTAGATGCAAGTGCCCTGCCAAGTGAGATATAATTATTTTCACAAAGATGGTACATGTTATAGTCAGAGCAATATTCTTTTGCCTGCATGGAAAGCTTAGTCACAATATGCTGTCAATAACTGTTTCTAATTTAAGCAATTGGATATGCTTAACTGCAGTTGTACTTAAGAATCATAGTCAATCTCTCTGACAGGCTGTATGACTTGGACATTCACACTTCTGATCATTTAATGAGGCTTCAATCATGTAATACTGACAAACCTTTAGCATGCTTACTTATTCATGGTGTGCATTAATATTGAAATGTAAAACGTAAAAATTATTTCTTACTCCATATAGTTGGTATGTCCAAAACGCCCTTCGGCGTTTAAAATAAACAAATTATGACAAAGTATTTTTTGACAGTACAAATGTATGAAATAAATAAAAAAAGGCTAGTTGTAAGGGTCATGCTTTACACTACATTCATGATTGTGTCACACTTCAATTAAGGTTTTCAACCTGGTCTGAAACCAACCTGATAATGTACATACACTAAGAAAGGTACAATACTCATGCTCTGTACTGAAACATGGGGAAATGAAATATTTGATAAACTAAAGTGAGTCATACCTTAAATTATGCCAAAACACACTAGATACATGTGTAGTTACTCATGATTTAGCTTAGCTCTGTTTCAGTACAGCCTTTTAACTTCACAACAACCTAAACATTTTTCTGGATTGGGATTGGGATTGGGATAGTCAGGTTTAAAAACTAAGAAGAAAGAAATGCTCATCAGTGCTATTACACAGGAATGGGTGATGTGACACTGTCCAGGGGCTGCCACCGTGATGCCTCCATGGCTTCATACAGCTCCTGCAGACGAACAAGTTCATAATGTAAGGTGCAGGCAGTCTGTAAGGTGCACAGGACTGGTATATTTTAAAAATACAAGTGGTCCCTTGATAACTTAAACCCCTCCAATGTCATAACTTCGCATAAGGCCAACAATTTTTGCCTTGCCGCGCCAGCGGCATGGCCTTGTGGCCACTATTTTCTTGGTTGGATGGTTGGATCAATGGTTCAAACAATGTTAACCCAGCCCTTCCAAAGGCCCTTCCCAGTTCTCTTTCTCGTGGACAAACTTACGGCTTAGGCGACCAACAGTACATCCCCGTCAAGCTTTATACCTCCCCTTTACGCATTTGATAACAGTTGTGGTCGGTACTGAAAGCCTCTTAAATCTGGTTACATCGAATGAATGAAGCGTTCGTATATGGTGATATTTCAGATCCATTGGAGTAAAATATAATCAAGTGAATTATCTCGTATAATAATTTGCATTACCTATTCATAAAGATGAAATAAATGCCTAATTAGACCAATGCAATGCATGTGAATATATAAGTAGGCAATGACGTCATCGAAACGTCTCAAGAACGTTTGACTATGTATTTCAACGCTACCACGAAAACCCTCTGCCGTACGGCGATCCGTAAATTTACTACCATCTTCCCACACCCGCGGTACAAAAACTATCCGGTTCTAGAGGCAAATTTACCCATCAAAATAAAGGATATAAGTTTCTCTTTCTTGTGATGTGTTTCTTTTGCTTGAAAATTGTTTAAAACGCCAGAAATTTGCCGGTGAAAACGGCGCGCCGTAAGCGGGGAGGCCGGAGCGTCGGATCGTGGTTCCACACTTCCGGCTGTTTTGATGTCATCGGCAAGTTTCTAGCATTCACGAAGGCGAAGCGCCGAGCTGTTTTCCCCGACGATCGCCCCGATTTGGCCGGGCGGCGGCGCCGCGCGATCCAAACGCGCCAAATTTTGGGCCGCGTGCCCCTCAGAAACGGAGGATATGTGACTGAAGCGGCACAAATAGAACCTTTTTGACGCTATGGATGAAGAATTTCAAGGTAAAATACTTGATACAATTTGTAGTGTTTGGGGGAGGGGGGCATGTTGAAGAAAATGTGCTTTTGAACAATTTTTTCTCAAGTCAATCCCAGCAATATAATTTCTATGCAGTGTTTCTTTATCCATGTTTTAGTCATGAAACTTACATGTATGTAAAATGTTTCTTAGTAATTTTTTCTTATTAGTTTATTGCTTTCTTTAGCATATTTTACAACTTGTCCTAATAAATTTAGTGTTTACACAATGTCTACCTATTGATATTTTATCTCTTATTAGTACAAACATCTGTCTTCTATATTTTATTACAAATGTATCTAAGTGTAAAGTTGTACTGTTGATACAGTGTAACATCATGGCTCAACATGAAAATAATGCGACATATTCACACACTTACCTTTCACCTTGACCAAGTTGACCTTGTTATAAGGCAATTAATATTGCTGATATTCTATAGATGTGACATTGTTGGTAATATAAGATACCATAATGTTGTGTACATTGCAAAAGTATATGAAGTATGATATTTAATCTTGTACAATGCGACTCAACTGGTGCAAAAAACACCATTGACTGTAACCCAAAATGTGAACTTTTAAACCCAAATTTACTTATTTCTTAAAGAATAAGGTAAGATGACAATTATTGTGTGAAAGGACACCAGTGGGTGCTGCATACATTGACCCTGTGTAAAAGCATAATAAAATGCCATGAATGTTCAGAACTCTGTGGAGTGATTCTATGTAGTACATATTACGGGGAAATAAGATAAAACAAGCTTTGCAGCCTTTACTTACCTTTTCATCACCCCTCAAAAAAGGTATTTTTTTTATTTTCATCGTTTATCGTGCAGCCGGCCATATCTGAGGGTAGGTTTTGGCAACTTTGTGGAGCCATATCTCAGCAACCCTTCAAGATATTCGCTTCATCTAAAAAGCATTTTACTCCTCTTGGTTAGCTCTTTCAGAAACAGTAAAAACAGTCATTGTATTGTGTTTTTGCCAAGGCACAGCATTTTGCCTTGCCGGGCTTGAAGTGCTGACCTACTTTTTCCTGACGATATCCCTAACACGCGGCAAGGCACAACTTTTTAAAAAAGATTTCTTGTTTGTAGAAGAATGATTTGTTACTCCTCAAACATAATGGGCCTTATCAATAAGGAAATGATGTTTAGGTACATGCTTTTTTTATATATACTATGTATCATGCGAATGACTGGCGGTACATACCTCACTTCTATGCATAAACTCCTTGTTCATCTCCTCTATATTAAGTGGTGGGTTTGGGTCTGTAAGGAAGAGAATCACATTAATTGAGTGTGGATTTACAACTATCAATAATCAATGAGGTTATCAGTTTAGACCTAGGAGACCACATGTTCACTGAAAGACAGGTACTGGTTAAGTAATGATCTTGCTTCTCTATCCATGCCTGGCCATGCCGTTCTTTTCACAAATGTAGCAAGCAAAATCAAACAGACAGCACTTTGGAAAAGGGCTCCAAGTAACCGGCAAGCCAATTTTTGGATGTATCATGTATCTTCATGACTTCTTTTATTTCATTTTTATTTCTTGAGGGGTCATTGAGAACAAGCATGTTCTGAACATGTGAAGGTCCCTTTCATAGGCTTTAATGTATGTCAACATTCATTGATTTCCTTACTTCTCAAACACTTTCAAATGTGAAATGCAGGGTATCAAATTCTACAAAAACATGCTTTTTGCTCCCATCATGTCTTAAGTGTAGGGTCATAACTATAAAACCAGCCTTGTAAATCAGAAGAAGGATCACTGGGGCTCTTTGCTGTATACAACAAAAACAAGAGAAGTCAAACTTAGTATAGAGAATACAACCACAGATGGATGATATTTCAAGCTGTGGCATTTGGCAAAAGGTATCTGCTGCATGATTTCACTGTCATGTAGAAATGACAAAACCAAAGCTAATCACTTCTTTTAAACCAAAACCTTTCTTATTGTGGTTCCTCAAAGTCAGATATGTACAACTTCAAGAAACATAACATCTAATTTTTAAGATAGTACATTTAGTGAATCTCTTGAATACTACCTCAGGGCTCGAAATTCATTTTGGGGATTAGGTGCACTGGTGCACCCAGCTTAAAAAATTGGGTGCACCAAAAATTTGTTGGGTGCACCACTTAAATTCAAGTACAATGTCAGAAAAACCAAATAACAAACTTTGTTACATGATATCAAATTCTTAAACAAGTGCCATGACAGACATTTTTATTATCTTTCTAACACTTAGATGCTAAGAATATGATGTATACTAGTATACTTTGATATCTTTACATACATAAACCCATGAAAATATTTGGGTGCATGAAAATAATTGGGTGCACAGCTCCAATTTTGGGTGCACATGCACCCAGTATTTCGAGCCCTGTACCTTATTTGTATCGAAGTTGTGATATCAAGAAAGAATGAAAAGAAATATTTGCAAATTAATAAATGAACAGAAACTTTATCAAACGTGCTCACAAACATAGATAGAACACAAAAGACTTCTCACCTTCTACGCTGGACTCTGACTGATTGTTTGTAGGGGTGTTCTCATAGCCTAGGTTCTGGGGAAAATCAACAGTACAAATTTCAACACACTTTATCTAAACCAACTGATAGTGACACATTACAATTGTGAAACTAAAAATCTAATGTTAATGATTATGAAAACCTGTTTTTGTTGTATTCATCTGAAGTGATCATGAGAACGATCCATACATGATACAGATATACATGTAGCATGAACCTTACCCAGGAGATAGATACATATAGCCATTGCATTGGTAGAGTAAATATAAAAGTATAAGAATACAGTTATCTGCAATACCATGTATGTAAAAGAATCCCAGACGTACCTGTGTCTGTGAATTTGGTGAGTATGATGACGTCCCATACTGGTTATAGTTGTAGTACTGTGATGACTGTGGGTAGTACTGGTTCCAGTAGTTCTGGTACTGTTGGTAGTACTGGCTGTACTGGTCATACTGTCCTCCTGCTCCATGCTGCTGCTGCTGCTGCTGCTGAGTCTTGTCACGACTTAAGAAAGAAAGGAACACATCAATCTATATTTATCGCATAAATATTTACCACAAAATTAAATAATTACATGCTTCAGCAATAACAGTCTATCCATTTTCAACTTTAAAAAAATGGATATGTATACCAGTCTTTGTCCTCAAGCATTTCAAAATCAATTTCTGCCCAAGATTTTGCAAATGAAAGCCCTGGTCTTTGACTTTTTGCGCAGCAGATGTACACTCTATGTCTCACAATGTACATGTATGTCTCCACTGAGGTTTTCAATACTGAGAACTGTATACATGTTATGTCCTGGTTTTGGCTGTACCTAAGGGGATAGGGATCACAAAACTACATGCATGCTGAAGGACTCTTCAGTTTGGAATCTAGCCTCTAGAACCCCTTAACAGATGTAGGAGGTCAGCTGTATAAAACCAAGAAGGTTGTGAATCTACAAACACACACAGAATATATAACAAACCTGCAAACTCTACTGCAACTGAAGAGAATATGTCTTACGGCCATGAGAACTTGTGCATTTCATTGTGAAAGGTCATAAGTTGAGAGAAGGCTGATGTACTTACTTCCTGGGCGTGGCAGGGCTGACTCTGAGGGCCTTTCCCCCCAGCCCCACCGCACCCTGCATCTCAGTCAGGGCTCTCTTCTGCTCATTCTCATCTGTGAACCGCACAAACCCATAGCCTCTACAGGGGGGAAACAAGTCTTCTGTTCATGCAAAGTTATCTTTTTAAAGTCCTTGCATGGTAGCCACTATGAACATGCTTTTATGCAAAAATAAATACTGTTTCTCCTACCTACATAGAGTTACTTTGCCTCAGTACTACTTACAACTCATAATGACTTCTGTATAGAAAAAGCTTGAACACTTTACTGGTCATCAATACAAAAATTCAATTCTTCCCTTTAATCATTTGAAAATTAAAGTAATTCAGGACTAATCAATAAAAAACAGCAAGCTAGAGAGGAGAAAGAGAGATGATTAGAAATTTAAACAGTGTAAGACCAGAACCAGTCCCACCTTGAGTTGCCAGCTGCATCCAGTACCACCTTGGCAGCTTTGCAGCTGGAGTATCTCCTGCCAAAGAACTCCTGTAGAGAACCATCATCGATCTCTGGGGTCAGGTCACCTACAAAGATGGAGTACTCAGGCCTACAGCCGTGCAGGGATATAAAAATATACTCATGTCAAGAGTCAACTGATTCGTTAACTGTGGTTGAAGAACTGGTAACTTAGGGGTCATTTTCTCTGAAGATTTACAAAGTTTTTTTTTAGTCATACTTGTGATTAAGACATCAAACAAATATACATGTACATGCTATGATACTATAACGTTAAATGTGCGGTCTAACTATGGTAAGCCCGCTGGACAGAGCTGCATGGAAAGAGCCGCTTGGAAGTGTGGTGTCAACACTAGCCGACTGCTGCCTATCCATGTCAGGGACCCCAGCAGCAGTATAATCAAAATATACTGGATACTACTAGTCACTACCTGTACCAACAAGCTGTGACTGTGTCATTTCACATCATGAACTGGACTCATAATCACTAAAATGGTACCTTATTTATTATCATTAAGCCCTCACACTTATAATGCTACACAAAAATGTAAAACAGAAAGATACATAATGTGAGCTTCTAAAGCTGGAGAAAACACAGATGAACTGAGTGATCTTACGTGACAACGTTCTCCCGTCCGTAGCTTGCATAGTTCAGCTTGAAGCGCTTGGGCTGTGGGGAACAGACCTTGACATAAGAACCAAACTTGGACACTGGGTTCACCCTGACATGCTCAACCACATCAGGACTGTACACAAAACTAGCGTCAGTTCCGTTAAGATTGGGAACGGTACCAGCAACACAGGAGGTGACCTGATTCACACAGGTACTGTCAGCACACTCAGCGGCAATCAGTGAGTCCCCTGTTCCATCATCCTCACCAACTGCCTTGACACTTTCATGCAAAACGTCCCAGCTGTGCTGCCAGTATTCTGCATTGTGAAGTCCATGTGCTGTCCCTGACCATGACTCCTCCCAGGCACAATAATCATGATCAACAAGGCCTTGTGCCTCCTTTAGCTGAGTTTGGTACATCCCAGTTTTTACCAGACCTTGATGTACAGATTATGATCCACTGCACAGCCACTGACGCAAGTATTTATGTATATGTTGTAGTCTGGGATAAAAGAATTCCATTTGCAGCCCAAGATATCTCATGTATAGTGTTTTCTCTAACTTGTTCTACAGGATTTGATGCAATGGCACAGCTGAATATAAAGGCATTACGAACTAGATGTATACACTACAATCCATGGCTTGACATCCTTTTGTAACATATTCTAAAATTAACAAAAGGAGCTAGCATTTGGAGGGTTGTTTGATTCAGGAGGTTTCAAAAATAGATATATTTCCTTACACTTATTGTCTCCAAACATGTGACAAGCTTAAATTATCTAAAATGACATTGTTAACATACTAGTAAAATTCATAAGCAGTCAGCTTTTGTAAAAAAAAATTTTCTAAGAAGCATCCTCAAAAATTTGACTATTTTGAGTATAACACCAACACCCTTGACGTGGCATGTGAAAGAAAAATAGGGTCTCACTAGGTAGAATTTCTTTGTCACCTTAATCTGGTTAAATTATGGGATCAGTCATGGACACTGCACCCTGATATCACAATGAATCGTAGTTATAGCTTTGTGTTTTGTACAGAAGCACAAGCATGACAAGAATGTGCTTTCCTTCAATAAAAGCCAACAGCAGAAAAACTTCTTGGTGCAAATTAGATACTGTATTATGTTGCACATCAGTGGCAGACAGCACAGTACACTTTTGTTTGTTGTTTCAACGTATCCTAAAAAGTTTTTTTCTAGGGAATTTTCATATATCAGTGTCATTTTAGCTTAATTGAACTTTTGAATCAAAGTTTCAAGCATAGAAATCTTTTAGGATGTACATCTTAACTAACCATCTTAAAGCTCCTTGCTTAAACTGCATAACTTTTGGCAGTCTGTCACAGATGATTCAGTCTGTTTCTCCAGACTTTCAGCATTGATTGAATTATGATAAAACATATCTGCATGAAGTAATTCTACCAAATACTACAATAACATGCAGATAGACACCATTACCATTACCAAAGGAGGAACTCAGACACAGTTTTACCTTTTTTTTAATTAGCAAAGTCAGCAGCAGTTGAAGTAGACAGAGAAACAAATGAGGAAGAACACCCAGTACACAAATGTCAGACTGTTCTTACCGTGTAACTACCAGGTAGCTGTTTCCCACTCAGTCTAGTCAGAGCACGTTCTGCCAACTGTTGGTCGCCGAAATCAACAAAGCAGAATCCTGCTGGCCCTCTACATGCATGTGGGGTGGGGGTTTGGGGTGGGGAACATGAAAAGATGTTACGCGTACGGAGAAGCTTACCGGGTTTGCACCAGGTAAGGGTTTCCCATTCAGCTTGGTCAGGGCCCGCTCTGCGAGGACCTGGTCACCAAAGTCCACAAAGCAGTAGCCAGCAGGGCCTCTGGAGGAGAGAAGAGGTCAACGGGACGGCTCCAAGACTTGGTAGCCACTTCAGCTTTTTGTTTCCCAAATTTTGGGGTTTGTTTCTCGGTGTATTAAGGACCAGTTTACAGCACTGACCAAAAGCGCATGATAATTTTCCTGAAAATGAGGGGTATTACTCATCATGCATGAAATGTTACTGAAGAATGGGCATGCAAAAAGCATATATGAAGACCTCTTCTCACATGTAACATGCAGCACTAGTAGTTGTCATTGTCAGATCACACATTCCCAGCACAATGGTAAAGCCTAACATCTACCAATTGTAAGTAACATTGCAGGATTTCATAAAACATCAATTGCAACTTAATTTGTGCCATGGATTGTGAGCTCTTTTACAGCTGAGATAATGGAAAATAAAGTGCCTGAGTAATTTTCGACCTAAAACTGTTATAAACTACATGTATGCAATATACCCAATGTTAATAATTACAATGGTACAAACAACTGTTAAAACTACTGAAATGTATGTACTTGCAAAGCTGTTAGCTGACACTGACAGCCTCTTAGAACATCAAAATTCATATTTTTCAACAGGCAGCCTACAAACTATTTAAACTTTAAAGTAATGTGCATGCCCAAATACATCTCTATCTTTACTAATTGCCAACTATTTATCTTAGCATTCTGCTAACTACCATGTTGCCATGCACAAGTGAGCAATTCGTCTCGCCATGCACCAAGAAGTATCAGCTGACATAACAGAAACATGATAATGATAATGCTACAGGTGTATGAAATGTTATGGCAAGGGAAATAAGCCACAACAAAATCACAATACAATTATTGTACTTGATCACTTTTAATTTCATTAATGATTTTGAATTTGAGTAATTTGAGTTATAAGAAGACTGTAATGGGTGTTTGCTATCCCAAGCATGATATCCCACATAGTGACCTGACTAGTACAGAACATTACAGGACTGAGAAGACAGCAAAGAGAATACATTTTGAATGTTTTGCAGCAACCTTGAGGCAACAACACTCACCCTGTTTGTCTGTTCTTGATCAGCTTGACAGAGATGATGGGCTCGCCCATGGAGGCAAAGGCATTCATGATGAACGGCTCATCCATGTATGGCTCAAGCTACAGATTGAAAAATTAAGCATGTGAAACTGAAAATCTCTTACCACATTTTTAATAAGGTCCCATAATGTGTACATAATCTTTTTTGTGTCCTTCCTATGTCTCATTCTGCACACATGGTAACTTCAATATCATAATTCATTAGGATTTAATTTTTTTACCATGTTTAATGTTGGGCCTCAGAGAATGCAGGTGGCATACGCGTGCGTGTGCATGATAGCATGCTGTATAATGACCAAAACAAAGACATAAAGAAGGGCTTAAATCACTTGTCTAAATCTTTGTTGCGTTACAAATTACAAAATTGTTACCTACATGGCCCATCCATAAGGTTGTCATATTTGGCCTCCTGTAGTCTCCAAATGCTCATGAATACACAAGGAGACAAACTGTGTCTCTGAAGCTCGTTTGTGCAGTTAATCAAGTACTTTAATAGTAGGTGGGGTGTGACAATAAGCTACTGAACTAAGTAAGATGACCTCTTTTTGTTTGATTTGAACACAGCCTAGCCCCCCTCCCACTTGAATGATTTGTTTTTACAGCACGCAATTATCAAATTTTATCTCTGTGGGAAAACTGGGCACTAAGAAAACGTTACCCGGTGACCATACTTACATCTCCCATCCACAGGCTCGTCATGATGGCCGTTTTGTCCTCAGATGTGCCTCATAAACTCAAAAGTTTACCTCGTGCACGCGGACAGGCGTCCCAAAAAGCATTCAGTTGTGCACATGGAATGATGACGTCATGTGAAATAGTTGATTTTATTAAAATGCTTTACTAAGCTCACAAAGCTATACTACCGTTAAAAAATCAATCATATTTTCCTTTGAACGATAAAATATGTTAGGATTAGACCTTGAAAAGCTTTATTTGGGGTGAAAATGTGAAGCTCAGCAAGCACACCTTTTGATGACGTCACGAGGAGAGCACATGTCAGACGACAGAACCCAGAATGGAGGTTGTGGTGGGGTGCTACGAGCAGATGTTGCTGGGGTTCCGACTGGTGGAGGGGGGAGAGGTGTGTTGTACAGGCGTCTAGTGGAGAAAGATTATAATGTGTAGAACCCAAAGGATTAGAGTGTTGGGCCTCTTCCCGTTTGGGAATTCAAGGGATGTTTGTAACTTGTAGTCTGAAAGGACGCCCTCCCCCCTTCTCAGTTAATGCATGTTCAAGCATGCAGCACTTGCCTCTATACTAGTAGTACTAGTAATAAATAAAACAACTTTGATAGTGCTCTATAGCATGCAGAGTGACTAATGAGTAATGTTGAAATTTTTAGCACGACACTCTGTAGAGTGCATCAGTAACAACAAAGGTGTATCTGATGATAAGAAAAAATTGTTGACTTTAATAGTCATGCTTTTTGCCTTTTCTCTGCTTGTGTTACCTAAACTAAATGCATGGACTGGAGCTATTAAATAAACACTACAGAGACAGGAGAATAAGATTATGAAGTTTCTGAATGCAGTGGTCTGCCCATTAACACCAACAAATTCAACAATACAGATATTGGTTGGTATGTCAGTCATCAACAGATGCACCTTTTCTCAGGAATGTAAGCTGGAGCCAACATTCACAGATAACTCCCACACCGGCTGTGTGAAGGCGGTTGCCTCAGGTGGACATGTTCTGGCTTCAGGCAGCACAGATGAAACCATCCACCTCTACAACATGGAGACTAGAACAGAGCTGGGAACCCTGCTGCAGCATGATGGTGGGTACAGAATTTATCAGCCTAACTATTACATTAAACTCTACTCTACTCTACTCTAATCTACTCTTTAACTTAAAGAGTGCTAGTAGTAGAGTAGAAATCTACTCTACTATTTACTTTTTAAAAAGTTCTAGTAGAGTAGAATTATTCTGGCGCAGGTAGGAATGTCCAATTCCAATCAAGCTTCTAGCAGCTCTTCCACTGGTCAGGTCCCTACATCATGTATCTCTTGGAGTTGGAGAAAAAGCCCAATCAGCATCCAATGTTCAGCTAGAGATTGCATCACACCCATGTGTATCACCCAAGCAGCTAACGTGAAGGTGGATGTAACTGCAAAAGCCATTTAGAAAATTTTACTGTTATATCTGAAAATGCTGTAGACCTGACTTTGCTATTATAATACATTGTAGTTTGATTTATTTTAAAATGTTCAGGGTGGTAGTATGAACTTCGAATCTGCCACCTGAGGCTAGATGACATTATAGCCATATAGCAAAAACTGTAGGTGTAGCTGATGTGAATGTATGGAAACTTAAGTGTTAACAGCTACGGCCGCGTGGCGCGTTGGTTCACCCGACCCCTCGATCTCGGAAGTTAAGCGTGCAGTACTTGGGTGGGGGACCAACCAAGGACGTCCGAATTGCTGTAGCCTCACAAAGCTTTCCACGAAATTGTCTTCCTGGAGGGACGTAAAACGGGGGTCCCGTGCTCGAGGAGGTGCCTCGATCACGTTAAACAGCCTCATTACCCACACTTTGGGTACCTACTGGCTGCAAAATACACCCGATATTATTATTATTAACAAATGAGCAGGGAGGTTTCTCTGTGCCACACATGATCAGCGGTTCTTGGTAGACAGTTCAGTTCAGTTAAACAGAATAGGGTACATTTTAGAGTAGAATACATTTCTTACGCCAGGGGAGAGTCTTGTTGCTCCAGTTTGTGCCACTTTATCCTATTGTTTACATAGACAACCTACAAAGTTCTACATAGACTCTTGTACTAGTACCATATCAGTGTACGTATAAGGAACAAAGATTGATGTTTTCTTCAGGCTCTATCACCTGTCTGCAGTTCTATGACTCGTCCCACATGCTGAGTGGTGCAGAGGATGGGACCATGTGTGTGTGGCAGACTGGGACATGGGAGTGTCTCAAGTCCATGAGAGGACACAAGTCAGTAACATGACAAAATATTACACTCCTTGTCCTCCTTTTTTATCCATTGATTCATCTCAGAAGTACTCCAGAAGAAACTTGAAAATTAACTTGCTTTGTAATTGTAGCATTAACCTTTTTGGCAACTTGAGTAGTCTGAGGTCGCTTGACACAAAAGTAAATGGTGTCGATAATTTTTATTTGTTGTCGTTAGTCAGTAAGGAAAATTCAACTTTGTAAATATGCTGTTTTCTTGCAGAGGTGGGATAAATAGCTTATCTGTGCACCCATCAGGCAAGCTGGCACTTTCTGTGGGCAAGGACAAAACCATCAGGTGGGTTGTGACATTGCTGACAATATTTTGATTTTGGATTTGGAGTAGTTATTAACATGTACATTTGTGTATTATACAGTTCTTGATGGTAATTCAAATGTGCTAACATTACGACATATTCTGAAATATTTGCTGTCTTTGTACCCAGAACATGGAATTTAGTGACCGGTCGGCCTGCATACACAACCAACATAAAGCAGGGTCAGTATTCATATCAATATGTTTTTGGAAGAATATGTTGTTGATTATGAGTAAGCAGTAAGTATATTTTTGGTATACGTAGTTTCAGAGACTGATCAGGACTGCCAGAACAAAGGAGTTCTTTACCAAACAACGTCATTACAAAATGGGGACTGGCAAAGGGATAAAAACTAATAATTGTTTACATGTCTTTTCCTTCCAAGTTTTAAAAGTAGTAGCTGAACTTCATTGATTTTTGTGTATGTTTTATAGTTCTATTTGAACCATATTGGTACCAAATGAATGTGTTAATTAGCCAGTGTTGGGGTCTGAACTGTGGATTTTATTGATCATGTTACCTATAATTTGACCCTAACAGTTGCAGACCTGATCCACTGGTCACCTAAGGGAGACATGTATGCTGTTGTTACTGGCAACAAGATCAGTGTGTACAGACTTGAGGTAACAGAACTCAATGCAAATTGTATTGACATTACTACTGAGACAGCAGTACAGATCTTGCAATAATAATAGAGTAGCTGCAATACCTGTAAGATCAGATAGGTGGTGTTGTCACTACAGCTTCTAGACACAGCAAATTTTGACCATTTGACAAGATTTAGTCATGATGGTTTGATGACCCATTTTGTAATTCATGACATGTGAATATCTTAGCAAAGTTCTTCACATGTCAATCTTGTTTTCATTATTTTTGCCTTTTATGTTACAGATTGCAACATAAGAACTCTTAAGAAAATCTGACATGAAGGTGCACATAATAATTTGTTAATGCATATTAAGTGTACATAATGTTGATGCTATATTTCTTTGTTATTGCAGACTGCTGGACTCAAATGTAGTTTGGATGCTGGAAGAAGAGTACTGACAATGGCTTATATTACAGTAAGTTCTAAAAAAACTGCAATCAGAATTTTACAATCAAGAAATGTAAAAATTTATTGAAAATGTTAAGATTTTGCTGTGATCTCTTCACTGCAAACTTAAAACCACCACAAAAATGCGTATTCTGTCATATGCCTGCCTAACCCCTTGTTTTAATTGAAAACTTAAAACCATGGCAAACAACCCATGTACAGTACATGTAAATCCATGTACAGTATGGTAATGTTATTACAGTTCTCAGTTGCAATCGCTCCTCTTACTCTTACTCTTAGTTCCAGTTTTACTCTAATAGAAGTTGTAACTTCCTCCCAGTATCTGAGTCAAGTTGGCAGAACCCAGCCTGATTGGAATAGGGAATGCTGAAAAAGTATTACACTTGCGACCAAATCCGACGTATCATTTGTCATCACATTCCTAATCATGATTATAAGTAGTATATAGTCCCAGAGGTCTACATTAAGTGTATTAATGTTCAAGGTTAATAATTCATTTCAGCAGTTCTTATTGGTATGGGAAATACCTCAGAAAAGATGGATGTACATTGTATTGTAATAAACGTACCGATTTCCTTGCTCTATTTGTTACAGAACACAGCTCTGGCAGTGGCTGGAGAAGACAGAAATATTCAGATCCTGAATGTTGAGACTGGAACATGTACATGTGACTTCTCAGCTCATGAGAACAGGTGGGCTATCTGCTGAATGTACTCCTGACAATGTTCCATAGTCTTCCCAACTTTCTTTATTTTACCAGATACCACACTTCTGATTCTGGCAAAGATTAACGTTGCAGACATCTCCATATTGGCAGACTGTTGGATTCTGTTATGCTTTTGGGATCATACAGCATTCTATTATACCCTTCTCATTTTAAAGTGGACCTTCAAGTCTAGCGCAAGGAGTAATCAAAGTGTTCTGTCCATTGTGTAGAATCAAGAGTCTGGTATGTGTTAGAGACCACAGAAGTGATGCAGGAGAAACAGATCTCCTGATGGTCAGCATATCCAGTGATGGCTACATTAAAGTCTGGGCACTCAAAACAGATCAGGTGAGTACCTGTATGGTTACCACAAAGTGTTGCTTACATTTTGATGTGGTGTTAATGGTATTTGGTAGAGTTCATTAGGCTGCAAATGACTTAGCCCGTCCCTGTGAGTATTGATATGGTGATGAAGTTAGAATATGACTGTAAATTTCCTGACAATATCATCTGTCACAAACTATGTTTTAACCTTCAACAACCCATGGTTGCCACAGTGCTCAGAATCTGTACTCACACACCAGGTAAGGTAGAATGCTGGAGGTTAACAACAACACAGGGGTTAACAGGTCTCTATTTTGCATGTATGATGATGTCATATCTCATAACACTCCATGGAAGGTCTGCATGTCCCTGCCAATGCTCCACACATCCTAACTTGTAGTTGGTACGTTCTGCTCAGTTGTTCCAGTAACCTTCCCTCCACAATAGCATGTAAAAAATTGTGAAGTGATGATGATTGTTAAGTCCTGGTATTCTCATGTGTAGGCATTCCTTTATGGTGTATCAGTTGGCATCGCTCTTAGGACCTCAGGGTGCATATGTGTCAAATAAAGTAGGCCACCTCAAATTGGTTTAATGCTAAATATCTGACAAAGGATGCTAGATTCATGCACATGTCATGTTCTCATGAATAAAATGTTCAGGATCAGAGTTTATGGTTGGGCATTGTCAAAAAGTAGGTCACATTGACCTTGAAGATGGAAACTAAGTTGTTGAACGTCACAATTTACTGAAATATTGACGAGGTACATGTACATGGGTGTTAATCATCTTTGAGCTTTTATATTAGCTAGCATATATAGAGAATTTAGAAGGAAGATGATGGGAAGTAAATTCAATAAGGGCTTTATTTTCTGTATCAATGGGCTATGAAATGAAGTTTTGTGCAGACTAAGAAATAACCAGAAGAAATCATCAACAACAAAATACAAAAAATGTATCTTAGTATACTTCATGAGTTGATATAAGCATTTGGCACTGGTAAGCGTCCAAATTTATCTGCAGTTTTGCTGTTTTATTCCTCGAAGGCCAATTCAATATGTTCTAATGGGCTTATTCAGAGCATCTGGATTGTATTCCACTGGTTACATAGCCACCTGTAGTAGTGAGACATCACTTCAGATGTGGAGGTGACCGTAAAGTGGAACTCTGAAACACAAATGATGATGGCATCCTCCCACCTTGTCTAGCAGCCTTGTGTGTTGCCACAAGCATTGAACTAGCTGGTAATCATGAGAAGAAATGAAAAATGTTTCACGTGGTACACTCATAGAAAACAATCAGTAAGAATTACTTTTGTTGACATTTGTAGTACTATTGAGGTGATTTGTGTGATTGAAAGCAATCCAATATGTTCAATTGGACTTGATAAGTGCACCAGCGGGCCAGCCCATTCTTTGCATAGTGAAGTCTGTGCTGGTGCTAAACATCACTTGATTGAAATCCAAAGATGACCAAGAAAATGGAGCACTGAACCACAAATGATACTGGCATTCTTCCAGCTAATCTTCCAGTCCATGTGTAACAGTCATCATCATCGTTACATGGCCCCAAATCTACAGCAAAAAGTCCTACCAACAGCCCCTTGGAGGACTAATCCATCTCACACAAATGTATGCAGCCGTGATCAACTTTTATGACTCAACACCGGAGAGTGTCAAACTTGCTTCTCATCAAGACGACCCTCCCATGATGGTTGGCATTCATGGTGTTGTTAACAGCATCTTGGGGTCATAATAGAGCTGGGACAAAATGAAGTCACCAGGGAGTAATGATCAACAGTCTGGCTTATGAGCATCAACGTTCAGAAAAATGCCAAAGGGTCTTTTCTTCACTTGACATAGAAGCTAAATATCATGTCACAACACTATGAAATGTGATATTTATGGTAATGTGGCATTTCTCACAGAGGTTTCTAATCGTTGTGATCTCTAGCTGTTAACAACTTCTACTCTTACTCAGTGATCAAATGTTTTGAATCTGCATGACGTGCACAATAGTTTGCTTTGATAACATGTGCACACTGTATTACATCTTTGCTTGATGAAGAAGCTAAACATGTCACAACACCATGAGATGTGGCATTTATGGTAATGTGGCATTTCTCACAGACTGAGTTTTTAATCATTGTGGTCTCCAAGTGTCACTGTTAACAAATTCTACTCTTACTCAGTGCTGTTATGAGTTTGCCTTGATCACATCTATAATGTTAACCATATTTCTTGATGTCGCCACAAAATATGGTTATACCCATTACTGAATACAGGTGAGGTCCCACACATATGGCACTCTAAAGGAGGTTCCATGCGATAATGAGTAATGTTCAGTTTAGAAATTTTAAACCCAACTTAACACTCCAGAGCTGTCCCAACATTTGAACACCTCTTTCTTAGGCCATAGTCTGATAAAGTCATAGAAACTTATTCAGAACCTTATCTTCAAAATGACTTCATTGCTGGAGGTCATAATGCATTGGTTCTCAATGTGGATAAAGGTCTCTTCTATTTTACCCAGCTGGAGAAAACACCCACCCTTGTTGCACAGCACAATACCACAGCACGGCTGACAGCCTTGGCTATTGTAACTACTCAGTCTGCAGAACCAAAACTTTCCACAACAAAAACAGCACAGGAGAAAAGAAAACTTCCAGAAGAAAAAGGTCAGTTCTAGTTTTTCCAATCGTACCTAGACATGATTTTGCATTGGTCATGGTACATGTAGGTACATGTATGTAATGTTTAAGCAAAGTGGGTGAAATCATATTATAGTAGCACATGACTTGGGCTTTACATTCTAGACACTTTTATTGCTCTCTTACATATATATATATATGTCTTTGATTGTAAGACAAGTATTTAAGAATTCATATCTTTCCCAACACAGAAGCAGAGCAGAAGACAGAGAAGAGAAAAAATGTGAAGGAGAAGAAAGGAGGAAAGAAGAAACTTAAGATAAAGAACTAGAAAACAAATTCATTTTGATATGTTTAGGATCTGTTTTTATTTAGTTTTACGAAAAAACTGTCATAGTCAATACAGGACTATTTGGCCCTTTACCAACTCGATCCAGTGATCTTGGCGAAACACAGCGTCAACTCAACTATGATTATTGCTACAGGGTTAGGGCATTGTCTAGATGAAAAAAATGTACAAATAGAATTCAATTTAATGACCAACTGTATTAATTCTCTAAGTATATCTGTCCATTTAGGATACCAACTGATCCTTCTCCAATATGTATTGAAATTTACACGAAGAAGATGCATGAATAGGCATTTTATCTGATTTACATTGTCACTATCTCATATGATAACTTTGGTAATCAAACTCAAGCCACATCAAGTCATTTTTTGGTTTGGAATTTGAGATTTGACATTAAAAGAACTTGCCACCAACATACCTGTATGTTATTCAATTATATGTTGCCTCAGTATTACAGGCCGCAACTTGAAACAATGGAAATGCATGTTGCTTTTATCAACAGAAAGCGGCATGATGGACATCTCTTCCCATACTGACAGGTCCTTTTTTAAGACATGCCCTGCAAAAGCAATAAAGCTTCCCTATCATTACAATCAGCAGGCTTTTAACAAAATCCAGCAGTCGGTATGTGGAAGTGTCCCAAGACAGACATGAGTGGAGTCTTAATTAGCTCAGCCAGCTATAATGATATCCAAGGGGATTCTTTCTTCCTTTATTTGTGTCAAAATATATTACGCTATCCTCAACAGTATTTTAGCCTGCGGAAAGGGCCACTTTCATCAATTTCAGTTTTTCTTGAAACAATCTGTCCACAAAACCAAGCCGAGTCTGTTGCATAGTCTCCTTAATATGCTCATCATGCTTTGTATTCCCAATTCTTTAGCATTGGCAGAATATCACAGTTGGTATTTTACTTGATATATAAACCACAAGATAATGTAAACCTGTAGTTTAGACAATCATTTGCCATTGATCAACACAAGAAGAAGGAATGACACAAGGGACTGAGGAAAATTACTGCCTGATGACAGTGATAAATTCCTTTTAATTAGATTGGCAAGATGGGAATATTGATTGATATGTGTTGGTAGTACAATGGGACTACTAGGTCAGTGATAATTACATGTTATGAGCTACAATCAGTGGATAAGATGGAAGAGTAGGTAATGGTAATATCTTATGGCTACATATGAGATAAATAATAGAAGACTGGTTAAGATGTAGCATAACATGGATTCCAATAGAGGATGGGAAGTGATAGAAATATCATTTACTCATCAGGTCTGCATCTATGTAGCCGGTATAACCGCCCGCGTAACACACCAGCTTCGCAGGCACGCGGCGCGGCAGCAGCTGGTGATATTACACTGAATGAGCTGTCACACCTAACTTTTACACATTTGCAAATGTTCTTTAAAACTATCCAGGTCAGTAATATCCACAAAGAGAAGGGGAACATAAGGTGCAGTACAGGCTTACAAAGCCATCAATATATTGGTGAACACAGTCATTATGTAATACATTATGTAATTCACGCCCGGTATTTGTGTTTTTACTTCGCCTCAGGGTGCTGATATCGGTGATAATATCTTCAAACTTCCCACCCACCCCCGTAAAAGCAACGCTACAGGTGTGTAGTGTGTGAGAGACACTACAGCCAACGGGTTCGTAATATGAACCCTTGACATGATGCATCATAACTGTGGATTTTTCCGACCGGGTGTTTCCCACGTCTATGAAATAGCTACTGGCTATAAAAATATTGACTAATGTTGATAATCTCACATCGGGCATAGTTAGAAAAAGGGTTTCCCTTTCTGCAACAGATTCTGGTTAAGCCTTTTTGACAATTGCGACAGGAACATTCATTCGTCGATTTGCGTAACTTTTACTCATTAAGTTACTGTATTGTGTGTTTGCCAACCTTTTTGTGATCAATAGGACAAGATAAGTGGATAAGCTCCTGCACCGACCACATCTTAATGTGTCGTGTGGCGGCAGGGCCCTCAACGGGACGGATTAGTAACCACCGCCGCAAAATCATTCGCAAGCCGAGACCATAAATCGAGCGGGCCCAATTTTCCCATTCGACAGCTTGAATATGTATCGAATCCCTGGTGTCTGCTCTCGGCAGTTATTTATGTTGTGAGTTATCTGAAGGTGCGTTCCCACAGCCATCCTACAATCTCATTGCTGGTGCTTCTATGTGGAGAACCCGGATGTCTGGCATCACGTGTCATCTTTATCGGATCTCCAACAGCTCACGGTGAGCTGATTAACACAGATGTTGCAACTGTTGCGGTAGCCTCTTCTTCTGGTGTTGGCGACGATCTCAGCTGCATTTATACATTCATTGACTTTTAGAGGTTACTCTTCGAACGGAAGCTTCGGGCAGCTGGACGCTTCTGCTGAAGCAGTCTCTGGACATCCGCTACCTGCCAGAAGCCGCAACAAGGTGTCTGCTTCCATGGCGGGCTGCACGCACGGAGGTGTTGCTCATTGAAAAGATCGTCTCCATCGCCGCTCCGCTTATCAAAATCTCAGGTAGACCGGAAGATATTTCTCTGTTCTCTACAGCACTCTGAGATTTCCAGCGTCAGAAATATCGCAAGATCTCGTGCAAGGTGAGGCAAAACTTTAGAAAATGGCCATCATTGATAGTGGAACTTCTTAGAAAATATCTAGTGTACTTTTATCCCAACATCCAAGATTTTGTCAGAGAACAAAGTGTTGGCAATGTGTTCGATACTAAAGCATCTGTCTGTAATAACCACACCGTTATTACACATTGAAGGAAGGAGTGTCGGTATGCGTTATGTATCGATGTAAAGTACGGACATGGGCAAGGGGTGCGGTAGAATGGACTCAAATTGTAAAGGCATTATAATGATCTCCAACTCGGATGAAACTGCAGAAAAAGAATCTTCCCCATCACGTTCTCAGTCAAATATGTTCCTTTCGTTACCTATCCAGTAAGGTTTCAATGTGTTTTCATTGCGCATTGAGATCACGGCAAATTTGTTCCAGGTGGCACTTCAAGGATTTGTCATATGCACATAGCACGCAATTTTGTAGAAAGTGTGATGGTAGGAATATGGGTACCTTTGAATGTGGTTGTGAATGAATGTCTAAAGCTTTTACTTTAAGTGCGAAGTGCGGTTATGTCATTGTAGGTTGTGTCACGCTTGTGCTGCGGGGCCTTTAGGAACATGGAATTTGTCAGAATGATCCATATTCAGTGATTTGAGGCGCCAGAATGACCGGATCTGTGCATTTGTTTGAAGTGAAATTGATATACATGTACATGTACACTCATTCATGATGCATTGCAGTTGTGGAGCAGAGAATGTCTTAGTATCAAAGTCAAAGCGGTGTTCATTTTTCCTTATAGGAATAAGGTTCGGCCTTCCCAGAGCATTCAGTTGACATAAAAATGACAGAAAAGTCTTTATCGTCATCAAATGGTCTACGTATGTATCAGAGATCTTAAATCACTATAGGGAGAGAAAACCAAGCGCACAGAAACGTAAAGACACAAAACCTAGATTCACGATCAAAAAGTGCGCCGTACGACAGATCATCCACGAATGGTCATCATGACATGAATGGCCATCCCTCGTGGAAAATTCATAGGTACGCGTGTTGATTTTCTGGCTGGGAGTCACAATTCTCTCGCTACGCTAGCTATTCCATTGAGTGAAACGGCATCGCTATCTGTGGTTATATTGGTATAGGACGATCTTTCGGTCACTGTAGTCGCTAAACGCACAAGGGACGCTGACCATGTTCGTAATTGCCCCGCCTTATTCAGAAAAAAAATACAGATGCAGCTTATTTCATAAATCAGTCAAACATATGTAATAACCTTAATTGTCTACTCGTTATTCATGTCGAATGAAGGATGTTCACTGACGTGGAAAGGGTTCTACATGACATAATTGCACTGTTGGGACATGTGCCAAACGGTTGTGTAGTCACGATATGTTCTATGCTTGAAAGAGTTGTGAAATATTTCGTGCACTTCACGATAAACATAGAACTTCTGTAGTTTATGCTAGCCATACACGATCTGGCCTAACACCACAAATCACTGGTAAAAGTTGCGTTATTAACATCCTTACTTTGAAACAAAAGCACGAAACGTTATCAAATCATAGCCAGCAACTAATGCTTCATTAACCACACAGGGAAAGCAAATGGTCCCGAAGTCGCGAAAAATTATCACAGTCAAGGTTATATCGTGGTAAAATCGATTTTACCGCTGTGTACAATAACGCAGGGCACACCGGAGGGTGGGGTCATCCGGATCAAATGTAACGTTCCCTGCGGTGGAGTCAGGTGTAGCGGTGTCTTTCTTTGCTTAGAGCATTTCTGGTGACAGCTTTTGCATTATAAATTGAGATATCCCCATCAAGAGCTAGCTTCAAGAGTCTTGGGTTGCCACGGCAAAAATGTACCAAATTTACATTACAGGAGCAAGCATTTCAGCATGATGGACCAATTAAGTATTTGATTTTCGAAATGAAATGACAGAATTAGCTAATTGAGATATCTGTATTGCTGGTTTTCGTCAGTCTTCATGCACGGATTTCCCTGTTGTGCCCCAAGTACTCAATCTGCCCCTCGTAAAGTATTGGTAAGTTTAGTATACTTACTTCCGGTGAGCCTGCCAAGAATTGCCAAACCATTGGACCGGATCCAAGCAGGATTTGCCTCCAGCACAACCTAATATAAAACTCCCGCTCAGAGACTATTAACTCGGGCGTTAATGATGCGTTTCCATGAGCAAGGACATACCTGTTGCTCTAGGGGTACTCCATTTGCTTTTCAAGGCTTCAAACTAATAGAGAGTTGCTATAAATTAGACAGGTTCGGCGCGCAATAACCATATTTATTTATGTGTACTAATAAAGCAGTAGTAAGCTATCACGGGTACGTCTGGGTAAGTGCTAACATTAAAATTATAATTTATCTTTGGCTTTCTTTGGATTTAAGCGTAAATCCTACGTATCCTCATGGTATCCTGCGGTTATGTAATCGTGATGGAAACTATTTCACTGATGCTTTACCATGAGATTGCCGAAGGTAAGGCGAGGATGCATTTGTCTTTCCCATACCGTAACACATCTACAGTACGCCCCTTTAGTTTTAAGATCATGGTCTCTTTGAGCCAAATACCACAAAGGAGGCGTTAAGATAGGAATGTTTTCCAATTGACGTTAAAAAAGATAAGCAGTGACTTTTTGAAACCACGGGACGTCCATCACTATGCTTGAATTATGATCGAAGAACCCGTTAAAGTTGTGTGATAGTATGCATGTATATATGTGTCTTGATGCAACGTGGAGACTGCTTATCTGAGGATAGTGTTGATACCACTTTAGGTATCTGCAAGTGGTTTGAAACCCTACTGTAGAAAGATTTTTCCTGCACTTCATGATAGAGCTATCTATCAGGGTGGTGCAAAACGCTTTAAACGCAAACAGCTGGGTGCCGATCTATGCGCGGATAAAGCTCTCAGCATCTAAATGAAAGCGCCATAGACAGATCTTTCCACACGAACGGTGCAGCAATTAACGCCGATCCTGGTCAAAGACCGAAACAGAAGCAGTTTACAAGAAGTTATTGCTCACATCGATGTGCTGTGACAACAGAGGTACAGGTCAATAAAAGGATTCTGAGGGCACCGCTGGAAAGGTTTCAATTTAGCCCAGATCGATATAAGAGGAAAAAAGCTCCCCAGCCGTACGGAGAATAAATTGATTGGCTTTAGTGTGTAACAATCTCACACTTGGAATTGAGTGAAAGGGGCACAGAGGCAGTTGAAACCCGGCGATGGTTGCTGATCGAGGTAATCCTCGAAATTGAGCTCCTTCTACTGATAGTGTATGTTTATATCTATACTCAAGCTGTGGCATTATTGCAGGTAAATGAGGCATGCAGCAAAGCGCTTGGAACGTAGCTTAAGCAATAAGAGCTAGTCCACACATACAGACACGCACACAGACAATGGGCACAGAGATTGACATAATATCCCGCCGCTGTATTATGTAATAGCGGCGCGTATCAATAAAGCGTCTGTCTACTATATGGACGGAACATTTTTAACATGAGAAGTTAATTTCATTCCTTACAAGTTACACACATCTAGTATCTTTGTTCCTTTTCGTTTTCTTTACGTTGAGTACAATTCACGTTGATTTCCCATCCATGTTTTCTATTTTGCCTACACAACACTCTGCCAGTCACCCAGCGAACGGGCGGTTACCCCATTTGAAATAGCGACAGCTACGCATGGCAGCCTTTCCACGGGGAAGCGCAAGTAGGTCGAGCATCGGTCACATTTTATCACTACCAAAGGTTCAGCACCAAAGACAGGTCCAATGATAACCAACAACCGCGCTGTTCCTCGTTCATTATAGGAATGGTCTCACTGTTTGAAATATATATAATCCCATATCCCTTTTCGTCAGCTATACATCTTGAATTTTTATGGAAAAAACGGTGTCCATTTGGATTCAAGACGGTTTGCAGGTCCAGTATATCAACTACCAAGTTGTAAGGTAATGTGAAATTCAGTTATGAAGTATTGAAGTTATAAAGCATTGAAATCAATGCTTCGGTGACTATGTTACCAAAACTAAGCCCTGGATCTTACATAATTTTCAGCGACCTCCAAGGTAACTGCATGTGCACAGTCTTGAAGCCCAGGTTTCAAATGAGTGGACATATTTGTTTCTCTGACATACCATACCACCCACGTGACGTGGTGTGTTTTTGTACTATGAATTCTTGCTTGCAGCTGCTGTAGTTGCTGTACCTGCAAATCGTACACGGTGAAATGCATTTCTAGGACGGTGTAATCAGCCCGCACTATTATCCAGTGTTAGGAGAGTTGGCAATGCACACGTCTGATATGGATTCTCTGTAATAGTTGGGTATCTGCATCATCTACTTAGTCGATACCTTAGATTGGGTGATACGACAAAGTCAATTCAACACATTTATTATCGGAAGTACGTATCCGGAAGAAATTTGACACTGTAGAATTAGTAACTTTACAGGTAAGTCGTGGTAAGATAGAAAAAAGATAACCGTTTGTCGCTCTTCAATGGACTTAAAAGCAGGTCTGTGATATCCTGATTTAAATAGAAATTTGCATTAGCACCACATGGAGATCAATAGAAACAATCAAGACCTGTCCCCGGCAACATGTGCCTAATGTCATTATCAATCCACAAAGACCATATGTATATTTACAAAGACCATGCTCTTTCTGCCAATTGATGGAGTCAGGGATAAAAACTCAGCTACTTGTTTTGTGTTTCAAATGTGGACGAAGCTTAGAGGTTATGTGTATGTGTATGTGTATATATGTATGTGTGTGTGTGTGTACGTGTGTGTGTGTGCGTGTGTGTGTGTGCGTGTGCGTTTGTGTGCGTGCGTGTACACGTGTGTGTGTCTGTGTGTGTGTGCAGTTGTGTGTGTAAAAGTTCTGCGCATGATTTCAAGACCCCATTTAACAATTAGATGGTTTCTTAAGATAATTGGGAATCGATGGTAATCCTATCTAACTCTCCAAAAAGTGACGTTAAAAAGGGTGGGTCAATCGAATATTTGGATGCGCTTTCCTGACATATTGAAACATGTGTCTCAAAGATGCTGAGTTACCGCAACTATAACATTTGTCTTCATTCCCTTGTGGCTGAAATGTATTGAACAGTCTGATGGTGATTAAAGATCGTTTGGTCCTTTCCGCTCTGTTTGAACTGTTCATAAACTAGACTACTCTGACTTGATCATATGGCCGAAATACACGTGTGTATCAAAGTTCATCTGTTTCCCCAAAACAAATTTGCTACCATACTATGAAATGAGCAAATATATGCTGAAGGAAGATGTATAAAAGGAATACTACTGTTGTAGTGTATCGAACAGTGTGATGGTGATCGTAAAACATACCTATATTGTCTTACAATCACTCCTTACAGAGTAGACTTTTTATGTTTGGTGCAAGCAAGGACGTTATATGAGATCTCATATAACGTCCTTGGTGCAAGTGACGATATGCATACTACAAAAGATGATAACCCTCGTGGTACAGATTTAAGTTCATTGTATGTTATCGATAGGATTCAACCTGCTGCCTATCACTATAACCATAGTAAAGTGCGTAAGATTAAAATCATTGGTTGGCCACTTTGTGCGGTTCGTGTTGTGCACGCAATATGTTTGGTACAAGTGATCTTTACCATGTGTATCAGTAAATGTAAACTAAAAATATATTTCGAGCTCCGTTTGCAAAGTTTGTACATTTGTCAAAGAAGATTTTTAGAAATAAAAATGAAATAATTGTTTGGCTTACGATGTTCTTTGTCATTTGTTCACCTTTCCCGACCACAACTAGATTGTTCACCATTCCTTACCACAATTAGGTTCCACAATCAAGGACACTTTGTTGACTCCATCAGTTTTAAGGTGCCCAGAGGATGGCATCCATATTCACATCAGTTTGGCCTTACCCCACAATTCAGGAGGGAGGGGGGTGAAACCTGTCCGGCTGATAATCTATGATGCTCTCCAAAGGAACGGAACGGGCTCGTATTTTCTCATCAGATTGCTCAAGAATAGACTAATTGGGTCCAAGTGAGGCTCATCCGATGATCACGTTCCGCCCCATCAATACTGCACTGAGGCCAATGCAGACTCGTGCCTACCAGGTGCGGTTTGTCTAGTTCATTGTGCAAACAACAGCTTTTACCTCGAATCGGTTTGAGGTAAATAATAGCCAATGATTAATCTCCATTATAATATCGGCAAATGCATTGAACGATTATTAATTGCCCAATCATTTGTCTACATCATTTATGCGGATATGTAGCTGGTAGATGGGCATGTCGCTACAAAATCAATACAGCATATATCAATCATAGAATCATCGCTGTATGCATGTATGGGACACCACTAGTGTGTGCTCTACATACTAGGAGAATTCCCACTAGTATCGTGTGTAATGTCAGTGCCTGCCAGGCAGGATTGTCAAAAGTTCCCCAGAAATATTACTCGTATGATTAGACTCTTTAAGCAAATGTGAAACAGCTATTAGGAAGTCATGACGTTAAATTTTGGGATATTGAGAATTTGATTTCAAATGTACAGTTATAATAAGTTCAAATTTGACCTGTATGAAAGAATACCTTTCTTGTACAGCTAGCCAAATTCTTCATAGTGCGCATCGAAGACCCTGAAGGTGTGGCTATCGTTCACTTAAGTCCCCGACGGCCCCAATCAATATTCTCTGAAGAAAAATTGCTCTTGAATCCGATCATGCTCCTTTGTTTTATGGTAACAAGGTTGGAGGCATTTTTCTGTCTATCTATCGTTGTACCTATCTATTTTGTCGATTTTGTCTATCACAAGTAATGCAATTGTTATACTTTTTTTCTTTGTTTAATCGGGTAATTCACTACCAAAGTTCAGCAATGAATTCAGGCAATTTTGCTTTGCGGCATAAGCACCCATGTAGCGTGTAATTACAATGTCCACCGCCCAGTAGCTATCTGTGGATGTATCGATGTAAGACTAGAAAAGGGCTTGGTAAAAACACAACCTTCTTTCTTCAACTTTGCGCACAGGGAAATAAATATAAGGACTTGTCCTGTGCTCATTTTAGGAGTGGGGCTTAAATATGGACATACGAACATATGGACATATGGACAATGGTAACATACTGGTTCTTCTGGCTTATCTTGAGTACGTTTTGCTTATTAAGTTTCACAGTACATGACTAGTAGAATAGTGCAAGAGTCTCTAATGGTTTACTATTGTAATATTACAGTATGAGAGACAAACAAGAATAAGAGATATAGTGGTATGAGATAGTGACCGTTGTGTATTAACATGTCGAATGTCGGACGCTTCGGTCTTTACCAACTCGTCCTATGGCTAATGCTGCGGTCACATTTCCAAACCGGGATCCGGCCGGGATGTTTGTGGAAAGGAAAAATGAAATCGTTTATCATATATACATATAGAAAAATTATGCTCATGACTAAATTTTATCACGTTCGATGTGTTTTGTTGTCATTTATTTGTACATTTCGTTGCTGAAAGCTGCCTGGCCGGACCCCAGGTTGGGAAATGTGACCAAAGCACAATCAGGCTAGTTCGGCCCAACACCATGGTTAAGTAGTTACCGTAACCTAAACCCTAACTTAGTCCTGGCCGATTGGACTGGGCCGATTTGGCAGAGGGCCGAATCGTCCTGATCCCCCACAAAACGGGACCTATATTAATCGATTACAATGTATTATCGTTATATCGCTGCTCTATTGTTGATCATGACGCACAGTGATTTCCCTAAGTGCAGTTTGGCGTGTTACAGGTGTCCGGCTCGGCACGGATTGGGCGGGAAGGCGTGACCATGGATACATCATTCATGACGCTTCAACCTCGCAACCTAGCAGCTTAGCTACTCCGTGGGCCCCGCATCATCAGGTGAGCAGCGTCTTTTGTCTTTCGTTTGTCATCTCCGCAATGGTACCATGATTACAGTACAGTAACCGTACAAAATGTTGTAGTTCAATGTGCAACTTCTGTGGAAATGGGTATTTTCAATTGTGGGAATAGATTCAGAATACGTCAATAGTTACTGCCGATTTTGAGATCTATGGATGTTAGGTAGCTTCGACCAGGAAACATAACCATACAGGCAGGCGTTTGAAGAACCTTACAGAACTGTGACAGTGAGCATTGACAGAGGTCCTCAGGAAGTCGTTTTGCTTAAGTTTATAAATGTCAAAAATCACACCGTCACTGGATTCTATGGTGATCGGCTTTTGGGTAACATGCAAAGGTATGCCTGATAATATGGAGCGACAACCGTTTTTGATCCGGTGAATTCCGATATTTTCGAGATAAAATGGGATGGAAAGTAGATTGAACTATCATGCAGCAATTCTAATTATCACTGCATTATTTTGCTTCGCCATACTCCAGCAAAAATTGATTCAATGAAAGTGGAGCAAGCCTTCCTCTCTAGCCCACCTGACTGTATACATGTTTTGTTGAGACAGGTTGTATTGGCCGGGGGTATGCTTCCATGGGTGCAATATTTCATGGGGTGGAGAATGTATGCTTACTTGCTACCACATCATAGTGATACATCTGTTTGCATACACGAACATAAGCATATAGCTGTTGTGTGCATCCAATGATTACTTGCTTTCGGCGAATCCTCGCCAAAAGACATTGAATCCTAACCAAGAAAGGCAGTGTGACACTGAGCTATAGTGTCACTTTGTCACGGCGTGAAGCCAATTACTCTGAATATGTACGCACACACACACACACACAAATTAGGCTGTACTGGAATTTGCCATGACCAAAATCCATTAATGCAGTCCTGTGCGTGTGTGATGATTTACATAACACGCACAATATACTAGTAGACTGTAGGCACAGCACAACACCATTAAGAACTGAACTGGGTCAACTTTCTCCCCTTAGAGACAATCTCTTTTGTATGACATTGCAGCCTATTCTCTCTCCTGGGTGGTTAAGCAACGGATAATTTCTTGGGAATATTCTATCGCTGTAAGACAGTGTACTGTTAAGCTCCTGGTATTTCCATACTGAATGCTTTTGTCTATTGTGTTTTAAGCCAAAGAAAGTCCACGTTCTATGGCACATTAATTACTTTTCAAACAAATCAGTCGTTCATTCTAAAATGTCAACATAAGACCTGTAATGTCAGCGTAGTTCACCAAGATAAAAGATCCTTCAATTATTCACGAAGTGCATTTTCTTCCTTTTAGTCAGTAATGACTAATGTGAATATATGGTAAGATGGACCTCATTATGTCTGTGTTGTTAATTACTGGTCGAGTGGTGAGCAATAATGCAATGTAATGTTTGGCGATCTCGACAATCCCATTACAGGACTTCTTTTCCCACATTTTCTCTCGATCGGCTAATGTGACTTCACAATCAACGTTTTATCTGTTGTAATTCGATTTAAAATCAAAACAAGGTAGTCCTCCACACATTGATTCAGATATATATTTATGCGTGTATCGAATCTTTACGGACCTAGCTTATTCAAATATACAGCCACCTATCATAAGGTCGCTATGGTCGTGTTTACATCCTATTACATGCACATTAAACAGTACTGATGAATGAGACCATGTTAGATAATTAAAAACCAAATGCAGATTTTAAAATTACAATCAGCAATGGAAGCCGTTATTTAGATACGTCCTTTAAGATGTAAAAATGAAATATGGATGGACGCTTGAGATAATATTGATGAAAAATTGATGACCTGATAAAGTAGTCAATCATAAAGAAGATCATCGCTATCAGCGTTAGAATTAAATTTTAACATTAGATCTTTGCTAATAAATTTTGCAAAGACATATTTATTTGTGGGACCAGGAATGATGGATAAATTAAAGTGAAATGGACAGAAACTACATAAAGAAACTGCGAATGATTGTTCAGGCAGTAGATAAAGCAGTTTCAACAGTGTGAACTATTGACCCGTACAAGCTTAGAAAATTACACCAACGTTTTCATCCACACAGATATCCCAAGACGCCCCATTCTTTAATTAGCAATTACAATGTTTAATGGGGATTTCGTGATGGATGATGTCTGTGTAATTCGTGGTACTAAATGTAGTTTATCTGGTAACACTGCTAATGTTGTTTAGTGCCTTTCAAAATGTCTTCAACCATTTTGGTTTGGCGGTTCAACATTATCTTGATGCACAAATAAGATCATGTTGACTAATGTTCTCTATAATGGTTGTCACTAGCAACATACACTGCAACAGATGTTCTATTGAACCCCCCATTGATTAGTACAAGAACACATAAAACGACTTCGAGAAAAGCCTGATTACACAAAATGTTTTCCAAGCGCTTGTTTACGAATCGATTAGGACATCCATATGCAAAGATAATGTACTAGAGACTTAAGAATACGTACATCACAAAAAGGAGTTCAATTATTCAAATTACGGACCAGCTATTCAAATTATCAAAATCGTTAATTCTCTACGGTATACAGTGCAAAATATTCACGGTACCTTAACAGATAACAACCAGTTGCAATTTTTTCCTAGATCAAGGTAATATTGCTTCGAATGATACAACACTATTTGACAAATACACGAATCACAGAGAGTATCGCCTACAGCTTAAATAGTTGATGTAACGAGGTCTCATGGGAGAAATAGTCTTCAGCTCAAATGCTATCCCCACAGGCATGCAGGTAAGCCACAGGGATGCTTCTCCGGAAAATGGGTCAATGGGAATCGATGTAGTCATTATTAAAGACGTCGTATAATTTGTTGTAGTAGTAGTAGTAGCCTGGTTTATTTCCATAATGCAGCGACATGGATTGAAAGCTTTTTTTTTGCTGAATTGTACAGCTCTGCTGTTACAATAGTTTTGACTGTACAGTCTCATTTGAAACCTATTTGGATCTGAGATTTACACTATCTTGCTAAAAAAATAGTGTGTGAGCCCCAGCATTGTTTATGACTGCCAAAAACGCTTCTGGCCTCTGAGAATTTTAGCTATGATTCAGGCGTAAGCGCATCTGGTTTACGGTAAGTTTTTTTTAATACAATAACAATAAAGTGTGGAGATTCAATAGAAACAACTTTCAAAGAAAAAATAATGGGGGTTGTCTGAAGAAATTTTACGGTTTACAGGCTTTCGGTTGATATGTTTACTGAAGTGACCTCTGGGATTTGCCCATATATATCCCCTATAATTTTGGATGCACGATGATGATGATGATGATGATGATTTCCATATAAAGCAGGACCAGCAAAGTAGTTCCCAATCGTGTACGTATGTATAAATACTACTCACCCAACTAACTAGCCTAATCGATACACTATCAAAATTACCAGGCATTAACCCAAACATAACGATACCTACGTACTGATGCACAGCTAGCAATTCCTTTCTGAGAAATCATACGAACGCCAAACATTGGATATTTGTTCATGTAGACTTTTTTTGTAGTCTAGATTTAAAAAAACAAATTGGCACTGCCTTGCAAAAAGAAAGTAGGGCAATCAATGTGAATGAAGGGAAATTCACCGTAATCATGGCAAATCCTGTATACTACAAGTCGGAAAATTTTGAGCAACTACAAAGACAACAGTGATTACATTCTCGTTAAATTACTGTTGGTTTGAATCTGATCTATCCCGGAGGGCACATTCAAAATATCCTCAAAGGGAACGTTAGACTTACAAGGAAATTAATCGCTGGAAAGCTTTCAGTCGGAATAGCTAAAATGTGTGCGTATTTACGTGTCTTATTACACGCTTTACTCCGTGAGCATGAGGATGTGTCCCCCGCACATGTCAGTCAGCAGCGGCACGATGACACCCATCGGCTAGACAATACAGTCCTGAAAAGGTTAATCCCTCCGGCGGACCGACCGGATAGCTGTTCTAAGCCGCGGATCGTTCAGCTGCAACAGGGATGACGCAATGATTATTAAACATGTGATAGGAAAACATGTAAGGCACCCCGGATAATGTCTGGAGGTATTTATGTTTACAATACTAATGTTGGTAAGCTGAAGTCAGAGAGATACCATTCAATTATGTACAATTAGGTCAACATGCATATCAGTATATCTTATCTGCTTTATGACATACAGTTTCGTTATTGCCTCCTACACTCGGCTTGTGATAGCTATTGATATCTAATAGAAAGGCAGACCTCTGGATACAACGTGATGGATCTGAAACAGTCGATGCCTTTCAGAGCAAACAATCTTGAAAGCATCAGGCACAATCACGCCAGTGGGTACGACAGGGAATCTTGGCGCCATCTTGGCTTTTACATTCTGTCAGGCATAAAAGTTCGAGGTATGTTTGAGGTACGACAAATTGGTTGAAAGCAAGTGTAAGACGTTCGTCTGCAGCTTTCGTCAACTTGAAGGACTTGGTGTTTCAAAGTCCCTGTTGGAATCCAGATCATTCTGCTGCAGGCAGCATGTATGGCCATGGATGGTACGTTTGCAGATCTCAGCTGAAGCACCGTCCACAAATTATAGTCAACAGAGGCAATCTGTAAGAGAAAAAGTTCAGAGAGAGTATGACATCCAGGGAGTATGATTGAAAGCGTCACGAAAGTCCGAAAGCACCCAGGTAAAGGTTACGGTATCTGATGGCAAAAGCAATCCATCTGCACCGTATATCATTGGTATTGTCGACAACTGAGTGACTATATCGCTTTCTGGGTAGCCAAAGATGGATAGGAGGAAAAACTTTACTTTCAAGTAGAAAGGAGTTGAAGTTTTGTTCCTTAAGCAATGGATGACAACATGTACTCTGCTGGCGACTGAGTGCTACAGTCAGAGGGCATTTACCTACAAGCGACTGCCGAATGTGGAAACATCAGTGGAAAAGTTCCTTTCAAGTTGAAAGCAAGTAAAATCAAATATGTCTTCAACCAGAAGAATACAATTTGCCCTTGATTGTACAGTGCATATGGAAAGGACCTGGGGCCGTGGTAAAAAGCACTTGAAAAGACATCAATGCTCTCCCGGTGAGTATTGGGACTCTGCCAAGTACACCGGAGGAGCGGCTTTTCCCTTCAACCGTCCAGCAGTCACGGTGTCTGGCTGTGAAGGTTGGACAGTTACTTCCTAATTGGAGTACCGATTGGATTGATGAAGCAATTGGATCATCGTCAAGATGTCCAATAATCTTACTCAACTCATACCTCAAGTCATCGCATACCAATGACCATGCTTCAGAGTAATACTGTAACTTTCAACACAAAAACTTATCCAACTCTGATTCAGAATGACTTTAACCAACACGGATAAACTTGACTCGCTGGCTGGGTTGTAACGTATGCAGTTTGCTGTAGTCACGACTCATATGGTTGTCGATGAAGATGCATCTCAGTGTGTTGAAAAGAAAAGGAGCAGTAAAGGAACAGCTTCTCAAAGGAACATTGATAGAAATTGGTATTCTCTAAGCAGAGGTTGGGTATAGTAGTGGCCGGAATGAGGAAACGGTAAGAAATCCCGGTCACTAAGTATCTCCCGACCCAACCTCTGCATGTAGAATAAGAAGTCGGTGTTGCAGAGGCGGCCACCACTAAATCTGCACGTCGCTTCATGTGTCGTTCATAGTGGCTTGGAGATGTAGGACAACTGCATCATAACTGTAACTTTGGCTGTAGTAGCATGTGCATATAGATGGGAATTCCACCAGGACGCATATTTCTGGCGTCTAATCGGTGATTCATAACACGTAAGGAATTACTCTCCCTCCAGACGTGTGCTTGCCTATGGCCGTGTGTTGAAGCTGATTATTCTGGTGTAGGTAAATCAAATCAATGATATATACCTCGGAGCTCGCGATACTTCTCTGTCGTGTAGGTTCCAAATCTGTTTGTGTCTTCGTAGTAATGTATTACTTTGTAGACCAATTCTGAGAATGTATTGTTCAGAATATCACCTCATTAATCGAAAGGTCCATGATAGATGCAAGTTTTCTGTACATGTCCCAAGTGCTGTAAGGCGTTACAGAAATGAAGATACCAAACATTGCCTGGTGAACTGGAATTAAACGTAACATAGATGTGTCTTATATATGTATATTTTTAACTAAGTGCAGAATAGGTTTTGTTTTATTGAAGCTTGAAACTGTGAGCAACTACAAAGACCATCGTTGTTACATTCCGGTCTAATGAATGACCCATTCGCGGTCCGGTCTCTC
Organism: Branchiostoma floridae x Branchiostoma belcheri; assembly: GCA_019207045.1. Taxonomy (NCBI): domain Eukaryota; kingdom Metazoa; phylum Chordata; class Leptocardii; order Amphioxiformes; family Branchiostomatidae; genus Branchiostoma; species Branchiostoma floridae x Branchiostoma belcheri. The sequence continues at coordinate 10,301,091 of CM033025.1, read as the reverse complement.
CCAGAGGGCGGCATCTCACTTAATTTTGCCCACAGAAGTGCAGATCGGATTAACTTTGTTTTAAGACCCATAACCCGTGCGGTGCCGGCTCTCTGACCAAATTGTAAGACAAATTTATAGCCGCAATTCCATTCCATGACCCCTATCCGATTTAATAGGAACTTTAGCCTATATATTGCCCGAAGAGGTCAGTACAATTTCCATATAGGGTGCACCGGACAAAGACATGAAAGATGGATATATATGCTGTATCTAGACAAAACACCCGCTGATATGCAGCTGGCCAAATAACCTTATTATCGAAGGGACGTTTTGCGTATAGCACACGGAGATAAGGTAGTTATTAAACACGGGAGGCAAACAAGAAAAGGAGATTGATACAAATGCTGGTCCTCAACAAATTGGCCAGTGCAAAGGCCAAAGCAGTAAAGCCACTACTAAAACATCTACAAATCACTGGGACCTAGTCCGTGATGGGTTGGAAAGTGCGACAATGGTACCGGACACAGTGTAACATATCCCATACAAATAGAAGCAAGAAAAAATACATTCAGCAGAAAAGCACGAAAACACTTCACAAAGGTTGACTTCTAGAATTGAAATTTAATTACCTTTACGTACACTTACCACAGAGCCCAGGTTTGTCAATAGAAAATATACATGATGCATATGTCTGTAGTTCTTTCGTTCCGGAAATGCCGAAGTTCTTTGATCTGAAAAGGGATGTTTCATTGCACCGGACTTATAAAACTATCCTAGTATGACTTTCATTACGTAGAGGTCATTGCCTCATTGTCCTCTGTTCAGCAATAAAGTTGTGCTCAGATTTTCTTCTCTCCATCATGACTACATTGACCTAGCTTCCTCTGGTTATCACAACTGCTCTACCTCATAGGCAGAGTTACATGTTGGGTTGGTTGGTTACCTCTTATGCGTATTGTTTGCTAAGTTTTCCATTGTTGTTGATTGACATGAGTGCAGCTGAGTCCATGATCTCTTGCCCTGGATTTGTCCCACACATGGATTAGAGGGATAGTCGAAGGCTTTACGGATAAACTCACCAGTGGACGAGGATTACACTAACTGATGAAACCTTTATTGTCCTTTCTTGTCTTGAGTATAATGATTGAGGAAGACATAAGCTTAAATAAGTAAAAAGCTGATTACATCTAAGGATACCATGCTTAACCAGTACTGTAGGTATCCAAATTGACATGAGCAAAACAGCAAAACATTATCTTAACAAGATTTTAGACGGATAGCCCACATGACAGGTCCCAGATAGATGAAAGCACAGTTTGATTCCTACATGAACATCATTCTGCTCTTTTGAAGCTCCTACCACTCCTTACCATCTAATGCACAAAGATACACAGTACAGTAGCTTTGTTCAACTCTTCCAAAGAAAGCCCCCATAGGTCATGTATTGTTCCAAACGCCACCTAGGGTATGAGTGAAGTGCACATCTCAGGTTTGAAGATGAACGGTGTACTCCAGGGACCCGGACTACAGTGATTTATAGATATGGACAGAATAGCCCACAGGTAAACTCAGCCATATCTTTCACATTACATCCCGACACGCCTGCTTCTGTAAATGATGCCATGCACGTACGGACGGAATAAACAAACCAGTGCGTCGGAACTATTAAGTCAGAAATAAAGATGGTAACGGATAAGAAAGAAGTATCTAATGTATTCCCCTACGACGCGGGCTACAGCTTCCTTAATTGACAAAATATTCATTTTACAACAAGCTTTTTTGAATGCACACCACTCTACTGCACCTGGAATGATGCCCACTCATTCCGTAGCGCGATGGATGAGTATATGGAACTGTTTTGACACATTTTTGGCGTTCTGGCCCAGCCTAATTCCAACTTGTCAATATTTCAGAAGACACCGGCTGATTGCATCTTGAAGAACGGCATCTGTCTGTATCTGTATCTGGTCACGGCAGTTGGAATTATAGACGATAAAAACCTGCATAACCTCAAGCTAGTGATCACACTGCATTCAAACCTCAATTTTGAAAACTTAAGCCATTGATATAATCAATGAAGGAAACTTCTAACAAGCGTGCATCGCTGTAGTTCTTCTCCCGAACGCTAGATTGTGTTGATTTTGACGCCCCTGCTGTGATGATGTGCACTGCTCTGGTATGGGCAGTTGTTACTGATACCATAGAAGGGTTAGTCACTTGTTGGATAGCTCACGTATTGTTGGACAGCTCTTAAGTCATTACCCCGTGCATGTATTTGACAACTGAATAGTAAAGCACCTTGAAACTTTAAGGTTAATGTCCCAGATGGTGAATTCATCAATCGAGTTACCGGATCCACATTTATCATTGTGGTCGCTTCGTATCTTGCTTTTGTCAAGTGAACTATCTGATAAATGTTTTTCGACATCGTTACAGTCAGCAGTTGTGTGACTGCTAGATTGTGTTATATGGTAAGGGCAATAGGGTTAACACTGCAAAGGTACCTTTCGAGTTAAACTTCGCCATAGACTGATGGCATACAGCCATCATGCGTGTGCAAAAGAGACAGGGGTGAGTGGCCTCCAGCTCGTAACTGTTGTCCAGACATGCCTACACGTTTATTGGTGCAGAAAATATGGCGGCTGTTGCTAACGAACTGCACTTTGTGTCTACTGGGGGTAAGGAAACAGGAATAATGGAACTCGAGTGGCTGGAACTGAGCAGAAGGTAAAGTGTTTATTATACTGTAAAAGTACTCTATATGGCTCCCAGGATTTGTCGGCAATTCAAAATGGATTCATCAAAACAAGTTAAGACCAGTATAGGACGAAGAGGATTGAAGGACCATGACCCCTGCATTTAAAGATTGATAGCAAGTAAAACTTCCGATTGTGAACTTAACAGGTTCACGTCCCATTTTCCATAAGGTGGTCTAACCATTGCAGCTCCGCGTGTAGGTAAACAACAGGTACATATAATCCTAACTGACTGCCACAGAGTCTTGCTCTGGGAAAACAAGGTGTGTTCTTTTCGGTTACTTGAATAATGGCCTTGCCTTTCTTGATTGACATAAAGGACATAGTTTTTTTCGATCTGACATCTGAGAGATGAAAATGTTGTGGAACCGTTTTCCAACATGTTCAACTCATTTCTGCTGTAGTAGAAAGGTGTTTTTGTACCATATCTGTGTGGTAAAAGTGTGCTGTTAAAAATACCAGTGTCTTGATGTGTTTTACTTTAATTTGTTGGATCACTTCGGCCGAAATCTAAAGAAAATAGAGAATCAAAACCTACCAACCCTATTTTTTAGCCAGGACCGTAATCGGACGCACAGCATTAATTTTCCTAGCCCTTACTATAACTCTAAATGCGCTGCATACCCGTTTTCCAACAACCCGTCGACCCAAGCGGCCTCTGCTACATTTCTCCCATGATTCCGCCTCAGCTGGATCCTTAACTTCCATGTCCAACCATCTGGGCCGATCCTGCGTTTACAACCGTAACGAAGGTCGAGCCTCTGATAGCATTTTACACTTGGTTGCGGTCATATAATGAAATCCAATAAAACTGTGTAACGACTAATGTTGCCGGATGAAGATTTCAATCCTAGGATGAAGAAGACAAACACGTTTTCTTTGACATTAAAAACGTTAGACATTTATGGGATGTTTTGGAAAGCTTGCTTATGCGCGAATATGGTTGTTCTATAACTCTCAATGCCATGATATCATTTTGGATGGGGAAATTCGCTATTCGCTAAATGCACTGTTGCAAAGTTGTCCATATTAAATAGTAATTTCAAGTAAGGAACATCAGCTTCACAGCCAAGTACTATCTTGACAGTTTTGCACATCCGAGTACTTTCTGATACACCTGATTTAAGCAACTTATTGTATCTATTGGTTGAAGTGCGATGACGGACTCGGAATAGACTTTTAAAAAAGAAGATTAACAATGCACTGGAGACGTATTTCAGCCTGTAGCTGGAGCCGATTTGTGAGTGTGTGTGCCATTTTTAGTGTTATATCATCATATGCTTGCACGAGCTGATATTAGATACTTATCAGCTGTATCTGTATCAATATAGCCGGCATAACCGCCCTTCTGCGTAACACACCAGCTTCGCAGGCATGCGGCGCGGCAGCAGCTGGTTATATTACACTGAACGACCCGTCATACCTAACTTTTGCACATCTATCTAAGTCAGAGAAGATACCCTTATTGTGCTTGCTGATAATAAATTCCTACGATAGTTCCGGGAAAGTACGAATGTTTGAACACATCAATCCTAGGTTGGTTACTCCGGTATTTGAAGGCATGACTGTGCACGAATAATGTATTAGCCCATTTCGATACCATCACATACGCATAGTTATGTTATATACGTGTAAAAAAATTCACTCGTGTCAAGTGGCCCTCCTATCAAGAATTTTATTGCAGCCTTGTCGTGTATGTATGTATGTATGTATGTATATTGTCATGTACGACAAGACATTGGTGTACCCAGGGGAAATTTGACTCTCTTGTGTTCTGACGCCCTTGACGGCTTCATTACGTAGCGTTTCACGAGCACAAAACTGATTTTTTTCATGTCTTTGCTGTGTCAAACAACTTGTTTAATCATTGTACCTTGACTATCAAACTTTAATAGTGTGGCAACGAAATACAAAATTATATCTACCCCCGGCCAAAGATTCAACAACAAGAACAGTCCCGAATCTAATTCTGACATAGGCCGATTGATTTTTTTCAAACTGTTGCATGGTCTTCATTGTGTTCAGTTTACGTACCGTTAACGATCAACAGGGTGTTTGAGTGACTACCGACTACCAAAGAAATGTTCCTTCATTCATGAAGGAAATATATGTTGGTATCATGTATAGTAAACCATTCGACTTTTTTATTGCTCAGTGGCACTTTGGGCATCAAATTTCCTTGCTGTTTCAGTATTAGTAGCACTATATAATTGAGGGTTGCTAGCCATTCTCTTGTAGCGTACATGTACTTCCAAGAGGCACCTCCTCGAACGAGGGACTCCTATTTACGTCCCTTCCGATAGACGGGTGCAGTCCCAATTGAGATGCCCTTTCCAATATTGAACCGCGGTCTCCTAGTTACCACCTAATTGAAACCAAGATATCAACTGCACGTGAGGCTGCTACCAGTTGACATCCCCGTAAGCCATCAGTAACTTCTCAAAATTCTTGGATATTCAGTTCCTGAAGTTCCCATATAACAACGTCACATTAAGAGCAAACAGCCATTTGATCACGACGTTTATGATCTTAGTAAGTCTCTGTTCCTCAACTCATCGCTCATGAAACCTTACGATTTGTCGTCACTTATACGGTTACAATATTTCACTTTATCGGATCATTTCGTTCATTTCACGTCGGGATTGGATCCTACGCCTGTATATTTTACGAACAGGAGTTCTGAACTCATCTCATCAGATCGATATGCGCAGGCGACTCATGTTTCCACCCATGCCCGTATTCCTACATCATATCTACAAAATGGTATGAGACAACTTCCATCTGCGACCAAGTTTGTGTTATTGACAGAGTCACGTGGTGATACTGATGTTACGCCTCATCCTACCTGAACAATAACGTTAACATATTTCTTGCTTCAATTGTCACTGCATGCAACAAGAATAATCAACTTCATCCTCGAAAGCTGACGACGGGGGATGTGTTTTACTGCCGTGCACGTTACCTCTTTTCCTTTTCATTTCTTCTCCCTCGCGTTGCACGGTGCTACACATCCCATGCATTGTCCAATAAATGCGGTTACTTCACCTAACAATATCGCAATGTTCAAATTTTTCGTTCGTTCGTTCGTTTGCTCTTGTACAGTCTAGTGGCACATTGGGGTAGGAAGTTTCCCCACTGTTTCAGTGTTAGCCCTTCACCGCGAACTCAGGACTCCCACTTTACGTCCCCTTCGATAGATGAGTGCAGCCCCAACGGTGATGCCCAACCCAGGCTTGGACCTGGGTCTCCCAGTTACCATCTCATTGGAACCAGGAGCTCAGCTGTAAGACCTGTTGAGCAAAACCGAGAATATGTGCCACTCTAAATAATGTACCCGTGAGAATAGAATGAACGGCTTCAGGACCTACCAAGGTTGCTCTCGGAAACTTTTTGGCAGGCGGGATGTTGATAAATGTTCCGTGATAGTTTAGGGGATGTGTGGGATTACGCGCCACTAGTGCTTCTGTCCCACCGGAGCGCCAAGGATGGGCGGGGTCAAGTAAGGTCACGCTATGGTGGAAATCATATTCATATTTCCGGGGGGATTTTGCTGATAGATTAACGGTAACAGAAGGTGGCCATATATTTCGTCCTTCGAGACGGTAGACGATCAAACTTTTCTAATTAACCATCAACTTCAGCTCATTGTAAATAAACAGTTTGAAATAAGTTTAGATCTCAACTGGTAGATATTGCACAGATAACAAGGTCACCCACCAGGTGGCCAAAAAAGATCCGGAAACATAAAAAGAGACACACAGGCAGACGCACATGCACAAGAACACACATACAAACACTTGTCCTTATTACCATTGTGGTTCTTGTTCGATAATGGAGAAGTGGATTCTCCTCCCATATACGTACAGCCGCGGTGCGTAGATTAGAGTAGAGTAGATTCTGTTGACCAAAAGCCTTCCAAAAGAAGCAATTGAATCCATACCACGCACTGTTCTGTTTACTGCCAAGTTTTCACCCCCCTCCCACTTTATTCGCCCGCCGTTCTTTTCAACTTTTAAAACTAACATTGTAAAAAGATCCAAGATGGACGGCTTATCATTCACAACAGCTTTTGAAACAGCTGACAAGCCTTCCAAACAGCGTAGATGCTTGTTATCATAATTACAAGTTTAGAAAGTTTATGCACGTTCCACTGCCTGGATGTTGATTTATGACATGCGCGTTGCTGGTGCCACTATGTCTGTAGTTTCCACCATGTTTGGTTGAGCCAGTCACATCAGGGAAGTTCTGCTGCCTGAATCAGCCCGGGTAATGCAAACTGTCACATCTTATCAAACAATTCATAAAGCACCTCACACACTCATCAATACCAAACGGGACCCCTGCTGAATTCCTTACTGGGTATGAAGATGTATGTATGTGGGGGACGAGGGCACTGGGAGGAATAACAATAACATGAAGAACGTGTCAATAATAGGAAATTGGCTTACTTGGTAGATCCAGACAAACTTCTGGATTTCCATTGCGAGTGTACCACGATTAGTCTGAATTGCCTGGCATTGCGGTAGTACATTGTTTTTAAAGAAACACAGAGTTTGTACCACGTTCCAAAGGGTGAACACATTTCCCTGTAAAATTGTATGTCGATATTGCAGCTGCATTGATCACCTAGCTCTGTGAGACGATTAGTATATAACATATGCCAAGTTTGGCTAACTCCAGTGAGCTAGCTCCTTGTATTATGACTATGACATAGACATGGTTCACGTCACATTTGAGAAAAAGCTAGCTCCATGAAGCGATTAGTACATCCCCTTCTCTCTGAGAGGTGCAATAGTTTCCATGGGGACAGCTTTCCTTTAGCTGCTGGAGATTGTCGTCTCTTCCGACAATTTCTGTGACAAGCTAATATGCATCTATTAATCTGCTAATAAGTCTAGATTCCACCAGGCAGTATTACAGGAAGATAAAGGTACCGCCAAAGAGGACGAAGTCGTAAAGAGGAAACCCAAGGGATCAGCGCTGTTCATCCGTTCTTACTCCCACCACAGTGTTATCTCTGACGCTGTGCCAATAAGCTGCGTCCTCGGAGCCGTTGATTGTCAGCTTTCAGGATCAAGACCCAATTTTTGTACTTCACGAGACGTTCCCTCGATACGTTGTTTGGTCTAACGTTTGTCGTGGGCGTCCAAGCATTGTGCAATATAGAAAAGTACAGCCGTATTTTGGGATCGACTGTCTTCGTGCCAATCTCTTACTTCAGACTCTTCTCCCAGGCGACTGCGGCACAAAAAATACCTGAATAGGAGGTAAAGTATTCTCCTTCTTCCAAACATTACACTCTACACCTTAAACAATCATGTACTTGTCCGCGCATAGTAATATGCAAGCAAATCTGTGATAATTTATTCCTTGCTCTTTCAGAATTGTTATAGACAATTACTATCTCGGCATACAAGAGCTTGGTCTCTACGGAGCCATTGTAAAATCCTCTTTAAGACGATTAGAATTATCCGTAGCTAACCGTTACCATTTTCCCGGGCAATTTGTGCATCATACCTCTTCTGCATCCGTCAGAAATGTATACGCATATCCCTGTTACAGAGTCATCACAGGACACTTTTGCAATTTGCAACAGTCAGGAAAATCGCTTGAGACTGGGTGGGACAGTGGTGACCTCAAAGTGAGAGGTGCCGTTATAATGTACAACAGTAATCTATAGGAGCATTCGTCACAATAATTACCTGTCAGAGGTGCAACGGATCGCCGTTTTCCTGCCCTGCGGAGATTTCCACAATAAACTCAGGAACCCTGACTGCACCACTGCATTCATCACAAACTGGTGAGACAGAAAGTGCCGTTACCAAAGCAACGGATGATCCTTTTACGACTTTTGCATTAAAACTTTTAAGACGGCAGCACTCTTGGAGGTCAGATGATCTCAGGGGATTATTCGCTGAATACACAAATATCAAATTACACACGTTTCTGGCAGAAAACTAGGGGAAAGTTTGCAGAGTTCTAGTAACTTCTACGATCCCAAACTTGGATATTTTGATGTGGAACACGTTTCAGGGGGGTTCTGAGAATGATAGCATGAAAGCTTAAGATACAAAACTTTAGTAATCATATATCATATATCAATTGTGCTGTGTCCTGCCTACCTACCTATGTGCCCAGGTCAGATCCTGGCCCCTACTCCCAACAATTATTGCTCTCTAGGCAAACGTACAATATTGGCGTTTTATACGATCAGTGATTCACTTCAAGTTAATGAATTCATCAAAGTTTGGCATCGTGTCACGCTGGTAAAATGTCAGCGTGGTGATAATGTAACACGTTGTGGCTGTACGTTTCATCCCGTCTCCTTGCCCTAACTGTAACTTATGGGTGGACTAAATAGATCGGGAGCAGAAGTGACAATAAAACAGATGGTCTGATATCCTACGCAGCGACCTTCACCATGATGGCGCTCTCTGCAATATCCTTATGTTATACATGGCCAAGGACGTCAGCCGTATACATGTAATTTACACCAGATTAATGGATCTGTGCAATTATGGGCTGTATTTGGGGGCGATTGGTGGTATGTAATGACTTGGGGGAAGCAACAGCGATCGATCTCCGCACCATGTGTTACTCCTCAAGATGTTCCCAGTTTTCTTCTGTGGGTCGTGTTTCATACATCTGCAAATTATCGCGGGTATATGCTTTCTTCTTGTTTTCGTTGCGACACTATACAACTTTCATAACTCGGATTACAAACGTACTGTATAGGGAGATGCGCTGTGTCTAAGTGGCTACTCCTCAGACGGCGATTGGCAGCTTTCTTGAACTTGGCTGCGTTATGTGGTAACACAAGCTGACATTTTGTTTATGTGTTTGTATTGCATATCCGGTAAAACGTCTCATGGTGTAATACTGAAGAGTACAAGCTGTATATCGGGACAGATCTTTTTGGTCCACTCACACCGGGATGGACTGCTTCTATTTTCGCATTTAAGTACGGTAGGTTCTTTAACGAGCTTGATCTGTAGGTGGTTCCCTTCAAATACGGGATTGCTACCAAACGTCCTCTCACAGAGACAGCCCTAGCCGAATAGGTACTCATTTTAAGCTTTATTTAGTGAGGAAATTAGTGACCTTTTTCCAAAGGGCACAGCATCGGGACCTGTCAGGGATTCGAACTCAGTACCTCCGGGTTCTAACTCAGTAACCTTAACCACAAGGCAGTTACAACTGTCCGAAGAGATCTGTAGCAATCCTTATTGAATGCCATTTGCTTGAGTTAAAACTAAGAGGGGATTCATCTTATCGTTTAGACAATAGTTTGGGTTTGTACTCGCCTTCATATTGCATTCTTCAGCGAGGAACCTATCACAAGTCACCAGGAGGCATCACAGTCGTTTAGATGGACGTAAAATTACACGTTGTGTGTGACTTCTTATCTTTGATTTATCATCTTTATCACCAAGTTGCAATTAATTTGAAGTTCTAATTACGGTATCCTCATAAGTGCACTTCACGAGTAATTGCACAATGTGTATTCCTTCATTAAATTCACATTAATTGCCAAGATAATGAACTTCATGCGCCAAAAACCTCTCTGGTAGATCTTTGTTAAGTGGCAACAAACTTAAATCCATACTCCAATTAAATAGTTATAGATAACTGTTAGATATAGCGATTATGTAAATCAAGGAGCAGAAACTAAATGCCAACATTGTCTGCAAAGTTTGTACTTGTGATGTTATAGTATGCATGCTTTAGTACATTCATTGTTTTTAGCATCTGAAACAGAATGAAACTGATGTTTGATTGCCATTGTATGTCATTCGTACGTTAGCTCAAAAACACCAACACCTTTCCTCTAGCCTTCGAATAGTTAGACGTCGTTGCTTCCCCAATAGAAATGAACAGGCTGTAAAAAGCACTGTCCATCTGGCTACATGCGAAACTATACAACAAGCTTTCTAGCGGAAAGGGATACAGATATCAAGCCAAGTCCCTGCGTGAGCTCATTAGAGTTGACCTACTTGCATCCTGTAACGATGGTCGTTGATAAAGACATTCAAGTGCCATACAACTAACGGTGTACACCATGTTGGGCCGATAATATACCGAGGAATGTCTATTTTTTGTAGAAAAAAGATTAACATCCATTAAGCTTTATTACAATGCAAGATTACGCGCCCCCTATCACAAGAAATCATCGATATGAACCGCATTAACTACTTTTTCTTTAATAAGGGCCTTGGTACCCTAATCTGAATGATAATTTTTGTTTCTATTGGTGCCTTAAGGTGCTTTATACCGACATCCCATGAGGCTATATTGCGGTATAAATTGGCCATTTTTCATCTCCGCCCAGTAGTGACATTCTGTCGTCTAAGGATTGCACTAAAAGACCAGTTCATCTGACATGGTTTACGCATTGCTGCAGTTAAGATGCTCTCTTGTCCTTTGTAAATTCTTAAGTTTTTTGAGGATATTGATTCAGACATAATTGGTATTCCTAGACTTGTTTCTTCTGTCTGCATGATAATGTCCAAACCTACTCACACATTTCCGCCAACCAATCATTCCTTGCTCTCACCCTGCAGGGCGTGGCTTGTGTGAGGCGGCGACCACTTCACGTCACAGCCTGACTCTGCACCCTGGGAGGACGGAGTGAGACGCACTATCGACAAGCTTCGTCTGGGCTCGGGCGATTCAGGTCGGCTGGGGAAGCTCAACAGGTATGTCAAGCTTGCATACGGCTAGGTAACTACATGCATCTGCGGAAAAAATAGAACCTATATCCCATATCGCTGGTTATGTCGTTACTGTACTTAACTTATTGTCATTGATGCGTCATTTCAGCTCCATCAAGGTACCAAGTACATTAGTATGATATCTGCCTTGCTAGCCTGTGCAGTTCACAACTTTCATATAGGTAACTGTGTGGTTATATTCTCCTACTGATCTCTGTCCTTGGTGCTGATTTTTGTGTAGTTATTCTGTAGTTAGGGTTTATTCATCACCACAATGACGATTACAATATAATCCTACAATCCGTAATTGCCAATTACTTGCTATAGCTTAACCCCTCAACCGAAAATCCGTTAGGATTCGAGGAGTTAGCTCAATGTTCTACCTTCCCGACGGCCTCTGTCCTTTCCGTCAGAGTGGAACATCTCTGGCTGATAAAGGGTATATTCTACATGCTTGATTATAATGTTCACCCACGAAACACTTAAGCCCGGCAGTAAGCACATATTCTCCTGCTGGTCAGAGGAAAGAGTGCATTTCAGGACACTAATATGGCATCAGGAAGAAAAAGCCCTATTTCTTTCGCGTTCGCGTTTAATAGAACAGTTCTGTGCAATTGGTTACGCTCTTTTGTTGAAGATCCATAGTCACCATCCGCCTACAGTCTCCTAGCTATCTGCATCCCGAGGAAAATCAAGACCGTTTCCTTTCTGTGATCACCGGCCGGCAGGCGCCCTTATCTTCGGCTGAAGTAAAGCCCAATAACGCAGATACATATCTCATTTAGGCGGGAAATTGGATTTTCGTGCACCTTGTTTCCTTAACAACGCCTTAAATTATTCTGGGGTTCGCCCGGCTGTCACATAGCAATGGGGTAACGAAAGCTTCAAGCAGCTTATGGGGATCTTTTTTTTAAACGGTGCCTCCTATGATTAGATGAAATAACGGTTATTCAAATACCTTTCCTATCTGTTGATAAATTGATTGATTGATTGATTCATTCATTCATTTATTCATTTCTTACCACATCAGATAGCTTAATTGATAGACAACCGAAAGCATAATTGATAGATATGTTATGACATGGACCGAAACTGTCCATCAGTCTCTTATCTATTCGCATGTAGGATGATGACAGGATAGCTTTGGCATACGATGCTAGTGCAAGTTGGCACCTACATGTTCAGACGCGATCGCTGTTGAGGTCTTTACAACGATTTCTGTCACGGCAATTATGTTATCCAGAGGCAAACACTTAACAGGTATTGATGTCTTCAAATTTGCTACCTTTTTGGGAAATATTAAGGGTGTTTACCGTCGATTGTGAAGGAATGCGATGATTTAGCTAAAAGATACGGAAAATTAAAAAGACAGAAACAAGAACTAAACATCTGGACCGAAAACTTTTGTCCGTCCAATATAATAGTTGCGTCTGCCTGCATTTCCCCCTGCATGATTTGCATTCTGCAGAATACAATCTGGCGATATAGAAATGATTTTTTTTGATAATCAGGATCAATTGAAATGCACATTCCAATACGATTTCTTGCTTAACAATTCGTACTTAATCGCATTTTATATACATATGTTGGGACTATTCGATGGGACTCGCCACTGCTAAATTGGTTGATCGCTATTCAATTTGAGGCGTAGTGAAGCATGCGACTAGACAGAGGAACTAAGCACGGATGGTTAAGTAAGCTATGTAGAATTCCGCAAAAAACACATTTAGCCCCCTGGAGCTTTCTTCTGACGATGTTAGTAGGATCGGTACATTTAGATGTTTTTTTATAAGCAATGTAAATGTTAAGATTTTAAACTTGTTCACAAAGTACTACTAGATTAGATTTATGAGATCTTAGAATGAATTGAGATGAATGTAACTCCTTAGGAAAACAGGGGATTTTGTGTTTTCCGCCTTAACGATTCTGGATTGCGACGGGAAATTGGCAATATACAAATTTTAGTATGTCCTAAATCCCACTGGGTTTATAGACATGTTGCGACCTGCTGGTGCATGACCATTACTTCTTTTTAGGTCGCTTAAGACAAAACGTCCGCGCTGCCGTAGAGAGGAATGTTCCATCGGGACTACTCGCAAGGTAGACAGAGGTGCAGATATTGATGTTTCCATCTCGCAACTATCACGACAGGCAGACTGAGTTTGAAAAATTAAGGCTTATCTTCTGTCCTCGGAGGACTCGTCATTTCTCGTGTGCATGCCTGAGTACCCCCGAGGTCACCCGGCTGTCAGGCACAGGTAGTGCTTGTTAGATGACGTTTACCCACAGGAATGTATTGGAATCGATCGATCGCTTTATGACGGCAGGCAGCTGAGCCAGGATAAAGGGACCCTGCTGCCTAACTCTGTCTCCCACCGTACACAGGAGACGGGGACGGAAGGCGCGATCAAGGTGTATAAAGATCTTAAAGAAACGTTAGGCCACACTGACTTAGTTCTATGGATGACATCCTCCGGAGATCCCAAGACTAATGTAGAAGGGTGAAAAATGCTGCTAAACCACAGGGCTACAAAGCTGCGACAGAGTATCAAAAGAATTTTTTGTAGGAGGCACACGTACGTTGTCCTGTAGGTGAAAAATAATCCGCGTTGCTTTAGTGTAGTGAAGTTGGATTGTACTGGATTGTCATGACCAACTTTTGTACCATTTCCCTGCATGGTACCAACACAGTGATGTTCGAACAGTCTATATTAAAGACACTGTGACCGTTCACTTCACAATATTTTCCAACATTTTCGGTCGGATAGATCGGTCCAAGAAAAAAAAGAAAGAAAATAATGGTTGACTACTTACAAACCTGTATGGTTTATACATGTCTGCCCTCAGAAAGGTATGTAGATAAATGTACGATTGGATGTTTTTCATAATCAATCGAATAAAATATACACAGAACTACCTTTACCTATTCTTCCTAATAAGGGCTAGAGGGGTAGACGGTAGAAAGTTTTTGACAGCCGTAAGGGTTTGGTCCCTATGGGACAATTGCCCTCGCGACTGACGCCAAACTATCGGAGACAATGGCTACTTGTTATTCTCGCTATTGGCCCTTCTTAGCATTTGCACTTTCTCTTCTTCAAGATTAGAATTTAGTACAGATGAATTGGGCTGTCAGAATTTGTCCTTCAAATCATATGTATGTGTTTAATTAATCTACGCTCTGAGGCTTTACCTTACCTAGTTAGCTGTAAGAAGTGCGGCAGGCATGGATGCAGGCGGTGTTGAAATGAAATCTAATTTGAGAGTGTTGTTGGTGCGAAAGTAGAAAAATGGGTTTCTTTTCCACCTTTCGTACCTATTTGAATGGCCCGGTGTCTACTATTTGAATGACCCGGTGTCTACTATCCATAAATGCTAAGGTGAGAACATTATGATGGTTAGTTAACGAAGACCTCTTCAACCATATCTTGCAGATTTTCTACCTGTGAGTCACCGTGGTGAGACCATGACTGTGGCGGGGGATATGTGGCGTGGCACGGCGAGAGGGAGACCGTTAGCCACGGTAGTGCTCCTGCTGGGGTGTGCTGGTCTGGCGATGGGGCAGCAGCTGGTGAAGGGGCCGTTCTCAGGTGGGTCTTTATTACATAACAACAGGCTTTACTTTACTATTGGTACCAGATAAAACCAGCAGCAGTTAAACAAAACAACAAAACACGGCACATGATATGCTCGACAGTTAAATAATGCAACTAGGTAACTTTCGTGAACGATAAGCCGTTTCAGACAAAATCCGATTTTTCATCGACTGTTTACATAATATTATTACATTTGCTATGTACATGATATGACACTGTAAGGCACACACGAAATTTGATGGAGTGTTTCACGCCATGCTTGCCTTTCAAAGAGTATCAATTGTATATCGACATGGGTGCTCATGAGTAGAGCCCATAGGCTACTATTGTTTACTGTTGCTTGGCCGCCTGATTTACTTCGTGATACAGGCGCACAGCGATTTAAAGCTATATCCAATCTGATGTATGCTTAGATGGGTGGTGATGCTAGTGTTGTCGCTGTAACGTGTTATATATATATATTTTGATTGCGGTTGCTTTTATCATTATATAAACCTACCAGGAAATGTTCGTTAGAAAGTACATTTACAATAGTATATGGTTGAATAAGTTTCAGACTTTTGAGCAAATATTGGACTTGAATCAATTAACTGGTCAGCTGATTTCTGTGCTGATCGTGGTTAACGTGCAAAAGTCCACAGAGATAGTCCACAGTGCCCCAGAGTATCCATACAACAACATTTTAACATTAACGTCCCTGCAGTTTGGACGTTTTTCGTTAGGGAGCGTCGCTTGGACAATGAGGATCCTGTGATAGATGGATTCATAACGGCTCGTTCCAGAACCTGAGGCTCAATTGTTCTTATCTTCTACGGCTCATTGGAGGACATACTTTGCCAATAGCTTCTGCTGTGAGTTTTCGATTTCTAACGAATATAAATTGCCGGGCAATGTGGTATCGACGTGTGAATGTTCACCGCATGATATATCATTAGATGAGTCTGGAATCGATTGTATAAAGGCGGATAAA
The DNA here is from genome assembly GCA_019207045.1 of Branchiostoma floridae x Branchiostoma belcheri. NCBI lineage: Eukaryota > Metazoa > Chordata > Leptocardii > Amphioxiformes > Branchiostomatidae > Branchiostoma > Branchiostoma floridae x Branchiostoma belcheri. Next base: position 10,285,079 of record CM033025.1, on the reverse strand, counting down.
GAGAGCAGAAATGCACCTTTGTGGACCTATCTCACTGCCTAACAATTTGGTTAACAATCCGGCACGTCGCTCGGAGAGTGTCTGAAACTTGCCGGTGAGTTTCTATGACCCACTGTTATCGATTTTGGAGCCCCCAGCTTACTTTCAAGGACACGTCTTTACTTTCCGTATGAATTATACACAAAGGTGGAAAGGTCAGTACGCTGAGGGTGAGAAACAGATTCATAAAGGCAAATGAGTATGATACAGCCAAGGCCGGGTCATGGGCGGCTTGGTATCAGATTTATTGTGATTGGGGCCGTTTGAAAACTCACCTGTAAGATGCATACATGTATGCAGTACACGGAGGGAACATCGATCATAGGTGAAAATTGATCACCTGCAGCAACTCATAATAACCACACCAAAAGCAGGGCCTACGTTTGTGCTTTTGTGATGTTATAATGGCCAACAGTAACGTCAGGTTGTGCCGGGTACGTTCTTATAGACATTATTGTATGTGCGCATGTGCTGTAGAGTGCCAGTCTTCTGCATGTGAAGGGATCCCCGATCCTGATTTAAAGGGAAATCTTCCAGGCAATGGTTGTATGTGAGTGTGTTTGTCTCCTCCCAGTATGCAAAGATGTACTTTCGTGTCGGTATGCCTTAGAGCCCGCAAAATGGCGATCTATCTCGTCTGCAGATGCAGAATGGCCTACAACATGTCTAATCACGCCAACACTTCATCACGCCCACAACCAGCACCCCTAACTACATCCCTGATACCCGGTCGGCAGGCTTCATCACGCAGGGATTAACTCGGCAATTTGCAGATTTGCCACCGTCCCATCGACCCGTGCGGGGATCCCGCGGATAAGCCGGGCGTTGATGATGCGAGGTCAACCTATTTAAAGATAATCAGTCGTCTTCACGGCTGGCCTACTTAAGTAACCTTCAAACACACTTCTGGGCCCACAAAGTTGGCAGGCGGCTGTGGAATGAAAAAAAAAAAACAACAATGGTGATACGATGGGGATATCAGAAGATCACATGTATTCTCCATGACAGAAGGCAATGCGTTTTCAATGGTGCCAACATAAATCATTAGAAGTATCTCAGATTTTTTTATTATTCTCTGATGGATCAGATCATGATTTGTTCTTTTTCTCTTTACGTATTTCCTGCCTTTGTGGGCAAATTTTCAATACTTGGTGTGCTGTTTCGATGCACTTCCACAACGATGTGCTAGGATGCGCATTTAGAACACTGGCATCCTTGGGATATAGCCACATCCCGGTGACGCTTGATAGTTTACACACCGTTAACATAAGACTGAGAAGGTCAACCAATGTAGGGGAGATTTATTTGCTTGAAACAAGTCTACTCTGTACACTGTACACTGTACACTGTACACTGTACACTGCACATTGCATCGCATTGCAATCTACACTGCACTTCACCACAGTACACCACACTACTAAATAGCACCACGTGTACACTACACTATGCCACACTACACCACACTAAACCAAACTGCAAAAACCTTATGACCTGATTAGATATTGTACGATGTACTAAATCATTACTAGTATCTGATGACACTGACGGAACTGATCGCAAGACTCCTTCAATTCTGGACTGAAAAAGGTATATTTGTCGTCGGTAGTTGACTAATGTTAGGCCAATGTTAGAATGACTTTTCCTTTATGTATTTACAAGTCGATCAAGTCGGCAGGCTCGTGGCAATTGCAGTTTTATTACACCAATTTTATTGAATTGAAAAATAGGTTTGTTCTAAGTAAAGCTATTTGATCACTTCTTGGCAGTTAACTAAATAGGATGAATGGCAGAAAAAAGTGTTGAGATAGGAGATAGCGCTGAACATTGGCTTTGAAGGCTTAAAGATTGTATACGGGTTGGAAGCAGTTGTCATTGAGGGGGTTTCCAGTTTGACAGTCCAAGGGAAGAAATGGTTGCTACAGAAGGACTTTGAAACTAGTACATGTAATTGAACAGTGTGACGATGCGAACTGGGGGAGAGCCTGATATTACACTGAAAGGGTCTCTGAGCTGTCTGAAGTTGTTCACCTTCACCTTGCTAGAGCAGAAGTTGAAAATGTACCTTTGCTGTTGAGATGTCAGAAGATCCATGGAAGAGGCACCAAACGTCCATCAACTGCTCGCTGAGGTATTGAGCTTTGCTACCTTTCAGAACGCACACTTACTGTCACTGTGCGTCTTTCGAATGACCGCTGTATATTACGCCACTCTTTATTCCTATAGATGCGGGGAGGCCTTTATCAGCTACTAGCCTACTACCATGAACACGGGCAGGGGAAGAATCTCACAGTAAGATTTATTTACAGTGTAGAAACCGCGTCGACTTTTATGTTCTCTATCTGCACGGGAAATCGCCAGGGAGACGCCAGAGGCGGTATTATATCTTTGTATTGATGCCCACGCCAACCGAGAGATAAATTCAGGCTTTTCATAAAATCCAAGACATGCCTTCTAGGGTAGAAACATTTATTAACTACCGGTAGAGTAGTTACTCCATCGGTTCACCACCTAGGGCTATTCAACCCGGATTTTAGGATCGCCATGTCCAAGTTTGTACAGTACATTATATCTCTGGCACCTTATCTATACTGCCATGAATAAACACTCTTCAAATAGCCCGGTCATTATGCACGTGATTGATGTGTTGACCTCAACATCATGGAGGTCAGGAAGGACGGCCCCGGGTGGAGGGTTTGTACAATTCGGTACGGAAGACATGTCGTGATATTTGCCGAGGTGGTTCCTAACTAAACAACCAGAAAACAGGAAACAAAACAATCAACCCAAAGTACAGGCGATGCTGCTAGGAAACCACCATTTAAGTCCATCCAAGCTCATATTCAGCTGGCGAATTTTGCCGTTTGAAAGGTTACTGAAGTGGTAAACAAATCAGCATAAATCTATAATCACAATAATTTTTATGTTCCAAGATTGGTTCGAATTCGAATCAATCCACTTGTAGAGAAAGGTTTTGTAGCGTAAGTTGTACTTTGTTGGATTAACATGGCAACGTATCTTGATTTACTTGAATGATAGTTTCTATGGCCTACTCAAAAGCTATAAATTTCCGAGCTTAAATATCATCGTCATTGAATAAAACTGAAGAGGTCACGCATCACAGTGGTATTTCATCAGCACAAGCCCATATAAGCCGATTATATCAAACATCAATTAGAAGCAGGCCAAGAGCACGCAAGATATTTTCAGATATACCGACATAAGTGAATGACAATGTTCCTTGTTGGAAGACCCTATCATGGTTATCACACGAATGCCCCAAATCAACAGTTCTGTATCTTACACAGACCCAATCCAGATTGAACCCCATGCTAAAGCTTTAGAGTGTCTTGTCCTGTCTAATTCAAATTGATGACTCACTCTGAAGCATATGAACCATCAAATCATATCAAATAGACACACTCAATTGTTTCGTGTCAAGATAAAAAGGTCACATCCCGGCGTTGAACAGAATGTATCGTTACAGCAGGAATAGTTTACCACATCTCTGACATCTCTGAAGCAGCCAGAACTCAACAAATGCATGTCAAAACCTTCTCCCATGATATTCCAACAGTCGCCTAATTGTACGACTCTGAGGCCTACCATGGGTTGCTCATTAATCTAATCTGCCTGGCCTCTTGATTGATTGATTGTTTATTTGTTTATTTATTTAGGTAAATATCCCAATTACAATATAGGAATACATAGATTAAGGGGAAAACATAATGATAAGAGTGTACTGTTGGAATAGTCGGAATTTTCATCAATATGAAATAAACAGTTTTACTGAAAGAACGCATAACAAACAAACACCAGTATTGCGCAAAAAACATAATTCCTCAGATTATGTATACGTCATACGCATTCCCATGTTGCCATTAATGTTTGAAGAAATGTGGATTACCCTGCTTGACGACTGAGGTGGAATTACCAATCATAGCTTCTGTGGATAGAAATAAATCCTCGACATGCGAGGAGGATGAGAGGGTAATGAACATTTGAACGATCAGAAACTTTTAATGGCCCTTTATTACTGATCTGAATCTTCGTCTAATAAAAGTAACAGCCGCATTGGATTACAGCTGGGTCTCTCATGGCTTGTTCTACAGTTGCTGGTTCTCTGTTGTCAATCATTGTTTATTACATATCCCAGCAGGTGTACGGTTTAAGGAAGTAATACTGCAGCACAAAACTCCCGGAGAGATAACAACTGCTGTGAGTTGCATCGAAATTATGTAACTCCATTTCACTCCAATGTGCATTTTGAAATATAATTAAGATTTGATAGAGAACTGCTCGGATAGCTGCTCCCTTGGCCCGCCTGTCAACATATGGAGAGCCATTTGATTTACCCAGCTCAAATAGTTGACAATTGAGCTCCTAGAGACCTCAAATCTACTCACTTCTTCTTGAGAAGATCTTTTCGTGACCATAAAACTGTGCCGAGTTATGCCGTCGGTATGTGTTACTTTTGATGTTATTCAACATGGTACAGGGTTTCATGAGCCTTAAGTTTATTTCTGTTTTCTGTGTAATGGTATTTAGAAAAGAGCAGCCGTTAGCGAAAATGTCATTCCGGGACGCTGAACTGAAGAAGTAGTGAAGCATTGCAAATCAACCAACAATCAGCAACGACAAGCCTGCAGGCAAGAAGCCGCGTGTCGTTCACTCTTCGCTACCTTAATCCGTCACAGGAACAAGAAACGGCATATTCAAGTACAGATATTCTTTCTCCATGTACATTATGAGAAATCTTTGATCCTCGCAGCAGTGTCTCTTTGTTAGAGACCAGCTTCATTGAATTGGGATTTTTCGGAAACAAACTGCAGAACCGCACGACAGCGGTGTGGTATCAGTTCCGACCTTATCTCTCGGATCCAGGCAATCGTGCGGGCTGCACAGATAGGTACTCACCACGGCGCACGGTGGGACTTAGCTCAATGAAACAGGATGCTTTACAGGATGTTAATCATGTTCAAAGTGTAAGTCAGCTTTATGTACTATCTTATGTTCATCTATTGGGAGGGATAAAGGGGTTAATTGGCCAACTGTTGCAGTCTGAAAAAAGTGAGCCCTTTGTTGGCGGTCCCGCAGCATATATTACGACTTTCATGAGTTTTGCATTGCAGCCTTTCTAATCTAACGTAGGCATAGAAGATGTAGATACCGGATAGACAAGTGCCATGTCGCTATTGTTTCCAATTTGATTATTTGATACAGATTTGGCGAAACTTTGAATGATTGGCATGGAAGAGAAATATCGAGTTGTTAGAGAGGACCGCTGTGAAAGTTTTGAAGGGAACAGCTGTTTCTGATAATCAGGGCTTATTGTTCCGTCTCCCTGCTGTCTGATGGAAATCCAGTACTTTGATGGAGTATGACAGAGTTGAAAAGTCTCGATATTCGACACGATTTATGGAAGATAGGGTAATTGCGGTTCACCGCATCCAAGAATAATGTCACCTTTTAGACATACCGTATCGTATGGCCGATCTGATTCAGCTTCATGCGCAACTTTGCAGTGTTACTGTCCTTTACACCAAATCCCAAAGGAGTACCACCTGTTCTGTGGCAGATGTCTCACTCTTGAATGGTTATCTACGCATCATCTAGTACAACCCCCCGTATACCTGTAACTGCCAGTCCTGAATATTCTATCACATGCTGAGTATACGCCATGTATATGTAAGGCTGAACGAACCGAACAACCAACCTATGAAATTATATACGAAATAAGTACAGTATATTACGACAATGCAGACATTGGAAGGACATACAGACTCGATAGCTATTCATAAATACAGGAAGTTTCTAAACTTCCTTTTCTTGTCGGAGTTTCTTGGAATTCCTTACCACCAACCTTATGTTTTAAGTAGACAAAGACATAGTAATGCATTTCAGTAACGCCGAGCTGATCTGTCTTATTGTACAGTTTTACATCCTCCTCTATCATACTTCGCTTTGCGTGTAGCCAAACTTCACTGTACCTTTCCTTGCAATTAGTCGGTAGTCTAAAACAAACTAAATACAGGCTGATAAGATGTGAAGGGCTCCCAATGGTCTTACGTAACGTAAAGGAAGTTTAGAGAACTTGGCAGCCAGACTGAGAATTGAGCATCACTTTGTTCCCATGCAGGGAGGTGTTTGCAGTTTGCAGGTAGTTTCTTTAAATCTCTCCGACAGGCTTCGCAGCCCTAATGCTGATATATAGGGCTTGAGGACTGTAGGCTTACTTCGACTAAGAAGTACCCTCACGTCTTTGCGACCGTTGTAGCGTAAGTGAATTCAAACTGTGGCTGCCCTTGGGCAACCTGAATCGGTCAATGGACTTTTAGTAACGTGCCTTCTTGCAAAGGTTCCAATTTTAACGGTACCGCCCCAGGCCCTTAGCTGACTGAAAATTGGTAAGCTGTAAGTAGCACGCTCCGTGATCACAGTCAGCGTGTCGGAGCTGCAGGGGAGAAGGGTTCTTCGTTAGTACGGCCGTTCCGCCGGATGGCGTGGCACGATAACTACACTGTCATTGTACCTGTGGTTACGCCAATCATCCGTATCAAAGAGAGCGTGGACACAGGGCAGGGAGCACGGAAATTGCGACGCCAATTTAGAGACACCGCTTTTACACACTCAGATAAGGGCCCGGGGAAAGTATTGTACTTTTACCTGGAGAAAATCAGGGCCTTGCCGCAGTCAAAATGCTGCGCTTATTTCAAAGATGATAGACATTTGGTCAAAGTAAATGGAATGGTTCTATGAATTGAAGAGGAATTCATGAATTTCGCCATTCTTCAAACGACCAGGACGGTATAAGAATTCTTGGCGACTCTCCACGGACACCATTTATTTACAGGACAACTAGTGGGTATTGGATGGTTGTAGCGGATTACATCTGTAGAGTCGGCTTTAATGTCGAGGAGTTAATAGAAAAGTGCATAAATGCTTCACATCAATCTAACTTTTAACTTTCCTTGTCCGGCGCTGTGCCATGATTACAGGAAAGTTTACTTATCCTACTCTCTGTGCCTCATCATACTTTCACACGCACTGTCTTATAACCAGTTTCTGAAAATCAATATTTGTCATCAGTAAAGTGTTAGTGCATTTCTAAAGCTTTGACATTCAAGTGTACCACCAATCAACGTTTTTTGCAGAACGTCGTAATGGCCAATTCTGTATCCATTCGTGTTGTTTGATTCGTCTCTGACTTAGTCAAAACTTAATTCTCTGTCTTCCAATTGTGGAAACTAAGTTGTGCTGTGACAGTAGTTGGTCTGGAAGGGAAGACACACCAGTTCCCTCTGCGATCCATATTCACGCAGGGACCTGAAATGTTAGCGTACTGAATAATGTGTAGTTAGACACAATGTCATTAGGAAACATCAGCCTGTCACGTGCAATCATCATTTTACGTCCCTCGCAAGAACCCTTAGTGGAAATTGAGTTTGTGCACCCTTCCACAACTTTCCCTTGCCAATATCTCAATAGTCTTCCTATGACCGTAAGATGATTTTACTATGTTTAAGGATAATGGCATAATGATTGGATCCGTAACTTGGTTTCAGCCTTAGTTCCAGGGGTACAAGTGGATTTTGAGGTAAGTAGCGTTCATGGGGTATCGACCGACACCCATGCAATGTTCCCCAGGTATGGTATTCACCACTGAGATCAATGTACGCAAAGGTCGATGGTGAGGAACACTGGAAATTCAGATTTTACTCGAGTGTCAGGAGAGCAATATTTTTTGTGGAAAAAAAGCCGGCCACAGGATCGTCTTTATAAAACGTTTATGGTGAAATTAGTTTGAACATTTATTCTTCTTTGTTGATACCAAATTTTCGATAACTAGTGTGTATGTCACTTTGACTAGTGCGCGCTTTTGGGGGTGGCAGCCTTTGTAAAATGATGTTAACCTTGACAACTGGCGTTTCTGTAGTATAGGTTTCTAAGTTATGATGGAAATGAGGTCCTCATTCGCCAACACAAGGTGTCCAAAATATGAAAGTCCTATCTAAGCAAAGAAGTCTATTGTAGTCTGTTTCATAAATTATGCAAGGAAGCACTAATTTGCAACGATTTATGTCTATGACGTCCACCTTTTGTAGACCTCCAAACGCCGTAAGTATGAGATTCCGTGCATTGACGTCCATTTATTTCTCATTCAAAAAAATGTTAGATTAGAATGTCATTTGCATGATTTACATTTTTGTATGCATTGATGATCTTTTCAGTGACATATGTCACATGATGATGTTACATATATGAAAGTCCTATCATGGAACACAGCGGACCTATGAAGTTTCGTCATCGGTTATGCAAATTAGCTAAGGAGTGCTGTTGTAGCCATCTTCCTTATTACTTTCACACACACACACACACACACACACACACACACGCACACACACATACACACACACACACACACACACACACATTTTTATCATTCATAAATATAAGCGATGATATAGCTATCTGGTAGACCTGAAGACTTACAAGTCTGTCACCATAATCGACCTTTCCCCGCCCGGCTGGCGCCCGGCACCACGGAACCTCCGCCTCAGGCAGGCTCCGATGGTGAAGCATAGCCTTGCACCCAATCGGAAGTAACGAATACATTCTTGATAAGGAACCCATTTTGTTGGACGCGAACAAAATTAGATTGCAAGAGGGTAGGTACAGATATTGCATTGTGCTGCATCCTTGATATCTCATACATGTGATGTCCTTGGACGTCAAACCTGTTTTGAATCCAAGCTTTGTATTCTGTAGATGTATCGGGACGTTTGCCTTGCTCTCGGGAACTAGATTCATTACACATGAACGGAACAGTTTATGGTGCCTTTCCAAAGTTACCTTCAGAAGTGACAAAAGGATTATGATCTAGCTTTCGTAGACAAAGAGCAGTCCAGGAGAACAACAGCTCATTCACACCGGGGTGATTTTTTTTTTGTAAAGTATTTCACATAGATTTTTACATAGATTTTCCATGCCGTTTGCGCTGCTTTACGTCTCGGTAGGACATGAATTACACACAATGGATACCAACTAGCAATGATATATCGGTTCGACGTTCTTACAAGTCCACTCCTACTCAAAAGCAAAGTTTTAACAACTTTGTTCAACAGTTTTAGTAACTTTGCGGCATCCCCAAAACATGTTGTACCTATTCAACCAATGATGACCTCGGGGTATGTTGAATCGATTTGTCGGATCATACAGCGGATTTCTCTGTCAGTTCAACAGGAATCTTCATCTGGCCATATCTAGTCTCTTTGAGCTGATTTAGACCCGCTAGGCCACACTGGGTCGCCATATCTCATACAAACAGCTGGTTCCTGGGCAATAGTACGTATGGAAGATTAAGGGATTTCCTGGCTTAGAAATATCAAGTCACAAAACATATCGAAATATCGGACCAGAGTTTAAGTATACCCAATCCGACTACGTCCAGGGCCTGTGTATGGCCAGGTATGATTAGGGAAGGAATTTGTAAGGGCTCACCCTTTTAAGAACCATCATGGGTCTCTACACATCGATCTATTCCTGTACCTATCATATCGAGCTTTAGACGAATGAATAAGTGGTCTACGTCGATGAAGGTTAGTGGTCTAATTTTGAGCTCACCGGTACTAGATTAATTGAGACTCTTGAAGAAAACACACGTATAATTCTCCGTTACACAAGTGAATGTTGATCATAGCGGAGCTTTTGCATTTTGATTAAAAAACATTCCGGTGATACTAAATGACGTCTTTTGCTATCATTACAGAGGAATCTTGTTCAAAATCTCATGCGGCTAATCCTCAGACGGGCTGGGAAAGCGTAAGGCGCCCGTCTCGTTATCTTTGATCATAAGTTGAACGACGCCGTCTGAAGATTTCGACTTTTACCTGCCTGCTGTATTCAGCAGCAGACTCGATCAGGAAATCGATCAAAACTTAATCAGAGATCCGCACAAAAATCTTCACCTTATGTTACGTATGGCGCATTGAACCCTATCAGTCATTAATCATCTTGAACGCTTTCTCGCAGTATTTAATCCGTGGCAACCAATTGTGGTTATGTGGTGTCATTTCTTACACTTCTTGTAGACAATGAGACGTCAAGACCAACTAGGGTCAAGAAACTGAAAGTGTAAAGAGAATCCAAAACTTCTCCATCAGAACCATCAGCAACGAACAAATCTGTCTCCGATCTGCTACCGCCACAACCAACCAACCCATTCAGTGGATGCAATTATAAATATCTTTTAATGAAATCAAGTGAGGTGGTAAGTTACTCCACTTGCAGCTGGCAGAATGAAGAATTTCCCTTTCTGCGCAGCCGAAAGAACTTGACTTTTGTTCTGTCAGTGCGGCGACAGAGACGGTAATTGGTAGATCCTGGGAATTAGGCCTTATCTAAGAGCCGAGTAGAAAAGACTTAAACAGCCTGTCCTCATCTACCTTCAAGGTATGCCTGAGGCCTAACAATCACAGGGAGACAAGCTTTACATAAGGATTAAACAAAATCCGGTCGTGCCCAATTGATCCCGTAAGTTCAGAATTACAGTGATGACGGTGGGACCACACGAAGAGCAGAATCCAGTCATAAGACCTAGAAATTAGCGAGATGCACAGACTTGAAGAGAGCGATAGGACGTGTCATTATCTCTTATAGTGTAGTTATTTCTAACCATGCTTTGATTTATTTCTTGTTTGTTCCAGATTGCCAAACTCCTGACTGCTGCTTCAAAGCTTTCAAGGTTTGAACAAGGCGCAGCGAACAGATGTCATTATAGGGACCTCCACTCTAGTTGATAGGTAACCCACGCACGATAGCCCAAAGAAATCAAGAATCTTAACAACCCTAAGTTTCTGGACCTATGTCAAGCCAAGTGTTCTGTGTATCACACTTTTGTTGTTAAAGGTCTTGACCACGTTCCGTTCTGTGCGTTATCTCCCCACCGGACCATAATCCCGACGCCTCGGGACAGAATGGTCCTGGTCTAATTGATAGTTACCCGTAACCCCGCTTGGCCCTAATCAGAGTCCGGCTGAATATTTCATCGTTGCGGCGTATTAGTCGTGTGCAATTGGACAGACTCGGGGGGGGTTGGCTGGGGACGCGATGTGGGCAGGTTTTAAATGTGGTGTGCTGCAGTTTTGTGCAGGTGCATGTATTGGACAACAGACTATGTCTTATTGGGATTACTGGTATTACATATGGTTATCTTTCGACCTATTTCTTTGCAAAAACGAAGTGCTATCAGGAATGCGGATATCCTGCGGAAATGCGTCCCGATATTGTGTATATGTAGCAGTAATATTTTCCATTAAGTGACACTGACGTCCCCCTCTCCGCATCCCAATGTGGACGGGTCCAAATTAAGGTTGGCTTTACCCGTGCCCCCTTGCGCCCAGCAATCTCAGACAGCTGACTTGCTCCGCTGATTCGCCTCCAACGTCCCGCCTCGTGGCCCGAGATTCGCAACGGCTTGCCTTTCCGCATTTTCCATGGACCTCTGACTGGGGCTGGCGGCGCCGTAAACCACCGGGAGATGTTGTCGGACGTCCTAGCGTGGGCCACCGCCATGCTACTCATGATCACTCCGACAATCTCTATATGGAAACCCAGGACTGATGTACCCCCGCACGAAGGTTAGGGCTGTTTAATCAGTATTAGAACTAGGATTCCAGAAGCACGCAGCGAAAGGCGTCAGTCTTACCCTGATGATATGTTTTTGACCTATAGGTGAGAGGGAGGTGGGACCTGCCTCATTGGTCTGCATTATTCATCTAAGCTTCTAGTCCGGTGTCAAATCCATTGCTCAACTCGAAGCTGTAATAAGCAGTAGAGAGGACCCTTTTGAACCATATCTCGACCCGCTGCTCTGTTATATCGTCCCCATACCGATATGTGCGGCATATTGCCTGACCGGAAAGAGCTGCCAGGAAATGTCTAGATCAACGTCTACTTGTACTTTGTTCCTTCAACAGTAGTTATCGTGCGGACGTAAATACATAAAACGCTTCGTTAAACGCTTCCCATGACTAATATTGGATACTGCGGAATCCTAAAGAGTCGGAGACCTTAGCTGCATGCGCAAGTACCTGTGTTACTCATGCATTAAGTAGGAGATAAAAGAAAGCTGTAGTAAACCATTTAGGGCGACAATGTAGCGTCACACGTATTAATTGCATTACAAAACATAGCATCTCTCGCTTGCACCATTAATAGCTTATCTTGTTTCTGCAGGCGTAAATATTACTACACAAACTATGCTTTGCTAATCAATCAATAGTTAGATGGTCAATTGATTCCTGTATGGTGATGTTTTCTGCATTGTCCCCAAAGTAATTATTATAGTTGATATGTCATCTTCAAATTCTATCTCCTATCCAGGAAATATGTAGTTTCGTGTAATTGACATCATTAGTCACATTACTTGACAAGAGTAGGTGAATGGACGGTTTATTGACAACGATGTTTTTCCAGTGCAAGTTCCAGTTGGATTGTAAACACGAATGTAGCATGCACGCAACTGCGAAAAGTGCTCTGGATACATGTAGAGCCTATAGCTATGGACGCACTTATTGTGCTGTATAGACTAGATACCTCATCATTTTCTTGGGTGGCCTGGTGCCAATACATCTGCTATAGGAAATCTTTATGAGCAGATATTGCTGACTTTCATACGGAACAGCTGGCAGTTGAACTTGGAAGGTAAATGCCAAACTCATTTGCCTCCAAGGTTATATATTTTACAATAAGATTTGGGTATTCCAAGAAAAAAAATTACTTGCATGAGAACGTTTTTGACACGAACTTTGACATATGTTCTAAGTTATATGAAGTTCCCCCACACTGTCCGATAATGATTGGAATTCTACCTTCCCTGAGCCCCAACGTAAAATGTATAGTGATAGCCAAAGAAACCCCCTTTACCCCAATACGACTTTTTTAACGTCCGCATGAAATCATGAGGCAAGTGGACCCCTGTCGTCCCCTGCACAAGGTTTACACACGACGTGATGTGCTAGACGCGACTTAATGTCTCAAATTGACGAGGACTTCCTCATAAACCCAGCAGATTGTTAGGGCGTTATATCAGTGGAGACGGCAGTACGGGGACCAGGGCCCTACAGTTCCTACTCGTCTGCTTTATGGTCTCCCCATGGCCGTTAAGATGAGGGGATGGTGGGGTATATAGCCAGGGAAGTTATGCACAATACTCGAAGTAGTGTAGGCTGATGTCTATGTTTGGTCGAGCCCCCATCCAATTTGAATAGTGATGACTGATTCTAATTTGCAAGCATGAAAGGACTAATAGGACTTAATTTCGGATTTTCAACGCCCACCTCCTTACCAAACACCGGATGCTCCATGCAAACACATTAAAGAGAAATTAATATGCCCCAGCTAATGTGCAATAGGCACTCTCGTGTTGAATCTCAAAACCGCAACACATTTTACCCCGTCGTAAGCACTATATGAGGCCCGTTATTTTCCGATTTACGGCAGATATCAGGAGGGTTATGATGTCTTCACGTGCCAATCGTATGGCAATACCATTATGGAGGAACAGACAGCTTTAAAACAATGAAACTGAATAGATGAAGCAATTAACAGGGTCCCAAATACATGTTTATTACGTTATCATATGTTGGCTAAAATTTGGTTTCTCATAAATTATTTGTCTAGAAATTTATTTGATAAGAGATAGTCATGGCGTGTTTGTTGATACTCCTGTCTTTATTGAGTAAACATACAAGTGTAATAAGAAACCTTCATGTGCAGAAGTGAACATGAACAATGTTAGGTTATATGAGACCAGTGTGTCTCGAACAAAACATCTTGTACCACGGTCATAAATGGCCTGTTGTTGTTTCCACACAAATGACCAGTAAATTACAGGGTGATAAAGGCTGTAGCTTCGACTTGTTAATCATTTTGAGACAGTAGTGAGGACGGCTTGATGCAGAAAGGAGACCTCTGCAGACATCGCTCATGAGCGTAAACAACGCGAAGTTGGGCTTGTCATACATCCTGTAGGCAAGCAGAGGACGCAGTGTAGGAGCAGTACACTAAACCATTTTTATGTCCTGCCCAGTAGGTGCTAGACTGCAGAGTGTTTGAGAAGATATGCAGATCTCATATGTAGATGTTTACCAACCTGCAGTGACTTGCATCACATGTTCAACTACAACTATTACACCTGTAATGATGTACGCCGAGTCGGTTAATGTACCGACAAAGAGCGGGGGATGCCACAGGAGATTTGTAAAAACACATTAGGTTTGGCCCAATTCGCTAAGGCTACAGCAAGTAAATTTTATGGATGACATCATCGATCAGCGCGCTCATTAATTTTCGCCTGATTTCAGAAAAAAAAACAGGAATTTTTTTCTCTTCGGGGATGATCAGGTAGATCAAAATAGGCAAAAATGTTGTGTTGTAGCCTAATGATCATACTTGTAGAAGTGACACTAGGAGATAGCCATGACTATAGTTGAAGAACTGAGACTTGTTGGATACTAGTAGTTGTAGTAAGTGCCCTCAATATGGAAGCCATGACTGTAGTTGTCAACTTGGCAAGTGATACCAGTGTACCGCACTAGTATCACTTTTACCACACTAGTTCACCTCTTTAAGTTTAATACAGGAATGAATGCCTTGTTAGTTGTGATGCCACGTTTTGTCACTTCAAATCTTGTTACGGCGTTTATGGTGTTTATTTTGAAAATTTAGCCATCTTGTTTTTTGCGCTATCTCATTATTTTCGCACTCTGCATATATATAGGATGTCATCCATAAAATTTACTTGCTGTGGCCTAAGGTGGATATACCCAAACAACTGTTGCTCCAACTCAAGCCTTGAATGATGGACGACCTTTCCCGTAATTGTGGTAGGGCCTGCCTTGAGCGATTTGAGTGTGGAAGCTGAAAGTTCTTTCCACAGTATTGATTTATGTAAATGTGACCATGTAAGGAATAGTGTATCCTTTTGTCATATAAAGGCCTGAACCGTCGGCCGTGCTGCGGAAACCATTAAAAGTTTACAGCGAGGGAAGTGCGAAACCCATAAACGTAGCAGTTAGCAATATGACTATCACTCTAACACTTCCAGAGACGGCGCTGTCATAGATATTTCTCATGTTCCACACGACTTCAGATGACATGTAACGTTAACGGCAGTCATTTTCACTGAGACTATTCGACGTATTTTGTCTTGGGTTTCAACGTTGCTGTTGTCTGCTACCCCTCACAAATCAGTTCCACGTGGACCTCCGGCCATCGCAGAGAATGCGGCGTCACTAGACAGGATTATGTAGATGCCATTACAGGCCCCCTCTCACTTGACGTGCGGCACGCTTGCGGCATTG
The DNA here is from genome assembly GCA_019207045.1 of Branchiostoma floridae x Branchiostoma belcheri. Lineage (NCBI taxonomy): Eukaryota > Metazoa > Chordata > Leptocardii > Amphioxiformes > Branchiostomatidae > Branchiostoma > Branchiostoma floridae x Branchiostoma belcheri. The sequence continues at coordinate 10,269,678 of CM033025.1, read as the reverse complement.
CTGCGTTCGGAAGATGCTCAACGAATTTCAGAGATAAATAACGAATTTTCTTACTTGTTGTATATTTTGTCGTCTTTTATGTTATACTTTTACGTATTGCGCAATATCTGAATCATAAAAAATCGAAGAAAATAACAAAACAGTGACGCAGTGAACGAACGCAGCAATGCCGCAAGCGTGCCGCACGTCAAGTGAGAGGGGGCCTTAAGTTGCTTACTCATGTGGAAGTGGCGGAGCCTTGTAAACACGAGTTGGCGATCGGGGAGTCCTCAAATCTTGCGTGATGTGGCCATGCATCCTGGCGGGGGCAGTGGGCCAGGCGCATATTGGCCAGGAAGGCATTAAAACGGAAGCGCTCTCTATTCCCCCGGGTGTAGTGGTAAATGACAAATGGGGTAAGAAAACGGCCTCAGATGGATCGATTGTGAATTTTCTATCCGCATTTCCTATTCTAGTACACTGACATTGTTGTTTACTATTGCATCAGAAAAAGTTGCCCCAAAAAAGTTTGCAAGACACGCTGATTCTGATGACTGCATATGTTAGCAGAAACAGTCCGCTGTTCTGTAATTTCTAGAGGCTGAATTTCTTCACCTTGATTTATTTCTGTACGAGTAAGGTCAAGCCTCCAGTGTCTTCTATCGGACTGTACGGTCCGAAAATGGCCGCCAGTTAGAGACGATCTTTGACCTTTACGTGACGGAACGACTCATATTGTACCTGCCAGAGTTGTGCAAGCAGGGTGCTATCTGCCTCGGCCTTGCAGCCAACCTGACCCGGGCTCGCCTCCGGTAATGGGGTCCATTAAACTTGCCTTGCTCGGACGTCAGGGAGATTCAGTCTAAACGAGTGACATCGCAAGCTTTTCCAGGACATTGACAACACAATAAAACAAAGGCGTGGAAACTTGTTCTTGTGTGTGCTATGCGAATGTCCTAAACAGGTTAATACATCAAACCCCTGCAACAGTAATCTTCTTGGTCTCCCAGCCCCACCCCCTTAGATACAACAGACGGGAGGCACGGCCAGGCAAAGCCGGGATTTACAAGCCCATGTTTATCAATGTTCTTTGTAATCCATCGAAACGATACAAATGTGGCGTCACGGCGGTGGTTACTGTTGGTGCACTCTGCTGGAGAGCTCGGCCTGGGAACTGTACCTTCCTCATCAATCTTAACGGTCCTCACGGAGGCTGCAAAATGTCCATGATGGATGTATCTGACGACATGTTGTACGTCTTCAGACTTACCTTAGACAAAACAAATATCGTCTCGGAGATTTCGTGTGACTTCGAATTCTTAATAAGAGATCATGGGGACTCGGGTGTGGGGACGAGGTCCATATATAGAAATGCCCAGCGTATGTGTTGCTAGCATGCCGCAAGATAATTCATCAGGGAAACCGTTCACAAAGTCATGGTTAATGTCTTTTTTAGTGTGGTCACATTGGCCACGAAACTACTAGCATTCTTTTACCAGCAGAATGATATAATACATAACAGCGTCGGAGGTAGCCGAGATTTTTGGATCGGTATAGGGGATTTTGAAAAACTAATGAAAATTGTATTTTCTCCATGGAAAAAGTCGTTGCAGACACTTTGTCATTTTGTAAAGAGTAATTGTGTTGCGTATTGGAAAGAGGAATAGTTGGAGTTTAGGCGGGTCGGCCCATGGATGTCGCAGGCAATGATTGAGGCTGCTGATTCCTTCAGATGACGTAGTAAATGGCTGCCGCAACTGCCGGTCGTGCAATTTTCGCTCCATCAACCAAGCTTGTAATCGTTATGGGCATTCAGGACTGGTGGCATATGTTACTTCATTTGCAGGCAATTTAGCTGCCCCTGTGGTTATGCAACTCTTTTTCTGCCGGATTGATAAACGTCCTCTGATATCGACGCAATATTCACCCAGCAAAATCGTCACTTCAAAACACCGTCAGTATCACTTTGGCGGCAGTTGGCATCCTCTATGACTGATTGAAATGCCTTCATTCCCAAAGCACCCATCAACACGTCCGATTCTACCTGTATTATGTATAGCGAATCCGTCTGAACGGCAGCTTCTGAGATTTCACCGACGTTGAGTTAACGGAAAACCATCAAACACATGACAAAGCCTTTACCTCCCACTATTGGCAAAACCTATATTTATCGGGTTATAGTTGTGAGACAGACATTAACCCTACAGCAGACTGCCAGGAGCCATGTCAGCCACTCTTAAACAGAAGAAAGACGAAGGTTGAACCCTAGCAAGACGTTCTATCCTTTTGAGCATATTTCATCAAGTAACTCTTTAACCTGTTACATCTGGTTGCATTTATGGCATCAACGAACTAAACACCTTTTTCATTTACATTCATGAGCTGGTAGCGGAAGATAAAGCGCGCCTGGGGGAGTTGAGCTGGGGCATCTATTACAGTTTAATGTGACGGTAATGTAGTCTACAGTTCAACAAAACGGTATTTCCACCTGGTGAGTTTGGAACAAAACTTAGTTCTTAAACTGTTGAAGATTGACGAATAATGTGTAGTGTTTTCTTGGGTTGAGTCCAGTGATGATCATGTTGCATAATAACTGCAAATACATTTCGTATTGTATGCAACGGGAAGCAGGTCTGACAATAGTATGTTAAGTCATGTATCAGGAGTTCTGTTTGTGTCTGCACCGGACAGGAGTCAGACATGGACTGTTCAGAGCCATACCCATATCATTGTGGTATTATGATTATTACTCTTTCTTGTACGTGTATAAAAGGCTCATTTCATATTCATTTAAATGTTATATATTTGGAAACTCTCGGACAGCCCTATTTGCATACACTGTGGAATTGAGCAAGAAGATACACTGCATTTATTTTGGGAATGTCCAAGAGTTTCCCAATTTTGGAGGGATGTTAAGAAATGGCACGAACGAGTATCGAGTGAACCATTACACATAGATTTAGCAAGTGTAATTTTGGGTGATCTAACAGTAAATTCCCCTAGGCTGAACAATACACTAATATTAATGGCAAAATTTTTTATCTACAAACAGCAAGAAAAACACCTATCATTAAACCATTTTATCTCATATATTAAGACTTCTTACAAATTGGAATTTATAATAGCTTCCAGAAAGAACAAATTGGCAGTTCACTACAGTAAATGGGGAGAAATACTTCACATCATTTCTTAAACCCCTCTATTTTCTTTTTGTCTTTTGTTACTCTTGTGGTTTTGCATTATTCGATTATTTTCACTAGTATTTAAAGCGAAGTGTTGTATTGATGGTTTCTTATGTGTCTGTACTTTATTTGAGATTATTCTTGTATACAAATTTACCATTAATTTACACTGATGTTACTTTTCTTATGTAAACGATACTACCTTATACTGCTGTATTAGTTTATTTGGTTGGTATTATTTTCTTCCCGCTGTAGTATTGTTATCTATTTTTGGATCCGTGGTTTATGTTTATGTTTTGTCTCAGTTATTGTCTCCATCTCTATTGTCATTATGTATTCTTCTGTTATTTCTGTTTATTTAAAATACAATAAATATTTAAAAAAAAAGGCTAATTTCATCCTTTCTGCGGGTTTTGTCTACCTTTGACAAATAACTCCACGCTTTGCCTATAGGCCATCCATCAAAATGCAAAATACTACCTTCACATCCTCTCTTCTCTATCTCTATCTTCATTATCATCATCATTTCATTTTTCATCCGTTTCCGGTGAAGTAGAGATAAAGGTCTCCCAGTACGTTTTGTCCTTCACAGTGTTCCTCAGAGAGGTCCCGGCGAGACCATATCAGAATAAGTGCACGTGAGGTCGTCTGAGGTCGAAACTAAAGAAATGCTGAACTTGACGTGTCTTCAATCAATAGACTCCTCATAAACGTGATTATACTGATGCAGGCACTGGAAGATTCATACCCATATCACCAATAAATAGATTTCTATCCCTGAATCAAATGTGCTTCACTCTAATGGGCACTCTGTTGAGCTCACTGACGGTAGTAATATCGTGGTCGTTTTTCTGCTTAAGATTAAATGCCATAGGTAAATGTTCCCCCCTCTCCCTTACCATCATACTAGAATATGGTATGCGGTATTCTTAAGAAAGACTCTGACTCACTCGAATCAGTACAGGTGTCCGCGGCTAAGGTCTGCACGGGTGCACTAAGGGGGACGAATCACAGCCGCATCTTAACGGAGGTCGGTTGGGACACACTTGCCACCAGACGGGAAAAGCATGTACTTACTCACTTCTATAAAATGGCCAGTGGCTCTGCACCAAATTATCTCCATGAACTGGTACCTCCACTTATCCGTGATTCCACCCCTTATGGCCTTCGAGATGACCAGAACTACCTCCCTATTGCCCTAAGAACCGAAAAGTACAAAAGATCCTTCTTACCTGCCGCAGTTTTCTCCTGGAGTCAACTTCCTTTGTCCGCCAAAACATCACCATCTATTAGTATTTTTAAAAGAGAACTAGAGTCTTTCTTTGACAGCCCGCCCAGACACACCCACTACTCCCATGGCCACGGACGCCCTGCAGTTCACTTGACTAGACTCAGACTCGACTTCAGCCAGCTTAACTCACACCTATTCAAACACCATTGTATAACTAGCCCTACTTGTGAATGTGGGAATTCAAACGAGACAACTGAGCACTACTTGTTGCACTGCGAACTATACAATAGCGAAAGGATTCATATGTTGCACTCCATATCCCGTTTAAACCTAGAAGAATTACTCTCGCCTGACCCCCTTAACTCATCTGACAATACTTTATGCATCCTTCTCACTATGGGCAGCCCTTTCCTTCCACACTCGATAAATTGTAACATCTTTGACTATGTTTTCAATTTCATAAAAATGACCGGAAGATTTACTTAATCTGATTTGAAATTGATTGGTAATGCCAGCCTTGTATGCGCTTTAGCCCGTTTTTGTTGTTAGTATTTATGTTATTCTTATGTTGCAAAATGACGTTTATGTTCATGTCATCTTAAGTTATACGTTTCGTTATAATCTCAATTTTGTTACTTTTGTGTGTCATTGTATGTGCATTGTTAGAGCAGAAGACCTCCATAAGCTCTTGGTGAGCTTCTTGTCCAATGCTCGAAAAACGAATGCGAATAAAATAAAAATTAAAATAATATGGTATAATGAGAAAGTCCACCAACCTACTGCACACCTTACGTTGCCTCTGCGGACCGTCGGTTCTTGATAAATCTCCGGTAGGTGGCACGGTAGAAGGACTAATGTAATGGCATCATGTCGTAGTGGGGTCACGTAGCCATGTCATTGTCCACTATAATTAATCAGGCAACTAACCAAAAGAAGATGTCACCTATTTGAATTGGTTGGTTAGCTGTGCAACAGATCATGGTCACTAGCGTTGTGAAGAAGATACACTATCAGAGAAGCCGATCCACCCGTTATAAAGATAAATACAGTAGGGAAGTGACCTGCACCGTCTTCAGTATGTAGATATATGCTTTTTCATAGCTGGTTTTATGATACAATCTAAATCTATTTCTTTTTGTAGCTATCTATTCACACTGTGTCTTTAAAGGATTTTAATTGATTGTATAAACTCCAGTTAAAACCCGTCGCCAGACCTTGAACCCGGTCATGACCAAGATTTTCAATCTTTCGAATCTGGATTTACCCAGGCAAGGGATTGATCCATATTTAATCCGGATCCGGGCTGACCCACTTCTGAGCAGGATTCGGACCATGCATACCTGTTTTCCCAACCTGGGATCAATGCCATGTCCAGGTGAACCAAGATTCATGAAGCCTGGTATTAAATAAATCCACAGATCTGTTTACATGTTCTCGTATCAGATGTCTGCTTTTACTGTCATCCATCCGATCCACCCGTTGACTATCATTATAGAATGATACATGATGAATATACATGTAATGTGCAATAAATAGATAGATATCAGTTTCTTCACCTAGAGATTGAACTCTCCTTGCCTTGACATTTCCGACGTTTGGTGATGTATGGACAGGCTGTTTGCACGGTTTGGACGCATCACTCAGGGCCTCTATCACGTCCGATCTCGTAGGACAGTCGGAAACTTTCCAAAGTCGTACGTTATGTTGTAGTTAGCTGTATAGAGTAATGGATAGCTCTACACTCCGGATGCGGTATGTGCGATAAAATCTAACACATAATGCTTAGAGTACATTATGCTTTGTACGAATACGGCCAGCTTATCTCAATATGGAGCAGTCTTCAACAGCACCTTGACGCGGCCAGTACTCGCAGAACTTTGTATATAACTAGTGGTCCCATATCAGTGTAACATTAATCCCTGTCTCCCGCTATTCACAGCCAGCAATAGGACATTGTGGGGAATTGAGATGCACAGCAAGTTAGTAACGCTGGTAGCCTTTGGTTGTAAATTAAAGGGAAAGTTTTCACAGGAAAAATTCTGCGACTTGCACTTAAAGCCCTGGTGATAGCTATCAAGCGCTAGTTCCAGCAGTGCACTGAGAGACGACAGGTGTTATGTTGGTTACAAACACTGACGGAAGAGGGATTTGCAAGTTCTCATTAACCTCAACAATTTATCAAAACACAATCAAAATGTTGCCAGGGAAATGACGAGAAAAGAATAATTGGACTGTCCAGACAAGAACAATGGCGCTGGCCGCTTTGGCACGTGTTCAATATCCACATGATTCTCTATCAAATGTTCCAGAGTTGAAATAGTGACCGGCGTTAATTGGAGATTTCCTCTCCTTTTCTAAAACTGCACAGTTACCCCCAATAAACGTCTAGTTCTGGTGACTGACGGACCCATCTAGTAGAGATAGAGTTACACGTTATTGCCACAGTAAGTGTTATTGCCACAGGAAGATCACGCTGCAATCAGGGCCAGTGCAGACAGCTTTGGTGCAGCCAAGTGTGAAAGGAGAAGCTTGTTGCCAGTAATGAATATTTCAGGTTGGGTAGGCGGGAACAGCTCAGTTAGCTGGAAATATTGGGTGACAAGTCGTGATCAGAATTGTGCTGGCGTAGAGTTCGACTCCGTGGATCGGGTGAGGTAGATATATGTCAGTTGCTACACCTATATATTGTAATCTATAACTGCTCATGGTGTTGTCATGGTGCACGTTTATGTTTCCCAAGGAGCACAGAGCACAACACGACCACACACACACACACACACACACCACACACACACACACACACACACACACACACACACACACACACACACTCACACACACACACACACACTACACACACACACACACGCGCGCGCGCACACACACACACACCCACACACACACACACACACTACACACACACACACACACACACTACACACACACACACACGCGCACACACACACACACACACACACACACCACACACACACACACACACTACACACACACACACACACACACACACACACACACACACACACACACACAGCCAGCCAGCCAGCCAGAGAGAAAACCAAAGGGATGCTACGATCACCAGTTACTATTAAACTTAGTTATGACAAAATCTGGCCTATCAGTCTTGTTCCAAATCTGGCTCGTTTTTATATTTCATAATCTAAAATTATCACATACTTTGAATGAGCCATATTGCAGTCTGTACATTTTCCAATCGATGTAATTTACCGGATTACTAAAGCCAATACATATGCGGACCAGCAGCCAGCAAATTTCGCCTTGCAATATTGCGGAGTTCACGGTGTAGCTATATTTTTTTCAACACCTTCGTAATGTGTGGTGGCACCGTGCATAAAGATGGGAATTATAAGTAGTAAATCCAATTTGATGGTGTCTGTGCCGGCACAGAGCCGAGTTTGCAATCACATTACGGCGCTGGGTGCGGATGTGAACGGTGAGGGGACACCAACGCCGTTGACCGTAGAGTGGATTAATTAGGGGTTACCCAAACAGCCCGTGGCCGCTGTGCCAGTCAGACTTACTCGTGGTATAATTCACATTCTAGTTTGATAGCCATTCTGTGGTGCAGGCTTTGTGGCTGTTAATGGGATCACCTCCGGGTGAAGCTCACATCATCGCTCATAACAATGTTCGTCATTCGCAAGTTGCCTTAACCACTGAAAGTCAATAAATTGGTGACTTTCAAAACGTAGAATGTAAAGCAAATTAACTTTTACTGTCAAAATTTACTACCAGTGGCACCAACTCAGTTGAAATCATCGCAATGACTTTAGATATTCATACTAACTATGATAGCTGTAATGTAAAGCATGACGTCGGGAAAGTAATATGACCTCACATGAAGAAATATGCAACGGAGTGATACTATAAGTCCTTCGTAGTAAGGAAATGAAGTACAGCTTTAATCTTTCGTCATATACGGCAATTTCCGCATCGGCAAGTCCCGTCTTTTATCTTACTTAGTCAATTTGATCGCGCTGAATTATTCAAAGCTCTTTTCAATATACAACTTTGCTGATTTTTTTGGACAGCATGCGTTTTCAAAACGATATCTGCGGTGGTAAATCTGTGGCATCTGCAGACATGATGAAGTTGACGTCTGAGTAGATGTTGTTTGTCTATTTCATTGCAATGTGAAAGTAATTCCTATAATGAGGCTAATTGTTTAACAACAGCTGCATGTTCAGTACCATGGAAATGCACCATGTCGCATTAAAGTGTCGCATTAGGAAACCATTAGGGCTTTGCGACTTAAAGCTGCGGCAAATTGATGTCACTGTTTGACGGCAAAGGGATTCAAAGTGTTGGAATTACGCTTTTAGGTAAAATGGAAGAGGCGTTGTGAAGACAAAGTTGTACAGAACGAAATCCGTGCAGAGGTGATTTGACAGACTACGTGATATAGCGGTGTTGTTAATCCTAAGGAGGCTCATAATTTCCCGTGTTGACATTTTTGTAGGGAAATCGATTTCCGTTGCCACTAATTTTAGTCATCAATATGAAGCTGCACTCTCACTTTATCATACGGAGTGGGAATAAGATTGTCTAACGACCTTTAGATCAGGAACGATGAAGGACTGGGGAGTGAACTTGATATTACACGGGAATGTGCCTTGATCTGAAATGCTCTCATTGCTTATCTGGTGTATAAGACTTAACAACGACATGGGGAGTATATTCTGATGAATAGATTTTAGTGTAGAATACCTGTGCAGCACAAATCACCCTGCATTATCCCCCATTACGGAGAGACTACGCCATGTGGGGTCCCACCTCAGCGCGCCTTTCGTGCTTACCGGCGTGACTTGAACCGTAAGCAATCAATTACTGCTTCTTCAGTGGAAACAAAACACCGAGGATTATGTTCCCTGGAAGTCTAAAGACGACGCATAATCACGTCTTGTCGTGTGGTCGATCGCAATCATCTAATTAGCGGCCTTGATGCACGCCTTGAGGTATCATGAGCACGCTTCCAACCATTTCTGAAAAACTGTACAGGAGACGCACGTGGCAAAGGTCAGTAGAGTAAGGCACACAACAAATCCATCAGGAAAGATCTGGAGAGGGTTGACGTCATCGCGTCACGCAAGTACTCTGCTGAATGGGATAGAAATAAGCTTTTCTGGGTTGGCTTATTATTCTTATACACTGCTTCAATGATTTTTGGCAAAGCCAGCCACATGATGACGACCTTCAGTTTTCTAGTTCAGTCCATCTTTTGTGTAGTGACTCCAGTTATTGCTCAGGTCCCTATCGGGCATGACATAGCGAAATTTTATCAAGTCTAAAGTCCTCCTCGATTACCTTCTTGAGTGTCGGTGAAGGACGACCTCGGTTACGACTCTCATCCGGTTTCAAAAAAACCCCTATGCCAGCCATTTCCATTGGGCGCATAACATCACCTGCTAGTGACATCAGGTTATGTTATGAACTTATGTGCCAAAATGACGACATGATGTTGAAAACAAACAAACAATTGAACTATCTCATATACATATAAACTTATTCCTGCGGACTTACAATTACAACAGGAACAACTTGTTAAAGAATGGAAAAGTGGAAAAGAAGGAACGTTAAGTGTGTCAGCCGGTGTAGTATCTTTCCATGTTGTCACACGCCTGATAGGAACCAACTTTTCTGTGGCCTTAACGCGATGGAATCGCCCTGATATATAGGCGGGATTTTTTGTCACCTTCTCCGAGAAGGTTATGATCTGGTAGACTAAGTATATATGTATGTTGGTATGTATGTATGTATGTATTTTGGTATGTATGTATGTATGTAATTATGTATGTAGCCTAGCAGTATAAATCAAAAAGCTAAATTCAAAAATGGTTTGTCATGAAATTTTGTATGTTGTATGTCATATCCTATCGAGGACATTATTATATTTATAGCTCCAGCTTTTTTCGTTTTTGCAGCAAAACGTACATTTTCACTATTTCGTGTTTTGGACAAGCTGTTGTTACGAGCTTTAAGTCGAAGTTCTTGGGAATAAGGGACCTCTAACAGATTTCTTTGGAGCTGCAGAAGCATTCTAGTTACAGACTTTGAAACATGATAATTAGAGAAAGATGGATAAATGCTCATGCTTTTTTTACCTATAGGTAACATTGATTAAGTATATCATAATGGTATTTTGATTATGCGATTATGCACATTAGGGCTACATTTTCATAGTCAATTAGGACCATTTGTATTTTCGTTGTGCTAAATGGCAGGAACTCCGATCTCATTACACGTGTAACCTATCTGCATGTTGAGTATCTAGTCTGTTTAAGATGTTCCAACATTTACAAACTACCCATGGCCATTAGTATATACGATTTCTTCACAAAGCCACTTAAAAGAACTCTTATACATGTAATTGCAAGTATAAGCACGCCCGTACTCTCTGAACCTTCGGTTCCTTCAATTTATGACCTTGCCTTGGCGCAGTCCCAGGCTATACATATCTTAGTAAGTAATAGCACCGGAAAAGTCCATTGATTAAGTGCAACAACTTCTTGATGGCCATCTCCATTAAGTCTACGTAAATCAGAAGTGGACTCCTCGGGTATCGAGTTGTTGCTATTGGCGTTAGGAGACCGTGCGTGAATTATCGAGCTTCCCCTGGAGAACTGCAGACGGGAGTTTCATATCAGGACACGCCATTATTTCTTGGGAGTCCTTGACATTGGCTGAGTCATTGTCTGACATCTTCGTTCAGACCCCTGTAGTCCCCAGGGGCACACAGGGCAGGGCAGTATGTTTTCTCGCTGTTTTTTTAATAGGGTATGTTTGTATAAGAAGGGGATTGCTAATATTGCCCCTTTAACGTGCTAGAGGCACCTCCCGGAACACTGCACGCCCTTTGAAAAGATTCCGAAAGTCGGGTGCAGCCCGAACCGAGGTACCCTTCCCAGGATTGAGCTGGAGTCCCCCAGTCACCAACAAATTCAAATTCAAAAGCAGGAGCTCAAGTGTTGGGCCGCTACCAGTTGAGCTACAGGGACACACCAACTCACATCTGAACCATTTACTAGAGATAATGTCATGTGAAAACGGCAGGAGTAATGATCAAGTGAAATATGGCGAAGATGCCCCAAGGTCATCCCTGGAAGTACTTGCCAGTGCTCTCTAAGTGATCTTTGACAGCGATTCATCAGAGATACTTGCAAATCAGGTACAGATCTCCACAAGGCATCGTGCAATGTATGCGTTTCAAAATTGATTCGACCCGTTTCGATAAAATGAATCATGCACGGCAATCTACGCGCTTGTTTCTCCAAACTTGGCCATTGACCGTAGATTAAAGCGATGTACACCGGAACCTCCATCAGTATAACCTTGTAATACACGGAGTTCTCCTGTAACCATCTCCCCTACCATAACTCATACAGGATTATCTTGTCCCGGAGAGAGTACGCCTTTTGATATCATCGCTGCACTTCGCTGCCTGTCAGATTGATACGTCAATCTGCTCACGCTTGACCTCTTTGACCCCACCATGTATCTCTGGGGTGACCTTTAGGTTGTCAGGATCAGCACGTATTTTTCTTGATGCCTACAATTGTACAGGATTAGACATGATGATTGTGGTTCTTGTGGATTGGATATGTCTTTCCATTTACTGCGCTGTAACCAGTGCCTTCCCTAATGGCATGGTTGGAGTTGCTTTATTGCTGTGGTTAAGTAGAATGTGGAGAAATGAGTGCACATCTAAACATGATACGCAGGGCAATCAAAGCATTTTCTTCCAGTTTCAAGTTGGTCCTTAGGTATTAGATAATGGCATAGTCGGATATCTCTTTCAGGTAGTTTACATTACCCATATCATGTTTAACGTTACATGAATTAGGGTTGAAGTCAAGCCTCTAATGGAGAGAATTTCTAAACGACCATGAACATAGAGGACGTGACGGATGATTGCTCCTGCCAGAAAAGAACAGTTGTAAGCAGCAGTTATAATGATGCAACCAAGGTCACATCGGTTTTCACTTCTCCACACTAATGATGTCGTACATACTTCCATGCATAGAGGACATTCCGAGAATAATAAAAAGCAATTAAGGAAATTACTGTAGCGATTGATGAACCATTTTACGTTGGGGAGTATGGATTCTTCTTATCTTGCCTTTGGGTCGTTTGTTTTTGTATCTACATTAAGCCGTGTAGTTCGCTTGTTTGTTGTGCCGGGGTGCCTTTGAAGGTCATGAAAAACGACCCGTTACAATAAAGGACACAATAGACCGTATCGTCATTACAAGGTGTAGCATGCTGAACACAATTCCAATTATGTTTCTCATGTTTAGCAAATATATTCCAGGTCTTGTTGAGTATTGCAACTCGATCAGTACTGGCAGCCACCGTGCCTTATATTTACATGTAGTTCCTGTGATTATTGAATTGATTACATCTAGGGTGACGTATAAAAATGCATCCAACATTATCATGCCAACTTAACTTTGCTGCAATCAAACTTTGCTGACCGGCATACACTATTTGAAGATATCCACAATGAAGCTAGACGTAAGGTGACTGAACATATTTTATTCAAACTTAACTCTTTTGCGTCTTGATGAAAAATTTTGTTTCATATCACACTTACCGAACCTCACAGAAGGGAAATGAAGTAGCACCTTTTTGGTGGTGAGCTGGTGAAAAGTCTCACAAGTTGTTGAGCAGTGCAGAGCATGTCATTTCTTCACACCTTTTCGTAACGGCATATGGCTGAACGTGGTTTCAGCACACACAAGACATCTGAAAGGCAGTATAATCATTATGAGCAGTCATTGGATTTACTGCCAACTTAAAGTGACTGCACGGATCGGACTGAATGTGACAGCACGGACTGAATGTGATAGCACGGACTGAATGGTACACGGCGGACTGAATGTGACAGCACGGACTGAATGTGACAGCACAGACTGAATGAGACAGCGCGGACTGAATGTGACAGCACGGACTGAATGTGACAGCACAGACTGAATGGGACAGCGCGGACTGAATGTGACAGCACGGACTGAATGGTACAAGACGGACTGAATGTGACAGCACGGACTGAATGTGACAGCACAGACTGAATGGGACAGCGCGGACTGAATGTGACAGCACGGACTGAATGTGACAGCACGGGCTGAGCGTGATAGCACGGATGAATGTGACAGCACGGACTGAATGTGACAGCACGGACTGAATGTGACAGCACGGACTGAATGTGACAGCACGGACTGAATGTGACAGCACGGGCTGAGTGTGATAGCACGGATGAAACATGTCACGAAAATGCGTGAGACACTGGCAACTGTAACACAAGTAGACCGTCACCTCAGCTGAGTTCGACAGTCTGCCTGACATGTTGAAGGCATCGATGATATTATCCCAGAACAGCATGAAAGCAGCATTGATGACAAGTCTAGAAGGATGCAAGAACTCGGTGACTACTGGAAACTGTCAAACCTGGAAACGGAGCTACTGAGCCAACAACATTGCAGGATCAGGAGAGCAACTTGATACAACATGTTCATGACACACTGGCAGAAAACTTATTATGCTCGCATGAACCAAGACACAGCACAAACTTTCTACTTGAACGTCGTGGCAAAAGATCATTGCGTGGCATCTGAAATTTTCTACTCACAGAGCTATAGTGCCACAGATACCAACCTTGGCAATCACCACTGTGCCTTATCTTTTATTCCTTCTAGGTCATCGAACGATATTTCCTGGAAGTTCTGAGTGGCATGCTGATTACGGTATTTATTTTCGTTGGAGAAACCTTCGTTACACAAGGGTAATGACCCTTCCATGATCTCACAACCACCACTTACTAGTGCCCCGTAATTCCAGGTTACAGCCGTGCCGCTAAGTATTACTTGGCACATTCTCAGAACCAAACGTATATACTTTCCTTTGTGTGATACTATGGAAAATCCCTGCACGTAATAAAACTCGAGGGAGCTGATTCTTCAAAGCCTGGACTGACCATCAGGCGCTGATGGCCGGCTCCTTCCGATGTCGACCTCTCACCCCCACCCGTTATTTATCTGCCTGAGAAGTATTTTGATGTGTCTCGTCCAATCTAGACGGTCTTTACTTTGCTGTAATCACCCACTTAGGCTCAGTGCTAGGTGATAAGAAGGACGGAGGTATCACTCCCAATTTGTCATTCGAGATATCTCAGCTCGGACTTCCAGGAAACGTGACCTCTGGCAAAGCTCATTTGTTTCAACTACAAGTTTTTTAAAACTTTTATTTAGCTTATATTCAATGTTAACTTTTTCCTCTGCAAATCAATAGTGAAAGATACGAGCACTATGGGATAACTCACAGACGTGTGAGCCTGGTTACGGTGTAGAAACGGACCGGGCAGGGTCCTGGGCGTTGAAAACAAGTTGTGAAAATTTATTTCCACAAGAAAGATAAAAAAATATGCATAACCGTAAGCTGTTTATCTTTGAACACGTTTGACATTTACGGTGACTATGTATTGAACGTATGATTATAAATGATTATGTCAAGTTCAGGTTACGCTACATCATTCTGCACCATGCAAGGCGGAAATTTGTCCTTCGATTATCGGGAACAGCCAGACTGATAGATGACAATCCTGTATACCCCAGTTACCTTCATCATGTCCCTACCTCGTAACTTCTCCACTTTATCGCTCCGAGTAGTTTAACTGGCTCAAGTCCGTCTCGGCAGGAAATACAGCAGAGCCTTTTACTATCCCAGAGGGGCTTTCATTTTCAGTATACAGCACTGTAAGAGACGTTCCAGTAATGAAATATTATTGCTAGGAATTACTCATTCGACAATTCTATCTTACTTGAAGGGACATTGAGATACCCTCGCACTCAGGGTTGACTATCGCGGCAATGCCTTACGATAAGGCATTGCCGCGATAGTCAACCCTGAGTGGGAGGGTGCATTGAGATAACCTGATCATTCATTTTAGCTGTATTCCTAGCACCAGAAACATCTTAAGGAACAAAAGGTTTATAAATTGCTTCGTTTCTGCTCACAGTTTTAAAAGATGGTCCTGACTTATTCCCCCTGCGGATGGATTGTCCTACAGTAATCACACGCCCGCTTAATTAGGTTTTGACAAAGGGATTACAAACAAATTAATAACCATTTCATTTTCTTCAGTCACTAATAACAGGCTAATGAGAGGAAGGAAATTGTTTATGAATAGAACTGTGGCGTCTCGTCCTTTGTTCCCGGCGTCAGGAGACATCATTCATCATACAGCCTTTCCATCATAGTCAGCCATCTTTTATTCGCCTGACCTTTCGGAGGTTCGCAGCAGGCTGGGAGTACGGCGGGTCCAGGTGTAAACAAACCGAGCCGTGCTCCTAGAGGACCCCTGCAGGCGGGGTGCTGATTACGGAATTCTCCAAGGTTCGTCTTTGGTATGTGGAAAACGTCCTTCATCGTGAAAATCTAGGTCGGTCGATGATACTTCAGATTACAGCTAAGATAGATAGATGAATGTCTTATTTGGAGATGCTAAAATTTAAGCCTCTGAAATTATGACGAAAATGGATAGATCAATTCAATTATTAAGAAAACAGATTGACCTAGCTGTATGGACGGTGTTTCGTCGTTCCGTAGGCACAACTAATGGACAGCGATATTCAATGAAACAAAAGGACGCATTCGATGAATGATAAGAGCGGGAAAGTGCATATGATTTGTTTACCCAGCATTCCTTGCGACCATGCCAACAATGATTGAGATGTGACGTTCGGTCGCCTAGCAACGCAGCGCACATATAAATGCAGCTCCGCACCTTTGGCTTGGGTCAGTTACTTTTCAGTCGAGCCGGAACTCTGGTTTGTTGTTCAAGTATGGGACGCTTGGAGAGGACTGTGGCTGTTGTGGTCTGCTTGGCGTGTCTCTTCCAAACAGGTTGGTGTAAGGCAGTCCCCATCGTGTCGTTGAGAGGTCATGCAAAGGGCACATCATGTCATTCTTGCTACTATTATTTTGTCATTTATCTATCAAACGTCGCTTTATTTCCCACAGTTTTTACCTCCTTTCCGTAACTCTGCGTGTCTCTGGCTAACGGTAATTTTGCTGTTCTATGGTCTATCTATTTATTGGTCGCGTCGTCAAGTTAAAACGGAGGTCTATTCCATACATGTACATCTTCAAATGTAATGGTCAAATGCGCGGTTATAAAAACAGCAGAAGGAAATGCAATATGTTTTCACTGTCTCGACATCATCATTCATGAAAGCTGTTCAAGTAATGCGTGCCGCTGCAATCCAAGCATGGAGCCCATACTTGCTCAGCCATTCTGTAGCACTATATGATTGGTGACACTATTATCGTCCGAAGGCAAAAGGGATAGCAGCAAGTTTGTGGTTTACTATCCCTGTAAGAGTGCAATTATATACTGGTATCTGAGAAATTGCTGGTATCTGAGACCATCACACAAAATGGCAAGGTGCAGTTTTATGCCTATGTTGAAGCAGTATGACCATAGTTCATAAAATAGATGTCTCTAAACCTGCGCCGTGTTTTATGTCCGTAACGAGCTGTCGTTTCCGTTATTACCAGAAAGACCAACCGGAGGCCGTTATGTTCGCTGTGGCACTTCGTGATAGACAGTGGCTGTTACCGGAGACATTTCCCCATCTCGCCTGGGCTTCCATTAAGGCCAAGGCTACTTGAGATGGGGTTCTTCAAAGTTTCTTCACACTTCCCTGAACCATTCAGAGGCGTGTAGCATTTATGGTAGGAAGTGGCGAGTTTGTATTCAACCATATTCAGCTAGCAGGTCCAGCGGTAGAATATTATCAGTATAAGGAATATGCCTTATCTACGCTACGCATATATGTATGCCTTAAAGACATCAACAGACATATTTAACCATATTCCACAACTCTGATTCGAGGGATAAATCGAACAGGGCTACATGTATGTGGGCAAATGCACTCGCGGCAATATTTCGTATCCATACTTACCTCCAAGGCAAACGCTCTCTGTGTAAAAACGGTTATAGCCAGAAATTGCTAACATAACTCTCCTCCAAATGGAGCCGTCGCCAGTCTAGATATAACTTTCTGTTTCCTTAAGGTGAAAATAATGCGCAGCAGTCTAAGTATACTATGATATCCTTTTGAGCAGCAGGCGCTGGCCCTGTTGCATACAGCACAGGGACACCACAAGCATGCAGTACAACGTATGGACAGTGAACAGGGGCCTTGGTACAACCATCGAGGACTCCAAGACCGCTCACCAACATACAATTCCGTGAGATGTTGTGATGCTCCGAGGCTGATGACATGTCCAACTGAACAAAGAGAGGGGACTCGGATGAAGGAGCAAGTTGTGCTGTCAAGCACACAGTGAAAGTTAAAGATTGCATCTTAGCTAACGAAAGGATTGCCACCGCTAGTATTTGTGGAGGTTGTCTCGCAAAATGGACATATTTTAAACAAGAAGTACTACTCTGAAGGACTCACGATTGCGTGATGTAAAGGGAACTATTCCGAAATGTTCTCTTCACCCAAACTTGTCCAAGACACTTCCTAACTTCGGGTCTTCCCTCGGTGAATATTGACTTGATATGGCCAACGTTACCATGGCAATGAGTCTTTATCCCTGTAGGGTTCATAATCCTGTTGAGATGAGAGGTTACCCGGGGCAGAACCGTCCAGCATTGATCCAGTCTCGCTCCCCCCGTCCCACCCTGAATCATACTAACCCACCGGCTGGCCAGCACGAGATGTCACCACTGATCTATGATGATGACAGTGCCGTATTAGACTCCAAAATTGCCTATGTTTCTGAAACGGCTGCGATCAACTGTACGTCACGGGTAGATAGGACCGAGCTCTGTGTCTCCTGTTGCTGCAGGCATCACTGAATTGCCCGATGCCTCATCTTCAAATAAAGCAGCTTCGATCATACGACACACGTGCTATATTGTGTGAAGGATTCTTGTTACTGGACGTGACTGTTAGACGTTTTGGCTACGCTCACCTCTCCGGTCAACATTACCATTCTGGCCCAACAGCTCGCAAATTGCCCCAAATTGCAATCCTTGGGGTCGTGATGTGATGTTATAGGTTATCTTAATACAGATTTGTCACTGACTAAGCTGTGCAGTCCGGTTTATCAGCAGGTGGTAGTATTACAGAACGTTGGCTTTGGTTTGAACGTGAACTGAAAACAGCAGTAAATCCAATTAGGCTTGACTTTCTACAGTGGATGGAAGGATCTTCAACACTGAATCATTTTACAGCCTTGCGTGGTGTGAAAATGCAGATAGTCTTTGTCAATGACGTCGTTTGACAATGCGTGGGTTTACCTAACAGTTGCCCATTTTAAAGTCCTTTGGGGCATATACTTTTCAACCCTTTTTAGATGAAATAACTGAGTCCGCAATACCAACTTTTGCAGCAAAGTTACAATTTGTTCGAGTTGTGCTGTGGCAACGTGTTGAGCCTTTCGCTATTTGGTGCATTTTGGCGTACTCTAGCACTTTTGTGTAGTCTACGTACGTATTTCATTTAACGCTATTTTCTTGGAATGTAAAATGCATCTGGTTTAGGGGATTCTTGTGTGATGGTTTGGCCAGTGGGATGGATCAGTGCATGGCGATCTGTGCGCAACAACACCCTCTCCCCGCTTCCTCCCACTCATACAGGAGGTGCCGCACATACCCTGGGGCCATCGCAGTATCTGCCAGATCAAATGTAATGCCGGGAATGTAAGATTAAAGGTATTCCTTGGTAACATTTCAACCGTAATGGCCTTTTCCTTGGAGTTGTAAAACACAAATCACGTATTAAAGCAGCACGAGCATAGCAACTTGCCTGCTCATGCTCACAGCGAGAACGTACGTCGTTCGTACTTCAATGGTAGAGATAAACAGCTTGCTTTCCCATTCTTCCTATGAACTACGGTCCCTATAAACTACAGAATGCATGGATATCACAAGGTCAATCCTATAACACCACCCGTCTATCTCACCGGTAGGTCCCTCCGTCAGGAAATCCCTCCCAATGATGTGATGAATGCCTGTAGAAAATAGTTACTGGCCGACATTCCTTACTTCTTCGGGTAGAGGATGTCTTCTTGACTTTCCATATTGTTTAGGATCAGCTCTGTCTCCAAGAAAAAAGTGTCGGAATATGATCTTATCTGGAAATATTGCGAGGTCAATCGATCATTTCCAGAAAAATAACGCCTTGGCAGAACGCCGCCCCCGCACTCCATATTCCCCAGGAGTACCATGCTATCAGGTAGAGCCGGGCCGTTCATTCCCAAAGACTCGCCCTGAGGCGTCAAGACTTATCTTGATAAGCTGGACCCTCGCGGACAGAAACGGATATCCCATTAGCTTTAGACGAGCAAGGGCGATAACCATATATTTTGTCAAGTACAGTGCGTGTTTTTTAATTGTATTGTGATACTCTCAGTATTTCACGTTACGATTTTTATAACCACCGGTTTCTGACGAAGGGTATCATCTTAAATTCTCTCTGACTCTGATGGGGGTATGGTAGGTTTGCAGGGGGTGTGCTGTCAGGAGTTATCTTGTCAGCAAGTTGTAGCTTTCGGTGAAGAAGTTTTTCATCTTAATGGAATAGTCGATCTTGCTGGTTAGAAAGGCCCATTGATCTTACAGCCTGAAAACTCCTTACAGTTTCTGTTTCGAGTGAGCTATACAGGCGCTAGGCAACTCAGCAGAAAATCTGATTTACCGCGAGGATAATGTTAGACCTGAATATACTTTTATTCAAAATCGCCGTCAGGCTGCACACGCAGTCGCAGGCGCTGCTTGAAGTAGTGACCATTACTAGGCCTTCCGGTGGAGTTCAGGAGTAGGTGAGCAACAAAAATCATCATCGTCCATCTCTGAAATTACAGACTCGGATGTTCTCAATCACCCTTAACTAGGTCAACTATACTATTTGTCTGCCCGTGCCTTGTGGCAAGCTTTTGTTGTGGAGCATGAAATAATTAACTTGAGCCTTATCTTCAGAGATAACATCAGCTCCGGTAGATATTTTACTCGGGAAACGCGTCTGCGGAGACAGATGAGCGATCACCTGTGTCACATGGTGAATGATTGATCCCCGGTCCACGGCAGGTGAGCAATTGGTTTGTCAATGAAATATAGGGCAGCAGAGGTACCGTGCTTGGGAGATGCCCCGGCGTCATTTTATCTTCTATAATGAGAATCGGAATGATGGTCATTTTAACTGGCGCTAACTGATCCCACTTCCCTACTACATCGGGTACTTAGGGCTATTATCGACTTGGAGGACGTAGAGACCAGTCAATGAGCGAACAACTACAGAAAATATGTGTTTTTTTAATCTTTTTTTAAGCCGTCTATTCTTCTTCACAGTATTACAATTTAATTTTAATGCATCATTTTTGGGTTAAACTTTTGCTGTAAAACAAATACAAACATACTACGGGACAGAGAGAGACAGAGAGAGAGAGACGAGCCGACTGTATAAAAGTGTGCTGCTCACCTGAAGGTGACTTCATTGAAAGTACATGCATGTCAGATAGTAGGTAACCTTATGTCACAGGGGTAGATGAGATACATTACAGGAGACGTGAATCTGTGCAGTCTATTCCCCTCCGTGTTCCAGAGAGCGGTCCAAGGCAACAGTGTTGGGGCTGCACACAGGCAAACAATATCCCACCCCGAGCAGATAAGGTGAATCTAATCAACCTGCAATTGCAAATCAATGCGCTCGTCCCGACCTCGGCACGTATGCTGGCTGTTTAACGTCGTTATGAAAACATAGAACGCCATTACTGCACGACGGGAGAGCGGCCAGCTCCAACTACAGGTCGCCAGAGAGCACACAGGATAACGATTTCTCTGACGGGAGAAGTCCACCAAGATTTCCGGTAATAGACTTATGAAAGATACAAATTGGTCCTCCTACCAGTATCTCATGCAGACAGGCAACTCCCTCTCACTACGTTGTAGGTGATGTTTTAATTTTTGATCATGTTCGCTATGGTATACATGAAAAACCATGCTCATTTGTCTCATGTTATGACACCCGATAATGAACACGAACAGACCCTTACGTATCGTTAGAAAACACTGTCAAAGAACTACATGTAACGCCTGTCAGTCTACCACAAGTAGGACTTTCTGTGAGGTGGTAACATCAGCCCACGATGATATGCTTTGCTCTTACTTCTCATCTGATGTGACTTGTCTCCTTCAATAACAGTTCCTTAACTGTCTTGTATCAGTCAGGATAAGAATACGAATGACATTTATGTCTGTGTATCTTCCAGATAAAGTTAGAGTAATAGTGCCACACAAATAAAGGTCGTTCTTTCTCAGCATGCAACGTTACATGTTAATGTATATTTGAACATTTGAATCTTCATTATTTGCTCATGTGCAAGAATTGTGATTTGATTTGGCTTGTTACACGTTACCCATTGCATTGATCTCTCCCATGGGACTTTCACTACCTCGGATGTAGGCCAGACATATGGGCGTAATGAACATTTTTCTTGTATGAGACACATAAATTTAATCCTCAATTTGATTGTAGTCATACCTCCTGCAGTTTGAATCCTGTACTGATCCGTGACATCCGTTTTGTGCAGAACGTTCATCCCACTAAAAGCTATACTTCGGTTTGCATGTTAAAAAGGAGATGTGCTTAGTGTACACCTTATCATGGATGACTTTTCATAAATCAGTTTGATTGTGGATTTGGGTAACCGATTCCCATCACCCAAATTAGATCTATTATATTTCTTTGTTGAAAATAGATATGCTCACAATGCGGCACGTACGTAATAGAACGTAGGTTTTAGTATAGAATACCGTTTTAACGCGATGTATATCGTCTAAGTTGACAAATTACCACAAAATAATGGTACCAAAACAAATGGTGTGATGTTCCGACCATCTTCAGCAGAAAAATACCTGCCTTGCAGTTTCACGCCCTACTGCAGGTTACCAGGTTTACAACCTAAATAGAATACTATGCTGGAGTGGTAGAGGATTGTTTTACTGTAGATCATTTTCTACTCCAGTTTGTTTTGATTGAGATTTCTTAATCACTCCCTCTCGCCCTCAGACGTGTCGTCAACACGAAGCGAAGTTATCCGTGATGACGATGTCTAGATTGTGGCGGCGCACGTGACACGTGATGGACCCGGGGTAGACGCCCTAGATTCTGTAGTCCCCGCGGTTGCGGAGGTAGCACGTTCTCGACCACCAGGCGTGATCCTCGACAATTCGCCTGCTGAATACAAATCCGCCGTATCACGATAATTCAAGGCCCCAATACATCACTATAATGCACTGTTTCGCTAGAATCAAGGTTTCATCTGCGTGAATATAGAGAGCTTCTTTACCGAAATACTTTATTGATGGGTGTAGGTGGGACAAAAATGGACGTGGATCAAACCAACCTTGTGATCACCGCATCAGTTACAATCTCCGAAGCACCAGGGACGATCAGGTCCAATTAACGGGGCAATAACCGGACACCCTGAATATGCGTCAACATTGGCGTCTACTTCATCTTTCAATGGATTCTACCGTATGTAATGTTTACGGGTACATAACAAATGGTGATTGTGGATTACTTTCCATACCCAGAGTTGCTTCTAATTGATACGTCTGATCATAGATGTTGGTGAAAAGTATTGCAGATATTGTTATCAAGATTTTTGTGTACGCATGTTTTACACTTTGGCCAAACTGCTAGGGCACTTACAAGTATGAGTCGATACCGTGTCGGCCCCCTCAACTGTAGTCAGGTCATTGACCTCATGATGTTCATTATACGCCTGATCCTAACCAGTCCCCTTCTCAACCAAATCACCTTCCGTTACCGTGGTGACCTATCTGTCAACCTGCCTCTGTCATTACCCCAGTTGGTGACCACATTGATGTTACAGCCGGGAAAGGCCCGTTATCTCTGTCCTGGGTGCTGAAAAACCAGCTGATATTAAGATGATGCTTCCGCTTCCGATAGTGAATCCCTTTATCAAAATTTGTTGGATACCTGGCTGTAGGTTTTTCTGCTGGTGGCAATTGTATACATGTAACAGATGTCGACATAGAAAACATACACTGTGCCATATTTTTGTTCAATCTATCAAGCCAGTCAATGACAAGATACCGCCATTCCATCTTTGTTGCTGTAGGCCAGCTGATCGACATGAGGAACGGCACTCTCAGGGTCGTCACCATTCTGGTAAGTACAAAATACTTGTTATAGTCATTATGTTCTTAGGATATTGTTATTGATTGTTATTCTGTACATATCAAATTATGTTTTTCAGCAAGGTTATCCCTTATAATGGCCACAGGGTAGTTTGGCAGCCCTGTCTGCGCGTTGTAAACAGCCACACCAATGAAGAGAATGTGTAATAAATAAGTACAAACATATGTAGCAAAACAATCATTGATACATTAAGTTTCTACGTCCATTGTAAAAGAAATCAATAGGCAAACAGCTACAATTATCGACTGCCACGCATTTGTAGTGACACGGAAATAAGCACGTTATATGGTATGACTTGAAGGTGACCAAGACAAAAACAAAGTCACCACTGACGCGATAGCCGTGTCCAATTTGATTTATATCACAAATAACAAAACATTCATCAAAATCCATCCCCGTGCCGATAGGTCCCGTCATCTCCTATTCAACTGTGAAATATATATTACTGTACCATATATCATCATGACAAGTCAGTACGTAGATCAAGTTGTCATTTAGTCAACCATGTTCAAGGGTTTGTTTATATGCACATTTTCCGCCTACATCCCATATTATTTCTCCATGGTACATTAAGTTCGGCTGATCTCCGACGCGGTAAGAAAACAGAGTTTGTCGCAAAAATAGGCAACTGAAGTTTACATGCGTTAACATGGGGAATTTATAAATACATTAATGATAACCCTCGTACTATTGTGGGAGTTTTTAGACTTCATCGCAAAGTTCGATCAAGTATTCAAGCCGTTTTTAGCTATGCAATTTACAATAGTTGGTCACACTCTTTCATACAACAGGAGGCACCATTTACCATGAAGGAGAAGACAGCGGACGGGAGCTACAAGTACACAGGCTTCTGTGTGGACATGATAAACGAACTATCGCGCATGCTCAAGTTTGATTACGACTTGTACGAGGTGCCTGACCGAACCTACGGTGCCATGACGGATGACGGGGAATGGAGCGGGATGGTTGGACAGCTGGTAAATGACGTAAGTAGTTTTTTTTTTATTATCTTTATCAACTTCACAGATTAAAAACAATCTGTGGGGAGCCGGCGACAGAAAGCTGATTTCTCTATGAGGCCGGGTCCCCAGAAGATGCACAAATATGAAACAATAAATATAAAGAAACCTAACATCAAATACTAAATGTTACTGATAAGCAATAGCTAAATACATAAAGGAGAAGATAACTAGGACAAGAACAATGAGGCATTACAGTAAAAATTACTAAAATTAGCACCAGAAAGAAGTAGTCTGTAAGAAAGGCTGTAATGATAGAAAGGATAGAAAGTGTTTTCAGGTGACATATCAAAACTTGTAGTGGTGATCTGGGGCCGATGAGGCATTACTGTTCAAAAAGACAGAACACTAGGAACAAAGAAAATATGAGAAAGTTGGGGTATGTCTTCATTGATTTCAATTGTGCAGATGAGGGGCAGTATCTAGGGCAAAACAGTGCTCCGAATACAATGTCTACCTTTTCCAGAAAGCAGATATAGCTCTTGCTGCCTTCACAATAACAGCACAGCGGGAACGGGTTGTCGACTTCAGCGAGCGTTACATGGACTACGGGACCGGCCTGCTCATGATGAGGTATGACTTGTGGTACTAACACTGTCGCTTTTACAGAAAGCTGACATCGCTCTTGCCGCATTCACTATCACATCTGAGAGGGAGCGTTACGTCGACTTTACGGAACGGTACATGGACTACGGTATCGGCTTTCTCATGAAACGGTTAGTTGCAGCTGATACGGTGAGCATGCGGCTTCCTTCGTGGCTTATGGATTCCCCATCCTTCCCCTTACGTGTGGACATCCCTACATCCCTCCACTCCGGTACTCGCCTTCATCTTGCCCTGTACATCGTTCCCTTGTCTAACCATTCCTCTATGACGGTGGATAGCCCAACCCGACCGCTTTGGTGTTGCATGCTGTCTATCATTCATATATGTTCATGTGTTGTTCTTATATGTATACGTGGATTTCCCCAGTGCAGTATGTCATGACTCTGTCAATCCTCGTGTTCTTAAATGGGGTTTGCGGATTTCGGATGGATCCGCCACATACCCCTTTGATTGTATCTTCATAGACCTTCAAGTCACGCTGGATGACAATCATCATTCCTGGCCTGGAAAGCTGCCTTTACAAATCAAGAATTTAGCTCGGCCAACATGTTGGCGAGCTCTAAATGGGCATTTTCGGACGAAGAACGACCGACGTCCTGGCCTGGCGAGGCTCGGGCGAGTTGAAATTCGTCGAGCTCTGACCGATCTACAAATTCGGCCGGCGTTCGCATGAACTGTAAAGCCGGCTTTAGTTCGCTCCCGAAGGTCGCTATCCGGGGGCTGCATCATTCCCTGAACTATGTTTGTACACGCGTATATGCTCCTATCTATGATGATGTGTAGCTGCTGTTACTCACTGAAAGCCCGTCAAATCTCTGAACACATGGTCAGGCGTTTTGACTCATCAGTCCACAACTCATGGATGGCAACAACATGTTCCGGAAGCGCTCGCCATGGATCGTCAAATGCTGATGTGTTACTCCTGACCAACCTGTATTCTTTCATAACTTCCGGATTGGGTCAATCGCCACTATCACCATACAATCCTTCCCTGTGCATGTCTTGTCCATGTCTGTTGTCACTTATCTGGTGTTTTATATCAGTTGCCATATTTTGTGCTGTGTGTATTCATGATAGCATTGCATGCTCGTATTGATCAATGTCCGGTGTTGTATCTCAGCTTTTTTACCCTATCGTACATATGTTTCACCATTTCTTCAACTGATTTCTATGGACTGCATAAATACTGTAAATAAAAACAAACAATTGAACCAAAATCAGCTTGAATATTTATATGGTTGACATGTATCCGTTTAGTTAAGCATGCATACATGTTACACGTGTGTTGGTTGATCTGCACGCAGTAGTCTTGATGAGGACGTCACGTCTGTTCTTCCGCAGATCCAACAAAGAAAAACAGAACTACTTCGCCTTCCTGCTGCCCTTCCAGCCCGTGGTGTGGGCCTGCCTTCTGGCCGCCATATTTGTGGTCGCCATCATGCTTTTCATTACGTCACGCATTCGGATCAAACTGAACATTGCAAATCCGGAAAGAGACAATGACCGGCAATTCAATATCCGGAATTCCATCTGGTTCGCCTACGGATCTTTGGTCAGAAAAGGTGAGTGTCCAATGACAGTAGCATTGTCGTTTGTATACATGCAAGCGAACATAACTATTGTAACAGAGATGTTAGACTATAACCTTATACTAAACATCTAGTAATGCAGTTTCCCCCGTTAAATTTAGAGCCTATAAACTATTAACTCATATTCACTATCAGCTCATGTGCATACGTTCTGAGGCTGATGAGTAGCGTGACGGAATCATTAACTCCTGTGAATCTTACATAGTAAAGGGGCATTAAAGACGTGCTTCTATTTTATTAAATATGAAGAAAGCAAGTCCTTGGCAAGCATCTTTATTTCCCAATCCAGTGTAGTCTGTTTTTCATCTATACATTTTCTCTGATTTGATGAAGACAGTACCCAAACGCACACTTCATCTGGATATTTATGCCTTTCTTTTATAGAGCATTTGCAGATTATATATAGATTTGCAAAAGCTAGGGGTAACAGGTCGTTTAGTGCAATATAATCAGCTGTTGCCGCGCCGCGTGCCTGTGAAGCTGGAGTGTTATGCCAAGGGGCAGTTATACCCGCAATAGAGATACAGATACAGATTCTTGTTCCCATGCCCCATCCTTCCCCAGGCGTGGAGCCGGCTCCGCGGTCCCTGCCGGTCCGTATCATGGCGGGCACGTGGTGGCTGTTCGGTCTGATCGTCATCTCCACCTACACCGCCAACCTGACTGCCTTCCTCACCGTTAAGCGCCTGGAGCAGCCCATCAGGTCCATCGACGACCTGGCTAAGCAGACGGAGATTGCCTATGGCATTCCCACCGGCGGCGGCCTCTACAGCTTCTTCCGCAGCCAACAAGGTACAGTGTGTAGATCTACCAGTGCCATTGTTAAGTCTCATCCCTACATCACATTGCTGTAGAGAAACAAACATAGGATTTGGTTGACCTAGAGAGCTCACGTTGTCTCCATAAAGCCTTAGATGTGAAGAACATTACACGTAAGGATCTTCTTTTCACATTATGCTTGACTAAAGTTTTATGATGATAGTCTCTCGTTATTAGCGAAACCTTTCGTTGTCTGAAACTGGTCAATATACATAGTGAATAATTAGCATCTTACAACAATACAAGCCTGCCTTCTGTACAGGTACAGGGACAATCTACGAGCTGATGTGGAACTACATGAACACGGAGCCTACAACTTTCGTCAAAGGACTGACAGGGGGTGTAGAAAGAGTCAGACAGGTACAGTCAACTTAGATAAAGCTAAATGATGACCCATTAGCCAGCGACGCTTCTTCAAGTTCTTGACCTTCCTGTTAACATGTTCAAAGTAGTCAAACTTCACTCTCACGTTTCCAAATATCCATCCATCCATGCATCCATCCATGCATCCATCCATGCATCCATGCATCCATCCATGCATCCATCCATCCATCCATCCATCCATGTACTTATGTCTGCCTCTCTCCTCCATCCATCCATTCATCCATTCATTTATCTCTCTCTACCTCCCTCCCTCCCTCCTCCATCCATTCATCCGCCCATCATTTTTCCAGGGAAACTTCGTCTTCATGTACGATGCCCCTATACTAGAATACCGGGTGAACACAGATACATCGTGCCAGTTGATGCTGCTGCCCAATACTTTCCGTCCCCAGGGCTATGGTTTAGCCACCAGGAGTGACAGTGGTTTACAGGAGGGTCTATCGTTTGGGTATGTTGCGTTGGTATGGAGCTAGTTAGCGTCCTCAAGCACAGCACAGAGGAGAGATATTCACTTTCATAAATGACACATGGTAGAAACTAGTAATAGCCACAGGAGACAAGCTGCCAGTAACGCATGTTCAGTTCCACTCTTCAAACCAGACCACTTACAACTGGTGGCCAATCACTGCACTAAAAGTTGCTGTGTCCGGGCCTGGCAAGTGAATGAAATGAGGCCGGTTAATCCCCGAACACGTCACGCACCGCCACCGCACCTTACCCCTGCTCTGCCCTCCCTCAGGGTGAATTCCTGTTCATGTACGACACACCCATGCTGGAGTACCTCATCAAGAAGGACCCCAACTGTGAGCTGATGATGGTGGGGAAGCCGTTCCGCCAGCTCGGCTACGGCCTCGCCACGCAAACCAGCAACAGGTTGTCTCACGAGATCTCGCTTGGGTGAGTCAGGACCTCCTCTAGCCTCTCCAGTGATGCTGGCTAGTTTTCTGCATGATGCATTGCTCAACTGGTCATAGACCTAGACATTGAGTGAGGAAAACACATGCTACAACTTATTCTTCATCACTTTTCTTGTAGTTGAAAGCATTGACTGCGGTAGGTTTAGCATTACGTAAATCGCAGTGTACACGTTGGTGAACCAAAGTAGCTTGTGATAGTAATGCAATGTGGATTCGCTTCGCATACCGGGTCGCCGCTACTATTTTCGATAAGTGTGTTGGGTTCCGTGCAGATAGAGGATTAATTGGCGCTAACGCCTAAAACTCCTTCGTACATGAGATCTCCAGCCTAACGTCCTCCAGTAAATGATGCAAATAGATGCTCAACTTCAGGGCCGAAAATGTAATTTTGAAACGAACTGATATGACATTTCTCAAGTTAGTTTTACCGTTCCTACTTCTCCTCCTCCTTCACAAGAATCCTGCACCTGAAAGAGAACGGCAAAATCACGGAGTTGCGGGACCGCTGGTGGCCGAAGGTGGGGTGCTCCATGGACGGGTCGGAGTCGGAGGCGGCAGCGGAGGGCCTTGCGTTGGACAGCTTTGTGGGCGTGTACATCGTGGTGGCTGTGGGTGGCGCCCTGGCCATGGTGGCTGCACTAGCCGAGGTTTCCTGGCACAGCTACTGTAACAACAGGCCCAACGTACCCACGCAAGTAAGGGCGTTAGACCGAAGATTTGACTCAGATTGTTCAACTTTAATGTCATCAGTTATCGTACGATGTCAGAATAGTCGTTACACCAATGTGGAGAGTAGGACAGATAGGGAGGGATATAAAACTGTGATAAGTAAAATTATGGTTATTATAGTCACTGTGAGTCCAA
Source organism: Branchiostoma floridae x Branchiostoma belcheri (assembly GCA_019207045.1). Classification (NCBI taxonomy): domain Eukaryota; kingdom Metazoa; phylum Chordata; class Leptocardii; order Amphioxiformes; family Branchiostomatidae; genus Branchiostoma; species Branchiostoma floridae x Branchiostoma belcheri. Next base: position 10,239,817 of record CM033025.1, on the reverse strand, counting down.
TCAAACGTTGATTTTTCTTCGTTGTGTATTACAGCAGGAGGACACAAACAACACTGTCTCTGAGCAGAGGAAGCTGACAGAGGAGGTTTTAAGGGGCATAGACAACGGAACCCTTCAGATCCTCATCAGAAAAACGCCCCCTGTAATCGACACATGCCCAGCACACAACGGAGGTCCGCCGGACATAAAATCTGATGGCAAATTCGTCTAACTGGTTGGTCAGGACACAGAACGGGACTCATCATGAGCAATGCTATCAGTGTACGGCGAACGGCTGAATTCAATATTTTTTACCCGATACCTAGTGTCAATCGTCTGTACATGGTATGTGAAGCAACATGATCGTGATGTGCGAGATCGTCTGCCTGTCGACACATGGACCAAAGCGATCACAGAATGACTGCTTCTTCGTCTCTCTCCATGTTACAGTGGTGGTAAAAGAATACTATACAATATCCTACACTTTGACTCTGAATGAGTTCCGGAGGCAGATTGTAAGCCGGCGATGTAACCTGAACGGAACTGAGAAATACGTTCTTGATATACAGGACTTACTTTTTTGCATCATCTACAATTCTGCCTTTGGAGATGTGGAGACTGCAACGAATGATTATTGAGCAACTGCAAAACAGTTGGTCAGAGGATGAAGGCCTTAAAATGTCAGTGGGTACACATAGTGCAGACGGACATGACAGTCTGAGATGTGAAGAGACTGTAGATGTAATGACAGCTCATAACAACGTATCAAGCTTGCTGCTGCACTTCCATGTAATCCCGAAGGACATGACAAATCGTGACCAAACGTACTCTACCTTGTAACTGTATGTGGCTCTTCTAGCGTAACAAATGCAACCCTTCCTCCCTAAAGGCAATTTCCAAAGTGTATAATGAAGAAATTTGCTACATATCATATTGTAGTACCCACATAAGGTGAAAACGATCAATTCTGTAATGTTATATCGTGTGTGTCTTTCGAAGACATGTGATGACACAGTGATCACGTCCTCATGAAGTGGTTGTTCAGTCACTGGTGATCTTCTGTGATGCAGCCATGCACTTGAATTAAAGCAGCAGATCTAGAATGCAATGAATGTCAACACAAAAATGAGACAGTTTTCTTGCAATCTGATAGACAAGAGCCAAGAGCAACCCATATTTCTCCATTAGTAAGAGCTGATTTCGTCACACTTCAAACAAAAATCAGTAAGTTAATGAATACAAACATTCTCAACAAATGACGAGCCTGATATTCCACAGGTCTGATACACCTACGATCTACATGGCTGGCAACACAACTTCCTACGTTTGGCAAGTAAGATAATCAAGTCTGCAACAAAAGATTGCCTAGGCACACGCATCAGGGACAGAGCAAGAAAAGTGTCGTCTGAGAAAAAACTTGCTACCGTCATCATGTTTCCATCGGTTCAGGGTTCACTTAAGGTACTCGAAGAGCAGACCTCATCCCATTGGCGCAGATTGCTTATAATGTTCACCATTCTCTGTATCTCATTATGTTTGTTCTATGTACCATATGGTGGTACAAGTTTTCCTTGAGGATAGCGTTGGTTAAAAGTAAGAATTATGATCACTATATACACCAATGTGACTCTTGTGACAAACATAAGCCATTGCTTTAGAGTAAATCTTTTTTAATGATTATGATGCTTTAAAATAAATTGTGGGCCATGGTGTATATTCTAGAGATACTATTGAGACACTTTGTCAGGAGTTTTCAGATGCTTTTTCCTCTGAGGGAAAAATGGTGGAACTAAATAATATGAAATATATAAAACAGATGTATAATGAAGCTCCTTTGGTCACATGAGGTGTTGGTGTAATGAATTCCTGCCACATTCTATCAAAATGCCATCAATAAAGTAGAATTTCTATGTTGGCTGTTAATTCTGTTTGTACACACACAGAAACATGAGATTTCAAAACATTTTATTTTTTTTAGTAAAAAACATGCAACAGAAAAAAGGTACTTGCAAGTAGTATGCAAAGCACCAATATAGTTAAGAAATATTATGTAGAGAGGGCACTAATAGACCTTCCATGATAAACTATATTGTACTGGTAGATAAAATATATACATATATGTAACAGTACAGATTGGAATCCAGAAGAATTCAGAATTCTCCTACGAGAGATTGGGATTCCAATCCCTAGGGGAGATTGGAATTCTACAAAATGTTAAAGCCTCTGGTGAATTACTTTTAAAAATTTAAAGTTAGCCATGGGTTATGGTATTATGCTAGTCACAGCAGTTAACACCCCCTACCTGTTTGACCTGGCACTGCAGGTTATCTTATACATGTAGGCTGTGCTAACATATTTTACAAGGACTCAAATGAGTCTGAATGGAACATCTGTATCTCAACTTCCTTCTTTTTATTGGATATGGATTGCAATATTGAGTTTCTTTAGACATCCAGCTACTGTAGATTGCAACATATTTTTATCAGTTCAATAACATTCTGACAAATGTTCCTAAAATAAACAAACAAATAAATAACCCACTATCATACTACTTCAACTAACTTAATAACTACCTTATAATAAAAAAACAACAACATAGGTCTTCTCTTAGAACCATGTGATAGTCATAGGCATTCTCAATGCAGGAATGTTGGAAGTTAGGGCACAAAGCCAGTGTTTACAGCACAGCAAAGCAGCCAACCTGACCGACCCATGGCAACAGTCACTTCAGTCAACTGTATGACTGTTGTTCTCAAGGTATGTCACAGTAGTTGATACATGTGCTTCGGCCTTGATACAACTTGGACTGCATCAATGGCGCGATGGCACCTTACGCTTCCGTCCCTGTGTCTGAGAGGCCGGTGTCTCCTCAGTCTGAGAGTGGCCATTTGCACCTGGGAAAAAGAAGTACATGTGTGTTTATTTTCACCTCAGTGACACAAGATACAGATAGGAACATACTATTAGTACATGACAAGAGAATGCATGTTGTCTACCATACTAGTCAACCAATACCAACAATGTACAAATCTTTTACGACAAAGACTACAATGTTACATATAAACTGTAACCACAAACAACCAATAACTTCACTTTACTATTTCAACTACCAAGCTTTATATAGCCATATCTAGAGACAGTCTACACTGTAGGGATGTACTTTTTCTTCTATTCATTTACAAGTTTTGCTGTGACAGACACATCATCATCATCATGCATCCAGGCAGTCTACATATAGTCTACAGGTATAAAGTCTAGTGACTTTTATCTATCATATAACTCAAGAAACAGAAACATCCATATTCACCTTGGCTGATGACCATGTGGTCCCACTCTGCCTTACAGCGCGGGCAGCGGGGCTGGTCCTTGTCTCGGAAGTACCGGTTGGCACAGAAGTAGTGCATCTTGGCCTCACAGCTGTCAGACTGACAGAGTTGGCCCTAACAAAATGTTTTTAATAGGTAAGAAACTGCACTTGACTGTAGTGAAGATTGGACTTCTGAATAAAAAAATCTAAAAAATGAAAAAATAAACTTCTCATACATGTACATGAAAACCAACATACATTATCCACCTCCTTTATAATGTAGTAACAGAAGCAAATAACTGTAACAATTTCTACACCCTTTCCTGTTGTGAGTAGAAAGCCTCACTGGTAAAACATCCATAGATAGTACATGCAGTACATAAAAACAAGAAGGTGAAAAACACTCGGTGAAACGAGCAGAAGATCATACATTTACAATTTACACTTCATTTACCTGCCCAACCACCATAAACAGGCATGTGGCACAACTTTTCTGTATAACATCTAAGCAGAACACAGTACAGTAAGAGAGACATCCTTTTTTCCATGAACTGTATCTGAGTGGAACTTACTACCTGTAGAGATGGTGACTACCCCATCCCCAGAATCCTTCAGGGATAAGGTGGCATCTGCACTAACACTTACAGTAGACCCCCAATTTTAAGACCTACCATTACCTGGAACTTCAACGGACAGCCTTTTGTACCAGTACTACTGATACGTGTGGCAGAAACATCAACAACATGATGGTGGCCACCTAACACAAAGAAGAAGAACATCAGTTCCCGACCTTAAGAGCTATCTGTTCACACAGACAGCAGTGCCTGATGTCCTCCTTGTAGTGATCTGTCAGGTAAGGCTTCAGCTCCAGGATACCTCGCACGCTCAGAGAGATCTCACCTTGGTGCTGGGGACAAGGACAAAATGTGTGGCTTTTAATTTTCAATTCTTAAAAACATACAATTGGATATGATCTCAATTGAATCAATAGTTTACAGGAACCTACTATGATAACAAAAAATGTTTGTGTGTAGATTCAACGTACAACGTACAAAGGAATTTTTACAAGTATGAAATGAATGAATAAAATACATGTACAATGATCAGTGTCAAAGATTTCAACCCTTTCCAGTAGTATGTAAGTCAAACAACAACAGGCCAGAGTTTAAAAGCTTGCTAATTACTAATGTACCAGGCAAGCCACTTTATGTTGGATAATGCAATTTCAGTCTCCAGTACCAGTAATGAGAAAGTTATATCCCAAAATACTTAAACATACTTCTTGCCACAGTGTTGACTACATGAAACTCACCTCGTTCAGCCACCTGTCTCGGACCATCCTCCTGATGACATCCTCCGCCTCCTTCTTCCTCATCTTCCTGTTCTGTTCCTCGTACAGCTGGTCTGTCAGGTTAAGGACGTCTGTGGAAGAGGCCACGCCCGTGTCTGAGTCAACAATCAGATCCAGCACCTTCTTGAAGAACTCCAGTTCTGTCTCTGTGTAGTCTGAGGCCAGACGGGTGATGTCACTCTCCATCATGTTCACCTGGAAATGGACACACAATCTCTCTCACTCCACATGACAAGATCAGAAGGCAACATGAATGCTACAGGTTAATGTGAACAGTAATGACAGTGACAACTTAATTCTTAGTCGAATACATTAATCAACTTAATCCTTTGTTGAATACCTTGATAATCTTAATTTTGAGTTGAATACTTTACTCATTAGGCCATGCAATACCATGTAAGGACCGTGACACAATGAAACAACTTATCATTGCTGTTTCCAGTTTCAGATTCTCTCTCATTGGGAGCATGTTATTGATTTTCAGCATTAAATCTGTCATATTAAGCTTACAAAAAATTTTTTCTACAGTTTCATGTCATGAGGTTCAAATCTTTCTGACAGACTGGGGAGAATTTTCATTCTGTCGCAACAATCAAATTTTCTTTCTCCCTGCAAGTTTAACAAAACATTTACAAGGTGCAACTGAAAGAGAAACAGGTGCTTTATCACAAGTGACTTTCAATGTTGCCTTTATTTTGAGATACAAGATACTACATTTCAGTAGCACCTACCAGTGCATAATACTGCACCCCATCCTCTTCTGACACACCCTTCTGTATCATCATGGAGAAGGGGCCCACGTGGTGGTTGATTTCGTTCACAAACTTTCCTAGATTGTCATGTTCCAAAGGTCCTGGAAAAGAATAACAATGCTAAACAAGATGCAAATCAACAATCAGCAAATCATTCCTTTCGAATAAAAATGGCAGAAAACAAATGACAGTAGTGAGGTACATGTATCACAATGTACAGTGTAACTCACTGCGGAAGGTCTCACAACACTTCTTGTACAGCGCCTTGACCTCGCGTGCCTTCAGGGCCCCGTGGGTCATGATCGACTGTAGGAACATGCGGTGGGCATCAGTCATAGCAGTTGCCATGGTAACAGTTGATTGGTACTGAGGAAAAAAAACAAAATACACAAAATACTGCTACAGTGAATGATAGATGATAGTTTACAGTATCCAGCCCTAAAGCAACTTTAAAGCTAATGGTGGGTGCATAAAATGACTCACGAATACAGCTGTACACGCACTGGTCAATGTTGAAAGCCCCTGGATTGTTATGCAAAACAACTGACAAACACAAAGGCTATATAACCATTGCATTCCAACATATAAAAAGAATAGTGAAGACAAGAACTGTCAACAAGTCATGAGCCTTCACATTTGACCTGCGCTGCGAAGGGATTCTTGAAAGGGATTATAATATTGTAACTTTTCAGGCCTTAGATATTTTACTGCAAATTTAATATCTATCCATCATGGCTGTTACACTATTGTTTATGTCAATTGATGATCAAAATTAACCTGTTGGTTCTTCTTGTTTTCCAATTTTCTGACAAGACACGATCTATACTTTCTTTTACTTCCCCTATCCTCTGTCTAATATGTGGAAATAAGGGTCAAGTATCATACGTGGCATGATATAACAACAAACAGCTGTGAGTGGGAGGGGGGCAATTCTGCCAAAGCTGCATCCCAACCTCATCGATATCCAAAACGATGGCTCAACGATATCGTAAAAGTCTTTAATACCTGGTGTTTTCAAGTCTAACGTTACCCTTATCTATGTCTAATCTGTCTTATCTATCTAAAGATCGTGATTCTACTGCAGATAAGCCTCCTGCTTCGTACCTTTTCCCACTGCAAGCTTCTGGCGTCTTCGCTTTCGCTTCCTCTTCGTGTTTTTCGCGCCAGACCAATTATCATAACCATTGGACGAGTTCATTCTTATATAAGGGTACTTTTTGTTGAACAAGCTCTTGAAGCGAGTTTTCTTCAAAATATAAACAATATTCCTGCTTATTATTTAGTTATAGATATAACTTATTTTATATCAAATACGTAAGTTGAAAATTCGAGCCTTGATATCCTTTCATCCAACCGTCGCTTGTAGCAAATAAAACCCCCGATACCTTAGTGGTGTGTCCCGTTCCCAAGATGGCTGCCCCCTACGCAAAAAATCGCGGAAGCAAGCGAAAAGGGAAGAAATCGAAGTCTGCAAGCATGAAGGTGCGTATTTGTCGGTTTCCATGTTTTGGGCAAGCTGTACCTATGGCAATCAGTGATCTTGGATTGGCAGAAAGGCTAACAGTGCGCTGGATAATCGAAGACACACGTCGTGGGGGAGGGGGGCAAATTCCCCATGTGTGCGCGTGGCCGCGGCCGTGGATTTAATTTTGTACAACAGAAATGAATTCCGTCATGATTTGTTTTTGTACCACAAAATATGTACGTCTCTGATGCAAATATACAGAAGTAACTGTCTCCTCTGTCAGCACTGGAACACCAGTGCTGAAGTGGTCGTCAGCACTGGAAGTCCAGTGCTGAGCCGGCGTCAGCACTGGAAATACCTGGATACCTGGATACCATCTTCAGTCAAGAAAGGCCTCTGCCTGTAGTGGACTGCTCTAGACGCATCCCTCATGGACGTACCACAGGTGTTCCCAGTGTCGATCCAAGTTGGATTTAAACTGGTTCACTGACTCGCTCATGACTATCCTTTCTGGTAAAGAGTTCCAGTCCTTTACGACCCTCGAACTGAAGACATGCCCCCTGATTCTAGTTTTTGCAAGTGGGATCTTCAACTTGTAACTATGGCCTCTAGTTGAAGAACCCTTAGCTTCCACGAAAAACAGATCTGACTGTAGTCTCTCTTTCCCAGTCATAATCTTAAAAACTTGAATCATATCTCCTCTCCTACGCCGGTACTCCAGGGATGGTAGCCTCAGCTTTTTTAACCTGTCCTTGTAAGGAATGTCCTTGAGAGCAGGCACCATTTTGGTTGCTCTGCGCTGAACTCTCTCTAGCCTCTGTTTGTCCAAGGAGAAGTGTGGCCCCCAAATAATATTACCGTATTCTAGATGGGGTCTCACCATCGTTTTGAAAAGAATCGGGATTGTTTGTTCATCAATGTTGTAAAAGGCTCTATTTATGAGTCCCAGCATCATGTTACCCTTGTTCGCTGCTTTTGCAGTGTGCATGTGGAATGCGAGATTGTTGTCTATAGATACACCTAAGTCCTTCTCTTCCACGGTTTCCTCTATATTCTGTCCACCAAGAGTGTATGTGATTTTCTGATTTGTCCTCCCCAGGTGTAGAACCTTGCACTTGCTCACGTTGAAACGTAGCTGCCAGTGCTGTGACCACTGATCTACCGCCACTAGATCCTGTTGCAATGCCTCCTGATCTCTTTTGTGTTTGACTGGTCGAAAAATCTTGCTGTCATCAGCGAAGATTTTTACTTCACTAGATATTGCCTCTGGTAGATCATTGATATATATCACAAACAATATGGGTCCAAGGACACTTCCCTGTGGAATCCCGCTTTTGACCTCTTTCCAAGATGAGAATTCACCATTAACTACCACCCGTTGTTTCCTCTGGGACAAGAAGTTTCCAATCCAGTTTCGTAAGTCACCCACCACCCCATATCTCTCCAGTTTCTGTAGTAACCGTGTATGAGGTACTGTATCAAATGCTTTACGAAAATCCAGATAGATGACATCTACTGGATCTCCTGCCTGTAGTAGTTTTGTCCACTGTTCCATGGTCACTAACAATTGAGTCATACATGAACGTCCAGGAACAAACCCGTGTTGGGCGTCAGTGAAATAGTTGTGAGAAGACATGTGTTCTACAACTTTGTCCCTAATGATGGATTCTAGCATTTTTCCTACTACGGATGTGAGACTTACAGGTCTGTAGTTCCCCGGAGATGATTTACTGCCCTTCTTGTGAATGGGTGTAACATGCGCCTGTTTCCACCCTTCAGGTAACTCAGAAGATGCAATGGATTTCTTAAAAAGAATTGTGAGAGGCGTAGCAAGGTCATGAGCCAGTTCCTTGAGAAACCGTGGATGCAAGTTATCGGGGCCTGCAGATTTTGCTGGGTTAAGCTCGGCCAATTTCTTGAGGACTACTTCCTCAGTGATCTCTAAACCTTCCAATAACTGGGTGTCATGTAGGTTGTTTATGGTAGGAATGTTTGACAGGTCCTCTTCCGTGAATACACTTGCGAAAAAGTCATTCAGAACCTCTGCCTTTTCCCCATCAGTTTCTGCTACCTGACCTCCCTCCTTTACCAAACTTCCTACTTTCTCCCTGGTGTGAAGTCTTGTTGAGACATAACGCCAAAAGGCCTTAGGGTTCTCCTTGATGTCCTTAACCATCCGCAGCTCAAAAGTTCTACAAAGTTCCCTTGTTAAACTGCGAAGTTTGTTTCTTTCCTTTGTGTATGCTACATAGTCCCTTGTTTTTCCTGTTCTCCTAAACTTGGCCCATGTTTTTCTCTTCTTAACCCTTGCCTTCATGGCACGTTTGTTCATGTAAAGCCTGTCTGTTCTGAGGGTGGGCTTAGAAAAAGGTATGCAATCCTCAATTATTGCATCCATTTTTCCAGCAAACACTTCCCAAGCCTCATGAATATCCAGGTGACCCATTTCTTCTTCCCAGTCTATATCATGTAGAGCATCTTTAGCCTTAGCATATTGACCCTTGTTGTAGTTCCTTCTACCTGTTGTCTGGTCCTCACTCCTCACATCTGCTTGGATGCAGAAATTCAAACAGCAATGATCTCCCTTACCCAGGCCGGGTGTGTACTGTATATCCCCAACTAAGTCTTGCTCATTGGAAAGGATCAGGTCCAACAAGGATGGTTTCTGGCTTAGCCGGAAACGTGTAGGTTCGTTTACATGTTGGTATAGGAAGTTATTGTCCAAGCAGTCTAGGAGTAATTGGCCATGGTGATTTGTTCCTATCGTGGAAATTTTCCTTTCCCAGTCAATTTCCTTTATGTTGAAGTCCCCAACTATTACCAACTTCCTAGGTGGTTTTCTGTTGCATACTGTGGTTAAGAGTTCACACAACCTGTTAGTGCTGTCCACTTGGTCACCAGAGGGACTACGGTAGATGCAGCCAATAGTAAGCTCCTCACTCCCATTATAAGTACAATCTAAGAATAACTGTTCCTGGAAGCCAACCTGGCCGTAATCCAGCTCTCGTACTGTAATGTTCAGAGATTTCCTCACAAAAACTGCAATACCTCTACTGCCACTGGCACCGAGGTCATGTTGGTCTGGGTCAAAGTTGAGATATGCATCATAGGCATCAAGGTGAATTGTTGACATAAACAGTGGAGACTTTTGTGCCTTTGGTATAACTTCGGTTATTATAATAAATGCTGGTGGATCCTCTGCAATTTGAAACTTCAGTTCATCCCTTTTATTCGGGAACTGATCTGCATTTGTATATAATACTGACAAATTTGTGGTATTACTGATTCCCTTGTCATTCATGTCCGAGTTGCTGCCTAGTCAGAAATGAGTTCTGTTCCTACCAGGTGGGGGTGCATGGACAACTGCTCCACCTCTGATCACCAAGTGCTCTTCCCCCTTCTCCCTTCTCTCTTTCAGTTCCTGTCTTAACTGTCTGTTCCTTGCCCTTTCAGTAGGACTAAGGTCTGGTGAAATATAGATGTTAGCATACTTCTGGCTAGACTTTAGTAACCTGGCTGCCTTGAGCAGACTATGTCTACTCTCCAGATCCTGCACCTTAACCAGCAGTAGCCTATTTCTGTTAGCTGTCTTCTCACCAAGTCTTATGGCCTTACTTATTGCAATGTTAACTCCTACTTCCCCCGCAACTTCTTCTACAAACTTGATATCCTGTTCTATGTCGTCCTGCTCTGGAATGTTGTGCACAATGATATTATTTTTTCCTTTCCCTCTCAATGCTTTCCTCAATGACATCACATGAGTTGTCCATGTTCACATTAGCTCTGTTCACTGGTGAAAATCTCTTTGGTTCTGCTATATGGCTAACGTTGTGCTCATTTTTCCCTTCTATCTCCACACCCTTGCAGTCAATGTTGGTACGAGAGTCAAACTGGTATTTGTTTCCCCCTGTCAACTTGTTTAATTTTGCAGATACCTCACATAGTGTTCTAGTTAGTGTTTCAGACACAGATTCCAAGATGTTTAGCTGTTCCCTTTGCCCCTCTTTAACTGTTTCCGTACTAATGCCATCCAATACACAAGCTGCACAGGTATAATCCAGTCTATTCTCTGACAGAAAGTTAAACATAGGTTCAGGAAGTTTGGCGCACGTAACATGCCACCATGCCCCGCATGTTTCGCAGTATATCCATAGCCCTCCCTCGTCATGTTCGCTACCACAGTAGCACGTGTCTTTGCCGCTACATGTAGATGTGTTCTCTTCGGTTGTCACTTCACCCTCCTGATTTATTGGTTGTATAGAAGTAGAAGAAACAAAGGCTTGCCTACCTTGACTTGTCTCTGCACTTTTACCTTGTTTCCTGCGGGGTTGTTTTGTTTTGTTACCGTGCACATCTGTTTCAGCTGCTTTTTGTTTGTCTTGACATGTTTTTTTCTGTTTGACTTGGCTTTTCCCCCTCGACCTTGTGTCACTACTCTCCTGGCTAGACGGGGCGGAGATACCCCTTGCCCGTGTTGCCTGTCGTCTGGTCGTTGGCATCCTGTGAAGTCGGTTCCTTGGTTGCCCTTACTCTTGCGGTGAGTTTCCAGTGTGGCGACGCACGCTACAATTGTCTATCGGCCCAGCCGGTTTGCTGTCGGAACTTGAGTCGGAGTCTAAAAGCTAAATTGCACTCTGCTAAACACGCTAAAAAAATTTAAAACTAACACTAAGGCTTCACTATCTTGCTGGTGGAGCTATGTTGACTCGAAAACTCGTCCTATGTCCTTTTCCGCCAGGGAATACACGATACGAAGTTCCAAGACAATATGGCGGCCCACGTGGCATCGGACAAAAACGCGTCAAAGTGGCTAAAAATATGCACAAAACACTTAAAAAAACTGCCTAGGAAAAGTCGAAGACTATACTCAGTTAAAAAATGACCTAAGTAGACCTAATTCGGGGCAAAAATACTTGTTTAGAGCATAAAAAGACTGGATAGTCAGAGCAGGTAAAATGGCACGTCCAAACTTGTCTTCAACGCATGCGAAATCCAGTGCTGAGGCAGCTTCAGCACTCGAAGTCCTCCTGTCAGCACTGGAAACCGAGTGCTGAGACTACAATCAGCACTGGATTTCCAGTACTGAGGACATTTCAGCTCTGGAAATCCAGTGCTGACAAATATTCTGCACTGGAAACCGAGTATAAATGTATAAAGTTGGTGAAAAGAACTTACATTCTGTAACAAAATATAAATGGACAACTTTATTATACAATGTTTTTTAAATCATGCTTCTTTGCCGCACAAGCAGAATGTGTCGTCCACCTGTAACTACCTATTCTTTGTAAAAAAAAGCGATCTCTTTACCACACAGATAGACCAACTGTTAGTTGTCTAACTCTGACTACCTATTGTTTTTTAAATGATGCTACTTTGCCGCAAAAGCAGAATGTGTCGTCCACCTGTAACTACCTATTCTTTGTAAAAAAAAACAAGCAATCTCTTTACCACACAGATAGACCAACTGTTAGTTGTCTAACTCTGACTACCTATTGTTTTTTTTTAAATGATGTTACTTTGCCGCACAAGCAGAATGTGTCGTCCACCTGTAACTATCTATTCTTTGTAAAAAAAAAAAACAAGCGATCTCTTTACCACACAGATAGACCAATTGTTAGTTGTCTACCTCTGACTAAAAAGACACTACTTTGCCACAAGTATAGAATATGTGATTTGTTGATTTAAAATTTTCGTATCAATTGACCAAAACAAAAGAAACTTGAGTGCCATTAACTGTATACACAATTAACAATATCACAAGTGTCTACTCTAGTCTAAAGCTAGTAAAAGCTAGTGCCACGCAAGATCTGTTTGGAGATTAAATAACATGCACAGATATACCTAAGTCTAAAGGAAATAACTCAGACAGCCATACGGACGCATGCTGCTAGTACACGAATATTACGTTCAGCACTGGAACGTTCCAGTGCTTTATAAACGTCAGCACTGGAAGCCCAGAGCTGAAGTTTTTACAGCACTGGTCTTCCAGTGCTGAAAAGTTCCCGAGCACTGGTAAATCCAGTGCTGAACCCGTTACTTTTGTATATCAGCACTTGGTTCCAGTGCTGAATGACCTCTGCCGCGAGTTCAGCACTGGTACCCGAGTGCTGACGGCAGTTCAGCACTGGAAAACCAGTGCTCGGAGAAGTTCAGCACTGGAAATCCAGTGCTCGCATTGGGTTCAGCACTGGAATTCCAGTGCTGAGGGAGCTTCAGCACTCGAACAAGGCCGTTCAGCACTGGAAAACCAGTGCTGACGTTTCTTCAGCACTGGAAAACCAGTGCCGAGGCCGATTCGACCCATTGATTCAGCACTGGAACACCAGTGCTGAACCCGTTACTTTTGTATACTTGCGTCTCTGATATAAAACGTAACTGCCAAGCTACGCTGTCAACTACAAAAGTATATATATTCTAAAGTTGAGCTTACAAGAGTTTTGTTAAAAAATCTTGTTGTTGTGGTTGATGTCCTTACTTAAGTGTAGATTAAGTCCTTACTTTGTGTTAGATTTGGTTGCTTGGAGCTGTTCTGACTTGGTGCTTACCGCTTAGCCTTTTCTAGAGGTGTCATATTTCCCTTTTATTATTAATATTTACATATCATACACTATCGGTTGTAGTTTACACTGTAAAACTGATTTATATATCACTTCATGACATTAAAAATTTCACAATGAAATGTCTAAAACCTCAGATGTTCTGCACTTTGTAGGATCTGTTCAGCAATGTGGAAGCAGACTACCCAGTTCCTCGGCGGACCAAAGGAACAGCCATCCTGGAACATGGTGCATGGAAGCCTGTCAGGGTTGACCAATCGCTTTTCTCATCAGATGATCTCACCGGGTTTGTTGGGTTGGAAGAATTGACAGATTATGAACTCTGTCAAGAGGGAAAGCAAAAACAGCAAAAAACTACAAAGAAACAAAAGAAGAAAGGTCAAGAACAGAAGTCCAAAGGCCACGATGAAGAAAATTTGGAGGGAGATACAACCAAGCCCAAGAAGGAGATGAAAGTGCTTGGCATAGAAGACAAGAATGCCAAACTCAAGATCCAAAAGCCAGCAAAGAAACTGAAAAGAAAAGCTCAGGTAGATGAGGAGGGAGAAGCACTAAAGATGAGCAGCAGCCAATCAGATGAAGGATCAGAGGACAACACTAACATTAACAAAGAGGTCACTGAACCTTTGAAGAAGAAGCAAAGGACGGAGTTGTCTTCACAGAAGGATGGAGACTGTAAAGATGAAAGTGTTGATGAACCTGGAACAGAAGGTGTGACAAAGAAGTCACGGAAGGAAAGGAGAAATGAAAGAAGGAAACAGAGACTGGAATCACTTAAAAGGCAGAGAGAAGAAAAGAGAGAAAGGAAGAAGCAAGAAAGGAAGATGCCACTTGCACAAGGCCATAGCTGTAAGCCTCAGTCTGTAGCCAAGAAAAGCATGGATGCAGGTAAGTTTAAGACAGAAAACCAGTATACATCCATTTTGTGAAAGCTTGTATACACTTTTTTTTGCACTGAAAGGTTAGGCATTGTCTTGCATTTCCATCAAAGCTGTGGCCAACAAGGATGTGGGAAGTGAATATCCCCAAATGTTTTATGAGGTGTAAAAATTGTTTTTCTTGCTGTTTCTATGCAGACATGACCTCCTGGACTCCGCTGTTTGTCCCTGATGTGGTGTTGAGAGGTTTGGCTGACCAGGGCTTTACACAGCCGACACCCATACAGGCCCAGACTATCCCACAGGCCATACAAGCCCACAAGGATGTGGTGGGAGCAGCAGAAACAGTGAGTGTTATTCATGTCTCATACATTTGTAAATAGCCGCAAAAAATGTCCGGTTCAGTAAAATACAGTCATTTTTTTCAAAAGAATTGAATTTGTTCGGAGATGCATGTCTTCGTCATTTGTTTAATTTCTTTCTCATCTTCAGGGAAGTGGGAAAACCCTGGCTTTTGGGATCCCAATCTTACACAGGATCCTAGAGTGGAAGGAGAGAAACCTTCAATCGGAGGAGGGTGACCTTGGAAACAAGGATGAGGAAGTACTAGAGGATACAGCTGATGATGATGATGACCAGGAGATGGAGGTACCTGATGAAGAGGACGACAAAGTTGAGGAGGAAGAAGATGAAGAAGAAGAGTTGGTCCTAGATGTAAGTTAGCCTTACTGTTATTTTCAAGCACAAATTAGACACTGTATTTGATAAATTCTAGTTTCACAAGTTAAAGATGTTCCCTGATGAAGTTCTTATGTTGTAAGTTTATGATGGGATAACAAGACAAATCATCCCCACTGTCTGCTCCTACAGAGTGGAGGTTTGGGGTGTGTACATGTAGAAGATGACATCACACTGCCTCCAGAGTTAGAGGCTCTACAGGAGGCCCCTCCCCTGTCAGCCCCCACCCCCCAGAAGGTAGTCTCCCCCCTCCTGGCACTGGTGCTCACCCCCACCCGGGAACTGGCTGTGCAGGTGGCCAATCACATCAAGGCTGCTGCCAAGTACACCAATGTTAAGGTAATCAAGTGTGTTACAAAATAGATTGAATAATGACAGAAATTGTCAGACACTACTTCTGTGGGCTTATGTTTGACCTCAAGCTATCTATTCCATATAGAACTTAGAAACCTTCACCATATGGCAGTAATATTTATTATAGATTACTCGTATCATATCTTACTCATTTGAATGTGTTGCACATAAATATTTCTCTTTGCCAACATCATCTGTGCTTGTATGTGGTCAGTTGCTGTTAAACACACTTAACGTCTACTTTAGTTGTTGATTATGTGTGGTTTTATGACAGGTGGCTGTACTGGTTGGAGGCATGGCACCTCAGAAACAGAAGAGAGTGTTGGACAGACAGCCCGAGATCATTGTGGCAACTCCAGGTAGACTCTGGGAGATGGTGGAACAGGTAGGATGTAGGAAGGACTTCCCTTTGCTCAGTTTTGATAGGATTCAAAGTCTGTGACTTGGTACATCTTCCTAAAGAAGGCAGAAACACCAGGTGAGCATTATTGTTGGAACAAAAGTCAAGATCTGTGCCATAAATCCCATGATGCATGTTCATAGTCAACTGCAATGTCTGTGACTGAATGTACTGAAATTGTCTTGGAAAGAAAGGTTTAAACTTTGGCTGAGAATATTGATACTATTTTATTATCTTGTTCATGTCCAATTCCATTTGTATTGTCATTGTCTCTGTTAGCCCTTTGTAAAAGCCACAGGCTATGTGTGCTGAACAGGCAAGCCAATAATAGATAAACTGTGCCTGCGAGCTCTGACCCCTGATGTGTGTTGCAGAGCCATCCCCACCTGAGTGACCTGAACCAGCTGCAGTGTCTGGTGATTGACGAGGCGGACAGGATGGTGGAAAAGGGACACTTCGCAGAGCTGGGCAACCTGCTGGACAAGATCAATGGGTGAGGACATGTTACCTCTCTTGATAACTGCTGAATAAAGACTCTAAGTCATCTTAACATTCTTCCTGCTGCCTAACCCATAAACAAGAGAGAACCATTAGCTACTTCAGTACCTACTTCCAAATGGCTACTTCAGCATGCTGAAGCTTGAAATTAAAAAAAAAAAAGAATCTGTTTCTTTTACATTTGAAGTGTTCATTCTTTGTGACATATTGTATCTCCATGTGTTTGTGTAGGGAAGGCAGAAACCGTAGAAGGCAGACATTTGTCTTCTCTGCCACACTTACCATGGTGCACTCTGGGCCACAGAGGAAGATAATGAAGAAAAAGTTTAAGATGGACAAAGACAAGAAACTTGGTAAGGATGAATAAACTTGAGGTTAGACTATCTGGTGTTGGCTGAGAACTCACAGGCCCTCAGGCCTAGAGGCGTCAGGGTGAGAAAGGTGAGAAGTGAGAAGGTGTTGAAGTCTGGACTGGAGTCTTGCAACAGACTGTGCATTGAAGCGTGTTCTTCTGTGCTTGAGGGTGTGATTGATGGCAAACCTTGTACCATCATGTATTGGAAGAAGTAGTCTTGGCCTCACATGAATGATGTAAATGAAGTGTATTCAATCCTTCATAGATGGAGGCATTATATTAGCTTTTGAGTCTGAGATATAAAGATATATCGATGTAAGAACATGTAAACTCATTGCTATATTTTCAAAGACGACAAAGTACCCATGTTGTTCCAGGTCAGCTGATGGACAGAGTAGGCATCAGAAGTAAACCCTTAGTGGTGGACCTGAGCCGACAGCAGGGGACGGTGGACACTCTGACTGAGGCCAGGATAACCTGTTCTACAGAGGAAAAGGTACAACAAGCTTTTCAACAACTGTTCAACAATCATCTGTCCACTTCCAATCAAACATGAGTCTCATGCACTCTTACTTGAAAATGCTTGAGAAGCAAGAAAATAAAGAGATTTGGCCTACTGTTGAATGAGAGTCCGGATCTCATTGTAACTCTGCACTTTGTTCCTCCAGGATATCTACCTGTACTACTTCCTGCTGCAGTACCCGGGCAGGACGCTAGTCTTTGCCAACAGCATCGACTGTATCCGTAGGCTGACGTCTCTCTTGGGGTTGCTTCAGAAGAGCCCCCTACCTCTCCATGCAAACATGCACCAGAAACAGAGGCTGAAGAATCTGGAGAGGTCAGCTTGAATTTTGAATAAAGTGGAGGACTAGAACAAATTTAGGAAAAGAAGAACTTTTGTAGGGTTAAATGACAAGTGCATCTTGAATTGTATAATAGGCTTTCTCATCATGCAATGTCCACTGCAAAAAAGATTGACACATCTACATGATCTTGTAGGTTCTCAGCCAATGAGAATGGTCTGCTCCTGGCGACGGATGTGGCAGCTCGAGGGTTGGACATCCCTGATGTACAGCATGTCATTCACTACCAGATTCCTCGCACTTCAGAGGTAATGTGTCATGTATCTGTATCTGTATCTATACAGCCCAGGTATGTAAGCGTGCCACACAGCACGTTTCGACGGCGTCAAAAGTGCACAGGAAACACGCAATGACGGCAGTCCCAAGGTGCCATATGGGGTACCCACAACGGCTGTTGTCTGAGACTTTTCTCTCTCGAGTAACAGATGGTTGAAAGTTGGGGTGTCGGAAGGCTGATTTTGCGCCTCTAGGCCAGTATAACACGGAGTCTGCTATGACTTTACAATATTGTAGAGTCATGAGTCTTCAATGCATCCATTCGAGACACTGAAAGGTCCTTTCAATCGAACGCCGAGGGTGATTGTGTACGGCAATGCATGTCGTATTCACCAGTACTGTCTAAGTGCTTTTCTTTTTTGTTACCTGCTTCTAGTTCTACCTTCTGAAATTAGATTACGAGTACACAGCTGACAAATAAATACTAGTGCGCCACGTACATATTATTAACCACTTCCGAAAAGATATTGGAGCCTGGATATTGGTTTATTTTTCCTTGTCGCTGCTAACTCTGATTGACTGATCACATTTTACTTTGATTTTTATTTATATCTTGTTTTTATATACTTCCGTGAAATCAATCGAACGACTTGAGCGCATTTGTTCTTCCTCTTCGGGAGCCCATATTCTTCATGAACACCCTCGTCTGCATTGGCCGGCTACACTGGATAAACCACACGGGATGCAGCGATTGTTACTGCAGGCTGTGCCGTGGTTGAGAACGTAAACAAACAGCATATCCAAACGTCTAGAGTAAAAGCGACAGAGCATGTGTTATGCTGTAGTGCTCAAAATATGGACACCTTGTATTTGTGATTGTAAATAATTTGATTTCATTAATATACAGTTAAATAAAAATCGCAAGAGGATTTGTTTTGTTCTCTTGAACGAGACATATACAAGAAATGAGGTGAAAGTGTGTTGGAACACTTTAACCTCCTTGGCTAAAACGAAAACTTCCGATTGAGCTCAACGTATGTGTGTGTTTGTGAATGAGAAAAAAATAAAGCTGAGACAAGCTTATCAAACTACATTACTAGTATCACAACGTGTAGACTTGACTGCCTTCCTATTTTTTGTTAATGGTACTTTTTATTGTATATACCTGTTCCAAAAGCCGGTAGAACAATGGCGGGCAATTAGTGCGCCTAAGGCAACGTAATCATACAGGGAGATTGTTTATTTAGGTCCGGTTGAACCGGTTGAAATCTACCGAAATACATTGTGCTTAGATACATACAAGACCCATTGAATGAAGTAAACATGACAGTTTACAGCAGTTTGACATAAAATACTGTAAACGAAGAAACTTGGGAGATCAGAAACGAGTCGACTTATGGAAGTCAAAGATTAAACCATTATCAATTTGAACTAACGGTGTGCGCTAATTATCCAAACAAACATGGCGACGGGACAAAGAAGGTTATAAACCCCGTTCACACCTCAACGGGCAAGCTTTACGGTTCAATCGAAAAGAAAAATGGTTCACTTGTAAACTACTAGTACATTGTACCTCCTTGAGGTAGAATAGAGGCACTTGCCGTGAATCCTTCTCGCCCGAATCGCTAAGTGTGAACGCAAAGTGAGCTGTAATCGGGATTTTGACGTCATACTTACAAGCACAGCTCCGATTGCTTACAATGGTGGTAAAAGCGTACATAACACATATTACAAGTATGAATTTGTTACAAGGTTATTTTTTGTAGTAATTGTGGACAGATCCGTGCCTTTCGAAACACATAACAATCACTTGAAACCACGCAACAAATTTTTTTAAGAAAATGCGTCGTCGGCAAAGATGTACAACATTTTTTTTATTCTTGACGATAGACTTGCTATCATAAGCAGATGATGATCAAGGGACGACACACAGCCCATCGCCGGAGACGATACTCGAATATACAGAATATCACAAACAACAAGAAGAAAACGATTTTTTTTATAAGTGGTGGTCGCTAATCAAAGAACGAAACTTACCATTCAAATATATTATTGCAATGTGCTGCCGCCAGTTTCCGTATAAACGTCAAAGTGTGTGGGTCCGCACATGATAACGGCAGAATATAACAAACAGAGCCTATAAAGAAACTTGAAAATTTCTTTTAGCAACATAATGACTATAGCAACAACAAACTTTCTATAATTTTATGATCGCTAATAAATGGACAAAATTTACCATTCAAAATATTATTGCAACGTGCTTCCGTACAGTTTCCGTGTAAACGTCAAAGTGTGTGGGTCCGCACATGATAACGGCAGAATATAACAAACAACAGAAACTCTAAAGAAACTTCAAAATTTCTTTTAGCAACATAATGACTAGCAACAACAAACATTCTATAATTTTATCATCACTAATAAGTGGACGAAATCTACCATTCAAAAATATTATTGCAACGTGCTACCGTCAGTTTTTGTATAAACGTCAAAGCGTGTAGGTCCGCACATGATAACGGCAGAATATAACAAACGACAGAAACTCTAAAGAAACTTCAAAATTTCCTTTAGCAATATAATGACTTACAAGAAGAAAGCGAATTTTTTTATAAGTGGTGGTCGCTAATCAAAGAATGAAACTTACCATTCAAAAATATTATTGCAACGTGCATGCTGCCGTCAGTTTCCGTATAAACGTCAAAGCGTGTGGGTCCGCACATGATAACGGCAGAATATAGATACTATTAGATAGATAATCTTTATTGCATATTCATGCCCGAGGGCTAAATGCACAAAAGGACCATATAACAAACGACAAAGAGTTTAAAGAAACTTCAAAATTTCCCTTATCAACAAGAAAACAAAGTTTCAATTATTACAAGATCGCAAATCAAATGCCAAATGGAAATAATGAGGGATACTAGTGTCCTGAAATAAAAGCGAAATACCTGGAAGAGCTCGTCCGTTACAGCGTGTAGCACCGCACGGCCACTGGAGGACGATCGACGATCGGTAATTGCGCAACATATACATGTAGTACAAGTTGCCGTACAACTACTTACTTGTATTTAATCCATTTGTTCTGAGACTACATTGACGATGCGGCCTGCAAAGTCTCAAAATTGTAACAGGATTTAGGAAAGTTCATACTATATTTTCACGATTGCGAAACTTCCGCCACACCGTGCAGCTCAGCACGTTTTGACGTGCTGACTGACACGTGACGACGGCCTGTGGAAAGTTCCTCGTGTATGCATTTAATATTTTATTGTGCGAAAACACATCATTCATAAAATACTACTTCTACGTATAACCATTTCTCTTCAAGCTTATGTCCGAAAATCTCATTGGTGACGGATTAAAAAAATAGAAGAACCTTTAAGGTAGCAGAACACAGTTTTCGGCCTATGGGGATTTCTATAGTTAAGGGCCTCAAGGTGACTAGCTTCGACGCAATGAAAAATATAGTAGGGTGCACTTTTGGAATACCAAAATCGGATATGTTTGAGTTGAAGGTACAAGCCACAATATATTAAAAAACAAAAAAATACTGTCGGCGTATCGTCTTCTCACGCCCTCTTTGAAATGCCCCTCTGCGGAGGTCACAGAACTGCAGCCGGCTCACGCTAGAAAGGCAGTTGCGTAATGGAGCGCATTTATACACAAAATAGAAAACTTTCACAATCCAAACCATGCAGTCTCAGAGTCGACACCTTCCGTGACCACGTAGCACAGGTTATATCTGGCTGCCCCTCAAATAAGGCTTTTTACCGCTCCTTCAACAAGTTTATCCGTACTATTTTATGTACCCGCGTCATACTCCCCGGGGTTCGCCCACTAATACTGTGTTCTGCTACCTTAATAGCAAGGCATATGCAGACAAGTCACGCCGTATCGCCGAAATCTTTGTGTCGAAATAAGTGGCTAGCTTCTGTGTAAGGCCATCATGGCGGCGGATTTTTCCGTGCCGTGCACCAAGCCGAGATCGGCGGTACCTGTAGGTTTTACGCAGGTTTACTGGCAGATTCAGCCAAGCAAATCATAAGTATGACATCTGAGGATTATAAAAAGGGGAAAAGTGGATAGTTTTTTGCGTTTTTATTTATTTTTAGGACGGGTTAGTTGAACGATCTCCGCGATCGGCGCTCGCACGTTCTTACAGGCGCTCCGTAAGAACTTGTCAAAATCGGTATTTTCTCAAGCCCTGTCGTTCATAAAAATTAAAAGATCGTAAAATATGATTGTTAATCTATTTTATGACCGAGTATAGTCAATTGTTTTTTTCCTTTTCTCAATGTGGAGACCGAAAGAAACAGCCGTTGTGGGTACCCCATATGGCACCTTGGGACTGCCGTCATTGCGTGTTTCCTGTGCACTTTTGACGCCGTCGAAACGTGCTGTGTGGCACGCTTACATAGCTCTACAGCCGGTATAACCACTGTTCGGCGTAACACACCAGCTTCGCAGGCACGCGAATATGTACAGTTCTACACATCTTCAAGTACGACTCATTACCCTGAAACAAACTAAACCATAAGCAGCTGGCCTCAGGGTCAGACTTAGGCAATGTATCACATGCAAGGCAAGTAAATCAACATAACCAAAAGGAAAAAGTCCTTTTGTGTTTTTTTATGACTATATGACCAATTTAACATGTGACTATTATGCAAAGTTGCAGTTTTGACTCTGACCGACAGAAATGAATTGTACAACTAAAGGTTGTAGAGCAATCTGCCTTATGTATACTGCAGGTGGAGACAAGAGCTAAACAATGGTTGTTTCTTCCCCCCCATATAGACTTATGTACACCGCAGTGGGCGCACTGCACGTGCCCAAAAGGAAGGGCTGACACTCCTCCTGACTGGGCCGGAGGATGCCCAGTACTACAAGAGAATCTGTAAGACTCTCGGCAAAGGTCAGGCATTGTTGGACAGTTTCCTTTGTTCCTATTGTGAATTCTTATGTAACACCTTTTATCACTTTTTAACACCAGTTCCAATTTTGTGATGTTATGTTTGTGATTGCAGGAAAATAGAATGGTCTCTCTTGTGTTGAATGTCATTGAAACAATGTAGATGTCAATGTGCAAGAGACACTGTTCTTAGGAGGTCCTACCACTGTAGTCTTTTGTCACCATCATATATGAAGAATCGAATGCCTTTAATGAGAAAATGTATGGAATATCTGTTTGCTAAAACCGTGGGTTCCCTGCTCTGTTCCAGATGAGGACCTGCCAGTGTTCCCCACGGAGCCCCAGTACCTGGCTGCAGTGAAGGCCAGGGTTGCAGCAGCGCGCAGGATTGATGTGGAAGAACATCGCTACATGAAGAAGAAACATCACAATGATTGGTTCTTACAGCAGGTCAGGAGACTAATGATCTTGACTTCAGCAACAATTCGTAGCCTCCACTTAGAAAAAATAACAGAGTAGTCTGAGTTCTCCATGTCAAGCTTATCACCAATCAAGTAACATTTTGAGGAAAACTTCAGTTAGATTAAACATGTAACTTACTTAAATGCAGTTAAAGCTTATTCTTAGCCTTCACTCATATCTTTTTTCAGGCCAAGGAGATGGACATAGAGCTGGATGAAGATGAGGTTCTGCATGACCTTGGAGACACACAGGAGCAGGATAAGGTCCTTAGTGAGCTCAAGGACATGAAAAGTAAGCACTTAGTCCTGTCAACAATTGCCAACACTGCTACTGATGTCATTATATCAAGCCTGGAAGATGTACAAGACAGTGCAGTCTTCTCATTACTGTATCAAGGGATTATTCCTAGGGCAAATTGTACAAGTTATGACACAATAAATTCATTTATGAAATTTTTCAGGTTTCTAGTTATTACGTTGATATTTTTTTAGTACATCTGTGTATTTGCTGAAGCTATTTTGCATTGTTTGTTCTTCCCCTGCAGAGAGCCTGAGTAAGATGCTGAAGGCCCCAATCTTTCCCAGAGGCTTCTCAGGGCTCTACCCCATCCAGTATGGTCAGCCCAACCTCCCAAGGCTTCCCAGTATGTAACTCTACTTGTTCATGTTCATGATAGCTTGTTGTGTACAGTTGATGAGTTGACTGCGTATTGGACCCCAACATCTTCTACCTGGACCTCCTAGAAGTTAATAAGATGGCCGTGGCCTGGCTGCAGTACTGACAAGGAATGATATGATGATCTGTGACACTGTATTTGTGTGAAAGTCAGAGAGACATTCTCTCTTTTATCCACACTATTAATATTATGCTGCTATCAGTGAGTGCTCAATCATGGCACAAATTCTTATGGACAAGTTAACATGTAGAATCAGATCCAATACTACATACTTACATGGCTGTGACTTTGTAGTACAATGTAGTAAGTTCTGCTGGTTTTCAACTTCCATAGTACATTGTATTTTCATTTTTGTAAACACATCTTTTTCCCCACCCAGATGCTGTAGCAGCCACCCTTGCAGTGAACAACAGTCGCAAAAAGAAACACAAACCTTAAGCTGGAGTATTTTGGATAGCAAATTGCCTTCTTTACAGCTATACGTTTTCAGCAATGTTAATTAGACTTAAGTATATTCTCGCAGATTGGAGTGTGATGTTCTAAGAAGCAGATGTTGGAAACAAAAGTATCTAACTTATCTACTTTCTGTAACAATATCAAGCTTGTGATTTAAATAAACTTCCTTTATTCAGTGTCTACTGTGTAGTATTAAATTTCTTCCAAAAATCTGTTGCCATAGACTAAGGACTTTCTATTGATGCGGAGACATTGTGCCAATTAGAACAAGTTGAAATCAGGACTACTTCATGAGAAACAAGGCAGATCTGAGTGGATCACAGAATTTATTGACTACATTATGACAATAGTGCAAACCCAAATATTTTAAGTACAAGGTTCTCTTTATTTGACCTAACAGATAACCCATCTGACAGCCATCTGACTATCTGTAGACTTTCAAATTTACAGTGTCACTAATCAAAACTGAAAATGCTGCACATTTATGATATGATATGATACATCAGATGACTGTTAGCTTGGTTATGTTTCCACACTACAGTATACACTATGGCTGGTACATATTTCTTAGACATAAAATCTGTGCTCTGAGGAGAATCTGATTTTCAGATCCACCATCAGCAACAGAACTTTACACAATAATAATATAGGTCTAACATATATTCATAACAATCAAGACACCATCATGGGTGGTTTCATACTTGGATGTACAAAAAGCTTTGCTGGTGATTATTATATACCATGTACAGAACCTGGTAACATTGAAATAGGATAATAGCTGCTGAAGTAGTGGTTGAAAGTACATATTCCATTTAACCTTTTACTTGCTGCCTAACCCTGTAACAAATGCACCTTTGGTGCCAGATGCCTATCTCAGCAGGGAAATGGTTAATAGGATGAGTGTTATAGAGACTGAGACTATGTATGGCTACTATCCAGTGTGATGATCTCACAAACTGAACCTGGGCAATGCAAACCCAGAACATACGCTTCACCAATTGTAAATTCAACTTCATGAAACCAACCTTGCTCTATACAAATTTTACATCCACGCGTGCTTACTTGTGTCCACCCTACCTATCAGTACGTGTACCTACAGAACACTACAGATCTAACGAAAGAGAAATTGCCACTGTAGCACCTGGTGCAGTCCTGTTCTGAGTTGTGTGAAAAATTCCATTTTCCACACTGATATCTTATAGATAACTTCACCTGAGTTGACTCACTCACACAAATATTTCATACCAATCATAGTTTCACTCCAAGAATTCACTCATACAGTTTCTCAAAGGGGCATCCAAACGTCAAAATTTTCACATCTTTGTACAAAAATAGTTACTTTTGGAAATTTCAGAATTCTTTTCTTTACCCTCAGAACAAGTCTGCATGTGTATTGTACATATTTTACAGTCAAGCAATGCAACATCCCAACAATCAAGTCACTGCTACTTTCTTATCATTTACAGGGGGCGGGTCAACTCTCAGTGACCGTAACAGCTTTTAGTGGGATCAAACAATTGTCTAAAGTCATGTTTACTTACAAATCGGGTAAATATTAAAGTTAATAGACTATATGACAGTAATAGAACAGCTAATTGTTGAGGGGTTGAACACAATGAATAAAAGCACTACCATCTACATTGTAGTCAAACATACCAGAGATTTTAGGACCAACTAACCGATGAATATTTAGTTTTTTTTATATCATAAATCTGCCACTTTTTGATAATGTCTTTTCCATTACAGTTCTCTGATTTGTCCCTCCACTGGGATGTTTGAAAGGTAAACACTAACATCTATGTGCTGAGCATCTTTCCTGTTACAGAGGATTCTCCAAAAGGTTGCTCTATGCTCCCTGGTCCCTCAGACCAGGCTCTACAAGTGTATATATATATACTACTGATGAAGCATACAATACAATACCTGTTAATAAAAATGGTCAGTGGTACTAGTTTCATTCATAATTACTGATACATCTAGTTTGTGTTGTTCAGTCAGTGCCTACTGCATTTGGGACAATGTCAGACAGACATTCAAGGTTTGTTTTTGTTTAACTATTACTGTTAAGAGCTATGGTGAGTAGTAATGGTGACCATTTTGTGGTACAAGAGCTTGTCTTAATATTTAACACTACATATCATGCATGACTCGCCACATATACAGTTTAAAGCAACTAGTACTAGACACTGATACACATGTTTGGAAGTGACTTCTCTACAGCATTCAGGTAAATATTCAAGGTTAAAAAACGTTTTTGGTATGCCAATCATTTGTTTTGTATTGTTCATCCATCCAATTCATGGCACTTCTGGCTTTATCAAATGTACAATGAACCGAATTGAAGCAGCAAAATTGCACTGGGTTTTCCATAGTGTCCCTCTTGTAAGTTGGTCAAGAGAGCAGCTACTGTACCAAATCCTTTGTTAACATATACAGTATACTTTTGCTTTCGCTAAGGTTGGATAGAGTAAAATTTTGCTGCTCCCGCAACAATAATTTCATGAATTGTTAAGCAAATTTAAATCTACCTACTGAAGATTAAGCTTAAACAGTAAGTTCAGTACAGATGTGACTGATAGATAGAACTTGATCAGACACCCCTGCTAGAGGATCATCTCTTCCTGCGCTGAGCCTTCTTGATGACCCGTCTGCCACCAGGGGAGGCACTGGGAGTACTCTGGATACTGAAGGGGTTTCCGCCTGGCTGTGCCCCAGCACTGTGGGGGAAACAAAACCACTTGTCTCAGCTCAGCCAAAAAAGCATACATGATCTAAAAATGGAGGAAAGCTCATCAACCTTCAACAATTTCTCAGACAGCCTTCAGTACCTGTTCAACTAAGGTACACAGTAGGGACATCCTCCCTAAATGGCTTTAAACTATGCTTTCAACTTGTGCAGAAGTTATGTGTGACGGTTCCTTCAGTGTAATATAACCAGCTGTGTCACTGAAAAGCTGATCAGTTACACCAAAGGGCAGTTAAACAGATACAGAATTTGAAGGATGCCATGTCAATAAGGTTAAACCTAATCAACAAATTTAAAACAGCAAATGTTATTAATATTCAATATTCCTGAGTTCTTCCAAGTCAGGCTGCACTACCAAAGATACAGACAGCAGAGAAACAGAGTGTATAAATGTCTGCTACATCTAACATCACCATTTTGTTCAAAAGAACTGTATTGGCATAGAAGAATATTTCCTGAGGATCAACAGAGTTGTACTTACCTGAAGTTAAAAGGAGCAGCAGGCTGCGGTGCTGGAGCTGCTGTCCCAGCCCCTGCAGCGAAGTTGAACCCCCCACCAGGTGCTGCTGCTGCAGGGGCTGCAGCACCAAAGTTAAACACTGCAGGGCTCTGCTGGGAGCCGGCACCAAACTGGAACGTGGGCTGGCTGGGTGCGTTGAAGTTAAAACCTACGAGGTGTGTAATGATAGGAGATTAAAATCCTCGGGCAAATCACTGCTTGGCAGCATACAAGGGAAATGCACTGTTGAGGGGACAAAGCTTTCAAGAAGTGTTACCTTTGAAGATACTAGATGGACATGGGGAAAGATGTGATAATGCATCCACAGAAGTCAATACAAGATGCTGCTAAGTGCAGCTAACATGCAGTTGAACTAGGCAATCCTTGTCAATACAGAATCAACCCTACAGAGAGATAGATAAAAATCAAGCTTGTAGTTGTGGGAATACATCAGTGCAACTTAAAGCTGAGTTGGAAGCTGAAGAAAACTCACCAGCAGTTGGGGCTGGCTGTGCAGCACTTGCACCAAACACTGGGCCACTGCTCGGTGCTGAGGTGGTCTGCACACCGAAGCTAGTGGCTCCCCCGAACGGAGTAGCTCCTCCGGACACCGCGGTGGTGGCTGGTGCGAAGGGTGTGCTTGCTGCTGGGGTGGGGTTGGCTCCAAAGGCTGGAGTGCCAAAACTGGGGGCGGTCGTTGTAGCAGGGGGTGCTGTCTGTCCTCCACTGAAGTTGAACCCCCCAGTTGAGCCACTGTAAAAGAATCAACACAAGAGGTACAGATTACACTTGCTTCGGCATGACTGTTAACTTTCTGCTTGTCATCTTTCTCATTAGAACCAAATGTCTTGATTACACACAGAAAATGCCAAAAATAGTAAGATAAAAAAAAGCACCATCCTTAGATTGTGCTTGTATAGAAGCTATTTGTCTGCATGTCTACTTGCATTGTTAAAATCATTTTTGTATAGATGATGAAAAACACTTACCCTGGGGCTGAGGATGCTCCTCCCCCAAACACAAATGGAGCAGATGCTGTGGCAGCTGTAGTTGCGGCAGGGGGCGCCCCTGCACCAAAGCTGAAGGGTGCAGGAGTCGTACTAGCCGCCGTGCTGGACGAGCCAGTACCAAACGTGAAGCCCGATGTGGTGGTTGCTGCACTGCCTGTAGCAGAGGCTGCTGCTGCTGGTGCACCAAAGGTGAGTCCAGAGCTGGGCGCAGCTGATGTACCAGCTCCAAACACTGGAGGGTTAGCGCCAGTGGTGGATCCAAAACTTGGTGCCGTGCTGGGATTGGCTGAGCCAAAGGGGGTGCCAGAGCCGAAGGCAGAAGACAGGTTCACCTTGGCCGGAGTGCTGTTGTCTGTGAAACAGTGACAATAGGTTTAAAGTGGCATATTAACTGTACACATCTAACTGCCATAAGAATAATAGCAATGGTATCAAGCAAAGCAATCACAGAAAATCAAAAATATTAGCTGTAGCCAGACCAGATAAATATCCCCACTATCTTTTACAACACTCCTCAGAAATGAATACACAATGCACTAGTGTGCTAGGAACGGTTAAAAAAGCGTCTACATTCAATTACAAAGATGCAAAAGACATTGACCAATACTCCAAGCCTTTTCTTTGAAGATGAAAGGTTTGAAAGACACAAGTTGTGCACATCACCAGTCATGTGTAGACGTACCCGATTCCAGACTCCTTTTTGCTGTGGACTGACCGGCTGCAGGTTTGGGTACACTCAGCTGACCTGCCTTGGCTAAGTCAGCTATGCTTGTCTTCTTGGGAGCTGAAGTAGATGAGAAACATGGTTCAACGTGGGGTCAAACTTGGGGGCATCTACTGACATGCAGGTAGCATTATCATGTCCAACCTTTACTACATGATTACGCTTTATTTCAAATGCTTTACAATAGATGACAATGGTAGAAAGAAAAAAAAGGACAGAAATGCCCCTATTTACGGGTCAACATTACCAGATACTAATACTACTACTGCTACTACTTTTACTACCATTTCTTTATGGTAATTATCGATAAGCTGCTAACTCACCTGCATCAGGCTGTTGAGAGGCTGTTCCAGCTCCGAACTTGAACCCAGCAGAAGCAGCAGCACCAGCAGCTGAACTTCCCGTCCCGAATGTGAAACATCCGGTGGCAGCAGGCCCCGAGGCAGTAGCCCCAGATGTCGTCCCCGTGCCGAACGTGAAGCCTCCGCTGGCTGACGATGTGGCGTTGGATGTCGTGGTGGCAGCTCCAGACACAGAGCTGGCTGCTCCAAACGTGAACCCGCCAGTACTGGCTGTCGTCGTCCCTGCTCCAAACGACAACCCACCACTGGGGGTGGTGCTGGCTGCAGTCGTTCCTGCACCAAACTGGAGACCACCACCGGTGGCGGTGCTTGGAGCAGATTCTGCACCTCCACTGCCAAACTTGAACCCTGGAGAGGTCATACCAAAGACAGTTTTGCTTTATTAAAGCCTCATAAAGGTTTCGTCTGTGCAGAACTAATCGTACTAACAACATGTACAACCAAAGGCAAAAACTGTGATGGAAAATTGTATATACCTGAAAATGTGGGTTTGGAATCTGTCGCTGTTTCAGTTGAGGCAGGTTTTGGTGCCCCAAACTGGAACCCTCCAGTACTGCTTCCAAAGGAGGCCGTTTTCCCTGTTGATGTTGACTGGGAGCCAAACTGGAACCCCCCTGTTCCTGAAGATGATTGGGCACTGCCCGGCTTCGGTGTTTCACAGGCGAGGCATTTTGTCGCATCCTTGTCATTCTGGACCATACAGGTTTCACACTCCCATTTGGACTGCTGTGCAGATATTGCTGCTGCCAGGCCTGAACTGTTCGTACCTAGGGAAAAACCACCACTCCCACTTGCACTGACTGCTGGGGTAGACTTGTTTTGGCTACCAGGCTTGGGCGTTTCACATGCTGCACATTTAGTCTTGTCGTCGGTGTTGTACACTAAACAAGTCTGGCATTCCCACTTCTGTCCGTTATTAGCTGCTGCTAACAGTGACCCAGATGAACTTGAAGTCGACTTGAAAGCACTTGATGTCCCAAAGTTCACAGCAGGTGTAGATGCAGCTGTTTTAGACTCACTGCCAGGTTTAGGGGACTCACATGCAGCACATTTTGTTGACTCGTTCTTGTTTTCTACAAGACAAGTATCACAGGTCCATTTATTTCCTGATGCTGCCTTTGACCATATAGATTTACTAGCATCTTGTGTATTAGCATTAGTGGATACAAAGTCTGTGGTGCCTTTCTTCAAGCCACCCAAAGTGTTGGAGTCCTGTTCAGATGCAGCGGTAGAAGCACTACTACTCCCAAACGTGAAACCAGAGCTGGTAGAGTTCACAGCGCTTCCAGATCCAAACTTAAATCCACTGTTAGCGCTGCCTCCCTCCGCTGTGGTGCCCAGTTTAAAACCATTGGTTTTGGGGGCTGCATCAGTACCAAAACTGACAGGGGGAACTGTATGGGAAGATATGACAGCATTTGCATGGTCACAAAGGAGATAAAAACTAACATACTGGCTGCAAGAGAATTTCTACCTCTTTTAAAATAGTCTCAAACCCATTTTTCACATCATTCATGTTACATTGAAAAAATGCTAATGCACATCTATTTACTGTCATCATTAGGCGAATTGCACAACTCTATGTTATCATGAGTAATCCTTCTTTGTACCTCATTGAAACAAAGCCAAAATGAGACAAAATGACATTACGTACTATTGTACCACATACTGAAGAAAGGGCCAAGAAGTATTAACAGGAACAAAACCTGAGAAGCACAGACACGTACCAGAGGTGGGCACGGTTAGCTTAGGCTGGCTCCCAGGCTTGGGGGTGTCACAGGCCACACACCGGCTGGCTGCAGCTGTGTTCTGCACCATGCAGGTGTCACAGTCCCAGCCACCTGACGGCTTCTTGAACTGATCCCCCAGAGAGGGTAATGATGCAGACTGGAAATAAGGGATCAAATCTTGTAAGTTGTATACAGATACCTGGCCATCTAATAAAATACACTCAAAACTGTCCGAGAAGACGACCCAGCATACCAATAAAATATGGACAGGTGGTCACTATAGACAGGATCCTTAATTTTTGTGTCAACAGAACAAGATCTTCGTGATCACCAAAAACTTATGTAGAGGTGGTCACTTCTACAAGTTTGACTGACACATGCCTGAGAGGCCCATATTTATTACATACACCAGAAATTACAACAATATCATTCAAAGGAACCAACCTTTGTGTTAGCTGCAGCAGATCCCTCCCCAGTGGTTTTCCTTTCCTCGAGTTTTTCTTTTGTTGTTTCTGGCTTACTAACCAGTGGCCCTCCTTTCAGTGCATCGAGCACACTGCCTGACTTGAGTGGCAGAGGCTCTGCCTTCAGGGCATCCAGGACGCTGCCTTGCTTTAGAGGTGGTGGAGAGGCCGCGGCACTGGGGCTAACAACGGGCTCTGGTGCCTTCCGCTTGGGCTGGAAGCCCGACCCTGCACCAGTTGTTAGGAAGGTAGAACTGCCCGTAAAGGCAGAGACTGCTGAGGATGTGCCCAAACCCTGACTGGGGAAGGATTTGCCTGGAGATGCAGGCTGGCTGAACTGGAATTTGGGCTGTAAGGAATATGTAAAGAAAATGTGTGTTTAGGACTGTAAAAAAATACTCAACACAAGGAAAAGAGAAGTTGAAAAGACAGCAGCTTGTCTTACTTAACCTTCACAAACATTAAGCCCAATTTCCCTACCCTGTAAGAAGTTTTCACCTATTTCACACTTTTCTTAACCTTTAGCCACCATCATATCTTCCACCTGGTTAATCATGGTTATTACATCAAAATATATCTTGAAACAGTTTATATCAGAAACACAGTCCTACTCACTGTTTCAGTATTGCTAATTGCTGGGGTGCTGTCCTCTGGGCTGGACATGACTATGGGAGATGCGAAGGTGAACTGGGGTGATGACGTCACACTGCTCACCTGTGGGGTAGTGCTGACCTTTGAACCCTCGCTCAGGGGATTGGATGGCGCAGGAGAGAAGTCAAACTTGGGGAGGCTGGCTATCGGGAGGGCAATCTCTGGTAGGACTGGTACCTCAACCTTGTGTGGAAAAGGGAAAGCAGGTGGCTTTAAGTTAGGATCACACCAACAATGGACCTTTCAAAAACTCTGGCACATTGGAACTGGTTGGTAGACATTTTTATACACGTATGTGAATTTCATAACTTTACTATGTACATTGTTTTACGGCCTGATCAACCTAGCCCTATAGCCTTAGATACATTTTTTATTACTGAACCCTTCGTAACCTAAAAAGGACAGGTATGCGGAAACGGGACACAAACTAACCTCTTCCTCATCCTGCACAGCATGTGCACGCTGCGTGCCGTATGATCTCTCCCTGCGAATCTTGCCCCCACTGCCGATAGGCAGCTGGGCAGGTGGAGTCCACGTGGAGGCAGCCTGGCTGCTGGGCTTGGTGACAGGTGCTGGCCGAGACTCGGCTGGCTTACTGGCTGGCTTGCTGATTGCTTTGAGAGGAGATGGTTCCCTGTCTCGGACTACAGATGTTGCTGGTTCACTATCAGGAACCAAAATTTCCTACAACAGATGTAAGTACTTTCAAATTTGCAGGAAGCAGCAAGTGGAATCAATTCAAGTGACTTCACTTAAACTCGATGGCTCCAGTCAGTCAAACGATCAAGGTAACATGTAAGAATTATCTGATGATAGAAACCTTTACTACAAACCCCAGGGGATAGCATGAAACATTCTCCTACCTCTTTAGCCGGTACTGCAGATTTCCTGGGCCTGTAAGTAGAATGAGTCTGTGCCCTGTTGGTAGCTATGGAGGCAGGTGTGGACAGGTTTAGTCTCTGCACCGGTGGCTGTCCTGCAAGACGACCCTCCAACCTCGAGGTGCCTGGTTCAAGGAAACTGCCACCCATCACCCTGCGCTTTTTAGTGGAGGGCTGCAGGGCACAGGGAAATGAAAAGTAAGCATTTTTGAATTACAGTAATAAAGCATTTCTGAACAATAGTGAGCAGTGATGGTACAATAGTCTTTTCTTACAACTAGTGGGCTATTAAATGCAAACAATGGTTGCCACTTGGCTGGATATCATTACAGATACACTAAGAACTCAATTTACAAAACATCAATGCCAACTGCTTGAGCTGTGCTAACCAATTAAGTCATCTGTCCTTAAAGCCTACATAAAAAAGATGATCTACATACCGTAAAACCCAGCGGTGACTCGTCCGTGGACAGAGTGAGTGAGGGAATCCTCTTGGCATCAGAGACGGGTGTTGACATCCTCTCCAGGGTGTGGAGAATCCTCTGTGCTGTGACAGACATGACCCCAGACCCGCGGCTGCTGCTGGCAGGCTTCGGGCGCACCTGCTGTCTCATGGTGTGGGGTGCGACCTGGTGGGGCAAAACAATCAAGGATATTGCTTTACACAATGAACACACATCAGTTCTGTTGTTTTTAACAATAGGTTCCAGATACTTCCTTCCTGGCTTAAAAGAAACTCGCACCTTAATCATTGTTAAGCTGTCAGAATGTTACATGTTCCAGTCTACATAGAATAATTTCTAAACTTCTGTTTTACCTGCAGGGGTGAGACCGTCCTGCCACGTTTCTGGCCATGTTTTTGTGCAGATGCTCCTCCATAGGTCGTCCTCCCCTCGTAGAAAGGAGACTCAGTGATGGGGCTCCCAAACAGGGATGAGGAGTCATTCTGGAGAAATTCAAATATCAGTTTCTCACTTTGCATTTTTTTCAAGAGGATGTGAACAATATTGTACAAATGGCTCAAGTATCTTCTCCATTCTCCATTTACTTGTCAACAATTGTTAGCAGATTGTGTTTAGACAGGGAGGGTTATAATCAAGATCACATGTCTGCTTACATAACACAACAAATGGCTCCACAGGTCTGCTACATTCCCTTAACAAGATGTTACTTTAAAATGAAATGGGATCCTTACCAGTGCCGGGGAGCCGAAGACAGAGTAGTTGAAAGCCGGCCTCCTAGCAGATCGTGCAGGTTGTTGGGGCACTGACATTCTGGTCTCGCGTTCTTCTGACCACAGAGACTTTGGTCTGGCTATGTCTGAAGCAGGTTGCCACAAATTAACATAAACAAAGACTTCTACATAAGGCAGTACAGTAGAAAGAAATTTGAAAACTTAAGGAACATGTATAGCAATTTGTATCTGTACCTATATAGCCGGTGTAACCGCTCTTCTGCACAACACACCTGCTTTGCAGGCACGCGGTGCGACAGCTGCTTGTTATATTACACTGAACAACCTGTCATACTTAGCTTTTCCAGATCTATCTGCAAGTGTTCTTTAAAACTATCCAGAGAAGATACCCCTACTGTGCTTGGTGATAACATATTCCACCCTACAATAGTTCTGCACAAATGCAAAATAAGCCCCTACATACCTCTAACAACCTCTTCTGTTGTTGTTTCACTCCTTCTCTCACTCTGGTCCACTTGTGGGATGTTGGAGAAGCTGACACTGGTGGAGGCAGAGTCTTCTGAGAACTTATCTTCCTCAGCAGCTGAAAAAGAGCAAGTCATGTTAATTACAAGTAGTGCTGCGTGCCGGTATGCCGAACAGGTAC
Source organism: Branchiostoma floridae x Branchiostoma belcheri (assembly GCA_019207045.1). Taxonomy (NCBI): domain Eukaryota; kingdom Metazoa; phylum Chordata; class Leptocardii; order Amphioxiformes; family Branchiostomatidae; genus Branchiostoma; species Branchiostoma floridae x Branchiostoma belcheri. The sequence goes on along the minus strand of CM033025.1, from coordinate 10,204,693 downwards.
TGGACTAAAATTTTGGTTCAAGTCTGGTTAAAACAGGAACGTCAAGAACCGGTGCTTGGACTTACTAAAAACTACCACTTGTGTATATTCTCTTTTTTTGTTGTAAATCATCTGAAACCTTCCATAAATCGAGAAATTTGCGCTGGGAAATGACGAAAAACATCATACAACTTACACAAGCCATGGGATCAGGTCCAAACTTGTAACCTGAGTCTCTGGACTCGAGTCCGGACCTGAACCTGACTGTGAGCTCAGGTATGCAGCACTTATTACATTTACAAGTCTTCAAAATGGAATGATTTTACAACTAAACACTGTCCTTACAGTCGCTTCCACAAAATAGGAAACACTGCTATACGACTAAGTTATAGGCACATTTGTTTGAAATGACCCCTTACCGTGTAAGCCTGGATTAGATGGTGCCTCCCGTGTGTATGTTGTGGTGTAGGATGAAGTAGTTGGTAAAGACTGTGGCCTCTGTGCATGGATTGACCCCCGTGTCAGTGGGATCTGACTGAAGTATCCAGGCCCGTGACGAGCATCATCAGAACCTGTATAAAAACATGGGTTGTATCTATGAACTTTAAAGGTGCCTAATGCAATTTTAGAGCATTAAAATTGGAAATATTCTGGATAAGACAACTGGTGCAATATTGACCTTCACTTCACCATACTACCACATTTGTATCATTATTTTGTAAAAAAAAATAAATAAAAAATTGAATTTGAAAAAATGAGATTCAAGGCCAAAAAATTACATTGGGTGGCACCGTGCATTTAATTCAGTGCAGGATGGAAACACACAGAAAACAGTTTGAACTGCAGGACTTTTGTTCCCAGAGAATTGAAGTGGAGAAATCATACCTTGTACAGATGGATCCTGGTGATGCGTCAGTCTATTTTTTGTGACACGAACTGGAGGTACTGCTGTCTCTTCCTCCTCCTCCTCTTCGTCCAGTCCATTCTGATCTTCCCGCACATGCACCACAGGAACATGGGCAGGTTTTCCTCTTGTGTTCGGCCTCTCTGTCAGTGTGGTGGGCTGTGCACCACTCTCATCCTGTCCCCACATGCCTTTCAGCCATGATGGCGTCAGGTACTCCGTCACACTGCTTAATATGGACTGCAAGGAAAGAACGCAATAAAACCAGAATCAGTCATGTGCTCATCCATGCACAAAATTTGGACACCACCCAAGAGCAAGCCTATTTGTACTTTCAACCATAGCTGTTGACCACACATAACGTTAAACTTCATGTAACGTTACACATAGCGTTAAACTTCATGTTCACTTGGTTAAAAAGTTGCGTGTACATGATTTGTTGAGAAGTATCTGTACATCTGATCCATACCAGCGTTTTATTAAAACAAGCTTTCAAAAATTTGCAATTTTCTAAAGTTACCCTTGGCCTTGAAAATGGAATGGTCCATAAATTTTGATAAAATTCAGCACTTGTCCAAAGTGAACTTAATTATTACAAGTTTGAGATAAAGATCATGATATTATTGAATATCAATTTAGTGGAATTCCACGCTTGTTATGACGTCTGATACCATAATTTCTATTTCATGCGTAGTTAACGGCAGAGTTGCTGCATACATGACGAAAAATGATGTCCAAACGATTCCGGCACAAAATTATGTTCAGTCCTTTTGACAGAAAGTTTTACTGTCACAAATACCCACATCACCGCTAAATTAGCGATATACTGCGTGCATGTAAAAATTCCACCATGTCCACGATACCCCGTTACCTTGACTCCTGGCTACCTGTGATATTTTTATCATCCCAGGCTGCACATGCCTGGCGCCCTCCCCAGTCCCATGCCTACCTTTCTCCCGCCGGATCTTGCGTATGGCTTCGGCGCGTGTGACCGCCGGCTACGAGCCTTCCCAGCACCGGAGGTCGCCATGCTGTTCTTGGGAGGTACCGTCAGCTCTAGCGCCGACAAATTACTCTCCAAACGGCGCCCAAACTTCGCGATTTCTTGAAGGATTTCAAATTTTTCCCCTCGTCAGGAGTACTTCCCGACCAAAGATGGCGGCAATCTGAGCTTCTTCGCTATTGGTGGAACAAATCACGTGATTGCTAACTTTGACCTGTCACAATCGGTTGGTGCGTCATCTAGCGGTAGACTTCAAATTGCAGTCCATTCAACATTGATGATCACCCAGACATTTGTAGTCATATGAAAATCCAGTAGAAAATGGCCAGACATAGGGTAAATTCTTTGCCAGGGGAGTTAACTGGCAACAGAAGTAGCAGCTAGTCAATACTATTGTTCCAGGTACAAACAGAGCTCTCTCTATAAACCAAGGAGTCTTGCTCTAACCAAGTGATTTTTAACCTCCTTGCTCCAACTAATCTCCAAGCAGATCCTATGTTGCCATAAGATGGCATATGCTACTTTAGGATCTGCTTGGAGATTGGCCCTAACCTGCTTGCCTTGGTAATAACAATGACCTTATATAACGTCATTGCTAATAAGTAATGTTACTGATCAGAAGTCATGAGTTGGATCAAGGAGGTTAACGGTTATATCCTATATAACCTCCTTGGTTGGATTGAATAACCAAAGGCTCTAAACATTCACGAATAAATAAATGAGGAAAAAATACCAGTCAGTAATTTGATAAAGCAGTGACTTTATTGATCATCTCAACAAAAGTCATATCTTTTTGTTGGTCAGTTCCAAATATATTCTACCTTGCTTTTACAGCACAGCACAGTTACAGTCTCAGTAGTAAAATATGAATGTTTATAGTAGCACATCCTATTAACGTTACATACACTCTCTTCTTTCAGTTATACCTTTCTGCTCTATACCCTATATTGATACAGTACAGCACAGTTTTGACAGTGAACCAAGGTAACTTTGAAGTTAAAAATTATGTATCAATCTCTATCAAAGACTTTATGACGAATACTCATCACAAGTCTGTGGGATATGCATAATCTTTTACCAATATGATGAGGCTACGTGAATATGTAATAAGTGGTAAACAACATAAGCATCCATTGTCTGGTGCTCTGCATTGTATTGTATTGATGCAATTCAAATAAAGAATGAGAGAGGATACATCAGGGATGTTTCAAGAAAGTGTTCCTCTGTATTGGGATGGAAATTTACTAGTTGTCTCCCTGTCTTTCCAAAAATCTGAACTTCATGACATATGAATGAGATTTGTGGAAATGTACTTTCATAAATAAACATTAATTTATGGTTACCAACAAATGAGTGGGACTGACAAAAATGAAAGTTGGAGTCAGCCCCGGGCTACATCCAAGAAATCTCTAAATTATTCAGTATTCTTCATTGACTACTGGTTACATCTAGCAAAGGCCTATTGCTAATGAAGTAACAGATGTATAAGGAATGGATCCCAGTAGAGCCAAGCTCTGGCTGAAGTAGTCCTAACTCAGTTGGAGATGGCCCTGTACCCAAACCTGGCCACCATCAGGAGACTCAGCCCTGCCACCAGGCCCGCAGGCATGAACTTCCCAGAGTTGATGAACCTTGAACCCATCACAGCAGTCAGTACTCCAGAAGTTCCTGAGGAATGGAGAAAAAAAGGCAGAGTGTTTATATCTCATTTACTTCATAATGAACAATGACCGGTGTGAGGAAAAAGGATCAACACTTCCTGAAGATGCATGGTTGTATTTAGTCATCATCATCATCAGTCCTTTTCATCATGACGGATGCTCCGTTCATCGCCGACAAGGCCAGCTAGACTTCTGCTGGGCTTTCCACGTGTCTTACAACAATTTAATTGTTTGACATGGTTCATGTCTCTTTCTTCTTCTGTATTTATTATCTAGTATGACACATCATACATATGATATAATCAAATTAGTTACCCTGTAGATAGAGTACACCACCTTCGTTTCCCAACCTCCAACAAAAACAGCATAAGGTACCAGTATACCTGTATATATCAGTGCACCTGTATGTCTTTAGCAGCTTACCCAGAGACAGCAGGTAGTTGTTGGGGTTGATAGATGTCTGGTATGCTCCCACACCCATCAGTCCCCCAAACACCAGGCCTGCTCCCAGCGACATGACACTGCCTGGACAGCACATGGGACAGAAGAGGAGTATGTGGATCACATGTAATAATCCACTAGGTGCTACATGTATGTAGAATTATTCCATGACCAAGTAATAAAAGAATTGATCGAGTCATTCCAATACTGTCTAGTACTATCAATATTCAATTAGGAAATACCAACCATCGCATTGAATCTGCATTCTAAATCTAATCACAACATTTTCATTTAAGAAAGAGACTCATCACAGCTTATTCACTTGATTGAAAGTGCTGGTAATGACATACATTTGGCATATCAGTCATGATAGTCCGCTAAAGTAATGCCTTACCTTAATTTACTTTATACTATAGGCATGCACTTGACCTTCTCGATCTACCCACACTTACCTGCCCTTACATATCCCGAGATCCCACCTGCAGCAACAGCGACTGCATATCCGATGGAGATGAAGTCAGTCATGGTGATCAGCTGGCACTTCTACGACGGGGCTCAAACCTGTGTAAGATTGTAATGTTATACTGAGGAATGTAATTGGTAAGGAGACACACTGACTCACCTTTCCTTACATAGCCTAGGATCCCACCCGCAGCAACAACAAGTGCAAACCCAATGGAGACAAAGTCAGTCATGGTGATCACCTTTGCCTGGTACTCTCACAACAGGGCTCACACCTGTATGAATAGTGTGGATTAGTGGTGAGACCAGGAGGTATTTTGCTATTTAAAGGTTCAATGTTGTTAGTTGTGCGAGTCTTTCTCGATCAATACTTGTTCGTGACCTAGGAATATTTCTCACACAAAGTATATGTTATACCTGGGATAATATTCAGAATTGACACAGACAAACTTTCACACCTTCAGTTACATATGGTTAAAACGTTACAAGGAACAATAACGTTACAGTTACTATGACGGTTGCAATCTTGTTTTTCAGCTCTGAGCTACTGACTTAGTATTGTTGCTGTTGTTAACACACAACAGATCAAATTAATATGAAAAACACATCAAAAATTCACAAAAATTTCAGCAGACCCCACCACTCCCCCTTCCCTCACCTCACCTGGGGGTCACTGATGGGAAACTATCCCAACATGCAACACGACACATGTTTATCTGCCTCTACCGCAGTAAAATGAAAATGTGCTGAAGATACTGAAAGTTCTCTTTTCGACAGTACACAGCTCAAATAACTTAGCAATATGGGCTCTGTAATAATTTATAACGACATCACGTTTTGTTCTGAGATGATAATGCTTCTGTTGACTACATGAGGGAAAGTGTCATTGTCGTCGTTGCGTTTGTAATTAGGTTCACTGAGCAAAATGGCGTCGGAAAAAAGCCAGAAACGGGAGAAGCAGCAGAGTAGAGCAGAGCCCGACCCTCTTCTGCCTCCACCTTTCGATGTGCCGTCCTGGTAAGTCGTAAATTGGTTATTGACAGAAACATCATAGCTAACCAGGAAAACGTCTGTTCGTAGATGCGCGGTAAACGGGGCGTCTTTCTCTTTCTTACGTTGGCTCAACAAAAACACCACATTTGCCGCGCATAAAATCATACACACATGTGAGTACGTGGTGCAACAGCTCGGAGACTTTGGACAATGGCTTTACGTCTTCACTACCTCTTTAGGGCTTCAAGCTTCAAGATAAATCATTAGTCTTTTATCAAAGTCCAAACCACAGGACTGTTGCGTGCCCAAGCTTGTTGCCCTTCACCAAATTATCTTCACTCCGTGATCAACCACAGCATGATAATCACCTTACCTGCACGCACGTAGGGCACGTCTGCCTCTTGTTTGTTATTTCATAAATACGCAATATTATTTCTATGTTTGTATCATCTATTTGTATGCAGAAGGTTAACATTAAAATGAAGCCCATCTATGATATGCATGTTGGAATTTAACAGTTTCTCGAGTCTACTCTAATGCAGTTTGGCAGACATGTGTTCATGAGACCTTTAGTAGAATACTGTAAAATTATGTTGAAATTTTTGCTGTGACCTCTTCACCTCGAACGTAAAAGTTTGCAAGAACCACAGAGAAAATGCTTGTTCCGTGTCTTGCCCATATACCCCTTGCTTCAAGTTCAACCATTGCGAACATTCCATTTTCTCTAGTTTACGATATTAAATTCCCTTTAACTAAGTTATTAAGTGTATTTACAGTAAACCATGCATCCATTATTTATCACGGGGGGTTCACAACATAATTTACTGTATTACATGTTCCAGGGCTGGGAAACCTCCAGCAGGGCTCCACTTAGATGTCATCAAAGGAGACAAGATGATAGAGGTGAGTTGTTGCAAGAGCATATAATTAACGTTACAAATGTAGCATATTCAGGAAATTACATTTTTTCAATTCAGAAGGTCCATGTCAGAGTGGTTTGTGAATACTAGTAATCTTAGTACATAATTTTATATATTGTTGTCGCAAAAAAAAGGCAGAGATATGTTTTTCTTTGAAGGAACTTTTTACATAGATCTTTATTTCTCAATTTCTTCTTATTTCAGAAACTGATCATTGATGAGAAGAAGTACTACCTTTTCGGGAGGAACTCCAAGATGTGTGACTTCTGTATTGATCACCAGTCCTGCTCCAGATGCCATGCAGCCTTGGTCTGGCACAAGCACCTCAACAGAGCTTTTCTCATAGACTTGAACAGTAGTAAGTATATATTCTAGCCTGGTAGCTACCTACTGTACTTGCAGATTCTGTGTTGTTTGAAAAATATAAACCTGTTACTGTAGAACTGTTGTCACATTACACAAATCATATCCTTTCCAGCACACGGTACGCACATTGGCAACATCCGCCTGGAGCCAAGCAAACCCCAGCAAGTTCCCCTGGACTCTGTCCTGAGGTTTGGAGCCTCCACTCGGACCTACGTCCTGCGTGAGAAGCCACAGACAGTCACTACTGTAAAGTCAGACGACACAGAAACAGTTGGAGAGGAAGAGATTTCCACAGGATTGCTGGGGTTACCGGAAGAGGAGACGGAATTGGATGTAAATTACTTGCATCTTACATATACATAGATAACTACTGTATATGCATAGTGAGAGATACTGGTATTACAAAGCGTCATTTCTTCAGATACAGATTGCAAAATAAGATTTGATAACAACTTTTGCTCGTGAGCAATGTTCAGTTTTTATTACCCCTGTTGTCAACACTATCTAAGAGAGTTACTGTTTTATTGTTGAAGCAACATACTGTCTTGTGATATGGAGCATACCTGGCACCCTATTCAGCATATAGAACTCTCTTTTCTTTTGTACTGAAGCATTTTATCACTTAAATCCAGAACTTGACAGAATTCAACACAGCCCATAACAAGAGAATCACAGTATACAGCGTGGAAGAGCCCAACCTAGAAGTCACTCCCTCTCCCATCAAGAGAAAGAGAAAAAGCATGCAGTCAGTCAGATTCATGGATGATGAAGAGGTTATTAACCCAGAGGACGTTGACCCCAGTGTGGGCAGGTTCAGAAACTTGGTATCCACAGAGGTTATTCCAGTTAAGGTGAGTGGAAAACTTAACATCTTAGTGGGTGCAAGATTAGTACAATGGTGTGTTTCAACTGTTCATAATAGCATGACAAAAGGCACTAGGAATCATGCTTGCTGTATATTTTTTAAAACGTGGCCTTTGAGAGGGGAAGTGTTAGATTACCACCAGCTCTTTGCTGCCTGAACTTGCAACCAATACAAATTTGGTGTCAGCAGGATTCTAAGAGAAGACAGTTCTCTGAATAAGGAGGGAAGGATTAACGTATTCATACCAAATCATGATAAGGAACCTGGAGCTAACAAAATGTTATATCCTACAGAAAAGGAAAGCAGAAGACATCCCCACTTCACCAGATTCCATGGCCAAACGTATGCAGCAATTCTACACACCAGGTATGTGTGGGCTCAGTCTGTTATAGTTTAGGCACTGTCTTGTGACATAATGTGTGCTCTTTCATTGTTTCCTAGGAGCAAAAGGACAACTTATCAAAGACATGTCCAGTAATTGGTTTTGTACTCATTTGACCTATGTTTCTCAAAGTTTGATTTGATGTCATCGTAATTATGACGCAAAATGTACAGACACAAAAATCATGCATCAGAAATTTGAATTGGAAACTGGCCATGATTTACATTTGAAAACTATCAGAAACTGGCCTCGATTGAAAGTCAGTTTGTTTCTTAATGATAATTTCAACTGCGAAACTTACTATGACTTCTGTATCTGATGCAGGTTTGTACAGTGATCTGTCATCCTCGGGTGATGCGCACACTCCTACATCTCCAACAGCTGGGATGATCGGTTCCTCTGTCTTCAGCGGATTCAGACCAAACTTGGCACCAGAAGTTGACTTGACACCTGTGCCTGAACTTCCCGCTACCCACCATGCCACAGTTATCAGTACAGAAGTCTCATCCTCTGAACCAAAGAAAAAGAAATATGCGAAGGAAGCTTGGCCGGGAAAGAAGCCCACACCTTCACTACTGGTTTAGGAGAGGTCTATGGTTTCTTCAGTTCAGCACTTTCTGTTTTTCATTTTGTATTCAAAATACTGCTGGTTGTGCTGACAACCATGCAGGCACCTGAATTGTCTTTCTTTTGCCATTGTTTTGTTTCATGCACCAGGAGCTATCAGGGAGAGACCTTTTCCATATGTGGGGTTGAGCTGTTGTTGATTTGCCAAGTGATATTCCTGTGGAGCTTTTCCCAAGTGAGGATGTCAAGAATAAGAAGGCAAAACTCATGACCCAGGAATTCACAGTCTGGTGCCAGCAGATGAGAGGCTCAACACTGAAATTTGGACTGCAGTACAGACTAAAGGCATTGTGACAGACTCGTTGAGTTGTGATAGAAGATTTAGATGTAAACATGTACCTATAGCCCAGAGACATTGGACATGTGATAACTGTGATATCTAACTGTGGTTACATACTTCATTTGGCAGCTCTGCCCTGAAGTGTGATTGACGGATACATGTACTAGTAACCTGCTAGTCATAAGTGTAAATCAAATGGTAAATAAATTTGCAGTTTTTGTAGACATCACTATTTTCCAATGTGTCCTATTGACAATGACTCAAATAGAAAAAAATGATACTACATGTAGTAGCAATATTGGGTTCAGGTGTGACTATGAAGGGGTACTTGTAGTACATTATTCCAAAAGTTTGTATCATAAGGATCTCTATTGTATGAAACAATATTAAATGACTGTGAAAACATGTATGAGGCCAGTCCTCTGATAAGATCCTTGGATGTGTGGGACAGCATAAATCACTAAATTATTGCATGTAGACATCCTTTGTATTTAAAGGTCATTCTCTTATTCCAATTCATCAGATTATGAATGGATTACTTTGTTGCCTATGTGATTGAGCCATTTAGTACAACTGAACAGAATGTACATGCAAGCACAACAAATTCCTGTACTCCATGATGCCTGAAATTTTGGTCCTCTTAAGATCCTGGGTTCCAGACTAAACCATTCCCTTGTGACTGTCAATTTAATGCACATACAGTATATCTGTATGGATCCTAACAGATCCTAAATCTTACATAGTCCATTTTTTAACGATTGCATTGTTCTGTCTGCAGCACAACTTAACATATGTTTCTAGTTTTTGCAAAGAAATATTTTATGTCAGTTCCTGACATTAACTGGTAGAAACACCTATAAGAATGAAGTTATTTAGGCACAAAGTATGTTGGAGCATGGGACAGGTATATTATGCTTCATCTTTCATCAAAGGGAAATAAAATGTTTTTGTGTCAACCCAATATTTTCATCCTGGACCCAAGGTGTGTAAGATGTAAATGATACTCTGAGTAAATGGTACTCTGACATGTGCTACATGTAATTTTATAAGCCCAGCTTCGGAGAATACAAATTGTTGCAAATTTGTAGCAGTTCTCATATTGTGATTCAATCGACCAGTTAGATTTAGAACTTCTTAGATTCAATATCAAGAACCAAAATACATTGTATATACTGTACTGTGTTGTAACTTGCTTTTCTGTCAACGTTTGTGCCACCCTTCTTATGATATCTACATTTCATACTATTGTAAGTGTTACTCTTAAAATAAAACATGTTCCACTCTTGTAAAGCACCGCTTCCCAGTCTCTACCTTATTTTGAAGTATGTCTATGCTGCATGAAGTATTAATTCTGATGTTTAACTTCACAGAAGGGAAACATTGTTTTTGCTCCATTTCTAGTTTATTTTTCTGTGCCAGAACTAGCCCACTATTGGAATAAAAAAAACGTAGAGTTCTGGTATTGGAGAAATTGATACTCCCTGCATAATCCATTGCTAAGAGATGCCATCAAGCTATTTTTCTAACCGAATCTGGTAATTTCTGTACAATCATGTGTAATATCAACTCTCATATTTGGGTCATATTTAACTCCACCAGGAGCCGAAATACGGCCACAGAAAAAATGTTATATAGACGTACTGAAGATTGTCTTGAACACCCAAATATCTGATACATCAGGATTACTTTATAAATCACTTAAATTTCATGATTTTTTTTCTAGTGGCAGTATTATGGCAACCTGCAGAATTATGAGAATTTATTTTTATTATATAAATAGAAAGGAGGTTCAGTTTTCTGCAGTTGTTCAATATCCAATCACAATCTTCTTTCAGTTCGACTTTCTGCAATTGTTGCTATCCAGTCATACCCTTCTTTCGCTTTTCTTTACCCCAAACATTCTTAGCTTTCAAATACAGTACTAGTACTAGTGAACTGGATTGCTGTAGCGTCCCCCCTGTTTTGACGGTAAACATCCGTTGTGTGGCGCTGTTGCACATGCTTGACCTTTGCAGGCCTAACTCATTATCATCTGCTGGGGGTGGCGGGGCGAGCAGGGCCATCTCAGCGTGCTGCAGCGGGCTGAGCTGCCGACGAGAGAGCTGGCCGGGATTGCTAATGGCCCGGTTCGTAAGTTCTGAACTCATGTGATTAGAAAGCCAATAATCGGGGAAGTAAGTAATTCTGAGTGCGCGATAAGGCGAGATCTGTGGGCGGGAGAGACGTCAGTCTCCGGAAGTAATCACTAGGCTGAGAGAGGCAGATTCGGCGGAACGACAACACTTCGGGCAACAAAAGTATGTATTTTCGATTCCTCAGGGTAATTTGGAGACCTCGAAGAGTATCATGATATCACGCAACATAGCTGCTAAGCCTCTCTCTCCGACTTAGCATTCCGTTGAGGAGCTTTCATCTTTCTTCCATGTCTTGGAGAAATGAGTTTGGATGGGGATAGCAGGGGAGGGGTCAGATACTGTGGAGGTCCCTCCACCCCCGATCCTCCAGTTCAACTATCCAAACTCTGGCGTGTTTGATACGTTGTCGCCACGCATTCCTGATTTTGTCCCACATTTCTGTCTGACACTTGAGGAATCTCTCGACATTTTTCTGATTAATCATTTGGGTCTTCCGCGCATAAACAAACACGGGCGTGAAAAACCAGGCCACGTAGCCAGCTGGAAAATGCAACCAGTGGTTTCCGCCTGTCTGATTCCTCCGTGTTAGTACTCGTCAATTGGACTGCCTATTTCGCTGTATTTCTCAGCGGTGAGGGACGTTTGTAGTGTGCAAGGGGGCCAGATGGGGGCCTAGGCGTGATGAAGCATGGCCTCCCGCCAGCCAAACTTGGCTTATCAGGATTATAACGGTACCCTTCGCCCGGGGGAGGGAGAGGGTTGGCCGCTCCGCCATTTGGCCTGGGGGTGTGGGTCAGAACAACATGGTAGGGGTGTTGACCATTTTGCGTTGTGCTACATTGACAGAGACCTCAAGCAATCACAGTGACGTGATATATGAAACGTTGGAAATTGTTAGAACAGTCCAAGACTTCGACTTCGTTTTGCAGCGAATGCTGGTGTGCAGACAGAGGTAAACTGCGGCACCGCCATCCCCCAACAGTTCCGGACGCCCCCCTCCCACTTTGTTTACATGGTAAAGACCCACATGCCAGACATTCCTGGCCACTGGTGCACCATGGGAGGCTGCTGCAAACATTACACCAATCATGGCAAGGTGTTGATGGGGTACAGGTGTTTGCACGAATGTTGGACACCAGATCATAAAACTGTTGCAATGTATTATTTGTTGTTATGGTCCATTTTCATCATAATCACTGACTATTTCACAACACAGGTGGTGCATCAACACAGGTGTTCTGGTGACAGAAGTGCCCAAGTAATCTTTAAAATTTCACCTTTCCTAGTTTTAGTTTTACAGCCCTGTCAATCAACTGCAATGGAAGATTACATCAGCACATTCAGTACACACTTTGATCTAAGATGCAATGCCATTTTCAGGTCAAAATACGTTAATGTACTACAAATGTAGATCTCACTCAGTCACTGTACCCTAGATTCCAAATAGCTACAAAGTATGTTTTGATTAAAACATATGATACCCTTGAGCTGTGCAGAACAGGTTTGTTTACATTCTTCAAAATGCAGGTCACAATTTTTCTGTCCGATCGCAAAGAAGTACATTATCTTGGAATGTTGACTTTGGGGTGGAACGCAGCCATTTCAGTTGTATCTTTTCCTGTGAATGTGTAAGTTATTGAAAAATTCAAATTTTAAGTGAACTAGTTCCAGACATGTCCCCATTTAACGTTAGGGTACTACTACTAGCCTGGTGTTGATGTTGGTTTTTGACATAAGATTGGATTTCCACTTTCAAGATGCCAGACTTTGACCCATTTAATCAGGGTCCTGACCCAAATTACTTTGGATCTTGCCCAATTTTGGTCCAGTATAACATTATTGACAAGGACTCTTGTAGGAGAAGATAGATGCACGGTACCAAGGAACTTAAAGGGATAACCTCCTTGGTCATACTGAACACATTGCAGGTTGAAAGGTCACTGGTCAATTGGCATGGCATTCACCTGGTGGCTGGATTAGTAATGTTTTAAGTGTTCATCAAACGGTCATGGTCACGATGGTGATCATGTGTCTAGTTTGTCCTCAACCCCTTTGCTGAAGGTCATCTGTACACCCTGCAATGGTTTTGTCTACTTGTCAGTGAAAAGCACTCCATAGTGTGAGTAGCCAAGCTCACACCTGCCAATTGCTACTATTCTTGCAAAAGTATTGGAAGCCACCATGCAGGAATCATGAGCCCTGAACACCAATTTACAACCATCGAGTGAGGCAGTGAATACAAGACCAAAATGCTTAGAACTCAGGTTCTTGTGGGAGATACTTTACAGAAATACCTTTGCAATGAAAGTGGTCTTGGACCGGACTGAAATCCATCACTATAAATGTAATATGATGTAGAATATCGTTAAGTCCCGATGCAACAAGGGAGCAGTAGTCTGAAGGCAGGAATCAAAGAGGAACTGAGTATGGGAATCCTGTGAACTGCAGTTCTCAATGCTGAATTTGGCACCACCACCACCCCACTAGACATGGGTAAAGCATTAGAATTGTTATTTTTGGATGAAGTCTGGTTATGTGCAACCCACTGTGGGAAACAAAGAGAAGCAATATAAGCCACAGGTGTGATAATGTTACCAGAGACCCTCAAGTCTATTTCCAAAATAGCTCCTATTTCACCAGTAAAAAAAAAGGAACAAGTTGTTTACTCCTACATTTACTGAACCACCCAGATGGAGCTAGTGTTTATGTTTAGAGAAGTTCAGAAGAGGTCAACAGCCATACTTCACTTGCAGGAAGCCCAAGTCTAAACACAAGACCTCCTGCTGACTTCTCCAAGTTGTCCTTGTTAAAGTGCCATTCCATATGTTGAAGCTAGCTATACATTTAGGCTGCAAATTGCAGGGTTCTGCACAGTGTTTTACTGTAATGAAGACCCAGGGTCTGCAAATAATGCCAAGGACTTCAATAGACGCAGCATGTGCAGGAAATTAAAGACACAGGACTGAGAATGGAAAGGTCTGTACCGACTTCTCCCAATAAATGCTAAGTAGACATGTATACAGGAGTATATGTGTCCCAGCTTTCTACAATGAATACTTGCCAGATTTGGTGGGTCCAGTTCAGTACTCCTTGTGATATGATGTACTGCGTACATGCCTTATTGTAGCATTGCAATAGATAAGAGTTAAAGGATGAAATGTTGTATAGATGTAGAATCCATTTCTGCCTGGTTTTCCATCTCATGTGGGATCAATGTGACAAGGCTTTAGATTGGAGGTATATTAAACTGTAACAACATTCATCAATAGGGGTGGGTACCGGTACAAAAACGTTTTTTCTTGTTGGACCGGTCCAGAGAAACTGGACCTGAAAAAATGCAATGGGCTGGATGTCGGACCAAACAGATTTCTTTGTAACGAAATGGACCATTGAGTATTGGCCATTCAAACAATTACTAGTAGGTCCAGGTTCAGGTCTGGACCTGGACCTGATCCTCTAGACCTGTATTGTACCTGGACCTGAATTTTCTGTAACAGTACCCACCCCTATTCATCAAGCCATAGCCATAGTCTTGATAATTTTTTCTGGGTGTTCTAGCCTATTAGTACTTTAATTATTGGGCAAGCTGTCAGCCACTGCCTTGACTGTGGAATATCAAGCTTGTCACAAAGTCTACAGTTACCTGTACAAGTTTGTAAGTGATACAGCAGCATGAAATGAGCCCATTTAATTCTGGGTTCCAACATCTGTTGTCAATATAATCCAATATATGGCAGTGCTGCAGGTATTTTGACTTGACTGTGGCTTTGTTATCTTTGGTCTTCCAGCTGATGAACTTGGACTTCCAAAATTGAAGTTTCCATGCACTCATGGTTGGGTCTATAGTCTGAAAGATAAGGGCTAGCTTGTGGCTTAGTTTTACCACAAAAGCTATGTATCAGATTTTAGCATCTAGTTATAGCTCCACTTGTACAAATACCTTTTTTTTTTCAAACTGTCTTTTGCAGGTAGTAGATAGAGTAATTATTAGAGGGACTGACAGTTGACTCCAGCCACCCCACCCCCTCCTCCCATTGGAAGTGAGAAGTGCCCCAGGACAACCCTCTGCCCAGGAGCAGTCATCACAGTTGTAGTGACATCACAGGATGCATGATAAAGGTCAGAGGTTCCACCATTACATCAGCCAAATGTACATTTAATGCCATATAGATATAGCAAGTAATGGACTTGCATTAGACATCTGAACATGATAGATTCTGAAATAGTTTCAGTTCAGTGAGTTTGAGTGAGCATGATCTGAAGAAATCCTACTCAGATTAATTCCTGACGAACCATGATGGAACAAACTAACTATACCCTATAGGATCAATGTCATGGCAAAGCAGGTGGCTTGAATTACCGGTAGTGCTCTTGAGTCTTGTGTTGGAATGCAAATATGAATTTAAGTATACATTTCGGCTGTAAATTACAGGGCTCTGCACAATGATTTATTGTAATTTAAGACCCAGGGTCTGCAAATAATGCTAAGGACTTCAATAGACACAGCATGTGCAGGAAATTAAAGGCACAGGACTTAAAATGTACTGACTTCAACTAAAGTTGAATTTGTGAAGTTGATATTGGTTTTCTTCTGGGGGGGGGGGGATTTTTCTTCAGTATTCTGGTAGGTATTTTTACCTCGCAATTTGTGCTCATGTAACATGACTTGTATAGGGTGATGTATGCAGGTCACTAACTGATGTTATTTATTTGGTTGAGAGCTACCAAAGGGCTTTAAATGGGGAAAGTCATGGCTTGAAGGGTCTCCAAACAAATTTAGAGCATTGTACATGTATTTTCCAGCAGCGCTTCAGGCAATTCAAGTGCTTCCATTTAAGTGCTAGTACGTTTTGTAAGGATGGGCACTGTGAATGTTATGGAGACAGATAGCTGTGAGTGAGCAGGGTTAGTGCTTGTGGAATCAATAAGTGGTATGCTATGGTACCTACAGACGTGTGACCACCAGAAAATACGACCTTCACAGACAATTACCTGCGCAGCCCTCTCTCCTACAGTATGCATACCTTTCTGATCCTCCCTAATAACAAAGGGGGAGGTTGGATTTCCAGTGATGCCTGGTGGATAAAACTGTGAGTCAATCTATAAAACTTCTCTCTAAACAAACGATTATAGATATGGCGTATCACTGTCAGGGACTAAATGGTTGGCCATTGCTAGTGATCTGTCTACGTCAGGCACACTAAACTCTGGGTCTGCTGTCGGACTGCAGATGCTGTTTATGTGAGCAGAATGGTAATGTCGGGAGTAGATTTATGTTGGGCTACTTACAATCGGAAATAGATTTTCAACCTTTTCATGTTCTTTTTGATTCAATTTTGTACATGCTCAATAATATCATATAGATAGTACAAGTGATAGCCAGTACTACCGGTATGGATTTTGAAAATAAACTGAACTTAAATTTCCAGATGTTTGCCAATATAACACAAGCATTACGTCATGCAATGTATGGTAGGGTTCAAAAATTAGGTATACTGTCCTGTCAGCTGTCATAAAAACATTTTAGGGTATAGTTCTCTACATGCTATTAGCACCACAAGTTTTGATGTCTCACCAGGTCTTGTTCTATGATATCAGTATCATAGATAACAAAAGTAGCCCCCATGTGAAGGATACAGAAATGGTCACAAAATATGTTATGGGCAGTTTCTGTAGTTCCATGACATTTATGGGTCTTTTCATGAGCTTTTCATCAAGTCATTGTATTTTACCTTTTTTTCCCATTCCATCATTTAGCCTCAAAAAGGAATTATTTTGTTTTGACCTTGCAACACCCATTTTAATCAGGATAATTGATGGTAGTGTGAGGACAGTTAGGTTGCCTCATTTACATAATTAATGTGATGACAGTAATTGCAGATCAATAAGTCTGATGATAGTTGCAGATAGGAGAAGTTGATAAATGGTCTGTCAAGCCAATTGTCCCACAGTTTGTTAGAACTGTCAGTTATGTATACAGCACATGATCATGAACAGAACAAAGTGGTTTGAATTTTATTACTTCAAGAGTCCAAAGTTGTCTTTGACAAACTGACCTATGGCTATAGGTTTCTGAGAGGTATTTTTGTGGAATATGCTTCACACACCACAGTACGATTCCACAGAAATTTGTGTGTGTCACAGAGCTCTCACACATTTATTCACAGCAATTTCTGACAGGATTCGCTCTTCAAACTTGTTCCATGATGCTACAATTGCTTCCTGCTGATATATAAATGTGTGTACGTGTATTGCCTGAAGGCTGTGGCAATCTTCAACTATGATAATGTTTTTTGCTCCTGAAAATTCATTTATTGCCATACAGAACACAGTTATCTATCGCATCTTTTTTTTCCATTTGTACTGCTCTACCAGGATGTTCCACTACTGGTAGAAACATAACACGATTTATTGTACGTATCGTCACAATTCATAAATACATAATAAGGTTTTGCAAACCCCCAGAGACCTGGCTCCCCCAGGGCAGTATAGGTAATGTGTTACTGTAAGCAGAAGGCCAGGCAAATTGGCCAGAGATGGATCCTGTTCTGATAGATCCATCCATCGGGGACTGAGCTGCCAGCCTGAATCTAATGTCCATACATCCTGTGGGACTGCACCATTCCAGCTCATTGGATCGTCGTATTGGGAGATATGCCCCGCCCTCTTCTCCATGGCAACAAGATTGTGGTATTGATTTTACAGGTCATTTAGTTTATTGTCGGGTTTGGCATCTGCAGATGTCCATTGGAGCGGCCAAAAGAGGCCACGCCCCCTTCTGTACCGACCCCCCTCCTTTTCAGAGTGGTTTCATCCGGTTACCATTGCTTCTCATTTGTAATTCTGCATCCATGCAGTGTATGTGACCGCATTGCACCGGCATCTCAAAACCCGTGCTGGATATCTAGCTCGCGAGGATTGCAAGTACATCTGTCGACTCCATTCTCCGTCCTAGAGGAAAGGTGGATTTTAGCAGAGCTAGTCATCATTACCTCTGGAATCTCATGGTTCAAATACACCTGTATTATCCATCACTTGGGATATTACAGTGGGACAGCTTCAGTGACAGTGGACGTGGGATTCACCCTCCTCACCTCTGACTTAGCCAAGCTTGGTCTCATTGTACTAATCATGGATTAACGATAGGAGGACCTCTGGTGATGCTACGTGATACAGTGTGGTGGAGACGACACCTTCGCACCAGTACTGAGGGATTTTGACAAGACACCCATCAAGAGGATGCATCCATGCATTTCTATATTCTCAATAGGTGGTATTTTTTTTAATTTCATGTTTTGAGTCTACTCACAAGATCAACATTATCAAACTTTCGGGACACTTAAAAGGCTGAGAAAAAATATTTAATGAAAGGAGGGAGCTTTCTTGTATGCCATTTCTCTACTGATGTTGCTGCCAGCAGCTGTGTTTAAGCAAGATTCCAGACTATTCAGCCTCCCTGTGCTGTCCTGCAGCTGTTTTACACAGACTCTGCGAGCAGCTATGCCAGTACAGTAAGATTTCAAACTGCATCTTGATACATGCTGGATCTTAGCTGACATCTCTTACGCAACTGCGTCAGTATTGCAGCATTTCATTCAACCTGACTCTTAAGTATCCAGGCCACTGGTACTTTTCCTTAGCTGTCACCTTCTCGGACAGCTGTGCCAGCACAGCGAAGCTTCAGTCTTAACTTTAAGTCTGCAGACCACTGGAACTGTCCATTATGTCCCAGGTGCTGACCTGCTCCTACTCTGCCTCCAACTTTGCTAACCTGATGCAGAACCTTCAGGATGACCTCCAAAAAGGTACAGGTACTCATAATCATACACAGATCTTCCTCTAACCCCTCTGACACGGTCAACAAGCTTTGACGGTATTTATATATTGCCAGAAAGTGTCTGACCTGCAAATGTTGACTGGTCCCTATAAATTGTGCAATGATCGAGAGAATACTGCCGAAAATGCCAATTACAGCTCACACACTCAATGGTAGTTCGATTTTCCTGCTGTGTGACAGGGGCTTTAGCACAAAACTTACCAGGATTTCTGAGACAGAATGAGGCGATGTTTGGTGATGCTGCCCAGCTTATTTCTTTGGATAATTGGAGGATGATAAGGTTTTTAGTGGTATAGGATTATCATTATAATTCTGTTTGTGTTTATGTATGTTTGAAGACAGAATACATCTGGAAGACAAGAAAAGAATGCTATGTGATAACCCTTATTTGAGACCTTGACCTTAATTGAGGAATAATTTTGCAAATGATATGCAAGTAAACATTCAATGGTAGCAAATCACAAAAGTTGGATAATTTTTATGACTAAGGTCTCGCAGGCCTGATGGTGACAATTTTTCCTTGCCTGACTTTTAAAATTTCATCTCTGACATGGAGTTTTGCTTCCATATAGCATTCTTTTCCCCAGAGCTGTTTGCATATTAATGTCCGGAAACTGACGTCAGTTCTTTTGAGGATTACTGTTATGCTTTTCAGAAGATTGAGGTCATCGTAGGCTAATAGAAGTAGATAACCCATCAGCTTAGTTCTACATTTTGGTCCAGTCATGGCAGCTGAAAGATCATGTCAGTCTGCCATGAGTCATTTATAAAACAAAGAGGATAAAAGGTAGTCTCCACCAGATCACTTGCTGGACTGCAAAAATAGCAGTCTATTTTGTCAGAGGATTTGATTGGCCATGGTGGATGGCTGTACACTCCTTTGGGCAGGTAACTCTTCTGGAAAAATAGACCTCCTGTTTTGGCCATTTTTTATTTATTTTTCTAGTCTACAATGAGAGGTGGTGGAGACTACATACAAAAGGGCTATCTGAGGGAAACATCACTCCAAAGACAAAAAACATTTTGATAAAGGATTACCTCATACGTGTGTTTATGGTCAACTTAAAGATAATTCTTATTAGATAAACCATGAAAAAGGAGGCTACCTAATGT
This sequence comes from Branchiostoma floridae x Branchiostoma belcheri, assembly GCA_019207045.1. Taxonomy (NCBI): domain Eukaryota; kingdom Metazoa; phylum Chordata; class Leptocardii; order Amphioxiformes; family Branchiostomatidae; genus Branchiostoma; species Branchiostoma floridae x Branchiostoma belcheri. The sequence continues at coordinate 10,184,725 of CM033025.1, read as the reverse complement.
TTGTAATTATGTGGATGACTTGTGAAGTGCTTCACATGGAATATTCAATTATATGTTACACATGCATGGAAAGTGCTGCTATTAATCAATGGGTTTATGCTATGCATGGGCAGTTGAGCATTAAAAGCACTGGCAATAGTGCACAGATATACATTTGTTTATAAAATTATATGTTACAGTGGATATAATGTTGTAGTTTCTTAATGTTATTTAATGATAAATTTCAGGGAATACCTTTCAGGGAATACCTTTCAGGGAATACCTTTCAGGGAATACCTTTCAGGGAATACCTTTCAGGGAATACAAGGCGGGATTTGTATCTGCTTCGAATGAAGCCTTAGTGTCCATGGTTGACCAAGAAGTTAAGCATAGAATATCTTAACCTTCTTGGGTAGCCAACATTCTATAGACAAACATACAATGTGAGGAAGATGACATTCACTTTCAGCTGGCCCCTGTTCCTGGCTCCCCTGTGAACATGATATGTAAGGTCAGGGACACACTTATATTTTTGTACATGCCCAAAATGGTGCTCAGTAAAGTGGAAACAGAACACCAGCTGGTCCCTGTTGTACCATGGTAATGATGTGACATTTATGGTTGTTTGTCTTGTCTCCATGGCAACAGGTAGCTACATCATTTATAGCATGGAGGTAATGAATGCATAATTACGTGGTACAAACTGATTGTTGTATCTACTCGTTTATGCATACTATTGAAAGAGGATCGTTATCAGATATTTGTAACTGTGGGACATATATGCCTGTAGATTTTCCATTCCATGAAAGTATGCCAATCTATTTCACTGATTGAATTCATATTGGAAAAACTATTCTATTTGATTCATTTTTCATTTTTTGGTAATCAGAAATTGAATATGGACCATTGTAGAATGATGGACATCCCCAACCCTTCAGATGACCCTATGATTCTGAATCCTAGTGATTTTTAGTACTAATACTATAGCCCTATTTACCATCCTTCACATACTACATACCATACCATACATAGGATGGAATGGCTACCTGACTACATATGAGCCTGTTAATGTTGATGTTGATGTACATGTAGTGATATGACTTTAGTAACATACATTTTTAATGATGACCAGATCTAGAAACGTCTATTTCACCTACCCTGGTGTATTCAGTTTAGAGGGTATCAAATTCTCTTTGAAGGATTCAAGGCTTTGCTGATTGTGATTATTCAAGAGCATGGACCAATTAAAACAACAAATCTATTATTAAGTTATATGTATTCTGTTATTTAGAGGAAGATAGGACTTCTATGAGAAAGAAAGAATGAAATGAGACCAGGGCAATACAGTAGAAAGGACAATACCACAAAATGCAAAAATGGCAGTTCAACTGTTACAGCAACCACATTCAAACTACATTGTATGTAGTTTTATTGATGACCCCTCTACCCTTAGTTTTGGTTTTGCTTGCAGTATTGCCTGCTATGTATCAGTATGATTTTTTTAATGTAAAAGTCCCAAGCAAATAATTGGTACATTTTGTGTCCAAGTGTATCCCTAACAGCCCATCCTTCAAGCTGGCTTATGGCAATGCCTTACTTGATTGAGGTGTAAGGGCAGGCTGATGACAGCCTCAGGACACACAGCCAATGTCCAATAATAGCAGTAGGACTTAACAAACTGATAAACAGATTACACTGTGACCTACATGCAAAATGAAGACTTCAAAGATCATTTCAGTGGATTAAGAAAGAAAGGCCTTGGAGCAAGTATTCTGGCTGGAGTTGATGGAATATATATTGACCTTAATCTGTCCAATATATTTTATTTCACTATTTCTTTCATGTCTGTGCAATGAATATTATTGTATCATGCATTTTCTATAACATGGGATTTGCTGCCTATCTAAATATGGATTAAAGTCTGAAATTGAACAGAAAGAGTGGCTGCCTGGAAAAGTGGCTGTTAAAGAGAATTTAGTATCCCACCAGAAAAGGTGTAGAAACAGTTAATTTCAATGTTCCAAGTTAATTTACTTGGGCTGTGTCATACTCCATTGAGTGGACAATATAGACACTTAGGATATGTACATGATGTAGTGTTTGATGATCAATGGGTGGGAACATGTCCATGTCCCAAGCTTCCCTTCTGCTATTTATTTTTATATTAAATTCTTATTAGAGTATATATATTAAGATTTATCAGATCTTAACTAGATCTTCATCAGTTTCTTGTCACCTTACAGGGCAACTGGCCATGGAGGACAGCCCAGCATCCATGCAGTAAGTATTATTATTAAATCCAGAATTTTTATAAAGAAAATAAGTAGTCATCCTGCATTCTACAGAACTTTCCTAGCCATATGGTTTCTCTTGCAGTATTGTCCAGTTGGTGTATTGACATGAGCCACTTCTGAAATATTGTACAAGAAAAATATGCATCCACTTAGTCTATTTAAACTGTTTATTTTTGCTGCATATCTAATACCTGGGGCTGTTTTATTTTCATAAGTCATAGTGTTACACTAGTACAAATGAACATACTGGTGGACATTGCCCTGCAAGCAGCTGTGAAACTTGTGCTATAATTGATTCAATCACGGTGCACACGTCTGCCAGATTTGGTCTTGGCTTAAGCCTTATCAGCCATGGACAGAGCCATTGCCTCCAGGCCTTCTCATAGATTTAAGCCCAACTTTAATAGGATCTGTGATTAAGGTCACCAAATGGTGTTTTCAATGGGTGAATGTAAAAGGTTTTTCACAAAGATGTGTCCAATCAGCTTGACTGAAATTTTATTTTTTTATTATTCCCTTTGACAGATAAGACAGACATAGTGGTGCCGCACTCAGGTTATCAACTTATATTTTCACGCCACCACTGTACACATGTATACAAAGACATAAGCATAACCAAACTAAGGGAAATATACAAAATGAAGGAAGAAATAAATGAAAACTGAAAAGTTATGACGGAAGGCTGTCTATGAGGAGTCAGCCAAGAAAGCTGTTGGACATGCCATGCATGAAACACCATTCAGGTCTACCAATTCCTACCATTTAGCACACTCAGGAACAACTCAGCTCTCAGGCTTTGATATCACAAAAGGTATTTTAGCCATTTTGGAGGGTTCAGAAGCAAGAACATCACCCAAGCCTGCAGGCATGCAGAATTTACACTGCTCATCATGAGAAATTATATATTATAAGCACCAAGCTTAAGGAGGTTAACCTCTGTGCAAGCACTGCTGAGGAATCATGCATTCCTTTAGAATATTCTGGAGGGTATATTTCTGACTTCAGTAATCACTGGTGTCCAGGTGCAATTTTTACTTTTTACTTTTGAATCTCAAGTTACAAACACTGTTGAATGCTCATAGGTATGTATTATTTACATGTAATATGTGCATGTTCAAAGCAGAATACATTGTATATATCTAAAGCATGGCGCAGTACATGTATGTACAAACATGTGGCATGGATCTGTCAACAATGGTATTATGACTTAACTGATCGGACATGTACCTGCTGTTCCAGGGTGCTTGACGGAAACCCAGCGCATCGAGCCATGGTGGAACGCAGACAACTCATGACAGAAATGAGTAAGTACAGATTCTATGTTTGAATATTGAGTTTTTTTCATAAGAACACATGTTTTGTCTGAAAGTTTCTTTTTTTTGTAACCCTTAATGTTGAAACACAACGTCAGCAACCTGGTCAGAATACTTTTACAGTACATAAATAACAACATCATGAAACAACACAAAAAAAAGTCAGTTTAATTAAGGCATTGATACGTAATGACAGCGTTCCTGAAGAAATGCTACAAACTTAAACTTTGGCTTGTGATTCATACTGATATTCTAGCATCCCAGGTGATTTTAGATTTGATCCATTTCATCCTTAGTCCTTGTTAACTGTGCTTGAACTGTCCAAGGATTGCGTATTATACTAGTTCCCATGTATGTAGTGTCATTTGTTGTTTTGTCACTTTTCTCAGGAACACAAAACTTTGATGTGATTCGCCTTGGGACCTACCGAACAGCATGCAAGCTGCGATTTGTGCAGAAGAAGACAAACTGTAAGTAAGATTTACTGTTAATCCGACAGAATGTGTTTCAGTGCATGGTGTGTGAGATATCAAATGTGTCCCATGACAAAGTCATCCATGAGACTATCTGTAAAATCCCTAAATCATAGTAAATGTACAAGATAAATGATTTAGAAGCTTTATCTTGAACAGCAGGTCTTGCTTATGGCATAAATTAATTTTTTTTGCACTTTCAGGGCTATAAGTAAGTCAAGTCATGGCTATAAAGTATGATATAGTAAAAATCTCAAACAGTGGCATGTCAGTACAAAGATGTAATACTAATAGTATGTAGCATTTAAAATGTGAAATGTGCCAAATATGCTTTTACCTCTATTTCATGGGGGTCTGTCCAAGGCTTTTAAAGTGATGTCAGCGAACCTTCTACAGACTTAAGAAGACATGGTATCTTACTTGGACACGTTACACAGTTATGGTTCTTCAAATCAATAATTTGATTACCATGTTTGTTGTATGATTTTCTTCCCCATCGCAGTGCATTTAGTAGACATCTGGAACATGATCGAGGCGTTTCGCGAGAACGGACTGAACACGCTGGAGCTGACCACGGAGCTGAACGTGTCTCGGGTGGAGTCCATCGTGTCGTCCATCATGTACCAGCTCAACAAGCGCCTGCCGTCCACCCACCAGATCAATGTGGACCAGTCCATCTCCCTGCTGCTCAACTGGCTCATGAGCGCGTACGACCCGGAGGCGCTCGCCAAGATGTCTGTGTTCTCCATCAAGATGGCGCTGTCCACCATGTGTGCGGGCAAGCTGGTGGACAAACTCAGATGTGAGGATCTTGTTGTTCTTGTTGATATGAACTTGCTGCTTTAGAATGTGTAGTGTGTCCACTCACACACACTCACTATCCTGTTTAGCATCCGTTCTTCCCTGTCTTGCAGAGGTTGGACGTGTCGCCAAGACGTTTTGGTTCAATTGCTGCCCTCCATCCATCTCTGTCCTTGAAACAATAATCTTATGACCTTGATGAGAAAGTTAAAAACCTTTTGTACAGTGGAAGGAATTTGATATAAATAATGGAATGCAATTTAGAAGGCTACATTTTAGAAAACACTTTCTATAGCAAAAGACTTTAGGATATGACACATTGGTATAAGCCCAACAAGTATGAGGAATAAGAAGAGCATTTTTCTTTGCAAAAAGGATTGCGGTTTTGTAATGGCAGCATCACCAATGTATCTAGAAATTTTTTTTTGGAATCACCTTTCTAATTTACCCTGTGTTCCATAACATAAAACTACATCATTTATCACATCTTCTTCAGATATCTTCTCACAGATCTCGGACTCGCGAGGACAGCTGGTGTACCCCAAGTTTGACCAGTTCCTACAGGAAGCCCTGGCCCTGCCGTCAGCCGTGTACGAGGGGCCCAGCTTCGGCTACAACGAGACAGCAGCCAAGTCATGCTTCCAATCGGCCCAGGTACAAGACCCTGAAGTTAGTCACTCTTTTCTTATCTATTCATAGGCAGTAGATGGGTGAATGCCGGATGTCCCATCCCTAACCAGAGGTAATGTAACAAACAGGCCTTGAAATACCACTTCCTTTCATGCATCATTACCATAGGTAATTTGATGAATGCTCATGCAATGGCTGTCACAAAAATGATTGTCTAAATTTGAAAAAATGTTTCTCCAAATCATGGATCATCAGCTTGTCTATTGTTGTTCGATATGACACAATTTTGTGGGTAGCTAGACCCCCTACAAAGTTGTGTCCCTCTATACATGTGTTTACAGTTTTGTGCAGTAAAAGTATTTCAAGGCCTAATTTAGCCTATAACAACCACCCTGGCTCTTTTTAACAAAGCATACACATCACGTATATATTACAAATATAACCAAATAATGAGTTAACTCACACCCTTAATTGCTTCCCAACCTCACACAAGTGTAACCAACCCCATAATGCACATGTACTAGAAACCACATAGTCACTGAGTCTGCATTATTTCTCGTTGCATGTGCATGACGACAACTTTTTACCTTCATGCATCACCACTTATTAGACATCAATAATATTTCCATCTCAGATATGAATGGTGAGTTTACTCTTCTGTGAATGCTGTATGACTGAAATGAATGAAAGCAGAATTAAACCTGAAGAACTATTTTTTTTCTATCAATATGTTTGTAGACAGCATTAGTATACCAAATAATAGTTATCCAAGTAAAGCTAAGGGCACAACCCACCGTACGTGCAATTTGTCCGTACGTTTCTTTTGGAGGCCACGTCCGCCACATATTTCTGAAATATTCAGGCTGTACAGGGCAGACGCGTCGCCCGTACTGGCAGGTACGTGGGGTGAATCCACAGCCCAATGGCACACAAAGTTTTGCCTGCACGTTAAGTTCTACGACGTATCTGCGTGCTCCAAAATCCGTCAAATTCCCTACAAGTTCGTAGGTAGGCGGTACTTACCACTTATGTTTTGGCATGTAGACAGCACGTATTTGCACGTACGGCGGGATGTGCCCTTAGCTTTATTGGATATGATTTTTCTTTAATTTCAGACAGTATTTCCTGTCTGTGTGACATTGGATGATGTCTGAAAAGTCTGACTGTTTCCCAAATCAATAACTTTTGTTCTTCATTTTTACTGGTGAAGACTTGTGTGAGGAAAGGAAGATAACAGTTCTCTGCCTTTCACACAATAGCTGTTTAAAGTTGAAAATATGGCATTGGGCTAGAAAACCTGCACTTTGTAAATTTAAAGTAAATAGGCAGTCAATGAAAACAGGCTCAGATAGTCAGAGAGAATAGAAAGAAAGTTTTCTAAACCCTGGACTGTATAGAGAAGGAACTTAAATGTGCTGCATGATAGGAAACTTTCTTTCTTCTCCTTCAGCGTGTGACCATCAATGACTTCCTGGACGTGATGATGGCAGACCCTGGACCCCCCTGCCTGGTATGGCTGCCTCTCATGCATCGGATGGCCAATGTGGAGAATGGTAGGGTCTTCCCTTATGTTATAATTTTTTTTTATATACTGTAAAGATAGACAAGGCCTTTATAATAATACAGACTCACCATTCCCATGGTATGGTATGTTACAACTTACATAACGTACCATGAGAATAGTGACTCTGCTAGATTTTGTTTCTTGTTTCAAGTACATTCTAACATTTTGTTTTTGTCGTTATTTCTGTTGTTGTTGTTGTATGTAGTATATATGATGAACCATTTGATACCTTTACAAACTGGCAATTTTCAATTACTTTTTAAATTAATGACCAGATACATTGTATTGTAACAGCACCCTATCTCTTCATGCCCGTAGCTAGGATTTTGGTTGGGGGGTTCTTTTAGTACTTGTGGGACCATCGAGCGCCGCAGTCGCGAGACTCACGCCGAAGGCGTGAGCTGCCTAGGGGGGTCCGGGGGCATGCTCCCCCGGAAAAATTGAAATCTTAACCCTCTGAAACGCCATTTCCTGCATTTTGACGGGCAAAATTTGCTGGCTAAGTTTAATGGAATTTCTCTTAAAATACACAAGGTTTTTGGCATAAGTCTTTGAGGCCGACTCCCCCGACATATTTTCACCACGTCCAATACCAAAGGCGGGAGGCGTTGCAATGGTGGTCCGGGGAAATTTTGAAATCTGGACCCTCTGAAAAGCCATTTCCTGCACTTTCTGGGGGCAAATTTTGCTGATAGACTCACTAGGATTGAATGAAATGTCTATCGGTGAATAATGCAAATCAGTCATACCTTTGAAAAAAAATCTTGGACATGAAAAAGTGGACCTTTGAGCATGAAAAAGTGGACCTTTGAGTGTGAAAAAGCGGACCTTTGAGCATGTGGGGGGGTTCTTCCGAACCCCCCGAACCCCCCCCCCCCGGGCTACGGGCATGCTCTTTATGCCTTCATGAGATAAATGTACTGTAGTGTTGCTACCCTTTGCCATACCCTTTCACTAGCTACTTACATGAGTGTTTGAAACTTTTGAAAATTATCTTTAGTAAGCTAAAATTGCTTGGTCTCTACTCTAGTTTTCCACCCAGTGGAATGTGCATACTGCCAACGGGAGTCCATGATGGGGTTCCGGTACAAGTGCCAACGGTGTTTCAACTACCAGCTGTGTCAGAACTGCTTCTGGCGCGGCTACACCAGCGGGAACCACACCACGGACCACGAGATGAAGGAGTACTCATCCTGGGTTAGTCAGATATCCAGCCATTTTAGTAGCACGTGGTAGCATGTAGTAGGAACCTAACATTAGTTCACCTTTATCTGCGGGGTAACCTTAGATATCCGTTCTGCTCAAGTCGATGGACGGTAGTTTCATATTGTGATATTTTCAAAATATTGCAGTTTGAAGCCACCATCTGTTGACTTGATACCCCTGAATGCATTGTTCTTAAAAAGAACAGATAAAGGTCACCCTACGGATAAAGGTGAACTAGCGTTAACTACATGTAACAAGTAGTAATCTGAAAATAATGAGTAGAAGCCACAACAGGACTTCACTTTACAGGACTCTAAGATACCTACCTGCGTTTTGTGAAAGTATTGAAAACCTGCAATTCTTAGGTATGCCTTTAAGTAGAGCAGGAACAATGTCTTGGGCATTTGCAATAAGTTTTTTCAGTCTTAAATACATGTATGTCACATAGTAGAGTAGGAATATTTGTAGTTTTCTCCCAGTTGCTAGTAAAACTTCTGTAGGTAACAGTAAAAGGCATTTTGAATTATGCAACATTTGGACAAATTTTTAAAAGATCAAATGACTATGATAAGGTTGGACATCCACAGGTTCTTTATAGAAATGTACACGTAAAGTTCTTGAGAAAGTTCTTTACCAGGTGTTAGTGCCATGATTAGCAGCCTGGTCACACAGAAAGTCAACTCTGAATGCCAAGTGCAAATTCCTGAGTTTACAAGCTGTGTACTTCCATCCCAGAAATCCCCAGCCAAACAGTTTGGACATGCTCTGAAGAAGTCCTTCCGCTGTGTGCCAAAACACGCCGAGCCAAACCACCCCAGGTTCCCCGACGAGCCAGAACAGACCCTGGACCTCTCCAACATTGTGTAAGTTCTCACATCTGCCCAGAGGCCTTGTACCTTGCAGCTGTTTATCAGCCCCAAACCTTGATGGGGTAGGAGATGATGAGGAAGTGTAGAATTTACAGAAATATATAAACCCATCTCAGTGTGACGTCATTCCTGTCTCCCTTGATCTAAGAGTTAAGTTACATCTGTCAAGAAGTAGTTAAATACATCAGGTCTTGGAACTGCTCCAGGAAAAGCACTTTGAAAGTTTGAGTAATAAGAGCAAGAGAGCAAGTTGACAATGACCCTTCCTTCAGTGTGTAACAGTATTTTAAAACAATCCCATTGGTGTTTAAAAGAACCTTGTGTTTTCATTCCCTTTGATTAAACTCACATACTGAAGTCACAAGATATTTTTATGGGGTATAGCGGGTATACGATCACTCTCATGGTTTATTCAAGTTAGTATTTATACATGTGGAATGTAATTCTAGTTTCTGATTTTAATCTTTTATGAGCCTGGAACAAGTCCAAAAATTTTCTAGCAGACAGACTTTGAAAGTTTAAAACCAAGGCTTTGTACATGTACAAATTAGCACATACCTTATGAACTGCTTGACATGACTACTTTCAATGGCAAGCAATTAGGTTTCTAAGCCTAACCTGTTCTGTGCAATTATTTTCAGGCCACCCTCTCCACCCCCAGCTCTAGCCAATGAGTCAGCCCTAGCCACCAGTATCTCTTCAGAGCACACCACACCTACAAAAAGGTAAGTCTCTATCATGCCGTACTTCCAAGCTCACATAGGTGAAATTCATGACAGGAGAGTTGTTCATGTATGTAGCTGTATTCTACACTATTTCGGAAGGAAACAGTTCTGTCCCAAGCATTTTGAGAAGTCTTTAACCTTTTGTAATATGCAAATATGTCAAATGCAAAAGTTGATAAAAACATTTGCATGCAAATGTAATACAAGTTTTGATTGCAACACACACAAAAAAGTTTAAGTTACATGGGTGAAAGCTTCTCTCATGGTATGCTCCAGTCATCCTGGAATTCAGTTTTATTAGTCTAAGTTGTATACTGCACTACTGTAGATACAAGCTAATTTTTCTGCACTGCATTCAATAATTTCAAATTATAAGGATGTCATGAAAGATTTAGAGGTAGTTCTAGGTACAGCTAGAATAAAATTTATGTACCTGTATATAGCAGCAACATATTACTTTGTCTTAACTTCCCACAGGCATGTACATAAGTCTGGTAGAAAATTGATTAATGCACAGAACTGTACAAATGTCAAATGTGAACATATTTGTCACCCCCTGTACATCTCCAGTAAAGTACATGAACATGATTGCTATGCTCCCTCCACCATTCATCATATGCCAGTGCTCTATCACGAATCTTGCTGTTTGCCTTGGTCTCTGGGGTGGCTGGAAAAGGATTTGGAGCATTTCATCCTTGTACCCCATGTTGTGAAATATTTCCAGGGCAGACAGCCAGGCACCAACTCACATTCGTATAGCCCCAGTTATACTTGCAGTGTCGTGGAACTATTACTTCAGCTTATCAACCAAAAACATACAGACATGTTGTCACATACATGTACTGTTCGGTATTCTTGTCCTGTACACAGTATTGTATTGTAGGTTGGTGGAAGTAATGGTACTTCAGGCAGTCCCCTGCACCTTTGTTTCTCCATAAACAAGTATGTACCAGATATAATGTTTTAGCTTTAGAGCATCTAGTAGTACATGTTCTGCCAGTGAAGGGATGTTGATTTTTTTATGATGATGATCAATGACTTCCTTAATATAAATACAGAAACATTTATAAATAGACACAGCTATTCAAATGACACAAAGGGGTGTCTTGTCCCAAAATAGGCATTTCAAAATCTCTATTTTCCTGACTGAATCAGCTTACAAGGATGTTAGTTGTCCTGGCATTTGAATGTCTCTCAATGTTAGGGACTGTCAGTTGTAAGTGTTACTGATCTATTTAATTTTAGTATTGGCACATCCATGTCAACAAAAGGATTAAGTGTTTACATTAATATAACTGCACCTCTTTGTTTTCTCATTCTTCATTTCTCTGTCCATTCCACCCCATTCCCCTGTATTGAAGAGTACCTGAAGTTTACCAACCCAGGATTGCCTCGTCTCCTCCCAAGTTGCGTATACAGAGGAAGTGAGGCCTGTTAAACTGTCTGAAGGGTGATTCCCCCTGAGACTTACCGGCTGTTCAGTCCCCCTAACCATTAACTGCATTCTGCCGTTTGGTTGAGCTTGTTTTGATGTTGCATTCTCCCTGTATCTGAAGATAGACTGCCATTTTAGAGCGTTTGCATGACCGTCAGTAGGGTTGCAATTTGTAAAATGGCATGGAAGATGTAAAGGAAATCTGTAGTTACAGTGCCTTGGACATTGACTATCGGACATGATGTGTAGCTTGTCTTTTATCAAGAATGCTCCTTTATACTACCAGAGGTGTGATTTGTCACTATATCCTGTAACTTCAGTTCTGTGCCCATCAATCCATACAGTATACCTCATGATCACTTGAAACATGCAGGAAATGTAGTCATTGATGCACACTTCCAAGTGACAAATGTTCTTAGAAACAAGAGATCACCACTTTGTGCATCTGTCAGATGTGTTCTTCTTGTGTGTTCCTATCTATCAGTGTAGTGAGGCATTGCTACATATTTTTTTATATATTCATGTTCGTCACATGCCATAAGCAGTACATGTACTGTTCAGTGTTACTCACTTACTGCTGATATATTTGTATTTCAGTAGTTTAGGAGCACCATCATACCACTGCCTCTTTTGCATGTGTATGAAATAGATACCAACAGCTTGCTGAAGAACATCCCTGATTCACATTTTTGTACAATTTCAGAGCCTTCCCTGTGGACACCATGGACTCTACCACTCGGATGGATGACGAACATCGCCTGATCGCCCGCTATGCAGCACGCTTAGCTGCGGAACAGAACGAACAGGTAGGCTTCTATGTGCCTGTTGTGGCAGTCTCAGTAGCTTGAGCATGCATGTTGGTGTAAAACAAACACTCTGTTAGTCGAAACATTGCAAAGTAAGTTAAAATCCTTATACATGTAGATATATACTAGATATGTCCAAATGTACAGCCACTTTTGATAAAGCCTACTCCCTCTCTCTTTGACTGTTGAATGTTAGAAGAAAAAAAAATTCCACAGTAAAAATATGTCAGACATCAACGCTCTGCAAGGTACTACAATGTACTTATACCTTAAGAAATGCGACGTTAAAATAAAAAGTGAATTCAATGCAGCATCAAGCTTCAGATACCCAGATATGTTCCTGAGAAAGCCTTCTGTTTAAACATTGCAGTTTTATGGTACCCAGTAGAATTATGAGAGTTGATGTTACATGTACAATGTACATGAGTATCCCTGTAATTGATGCCATAGGAAAGTTTTTGACACAGCATGTTGTTTCCCCAAGAACACGACTCCTGTAGATGTGAGTCCCTTGTTACACCAGTCCCGTAGTCCAGGGACGGAACTAGCCCTCAACTTGGACGCCAACCGGCAGCAACGAGAGCTCATTGCTGAGCTGGAGCACAAGAACAGGTGGGTGATAGCTGCATCATCAGTGGTCGTTTGTCAGCAATTACTCAGCCTTAAGTCAAGGAGAGTTTGTTTACGTGGGATTAAGGCTTCAAGTGTTACTGAGAGTTTCCTGTTGCAAGCTACGAAAGGATTCACACACAGAAATACAGAAATTTAAAAGACCATTTGTTTGTATGATGCTGATGAAATTACAGTCATTGTGATGATCCCTTGTGAAGAGCAACAGAGGACAGATAAAGAAAGGAAAACTATATCAGGAAGAACAATGACTGAAATTTATACATTTTGTACATGTGGATGTGGGTTTTAAGTATTTTGCATACTAGATTGAAATTATTTGATTTCCCAATGATCCTGCCTGTTATGTTTTCTATCGTTCAAATCACAGCTTCTGCTTCAATGCTATACCTGATAATTGGAAGTGACTGTCTGTGTAAACCTTCTGTGTAAACCTGTTGTGTCACCTTGTGTGTATAGTGTCTTCAGTTTCCCTTCAGGGTTCCATTGTCCAGCTGCACAAGTTTTCAAAATGATGTAGATGTATTTTTCCAACATTTGTCAGGGTTCAAGATTCACTCCACCACAGTAGTATTTCCCAGATTCCCTGCATGCATTTTCAGGGCTCCACATACATGTACATCATGGACTTTGTCATTTTCAATATCTGTCAAAGCCAGAAAATGAACCATTGGTCCACTCACTTATCTGTACATGTACATATCAATGTGTATCCCCCATCCCTATTGTATAAGATTGTTTTCTTATAACTTCTAGACAATCTAGGTCTGTCCAAAGCTACTACAGCAAAGAATCTTAGGATAGGATAGGAACATTATCATTGGCAATACTAAATAGTCATCAAGATTGATGATATCCTCTTTGAGACAATATTTGGCCATGATTTGTTCTTCCTGACTGGAGTTGTTTGTGCGTGCACCCCCAGCCCCCGCGAGGTGGCTGAAAAACTGGCCCAGTGGCTGAGAGAACAGACTGATCTCTTGTCAGAGTGTCAGCACAAGAATAGGTAGGCTGCCGGTCTGGTTCCACTAACAGAGTGAGCAGCCTATTAAATCAAACGTAGAAACCCGCTGACTTCCTTTTTTTGCATACGAAGCTTTCAAGGCTGGACATTAATTCCCAGAAGGGAGACTTTTCTCTCTCTTGCAAAGGCACTAACCCTTCCAAGCTGGTGCTAACAACCTGCTGCAGGGGTAAGGGCTTCTCCTGTGCTGTCTTGCATGAGCAGAGTTTCTCGGTGCATGAGCATTAAGAAATTTTTTTCAGGATGGAGGTGATATAAACTGGAGGAAGGAAACAAATAAAAACATTTTGTAAATAAATCAAAATGTGTACAATTGTTCTTACCAGGATATCACATGACACTCTTTTAAAGATAGTACCAAAAATTAAGAAGTTCTGTATTTGATGATGTCACAGGATCTATGGATAATGGGTGCTGTAAATTTGACTGGGTGTTTTTCACACTGACATACTCCTGTCAGATTGAAAAAGTACAGCCTTCACTTCCACTTCCAATGTACATGCATATGGTATGGCATTTTGCATTCATAGTACTAGTACTTTGATGTACACATGTATCCAAAAAGAGTGCACCGGTTGTACAATATCTTGTGGTACTTAAGTAATTCCGATCAAGGGAAAAATCAGCAGCTCTTAATGTCTTTGATAAGTCAGACACGTCTTTCTCAATGAAGATGTGGAGCCCTCTCCCCCTTCAACAGCCATCAGTAACATAAATGCTGAGAATGACTCCCACCCCCTCTCCCTTAAATGTGAGTGAAGATTACCTTGATCTCTCGGCACTTTGCATTAAAAAAAAATAATCCAAAAAGAGTGACCAGTCCTGTTTCTAAGTGTGGAGCCCTGAAAGAAATGTGTGACACTTCAAGTATCAAGTACTGGTAATGTGTCCAAATACATAAATCGATGCAAAAGGAGGGGTCATAGTTTTTCTGTAACCGTCTTCTTGCTGACTCCTGCTATTTTCCAAGAACACATGGGTAGAAAAGCCTATAGCAGGAAGAAAGTTTAAACTTCTAATCAACCCTAGCGAAGAGTTCAGGAGAAATGGCAACAAATCCATACTAGCCATGTTCAGTTGGCTATACTAATGTTATACCTATTACTTGTGAGTTCAACTTCAAGATACCTTTGACATACAATGTGCAGCTGGCTTTCAGCAGCCAAGTCAGTATACAATTTTAAGGTGCCAAAATAATCAAGAAAGCGGATGCAAAATCCATAGGTCTGTGAAAAAAAAATGAATTGTCCTCCCAGCCCTGTTGGTTGGGTGTTAGGATCATAAGGAAAATCTGTGTCTGGTTGCCTGTGTTCGTACAGGGAGATCATGCGCGAGATCCAGCGCCTGCGGCAGGAACACGACGAGGCGTCACGGGGGATGGACGAGTCACGAAACCCGACACTGCTGGCCGAGCTCAGGCTCCTCAGGTACTCAATGTCATCACAAACTCATCTACATGTAGCTCTGTGTTGGTTGTTAAGTGCTACCGTAAACAGCATTTTCAGTTCTGAAACTCTTGATCCAGCAGAATGCAGACAACCCCAAACCTACACTACTTCTTGAAAGGGGTGTAGGTTTGGGCTCCATAGCCAAAAAATCAACTGTGTGTCTGCCACAAAAAAAATCAATGTGGCCATAGCATGTCTGGAACAAAAGGTCAACCTTGACCTTTGTCTACCCAAGATTTAGGATGTAGAATATAAAGTTAGCTTCTTCTTTTTCTTCAAAACAATATTCTCTGAAAAATTCATGTTATCTTATCTTTTGATATATTCAACTTAGTCACTTATTTAAGCCACAATGGGGAGAAAGTTGAAACAGTATTACACTTGAGGTGATTCTAAATGTGAAGTTGTGTTGTCCCCCAGGCAGAGGAAGGATGAGCTGGAGCTGCGCATGTCGGCTCTGCAGGAGTCTCGCAGGGAGCTCATGGTGCAGCTGGAGGGACTCATGAAGCTCTTAAAGAGCCACGGGAGCTCCCCCACCCCCCGCTCCACCCCGGGGGGGTCCCCGCTCACTGGTAGTGCCAAATCCCCCCCTGCCCCTCCCCCTCGCACCACCCCCTCCACGCCGGGGTCCGACAGCCTGAGCGGTGTGGGCGGGGATGTGCGGCAGGCCTTCGGGCCGGGCCAGGCCAACTCGGGGAGGAACCTGCGGAACGACCTGCTGGTGGCGGCTGACTCTGTGACCAACGCAATGTCCTCGCTGGTCAAGGAACTCAATTCTGGTGTGTGATGATACTCGTTTAAGTAGATGATGTAAGAGAAGTTTCAATTTAAAGGCTATACCAAAGTTTTTCTAGGGGAAGTGAGGAAACCTGGAAATGTCTACATGAAGAAGGAGAAAATGTTCATAAACAGCATTTTACTATGATAGATACATTCAGAATTTTTAGTAACAAGTAGGAGGTGTGCAATTCAGCTGTCCTTTTGGGTAGAATGTACAATTATAGTTACCTTATGTCTGACCTGGAACTTTTGTCCCATCATCATTAACTTTACCTGTTGTGTTCCACTCCTCTTAACAGAGGCTGAAGACAGTGATGAAGAAGACGATAGGCAAAATGGTTCCATCACGGAGGCAGAGACCTTACCTCGGGAGAAACGGGGGGCACTGATGGGGAAACACGGGAATGGGCGGAGTCACGGGCCACAGGGGCAGGACGCAGACTTCCTGGGGCGGACAGACGATGAGAGTGTGGATCCCTCGGGCACTGACGAGGACAGCTACATCAGAAGCACAGATGAGGAGCGGTGGAACCGCAACACGACAGACGACGAGATGTATGAGAGAGAGCGTCAGGTGAGATGATGGGAGGGGGGTGTATATGTTCTTTCCAGGTTTGAGACTCTGCTTTTGGGATAAAACTATGCTTCCAACTTTTACCTGATATCCTGTTTTGGAACATTGCACATGTTGAAAAGAAATGGCTGGTTGGGTAAACAAATTTTGGCTTGTGAAAACACAGGTACTTAATGGTAAGTAGCATGTACATTTTGCACAGATAAATTTGCAGGGTCAGAGTTTGGCAACCAGAAGGCTGAGTGAACTTGTTTAGACCTCCATTGTTAAAGGGGTCACTGCTATAATTAAATGTTTTTTTAACGACTACTAGTAGTTTGATCGTTCTTCTGTCTCATCTTCTCTTCACTGTGTCTCTCTGATTTCCTATCATGCTGTCTGAATTAGGGAGGCCACCAGTACACTTACACCTTCTAGGTAAGTAAAATATGGAAGTGTTTGCCAGCTGCCCCCCTCCCCCTGCTCCTGGCCTGCTCCAGGGCTGTGGCTGCAACTGCGATCTAGTTTTTTATTTGTTCTGCATGAGTTTGCATCTCGCTGCATTTTTTTTACCCCCGGGTTGATGTATTTGCATTCTTACCAATATGTTGAGCTGCAAATATTGCAATGACTGTAACTCCTACATGTATGTTGTAAGATTCCTTGTTTGTGTGGGTATGAAGGCTATGTTGAGTTTGGATTTTGCTTGCCATTATTTCTGCACAAATATCAATAGTTACTGTGCCCTAGACTTAACATGTGCAAAAGTGTGCTTCCAATCTGAAGAAAGCCTGCTTTTCCAGTTGACTTTACCCGAATCTGATTCAACAAATATTTATTTTATCAAGGCTGATGACTGTGTATGGATGTATGTCATATAGTGATATGATTGAGTGCTTACCAGCTGGTAGATAAAGTATCATCCCCAGACCTTTTTCAGCCTTTACCATGTATTGTCTGACTGTATCTTACATATTCTTAGTTCCTGTGTGCTTGAGCCTTGCGGCTTGCTTGCTGTCATGTCTGTGCATATTGAGTTCCCACTAGTACTCTATCCCCGAGCTGTGTGCATAGCAGGAATGAACTTTAACATCATAGCCACTTTTAATCAGGCAAAAGCAGCTATATGTAATCAATCAGTCATTACCCACATGGTACCAAGTGGGTGATTAGTAATCGTATAGGCCAGAGGGATACTCGTACGTACATTGTTAAGCCATCTGTCATGACAGCTTCCGCTTTCCAGATAACGAAGTAAACCCTCAGGAATAGTGGTACAGATTTAGACACATTAAAATGTCACTTTTGTAGACAGGAATGACTTTGCTCTTGAAGAAAAACAACTTTCAAAGGATGGGTGTGCATGGACATTTCTGAGCCAGTGATATATTGTTTTAAGTTAATACTTGTTCTGCCTTTATGTGTGGTTTACTTTGTAAGTGCTAGTAAAGACATGTTACAATAAAAGAATACTGCTGCATTATATTATATATTATGCCCATTGTGCTAGGATGCAGCAATATGTACATGCATGTCTTGCTTTCTTTCCTGTTGTATACATGTAATTGCAAGTAGCAAGGAGCTTTTAAAAGCTCCTTGCAAGTAGGGTGTAGTTTTTCTCCTGTAAAACTACCCATGCACTTGACAAGTCATAACCTGTTGTATGTTTACCTTTATCAAGAAGGTTATGTTTGTGTGTGTGTGTGTCTGTGTGTTTGTGAATAGCGTAACTCCAAAAGTTGTGGATGGATATTTATTAAATTTGGTTTGTTAGAAGAAAGGATTAGGTTTCGGCCCCACTGGCGGCTTTCAACAGTACTGCAACAGAAGTTCTGTTTGTGACATCTTGAGATATTTGCTGATGTTTGTTGTGCACCTCTACAGCGGGGGATGAGGCTGAGCACACAGACAGACGAGGAGAGCTACGTACAGACAGACGACGCAGAGAGTTACATCCGGACTGACGACGAGGACGGGGGCACGGACTGGGAGGAGACGATGCGGCGCTGGGTGACTCGCTAGACATGGCAGGAGGAGATACTACAGGAGGGTTTTTTTTTTACAAGCTTCAGCCAAACATAAGGAACAAAAGCCAAAGTGATATGCCCATATTTATATTCTACAGCATAGAGCCTATATATTGAGGTAGAAAACTGGCTGTATTTTAGTTATGCATATGCACAAGGAAACTACATGCTGCCATGTGTTTGCCATTCTTAAAGGTAGCTACCTGCCTCACTTATACACATTATTAAGGCAAAGCTTAAGTTATTTCTAGATACGTCTTAAGAATGTAAATCTGGTCACTTCATGCCTTACATAAGACCTTTCTCCTTTACTGTAATCAGTAACATAATCAGTTCATATAGTGCCTCTTAATTAAGCTGTGCTTAATCACCTTAGAGTCCTTCTCCCAAACAAAAGACTTATGCAGGTGTTGAATACTGCACATATTTTCAACTCATTACTAAAATCAGCTTTGGTAGATTGGACAGAATATTTGCTTTGCCATGCCTCGTGTAAAGGACCAGACATTGATTAATCTCACCGAAATACATTGTCTGAGTCACCATATTTCCTTACATGTCTCATCATACCTTAATTCCTTCAGCAAAATTTTACTACAAAACATTTGGCTCCAGGTTGAGTTGTTTTTAATTGGAAGGTAAGAGGTAGATGGTGGAAGAGCGAGAGGGGTGCATGGAAAATGTTGGAAATTGATTTTATGGCATGGCAAGAAAAGGGAGGAACAATGTCAGGGATGCATGATCTTTATGTTTGTAGGATATGGTGTTAGTGGTACGTCAGTACATGTAGGTGACTGTGATATAGACCGCAACTTCTTAGTAAACCCAAGAAAAAAATAATAACTGATAATGTTTATGTTGTACAACCAAAGCGTGGTCCTCATTAGCATCGATAGTAAAACTGTAAAGATACTGTTGGTTATTAATATTCATTTGATCCTAATGCTGCTTGTGATAGCACTGACATTGCTGTATTCATTTTGATATGCAACTGACCCCACATAGTACGAGAGATCAGTTTGTAGTATTGGTAGCAGTTTTCTTGCAGATTGTCCCTTTTCTTACAAGAAACAGTGGAAATATCATGTTGACATTCTTCAGAATCCAGCTTTCAAACAGAAGTCTGGTAGCTACAGCCTCTCTTCTTATTGTTAACTTTTCTCACCAAGCAGGGTCTACATTGTATTTTGAATCATAAAAGCTACTCATATCCATATTTTTTACGTTGATTTTCATTTTCTACATGAATTATGATATTGGTTGCTTTATTCTCTACATAAATGTGACCATATTTGTACTTGCACCTGTCTGCACTGTAACTAGTATTGAGTGCACTACTAGCAGCATATTTTTAAAGTAAAGTATACAGTTTTTAAATGTACTGTATTGTATAGTATAGTATATCCGTGCACTTGTTTTTTTTGTACAGTCAAACATGTCGTTGCTGTGCTAGTAGCATTAATTGTTGGCTCTAAAGATGCAGTTGTGTATTGCTGTAGTATTTTGCCCATGCTGCCTTTTGTACAATAGGGACCATTTACATTTACAAAGATGCAGTATATCTCCCAATCTCACCCGACACTGAGACCATATAGACCACAGGAACAACGCTGTTTACTGATGCTCCATATGTTAAAAATCTAAAACAGACTGCAACTGTTTATGTTTTCCCAGGGAAACAGAATTGCTGTTAAGTCAATGCTATTTAACAAGCTTTACATGTCACTGAAATGCTACCTCCCCTGGTTACCTTACCAATTTTGTTTCCTCGTCCCAAGACTTGCCTTTAATATTTCTACCAATGTCAGTTTTATATTTTTTTCTCTATATGTCTTAGATATTGTGTCCTTAGACTATATTCAATGGAATCAACATGAATGTAATTCATTGTACCTTATATGGAAACTAAAACCACCATCTAGCAAATTACACATAAGTTAATGAAAAAATCTTATTTCAAAGCTCAGTCGCCAGGAAAAAATTGTACTGGCAACAAATGATGTTCTTGTAACACTAGGCACAGTGTGCAAAGATTACTGTGGCCAGTTGTGTAGAACAGATGAAAGTCACATGTACCCTTGGTGGTGCCAAACTCCACTACACTGATGGGAAAATCACATGGTGGAGGTTGGGTGGTGACTGTGGGCATGTAAGACCCATGACTGGTCTGAATGACTGAGGGCATGTAAGACCCATGACTGGTCTGAAGCGATCAGTGCGTCAATGCATATCATTTACCCATCAAAGTGCAACTCACCATTTACCAATAACTTGTAACATTATGTATATCTTCAAACATTAAAATGTGAAATGAATGTTTGATAAATGTTCAGCCATTATGATGGTTGATAATTATAGCTATGTAATAATCATTTCCCTGTAACACTTGTAGTGATGTACATGTAGTGTTTTATGTTTTGCAGTTACTGTATTTAGCATAATTGTGGCAATAGAAACCACTATTGTGTAGCCTCAATTTTACTGTTATTCCAAAAAAATAGATATTCCATGTAATAAACATCTAACAAGTTTCTGCATTGTTTCTCTCATAATTGTGCCTGTGATACTGCCCTTTATGTCATACCTGTGACGCGAAAACGTTCGATACGGTTGTTCCGGACCGGATGGTAACTTTCCGTACGGCCCGGGGTTATCACACGGGCTCCATTCGAATAAATCGAACTGTTTCGAGTGGGACGAGTACGGCACCATCGAAAGTTCGAATACCTGATTCGGACGTTGGAACATTACTGTTGCAACGCTGTTTTTTCGAGGGCAACAAATTTGTTCAACTTCTGGCGCATTTCGCATCAAAACAGTGGTTTTCTCAGGTGGGTATGACATAAATAAAATACAACACGGTGTATTCCGCATCACCCTCGGTCTCAGCCCTCCCGCGGGTCGGATCACCCTCCGGCCTTCGGGCGATCCGACCCGCGGTCGGGCTGATACCTTGGGTGATACGGAATACACCGTGTTGTATTCTATATTTCTCCCCTCCTAATCTACTAGCCAATTATCACCCTATTTATTGAAATGTCATGAAATTTATCTTGAGAAGGCACAGATAAAGCTAAATAATATCCCATGGGGGAAATATCTGCTCTTCTTAAAAGAAAATACATGGTCTGTAACTTTGCCTGTTGAACACCATGCAAGCATATACTCATATTTAGGTCTACGATGAAGAATTGTGCTAGTGTTACCCACAATCATCCATTATCTCACAGAAGGATGCCAACAACTGTGGAACAACACATACAAAACACACAAATGCAAGTTTATGGCTGATTTATTTCCTTTGCTTTTTTTCATACAAGGAATGTTTTAAGAGCACTGCACTTTCCCTCTAAGTTAAGCATAACAGTATCAATACTGAATAAAACATCACTGAATAGTTTATCTACATGTATGTCACATAACCGTGAAAAGTGACTAAATACAAGAAACTCATTGCAGACTTGTCTCAGAATCCCAAACATACATTCACTTTGATTCATACTCATAGACAGCGGATACAACTTGAAAAATACTAGTATTGGAAACTTTCGCTAAAACCAAGCAAAATAATAATAAAACCTAAATGAGGGCCTAGCCACACACTTGTCCCACTCCTGTTAGTTAGTTCATCTTTAAATTGCCTTCAGCCATGTGCATTTACCCTGTGAAAAGTACTCAAAGAGTATTTGTCACTTCATCTATGCAATAATCATAAAATAATATGAATTCGCAGTGTCCACTGCTGAACACTTAGACATTTGGTTAAATGAAATGGGGACCTGTTTTAACCTCTCCCAATATTCTATGCCCTGCTTCAAAATTATTTTGTATGGGGACACCGTGGATGGTGTCAGGGTTAGGTGCTCCAGCCTAATACCACATGGTATGGGTGTTTACTTTTTAACAAGTTTTTGTTAGTTATTACATTGCATTGATTCAGCAAGCCAACTTACAGACATCAGATAAAACCAAATAAACAATACAAGGCATCTCACCACCCGTTTTGCCAAGAACTACACACCAAGGTACATTTAAAACTTCCAAATGGTTTGAACTTAACATAGCGTTTCTGAGGTCTAACATTTGGTTAATATCAGTCTCATATCGTCTATCAATCAAGGTTCTAAATAGGCATTCATAGGTATACATGTTAATATTTCATTCTGCTGAAAATATCCTCTGTTTTTCACCAACACACAGCATTCTTTTCTGCATAGAACATTTGGGGACACTTTATGCTGGATTGGCCCTAGTTAAAGCATTAAAATCCATGTAAGCAGTTTGGCTACAGTCTATAGTGCTAACATATTACAATCATTTCATGTAACATGCATCAAACAGACCCATATTTCTCCCACATTCCACTTTAAAACATCACCTTTCTTACAATGTCTGAATGTTCAAGTTTCTCAGCAATTATAATAAGCCACTGTTTGACATAGACAAATTCATGTATTCTATCAATGGTGCAAACAATGTCCATGTGTACCAAGACAAGGGAATTATACTTTGTACACATGTATTTCATAACCTCTCGCTATGTAGATACACATAAATGGGTTAAAGCTAATCTATCCTTCTTAATACCCACTCACCTTTTCAATATAACATTTTGTGAATGTATTTCATGTTGTATTTGTCATTTATTGAACACATACATGTACAGCACAACCAAAAATGCCTGTCTAGGACAGTTTAAGCTCCAATGCTTACAATACTTTATTGCCATAAGGTTTTAAAATACTTGGTAGAACCTTTGGTTTCTTTATTTTGACTCCAAGAGACTTCTTATCCACTGTAGGCCACCAAAAATAGAGTTTGAAAAGTTAAACATACATGATGTACACGTACATACCAGTACTGTCTTCACTCACAACCTCATACTATTATTACCCTGCACAGTACAGCCCAGCTACAGAAAGGACGTTACAAGCATTTAAAATAAAACTCAATAATTAACACAGACTTAAGGAAAAGGACAAGAAGTTGCCCTGCATATCTATGCAGGAGCGCCCTCGTTCATGTTCTCATTCTTCAGGATGAGGATAGAGTTGTATATCTTGACGGCAGGGCCGAGCTTGATGTTCATGATCTTCACTATGTCTGCTTGGTTCAGAAGCAGGAAGGCCTCTCCATCAATTTGCTGAAAGGAAAAGTGTAGAATTTACTAGAACTCAGGAGCTTAGGTAACTCGAACAGGAACATGACACTGTTCAACATGGATCTCCTTTTCCCCCTTGAAATTGGTAAGAGATAATTGGTTTTGCTCGTTACCTCATTTCTTCAGCTATAGCAAACTTTCCCCGCATACATGTGCATGTACGAGGGGTGATCAATATGTTCTCGGCCTAACCCAGAAATAATAAGCACAACTCAAATTTTGAGGCACAACTTTATAGTATGAAGTCTTTTATCAATATCCTCCAAATTTCAAATCATTGGAGTCATTACTTTCCAGGCATTCGTTTTATGCAAATTAGAAGGTAAGTGGCAAGAAAAAGAAGGGTGAAGTTTGATCAGACAATTTGACCCGCACACCTCAGGTTTCAGATCAATTGTCCACTTTTTTTTCGTTATCCCTTACCTAACGTTACTGGGAGTCGCCTGCAACATAATGATCACAATAATTTGAATTTTGGTACACATTTATATAAGATTTTATACAAGTACGTGGGATTATCAATAAGTCCTCGGTTTTGCGGAGAAATAATAAGCACAGCTCAGATTTCGAAGCATAGATGTCAAGTATAACGTCTTATATAAATCTGTACCAAAATTCAAATTATTGTAATCGTTACTTTGCAGGCTACACCCAGTAATGTTAGGTAAGGGAGAAGGACAAAAACGTGGACAATTGACCTGACCTGATGTGGCGGGTCATCTTGCGCTGCTGGAAGTCAGACACCCAATTTTTTTTGGTTGAAATAGGAGGAGAATCATTATCAAACATTTTGACAATGTATTTTGTTAATTCACGGCATGGTGAACTCGACCCACACATGTCTGATCACAATTCACACCACTTTTTTCTCGCCACTTACCTTCTAATTTGCATAAAACGAATGCCTGGAAAGTAATGACTCCAATGATTTGTAATTTGGAGGATATTGATAAAAGGCTTCATACTATAAAGTTGTGCCTCAAAATTTGAGTTGTGCTTATTATTTCTGGGTTAGGCCGAGAACATATTGATCACCCCTCGTACATCTACATACACCTTACGTCTAACTGCAACTTTGCTTTCTTCTTATAATTATTATGTCTTCATACTCTTCTGTCCACTTCCTCTTCCAGTGCACATTTAGAAAGTATTCTCTTTAACCCACTCAGTAGTCCTCACATCCACATTCTATTTGGCAAAACTTTCATCTACCCCCCTCCTACTAGTCCTGCACCTCCTTACCTCGTCCTTGAAGACGTTGCCCATCTCCTCACAGCCTGGAAGTGTCTTCACAAAGTCTGCCACCTGCTCAATGGTCCACTTGGAGATGTCGCTACCCTTCAGGCTGGCGACGCCCGGCAGCAGCTTGACGTGCTGATCCCAGCAGAGGGGGAGCTCCTTGGCTGGATAGGGCGTCATGGCGGACATGAACACTGACTGGTGCACCGTGTGCTGCAGGCTGTTCTCTGAGTCTGTCAAAATGTGGTAGATTTCTTCATAAATCACTGTATCTGTATCTATATAGCTGGTATAACCGCCCTTCGACGTAACACACCAGCTTCGCAGGCACGCAGCGCGGCAACAGCTGGTTATATTACACTGAACGACCCGTCACACCTAATTTTTGCACATCTATCTGCAAGTGTTATTTAAAACTATCCAGTGAAGTTGCCCCTACTGTGCTTGGTAATAACATATTCCACTTTACGATTGTTCTGGGAAAGTTTCTAACACATCAATCCTAGGTTGGTAACCCTGGTACTTCTGGTATGATGGGCAAAATTGTCTAACAACATTCTGTAGCACATCATGAAATGACAAGAAATTTTTACGTCCATGACCTTTAATACCTGGATAGTATTACTGTAAGTTGAGTAATATGTATTCAAATTCTACACAGAATGCTCATTCAAAACTCTTGTAACATGTAAAAACATACCTTTGGCCTTCTTGTCTGCCTTGTCAGGAGAGCTACTGGAAAGTCTTCTGAATCTTCCTGCATTTATTATTCTGTTATCAAAATAGAAGAGTAGAGGGTTGTGTTTAGATATAAAGTGGTTTGAATAAAAAGCACAAAAAGTTGGCATCACTTAAACATCATTGCCATGTGTATAAAAAAAAATACAATGTTTCAGGAAACTTAGTGTCAATTTACGTATTAACTGCCTTTCACTTACTTTCTTCTGCCTCTGCCTCTCCCAACACCTACAAATGAGACAAAACCAAAAAGGTAAATGTACATTGCAACAGAGGCAAGGTAATGTTGCTTTTCATACTACTCACACTAGTAACATTTTACTTCAGGACTTCATTAAGAACCAAATTATTGCACAATCGAGTTTAGTGAAGTCGTGGTCTGTCTGCTCCTGACCTTGAGAAGGAATGTGAAACTTCTGGTACTTGTGCTCGACCTTGGCTGCAGCCAGAGCCAGCTGCCGGGCGCTGGTGACCTTGACCTTCATGTTCTGGTGAGCGAGGGGACAGCCAGACACGCGGTGGTGAGCCGTGTACTTCCCTGTCACATGACCTGAGCCATCACACCCAGGGGTGGGACATTTCCTGGTGCAGACAGAGAGGGACGAAGTTGAGGAGTATGAGTTACATTTCCTCACATTTCTGTCAAAGATAACTAACAAACACTGTATACCATACTGTACAGCAACAGCAGAGATATCTTGTATTTTCAATCCCTTGACATATGATGGGAATTTTCTGTCCCTATCCCAGGTGCCATTACCCTGTAAGGTCTTAAAATCAAAATATTGTCTATGCAGATATCTTATATCAAAGGTGCAAGACTCTCCAATACAAAAAATATTATACATTTCCTTTGGAGGACCCTCTTACGAACAACACCGGTTCAGTACTTGAATTTTTGACAGTATAGAGTGTAGTGTTTAGTCCATGTGTTAGTGTTACTGACTTTTCCCCAGGTGATCTCTCGGCTTGTGAGTCTCTCTCATCAGAGGTGGACTTGGAGCCTCTGCCTGGACCCAGTCTGTCCTGCAGGGCCGACTCCTTGTTCATGTTCAGCTGGGAGTACGGGCACCCAAAGGAACTGAAATGATGAAAAAAAAAAGTATGAAGACAATCATTGTTGTCAAAAACCAATCTTCAATTCAAATGATCAACACGTCAACTACATGTGTACATCGTATAGTATAAGATTTAATTGACCTTCACAAAAAGTCCCAAGAGATAATTTTGTGATTAGGTTGCAAATAAAATGCATTTAAACAGTACAAAAGAAAAGTAATATTGGTATTCTGATATAAGTAATGGGAAGCAAAGGATTTCTATCAAATCAAAACAAATGAAAGGTACATTACCTGTGATGTCCAGAATACTTGGGCCCCTTGATGTGACCAATCCCTTTGCAGCCTGGAGTTGGGCATCCAATTTGCCTGTTGAACACAATGTCATGTTCATGAGTGCCCCCTACTGGCCCATACACAATCTGCAGGCATTGACCAAAGATTAAGCAATGATTCTTTTACAGTTACTGGTGCTACACTACATGTATCCATGGACTTTATGAATATGTGATAGAAATAAATGTCTTTAAGTAGTATAGGAAATAAATACTCACCCATCTGTATCCAAGTCTGCTGGAGCTGTGAGGAACAAAATGGAACAATACCTGATTACTGAAGTGTATGATAGTCTAATTTGTAACAAGTTGCTGATGAGACAAGTTTATTTCGTTGAGACTGAAGTACAAATAAATGGTCACCCGTATATCAAAGATACTATCTGCATGTACTTATTCTAAATACAAGCAGCACATTTCCAAAGAACGTTTGTAAAACCTTTTTGACAAAATTACACTTCTCCTGCTGTCAACAAGTACTGCAGAATAGAACATGCATGTCCCTGTGTAATAAGAAATTTCATTGTTAAGTTCCAACAGAAGGGTTCTTACACTCACAAGGTGGGCCCTGTATGGGGTGGCCAGTTTTAGCACACCAGGTGGCAGGGTGAATGTCTGGGCTGTCTGCGTCCTCCCAGTAGTCATAGATGTCTGCCCAGCCGTCGAAGTGGACCTTCACGCGAGCCTCATCTGTGTCGACTATGGTGGCAACACGGATCAGCGAAGGGTTGCGTCGGTCCACTGCTTCTATTTTGTACCCTTTCAGGAAGCCATGAGTGACTTTCTGCTGGAAACAAAGAATTGTTCTTAAACAAGATAACAGAAACTTATCAACTAAAAAACATCCATCCTTTTTTTTGGTGCCGAAAGAGTGCATACAAGAAACAATTAATGTGACAGACAGATTAAAGTTCAAACTTCTCAATATCTATTAGTTTTGACTTAAACATTACACTTAACTCTAAACAACTTAACTACACAGTCACATGTTTGGACAACTACATTATTTTAGTGACAGGTTGCTCAACTCATACCTTATATCATAAAGCATATCATTTGTGTTCAAGAGTAATGAACTCTTAACTCAACTGAATTAACACAAAAACAACACAGTACAACGTATGTGACTGGTACTAACCGGTTTGAATGCCCGTGCAGGGACAGCTTGAGACTTGGTCTGAGTGAGGTAGTCCTGCCAGGTGAAGTGCTCGGGTTCTGGGTAATCTAAACAACAAGAAAAACAGTTCAGTTTCAGTCTGAAGAATGAACACTCTTTTGAAGAAACTCAAACAAAAAGTATCAAAGAAGAAAAATTATATTGCTAATATTTAGATTGTGGTGTATCCAACACATATCAAACTGAACGCTGCAATATATTGATATAATTCTAATATGTACCTGTACTGAAATATGAAACTCCCCTCCACTGCAATCATCACAAATAAAGGTTTTGTTTTCTACCTGATCATCAATGAACAGAATGTACATGACATAAGCAGGGCTCTAAATTCATTTTTGGGATTAGGTGCACTGGCGCACCCAGCTTTAAAAAATGGGTGCACCAAAAACATTTTGGGTGCACCACTTAAATTTAAACAAGTACCATGACAGACATTTTTTATCATCTTTCTAACACTCAGATGCCGAGAATATGATGTGTAATAGTATTCTTTGAAAGTTTGATATCTTTACATACATAAATGTAAAAAGAATATTTGGGTGCACCATGAGTGTTATCTGATAGCTTGAGAGTTGAGACACACTGATGAACCACTCACCCTTTGGAGGCGTGAGGATGTTCCCGGTCTCCTCGCACCAGCCTACAGGGTGGATGTACGGGGAGTTGGGCTCGCACCAGTAGTCGTACCCATCGTCCCAGCCGTCAAAGTGCACCAGGAAACGGTTGTCCATGACATCACGCACGGTGGCCACACAGATCAGGCTCTGGTTCTTCACATCCACGGCCTCCAGCTTCATGCCAACTCGAAAGCCATGAGAGCTTACATTCTAGTCAGGAAGATAATTGAGAAGAAATTGTATCATTGATTAGCTAGCTGTCCCTCAAACAAAGTTAATGTCCTAACACAAAATTTGACAAATTGAGGCAACCATCTAACTTGCAACCGTAGAAAGTACAGGCTGTATCTGCTCTTTCTATATCTTCAGCCTCTATGAACTGCCGGCCTAAAAACTGACATATGGTCACAAAGGTAACATCTTCTTCCTTACAATATCATACTGCTCAGTGCTTCCTCTTAACACTGCATATAAACACTGCATATACACACCTCATATTTGTCATAATACTCGTATCTTGGCTTTGAGTTAGCGCTGACCGGGGCTGGGCGGAACAGGTGTTTGGGAGCCGGCTGGGACTTGGTCACCTTCAGGTAGTTGTTCCAGTTAAAGGTGTCTGGTGTTAAGCCTATCAAGAATATTCATAAGTTTGAGCGATGTTGAAAATAACACAAATCATGGACATGTGAGCTCCATACAGTGAGTGGGAAAACAGTGTAAAAGCATTCTTCTTCACTTAGTGAAAAAAAGAATTGCAAGTAAAGACTGAAAATGGAAATGCAGCATTTGCTCAGAATATAATTACCAGTGTTCAGAATGTATTAGTAAGTTATAGATGCAACATGAATAGCCTAAAATGTTCAATCATTTGAACTCTGGCACTTTTCATGCAGGGCTAACTACAGACATTCAAACTAATTCAATATGCCATGCATCACAACAAGCCACTCACCATTGCCTACGCCAGCCAGCCAAGCAGCAAGAAAAGCAGAAAGATGAAAACGAAAAAATTAATTGCGCAGAACTGTAACATCACAAGGCACACAAGGTATAAATAAACATTAAAAACAAACAAATTTGTGCAAACCTATAATCAGTGAAATCAACCACTAAATGCAAGAATTGCTGGCAGGTCTGTATTAATTGCATGCTAGAAATGCTTGTGCAAAGCCAACAAAACTACATAGATTAGCAATACACAATCATACACATTTAACCCTCTTGAGTATTTAGAGTACACACAAAAAAATCACATACATAATTATGTACATGTACTATGTATTTGAGCCCCTGGACCTGACTCAACTTACCTTTTGGTACAGACAGCTTGTGGTTAGTTTTCTCACACCAGCCGACAGGTTTGATGTCCACCGAGTCAGCGTTCCTCCAGAAGTCGTAGCACTCGGAGTACCCGTCGAAGTGCAGACGGATGCGATAACCCTTAATCTCAGCCACACTCAGCACACAGAACACCGAAGGGTGTTTGGGGTCAATGCCCTCCAGCTTCATGCCATACTTGAAGCCATTCTTGCCTTGAGGGAAGGGCTGGCAATTTCAATGGGGAGAAGATTGAATTCTCAGTTATAACAAGTTAACCATGGGAAAGATCTTTTGTACGAACTCTCTTTCAGGTTTGGAACAAAAATTTCTAACAACAAAGTCAGTGGAACAAGTTAACCATGGGAAAGATCTTTTGTACGAACTCACTTTCAAGTTTGGAACAGAAATTTCTAACAACAAAGTCAGAGGAACAAGTTAACCATGGGAAAGATCTTTTGTATAAACTCACTTTCAGGTTTGGATCAGAAATTTCTAACAAACCACAAAGTCAGTGGAAGAAGTTAACCATGGGAAAGACCTTTTGTATAAACTCTCTTTCAAGTTTGGAACAGAAATTTCTAACTAATCACAAAGTCACTGGAACAAGTTAACCATGGGAAAGATCTTTTTTACAAATTCTTGTTACTGTTCAAGTATCCTACAGTTATGTTTGACTCTCTTCACAAAGTGTAAGCATTTTCTCAAGACATGCACACTGAATAGACTATGATTTTGCAGGTTTGTGCATGTGACTCACCTCCTTGAAGAGTTTGACAGGAGCTGCCAAAGCTTTCTCCTGCTCCAGGTAGGTGGCCCAGTTAAAACCCTTTCTTCTTCCTAATATAGAAAATAACGAAATTTCACATGAATCCAAACATGACAATTGTGACACTCTACATTTGACTTGAATTTGAAAGTTCAAGGCAAAACAAAAAGAAGGCTAACAAAATTCTAAACTAAAAGATCACAAGCAACATAAAATCAGAAAGATTGTGATTAAGTAGAAATATACTGTGAGAAACTGACAAACTAGGTAAATGATACATCGAATATGACAGAATCTGACAGAGCAGTCACCTCAGATCTACACTCTCATATCTGAGGGCAGTAGCTAGCCAAATAATCATTATCTATCTGTCATTTTTTACTATGTTACTATTGCAGTGATTCCCACACAACTTTATGAGCTTCTCCAATATCTAGTCCATATTCTTAGTTTGCAGCCGAACATCATCTTTGCTTTAACTTTTCCTGCCTGTAGAGACCCTATCTGCACCATGTTAACTTCCTTGAGCCAGTTCAAACGTCTCTCTCTTTGACTGACAGCTCTGTCAGACTATTCCACATCACACATGTAGATACCATGTTTGATGACTCTAGGCTCTTTACCCTCCTCTCCTGCTGCTCCCTCAGGAGACAGCTTGATTGTCATCTTCAGATCACCATGAGGCTTTTCCTGTAAAAACAACAGCAGAGGTAATAGTTAGATCACTGAACTGTAGTACTGCTCCACCTGCCTGAGGATTTTTTTGGCTTGAAAGGACAGCTGGGTGCTTACATTGTTTTAACCCTTTCTGGCACTGTTATTGACAGCTGCATTACAATATTGTTTTACCTCTATACCAAAACAGATAACACTATTAGTATTAGGAAGGTAGTCCTATATAGGCTTTTATCAAAAGCCTTCATCCCTCCCCATAGTTGTAAATCCTTTTCAAGTTTTATGTTCAGTATCTAGCTTCATTTTTTTTCACATATTCTATGAAGATAACCATAATATGCTATGATTATATGGTTACAATAATATGCTAATTACCTGGTCATCTTCATCCTCTTCAGGAAGCTGAAACTTCTTAAACTTCTTCTTCTTCTTCTTGGCGAGCATCCTCTGTTTGGCTAGTTGCTCCTGGATGTGTCTGTAGCACAAGGCATGTACATTTTACAGGCATATATCTCCAGGATTAGTCGAGTAATGCAATGCATAGGCGAAGTCTTCAGTTTACTACATTTGATCAAGCTTCAACTAAGTTGTGCACACTTACTCTCAGTAGAGCTGTTAAACAGCTACCTTGTTAAAATAAATACAACCCTCTTCTGACTTCGTTTTGATCAACTATGCAATACAGAATTCTTTTTCACCATCCCTTTTTTGCTAGGAGCCCTTTTCACCAATTTGATCTTGCTTTCTTCGTCATGTCACATGCCTAAGTGAAAGTTACAGCTACACAATACTGAATACCCACTTTGGTTGGTGCTGATATCTGCTGGCGTAGATAGCCACGCAGGCCTGGCTGCAGAAGCGTCCGGACTTGAGGAACTCTCCCGGCACGCCGTACTTCCCGCAGCACTCGCAGCAGTGGATCCCCTTCATCTGCTCATGGGGGTCAAACGAGGCCGCAGCGGTGGAGGAGGCCATACTGGTGGTGAAGTCTGTGAAATACATGTACATCCAAGTTGGTGATGACTAACGGACGAAATGGCAACTTTTTAACTAATGACATTCACCAGGGGAGGAATAATTGCTAAATGTCTTTTTCTTCAATTTTGATTTACATTACTTCCTTAGCTGGAGAAGTACAGATGCATGTGTTTGCATGTCTGCCATCCTTGCTTTCAATTTCAGCTACCTGATGGATCATCAATTGTCCCCCAAAACCTAACTTATTATCAGATCAATATTCATTGCCTCTTTATCAGAACCATCTGAAATTCCCTGAGGAATACTTACCATTACAACTACTTGCTGAGTCAATAGAGAAATTCAGACCGTAAATTCTGATTTCCATTTCTGAGAAGACTGGCAAAAAGCATCAGTGAAACACCAGCAAAATATGTCACAAACCTAACATGTCACAAGTCAATCAAGATAAAACTCAAGCAAACTAAAGAACTCCCAGCACTGCTCACCAGCTTTCCCCTTGGCCTGTGTTGTTGTGCCAGTAGTAGGGGTGGAGGAGACAGAGGAGGAGGAGGTGGAGGTTGTAGCGGAGTCCTCGGAACCCAGGCTCCACACCGACTGTTCTCCATCTTCTGTCTCCACTGTACTGATGATCTCCAGTGTTCCAAACTCATTCATCTTAAACTGGGGAGGACACAAAGGTCAAGAAACATGTTGGTACATTAAGTGACAAATTTTATTTCACAGACCTCTTCAGATCTCATAAGACCTAGACCAGGATTCACAAATCTGGATTCTTCCCAGTATGGGATTTATTTGGGGAGTGTAGGAGTCATCCCAGTCTGCTGAATCTAGCTCAGAAGGTAGATTGTACTGGGATCAACACTGTGCCCTTTGCAGAAAATTACCTAATGTTACATCTTTAAAAGTAAAATGGTTTTAGTGTAATATGATACTTCATTTGTAAGACCATAAATGAAACTGTAATGTCTGTAAATGACTCAGCATTTCAACAAGAGAATTTTCACTGCCCTGATCATCATGTTGTATGCAGACTTCTTTGCTAGAATAAGATATCAGCTGGTACCTTGAGGTTACTCCCAGGTAAGGTTGCTATCCCATCCTTCCATTCCATGGCTGAGATGGGGTCAAAGTCACCTGGAGTAGCATCAGCTGATTTCTTCTCCTCACCAGCCTGTTCAACCTGCTGGACCTGGGCCTGCCCTGTTCCCCCATTGGTCACTGACTCGATGTGAGCCTGGGGCTGTGCCTTGGCCTGCTGTTGCTGTGTCTCCTGCTGTTGAGGCTGGACTTCCTGCTTTACCACCACCGCTGGCTGCTGCTGGGCTTGCTGTGTTTGTGAATACATTTATCATACTTGTGAAACAGTATAAACTGGCTTTTTGTCTGATGATAAATGAACATCATCAGTAACAAAACCAAATACAATATGATTATCTTGACCATATTTTTTCTAAAAGCGTATGCATTTTTTAAACTTTTCAAAATTCAAAAGGTGCTGCAAGTTTGTTGCCAAAGTTAGGGTGCATACTTTATTTTAGGTTATTAGACAGACGAACGGGAAAAGGACCACAAATAGAGCAAGGTGATGCTTCCATTATAGGAAGGCTGCGACTGCAACAATCTCCTTTTATGAGGAGAGTCTTTTTATAAGTATGAAAGAAGAGGAAACTGCGCTAAGTTTCAGGTACATTTCTTAAGGCTTAATGACCGCTACTACTCTTTGCCACACTGTGACATAGTGGAAAGGATGCAGCCCTAAATGTGACTGGCATTGTGAGGTAGCAGCAAGGATGCAGTCCCCAGTGCTACTCACCTGCTGCGGCTGCGCCTGTGGTTGAGCTGCAGCTGCAGGCTGTTGTACCTGCACCTGTGGCTGGGGAGGCTGCTGTATCTGCACCTGGACTGGCTGTGCCTGCACCTGCGCCAGCTGCACCTGCACCTGGGTCTGCTGCAGGTGGCCCTGCCCTTGAAGCAGCTGTGGCTGTGCCACCACCTTCTGTGGCTGGCTGACAACGGGAGCTGCAGACACTGCAATGCAGGAAACGTAACATGTTTTATAAGCTCCGGCAGTTTCTTTTTGGCGCTGTCACATGCACAAGTGGAACAAACATCATGAAAAGATATGGATATTGGTTGAGCTTTGCTAAAAATGTTTGCAAAGTACATTATGTAGAGACTTTCTTTCGGATATCTAGAAACACAGTTAGATGGCAGTAAAACATATCCGCAAAAAGTTGATGATCATAATGACTACTGTTTTATGCCTTTTGTTAAAAAGAAGAAGAAATTAAGTGGCGATAAAGATGCTAAGTGACAACGATGGTCTTTGGCATATAGTATCTATCTACTTTATATTGCATTCATTGGTTCTTTCTATTCATATCCATTCATCAGTGAGGAAGAATCAAAAAGCAACCTCGTACAATAACAAGCTGACAGAAATCTCTTGCAGCTGACAGAGTCGTGATGCTATAAGCCGTACCTTGCTGTGTTGCCACGGCAGGTTTTGTCTGCACCAGAGGTAACATGGCAGGAAGGGTGGTAACCGTGACAACAGCTGCCTTTGTAGTGAGAGGCTGGCTGATGATCTGTGGCTGCACCACTTGTGGGGACGACTTCAAGATGGCTGCAGTCTGTTGGGCGTCAGGGCTTAGAACTGTCCCTTTGAAGATAGGAAACCAAGCATGGTAAACATTTGAACTTGGACAGCTAGTTCATCTATCTCCCTTTGAAGTCATTATTCAGTGAACATGGAGCTTAAGAGATTGGAAAACTGTTAACAAAGAATAAATCAAATTGGTTTATCTGACACTGTTATAAACACAATTGACCTTTTATCTGGACATCTGTGCAACAGAAATAGACAATCTTTACTCCTTGTGAAAGCTAGACAAATCAAGCATAGCTAGAGACCATTGTCAAAAAAAAATTCCAATTTATCAATTGTCCTAGATAGGCAATGCCACAGACAATTAACTAGCAATATACATGAGTATAAAGAAGGGGTTGAACATCCACCTGCAAGTACTTTGTGATTGCAGAAAAACACAATTTACACTTTGGTAAGATAAAAGAATGAAGATGAAGATAAAAGAATACTGGCTCAGCACAATGAAAAAAAATATAAATAATTGCAGAAAGCAGAAACCACATATTCTAAGCCCTTTATAAAGGTGAGTACATAGGTTATGTAACTCTCCTACCTGGCCTGACCACCATGTTTGCAGGTTTCAGGTTGATGGGTTCCAGCTTGACTTTCTTGGGTGGGGAGGGCTGCAGTTCTCCCTGACTGGGGGGTGGGGGTGTATTGGTTGCCATGGTGACGGTATCACAGACACAACACCTTTAGATGAAGTCACCTGTAGGAAGAAATGAAATGGAAACTAAGGATCAAGTAACAATTTTTACTAGAAGAAACTAATTATTAAGTAATAACATTACCGTTCATAAAAAAAGACAACAAATTAATTTTGACTATCAGATTTTGAGTATGAATGCACTTTATCTAATTTCTTCAGAAAAAATATGGTTATAATTTTATAAACTTACATTGTAAGGCTTTGTTTTATTACAGGTAATTTTACACATCAAGCCTTCAACACAGTGCACCCATTCATTGTCATTGGCTGTGTCATATTAAGAAGTATCAGCATTCTAAAAGTAGTATTTCCAGGCTTTGTGAACTATAAAAAAATTGAAAGACGATTAAACACAGTGCGAGACACTTAAGGTTACAGCAAGAAATTGCAAGGGATCATAAATTCTTTGTCATTTATATCAACTAATGGACCACTTCATCCATTACAAGAGCATTAAGGTTTTTTTTCTCAACACCTAGAGAAACCCTACAGAATTGAAACATTGCTGAAAACAAATCTGACAGAAACCCAGCAGTGAACATTCCATTAGCATTCCTGGAGTTTGATTTCATGTTGAGATTTTAGGCATGTTGTTCTTGTGGAAAACAGCTTTATCTGTAGGATTTAGTATATAGACAATTGAGTTAGTTCAACATAACATAGCCTTATATTAGTTATAATAAGAGGAGAACCATGCTTGAATAATAATTGTACTTTGTACTATGTATAGATTGTGAAGGTCAGAAGTTCAATGATCAAAGTAATATGGATATCTTTGGCCATCTGGCATTATACATTATTAATGAAACAGTGCAAAGGACTGCCTTATATATATTCTTCATACGGCAACCATTCACAAGGTCAACTATTCCAAGAAATACAATATTATATCAGCAGAATAATTTCTATCTACTGTCTTCCAAAGTTAATTGTCAACAAATGCTTTTTGAAAAATCAACTTTCAGTCAGTTTTTTTTTATAGAAATTTGCTA
Source organism: Branchiostoma floridae x Branchiostoma belcheri (assembly GCA_019207045.1). Classification (NCBI taxonomy): domain Eukaryota; kingdom Metazoa; phylum Chordata; class Leptocardii; order Amphioxiformes; family Branchiostomatidae; genus Branchiostoma; species Branchiostoma floridae x Branchiostoma belcheri. Next base: position 10,147,747 of record CM033025.1, on the reverse strand, counting down.
GATTCTTCCAGTTAGAGTACAGTAAGCACAATGAGTAGATAAACCTCAAACAGTACTTTTAGTTGATGACTATATATGCAATGAACATAAAATCTTTGCCTGTGACCTAATGATTTTGTAGACAATGTCATCTACACATCACTTAAGTCAGAATCAGAGTATATGGAAAGAATTATTTTTTACTTTCAAACCTGAAGTGATAAGTATTTCTATAACTACTTCCAACAAATCTCTTCTACATCTGGGTTTACAGAATTGTGGTAATACTATTAACACCCAAAACTTAGCTACAAAAATTTGATCAACTTGTGTTCCCCCCTTCTTCAATTTTATATTTCTACAAATAGTTGCATAGAAGTAATGAAATGGTTGATAACACAGAAGGTTTCAATCTATATTTGTTTATTGTTATGTTCTGATTCTATCTGGTAGGATAGGTCACATGACCTTGCAAAATAAATGACACCTGAAATACCATTTGGGTTCTATTACTTCCCCAAGGAGGGCAATTATATGCTTATGCAGCAATCATATCAGTCCTTGGAAACATTTTGTTGACCTGTGTTATGCCTAGGTTACACATAGCCGACTTTGGCTCCCGAACACTAGCCGACTCTTAGCCGACCCAAGTCGGCAGTAGTTCGGGAGTAGTCGGACCAGTTTAGGCCACGCCTATTTTTTTAGCGCCGAACATGTCCCGAACATCTCCCGACCAGTAAATGACTTACTCCCGACTGTGTCCCAAATGCTAACTAATCTATCACCAACCATCCCGACCTCTAGCCGCTACTGCCGAATCACTCTTGACTGATCCCCAACCGATTGCCGACTCTTTCTCGACTTGAAATAGACATATTCAGCGATTTTCAAAAGAGAACTCATTTTCGTTTTTAATCAAGATTATCCTTTCTTCTATTTTGTTAACATCACCAAGAGATCACATTTGGATCACATATAGCTCCAGTGCAGCGTTTATGGTTCTTTTTGTTTTTGGCTGGATGTCGGTCGTGTGAAGTTCGGGGGTGATTCGTCTACGTCCTGGCAATAGTCTTTTTGCTTGGAAATGAGTTATCAGAGATTTGTCTACGGTCTTGGGGTGAATCATTGGTAAGTTGGAAACAAGCTGGGAGTAAATCAGCAATGTTTATGGCGTGGTTAAGATTTAATTTGACTGCTGACGTACTCCCGAACACCAACCGAACACTAGCCGACCGTGCCGAACACCAACCGATCACCAACCGACCCATTCCAGAGTTGCCGTTCAGAGCCGAATGTTTTGAACATTTCAAAACATTCGGATGGAGTAGCCGAACACCAGCCGACTCAACCGAACACCAGCCGAACGCCAGCCGACTCAGCCGAACGCCAGCCGACTACAGCCGACTAGCTCCAGAATCACTCCTAAACCATAGTCGGGAGAGAGTCGGGAGCCAAATTCGGCTATGTGTAACCTAGGCATTAGTCATAGCATTTGTGGCTGCAAATAGAGCTGAGAATATGAGAGGATCAAACATGTTAACATAGAACATTTTGAACACGTTGACAAAAGGGTTTCAAGTCTTTTTTTACACATAGCTTTCATACTTTTATGTTTCAAGTCTTTTTTACACATAGCTTTTATTCTTTTATATATTACCCGGTAAGTAGTTCAACCGTGGAGCTTGCTTGCACTGTTGCCGAGGAGGCCAATATGCCGAACGTCTGAAAATTGGCATTTTGAAACAAATTCCCTACTTGATTTTTGGTGCCTTGTCTGAAATTGTCCTTATGTAACCACCTTCAACTACAGAATGAAAAGCCTTTTCAAGACTACAGCCACAAAGACAAGTGTTATCAAAGGACCTTAATGTTGACTTTCCTATCAATTGTCTTTTAACTTCTACATGTATAATCTTAAACTAAAAAGAACACACCTATTTAATGAACATATAATTAATATATCATTTTCCTGCTTAACCTATATCTCGACTGATGATTTGAAAAACCCTGCAATGTTGAAAGTCAAACGATACTGTAAAGTGCACATTGGCCTTCTGTAATTACTAGGTGTGTCAAAGGTTAGCAAACACAGACTGTGGCTGTGTTGTGCCAGGGTTAAATCTGGCCAGAGGCATCATGGCAACTAGAAGAACAAGTCGTGATCAGATCAGAATGATTTAACATAATTTTGATGCAGACAAATGAAGTACAATTGTATTTAAAACAGAAGAAAACTGTGGCCTAAAATGTAAGGTACTATAATGCAGATGATTCAAACAACTTCTCCTCACATTACTTGTTTTTAGACCCTATTTTAACTTGAAGTCTTAAAAGTTGCAATAGTTTGAACGGTTGGCATAACGTCACTTCAGCAAACTTCACTTTTTTAGGTACATGTTGCCTGGTGTTATTCACTACGTTTCAGTGGCAAAGAGTGTCAAGTGGACCAAAGTATGATTTCAGAATTAGGTATATTTTCTGAAGACACATAGTATACCTCGCAATTACTCGCATGTAAGTTAAAATATGCTTTATTTCCTTAGCTAATTGTTACAGTCAAACTATGTAGAGTACAGCAATGGGTTCAAGTAACAAAATGAAACATTTCATTAATGTCATTCAACAGAATAAACCACCATGACCTAATTCTAATAGATGCTGTTCAAAATATGATATTTTCAAAGGAAATGTTGTAACATCTATGCTGCTGGTGACAGTACCTGTAATGCTAATCACAGCAACACAAGCATGTATGATACTGTAAATGCAGAAACTTTCGCGGTAGTTTAATGTTTGCGGTTTTCGCGGTGGCCGCTTCACCGCGAACTTAAAACCACCGCGAATATTTTCCATGGCAGTAAGAGACTACAGTGCATGGTACTACCGCAAACTTAAAACTTTTCCCGCTGTGCGAAATTAAATCCCCGCAAACTTACATACATTTACAGTATACTAGGATTTATTCTATGGAGGTAACATTACAACTTAAAACAACAATTCCTTTGTGACCACCTCCTTCCACAAATATTATATTTATCAATTTCGGGTTAACCATTTAGTCTGCTCTTGAATGGTCGATATTACCAAAAGTACTAGAACAAACTAATAACCTGAAAAAGATGGAATATAACAACAAAAATAAAATGAAAGTACAGGTAATCACTGTTCTTCAAAAACTATGATCTAGTGCGAGATGTACACAAAAATGTTGTTAAGTAAAACAATGACATACATGTGTAACTGCACTGGTATGCTGACCTTTTCTGATTCAGTGACTGACGTCAGAGTGTGCATATTGTGCGCATTATCAGCAGGGTACTGCCTATAGCTAGTTGATGTACATGTAGCATACGACCATACTGGACAAATTTTCAGCAGTCTGAAAAACTCACAAATCCAATGAAATATAACTGGTCTTGCTCAATCAAGCAGATATGGTGGATGGGGGCAAACATTCATTTTCTGCATGATTTCACATTTTGTTACCACGGAGGACATTGCAATGACTTACTTAATGGCCACCTATTGAAAGGCAATACATATCATGGGTCGTTTGGCCAGTAGTATAGATTCCAAGGTCTAACACTGTGTGCAGAACGTGAAAAACCTTTTCATTTACAGGTTTCTACTGGTATCTACAGCTTTACTTTTAACAGTCTGTATTTGAAGAATTTCACATGAAAACAGTCAGCAAAGTCACCTGGCAGCATTCTTACCTTATCTTCACATTTATTTTACACAAGTAAATGGTTTGTAATAATCATTGCCAAATAACAAGAAATTGAATACTCAACAGAATATTACATTTGAAAATTATCACACCAGTCTTTGAACAGTAAAACTGGTTTTGAAGACGTAACTTCACCTTTCCACAATGATTTGATGCAATCAGTACTTAAGATTTGTCTCCCTCTGCAAGAATAGCAAGGGTGTTACAGAGAGGTGACTTGGAATGAAAACCCTTTATTGAACCTCTTTTCTTCAAACCATCTTCCAAGGTTTCTCCAAAAATATAGTTCTGTATAAAAAACATTCACTTGAACATCAGGCCTGCTATTCAAATTCTGAGATACTACTTTAAGAAAATTAGTGGGAACAAAAATTGCACTATTGTTGCATAGACAATGCCTGTATTACATGTAACACCACACCCAAGTCAACATGGTATGTTTTAGCAGACAATTAAAAGCAAAAAAAAATACCATGAGAATAAAAACAAGATTGAACATTAAACATACTGTCTTTTACAAAAGCAACATTCAACTTTTTTTCTACCATAAAAAAGGTAAAAGCGATATTGGTCTGGGCTGATCGTTTTATACCCAGGTTCAAGGTAAGGATATGCCAGTCAACATAAATGTCTGCACAGGAGGAACAATTTTCATAGAATAGGGAAGCAGACTGGTGAATTAAACAGCAGCAACAAGCAATACTTACGTAACATTAAGCTGTACTAATTACTTGGTAATTTTAGCCCCTTTTTTATCATTGGAACCTTGAATTAACTAGACCTCTATTGACCTATAGTCTGACCCGATATTTTGAGTCGCAACACCTCAACAGTGTAAAATGTTCTCACGGTGCAAACAAAGTTTTCCATGTGCCATTATACCTCAAACTAAATGTTGAAGTTGAATGGTATTAAAAAAATAATGCTCTGTAACTATGTCAAAAGTATTTTCACACAGTTTATAACTAACAACAACTTGCAAATGTGACACACCCTAAAACATTAATACTGATGGTAGCACGGGCACAATATGGTTCAAGGGGACAAAGCTGTGGCATTGTGTGAAGTGGTTTGCACCTGTTGGTCAGAACAATTGTCTCCTCACAGCTATTTCACAATGAGTTTAAACAATAATGTGCTCATACCTAGGTTCTGTAAAAAAAAACAGGCTGAATCCCTAACCAAGCCCTAATTTCTATTACATTTTTTGTGTGTACACGTCTTAATTAAGTTATATTTTGTTTCTAATTGATACTTTATTCCTTTGTTACTTGTGTATTTTGTTTGTTTTGGGGAGACAACATGCAGAGGTGAGCAATCACCTGTTTTATCTCCATCACTCCATTGTGATCTATGGTAAAGCTTAAAAAATAATAAATAAATAAAATAAAAAATAGCACTGTATATGTATGTAGTCACCAGAAGTAAGAAAAAAACAACTACCAAAACCAAGAAGGTTATAGGCTTCACTGTTCTGTTGTTATAACTCACTGCTGCATGTTTGGTATAAATAATACAACATGTACATTTTGATCTTGCTACATTGCATACATTTTCTTTCCTCTACTCTACTCTTCTCCATTCTACTCTAAAATACATGCATGAAGAAAGAAGACATACTCTTAACTTAGGTTTTCTGTCAATTAATGTAGGAATAGAAATTAGATGGACTTGGACTATGTTGTTGTTTTTACAGCAGCTAGAACATCAAAAACACTTGATTCAGAGAAGGGTGCATGGCAATAACAAGTGCATTTATCCTACAAACAGCATGAAAACTGATATACCATTAATAGCTAGTGCTCAAAATACTTTTTTCAGCCAGTTTGCCCCGGCAGCAACCTGAGTCAAAAGACAGGTTGTGCCATCAACATGTCTGGCTGCCCCACTTCCAAGTTATTACTTTCTTCAAATCAGCTACTTATCCATTATCTTATGCTTGGTCTTATCAAGAAATGAATACAAAAGCTTTTGCACTGCCACGTAGGTGTGGGGAAAAGCGGTGTTCCAAATGCAAAATTTCAGGTTGCGCGCTGTGCTACCTGGGTTTAAAATCAAGTTGCGTCAAGCAAAATGTGCAAGTGCATTTGCAAGTGTGCAAGTGGGTTTTTCAAGCACTGGATTATCACTGTCAGACATAAGGGTCATTATACATGTGTTTACATACAAGTTTAGAACATGAATACAAGTTTAGAATCAATCTTTCACTACAAAAATCAAGGCCAAACCAACCATTATCCGCATTCTTTGAAGATTTTTTTCCCAAATTACCATGGAGGATTTTTTACCTGGCTGGCATGAAAGGAAGCCATTTTCGTCAGCCAGTCAGTACTCTGACTCAGGAGAGTAACAAAAAGTGTTATTTTAATCTACTGGAAGGGATATGTAAAACGTTTATTTGGGAATATCACTGCTGTTAGTTTAGAACACCACCATTTCCTATGTACTGTTGTTTCCAAAATAGACTCAGAAAAATCAATGACTGCACTTTCATCTTGGGTATTTGTTAGGTTTGGCAAAATATTATTGCTTTATAAGGCATCATAAGATCATACATCTTATTGACCTTTGAACTTTCACTGCTATTTAAAAATACTTTAGAAAGTGCACCATGGAAAAGTTGACTTATTAAAATGTTTGTGTAAGCAGGGAGAAAATCTAAGTTCTAGAAAAAATATCGGCAGTGTATAAACTTTCACCTTCATAAGAATTCAAAACCCAAAAGAACAATGCAGGAGAATTCAAATACCAACCTGAGAATATGTTTTTCTGAGACAAAAAAATAATCCTGGACCCCCCGTTCACACTCAAAAAATCAAGCGGCTTGCACGTTGAAGCCGCTTGAACGCGCAAGCCGCTTGAAAAAAATTACGTTCACACTCATTTCAGACAATCAGATTAATCGTACGCAATCCAAGCCGATTGCAATTTCGTACCTAGACCTCGGGTACTTTTTTTACAACATTGTTTTTAGGTTTTCTCAAACTCACTCTTAATAGTCTTATATCATGATTCAAAGAGAGATCTGTTCAAAGATACACTTGTTTTTTTGTGATTTTTTTTTAGCTTGCTGTGTTTCCTCTCTCCTCAAGAGCGTGATAAAAAAAGCTTTGTTTGCTTCCCATTCCACTTGTCTTGACCCTACAGCGTTTTTTTCTTTCTTTCCAGACAATTATCATTAGGCACAAAAATTAGTAACGTGAGCAAACCTGTCAGTGTGGCGTGTGTTCCTGCTCCCGATACCTGGATATATAACCTCCAACAGGGGGCAAATCGGAAATTTACATAGAATCTATCCACTTTGCGTTCACACTCGTGGTTTGAGCTAATCGGCTTGTTCACAAGTGTCTCAAACTACTTCTCAGGGAAGGATTGAAAACGAGCCGGATCTGTGAAAATCCAAGCCGCTTGGAGCGTTCAGACTCAAGAAAACGATCTGGATCCTTGCAATTCAAGCGGCTTGCACGTTTAAGCCGCTTCATTTTTTTGAGTGTGAACGTAGTTCCCTGTTCATTTCCCACACATTTCAAAGGGAAAGATAGAATTCCCCATTGTCAACAATTGTTCTCACTTTAAGCACTTTCAAAATCCAACTCTTTCTCAAGGGGAACAAGCCAACCGATATCTACAAACATGTTTAAAAGAAATTTTTGAAACAAGAAAAATTTTGCCCATTGTATCAGAACCTGTCTCACCGCAAAAAGCCCTTTAAATTTCAAACATAAACTGCACTAGCGCTTGTTTTGTGCATTATATATTTGATGTTGCTCAGTGCAGCTTCAAGCAACTTGATTCAACTTTAAAACGTTTTAAACAAGTTAACAAAAAAACATCAAGTCATTCAAAATTGAGGAAAAGAAATAAGAGAGTTGTTTGAAAGCTGCACGCCCTCCTATGTTCATCAGGTGAATGGTTTCTCCCTAAAGACCCTTCACCTTTTATGCAAATGATGGCCCAAATTATATCCTAACCAGCCCTTGGGGGTCTGCTCAGTACACAAACTACTTTTTGCAGGTTGACTTATTTCAAATGGATCTTATAATGAAAATGTTCATTTCTTCTGAAAACAAGCAGAATTCTACATTTGCTTCATTTTCTTTTCTCTAGACAATACTTTACTGACCCACAGAAAAAGAAAACCTTGTGCAAACATGAGTTATGTTAGTAGTGTCTAGGGACCAAAATGTGTTGACCAAAGTTGACCTGATCTGCTTTCCATTCATTCTTTCTTCTTCCACCTTTACGGGTCTGCACGTACAGTACGGCAAAAAATCTAACTAACTTGACTCATTGGCTTCTTCTTTATTTTCCCCCATGTTTTGATGGGATTGGAATGTTTAGAACCTCTTTTTTTCGCGCTGCAAAAACGTGGCATCGAGCTGAAACACAATCTGCACCCCCAAAAATGGCGACACGAACACTGCGGGCAAAAACAGCACTGCGTGGCGCAAAACTTCCGGTAAAACTCGAGAATTCCAACGGTCAAACCGGTCCAAACCTCCAAAATCTCAATGTTGTGAGCATTCGCTAGCATTTAGTTACATATCTGGATGTCTGATCGGTGTAAAACGAGCGTAAATTGCGACTTTCTTGCTTACGAAGTGTGTCCTCGTGCAAGTTTGGGGGATGGGCATTCAAACCTCCATTTCCTCTCAACACGGAAAACACACCAGCAATCGGAGAAAGCGAGAAAAACATTAATTAGCGGACTAATAGACAGACTACTATACCCTAGACTCTTAGTCTAAGAACTTTTCGACGTGTTGAGCGCAAAATTAGAAGGTCAAGTGATACTTACTATAAGAAAATGGCACTTTTTTCCATGTACGTCACTCAAAAGTCGAAGCGAAAGAAAATGTTCGTCAACGCTAGAGAAACAACATTACCATCGGAAAAACGTACAAATTTTCGACTATTTATCGGGTAAAGCTCTCTGACAACTGAATAAAAGTTAAGAACAAATACTTGTCTTACGTTCTACATGCTTTCTGAATGGGCAAATTTTAGTTTCTGTTCCAGAAATAAGGAAAAAGTAAGATTTTCTCACCAGTTTTTCCCAAGCGCCATTAGAGCCACATTCGAGATGAAGGTCCGTAGAACGCATGCTCAATAGGCTCTTCCATCAACATTTCTCCCTCCCGCATGGAATTTGATACGATGCTCTGGCGTCAGTCCTTGGCACTAATGGTAATACCAACATCACTGAAACATAATGTGCCTGCTTCTTATATGCTGATGTAGAAAGCTAAATCATCAATAAATCAACTAGATTCTAGGACAGTAATCTTGAGACGGACCAACCATTTTGATTATGTAGAAAATTAAGGCCGTTCATTTGAGCAAGGAGGTTTAAAAAAAAGTAACGTTATATATAAAAAACACAAAAGCCTTGAAAAAGAAAAGCTGGCTGCAACTTGAATTGCTAATTTGCTTCTTTTTTTTTTTGCTTTTTAGTTAGTTCTTCCTTATAACCTCAATTATAATATTCATCTCCATGCAAGTTATCAGTTAGGTCTTAGGCGACTAATCATGATCTGGCGACAGCTAAGGCGTATGTAGATCTATGTAGTATGCACGGTTCCTTGCCAATAAAACAACCGGCTCGGCGTAGTTAAAGTTGTGGATGTGTGGCACTGCAAAATAGATCATAAGTGTAGCCACGAACACAACTTCCACTTAATTTCGCTCGATCAAAGTTAGCAAACAATGATACGGCAGGGAGAAATGCCAGCAAGTCGGGGAGCATCCGGGTCAGTGCGGTTTGATTTGTGGAGCATCATTCTTGTGTGGACTAATGAAAGATTCGATCACTGTATGGATACACTGCGTCTCATACATGGTTTAACACCGATGCATCTAAGAAACATAATGTTACATTTCTTCTGGTTGATGACGTCTGCAGCCACTGCGTAAAAATCAATTACTATTCCGATGCATACAATACCATACAATGCATATTGAGGTATCAAGTAGATTGTCATTACTTCTCTGGAAAACGCGGCACCCATGGCCACAGTTTGAACACAATGGCGCTACATCACTGTCCTCAATATTCTTTGACGTTAAGCGTTGGTCAGTCAATAAACCAACCGGCTAATCTGCGTATTTGTAGAAATATATATATAATGGCCATTAGATCATATTTCAGATTGTGATTATACTGTGGTTCCTTTGGTTCTCCCTAAGCCTCAATTGTTCCACTTGGCGAGTTGGTGTGCTAAATATGTATTGTTACATTCCGACGTCTCTGAATCGCCATTTTGTAAGTTATTCCGAAATCGCTGATGGTTTTCCATTAGGTTTTCTTTTCGAGGATTCCACGTTGACCTATGTCTAAAGACAAAAACTGTCATCGAGTTAAAAATAGAACAAAGCAATACGATTTGATAAAGCATATCATATCATCACGGAACAGATTTATGGGGCTGGTACTTAAGATTCAGTTCACATCTCGGGAACGACGACCAGTATCTTCGGACTTAATTGGTGGGCGACAAACTGCTTTTACGGAAAGGCTTGCGTAACCGTACGTGTGTTAGAAGGGACTGTCATTTTCAAGAAGCGATAGCAAAGAAACGATACGTACGTTTATCTTTATCTCACAATACCAATTTTTCTTCAAATATGCAATTTCATTTTCCTTTAACCATAAGAGCTTTAGGCGTGAAAGAAAATTGAAAGCAAAGACATTCAGAAGACACGTCATGATAATGAGATTAATGACCATGATTGGTAGAAATGTAGATCTGTACACATAATTATGTTAATGTTATGTGATGCTTTTGTGTTACAAAGTTTATCTTTACTTAATATACATCGCAGAAGGTGTGTGAAGTTTTTTTTAAGCTGGAGCAAAATGGCTTTTAGTATAAATCTAGGGAATGATCGTTGGGAACAGGAGAAGTAACGCTCCGTATTTTTGCAAGGCAATGGGAACCGTTGAATAGTGTAAAGAAACCGAAGATTTGAAGTAGCCACAGCAATCTTGCATCTATATCTATCTAATACAAGTATTATAACGGCGGCATCTGGGGAATGTTGACAATTACAACGCCGAAACGTCCCTGCATACGGTGGAGTTTTCGTTCAGTCCGTTTTGCTTTTACGTGTTGTCAACATTGATGTCATTGATGCTGAAAATAATCATACCGGCCCATGTCTCATAACACTGACGGGGGTAAAACACAGAACGTAACTCCAAGTTTACAGTATGCTTTTGGTAGTTTATTGGAAGATCGGTATGTAAACAGTAGATAGTGATACATCAACAACACGTATGATATTTCACTCTGGTCATCTCTTTGTTTGTACAGTTCCACGCCTGATTAAGGCCAGACCGCTACCGTGTAGCTCACCACAGTTGGTTTAGCCAGGAGGCTCCCCTGATTCAACATCTGTAACGTATTAGTCCTGAATGGACAGAGTTTTCATCATCACCTGACAAAAGCTTCGTCTACAACCTTACGATCTCTCACATTTTGTAAGAGGAAAACTTTTAGCTGATGCATTTTTCTTTGTTTGCCATCACAGGTGCCACTTGCATCGAAACGGTGAAACCATCTATATGTGGCATGCTCAAAACGTTGAAGAAAATACTTTTGTAATGTATCAAAGCGTACAAAAAAAAAAGACAACAAATTTATTGGGGTCGGTTTACACATACACGCGGGGCCTGGGGCCTGCCATAAAAAAGGTCGATAACCCGGAATCTAACAACTTTTATCGATTGCATGTCTACGGTGAAATTATCACTGTGATCTTTTGTTATTCATATATATTATGTTAGCGTTAGTTGAACACACGGAAGTCTCCAAACCAAAACTGCGCACATCTAAGTTTTATGAAACTATCTAAATAAAGGCTTGCGGTAACCAAGGAGGTTTTTAAACCTGTGTTTTTAAACCTCCTTGCGGTAACGAATACGAAATCATCATAACGACACCAGCAGATGTGATTTACATGGACTAAGGAGCGGGTGTGAATTCTTGTTCAGTTTTGTTGTCGTTCACCATTAGATAACCTCCTGGATTGAACTTGTGGCATGGTGAACTGGATTCAACTTGACCAGTCTGCCTTGGGGTGTGTCAACACCGTCACACAACTGGTCAGGTGCTAAAGCAGATGCCAAAATCAGCGTTTAATTGAAGTTATGGCATAACCAGCTTGTGCCACGAGCATTTGCACCAAAGTTCATGGCCGTATATACGTATATGAAGTTATTCACAGCTAGTAGCACTAAGTATTCGGCAAGAAGCACTCCACGCAGATATGCCTAGAACTGCAGCTGCGATCACTCGACTGTATACATGTAATGTTCGTGCGGAGGGAGGGCACACAATAAACCAACTGCGTCATTGCATTTTTTCCCACTAGAAAACCACTGTTAGCTTTTCACAAGAAGGAGTTCTAAGCGATTGAATAAATGAAAAAAACAACAACAACGGTTAACATCAACAAGTCCGTCAACTGAAGTTATAAAACGACAATTACTTTCCTCAAGAAATTAAATATAAACAGGGGTAACAAACATAATTTTCTACCATTGTTTTTGTTCAAGTGTACACTTTTGTTTGGTTTCAAAATATTACGAAATGACTAAAAGCTATTTTCACGTACGGTTGATTAAATTCATCAAATTGCGTGTCATGTCTAATCCCAATGATGAAAGAAACTCATGAAAAATCCATGAAGATAAATTCTGTCCCAGGAGGCGCTGCGTTGTCCCATGACGTCATGGTATGCTAATTACCCAGAGTGCCATGTTTATATTTTGATTCAGTCCGGCAGACTTGCGAGCACATATTCCCGGGATAAGGTAAGCATTTCAGCTCGATTTTCTCGGCAAATTGGCTTAAAACTTCTCAGATGCTACCCACGTCAGGAGCAATATTTGTTCAGGCATCGAGGCGTGCTGTTACGGCGTGGTGCGTGGAATATTTGGGTAATTTTCTGTGTGATGTTTTGACGGGACCAGTTCCCGTGCAAGATGTTTCTGCGTCTGGTCAGCTGGTCTGGTGTTTACATCCTTAGAAAATGGCGGCGGTAGAATCATGAAAAGGTACACATGCTTGTTATCTATGGCGCATCTGGAGAAATGTCCCTTTAACAAGTGTCTCCGTTTCTGGAGCAAGATTGACAAAAGAAGATTTATCCTGTTCTTCTAGTTGAACGAGGTCAGAGAGATATATAAACAGCCCCCCTCCCCCTTACCGATATCTCTGCTCTTGCGTCATACCTTTTTTTAAAGGAACGCGCACTTCTTTTGCACGGGAAAAACAGCACAGGCGTTGTTACCATTTTATAACAGAGTTAAGAAAGACTACTAAACATTTAATAACGAACACGAAATAACAAGCAACAAATTATGTCACGCTTTAATTGTCATGAAGTGTGAATTTTCACAGGGGACTTCAAAAGTGCACCGTCGTAGCCCATCCTTTTCAATTCTTTGTGCTTTTGAGCTTCAAAGTTGTTTGATTCACGTTTCTAAAAATGCCATTTTTCACATTTTGTGTTCTGTCCAACTATCAGTATCAGAATTTATATGCTATACTGTGTAATATGGTCAGATCCAGGTCAGTAATATTGCCTCTCTTGTTGTTTTGTGTCAACATTCCACTGAAAGATGATGATGCTCAGTGAAAACATCCAGTCACCCTACAGAACATGTGATCTGCTCCTCGTATCATCATCCTGTTTTGTGTCAGTGAAGTTCAGCTCCATTTGCTGAAGGGCAGGTGATAGCAACCCTTTATTCAAGAGATGGCCCTCAGGTTCCTAAAGTGCACAGTGATGGCTTCGCTTCTCTGTCATTATGCCTGATGAAGTCTAATATGCAAAGCGCTCTTGTCAAATGGCTAGATTTAAAACTATATAATGTCGTGGTTTAGTTGTCAAAAAATATCTTTCCGGCACTGGTGATTTTGTTGGTCATTGTTGATCACCCTGTCATACATTGTAGTTTCTTCTTATTTGCATAAGGTTATAATCCAACACAATTTAGCTACTTTTACTTGGAAATGAGTCAAATGCCAAAGGACCATCATTTTTTGACACCCAATGTGTTGATTACAAGATGAATGAATAAATTGACAATTCGATTGTGCTTAATGTAATTTGTAAACAAGGAGCTTTCATCATTTTTTTAAACTAATTTGATCGTAGTCAAATAAAACACCTAATGTTACATACATTTAACATAGCTGTGTTAGTTATTTGAAATCATGTGTAAATCTGGGGTCACAACAAGGTGTTAACTTTTTAATTGAAGATCAAAGGTGTCAAAAGATTCAATTGATTAAATCCAATTGACACCAATATACAATACTGGTCAACAGAATTGGGTAGTTTAAAATCATCAATCATCAAAGTAACATTACATGTACAAGTGTTAGCTTTAAAATGGTGTATGATTTTATGGCTGTCAATCTCTAATCTGTTACATGCTTACCAGGAACATGAAATATGCATCATGTCCTAATTGAAGGGTTATTGATTTTTTTTCCAGTGGTACCTGTTTGATGTTATTTTATGGTCAGTGAGTTTTGTAAAGTACACGTATGTAAGAAAATTAGGGGAAGTAACTTTGACTGATGGATTTATATGGGTTGAAATGCTTCTTGGAATAAGTTATTATACATAACGTTAATATATACAATCTATGCCAGACGCAGACACAGCAGACATGTGTTTCCAATGTTTTGCTGCACCAGCTGTACTACAAAATAATTTTATCCAAAAGCACCAAAAACCTCCTTTCCCATCACGCCATGAAGTCCCCAAGAAAATAGGTTAACTCTTATTAAGTTAGACTTGTTATTGTTGTTTCACAAAGTACATGAGAAAGCATATTGTAAAATTTAATGTTTATTTCCCAATACGGTAGATTTTATGCATCATCAATGGATTGTGGTCTTTTACTGATTACAAACCCTTAGGCTATATATAGTTGAACCAGGTATGTTTTTAATGAGCGCTCATTGATTCATTCATTCAATGATATGAAGTCTTCTGATAGACATGTTTTTTCCTACATACCTATTCTATATTTTTGTAGTTTCAAATGCTGTTATTCTTTTTTTGCTCCTTCAGGAAATCTAGGATACTACGTGTACATTCAAACAATCCGTCAGCTGACATGGGTGTCTTCACTATACCTGGGCAGTAGGGGCTCATTGCAGGCCGCACCTGTTTCTGACTACTTACAACCTGTGTTCTGATTGACTATAGCCACCAATATTGGTAAATCATTACCAAGTGTTCTTTAGTCTCTCCTGATTTTGAAGGTCTGAGTGCCTTGTAAATTGATGCACTCATATGCTAGAGATCTTATTCCGAAGTCTTAGCCAATCAGAAACAGCCAAACTTGACATCATCTTGCCCCATCCTGCACATCCCTCAACCAATCAGTGGCCAGAATGGGAGGGGCAGTGAGTGCAGGAGAAGACAATGAAGAGCTGGTCGACAATCTAAAGGAGGCAGACTACATCAAAACCAAGAAGGTTGAAGAGGTCTTTCGGGCAATCGACCGAGGGGACTACTACTTAGAAGAACACAGAGATAATGCATACAAGGACTTGGCATGGAAACATGGGAACATACACTTATCTGCACCATGTATATACTCGGAGGTCATGGAATCACTGAAGTTAAAGCCCAACCTCTCCTTTCTGAACCTGGGGTGTGGAACTGGCTACCTCAGCACCATGGTGGGATTGATATTGGGTAGGTACCCTGTTCTCCATGTACCTGTGTAGCGTATAGTGGTGAGTTAATGCAATATGAAAACATTTTGAAAACAAGTAGAGAAAATGGAAATGAAGTTTGAATTACATGTATCATAAAATTTAGTGTGCAACAGAAAAAGGATTTTTAGAAAATGTCAGAAATTCTCAGAATCCTTTCTTTACAAAACATCTGTACCTGGATTCTCCTTTAAACTGATCATTTCTGGCCTGTACTTCCCCACAGCTTACTCGGTATCTCTGGTAAAATCATAGTGGCAGTGACAGTTTCTTAAAGAAGAATTATCCTTGAGGTGTAAAAAGTTGTAAGTGATTTTGACATCCCAATTCATACGCAATCAATGTGTAGCAGTTTTCCCCTGATCTTACATATCGGTTTGTATGCCACGTACGCTCCCACCAGGAATCCAGCCAATGACGTCAACATTCACATTTTATTAGCGCTGTGATTCCTTCAGACCACTCAAGTGCTTAGCAAATGATTGTGATGAAGCCAAGTCTATGGTAACACCTGTTTCTGTATGGATCATATGTGAGGGAGTGCTGACGACAGGACCAAATTGCACTGAAATGGTGCTGACCTTCACTGTACCTCTAAGTCTAATCACAATGCGAAGGCATTTTACATTGTGCCAGTGGGATGCCTGATCTGTTACCACCACTCAGTGTTGTCATGGCGCAGTGTGTGCGTCATGTACCATACTGCTGCTGGCTTTGTAGGTCAAGATGTAACATTTCTGGGTGCAAGGACAATGCACATTTTTACAATCTTCTAGAATCGCAGAATTTTTGTAATACAATATATACATGTATGTAATTTTTGTTACATCATCTAAAATTGTAAAAGCTAACTACTGGTTTGCAGCTCATCTGTGGAGAAAATTGATTCAATTTGTTATTGCAGAAGTCATCAGGGAGGTGTTGATTAATGTAATCATTATGCAAGCCAAGTTGCTTGACAGGAACACTGTTCTCTCTGAGTTTCAATTGACCAGATTTTACAAATGTACATTGTACTGCCATCTCTCTTTCAAACTACCGGTAAATTTGTTTAATTTGTCATATTTTGTTAGGTAATGGCAATGGTGAAAAGGCATTGGCATAAAAAACTTGGTCAAGTGCCAACTGAATTTTTTTCAAAAAAAATAATCACAGTTCCAATCCATACATCAAGGTATAAGAGGTAAGTGAAAAGGTACACTCTGTTTTTTATATATTTTCAGTTATGCTTTTCATACCATTTATCTGTCTCAGGCCCGTTTGGCATCAACCACGGGGTGGAGATCCACCAGGATGTGGTGGAGTATGCCAAGCAGAAGCTGTCCTGGTTCATGAAGAACGCTGAGGTGTTTGATGACTACGAGTTCTGTGAGCCCAGATTTGTTATTGGCAACTGCCTTCTGCTTCCCTCTGGTAAGTACAGTCTTTTTTATTTGCTTTATTTTCTTTTTGATTCCCATATAGCCTGTAAGATTATTAAAAGTCTTCAAGAGCTACAACATACAATAAGAACATGGTCTGTATATTGCATAACAGAAAAACCTAGATAGAATGTATTCGTAAAACTATTGACAAGCTGACAGACTAGAGGTTGGAGATTAATACTAATAGTAGATGGGTTTTGCGAAGTACTGTCAACATTTTTTGCAAGTTTGTAAGTTTGTACACAATATGTAGCACTTTAAAACTTAAACTTGTGCAATTTAGAGCTTGCTATTATGGGCTTAGTCGCAAGGTCTTTGCCACTGAATTCCTAGTGCTCTTCTTGTATTTGTACTGGTGTTAATGTCACATGATTGAAAAGTTTCCCCCAAGTGTGTATACCGGTGACATGTTTATTTGATTATTCAGGGTGTAAGACATACGACCGTGTGTACTGTGGAGCTGCCTGCCCACCAGAACATGAGAACTACATGAAGAACCTGCTGAAGATAGGGGGAATCCTCGTCATGCCATTTGAGGACCAAGTAAGTTCCATTTCTGTAGAACTTGAGTGTGTAGTGTGCCTTGAACCTTGAACAGTGACATCAGGTGTTGTGTAATCCACTTGAAGTGTCATGTCTGCTTGTTCTTGTCAGCTATAGCACAGTATTGATTTTCTATTCCAGTTTTATTCGGTCAATTGATATTGTGGGAATAATCCCCAATAAATAACCACAAGTTGGATTCTGAAGTCAATTCTACTCAATTAACAAGTGTTTTGCCTGTCCAGGATAGAATGATATTAGGCTTATCATTTTGTCCTACCTTGCAGTTACAGCAAATCACACGCACAGGACAGAACAGCTGGGAGACCAAGAACATCCTGCCAGTATCTTTTGCACCGTTGGTTCTGCCACAGAAATCAGATGCACCCCAAGTGGAGCTACGTATGTTCAGTATTCTCCTTTTTGGGGGGCGACACAAAAATGCGAGACTTAGTTCACTGAGTAAATTTCCCCTTTTACTATTTAGTGAGATGAAATGCAAGACTTTTGTTTTATTAGGTCAGCGAGAACATGAGACATCAGACAATAATGCCTTTTTAGTATCAGAGTTGAACATATTCATAGAAAGTCACGTAATTGTATTATATATTTGATATAACAAATATTATGTTTAACATTATTTGTAATTAGTGCTGCTGTCTAATAGACATGAATCCTAGATGGATGTTGCGTTTTCTATCCAGAACATCATGCGTGTCGGACATTTGTTCACGACGTCCTGATCCCCTATAACATGTCCTACAGCTGACTGCTCCTGCCGCACACTCCAAGACTTGTGTCGCATCTCCATTCGGCGAATCCTCCGCGCTAACGTCAAGGCGGAAAAGCTGAAGGAGGGCGTGTCCTCGACCCGCCCCAAGCGAAAACGTAAGCGCCGGAACAGGTACCACCGCCGTAACCACGTGAGGGACCACGAGTCGGACGGTCCTCCCAACCATGTCAGAAAGGAAGACAGTGAAGAGAGTGAGAAGGAGATGGAGGAGGAGGCGGAGAAACCCAGGAGGAATCCGCTCCGGGAGAGGATCGAACTCTTACCCCTTCCTCCTGCACTAAAACAGTACCTAATGTACTATAGAACCAAGTAAACGTAAGCACTGACCTTAGACTTAAGTATATTTATATATCTGATGTTAGACAAGAAACAGCTATCATAATGTATTTACGCATCATTTTTTTTGTTCCATTACTTATCCTATGAGTAAAAAGCTCTTTATTCTGTCCTTTAGCATATTAGACTTTAGCTTTGATACTATCCAACCAGTAGACTGCATCCTTGCAGAAATTAGTTATCACAGATCATGTTAAGCCAAGGATATTTTTAGCCACTCTGTTCAATATCTTGTTTTCCCAAATCATCTTAGCTGTAAATACTAAGCTTAGCTTATAATTAGTTGCAAAATATTAAGAGTAGGCATGGAAACTGTTGTCCAGGGGAAGGAACACTTGCTTTAAACCCTTCCGAAGTTTTGGCTGAAAGTATCACACCATAAGAGAGCATTATAGGTATCTTGTAATGTTAAAAAAACACAACTAGAAAACCTCAGGGGTGGAAAATAGCAGCAAACAGGTGATATCAGAAGAACACAAAGCACAACTGTTACAAAGAATGCTTGAAAGTTCCTGACTATATTTGTGACTGTCCATATAAATCACTAGGCTGTGAGTGAACAGTCTTACTCGAGACGGTTCCTCCATTGCTTACATTGTTTACCAGTACTGGTGGTACCTGGTGAAGCTTGTAAATTGTACAAACATGTTTTGAATGCAAAATTCAACATTGATTACTTTCCGTCATTACAACATTACTCAATGAACACGGCTGTTTGTACAAAATAAACACCCTTCTGATGCAATTGAATATTTAATGTACGAAATCATACATCCATACATACTTCCTCTCATAATCAAGTTTATTTCTGCCGGTGATGTCATAGTAAACATGCCACATGTTCAACCTTTTTTCGCCAGCAGTGATATTAAGTTCTGAACTGGCTGCCGGTGATAGCATCACGGTTTGAACAAGAAGTATGATTTGTGAGGTTAGATGGTCAATAACATGGGTGTATATTTTGTACAAAGATCTGCATCTATGGAAAAATACTTATGATGGTTGCCTTTCACCAGGAACTGTTGTATTTTAGTGTCTGACTGACAGGTTGACACTTGAAGCCTGTGCACCAATACCTGAGTGATGTTCTCAATCTCATTACCAAGTCCTGCGTATCTCATGAGAGGTGCCTTAACACCAACTGTATGTAGATCACATTCACATCTGAAGTATGATTTACAACATCAACACTACTGGTTTCTGTCAAGAGCAGAGCTTGCATGTACTTCAATATTACTGTGGTGTACATGTTACGCACATGTAGTTTATCACATTCAAGAGGATATATTGTTAACAGTGCATACACACTATCAATGAACAGTCAAGTACTAGTAACACTCTGGTGCATTAAATTTTAGTCACTAATTTAGGACAGTCTGGCAATGATTACTTGTAATTTTTGCAAATTGTACAAATCATTGTCTCTTTCAATTTATCCTCAAGGTCACAATCATGCATGCTGCTAGCTAATGCTGTTTTATGTATTCTTAAAATATCATATTTAGAGCTTTCCAAGGCTGTTAACATTCCACACTATTACTACCCTTGTTTTGTGATGCAATAATTATCCAAGTGTTGAGCCCTGATGTTTGATGTATGTTTGTTATGGAAATATTGCAGTGATGTTTCTGTGTTCTCAATGAACACTTGAACTTGTTGCCTTTTGAATAGTCATGTTTGGTTGAAACTTGAAAAGCTTCATTTAGCTTAAAAATTGATAGGTTACAAAGGACACATTTTCTTTTGAAATGCATTTGTATCTGTAACGTGAAAGAGTTAGTAGTATTTTTTCTAGTTTTGTTTGCTGTTGTTTTTGAGTTTTTGTTAGGTAAACATAAAATTGTCCATGTGTTATAGTATCTTCTCGCTCAACTTTGACTGCACCAAATCAAACCACTGGTATGACTATGGTGGTTCAAACACAAGTGATCTATAAAGGCTACCCCACCAGACCTTTCTGTTTGGGGTAGGCTCATGCACATACCAAGATTCAGCTGAAATGGTAGTTTTGTAGAAAGTGCAAAAGTCTAGGTGGAATATTGTACTGAGTTTGAGTCATGGCTTCATGTGTAAACTGCAGTGATGGGAGCAAAATTCTAAGGCTGAACTCTAATCATTATGATGATGTCGAATGTTTGATGGTAAAATGACAACTGGGATTGATATGTTGTCTCTGCATGGATGAGTTCGTCCCATTGCACAACAGTATGTGCATGTGCTCAGAGTCTGAACTATTGCATTTAGGTGTCTAGATATATGCCAAATGTTGGGGAGAAATCTACAGGAGTTATATATTACTGTAGGTGTTTGTTGCGATGTATGCTACCACCAAGGAACTTGTATCTGATACAGAGACTGTAAGACTTCGCAAGTTAAGTATAAATAGTTCTTGTAGAAATGTCGTGATCAAAGCATGACAGAAACATTGTACTAAGATGGTGTGCTGCCAATGTTTGTGGTAATTCAGAGAAGTCCTAGATATACAAGGAGTTCATTGGATAGAGAGATTGCTGTACATGTACATACATAGCCAAACATGTATTAAAGAATGCTGGTCATTGTTTTCAGCATGTATTTATAGCAGTTCTGTACCTGTAAAACTTTGCAAAACAAAGCAAGTAGTGGAGCAAAATAATATAAACCAAGATTGTTGTATACCTCTGGTCTTGTTGCAATCACTGTACCTAATGTCAGGATGAGTGAGCCCAGGAAGGCCCAGCAATCAGAGTTAGGGGTGGGTACCGGTACATCATACCGGTACAAAACTGTTTTTTCTTATTGGACCGGTCCGGAAAAAACGGACCTGAAAATTTGGTGGATCAAATGTTGGACCTATTAGAAAATAAACAGATTATATGATCAGGAATTCACAAGTTTTGGGGCTTACCTGTCAACGAAAATAACAATAGCAAAGCATAGTAGAGGTTATATTCCTTTCTTCAAAGTTTTTAAGTCAATCAAACATAGGCAGTTAGTCTTGTAAGATTTTAGAATGCCAGTGGGAGTCAAATAGTCCACAAAACATACTTCTTTGTGGCGAAATGAACCATTGTTTTGAGTATCCTTCATTCACATGTTTTCTCATACTGAATCAGGTCCAGACCTGGACCTGATCCTCTGCACCTGAACCGGACCTGAATTTTCTGTACCGGTACCCACCCCTAGTCACATATGCCCCACCACATTAATCCAATCTCTACCCCTCCCCCATTAACACGGAGCTTGGGACAAAAAATGAGTACACAACCATTTCATCCTTTGTGTATCAGACATTTAATTCTTCCACTTAAAATGGCCCAAATTTCTTTGGCTAAGTCACAAGTACAACACATGCAGATGGTAGGACAATCTTTCCATGTCCTGGTAGACAAAACAGTTGAAGTTGCACATGCACAAGGACAAGCACAAATATGCACTGATCATTGCAATAAAAATTTGAAATATTTCACAAATTTAGTGACTATCATCATTTTCAGCATTACATTGACTATCTTCTACAGCTATACTCTAGCTCTGATTTTGTCAGCTTGTGTCATACAAAATAAGCGCAGATACAAATACAACTGAGTCTTCGGTGAAAAATGACAATAAATAATATAAATATAGTGACAAAATGTTAATAGCATTATAAATTCTACATCACGAAACTTCCAAAATATACTACATTCAAACATTCTATACTTACAAATATACTACTCAATAGAATGGTCACTTGAATGTGAAATGATTCTTGAAATTTCCATAACATTCTAAAGAATGTGTAATTAAATCCATGAGTTTATTCTAAAGGAGTCTGCAGCAGAATAAATAGCACAAAAATAAAGACCCCCTGAACACTTCAATAAATTATTATATATATCCTCTGGTCAAAGTATTGTACTTCTTATACTTGAGGAATATCCAAGGAATAGTCAAGTTGTTTGAATAATATATCCACAGAAATATTCACTTTGAATCCTTGCATTCTTTACCCTCTCTAGGGTCAAGAACACTCAAGTTTGGCAAGTGTCTTTTTGTGCACCTCAGCGTTTCAATTATGGCTTGCCTGAGACACCAACTACTACTTCCACTAACACTCGATGCTTGTGCTAAGCTTGCCACAATGCAAAATGTCCACAAAAATGATCAACTGCACAATGTGATGCTTACTCTAGATTGCCACCAATCAGAAGCCGCTCACTGTATTACCATAACGTACCTAACGTGGTTGATTAAAAACTCAACCATCTTTAGAAAACATTTAAATGCCTGGAGGAATGCCCATTTCGTCAGAAAGAGTGAGCTACAGTCTGTTGTCCATATTAACTATTAATTCTCTCAGTTTATACAGCAGTAGCTAAAACCATACCAATTACTTGTACCTAAATATCTTCATGACTTGTTTGGTGAGTAAAAATCCCTCCCAGGACACAACTAGGAAAGTCCTTGACTGAAGCAGTCTGTCTACGTAGAAATCGAAGTTGGTCTAACCACAACACACAACTGTATAGCTAGTAAAATGTGTCCTAGTTCAGCTTCCTTTTGGTTCAGAGAAATGGAAAATGTCTTATATCAGGTAACATGAAGACTTGCCACATACATGATGTGTACTGGAAGGTATGTTTTAAAAATCATTTTCCATCTCCGTGTATATACCACAAAAACAGCTACAAGTGTGCTGTCTGCTCCAACCTTGACTCCCGTCTTTGGACCTAGTTCAGCTTTCACATTACAAAATGAGATATATCATGTGATTGCACCTAGTATGTGATTGTGTTATCTACAATGAGTATAGTTTGGAATGTATGAGAGTAAACAGATGGGGTTTTCTGCTGTGTATCACAATATCTGTTCCTTCATTGCACTATCCACATCATAACTGACATGTAGGAATATCTATACAACTGATTGGTTGACTTTTTGAATACTGTTATAGTCTGTACAGAATGTAGCTTATCAGAAATGTCACTATCACACATGCTATTGTGGTTACCTCTAGTTTGGTTTTCTGACACGGGCACTGAATGGGGCATCTGGGAATAATACTAATATATAGATAAAGAAGTTTCAGCAACAGATAATTATAAACTTTAAGTTGTCTGTTCAGAATTCTGCCAACCATACCAAAATGTTCGGCATTAGACAAGTTATGTTACTACATGTGTAAAACTTCACTAACACCCCTATCATGTTATTTAAGCACTGCAGAGTTTCAATATGAGCTATCATGGATGACTGAAAGTAGGGCATCACAGTTTACAGCTGAATCAGGAGGCAGCCATGTACAGGTGTGGTGACATCTATGTGACTACTATTCCACAACTGTATCTAACCAACAGTTGAGTCAAGGAAGGTCTAGCATGTATATATTACACTGCTACCAAGCCATTAGGCTGTGCCTGGCACCCATATATCTCTCATGTGTTTAGCAAAGCAATGATTGCATGCTTATGTACTGCAAGTGTTGTGTGCTATCATTAAACATCATTGTCATTCAAAGTATGTTCCTATGTTCCTAGAATCATTAAAACATTTGTTAACTAAATCTGCATATCGTATTAAATAGTATTCATACCACATAATCCAAATGCACAACGGATATGTCACAATGCATCATAGAAGTCTAATACATCACAATTATACCACTTTTGTACTAATGTCGTATTTACAATGTTCAAATTCATTCATACATGTACAAATGTAGCATGTGAATGATGTGATACATAACATTATGCATTTTTTGTTTGGAACAAAACTTCATCTATCAAGTACTGCAAGTTTTACATAATTCTGTCTCTGTTGCACTTGTTTGATGTTATACTGTATAATAAACTTTTCCTAAATATCTTTGAGGAGATTTCTAAAAGGATTTCTAACATTATAAAAGGACTCCATGTCTTCCACATTAAAACAACATGTTGAAACAATTAATTTTAACTGCTGTATCAAGAAAAAGTCAAAATCATTTATAAACCAACCTGATTCCATCATTGCCCAATCACAACCTAGGATTTAAAATACAATGGTTGCCATAACATGATCATCATAAGAAATCAGCCAATCGGGCCGGCTTTTCCAATTCACAGTACATCACTAGCCCATCGGCCGAAATGACCCAATCACAGCCTTGTATCTAAAATGCTACTTTTGTTGCCGACAAGGGGAGAATTTCTTATCAAGAAATCAAACCTTCACATCAAAGTCCTCTAATGCAGCCTTAACAGCTTGGAAGAGTGCCTTGTTTTCAGAAGTGTAGTTCTCCAGGCAGAGGTTCCGTAGGGATGAGATGTAGGAGTCAAAGTTCTCCTCAGTAGGGCCCTCGTTTGTCCCAGGAAGCTTGATCTCCTGTAAGTGTTGGATGAGGTTGGACCGTAGAAACTCCAGATGTTCCTTCAGGCTGATGTTCTTATCCTCTATCGCCTTGTTTTCCTTCTCCCCCTGCTGTACCTTGTTCTCCATTGACGTGATCTGTTGTCATGGGAAAAGTATTGTAAATATTTTTGAAATTTTGGGGGTTGTTTCATGTCCACGGTTTTCACGGTAATCTATCCATGTTTCTACTTTCAACCACAACCTTAAAACACAGTGAAAACTTCCTCTCCCTCCACCATGAAATAAAGTCCCATCCAAAATAAATGAATTTACAGTATATCACACTTGACAATGCAACAAAACACAAGAAACTCAAAATTACTCAATTTTCAATAAGTGAGTCAGATACTTCATCAGAAGAATGCCAGAAAAAGACAGCAAACAAAATAATTCCTTAATATATGTCACACATGAGGCTTTTCAAAATAACAAACTGGCCATCAGAGAAAGGCTACACTGATTTTTGCATGTCTACCTCTTTGGCTGAGGTGGACAGAGAAACAGGATCCATTCTACAAATCTGTCAACAACAATAACCATAAAGGTGACGGTACATATATATAGAAGAATTGCAGACGAGCTGTTACCTGTGTTCTCAACTTGATCATCTGCGCCTCCATGTGGGAGTTGGAGGACTGCAGCTCTGTGATCTCCTGCTCCAGTTTCTTGATGTCCTCATCGTTCTCTATACCTGACAATGATGTTCCAGATTAGAGGTCTACTCAAACACTCTCGGCATCCTTGCTTTAAGTTTTTCAGCAAATACAATACCCCTATTGATAATAATTATAACAATTTCAACAGTTCTTAGTGGGTGTCAATGTGCAGATCCTTAACAAACAAATTTTTAGTGTGATTTTTGGCACACATTTAGAAAGATTCCAATTACTCCTATTAAATGCAGTGATACCCATCTAGTAGTCAATAATTTGTTAGAGTAAGAGCACTGTGCACCGCCTAATTTGTTTGTCTTTTGATACAATGTTCCAGCAACTGAATATCCAGGACCCCACTTACCGTTGCTGGCCTTGTACTTAATGGTGTTCATCTCTTCTGAGGTCAGGCGGGCCTTCTTCATTGCAGCAGTGGCGCGGGGACAGCCAGACAAACTAGGAGGTAGCAAAACATGCAATTTAGAGTTCATTACATTCACCTTGAGCCAGTGATATTCCTAGTCTACATGATGTAGCAGAAGGATAAAGTTAAGTTAAGTAAGCATGCATACGATACATTCTATTCTGGCCTGGCCTTATGTTTTTTATATGCTGTTAGACTACCCTACCTTCTGTGTGTGAGGAAGCTGCCATTGGCATGGCCTGAACCATCACACCCCGGGGTGGGGCACACCAGCCCATCCATTCTCGGCCTGCTCCACTGGCTGGATAAAGGGAGGTCGTAGGAGCCTGCAGATGTCAGGTACAACACTGAGTCAGACACCAGCAAATTATAGGACAAAATTCACTCTCAAACGTCAACAGCTTCACAGTTAAAAAACAGTTGCACTATTTGCAAGAACGTCAAGCAAATAAAATGCTGGCAGCAAGGTTGAAAATAATGAAAGAGAAGAGCCATGACTAATCCCTCCCCTAACTTTGTGAGGCATTTGTTTTACTTTAACTTTCAAAAGCCACGGAATGGAGTGATAAACGCGAACTTAGGCCCTGTGCTTAAGACCAGAATTGAGGAGCAACAGTCGTATGTCACAGAGGATAAACGTAGATAAGAAAACCAAGCATGGAATGCATCTCAGTATACTTTTGTGCAGTAGGGTGGATGGCCATCAGATAGGAGTAGCTATTTTACAGCAAAGCCTGACAAACAGTCCGCTAACGTGTCCACTTACTGGAAGATTGGACAGGTGATCTCCAATACCCGGGGACATCCTTGCACTCACCATTTTCATCACGGAACATGCTGATATTGAAGCCCTTCTTGGCCGCTAAAGGGCATCCAGAAGCACTGGAAAAGGTAAAAATTGTGTAAGTCAGGGTCTTACAGAGCCATCTTACATGCAGAAGTCAAGAACGTGCATCATAAAACCTTCAGAAACAAATCTGTTATGACCACACAGTTAAAACAAATTTGCAGCTGATGTTAGGATTCACTTGTAAGGAATCTGAAACCACATTGAACTTACTAAACTGGAATTTCAAGTTTGAACATTATAACAATAGTAAGACATGCAAATAGTGCCTAACAAGGTAACACATTGTCCAGTATTTCAGGGCATGACTACAACTGTACATGTACGTACCTCCTGTGCGTGACGTACTTCCCAGAGACATGTCCTGACCCATCACACCCCGGTACTGGGCACCTGCAATCAGAACATGCAGACAAGATGTCAAAATGCTGTCTGATTCGTCTGTCAATCAAACTCTGGGGAGCTTGCAGATCGAAAACATCTCTGCAATTTAGCTGGCAAACTAAAGTAGACATCTGTGGGTTTCAACAATGTTGTTGCAAAGCTTGAGATGTAGCACTGGTTCATGCTCTGCAAATAAAAGTGCTTTATAACATGGGCTTTAAAATAAAGCATTTTGTGTTTCATTATTTCATGATTTGCAGTTCAACAGTCCTGCAGCAATTATATAATATTGAAGTACAATTATATCATTATTGTTAGAAATTATAAAGCACGCTGCCTTGGCTAGCAGACGGTATACTCTTACAAGTTTGTACATAACCAATAAAGCATTGTGCTTAATTGATATGTAACATCCTGGCTTTGTGTTAGTCAGCCATGCAATTATTGTCTTTTAAAATTAATGATGTTTACCATAGTCAATAAAATTATGGAGATTTGGTGCAGCTATTGTGGGTGCGACTTGCAGATTTGAGTGTGGGTAATTTGTAATCTACTGAAGTCATTGCAGTGATATATGTCTCCATGTCATTCGTTAGCTTTTCATTTTAAGTGTTGAACGAAGCAAAATCACAAAATATCAGATACAATTTTACAGGAAACAGTTCTTATAAGGTCACGACTCAAATCGAGAATTAAGAAAAGTAAGCAGGGAAAAACAAAAGAAAATGTCCTTGCCCTTCCACTTGGAAGCTGGAAATGGCTGTGACAGACTGCTTCGTGTGGTCATTCGGGCTAGTCATGTGGCAGCCAAGTCTACAACCAAGAAGGAAGTCTTTGTGGATCTTAGGACTTCAACAGCAAGGTTGTTGTTTTCACATCCTATCCTGTTAACTCCTAGCTATACTGTACAAGATCCATCACCAGCTGCCTTAGTTAGTACCTAACATGTTCCAGAAGGTAGGCACCAGGTTTTAGAAGAGTGAGATGTTATGCAAGACCATTTTGTTATTTCTGATGACCAATGGGTTTAAAACATACAGAAGCTGACAAGGAAGAGAGAAAGGATAAGTAGAAAATTTATATGTTACACCCTTGGTTGAAAACAGATATTCCACCACATAAATGTAAGAAAACCGTCATTGTAGATCTCAGCTTATGATTCATAAACTGCACGGGCAAGAAGCTTTAAGCACCCATTTTGGTTACTGGAAGACATTTCCTGACACCATAGAATTCTCTTTGTACTTTGTATATGCTTTGTAGCATTAATGCAAGATAACAAAAGATGAATCAAAGAAACATAATAAAAAGGAGCCAACAATCACATCAGTAATCAATATCACTACATTTTCCTTGAATGTGCTTCATACGATATGATCATGGTCTCTACAGTGACGTATCTGTAAGAAGTGGTTAAAACACGAAAAGAGCTTGTCGATGGTTATAAGTGATCTATAAAAAGAGCTGGGGTAAGATGCTGTAGACTGAGCAAAAAAGGCATGGCGAGATCAGGGTAAGGAGTCTCACCCATAGTACACTGATTTCATCCTTGACAGCAGGGGGTAGAAAAGACAGGGAGTGGGTCACAAAGACAGGCAACACAGTCCTGTTAAAAAAGTTACTTTTCTTGCTGAGCTTACTGATGGATAAGTCACCATGGCCACTGAGTATGGAGGTTCTCAACATGCAAAGACAGTGTTTCCCCTAGTGATAACTCACTGTTATATGCTTTAAGTCATGTATGTATATCACTTCAGGAGAAGGACCCAAAAATCACCGGCCCATTTCTGAAGGGGTAATCAGGCTCAGAAAAAGTTGGAGGGGAAACACTGACAATAATCATGTATGCCAGCTTTAAAAGAGTGAGGTAAGCAGAAGGCACCTTGCCAGATGAAGTTTTGATGGAAGGAAAAGTAATGTGCAGACAATACAGACAGCAGTATTGGTATTGTTAAATGTCACATCAACAGATGTGAAGGAAATAACATCAACAGGTGATGGACCACCAAATAAATCTAGTTGCACAACAAATAAAAATAAACTGTAACAATCTGAAACACTGATCATTACTTCTGACATTCACTGACACATCAAGGCTAACATGACTAAATACACAATACGTTCTCTAGTCTCTACTGAACTCACATGATGATGTTTGCATGAAACAAAACTATACGGAGGAGAATTTTCACCAACCTTATTGGCTCAGCTCCGTTCTCGTTCTCCTTTTCCTTCAGCAAGTTTTTCATCTTCTTTGCACGAGGACAGCCAGACAAGCTGGAGGCAGGGGAGCAAAATGGAGCATGAGAACTGGACATAACCACAAGAATTTTCACTTGATGTGATAACCACAATGAATGGACAAATTTAGGTTGTATAGCTGGGGGTTCATTTGATTCAAAGAAAAACCCTCATGTCCACTACCTGTTTTAGCAATCACAACCTTCTTTTGCTATGAAATAAGGCTAAAATACCAGTCTGAGAGCAATCCGTTATTTTGATCATGTCAACTCATGCTGGAAGTTTGTATTTTCAGATTAAACAAAGCCATTTCATTTAAAAAATACAGTACATGTATTGACAAATTACTTCTCAATCTAGATAATAAAACATTAAAAACTTTACAAACAGAAACTGCAGCACAGAGTCAAAGTTTCAAGCGGTACCTTCTGTGGGAAGAGTAGTTCCCAGTAGCATGTCCTGAGCCATCACAGCCGGGCGTCGGACACCTAAGTATGGATGAGGAGCAACAATGTTTACTTCCTATCATCTATATGCGAAGTACCTTCTCTTCTCCAACAAATAATAAGTTAATCATGTTTAATACTTTGACAACCATCAATTATTATATGCACAATTACATTAGTCAATCTGAAATAAAATAAGTATTACTAGTAACACATAAGTAACACTATTTTTCCCAGTTTTAGATACATACTTTAATCTATTATTTTCCTTTAATGCCCAATGTACCACACAGCTCTGTAGATGGGTAAGCTACCCGTTCCATCTTTGATTTTGTGAAATTGTTGGTTGTTGGTTATGTCTATAAGAAAAAAATTAGCTTCCTTCAATGCACCCAATGATGTGAGCAAATGAAAGACAAATGGCTTGAAAGATAAATCTGTCTTTCAATGCACCGCTGTTAGCAAATCTCAAAAAAAGGTTAAGGTTTTAAAAGCTTGCACTGGGGATTGAAAACTGGTTATCCATTCCTTAAAGAGCAAACTAGCTGTGTTGCTTAGCAAAAGCCAAAAAAAGTGCCTAAGAATCTCAAAAATCCCACTCACTTCTTCTCCTGCTGGTGACTCCTGTCGGGCCACCAGCAGCTTCTCGGCCTTCCGGTCGATTGGAAGGAAAAGAGGCAAAGAGAGCAAAATCATTAAAACCTTGACAACTCACTTCATTTCCTGCTGGTTGGCCACGATCTGGCTCTTGTCA
This sequence comes from Branchiostoma floridae x Branchiostoma belcheri, assembly GCA_019207045.1. NCBI lineage: Eukaryota > Metazoa > Chordata > Leptocardii > Amphioxiformes > Branchiostomatidae > Branchiostoma > Branchiostoma floridae x Branchiostoma belcheri. Next base: position 10,117,098 of record CM033025.1, on the reverse strand, counting down.
GCACGAGGACAGCCCGACAGGCTTCTATGTGAGGCATAATTACCCGACACGTGACCTGACCCATCGCAGCCCGGGGTGGGACACCTGTTCGTAAGAACGATGTAACAGGTTTACTCATCGATCGGCGGCTGGCTGGCAGAAAATACCACCATCTTACCTCTGCCTGAACTCTTATTGGTAACGTATAGCACCATCAACTGTCACTGTGAATCACTGAGAGATCACAAGTTCTTCTGAAACTACATTCCTTTTTACTTTACTTTCGTTCTTACTTTGTACAAAATAAATCAAACAACTATGTCACAAAGTCAGGCATTTCAGACGTTCTTTACCGTCTTTCATCTAACCTTAATCAATGTACCCTTCTTTCTGTTGTCATGTAGATTTATGTAGCATAAGTATGATACTTTTCTTTAAAAGTCTACTAGTAGTAACAATTTAATCTCCAAAAATAGATCCACTTCAACATAAAATATAACCCTACACATGATTGGCTTGTTAGTAAAGTGCAGGCCATTAGGGAAAGAACCCTTCACACCAATTTACAGTACATCAGTTAGTGAGTGTTAGACAGGAGGGCAAACCCAGAGCAGGGTGATGAGGGTTATATCAAGGGACAGAACAGGTGCTTGAACAGACAGGTTTGAAGGGCCTGATTTCTATTCAGGTCAGAATGCAGTACTTCAACATAAAGTTCACTGTTTAAGGGCGAATATGATGTAGATTTTGGCAATGTCTAATGATGGAAATTGACATGTATTTAGAGTTTCAAACAGTAAAGCGAATCCAAATGTTTCCATCTATACTTCCTGTTTCTGATGATCGATTTTTGGTTCCGTAAAAGAACTCTGTGAAAGTTACACAAGACATCATGTATAATGTGTATATGATGTCTTGTAACTTTTACAGAGTTCTTTCTCTCCTCAGCTCTGATATTGTTAAATGTCTGTAGATGTTAATATCTCAGGAGCGAATCTCTGCCTTACTGTGTTATGTACACATTCTATCAACTTAATGTCTTATTGGACATCTTATTTCCTGTCATTGTGCTTTAAGATGGGCAACCTAGATCCCTACAGAGGCTATCAGTCTTACTAAATATGCACTCCAATTCTACATCTTCAAAGTGACAAAAACTAAATGTGCACACATGACATGACGCAAGGTGCACGTCTGACATGGCAGAAACGCATTACAGCCAGCCTCATGTCTTTGTGCAGTTATGGGTGAGCAAATTAACCAAACTTACGTCTTCTCAGGCTTCTTAATGGGGCTGAGGCTGCGTTAAGAGACATGCAGTGGAAGAGTTTGTTAGCTGACATGCAAAGTAAGAAGGCAGGAGCTTAGTGTGTAGAAGTCAGACCTGCAAGCAATGTTACTGGTTAAGAGTAGGTCATAAATGTATCTCCAAAGCAGCAGTTATCACAATCATTGATTATATGAAGATTGCCAAAGAAGCAGCATTCAAATATGATCATTCAATAGTAAACCTGGATATACAGAAAATCTAAAGAAGATGTTGATTTACGACATAATTATTGCTCATTTCTACTAAAAAAGACTCATTTTGTCTGGAAACATGTAAGTTTATAATAATTATTTTTGTATACAAAAGAATACTTACCATACCTACAAACTGTTGCAAATGTTCACCAAGGACAATCTCTGTATCAAATTTTCTACCAACTTTACAACTTCTTTGGTTCTATGATTTACTTTTGAGAAAAACTGATCAATAACGCTGTCTCTGGTGCACTTTGCAAACAGACCTGACACTAGAAACAAAGAATGGATACGTACACATATCCCTGGTTGAAGTCCGTCCTGCCAGATGTTATGGAGGTCGTGTAGGTCGGCGAGCTCATGCCGTACGTTAGGGATTCGGTGCTGTAATTGTCCTGAGAGTACGATGACATGTTAAGGTTCTTGGTGCTCACCACCACACTCGGCCTCTGGTACATAAACCTGTCGTCCTGGGTGGACTGGGGAGGGGGGGTGACCGCCGTGGCAGTCTGGCTCTGATTCTGACTCTGATTGGACTTCATGCTCAGGTCAAGAGTTCCATTCTGGTCGACGATCAAGTTCTGTTCGCTGGTCGGCGTCGTTGGACTCATCGGCATTGTCTGTTGTTGAGGCGGAGGCTGGGGCTTTGTGGAGAGGTTGATGGCGGTCGCCGCCATGCGCGCCGCGTTTGGGTCGATACGGTACTCCACCTTCTGCGTCGGTGTAGAGACAGAAACAGAGACGGGGGAGACAGACATCGGTGTTGGTGGCTTTGCAAAGATGGGCTGAGGTGGCGGCTGTGGCTGTGCCTGTGGCTGCGGCGGTTTCTTCTCATGAGCTGGAAGCTTGGGCGCAATGGCACGCTTCCCGAGGTACGCCGCTGGGTCGTATGGAGTGTACTCCATGGGCGTGAGCTTGGCGTACTTTTCAAGCTCCTTGGCAAGGTTGGTCCTAGGGATAGCAGGGGAAACGACGGGTGGGTAGCCATATTGAGCCACGTCCAGTTTCTTCACAAAGCACATTGGTCTGGGCAAGAAGAGGACAGAAGAAGAGAACAAGGTATGACGGGATGGACCATACAATGGAGTATCACAAAATTGGTATCAAAACACCATCCAAATATAAACATTCTAATGCTGCAGCAGTGCCATTCAGAAGTTTTACGTCTTTTATACACAGTTCAAAGCTTGCCAATGCTGAAATAGTCATGTAAACTGATTGACTTGTTTCTGTCTATAATGGTCCATCCCTGTCAAGTGACTGAAGATGCCAACAAAAACAAAATGCTAACCCCAAAAAAAACAGCTTTTCTGGGACAACTAAACTTTAGACTGAAGCGAAGAAAAAAAGGCTAGAACCAATCAAAATTGAGAGTAATATGGAGTGCACTTCAATAGTATTAGATTAATAGGCTGACAGAGTAGATCTTGTAGATGTTTTGGAGTGAAATAAGTCGACGATTCAAAAATAAATTTCTGGACTAACATTACACGGCAAGTAATGACATTATATTACATGTATTTCAATATACTTTACACTGCAACACAAAGTAATACCAGGCCAATAACATTCAGCTGTTAGTCCATCTATTTTATCTATTCAATGCTGCACAAGACAGAATTCATGCCCACAAATAACAGAACATAATGTCCTTAAATTAATGCATTCTGGTATTGAAAAGTGTATTTGCCTATTCTAACTGCCTTTACGTTGAGAGCTATATCATTTATAACAGATTTCGGGTACCAACCTCAGGACCCTATCAGAAGGTACACCTGGCGGTGTCTTGTTCTCCACATGTGGCTGTAATTTAGTCTGCTGCTTGTTGAGCTTCTGTGCTGCAGCAATGGGGCAACCAGATAAACTAGAACGGAACAAAAAAACGTGTCAGCAATGATCAAAACCACAATTACACTGTGAAAGGAAAGGAAAAGAAATTCTTACCAAGAAATTTAATGCTTTCATCTATTCAGACATCTTTTTCAATGCTACAACGTAACAAACACTGAACACCAAAAGCATGTCACAACATCTTTAAAGCAGGTGAGGCCACATCCTTTTGTCCGGACCAAAGACAACAACATGGCTTTAACTAACCAGCTTTGAATACACATTGATCTTTAAAGCAGCAGAAATATATATCTACCAAAACGTGGGACTGAAAAGACAAAACATGACTGATTGTGTACTACCTTTGCTTCTCTGGAAAATACATGTTCAGACAGGGAAGGATAAAATGTGCTAACACTCCAAGAAATTCTCCACAGTTCATATACACACGTAACAAGAAATTTCAAAAGCCCTTACAGGAAATATGCAGACAATCAACTGCACGAGCATGGATATTCAAAATTATGGGTACACATGCGTACAAGAAACCAGCATGTTTTAATTATGCATAAGCTTACCAGTCAACTCATGCGCTATTTTTGGTTGACCCATCTGATGATAACTAACTATACAAAGCAGGAAGCTATAGAACTTTAACCCTCACCTTCTGTGAGAATTCCGGTTGCTGTTGACATGTCCTCTTCCTGTACAGCCTGGTGTGGGGCATCTGTGAAGGAAAAAACTGCCATCAAACTCTGACAACACTTCGCAGCTCCTTACTTCATAACCAATAAAGATGACATATTCCTCTTTTGAATACCCCAAAGTTTTGTTTTAGTTTCTTGTATCAAATTTAGTACACCTGATGAAGTGCCACAGTGGTCAAGGAATATGGTTATAATAAAACTTCTTCAGTTTTGTGTGCACCAGTCAGTAAGTTGTCCAACATAATCTAAAAAGACTTCTTTCAGTTCAATTTTATGGTTCTGGACCTACACATTAGGGCATGAATTAACTAGGCTTTCAGAAATATATCGAATGTAAAATTATAAATTTCTGCATGAGTGTGTTAAAGTTCAAATTCTGAGATAAAACAGGTTTAAGTATATATGAAGAGAAGAAGTGTTAGGAGAAGTATACAAGAGCAGAAATGGTTGGCTCATACTCACTTCAGCACATTCTCATGTGCAGCCAACACTGGAAGAGTGGAACAGACAAGGCAACTGGAGTAAGTGGGAGGTTAGAGAGAGCAGAGAAAAGTTGGGGTGGACACTTACGTTTCTTTGTTTGTACTGCACAATGATTCGGCCACTGTGGAAACATGTAAGATGATGGACTTCACAATCTTGTTAGGAACACTATTATGGTGACAGGCAAAGTACCTGGGTGCCATGTCATATATCAATGGAACATAGTGGCATTTACAAGGAAACCAGTCACACTTTTCTATCCTTCTTATACAATTGAAAAGCTTCTATCAAGACGCAAGTACACAATTCACGTGTCTATAGAAATAGTGACTCCATAGCAAAGCTAACTGAAAACAGCCACCAGTGGGTACGGTACATATTATGGTAAAATTTTATTTCAAGTTTAAATGCTCTCTGCTATGACAAAAATCAATGTCTTCAAGAAAACTATTCTACAATCGGAGGAAATTGTTTTCGCTTTCACTGCCCAATACTTTAACAGGTTGATTTAACTGAAATCTTTGATTTCTTTTTAAAAGCAATCAGTGACAAGAAAAGCCAAGATGAAACTTACACTCAGGTGGTATCTTGTCTTTGTGAGGACATCCTGACAGACTGATGAATAGAAAAACAGGTATGACATATTACTAACAACACACTAGAACAATTGGAAATGTAACAAATGTATGAATGTGAAGAAATACAAAAAGAAATGCTTGCTGTCATAATTTCACAAAAATATTCATTCAATTTACCGCTATAAATCACACTTAGGCAATTGAGCAGTTAATCACTAGAATTATCATACATTTCACAATAACAGATTATCAGAAAATACACACAGAAAAAACAATATCATACACACCTTCTATGGTGAGAGTACAGCCCTGTCACATGACCCGTACCATTGCAGCCTGGCGTCGGACACTTGCTGTCACCTTCTCTCTCTACAATACAGGAATTTGGGATCATGAAGCAATTACATACTTTTAAGCCTATTGTGTGTAATATCCACTTTGAGTCCACAATGTGTAATAAGTTTATTTTTCTAAACACTTATCACCACTCCTGCAATTTTTCCTAAGTTCACTAGGAAATCTCTTCACAGATGCCTTTGTGGCAGGCCAAGTCTGCTGTCACCTTATCTACAAAATGTGCCATCAAGCCTTTCATTTGTCGCTGCCTTGACCCTAAACTCACCTTTCCGTACAGTCCCTTGTGGAGTCTTTGGAACCTTTGGCACCACAAAGTCCTGCCTCGACTGTGGAACGTTCTCCTTCGCAGACGGTGACACACCGACAGGGTTGATGGTTGTCAGACCCTCCGCTATCTGCTCAAGTTCCACTTTAGGTTTGATAACGGCGATGTTTTCTCTCGCCAGAGGGAGAGGCTGTTCCAATGTCGTCCTGGGAATCTCGGCACCTGTGATGTTTTCTACGGAGTAGGGTTTCCCAGCGTAGTGGTCGTCCTTGATATCGGAGTGTTTGCAGGGTTCTGGGCTGGGAGGGGGGGAGTTGGCGGGAGACGAGGATGTAGAGGATGACGACGAGCTGCTACTGTCTGCAACGAACCAGGAGGCTCAAATTAGGACAATTTTACAAGGTGAAAAATCATTGCCGCGAGCAGCAAGAGTGGTATTTCGACGTGAGCAGCAAGAATGATATTCTTTTACTGTTCTCTTACTTTTACTTTGTAGCTCTACATACGTGTTTCTAAATTCTAAACAATAAGGCTGGCACCAAGAGATAGGAACAAAATGCATCAAGAACTTCATCAAACCAATAAATTTTGGTACGTACGGCAGGTTAGATATACAAATGGTTAGTTTGGACATTTACAGCAAAAGGCAGTGGTGTTATTTCTCAGTTCTCTATGTTTCATACATCTTTGATATTCGATTGTGATGCAACCACTGAAATCTGAATGCTTAACCTTACACAAAAGGCATCAATAGCACAGTCCTGATAATACATACTAAAATGTACATGCTCTGAGGCTACTGCACAACTGTTAGTAAAATAAAAATTTAAACATATGGATGGCAAACTGAAATCTAAGCACATACTCACACCAGCGCATACAACAGAACAAACAAAGTTGTGGTTAGAAGTCGAAGAAGCATATAAGTAAGCCAACGTCTGACCTCCTGATAACGACGTTTTCTAGCTCATCAAGGATATTTTTCCCGCATGCCACGGATTCAGGACTCCCCTTGACATTATGCCGGGAAAGAAAGGACGTCCTGAACCAACAGCTTGGAAAATTTGCACAAACTCCTTTCCAATAAATAATTTGGGGACAGACTTTTTTCCAGAAGGATCTTTTTCTTCGACTGTAAGTAAAGAATCCCTTGAAAAAAATCAGCATATGGAAAACAGAAATTTTTGGAGTCCTGGATGCGTCACGCACCCACCTGAACTAGATGAACTGTCGTCATCTGGCTCGCGTTGCTTTTTACCTCTCTGGCCGTCGATGTCGAGCACCCAGCTCCCGCCGGACCCGTTCAGAGAGGAGTTCCCACTCCCACAGTCCAAGGTAACTAGCTCCGTGCTGAGCTGTCGTGCCAGACTGTCACACTGGCTACGCAGAGTCTCCAGTCCACTGATCGCTTCTCTCTCGTCCTCGTCATACTTATTCTCATCAATCTCGTCCCTAATGTCCACAGAGTTCTGGCTACTGCGCTCCTCAGAGTAGTCCTGGCTGAACCCTACACTGGAATGTTCGCTCTGTGGGGAGCTCGCTACGGAGGAATGCTGTTGCTGATCACTGGAATTATCTGGAGACTGACTTTGACCCTCCGCCGACTGCTGTAGATGCTGCTGTTGTTGTTGTTGTTGTTGTTGTTCTATCTGCTCTGAAGCTGCCTTTTTGAGACTTATCAACGATCTCGCTACAAGCTCCTCGTAGCTCTTAAAGTTCTCGTCAGGGCTTTCTAAGGGAGGGGGTGGCGCAGTATCATTCCTGATATGCTCCTCTTCCAGCGCAGCTTCCGAGCCTTCTGCACTCTCGGGTTCCATGACATTGGACTGGTCATCCCCATCATTGGGATCGTTCTGATTGGTCAGTTCTACGTCTGATGAGGGATACTCCTCAGCCTCCATCAGATCCTCGCTCGTGGAGGAGGACTGTTTGTCGGTTGACTTCTTGCTCTTGTCCGAACCTTGCCTGGCAAGTTTTCTTCTTTTGGCGGCAAGAGGACATCCATAGGTGCTACATAGAAACAAAGCATCATGCCTTTCAATTTCCAGCAGCTCTACTATGCAAAATGTCTGGCTTAGAAACAATAAGAAACTGTGTAACATACAGTCACAAGATTTAAATCAGGAGGAAAGTAGAGTTTGACATGACAGAATCAACAGAATTCTGCCAGCATGTTACAGAAATGGGGCCAATGATGGGGTTTACAACAGCTCTGGATTCAGAACCAAAATCTCCTTCTACACACGAGAGTAAACAGTGAGGAACTTCAGTTTCATTGGCAGTCACTTCAAACAGACAATGCCCTTATTGTTTATCAAACTTTTTGTACTAACTTTAAGTTCATCTTTAAGATTTGAAAGTTACAGTTAAGGAAAATGTTTGTGATGGGCAAATTTACAAATTTATATCAGGTATGAACTCTTTCACATAATGAACAACTTGGGATAATCATATGCTTCACATTAACATTCAAGACTTCAATGAAGAAACTACTAGTATAATTTTTCTTCAAACATAACCAGTTGGCAGTTGCAAGACAGGAGACAGACTAGCTCTAGAACACTGACTAAGCGACATGCAGAAAGCTCAGACGTATAGAAGACAAGACACAAGTCTACGACACAGTCCCTCCATGCTCCACCCACCTTCTGTGCTTAGCATACTTGCCACTGATGTGGCCTAGTCCATCACACCCGGGGGTGGGGCAGCTGGCGGTGGTGCGAGGGGAAGGAAAATTCAATAGCTATGACACTCACAAAATACTACAGTCACATCCTGAGAGAAGCAAGCCATAGAGGGGAGGGGAAGGAGAAGCACTGAGTGAACAATGTTTCCTTTTCAATAACACCGTTTTATTCATTTTGTCGCCAAACTCGCAAGTACAGTTAACCTCACTTCATTTTAGGAAGTGGAAATAAAGTCTTTTAGTAAAATTCCACTCAGTTAAAGATTATACTTATTCTTAGTAGGTTTACAAATCTTATGATTTTGCCACAGTGCTGTTCTAGCTTTTGCTTATCATTTCAAATCTTATTTTGACAATAGATGGTGTTTCTGCATTGCCAAAAACCACAAGTAAATCTCTGAGCATTGTCAAAAATAAAATAGATTTACAGCTAAGATTTTTAAAATCAGCTTAAATTCTAATGCATTTATGGGGTTAAGCAGAAAGGAAACATTGAACTGAAGAAAGAGGAGAAAATTCCACCAAGATTGGAGCAGCAACAGGAAGAAACTACAGAATTCAGACTGCAAGCAGCAAACTAATTCCACAGCAAAGTCTGTACAGACACTTACCTTTGGTCTGGCATTGATGATTCTATGGGGAAAAAACAAAAGAGAACAATTCATGACCAAAGCATAGAAGAATAAGATGATCTCATTAAAAGCCAAGGTTTCAAGGACATCAATTGATATCTTATAGTCTTCTAGATGTATACAGAAAACACATTTCACATTTGAAACCACCGTCCGCCTAAATACCATCTTTAAAAACAATGGATATAGGATACCGAGCAGATAAAGGTGAGCTAGCATTACACAATGTCCATAGAAACAATGTGTGACAATAACGGTAGTTGCCACAAATGTCTATTGTTTAATTTCCTTATGATGTACTTACAGTAACAGCAACAACATAACAAAAATCCCAAGGTACAAGCCCTTAGTCTCCTAAGCAATCATCATGAATGTATGTGTCCAATGTATTACTAATGTATCAAAGAAATTGTTTAACCACGAATACAAAAGAGTGTGAAAAGGTCGTATTCTCTCCTACTGCGAAATAAAACCATCACAAAAATAAATGAATCAACAGTACATGACATGCACTTCTCACCTGACTGTCCTCGTTTTGATCTTGTTCTCAGCCTTTTGTCCCCATTGTCAGGGCCATCCATCTGAAACATGATCATATTCTGTATGTTAAACAAGCTCTCTGGGATTGTTTGGAAAACAATTCGGCGGGATGAAGATCTGGGAATGGGTAGGATGTGATACATCTGACACAGGTTCATTATAAGTTATGGATTCAACAACATTGCTGTCGAGTCAATGTCATTGTAGCAGAGGCATAGCAGAGGGGCATACTGTATAAAAGTTATTACTGCAGGACATCCAATCTAAAATTACTTTTAAAGACTACATGTGATCTGTATTTTGCACAACTCATTTATTATCCAAATACCCACAAGCAAAACACAACTGTACTTCAAGAAACTAAAATGTCAACAACAACTCAGGAACAACTCAGGATGTACTATCATAATGACCTTTGGGATGGTTTACCATGTGAACCAGGAAGGCTAAATATTCTTTCATGTGTGGACATCTTTGCTAACAAGCGGTGACACTGTCTACGACAACCTTTCACCTACAAGCAGCATAAAGTGAGAACTCTCAATGAATTGTAGTGTCTTTTTATGGTCACGCTATGTTATAAGACAGAAGATGTCTACTGGTGATGCAAACCATGAAATGTCTGCAGCAACAACAGAGCAGTACCAACCTTATTTGCACTGCTGTTCTCCTGGTCACTAGTGTGGTCCTCTTGGCGACTTTTGACCACCTCGGACGCCTCTGTCTTCCGCCCGTTCCTCCAGACACCTTTCTTGTTCCCGGCGCTCACCTCCAATACTTCATTTACATCCGTGTCTACGGGCAGAGAGGAGGATTAATGACTAGGATCGACTCTTCCATCTTATCGCCGGCTCCCAGATTTAGCTGGAACGTCAGGGAGTCGTATTTAATATTGCACTCACACAGCGCCGGGCGAAAAATAACCAGCTTTGCAGATCTGCGAGGCGATATAAATTGAACCCTCTGAGAGCACCGTGCAATTTGAGGCGTCTCGCATCCGTGATGGAATATATCAGCGCGTACCGTGCGCAGCTACGCAATACCCATGACAATCAATTTCACAGTGCCGGGGCCAATATTCCCAGAATCCCTTGGGCCGGCCTGTCAAGCCGGCTCCCCTCGAGACTAATTGCCTTAGCCTTGCTGATGACAGAGTTTGTATCATCTGCATTCATGCCACGATATTGACAAACCTCCAAAGCTTCTTCTGTCTGGCTGCAGAAATGGCTTCCTTCATCTTCATTCACAAGAGAGCGCCATTTGTCAACTCATTGAAGTCTCCCAAGCATGCAATAATAGCTATTTGGACTGCTATACTCACGGCTGCCGTGAAAACCCACAGGCTAAAATATTCAAGTCAAAAACCTAATAAGGAGCCCTAGGGGGCATCTAACTCATCTTTATTGATAAGGAGAAACAATCCTGGAGAAAGGCAGGTGTCTGTCCATTGGGAACATCATAACAGCTCATATTCATCATTAGGAAAGTAATTTTCTAACACCTATTATATTGTATGGCTTAAAATGACTGATGTTCTCCAAACTTGATGGTTATGAATTTGCTAGTCTCTTCCTTGGCTCCATTTTTTTTCAAAATAGCCTGTAGCTCAACTTTCTTTTTCATAATAGACCCTGTACAATATCTAACTCAAACTATATTTATGCCCATAAACATAGTATTCTGTTCAAGGAGATGGTTTTCAAAAGATAGTTTCCCATAACTCAACAATTCAGAGACATAACCATAGTCACGACTGAGGAATCTATAGTTATAAAATCAGGGGTGACAGTTATAGGTCAGGTCATGTCTATAAAGGCCAACTGTCACTGGTCTCCATCCATTACGTGCTGACAGCAGACTCGTACATGTAATACTGACGTATTCATGCTACCTGCAGGAGTGGACTACAACTACAATGACAATCTGCACAGGCAACAATCTATTTGGTCTTCATCCTGCATTTACAGACTTGGATTAAAATATATCCATCAATAAATCAAATCCTTTATAAGAAGTTCCACACTCCAGGTCTTTTTACATTATATAGACTAGTCCTTATCATGAATATTTCTATGGCATTAGGGCCCATCGCCTAAGGACAGTAATCGCCGAGTGACTGCTGAGTAAGGTTGAAAAAAACATTTAATTCATAATTGATATGATACACAAAGTATGAATCAAAAGAGAAAGAGAACACAAAACTTCTTTGTCTGTGAAATCTGTGAAATATGTGCAGTTATTGGGTGCTCATCAGTCGCAGTATCTAGTGGAAAGACAGTGTTGCTCAATGGTAATGACTTCTTAGACATACTGTGACGTTCTTTCTCTTCTCAGCCAAGACATACTAATGTTAATAAGCTGACGTCAAAGCCCTCATCGCTGCTTTCTGTTGTGTCAAAAAAATGTTTCAGACATGCATGCACCACTAGCTCTGTATGCCATTTTTATTTGGGAAAAGTCTGATATCGATGATAGAAATGCCTCTTCCCTGCACATAATAACAATTTGGGAGAAAATTCCTGTTAACTAAACATAATCTATGATGAGCAGTTAGTTCCTGTTTGTCTTGCTGACTATAGGTATTCATTCATCAGACTTGGCCCTATTGAGGTAGCCTTATACCAAATCTGTATTGATTACAGGGATAGACAGCAGGGAGAATGTTAATAGTCTTTGTTTACACATCTTTTCCGCAGTGCTTTAAATGTATTTTCATTAATACTATCGACTGTGCATTAAACAATGTCCCTGAAGTAGAGCGCTGACGAAACGAGAGGCTATGAATACCTGCCTCCTCCAATCTTTATCTCAAACATCTATTCAGCCTTTGCCCAGTGCACAACCTATCCCTGATAGGTACAGATACTGGCAATGAGCATGTACAGGTGCTATGAGGAGATAGGCATGGCATATTGGCAGAACTGAAAACACTATTTCGACCCAACCCAAACCGGCACAAGTTGCTCTTAAAGCAACGTAACCTGACAGTAACATCTTTACCTGCAAAGGCTGGTAGTATTTTTGTCTGGATTTCTATCTGCATAGAGAAGGCCCGCTTAAGTTTAAAGCATTTTACTGGCCTTCTAAGCTCTCCTTCTAATGGCAAATAAAAGACAGATAGGAAGGCTATGTACCGGAGCACTAAGTGGGCAATACCACAATAGGTATGGCCTATGAGGATGACAATGACAGTAACAATGACATTCTTTCCTGGAATCCCACATCCCTACTCTTGTGTAAGACCCTTCTCTCCCTACATCCCAGCTGAGCAGTTCTCCATGAGACCCTAATCCTGTAAACCCCTGCCCACTCCTGTCGGATGTTGCCACGCAACGGAGGTAACTACGTGGCCGAGCATCACGTCTACGATGGCTCAGTAAATCCCACGTTTCCAACCCCTGTGCGCTCTTTACCACCCCTTCGTCAGTCACCCATTAGACGTACGATGCCGCCGCATATGAAAACATGCGTCATCAACATTAATTCTCATACTACATGCCTCTCTCAGGAACACCAGTGACGATGTACTACATCATAACCGCACAAACAATCGCTTCGAGAATCATAGCCCCTGCTGCATTTAAATCCATATAAATGTCACTGTGCAGCTTTCCAGAATACAATTCATAGCGAGGACTAGGCGCCAGCATTAAAGATTCACCACCCACCACCCCCCAGCCCGCACTCGCAGCTAAATCTGATACACGGCAGAGGAGTGAGCTTGTCAGTATGTTCAGAATTATAATGCTGCCCTCCACAACTTGCGTCATGAAAGTAATGCATTTCAAGTGCCAAATGCTTGACACATGTATGGCCTTCCTGAAGGGTGCAGGTAGCTTTTACCATGGGCCATTATCGAGCCACTCACGGCTTCTTCCCGCATGCTGGGTCGTGACCTCGGCCCGCCACCTCCATATTTCAATCCATATTACTTTTGCTAGCCATGGGACACAAAGACATGCATTACAAAACGCTCCCTGGCTTATACAAATCAAACCATGGTTCGAACGCTACCTACAGCCAGTACATTATCTGCAATGTAAAGATGATACATACAAAATGGAGTCTTTATGACCCCCTTCTTCTCTGAATAAGAAATGGAAAGTGAGAAAGCCTAATATCATAACTGTACCGCAGCATCTTTTTACCTTTAACAGGAATTTCAGGGAGCACTCATGGAATTACATAGGATTTACTGTTGATAAATTATTTTGCATATTATCACAGCTAACCTATAAAACAGACATATGTTACAGGAAATAAAATTATTTTGAACACTGTGTCTGGCTCTAATCTATGACCATACCTACTGGATATATATGAGATGTTGTGAAATATAGTTTAAATATCAGCATATAAACTGCAAAATTCATACATGACTTGTTCATGGATATCTACAGTAATAACATTTTACATGTAAACAAAAACCTGGGATTACTTTCTTACTGAAGTCAAAACAAGCTAGCACAAAGAGCATTCTCATCACCATACAGAGATGGAAGGGACATGAAAAAATGATTCTGGAAACATCGGGCAAAACATGCAAAACAACATAGTCATCTGAGTAAGCATAACCCTTATACTGATACATTTCCAACAGTGCAAGTCAACAGATTCTGAAACCATTCACAAAACACAAGGCACTGTGACACCTCAGCTTCTACCTAGACAACTAATAAAACTCACCACAACAGCGATATGTCACACTGCCGTTCTGAGGCTGAGCAGCCACAGGGAAAGGGACGATGTTGTAAGTTGAAAAACTACAGTCCGTGAGGTTTTCCAGCCATGCGTCTAGTGCATTTGTGCCTCTACATAAGCCAGCCAAGGCAATTTTATTGGGTTGTCTCCCCTGAGGTAATTCCCTTTCCATTCGCTGCTCATTTGCATTCTGTTCAACCACCTGCTACCTTCAGCTTACCAGTTAGGCAGAATCATAACTTCAGAGAGCAGTTAGGTGGAAATATTCCAGCAAACCAAGTTAGGCAAGAAGGCCTGGATTTCACTGCTGTTGTTCACCAAAGTAAATTTGATAACAACAGAATATTATTACGTGAATGTCAATTATTTCCCCAATATGTAATTGTAAGGTCACATATATGATTTTTCACTCAAAGTATTTGAGCTTCCAAGACTTCAAATCTGATACTTCAATCAGTGATATGTTATTAACAAAGTCACCACATCAAAGGGTCAACCTTTAGGGTCACAGCAGGCATTGCTGTTTGGTGCATAATTTAAGTCCTGACAAAATAAATGTGAATATGATATATCTATTGCAAATTTGGGGAAATCTCTACCAAAGTCAAATATATAAATAACTATAAACAACCTTAACAAGTGACCACCTCTACATAAGGACCACTTGGCCAATGTGACTCCTGTTAGATTTTGCATAAGAAAATGGGTTGAAATGATTGTCGAATAGATTGAACATTTGACAGCATAGCAATGTACAGGAGACCCACCAACAATTATTATTCCCATAGACACAAGCATCAAGAGTCCTGTCCATATTGATCACTTGTCCACATAGATGAGGTTTTTCTGACCCCCCGTAGTGTTCTTGTACAGGTTTAACTCTATACTACTGACAAACTAACACTTCTATAGAAAATTCATCATTAAATCCTAGATTAAACTTATATACAAAACAGGGAAGATCCTGCCAGGTAAACTCAAAACCTCACCTTTGTCAGTCCTGGTGCACCCATTGGTGAGCCCAGGCACCGCCCCATTGACAGCAGGCTTGTGGATACGTGGGGAGACCCTCAGCCCCGGGGCCTTGTGCAAGGCTAAAGCTGCCTGCTCCGACTGCTACAGGAGGAAAACAATACAAAACAAAAACAAACATCAGCATAAGTTGACTTCAATAGATACAGAAGTTATCTTCACAACGTTTACATGTTACTTTTACCAGCACAAATGCTCCGAAAACCATGCAACAACACTGAAGGCAAGAAGTTGTAAGCAGCAATTAAAACTATGAGTTAGCACTCCCTCATGACGGCCCATCAACACAGAAAATTGAAACCACCGTGAAGAACTTCAAAGAAAAGTGCTGCTACATCATAGGCTTGTTAATAATGTACTGACTGAAACCACAGGCAATATTTTACAATTTTACAGCTACTACCATTCGAAGACATCCAGGAACCACTGCCACACTCATGTCTGTCCTGACTGAATTAGGGAAACACTAGATCTAATTGCTTTCCACCCTTGTCCTTTGTTCCAAGTCTTCCCTGCCACAGATGTGAAACAAGAGGAAGCAACTGAGAGGTTGTGTGGCTGGAGTTGATCCGACCAATGGGCTTTAATCAGGGATAATGAGATACATGCACCTGCTGTCCACTCAAATAGGCCATACCACTTTTGCTGGGGACCATTATTTGAAAGAAGAGAGGGGACATAATTGCAGAGCTAGCAAAATCAGATCTGCAACACAGTTATATATCTGGCAAAGTTCAGATGTCTAAACTCAATGCCTTCTATATATATCCTTCTATATAGTTGTTAGTTCAACCAGCACATTTTATATATGTATTTTGAATTTACCCCTGAAGGATAGGGACAATAATTTTAGTACCTTGATGAACATAGATTCTTACCCTTTAAACATGCTATCAATGAAATTTAATAAAACCACTTCTGTATGCAACCATGTTTTGTTTTCAGTTCCGATGATAACAAAAGCATCCAACTAATTAGTCATACATTGTACCATGTATGATTGTCGAGCACAAAAGTTCATTCAATCATTTTAATATCTCAGTAAGTTTTCACAACTTACTCTGTAACTCTGTATTCAGTCATCAACAAATACAAATGGCAATCGTCAATAACATACAGATACCGGGTGCATAATGTAGTGGCAATTTGTCATATTAGTACTTAGAATTGGCCTCAGCAACAGATTCAATTTATTTTTCTTGCGAATGCAAAGTGATGAAAAGTTTCCGTGAGATCATGACTAATAACACATCTAGAGCGGACAAATCATTTTAAATAGCGACAGAACACAAAAGGTCACAAGAAGCCACATGAGACTTCACATGTCAATGACATCTGCTGCCCTCACATGCAAATTAGCACCTGCCACTCAACTGCTGGGGGTGGACAGCACTACTTAATGTGCACCCACTCGCAATAAACTGCGACATCCCTACTATGTGGGCATGTCGTGAGTTCGATACTTGACAACAAAGCTTGTCATAAAAAAAGGAACATATTTTACATACTGTACAATACCACTTTTAAACATTTTTCATAGTTAACATAAAACACCTTCACCTTCACACCAACTGAGAGTAATCACTGATTTAGCACCCTAGGGCAACAGACTAAAAGGTGGTGCAAACTTGACATGGGTTTGAACTAAAATAGAACTTCAGACAACTTAATAAGTTTTACAGATATCGCAACAAGATACTTTTGTCAAAGCTGAAATCATATCAAGTAACCAACCAACTCTCAAGTTACAGCTAAGAAGGGAAAGGGCAGATCAATTAATCGTTTTGGCCACCTGAGCCTTAAATCAGCAATCACTTTTTTCACCTGTCACTGACATCTGGTAGTATCAAATACACCAGCCTAGGCTTATATGACTTTCTTCATGGCCTACATACACGCCCTTTAAAAACGGTACTCATACTGCACAATAGTAAATCTTGAACCACATTCTATTACAAAAACATGGCAGTCTAATCATATGGCAGTAATACTGCCAGTATGATTTATGCGAGACAAATTACAGAACAATTGGTGGTTACAAAACCTTCTATCATACAAAGTCCCACAATGCAGTCAACAAAAAGCAGAAAGGATTAGTAAGCAGGATCTGGTCTGCTTATGACACAAATACAAAGGTACATATCCTATTGACAGCTTAGGAAATAAACAATGCCTTATAGGTGCATTCACACTTTTATGTCTTGAATATTGGTGTACAATGTTGTTGTTTTTCTCACAATATCAACTAGCTACTTAGTTGCTAATAGGTGCATCAACTTTACTCGGAAAGTTTGCCACTGCTATCCACTACCGGTACTCAAACCAAGCTTGGCTAAACAAATAACCTTCTGGTTCTTTGTGTTCATAATCTGGGATTGGAACCTTTGTTGCATGAAAGTTCGGAAGAACTATGTTTGCCTCACTACAGCTCAAACATTCAATACCATCTATGAACAATGGTCAAACACTTGTAAAACAACTTTGGAATCACTCAACATTAAATGATTTCTCCAGTTCTAAACGTCTACGAAAGTTTTAAATTGCAGATGACCTACACTGAGTTAAACACAAGTTGTGTAGATATGCACACTAAAACTTCTTCCCTTGGATAGTGCAGACTTTATGATATATATCTGAGAGGAAAAAGTTTGAATCAGTCTCCTGTCCCACAGGAAGTACCACATGTCCCATATCCCACAGAGGTCACCCTCTTCTATTTAACCAATGAGCTTGGGTTATTGCAGCTGGCAGCCTTACTTGGCGATCACTGCAGCTCACAAGTATTAACTGTCACTGCACACTGCACAACTTAGGCTTTGAAATCTTCATGATAAGTACAGACTGAGACATTACCTCAACTTTACAGATCTTTCAAGTTGACTTCAGACACAAGTTGACGCAAAAAAGTCAGCATCTAACTGCCAAACCGGTCTTGTTTCTGGGTCCTGCAGTCACCCCCAAAATAGGTTGTGAATCCCTGGAATGTCACTCTTGTCACAGCTAAAGTTTGAACACACTGCCGCCCAAGTTACAAACTTTCCCAGTAGACAGGAAGTCTTCAACAATGATCTACCAAACACAACACAACATTACAGACAAACTTTTTTGAGAACCTGGGACCGGGGAAAGAACTTTTGACATGTTGTGATATGCTTGTGGGAAAATTTTAACAGGCAAATGTTGCTTCTCATGGCCTTTCACAACACCCAGATCAAATGTCATACTGCTACTGTTTCCAAGTTTTATACATAGTAACTTACACATTGGACAAGTTTCCAACCAGGCCGCAATGGTGAACATAACAAGTCAAACCAGTTCTTTGGTTGGGTTGGGAGTTAACCCATTCAAATCAAGTTATGTATGTCTGGGAGGGGCATTAAAGTCGAGGTCAACAAATTCCAGAAAGTTTTTGCCCCACTTGAGTTTGCAGGGTCAAAAGACAAGGCTAACAACTCTTGATGATAGAGTTCACTTAGCAAAGCTTGAGATATAACAGGCACAAGCTATATAGAGGGGAGCAAACTCACCATTGGGAG
Source organism: Branchiostoma floridae x Branchiostoma belcheri (assembly GCA_019207045.1). Taxonomy (NCBI): domain Eukaryota; kingdom Metazoa; phylum Chordata; class Leptocardii; order Amphioxiformes; family Branchiostomatidae; genus Branchiostoma; species Branchiostoma floridae x Branchiostoma belcheri. The sequence goes on along the minus strand of CM033025.1, from coordinate 10,098,248 downwards.
AAGTTCAGTGGCCCAAAGTTTCTGCAGAAGTTTTTGTGAGACACCAAATGTAAACCACAGACCTAGTGTGTGTCCACATGTGTGGCCTGTCACAGGGTCACCAAAAAGAAGTTGGGGAAGTTGGGTTATACCATCTAACTTTAGAAGAGGGGCAAACATTGCAGAGTTCTCTCCATTTACATTATTTCTACTGAAACATTTACTCAAGACAGGACCAAAATGACAATTTGTTTCAAAATAGCTTACACATTGTAGATAGCAGTTTTGATATTTGCTACACATGAAATTTGGGCGACTCTATTTTGTTTTAGGTCCAAAAGGAGTTGGCTCAGTTCATCTGTCAATAAGGACAAAGAGGAACAGGTGGAGAACCATTTACAGAAAGGGGAATAAAATTCAGGATACTATGTACTTTCTCTGAAAAACAAACAGTCTTTGTGTGGCAAATCTGCCATTCATACAGTCCATGCAAAACAGTTTATCCCTGAGCTTAGTAAAGACATTAGAAGGCACAGCCAAGAGAAACATCCTTGTTTCCATGGCAAACATGTGAGAAAGACCTCAGCTGTGATTTAACTTTTTTGCCCAAATAAGGGGGTCACGGCTTGACAGGGTAGAATTAAAACACACAGTAGCCACCAACTGATTGATTAGGGACAGACCATTACACATCAACAGGGGACTCCTGTCAAACTAGTAACAACTGCATAGCAACTGTGCTGAAATCTTACTCTCAAACTAACTTTCACTGTCTCACACATGTCAACTACCTTCTAAAGTAAAAAAAAGGCTTGACTCAGAATATATGTTCTACTGCAAGAAAGATACGAATATAACTCTAAGGAAACAAACTACTAGTAATATATTCAATACTCAATGTTAGTCAAAAGTTCTTGGAGGCCACATTTTGACTGGCACTGCAGAAGTTTCTTTGATCACGATTACTGGGAACTAACTTCGTGAACCAAGCGATACAATGTTAATGTTTATCACCCTTTCTCACATAAGAAAGATGTACAAATGACCACACATTGCAGATTTCTTTCAACGGGTCACCTGCAACAATGGCTGCCCGAAACTTTTCACAAAGCAGATTAAAAGGCATGAATATTTTCCAATTAGGGGATTTGCATGGGTAGAATGAGGGCTAAAATTAATTCCGTGAAATGCAGATGAAAGTTCTAGACCGGGAACAAAGGACTTGGGGGTACTTAGCAAAATTAGAAATCTCCCATTGTCTAGGATACAGAAACAGAATAGCTCTTCTTTCTACTTTTGAGCTTTTATCTGTTTCTTCTGCTTTTGTCTGAATTCTGCAATTCCCAAGCAGAGTCCTGTTGGACTAATTTCATCATGATCATGATATCACCTTCCTGAGAGCTCTTTGATCTTTTCAGAAACCAGTAAAACAGGAAATTGAAGAAAGAGTTTTCTTCATAAGCGTCAAGGTCACTTGTCCTAACAGATGGCTACACTACCCACAGGGCATTTCTACAAACAAAAACCTTCCAGGTAATCATGTCCAGGGGCCAGAGGTCAAGGAGAAAAAGATAAACCTATTAAGTTTTTCTTTTAAACAACGTTTCTCAATACAGATTCATGCAATTTACTGTTATGGTTCAATGCATAAAACATCGTTTCCACATTTTTCATGGTTTTCCAATTCTAATTTACTTGAATACATACAAGTTACAAGTTTTTTTTACAACTTTTCTCACTGCGGAGTCATGCAATACTATACTGCTATGATACAATGCACAAAACTTCTTCTGAAATTTTAGTATGCATAAAATAAAGAACAGCAATCAAGTCATATCTTCGTTTATGACTGCTGTATGGCCCCAAAATGTTGTATACACTTGCTTATTTTATAAAGAGGTTCAAGACTGCACAGCTGTCTACACTACCACATATCCATCCACAATGGAAAACTTGTTTTGTCATGAATTATTGAACGTGTCAATACCACAGCATGTTTTCGTAGAAGACGATGCTTTGTAACTTTTTTCTGCCATTGAAGAAAAACACCATAGCTGTAGTGGTAGCTAGCTTCAACATGCTCGCAGTTATAACTTTTTTTGGACCCAATAATACATAACCATGCATCCAAAACACTGTAAAAGTCCCATGTTTGTTTTTCAAATCATTTTCACATTTCATGTTTTTTTAAGAATAGCGCCCATTAAGGTTACTGTGACTGGTCATTGCAGTTACTTTGCCTGACACAGTGGCCTTTAAGTATAAATACGGAATGGTAATCCTGGGATAGTAAGATAGACCAAAATGGTCTGACAAGAGATAAGGTAACTAAGAGACCTGATAAAGATACTTGCCTTGAAATGATTTTCAGCTATCACTTTCTTTACATAGTTCATTCAAAACTGATTGTATGTCCAGGAGTTTACACAAACTTAGTTTGGAATGTAAAATATGCCAAATTAATCTGAAAAGAAGGTATATTGTATGAAATCCCCTTTGTGAAGTGTTCAACAAAAGTTTTTGTTCAACTGGGAACTCAACAAAAGGATTCAACTTCTGAATTTCAACAGAAAAACAGACAGAAGTGCACAAACCTATAGCAAACATCTGTAAGCAAAACATGATGTTCTACATCTATGTATTATTGTAACATTGCTGGAGTTCTTCCTTATTGAGTTATTCCCATTTTTTTGTATATCACTCAGCGATACTGGCCTCCAGTTCAATGCATACATAAACACCATTAACACCTCATTACCTCCACTGTTGTTGTTACTCCATTCTTATAACAATGCCAATGCAAGAAACTTCATTTAGAGTCTGTAAACTATTTAGCACCCTAGTAGCCAGTTTATAGCAAGTTGGTGTAATGAAAAAACAGGAAATCTGTAATCATTTGGACCATTTCTAGTATGGAATTGAGCAAACAATGACAGAAATAGTTATGACATGAACAAAGAAACAAGCTATGTATACATGCACATTAAAGGTCACGGGGCAACACTATGCCCTACAGTTATTTCAAACAAGTATCTCGTTAACACTTGTTTAAAGATCAGAAGATTACCTTCCAAACTCCTGAAGCAACTCTGGAGTGAACTGCGTCAACTTGCCATTACAGTCTTTTGAGACAAAGAACACAGCGATGGTGCCCGCACCCCCACGACAACAAAACTGCATTCAAAACTTTTCTGACCTCCCAACTTCTAAATTATTAATACTCCAACACAAAAAGAGGATACAGGACCTTTTGTAAACGACTCACAATGGCGCATGACATGTCCTCTCCTTGCGCCACACCTTTGTGAGAAGTAACACGGAACACATAATTCAGACAGAAAACTTTTATACTCCAACATCAACAGAAGTATTCTATTTCTCTTTCTTTACACATCATAGTAAGCATTAACATATGTTCCTCTGTTTGAAAATGTTACTAAGCAACCAGTTCTTTTTAAAGCATGTTTTAATTCCTTTGTTTGTATCAGTCACACCGGCAGAGGCAGCTTTATGGCTGAATAATTTATAAAGGTTGAAGACCAAAACACACGATATGACTAATTGCCAAAAAACCATATACAAGTTGCTTCAACAGAAATAAATAGTGGATAAGATACACAACAGTATATAGATTTTCCAAAGAAAAATTAGTGGTACAAAACTTGGCTCAACAATCAAATTTTACCTCAGTACCTGTCACTCAAAGTTTACCAACATACAACTTTTCTCTTAAAACATCATGACAGGAAAGCAGTTACTATGGAGGCTCAAATGTACACAATAACTATGACGTCAACATTTTCAACAATCAACTAAATTGTCTTATAAATATTTAAATAGCCTACCCCATGGCAAACACGTTCAAACTTCAGCGGAAGTTTGTAAGGTATGACGAACACTGGGCTTCTTTCACAAAAATCAAGTTGTGCAATTAACAGGTTTGGAAATCTACAATGTACAATTTCAGAGTGGAACATAAATTTGTCATTGAATTTTCAAGTGAAGTAAGAATCCACAAAGTTATCAACCCTCCCTTCCAACAGTCCCTCCCTTCAAAAATATGGTTCAGTCCACAACAGGTGTGCCCTAAGCCCTCTTTGTTCAAGTATGGCTTCAAAACCATATGGCACAGGTAGACACAAAGGCCTTTGAAAAAGTCAGCCCCAAATTTCATCGGCATCTAGAAAGTCAGTATAACTATAAAACTTGTTGTCCTTTTGCACTCCTTTTTTCGAAATTTACTTTTTGACAAATTTACACACAATACCTTGGCAATGTATAACATGTTTGTAAGTAGCAGTAACTATTCTCTATGTGAGTATCTTATTTAACTAGGATCTAAGTAGTCTTTGAAACTCTTCTCTAGCAGTCATACACAATGTCAACTGTCCTATTGTGTCGTGTTGTCATGAGACCACAATGTGCACAAGAATTGTCACTTGTATCAAAAAAGTCCCAAACAAAAGGTCACAGTTGACCACAGACTACAGAACAGTGTATGATTGGCTGGTAAATTTTGGAGCTCATTGCTCCCCAAGATTTATCATAAATCTGTATTATCAAAATCTAGATAAGAAAACAAACTTTAGACTGTTAGCTTGCAAACAAAAAGGACAAAAGATAGTCTATACTGTACTCCTGGGAATCGACTCCACTGAATCTGCATCACACACTATTGACTTATCACTGCATGCTTACTGTTTTATGTCCAACATTCCAAGGAATTTTCTTTGTAAAACATAAAGAAAGGCAGGCAACATACAGACACAAGACTATCCCTGCTTGATCACATGGCCGACCCTTTGTTTGCTCCAGTCACCACAACAATGAGACTGTCCAGCTACAAAAGTATACTCCAAAGGACAAGAACAAAAAAAGTCCTTTAAAGCACTTTTGCTCCCAGGGCAAACTGAGACAGTCTTTAGAATTCCAGGTCAAACTACACAAATTATGTTGTGAAAGAATGAGCAATATGTCTGAAACTTTTTGTTTCAGAACAGTCTACATAGTTGTAAGCCTTAAAGTAATATTTGAGGCAAAGATCAATATGGACATCTTTGTTGTGAACTGCAATCTACGGTTTATGAAATAAGTACCATGTTCTAACACAACAAAAACAATGTTTAAACCTTTAAAAGTTCAGGTTATGGTGCTTAGTGAAACAGCTTCAAAAACAATGGCAACATACAACCAATACATAACCTTCAATTTTTTCTGCCATCCTAGTTTTCACTTGATAGAATGCACAGTACATGTTGTAAAACTCACCACCGAGTTTGCTGCAAACTGTGCTGCCCCTTGCAGAGTTCAGGCAAGAAAGTTTGGGACAATTTCCCCTCTAAAAATGGAAACATATGTTGCAGTGGAAAAACTTACCAGCACAAACAAAGTCCACACACTTCCTAATCGTTCCGCCCAGTTCAAACAGATTCCCATTACCAAAACTTTTCCTTTATTCGACATACTTACTATTAATGCATGACAAACACGTGAAGGGGACAATTCTTTGTCGCCTAGGCGCTCCGCCACGCTGTGTAATTTGTGACCATGGTGGCCAATTCTGAACTCAAACAGAAGTCTACAAGAACACAGAACTCAGATACAAAACAAGGAAGGAAACAAACTTTTATGTGTTGTGACTTAGAGTTGGTTTAGAGAAAGACAATTTCCTTTTAAAAAAATGCAGTGTTTGTGACAATGAAGTAAAACTAAGGAAAGAAAACAGTAATGAAATCATAGTAAATTATCTGTCAAAGTTGTCAAATATTTGAGGTGTTGTAAGAAGGGAAGTTAAACTTTTGAACCCATGACGTTGCTTGGTCACCCAGGGACATTTAACTTGGAACTCCACCATGACCCTCCAGATACCTGACATTTTCCCCTGCCTGTTGTAACCTGTTAGACCAGCTAAAACTCTGCCTGTGTGAACACACATTTCCACCTTGTGTGCAGAGCTGACGATGTTGTGCAAAGATCCTTTGTTTTGAAAAAATACATGTAACAGATGGCAATATTTTGATTGTACTCTAAGTTCTCCCTTCCCATGATGCTTTGCAAGAATGCCTTACATTCAGTGAAACTTGAGTCAACTTTGGGCCCCAGTCCAAAGTTAACTGTCGCTCTCCAAACATGGAAATAAAGTTTTCTCTCGTACTGAAGTGAAAATACAAGCATCACGTATCCAACAAAGACACAAATAAATATTGCTGGATGATCTCTTAACCATTTAAAATATATGACCTTCCTTGGAAGGTTGTTTTTACCCCATTGTCATACCCATTTCAGAGTGTAAACAACACATATTGACGGATGTGCATGAGATAGCAGCATTCAGTTGCACAAAAACCACATCAAACAACTAACATCAGGAGGTTAAAAAGTTATAGTACTTTACTTTTTGCAAGTTGCCTTGAACATTGCAAGACTGCTCCCGTTGTAGGTACATCTAGCATGTTATACAGACAGTTGTGGCAAGAATGTGGCAAGTCCACATAAAACAAACACTGTTGTCACTTTATTTGGTCCCCAAAAAAGTTGTTATCAGCCCTACATAGCTGTGTGTGAGGGTGATATCCTCCCTTGCTTTGACATGTCCCAGATAACTCTGACATGCCTTCAGGAATCACATTAAAACTTTCCATTGTTTTCACAAGACACAAAAATGTGGGGTGTGGGTGATTCTGCGAAATAAGACAGACTTCTGCAAACTGCGTCACCAAGTTTGAACGACCTCCATGTTTGTAATGCAGGGTGGGTAAACTCGTGAGGAAGATTGGAGACTGAAGTGGTAGACAAATAACACAAGTCTTCAACAACATTTGTCAAGTCTAACAAGTCTCTTTCATAACTTAATTAAAACTTTGTCAAGTAACAAAGATTAGTTGTGAAAGTGTGTATTAGTACTTTTAATAACGGATATTTGTGTTGATCTCTACTGTTAGTTATCAGGCAAAGTTACTTGGGAGCAGACAGAGTGTTTTAAAAGTTTGGCATTCTTGCAGGGTGACCTAATCTCTAGTTGTAGGCGTACTTCCAAAGTGCTCTATAGCCACTAGAAACAAGGATTGCAACAAACGTCTTTCGCCTTTATCGTCCACTCTCCACAGCTGGTACCTCCGTTGGTCAGTTTCGATGTCGGTCGCTGCGGACTTGTCGCCTTCAGCGGAGACTGAAGTTTTCTGGAGTTTGCCCGACTACGTGTGGTAGGCCTCTGGATAGAGCCTGCCCTCATGACTAAAAATAGAGTAAACACGAGACTGAATGTCAAGCATTTAGGGGAAGTGCTAGGGTGACCCCCTGCTCTCCTATTTGGGAAAGGTCGCCTAGAAATGCAGAAGGGAAAGACAAAGACTCAAGTCATCAATTTGCGCAGAAATGAAGATCATGGGAAGGAACAGCATATCAGCCCCCTGAAAGCATCTGGGATTTGTAAGGGTGCCCTCCTCCTCCCACAGAAAGTTGAGCCAAGAAACATGTCAGAACTTGGTACAATTTGTTCAGACTTGCTCCTACAAACAATACCGCATTGTGTTTTGTTTGTCACTAATCTCAACATTTCAGGGAAGTTCACAATTACAAATAATCAAAGTAAATCAATCTAAAAAATAGACAATGGCTTATGAAAACCAAAACTTTCTCTTGCAAACAGAACCAAAAAAGTTCAGAATGAACTTATGAAGCAAATAATGGTATATGAAAGTTCATAAGGAAAGGGATAGTTACAATTAAAGAAATCATGGAAACTGAAAAGTAAAATTTAAATATTCAAAAGTCGAAATAGGCAAACCATTGAGAAGAATCATTTGCTTGAACAAAGAAAAGTCTATAAGTAGAAGTCTGACTGTGGCGCTGTCCTCAGAAACTGGGCCAAGCGATCTGACAGAGAAGCCAGACAAAACAATAATAAAACTTTGATTTTTCTCACAAAGCACACGACGGAGATCTTCGTCTCAAAGATCGGCAGCGGCAATCTAGGATATTTGTAGTCAAATCACAAACAATATTTGGGCTTCAACTATACAAGTCAGGGTGTTTTCTAAGTTTAAAAGAAACGTGAAAGAGTTCAGGGCGGAACAACAAGTAAACATGTGCCACGTATAAGATTTCACACGATGACCTCACCAGAGGTTTGGCTTGCGGCACCAAATCCGGCTTCACTACCGACTACACACCCAACAAGACCTTGCCAACTTTGCAGAGGGGGAGGGCTTAGCATTTTCGCTAATTAATCATTGTACATTCAACACAAAACGGGGACAATGGTGCAGGTTTTGTTGATTGTTCCACGAGAACTCGTGAGAACCAAACTTTGGGCGGAGGGGAGTGCGGCGTGTGTCGGCCCGACTCGCGTGACCAAGGGTGTGGGAAGTTTAGCAAACGACCTCTTTTGTAACCGTGAAGTTCTGCTAACTAACTGTACAGACGAGTTTGTACTAACACGCCCTCTAAGTTCTAACCACTGCCCAATAGACAAGTTTGGCGAGTGATTCATCCTCACTTCGCAAGTTATCGTCCGCCCGGCCATTAATTTTCGGCACGGGGGGATGAGGTAACAACGAGGTGTGAACTTTCTTCTACCAAAAAGAATCGTCCCAGAACTTTTCCAGTTGATAAACGAGATCTCTTGGCTCTGTAACTCGAAAGTTACTAACGACTTCTTTGTACCGTCTTGGGACGAAAGTCCCCAAAAGGATTTATTATGCAAAGTCTCGCCTCCACTTGGACCGGACCACCCAACATAATAGCCAACACCCTTCGTACAAAAATACACCGACAAAACAGTTCGTAAACTTTTCACAAAAGTTCGTCCAGACTTCTAGACACATCTCCAACTCTTATGTTGCTTTTCTGACGATGACTGAGTACTTCTTTTGGTAGATTCCGTGTTGGGGCGAGCTCGAAAACACTTGAGAGAAGTTTTTGGTGACGGTTGAATGAGTCCAGGCCAGGCCGCCACACCGTGTACTCAAGCTATTATGGAGGGGCTGCCCAGCTCGCCAGCTGTCGCCCGGAATACCCTGCATTTCTCACGAATTCTTCTTCAACCCTCCTCTTCCTCGGCCAAATACGGACACTTCGGGCAACAAAAACAGTTTACACACAAGTTCGGGGACTTTCTGGGTAACTTCGTCGCCAATGGGTAACTTATCCTTTGTGGGGAAAGTGGGACTAGAGTTTCCCGCCTGTACTTTGGGACATAATGGTTGCCCCTCTTGAAGCCACAGACAAAGAAACTTGCAACAAGCTTGCTACAAAAATAGCGACAAAACGACAGAAAGACGATAAACAGAGATGATTCTGTGATCATCGAAGGGCTGCTCATACCTTCATGTGTTGTTGATCGGTCTGGAGAAGACGTAACATTGACTGTTGGCGAAGTTCTGGAAACTTGTGCACGCCGCAGTTCCGGAAGAATCATGTGAACAAAAACTTTTTGATTGACTCCGGTTGACCCCCTTTGACCCGTACTGCGCCTGCGCGGTACAACTTTCCATTGAAAGCCCGCGAAACTTTTGTTTGTCTTCTCTTTGTTTGTGTGTACTTTGTTATACAGTTTGCTTGGCGAGAAACGGGAGATGGGGTGGCGACGTGTCAACCTCAAATTAAAGAGGCCACGACAAGTTAGTGTTTTTACATGTGTGAAACGTGGAATAAACTGCGCTCGTCGGAAAGCAAACGTGCTCCAGATGACAACTTTTAATTCAAGAAGTTTTGTATGAGCCACTCTTTAGACAATTTTGGTGACTAGACCATGTGACAGTTGCAACAAATCACATGATCTTTATCTTGGCATGTTTTGTTTGTTTGTCTACTTTTAACCTTGAAATATATTGACAGCTAGTGACTCGTGTTTAAAAATGAATAGCTTGTGCTGAATCCCTTTCTAAAACAAATACAATTCGAACTTACAGTGACCTCACTTGTAATCAGATGGAGGCCTAACTTAAAAATTGTTTGTGTTTACTCGAGTGTTTACCCGTAAGATAGCGCTTTTGTCTTGTTGGAATCGAATGACAGAGTCCTTTGGGAATCAACATCTGTCTGAAAACTCCAGACATTAAAACAAACTGATTCACTTCCGTGATTTATTTTACTTTTATTCCTCCTCTATAGTGTTTGATTTACTTGGCAACGCCCTTGTTATCCTCTGAAGCGAGATCAGATGTTGGAACTTGATCCTTGTTCTTTCGACATTTCCCCTTAAACGTTACAGGTTCCTGTTCCGTGGGCGAAACAAAAAAAAATTCTGATAGCTTGAGGAAGTGAAAGAAAGGGAAGGAAAGGGGTTAGCGACAAACCCGGGTCTGTTCGTTTTTTAACCCGGCGTGTGGCCAGAGGAGAGACACGTGGAGAAGTCATCATTCAGAACCTGGGTCGTAGTTCAATTCCCCGACAGTAGACACGTTTGAATGACGTCACGTCTCAATGGTATATATTTCTGGAGAAAGTGTCTCATCGGAATGACTTGATAGCGTCGGGGTTTTTGCATATCCACTGTGGATATGATAATCCACTTATCATCATTATTCAAACCTCTAACCGTTGACGACCACAATTACAATATCTTATATCTACCTGATGACTTTTCCCCGCACACCTTAGTTTTCTTGTCTTTTCTTATTCCCTCATTTACATGAAATTTATAGGAAGACCAAAGCGTTTATTTAGTACTACATGTTATGTAACTTTAGTTCACCTTTATCCGTAGGGTAACCAATATCCGTTGTGTATACAAATAGGGTATTTGGGGACCGTTAAGTCGGTAATTGCAATAGTTTGAAAATGTTGATGTTTAAAACCCACGTCGTTGACCTCAGATCTCTATAATACCCAGTTTTTTTTCAAAACAACGAATATAGGTTACCCCACGGATTAAGGTGAACTAGCGTACCCTTTCTTCAAGTTTCAAGCTAGATTCGTCTGCTTTCCGAATTGTTCACGCTTTCCCTCTTTCAATTTTCTTCACTCTCCAAGAGATCCATATGTGCTTTCAACTATTAGAACATGGCAACTACCCCTCAGCCGATGGGAGCCCTTCAATCACTGTGATTATATTCACATAGTACAGAAAAAGTGTGGTACTATGAAAAAAGTGTGGTACTACGAAAAATTTGCATAGAATAGTACTACAATTTTCTTCAATAGTACAGCACTTTTTCTTCACCACTGGTCGGCTAATTTGAAGCAGTGGGGGTGCCTTTAACACCCGAGACTTACCTTCTACCAAAACCAGAAACTAAACCTTGACCATGCAACCCCTCTCAAGGAAAGAACGGACACAATGAAAAGTTTGGGAACTAGCATTTATTCCCCGCTGACTTCCCATTCACCTGACAGGGGGTGCTTCCACGGGGAGGGCGGCGCCTGAGGTACAATATGGAGGCATTGTCTTTCTATCGGGTCAGAAAAGAGAAGGGGATTGGCAATCAAATTCACGACAATCTTCTATGAATATTGTGTTGTTACACACTCATGGATATGATTCTTGTATGAAGTGTAACTGCCAACAAATAACGAAGAAAATAACACCATATATTTTCCTTCAAACTACCTGATTATATATAATTATGAATAGAAAGGAAACTAGTAAAACATGCACATAAACAAAAACGATACAAACCGAAGCCAAACAAACAATATGCACGGAGGGTGAACATAAGGTTTTATTAGTGAACATGCGACAAAAAACAGTTGCTGGCAGATGATGCAAAAACAAAATGATACATAATACAAACTGACGTACACCTCACTCAATGCCTACGTATCTATACATTTTGCCTTCTATCATTTATGGTTTACAAGACTGAACTGCGTCAAATTCCCTAGCTATGCATAACTATAGCTTACGTTACCTTACGCACGCATTAACATAGATGGGGGGTGATCGATAGATTTCGAAGATTCATTTCCCAAAGAAGAGATAAGGAAATTTCAAGTTTCAGTGCGAGATATCGGATTTAACCTCAAGGGGACCCGAGTCGTTCAGAATGGATCCCCGCCGCTCTTCTCTGCCCTTCCCACAGGGCGAGAGGAGACCTTATCTCCCCGCACACCTTGGTACCGCCCGCGCAGAGCTCATCTCTTCCGGGATGTCAGTAAATGAGGATGGGTGACCGAATAACCTCCGACTGATGCCTATCCTGTTGCCGTGCTGACGCTCAGAGGTTTCGTTTAACGGTTCACGGGGCTCACGGAGGGCCCGACTGGTATAAATCAGCCGCGCCCCCTAGGGACAGGGCTGGCTCTTACCTCTGACCTTGGACGCTGCCTGGTATTCCGGGATTTCCAGGTGATCATTTTATCACTACGCTGTGAACATCACTTGACAAGGAGCACTTCAGGGGAATTTCTTCAACTTGCATGGCATTCAAACGACCTAACAGTTATTTTTTTTTTTTAATTCATAACGTAAATTGGGTACAAGATTTCCACCCTTGTCTTGTTTCCATCAATTAATGTGTAACGTACTGGTGGGGTGGCGACAATGTTGAAAGAAATTGTTACCAAAACTTGACAAGCATATTAATTCTAACAATTTTTCGTCACTCCTTTATATTGTGATGCTGTAAAAAAAGTGTGTGGTTTTCCTGTACATTTCGTTGTCACAAGACGTCCTTGGTTGTCACAAGTAGGATTGACGCAACAAAAGACAGAGGAAAGTAAAGAAACAGAGCAGGAAAAGTCAGGAAAAAAGGAAAAGGAAAACAAGCTAGTTGATCTTCTCTATACCCCGTCCTTAGCTAGCTTAGAGTACTAAAGCTAACTGGAACCGATCGATATACATGTAGATGTTTTTTGGCTAGCACCGTGACGCCGAGAACTACTATAATTGTGGTGACCATTCCGTTTCGAACGCTAGGTGGCGCATGTCGCACAGGCACTTTAGCGACCACGCATTGCGAGGTTTCAACATAAAATATCATTAACATGATATGAGGCCATGCCTGATTTTTTTACAAATTAGACTACTCATAAACATAATTTTCTTTTTTTGCTCCCCACTACCGACGTTGTACCATTTTCAGTATCCATTATATATATATTTTACACAGTTCGTGCCCAGGCATTAGCTATCATATCTCGAAGAAAAAATTCTCTTTAAATATCTTTAAAGAATAGCTACTACACTGTTGTTAACAATTGTGTCTGAGCGAGCCTGAAGGAATAGAAAAGGAGAGAAAGCGTATTGATCGTGTTTTCTGCGTGGGGAATTCTTTGACAGCCGTCGGCACTTTCTTCCAGAAATTAAGGTAAACTCATTTCCAGGCTGCCGGGATCGATGTGAAGACTTCTCGCGCGATGGGTTCGCCACGTTCCAATTAACACGGCGGGCTGATGCCGCGGCACACGGGGTCGGCGGCTTTCAGCGATCACAATCTGAGGGTCACTCAGTAGGGGAACTTTCACCCCCAGAATCTGTCAAATCAAGTCATGCTGCAAGGGGATATATTTTACACAACGCTGTGGTAGTTTGGCGATTACCCACTTACTCGCTCGCTCACTCACTCGCTCGCTCACTCACTCACTCACTCACTCACTCACTCACCCACTCACTCACTCACTCACTCACAGTGTCGCCTTGTTCATATCCTTGAGTTCATACCTTAGTCTTTAGTTGTACGAAGCATAGTGAAACAAACCACAACATGGAATATGGTTGCAGTTCAGTAATTTCGAGTGTTCCGTCCCGCAGACGTGTATCGAATGTAATTTCTGAATGGTACGTACCGTAACAGGCATTATTTAGCTTTGTGTGGGTTTCCTGCTCGAAAATGCTAAAATTCTGGGTTTTTACTCTTTTGTAGATCTTTAGAGCACAATGTTTGGGAGTGTATGCCAACGTCACTGGCATGATTGACAAAAATATAGAAAGTCGGATGAAATCTTGATCTGTCTAAATTGTAAAGTAATGATATAGTCTTGCGTCATGAATTCATTGTCATCGTAGCCGTTAGGGGTGCTCGCATACTTTCAGAGCATCTTTTTGCTCCAAATGAGGCGATGATGGTAATAACAATGATAACAATTCTTCTGTCTTCAACACCACTACGTATATCACACAATAGATGTACACATGTGACGTTATTACTCTGGAACTTAATTATGCTCTGTATTTTGTACTGTGTACAGGGAAATGACATACTGTTTCAAACAGTTTGACGTTTCTCTAAGCAAAATGTCTTGGCCTTCACGCAATGACCAATATGCAGCTTTTCCCTTCCAGCTCACTGACACCTGTTCGATGTGCACCTCGCGTACAGGTGGCAGCCCCGAAAACCGCACTACAAGTAGCGTCTTACGCGATTTGTTATGTTTACAAGCGTCCCCGTCTTTCAACCGCAAAGCACCATGGCCAGGCGGACAAGGTCATACATACAGGCCCAACCCGTGGGCTCCGCTGCGGGCAGGAGTGATGGCAGCCAGTGAGCCTCTCCACCAGTACTTGCCATTCCGAGCACGCCTCATCCTTTTTTTACTTACCCCAGTCTTATCTGCTTGTTACTTTCTCCGTTAGACCCCATCCATTATTCCCGGGATGCTCGAGTGCGTGGCTTCAGGGGGACATTAGAGTGCTTCTCCCGGGAGTGGGCGGGACAGGACTGGCTTGATAGATAACAAACGTCAGAGGCAGGACGTATTTTCTCCCGAAAGGACGGAATTTCAGGATAGGCAGTCATACGGGGAAGAGGAGTGTGGCTAGTTTAACGAAGAAAAATCGCAACGGATGGACGTAGACACATCTACGTTCGAGAGTGATAAACTAAAGGTTCAATAATGCATGAGATAGATCTATTCCTGAAGGAATACAACCCAACCTACGTTTTTACTCTATTATGCACCTTAGATGAAATAAACCGAGACAAGCTTCAATGCCAAGGTTGTCTCAAGCAAAAGGACAGTAACGCCACGCTGTCAATTTGGTTTCTAGTTCTACTGTACCTGGTGTCCCATATCCTAGGAATAGCTGCAAGCCTGGTCTCCAGCTATACAGGCGTCGCACAGTAGTAAAAGAACTCGCCGGACATTTTCATTTTCGGCAAGAGTCTGGCCCGTGTCGCTTCGATCACTGCTCGAGTTTTAGAAATCGGCTGGTGCTGGCAGGTTTATTGAGCCCCATTCAATGTAGCAGGATAGATTTTAGGCGAAACATACGCCCGATTCTCTGGCGATTTTCAAATTCGGGGACCTACTGGCGATCAAACAACTCGCCGAAGGCCGTTGGTTTGGGTTTCCTTCTATTTACAACTCCAGTATTATTTTGTACATATCAATGAAAGACATCTGAAACCACTTTATTTCACGTTTTGAAACAGATCATGCTATCATGTTCATTGCCAATGACGGTAGGAAAATGAAGGAAAGGCATAGTAAACGCAGCTGATAATGAGGATCCAAAAATACGCTCTAAGTAATCAGTACCGGTAATACTCACGAAATGGAGCAAATGAAGCTTCTAAGGTAACAGAAGTACTTCCTGATGTTGTTTTCAGCACCAAGGACAGATGCGGTATGAAGGTAAATCAGCGGAGGAGTATGGAAGCTTGGTAGTAACAAGATTGTAATCCAAGCTTCAATGGATGCAACCACACATTCAACACCCCAGATCATAATAACGGTTCTACATTTACCAAAAGGTTCAGTAGTCAGTCTGTAGGTTTAGATTCCTGAGTGATGCGTGTATTTGCGTTAACTATTGAGCCAGACATCCTTGAATGAAATGAATTTTCTCGCTGCAGTTCTGTTAAATTTCGACAGCCTTACTTGATTCCTAATGTCGAATAAGAACCAAGAATAGGGATGGAAACATGCTGGCTACACATATGAATACGCGTCAGTTGATGAGGACGGCGAATTTAACTGACAAGGTCCGTTTTCATTTCCGGGTTAACCGCCATGATCATGTGACACGGGATTGCGTAGCGTTCGCCTGTATGGAGCTGAAATGTCAAATGTCAAATATCAGCTGTACCATGTCATTTGTTTGATGCACGTGACATATGATCTTACATGTTGTACACTTTGCTAAATTGTCACAGCTTCTTCTTACCACCAACTCTTAGGTTTGTTTTTTTTCTTTCATTTTTCAACATGAAGGAAATCTACTACAAAGTTTGCCATTTTTAATGACCCCCGTCAGTACACACCTCACGTACTGTACGAGACTACGGCATGGGGGTGGCGATACACTACTCTCTGTAGAGTACCCATACTATAGATGCAAAGATATTGCTTATGATGTACAATGCGTGCAACGCGCAAATTCGCCAGTTCGTCTCTCTGATCCTGGTTTATGGCCAATCTACCTTACCTTAACTCAGGCCGTCTTAACTAAAGTCATCTTTAGGGTGGAGAATTGTGGAACAGCAATATACACGGGACGACTTGGTCTTGATTCCATTATTATAGACATAAACAAATTATCAAATGTAACGTTTATACTAAATGGGAGTGAACCATTTTAAACATATATCTAACGCATACATTCAATTGCAAATTCTTTTATTCCATAATGATTTCTCAATCTATATTCACACTTAAAAGATGATGTAACGATCTTGATAACCAGAAAAAAATCTTCTATGTTAGACTTCGTGACTTGTACGAGCACATACATACATACATAACCTTTATTTTGACTGGATGGCTCTATCTGTCGGCCAAGGCCGCTCTCCCCAATGGTCCAGTATGAGGGAGTCACCTAAATGAATTAATACAAAAATAAATAAACAAATACTTTACATTGACTACTTATCCCTGAGTAGTCAGCAACCTTGTACGTTCATATGGTCCAAGTTATCCCTTTACAGTTTGTATACTTGCAATTAGCATAGATCTGTAGCTTTGTGAATAAATCTCAGAAATGGTCCCAAATATCGGGGCTATAGCCTAGCGGCCCACCATCAATATGTCAGACACGTAAGCCAGTTATCCATCTGCGCGTGCGCACCAGTACCTTTGTGAGGCGCATGTCCCAGCAGCCCGGGGGAGCTCCCCGCCTCTGACTCGCAACCAATTAGTCCAACCCATTATTCCGCCTCTCCCGCTCTGACAGGCCCCTCGAGGACATGTCGGCCCCATGAATTTATTTCTCTCACCAAAGAACAAAATCCTGGTAAACATGGCGGTCTCAGGGAGCATGTGTCGTTCTAGCAGGACTTGATGGTATGGAACACTAGTATTGTGGGAGAGGACTTTGCGTGATTTTGTTGTTGTTCGTTATATAGAATAAAATGGTAAGAAACAAACCTGAAAGGCCGTACGAAAGGTGATTGATTTGGTTAAAAAAACACAAAGAAAGAAAAATGACCAGGTATACGAGATTTTACGTGTCATGAGTTGACTATTAAAGTACTTTATCTTGTACAATATGAAATCAGAGTCTCTACAATTAGTGTGGACATTGTTACTACTCTAGGAGAAAACCATGCGAAACGATATCACAAATAAATAAACTTTATGTTCTCAAATAGACGGTAAACTTTGAAATCAGGTGTCTGTATCTGATCTCTTAAGGCCTGCTATAATCAGATAAACATGTGCATAATAAGACTGGTTTTATTTTGATATGATAGACGTACATGCGAGAGGGGCGTCAGACAGAGCATATTATTGCAAAATAAAGCTCCAACAATACACAGATGCCTGTTTCCATGTGCATTACTAAATAATGAATATGATGGGTCATCATTGGGGGCAATAAACGTTATACTACAGATTGAATTGTGTCTGTGAACAGACAAAAATACAACAACACAGCACAGAATAACAACAAAACAAACTTTCCTTTCACGCAACTTCCCAAAGAAACTACAGCGCTGTTTCACATTGTTAGAAGAAATGTACGCATTTCATCGTCCATGTACGTAGAGTTCATGAGTGCCATAGACGTTGATCACAGGAGGGGGAAGCAACAGTAAACGTAATGCTTAGTAGAGTATTGCCCTTTGTCCTGTCCTCACGTCTCATAACAACATTTCACCCAGCAGACGTAAATACCACCTCACACCTTCCATATTCATCGCAACCGTCTTTTGAGGAACAGTCAAATATCCCGGATTTCCAGTCGCGAAGTGATGCATATTTTTTGAGGGAGAAGGAGCGACAAGACGCTCGATGTAATCATTCCGACCAATTGGGTCGTGGAATCAAATAAACGTTGCAAGTCCCTCCGTCCCCGACTATGAATTTTCAATGATGTTCCACAGCCTGCAGCTGATGTGTAGCGGCGGCTCACAGATAGATAAAAACGTACGTTTTAAGATAACGAATACCACAGGAAGTATACATTTGAAAGGCAGATGATAGTAATGTTCCACATGCAAACAACATGTACGTATCTTCATATACTTTCTGAAACTTGAATTTATGAAATCAATATCGTCGCCATATTTGAAAAAAATCCAGACTATTCATGTCAGCTAGTACTGTACGGACAAGAACATCTTAGAAAGAAAAGCTTTTTTGTCAAGCCACCCATGACGCTACTTCATCATTTACCACGCATGCTTTGTGCAATAAACTTTTTTTTTCAAGTCAGGCTTATCCCGATCATCCTGTTATCCGATCCACAAGAGATGATCCACGTCCATCTCCCACGCACTGTTTCCTAACAGCAAGACAGAAACCCGTATCGCTACTATCACTGCCGTGAAGGTGGATCTAGAGGAATATATCGGCTTGGGTAGGGTTTGGCACGATCTGGCTGCCACGGTACACCTGTGCCCTCGGCACCGTGGATAATATTCCTCTCTCTGACGATGCCTGATGATAAAGTTTGCGTAATAATAATGCTGCGGTAATATCGCCAGACGATATAGAGGAGTCCAAAAAGGAGATTACACGGGCTGGGATGGATGAAGCTCGTGGGAACGTGCAGGCTGGGGCGGCCGGGATGGCCCCTATTGTCCTCGGCGCGTGTCTGTGGGATTAGTGTAAGCAGGGCGCGGGGACAGGGCCACGGGATTATTTCACTCCTGGATGCCCAGGACGTCTCGTTTATTACACATTAGTAGAGAGGATGTACCGTTCCCACCGCGCTGGAAAATTGAAGCGAAAAGAGAAAAAATAAAGCATGCGAACGTCGTCAAGGAAAGTTTCATTTCAGACGTCGCTGGGAATTTTCGATCGGCAGCGAAAAGCGGTTATTTGTCGGCTTGCTGATGATGGATGGTTTTACCTTGCCGGTCGATTTTCTCCCGGGCCACAACAAATAAGGTCGGTTGGCCCCTATAATGTATACTGAAGGAAAATCTAATAAGAAATCGGAATTGCGATAAGTTCACACATGTCCCAGCAGTTAGTCGTACCAAAAATAAAGAACAGATCTTTTCTGATTATTGACCTGCCGGTAATATTTGTCAGAGAAACATTTAATCCTCTTTGCTTTCCGCATAATAACAATAAAACATATGTAATCTAAGATAATGATATCAGTGATGACGATCCAATATGCATGGTACCAGATCATATTCTCTTTCTCGGCTTACTAGCATGAAATAGAAATACATGAAGGCTTATTTATGTCCACCATAATATTACACTGCTTCAAATATATAGTCCTTCTAAAAGGATAACATCAACCATATATTACATTACCCTTAGAGGCGGTATATTCCCAGTGTAGCAGGCCTGTAAAAGCCCGTATTTTCGGGTTCATTCGCCTTACATATGAAACACGGCTCTATAAAGAATTTTATACGCGATTTGATTTCAACTATACAATCTAATCCCAGCACGGTAAAAAAGTCAGTATGGACATTAAACCAGAGTTTCGGAACGGAGCTTCGGTTTGAGCTACATCACTTCTTATATTGTAGTCATGGGACATGGTTCCTGAATCATGTACATGTATGCATGAAGGAAAATGGGCAAATGAGGTCGCCTAGTGACCCCTTCTCTCCCTAAACCGTCATTACTGCTTAACCGTAACATGGTAAATATTGTGACATTTGGAAGTCTGAGGCAATTCGTGATGGTACAAGTTTTGAAATTATCTGGTATATTTGCAGCCAGTAGGCATCCAATGTTTAAACGTCAACGTTTCAATAGTTTCATTATCAAATGATTTTATGCAAGAATTAGTTTGTTTATCAAATAATTTATGGAATAATTTTGGCAATGGATTGATTGTACTTCAATTAATTGCGTGTTTTCAGTTATAAAACTTTTTGAAAACAAATGTTCCCGTGGCCAATAAGAACCGAACTGCTTTAGATACGGCAACTAAATCTAAGTTAAAGGCATGAAAGTAACTGTAACAGTTATGAACGAATCCTTTCAAAGCGTGTGTGTGAAATATTCATAACTGTGTCTGTGGAATACGATATAGCGGATTACGCTTCATATTGCAGAATATGATCGAAAGGGCTTATCCAAAATATAAACAACACTAATGTATGCATATCAGCTTATCACAAAATTTGTAGAAGTCATTACGCCACAATAACCTCGAAGCTTCGTAAGGTACAGAATGGCAAAAATATCAATCATGGATGTTAGAGCATCATCGGCATCAATTACTCCATAAGTCTGGAAAAGGTTAACATTGACGAGAGACTGAAATGTTGATGAGGGGTTCCAACGACACGACCTTAATTACGCGTCGATCCACCTGACTTCGGCTGAGCGGAAACGTATCATTTCAGAGCGCAGTAATAAGAACGTTAACCCTGTCCCCAACAGAAATCACCGGGAGCCCGACCATGATTTCCCAGATGCACCACACGAGAAACGAACGACTGGAGAAAAACCGCCACGGGCCAGTCACAAAAATCGACAACAACATCTTTGTGGGAGAGACGCCCACCGCCAACCGCTACCTGTATATCCCCAGGCACCTGCTGGAGAAAAGCCACGCAGGAAAAAGATGGATGGTCTTTAAAAAGACGGTGGTAGAACCATTAAGTTCGGGTGATCCATCACCACATAGTCTAGAACGTGAGACGCATGTAACAACAGACACAGGCGTCCCTTCGCTGTGACACTGCATCTAACAGTCCTGAGCAGCGTAAGCCTACCCTCCCTTCTATATAACACCTTACAAAGACACACAGTTGCTACTACTTACAGAGAGATGGTGTTGGAGAAATACGTGAGGTCTCGACACCAGGCGATGTCAGAGGCAGCCGAGGTTGTTTGGAGGCCGGTTCGGAGAATGATGTCTCGCGCGAGTGTTCCGGCCACGTCTGGCAATCAAAAGTGCCGGAGACCTGGGAGTATACGGGTGGCGGGCAGGGCCTCAATCTCTCTCTGATGTTACTAAATTACCCTGGCGCTCGGAGACTCATCAATTCAAATAACAGCATGAATTGGAAATCAGGCTGTTCTTTTCTGCGTGCAGCACTCCCTGTGGGAATAATTGACGCTGTCCGTGGTGGTGGATTGCCGTCAGATGGAGGTGGCGGCGGGAACGACGATGATTGGCTGTTACGGAGAGATGTGTCACGGGCAGACATATAAAATTCATTGTCTCTGTTTTCAGACACTGCACTACAAGACTAGTAGGAATGGACCTAGGAGAGACAAATACAGCTCCCTACTGTCTAGGAGAGAATAGTGATTTAAGCAGGCATTATAACTTTAACTGCTCATCACTCTGCAATCCATTATAATCATTAATCGACGGTTCAAAAATTGCCTGCCATTCACATGTTGGTTTCTATTCTAATAGTCTGCATTCTGCAGCATTCGATTGTGTCTCAACCCACGTGTTTACTTCTGCACAAATATACATTCCATGCATATGAAACATATCTATATCTGTCATAATTTTTTTCCAATTATTTTAGCCCAGAACGTTTCTTGTGCCTTTGTTTATATTAGGCTAAGCGTATGAAGCTCGCGTAATATGATGACGGTTGGTATGTAGTGTTCAGCCTTTAATCTCTGTAAAGCTTTTTAAGATTCAATCTTCGTTACGGCATATCAAATTGTCAATAACCTATTCATCCAGCCATATCATCGCTTCTACTGATGACTTGCGATAGTGTCTAGAATAAGGTAACAGATATCAGCGTATGAAACTAGATAACAACAAACCTCCCATTTCATATTTCAGATAAAGTGTCAAGGTGAGTGAGGTAATAAAAATTTCTCTTTTGCCGAAAATATTTTCTGGTTCATGGCGTATGTTCAAAGTGTCTCTTCGATTGCCTTTGTCATATGCCACGGTTTCTTTCTTATATGTTTCTTGTTTTCCCTCCAAGACATATCGAAAGAGTATTTCAGGTGAATTAGCAACATGCTATCATAGGCAGGTAGTGGCATAATGCAATTTGGCAACATGAATGTTAATTTTTCCGCAACAATATTTTCAGGAAACAATCTCCACATTTTAATAGTCCAACGATGAGGGATCGAAACAAGTTTTTAAGTCCACAAAAACGTATTCTACTATCAGTAGGTACTTGGGATGCGTGAAATCACTCGCAAGGTCTTTAATTAGTGAGTGGATATGCAAGAGCGCCATTCAGTCCACAAGTATTGATCCAGCGATTGAATTTGAAGAATTTGATATGCATGGCCAACGACGGGATGTTGTTCTCGTACAGTCACATCTCGCGTGAGTTTGTACGTTGCACTTTAGGAACATAGTTAGAAGAGGGAGCGGGGAAGCCGATTAGGTATTGTAGCAGCGGATATAATGAGGTGCAAATTACAACATGTATTCAGCTGTTGGAACCGAAAAAATGTATAATAGCAATCATTGTTATGACACATTTTATGAGGTGGTTTTAGTTACTTTCTCTTTTTTGTATTACAGCTGCAAAGTGGTGAATTGGAATTTTTGTGCCAAACGATATTCCCCCTAACACACATCACAACATGTTATCGAATCCGACAGCCAAAATAGGTAAATGGTTAAGTTTCAGCACGTCCCTAATTCATTGAAAACAGAAACAAGATTCCAACCTTCCGTTTCCTTCCTGCTATATTTATTCACAGTAATAAAGAATACTGTTTTTTCTACTCGCGGACACACAGCCGCTGTGAATCCGCATTTTACAAATGTCACCCGATCAGCTGCCATGTACAAGATATTTCTAGCCCGACAGTCTCTTTTCCTTTGTTCCTTTCCTTATTTGTCCAATTGTTTATGCCCTTTCTCCTGCTTATGATCCCTTCCTCTCCCCGCTCGTGTAACCAATTAGCGGTAATTTTCCGGCCCGACATTCTATCCAAGCACTAAGATGATGGAACCAATTACATGCACAAAGGACGACAGGACGTCAGCAAATAACACCCCGTCCTCTGCTGCACCTGCACCCTGCGCCTCTACAGCCGTCACCATGGCAACCGACTCTACTCATCACCGTTGCCATGCCTACGATGGAGCACGTTTGTTTGATTCTGTCCCTGCGACTTTGTTTGCTCACTATCAAACTGTTGTTCGCAGATGTGGGTAGAGTTTACGTAAATCATTGAATTATTGTGACGAAGATGAAAAAAATCGCATCATAATTTCGTTTCGTAACTATTCGTGATCGTGACTTGGACTTACTACTGACTTCAATTAGAATCAACAGAATGCAAGATGGCCAAGATTTGTCGTTACACCTGCAGTTGTAGTCTTATTTTTGTCGTCTTCGTTTGTTATATTTTTCAGGGCCAAACCTTCTATCACCAGGCAAAGACATATACCAAATTCGTAGTCTTCAAACTGAGGGTCAAGTCATCTTTGGTTGTCATAGTGATATTGTATTTTATGGGTTGTCGATCCATTTAGTTCAGATGATAGTACTACTACGATCAAACGTATATCGTTAAAAACACATGCCATATTTAAAGGAGGCTGTACAAAAAATTACAGGGCAAAGAAAAATGACTTTGATAGATTCAGTTTCGTTCTTCTGTCAAACTAGGTGGCATAATTCAAGAGCAGTGCCTTTCAGTTACAGTCTTTGTCCTTGTCTTATAAATGACTGACGTCACATTTAAGCGAACCTTCGACAATAGTCTGCAGGGTGCGCGGATGGTGCCTCCTAGCGAATTTTACCCGAAACGTTTCCTTCGCTTGGAGCTGGGCGCTTATTAGTGTTTCTGTACGTATTGGCAAATGAAATGCGCTGTATGCATGCAAAAATATTCAGACCTTAAAGCAACCGACGAAATATCGTAAACAGACACAAGTTGTACTTTGGTTAAGTTGCCTTGAGTTACTTATGTTTGATATGCTATGCCAGTGGCAATACAGTTTAAAAAGCTGATCTGAAGCATGCGTAAAGTCAGCGGCATTGCTGAATGATTTTAGGGAAAGATGTCGCTGTCTAATAGTGTGTCTACTGATAAACTGCACCGACAGCACTGATTTTATCCATCCTTACTTTCATTTCAGATGATAGCAGCTTCTACACATTCCTGTAACGCAACCTGTTACATGACGTAGGACAGTTGTTAGCACCCCCCCCCCAATCTGTGTATACTCCAACATGAATATTGATTATGGTGTGCTCTCTTAGAAACAACGCTTGAAGTAATATGACCTCTTCACCACGAGACATGGAGTTGAGTACACGTTCACACAATTCTAGAGTACAAAATTGGCAGCATCGACGTCTATAGTCTCTGCCAGTCTCAGTCCGTTAAACAGCATCAACACAACCGTTCTATTTCATTACTTCACCGTTGTTTATTAAGAAAACGGCAAAAATGGTGATAATTGCTCAAAATGTATTTAATTTTTTTTCAAGGTTAAACCCAATCCATAAGGCAAGTTTCTTAGAAACGGTTGCTACATTTTTATGTGGCATTCTATTTCAAGTTACATGGCTAAAATTGCGAAATGGCATGTCTCGTGTTTTTTCCATAATCAAGGCGATTTTTTAACCAAGCACATTAGCTACTTTATTTAATTTTTGGCTTACATTTGACAGCCTGGACAATAAGCAAATACTCGCACAGTACAAGACGTGCGGTTTGCACTCTCTCCGGTAGGTGATGCTATAGGCCTACACAATTAACGAAGACATTTTTCCTGAACTGGGAAGGTAGGGATGAACGCGTTGCAAGAGATACTAGTAGTATGTTTGTAAAAACACCTTTCTTCACATGTCACTATCAGCTACGACTTCATTTCATGAGGCAAGTTTTCGCATGGTGACAATGTCAAATACAGTATCCGAAGTCAGTATAGTGTACAAAAGGAATCCTCCTAGTTGAAGATGAGTACTTAGTATAAAGTAATGCGAGAATAGCAAGCTTGGGATGGATGGAATTCAAGCGGCATCAAGCCTCACATTTTGATAACAAAGTCTGCTGACTTTCCACCACAGCCCATGTCTACACAACAAAAGGAAACAACACAGACTATTTATGTTCATCATCATCATTTATTGTTTGACTTTGACACAAGGTGTTGGCAGGAATGTTTTTCGTATGAAAAACTTGTAGATCGCCTGCAACCTACGATTACCTGATTAAGATACAACAATGTGTCTTTAAACACTGAGTAGTTACATGATAAACAACAGTGAAGTTATGCAAAGTGAAATACAAATCTGCTTTTGTATGGGGTGCTATTTGTGTTAAGATTTACGTTCACGTTGACATTCACGTCCACGTTTACATTGATATCGGCATCATCTGACATAAAGTCCCTGAACTCTTCCATTCTGAGTTCCCGATCGTACTGCGCCCTCTCTACAGGATCGGACAGGGTCTTGTGTGCCTCTCCGATCGCCTTGAACTTCTTCTCCATGGCGATTTTCACGTCGTCAGTTGCCCCCACTTGCTTGTCGGGATGACACTTCAGGGCCAGCTTACGGTACGCCTTCTTGATCTCGTCGTCTGTAGCGAAGCGCTCCACCCCGAGAGTCTGATAGAAGTTCGTCTGCATGCTCAACTTCTGCTCTCGCCTGGCTTCACGGAGAAGTTTCTCGTTCTCAGGTGTCGGGTTCAGCTTGCAGAGTGTCTCGAAGTCGCGGATGGCCTCTTCAAAGCACTCGGTCTCCATGTAGCATGTGGCCCGACGAGAGATGGCCTTGACGTACGATGAGTCCAGCTCAATAGCTTGTGTGCAGTCCTGAATAGCGTCATTCAATCGACCCAACTTGACACAAACTGCGGCTCTGTTGTTGTAGAGTTTGGCGTTGGTCAACTTGTTTTCGGGGTCGATTGTGAGTGCCTCTGTGTACAAGTCGTAGGCCTTCTCATATTCTCCTGACTTGAAGGCGACGTTCCCTTCTAGTTTCTTGGCTGCCAGCTGTGACAGCAGTTCCAAAAACGCGAGTGTTCTTTTATGGTCGGGCTCCAACTGCAGAGCTCGTTCAAACCTTGTCTGAGAGCCCTGCTCGTCACCGCCGTAGTGAAGGCAAAGTCCGTAAACATACAAGGCGTCTGCGGTCTCGTTAACTTCCAATGCTTCCTCGACGATGACCTGTGCTTCGGCGTAGTTTTTCTGTTGGGTGAAGATGTCTGCCTTCATGACCTTGTACTTGGTACACAAAGGCGCAATCTTCATCATTTTGTCCACGTAGAACACAACACGGCGCGAGACCACATTAGGAAGGTCCCTTTCAACCAGAGTCTGGAGTTGTGAAAGGTTCTTGGCGGATTTTAGAGCCTCTGTGATTTCATGGTCGTCGGGTTTCAGTTCAAGGGCGACCGTGTACGCCTTTATGGCGTCAGCGGGGCGACCAAGGGCCAGGAGACACTCAGCTCGTCGCTGATATCCTATGACGAACTTGCTGTCCACTTCTGTTGATTTCTTTGCGTCCGCCAGTGCCTCGGAGAACAAGCCCAGTCCCAGGTAACATTGGCACCGGCCGCTGTAGTAGCTTGGAGAAGTGGAGCAAAGTTCTAAGGCTTCGTTGAATTTTTCTAGGGCTTCATCGTAGTGTTGACGGTTGAGGAGATTTGTACCTGTGTTTGCAGCTGTTGCAGCCTTCCGCCAGCTGATGAGGGTTGCAGCTCTGGTCGTGCGGGGCGTTTCAGCCGTGTTGGCGGAGCGGTGGGGCGAGCAGACCCGAGGACGCTTCCCAGGGCGGCCCGTAGACAGGACGGAGGCAGACGACCAGGGCCGGTGGCTCGTGGTTTGACCTACAGGGGTCGATGTGTCCTCCGATTCCGAAGTTCTCTTCAGCGATTCGGTAGAAGTCGGGCACTCGTTGATGTCCATGTTCTCCTTGTCGTCTGGTAATTCAATGATGGTCGGCATTTCGACTGGTTTCTTGGTTCGTTCCGTTAGCTTCTTCTGTGTTGGTCGAAGAGCGAATGCTTCACTACCAAAGGACGCACCAATTTAAAGCCGTCGGCCCACCCTAGATAATTACGAATGACGCGCTATACAGCAAACGTCATTGGCTCGGCAGCTCATTTTGAACGTAAACAAGACGCACAGGTCGGTATAATTGCCCAGGTAACAATTGTGTTGGCTTTGAGCCCGAGGGCAAATCGTTGGAACCCAAAGTTGCCGGGTCTTATTACGCTCATATTTGGTCTTTGCATCTATTTTGACGAGTGAATGAGATGCATTATGACATAATCAATATGCCTACAGAGGGTTGTATCAAAAGCGCCCAGGAATGGTTAACATTGAGCACTTAATAGTTCGATCGTCATGACGTCAACATTGACCCCACTCCTTACCATATATGGAAAATCAACATGGCGGTCTTGCCATATATGGTGAATGTGTTCTTTACGATGCACTGAAGGTGTTATCACGTGATAAAAGGTTTCCTCCAATTAGATACTAGTAACGTTACTATTCTGGCAGATGACCTTTCTATGAAAGTATGCAGGTATTAATAACCTTTGATTATCGATATACATATTCAGACTGATTTAACGACCATTCAAAAAAATAAGTTTTCTCCTTCTCCCATCTTCCTTTTCTCAGTCTCCCTATCTGACCTTCTTTCTCTCCCGCTCTCTCTCTCTCTTTATGTATGACACCAAACTATCTCCTCATTTCATCACTTTTCCTCTATCTGAACCAATCTATTCATATTTTCATCCATCCATCCGTCTACCTACCTACCAATCTATCTGAATTAGTTAAAGTATTGATATGGCTTTACTACACATATAAACTTACCATGTAGATAACGTTAATATGGAATGTCAATAAATATCACAGTGAGAGTAGAAATTGTCTCGACAAGAATACAGTGGAGACATTTGTGATATTAACTGAAGGCCATGATTGGTGACAGTACGTGGCCCGGCACCTACACAGCACGCTGGGTGCCTTGCCTGACCTTGAGGGTAGATACAAGTGTCAGTAAACATCCGAGCTTCCTGAATATGACTCATACAGTACACATTTTACATCTCCACGCCCTGCACCCACGCGCTAAATTAACACTTTTACACCGATCGGTAGGTGGATTTGCCAATTTATCTAATATTCTTTTCATGTTTGATGTTATAGGTAAGGCCACAGCACGTAAACGTTAACTTTATGGATGACATCATTTGCAGATTCCTAATGTAATATGAGAGCGCAAAAAAACAGGATAAAAACACAAGATGTCTTAATTTACAAAGCAGAGATCATAAATACTGTAACAAGAATAGAAGTGACAAAACGTGTGGGCATCACAGTCACCAAATCTTTTATTCTTGTATTCACGAAGTGCAGAAAGTGGCATTTTTTTTCACAACAACTACACTTAAGACTACCTCTCTAGTACACAGTAGTAACGCTGTTACTTCTTAAAGTACACCCAAAGCTATTTTCCTATTTGCTTGATAATGGCCAGAGAGGAACGATATGAGTTTACTTGTCCCTGAGTGCTGTACCTGAGTGCTGCGAAATTCTCTCGTGAAAAGTAAAATGTTAAGATCTCATTCATTAGTTTTTTTCACTCCATTGAAAGTAATACGAAAATAGTTTTTTTTTTACATGGGCGCGTTCATAATGAAGGTACAGAAAACTTCCTCGTATCATTCATTCTTTATTGCGCACATTTTCCCTTGATCATGAGAAAAAAATTGCCAATGACCAATAAACATACATTCTTTATTTATAATTTAGTAATTACAAACTACACTTTGTCACTCCCCGCAAGAGGCACTCTCGCTGTTCGTGTACAACCGCACCACTCAGAACCTAGGACTGTGTACCTTCCACATTGCGCGCGATTGCCAAACATTACCTGCTAATTTCTTCAGTTACAAACAAACTTTCACAGTCAAACTTTTGAGATCAGTTGGGCAGACCGAAAGGGAATTTTTCACCACTAAAAACACATTTTTGGCTCCGAACATTCCAGACGTGTCACTGGCTTTAGACCTGAATACTAATTGAATTAATCGTTAAACCCAAGTTATTTAGGGATAACTAAAATAATATCTCTCCGCTAAGTCCAAATACCATAGAAAAGCGTTTTCTGATGCCAACTGTAGTATATCTACATGTAGATTTTAGATACATGTAACGATAACGTTATATTTTCATTTCCTCTATAGGCTATGATATGACATTGTACCTTACATAAGCATCGTACTTCACTGAACAAAAGACAGATACTGTGTATAGTCATCAGAGTTTGTGATTTATTGGATTCACAATAGAAATGAGAAGCACCAGTAAATGCAACATTGGCACCAACTCAACTTTTGAGTATAAAAACTGTACAACACATTTGCTTTGCAGTTATATACAGATTCACATACACGTGTGTATGTGCGCTATTACACACAGTGAAAAGTAAATCGGCTTTTGTAAGGAGAACTCCTTGTTTGGCAGTTTACATTGACATTTACGTTTACATTTACATTCACATTGATAGTGGTTTCTCTGAGTTCTTTCTGTCTGAGTTCCCGATCGTACTGCGCTCTCTCTACCGGATCGGAAAGGGTCTTGTGTGCCTCTCCGATTGCCTTGAACTTCTTCTCCATGGCAATTTTCTCGTCTGCGCTCGCCCCCACGTGTTTGTCGGGATGACACTTCAGCGCCAACTTACGGTACGCCTTCTTGATCTCGTCTGCCGTCGCGGAGCGCTCTAGCCCGAGAGTTTGGTAAAAGTCCGTCTGCATGTTTAATTTCTGTTTTTGTTTGGCTTCACAGAGAAGTTTCTCGTTCTCAGGTGTCGGGTTCAGCTTGTAGACTGTCTCGAAGTCGCGAATGGCCTCTTCAAAGCACTCGGTCTCCATGTAGCATGTGGCCCGACGAGAGATGGCTTTGACGTACGATGACTCCAGCTCGATAGCTTGTGTGCAGTCCCGAATAGCGTCATTCAGTCGGCCCAGCTTGACACAAACTGCGGCTCTGTTGTTGTAGAGTTTGGCGTTGGTCAACTTGTTTTCGGGGTCGATTGTGAGAGCCTCTGTGTACAAGTCGTACGCCTTCTCATATTCTCCTGACTTGAAGGCGACATTCCCTTCCTCCTTTTTGCCTGCTAGCTGGCAGGATGTCTCCAGAAACGCCAATGTTCTTTTGTGATGTTTCTCCAGTTTCAGAGCTTTGTCAAACTTACTGTACGAGCCCTGCTCGTCTCCGCTGTAGTGGAGACAGAGTCCGTGAATGTAGAAAGCGTCTGCGCTCTCGTCAACTTCCAAAACTTCTTCAATGATAGCCTGTGCAGCGGCGTAGTTTTTCTGTTGGATGAATATTTGCGCCTTCATGGCCTTGTATTTGATGCACATTGGAGACAAGTTCATCAGTTTGTCCACATGGGCTGCTCCTGTCTGTAGGTCTCGCTCTGCCAGACGCTGAAGTTTTGTGATTTCCTTGGCGTTTTGCAGCGCTTTGGCGATTTCTTTGTCGCCCGCGTTCAGTCCGACCGCCACCGTCAACACTTTCACGGCCTCTGCCGGGCGTCCCATGGCCAGTAGGCACTCTGCATGTTGTTTGTAACCTGTGACGAACTGTGTGTCAGCCTTTGTAGAACTCTTGGCGTCTGCTAGTGCCTTAGCAAACTGCCCCAGTTCGAAGTAACATTGGCACCGGCGTGAGTAATAACTAGGGAACTTTGGGCACAGTTTCAGGGCTGCACTAAACTGCTTGGCGGCGTTCTTGTACTGACGGCAGTTGAGAAGCGTATTTCCGAGTTTGGCCGCCTCTGCAGCCTTACGCTGGTTGACTACAGTTGAGCTCGGTCTAGTTGTACGGGGTGTCTCCGCCGTGTTAGCCCGGGTCGGGCGGAGCGGCGAGTCCACCCGAGGTCGCTTCTCGATCGGCGACGAAATCTTGGCCGACGACCAGGGCCGATGGCTCAGCGTTGTTTGCCCGACTGGAGTCGAATCGTCCGATTCCGAGGGTCTCTTCCTTGATCTCCTCGGTGTGTTGATATTCTCCATACTGTGGGATAGGTTGGTAACTTCGACAGGCATTTTGAGCTGTTTCTTGTATCGTGTGGTCTCTTGTCCGTGTGTGTGGATAAGTGCCGCGTCGAAACGGCCCCCGAAATTTAAAGGCGTCGGCCTATCCCCAACCGTTGCCACTGTGACGTGTGCGTGAACCCTCGAATAATCCGTTCTCCTTTTTTGGTCAGGAACCAGACGACCAGGGTGACCCTGTTTCCATGGCAAAGCCTGGGTTGGACGAAAACACATTATTCCAGACAATTACGCAGGGTAAGCCAACAGGCATTGCTCTTGGCGTTATACGGAGGGCTGTCAAAGGGGTTGACGTGCACAGTAAAGTTAACGTTGAAATATAATATTAGAATAAAAGATCCTTCCTCCCTATCCAAATCATTGATGATCATGTATTTTGAGCATTTACTGAAATGCTTCTTACACTGGGTTCACAATAGGAATATATAAGGTTATATATTCAGGGAAGTGGTCCATTACGTTAGCATCATTTTCATAAAGTTATAGGAGAAATTCGATAGAAATTAGCAAAACGTCTTCGGCCGACAGAAATCACAAAAGCTGAGCTGTAAAAGTAGTGCAAAATATAAAAAGCAAACAGTGGAACAAATTCAACATTGGTATGAATGTTATTGATCTTTAAAACAAAAGAATATCGAAAGAACATCCTCTTCCAGAGCCCCAAGTTATCTGGCATCAATGCATCTGGCTTTGGGTCATGTACTGTATTACTGTATAAAGTTATCGTTACTGAAATTTAAGTTTGTGTAACGTTAATACACTGTACCTACAGAAAGAACTTAAGAAGGTGTCTTAGGACACAACTGTACAATGAATCCTATTGCCTTCTTTTTATAACCTAGTTAAGACAATATTGCATATGATAAATCAATAGCCATGACGTCACATACGGCCTAGTACCTGCTAACATGACCATATATGGTGACTACCAGGTGTGTCGTCACATCCTTGTAAATTATGTTGCTGAAAGCGAGGTCATAAAAGTTCATTAGACAAGAATGAACATTACATTTGGTAAAAGACAATAACAGGTTATTTTGAGATTGGCGAAGGGTTGTTCGACGTCATGGCTCGTTTAGCCATATTTAGTAGGGACGTGACTAACATGGCTACCACAAGTCAACACCTGCAAGTATATGTGCACAACACACACTCAGCTTTTGTTATCATGCTGGCTAACGTTTTCTTTGTTACTGAAGATATCTAAATTCTACATAGTGGTTTTCAGTATTCTCTCGACCTTCTGTAAATGCCTGAGGGTGGGGTCACTGTAGGTAATAATCCATGAGACTTGTAGAGTTGATGCTACGACATGAGGACGAAAATCGGCATGCTAGGATAAAAGGCACATGAGACAAACATCACTAATCGTTGCTCCTGTTCGTCTGTATTTTATATATGAAAGATAGTGATGACATCTCCAGTAGGGAGCTTCATGTTTTTATATAGCCAAGGGGCCTTGAAAGACCTCCTTGATATAACATTAAACGGTGGGACTATTGTTTACTTTGCCTGGCATCTAGTTTTATTTGAAATAGGCTTCCGTTGAACTGTGTGTATACAGGGCTTCATTGAAAATTCGAGACATGCAGACGATAGCATGCTAATACAAGTCACCTGTGACCTTCGACCCACATAAAGTCCCACTAACAAAGCGGTTAGTCCACCCTGTCTGGGTGTTTAGAATAATGTGCCCTGGGGCTCTAACCGACCTGATCGTTTCCTTGGCAACTGTCCCAAAATGCATGCACTGTTTACGTTCAAAAAGGCAGGCGAACGAATGAGAGAGTACACCGTCACGGCAAAAAAGAACCGTTAGGGTTTTACCCTTTTTCAAAACTGGGGTGTTCTTATCCAGTGAAGCCTTTTGCTTTGGGGGGAGAAGATTGGACGATACAGTGCTGAGCCAGACTGTGCCAAAATGTCTACCACCACAGAGCAAGCAGACGACAAGGAGAATGCAGAGACCGACAAGGTTAAAAGACCTACAAAGAGAAGATCAGACGAAGGAGCAGGTGGTCACCAGAAACTAACCAACAGCAAGGCCTGGTCGTCGGCGTCCCGCAATGTGTCGTCGGACCACTCAGGGAAACGACTTCGGTTCAACCCGCCGCATCACGCCGCCAGCACACCGCAGACGCCCCGGTCAAAGAGAGTAACAACTCTTAACAACCATAGGAAAGCTATGGATGCTGCTAAACTCGGTAACACACTTCTTAATTGTGGACAACATCATAATGCCCTAAAGCACTTCAATACAGCGGTGGAGCTGTGCCCAACTTTCTCCAGTTTCTACTCTGGGCGGTGTGATTGTTACATAGGGATGGGGCTCTACACCGACGCGCTGGCGGAAGCTAAACAGGCGACTGAAGTGGACAGCAAGTTCGTCCCAGGATACCAGCGGCAAGCCGAGTGTCTGCTGGCCCTCGGTCGGCCTGCTGAGGCGGTGAAGGCGTACACGTCCGCCCTGGAGCAGAGCGGTGGGAGTGAGGAACTTTCGAAAGCGCTTAAATCGGCCAAGGAGATTTCTCAATTCCAACTAGTGGCGGAAAGGGACCTCCATAAGGGAACCTCGCGGCATATTATGTTCTACGTAGACAAACTGATGAACATGGTCCCTTTGTGTTCCAAATACAAGGTCATGAAGGCAGAAATCCTTGTAAAACAGGGAAAGTATGCCGATGCGCTGACGATTGTCGAAGACGTGCTGGACGTCAACAAGACCACAGACGCCTTGTACATTCACGGACTCTGTCTCCACTACAGCGGGGATGAAAAGGGTTCTCAGACAAAGTTTAATAGAGTGCTTGACTTGGAGCCCGACCATAAACTAACACTCGCGTTTCTGGAGGCATCCTGCCAGCTAGCAGGCAAAAAGGAGGAAGGGAATGTCGCCTTCAAGTCAGGAGAATATGAGAAGGCATACGACTTGTACACAGAGGCACTCACAATCGACCCCGAAAACAGGTTGACAAACGCCAAACTCTACAACAACAGAGCCGCAGTTTGTGTCAAGCTGGGCCGACTGAATGACGCTATTCAGGACTGCACACAAGCTATTGAGCTGGACTCATCGTACGTCAAAGCCATCTCTCGTCGGGCCACATGCTACATGGAGACAGAGTGTTTTGAAGAAGCCATCCGCGACTTCGAGACCCTTTACAAGCTAAACCCGACACCCGAGAACGAAAAACTTCTCCGTGAAGCCAAACAAAAACAGAAGATGAGCATGAAAACGGACTTTTACAAAATTCTCGGAGTGGAACGCTTCGCGACGGCAGACGAGATCAAGAAGGCGTACCGTAAGCTGGCGCTGAAGTGTCATCCCGACAAACACGTGGGGGCGAGCGCAGACGAGAAAATCGCCATGGAGAAGAAATTCAAGGCGATCGGAGAGGCACATCAGACCCTGTCCGATCCTGTAGAGAGGGCAAAATACGACGAAGAACTGAGTCAAAGTTACCTAAAAGACCTTATGTCGGACAGGACAAATGCGCAAACTAAGGTCAATATCAATATAAACACTAAATCAAGTGGTACACCATTCAAAAGTAGGTTTACCTTTCATTTTGTGTAGGCATCCTTTTATTCCTGCTCAGTTTATGACTTTTAAGTTAACGTTAACGTTTAAAAATGTTAACATTATGACGGACACCTATTGATTTACCTAGCACGTAAACTTATGTATATGCATACGGTATGTACGATTCAACACTCTCTCTAGGTTATCTTCTCGTCACAGCGAGCTGCCGAATAGACTCCACAGAAACACAACAAACCTCCCCGTTTAGTGTAGATTCTCAACATTTATGGATAGCACATCTTCTTGTCGACTGCTAATATTCTCGTACTTTTATACATGTGTATCATGTAAGAATGGGTAAAATTCTATTTAATAGCTTTATTTGAATTCAACGATTGCAGTATTTGAATGTAACGTTACTATTCAAAATATAGCAATAACTGTAACTGTTATCTGTCTCATATCAGTTGGAACATTAATCCATGACCAAATTAAACCCTTGTAAGCTTGATATTTTTATTCTGTATATATGAGATATAACTTAACTGCAATTCCGTAGTTTTTTTATCAATAGCTAACATTACAGACAGTTGTGTTTACACAATGCCAATAGAACGGAAAAGAGCACGACATTCACACCCACTGTTTCGGGCAAGAATGGGGGCATCATACGGTATGGCTCGGTACTGCAATTTGACATTCAGTACCAAACTATTGTATTAATATCACCAAACAACACACTGGAACCACTACAACACAACACAACACAACACAACATAACACCACATCACTCCACAGACCTATGCAAATACAACACACCACACCACGTCACAACATAGAATGACACCACACCACACAACACAGCACACTGCAACGATGCATGGCGACGCAACAGGCATGCTGCCATCGCACTGATGCTTCTACCATGAAATGATGTCATAATTCCTGTCACATGGTCAAACATTCTGCACTCTTTGGCGTTAAGGTGACGACACCGGCTGGTTGGTCATGGGTGGGAATGATATCCAAACTTCTTCACATCCACGCGAAAGTCTTATTGAAGTGTTAGGATACCTGCTCGTATTTCATGATCTTTGTTTTAAATACCGACATGTTCTTGGCTGTGTTCTTGCTACTTGGACTGCTCAATGCTGCTCTCTAGCGACTCGGTATTAAACGACAGCGTAATATAGCACTTGGGTCACGTGACCGTTTGGGTTGACTACATAATGATATCACTATACAGTAAAGGAATCTATGAAATATGATTGTGTTTTGTGTTTTTATCATTCATCTATAGTTTTCCGCGGCCTTTATTGGAACTGTCTATTTATGGCTTCCCTTAATGCACGTTCTATTTCCTGGACAAATGGCTTTTCTGTAATATCAAAACTCCAAAAGTTTGAATTTGTTATTTAGTTACGTAGTCTCGCATTTCTTTCGTTTCTCGGTAATGCTAGAAAGCTGCCATCTTCTAAGATGTGAAGCTACGCAAACCCCTCATAGAACTGCATTTATACCGCTACCTCATTCCTCGTATGTTAGGAAATATATAACTTATGAAGATTATTCTTAGGAAAGTCGACTGATTGCAAATCTTTTCTAAAAATGATAGTCTAATTACGTCCATTGGATTTTACCCGGCAAGACTGTATGGAAAGAGCACGTATGGAGAGAGGTGTATGCAGGTGATTGTACATGTCTACGTCTGACGTGTGATGATAGATGTATTCGTGAATTAATTCTATATCGTTGGAAGCAATGTAAATGTCTGTGTGTCTTGCTGCTCTTGGCACTTGAATTTTGCAAGCATTTTTTCTAACTAGACACAATTAAGCCTGGTCAGGACCACTGTAATGTCTTAACCTTCGCACGTCTACTTTCACGTCATTTCCGACCAGGGATTTCACATGTTCTAAACCAATATTGCTACTAATTAATGTTAGGCCTGGGGGAAACGCTGTGTTGCCTGAACTACCCTAGCAAAACCTGCAGACCGTAGCTTTTTTTGTGTGTGCGTCAAAACCATATCTACTAACCCTACATTTTTCATCCTCCTTCTTGCATTTCTTTCATACGCTAGGAGCCTTGAAATCACAAGCTCCACCGTCCATTTTGCAGCCTCCAGTCAAATAGTACCATACAGCCCTGTGCTTTATCACGTGATAATCGCGTGCAAAAGCAAATATCGTGCTAGCTATAAAAGGTACTTAATTTGATGACTTACCTGTGATTAGAGATTCCAATAGGCCATTTCTCGCAATCGGTGTACACTTTAACGATGCAAAGATAATTACTGAAGTCGTATATAATGTGTTACAGTCAAGATAAATAACATATCTTTATTGTTGTTTATTCAGCACGATGAGTAGAAAATGAAATTCTCGTGTTCATATCCGAGTCTAGATCTTATTAGTGAAAGTTTGGCGGTAATCAGAACGATGTTCCCCAAACAGTCATAACTCCGGCCCAAACATCTCAACTTCTGTGCTCATTATAATGACAGGATACCGCCAAATCTCACACCACCGATGTCGGTAACATTTTTGTCAATCCATGTTATACTCTTTGTGCGGATAAGATTTGATGTGTCGTCGTCCCGCCTGGAAGCGCCTGACATTGCAATATTTGGGATATTGAACTTGTTCTATCTAACCCACCCTGCCTTTTAATATTTTCAGCGGCTTGCCTAACGAATTGTCCACATTCATTACTCCTTGTCGGTGGTTGTGAGCTATCAGATACGTTTGTTACATGACATGACTTCCTCCCCCTCCCCACGTACTATCTGTAAGTCTATTGATGTTCCAATTGCTTTATTTCCCCGATGACTCGTTGATTCCTACTTCCATTTACAGGTTACATTTTTATTGCGTTGTCTTGTGCAATAAAGAGAGCTGCAGAGAGAAGAGCACTTCAGTCCGGGAGGAGCTGCCTTCATCTTTATCTCCGCCTGCTCTCCGCGAGTATCGCCACGAGATAACCGTGAAATGTCGACAACCTTTTGCGGGATTTGGTTTGTTCAAACACGAGTCTACACATGCTACAGTTACATATATTTTTTGTTCTCACAGTATGTAACATACTGCCCCAGGGCGACCTGGACGTCCTCTAAAACATGACCTCATTTGGGTATGCGTTTGACCGGATAAACCTTTGATGGCGAATCGCCACAGGAGTCAAGTCCGTCAGAACCGATCCGGTATTGATGACCGCAGATTCGAGGCATGGCGAAAGCGAAGTTATCTGCCCAGTTCTGCTGGTTTTCTACATCTCGTTCTGCCTACCCGGCTCGGCCCGCTGTGACGGCAGACTGACGTGAGAGGAATGAGTGATGGCACCTCGGCAATCTTCCGCACCAGGCGTCTCAGCGATAACTGGTAATCCTCTGACCGTGGCCCAACCATTTGTGCAGATACTACACAACGTTTGTAGCTTAGGAGTATGAATACAACATTTATGGAAATTTGTGTCGTACTGATATGTTGCTTTAACTTGCGGTTATATGCAGTGTTTTAAATGTTATGCAAGATGTTTCTTCTCGAATATGAGAATACATGTTTAGTATTCGTTTTTCCACCCTTCTCCCTTTGTGGCATTTCACGGTCGTTCCCTCCAGAGCAAAAGATGGCCGTTATAATTTTGTGCCATTAAAGCATTGACAATGCGCCGTTCCTAAATTTGGAGTACGAAATCCAAAATGCTCTTCCTCCCTGACCTGTTCGTCTATTTGGTATTTTTGTGACGAGTTGTGGCGATCGTTCTAAACGCAAGAGGCTTGTCCTGTCTGATTTGTCTCATTTCAATGAGAGGTACTGCGGCTGCATACCAAGTGGGCTTGTGCGTCCAGCGACGCGTGCTGAATTGATGGTCTCATTAACATGAATATCACAGCGGGCGTCCATAAAGCCCATCATGAAAAGAGAGGTACTAATTTATATTATACACGGACGTACTCACGGACGGAGTCTGATTTAAACAGAGTAATGCTTATGTATTTCACGCAAGGAAGAAGAGAGTAAATCGTGTTGTGTTGAAATTTATCCATGGTACTGGTGTCCATGGTACTGATTGTGCAATCCTTATCGTTTGAAAGAAATAGTGCATATTTTGTCTTCACAGGATTAAATAATAATATCACAATAACGTGCAGGCTTTGTGTAATAATAGTAACAGACCTAATATAGTCATATATACAGATCGTTTTTCAGTTTATTATCGCACCATTTGACAACCGCCCGAGGAATATTCTCGTACCAGTGTTGTGTGGCTCGTCCATAACGGATAATAACCTAGCGTAACGTAACGTACCCTTTCCACCATTACAACCGTCGGTTTGATCATTTACGGGAGAAATGTCGGGCTCTGATATGGCATCCACCCCGTAACAGCAGCTATAGGGTATGTCAAATCCACCTTGACGTTATATTCTCTCTAAAAGATAGCACGTCGCACCTATCAATGTTCACTCAGGCGGGGATGGCTATGACGTCACCACGGGTGGGCACATTCGATGGTTTTGGTCTGTTATTCATAAGAAATTTAAAGACACTACTCTCAATTCTGATAAGCTAAATACCTCTCTGATCACAGTCACAAAATCTTAAATTACTCAGTTGCTTTAATTAGATTTTATACATGAAACTCTGCTTCTAAAATCTTAGACCCAAACACACAATCACAGCTCACTTTGCACCACACCCTCTCTATCGTCAGTTTGACTACATCTATACACAGAGAAATATTCGTGCATGTTTTCTGACGGAACGAAAATACGAAGTTGTTGATGAAAGACGGTAGAGGGGACATTGCATTACTCGAGATTTTTTTTAGCATCGAATGACAATTTATTGCGCATGCTCCATTTGCCTGGCAAAATCGATTTCTGAAATGGGGCGAGTTTGTCAATGTCAGCTTTCAAATTACTCCGCCTCCGTCTCATTTGTCCGCGTCGCTTCCTCAGTCGGCCGACCCCAGCGGCAGTTTGTCTCTAATAGCCGCGGGCGCCACATTAAGGGGCTGGGCCGCAGGTGCAGGCTGAGCCGGCGAGCATTGATGGAAGTCACGGCAAAATTAGACACCATCGTTCGGCGGTAACGAATATGACGTCCTCGTGTTATACTTGGTGTGCTGTTTCAGGAGATAAGCTAATCCTCTCTGCCACCCCGTTATTCAGAATTAAGGCGCTGATTATGTGAGATTGGGACGTCACTGACTCGTAGGAGCCTGCCAGGAAAGTTGAAAAGATGTCAGGGGGAAAGCGGAGTCGCCCTTTTGTCAAACGACTGTGCCAATACCCTCCAGTCGTAATGGAGTCGTGTAAGACATTCACAAACTGCTGTTGTGGGACACCACAACGACCACAGGTCCGTGTGAAAAACGACTCTGTTTATAGGAGTAGGAGCTGACTCGCGTTCGGAGAGTCATCCGTTTGCTCCAAATGTTCTGTAATGGCTGATAGTGGCAGACGAGAATTAATTTATCTGGAAAAACGAGGCATTATTACATTGGAATCACATCTCACGGTCTCCAAACGCCCGTGAGGCACCGGTGACCTCTGGCTTCTGTTTTGAATTTTGCTTGCATTTAATTTTTGACTTTCTGAAACGGCTATCGTTTGTGAACACATACGTGTTTCATTTAACTCGAGCGTATGCAAAGGAATTTCATATTTGTGGCTATATCTGTTATGGGCATCTTTTCGTTTACTGTTTGGCGTATGTTAAATGTATGTCTATTTATCAAATGTAAAAGAGAGTGCAGCTATTACACTCGTGAAGGTTTTTCGATTCTATTCGATCAGTACCGCAGACTAACATACGCAGTATTCTCTAATTAGAACTCTAGACATCTTGGCGGGTTGACATCGCCGGCGACGGTCACATCCCAACACTACCAGAAGAAGTCTGATATGCAATCAGAAAATGGTGGGCTTCGGCACGTAATGTATTTTCTAACCCTTTATCTGATTCAGCTTTTTTTAGCCCTCCCATAACCAGAAAAAAAGGCTTTCTGGGTGCGAATGGCGATGCCCATCATCGCCTTCTGCCAAACGTAAAGTATCTCTGACCATATATAACATACTTCAGAAAGATTTACCTGTGGCAGTGGTTCCTCAATGTGAGGATCCTTCGTTTCTGAAAGTGTATGATACCGTCATGACGTCAACGACCGCCATTTACTGTGTGGTTTTGGTGTTTTATACGAGTTTGAATTACGTTCATACTGCGACCTGCTAAATAAGTGACCTTGACTCTACAATGTGTACATAGCGCCGTGGGACAATGTTTGAAGTTCAGTGTCAACTGTTCTAGAAGTAATATTCTTTATGATTCATCTGTCACCTTATCGATGTTTGTAGTTTAAAGACTCAGCACTGCTGACGTTTGGCACAGATAAGGCTCCTGCCGGGTAGATCCTGCCGTCCTCCTGTGCGCCTCTGGTTAATGCCGTTAAGATGCCTGCTCTTCCTGCCGCCAGTGACGTAGGCACTGACGTCATCTTGTCCCCATGATTGATCAGACTCGTGACCAGCGTGGTGAAGGTAAGCGCGGAGTGAATACGGTTGTCATGTGAACTTATTTGTGAATAACTGTCTCAGAAAACATTCCCCTAATTTAATAATGAAATGAGACTTGTACTGTTTTTATGTGTC
Source organism: Branchiostoma floridae x Branchiostoma belcheri (assembly GCA_019207045.1). Classification (NCBI taxonomy): domain Eukaryota; kingdom Metazoa; phylum Chordata; class Leptocardii; order Amphioxiformes; family Branchiostomatidae; genus Branchiostoma; species Branchiostoma floridae x Branchiostoma belcheri. The sequence continues at coordinate 10,056,807 of CM033025.1, read as the reverse complement.
TTCATGGATCTTATGGTACGAACTATGAAAAAGAGAGATGATTCATAATTGAGGATCTTCTATTTCAGAGAACTCTTCTATGTCCTTCTATATTCAATATGACATTTGAATATTGGTTCGCAGATTAGGAATATCTGTTTGCTTAGGATCGATACTTTACATACGAGCATGCTACAGTCTCTTGAAATCACAGTCATCAACAGTGACTACCCGACAGACATGCTTTTAAACCAAGGGTGTTTTTTCGTAGTTGAAAACATTGTCAATCATTCTTTTGCTAGAATACATATGCGCAATTTCTTTGGTATCATTTGCTCAAGGGAATACTTTGAGTAAAAACGTAAGAGAGAACACTGTTTCTAGATCAATTCAAGAGACTGTGGTCTGCCCCAATTTGCATCGATTACAACGGTTTCTAAATCGGGTACTTTCTACCATAACTGCGTCTTCCTCCCTTCGTATAGAGACTGAATAACGCTGTATTATCTTTCTTTAGTTCAGTTGTGCTTATACACCTAGGAAAGCTGAGCCTGGCAGTTCTCTCCTCACGGTTGAGTGCAGGTCAGCACCAAGGACAGCTCCCGGTCTGAGTCAGCAAACATAACACGTACAGCGCACCCGTTATAATCTGCCTCTTCTTGTATACAGTGTTCGTGACAGCCGCTGCTTCTTACACAGCAGGGCAGTCTACGATCAAACCGGCATGAGTACAGCATCATTTTTAAGATAAGCGGGAATTACTAGCGTATGTCGGTTTAAAGAAGATGTGAGCCGCTGAAATTAGATTGCGCACACGGCAGGCGGATTGTTGATTTAATGCCGCTCGTCAGACCTGGGTGGATTTTTATTGGTTACCACCAAGAACGTGAGGAGCGGCGATGACATCACCGCCCGCGGTGTGCCAGATTACATCGGTTTTACGGTGCCGGTACACAAAAAAGCTCTCAGACTAACAAATAACGCAATGGGGGCTACGTTACTCCAACTGGAGAGTTAAAAGCATATCGACAGGTTACGGTTTGGCACTGCGTTTTATGAGGCCAATATCTCTCGAGAAAGACGAGCACAAGGCAATAATGTTAGCACCCACCAAAGGACTCTCTTTACACAACATGCAGTCCCTGCCGAGTTGCTTTATTCTATTACACATCCCATAAAATCCATATTGCGCTGAACAGATTAACCTTTCGTGTAATAAAGGATCGGAGATAGAAACAGCGCAGGCTAATTTACAAGTATAAAGAGCGCATAGGGCGAGACACTTGCAGATTCATCATTCTGCATTGGAAACTGTTGAATAAATGCATGTCCAGGAAATACATGCACATACATTACTGTGTCCCTCATTTTTGTTTCCTCCCTTTTACATCATATTATCTGGCATGAAATAGACGACTAGATTTGTGATACGTATGATATCTATCTTTTAAAGTTGCAGGCGGTAAATGGCTGAACGATTTTGTAGAGGATTGTTATAAAGGTCACCCATTGAAAAACATGCAATCGCTTAAAACAATAATGACAAACTTGAATTTTCAGTTCTGGTCAAAATTGAAACCGATTCATGTAGTTCACCGTCAATGTACAAGTCTAGAACCAAGCATATGCAAAAAAAACACTGTCACGACCGGGTTTGTAAATCCTTGTACAAGAGAGGCTCAAACGCCACTCACCCTAACGTGATTACATCAGACACGCAGGGCCCTACTCAAGTCCCCGCTAAAGTCGGCGGAAATACAGCTCAGGTGACCCCGTAACCTAGTTCAACGTGAATGTACTCTTTGGACCCAGTTCTCTTTCTTCAAAAATAGACAATCATGGAACTGATCGCTGAAAGCTTGCTGCTGTGCGCCCGCTGAATGCAGCAGCATTCGTGAGCCAGACCTCCGCTGGGATACTAATTACTGGGTCGCTGTCGACGTCATCAGTTATTCCAAAGCCAGCAATTTGATTCCCGTCAATTAGTGCCATTTTCTATGACATCACTTACGTTAAACCATGCACTTTGATTTGAACACCGTGAAATATTCTTGGTCAAAATCTCTGCAATGATGGGGCATTGCGGAATAATTAAATTAAACCCCGATTCGCTATTAAGAATGTCTGAAGTGACGTAATTCTAATTTATTGTGTTGAGACAAGGTGTACGCTGAACGGGATTTTAAACTAAGCACCAATATTTAGGTTCCATATATATGCAAATAGTTCACAGCATGTGATGTTAAACATTGTCGGGACGTTATGTATGGAATGATAAGTTAAGTGTACAAAATCTCCTAAATTTTCATTCAAATACAAAATCATTTCTAGCATTGACTAGAGCAGCATTTGAATGTAAAAGAGCAAGTACCTGGCTTCGTTTCATTTTTGACTTAAATTTTTCATTTGCTTTTTTCCCTCGTTTGATAATGGAACAATTTTTCTAGCATAAAAATCGAATGCTATACAATAAACCATTATCAATGTGCCAATGATAATCAATTGCAGGAAACCCATGAAAATTAGTCCACTAAAACGAAAGTATAAAATGTAAACGACTTTGCATAAAGAATATAAAGCATATACATGCCAATCAACGAAAGGTCTGTAGGCTGTTTCCAGATTTTCAACTGGCACACGGTGAACACCGATACACCGTTATCGATTATTTCGATCGTTCATTCCATTAGAACACGCCTGTCCTTTACCGAATGGGTTAATTTGTTTGACAGTAAGTACCACTCAGTTGATTGAAAAAAGTCAACAAGAAATTGTAGCTAGCCTCTTTGTTCACTGCAAAACCCTGTGCGTAATAAACGAGGCTTAGGCAAAAAGATAGGCGGACATAAATGAGTTACGATGCAATCGATTTTTATTGATCTCCTGCTGCGGCAGTGCACAACAAGAACGGGTATTGAACTTCACAGACATCAGGATATAATAGGATCTCGCCGTGGGAGTAACACAATCTCCGCACGGTACAACGCAGATTCGACGCAAAGTCAAATTTATAGTACACCGACTAAAACAATCGAACGTTATTGCATTGTGTCATATCGAATTTTCTATTTCAGACGCCGTTAGATACGTACAATTTCCGTCCAGCTTTACAATTAGATATTACCTGTCATGTCTACTTGAAAATAATTTCCGAGAATATCATAAAAGTGGTAAGCGGAGTTAAAGCAGTTTCAACTTGATAGACGGCAAGGAAAAGCAGTTGCGATATTTTGTCATATGAAATTCTAATGTGATTTTCCACGGGCAGCAAATTCGACTCGAATTCGTTGTACTGTAAACCACTGATTATTCAGCGCTTTCATTATGTAGCTTATGTAATGAGTATGCAGAGCATTCCCAAGCGCCGTGTGGAATAAAGATGTGCCAACGTTAGTAGTGCTAACCGGCACCGCCTTAATTCGACCAGCCTAGCGCCAACTCCAAGTCCGCGCTATATTCACAGAATTCGCAGATGCTTTTCCTTGCACATCACGAGGAAGAAGAGAAACATGAAAAGTAGAACACTGTAGTCATTTCGTACGCCATAAACTACATATTCACCAACTCAAAAAGTAGACGTCCTGGAAAAACGAAAATTAAAAAGAATACTTGAGAAGATGGAACAAAGAAAGAAACCATGGCCATGATGAAGTAGCTTGCACCACATGAAAAGGGCTGCATGCAGATGGTATATTACAGCGAAGCTCTTCCCGTCGACTAGGGGACAATTTGGCTTGCCATGTCGATACGAAGGCGGGGGAAATGTGATTGAATACATGAATTCTTCATAATTTCGCATTCCCCTCAATTCATATTAATGGCCGGTAATTTCCCCGGAGGGTTTTGAGGCGATTTATTGCAAAGGGAGACCGGTCGGTGAATTACAGAAAGGGTCGTTTCGGTAAATTCTGTCGGTTTTCATTCTCTCCGCCGCACATGGCCGGGGGGGCGTTATTGTCGCGGCGTCAATCCAGGCACACGTCACATTTTGCGACAGTAATATGTGATTTTACGACAGGCGGCAAACGAAAAGGGTCCCTGTCCAGTACAGATGTTGACGGATGATAAGAATTCTAATGCCGAACTGGGACATTCGGGGCATCATGCAGAGATCACGAGTCATTAATGGATATATCTCTAACACCACAGGGCCTTCAGCAGGCGTGCATATCACAGGAAAATTGCCGTGTTGAATCCAGCGTACCCTCGGCGTGCACAGTCTCTCGTGGGGAGGGAGATCGGTGAGGATTTGGCCCTGTTCTTGGCATTCACCGCGTGCCTTAATTGCACAATGTTAAATTAAGGACCGCCGTGAACACTAAGAGCCAAGCCGAGATTTGCCGAGGGATACGACGGTTTCCGAGCAGTGCCGAAGGAGACCCGAAATATTTCTATCAAACACACTTGAATAACAAGGTACACCTATACAACAGTCATCTTCTGCCTTACACAGGAAACGCTACGATAGCATCCACCCCAGGTTCCCCCCACTGCTGCTGGAAGGATTGCTCCTTTATGGCTATTGTTCCTCTATGTTCTCCCACGGGACAAGCAGGGCACACCCGGCTTACATGCAAATAAAGCAATATAACGAGAGGCAATCATATATCAGCGGTGACAAATTCTGCAATAAGAACAAAACGGGGGCCGTTTTAACAGTTCGGAACCAACGGGCGATAAGAAACCCGTAAAAAATATCTCAATTCCATTTCAGAAAATCGATGAAGGACTAGCACGGGGGCTCACGCATGCACAAGGTGATCAGAATACATTATATTCTGGGGGAAAACCTGACCGCAAACATAATGAGAAATCACAGTGCGGCGGCCAAACCCTGCCGGCACAAAGACGGGCAAAACAGGGCGGAATGATGACGCCTGAGCATCACACTAGAAATGCGAAGAAATATGACATTGAGAATTTGAACAAGAGACAAAAGGAATCATGTATGAAATACACAGAATGAGGATAAAGGATTTGGCGCACGTATGGAAGAACCGAGTTGCCAAAAAAGGGCGTGAAAAGCTTCGGACAACAAAAATGATGACAGCAAGCCGCCGAATGTGTAGCATACAGATGAAGTGTAGACCGCGAATATCATGGTTAGGACAGGATACGTCGTTGTTTCAGGACTAAAAAGGGGAAACTACCATCGGCATGGAGACACCTTACCAGCAATCCGAACCCCTCTGTCCCCGCGCCCGGGCGGAATGTACACCAACATCGTCCCATCCACCGCTTCGTGTTTCATCCCCGCAAATTCCAACGCACACACTGATGCGAAAAGGAGGAAAGGCGGAGCACGTACGAAAAACGACGTCACCCAATATTACAAGCAGTGTCTGCCGGGTGGTGCGCAGTGAGGGAGGACGATCGGCCGCACCTGGAATTTCCACCGCCCGCTTCCATGGAATAAGACCGAACGGGAACAAGGGCCACTTGCACGTAGCAGGCTCTCCGTCGCATCTGAGACCTCGTGTGAGCATCGCTTTGTCGTTAATACGGTCGGAGCACACTGACAAAGGCTATATAATGGCCTCATTAATAATTAATGTATGCGAAGAATTATGCATAATATGACAGCGGAGCAAAATTGAGTGATGGGTCCCCTTCTAGTAACAAATTAAAGCGCAAAATCCAATAACAAATAAACGGTGAAAATTAAAGACATAAAATGGAAGACGACAAGGTCTCAGTAAGTCCAGAGAACGACACAACGGGGAAGGAAACGTTGGGGAAAGTGACATCATCATTTGCTATTTTGCAAACATGAAGCTTTCAATTTCCAAACAAAGAATGATAATCTGATATTGGGAGGAATTTACAATCTGGATCGTAGGCAGGAAACACAATATGGAAGACGCTGCCTGGGGCGAAAAGGGGAAGTCGAAATAAATGGCAGGAAATATACGCACCTGGAATAGAAGATTCTCCATGTTGTCATGTAGAGTCGGTCGGTCGGCTCTTGCCTTCCGTCGGTCCGTTGAAAGGAGGGTTTTGCCGAGAGTAGAGACGGGCGGATTTGTGGATGCCATACTGGGGGACATATTGGACAGGTCTGCCCCGTGTTGGTGAGGATAGTGACAGGGGAAGCCGGTGTGCCGGGCCGCCCCGTGCGGCAGGGAATCCCTACAAAGAGAAAACGAGGCAAAGGTCACGCTGAAAAGCCGCGAGCAACGGGGCGCACATCGAGGCACGGGCTGATTACAATTACAAAACGCGAGCACAGGTGCCCGGGTCCTCTCATCCCGAGATGGACCCTCTCATCTGCTCTAAAATAGACACAGAAAACGACACGAAGTGGGCTGTGGACCCAGGAGAGGACGACCAGAATGCAACGGAGGCGGAAAGCACCGTTTGATGTGCCGCCAGATGCTGTGACTAATGCGAGTCGATATTGCGGAGATGAAAAAAAAGATGATTCCTCTTCCCATTTGAATAATTTAGTAATTGAGTCCAATGTCAATTTTTGCTACTCCAGAAGAGCTCTAATCTCCAGCTGTAGCCGGGTTTGGAGTGGAAATATAGAGCGAGAAGAAAACTGGGTGGACATTTTTAAAGGCGAGGACGGCCTCACCTTGGTGCTGAGTGGCTTTCCAATCAAAATGTCGAGATGCTAGCGTCACACAAGCCAGCTTCCAATCTGTAAGCCGCGTTAGGCACGCCAGAAAATCTCTGCCGGCGTTATGACACAATAGGGATGACAAAAACGTCATAACTCGCTACCTGCTGGGATGGAGGAAACCCTAGCCGCGCTCGCGCCCGGTCTGCTCGGCGGAGAGGTGCTGCCGTGCCCGCGGCCGCTGGTGCCGGGAGATGGGAGCCGCACCCGCGGCTGCCGCAGCTCTCTCTCAATGCCGCACCAAGGATAATGGGTCCGGGCTTGATGGGAGAGGATTCGTGCTGAATACATAATGAAGCGGTGGGGAGGGGGGATGGGCTGCAAGCATCCTCATCTCCGTATCACCGAAGGAAAGACAGCGCCTTTAGTCTTCAGCCACGTCCTTTATAAACCTCGCTGATGCGCTAACCACGATTCAATTACACGAGTGAGATCAGGTGCTGAAACAAGCCGACATTTATAAGATATATTACCGCGCAAATTACAATGGACTGAGCGTAATAGCGGCAGTCTAATGAACATATTAGGTCTACCTCATGGGCAGGGATGGAGATGGGACCCTCTCTGAGAGTGACCACATGTGGACGTGAATACTGTCACAAAAATACAAGACTCAAGGGTATTAGGCCCCATCCCATCCCCGCCCCGTCCTTTCATCCAATTACTGCAAATGATTTTGCGTTTAAAAGTTCAATTAATCCTCATGATTGTACCGGTACACCTCGGCATAAAACCCATCGTGCGTGGAAACACAACGTGTCTCTACATTATCACATATCCGGCTCCGCTCAGAGCTATCTTATCCAAGTTTACTTCAAATCCATCTTCGAGAATTACTGTCTAAGAATACCAGGAAAATTCTGATATTTTTGTCGATTTTGCGAAGTACCTACTTATTATTCCCGCACGCGTGCAATATGCATACAAGTAATTTATTTCGTTATCAGGCGGTTTGCATGAGCGAGGCTTCAATAAGAAGTCATCCTCTGCGGAGCACGCGTATGCAGATAACATTATTCATGTTATTCATAAGAAATTATTCATACCGCCGCCGGTATTGTGTCGAGGCATTCCCCTTTGCGCTCACTCGTTATTCAAAGACAGGTATTAACTCGAGCTCGCTTCACTCCCGCGACCTCTTTAATTACGCTGTGCGCTGGAATTCATTTCCATCCGGGCAATTCACAACCTTGTATATGTAGGGGCACAGGTGGCATAGCGGGCTGAATTGACAAGCCTGAATGCGGGGTGTGTCTGTGCCCCCAAGTACGGCCATTTGCCAAATGCTCCCAGAATGGAGCTTTGATTACGACCATATCTGGATTCACGGGACTCAAATACGTAACGTTTATGGCTTCAGGTAGGAACGTCCGTGTTGAGAATCGGTGGAGACTGCAAACAAGATAGAGAGAATGTAAGATCGACATACAGACAGAGTGAAGGAGGGACTCTCATGCTTCCCGTCTATTCTTGATGCGCTGCCATTTACATCATGTAGCTCTGACATTCCGCGACACCGCTATCTTCTCGGTCGACATTTTCACTGTGCGCAAGGACACTGTACGCAATCTGAATTCCTTTCCTTCAGAGCTCAGAAAATGAAAGATATGGCAGCGCCAACAGCGCACACAATCAGCACGGATAGAATGTAATAAACAGGAAATGCAGCAGAATGAATGAAATATGTATCAACTATAGCGCTATCATAATGGGAATATCCGGATTGTACTTTTCTCGGCTGGCACAGACTGCACTAAATTGGATGTTGTGTATGCAGCATGGTTACCGTCACCGGTGCGTATGATGTTTCCAAATGTGCGGCTCGTGATCTACAAAGCTTTCAAGTCTGCAGAGCTGGCACTTAATTTGTAACAGCAAGTTGCTCGGATCAAGTCAGTAAATGCGCGTGGTTGTACTTTACGAGGGGGATGGGCAGAAGACACTAAAAAGAAATGTATTTACATTAACAGAACATGATGTAGTGCCCGAGGTGTTTCCTTGATTGGACACACATACAACATAACCAATGGAATCTGATAGAAATCAAATATTTCCCAAATAAGGGTGGCTTTGATTATTTTTCATAGGTAGCGAATAACCTTTCATCAGCTGTAATACCTTTAATTTTGGCAACTCATTTAAGATATACAAGCGGCGTATTTTGATAAATGACACGAGGTAACAATGGAAACATGATAAGAATCAACAATACGATTAACCAGTACAAAGCTGTGTTGTAAATATCATCTTCGTCAATGCATTAAAATGACCACTCATTTTATTTCTTATTTTCTACACATACTTACAAAATATGTTCAGTTAACATTGTGTTTAAAAAATAATATAGGCAAAAGACAAACTATCTTTGCAGTCTGATATGTTTCAATGGTAATTGTTAGGGGTAGCACAATAATCCGATAAAATGCTTTGTACTGATTGACGCCCACGTCAATTCATATTATTCCATGTGAATTATCTGCTGAGAGAAAATTCTCCATCAACCCTCATGGAATGATAAAAAGGCCATGAAGAAATATCGCTGGAAGTAAGAATACCGAGCACAGGTTCAATATGACTAACGGTCTCCGTTTTTCTATTCCGAGCCGGCTCACAAACTTGTTGTGTGGGCGGAGAGATTTTTTTCCGCGCAGGCATTAGCATCTGCTGGCCCCGGTCGATGTCTAATTTCGCCGCGTTCCACCGCGGTGCCCGCCCATGACCGCTGCCGCCATACATCACATACTGAGGGACGGGCAACCACCAATCAAATCAGCCAAAGAAAGGCCCATAAGAGGTTCATTTCCTCGCGGTAATCAAAGTGATCCAAGTTCGCTGTTCTGTACCGGGCCCCTTCCCCACGCGCTCTTGCACATTCGATTTCTTGCTTGAATTATTCAGTCCCAACTGCTGCCTCTTTACCCCGCGTCTAAATTATTCAGCTGAAGGATAGGGTTCTTCCTTCAAGTTCCGGCTGCCGTCCTGCCAAAAGTTGCTCCCAGTCCGTTGGTCACGGCCTAAGGCAAGGTGACTCGGTCAATTTAGATGTCATTTACAGGCGTCAAGATGCTTGCAGATCTGCAAAGAAGCAGCATACAAATTACAAAGCAGTGGGTTATTCTAACAGAAGTCAGTTTATTACGCTTGGAGTTAGTTGTTGACCCTTCAAACAGGTTGAAAGTATTCGAAACGAACTTTCGAAAAAATGCCTAATACACCGTGCTGTGACATCGTTAGAAGTTTCAGGGTATAAATTCGAAAACTTTGATTGTCATGATTTGTTTACCTCTACGGGACGACTCTCTTTGTGTAGGCGTTAATTCGCGCCCTTCTCCATTGAAAATTAATGAGTCATTTCTTTTCATTGCTGATAACAAATTAACGAGCACAGTTCCTTACTATGGGTTTGACAGTTTACAAGTTCTGGTCACGGCGAACGCCAATGCTCTTAACAATCTCTGTAAAAATCGTGAGATCAAAGTTCAAAGGTGAAATTTCAAAGCTTTGAAATAAATGTTTAATTGCTTAACGTCAAATTTGAAGGTAACATGATAACCTTCTCTTTACAATTTCATTCGTTCAATCTATACCAGTTCCTTCAAACGCGTGATATTCTCCATGTGCATAGATGTCAACTAACTGTTTGTACAAAGGGACTCAAAGTCAACGGTTGTCATGGACACAGGCGTGTGAGCAACTCCCCTCTAGCCGGTCATTAAAGCTAGGACAGATTGACTGTACTGCGCTGAAACGCCGACCGCATCATTACCTACATGTGAGCGGGAATGGCCTACAGCCGGGAGCGCTCAGATGACATTGCTCCCACGATTCAACGGCTGGTGAAACGACGTCACCACATTTCTGTTCGCACTTCTTATCGTTCTCCATCAGTCAGGAATCAGGCAGAAAGTTTCGCGCCTCGCCTCCGCTCTAACACGCTCTGCATGTGCCGTTGCGCGATTTTTTACAGTCCCTTTACTATGCAAACTGTAGCTTCATCATGTCAAGCCAAATTAATGGATCGAGGAAAACACTTTATAGTGTACCTTTTACTGTTAAACATAGAGTAATGGTGGACCGTGCTACCATATCTGTCATTTTGACTCAATAGGGAGATTTGTCGGTACCTCCATTTGATTATTGTCTAAAGCTAAACTTTAAGATCGTGTAAACTATCTCTAGGCTCCAGACTAGCGACAACGTAAAAAGGTTTTCGCAAAAGAAATGTAAAATACTCTTGCATTGGGTCATTTATTTCACTGAGGTATTGTGTCAATAATTGTGATTGCTGTACATGAACGACAACAGCAACATTAGGAGCCCAGCTGTGCATTAATTGACAATCTCGCAACACCCGCGGTAGATGGTGCAATTAAGTGATCAACCTTTGGGGAATTGTGCGAAAGTTCATAAATCGCACGCGGTTCTCATAATGTGGTAGGGTGCAAGACAGATGGCACATTAGATTTCAAAATAAAAACCAGGAGGAGCATTTCCTCAATACTTGGTGAGCACGTTTAAGTCGAGCACTTTAAATGCATGAAGATGACCCAGGAAGGTGATATTTTTCAGCTTTGAAAGATGGATTCTGAAAATGAATTTCTAGATCCAATATTGCCACGTTTACATTGCGGCAATCCATCCATGGAGGCCGATATCACATATTCCACCTTCCTCTACACTTGACACATCTTATTGGAACTGGAAACTCCGTTAACCCTGGCCTCATATTGGGTGGTTTTCGTTATTTTCGCCGTTTCGGAAGAGACTAAGTGCATAGGTGAAGGGGGGGGGGGGGTCGACCAACGTTCCCGGTGGGTTCCAGTAGTTCAGTTGATCAACATGGAACTTTAGGTGGGCGTATACTCTTTCGTTTCGTATACCCTTGACCATTCTCAACCCCAAAGTTTGTCTGAGAATACAAATTCAGAAACCGCACGCCGACCGGAAAGAATATTCATGGTCTAAAACTGTCCTGGTAAATCAGCACCCCCCCCCCCCCATTTACTGCTGTATGCAATATTTAGCATGCGTGGCATATTTCTGCGCACTTCGCAACTTTTACCACCGCACATTTCGGCCACGTTTCACACACTTCGTCCTCACCTATCTACATCACCTGTAATCCAGTAATCTATTGTTCACGTAAATTATTCAGCTTCTCCTCCCTCATTTGATTCCCACATCAACATGAGTTTGACGAGCGTGACCTGACCTTTCCGTTGACCTTGCAGGTTTACAAATGACGCTGCGTCTACCCCTCGCACATGCGGGCATCAAGAAGTTGTAAATACGTCCCGAATTTTGACAAAATTTAATCTTTATCTCATAAACCGCGTGGCGAAGACGGATAAGTGCACACTGACCCAGCTCTCTCCAGGTCCCGCCGAGCGAGGGAAATCAAAAGGAGGAATTTACCGTTCACCCCGCATAAATCCTGCAGACGTAATTGTGGCCTATTGGTGTGAACGCGCGAAAACGTGGACAATTCCGATAAAAAAGAATATGACAATACGTCAAGAAATACATTTACCCACATCCAATCTTTCCAGAAACGCGTAGAAAACTAATGGTCCTGAGAAACGAGTTTAATAAAACGGCGCCACGAGAGAATACAATAAAAATGAAAAGTGGGAGGCACCGTATGCTACTGTGATATGTCATGTGTGAAAATTTCATCTCCCACTATCGACTGCGATACAGTTTCCTTTACGTGCGCGTATAAACACTGGATATGGTTTGTGGGCTGCTCTCACGTCTATTTGGCTCCACCGTTGTGGTTATTGGCGCACACTTTCTTGATGGATATCTCCTCATTTCCAAAAAAAAAAAAAAAAAGACACGTATAACAAATGATAAACGTCCGTAACCGCCATCACACATGCAAATGACATTTGACATTCTTGCCACAATATACTATGGACAGGCTTTGAAATACACTTATTGCAAATGCACATGATCATATCTACCAGATTCATGCCACGCATTTTCATTTGACTTAACATATAGAAAATAGTGGCTGCTCAGCTGAAGACCTGGCCAAGACTATGGAGGATAAGGAAGGATGGAGGGAGAGAGTCATGTCCATCCGTGCAACCAGCACGCCCGGATGATGATGATAGAGGCATGAAATAGCTACCTTTGGCATGTGGCCTTCCTGTAATATCCAATGTGTTTTAGTAGGCCAAGCAAGTCTGTCTCACACTGCGAGACGTACCTTACTTGTATATTGTATCCTCTTATTACGAACGTGTGTCGTTATTTACTATGCAAATACATTATGATAATCTCGCCCACCAGACGCCGCTATGGGCTCCTTGCTTTGTTAAACCCTCTCCGCACAAGGACACAAAGTTGCCGGGCTCCTGAGGCGCGTCTGGCAAGCGAGATTACTCCACGGAATGTTAGGAGTTATCGTCCTTTCTAAGATCACAAGACGCTTTTCTACGAAATACACATACACCCGGGTCAACTCAAGGGCTTCATGTCAAGCAGTTGATTTGTTTAGCATTCCGCACAGAAACGCTTTCTGATAGGGTCCAGTTAGCCTAAACTACAGTCACTGAAAATTGTCAACACATTTCTCGCAAAGTTACATATTTTTCAATCATCGTTTCTTGATATGTTTATTCCCAGAGGTGAATGACTATAAGGAGACTGCTACCGCTGCTTGCAGGCCTTCATTTACTATGATTTTGAGCTCTATTTCCTGATGATTTTCTTTTTAAGTATTGGAATGCCAAATAATTCCTCTGGGGTGTTTAACCCTAAATCTGGGACCTCTAAGCTATAGTTAAATACGAACATTTCTGGCTAAATGGTTAGGTGTGATTTCTACACAATGTCACATTTCATCGTTAAGTGCAATGTGGCCTCTCTACACGTACAATTATCTCCTAGTTGTCACGGAAAAATGTTCGCCTTTGACTAGCAAAAACGTCTTCTATTTCACTTCAGCGTTCCACTATGATTAATCAGCCCTTTCTCCGCGATTCTCCTTAGCTGACCAGATAATCGAACTTCGCCGGTTGCCAGAGAAGACGCGGCGGCATCTTATCATGATGTACCCTGACTGTTCCTTCAACTTCACACGGGCGCCATTAAATGTCAGGTGTATGTGTAGTCATGCGTTGGGAAAAACACATATCATAACGAGCAATGTTGAATCTAACTTTCAATGTCGCACAAATAAAAGTAGGTTTGGTTCTCCCCTGAAGAGAGTGTTATCGTGGTTCTTGACCTCGCCCTTAGCGACTGTATGCTTGTGTGTACTACATGTGGCAGGGAACTTGTGCCACCATCGACGATAAAAGCAGAGGGTGAGAATCATGCATTCAATACCTGATATAGCAAATAACCACACGGTATTGTCATAAGTGTTGCTGAATCATTTGCGTAATTCTTTAGAATCACGAATAAAGCCATGTTAATTGGATAGCATGTATGACATCCGCACGCGCATCAATTTTAGGCCGATTGCAAAAGAAAGTCTTAGACCATACTGTCTAAACATACAATCGTGCAAAGCAGCCAAAAAATGGGCAAATATATGCCGTGCATTTCAGAAAAATATGCAAAACCAGCTGCTAACGTCATAGAATACCAAAGACATTCTCAAAGTCAAAGAATATTTATAAGAACAAAAATAAAGAATCAATTATTTGGTATACTATACTCTGTGTGTCAAATTATTTGCTCAACTTTCTGACCGTTTAGATCTCAAAATAAAGACATTTTTTGTCAAACTTTCGCAAGGGTTTTAGGGTTCACAGAGAATGTCATCCATATAGTCAAATCAACATGGCCTACTAGGAGCCCGCAAACTTTACATCGCCATATTCAACATGGTCATATTCTGGCAGTGCAATCATTGGGTTGTGAGCATCATTGGATGAATGTCATCGTTGATCAAGTTAGGTTGAAAACACAAAGTTTTGTACATCACACTATGACAGCCGTGTGCCAAAATGATATGATAGTATACTGCATATTCCTGGCTGATGATCAAACAGTTTGAATATGTGAGAAAAATAAAATCACATTTGACAGTAAATGGTAATTTTGGCCCCGTTGTTCATATACCTGACCTAAGCAAGCGTGCCCTTGATCGTTTCATTTCTATCTGGCCCTTTTGGCAGACTGAGCTGCCAAAGGTCAAAGCCAGGGCGTTACTGGCGCCGGCAGCCGCAGCCTGGTGAGGATTGTAACCTGCGTGAACACCTACGCGAGCTGCAGGAACGGCACAACTGCTGCTGCTGCATTTACAGCATTCCTTCACTGGCAGGGAGAAGCATGTTGAATGAAAATGTTTGCGAATCGCGGAAATTGTAATAACAAGGAAAAAGAAGAAGAATAGACATGACTAATTAAATATACGCAATAAAATATTATATATGTACATATGTGTATATGTACATAATTATATTTCCTCTCTTGATGATTCATTTTAGAAGCAAATTGATATTCTCTTTTTGAAGATATAGTGTGATCTTTATCTATTCTTCTCATAAGCAATGAAGCAAATTATGTTACAATACCTAGCCTCCACCAGGTTTGCTAACGGGGGTATGGATCGTAGACCTTAGCAAAAAAAACGGAATAATTGGCGAGGAGGGTCAGTCCGTGGGAAGGTTATATTTTCCCTCCGTAAGCTGTACTGCTCAAGGCTAACTCCTCTGACAAGTCATCGGTCTGTTTGGCCAATTTTATAATATCAGCCAGCGTCCTATGGAGTCTGGAAGAGACAACACATTGCCTACGACACTTTATCTTTAGCCAAATGCAAATTGATCATTTAAGTTGATCACCATTCCCCAAGAGACTTGTATCAAAAACACACATTCTCTGATTAGATTGAGGGTAATGAAATGTGTACTTTGGCATCATTGCGTAAGATCATACCGTCTCATTAAGAGAAATGTAAACGAGTTTAATGTATCTTTACAGCCTCACAAAATTACACAATCATAGGATATGGTATACAATGATTTGGAAGTAAGCATAATGGGGTTCAGAACACGATATCTTATCAGCACATGTCATCGCCGCTATAACAGGTTCATGCGTCACTTCAGAACCAGGTTCACTGATCTATGATTAGTTCAGAAAGTCTAAATCAAGGTAAACTAGACAGTACAAGCAGGACAAGGGTGCTTGACTTTCGCCAATGACTCTGACTCGTGTTCTATCTGAACGTTTTCAACCATTTCACATGTGGTTATATCGTAGCACAATTCCATGGCGATACGTGATGCATACTGTGGCCATAGATTGTGGGGATATGTACTTTACGTGACCCTTGGCCCTTCCTGCAGTGAAATATCCCAAGTACCGAACTGGATTCGACATTTATATGGTAATGTAAAGTAGAAATAAATATTGACAAGAAACTGAAGATGTATTTGGTCCAAACCTGACAGCGAAAAGTACACTTCTACAGTTCTAATGGAAGTACTAACTCACAATATCAGGGGTTAAGCTTTCCACGTATTGACTCGACCTCTCACCGTTCCCAGTGCGACAACAACGTTAACAGCCTTGACGAGAGGCCCGAAGATTTTTGAGGCGAGAGTAGCCAAAGACTTTTCTAAGAGGTCCTGAATATGTGAGTCAGAGCGGTGGAATCTTGCTCGCTTTTCTCGTGGGTCTGCGGAGACCAATCGGCTCACGGAGGTGACGGCGGGTGGATCTACCGCCTTTGAAACCTTAATCCTACCTAGGCTGCGAAAACATGAGGATCCACACTGATGAGGCAATCGATTTTTTCCTCACCTTCCCTGCTTGGGCACGTTAGACGCGCGTGGTGAAGAATTTGCTGAGGTCGGGGTGCTTGGTTATCGACAGCGGAGGAGAGGTGGGCTTCTCCGCTGTTAACCCACCCTCCCTCCGGGCCCTCACAAACCCGATCCCGCCAAAGCACGAAATTGAGACACCTTCTGACACCCACAAGGAAGGGGTTTAGCATTTCACTGCTTCAATAACATCTCGCGCTGTAGTATCACCGTTCCTAAGAAAGATATTTGATAGATATGGAATAGTTATAACGGTGAATTATAGGGATGAAAGCACTAAAGGGCCTCTGGCGCCGCAAACATTTCCGCAGTAAACGTGCTTAGGAGCATTCGCTCTGGCGTGAAATAGGAGATCTACTTTTATGTTAGGGAAAGATGCGGTGGACACCGACATGCAAATGCAAGGTCATACCTCTTGTCGCGAGAATAGATAGTGTGGATATTCCAGAGTACTCCGTGCAACCGTTAGACAATGTATGCAGATCCTTCATATAGATGCGAACAGGTTCAACCACCCTTACTCACGAACAAAACTGACCCCTTGCATTTCATCTGTTGTTATTACACGACTTAGCGATGTGCATACTTCGGTACTATTCTCATGTCTTCAGCTAATACAGGCCTGAGTTGTTGCAATGAATTATATAAAGCACGACTAAAGCGAGCTGCTGTTCCTGAAGGACCTCTTTGTCATTTCATGTGGGCGGATGATTTACCGCTTCATACACAAAGAGTAGCTTCGAATCATTCCAGACTTCGTTCTACGTTTCTGCCATTTGGATGTGCGTTTTGCTCTTTTGTGTGAGTTCTGCGGTACAGTTTTAGAACAAGGGTAATAGTACGTAAATGCTATACATATATCAGCTTCAGAAAACGCCATCCCTGTTGAACTTGTACCTTTTGAAGTCGGTATGTTAATCATTGCAACAGTCCTTGACAAATTCCCAGCGACATTCCCCACGGCATTCAGAACGCATTTCTCTAGAGTCGGAGAGGGCGACAAAAATGTCACCACGCATTCCACAATTACCCACGCAGGCGTCTTCTCGTGTTTTCCCGCGATAACTCTCCACCAGAAGGCTCAGGGGGAAAAGAACATTTCACTCTACTGTGATAGCTGTATCAAAACCCCAAACTCTAAGCCACGAAGAACAGTGCGGCAAAATTGCGCTGGGAACCTGCTGTTGTGTGTGTAAGATAAGGGGTCAGTGCACAAATGACGAACTGGCATGCCATTTCAGGCGAGGCTTTTCTCAGTGATATATCACACCTTAGAGACCCAGGCATCTCCAATGTTAACACCAGGTACAAATTGAAAATGGTTCCACACTCTAACCCCGGTCGTAACTCTAGGACCCTTGCTCAGAGATATCTCATCGCAGGTGCAGAGGTTTCCTTATCACCGATCCCCAATGTGAAAGACAGACAAATCGACAAAGAGTCGTGAATGGAAAGGTTAGATGTCTTCCTTCTCTAGGGAAAATGCCGAATTTTACGAGTTATAAGAAACCATGATCGAGGAAAACTGTCGGTTGCACCTTGCGGCTTGCTTTTCTGCCAGTACAATTTTTCTGTTGTAATAGGTATGCGTATGCCACCGTCAAATCATTTCGAGTGCGATCTGCTCAGCACTGAAAACGTGAAATAATGAATAATATTGTTGCTTACCAGAACAGAGGGTTCAGAACATAAACATACGTTTTTAATGTTAACGTTTGTCCATGCCAAAATACGACATCCAAAACTATCAATCCGGTGTGGCTCGTTGAGATTCAACATGAATACATCTGCAGTGTCTCGGCAGAATTGGAAAGTTCTTGGTACAAAAAGCACAGCGTGTCCCCGGAAACCTATTTCCTGTTGCAACCACAAGAGACATTTGATGAATGGTAACCCCACTGGATAGTGATACTTCTCTTGCTGGAATATCACAGTGCAGTTCCCTTGCCGCCGATCACTACATGGATTTTAGAGCGGATGGTGAACAACAAGTTCATTGGGGAACAATACGTCCATCTGAAGGGCTGAAGCCAAAAGTGGTCTGGGGCGCCACGACGAGCTTGATGAGCAAAAACGGTCCCAGAGGAACAACAGGTCATTAGTCTTTGCCATTCCTTCCCCTCTACGGAAAAGACTAAGACTAAAACTCGTCTGCTTCACATCTCGTTTCCAACATTCACTCGCAATGATACATAACGAAAGCGAGTTCTACTACTGGTCCCGAAATAGCAGCTATCTAGCTATTTTGGAATATCACAAGTGAACTTGTTACTGTGATAAATTCGTTCAGATGGCCATCCAGATTATGATCATTGGTAGTTTTTATCGACTTAGCTTACCGTATGCGTGGTTACATGTAGCTTTGCTTTTCAACTACATTGCCATTGGCATCCTCACCAAACATTCCATGCATTGGCTTGAGGACAACAATAATTCAACATGTCCGATAATGGCAAAGAAGAGTTGCAGAAAACTCCTATCAAACTGTATGAGTGAGTTCCATGATTTGAGAGAAAGAGAGAGTGTACATTAAGAAGGTAATTGTTGTTTGTAGTTGTACACATTCGTGCATATTGGCCAGATACTCAGAGATGCCATACGTTGCTCACTTCATGACCACTGTGACAATCGACCTTTATCTGTTGTGAGAAAGAAACAGTACATGCAACGGATGACTCAGTTTGAAATGGAAAACACTAGTGATTATGCATAAAAAATGTCAATTCATTCTGTCATTGAATACAGAAGTGGTCACAAGTGAAAACAGTTTGTATCCTGCTATGTACTTAGTTGAATATGCACAAAAAAACAAGGTAACTCATGGTCCTATAATGTCAGCTTTTAGGGGTTTAGCTTGTGGTTGATATCTTTCTCGTATCGGAGGCTTCTGTTATCCAAGATGCATCATTTAAGGCAAATTTTGGCGTCTTTCCAGTAAGTGTTCGTGCGTATAGCGGTTTTCTTGACGGAAACTCATCGGATACTGTGAGAGAATGATGGCGAGAGGTTTTATGGGAATTACATCTAACGCCCTTCACAAATCTTGCAAGGATATTGTTGTCACACCAGCAAGGGACGGACGATTTTTCAACAGCTATGGTTTCAGCACTAGGGACAGCACCCGGAGTCACAGTCGTGTGAAGACGGCGGGCCTCCGCCATTATGTTCTGAAATTTCACGCTATTGTCCCCGTAGACATTTGAGGCACTTTGCCTTTCTGCGCTGCGGCGTGAAAGCAGACACTTCTAGAGCGACTAAATGGCAAAACAGGACCGGTGGCACAGAACGGGCGAAGTTGTCAGCCAACCTGCACTAAATTGCAGACTGTGAAGGGTACGCTAACGAAAGACAATGGTGTCATGTTCCATCTGGCAGGGTTAATTATGAAGTGCGTCTGCGGGGAGCCCTCAGGGCGTAAGATTTCCCCGTGATTCTCCTTCCCCTATACGTCAAATATGGTACAGCGCGCACTCGACTGAAAAGGCATCTCTTGTACTCATACATCACCAGCCAAAACATTTCATCGCACTCCATGGAGTCTTGGTAGTAGATGACAATCGTGCTATTCGTTTGCCACTTTCAGACATCATGCGGCAAAATGCCTATAATCGAACATTCATGCGCTAACGGTACTCGGGCTAAATATCGGTCTATCCTCTGTCCATTAATCGTGCAGATGGATTGTGTCAGTCCCTAGCACTAAAAGCACTCAGCAAACAATAGAAGCCCCGGTCATTAGGCAATGATGAAGCAGTTAACCCGATGAAATGCTCACATTTGGTGACAAATAAAGAACATCGCTAAAAACGGCATCAAACCATTAAAAGTATTTTGTGGTGAATGTCTGAAGTGTACATATGCTGATACCTACCTGATATATTTGTTGTTGATGTGACGAAATGCATATCTTTTCATCAGTTTTCCAGCCTGTCGCGACTCAAAGCATCTGGGAAGAGAAACATATGTCTGTACTCCATGGATCCCTTTCTTAAAAATACATTTACATTTATAACTCATCTGATTTGTTGCAATATGGTACCATTCCAGGGTTCCGTTCTGTTTAGGCCGATTATACCCCCTCTCCAGTCGCGCTGCCATCATTTCCTGTTATGTGGAAACAATTAATTCTTTAACACAGACGACCACTACAAGTCTCAGGTGTAGGCTACATCTGACACCAATCACACAAAACATTGTGCCACTCACCGTCCTTCCAAGTGTGTCGGAAACCTTATCAATGTAGTGGGAAACTCTTCCTCCCGCGCTGCCCTCCAGCCGGGAAACGTGGAATCAAATCAAACCACTTCTCTTCGAAGTTACGACAGAGACAGAGTCGTCTATTTTTGTGTTTAGAATTGTTTTGGGGGGATTTCATCCCTTCACGTGCCGAGTTACGCTGATGCTTTTGCAGGGCGACCAGAATACAAAACAAGCATTAGAAGATAGGATTTGGTATTGGAGACCTCCGAGGTTAAAGAAAAACCTTGGTACGTCGACGTTGACAAATTGAGCTGTCGATGGTCGGGCAAAGCTTTTATTTGCGTAGAGTTTCTGGTTCATGGGGTCGGAACACCATAGGCGTAAGTGGAAAATGCAAATGATCATATGAAAGCTGGTAAGTTTGCTGCCAAGCTGGCCCTTTTCATGTAGGAAATGTTGTACCAGCCAAATTGTATTACTGTCCATGCAGTTAAAGAGAGTGCCATTACTATATAGGACTTTTCTATCCAATATACTGAATATCAAAACTTTATACGCACTCGTAATGAATTATGGATAAAAGGCGGCTTGAGAGCCATCCGTTCAAAGTCGCATCTGCTTCTTCCAAACAACTTGAGCCGACGAAAAATATCATTGAACCGCGTATATCACATTAAACTTCCATTCTTTCAAGGATTAAAAAAGTCTTCATCAAATTTCCTGAAAGACCTTTGTATGTAGTGTACAGTGAAGAGGGATTGAGCTCAAAATCAAACATTACTCAGCCGGGAAATGTGAGATAAAATTTCTGACGCTGCCACCTCTGCCTACTCTCTCTCCTTATCAGCGTCTCACAGGTAAGGGATTTTGTGTCGAGAGATATCCTTTATTTCATTTGTGACGGAAGAGGATTATGAATTCTGCCGCAAAAGCGCGGGGGAATTCAACCAACCACAAAGGCAATTGTCGACTGTGATAGCTTGGAACCGACAATGTCACCTTGCAGGGAGACAGGCTGTCGCCCGTGCCGAGATTTCCTCAATCGTCCAGGGGCTCAACCAAATTGAGATAGATTTTTTTTAGAAACGAGACTTATCACATTCCATCATGCTTGATACCGTATTGATTGCTGGAAACAAATCTTGCCGGATACAGACATCCCGTGATCCCCGAATTCGACAAAAATAACAAGCAGTGAAGCATTTTATAAGCAGCAATAAGCGTTGTCTTATCGAAAAACGAAACAAATCCCTATGAAATTGACACTAAGATACTGTACAAATTATCAGAAGCACACATCTTCCAATACCACTGCGCAAACTAGAGCCCAACAATTTCCATGAAATCCCTCAAACGGCGCCACTCGAGCCCAGATTAATAACCTGTATGCACTTCTTCTACATCGATCGATTTTTCGAAAAGAAAGTTCAAGATTTTTCATTTAGTTGGCCCCTAAATTAACAGAGCTTTCAATAAAAACTGATGTCCTGCCATGAGTCGTACGTGCAGGAACTTGATGTGGACACACGACCGTGCCGTACCTCTGCTAATCACTCTGACCTACGCTTTGTCAATTTCACCCTCTTTTCTCCCGACCATCTTATCGCGAAACGTTTAACGCCAAATATCATCTTTGAAACTTGTTCGGCGTAACGTTCATAATTCAGACACGGAACCCCACTTTGCAGTAAAACGCCTCGACTGAGCCATCCCAGCGCAAGCAGCATAAATTCCGCATTTAAGGATAAAGCAATTTTTAGTTTTAATGATTCAGATCGTTTGTGATATGAAATCCAACTTACAAGGCGATGCACAGAAACCCTCTCGTCATACAAATGCCACAGCCCTGGCATCCTGTATTGGACTTCATTAATGAAGCGAGTCTCATGGCATTCACGTACTTATTACCACTGGTGCGTTGCCGGCGCCGCGGGGGAGGAGCACAGGGGCCCCGAGGCTTTTCTTGATATGGCTGGCCCCTCTCTGTACGACGGTCTCACCTGGAAGCAAAGCAATCAGTGCACCAAACCTGCTGTTCATCGGAGTCTTTATCTTAACAGAGGTCTGACTCGGGGTCCCTCCCGGCCGCAGCAGCGGGCTCCTGCCTGAGCACCGCGGCTCCCCGAGCCCCCCGGCGGTACCCAGAGGTCAGAGGAGGAGGATGAATAAAGTATACTGCCATCGACCCCAGTCATCCGTCAGAATGAGCTCAATAAATCTCTCTCGCCGATGGTAGATGTTTAGAAAAATCGGAAACGCAGAAGAAACTCAATTTGATGGAATCGTTTATTGTTAGTCCTCTATTCCCGGCAGATAGACCACTTTCGATAGCACTGGTTGCAACAGTTGATGAAGCCCCATCGTGGATGCGTCACTTTCAAATCAACCTTAACAACTTGGCAATCTCCAGCTCTCCAATTTCCTCTTGTATGGTGATTGCTGGGCGGTTTAGACCAATTCTATGGAACAATTCGTTTCCAGTTGTTTCGCTCAGGGCGGCTATTTCGGCATCAAATTTGTGTTTATTATCATCCACCCATGAACGTTAAAGTGATTGATTTTAAAACACTTACCTAGCAGTCTAACTTGTGGTAGAAGTTTGGTGGGAGCACATGAATGTATAATCTTTGACTGTGACAGTCCTTCAAGACTGGGCTGTACAAGAAGCATTCTTTTTATTCCCTGTCTAGTTTTCAATCCATATTGTTTCGTGTTTTGAAAAATCGACTCAGAACAGCGTGTTTTAAATTACTTTCACCTTTTGCCCATTTGCTAGAAACAAATTCGGTTGTGTCTTGGGAACTATCCATAATATTTGATTGCTAGTTTCCTTCCTTGTAAGTATATCGGGGTTGAAGGAACACCGTATAAATGTTCAAAACGTAAGAGAAACGTTAGAACACTAACACGATGACAGACAAATATACATTAGTTAGTGAAGGGCACGAGTGTTATGAGACGATCCCGGCTTTCTAACTGGACAATTTCTTTTGATCAAACGGACGTCGCTTTGGAAAGAAGCCATAATGAGAATAATTTTGCGCTATACGTGACCTTTAGCGGTTTCAGGCGGTCTCTCCTCTGAGGCGAGAGGCTCACCAAATCATTCCTGTCAGCGATGATCTTCGATTATACATAGAGTGATAGAGAACTCGCACGCTGCATTCTAACTGTCATTATTTCTCCGTCTACACTGACAGCGCAGCAGGCATGTGGTCATTTAGTTTCAATTATAATCACTTTTTTTTTATCTTTGGAATACAGGCTGAACTCAACAAGGGAGTATGTATGACTCAGGTTATTGAACTTATCTCGGAGCGCATAGTGTATCTGGTTGGAAGTTGAATATGGTTTATGATAGTTATTATAGTTTATATATTTCACTATACAGTATAAATGATATTTGATGAGAAATCATTCTACATACTACGCTGCAGTGAGCCATAGCCACCAGAGTTTGTCATGTATAATGTGCGGTGACAATAAATCCCAAATCCTGCACATTGTTTACGTTCAAAGCGTCAGTTGTTGCTACCTATTTTGATGAGAAACTGACTTAGAAACAATCATTTTTAAAAAAAGGAGCGTTTTTTCAAAGTACATTCAATTTATTGATAGCAAAACCCCCATTCCGGTAGTAAACCGGTCTGTAGTCGATGCCATAACCTTGCTGTCGCCTCTAAGTCTAGTAAGCTCAATCACCTCCATGTCTTTTACAGTTAGGCGTCTCAGACTCAATTCTTTGTATTGACATTCCACCCTAGGCGCTTAGAACACAAACCCCTCGTACGGCCACCGAGACTTCCGCAGCCATTGTGTCTCGCGGTAAACGGCACTTTCCTGCAAGTTTGCATTTTGGGGATCGCCCGGAGAAATCCCCTGATCCTGTCGGAGCGCGCACCTTTCAATAAAGTGACAATTTAATAGAAGTAATTCATATCCTTTCCCTCGTAGTCAGGACTTCCCACGTCGGAAAGACTCAGCTAGGATATAATGGCAATAATATTACAAGAGAAAGCAATTTTCTCGACTGCAACTAGACAAATTCATGCAGGCGTCTTATCCATAACGGGATTACTCAGGGCGAGTCGCTTGGAAATGTTACAGGAAAGGTATGACGTCACCAGTATATATCTCGTATCTCTACAAGTAGGAAAAGTCTATCTAAGGTGACAAACGTCAAAGACAGTTCGACTATAGAAAGGTATTGCTTTTCAGTTCTGTATCCAATCTTTTTCAGACATTGTGTACAACCACCAAGCCTGAACCTTGACTTTTTGATATAGCATATGGATATGAAATGATGACTCGCTATATATAAAAGCTATCAAGTAGATTATGATTCACATGGCATTAAATACAATTGGAATGAAATTGCTGTACGGATGAAAAACACAAACACGTACTGCTTACCAGGATCAATAGACTTTGGGAACCAATAGCGGCAACAGCTCAAAACAGCAGTGCCAATGGCGACTGATTGGAGATGCACCTTTGAACATGATAAGGTGTCCACGGTAATCTCCAAATGTTCACAATATAGACGCACAATGGCGAAGTAAATGCCGCCTAAACCCTCCATTCCAAAACTTTGCTATCGGCCTTGAGGGTTAGGATTTGTGTAAATCTCTTGTTGGGACGGTTTTGGTTTGCTTTAATTGCAGCGATGGCGCGGTGCTGCCAATTTGTGAGAAGCTTTGCTTGAAGGCTGTACTCGTTAAACTTCTACAGAGCTGTTGTCTTGGGGACTTGTCTCTGCTAACTTCAGCCAATGGTAGACGAGAATAAGATAAAAGTGTAACAGAATGCTCATAAACGTTCGTGAACCACTATACCTATTTCTGAAAGCGAAACGCAAGGGCATTGCTTGTAGCTATAGAGTCTTAAAATAACTAAGTTGGTTAATAGTGATTTTGAGCGGTGTAAACAAGCGGCATACGTCTCCTGCTCTGTTGTGGCAAGGTTTGCCACACGGCTTGTGGAAGAAAGGTCAGTTCACACGTAAGGCAGGTGAGCGAGAAATTGGTACTGTCGTTCTCTTAATCAGCGTGACATATTCCCCCTGTGGGACAACCAAGATAGTCACACCGCTACCGCCAGTGATAATGATTTGACAAGATTACTAAGGTTCTAATTAATTTTGCCCGATGAGGATAGGCTACCCCGTTAATCACTCACGTTTGTGTCGGCCTACTGTGTTTCCGGCTCCTCGTCAAAGTCGGATCCAATGACCGTCACGCCCCTGGCAGCGTCAGGAGAGATATTACTCGGGGGGAGCTGCATATTTCATGGCGAAGACGTCCATTGCCGATGCTATCATTTTATGTACCAAAACTTAACTTCGCTGCGCCTTCAGATACTTGACTTGCATTAGCAACGTGTACGTTACGTAAACAAGATGAATTTTTGGACAGAATGGCCCAGTCCATGAATGATATTTGCATATAAATGATCTTGACGTTTTCATGGACATGTTTAACAGAAAGGATAAAAGGGTCATTAAAGGCTCCCGAAAGGAAGCTGCCGACTTGAAATAGATTATGGATGTCACTTTTACAAGTAATGTATTTAGACCATGATCCTATTGTTGCGATCTGATATTACTACACGAAGGAAATGGGACAATTCTCATGTCATGAACAGGATTTTGGTGCCGTGCGACTAATACGTGTGTCTTCTGTATCTAGTAACCTTTAATTTAATGTATACGTTAACGCGCTGTTTAATTTTGAAGTAGAATGCATGTGTATGATATCGAATGTAACATGTTTCTCTCATGGTTGGTATTGTGCTCTGATTTAGTTAACCACGAGGGGCCAATGTTTATGGCAGAGGTCATGGACAACAACTCCATCGCACCATTGTCCCAGGTCTCTTCGGTCTACACAATATTAGCTCTCCAGGGCAATCAGAAAGAGGACAGGGTAGTTGAAATACTAGTAGTAAGTACTACACCTCACAACACAAGAGGGTAGAGTAGTTGAAATAGTAAGTACCACACCTCAAACAACACCCTATGCTAATGTGCATCAGGTGGTTTCATATCGTCTGTAGACCGCGATCGACGTAAAAATTAAAATGGTCCCGGCCACATTTTCTGTTGGACCCTTTAGTTTATTCTAAGACAAGTGCCTTTCCAGGCCCCTTACACTACTTAATGTTATTCCCAGGGAAGCTTGACAACAAACGATATGAAAATGACTTTTGATAGGCTAGTCGATATCAAAGACGCATTGTTTCCACTATAATGTTTCCATTGATGAATGGCAATATGTCAAATGATTGATCAAAAGAAATTACACAGACTACATGGTCCGCAAAAGTTCAGACGACGTGATTTTTGCAATTCCTGGTTGTGTAAATATTGATTTACATCACTCAGTTATACTACAACAGGGTACACATAGATTCGGGTACCTTTATCATATTTCATACCAGTTTCTTTCATTTATTTCTCACGTTCCCTTTAGAAAATGGGCATAAATGGATCCTTCTCCGCTGCCGGCCAACGCCATACCGTGACACCGATAGCCTCCCTAACAGCGATAATGCATCATCATGTTATTAATTAACGTTCTAATCGATATGGAGGAATCAATGCGATCGGTCCAGGCGTCAACCCTGCAGGGTCATAGATACGGCGTGTCGGCATTCAAGTCCTGTATCCTCACACGGCGCATGGCTCTGTCGGAATTCCAATGGAGACCCCTCTATACTACCATATTGACCCGAAGGTCAAATATGCAATACCTATCTCCGGCTGTATTGTTATCCACACGACTAGGTCATTACCGAGCACAATAAAGATCACAGAGAAGCGCGTAAAGAGGAAATAAACGCGGCGGTTCCCATGACGTCGGCCTGATTGACTGAGAGGGACGGCAAAGTTCAGATTATCTCAGCGAGCATTCTTCCGAAATGCCACGCCCTTGTAGATCCTAGACGTACGAGATGATTAAAGCGCCATCAATAATTTCACGGAAGGATCGCTCCGCCTTAAGACTGATCGCGCTTCTTGATGCCCCTTGGCGCCCAAGAGCTCAGTTCCTGTTGAAATAAAAAAAAAAGCGTAGTTCAAAATAAAACATGTACGTAGTAGCAAGATCGAGGCTTTGAGCGCGCCATGAACGACCGTTTGTACCCAGTGCAATGTGAGGGTCAAGTCTTCGCCTGGCATTTTCAGCAGTTTTCCAGCAATGCGTCTCTGACATTCCAGGAACTCGGGATAAGATTTGACACGACGAGCTTTTCTCAATGTATTGAAAGCGCCATTACCGATTGCTATGTCTGCCAAGGATGCTATCGAACATGTTGAACCGGTTAACGCATCCTAATAGCGCAACAGCGCGCGTGCAGACTTGAGTACACGCTAAGCGTGACAACGCAGCGTTTCTGCGTGAAAGGGAATGAACAGTTCTAACCACTAAAGTTTAAAGGGATCTGAAGTTTCACTTTGTCGCCGATCCATGACTGGATGTACTCAAAATTCAAATAGATCATTTGATAAGTTTCCAAGGTGTGCAGAGAATAACACCTAGTAACTCCAAACACTTGCCGATTTACCTTAGGCAGCAGCGAGAACATTTCATGGATGACATCCTCTGCAGACTCTAAATTCATTCAGAAAGGGCGAAAAAAACAAGATGAGTAGAAAAGCAAGGTGGCTAGATTTTCAAGATGGACACCATAATCGTTGTAACAAGAAAGGAAGCGACAAAGTCTTCTATTTCTGTGTTCAAGACGTACACAAAGTGATACTAATGTGGTAGACTGGTATCATGTACAAAGTTGACAACTCACTAGTCATGGCTATCACAATTGGGCCACTTTTACCATTGAAATACTTTAACTTCTAGAACTACAATTATGGCTACATGTACCTCACCAATGTCACCTCTACAAGTACAATCGAGGCTACCACACGATGCATTTTCACATTTTTTGTACTTTTTTCTCTTCATGTTCACCATCTCCGGAGTGGAAAATTGATGAGCGCCTCTGTTATACATAAAATGTACTTACCGTGGCTTATGTCAAGTTCCAGCTAACAATATGTTGAAGTTACAGATGCCAGTCATGATCTGTATTAGCTACATTGGTGCACATGTGAAACATCATCTCTGCCTGAAAAAATAAACACATAGGCACATGGGCGCATCTTGTTGTTGTTCATTTCTTTATCACTCATATCTTCCCAACATACCACGACGTTTTTTCTTATTATTACAATATGTGCCCAATACTTCGTAGAACGCATGAGCCATGTAAGGTAGCTATTTTCTAATGATATACTTTAGATCCCCAGTAACAGCTCGGGGAAAAGTGACATTCTGACCCCATATCATACTCGGCACTGTTGTATCTGTGTCAAGGCCACATGACTAGGGAGGGTATCAAGCGATACAACATAACGAGGTTCTAATGCGTGTTTGCTAGGTCTTCGTCTAATGTGGATTGTCAAGCGATGGACCATTTGCAAAACACACGGGCATTTTTAGAAGAAGCACCACTAGGTCAAGAATGTCTGTAGAACGCTGAACGTATCCCTTGATAGCTTGTGGTCACGTGCACCGGAAGTATGGCTCACACCCACTTAGCTACACAGCGTCTTTGTCCATGAAGCCAGAGCACAGATATTCTGACCCACTTGCTGCTGCAGCAGATCAATCAATCAATCACATAACTTTCATTAGCACTAGGAGGAGGACAAAAGTTGGAGTCATTGCCAATTTACACTCCATGAAACTATGAGAATTCAAAATACAGAATGATGAAACATGTAGGATTAAATCAGAATGTAAATCTTAAAAATTGACAGGACCAGTTACAAACATTTGAAATGTACAGTGTGCATCTTTACAACGCATTACGAGACTAAGTTGATTAGGCGACGTTCGAATTATATTCTAAAGAGATCCACTGTAGAGCAGCGCAAACGTTGCTTCGGGATTTTTTCAGTCTCTCAGATAAATGTTTTGCAGGGTTGACCTTTTTCTATGTGCGAGCTGCTGATATGAAGCTGCATACGGACAGATGGGGGATGGTAAGATGTATGATCTGCTAGCGATGATCGATTTGCATCAAATGCTTTTAGGTTGCTATCTACAGTACACGACCAAAGTACAGCAGAAAAACACATATTCTTCTTTGATCCTTATCGAAATCCCGACTTTACTGAAAAACGATTACAACGCAAAAACCAAAACGCGTTTCTATTTGCATATGAAACAATAGATATAGTTTCATCCAGCCTTCTCGTAACGATTTTAGGTCATCGGATATAATAGATTAATGTGCCAGATTTAATCAGGCAACGCGGTAACATAAAGGTTTTCCACGTATTATTGGATGAAATATTCTACGGTGATCAATTAGCATTTTTAAGAGATGAAAGGCATTCTTGTAGGGATTTAGTATGGTAAATGAAATAACCTTGGGAATTTCATACCATAGGTGTAACAAAATTAGGCCATCGATAGGTATTTCTCGAAACGTTCCAAAACTCTTATCTTTTTCTCTTTTTGAGACATGCTCAAGTGCATTCATATTGTCGACTTGCCTTTGCGTTTCTAACTGATATGATAAACTGGGATTGAGTAGTCAACTGAGAATTTTAAGTTATTTCTATTTCAAATGAAACGATAAACTGCCCTAAAAAGCAATGCGGTATGTCATCATTTATTTTGCATTCATATGATTATCTTAAGGCACTCTTAGTCACGTGGCATTCAACACCACCAGATAATATGGGAATGAATTGTTTCAGCCACTTTAATGTTTCCGCCGCTTAGCCAGGTGGACAGCTATGCACTTTGTTCAAAGTTCACGGATTTGCGCGGAGGATGATTTACATACGGGGGTGCGTCGGTGGCTATTGAGCACAGCTCAGCGCACAGAAGTGTCCGTAAAGTCCTTCATGCGTCAAAAACCTTTTATCCGCCGCCTCCGGGTGGATCTTCCAAAAGATGCCGCGCGTAGCAATTTTGTTGGGATGTCCAGAAGCGCCCAGAACAGACTTCTTAAGGCTGTCAACGCGAGAGAAGCACTCATCACTCACATCTGCATTCGTCGATTGTACCGAATGTACAATAGATATGGCCGAAAAAGGAATATTTCCATGTACAAGGCGATCTCTGTAAGACCTTTGGAGCAGAATGATCCGCTGGCAAGGGTAAACGAATATGATATCCACAGAAGATCCACGAAATCTATGTTAAACCATATGATATATGAATAGTTGTCTCATTTTGACAACTTTATACTCTTGTGGCGCAAAGTTCCGAACGGGTCGGCTGAAGCGCGTTAGCGTGAAGCAGGAAAAGACTGAAACAAACGACACGGGTGCACACGGTTAGATAACGTCACGTCTGCCCCACACGTAACGTGCCTCTCGGCAGGATGATGGGATATCTGCAAAGACCGTGGGTGGAGAGGCGAGGAGATTACACCGTGGAAAAGCTTATCCCGGATCCAACCCGGTATTGCGTTCAGTAAAAGTGTTTACATGTCAGCGTAATCTTGTGCAGGCCAAATTCATCAATTATGATAGAGAATTGGAATCTATGGTATCAGATTTGTCACCATATCGCAGTCTTAAGTGTCTTTTGTGGACTTGGCTATTTATGCAAGTTTAAAGACCGCCATTGGTTGGTTGAATGGCAACTTGTGATTGGCCAGTAAAACGATGCTGTGGTTTCAGCACCAAGGACAGGTCCTACTTCTGAGGACTACTCAGACATCAAAATTACCACACGTCATGTTTCGTTTGAACCATGTTTGTTCTTACTATGAATTTATGTGCGATGCTTTGAAGTTCCTAAAGGATGCGGCTTTCTAAAATGAAAATGCCAACGCAGCATCATTTCAGTATGATCGCATGTCATAACTTGTTGGAAAAAACGCTTGTAGGGTTAATGAAATATCAACAGTGAGATCTTGAGGGAAATCTGTAGACGTCATCAAAGTTTGTTTTACGGACGTTGAACATCGACAAACTCTATTTTGGATGTCATTTGTTGATCACGTACGAACAAGTCGAAATAGCGCTGGAGTTCAAGCAAAGAGTCCAATTGCGTGCTGGAATGCACCGCGTTTTTTTCGCGTAACTCCTATTTCATCTTACGTGGTATCAATCTAAGCGTTCTAAAAACTACCAATGGGAGATGCTTCACTAAAACAGTTATAGGCACAATCTATCATGTGTCAGCATTGCCTATCATCGCCGTTTGAAATTGTTAAGTACGTGTAATTCTTTTCCCTTGCAACCTACATGGTGCTTGTATACCCTCACCTCAAGTAAATGAGCACTAATGACCTATCACTACGAAGCCAACAATGAGCCTGTGATTAAAGCAACAAGAAGTACCTTACCACAATACTACAGAGAATGTTGGTTTATTTTTTAGCTCTGTTGAGCAAAGAAATCCGAAGGTCAAACATTCTCAAATTCAATTTGAAACCACTTGTCTCACATTTCCACGAAAAATGTCTAGGGTCAGAAAATGATGTCAATGTGCATGGACCCAATTTTCTCTCTACAAACTTGCCGAGTATAAGTGCTTGTTGCTAAGACTAAGTAGCAGATTGTAAGACTGTGCCTTGTACAGCAATGAGAGAAATATCCTCCCCAATTGTACACAAGATAAGTGCTTAATCACGATGGCGTGTTAACTCATACTCGAACAAGAGAGGGCTTCATTCTATTAGATGCCGGGCGGGAGGTATACAGAACATGACCGCCGGCACGTATCAGAAGATCTAAACTGATTTTAATTCCAGTCAAAATCAGAACATGGTCGTGGCGCTCGGCGAAGCACGGCGTGATGCTTCACTTCCCTTCAACATAATCGGAACCCCTGGCGTTAAAATGATCACGGGAAGTAATAAGAGATTCCTTTTGAAGTCTTCGAAGCGACCAACCGAGAAAAGTCATCACGTTTGACTCAGTGGTGTCACATATTGTTTCTTCACTTTCATGCGTGGGACGGCACACATCTGAGACCCACTCAAGAGGAGAGTTTATCGCCGTTAAACACGGATGTGTGACTTGCGTTTCAAGGAGAGCTTAATGCCTTGAGCAAGCCACGGTCTCTGCACGCAGAGACCATCTCGGTTGAATCTGAGATTGGTAAATTCTCCACTCGGGTACGATAGACGGTGTGAAATATTACCCCGGACTGTGGTTACGTTTCTACCGGGGCGGTGGTGCACCCGCTAATGATCGATTTGTTGTATCAAACGTACGTGAAGCGTTGGCCAACGGGTGCGATTTGGCCACATAAAAGTCGATTGTAGCGGAAGCAGGAAGGTCTCTTCGCACAAGTGCGTCTTTTGGTCCACTTTAATCATACCACCGGAATGCAGGGTGTATGGTGTTTAGGTCTCGAGAGGGTCTTTCCATAAATGACGTTGAAATGAGCGGCCATATGGTGCCGGTCTCTGTATTGATTTCTCCAGAATGAACATGCACGCATCCACCTTAATTGTCAATGACAATATTGGACGTACGTGCTGTCAACGAACGACAGCAAAATTAAATGGGCATTGCAGGACGGCCGCAGCTTAAGCTTTATGGCGGCCATCCCTGTCCCCATAGCGCCACTACAGGCTCGGGGTTAGCGCACGCCTGGAAAAATACAAATCTAAGGAGGATGTACATTCCTAAACTTTGCCGATAACCTCCGCGTGACCTTTGTGACCTTTCCAGAATTCTTATAGAGCAATGTCTATGCGCCTCCTCCTCTTGAAGGAGGGTGAATGATGGAATCAATGGCTTAGCCATCCGAATGGGAAAGGATAACTAAGTCAACGGCTGCTCAATTTGGGTCTAATAACCGCAAACAAGAGAGGAATTCAAATGGAGTCAAGTTTGCCGCGAGCTAGAGGGAATGTCCAGGGAGGAATAATGTGCGGATGTCTAGATGCATGACAAGTAAACTCCGTTGTACCTCTGGTAAATTCAATAACAGTTTAAACCGTCTTGTGTCATCCAGTAGCGAAAGAAAAGTGCTGTGACAATCGTCTATGGTTTGCAATGACCATCACTCCGCAATAAGCGTAGAGTCAACGTCCTAGTTCATCTTGAGCTATTTGGTCAAATATTGGTATGCGTTATAACTGTTAATAACTTCTTACCCACAAGCCGGTGTACTGATATCGAACTGTGATGACAGAATAAGGTAAATACCACATTGGCCAATATCTAGAACAGGCCTATTAGAGATCGGAATAATGACGCGGAAAAAATCGTTTCACTCAGCTGTGCGATCTATTTTATGTACCGCCAGGTAGACTTAAGCGTATAGTACAATCGACTTCTTACGATATTTGAGCAGCTAGTAAGTAATCATATTAAAACAACAACAAAAAACCGATAAACCCCAAACTTTAGGGGTACTGTTCTGAGAACTTTCCAGGAGACTTCATCCGATCTTCACTCACGTTTGAAAGACTAGTACTAGAGATTAAGTGCATAATTGGCATTTCA
Organism: Branchiostoma floridae x Branchiostoma belcheri; assembly: GCA_019207045.1. NCBI lineage: Eukaryota > Metazoa > Chordata > Leptocardii > Amphioxiformes > Branchiostomatidae > Branchiostoma > Branchiostoma floridae x Branchiostoma belcheri. The sequence continues at coordinate 10,022,732 of CM033025.1, read as the reverse complement.
AAGCGACGCAAATCTTTGCCCGAGAGTTTCTGCGTTGTGCAAAGGCAATCCCCCGAGAACCTCACCATTGAAAGTGTTCATTTCAGAAGGAATCTTAAACCAAATCTCATTAGAGTATAGTCGTCTCAAGCCGGTTTCTGTACTTGTATCGTTAGCGGCCTCAAGACATTTAGGTGGATCTGACAGATACATGTAACACGGCACCAAATTTCAAATAAAAACAGTCTTATTATGCAAACGTTGTAAGCACATTGGGCGTTTATCAAGAACGATTTGACCGACGTAATAGCATCAAAAGCGAGTCCATCGCTTGGAAAACCGCAAAGAGCTCTGTTTTAAATATAGATAGGATTTCGGCCACCGCAAGACGGCACGATTGCGTGAATATCACTCCAATCGTGTTCTAGAAGGTTATCTTGCGAGCGCGCTTGCTGCACACGTACTTGGCGATCAGGATGCACGTGTACAGATCATGTCTTACACGGATTTTAAGGGGATGAACGCGAATCTGATCCATCGTTAGAACGGCCTTACGTCCTGCCCTGTTTAACACCACCTGTGTTGTGGTAAATTCTGTAAACCCGCTTTCCCGCCACGCCCTTCCTGTTGGGATTATTTCAAGAGGAGCATTAAATAGCAATTTGCCGATACGTGAGCGTTATATTGCCCTCTCTGTTCTGGCTGGGGAACTTCAGGGGAGCGCCTTCGGGATTCCTTTTCGATCCCACGCATGAGCAGCTCTCCTTGCATGATCTGGGAGCATGAATACTGCACACGTACTTTAGAATCAGACAAACGTCTTTGGGCAAAAAAACTTGACCCTGGGCAGCAGTATATCTGAATGCATAATGTTTGTCGGCATATGCCAAGATGACTTTAGGAGGAAGTTTTGCCATTACCAATGCATTGGTGTAATCTGTTATAAATAATGCACTCTGATAGTACGAGAACAGTTGAAAGACGTGGTAGTCGAATATATATTGCCTGGTTATTACAAAAAGTACAATGTCTTCTGAGTGTCTGTATTCAAGTGAGGCGTTGCAGAGGTAACTTTGTCGCAATGATTTTTCGTTCAAGCAATAAAGACGGCGTTTTCTCATGCTTTTGGAAACTACATTATAAATCATATGCATTCGGGATGAGTCGCTCATGGGATTCATGGCGTATCACGGTGTAGATTGTAACGAAGGTGTCAGAACAGTTATGATTTTATACTGTATATGGGGAAACTTTAGTGGGATTCAATGTCGTGGTAGGGATAGAATGTTTTTGCGATTGAAATTGCATGATTATGCTTTATAAAGAATAATGTTCGCCATGGTTTTAAATTTCCCGTGAAGAGGCCATCTCAAAAACGCGAATATTTCTCATTTTACAGTACTTCTGGTTTGTTTAAAATACCATTGGCACAAACAAAGGTCTACATGGTCAGACGAACAAAACATCTGTAGTAACGTAAATATCATCCTTACGACTCCTTATTTTCGTCACGTCTCCCCATTATTCACTGAATACGTTATGATTCCAAGATAAGTGCTAGGATTACGATCAGATAAAGCAAATAAGAGTTTCTCCCTGATTGCCGGGCGTTTAATATGCAATATTCAACGACCCCATCAACCATATGAAATTGCATCTCATATCGTCCCGTTCTGTGCCGATAACCAATTGTCTCCGTTATTGAACGCACAGGGGGCATTGTGGTCAATAGGGTAAAAACAGAAAAGTTTGAGCTAAAAGATGTTTGGTCGTTATGATAAGGTAGGATATTCCTTCAAAACACGCAAACACGCAACAAATCTAAGAGTAAATTATCTTTTCATCTTAAATCGCATGTGTTTATATCGCTCGAGGACAATTTGCAGAGTGAAATGTCGCGATAACAGTTTACGCTGGCTCATCGCACAAGTTGATACCGATTCAGGCTGTTTGCAATCATGGGAAGAAAGATCGAAATAAAGTACTCAACATTACATTGCTTCAATCAAGGAACCGTAACTGATTTTGGCGGTTATTTTTCTTCCTACCATCGATTTTCCAACAATCCTTGGTTGATGTTCATTTCCGTGTGCAGAATGCCTGACGACGAACGGATGAAAAAAAGATGATCAAAATCATCAAAAAAGACTGCTCCCATGGAGCGTGGTATCATGGGATACTTCACAAGATGATCATATATTGTTCCTGTCATAGGCTTGTCTAACGACCCGGCCAAAGTTGACATCCTCCCGTACTTTGGTAGTTTAACTACATTGCAGTTGACAAAGTGTTGACGGAACGCGAATGAGTGCGAAGACCTTTGACCCTTTTGGATCTACCAAACCTGACAATCAAGTTGCCCCCGCTGAACCCCCGCCGTCTCCTGAGGGTTCGGGGTGTAGTCACGATTTGGATGGTGTTTGTTTGGGCAAGGGTTGGGGGGTAAAGGTCAAATTGATAATATGGCGGAATATCGACCTTGTTTTGCGCCTGTGCACGTATCAGCAGTACAGTGGATTGAACATTCATTGGTAGGCACACTTTTAGGAGGCACCGGAAAGAAGTCACATCTTCAATGGATTCCTCAGAAATACGTAATCCCTTCAAGAATGCTTAGTGTTCATGATCTTATTGATGGAACCATTAAAACTTTTTTCGTAGCTCAGTACTTAATGTCTACATTGTCTTCTTAACAATCACACACACACACACACGAGAGAGAGACTGCATACACCTGCACCTGATATTTTTGTGGTGAGTCACGTGCACTTCTAGAAGGAAGGAATGGTACAAAAATACATTGCGAAAATGGGAACCTCTCCAGATTTCCCCCTTTGAAACCCGTCACAAGTGTCAGATGTATTAGAGAAAGGCAAGGAGATATAGGAGTCGTAATTTAATCATGCGGTTGCTCATCAATTTTCTTGCCAGCTGCAATTTTGAGTCTAATCGTGGAGTGAATATGAAGATTGGATTAACTTTATTAGTCGTGGAGGCAATCAGGACACGACATGGGGATACACTTAACGCGATGGGTTTTTAAACCTTCTTCGTTAATCCAAGGTGGATCGGAGGTTCAAAAAGAGGCTCAATCACGCAATTATCATACATTCTCTCTAGATTGAAAGAGAATATTTCTACACTTTCTTTTACAACTTTAAAACACCAAACTATATATGTGTGTGTGAGTGTGTGTGTGTGTGTGTGTGAGTGAGTGTGTGTGTGTGTGTGCATGTGCATGTGTGTGTGTGTATGTGCATGTGTGTGTGTGTGTGTGCATGTGTGTGTGTGTGTGTGTGTGTGTGTGCGTGTATTAAACAGGTTTGATTTTCTTTGTTGAAGATTAAGAATGTAGTTTACAGACGCACAGCACAGTGTGCTTAGGAATATTATCCTTGTCTTCGTGGTAGGTACACATAACCAAAATGATTTGCAATTATATTACTTACGTCCATTTTTATGGCACTCAGCCTAATGCAATATGTCATAAAACAGCAAGGTGATGAGCGGGTATTTAATGATGACACGAAGCTCACATACCTTGATTTAACTCAATGGCAAGTGCAATGAGTCTGCCCGTGGAATACGTGAGTAGTGTTAAAAAAAAAGCTTTTCAAAAACAAATTTTCATGCCAGGAAGTAATGGGCCGTATCCACCCACCGCTTTCTCCATATCATCAAACTTTGAAAGCTCATTTCCTTGCTCCATATATCCATATAGCTAATCCTCTCTCCATGCCGCTCTTCAGTAATTACTTCATGCTAACAACACCCATGACGCACTCGCCAAAATGGCGGCAATCAGGATCTCAGCGGTGGGAGGTCAGAGGTCAAATGAAGGAAAGATGGGATTTGCGGTGTGTTGAGCAAGTTTAAACGACAGTGCCTCGCCATCCCGATCCCTGGGGAGAGTACCATCTGTCTTGTGGCCCAGAGGTCACTTTAATGTCCCGTTTGCCGTAATGAGACGTTCTGTCCCGGGAGAAAATGGTGTAGAAAATTGTCCGCATTCGTGGTAATAAGGTCATTGGACATGGAAGGATGTGGAGCCAGTCCATCTTGGGCCCGAATCAATCTATACAAACGCCATTTGGAAATAGCAAAATTCGCCAACACGGCAAGTGATGAAAAATCTGATCGAAATAGAAAACATCTCGACTTGTATTTCCGATTGAACAGCTAGCATCCGTAGGGAAGATGCTGTTATTGTACCGTTGCACATGTAATTTTAGCACTTCATTTAGAATTCCAAACGCCGAGTGCTTGTGCAGTGAGTAGAATTGATGGTGGACCGATATAGTGCAGGGTCGGGGCAGCCGGATAAGGAACGGCAGGTACTCTCGATGTGCTCCTGATATTGAAAATTAAAGTCTTCCCTTGACCTCAGCTGCCGAGAGTTGATACAGATGGCTCATTTCTCCATGGTGTTTTGCCGATTCTTCCAATCCGCTGCAAATGGCGCGCATTCATTTTGATAACTTCTGCGAACAAAACTGATCCCCTTTCCCGCTGGGAATGGGCTAACAAATTTCCCAAGGGAACGGTACTGGACAAAACTGACCCATGCATGCCCGGATACCTGGCACAGATGGAGGAGTGATGCAATCTGGGATATTTGAAAAAAAATAAGTGTTGCATTTTTTTCACGTAAAATGGACGTTTAATATATTATGTTACAGGTTGGGCGTCAAAAAATAAAGCAAGTCGACATGAATACAAGGTAGTAAGGAAAGAGTTGAAACTTTTGTTTTATCACCATCAGTAGGTATGCGATAATTGGTTAAAGGGTAATGCGTGAAAGTGGCACTGCAAAGCAAGCAAAATTTAAGAACAGCGCCGATATAAAGGTCAGACAACGTTTACGTTATCATTATGTGTGTAGAGAAAGACTGGTGTTGCTGCTGCTATGATGTGTTTGAGGGACGCATAGTAATATACACTGTTTTCAGAGGCAGTACAAAATCATGCATCAACGCATCGCTGATTTAGCATTGACTACTTTGACTCTCCACTGAATGATACCGGTGAGATATGAAAAAAGGAACAATGTGCAAACTCGTTATCTAAAAACGTGGAGCAGTTGGACTGCTTTAGATAACCAATATCATCAACGGATCGGGAATTTCATGCTTCATTTGGCGGAACAGAACCATCTAGACCTGTGTGGGGAGGGGCAGCCTTGGATCAGCCAAAAACATCATACTCAACATGCAGCAGAGGGACGAACAGGTGCTCGTATTTCATTGACACAGTGCATCATCGAATGGCAGTTTTGTTCAAGGACAGTCATGATGTAAAAACAGTCAAGGCGGCGAGTAATGAACCAGTTAGGCGCCCAGGAGTCGCCTGAGTGCCGTTTCCCCACTCTACCAGATGTCACGTGAAGATACGTCACCTGCGGTAGAAGGTGCGCCCGCGGCTATAATAAGCTACCGCTAAATCTGGTGTCCCCTGACGTGCGGGCACTTACACTGCCGATCACAGCGAGAGACACGAGGTTAAAATGAGCGGATCCTTGAGGTATGCTCGCTACAGATATGAAACGTAGAATCTTAAAGCCCGCTGTCGGCACATGCAGCGTCACTCAAATCACATGTTCTGGCTATCTACTGGCAGCAGTGACAGCGTAGGTAACGTGGCGGGAGCGCTGATACGGCGGCAGTGATGCATGGGCGGCCAGTGCTCTGTATCAGTGTACGCCCTCCTCTCGGCAAGAAGCTGACTTGAAGACATCATCTATAGCCCCATTCTGACGAATCGTGTGCCGATCGTTCACTAACAACCTCTTGCGGAGCGGACCCACTCAACAAGAACACCATCGCAATGACTGGCAGCATCGGCCATTCTAGAGTAGTATCATATGCATAGAAATAGAAAACTACAGTTCAACAATGAATAACCCACCCAGTTCTCTCGTCATAGAATGTTACCAACTTGGTTAGATTTATGACGTATTTGTCGTCATCACTAAATCATTTTAAGTGTGTCCTCTCACAGGTGATTACTATGTAACCTAATAGGTCCACATCGGGGACGTCCTTATGCAAACAGTCTGTTCCGTCCTTATGCAAATAGCCTGTTCGGTGGACCAGTTACAGGACTGTTGAAATGATCGTGCATGAATGAAGTTGATCATTATCCAAAATGTGGGTGTTTTAAGCTACGTCGGTCACTTAATGCAACCACTGCAAGTTGTTTAAACAGGCATGGTTCTACTTCAACTAACCTACTGTCACATCCTCAGTTTCTATCCGAAAATAAGATACAATTGGAAATCGCAGTGTTTCTACAGAATTAGAAACCAATGATTAAGATTCATCAAAAAGAGATTTGTAATGGTCGCACCTGTTGGCGACTAGTTCGAGTCTAGTTAGTACCCATTCGCGACAATTTACCAATTGCGATTTTTGTAAAATTTTTTCTCTTGAGCAAGAATGTGGTCTGAAATCCACTTTTTTATTGCTTTGTTGACGGTCACTTCGCGAAAGTTCCAGACCAAACCAAGTCCACATTGCCAAACACTAGACGAGTAGCAAGTCTAGCTACTATTTCCTAGGAAGCACAATAAGCTAGAAGCATATGCATGATTCTTTGTTAGATGGCTTTTTTATTACATAAAGAACAGTTTCATTGTGGGTTGATGTCGCCGTTCTTATTTGCAGTCTTTGTCCTGTCATAAGTGACATAAAATGTACTGAAACGCAACTTAATGAAAATTTTCTGTTTTATGACATTTATTACTAACTATCAAATAAAGTATCGCACTGTGTGCCTCATTTCTAAGCCTGGAAACAAAATGAAATAAAGGAACCAAATACAAATAAACAGATCCCACCCAGCTTTATTTGGGGTCTATTTCGGCATTCCTTACCTTTATCCCCGTAAACCTTTGGAGAAATAACCCTTTATGTCGGCGCCGTAAAATTGAGTTTGCCAAAGTTCAAGATGATAAAGAAGAATAAAAGGCGCTGAATACCAATGTAGTTATTACAGGGCCGGTGAGCGGAGGGAGTCTCACCGGAGCGCGCCGCAGAGACTCCCGCCGTCCCTAAAAGGGCGACCCAGTTCTGTGCGAAAGAGTCGTTAATCAACAGTACACGATTGATCTTTCTGGGAAGAAAAAACATCTAAGCGTCGATAAGAATTTTTGTGTGCATTAGATATTACTCTGTCCTCGTTCTTAGCTCAATTCGGACTTTACATTTCAAGCAACGATTAGAAGATTATGGCACCCAAAGAGGCAGCAACAAACATAAAAGGAGATATGGGCAGACGAGAGTAGCGTGGATATAACGGGGAAGCAATGAACACGATTGACACCTTTAAACGGCAGGAATACGACCTTTTGCGTCGTAAAATCAAATATCCCGTAGCCCATTTACAGGTTATTATTTTCATGTGTACGCCATAAAGCCTTCTCTGTACAAAACTTTCTGAACGAATAGTACTTTATTGTATATTTTGTGTATGTTGTGGATAATCAGCAGATGGCGGATGTTCGCTGGCCATCAGTCCGTGGTAGTAAAACTTACCATACGTCAAGAGAGTCTCCGTGTATAATCTATCTTTACAATGTGCACACGATTTGTTCCATCCCCCCAACAAGCTAATAACCCTTTACCGCTTCGCCGTGGCGTGTGCTGTTATCACTATGAACTGCGAGGGTAGGTACCAGTACATGCCGAGGGTCTAGTCTCATTTCATTTCATTGTCATTGTCAGCTATATGTCAGCTAACTGGAGGTGCGTTTGCTAGTGTTGTGTACGAGCATTTGAGAAAGAATATGCTACTACATGTACGTACCCCCTGAGTAAAAAAAAAAGCAACATTATTCATGATGTTTAAATCCCCCGGTGATTTGTATTGACTGATGCCTTAACGGTATGCATGAAAAGTCGAGCTCGTTCGATAGCTACCCCAGAATCCAACTTGAGTCTGTTGAGAGCTGCTTGTTCGTTACCTCTCCATTGCATCCCAATTAAGGGCTTACCAGCGATGTGTGGCGTACATTGTCTTGGCATCAAGTTTCTCCAAGAAAGAGACCCCGGGTCAAGACAATCAGAGAAAAAAATCAATTTTCCTCCTCCTTGGGACAACCGCCGGACAGTGCACCAAGTCTGAGAGAAGCTTTTATGGCGTGTGCGGCTGTCCAATCAATGATCGCAAAAATGACCGCACCACAGCCACCTTGGACAAAACCACCATGTAAACCGGACTCAAAGATGTGCAAAATGTCTTATAGATTAGTTTATATATATTTAAGGTACTGGAATTGTTAAAAGGATGGGATTGAGATTGGCTAAGTACGTCTGGTGAGGTGCCGGTCCTCCCTCGGCCCCACGGTGTCTGAAGTACAGACCACAGTTGCGATCCCATCTCCAGTCTTACAGACGTCCGTCCTCTATAATTACCCTTTGTCTCCGCAGAAAATGATGGATGATGATTGTCCCGCCACCTGACAGCCCAAACCGGCACCTGCGCGTCTGAGCCCAGGAGGTATGCAAAACGCCAGATGTACACTGCCACACGGGGAGCCCGGCGCAGGACACTCAGCGATATCTGCTGCCATGTCCCATGGGGAGGAAGCTCATGATCATGGTCCTTTCTATGTTTAGAATGCCATAAATATCATAAAGTCTTCAAGGATAAATAGAATCATTCTACATTTGTGTTATGGACGCCTCTGAAATTGTCAATGGATCCCCGTCTTTTTTTTTAAAGAAACATCATTACAATCGATTTCAACGGTGTGGAGACTTTTCTAAAATCGTTTTCTGTACATTGGAAAATGAAAACCTTACATGATCGTTGCCCGCCAGGAGGGAGGAAAAACGATGGAGTCCACAAGTTGTTTTAAAGCAATATTAAGTCCAGCTGTAGTACGTAGACAGGAGACCAACAGGATGTATCTGTACGACGAGAATCGTGGTAAATATCTGCTTTAACCCCAGACTGAGATCATCGTTAACAGATGTTAACACAGTGATTAAGGGTGTTCAGACTACTGCAGCAGTGGACTGCTGCTTCTACTGTATTGTTAAACAACGTGATTTATTTGCTACATTTGCATATAAGGTACGTTCTTGATGTGAGCAAAACTAAAGAATTGCTTGATCAGGAAATATCCTAGAACCGGTTCACATAATTGACGATGCCCTGTTGTTTTTGACAGACTATTGTTTGATCATGATACTGAGTAGTGACTCCCTGGAATCATATAGACAAGGAGGATTGGTGAAGATTACTACAGAGCGCTATGATTGTGCCCAGGTCTTTTCCCCCCAGATATAAACTTACTGTAGATATATATAAAGCCCCACACTGAGTACCATACTGCATTCATGAAGTATTCCTTCATCTAAACCTCCTCCTTCACCTTGTACACACCGTGTTTATTGATTTCTTGCCTTATCCCGTCTCCTCTCGGCACAGCACCCCCGGCCCAGCTCCATCCTTCCATAATCCCTTTATTGGCTCCGGGGAAGGAATGTAGATGTACCTTGAAACTGATACCTAAATTGGCAATACTTTTTTCCGTTCCGATACGTTAATAGTAACAATAAACTTTATCGCTCCGTCCGCCAAGGATGATAGGCCCAGCATTTACGGCTCTGCCCTATTAGTTCAGCACTATGCAGAATGCGATTCTTCTGTGGGTAATACACAACAACAATGGCAGACCAGATGATAAATACAGGTTGCTGAATGAAGATGAATGATAATAACTGATTTTAAATGAACAATATGAAGTCATGATAATGGCCGAACTGTAACACATGTAGAAGACGGCAATACTTTACATGTAAACGTGTACAGCAGCACGTTCCCTGACTATATTGATGTGGTTTGTGATTCCCTGGTTACTCCTGATCGTTAATAGCGTTATCATTTAATATCGAACGACTGTATACAATCTCAATATTTGTTTATGAGTCGATTACGTTTGTTTCTCCTAGGAACAGAAATCACGTTCACGATAGCTAATCAATATGTATGTACTATGTAGAGACACATCAGCATTGAAGGTCTGAGACATCAAGTACTTTAATTACATTGTCATCTGAAATATGCTCTGTTTGTTATTCAATCTTAGAAGTTCACCTGGGATCTGGCCGGAAAGCGTCATGAGGGCAAATATGTGAGGAAAAAGTGGAAAATGAAAAGCTGCAATATTGTTTGGTCAGGACGTATAATAAGTGATAAGTTGTTTTAAAAGTTTACAAAACATCTCCATGGAAAAGAAACCACCCAAGCTGTAACAACTATTAATTCTTGCCCCCGGCCTGGAAACTAAAACCTGGTGTAAGAGTATTAAGAATATAATTTGAGTTTTTCATGCACAGTAGTTAATCTCCTGTTCCACCCAATCCGCTGTACCATGCCCGTGTTCCGCTTCTGCTCTCCCGGAGTAAGCCTTGCCTAAACATATTAGCTATAATTGATTTTTAACGGTACGCAGAAGATAACGTTAGCTATAAAACTGTAAGTACACGGCGTAACGACCGGATGGGCCATTACAGGCGATGTATAATTACAACAGCAGAGCATAGAACGTAAACGAGAATAAATGAGTCGAGGTAGAAGATATCATGCACACTACAAACTATTCGCCTTCAAGATGTTCTGTGCAGATGTTGATCTGATATGCAGAAGTGTTGGGAGAAAATTAGTAAGATGGACGTTGTTTATGTGAAGGGTAAAAAAATCGATAGCAAGAGCAAGTTATCATTCTTGGCTATCAACCCCTCTCCCCGCCCTCCCTGCTAGCCTGTTACTCTGGCCGTGTCGTCCATAAAACTGCCGCTCGTTAAAGAGTTACATCCCGGGGGCTAGAGCACACAAATAGCGATTGACACCAGCAGAACCTGCAGTCGTATCACTGTGGAGCTCGATAAGCATCCGGGTGGGAAACTGACCGCTGTGGAGAACACGACAACAGTCCCACCGGGGTTAGCATCTTGAGGTGGTTGCCTTCGCATTGCCACGTCCCTGGATGATTGGCGTTGATTGATTCGAATCTTGGCTCGGCTTGTGAGATTGAAAGTGAGGGCAGTACGAGGGGAAAATTAATCCGTTCATCCGTGATCAATACTAGATGAAAGGAATCGGGAATTTGGACATGAGAAGGAAAATTGACACAGCTGACTTGTGAGAATCTTAAATCTTGCACGGTCGATATCCCCCGCCTGTCGAGCCACCGGTGCTCACGCGACAGACGATATTAAAGCCCGGAGTCCCCCAAGACGTTATAAAGTATGGCACAATACCAGAACGGAAATGAGAACATAAACGTGGACGATCAAAATGGCATCGGCCAATCTCCCGTCGTATTTCATCAGCCAAGTTCCAACCTTTCTCCGTCGCCCCGAACGGACAGAAATGTCACCGTCGATTCATTACACGGACGCGCAACGACAAGGGCATTACTGCGAGCAACTGAAAAGTTCATCCTTTAGAGTCCGTAATGAGGAAACAGTCGCGCCTGATCGACATCTGATGACAACAATGGCGTCTGGTTGGCTCACGGAGAGACCTCCCCGCCATCCGCAGGGCACCTGCTGCCAAATTAATCGTCCAACATCACAAAGAGCAGCAGTAAATCCTCCCATTCTCCCGCCAAAAACTTTGATGGCGGAGTTTGGTTCCGCGAGATACAACCCTGTCAGTCAAGTTGCTTTTAATCTGATGAATGCATGACTCTCATCGATTGGTGGGTGTATAATCCCAAGATTGGTACTGAGCGCTTTTGGCCAGCAATCAAATAAAAAGAAAACTGTATTCTCCAAACGACAAACAGGAAAAAACACCACCGCAAATTAATATCAATTTAAAAAGTGGAAACTTACGAAACGCTCCTCTCACCAACGGAGCACAATAGTGAAGACATGTGGTTTGAAGCCAAATGGTTTAAGCGGTGATAAATAAAAGTCTGTTCTTAACGGTAGGTATTGTTCGAACGCCACCACGACTGATTCTGGACTGGTTCAAACCTGACGTAACGTATTACAGTAGTTGGAGACGATTGCTCCTTCCCTGGTTAATTCGACAGTTATGCATGATTCTACCTGATTCAAATAGCTCTCAAGACGCGTTCCTATTCAGGAGTGGTGTGTCGCATACATAAGAGGGATTAGCAAAGCGGGTTCAATAAATATCCGGAGCTATTGCCAATTTTTAGCGAGTCGTCCCGTCCCGAGTTGTCGGCCAAGTGATGCCGATTGGTGAGGTAGGAATGGGTAAGTGCAGACTTCTGGGAGAAAGGTGCAATGTTCATATACAGTCAAAGGATCATTTGTACTTAACATGATAATCTTTATCATGGCGATTCAAAGAAAGTAGTATTATTTCACTGTGTCTTAGCACCAGAGTAGCGTCAATAGCTGAGTGGTCAAGAGAGATCGATCACTGGTTCCGACCTGGCAGCTGCGGCAAAGTTTTTTCCTCGCTCCACACGCGGGTGTAAATGAGTCGGCAGCTGACAGTACGGGTTCTCATGATTTTGCTTAAGAAGTCGGAAGGCGATGGAAGGAGAGGAAAGTCTCCGCCGTCCTATACTGCGCTTACGCCCAATGCGTGACCAGAGTTGTGGAACACCCACATGTTTATGATAATCTACCATCTGTGTACGCACAGTCAGTTTTGTAAAACGGTGCTCGACATTTCCTTGTGAGAAGACTACGTAGGCATTAGTCTATTGATATTGTATTAGAGTATTTGTATTTTGGGCCATTGATTCTAGTCGTTAAAGTCGCTCTCTGGTAAGATTGTAGTTGGAAGCTTTGTCACGCGTTGCTCTCGGTGATGAATTAAGTCGACTACTTAATTTATCATCGAGAGCGAAGTGTGACAAAGCTGCCAACTAAAATTCGGATTGGAACTTTTTGATGTCAAGATCGGTTATCCGCACAAACGACTTTTTCCTATCATAATTCATCACTTTCGTCTTTGAACAGACTGAATAGAATTGGAGGTGCTTGGGCTGCAGATTCGAAGTTCAGTGGAATACGATGAAATACACAGTACATCTGCAGAGTGTGTGAAATCACATGATTATAACAGGGTCGAATTGGATATGAACTGACCACCACGGTTAACGTATCACCCTGCAGCTCATGGCCGGTGAAAGTTGTTATTTACTGGCCACCACACCCCTCCTGTAGTAGTGGAGCGGTCCGGATGAAGGAGCAGCCTTCACAGACGATATCGACAATCAATACAACAGGCAATGATGGAACTGGCGCCGCTTTCCCTTTTGTTCGGGTCCAATCAGACGGTCTCCACCTTATCTATCCTATTCACCTCCCTATCATGTTAGGCGAATTCTTTGATCGAAAAATAAACGACCCTGGGACCCGCTCACTTTGGAAACCTTTCTTCCGCCGGCTCGACGCTTACTCTCTGTGACATTCAGTGTTTCCGCTATCAACCTTCAAAGGACAGAAGTGATTCTACCAAATAGCGGGGAATACTTTATTTCTGACAGGTCCCGTGGCAGAAGGATTGGGGTACTCACGACCTCATCTCTTGGCCCCAAGCGGAAACGATGCCCTTTTGAAAATGAAGAATTGATTTTGGTCTTAACGCGTGTTTTGTTTGAGTCTCAACGAGCAACCCGGCTTCTGTAGTGACCATTGATTATGAGATTACCAGTAGAGGTAGAAGTTAGAAAGGGCCATCGACCTGGTTATTATATAATACTAGTAGTTCCCTTTCTGCAATGTTCTTCCCTGGAACAATTTGCCTACTTTCTAACTTTTCATACAAGTGTCAGTCACAAATAAAACTGCGTACTTCTAAAATGTGGCTTGTGTAATTGGTGTCTTCACGTGAGCTTAGATTAGAAAAATTAAATTTTCTCAAGTTTTTACAAAAAATGCGATCGAGCGAATGTCCACAGCAAACTACCGTTCCTGAACGACATAATAGGATAAGTGGTAAATTCACCTCTTGCCCAATTGTTCTACCAAGTGAAGCATGTTTGACATTTTCAGTAAAGTGGTTACGCCGTATACGCACCTTAAGTCGCTAAATCGTAACTGTTTTAATGCTGCCCACTGAATGCAATTTGCGCCAATGGAAGGTGTGGCAGGCACATGCGGCCAAGACGCAATGCTCTGCTACTCTCATTTGAATAGCGGCTATTCTGTCTTGTAAATATGCAGGTTTGACCAGGATTCTAAAATCACACCATAATCAAATCAAACATGGATTAAAGAAAGAAATGAGGGAAAATAAAACAATAATTGGAAGTCTTAGAACTCTTGTTTGAATAGCGGCTCTTGTAAATATGCCGGTTTGGCCTGAATTGTAAAACCATAATCAAATCAAACATGGATTAAAGAAAGAAAAGAAGGAAAATAGAACACGTGGAAGTCCACATAACATTACTTTTGATACGAAGTAGTCAATGAGAAGGGCACTCTGTCGGGTACATGTACCAGTTCTCGAATGTTCTCGCGAGATTTGAAGTCTTGCGCACCTATGACTGTTTCTGCAAGCATGGCTGTACTCCCACTGTCATAGAAGACATTGGGCCCTAGATTCTTGGGTGACGGCGTAAGATCTTGGGATAGCGCCAGAGATCTGAGGCTTATTTCGCCGATATTGTGATCCCAAATAGGGGATAAAGGGGCTTCAGAAATTACTTCGAATTGATCATAGTGCACATCATTATGGACGCGACATTGTCGATGACACAAAATACGACACGAACGTGTCAGCCTCCTTGCGAATGTCGCCTTTTCTAATCTGGATGCATCATTCATACCGTGACGAAACTGTCCGCCCGGTAAGCCAAGGCTTTGCCGGCATCACTTGGCTGCTGACGAGCCGTGCCTGCATGCCTCGGACTCGGCAGCTGACAGGACTGGTTTTCATGACTTGACCTTTCCGAGTGCCGCTGCTTGTTCTCCGCAGCTTTGAGCCCACGTGAGAGAAGATGTGGGATTCTCCACGCAACCCCTCCTCTTTGATGGGCGCAGATCTGTAATCTTCCCCCGGTCTGTTCTTTTGGTACATTATTAAAAGAGGGATCGAATGCCGTAATACGCCTATCAGCGGGCCAGTGCAGTGCATACAAAACACTTCGTGGGTCGATCAGACATCGCTATATATACCTACAGTACAGAAGACGGCAACAGAACACACATATTCTAAGCCATCATTTCTTTTCTAATCTCCCTGCTTCCTCGAATGGTACAATATCTGCCGTATTGCCCTTCTCCAGCCTTGTGAAGAAATGATTATTTGTCTCAGTGAAAGACAGATGATGGTTTTGCAACACTACTGTTTTAATTGGGGCTGTCTGTTCGTCGCTAGACATCTGTTTGACGAAGTTTATGGTGAGTAACAGGTTTCTTGCGAACGATAACATCGTGAGCATTAAATGACGACGTTCTTAACCCCCTCCCCATCTTTATCTTGCCAGACGCATATGTTGCATGAACAGGTGTTTTATTCACCACACCTCCGGTTATTGATATTCTTTTGACGAACTTGTCATCGATCAGAAGGCCGTAATGAGCAGGATTGATTTCAAAGTGCTGACGAGTGTTCGGTCGGTTCGCTCTTTCATCAGGGCGCCGCTACGCCAATTTCATACCTTTGCACACGGCAGACGGCTGCGGGTTGGAGAATTACTGCTTACCTAGGATGGCGCGTATTCAAATGTACTTGGCGCGCACTCCCCGGCGTATAAATCTCGCATGATCTATCTGTAATGTTGTCTTGCTTCCCTGTGAAGGATCTGAAACGCAGCCACCTGAAACGCCATGTCGATGAAGCATCGCTGAAGCAGCAAAACATATAACCGACTTTTACGACATTCTTCGACAAAAATTATAAAACGGCTTTGAAAATTTAACAGGAACAAACTACAACATTTACCAGAGCAATCAGATGTCAGCCCAATTAATGAAGCAAGGCCACGGGTGGCAACTAGGCATTATGTAGATAATAACTCATAAATCATAAACTATTGTAAGTTGATTGATGAAGCTCGTTTCAAGCGGGGAACGCCTCAAGTTCGAGATCACGTGACTTGTTTTATTGATGGCGACCCTGTGAGTCGTAAACACCCATAATGCCTTGTATATTTCATCATTAAGTTTAATGAAATGGCGAGATTTTGCCATTTGCCGCCATCCTGCAAGATAGAAAAGCTCGGCTGTACGCACGTTTGCTGATCTGACAGAATGTTTTTGGATGTTTACATTCCTTTAGGAATAATGGCACGTCCTTCTCTTGACTCCACATTGCCTGTTAATTCTGAAGTAATTTGCGGTATTATTCTCTAGATGCGCACCGGTCTACCCAGGAGACGAAATGTGATGAAACAGGAATTGTGTCGTCCTAGTAGCTTTCTACGTGACTCAATCAACAAAAGTGAGGGATGAACATTATGCTAATTTCAAATACATTCATCATATTCTTATAGCATAACACCACGTAAAAGAAATTTTCTAAAGCTCTGCTGTATCACCTGGTCATATAGTTTTGCCCTGGTGGTGGAATTGCTGCCATTTATAGGCCAACTCTAGAGTTACTGGATGCCACGAAAAGACGACGTATTTTAAGAAACGGTTGGAATGTATTGACAGTGTACATGTTTGACACATGATTCCCAACAGAGAACACTGAGCAATGTTTCAATGTATACGTTGAAGCCCCGCACACTGAAACACACCCTATCTAGTTCCACTGGAGAGAAGCCAGGTTATGAATATTCATGGCATACATCAAAAGGGCAATGCTATTCCTCTGTGAGCCCTGGCAATTTACCGGGGCTCATTTTCGCTGCAATCTAAGCGACAGGATCGAAATTATAAGATCGATGATGTTATCAGCCAAATGGGCTGGAAAATACTCCGCTCTGCGGCATAGAACTAAAAAAGAAACTTTATTGACAGGACAGTGGTACAGTGTGTTTTATGTGGTTGACTACGTCAGACGGTAAAGGACCAAAATATCGGTCAGCAAATGATAGCGTGATGAAAACACTTTAATATCTCAATTTTCTTTATTATGGCAGCATTGTGAATTTCTGCATATGGAGGCAATAACAGGGGATTTTTAGCACATGCCGTTTTGCACTGAAAATATTTTTGTCCCAGCCGAGCCATTGCGAAAGTTACTAGTGCTATAGCATTGTCATCGTTTAGCCAGATATTGCGGACGGCATGTATTTAGTAACACACTACTAATGCCCTTAATTGTTGTTTGAATGCTACGTCTAACAGGTATTGTTGCTGGAAGATGCGTAATTCATCTTAATTCATAGTAATAGTTTTCTAATCAGAATATCTGTAATTGAATCGGTGCCCCAGGCATTCTGAGATATTCATGTCGGCACCGACGCGGTGAACCTGACTGCAGCAGCACAAGTGTGCGGCAGGTGTCTCGCAGTATCCCGATCAGCGCCATGAATATGCTAATATGAGACTCACATAAAGCTTTCACACGCCTCCTCTCAATCGCTCCGGTGAAGGCGGCCTTCAATATCAAACGGTCTTTCATCTGAGATTAATAGCTACCAGTTTTCGCTTGAAGATATCATACGCCGTCATGTGGGGATAGGTGATCATCGGACGACTGCATGCTATAGGCGGTACCGTGGTCACCAAGTTCTGCCCGTAGCTCTGTGTCACGTATTTAGACCCATCGGTCTATAAACGATGACCATTGTCTCGGCATTCTCGGCATCAATTTATGGAGCATTGTCATTGTAGCCGGCAATAGTCTGGTAACATGATGTCGCTATGAGAGGAGCCATGAGTTTTATTACATTCGCCGAGAAGACTATTTCTCGGTCCTATACGTTTGTGTGTTTGTTTGTGTTTGTGTGTGTCTGGTTGTGAACATCAAGAACAGGAGAAACTGATAAACCTTTATGGCACCTTGTTTATGGGTTGATGGGCAAAACGAATGACATAAAGGCCCCTAGCGGGTTTCTACGGTACTGCAATGAAAATACCGTGTACCCTAACCCGCAGCGAATACGTGTAAGCCGGGGGACCTGTCAGACTATGAGCTGACTGGTAACCATGGTGATCGTCATGCTGAGTGCCCATTGGTATTCCAATTCTAGGCTGGGTTACCTCACGTTCAACGCCATTAACCCGAAAACTCCCTAGGACCACGTCCCCGAACAGCGCGAGTTGTGTTGTACAGACCCCCCCCCCCCCAGTGATACCCTGTTTAGCAGCTTTAGCTGACTTGACAAAGTCGTTAACAACCAGAGGGCGTGACCCTGACCCTTCGACCATCTGTCAATTTGTGCCCTGCTGATATTTGAAGGATTACATCGGATATCAGATGGCTCCCTCATAAGTGCATCAATTATGATTGACGACATCTTAAGAATGGAGGACCAAACTTCATCATCGCTGATGAATATGATGAGGTGCATCCTGGGTAATGGCGAATGATCACGTGATCATTTTAGAATCAAACATTTGAACACCATTTTGTAGATCAGCACGTTCAAAGATCTATTTGTTATGGAACGGTTTTGAATAACTAGTAAATGACGGGTATAAAACAAATACAGTAATCAATAGACAGTTATTTTGTGTGGCTGTTGTGATAGGGATAATTCGCAATGCCGTTTTGCGCGCTACATCGCCCCACCCTCTCGCAATCAAACCCGGCAGCAGTGGCAATAAATGATCATAAAACACGACACGTCTATTAATGGTTGAGCACTCCAATTTCGTGGATGAGACTTAATGTTCCCTTAGAATATTATACTTTGAAGAAGACATTCATCATCTCACGTACTTTTTACGTACCAATTTCTGTATACTCATCAATAAATGTGTGCCTAGCATAAAAACAGTATTAACAAATTAAGTGCCAAATTTCACCAGCTTCCTATCGTTAACGTTAATCCTAGATAAAAGCCCTGAGATGGGATTTTCTGTAAGACAATGCGTCCTGATGGACAGTACTGCCAAGCCCTCGTGATAAGTGCTGAAGCACAACACAGAAGTTTTGGTCCAACAAGTTTGCCTGGGCTGTTCGTGGGCGGATCTGCTGAAGTGTTTTGGCCGTTTGTCACCCACAAGGGCGTGCCATTAAAGAAGGTTGCTGCCACGGACTGCTCTTCACCCATCGATCTGCTGGCAGTTTGACGATCCTTCAGCTAAATCACCGCTCGTGACGGAGACCTACCGTCTTCAGAAATGACCACGGCAGGTTTATAGCCCGCCGGTAATGAAGTTCAAGATTTAGGACGTTTTACTGGACGTGAAGGGCTGATTCCATGTGAGGATCATATGTCATATGATAACGTACTGGCTAGCTGGATAACTCCTGATTCTCTTCAACATCGAGGGGTCCGGCTGTGTGTGTATTCAACATAGATTTTTCTTTTAATTTGTAAATGTCTTTATCGTTTTGTTTTTTGCAACCGAATTTTATTTAGTCTTTGAATAGAATACATCTCACTGCTTTTTATGAGATCGATAAATGTTTATTATTCTTTATTCCGGGCATCAACTGGCACATTGTAAAGCATACATAACAACAATGAATATGCAAGCAACGTCTAAGAAAGCAAAGCAACAATTTCTTATTTCACATCTATTCCTCAAATGAATTCTGGGATGAATCTGCAAGACAGTATAATTGGTGACTCCTTAGCCATTTTTATCAACAGCAAATAAACCATATTAACTAAACAAAATTCGGTCATAAATTAGCAACAAATAAATGGCTTGTCTAGGAATACATAAATGTCATACATACTTCAAAGGCTGGGACGGTTACTGCAGATAGTTATCTATAGTCACGATGCCGGTTGCATCCTACAATTTGTTGCAATTAGACTGATTGATTGGCTAGTCAATTATTTCCCCCGTCTCCAATCGCATGGTGTCCTTGAATGACATGATGGTAAATTATATACTATTCCTAGCCTTATGGCAATTAAAAGCGCCATCTGGCACAATTTGCCGGAACCTCTAGAACATAGCATTACTTGGAAAGCAGGGTTACTTAAGTGCTGGTATCATCCTGGTTTAGGTCCAACTATCAAAAACGTCGAATCCATAGACAAGAGCTGAGTATTCAAACAAATTGATGAGATCGTTGTTTGCTTTTTAGTTGACAATAAATTGAACCGAAACATCATGTGAACGAACGAACAATATCTTTCTAAAATGAATAGTGAAAAGTTAGGAAATCGCAATGCCTAGGATCTACAACAAACTTTCCCGCATTACGCAACTGAATTTTGTAAGACACCTTGAGGACTGTCCCACGAATGCCCTCAATTTATTGACATACACATATTGTAAAACGAATCTGATCGGGCTCTACATGACGCTAAATCACAAACGCCACATTCAGCTTCTCGAAAAGACATTTTTTATATGTAACACCGGTGAGAAAGAGATGCCCCTGTAGCTTAACTTGTTAGACCCTGACTCAAACCTGGGTCTTTCGGAAGGGGCGTAAAATGGGGGTCCCTTGTTCGAAGAGATGACTCGAGCATGTTAAAAGGGGAACGCATAGCAACTCACTGTAAACAAATTTGCTGCTCATTAAACACTGAAATAACAATGATTTTTGCTGCGCTTTGTGACACTAGGCACATGTAGTGTCTGAACCAGGGCTCTAGCCAGCGTCCATTTTTCCGTCAATTGACGGAAATTTGCTGCGCTTGACGGAAAAATTTTAAAACCAATCCGTCAACCTTGACAGACCAAAATCCATGGTGGAAGCTACAGGCGGCTTGGGGACGCCGTCCACGGTCAGAAAGCTATACAATGTTTGTTTTGCTATTGTTATGATTGTTGACGATGTGTGTCGGCGCTCTTTCGCATACGATAATCTCATTAAAAAACTGTTTTTCAAGGTATCAGTTCTCAGTCGAAATCAGTTAATTTTCGCGGTTTTCGCAACAATGGGAATCGGCTGACGGATAAAATTTTCGAGCTGGCTAGAGCCCTGGTCTGAAAGAACGAATGCCGCTAAGATATATCATCAGTCAACAACTCTAAAAGGAATGCAGTTCATCAGAAGGCCACTTTACATCTCCTGGACACTGGGACTTTTGAAGTGCTTGCTGTGTACTCGGCAGCTTGACTACGATTTGATGAAATACCCAGAACAATGGTGTTTACAGATCATTCAGGCGAGTTTACCTGCATTGTACTTTGGTCGGAGTCAACAAGGAGTTCGTCAGACGCAAATATGCTTCTTATTAAATGGATACAGTAATCATCTAACTGTTGCACCCTCAAAAAATCATTCTCTGCGATGTACTTCCAATCAGGAAGTTAGCAAACTTTTCACAAACGATCATCCATCCAGCACCATTTCTCTCACTGTTCTCCTCTCGGCCTAATCAAACAGATAAACAGCTAACATGCTAGCTAATGTTTTTATAACAGCTTAATCATTAGATCTTACGGTACACTAGGACAACAGTAGTTGAGCAGGTGCCAGACTTAGAGTCAATCGGCACGTCGTTATATGGTGTGGCCTGATCGGACGGACAACACAAGCTTGCAAGATGGCCAGTCTTCTGCACCTTCTCGCTGTTCTCTCCGTCCTTGGCTGCTCGTTTGCAGACCACCCGGGCCATGTGGACTATCCCGGCGGTCTGCAGACGGGGTGTTTGCAGGGAGAGAAGCACAAGGACGCCCCGTCTCCGGAGTCAGGCCTCGGCGTCTGTAAGGACTACTCCGACTCGAGCTGCTGCTCGGCCGACATCGGTCAGCAACTTTCGGTGACCCCCATCGTCAAGGTGGACGGCTTCCGCTGGGACAACTGTGGCACATTGAGCAAGCGGTAAGATGGAGATGACTAACAATTATTAGTTAACATGCAGGTAGTTCACGGATAGATATTTTGCGGGTTATGGCTGACCTTGCACGGGGAGTGCATGTCGGGGACATTAAATTTTTAAAAGCGGAGTTTTACACCCTGCAGGTACTTGGTCCTCGCTGGCTAGTTGATGAAATGGTTGTAACAAAAGCGGTGAGATGTTTTCTCTGCCACTCCAGACAGCGAGATATACATGTGTAACATGGTCCAGTCTGCCCTGAAAAAAATGTACTTATGGACTATACGTAATTGCATTGTTATTTCACTCCACCATGTTATGGAATGAAATATTGTTTTCGTCACATTTCTTCAAATTCTTGTTGTTGTTTTTTCTCCTGTCGAATGGATTCGTGGGCCGAATGACCTGAAATCTGGCCCCGGGGGTCAATACTCCCACATGTTTGTTTTTTTTACCATTTTCAGACCAAAACTTAAAGTGTATATTTTGGCCCCCTGTGTCCCGGTATTAGCGGTATAACCAGTATAACCGGTGCAATGGCCGAGCGGGCAGAGTGCTGCATTCGGTACGTCGTGAGTTCGAGTTCGGTAGATCCCCGGCAGAGTCCCCGGTACATGCTGTTTTCTCTGCTTAGTACTCAGCATTTGGGAAAGAGTATGGAAGTTGAACACACACCACTACCAGTGGACTTACTGACTAGCCCTCTGCTGTAGTGATTGCACAAAGTTGTGTGGCCAAGGGCTACTGAAACGGAGATGGGCGCCGCCCTATGCGCTATTAGGCGCGGGAAGGACTTTGACTCTTTGACTTTTGCCCTGGTATTAAGTCCTGACTCAGGGCACCCGAAATTTTAAATGATAGTGCATGGGATATTTACTAAAAGGACCCGTTATCATTTCGGGCCCAAATCACTTTAAAATTATTTATTTGGATATTTTGCGGGGGTTCTACGGCTATTTTCAACGCCCGCCGCGTTCCTGCGTTTCACTATACATGTATATGATTATGATACTAGTATTATAAGAAGATGTATGTTGGGCGATGTGCGTCATCACTAATTGCATCATTATGGGACATGCGCAGTCAATAGGCGGGCGACATTTAGCATAAGCGATGGCCTTATTGGTCAACTCGGCAACAGCCAATGAGGTCTTTCAAATTACCCCTGCTTGCTCTAATTGATATTCATGAAAACGCATGACAAACGTGATCTGGTCAATGCGGGTGTTGTCAGACTTCGCTCTATTTAATATTCATGAACGACGAGTAAATCCAAACTGACCGAGAAACAACGAGTGTGAAGACATCATTCTCGGTGGTATTACCACCAATGCGTGCGCAAACTGTGGCAGAAATGTCAACGTCATCACAAGAAGCGAATATTTACGCCTGAAACACTTGGCAGTACACAACATATATGTATCTATTATAAGAAATTTCGCTGAAATATTGTACGGTATATATATATATGTATATATAAATTTGTGTGGTTGTCTGCACATTTAGATTACGCCGAATAAGTCTCATAAACTGGCAACATAATGTTGTAATAGCTAAAAGTGGATCTGAATAAAGTCAAGTCAAGTCATAAATTTGTTTCCGGCACAATGCTCAATCTTCTGATAGTACACCGTTGCCAATTTTTGAAAATCTAACAGAACGTAGAAACTTACCATAACGTTATAAGATAAGTACAGTAACTGCCCTTGCCTTGTGTAGATGTGAGGAAGACTTCAAATCATAACCACGCCATTGCCTGCTGTAGGTACGTACAAGTAATACCAAAGTTTAGGGTTGCATAACATGTTGCATCTGTAGAAAAATACGACACAACTTCCATTTTTTAAAGAACATCAGTACCCTCCTTGTTAATGTGTGAATCACTAGCATATTGTGTGTGTGTTGCAATCAAGAAATAAAAGTGTGATTACAGTACAGTACAGTACCAGTATGAACTTGCCGTAGTTTCGGGTCAAGTGGGAGGGGAATGGAATTTGTGCGATGGTAAAGCGGTTGAATGAATTACAGTACCTAGGTCTTTCTGTAGCTAATAAGAAGGCACGCGAAAATATCGTTTCTCTGCTCGACCACAAATTCTGTCTTCTTTCCTTGAAGCGGATTGCGTTCAAAGGACAGGGGTTTGGGGCGATTTCTAGACAAAAATGTACATTATGAAGAGTCCATTCTCGCAGGGCTGATTTTTTTTTCAAATTCAATTTTGGAACGATCCATTTTTGCATAAGGAGGAGGGTGGAGGGAAATATGCCGAAGTTGCCCATAAGCAAATACCGGCCTTACTAGTCATGACACAGTTTGTATACCACAAAGAATGTCGGGACGTGTTGTGGTCAATTGATGTTGATACTATACAGTGTTGCGTTGGGCGGTGTTGCAGTGCTTGTGTTGGTCTAACATGTTTACCTAGGCTATCTAGGATGACGCAACCCGCCACGACGCAGGTGTTTCTACCTGACTGGCACCTGTTTTAAAGACTATTCTAGGTCAATTAAAGAATCAAAATCATTTTTTTACGTTTTCAAACTCAGACGTGAACACATTTGTTTCAGAAGCTCACTCTCCCTCTCGACAGTAGCAACTTTACTTAGGACTTCGTATGGAAGCATCTTGAAAGCTTGTGGTTTCAGATTTAATACCAACATACCCCCCCCCCTAGTTTTTTTTACGTAAGTTTACAAGAGACTAAAATCAATAAGATGAGTTTGGTTTTCTGATTAGTTTTTTTTTCAACCCAACGCTGAATATCAGGCATATCGCGCATAGAATGTTTTTCACGGAATCTTGACGGAGATATTTGTTTATCTGATAGCGCAGGGCCCGATAACAGTAAGCTGTCAAACACGTCTTAAGTAATCCGCCATCTAAGCTAGACATGTCGACAGGAGGCGGGCAAATACCTTTGCTGTGACAATGTCACACAGCTTTGATTTGGCCTTTAACTGTGATCCGATAATGTAAACTGTATAGCAAAATATATCCGCCAACTTTTATTCCATATCATTTTAGGTCTAGTCCTTAGGTCTTGTCTAGCCAGCCCAGTTGATGTTCGATGTTAGCTAGCACTGATAGTCTATATTTCCGTCCTGCGGACAGGGCGTTAAATGGAGGTCACGTGCTTGAGGAGATGCACACCTCTACCACCTTAAAGAACCCATCACACTTATCAAAAAGAGAAGGGGCCCTTCCCTGTGTACGTAGTTTAAAGCTTACAGTCCTATGGCCGCACCTGGGGCAATTACTGTCGTATTACTATTAGTGTCACTATTCGTTGCATACAGACTGCCATTACAGACCCTTGAGATTTAGCCCCGACTATCCATGGCTGCTAGGGAAGAGAACTAGTAGTTGGCCCATCAAATGACAATACCGATAACATATCATGTGCCATTTCCGCCTGTGCAGGTGTCAAGACTTCATGGTGAATGTGGAGTGCTTCTACCGCTGCTCGCCGTCCCTGCCGACCTGGGCCGCGCCCTACCCGTCCGCCGTCAGGGGCGTGCCGGTCTGCATGCAGTTCTGTGACGACTGGATGGAGGCGTGTCGAGAGGACATGACGTGTGCAGACAACTGGATCACCGGCTGGAAGATAGAAGACGGTGAGCTGAACAAGTGCCGAAGCGAAGAGAGGTGCAGGACCTTTGCACAGGTACGCTTCGTTTTTATCCTAAAGCACATGTGGGGTTCGGCGTATTGCTTTCTGTGTCTTTTCGAAACATTTTCTACGTCTTCGTCACCTTTTTTTAATGTTTCGTCTTTTTATCCATTCGCCTCCCTATAGTATTAGGACAAAAGTGGGTTAAGTTACCACTACTACGATAATGAAGAAAGAAACAAGCGTCGAACCATACTTATTCTAAGTTGACAGATGCAGAAATACGGTAGATAACAGAAAAAAAGAAGATCTTATTTTTTGGAGACACCCATATCGTATCACTTAAAAAAAGTAGGGTATCAACAAGCAAAGGTATCAACATTGGTATGCAATGCTTATATAGGGTTGATTTAATCGACCTTGTAAAGAAACCGTTAAGAGAATCAACTTTATATTATGTTCATATCCTCCATAGATCACTTTTAAAATGATTTGTGTGATGCAGCAAACGACACGAAATACTTAAAGCTTCTTGTCGTTCTTCCAGGTGTTCAGGAACGGCCGTGGCCTGTGTGAGAGCATCTGGGGTCAGTCCTTCACCTACGAGTCCACTCCTGACACGCCATGCCTGGACTTCCGCTTCCCGCCGACAGAGGGCCAGATCACGGTCCCCGAACCTGGGACAGAGAGCGTCGAGCCGGCCTTCAAGAGACAGGACGAGTGTATCATCGGTAAGACACTTCCGCTTTGCTCACTCTAATGGGTGTATCGGACCCGAGAAATAATATTTTGATGTACCAGATCATCCTCATATACGCTGCTAATTCGTACGAATTCGGAACGAGAAAAAAGAAGTAGTGATTAGCGGAAGGCCACGAAAGAAATACCAATGAATTGTTTGATATTAATAAGATACATGTCATAAGACACAGCATCATTCATCAATGAAACCAAGAAGGTTGAATAGGGGCCCCTTTTCAACCTCCTTGTTCAAACCAATCTCCTTCCAGACACTACAGACGTCCGTTTGCTGAACATTTTCACCAGGTCTAATCAAGTTAGAAAGTTCTTTGACAGCCAAGAGATACATACCTACCAACGTTTTGGTAGTCCTTCTTCTACCCTCCTCAGGTCTATACTGACTTACTGTATAATCAATATCTATCTGTTCCTATCCAGACGCCGTTGATTTTCACAAGAAGAAGCCGTCCCCCGAGCCGAAGCTGAACGCGTGCAGGAACTACCGCCAGGACAGCTGCTGCACCACCGAGATCGACAACGACATGGTCAACAGGCCCATCCGCAAGGTCGGCCAGATGAACTGGGACACCTGCGGCCCTCTCAGCCCGAGGTGGGACTCTTCTGCAAACATGGTGGCTATGTTAAGGAGGAGTTGTATTAAGCTGCAAAATGTTTTATGCATATCAGGATAGAAAAGAGCTAGGGAAATTTTCATGGTACAATGAATCAGTAGATACTGTGCGTAGCGCCTGTCTACTCTGTCACGACCAATGAAAGATTACCTCCTTAATTCCAAGCAGATCCTACGGTAGCATAAGATAGTATCAAAAGCTGGCAGAGAAGTGAAACCGGCCTAGGAGTGCGAATGCTCCGGTGCCAGTCTGACTCCCTTTGGCCGGCTTATGGCTCCGTAGGATCTTCTGGGAGATTATAGCTCATCAAGATTAGCTCCTAGCTGCTATGGAAAAGTAGAACCAGTTATAATTGAACTGGGTAGCTAAATGAGAAGATTGCATGCTGTTTGTTAACCCTTCTTTACCCTTGTTTTATGCAAAGGTGTGAAGAATTCCTGATTGACTCCGAGTGTTTCTACCAATGTTCCCCCCTCCTCAACAAATGGCGTGTCCCTGGTGTTGATCCCGCCGCAGACCCCTTCACACCCGTGGTGGAAGGTAGGTATCCATGCGCTTGTGCTGCTTTTTATGTCAGAATACATTTGTAATCATTGGTAATGGGGTGTAGGTTTCTTGGCCGACCGTATTATCAACATTTTCTTTGCGCGAGTCTTTTGATGAGTACTTTTCACTCACCGTATTTTCCGCGTGGTGTAGTGGTCTGCACACTCCGCGACTTCGAAATTCGCTGCATCTTGTCAACTTCCGTGTAGCCAGTGGCCTGCAGGTTTGCGCCCGGGTCCAGACACGGCCACGGCTGGAAAAATCGGGTGGGGTCGTAGAGCTGGCGGTATGAGGAAGTTTCATAATTAGGCTCAAACATCAAACATCTGCCCGTCAAGAACCCAACTCACGTGTCGAGAAGAGGGGTGATCTAGTCTGCTTAGCCGCCTGTGGTCGTAGCAAAGCCGCATTACATAAATGGCGAACGAATAAGCGTTATATTTCATCCTCAGTCTGAGGTCTCGCTTTATCACCACCCTTATTTATCGTTGATTTATATTCCTCCCAGGCATCCCACTCTGCTCTCACTTCTGTGACGGCATGTTCAACGCCTGTAAGTTCGACCGCACATGCGCCGTGAACTGGGCTACGGACTGGGACTTCTCCACTGGAGAGAACAAATGCAGACCGGATTCCAAATGTGAACTCATCAAGGACGTACGTATGACACAACACGATGTGCTTCTACCATAAGTTCACAAAACTTTCCGTATGTAGTAGTTTGGTAACTTCTAAATCCTGTAATCGTATTTTACTTCGCGACTCGTGGAAACGCCTGTTGAAAAGTACTTCTGCTTGTACGGTTGGGTTTGTGAGTTTGAAAATGTCGTAATAAAGACACTTGGACTACTTGACGATGTGTATATGTCTCGCCATGGCAGGTCTTTAAGAACGCCAAGGCCATGTGTGAGAGCGTCTGGGGCTCGGCCTTCACGTACGTGTCCAACAGGAACGCGCCCTGCCTGGACCCGACCGCTCACCCGAGCGAGCAGGTCACCAAGCCGAGGAAGGTGGCGGTGGCCGCTGCGGAAAGTGAAGACAAATGGGGCTGCCTCGGTGGTAGGACTAACAAGGTGATAAGCCTTTTTTACATTACGTACAAAACGAAACGCCAAGCAAAAGTATATAAATAAAACATTATACGCCCCCCCCCCAAAAAAATGG
Source organism: Branchiostoma floridae x Branchiostoma belcheri (assembly GCA_019207045.1). Taxonomy (NCBI): domain Eukaryota; kingdom Metazoa; phylum Chordata; class Leptocardii; order Amphioxiformes; family Branchiostomatidae; genus Branchiostoma; species Branchiostoma floridae x Branchiostoma belcheri. The sequence goes on along the minus strand of CM033025.1, from coordinate 9,994,270 downwards.
CAGAGATTCTGCTATTGAGGCTAAAGTGATGACATTACATGGAAATAACATGATAGAGTCTAGCTAGAGCTTCGTGTCTAGAATGTTGCTAAAAGATAATGCCCATCATAAGCCATCAACCTCTATTGTATAAGAAAACATCTCCAAAATGAATGTGCTGCTCTTTCGTATTGTTTCTATTTCCCTCCAATTGTAAAAGGAAAATAGGTATGGCTCGTACTCCATACCGCTCGCATGGACATTAGAAGACGTTGCGGTAAATACCTTATAAGTCACAAGTGATTTTCCCTTCTAGAGGACGCCCGGCCCGGAGCCAGATCTGCAGGTCTGCAGTGAATACAGCATGAACAGCTGCTGTTCGGCGGAGTTTGACCAGCAGCTCAGGATGAGCCCCGTGGTGAAGATTGACCAGTTCTATATAAACAGATGCGGCACCATGTCTCCCAGGTACGTACAACTTCGCTCCGAACGTACAGATACTGGTATTGTGATCCACCAGCAGACCTAGTGACAAATACACTTACGTAAACGCTTTAAAAAAGAAGGCTGAGCTATATGCATATGCCTGTATGATACTAGTAATCACTTCTAGTAAACATTGATGCTACAGTAATAGTTAACTGGTCGAGTGGAGCGACTTGACTAACACATACAGCCTGCATTCATGGCGGCTGCTGACGAAGGTGGGCACCGGACCTGAGTCACGTGAGGTCAGAGTTTGACGCAGATAATAACATACTTTGATCTGCGTTTAAATGGTTCGTATGAACTACATACGTCAGCTTATACTTACTTTGTCTGACATACCCGCAAATCGACCTGATTGATCTACCTTACCAATGTACCCCAACTCTCCTCGTTAATACAGGTGCGAACAGTTCGGATTGGCGATGAACTGCCACTACCACTGTGACCCTATGATATACCGGTACGGCAAGCGGGGCCACCCATGGGCCGTGCAGAACATCCCGATCTGCTCGTCTTTCTGCGACGATTTCTTCGATGCCTGTCGGGACGATCTGACTTGCGCAGAGAGCCAGGCTACGGATTGGTACTACTCACCTGAGGGGATCAACAATTGTAGACCCGACTCCAAATGTCGCACGTTTGCTGAGGTAAGACCTCCTTTAGGTAAAGCAAAGAATGCTGGAAAACCGATGAGCGACCAAAAATCATCAAGCGATCATTGAAAGGTCTTTATGGGATCATCGGAGGACTTAGCTGAATATTAGAATATAATTGACAGATAATTGAAAGGCATTGGAAGTCAGGGAGCACTAAAAGAAGAAAATATCCTGTGAGCCGTACCAAGGAACAGGTAAGCAGCCCTGTGAAAACTGTCCAGTACAATTGTCGGTACTCTTAAAATCCTATTGCATCTGTATGATTTAGTAAGCTCCGAGCATGCAACACATATGTAGGAAGGTATGGTATTCTCTGCTAAAGGAAAGAACACAACTTGCTCATTCTCTCCACCCCCACCCCTAGGTGTACGTCGATGGGCGTGGTCTCTGTAACAACATTTGGAGCGACTCGTACGTCTACACGGAGGACGACGACACGTGTATCAACATCATGAGCATTGGGTCCCAGACACGCGCTAGTGATGCCGAAGAGCACAACCCTCACGCAGACCACCATCACGACGACGGACACGGACACAGCGACATGAGCCATGCTGATAGCGACAGTTGGGCCTGCGTCAGGCATGACGATCCCCACCACAAGGTTCGTATGTCATTTCTTATCGACTCTAGACATAGGGGAGGGAACGTGCGTATATCAACTTATAAGTCGAAATTTGTTTTTCTTTAAAATCTATTCAGCACCAAAAAACAAGAGCTCGGTCGACGGAAGAACTTGTCGGACTCGGTGGCTAAACTTCTTAATGCTTTGTGGTACATAGCAGAGCTTGACAGTACAGTAGAAGCCGCTTAAATGAACACCCAATTTGCCAGAGCATTTCGTGCAATTATCCGATTGGTGCAACAAAGCGAAGTTATTAAGCTGGGCTGCACCACCATGGAATTTGGCGATTTCGTGCAATTAACAGAAGTGTGCGATTATCCGTTGTGCAATTAACTGGCTTCCATTGTACTAGCTTTCTCTCTCGCCATTTGCGTTGATTCATGCCATGGCTAGGCGTGAACATCATTACATATGGGATATTTGACAGGTCAAGACCAACGAAATATCTATATGTATTTAGTTTGCACTTTCGTCAATAACTGTGCCATTTGAGTATTTTAAAAAACAGAATCTACATACACTTTTTTTACTACACTTTAAGTACAATGCTTACAATCTTGCCGTCTTTCATGTAAAGATTTCGCACACTACATTACTCTACCGTTCACTCTTCTGCTCCCAGGAGTACCCTACTCCCGAACCCGATCTCCAGGTCTGCAGTTCCTACGCCTACGGCAGCTGCTGCACGGTTGAACATGACCACCATCTCGCAGTCAGACCGGTCCCCGGTGTGCACAACTTCTCCTGGAACCGATGTGGCACCCTTAGTCCGCAGTATGTACCACCAGACATCTGCCACTTTACAGTAGAAACTTCATAGTAGAGATCATGCTTCCCTCTCGCAAACCTTATTTTGTGTAGGTTGTGTCGATGATGACGATATTCAACGATCGAATGTTGTGTCTATTAGAATTTTAGATTTTTAGGCCGAGTCGATGTTTGTACTGTTAGTAGAAGGGAATAAAATGACATCAATGTCAACGAATTGTCAAAACTATTAGTGTGTTTTACATTGCATTTATTTTGATGAGTTAATGGTAAGCAGAAACGTTTTGCTTCGTGAACCCAGCGCTGTTCCGGTACAGTAACTAGCTACAGACGGAATCGTGTGATAGGTGAAATGCCTCTAACACGTTATTTTAACCCCGCAGGTGTGAAAACTTCATGATCGATCTGGAGTGCTTCAACAGCTGTTCCCCCGACATCCGCCGGCTGTCCATACCGACCGACTCCGGCTCCGCCATCCCCGTCTGCGCGTCCTTCTGCGACCGCTGGTTCAGCGCCTGCAGGAATGACGTCACTTGCGTCGGTGTGTAGTTCCGCTTCCTCCCGCTATAAGGCGCTGTTCAAATATGCGTTCATGACGGAGGGCAAGGACGTTATATAACGTCCTTGCGGAGGGGTAACTTTCAAAACGATTTTTAGACAGCTCCCTTCTTTTTGTTGTAAAATGATACTTTGGTCAGAGGATTTGGGGCGAAAATTTACACTACATACGTACGTACGTACATGTATTCCTTATGTATTACATTGTATACAATCCAGATAAAAAGATATTCACCAGTCCGTCATCTAAGTAATACAAAATACCACAAGATACAGGAAGTCTGTATGGCTGCTTTGAAACTTGTCTTGCCTTTAAACGGTACTATTTGTTACAAGTGTTAATGCTTGTCTCACCTGTTCAGCTAACTGGAGGTCCGACTGGGACATGGACGACAATAACAGGAACAACTGTCCGGAGGGTTCATCCTGCAAAACGTTTGATGAGGTGGGAACTTTGTTTTACACTGGAGAATGTTGTCTAATGATCGCGAGATGAATCTGATATATGATTACCTACACTGTACTACATCATTCGTCCATGTGACGTCACTGTGACGTCAACAATGCTGTTGGCTACAGGCTCATTTCTATAGGAATAATAGGATGACAGATTGTCACCATGCGGATAGTCAGTCCACGGGAAGTCACACTTTCCCACTCCGTCCGAACAAGGACGTTATATAACGTCCTTGGTCCGAAGTAGGCAAATGAAACCTAATGGTGGCCACCCCCTTCCCGGCAAATATTGTCCCTATAGTCTGAGGGTAGTTAGAGACGAACTGATAGGAGAGTAAAATCGAACCTTCCGTCCATTTTTAGATGTACGGCGACGCCCAGACGTTGTGCGAGACGTTCTTCGGAAGTGAGTTCCAGTATAACAGCACGGACAGGTGTGTGGACATCCCCCTCCACTCATCACCTGCCCAGGACCAAGGTAAAGACCTACTGGCCGCCTTAGAGTAGTGTCTATACGATAAGGGTACATTGCTTGTCTTTGCTGTCATGGTGAGACTTAAGTATCAATTGTGAAAAAAAGATAGGTTTTGATATGTCACGGGAAGCCATTTTTGTTTTGTATTATTTTCAAAATTTGACAAAGCCACCCCTTTGTTTTCCTACTCATTTTCCCCCCTGATGCAGCCCATCATGCCAGCCATGATCACGCCGATCACGACCACCATGAGCACGAGGGACACCATTCCAGCGAAGAAGGTCACAGTCATGACACGCACCATCCTGGACACAGCCCGGACAGCCACGGCGACCATGGGGACGACGAGCATCACCATGGGGACGACGAGCATCACCATGGGCACGACGAGCATCACCATGGGCACGACGAGCATCACCATGGACACGACGAGCATCACCATGGGCACGACGAGCATCGCCATGGTGACACTGTAGATCATGGGCACGAGACGCACCATGGCGACCACGACCCAGCTGCTCACGGAGAGCACGATCACAGGAGCCACCACCGCGGCAGTAGGGACGATGTTAGGTCTGTGCAGCCCTTGTCATGGCCGGTTCACCAGTGTGTGTGGCAGACCGGTCTAAAGGACCATGACGGATTGGTGAAGGTAACTCGAAAATTTTACATACATGTAGATTTCACTAGTGACGTCGGGGGAGCATACACCCATTGAAAGCAATGAAACTAAAATGGAATCATGCGCATCAAACAGACGAAGTCACCGAACTGTTTGAATACGATATCAAAAAATCCTTCAGTCTGAACCAAATGTTTATATTTGATGACGGATGTCTTTGGTGCAACTGCGCTGTATTCAGACGATGGTTAGCGACATGGCTCTTTATGAGTTTCCCCTCAATCCAGATAAACAAGGCAGGAGATGCTAAAAGATGACTACAAAACTACCAGGTGCGACTCGCCCTCCCCCAGGCCACAAATGTATCTTTCTTGCGGTCACGTCAACATCCATTCGCTAACATTTCCCTGTTCTCCTCCTCAGACGTGCAGCTTCCAGAAGCGGCACTACAGCAGCGTGCTCCGCCTGGCGTACTCCGGAGGGCTCATCCTCGCCAACTGCACGGAGTGCTGCAAGCGGTGGTACTTCACCATCAACGGCATCGAGTGCCAGAAGCCGGGCGGGATCGATGCCATCGTCATGAAGATGGGACATCAAGGCAACATGGTGCACCAACATCAGCAGTTTGAAGGTACATGATGAGATTTGATAATGGATAAGGCATTTCGAGTACCTCCGTAACAGAGTGGGCAGTGAGGTACAGGGATGTCGGATGAGCACAGACAAGTAGTCGACAAGTATAAAGAAACTACTTATAACTTTATCAAGTCGCACTTTCTTTCTTTCTATCTCTTTCTTTCTTTCTTCTTTTCCTTTCTTCTTGAGATATTATAGCACAACATCAAAACATTAGTCATGAGTATAGATTGTGTATATTTTTGATAGACGTTCTTACTTTGACGTTCCCGTAGAACAGCCTATAGCTATTCGTGTCTCGGCTTGGAAATGAGACCCTGACATAGCATTTCTTTCCATCGTTGATACAGTATTAATATCTAACTTCGCCACGTACATATTTGTCCTTTTTTCCATAAACATTAGGATACTGTGACAAGGTGGGAGCGGGTGTGCTTGACGTGGAGCTGCGCGTGCAGGACTGTACTGAGCACATGCCTCACCACGGGCACAGCGGCGCCACGGATCCCGGGGACGCGCAGACCGGCGGACACTGCTTCTCACGAATCATGGTCGAGGAAGTCGGAATGAGCCCTTAAACATTCACGTCCAGTGCTAATGTGTTCTCACAATCTAGTCAACTAGCGCTTCTCTCCGTTGTAGTCCTCGGCGTATGATATAATCTTTGTTTTGCTGTTTGATTAGATTTCTTTTTTGATTGTATTGTGTTTGTCGTACGTGTTAATGTTTTTTGATACTGGTGTATCGCTTCTCAGTAATCGATCACAAAATAAATCTTAAGAAGATGCATATGCGTGTCCAGTTATGTGTGTCTCCCTTTCATTTTCTTTCTTTTGTGCTGGGATTGTTCATTATAACAATAACTACGAACACAGACACGTCTATTGAAATCATGCCATTGAGCAAGTATGCAGACAACCATATATTATCTCCGCTAAAATTGAAAGTCGTGAAAAACACATGGAATTTTACCCTTTTAAAACTATGTGCACCAGTGCACCCTTTTTAAAGAACGCCATGTCGAATGGGTCTACTACTAGTACTTATTCAGTAGTAGAAAGATCTATCGCCTGGCACTGCGACCTTTCTTTGTCTTTGTACCAGGCACTTAATCAATGTGTCAGGTCAGGATATTAATCTATCGACAGCCTTTCATAGATAATTCACTGTGAATTAATGATAACTTAGACAGTGGTGGTTACTGAAAAGAAAGGAGCGACGATCTGGTCTTGTTCGTTATTGCTTAAAGTGTCTTTGGCACAAGACAAAGTCTGTTTAAGTCCTCCCCTAGGCTATGCGCATCTTCTTACAGGCAAAAACAAAACAAAAACAGGTCGGACACGTTACCCCACCCCGTCCCCCGGTCATTCTGAAGATACCATTACATATGTCTTCATTCAAATTAATGACCCCGCTACAATCATCGATAATAAAAAGGCGGTGACCCAATAAGCCACACCATGGCAACCGCACGGCCAGCTGAATAGAGGGGTCGCACCGGTCGACCCGGGAGTAGCGATGTAGCGCGCACGGATCGAGCACCCTCCGTGTTTACCTGGACGCACTCTTGCATTACTTGTCCGACGTACTTCAACACTGATGTGTGTGTTTGCTCGGGGCACAGGATAAACATTTGCAGGACACTGTCCACACGGAGAGCTAACGTTGCTTTTAGAAGGACCCGGCGGCCTTGCGAGCTTTATGTGTTTATCTATTTGTGTACTATTGGAAAAATCCACAGGACAAACAGGTGTCTGTCAACGTTGGGATCCGATTGACAAGAGCTCTCGCAGCAAGCAGCAGGTGATACGGGATTATGCCGAGCTCAGCTGACAATCCATGTTTACCCCACAGACCGACTCTGTAAACTAGTAAACGTGTTTTGTTTATTGTGACAAGCTTTTTTGAACAAGGCGACCGGGCCTGCGACTGACAGGACTTGAGGGAGAACTGTTGCTACGGACTCCTGACGACACGGAGCTGATTCACGGCACGGGGACAGGGGTTGTGATCCGCCTTCTACATTCTCCGCCGCAGTATGCGTGGTAAGGAATATCAATCATTCTTCAGGCTCCATTTCAGCTCAGTTAAGACGAGGATGTGCATGAATGCGACACTTTCTTCACAAACAAGTCGCCGGGTTTGGGTTACGTTGGTGTAGGGAGAAACTAGGACAACTACATGACTTTGGCTGAACATGGCGACGGCAGAATGGGAACATTCTTCTTGTATTACTATGGACGCTGTCGCTGATCTTGGTCTTTTAAGGTACATTAAGATTTCCAAACGTCTTTCTGAAGTTAAGGAGGAACCCGAGAAACTTCCCGCCCTACAGCAGGCCCGTCAGGTGGACCCGCCGAGCCTGTCACAGAGACGCCTTTCGGGCTATTTTGTGTCGTCGGAGAGTTTTCCGAATGTGGGCTTGTCACGAAGAAGAAAGTTTGAAGGTGGCTTCGCGAAGGGCCCCAATATTGTTGGCAACTCGTGCACGTTACATGCTAAAGACACGATGCAGAAACGGAAGGAACAAGACAATGACGAGGAGAGGAGGACGACACTGCCCCCGCTGGTCACGAATACGAGAAAAAAGAGACAGACCTCAAACGCTTGCCCACGGATGCTAGGCTGGCCTAGGTATCGCAGGGGGCGTTCGAACCGTGTTGAGAAGCCACAGTACTCCTTCAGGATCAAATCGGGCATTTCGACAGATGCTGAGGACTCGGGGGCCAACGTAGACAGTTCGCTGGATGATGAGAAGTCACCAAGAGTAATTGACGTTTCCGTGAACATGCCAACTAAAGAAAAGACGGAGACTGTGCTTGATAAGGGGGAAGTGACGTTGGCACAGGGGCCACAGGCGATGCCAAAGCTGCCGACACAAAGGAGGACAAGTCTACCAAGGATCGAGAAGAGCATCACGAGACATACCGTCCATCAAAGCTTTAGCTTTGACATTTTGCCACGCGAAAAATTGCCTTCACCCAACATAGAGGCTGATGGTCCCTCGGGGAAAACAGGAAAAACACCTCCAGTCGTTCAGCGCAATTTACATATCCGCCTTCCGGACATTTACGAGCGGCAGCGAACGCTTTACTGCAGAAACTCGTCAGACTTCGGGTCTTGGCAGGTTTCACGGGAGGAGGACGAAGATTAGGGTAAAGATGTGTTTCAAAAATCAGGCAATCAACGTCTTAGACAATCATACTCTTAATCAGCAGAACTGTTTATGATCGTAACATTGGAGTTTTTCTAAATGTACATCACTAGTGTCACTGTCTCGTAGGATATTCACGTTCTAGGGAATTGTATTTCAGACCACGAGATGTGATATTGAAGCAAGCAAAGGCAGTGCTGTGACATTATAAATACATGTTACATTGCTGTGCTTTTAATTAACGAAATGTTTGCTAGAACAGTGAAGAAATAAACTGAATGATGATAAGATTCTCATATGTGTCATTTAACGTTACCAGCCACATATAACAGAAAAGCATCCACTCAAGTAGACCTGTTCTGCAGGTCATGTTGAAAACAGATTTGCCACATGTGTGTATGTATGTGTGTGTTTGTGTGTGTGAATGTGTGTGTATGTCTATGTAACGTTATAGGTGTATTTGCGTGTGAATGTGCGTGTGCGTGTGAGTGTGTGTACGTGCATGCATGTTTCACGGTGCCTGCCTACCCCCTCTATCTGTCTCTCTCTCTCTCTCTCTGTGCCTGCGTGCGTGTGAGTGTAAGTGTGTGCGTGTGAATGTGTCTGACCAAGAGAAAAAAAAAGTAGCTTTTTAGACGGTCTGTACTGGAGTTTTACGAATGTAGTAATCTTAGTAGTGTAATGCGTGGTTCGTTGACACTTTGCAAAGTGTGCCTTTGCCAAGAACTTGAGTAATTTTTCGCCAACGTTCTTGTGGGTGCATGCATATGCATGTCAACACGATAAATTGAGAATGCTTGAATGATTTGTCTTGATATTTGGTATGCCGGTAGGCATAAATCAAGGAGATCTTGGCTCCTTGCATTAATGAAACCTCGAAATGATTAGATTATGGGCATTGGGCACCCTGACGACCTTTTATGGAAATGCAGCGGAAGGTCTGGTTTTAATATATTATGCTCTGAAGAAGCTATGGTCACGAGCTTTTTGTGAGTAGAGAGCGCTTGTGGTCGGGAAGAAATGACGTAATTTTGGACTCTCTAGTAACTTTCGGCCGGCGGCCTGGATAAGTCAAGAAGGTATGAAAGAATTTTCATGATTTTTGACCCGTAGGTAACTTTGATGAAAGCCCCTTTAGTGATATGTAGATTATTTAAACTAAAACTTGATTTCCATGATCAACTGCAGTGAGGAACATTTATATTTCAACCGTGCTGTAAAGTAGGAACATGCTAAAGCTAAGGGCACAACCCGCCGTACGTGCAATTTGTCCGTACGTTTTTTGGGAGGCCACGTCCGCCACGTATTTCTGAAAACGTTCACACTGTACAGGGCAGATGCGTCGCCCGTGCTGGCACGTACGGGAGCCAAATCCGCAGCCCGATGGCACACAAAGTTTTGCCTGTACGTAAACTTCTACGGCATGTCAGCGTGCTCCAAATCCGTCGGATCATAGTCCCTACGGAGGCGGTACTTACCACTTAGGCCACAGCAAGTAAATTTTATGGATGACATCCTCTGCAGACTGCAAAAATAATGAGATAGGGCGGGAAAAAAACAAGATGGGTAAAAAAAACAAGATGGCAAATTTTCACTGTAGACGTTGTAACAAGACTTGAAGTGACAAAATATGGCATCGCAGTCAACAAGGCATTCATTCGGAATCATTCCTATACTTAAGAAGTGCACCAGTGTAGCTAAAGTGACACTAGTGTGGTAGACTGGTATCATTAACCATGTTGGCAACTTCACTCATAGCTTCCATAGTTGTGCCACTTTTACAACTAACTATCAAGTTGCACCTCTGCAACTACAGTCAATGCTACAGAGTCTCTAGTGTCAATTCTACATTCAATGATTAGGTTACAACACAACCTTTGCCCATTTTCATCTATCCGGCCTTCCCTGAAGAAGAAAAAAATTCTTGTTTTTTTTCTGAATTCAGGCGAAAATTAATGAGCGCGCGGATGTCATCCATAAAATTTACTTGCTGTGGCCTTACGGATCCCAAGAGATAGCCCACGTATTTGCACGTACGGCGGGTTGTGCCCTTAGCTTTATTATTAGTTTAAGAGGAACAAAGAATGTGAATTATGTAAATGATGACCTAATTTGCATAATTGATGAAAAAACTTTATAATACCCTTATGTATATATGTATTATATCCATGCCTTCTTCTAGAAGGATATGTGCAGAGTATGTCTTTGGGAAAAGAGGAGATAAAGAATTCCTTAATACTGAAAGAAACTTCTTTGTACTAAGTATATCATTTGCTTTGTAATGAGCCGAATCACTCGGCGAACGTATGAGGTCGTGGCACTCTATTTAGTATATCTTCTATAATGTAATAAACTTTCCAGAGCACAGCTCCAAACTGTCTTACATTCATTCCCTTCCAACACGTATTGATAAAAAGCACACGCTTTCTCAGAAATCGTCTCAACGTTGTCCCCTAATCTCTCCAACCGACGGATCCGAGAAGGACGGAAGTCTGTGTTTATTTGGTCTAAAGCCAAGGACTGAAGCCCGGGTGAACCCCGGAGTCAGACTGGTAGAATTCTGATGACTTTACCGTTCAAGACCTCAGGAGGATTCATTACTTATTGGTGAAATTATTTTGTTAGGCAACATTTTTTAAAACATTTGAGTGATTCGACATGACTTGTGTCTCCAGAGACGACTGAGTTGATTAAAATATCGGTTTATGATTCGAAAAAGATGATAGTATTGCGTTTGGAGGCTAGCAATGGATTTGATTTGAAAATGATCAGGGCGCCAATAAGGTTCAACTGAAGTTCAGTCGCAGACAAGAGCAAACGTTAACAAAACTTTCAGCCGGAAGAAACCAAAGCTTGACATGGTTGATGATTTGAGGCGACAGCCGTAAAATTTGCGCTCTGTATGATAATTTTCTAACTTTTGTATTATGAATAATGGTCGATCCCTGTGGAAGAATTTGAAAGTGCTTTAGCAGGTTTCGTACAGAGATCCAGAAGAAGTCGACATGTTGCTGGAGGTGTGTCTACTGTGGACGCTCTGTACGGGGGTCACCATTGCGGCCACAAATGACCAGCCGGAGGCCGAACGTCCGAAATTCGATGTGTCGGTAGGTAGTGGCCATTTTAGTAAATGATATACTTTATTTTCAAAATGTCATGATATATATTTCAAGCATTCCTGAACAACACTATGTCATCGTCGTGGGAAATCAACATGTGGGAAATGAGGGAGGTGACGTGTTGTTATACTCACTGGATTCTGACATTGTATACAACTCAGACATATTAAGCTTTATTTTTGCATTTTTTGTTGTAATTAACCGTACGAAAGCCACTGTGCGTTTTTGTTGAGTTAGCTTTTTTTATGTATATCCCTTCAAATTACTTACTAAGTAATATACAGTCTTGGTGTCAATGTATACGTAGTATGCAAGACTTCTCCGACCAGGTCTCCTCGAGGAATGGTGGTGTTTAAATCCCTATATACTTAACTGAATAGGGGATGATATGTATAAGTTTTTGTCATCATAGATATGTTCAAGAAAATAATGTGACAACTTTGAATCATGTCTTTCATATTATATATGTACAGAACATGTACCCTGTGGTTGCCGGTCCGCCTGGTACATCCGGGATACCTGGGATACCAGGGAACCCTGGGATGCCTGGGAGGGACGGGGTCAAAGGTGATAAGGGAGACCCGGGGACCTGTGACTGTGCCGGCCGAGGTCGCAACATCAAGCAGTGCTCCTGGAAGGAGCTAAACAACGGAGTAGATTCTGGTAGAATTGCGGTAAGCATAAATTCGTTTCATCCAATATGACGTTGTCATCATCTTATCCCTTCAAAAACGTAAATGCTAAATGTTGTTTCGAGAGAATTTAAGGTACGAGCTAAATTGAATGTCTCCAGCCAGGCCACGCACTGTAGGCCACCCCTACTTTCCCCTTGAGGTTTTTGAACACCTGAGGAACCCTCCATACCGACTTAGTCTCTACCAAACTCCCGCCTGGCCGAATAGTAATAGGGGACTTTGGCCGAGTTAGAAATAAAAGTCTAGTAGGCGTTAATTGGCCTAGGATTGAAATGAGCTGGCTAGACTGCGAAAGACTGGCTGAGATCCCATGGCAACTTATTTGTCCCTATTTGGCCAAATTCTTCCCTTTTGTCATTCAGCTGACACGTCTGCAAGGAGACTATTTAAATACCGACAGACTGAAGCGCAAAAGTCCCTTTCCAAGGATACAACCACTCAAGCTGGGACCGTTCTACATGAACTTCACACGGTCACCATTTACATGCATTGATATTTGCGTTTCTGCACAGGGATGTACCTTTAACAAAAACCGAGACGACTCCACGCTCATGGTTTTGTTTAACGGCGCCATGCGGGTGAAGTCAGGAGCTGCAGCCTGCAAACGATGGTTCTTCACCTTCAACGGCGCGGAGTGCGCCGACCCGATGACCATAGAGGCCATGGTGTACATGGATACCGAACTGTCCATCAACATTCACAGGGCGGGCACTGGTAAGATATCATAGAACGGACATACTATATGACGTCATTGCTAAAGTCTATAAGATATTATCTACCGATTTAGTAGCTCGTAGGGCGAAATGCTAATCTCCAAGCAGATGCAGGATCCTGCTACGCCTCAGTGTTTTACGTCTGTTTTTGCGACATTTGATAGCTGACAAACGCCGAGAACACGCGCAACTCAACAAGATTTAGCCGCTGCATCTTAGTTGCTGGGAGATTTGAAGCTCAGCTTGTGCCAGGCGTTTCTTCTTCTGTAGTTAGGAACAAGGTCGACAGATGACGTTTGTGCTAGCTGGCCGCGAACTCATCGTATGTTTTGTACATGTATTGCCTTGCATAGTCTGTGTAACACAAACTCTGCTGTCCAGGGCTGTAACTGGCCCCTCCCCGCGGCCGGCCAATCTTGTGCGGGCTGCTATAAGCGAGATTCAATCAGGCTATGCCTTGCATATCTAGGGTCGTTTCAACTACGAACTGAAGACACCGCAAACGCGTCCTTTCCCCTTTTACTACCTATACTCCAAAATTAAACACCTTCGAACTTGACTACGTTGTGAAAAATTGTATAATCTTGTCATTTCTGACTCTCTTCCTAGTTCAGGGCCTGTGTGACGGCATCCAGCGCGGAGTAGTGGACGTGGCGCTGTGGGTGGAGGACTGCGAGGGGTACTCCAACGGCGACTCCGCCACAGGCTGGAACTCAGTCTCCCGCCTTATCATCGAGGAGATAGAAACCAGCTTCAACCCGTGATCAATTGATTTAAGGGAAACATATATATACCTACGGGTTAAGCACAGGTCGCAACAGAAGAACAGTTGACAGATACATGAAATATATACATGAAATATATAAAATGTCAACCAGTACAAGAGTCATATCCTACTTAGTGAATTCGACTCCTTCTCGCTACCCTGTGATACTGAAAATGTAGGAACAGATATGTTTTATAATCAAAGGTTTGTCTAAGTCCATAAGGACTGTGAATTTGTCTGTGTTACTGGCTAGGTACACATAGGGAAACATAGGTTCTATAAGTCTATAAAGTTCATCTCTCTCTTTGTTGTATAATCTACATTCTACTACAATATGCTTTTCATTTTCTATTCTATCTGGATTACAATATCGACATATTCGTTGTTCCAGAGCTTTACCAATGGTTTGTAATATCCGTGACTAATTAGTCCCGATCATTCCCCTTTTCTCTTTCGGCTTTTTGAGTGCCGACGCCAAAATTAATCTACAAAGAAGTACATTAAGGTAACTGTGTTGCTGTGTTTCCCGGCCTCGAGATATTAAATAAATAAATACGAAAAATGCTTGAGCTTGTTGCATTTGTTTATCGAATGAAGGAAGAATTCATCTTTTCGTACCCGAAATTCTCCCAATAACATTTTCATTCATTTCAATTCAAATTCTTGGGTCTAAACAGACAAATTATATTTCATGTTTTTACGATGATTTCCAGCAAGGAGCTTGGTACTTGTTGATTAAATGTGTCACCAGTGTTTTCCATTGTCTTGTCGGATGATCACAAGCCTTAATCGAACACTTAAATTGGGGTACACTACGACGGACCAAAGTGTTGAGGGTGTTGCAAAAGTAGATTATGTTTGAGACAAGGCATTCGATGGTACATAAAGGGATGATATGCATCTGCTGACAGGAGAATTACATGTTAGGGTGTTGACCCCTCAGGTCCTCTCCTTATCTTGTTACCCGCGTGTTGGTGCTACGTATACGTATTATTTCTTGTGTGTGGAGGGTTGTGTAACCCAAAGAATATGATGGCATTTGACAAATTCAGCATGATTCATCATGTGGGACGCCTCAAGCGGTTTCTTCTAATTTTAGCGCTAAAACTAGAGTTCCACGAACACATACCTTTGCCAAATAAACCAGGTTTGTTATGTAGAATGATGTCTGCAGACAAATGCGTTACTAATTTCATTTTCTTTATAATTATATGCTTGGAGTTGGTTTATAAAATTTCGGCATTCATTATGCAAATTAGATCCCAAGTTACAATTAATTGATATCAAATTGTATCAAGCATTACTTAAGCTATCAGCATACCAAAAATCATGATGATCCTTTGATCCATTCTCTTTCAAAGTCTTTAAATACACCTCTTACTCTCTTCCCTCTTTCTCAGTTACATATGTGACAACTTTGATGAAAGTACTATAATGGAATGCAGTGGATTTATTAACTTTTCCTAATCAATTATGCAAATTACCTGTTTTTTTGCATAATAAGTATCACATTATATAAGTCTTCACTTGGGCTATCTACATGCCAAAAATCATGACGATCCGTCAACACGTTCATATTTTCTCATTAATTATGCAAATGAGATCATCATTTGCATGATAAATATGTATTGACATTTCTCTCTTTCTCAGCTACATATGTGACAAGTTTTAAAGTCCTATCATGGAATGTAGTGAATTTATAAAATATCCTCATTAATTATGCAAATTAGCTGTTGATTTGCATAATTGGTATCTCATTATGTAGGTCTTCACTTACGCTACCTACATACCAAAAAACATGATGATCCGTCAACATGTTCATATTTTCTCATTAATTATGCAAATGAGGTCATGATTTGCATAATTGATATCTATCGACATTTCTCTCCTTCCCAGCTACATATGTGACAAGTTTGAAAGTCCTATCATGGAATGCAGTGGATTTATGAATTTTCCTCATTAATTATGCAAATTAGCTGTTGATTTGCATAATTAGTATACCATTATGTAAGTCATCACTCATTCTATCTACATACCAAAAATCATGACGATCCGTCAACACGTTGTAGAGTTATTCTCGTCCAAAGTTTGAAAGGAAACCGGCGCCTGCAGTTTCAAAGCCGCTAGGGGGCCCAAACTCACAGCACTTACTCTCTGCCTCGAGGGCTATCTACCACTCAAAAATCATGATCACAGCATGTCCAGAACAGGAGATATCAAAAATTGAGGTTCTGCTGCAGTACCTTAGCAAGCCGCTAGGGGGCCCATTATCGAACTTGACCTTCGTTTTCCCGACCCCTACCCACCTACCAAATATTATCGGGATTCATCCAAGACTTCTTGAGTTATGCTGTTAACACACACACAGACACACACACAGACACACACACAGACTCACAAGCCCAAAACATAACCTTAGCCATTCTGGCAAAGGTAATTAACGTGTTGTAACTTTGTAGTCGTCTTGAGAACGATGACCTAAATTCAAGGCAAAAGAATAACAAAGAGCATTTGTTTGTTGAACATGTTGACCCGCGACTAAAGGTCAGTTGTTTGACCGATATCGAGTGATGCGTTATATAAGGAACATAATTTAAGAACCCAGGTAAAATGGTTAATGGACCAAGGTACAAGGTATTCAAGAAATGTTACATCAAGGCGCGTGGCTGTAACCTGCGACGTTGGAACAAGACGCGTAGCTGTTACTTGCGACGTTGTAGGTAAGACTGAGGGGTCAGATATCTCAGGATGATGCATGGCAGGATGTTAGTTAGATGGGGACACAGGTAGTAGCACAAATTGAAGTAAGGTGAACCTAGATTGCTTTTATTTGCCTTCGGACAGACGAGGACGATGTGGCACTGAACTCCAGCTTAGTAACTTATGTTAACAGTGCCACATACACGGTACAGACAGAATGTAAAGGTAGTATTTCATCTCCCCGGCCGAAGTCAGGTACCCATTCTTACACCTGGGTGAAGTGAGGAAGGTCGTGTAAAATGCCTTTCCTATAAAGGGCACAACATTGGGGCACGGCGCGCGTGTATCGAACTCGGGACCTCTAGGTTAGTCTAATACTCTACCAGTTACGCCACACATCTACATATGGAATAGCCCCACAACTGGGGCAACCCACACGACGCCCCCAAGACACGATGTCCAGAGAAGTTGTCGTCTATTCGCATATTTTGTGCCATCTATATGATATGCAGCACCACTAGGTGTACGTAGCCATCTTTGGATAATCATCTAAGGTTAAGAATTAGTCACGTGATATTCCTGTGTATTTCTATTTTTAATGAATTGTCTGTGTTGCATATTGATTTAGGGCGTTTACATGTATTTTATTGTAATATCACCAATCCAATTCAGCCCTCGGGCGGCGAACGTAGTGATATGAATTTCTTAATAAACCATTACCACTTGCATTGTAATGGAGGCTTTTAAAAATCACTACAAATCTTAACAGGCGCAGTATGAATGCTATTTTGAGTATATTGTTTTATAGACATCCAAATGAGTATCAATGTTAAAAATTCGTTGTGATTTAGTCAGAACCAGTGCTTTATTTGCCTTGAATAGCTCAGTTTAAGTAAGGCTCAGGTCACATTTCCAAACAGGGGCCGGGCCGGGGTGTTTTCAGAAACGAGAAATTAAAATGTATCCCTTGATATGTGCACAAATCATGCCCATGAATCTTATTTTGACATTTTGTGTATTTGTACATCTTTTATATCATTATTTTTTGCTCCCAAAAGCTACCCGGCCGGGCCCCGGATTGGAAATGTGACCTAAGCCTAAGCTGGAGGTCCTTTCTTTAAGTTGATGTGTATTTTTTACCAAACCATCACTTCAGAATTCAGACAGGATCCGTGAAGTGTCGCGAATCGACAGTGCCCATGAACATTTCTATAAAGCAAGTACCATTGTGTCAAAATTTCATTGCGACCTACCCTGGGAGCCAGACAGGATCGGGTAGCTAGCGGAGATTTGTTCTGGGACCCAAGGCAGTCAGGCCGCCGATCTCACATTAGCGCTCCGGGGAGTTTGAGCCTGAATGAGTTATCGCAGGGGGACCTCCTTCAGGCTCAAACTCCCCGGAGCGCTAATGTGAGATCTGCGGGCCTGACTGTCTTGGGCCACCGAATAAACTGTCCTAGCTGCCCGATCCCGGCTGGCACCCAGGGTAATTGCCAAACCACGATATCTCTGTTGCTATGCAAGTGGAATCATTCGTCAGCAGCATCGAGGCCTCCCGTGGACAAGATAACAACAATGGCGAAGGAGAATCCTAAACCCCTCCGCATTTGGAACAACGTCTGTTGCGGTTTGTCTTCTTTTGGACAGTCATTTGCAGCAAACATCCTGGGCCTTTTCTGGTCTGTGTTTATTCTCGAAGTGGCACAGGTGAGTGGCTGGTCACGGTGTAGGATGAATGAACAGTAATCGGGGAAACCTTTTGATACCATACTCGTATCGCATTCCTATCTTCAAACGTAGCAGTTGGTTGATAGTCGTTATATGAAGCAAATTTCGATAAACGACATCGCCTCGGTGAATTAGAGTGCTTCTCGGTTTGTTTTAAGCTCTGTATCCGTAGTAGACCTCAAAGCAAGCACAGAAAGATCCAGTCTTTTGATACCTGTAGTAAGACAACATTGTAAGTTAATATGTATCGTTTGCATGAACATGTTTGTGTCCAAAAGTCCTACATGCTGTGTTACTCATGATTTTTGGCCCTTTATTGAATGGCGTTCCAGATGGGTATGAAAATCGTGAAGTGATGTTTGTCAATTCTGTTCAAATAGATATCTACGTATACATGAGATCAAACGTCTAATATCTGCGTTCCCTTGTTGATTTGACCAATGTGTATGATTCTGCTACTATTCTGTTACAAAAGAGAAAGTTTTGGTTTGACGACAAATTGCCTATTTTTGTCCGCATCTTAAGATCACACCTGCCCAGAACTCTATATTGACGACCACGGGCCAAGTGCTGTCATTTGTATGCGACATCGTCTTCGGTTTTCTGGTGGACGCAACCAACACGAGATGGGGCAAGCTGAAACCATGGTAGGTTGGACTTTGTGCGTCTGAATGACACAACGTGTATGTCTCTGTTGTGCTCAGTGCAGTGGGCGAGGGTCGACGGGGGAAAACTGCGCCTGCGCTTTTAATCCCCTGCTTCCCTGTAGTCGTATCAGTCTACTGGTATAATCTGTCTGTCTTTTACGTTTCGTAAGTCTTTTTTTATTTGGATGTGTCAAGTTGGCAGGAGTGGGTTGGTGGGAGCTCGGCGGACAAGTAACCCGTTGTGGGTAGCTTGACACATCCCTTTTTCTTTCCTTCTTCTCTTGTATGTTCCTTGAAATGTTGACCAAAAAAATGAAAACAGTGAAAAAACTCTTGTCTAGTTTTCCTTTTTTTAAATTTTGTTATACCCCAATTAAAAACGGGTTAAACAGCATGTTTGAAACTTTGTTTCAGAAATTGTGAGTATATCAGATTTTTCCAAATCGCCCAACAACACATAACAGCAACAATACGTCCATAATCTACTACTATATGTATTACATATAAAGGACGGAGGGGAGTGTGTGCTGCAGTTATCCTGGACCAATTGCAACTTTATCCGCTCCTTCGTTAGGGGCTGCTATTGCTAATTGGTGACTCATTAGATTGACCTTTCACTGTTCAAAAGAAGGGAAGATAATAGTATCTCTCTGCCGTTTAAGTAACTAAATTGTTATTGAAACATTAGACCCAGTGCCTTGTGCACACCAGTGGAGTAAGGTAACTGATTGGATCCTGGGCTGTTGTTTTCGGTATGTTAAACTCAAAAGTGAACCAGAGGGCCGCTGGAGCCTCAAAATAGGTAGTTATGGCGTCCGACTTGAAAGTGAAAAAAAACGACGATGCCTCCATTTTTTTTAATTTCCAGGGAGGTTTCTGCCCGGCCAGCTAGCTCATTGTTTCCAATTGTGACCTCTACCTACTTCAATTTCTAGGCTCTTCCTCACAACGATTCCGTACGCAGCCTGTTACTTCTTCCTGTGGTTTTCCCCTGACATCAGTCCTGCAGGAAAGCTGATATGGTTTCTTGTCTTCAACTGCGCATACCAACTCTTCGCGACGGTATTGAATCCACTGTCACTTAAACACTTAAGCACTTAACAATTCTGAAAACATAGAGCAGTCTTGGTAATGTAGGCGACATGGCACAGAGACACACCTTCTTGTTACTTTTGAATCTGAATCTCACAATATCAAAAAAAAAAGGACTAGCATGCCTTCTCGTCAAGCACATGTCCCTCGATTATGGTATTATACGTGTAACGTTATGTACGAAAATACACGACTTCACTGATTTCATATGTTATAAGAATATTTGCTATAACAAGAGCAACAAGACACAACTCACTCTTTGGCGCCATGGCAAAGATGTTTTGTTTGATCCTGACGTCTGTGTAATCTCCATTATCAAATATTTTATCGTTTACTTATTTCGCACTTATTAGAAAGAGAAAAAAACCAATGGATACATGGCAATGGAATATAAAGAGACATAACAGTACAAAAGCTCCTGCTTATACGAAGACCTCCCTTTACTAATTTTACAATATACATCGATTAAACAAAGAAAATAAGTGACGTTATGGATAATGAATAAAGGAAACAATATAATAAAACCACATTACAATAAATGTAATTTGAGATTATATTCCAGGTCCCTATGTAGAGATGTGGGTCACATCAATTTCATTTCATTTATCTTCCAGGGATTTGGCAATGCAAGTGACTCCCTCGTGATGTATGCCACCCAGCAACCGAGAGAAAGGGACACCCTGAACACATATGGTATGTAATGCTACATTACTTCATTCGCCAAGAAGGTTTTGTTTTCGTCAGCATTCGTGTATTTGCCTGCCCGCCTGTGACCATGTGTACGCTAACTCGAGAATGCCTGGAGGCATTGTCTTGGTATTTGGTATGAGATGAAATAATTAGATTCTGGGCCCCAAGCAACCTTCTTTGGTACTGCAGTGCAGTGGAACTTCCGATTTGAAAATCATGCTATGACCCTGATTTTTGAGTAGTAGATTGCTATTGAGAGGGAGCATTAAAGTCGTGTAGGGACAGGCCCACTAACGATTCTGTTGTGACTGTAGGAGCCGATTATGTTTCAAACTTTGAAAAACTTAAATTCATTTGGCGAAATTAGGTATGCGTTCGTAGAACTCTAGTTACGTCTGTAACAAGTTGCTAGCACCAGAATACATTTCTATGTAGACTTATTTCTATGTAGATTTGTTAAAAATCAGCCAAAATTCTGCCGAGACTGAGGATATATTTTTTAGTATTGATTTTGCCTGAATGAGTTGCCTCTCTGATGCGTCTTAGCGAACGCCTTCAGCAATGGTGCAACTCTGCTGTCCACGCTGATCCAGCAAGGAATCTTCGCGCTGCTCCACGCCGACATTGGGTACGACCCATCTGGCAACGGGACTCACAACGGGACTCACAACGGGACGGACCATGGTCCGTCTCTGGATACCGAGGTTAGAATCATAGCGGCGGCGGCGCTTTCCTTTTCTTCGTTAGACCGCTCCAGCTCGTTTGTTAGTTACCTCATCAGTTATTGTTTTTGGCTTGTATGTGACTTCAACGTCACAACATGTGACGTGCCTCCACTCAAGCAGGTTCTGTATGGCCATTGGCAATCAGTTAGCATCTAAGCGTGAGCCTCTCTCCCACAGGCGAAACGTTAACGTTGCATCCCTGTCACTTTTTACCGGTACGTCTATGGCTACTGTTCTAATGATCTCTTGCTACTTGTCCCTCCACTGAGAGCGCAACACTAGGTTCTCTTTAATCCCACATCGTTATACTGTTCAATTGCCGGTTTCCAAGTCCTTCTACAGCAACAGTTTCTTTCCCCGGACAGCAGAATTATGGAACTCTCTCGACGACAACTGTTTCCCTCCTGTCTACAACTTGTCAGCCTTCAAAACAAATTTCCACCGCTATCTCCGGCACAGTTATTTCCAACTTCTTATTAGTTCATTGCCTTGAAGTGGTCTAATAACCTTGCTTTGAACAATCTCGTTAAAACAGGTTAAAGAACTACTAATTACGCCACAGATCATCCACATGAATCTTTGCGCACGGCTTAATTGTACTTGGGGCGATCAATACATTCGCTGTCTCACCCTGGCGCAAGATGTACAAACAAAATTTTGGGGCATGATTATAAAGTATAAAGCCTTTTATGAATGTCTTCCAAAATTCAGCCGTTTTAATCATAGCTTTGCTTGCGACGCCCAGCAACGTTAGGTGAGAGAGAAGGAAAAACATTTGAAGTTTTCTCACCATTGACAAACTGGTAATGACCATAATGATATAAAATTTGGTGGAATAGATAAAGGACTCTATACCATGTAATTAAGATATGCTCCGAAATCTGTAGTGTACCCTATTTCTGGATGAGGCTGGGTACTTATGTACTTATGTCAGCCTATGAGGTCATGTGAACAATATACTAGTGTAGACCTTCATGTACCATATCTTTCGGTCGAAATAGATACTACCGTTTATCCCCCTGTAGCTTGTATACTAACTTACATTTGTACACGGCAGTAAGCTAATCCGACTCTGATTCGTCTTCTGCAGAAAACGGCGTACATGACGGCAGGAGCTGTCGGCTCTGGCATCTTTGTACTTTGTGGACTGGCGACAGTTTTCGGTGTTCCAGAGAGAAAGGGTATTGGAACGTCTATATTCGTGTTTGTGTTTGTTTGTTTGTGCGTGTTTGTGTGTGTGTGCACGTGCGTGTGTGCGGATGTGTGTGTATGTGTGCATGCACGCCTGCACACATACATACTACAGCGGAACTGGTTTTGGTCTTAACATGCTATGGTAGTTTTTTTTTAGTTGCAGGTACTAGGTAGGTATCATTTACATTGTAGTCCCGGATTGTTCATTGATCATTTTACCTGTGTATCTGAAACTTTCGTTAAAGGACAAGACCATCCACGCTGCTGTTTCAGATATAACCAGACCTCACCGTTCTTCCTGCTTCCCCTTCGGTGCCATCAAAAAGCTCTTCTGCCATCGTCCTTTTCTCATGATGTCCGTTATCTATGTGTTGTTGATGCTGGGCATCAGCGTAAGTTATGTCATTTTCTTTCATTCAAACGACACAATAAACAATCGAAAGTCAACCAAATAAGATCAAAGGACACCTCTTGATATATAAAGTTTAGCATCGAGCTGTTTCTTGTCTTTGCTGTCGACTGTTTTTAAAAACTGCTACTCTAAAATTGCATATTAGGTACTTTTCTGATATGCAGAAATAGAAAGTGAACGCTGAACGCTGCGTAGATAAAGCGTATGAAGTGCCTATTATGTCTTACAGGCCAAGCAAACTTACTGTACCTTGCTACTGCAGTATACCTTCGACTTGTCAGACCATGTGTTCTACATCATTATCGTATATACGGTACGTACGCCCTAGCCTCCATAGCAGGCTCTCTATGGCCCTTTTCCGTCTTACACTTTTGCTGGCCATTTCCTTTTGTACTGGGTCGATTGACCGTTGGCCGTTGGCTAATGGTCCAGCGACCCAGTACAAAAAGGGAAAGTAAAAGTGTATTATGAGCCAAAAAGACAGGGAAGAGGCCCCCAGCGAGCCTGCTATGGAAGCTAGTATGCCCCCAGTGTTCATGGGTTTTAGATACCCTACATTACAACATAACGTATAGAAAGACATGTGATTTGAATATATTCCTCAAAGACATTGCAGACTATTGTTCATTAGAGTCAATTCTACATTACCAAAAGGGTGTTTGTTGCCTTTTGTTCTATTTGTAACATCTTGGAAATCTTTGTAACAATCTAACTTTGATAAGTAACTGTTTAGAACTATTCATAACATCTGTTAGATGTTCTCAATATTTTCTACTGTATTCATACATGTTAGAAACATTTCTAACATCAAACATCAACATACATTATTTTTGTTAGCTTATAAACTGTTCCAACCATGGGCAATAGGCCTCGGAATTGTTGTTGTTTTTGAAACACTTACTGCGTACAAGTAGGCAAATATATCCACGAATGCTTATACCGTAGAACTAACAGAGTAAATGACATGCAAGACCCAATATGTTGACTTATTCATACCTATAGATATCCATATATCTATAGGTATGAATACGTCAACTGTTTAGTTGTACTGTAAGTAGTTGTTATAGACCTTACGAAAGTCGCTGTACTTTTGTTGTGTCAATAAAAATTTCCTTGCTTCTCTCCCAATCCGTCCCGCAGGTAGCTTCAATTGTATCGACATTCGTTTGGAATGTAGTTATGCGCCGAATCGGCCGAAAGAAAGTTATGTGCTTGGGGATTCTGGTAAGTCACTTCTTCATTTGCCCTATCTAAAGATTCACTCTCACTGCACTTGCGTCCCTGCGGGGTTCGAAAGATAGTCAACGAATTTCAGAGATAAAGAACGAATGTTCTTACTTTTTGTTTATTTTGTCGTCCTCTAAGTCATAATAATAATGGTTTATTTGGTCCATTAGGCCCTGGATTGCTCTTGTACTCACATGATACTTAACAAGGACATTTAAAATCGTTCACAGTTAACATATTACCATATATACATTGGGTTGACCGGTAAAATCGACAGTTGAAGCAAAAGTAACACAGTTCATAAGTTCAGTAGTCGGACGATGTGGGGAATGGTACTGTTCTTATACCGCTCCGTTCTGGCATTGATAGTGGTTAGTTTGTTGTGTGATCTCGTACACCGTCCACTGGTCTCACCTCGGGTTGGTGGGAGCCACTGTCTGAATGTTTTTGATTGCAACAAGGAGTAGCCGAAATTCATAGTGAGCTGTTCACGTCGTCGCTGAAGAGTGGGTAGTCCCAGTAGGTCACATGCTTCCGAGTAGTTTGTTAGTTTTTACCGAGGATTATCCGACAAGCGCGGCACTGAATACTCTCTATCTGGACTGTTTGGGTTGATGTAAGCCCAGGACTCCAGACGGGGCAGTCATACTCACACAGCGGACGCACATAGGTTATGTAAACAGTCACCAGGTCAGGTACAGGGAGTTTGAACCTTTTGAGGTGGCGTAGGAGGAAGAGTCGTCTGCTACTCTGACTGATGGTGTGGTTCACATGGCCGTTCCATTTCAGGTCAGACTGCACTATCACCCCTAACAGTTTGGCAGAGGTGACTTGCTGAAGGGGGTGACCATCAATATATAACGTATACTAACGTATTATGCAATATCTAAATTATAAAAAATCGGATAAACTACAAAACAGTGACGCAGTGAACGAACCCCGCAGTGACGCAAGCTTGACGCAAGTGCAAAGAGAGTGCACCTCAACCGACCATTCCAATGCAACAATGAATATGAGACCATGGGCAGGTAGAGGTGGTGTGACGTGCTCTACTTCTGTCCTGATGACGTACAGTGTACATATAATAGTTGGAGGCACATAACGTACTGTTTGGGATTGTGTTCTCGTCTCAAAAGCGCCACCTACATCGTCAGAAGCTCTGAGGAAGGTGTCTGATAGACGCCGAAATGTAAGCACAGTAAGAACATCCCGGTTGTGTACAAGAATCCCCGTATATCCTATATTCTACCAACCTGATGAAATTATTTCCGGAACTTACTGATCCGTCTGATTTCAGGTCTTTCTACTGCCACACAACGCTGCTCTCCTGTTAGCTACTAAGGACATGCTGGGGTCCGCGCTGCTACCGTTCATGTATGGTGTGACTGTCTGGGGTGGGATAGGAGATGGCGCTATCAATCTTTTACCAAGGCAAGTTTTCATACATTTTCGGAACTCTACAAAGAAATTTGATCGTCAGATCGTGTGGCGTAATCGGAAGTACTTTGGGGTCAAGCCCAAGAGGTCCCGAGTTCGAAACCTGCCATGTCACCGATCTTGTGCCCTTGGGAAAGGCACTTTACACGACTTACCTCACTTCACTAAAATGAGTAATTCGTTCCTCGGATAGAACGTTAAATGGAAGTCCCGTGTTTGGGGAGAGCTTCACCTTCAGCACGTTAAAGAACCTACCCCACTTATCGAAAAGAGAAGGGGTCCTTCCCGGTGTGAGTGGATCAAACCTTACTGTCTGGTCTCCGGGTTGACATCTTGCAAAGGTGATAGTCACCTGTTATGTCAATTCTTCCACAAATGGTAAACTGAATAGATCAAATGAATAAATAGAATAAGTAATAAGTAATAAAAAAAGTAGAATTTGCTCATCTGCTCTCCATTTTATTTATCCACTCTATGTCGCATAATAGAAGTTCTGTATTGCAATTAACGTCAAGTTGAATTAGCATTCCTTGTCACTCTTGATGAGAATATTTGCACATTCACAGTGTTATGATGACGGACGTCATCGACGATTTCGAACTCAAGACTGACAGGAAGATGGCGTCTATCTTCTATTCCATGTGGGATACCGTGAACGACATCAATGGCGTCATCAGCGCTATCGTCTTCAACTGGATCCTACAGTAGGTTTTGTGGCATTTTCATCGCGTGAAAAGAGAGCTGCCCATGGCATTTCTCATTGGCTGTGCAAACAACTGTTTGGTTCGCATAACCCTTATGAATGGTGTCCTAACTTGAGCACCTTGTTAGCTAAGTTTCTAATGACCTAGATTCTGCCTAAAGAAGATACTTCTGGCTGTCTTACCTTTCAACCTCTTGCATTATCCTACGAACAGTTATATTCGGTTATTGTTATATTTGCAGATTGTGTCAGTCTGGTTCAACGATTGGTGTCTTCAGTTACACCCAGACAAATAAAAGCAAAGTGCAACCGGAGTAGAACAAACACTTACAGTTTCTTCTTGTACACCGCAGTCTAAAGAACCTTCTACCCGGTGAAGTCACAGAGTCCGCCACCTCTTATCTGATCACTGACGTGTAAAAATACTAAACCCAACAGACTTTCCAACCGTTCCATCTTTTCTCTTTCTTCTCGCTTATTGGTATTTATGTTGATGATGATGATGTATTTTGTTCATTGTATAATTTACTGCTATTGTATGATGTGTTGCTATTGTAAATATTGATATTCCGTCGTAGGTCTTGTATATTGTAATGATTTGTATTGAGTGAGAGTTGAGTGGGTTTATTATTATCTATTATTATTTATTATTGTATTATGTTGTGTGTGCTAGCCGTTACCAGCCTTGCTGCTGTCTGGCTGTCACTTGTCATGCGTTGTTTGCATTCCCAATAAATGAAAAGGAAAATGTAGGTGCTAGGGACCCAAATTACATTAATCATATTTGATGTTAAGTGCTGTCTACTACCGAAACAACTTTCAGGTCCGTCAACTACAACGCGGATGACGATGTACAGCCAAACAGCGTCAAGCAGGCGTTCCGGTACATAACGGCGGGCACGCCTCCTGCTGCCTACGTCATAGCCTTGTTGTTCGTCTGGCTGTACCCGATCACCGAGGAGTCTCGCATGAAAACCAAGATGGCCCTGGACGCGAGGTTTGTTACTTTTTTTAGATACTTGAGGTTAAGGCCATGATGATTTGATTATGAATGGCATCCTCTGGGAACTCCAAAACTGATGCGAACGAGCGAATAAAGAAAAGTTTCACCAAAAAACAATGTTGCCTTCAGTATGAAATTTAAGTGGTCAGGAAGGTTGAACATATGACTAAAAACATAGTATGGCATACCAGCAGGTGTAGTGACCAGTACATTGTCTTCTTGGACCGATCCGAAAAAAAACAGTGAAATGGGTTTCGCCAATTATAAAATGGACACACTATGTTGGCAGGCGTTTGGGGGTCTTACCGGGCCAAGAAGACAACAAGAGCGAAGTCGTGTAGATTTTATAGTCATTTCTACCAACTTTCTACAGTCAAAGGTACAGAGACAGTTAGCCTTGATTACATGATGATGGGATTTTAAAACGCCAGTGGGAGTCGGATAATCCACCAAACAGATTCTTTTGTAACGAAACTGACCAATTACCATTATTTTGAGTATTGCCAATTCTCAAGTATCCACAGACAATCAGGTTCAGGTCCGGACCTGGAAATGATCCTCTGGACCTGAACCGGACCTGTACCTGAATTTTCTGTACTAGTACCTACCCCTACCAACAATAATTTTTTTTTCGTTCTGTCCTTTCACATCTTATTCTTTGACTTTAGATTTATGTTGTCATTCTATGGCATTAGTTATGTTTTCTTATCCTTTTTTTGGCATATATGTGCTCATTTTACAGCTGCTTTGCACAATTTACTGTGTGGTTGAAACCTTTTTTTGTTTTGGAAACGGCCGAAAATTGATGCGAGCGCGGATGTCATCCATATAATCAAATCAACATGGCCTAAACAGATCAAGCATATCACCAGCAGAACGACTAGGATATTAGCTCAAAGAGTTGTATTGCCTTTAGAATTTGATACCACCCTTCTCTACAAAATGTTTCTGTGATGCAGCCAACCTCCTGTGAAAAAAAGCCCAGGCGTCTTCGTCGGTATTTACTTACTTCCTTAGATACACTGTGCAGCAACGTAGGGATGCCATCATAATTATTGCTGTGTGCTTTTCTGCAAGTATCTCATATTGGTCCTTTTGAATACAGGAGAGCAGCAGCAGAAGAGGAGGAGAGAGCACTCCTCAATGCCGTAGATGACGTCTCCGTTCAGTGAATGGTCACCCCTTTAAACTACTCCCTGTTGAGGTGGCATTCTGGCACAAAGTGTGCTGACCTTGTTAATTATTTTCACTCCGCGTACCGTAGGTACGCTTCGAGTGAAAATATTGTTTTCATACGGTTTCTTCTTTCTTTCTTTCTTTCTTTCTCCTGTCGCGACCTTTAAAGTGATTCCTCTCCGTCGTTCCTGGACCAAATGGCCTGAAATTTGGCACAAGGGTACAGTGGGTCAATACCCAGACCCGTTTTTCTCATTTTTTTATAGATACCTTTACAATGATTTTAGGGATGTTTTAATGTCATTTTCTGGCCCGGCTGTATATTCATGTCTCCCGTGCCCAGGTATTACGTCCAGATGACTTGAAAGTTGGTATGATACTGCGTGATATACTTATTAAAAGGACCCCGGTATTATTTTTGGCCAAACGTCACTTCAAAATCATTTAAAAGCCAATTTGGCGGGGTATCTACGCATATTTTCACCGAGCTCGCGTTTCGCGCGTGTAACCATATATGGTCACGTTTGCACGTGCGTCCGTTGCACCATATATGGTTATGGACGTTTCCGCGCGTGACGTAAGCTGTTTACCTGCAGCTGTGCATTGTGGCTAATTGAATTTAGAAGGGAACCAATATGCGCCCGACACTTAGTGGAAGCGATGACCTGATTGGTCAGCTCGGGTACAGCCAATGAGGAAGGGTTTTTCAACTTAGCGGCTGGGAGTACATATATGTCGCCGGGAAGAAGTCCGTTAAAAGTAAGTGAAAAATTGTACTGTTTATCTTAAATTGGCAACAATACACAAACGCAGTAACAAATTTGGGTAACTTGTCGTCGTTATTGTGTAGTTTTTGTTTGATTTACCCACGTTTAGAGTGTCTGGATAAGCGATACCGTAGCGTCAGAATGCCGCGGTAAGTGGGAGCGCATGCATGGAATATTGTTGCGCTTTGCAGTGACTGATGAGACAGTACTAGTATTGTATCATCAAGCTTTATTGACACGACAAAAAGTACAGTCAATTTTGTATGGCCAACTTTAAACTGCAACGAAAAAAGAAAGAATACAGAGTATATCTTACAATTCTACTAATTAAACATTATGATATGATTCTACTAATTATCGGTGAAAAGTGTACAGTAGTTCTCTTCCATAGTAACGTTATATGATAGTACAGATTTTCAAGGGCAAATCTACTAGTACAAACGTTACACTATGTTGTGAATTGTCCATTCAGGTTGGTTGTACAAGAATATATGTAATCAGGTGTGGCTTTTTTTCTAATCAACAAACAAAAAGGATCTTCCTTTTACTCTGGGTGGCAGTACATGAAATTACACAAAGGAAATACTAATTATTGTATTCTATTCTATTTTCTACTGGAGGAAGAGGATACACCACCAGGACTGTTGTGCAGACAGGTTGGGTTGTGCCTTGATAGAGGGTGTCAATTTGACAGTGCTAAATTCATTATTGGTCGGGTGCTCGAACTCAACTAATTCCACAAAGTCTGGCCTGTCAGAGAACACAATAGTCAACTGGCTACAAAGGTGGCATCAACAGACACCAAGGAGAGGATAGCAAAGTCACGTACAAGAAGTGTTACTGTGACAGAAACACCAGCTTTATGTATGATTAGGCTATTTGGGACAATATTGTAACTATTAAACTAAGTGACAATTAGAGATATTATTATACCAACCATGAGTTCAAACATTGTATTTCATGACAGACATGAATAAGTTTTTATGACTTTTCAGACACCACGTCATGGTATATGCTGTGTAATTTAGTAATGCACTGTACTACAGTTAACCAGAATAATTAGATAATCATAAACTGATTAGTTTATGTGGAAAATAAATGGGACGTTAAGTTTATAACAGACGTATAATGACTGCAATTGCTGCATCCTTTTTTCAGACAAAAAGCATGCAAAAAATTTAGATATGCAAAACAGACTCCGTGCAAACATACAGTCGCTAATTAGCTTTGTTCATCAATATAATGTATTAGCTGATTAACTCTAAGTATAAAAACAGAATGCGATCCTTTTTGTCTGAATACAATGTGCATACATTTATATGTATTTGTAATGATAATGTAATTGCAGTGCAGCCATGATATCCAATTGGATTTTTTTTTAAATTGCACTTCGCTAAAAACGGCTAATAAGCATATCTTGGTAAAGAGTTAAAAGTGTAGTACAGTTTGTTTGGAGAGGTCTGCTTGTATGAAGATTAGTTATGCTTGTGACAACCTTGAATAAGTGCAGTAATTGCCTTGTGTAAATAAGCAGGAAAACTTTAATCATAACCACGCTATTGTCTGCTGTGGGTACGTAATACCAACGTTTAGGGTCGCATAACGTGTTGCATCTGTAGAAAATTTCCGTTTGTGACATAATTTTTTTTTCTTGAAGTAAAACGGTGCTTGCTTTGTTAATGTGTGAAACATTAGCATGCTGTGTGCGTGTTGTAATAAAGAAATAAAAGTTTGATTACCGTACAGTACTCACATTGGATTTTTCAAGTTCAATTTTGGAAAAGTCCATTTTTGCATAAAGGGGAGAGCGGAGTGAAAATAGCTGAATTTGCTCCTAAGCAAATACCGGCCTTTCTAGTTAAACGCCGTGACAGGAGGGCAGTAACAGGCACCGAGAGTAATACTGTCTGGAATAACACAGATGATTTATCAGTTCAAAACATAAGTTTAGACCGAACATCCATTGATTATTAAAATGTGAAAGTTATTTGGATGATCGATATTAGAATGGAATTTTCCACTGCGATCTATGAATCTTTGATAGAGAAGACGATCAATTGGAATAGATTATGCTAATTACAACATTTTTTGCATTAAAAAAAAAAACATTTCAACAGGTCGAAATATCTCACAGCGGTATGAGATCTCCGATCACTCACTGGAATTTGTCACTAGTGTTTGATTAGGCACACACTGCACTGCTGAGTGATTGCAAATCATAATCTCGAACACAGATCACTTTGAGGTAAGCGGTGAGCAAAAGTATTGCAAGGGATCCATAGAGTGAGACAAGACATTTGGTGATAATTAGAGGTGCCTTAACACGTTCATAAGAATTAAGAAATGAATCTGCTGACAGGAGAATAAAATATTTTGACGCCGGCGGTTCTGTCTGTCGAACATTCTTTATCCCTCATGTAAACTTGTCCGACCTACTTATTGTATTCGTTACTTTCCCATTCCCTGTAGCGGCGAGACGCCTACATGTACAAACGATTCCTCCTACATATTTCTTGACTGAGTAGACGTATTAGGACAAAGGCAGCGTTGATATTAACGTGTTGTAACTTTGTAGCCGTCCTGAGAACAATGCATAGAACGACGGAACAAGGTGCACCTTGATCCGCGACTAAAGGTCTGTTTGGTGACTTTGGTCAATACGAAGTGTCAGCCATGGTATACATTACACCCAAGCGCCTGCCTATACCACCTGCGATGTTGTAGGTAAGAAAGGGTTGGATATCTTAACATTTGATTTTTTTACTTAATGGTCACAACGTAACAAGGCCTGAAGGCCACTCCAAGGTTACGGGTTACATGATTGGAACAGTAATAGCATCTCTTCACCCTAGGTCAGAAACATCATGATTGAGAACAACCCAATTGCTCACTATAAATGATGGTAGAATGTTGATTAGATGGGGACACAAGTAGTACACAAGTGACCTAAATGTCCAGTAAAGTTGCCGCCTGCTCTGTGTCATACGTGTAAGCAATGACGCATCACCACTAGCAGGCCATTTTGGTGTAATCATCTGAGGTGCACGTGCATAATAATCACGTGGTAACTCTCTGTAGCCGCCACGCATCAACTAACGATGCAAGCGAACGATTGATAATGTTCCTGTATGGTATTGTAATGTAGGATTACGAAAATTTGTACAAACTGTGCACAGTATGTTAGTAATTTCCAATATCGTGGAATCGTATATATGGTCGACTATCGGAATCCAATTAGTAACTAATTCTTCTTGTTAATGATTGATATATGTTATGCAATGTTTCATTGACAGAAGTACTAGCATCAGGATTAGAATGGTTATTAGCGACAGGAGAATCACAAACCCTAACACGTAGGTCAAATCATTCGTCGGCAACATCGAGACATCCTGTGGACAAGATTACAACAATGACGAAGGAGAATCCTAAACCCCTCCACTTTTGGAACAACGTGTGTTACGGTTTGTCTGCGGTTGCACTGAGCATTACAGGGAACGCCATTGGCCTTTTCTTTCCTGTGTTTATTCTCGAAGTGGCACAGGTGAGTGGTTATTGTGTATGGTTAATCAGCAATAATCCGAACGAACCTTTTGATATCACATGTTTCTATCTTCAAACGTAGCATGTGTTTGATAGCCAGGCACTGAGCAGACATTCATGCTGAAATTAAAGAGGATATACGTTACGATATTGCCCCATTCTGTCAATTTACTAATATACATCCACAGTCAATCATTTTAAGATCTGTATCTATACAGTCTAAACAAAGATGTGAAGATTCAGCCCCATGACATCATTGTAATTGTTGCATAATGCATGAACATGCTTGACAGAATTGTGTCAAATCCTACATGAATCCTACATGAAATTTTACTGACCTTTGACCCATCATCAAATATTGTCACATAACCAGATAACGTTGTCCAATCAGACGTTATAGCGTCATAGTGTCAAATAGGTGCCACAAATGGAGACAAAATAAATCTCAAGAAGTCATATATTACAATAAATGACCCATGTGACCGTTCCATGGTTTTGTTCGGTGGTTATGGCAAATGACAAGGCCTAGGCTCATGACACCACATGTAGTAAGATTATTTGTACGTACCTGGTTATGTCTTGCAGCGATGTTAATAACTTCTATTCAAGTAGGAATCTACACAAGAACAAGCTTCTAACATTAAGTTGGTAGTTTGTGCATGATTCTGCTACAGTTTTGTCACAAACTAGAAATGTTCTGATTGACGACACATTATAAAGTTTTTTCCAATACTCTCTGTTTAAGATCACGCCTGCCCAGAACTCTATATTGACGATCACGGCCAAAGTCGTGTCATCGGTAAGCGGCTTCTTCGTCGGATTTCTGGTGGAAGCAACCAACACGAGATGGGGCAAGCTGAAACCATGGTAGGTCGGACGGTGCACTTGAATATTGTACATGTTGGACAAATTTTTCATCCTTATCGTTGAGACAGAAAAACAGCAAAAATGTCACAATTAGCTGCTATAACTTGTTAATGTCTATTATCATATAGCCAGGGGACGTTGGCCAATCAGAAGGCCCCATTTCATGCTGGTTATGACGCCGTAACAGCCGTGCATTAAATTTTTTATTATTGCACGTGTGCATTAATGACTTTTGAAAGTTTGAACCAATCAGAAGGACAGACAAACAGGACGCTGGCCAATCAGAATGAGATATCCAGGAATCGTCCATCTGCCAAGATAGGGGAATAAGTACAGGCATGGCAGGGGTAATGGCTCCCTCTATTAACATCGGTAGTGCGTGTTTCTTTGTTCAAAGAAAACATTTGCCGTCTTAAAACAACATTGAATTGCCTATGATATTTAAGACAATAAAATCTATTTCAAGTAATGTCCAATTTAAACTGCAAATGGAAAATAAAATTATTTGCACCCCCGCCCATTCAAGTTCAGACGACAATAACACCACGGTCCGCCATTGAGTAGCGGTCATGGCGCTGGAGGACCAAAATGCTACCTTTCTTCAGAGAAGACGTGTCTGAGTTCGTAGTGAACGAGATTCTCAAGAGCTGTGAAGCACAGGGATCCCGGAATACCTCAGGAAAGCCGGCAGAGATTTAGCACCTGATACGAACGAACTCGACAAACTGGAGAATGGGCGAGTGGAGAAATACGGAGCGTGCAACAGTTTGTAACATAATGAATCGACTTTGTTCTTATTTCAAGCCTTGGAACAGAAATACATTTCACGTACAAGTTTTATGTTGTTCAAATTCACTGTTCAAATTTATGTACTGAATAAAAGATGTATGTTTTATAAAGGAAT
The DNA here is from genome assembly GCA_019207045.1 of Branchiostoma floridae x Branchiostoma belcheri. Classification (NCBI taxonomy): domain Eukaryota; kingdom Metazoa; phylum Chordata; class Leptocardii; order Amphioxiformes; family Branchiostomatidae; genus Branchiostoma; species Branchiostoma floridae x Branchiostoma belcheri. The sequence continues at coordinate 9,959,747 of CM033025.1, read as the reverse complement.
TTGTCACTCCTACCCAACCGGAAACTCTACTCTACTCAACTCTACTCTTAAATGGGTCAGAGTGGGTAGGCTATATGATAATAGGGTTAATGACCCACCTGTTCCTCGGTATATATGGTGTCATAACGCCTGGTCCTTTGCTATAACCACCGAATAAAACCACCGAGTGAGCGAAGCGAACGAGGTGGTTTTATTCGGTGGTTATAGCAAAGGACCAGGGGTTATGACACCATATACACCTCGGGGCGGGTCATTAACCATTAATTGCTACATGAGATAGGTGTTCGCTGTTAAGTTATCATCAACCTGGTCGGACCAAATATGAAGGATTTTATCTTCCTAGCTTAGGTCCCTTCAGAATTACCCTTACCTTCCAAAAAGAAGGGAAAGTTGCTTTGCCTCTCTGATGTTTTTAGCATCTAACGTTACATTTTGAGGGCAAAACCTATAACATTTGCATCTCAATACCACACATGGTGTCCTGGGGCTTAGTTTGAGACATCAGGACAGTTTGAAAAGGTCTGAGCGGCCACGGAAACATCTATGACGACGGCTATCAACTATTGTCAATAGCCACGGTGAACATTTTGAAATCAGTTTCCTTCAATTTCAGGCTTTTCCTCACCACGTTTCCGGCCGCGGCTTGTTACTTCTTCCTGTGGTTCTCCCCTGACATCGTCAGTCCTACAGGAAAGCTGATATGGTATCTTGTCTTCTACGGCGGATTCAAACTTCTCATGAGGGTATGAACTCGCTGTCAGAGATGGACTTGACAAATCTTAACCTATAGCGATATCATTATTGTAATGGAAAGACACTTTGGCTTAGTTTTTATTTGTAAGTTTGTTGCGACTCTTCGACTGAATCTCACAATAGTAGAAAAGCAGTATATCTTCTCTTCAAACGTATCATGTTCATCGATAACGGTAGTGGGTAAATACACAACTTTGGCCGATTTCTGGCCACCGTGCCATTGAAAGAATAGACTTTTTTTATTGTTGATTTATTTCGCACTTAAAGAAAAAAACAATGGATACGTGGCAATGAAATATAGACATAAAGAGATATAACAGTACAAAAGCTGCTACTTATACGAAGGCCTCCCTTTACTAACTTTACAGTATACATTGATCAAAACAAAGAAATAAGTAACGTTACGGATAATAAGTAAAGAAAACAATATTGCTATTATAATCCAGGTCTCTATGTAGGGATGTGGGTCACATCAATTTCATATCATTTATCTTCCAGGGATTTGGTAATGCAAGGTCCTCCCTCGTGATGTTTGCGACCCAGGAACCGAGAGAAAGAGACACCCTGAATACATATTGTACGTTTTGCTACATTATTTACAATAGCCACGAAGGAGCGTCGTATTTTCGGTGATTCTCACCTGTAACTCACGATCCTTTGGATCAATTAATTTGCTTTTTCTTATGTGAGTAGGTATTGATGTTCCGAAGAGATGTTTTAGACTTCCTAGAAAGAGGCGCACACAAAAAAGAAATCGATCATTCAACTGAGAAACTAATTTGAATAATTTATGAAGAAATACTGTTAAACTGTGATGGTAAATAATTGAAATTACACACATTTGTAACTGTGAAAAGGGGATAATCAACAAATGTTAGCTAAAAATGAACATAAGATGAAATGAACATCAACTGACGGAATTTTCGAAATTGTAAAAAGAATCAAAACTCCATTTATTACTTCACGGAGATTAAGATATTGGTTTTGCCGGAACGAAATGGAATGATTTGCCTCTTCTATGCTCCTTAGCGTCCGCCTTTGACACTGCTGCAATCCTGCTGTCCACACTGATCCAACAAGGAACGTTCGCGCTGTTCCACGCCGACATTGGGTACGACCCGTGTGGCAACGGGACTCTCAACGGAACACATGCGCACCACGGACCGTCTCTAGATACAGAGGTAAGAATCGTAACGCCGGCGTCGCTATCTTTTAGCTTCCTAAGATCGCACCCACTCGTTTGCTAGTTACCTCAGTTATCGTTCTTGGCTTGTATGTGTCTTCAACGTCACATACAACATGCATATACCTTCACTCAAGCAGGTTAAAAAACCCATCACACATACCGACAAAAGTAGGCCTGCGCCACGGATCATCCAAGTCAATTCTTGTACGCCTTGTGCTTGTCAACTCCAAGTGTAGAACTACATTGATGAGTGTCGCCCTATGAGACGGCTTGCCAGTCAATTGCACCAAAAGAAGACAAAACAAAACACAATTTGGACCTACGTGTACGATACCGTTCAGTCGAAATGAATAGTACTTTGAGCTACAAACTGACGCTTATTCGTCCTCTGCAGAAAACGGCGTACATGACTGCAGGAGCTGTTGGAACTGGTATCTTTGTAGTCTGTGGACTGGCGGCCGTTTTGGGCGTTCCAGAAAGAAAAGGTACCAAAACTTTCCATTTGCGTGACTGCCGCGTGCTTTTCATTTCGAGATTTAAAAAAAAAACACGTCGTTATTTCAGATATCAGCAGAGTACAACGTTCTTCATGCTTCCCCGCTGGTGACATCAAAGAGCTTGTCCTCCATCCTCCTTTCCTAGCGATGGCTGTAATCAATTTATTGTTGATGCTGGGCCTTAATGTGAGTTCTCTCAATATCTTACCTTTTCAAAAACACAAAATCAACAATTGAAATCGTCAAATTTACATCAACCTACAGGTACATTGTACCTATGATTGGCTAATTTATCAACCAGCTTAACATTTAGTCATGCAAGATGCTTTCTTTGCTGTCGCATCTTTATACGTGCTGTTCATAAGCTTCTAATCATAAAGTGAACGCCAAACGTTCCCCTTGTTTGATAAGTAGATCTACGAGCTTACAAAGTGCTTCTTATATGTTGCAGACTAAGCAGAACTACCGCGCCTTGCTACTGCAGTATACCTTCAACTTGTCAGACCAGGTGTTCTACATTATTATTGTATATACGGTACGTATGCCTCCTGGGATGCAGATGTCCTACATTGCAACATAAAGTGTGGAAACACATGTGATATGAATATCTCACTTAAAGCAATTGCACTCTTTTGTAGGTACCATTGTAGCACGGACGATAGACATCCACTCGCCATGTAACACTGATTATATTGGGCCATTGTAACAAAACGGATAGAAGTTATAGCAAACTCAAATACAACTAACACCGACAAAACTATTAATTAACCACTGACTGAAAAAACTAACACCCTCCTGATACCTCTTCGTTCACCCTCAATCCTCCACACAGGTAGCGTCAATAGTAGCGACATTCGTTTGGAGTGTAGTTATGAGTCGAATCGGCAGGAAAGAAACAGTATGCTTGGGGATTCTGGTAAGTGCGACTTCTTTTTTTTCTCTACCTGAGACGGCTACTACAATGTAACAACTATATGTAGGTAGAGGTGGTGTAAGAAAGTTTATGTCTGTCCTAGCGATGTGACAGTATCATGTGACAGAGGCACATACTTACTGATTCGCATGATTTCAGGTCTTCCTACTGCCCAACAACGCTGCTCTCCTGATAGCAACGGAAGAACTGTTGGGCTCCGCGCTGCTACCGTTCATGTATGCTGTGACTGTCTGGGGTGGGATAGGAGATGGCTCTTTTAAACTGATATTAAGGCAAGATTTCCTGCATTTTCGGACTTCAATATGCAAATAATGTTCTTCTAATTTCTAATGCAATGATTCACTCTATGTTTCGCATATCTGTTCTATGTCACAATTGAAGTCGATTCGAGTTCTTAGTCATGCGTTCCTTGCCACACTCGAGAAGGACGAAACCATAACATGTAGTCATATGCACAATCACAGTGTTATGAAGACGGACGTCATCGACAATTTCAAGCTCAAGACTGACAAGAAGATGGCGTCTATTTTGTATTCCCTCTGGGGGTCTTCAAGCATTGTCATGAACGGCATCAGCACTGCTGTCTTCAACTGGATCCTACAGTAGGTTTTGTGACACTATCATATGACGTGAAAGAGATATATTTTAAATGCTCGTGGCTGTCCATAGCATTTCCTCACTGACTACGCGTATTTGAGCGACGCGTAAGTAATCTATGTTTATCATGACTTCAGTGTACCTTGTTCGTAGAATAATTCAGTTGTATACGACCTCGCTGGGGTGCAAAATTACATTTACTGCTGTTTGATGCCAGGTGTTATCTACCGTCTAAACCTACCGTCTAGGTCCGCGAACTACAACGCAGATGACTGTGTCCAGCCGAACAGAGTGAAACAGGCCCTGCGGTACATAACGGCGGGCACGCCTCCTGCTGCCTACGTCATAGCCTTGCTGTTCGTCTGGCTGTACCCGATCACCGAGGAGTCTCGCATGAGAACCAAGATGGCGCTGGACGCGAGGTTTGTGTGGTCGAGTTTGTACCAATGCCTTAAAGAATTAAACAGAATATCGAATTACGGGATGCACCTGTGGCTCAACTGGCAGCAGCCTTACAGTTGAGAATCCTGTATAGGGCTGGAGGTTCGCCGTCTTCCGGATGGGACGTACGGTAAATTGGGGGACCCTCGTTTCAGGTGCCTCCAATACGAAGGGGCAAGCCAACCCTTTAAAGATGTGACTTGCTCAGCTGCTAGAACAGCAAGGAAACCTTTGTCCTATTTGTCACTAGGCACTGTAAAGGGTCTGAGCTACTGGACGCATATCGAACGACCAAGGCATTAGGTTAAAACATTTTAACCTCATTGGAACGACAGAGGGATTGCCTCCCCAAGTGTACAGACAGTCTTGCAAAAATCCTCTTTGAACCAGCAAACATCCGGTGAAAATGATCATGGCGCTTGGTACACCAACAGAAACCATTGGCACTGTGTAGCAAAATAGGGATGTCATAATGACTAATTTAATTCTGAACATTCATTTTTTAACACAGGAGAACAGCGGCAGATGAAGAGAGAAGGACGCTTCTGAATAACGCAGATAATATCTCCGTTCAAGAAAGACTTTGAGGCCGGATATTAGCATATGGCATTCAATTGTCATATTTGCTACTTTCTCTGGGAAGTAAACGTGTAAATTGATGTCCATATATATGACTGCATTTGATATATATTGTTTTCTTTGTTCCTATTCAAATATTGTGAAATACTGTGCCTAAGAACTATGACCCGATTTATACACGATTTTGAGTCAAATCAATTTCGGCTCAGCGGCTCCAAGTCGACTCCAGGTCGACACAGCGGCTTGGAGTCGATTGGAGAAAACGCGTGTGTAAATTGGGGATATGTTGTGAATAAAACGAAATAAAGATCATGGTTGTCCATCGGTGCACCATGCACCACATGGAATATTTGAATTTAGTTTGTGCAAAGTTGATAGTTATTATCCCTCATACGAGCACACGTTCACGGTTGCAAAACGCATAGCATTTAATGTAAGGAATGAGTGGTGCAAGTTTGGTTCCCTGGCAACTTGCTCTGGAACTGCAGGGGCGGTTTTGTGAACATCGTTCAATGAGGATGTATGCAGGTGGCCAATTGAAAGACCTATCTCGTGTAATTTTGCCTGCAGGAGTGATTGCGAATGGTGCACATTACGACTTTTAATTAAAATTAGATAATGCATATAATAAGAAGGTCACAATCTTCCCCACCAACCTGTGCTTCAACAATACTTATGGGCTTTGTTGGCTCTTGGAGACCAGACATGGTTCAGGTTTACTACAAGAGTTTTGAGACTTCATACCTCCATGAAATATACACGTTTTTTTGTAAACTTTTTTTTCTATGTTGTCACATTGATCAGGCAAATAAGGCTATAACTAGCGTAGTCTACTTTGACGATAGAATACATTTTATGTGTGAAACTGCTTTCCTCTGGCATGCAAGCTGTCAGGCGGCCAAAATTGACGTTGTCTTCTTAAAACCTATCAACATACTACATAGTATCAAATTAATTCACAATCTATGCAATGGTTGTTAAGTTTTGCTGACCACAAATACCCAGAAACACAAACAGACACACCCCTCTTGGTGAATGACATAGCCCACTGGAGGTATGTTCAGATGGTGATGTAACCTAAACCATTGCCTAACCTATGGACAACAGAAGCCATAAGCGCCATTCAATCAGAGGATATAAAAAAGATTGCCGCTGGTGGTGAAACTACCCGAGATGTACGGATGAGGGTGAAATTGCCATTGTGAGTCCAGACGTGTATGAAAAGAGAAGACACAGTCTGTTAAGTTCAGGACTCTTGGCATTAGATACAAACATATGAGGTCACCGATGCGGGTGATAAAGCTGTTTTGACAGCAGACCAGCCCTTATCTACTTTGTCAAATATTCTAGCACATTTTCAACCGCCGTGTTGGTCCGACCTAGTTATTATGTGTACAAGCTTCCAGAATCTACCATTATCGACACAGGGAGATTCGTGTTCTTTATGGCTAGGCGCTCATATGTGGCACATGTTACTGAAAATTTATTTTCAACTCTCTGCGAAGCAGTGATACATTCAGTGCAATCGGACCAGTCCATGATGTTTAACGCAAGAGTTAGGCCGCAAGCGGCACAAACAAGAAAGGCGAAGAGATACAACAGGTCATCTTAATGACTCATCCATTGACCCGCGTTACGAAAGACGGGTCGAAAATGCTCTGGCATCTGTGTTGAGAACTTCCAGCCATCAGCAGGTAAGGCCTGTGAAGGTTTGGTTAATACGATGTGTCATGTGTTTTGGAGCGCATATGATGCTACCATAACCAAGTAGTGTCTTCAGCCGACAGAAAATATACCATTACGTTAGTACAAGGGAGGTTAAAACCCCTTGGTTAGTGCTAAGGGTCACAGTGGTGTACTTAACGAGGTCTGCATCGGTGACGTTATGCTGCTTGCTAGTAAACTACATACCATTGCTAATATAAAATTACAGTAGAAGTTTTTAAATGGTTCTTGCCGGCTGCTTACTGAAGATCTGAAGGTCATTGTGTCTTCCTACGAGACGGGGGTCAGGTGAGGAGTACTTACTTTGCTTGGATTTGACCATTTTAAAACAAAACGAATTATTGGCTGAACCATGGAACTAGCATTGTGTACGTTTCCATCAAAGCCAGCAGTATTGTGCACAAAACGTCAATGACATGATTTTGATTAAACTCTGTCAATCATTTCTTTTTCTAGCATCGGTGCCAGAATCCCCGACTTTTACATATAAAGGGCATCAGGCAACCCAAGGGCGACTCATCAACCATGCCCGCGGATCGACCGAAATCTCTCAGATTTTGGAACTACCTGTGTTATGGTTTATCTGGCATTCCACCAAGTGTATCAGGGAATGCCATCGGCTTTTTCTTCTCTGTGTTTATTCTGGAAGTGGTACAGGTGAGAGATACGGAAGGAACATCAACCACTATAGTAATATGAAAATGAACTCTCGATGACAATCTCTTGACACCAGCGACCGATGATCCGTCTGTTGTGTTGCGAGCCACGTTTATATCTGAAATCCCGAGGTTCCCGAGAAATACCTGTGGACCAGTTGTTTTCATACCTCCGTATACAGAAAACTATGATATCAATTGTACGAAATACCATCAATAGATTAACAGTCATGGGATGGAAACGTATAGAACGCTCCCCTTGTCTCTGCTCACAGTAAGTTTCCAGGTTTATCGTATGAAACACAAGACTTGGATGTTAAACTGGTAGTAATTCGAGGTCAGCAGCAAAATATCCTTGTTATGACCGTCGGGTGGATATCTTTGGCTCGGACATTATAGTACAAAGTCCGACATCTTCCATCAGTGATGATCTTTGATCCCTTGTGAAATAGTTATGTGCTCCTTGCGTAAGATAAATCTTTACCACTGCTCAGTGTAGAGACAGCTACAAAGAAAAAAATCATGGAGGTGACAGGGGTCCCTGTCAGGCCGACCTAATCCTTTCTCATTGCCTCCAATGCAATTTTGTTTCTTTCTTTCCGTCCAAGCTCACACCATCCCAAAACTCTATATTGACGACCACAACCCAAGTTATATCGACCATAAGCGGCTTCTTCGTGGGTTTTCTGGTAAACACAACCAACACGAAATGGGGAAAAGTGAAGCCATGGTAGGTGATCTTAAATGAACATTACGTGCTTAAAAAGCATTTACTATGACAAGATAAAGAGTGATATATTTCAGCAGCCAACAACAAAGACATACAATATGTGTAAATGATAAAGCGTATGTAGATGTAGATGATGTATGGAGATGTGCAAAAATGAGCAAATGTACCCGAAATAAGTATGAGCATCACTTCTAATGATCATCACACAGTTGTGCGTAAATCGATGGCTTGCAGAAACTCAGAACTAACAAGAGTTCGTAGACCTCAGGCCTGCATGAAATGTATTGGGTGTCTGTAGACCTATTGTGTATTTTTTTCCCCTTTTGTCCGTGTTTGCGTGGTTGGAAAATGTGCACCATGCAAAAGTCTGAAATTCCATTTTCGGAATGTGTAAGTTTGGGCATGGATGAACATTACTTATTTTGGATTTCTTAACCATGTAACCAACCACAGTACCTTGAATTTGTTGAGACGACTTTTCCTACCTTTTTTGTCTCAGATGGCCCTTGTAGTTATTCTGTCACATATGATATATTCAGTACTGATATCTTCCTATTTCAATGTACTGACCTAATGCAGCTGCTAAATCTCCTTAGTGTGGCAATGATATTCATTAAAGATTTATTTCTGGAGTGCTATAACACTTGACACTGGAAGGTTATTTGCATAATTTGACCAATTAAGTTTTTACAGTAGTTCCATAGACAACATAGAATAGTGGTAGCCCCCATCCAGCAGTAACAGTTAGTCCCCAGGGTGATATGATATTTTTATTCAACCATCCAACTAAAACCTAAACCTAAGTGACAAAATGCAACAAACGATACCAAATTTAAAATAGAACAAAGCTTCTACCACTTAACCATGTATGTACTATAGATTAAGCAGGCCCAAAAATCAAGCGACCATGACTAGCCCCAAACTACAACTTACCTGCATACAATACGGAAATGGCATCCCCAAAGAAACAACAAGAAAGAAACACAGGAAGATAATAATGATAATAATACATACCTTTCTCTTACACTCAAGCTCTATACATTTCTCCTCCACTTTAGAAAGTTGTATCTTCTTCTGATTGCCAAACAGGGTAAAGGAACTTGTACCAGAACTTTAAACTCTCAAAACACCACAAAGACTAAGAAGCAAACTCAAATTGTACCTAACAGCAACAGATACTAGTACAAACTGAACTGAACCGTCATCTGGCTGGAAACACTGTTGATACAAAGTAACCTGATACATTGAAGGTGGCAGAAGCCAGTGCAAAAACAGATGACAATTCTACACCTAAGCTTAAAGACCTATCAATCAACCCAAACCCAACCAAACCAAGCAGATATTGGGGGGATGCCCTAATCACACAAAAACAGGGTCAACCTACAGTATCAAGTTCAAGCACTAGGAGGCCCAAAATCAAACCTGACCACCAGGACACCAGCAACAACCCACGTAACAAATAGCAACACGATGGCACCTTGCGTTCCGGAGATACAGCGCACGCGCAGTGCCCACACAAAAGGTAACCTGGAATGTCAAGTTCAAGCACCAAGGGCGCCAAAATCAAAATTGAGAATTATTCAGCCACCGCCAACACATGTGCCAAATATCATTGCGCCCGCACCAACCGTTCAGAAGATATAACTCCGGAAATACCCCTCCCGGACACAAATTTGACCTGCCGCGTCAAGTTCAAACGCGACAAGGCCCAAAGTCAATCCTAGGCAACAGGCAACAACTTCCCACCCATGCACCAAAAATCGTCGCAATGGCGCGTATCATTCCGGACACACAGCGCCAAAAGTGCCCCCAAAACACAAAAAATGCCACCTGCAATGTCAAGTTCAAGCGCCAGGAGGCCCAAAATCAAACCTGAGTGTCAAGCCACCACCCCCAACCCGCGTACCAAAAATCGTCATGTTCGCACCATCCGTTCTCGAGATACAGCGCCCTAAATCCCCAGCTTCCAAATTTTCCCACGCCCGTGAAAACCATACCTGCATACATGCAGGTAATCATGATGAAATAGACTCCGTTGCTTAAATGCGGGGAAAACACTAATCTCCAGGCAGATCTACCAGTGGTTTAAGGAGTTTAGCTGGCCAAGGAGTGTTCTGAGCCACCAGGGCCAGCTAAACTTCTTATGCCACTTACAGATCTGCCTGAAGATTTAAAAAGTGGCCTGTTCTATCTGCAGGCTTCTCTTCTCCACGCTTCCGGTGGCGGCTTGCAACTTCCTCCTGTGGTATTCCCCCAACGTTGACAGCTCTACGACAAAGCTGATATGGCACCTTGTCTTCTACTGTGGATTCAGGATGTTCCTGGCGGTATGAATGACGTACAGGACAGGCATTAAGGCATAAGAGGCACACTGAGCCTCGTATCATTATGGAATTTTTGTAGCATTGCTTGAATAACATTATATATATAATGTAAGGATTGGCTCAAATATGTCCTCTGAAATATGTCATTTTTTATCGTCCAGGGATTCGGTAATGCCAGGAATACACTAGTGATGCTCGCCAGCAACGAACCGAGAGAAAGAGACACCATGCTTACTTACTGTACGTAATATTTTTCCATGTCAAGTGGCTTAGATCATAGATTTCTACAGTTTGTCGTATCATATCTTTTTATGACGCAAACTCTGATTAATGACATGTTAGTGTATCAAACTATGGCGCCTTGTTGAAATGCCATTCAAAATAAATCAAAACTGTCCTGGTAAGCCAAAAGTAACGTTAATGCTGCGTTTGTCTCAGTGACGGCCTTTGAGCTTGTTGGGATAATACTCTCCGCGCTGATCCAACAAGGAACGTTCGCGCTGTTCCACGCCAACATTGGGTACGACCCGTGTGGCAACGGGACTCTCAACGACACGCACCATGGCCAGTCTCGGGACACTGAGGTAAGTGTTATTACATCCCCACAAGAGCAATAATGCGAGACCCTGCAGTGTTATTTCAACATTAGAACATATAGTGATATTGACTTTACCCTGAATGCTATACGATTCAAAACGAGTTAACAGCAAACGGTTGTGCCCATCAAATCATCAAACCATACCTGTTGTCCCAGAAAACGGCATACATGGTGGGGGCAGCTGTTGGATCTGGCGTCTTTGTGCTATGTGGACTGGCGGTAACTTTTGGTGTTCCAGAGAGGAAAGGTATGGAAACGATTGATGCAGCAGAAACGAAAACAGTGTATCATATCATGTACATGTCATATCATGTAACTTTGTCTTTCTTATGTGATGTATACAAAACACGTTCTTGATTATCGCCTTTTTAATCAAGTTTATTTCACAACAATTGTAAAAGGTACAATGTAAGGCAAAGCGTTGTATAAGACTGCTGGTAAGTTACACTGATCTAGTACCGTATACAGGCTTTTCATTTGACGTCATCTGCGCCATGTTGGATTAAAGCGTTCTAGTGTAAACCACAGGAAGATGCTACCACTTAATTCAGTTACCCACCAACATGACCGTCGTCGGATTCAAATTATAATTAGTGCAACGTCAATGAAAAGCCTGTATAGTGTATACGATACGTTTTGTATACATACGTAGATTCTAAGCTATGCAACATATCAATGCATGCACAGGTTCCATGCCTTTGATTTAATTTGTGGATCATATGTGTTGCTTGAGAAGATAGCAAAGGCTGCTCTTACAAAGACTTGTTCCTAGATATCAAGAGACAACGGCAGTCGTCCTGTTTTCCCGTCGGTGAAATGAAAGAGCTCGTCCGCCATCGTCCTTTTCTCATGCTGCTTGTGATATCAGCTTTGTTGGAGATGGGCATTAATGTACGTTATTTTACTTTTCTATTGTTGTTAGATAAACATGTAGGTGTCATAAGTAACTGAAAACAGACCAAGTTTCATCTACCTTTTTTTTTGAGAATCTAATGTTAATCAATGATACAACCAAATGTATGAATAATTCAATGAATTAATGGACTTCATTGCATGGTAAATATACTGAATAACATAAAGAGCTGAAGGTAGCATGCTTTGTCACACACTACACTTAAGTGATCATTATTGTTTCCCCGAGCAGCCTGACGAAAGGCTACTGGGAAAACATTCTGCATTTTCGCGAAGATGTTGCTTTTTAAGTTTACAATGTAACCATGCATGTTACATATCTCCCCATATACTACAGACCAAGCAGATCAACAGTGCCCTGATGCTACAGTACACATTCGACATGTCAGACCAAGTGTTTTACATTATCTTCGTGTACATGGTACGGTCCACTACCTATGAAGGTGAACGAATAAACCCTGTGCTAAGGATCAGGAGGTGTTCGATAAGACGCCGTAGCTAGCTCTGTGAGAGGAAACTGACGTACCACATTAGAGACAAACTGAATTGTCTGCACTTTATTTGGTTTCAAAAACTCAGATTTGTATGTATTATCTGATAGTGGGTGACAAAATCGGCAAGCATGGCCCTGATTCTATTGACTAACATGGTACCGCTGTAACAAGATTACTGATATACTAGTAAGTACTTCAAATATAGCTTGCTATGTATTCACTCTGCAGTATTGGCGTGAACATATAATAAAAGCCGGCCAATTAATTACGTACGATACATCTCAAAATATTGGAAAACCAATACATATGACATGGTTAAACAAATTAAGCTGTGTTAAAGACTACTAAAGGCTGCATTTTGGTTATCTTCGCCAAACCAAGCATGGCATCAACATTTACTAAACTTCACGCTCCTCTCTGATTCTTCCCTTATTTCTTACTCTGCTGTAGGGAGCTGCAGTCGTAGGGATATTCGTCTGGAATCTGGTCTTATGTCGGCTCGGGCGGAAGACAGTAATATGCTTGGGGATTCTGGTAAATCACACTTATTACCATATTTTCCACAGAAGTGGACGAAAATGCATGTCATTAGTTCCCTTTTGTCACAGGAACTGTACTCGGGAGATAACCTTATGAGACATGATGCACCTTGTATTGGGCTGCTTTCAGCTGTTTTTACTACCGCACAACGCTGCCCTCCTGATAGCTACAGAGGAGATGCTAGGGACCGCACTGGTACCGTTCATCTACGCATCGTCTGTCCTTGGTGGGATAGGAGAAGGCTGTATGTATATTGTAAAAAGGTAGGTTCAGCATATGACTTTGGCTATACGACATATAACTATGAGTATTGTAATCGGTCTATGTCTTGAGTGTTCGCGCCTATATCTCTATGTTCCGTGTGCCGTATTCGTGTGTGGTTTGGGCATGTCGTTTGTACTCACTTGCGATGATGCACGTTCTTTTCACGTTAATCGTTGTAACTTTAATAGTTTTTATAAATCACCCCTATATTTTCAGCATTATGGAACAGACAAGGTGGTTTCGGCGTTTGGTAATAAGCTTATCTCAAAGCAGATAGGGTGCGTTATGTGTTGTCTAATGCAAGAACAACTGTCGCGGTGGAGGAATCCCGAAGCCGATGTTTGACTCTGGCTTGCTAGCATTGCATAGGCCAGCGCCAGTGTTATACTTTGTCCTGGTATACGTGTTAGGCTATTCGATAATTGGATACTGCCAAGAATGCGCAGATGTTGCGTGACTCCTCTGCCGCTTTCAGCATGTGTGTTGTCAGTTGTTCTATGGTTATTAGTGTTTCGTCGGCGTAGTATACATTTTTTTTGTTCTTGTCAATTAATGTTGATCACATCAGTTAAACCAGCTCAACAGTCAAGTCCTCAGTAAGTATGTACCAACCATTACATGTATGAAAATGTTTGTTTTTTCTGGTTACATGGTCTACTACAGCGTTATGGGTACTGACGTCATCGATGATTTTGAGCTGAAGACTGACAGGAAGATGGCGTCTGTCCTGTATTCCCTCTGGGGGGTTTCAGGTGGAATCATGGACACCATCAGCGCTGCTGTCTCCAACTGGATCCTGCAGTAGGTTTTGTTCGTCCGTTCTTGTTTCTTCGTTCTCATATAGGCCAGCAGGTTTCCTAGCTATTTCAGTAAAAGGGACATCTGCTATAGGGCTAGCAAACCTTTCCTGTAAATATATACCCTATAACAGGGTATTTTTTGTACAGGGAAGGTTTATTGTTTATTGACGTTTTTTAGTTCTTTACAGCTTATAACTGCATCTATTCTTCCATGAGTAATAATTACACATAACGCTTGGACACATTACATACACAACATATAACATGTCATTCAAAATATCATTAAAAAAACGCATGTGCGTTATCAAGGTTATCAAGTACCTCATGTGCCATTAGCTGAGCTTCCCATATATTTCACTAGCTGCTGTCTAAACATCTTGGATGTACTCACAGTTTGTAACTCATGTGCTAGTTGGTTCCATTCGGATGTTGCTCTATATGTGAAAGATTTCTGAAGACTATTTGTCTTTTGTTTCTCAGCTCTAAAGTTTTCCGTGTTCATGTCTCGTGTGGTAGCTGTGGTTAAATACCAGAGGTTTGCTAGCCCATATCAGATAGGGGAGAAGGGGGAGAGGGAGTTATGCCTATATGACAAGCAAACTTTATTGCGCAAACTTCCAGGACCGCCAACTACAACGCAGACGACTGTGTCCAGCCGAACACTGTGGGACCGGCGCTGCGCTACTTAACAGCAGGCACGCCCCCTGCTGTCTACGTCATAGCCTTGCTGTTCGTCTGGCTATACCCGATCACCGAGGAGTCTCGCATGAGAACTAAGATGGCCCTGGACGCGAGGTGTGTGTAAACGTAGACATGCTCTTTAGGCAGGATTTCGGTAGAGGTGGGTGGTTAATAGACCAAGGACGAGCGCCGCAGCCACGAGCCTTCTATAGGCATGCTTCATCGGAAATCTTTTTAAAATCTAACCCTCTGAAATGACATCTCCTATGTTTCTGAAAGGCTTTGAGAAACAGAGACAGTTGACATGACACCTGCCAAGAAAGATAGGAATTGTATTGCATTGACCACACTTTTGGGTGCCTCAGCTCCGATTGCTGTCATTGCTGGGGGTGATGGGACGTTGGTCATGACGTATCTGGGTTAAGATAAGAACCTTAAGCAGATAGAGTGAATCGTAAGAACAGGATGGTCGCTCGGTACTTTATGTCATTTTTATCTTTGTATTTCCGCAAGGTTGACCATGTTAGATTCCATGGTGCGTTTTTGCTCACGATGTGTTCCCCCCCCCCCCCCCCTTAACAGGCGGGCAGAAGCTGACGAGGAGACGAGGGTTCTCCCCTCCTACGCAGACGATGTCTCTGGATCTGTTCAAGAAGTTGCTTAAAGGCTGATCTCATCATTTTGCACTTTGTCATGATTACTCATCTGTGTATCCTTCCTAACTTAAGACAATCCCTAAGATCTTAAGATAAGTGATTTAGACCTATTCATGAACAACCGGCTACGTGATACAAGTATTAAGTTACATAAAGCACTTTTCTCTATATGACTATTCGTGCGACGCCCAGTAATGTTGTAACATTGTTCTCTCGACTTGCGTGCAATACATGTAATATACCCAGACCATTGTTACCTCCGGTGTCGATCAAATGAAATGTCGTTCTCAATATTTATGAATGCTACTCGAATGTGAACAATGCGAATGTTAAAGATTGTGCCTTACATAATCACTGGTCTAATGCGACATTACAACTTTGAGACTTTGAAATTCCGACTATGCCATGGGCAAACGAGTCCAGGTTCAAGTTCTTTGGATATCACTTATTGGCCGTTTGGCTAATACGCAATACACATAAGACGTTTGAAGTTTCTATAATCATAGTAGAAGTCATCACGTTTGGCACACTAAGTACTAGTATCCCTGTGCAGACATTGTGTGTAATGTTAAGGATTCTCTACATGGATACAGAAATATGTGGTCAAAGATCTGTAGCTACTGGTGCGGGGGGCGTTGACATCAGCAGGACAGCTCCTTATCTAGTTTGCCTTACGTGGGTGTTGGTCCGACCTGGTTATTGCATCCACGGGGTTCTAAAACACACCACTTTCTTGTAGGACGATACCCACATACGTTACGGCGCATATCTGATAGATTTAAGGGTATGAATCAAACCATATCTTTTACCGACATTCTCGACAAAGATGCTATGCAGCTATGTCGCATGAAGCTTAGAACCAAGGGATGAAACAACGCAGCATGTGGTCATTTTATTGATTCAACCATTGACCCCTGAACAAAGACGTATCGAATCTTTGCGATTCTCAGGTCACTTAAATGTCATCCAGCAGGTGAACACCTATCAGGTGTTAACAGGACAACTTTTATCTAGTTGCTCTGTTTACTTGGCCTAAATCCATGCACGTACCCAGTGCACAGGGACCTACCATCAGTAGAGTAACTAGAATACGGACGATGTTTAAACCTAACAATGAACCAAAACAATAAAACAGTATGGTACAGTTTAATTCTGATACTCTTTCAAAGTAATAAACTAGCATAAAACATTAAAGGTCGAGACTTAGTGTGAAGGAAAAAGGGTACAGATACACGAGCATTCCCCATTACTACTATTACGGTTTGAATCATTAACCCCATGACCAAAGGTCTGTTTAAAACTAGCGCTTCCATCAGATCATGTAATATATGCAAACAACCGGCCAATCAACAAAACTTCCACCAAGACAGGTAAGACTGGTTTAACTTTTGTTAATTGCTGTTCAATACAACCTGTTGTGTTACGCCATGAGGCGATTTTCCCAGGTATGCAAAACAAACAAACAAACCTATGCTCAAGATAGAAAACATAGTTGTTGAAACATATGTGGACGTCGGTGTTGCAGTTTGCTAAAGCATTCCATTGAGCCTGAAGGTAAGAAAAAAATGAGACGTGTCTATTTTAGACTACGGTAAAAATGTGCCATAGTTTACGCTGAATAGTCTACCCTTTATCAACCCCCCTCCCCCTGAAGATAAGTTCTTAATTCCACATTCCAGGTCTTCTGTAGGAATGCCTAGACGTCCGGAGACGAACTAACAACGATGTCAGGACAGAACGCAAAACCACTCAGGTTTTGGAACAACCTGTGCTACGGTTTGGCTGGTATTCCAACAAGTCTGTCAGGCAACGCCATCAACTTTTTCTTCTCTGTGTTTATCCTTGAAGTAGCACAGGTACGAGCACTACCCTATACCCTATGTCTCGTGTGGTATTGTGCCAATGAAAATTAATGGTTAAATATACATGTGCCCTATAGCGTTGTTTTACATAACGGGCCGCCCTTCAACAAAATGTACAGTACGTGTACCATTCCCAACAGCAAAGTTGATCTTAAGCTCATATCGTTGTTTACAATACCAATGTATGTAAAACGACGAACATCCACATATATCAACGAAAAGATCAATTGTGAAGATGTGTCTGATAAGTGCTACAAAAATATCTACGAGCCGTACTTTTTTTGTACTGACGGGCAGAAATGCAATGCTGTGGCCCACAATCGAACTCGGACATGTTTCTTTAGATCACCTTTTCCACACAAACAAAATGTACCGTCGATATCATCTTTCTTCTTCTCTTCCAAGATCACTCCTGCCCACAACTCCATACTGACGACCTCTGCCATTGTACTGTCGTCTGCTGCAAACTTCTTTGTTGGGTTTCTGGTGAACACAACCGACACGAGATGGGGCAAGCTGAAACCATGGTAGGTCGATTTTGGAAAGCTCAACATGCCCGCTCTATATATCTATATAACCGTTAGCAATACAAATACAAGAAGGAAGGGTCTAACTTAAAAGATAACTTTCTGTTTGTTTCTTTTTAATCCAGGATTCTCCTCAGTACGTTTCCATCGGCGGCTTGTTACTTCTTCCTGTGGTTTTCCCCTGGAGTTGCCAACCCTACAGGAAAGCTGATATGGTATCTCGTGTTCTACGTCGGATTCAGGGTCGTGTCAACGGTATGAGCTTCTAAATAATAGTTTTAAAAGTACTTATACCTATTTTGTCTCTTACCAGTAACCAGCCTAAAACAAAAAGCCTTTCAGTAATCTGTGCATCATGAGAACATGTCAATGTGAGCCTGCAGGTCTGGGCATGACAAAAACGAGGTAGGACTTTCGCTGTGTGTCTCCACTGCAAATGATTTAGTTTATCATTTTTCTTCTATCTTCTAGGGATACGGTGTCGCTAGGGACTCTCTCGTGATGTTTGCAAGCCACGAACCGAGAGAAAGAGACACACTGATCACCTATTGTAAGTAATATTGCTATGACAACTTGATATCTGTTTCCGTATTTAGGTGGCCATGTTGTCCTGAATGTATAGAAGCTGTCAGATTTCCTTGATTGGGATTTTTTTGCCTCTCAGCATCAGCGTTTCAGATTGCTGGGATAATACTCTCTGCACTGATCCAGCAAGGAACATTTCTGTTACTCCATGCCGACCTTGGGTACGACCCGTGTAGCAACGGGACTAACGTTAACGGTACCGATTACGGCCCGTCCCGAGATACTGAGGTAAGAAGTGTGAATGTGTGAGTGTGACAGGGTACAAAAGGGTACCAGTATGGATCGGGACGTTACAACGCCCAGCTTTATTTGACGTGATGTTTTTTTTATAAGAGATGGCAGATTGAAGATTTCGTCACAGAAAGACATCTGTAATCTTACTGTTTTCTACAGAAAGAGGCGTACATGGTAGCTGCTGCTGTTGGAACTGTCATCTTTCTACTCTGTGGACTGGCAGCAGTGTTTGGTGTTCCAGAGATAACAGGTATGGAAATGTTTGATCTGTACCGTGTGTGTGTGTGTGTGTGCGCGCATGCGCGCGCGCGCGTGTGTGTGTGTGTATGTGTGTATGTGCGTTTGGCTGTGCTTGCGTGTGTACGTGTGTATGTGCACCCACTTGTGCGTGTGTGTGTGTGTGTGTGTGTGCCTGAGTGTCTGTCTGCGTGAAAGAGGATGTGCCATTATAAAGAGTTATTCCAAGTTTACTCTACAAGGGTTAAAAATAACAATTTGTTTCAGATATGAGGAAAACCGAGCAGTCATCCTGTTTCCCCGTTGATGACATCAAAGCCCTCGCCCGCCATCGCCCTTTCCTCATGTTGCTTGTGATAAAGGCGTTCCTTGAGCTAGGTATCAATGTAAGTTGGTAAGATAAAAGTGATAAGACTAATCAAACTTTGTATGATAACGCCCGGTTCGTTTTTCAATAAAACAAACAAATACAATTTTACGAGCTTGTGAACGTTGTAGATTTTGAACATCTTCAGGGTTTCGAAAATAGATTTCTTAACTTGTAAACTACTATGTCTGACTTCTCTTACTATTGATTGCAGACCAAACAAATCAACAGTGCCCTGATGATGCAATATACTTTCAACATCGCAGACCAGGTCTTCTATGTCATTTTTCTATACATGGTACGTATATGCTTTTGAAGAAAACGAGTAAACAAAAACACACAGTTGTGCTCACGATTCTAACCAAAAAAAAAAAAGAAAAATACATCGTTTGTCTTTATCTCTTGTATTGTACATTGTATGAATGCAGTAAATGATTGGATTGTCAATATTATGAATGAATAAATTGAATGAATGGATTGAGATATATACAGTAACTACATAAAGGGGTCACTTTGAGACCTTTGCAATGTTTATTTATTTTGCAGGCTGCTGCAGTGGTAGCAATATTCTTTTGGAATCTGATCATACGTCGGATCGGGCGGAAAAAAGTCATATTCCTGGGAATTCTGGTAAGTCATATTTGCACTTTTCCATTACTTTTTGCACAAAGGTGATAAAGGTGAAATCTGTTCTCATTCTCTCGCAGAGAAGCACCATGTCTACATGAGTGTTATAGAGTGATTTATGTTGTTGACTGGGACGTCCATTTCAGGTCTTCTTACTACCGCACAACGCCGCGCTCCTGATAGCCACCGAGGATCTGCTTGGGAACGGGCTGCTACCGTTCATATTCGTTGCGGCTGCCTGGGGTGGAATAGGAGAGGGCTGTATGTACATAGTACAAAGGCAGGTATTTCACATACAAATGTATTTAGGGATGCTCTGTAGAAACGTTGACTGTATCAGTTTGAATGCTATAAAAAGTCAAGTGCGCATGCACATCATTCTAGAATTCTACCACAAACGTCTGTAGATATGACATGTATGATTGCATGGATGATGTTCTGTTTAAACATAAGCACATGTTTCTCCATTATATTAAAGCGTCATGTGCACGGATGTCATCGATGATTTTACACTCGAGACTGACAGGAAGATGGCGTCTGTCTTCTACGCTGTCTGGGGTTTCGTCACTGGTATCATGGATGCCATCAGCGCTGCTGTCTCTAACTGGATCCTTCAGTAAGTCGCAGGCATTAAATGGTTTGGTTAAAGGTTACAACAGTAAAATACACCCAATGAGGTTGAAAGAGGGCGTGTTTAGGGTGTATTTAGGTGCATCAACGTCCTTGATACACATAAATACCCAGGTAACTTTACATGGCTTGACAAAAACTTCTGATTAAAAGTTATTGCTCTTGATAAGGGTTTGGTCTGGTGCGGATCACAATGGTAGAACCTACTCTCCAGGCAGAGGAGCAGTAAGAGGAGCGCCCGTGTGATTTTTCCGACTACTAGTATATCTACGCGACTCAACCTCTGCTTGGAGAGTAGGTAGAACCTGAAATGGGGTACGCACCCGTTCCCCTACTTCCAATGAGTTTATGAGATGAGCAGTGCTGTCAAGTCAAATCTCTTTTGTTCTCTCCAACTCTCAGGTCTGTGAACTACAACGCAGATAACTGTGTCCAGCCGAACAGAGTGAAACAGGCTCTCCGGTACATAACGGCAGGCACGCCTCCTGCAGTCTACGTCATAGCCTTACTGTTCGTCTGGCTGTACCCGATCACCGAGGAGTCTCGCTTGAGAACCAAGATGGCCCTGGACGCAAGGTGTGTGTATAATTATCTAACATCAACAAATTTGAGAATTCAACAAAATTCGAACTGCCTGTAACCCATAACAATGACTTTGTAATACATGTCTATCTACTAGCATGTATTTATGCATCTTTCTATCTTATATGCATTGATTACAATGACAATGACAATGACAATGTACATCTGCTCTTTTGAACACAGGAGAACAGCAGGAGACAACGACGAGACGCAACTGTATAACCCTGTAGAGGACAATTCCCTTCAGGAAACTTTGGCGCCTGAGGCCTGATATCCTCATCTATCTATTGTGAAGCCCACTTTATACTGTGTTTAAAGCTTCTTCAGCAACCCCATACGTTGTGTAATGTCCGAACAGAAATGAACAATCAGATGATGAATTAATATATTATCTGTATAAAGCCGGTCTGGACACAGAGCAACAATATAATGTAACCCATTTTTAGAACATACGGTATTATTGAGAAACTGTTGAGACACAGACTCATGGACAATGCCATTCTTTATTACATGCATGTTACAGTAATTTCATGATAAGTGTTGCTTTGTATGCGTATGTGCTTTAATAAGCATTATCATATAGCCAGATGCCGCGGACCAATCAGAAGGCCCCGTTCCACGTTGGTTATGACGCCGTAACACAAAGATTCAGGCCAGGCAGGTGGCTATCGCTCCTCTGATTGGTCAGAATGAATTGACACCGGTGCCGGTGTTGATTCATTTTGACCAATCAAAAGTAGCGATACACCCAAGAAAGTAAGGTATATGCAGGCATCGGCCAATAAAAAGGAGCGAAACATATGCCAGAGCAGAGAAAATAAGTACAGACTGCAAGGGGGAATGGCTCCTTCTAACATTGATAATGAGTTTTGTTGTTCTAAAAAGCCTGCAATGTTTGGAATATTTTCTGTGGAAATTTTTGTTTTAAAATGCAATGTGTAATCTCCTTACATATGCATGTACCAAAGAACAAATGTAAATTTTCAGAAATTCGACAAAGGAATTCAGGAATTCACACGTATAGTACCAAGGGATCTATGCATCATACAGGAGTTTGCAAGTTTGGGTAGGCTATATGATAATAACGTTAATGACCCGCCTGTTCCTCGGTGTACATGGTGTCATAACGCCTGGTCCTTTGCTATAACCACCTCATAAAACCAGGTTTTATTCAGTAGTTATAGCAAAGGACCAGGCGTTATGACACCATATACACCTCGGGGCGGGTCATTAATTCCCTTAATTCAAGTCTAGTAGAAATTGAAGTAACACTCAGACCGTTCTTGCTTGATTGTGATGAGAAACTATTCTTTATAAATAGCTTACAGTGTGGAGATGACTAATGAAAATAAGTTAACTCAACTTACAGTCTACCATAAGCATAGTAGATGAATACACGGCGAATGCTATGCGTATGATGATGCGCGGTGGATGTAACTGTTATTGATGTTGTGTATGTGATAGAACGTTTAGTAAACGCGTCATATGTAAATTTCTCATGTCTATGTATTCTGGCGCAATGGTACACGAGTGACTACTATTTCGTAAATATAACATTTGCACATCTGCTTTATTTGCGTTCATCGATAACTCATGCATTTCTGTTATTATTGTCGTCGAGAGAGAAGACGAGAATACCTGATACCGAGTAACGTTAGAGAATGTCTTATCAGCACATTGGCATATCAGTTCTATTGCACTCAAAATAGTTTCTTGTAGCCGCTCCTCACGGTTAAAGCAGGCTCTGTAGGGCATAGCTCTAATGCATACTAGTACTTTAAATGGGAGGTGCAGTCACAAGCAAGACCAAGTACAATTACACCAAGCAAGGACTTTATATAACGTTATACTAGTATACTCATATAACGTCCTTGCACCAAGGTACCAAAGAGAGAGGATCAGAAAGCTGCTAAGGAGGCTAATAAGACTCCAATCAACAAGTGTGATTTTCTTTGAGCTTGTGATGTAACGCTAATACCAAGGAATATGTTGTAAGGCCACAGCAAGTAAATTTTATATGGATGACATCCTCTGCCGACTGCAAAAATAGTGCGATAGGGCGAAAAAAAAACAAGATTGTGAAAAAAAAACAAGATGGCTACATTTTTAAAATTAGGCACCATAAAGTTGTGATGACTGTTGTAAAAAGAATTAAAGGGACAAAACATGGTATCAGAGCCAACAAGGCATTCGTTTCTGTATTTAAGACATGTAACATATTACTGGTGTGGTAAAAGTGACACTAGTGTGGTAGACTGGCATCACCAACAAATTAAAGTTGGTAACCATACTCATAGCTTCCATATTGGACTCACGTTTACGACTATCCAATAAGTTTCATTTCTACAACTACAGTCCTGGGTACTTCGCAAGTATCACTTCTACAAGTAAAGTTATTAGGCTACAAACAATATATTTGCTCATTTTGGTACTTAATCGTCATGTTGACCATCCCTGCAGAAGAAAAAATTTTTTTTCTGAAATAAGGCGAAAATTAATGCGTACTGATGTCATCCAGAAAATTTACTTGCTGTGGCCTAACTTGCATTACTGGTCACAAAGGCTGCATAACAGGGACATCTGACGTTTTCCCCATGAACTGCAGCCTGCGTTCAGGAAGTCTTTGGAAAGTCATCGGAAACGAAGTGGATTGTGGGTTACTTCCGCCATCTTGGTCTGTATATTGATGTGGACCGAGGAAAACTGCGGGCAGGATTTCCACTTTTTTCTACCACAACATAGGGCCGGTAAGTCTGAAACAAAGGCTGTTTGTTGTCTGGTTCGTCATGTCTACTATCAGCTATGTCTCTTTGCTGGTTCTGACTTTATTATGCGTAGTACCGAACATTTCTATCGCCGAAGTTTCGCTTGTTTGTACACAAAGTTCGATCATGGACCGCAGGGGAAAGCAACTTTACCAGCCGGGCGTCTGGCAAGCACAAATTATGTCTGGACAAAAATCTCGAAAACTCCACAAGCTTCATTTACTTTTGACAACCCTTGTGTGTTTCATACTATCCAGATACTGCCATTGAAAACATGGCGACGGAGAAATGGCTCAAATTATTCTTGTAGTCCGATCATTTCGGTGAGATATGTCTGACCATTCAAACATTATGTTTTGATTACACCTTATCAATCGAAGTAACTTCCTCATTTGTAACGTTAACTGTAGACCACGAACATATTTCCTGCTTCAGCAAGTGCTCTTCATCAGTGTAGCGTAGACTTGGCTAGCCTTTCTTTTGATATCGTTGAAACCAATTCCTTTATATCACGCACTTGTCAGTACATTTCCTTTGTACTCGCACACCCTCATCAAAATGGATGTGATGCGATGTTAATTTTTGGAGTTAGCATTTTATAGATCGGCCCCCAGGGTCGCCTGGATCTTATTATGTGCCTTCATTTCACATTTGATGTATGTCTAAATGATGATTACAACGGATAACCATTACGCATTAGCTGAAGGATGAGTTTACCCACCTTGCCTTTCTGTTTGTCATTTTGTTTCACGTCACATAATTTTATTGAATTCAAACTTCAGAGACAGGAAATATGAAGTAAATTGGTCAGATTAAATGTCAGATTATTAGTGCAGATTTAGGGCTCTCCTGACGGACATGTTCAGGGTAGTTCCGATTAGAAGATTCACTTCCTATTAAAGGATGAGTTGTCATATTGATTTATTGATTTGATGTACAATTATTGATTAACCCATCTCTTGGCTATCTTGTTCAGTTCCGGACTACAGCTTTTGATTGCTGCTATTTATTTCATTACTTGTTCCACACGACCAGCCATGTGACGTCAGCCGTGTCCATGGGTTTGTAATGAAACCTGACACTTTTCCTGGAATACCTGCATTGAGAAACACTTCCTGTAATTAACAGGTGATTGGAATTGCTCAGGAACAATAGGCTGATAACTGGTACTAGCATGGAATCTGGTCTTGTTAGTTGTAAAGCCAGACTGGGTGTAGGTAGACCATGGACAGTGTTGTCCATAGTCTGAGGTATCATCAATATATTGCACAATTACAATATTTATTGACTATGAGTATGAGCATGGATTGTGATCATAGCACAACAAGTCTATCTGTAAACAGCAACAACAACGAAAAACACAAAAAAATGATCACAATGAAGATTGAAGGTAATAACAAAGACAAGACAAGACAATGAGTTGGCTTTGTCAAACTTACTGCTGTTAGCCTGTCACCTGTTCAGGTGATTATGTGAGAGGTAAGAAGGTACATACCTGAACAGCTCAGGGGGCGTGACATGACATTCAGGTATGCTGGTTTGAGGCGGGGTCATTAGGGCTGGGTATCGGTACAGCGTACCGGTACAAAACCGGTTTTTCTTATTGGACCGGTCCAGAAAAACCGGACCTGAAAAAATTAGGTGGACCGGATGTTGGACCGATTAGAAAATTAACAGATCATTTTATCAGGCATTCACACGTTTTGGAGCTTGCAGGCGGAAGAAAATAACAAGAGTGAAGTAGAGTAGAGTTTATAGTAATTTCTACCAAGTTTTACAGCCAATTGCACAGGTGCAGTTAGCGTTGTAGGATTTTAAAACGCCAGCGTAAGTCTAATACTCCACCAAACAGATTTCTTTGTAGTGAAATGGACCATTGGTATGAGTCATACTGCATCAGGTCCAGGTTCAGGTCCGGACCTGGACCTGATCCTTTGGACCTGAACCGGACCTGGACCTGAATTTTCTGTACCGGTACCCAGCCCTAGGGGTCATCTTAGTACGGGTCAGGTGACTCGGGAATCTGTAAACTTCAGGTTTTGTTTTCTGTTTTTTTTGTACTATGGACAAGTATCAATTTCCAAGTTGCTGATATTTGTTTATCTTAAAAGTTTTAGTATGCAAGTACGTACTTGAATGCTTACAAGACTCTTAAGTAGTAACTTTTATACAAGTATAAGTACAATGGAAACAAGAACAACAAGTTGGGTTGGGCAGACCTATTGACATTGTTAAGCACTTAAGGTCTTCTTTATCTCAGTTCTTGTAATGTTAAGAAGTGGGGAGGTATAAGAATTTAAACGACAGTGCAGTATGGTCTCCTCTTAAGTTTTTCTCTCAATCCTAAACTGGAACAAGTGCTATATATTTCCAAATTGATTACCAACATAAATGTGCATGAATTAAGTGTATATACATATATATCCAGTAGGATACTGGATACCAAGCAATACTACATGATACCTGATCACTTTGATCATCATTACAATCATAACAGCACACATGTCCAATATACACACCAGGGAACCCTCCTGGCACTGCTGGACACCTGATCCTACCTCATACATGTAAACATATTATTATCATTCATATTGCTTTATGATGCTGTAATTAGTAAACAAAATGGGCACCCAAAAGAGCACTGTTACAATAAGCTTGTACATGTAGTTCCGACTTACATGATAAGTATTTATTTATGTCATGTTGTACAATGTTGTGTTAGGGCAGTTGCATGAAAGTCAAAATGGTATTACAGGATGTCATTTTTCAAATAACATTGATTGAAGCTTATCTAGCAGTAGCCTCCAAGCAGACGTGAAGTTTTGGCTGTTCTTTGTCTTTTGACCATGTAATATCTGTACATATCTGTCTCTCCATGATCAGCGGTCTCTTTTCACATTTTCCACTGATGTGAATGGTCAGTTGGAACAGGAATGAGGTCAAGTTGGGAGACCGTTCCGTGCTCCACAGGGGGTACTTCCTACTGAGTACCCTCTACCCCTGCCTGTGACACCTGATATGGCAGAGGTAGCCAGTAGTCCACATAAATCATAACCACAGATCCACAGGGCATACCAGGAGGTCCTGGCAGGAATTCTCAAGCAGATGTTATGTTTTGGTTGTGTTGGGCATCGTATCACACAAATATATGGTCTTCTAGTCGGTACGTTTTTCACTGTATCACTATCAGTGATCATGAGACAAAGAAAGTACATTGTATCTTTTATGTCATGGATACAGTTTGTGTATTTGCGATGTACCAGTGCACACTTGCACATGACATGTTTGGTATACACAAGAAGTTGCATAGCTCAGCTACTTGTGATGGTAATGCAGTCTTGGGAAACACATTGTTGAGCAGCAGTCATGTGAGTAGCAGATGATTATTAAGAATAATGAGATGTTTGGTAGTCCTTCAAGTTTCGGTGGTGAAGTTTTAGCGAACTTCATATTACCAATCCCAGTAGACCCAAGGAATGAAGGATTGCTGGACTGTAGCTAATCCTGATGTCATGGATCGTACCCAGCCTGAAGCCAGTAACCACATAACCCACATCTCCTGCACAGGTTTTACTACAGTCTATTTTAGTCTGTTGGTATAGCAGTGGGGCTGGTGAAATGGACCTTGTCCTGGCCACCCAGGGTAGGACCTTTTAGTTTGACCATTCTCAGTAGTCTTCCTGTGTTTCAGGTATTGGTGGAAGTAATAATTTTTTGGGGGGATATGATATCATGATATGCAAATGTTGGACATGTGCATTTGAACATCAACTGCTATATAAGAACATCAGAATTACATGTTTGACAAACTTAATCACACACCATCCAACTACTGTCTAGATGACCCTAGATAGTTTTTGTAACTACCTAAATCATGTGCGTTATTCTACATGTATGTGTTATACTGGTAGCCACTGAAGTTAGATTCCCCAACCTTTGACTGTATCAGAAGTTTATGAGCTTGCATTCCATCTGTTTTCCAGATAACAGAAATGTTCAGCCCTCTTGATTAGACATTGCTGTGAAAGTGATGTTTTGATGGTGTCGATATGCTCACATGGATATATGGTCTTGTTTGATAGTGCTTGTCCCATCCTAAGGACTAATTAAATTTATATTTGACTTTCTTGAATAGTAGTGATTGCAAACAAGTGGCCAGAGAAAATTAGGCGACAATACTGGTCCTGAAAAAACATAGTGTGCCCCAATGAAAACATGGGGAAACCAGACCCTGGGCTTTCACACCATACTGCAATATAAACATGACCTTCCCATGTCCTGGTAACATGCTGAGATGGACAAAAACTGGATGTATGTATGATGATTTTGCTTCTTTTATTACTTAAAAGTATAGCATTGAAAGTGGCATCTGTTTACTGGTCCAGCTGACAATTCAGAGGTTCAAAATCAAACAGTTGTGTTATAGGTCTTTGGATTATTCATTCATTTATTGTGTGTTTTTCTCAGCTGCAAGTTCGCATCAAGAACTTCTAAGTATTTGCCTGGACTAAATTGCATCCAAATGTCAAAATAATGTTCCAAGCTTGTGCTGGCATTAGTGAACATGTAATCTGTCTGGAGACTATTAGAATATTGTGTGTTAATTTCGAAAGTTGTGTTGTTGATCTGAGATCCCACTTGCAATATACATTTTAGCCAAGGACTTGTACCATGAAGTTGTCTGGTGTGTTTACAGATGTTAACATTCTCAAGATGGTTGGTCCAGCCTGAAGTAACCCCTTGCCCCCAGTTATTTTTGTAGGTTCCCTGTTTGCCCCACAACTGGCTATCCGATTCTATGTGTAGGTCTTTCCCATTTGAAGTAGGAGATGGCAAGAGTAGAATTTTTTGTCAGAAGCACGAGATTGACTGTCAGGAAGATTGAGTAATAACAGACAGGTACATAGTTGGTTAGAACTATGAAGAAATGTTTAGAAGGTATGTACAGGACATGAATGATCAAAGGGCAAAGAATATTTAACCCTTACCTCCCTGCGTTCAAAATGGTTTGTCCTGTGATTGCCCTCCACTTGATTAGCTGTAGTTGGGACTGAAGCCAGGTCACCCCTTTAAGGAAATGGGACAATCCTTTTGGGACTTGGAGTCCAATTTGTCTTTATGGTCAGGCTTCAAGGAGGATTTTTTCATGAAAGTTGATACGACTTTGTTGAGAACAGGGGGTGTTGGCAAAGATGTTGATGAAGGAAAACAAATTGCAGGCCTGGACATGGAGGTGGGATTATGGACCATGTCAAAGTAGGTTGACTAAACATGAAGTGGGTTGATACTGTATCGCTGTAAATAATTAGAATTCTGGAATTTTGTTCAGTTAGTAAAGTATGGAAATGTCTGTTCGGTATGTTGATTTATTAATATACATGTAACGATGCACGTAGGAGTCTGGACCAAAGTCTCAGATGTATTATGACATTATATATACATAATCGCTTTTGTTCTGCAGTGTTCTGTACAAAATGTTCTGTACAAAATGTTCTGAATCTAATACTGCACAAGTCAATCTGGCCAAAACTACAGTATTTCAGTTCATTTTACTATTCTTGGTTATGTATGAGAACTGCATGTAAATGTAATGAATTGAATCGTGAAATAGAAAGGCAACATTGTTGCAAAAATGCAGAATTGCTTTCTCCGAAGCCTTTTGTCAAACTACTCGTATGCGATACTATACATGTACCTTTACTTTAGGATTGCCCTTTAGTATTGTGTAAAAAAGATGAGTAAAATAAATTCCTCATATTTGCTGAACAGCTAATATCTAGCCTAAGCTCTAATTGGCTACTGACAGAAGGAGAAAGAAAAAAAACACACCAGAAAAACACACCAGAAAAAATGATATGTATTTTTTTTATTCCATGGCCATGAATTATGTTGCATCACAATGATTACACTATTATTTCTTTGCGTCATATCAGAATAAATCCTCATTTTGCTGGAGTGCTCTTATGTTGATCATTAACTAATTGTATCAGTTTCTGATAAGGGACCAGGTACTGTGGTGGCCCTCTTACTCTACATTTGATACTGATGAATGAAAAATTGTTGTCTAAGACTAGAGATGCAAAATCAGTGTTATATGCTCTCTCCTCAGGTCCCCTGTTGAACCCAATGGCAGCTGACTGAAGCACATGCAGTACAGTTCACAGACAGTAGCCATGGCGAGCGAGAGACTTACACTGCGAGTCTT
Organism: Branchiostoma floridae x Branchiostoma belcheri; assembly: GCA_019207045.1. Taxonomy (NCBI): domain Eukaryota; kingdom Metazoa; phylum Chordata; class Leptocardii; order Amphioxiformes; family Branchiostomatidae; genus Branchiostoma; species Branchiostoma floridae x Branchiostoma belcheri. The sequence goes on along the minus strand of CM033025.1, from coordinate 9,929,759 downwards.
CCTCCCCAACGGAACCTTCAACTCTGTCAAGTACAACGATGGCACAGATGTGAAGGTATAGAAATGCGATTCAGTTGTAAAGATGGTATAGGATTATGAGGGATTGGTTGCTAGTTACTGCAGTTTAAAAAAAATAAGCCTTCAAATTCTAGGAAGCATTTCTTCCTGTCTTGACAGTTCCAAGTTTATTAGCTGTTTCTTAGCACCAGTTCTGTTGTGTTGGTTACCAGTCTTACATCAAGCCAACGGTAGATTAGCAAATGCACATACACTCGATACAGGCCTCAAACTCAAAGAATATGGCAGTAACAAGAGCACACATTCTCAATGCTGTCACAAGTTGTGCTAATAGCATAGCACGGACTGGAAACTGGTTAGACAGGTCACTGGGTGTTGTCACAAGTAAACAATTTAATGCTAAGAAAAGTAACGATCAGCAACCTTGAATGCTGACAGTTGAATATGTTTCTAATAGCATAGTCAGCCTATTTTGATTTCCCGTAGTTCGTAGGAAAGCTGTCTTATTCAGGTAATTTGTAGCAAGGTGACCAAATTTATCATGATAAATTGCTTTCCTTGATTTTAGGGTCATAATAAGTAAGTAGGTTATTCTTCTGAATTCAGTATGAAGCATTGTAGCCACCCCCACCCCCATGCGGACCCCGGTATACATGTTATCGTATTCTGTATCATATGATAAACCAGCAAAACAAAAATGCACACTTCAATAATGATATCATCTTTCTTCGTGTCCTCCAGAACATAATCCATGTGGTGGTTGGTCGGCTGGCGGCCGGTACGCGAGAGTACGAGGCCTGCTACGCCATGAGAATCAACCACACCCAGTCGGAGGAGACCTACTGGTTGAACCCTGACATGGCCATCAGTGAGGTCAGCGACCTCTACTGGAACATTCACCCAGCAACGGAATGGAGGTAAGGAATTGTAAATCTTTTTATTAAGTCATTTAGTTATTCGTTAGGCTGGCAATTACAGGCAGCCAAGGTCGCCCAACTAGCCGAGGCTATTAAGAAAGGGTTTACCTTGGGAGAGAAATACAAAAAAAATTAAATAACATATCAGGTGCAATACGTACAAATTTGCACAAAGTATAATGCATAATATTATTGACTGTTGAGCTAAACATTTCGTGTATAGTAAATCTTATTATACAGTTCTTAAATGAACTCGCTATGATGTAAGTATTTCACAAAGAAAAGTCACTAACTGTGCGAGTATTTAAACAATGCAGCAGTTCTGTTGTCATCAGACATCTGGTTCATTAGGCACAGCTCAGAGCTGAACTCATGTTTTTTGGAGACCCAAGACCACACGGATGTTCTTGGATTATGAAAGATAATGCTGACCTAGAAGATCAACATGAAAACAGATGATGAGGAGAAGTACATACTTTGGTACACCTAGCTTCAGGAAGACAGATTTCTGAGAACCAAGGAAATGGTTGGGGTACACCAAAAAAGAAATGATCAAGCTATCATGAATTACCTGGCTGGATGCCTGAAGGCCTGGCAAATCTCTATCTCATTGCAGCCATGTGGTGATTAACATTAGTCACCTTGGTGGGAGACCCCATCTTGTAATAACCAAAGAAAGAGTATGTCACTCCGTAAAGGTTGGTACAACCCCAATGGTGTGTAAGCACGTCGACAGCCTACCAACCCATTACATTATTCTGAAACACCAACCAATGATTTTTTATTTCATTTTTTTTTTAGTTTACACACTATTAGACAATATTGATATCACAAGCTCAAAGAATTCAGGCTTGCCATCATGAATGGCTCTGCAATAGATCTACTAACTGTAAATGTTTGTTCTAGAAAGACCAGATGTTCTTGATATGACCTATGGGTACCCATTGTGCATGCAAATGGGAATAACATTCCACAACAGCTTTCAGTTCCTGTAATTTCAAGAACTATCAAAGTGTGACTTCCTGTAGCAGTTCAGGCTGATATTAAGCAGGAAGTTCTGCAATCTGGAAACATCTGGGAGACTCCGAGTGTTTGAAGTTGACAAATGTGATTGCCGTCTTTTTATCCTGGAGTATTATTTAACAACCATGTTGCAGATATGGCAATATGAAACAGAAATATGCCAATCTGCAGATGTATATTTCATCATGTATCCTGCAGTTGAGGCTAATATATTCATAGGCATAAACATACTTAAAAAATATTAGCAACTTAAATCGTAAAAAAAAACCATACCCTGTTATCAAGTCAAACATATTCAAACAATATCCAAGTTGCATATTAAGTAAAGTACTAATTGATTTTGGTTGTCATTGTCATTTTACCTTTTTTGACTTACCGGTATTTATTTGAGAGGACCAAGAAAAATCTTACGCTTGTTTCCTGTAGATTTGAACTGCGGATTCGGTTCATCCCCAGAAGTTACAGGGATCTGCTGGAGAGAGACAGAGTCACTTTCTTCTTCCTGTATGATCAGGTAAGGACCAAGGGAGTATTGCGATGCTACAGGCCAACTGTTGCAAAGAATAGACTGAATAATGGGGTGGTAAATTACAATGTGGACCTAGTCTAACCATGGCGGTTAGCAAGTGAAAAATGTGTTTTGAAAGATGAAATTTATTTCTTTGTTTGCAACTATTTCACAATATTATGTGGCAACTTGTCCCTATACTGTAGTCATATGTCTTGAATATCTTGTAGAGGAATGTGTCCTCATGTAGAAGTTTGGTGTCATGATCACATGTAGACATGAAGAATGTCATATCACGCAACTGGAGAGCTTAAACCATATCAGATAAAGTTAATCTTTGTCAGCTTTTCCATAAGAATGCAAAATTTTTCTTAAAAGAATGCCATATCCACATACTTGAGGATTCACATTCTTGTCATATCTTCCAGTCTGGCTGCTAAGCCCCCACCTGTCCAGCTGATAATGCCCCATTAGAGCCTAACTCTGCCCATCTAGAACCAATGTGATCCTATTTGTGACCCCTGCTGTCACTCAGATAACCAATCGTGACTGTCTGGCCTTAATATGTCCCCACCAATTTCAGTCAAGTCCAGGCAACTGTGTTCACCAGCCAGTGGGGCCAAAACACAAGAAGGGCATTATCTGATGACTATATACACAAATCACAGTCTAGCTATTATTACCCAACTCCTTGAAGTGTCTATAATCAAGTAATGTGCATGCATTGAAAGAATAGTGTGATATTGTTGTTTACATGTAACATGGTGCCCTTGCTTTGGTAAGATCTTATCCGATGTGGTTAAAAAGGTCACATCAGATCAGGGCTCTAGCCAGCTCGAAAATTTTATCCGTCAGCCGATTCCCATTGTTGCGAAAACCGCGAAAATTAACTAATTTCGACTGAGAACTGATACCTTGAAAAACAGTTTTTTTAATGAGATTATCGTATGCAAAAGAGCGCCGACACACATCGTCAACAATCATAACAATAGCAAAACAAACAGTGTATAGCTTTCTGACCGTGGACGGCGTCCCCAAGCCGCCTGTAGCTTCCACCATGGATTTTGGTCTGTCAAGGTTGACGGATTGGTTTTAAAATTTTTCCGTCAAGTGCAGCAAATTTCCGTCAATTGACGGAAAAATGGATGCTGGCTAGAGCCCTGCATCAGATATGGGATTTTCAGATATTTTTGTGTGTTACTAAGTGAAATGTACATCTGTGACACATTAGTAATACAGATATAAAACTATAACATTACAGAGCTTTAAAAAAACTTTTGATATTCCAATAGATTTTCTGTTCATATATCTTGTATTGTAAATATTATTGTTACAAGAAAAGTAAAGGGACTACCATTAGGTCTTTAGCTACATGTATAGAAATGCAAAATTGAATGCAAAACGAGTGATTGCGATGATATCACGGTGATGCAATGGTAGGCAAATAGCAGGTGTTTTGCAAAATATTGATTTGCATATTAAACTGCAATTTGATCTGCTAATTCAAATATCAATTTTTAATCCAATCTACTGACGTTTTGGGAGGCACCAGCCGTCAACTACCCCAGATATAAAGAACAACAGGGATCGCTCGTATGATCATAGCATAGTAAATACAAAATTTTTGAATATATCAGTGAACACTATGGGTTTAACACTTACACTACAGAATCATTTTTTATATAAAATAGTTAGTGGCATACTCATGGCAAGGTTTAAACTTTCACTCTTGTTGCTCCCAAGGTACGCACAGACTACATGAATGAGCTGGCCGACACCATTGACCAAGATGAGGCCATCAGACTGGGCTGCCTCGAAATCAGGTCAGACGAGGATCCTCTATCAAACAATCTCCCCCCCCCCCAACACGTTACGTTATTGTTATCATAATTGGGTAAGCTGACTATAGATAAATAAGGTGTGGAGAAGTACTCCTTGTTTCAGTTCCAAGCACTGTCAGTCGGAGGTCTTTAGGGGCCTCCTTGGCTTTTCAGTTGACTCATTTTAACTGTGGACACCTTGCATGTATTTCACCAGTTTCACCTTGAATGCGATGATTTGGGAAATATGAAAATGATATCCTTCCACACCAGAAAGCTTTCACTCTGTGTTTGATTCTTCCTGTCTTACCTGTTGTCTTGTTTGTGTATATTACAGGAGACTGTTCAAGGATATGCCAGAGAGAGCACTGGACAAGAAGGCAAATTTTGAATACCTAGAGTAAGTCTTCATGCAGCTTTCCTACTGATCAGTCCAGTAATGTATTTGTTTTTGGTGTTTGTTTTTTCTGGTGACATACTGTTCATATGGGCAGATAAACTTAGATACTAGCATACTTGCATATATATGTATGTGACAGATCTGTGACAGATAATTCTTAGGTATAAGAGCTGCAATACCATTGTCTGTCAATGGGGGGCATTTCAATATCATGACATGGTAACCAAAAAGCAAACCTTATGCATTTGGCAAGATAAGTCAGCAGTTACTAGTGCCTAAGTCTCAACATCTAGCAGATTATCATTTTTGCAATGAATCGGTACAATCATTGTGTTGCCCTGTTTTGTAGGAAGGAGCTGGGACTGAAAAGATTCTTCCCCAAGTCAGTCCTGGAGACAGTCAAACCCAAGAACATGAGGAAGCTGATTCACCAGAACTTCAAAGACTACGAGTCCATGACGGAGGAGGAGTGTGTCTTCAAATTCTTTGAGCTCATCTTCAGATTCCACAGATACGACCAGGAGAAGTTCAAGTGTGCACTGGGGGTGAGTCTCATGATTTTTATAGGACAGTCAAGCTGCTATAATTCACTTTGTCTTCACTGTACCAAACTTTCACGGTCTGAGAAAATTTAACTTGTTCTCGGAACTAAATGTTCACTGTCATGACAAGTGCGCATTAAAAAAGGCTGTGATTTATTTGTTATCAGTAATGATAAGTTCACGTTATAGTTGTCACAGTGAAAACCGTGAACATAACAGTACATTGAAAAAATCAGGAATTACAGTATTTTACTGGAAATGTCTACTAGGGCTGTGTCCAGGTCCTGGACACATACCTCCGTCCCAATTGTGGACGGAAATTTGCTTTTTGGGAGGGACAAAAACTTGACTCTGAAGTTCATGACATGAAATTGATGAAAATATATTTTGTTAGGCAAGAAATGACAGATTTAACAACGAAAATCAGCAACTTTGGCTCCAAAACAATGAGGGACAGGAAAAAAAATCAAAGTTGGAGACAGCCCTGGTGTAAAATGTTTCTTGTTGGATTAGAGATGTTCTACTTACTATTTGCTTGTTGTGAGGAAGTATGTTCCGACCAATACATAGAATATTTTTTAGTTTAGAAAATGCTGCAAGCTGAAGAAATACTAGGGATACAATCGGACATCAAATTAAAAAGAAGCAATATGCTGTTTTGAAGTGTTGCTACAGTGTGTATACTTGCTGTGTTATTAAATAGATATTGGTCTTTCCCCTCCCCTGGTGTGCCAATGTTCACAGTATGACTTTCACCATTACAGAAAGGATGGAGTGTTTCTGTGGAGTTAGTGATTGGACCAGACGTCTGCATCAGCTACACGACAGACAAGGGAGCAGCTGTGAGTACTCAATTCTAGTTCAGTCTCTCCAGAAAACAAAAAGCTGTATATTCACCTCCCTCTCAGTTATGTTTAGGTAGATTACTCCCTTTGTGACAAGACTGTTCATCATATGAAACCTAAGTTCTCCAAGTCTCTGATATACAATGTGTATTTCGTCATTATAGTAGCTTAAACCTGGGTCTACATTGATAAGCAGAAGGTGCAGTAAAGCTACTGCAATTGAACCTTCCTAGTTGACAACAAGGCAATGTAAGTCTTGAAATGTTTGCGGTGGTTTTAGTTTTGCGGATTTACAGTAGCCTCTCTACCACAAATTTGTGACACACTGTAAATATGCCTTGCCCGCTCATTACTTCTGTACTACAGAATTGTGTACACTGTGGATTTAAGCATAAAAAAGTCAGTTCCCCATCCACAAAAAACAGGTCCCTGCAGAAATAAAGGACTTTATAGTAATGCCTACAGTCATGACATGTCCTCTAAAATAAGTGATTTGTACATTGTTTGTTGCCCTGATATTGTAGCCCAACCAGCTGGCAGATTTTGCCCAGGTCCACTCCATCAAGACCAGCCTGGTGGAGCCTGAGAAGAAGGGATCCCTGCAGCTGGAGATATTTGGTGCCAGCGAGGTCAGTACACTGTACAGTCAAGTACCATCTCCTCTGGTTTTTGGTAGCATGTTTTCAGATACAAAATGTGTGTCAATCACTCACTCACTCACTCACGGCCCGTAACCACAGTGGTCGTAGGGGCACCACGACATCCATCAGCAGTGATATACAGTGTGTACATTTAGGTACTGTAATTCCTGTTTTATTAACGGTAACTTTATGTTCACGGTTTTCACGGTGACGTCTGTGCCGCGAAGTTATCATTGCCGTTAAAAAATCATTCGTCTTTCGCCCCCCTCCCCCTTCTCCGCTACCATCCAAGTACTTAGAACTAGTACTTACTAGTACGTTACGAATGTCTTATCCATTCACACAACACACTTTCAACACGCAACGATCGCCACAATAACAACTCAAACACAAATTCTCCTCAAGAAATAAAACATTTATTCTACAAGCACAAAATTGTGTCATTTCTTTTACTTATGTTCATGTTTACGTTACGATAACATAAACCGCTATTTTGTTTACATCGCCGCTAGCAGGCAGCATGTGTACATTTACAAACTAAAAAACTACTACAGTGCTATTCAAGCAAGGAATTACTACAGGATCATCACTGAAAGTACTAGTACTAGTACAAAAAATGACTCGTATATTTGTACAACTACAGCTAGCGATACATAAAAAAAATGTTACAAAATGGCGGTACCCAAGCCAAGCGTTAGACAAAGGAATTTTCAACAAAGTCGCGGAATTTCAGGTGATGAGTACAAATAAACCAGCGAATTTACTGAAATACCAGTATGTTGTAAAAATAAAAGTTGATTCAACACATATACGATACAGGGAGTCATTATTGTATAGAAATGTGCCACCGGCGATCGGAGGAAAAAGAAACATATCGGCTTTGTTTACTAACAAAACTTACGTACACGCCGTGACATGGCTGCGATAACAATCTACTTAGTACATTATCATAGTTTAACTAGATTTCTACAAGTTAAAAACAGAACAAAAAATAAAACTGAGTAGTACCGGTCTTTACAAATACAAGTAATGGCTATGGAATTACAGCAACTAAGATTCACAACAATAATAGCGGGGAAATTTTTACGACTAGAAACGTGGCAAACAAAACTCCGCTTACATGCCGAAAAAAAGACGTTCGTTTCATAATTCTGAGTTGGAACTACTGTAAATATCGGAGAGATAAACTCTTCACCTTCTTGTGTACAATTTGTGTCCACAAATTACGCTGAAAGTTTAAAACTTAGCGCCGTCTTTCACGCCGAAAATATTTCAAAATGGCGCCCGCGTCGCTTGTGTTTGGCGTGGGTATCCCGTCAGCCTATGCGGCAAATGTGATTGCGACATATCAGGGGTCATTGGCCCTGTTGCGTTCCGTGCGCTGTCATCAAATCACGGCCGAAACAGGCCGACTTTCTTTTGGTGAACCGCCGCCACCGCGAACATAGAGTGCCGTTAACACTTAATTTTTTCTCACACCGCGAAATTTTGCTACCGTGAACATAAAGTGAATTACAGTATATGGTTTAGCAGCTTAAGTCGAGAAGCTATTGAAGGCAGCTTTCCTAGGTACTGGAGCAGAACCAGTTTTGATGTCTTGTGTTCTGGACGAGTCATGATTTTTGGGTTGAACATAGCTCTTGTGCCCGGAAAGAACTAGCTGGAAAGAAGTAGTTGTGTCCATGTACATGTACTTGCAATTCTGCTGCAGTTCACATTAGACCCAATAGGTGACACTCCTGTATCAAACTATTTGGTGGACAAAGTGGTATGCACGACCGAGTTATCTGGAGGGACTTCATAACGTCACCTTATGGATCAACTGAACTGAACTGAGAGTGGCATTTATAGCTAGATCATATTTCATACCTGATACAAAAATCATCAGCTTACAGGTGTGTCAATGCAATAATCAATCATCAATTTTTATATGATTTTTACAGACCCTGACGATTACGACACCATCCCTGGCCATAGCAGAGGACATGGCTAACCTGGTAGACGGGTACTGCAAGCTGACCCACAACAGCACAACCTCCCTCATCACACGACCAAACGGTCAGCACTTCCAAACGGGTTTTACCAAGTTTACTTTTTAAAGATCTTACATGGTCCACCCTTTTCTTTTTCATTCTATTGACTCAAGAGGTAACAGCTTTCAACTCAGTTGTACTTGGCAATCACTAATGTCTTGTTAAAGCATTGCCTTCTGAAGCATTGAACTTCAATGGTTTTTCTTTGATGGAAAGGAACTTAAATGCCACATTAACAATGTAAGCAGCTTCCACTGTGGTATATGTTCTTACTTTGTAGAGTCTACTGTAAACAACATGCAGGGTACAGGAAACAATGTACAATCTATATGAGTAATCACCGGCACCCTACTTTGTAAACTTTTGTCTATAAAGTAACATATGTGATGCCTATGCTTTGTAACATGCTTGCATACAAATGTTACATGCAATACTTGCAAACTGTCATAAGCATACACTGTTTCTGCCATACATACGTGTAGGTACATTTTTCTTTTCTATCACTGTCATAAACATCTCACCTTTTCCTTGTCATTTGTACTGTTTGTATTGTCTTGTTGTTACACTGACTGTGTGTCTCTTTTCTCTCTCTGTCTGTTTGCCTATATTCCCTCCCTGTAGCCTTCCATATATTCCAAGCCGGTAAGCGGAGATTGTCTGCTTCCCGGCAATCCTTAACCAAGTACCTCCAGAAACAGTGGCAGAAATTTCTAGGTTTTTCACATCTCTCTTTTTCTTTCAAATATTCACCGAGTAAAAATTTACAAGTCATTTTTTGAGTACAGGGGTCAAGATTTCATTCCACCTTTCCTGTAAGTTTCTTCATGTTGCTTTCTTTGTTGTACAGTATCTTCTACCTTACTCTTCAGCTTCTGACACCAAGTCTGTTTTATATCATCTGCTTTCTGGGCATATGGCTAATGCTCTTACTACTCATCCATATGTAGCTAGCTGTTACCTTAATGCATTTTGCCTTTGAATGCAATGAAGACATCTACACTTGTAGATGTTACTGCAACTATCCATACATAGTAATGAAAAGATGACAACTACAATCTTGCCAACTTAGTGCCTTCAGGGTAAACGGTAATAAGCCAGGTCTTAGAAAAAATTATGGACTAAAGTTGTATGTACATGTACATTATGCATGTACCTAACTTAGGCTACAGCCTTTTCTTAACCCTCTGAGTACTGACTTACACCTTAAAGAGTCTGGTGAGTGCCCTGGTCCATGGAAGGTTAATTAATTTCCAACCCAGTTTATCTTCATTATCCGAGGATAACTTCTGCTCCTCTTCCCTTCCTGTACTGATCCTTCTACGGTGCAAAATGTATTATTTTGCTCTCATTTTAATACTCACAAATCTAATCGGATAGCATCTTTGGTCTTTGATGCTCTAGCATCTTGAGTTGGCTGATACGGATGTATCCTGTGGTTTCTTACAGATAGCAGAAGAGCTCTTCCTGTTCCTCCAGGAATGAAGTAAGTACAGCTTACCCCTCTTTTCTTGATGGATTCTTCCAACAGCGAGCTCCACACTGGCTCTTTTTGGTTGATACCACTCGTCAATAGGGGCGGTAGTGTAATTGGAATGGAAACTAACGTCTCCTGAGATTGTGTAGATAAGCAGGCTTTGGTGAAATGTCAGGATTTTCTCAGCATGATGCATGAGTATAACCCCTTCCTGAGCAGTGACACCTCAGGTGACGTGCTTCAGTCTCATCATGTTTCACCTGAGGTGTCAGCAGCTATATCTAAGTATGCTCTTTTATTGAGGATCGAAGATACGACTGTGACAAAATACTGTAACTATATGACATTGTCTTTGGTATGGTAGTGGTATCTTCTGGAAGTAAACTGATCAGCAATAATGTTGTAGTTTCAAATGTTTGTTTTACTGAACAGAAGGTTATTTGTACATGTAGATATTCTGTATAGTAGTCTTACAGTTTGGATCTGCCATTCAGTCAATGTTTTACATAAGGTACCTATTAATATTTCTGTTTAGTGCTAGTTATTATGTGGAGAGGAGTTAACAGATTGTACAATTTGTTTGACTGTCTGTATTTACTGGTGATGTGTTGTATCATCCCCAGCAGTGCTCCCAATGGCAGGGAGAGCAGGAAAAGTGACGCTTCCAGCAAGAAAGGTTCCCTGGTCTCAGGTGAGATATGTGCTACACGCTTCAAGAGCTTACAGTACCATTAATATTGAGACTTTACTGGTGGTTTTATTTTTGCAGTTTTTACCTTGAACTCTCCACTGCAAATTCATGACACTGAAAGTCCCCCTTGTTTGGCTACTGTGGTACAGAATTGTTTCAATAGCCAATTTTAACACCATGAAAACCTTCTATTCCCTCACATCACAAAATATAGATTTTCATCCTTTTTGGCAACTTGAAGTGAAATGATGAAGATTACAAAATGTAGTTGGCCTTTTCAAATTAATGTTTTTTCCCAATCTAAAGTTACCAGTGACTATCATATAGATTGTCAGATAAACAACAACATAGTTAATGTTACATCCAAAATGATTTGTTATCACTATGCACAGAGATAAAGGATAGTTGTTGCAAGACTTGTTCTCAAATGTAATGTTTGTGTATGCAGTATGCATTTGATCCCTGTTCTAAACCCCTTTCCTCTACTCTCTCAAACTTACTTCCATGCTTACTGGAATAGGTACATACTGTAAGTAAAACACCCCTGTCAGTATCTGTGTATTCTGCTTCTTCATATCATGTATCTGTCTCTATTGTAAGACTATTGTATGTCCCCTTGCTATCATCCACATACATGCAGAGTAAAAGATTAGTTTAATAGTGTTCCATTGGAAATATTATGTTGAATAATTGGCAACTTATATCAGATGAAAATATTGTGTATAAACTATAATTTAAAAAATACAGTATCATTTTTAGATGAGTGAATTATCTTCTACGTATCGGTAGGTACTGTACATGTAAGAGCCATATTCAAAGCTATCTTCGGAGTTGGCTATCTCTAGACAAGTTACCTGTTCCAGTTCTCTCTGATCCTCCTGTATTAAACCTTGCTGTGTCTGTGCCTCTTGTCTCTGTGCTGCTGCCTGTCGGACCTGCTAGTGGCTACCATGACAACCACTGATGACGAAGATGAGGGTAAACTGTTCTGTCTCTGCCATGCATGTCACTTCATGTTCAAGATATTCTTACACCCCCACCCCTGAGCAACCTCCAGATTTTTTTTTTAGATGCCTTTGAAAGAGATTAGATTTTTACACTTTCCAACAGCTTCTTCTTAAACATATAAACGTTTTTCTCTCTTTGATGCGAAATTTTAAGAGACATTTGTGTATTACGTTTGTATACCTATGCAAGTTTGCAAATTGTATATGTATGTTAGTGTACCAATTCTTCCAAACAGGATGGCTGAAAAAAATATCATCAATGAAGACTTCTTTCCTTCACTGAGCATGTACATGTAGAAGTATGCAGTGGATATGATTATTTTATTAGTTGTTTTTACAACATAATTTGCATTAGTTCACATGTTAATTAGCCCTCTTGCTGAAGAAGAGCTATCTTGATTGTTTTCAAAATAATGTTTTCGGTTATTTGCTTGTTTTTGTATGATCTTTACTAGTCTTTCTATGTCGGATTGAAATCTTGGGATATGTTTGAATATCTTGGACTGTTGCTTTTAATGTCAATGTTGATTAAAACTAACACACAACGTCACATTTGCACAACATGAATGTCGTACATTGTACCTGCAACAAAGACAAACTTGTACCTCCTTGGTCTGTGTTGTTGAGCACATTTCTACTGACTTTGCTTAATATTATACATACCAGGGGGTATTTAAAATAAAACGATGGGGAAAAAGAGGAGGAAACTTGAAAAGAAAAACGTGCCTGAAAGGTCTGAAAGAGATTATTGTACTATTAGTTATTACGACACTGTAAATGTCATATGAATATGCTCAATACAGAATGTTTAGAAGTTACAGTGACTAAACATGTGTCTGTCTTCTGTTGCATGTACATTGTGTTCCTGTTGGATGCTGTGAAAAATGTTATCACAGAGTTTAGGTATAAAGTGATGTTTGTAACTTTGTACATACATATGTTGTATTCATGCTGCCATAGACAATTTTGATTAAAAAGACTTCAGTATCGTTGTTAGCTAGCCAAATGTATTGCTGTTTATGGTTAAGTATTTTCTTTTTACAGATAAAACTTACCATAAAGGTAGTTGTATTGTAGAGTTTGACTGGGTTTTATTTTACAGAATCAGATGACTATGCAGAAATTGTGGATGATGATGACTACTCCATGCCAGCTAGTAAGTCACATCTCATTGTCTTCCTAATAAAAGAATTTAAAGATTTTAAATCTCACAGGATCATTTCTGTAATATATATATGTCCATTTACAGTTTCTCTCTGTGTGTTTCTTGAACTCCTGAGTTATATGTGACAACTGTCTGACAGTATTTTGTACAGTTTGTTTTGTGCAGTTTATGTGTTGTAGTCTGTATAGATTGACAGACAGTAGTAATAGTAGTGCAGTATAACTAAGGTTGTTAAGCACTCATAAAGTTGCAGTAGAGGACAGTTTTTTCTTTTAAGGATAATATGTTTTTGTTAACTAAGTGCAATCATGTGAGACAAAGCACAGTGCATTCAATGGAGCTAAAAAATTTTCCATGCAACAGTATTGCCTTTTTGTTCTGTTCCAGCGTCATGTAGCTTGCCTGTTAACTTACTATTTTACGCTTCCCAATGAAGCTATCTACCATTGTCAGCTGGAGGTAGGCTGGGTGTAATTGTGAATTATCAGTGAAAAACAGACTTCCCCATTGAGTTGTTACCTATAATCTCTGCCAGTGTAGCTGAATTGAATCAGGCTCCCACAAGGGAAGGTTCTTTTGTGTCTGTGGGCCGAGCATCCATCCCTTCTGTCACTAACCTGATTAAAGCATCCATTTGTGTTGGAGATAGATTGCAACAAAGATGTTGGGTACTTTGCCTTTCTGAGCAGAATAATGCTCCTTTTTCCCTACCCTATGAAGCAGGTAATGACATTAAAATGGATTCACCATGCTTAGTATCAATCATGGAGCTAATTAGAGGGATAACCCTGATCAGGAAGTGTATTGGATATGGAGGATAGACAGAGTGCTATTTCGAAATTCTTAGATAAAGTCTTTTGATATATTATATTCATGCTCCCTGTATGTGTTTCTAACCAAAGTACTGTACGTGTACATTCATAATTCTCCCCAAAATAGCCACATACACATCTGTAATAGTGGGGTTCAAGCACTGCCAAACCGACCATGCCAAATGGCTTTTGGCATAGTGGTTTGCGTTGCTGGATTTGTAGTCTGGCGGCCCTGTTTCGGCGTAGGTTTGAATCTGGAGAGCCAGGATATTGTTTCTGTCAGTTTCTACTCCTTTCTTACACATGTACAAGCCTACATGCATGCACACCAATCTAGGCATATTAGCATCAACTGCTGCAATGGAATTGACCATCAAAATTATTAGAGGGTACCATTTATTGACCTTTCTAAAGTGTACAAGTACTAGTACAGTAACTATAACTAGAGAGGCCTTTTAAACCACTGGCACTGTGTATCAAGATCACTTGGGTATCAGGCCAAAAAGTCAAGAGTGCATTAGGTTGAATATGCAGAGTTACACACTGCACTTTGTAAGTTGATTATTGGGGCTAAAGCAAATCATGTCACTTTTCCCATCATCACAAATTAGTAAAGGCATTCAAGTGTCATAAATCAAAACAAATCCTATGTGGCCAAAAGTCTTATTAAAATCCTTATTGACATAGCAAAAAACAACAACACACACTTGTAACATACTATGCTGTATGTAAAACACAATAAGTTCAGTTTTATGAAACTGCATTTGTATCAGTTCTTCTTCAGTTCTTCTACGGGTATGTGTTATGATGTCAGGCAACATCTTCACATCTTCCAGGCAATGACATCATGCAATACGACTGCCTTCCTGTGTTTGTTCAGAATTCAATCTGATGTGTCAGTTCCTGAATCAGATACATTCTCTGCTGACTCGTCCTCAGCTGTTTACTCAGACATAGACTTCAGGCTGAATAACAGTCAGTTATAACCTTTCTCCATGTCTCCCCAATGTTTGCTTGTTCCCTTACAAATAGATCTGATGTTTGCCCAAGACTTAATCCTTTCAAAATAAGAAAAATGAGCTTCACAGAACATAAAATTTCCAGCAAAGAATAATGAACTGTCCTCCCAGTGCCACATATATACTTTTGTATTCTCTGTTTGGGAAAGCAGTTTTCCACCTGAGACGTGTAAGGCTGATTACATTTAAAGATTGTCAGATGTCATGTGTCTTCTAAGCTTGAAATAACAATTTGCAAACATTTTTCATGTAGTTTGTTTGCAGGCAATGTTGGTGTAGTTTGAAATGTAAAATGTAGTACATTCTCTTTTAGGGATTACATCTTTGCATGGAGATGTAAAATGTTAGTTGCCCTACTTAAGATTCTGTTTTTAGCTCATAAGATCATTAGATACATTTGAGTGCGGTATCCAGTGATGTACTATTCCTCTAAATCTGTCCTGGCTGATCCCACATAATCTCTTGGCCTCAGTCCAGCATCTAGCAAGCAAGCTGCTTCCTTGCTTGGTGTGGTGGCTGGCCAACTTGTTGATCTAGACTTCCTGGTACCACCCCTCTGCTGGCTACAGTCCCAACCTGCTTCAAATTCTGTCAAAATAGGGACGTAGGTCACTCTGTGCAAGAGAATGTCCCTTTATTTGTCAGCTGTTGTGCTCCATTTAGGGAACCTCCAGTACTTTTCTATGGGGGGAGGGATAATACTGAGAAGAATCCTGTTGCCATGGTAACAGACAATCAGCTATAGTGCTAGAATTCATGGATGTCAGGTTAACTGACAGCCCTTTTTAAGCGTCCATGGCAGAAATAATTGTTGTGCTTAAAAGTTCCACTGCATAAATGAAACTGATAAAACTCAAAACAAAATGTGTCCATTTTGGTGAAAATCTTAAGAAAGAACGCCAGTTGTTCTGCTGTTTTCAGTGACATCTGTAACTTTCAGCATTCTTATGCGCTGCCTGATCATCATATAGATCTGAATGTACATACTTCAACATGTCATCATAATTAGATACAATAGTAGTTAGTAGATCCTTTCTGCCAGGTAGGATGTCTTTCAGTTTGGGCCACTCTTCCAGTTGTCTCAGATGGACTTTTGAGTGTCTATAGAGGAAAGTGATTTCTTCACACCTGTGTGCATGTTTGGGAGTAAAAAAAGTTTGCTCCTTAGTGCCCCACCCCCTCCTTTGACAAATTAAGGGTAAACCCCACCCTCATCAACAGGTCCATAATGTACAGACCCTTTCCACAAGAATGGAGTGCCCCAATGTAAGACAGCTGTACAAATGTCCCTACAGTACACAACTGTGGGGTCTTCACTCACAGCCATGCATCTGTAATGTGCATATTTCCTACCTCTTGCTAGCTACCATAGCTTGGGATAGCTTCTGTATAGCCTCTCTACTCTGTATGTCCCCAAACCCTGGGTTGCTATTAGTATTACTCATCAGGTTGTTTTTCTTTTATCATCAGGTCTCCAACCAATTTATCACAGGCAGTCATAAGTTTCTATTCTGTATCTCTGTAATGCATAGAAGTTTGGGTTTACCATCAAGATCGTGATATCTCCCTCCAACCTCAGTGGTTTCACATGTAGTAGTTGATTTACAGGTCATGACAACTTTTGATTGAGTCAAGGATGGCCTCTTTCCTTATTTGGCACAACTCTCCTAGGGTCGTGACCTTTGGAAGATACCATATTTTCAGATATAAAGGGGGGAATCAGGAAGTTAGAGAAGTCATGAACTTTGGAGATTTTGCTTGCATTAAGAATATATAGAATGCAAAGAAATTCACAAATCAAAACTTTGGTATTGATAGCATTTTTTATTGAATGTCTTTGTCAGAAAAACACTTTTTAGTTGCCTCTCTCTCCTCCCCACAGTAGTTAGATTAAGTATGCCTAGCTCCCCTGGGTAGATGATAGTATACACTAGACACAGGAGGTCCCAGCTTTTGGCTCCACTGAAAAAGAGTTCAGTTAGGGGCTGGGCTGACAAGATGGAGTGGCTGAGACGGAGAAGTAGTCGCCGGCGTAAAGGTACCAAGAATGTACAAAATCCTACCATAGTGTCATAGATACCAGAGTATTGTGGTTTTGTTTGGTGCAGAGTTTGATAAACATTTCCGTCTGTTGTGGCTTGGCTGTAGTGTCTGTGAGAAGGAGTCTCTTCCCCTAAAAGTTGTGCCAGGCACAAGCAGGGCCCGTCCCCTGAGCTAGCCATGTCTGTCTTCCCGGACACAGGGTAGACTTGGGAGCTGCCTCACTAGCTGTGGAATGTTTCAGTTGCACAGGAATTGTTAAGGAATTGTTATTTGACCAGAAATTTCAATCTCTACTCTCTACTCTACTCATACTACATAGATTTGTAATTATCAGATGCCATGAGATTGTGACATATGGTATCTTACACCACTGGAGCATCTAAAAAAAATGTGTTTTCATTTCTGTTTTTTGTTGTTGGCCAAACCAGTTGACAGCAAATGACAATGATTACTCTGAAATACCTTGTTTTGGTATACTTATGCTATTGTTAAGTTAGAATAATCCAGTTTGATTTGTTTGGATTAAACATAGTTTATCACCCTTATCAGAGAAAATTTATTTTTCTTATTGGCAGCGTTGATTGATGTATTTGTAAAAAGTGTTAAGTTTGCGGGATTCGTGGTGATTTGCAGTTAGTTGCCTTCCCACATATTTTCATCCAACAATTTTCCTAGTCTGGCAAAATAGATTGATTTTTTGTAACAAATGCAGGTTTATGTTAGGTGTTGACAACATAGATAACATAGGTAAGCACATGAGAGTATATGATAGATGGAGGAGAAGAAGCATGTAGATTTTCAGTGAATATCTATGTTTTTTTTAAATATTTGAAGTATGATAATTCATAACAAACCATTCCTACAAGTATGGTTTGCTGAGCTATACAGCTGTAGATAAACATTTTATTATGACGACGCACAGAGAAATTATGCGTGAAACATTGTGCATAGCATGGATCAGAGAGCTATTTTTCTGCCAGCACACTGTGGTTTACTAGAAGTAGTAAGTGAAACAAGAGAAGCTGTTCTGTAAAGACTAAACAGAGACCAGGGTCTCTATCCTGCTGAGATGCCAAACATGTCAAAGTTTTCGTGTCAGGAATGTCCCTAAATATGTTGTCTTATTATGAGTTATTTCCACAAGCACACAGGTTGTTTATGATACTGAAGACTCTCTCATTCGGTTCCTGAATACCTTCCTCTGAAAATTTCCTTTCAGAAAGTTAGAGTTTGTGCCATATGGATAACTGAAACCTGTATAACGGTCCTTGGCAATGCACCCAGGCATGTTTACATAATGTGGGGCACAGTATTCATGTCATTGGGCTGTGAAAATCCTGTCAAAGAAAGGACACCTCTGACTGTTTATTGTTATGTTTACAATTGTACCCACCACGTTTATATGTTGTGGCTTACTACAGGCTCAAGTAACTGCGAGTTCAGGGTAGGGCACAAGGTACAGCAACTCACACATTGGCTTGAATTCAAATTCAGCCCTCATGCCACACTTGTCATTACTCAAACTAAATGAGGTATTTCCCAGAACTGCTGTGATTGACACAAACTCAACAACCACATTGCAATGACAGGAAGTTTTCTGGTAACAGACTTAATCAGGTTTATCTTAGCTCTTGTTCTGGCAATCTGCAACAACACTACGGTAACAGTGATTTCCAAGAATGGTATGTTTGTAAGATAGAAATGTGAGACTGTTTTGCTGGAAACCTTGACTCTGGCAGTAGAGGCATCTGTCTTGGGATTGACTTGGAACTTGGATGTTTCTCAAAAGCTATACTTAAAACTACCACCCAGCATGAAGAGAACCAATTTTGTTTGTCCTTGCTCATAACTGATTGAAGATAGATTCTAGGATAAGTTGTAGGTGTGTCCAGTCTGACCGGTACCATTGTTGACTGCTGAGTTATCACACAGTGACCAAAATTGGATTTGTGTGACCCATGGTATTATAAGTGGAATGTAATGCAAGATGTGATACTATAGTTTAAAAGGCAACGCACATTCACTCACACACGTGCGCGTGCGCACATACACACACACACACATGAACACACACACAAGTTACTTCATCAGTTAAATTTCATGAGTTACCTGTCAAACCTGATGACTCAGCACTGTGTAAAGGGGGTGTTAGTACTTTAACTGGGTATAGTTCTCGACCTGAGCTCACTCATCGTGATGGGTTGTCGTAGAACAGACTGTAACAAAGTTGGGTCAGGAGTCTGTCCTTAATCAAGGTTTTAAGTTGTCAGGAAATTGGTTTGCAGATGGTTGACACAGACCTTGTTTCCACATCATGGATACATGAAGGATTAGTTCACTTCTGATTGCTTTGTATAGACTAGAGTTCTATCCATGCCAGGTGGTTACTAACGATGCAGCAATCATTTCTTAAAGAATTTGAAATAAAAATGATTAAAAGCACTTCACATTTTACTAGTTTTACCCAGCTCTACATGTCTTCTTTGTATTGATGCATTTTATCACCAGACTGTTGCCAGTTTCATTTTGTTGTTGAAAATATATCACTTCTCATGTAGGTAAAATCAGAAAGTGTGACACCTTTTGATATTAAAAAAAATCTAAAGGTGTGAGAAGACGTAATGTATCAACTATCATGTTTCTGTTATGATTGACAACTCACTCAAGCCTACTTTTTTCCTTCACCAGCGAAAGACTACGAGATTGCGAGGGACAAAATCGTCCTCGGTGCAATAATCGGAGAGGGTCAGTTCGGAGATGTGCATAGAGGAGTCTACAAATCCAAGGTAACAAATTAAAATTGAAGCTTTCTTGTTATCCAAGATCACCCAACAACTGTAGG
Source organism: Branchiostoma floridae x Branchiostoma belcheri (assembly GCA_019207045.1). Classification (NCBI taxonomy): domain Eukaryota; kingdom Metazoa; phylum Chordata; class Leptocardii; order Amphioxiformes; family Branchiostomatidae; genus Branchiostoma; species Branchiostoma floridae x Branchiostoma belcheri. The sequence continues at coordinate 9,909,959 of CM033025.1, read as the reverse complement.
AACGATGATGTTTCTGTTTTGTAGATTGAAAACTTGATACTTGAAGGTCTGTAGTATGTCTTTGTACAGGTACTGCTGGGAACATGTGGAAACACTTTGGATGTCTAATCTGACAATGTCTTTTTTCATTGACTTTGACAGTAGTACTTTGATAAAGAAGTGAAAACAAAAGTCACGATTGTTCTCTTTTGGAGAGAAGCTCTTTTGGGACTGCCAGGCTGATAGCACTCTATGCTGTGTTTGAAACCTGAAGTAATTTGTACCTCTTTCGTTAAGAATAGGAATGTCTTTTAAACGTTATTTGAAATCATTTAAAGTTTTGAGAAATTGTTCCACTGACTGAGGTAAGATTTGTGAAGGTGAGGATAGAAAGTCATCGTGATTTCTGTGAGTCTCCCAAAGCCTTTCCAGACCCATCCCGCTCAACTAAAACAGAACCCCCAAAGTTGGCCAAACTCAGAACTCAGCATAACATCTGGCACAGGGTCAGAAGGTGACCCAGGGTAACTTTGAACTCCAAACGGAAGATGCTGGGGCATCATTTGTGTAAGTTACCCTGCTGGGACCCTTATGTGGACCCCAGAAAGCACCACATCAGCTGAAAAGGAAGCTGGTAATTTGTGGGCCGTGAAGCCGGTGCCATCAAAATACACTGGAGAGGAAATCATCTACTTACTCTGCCATCAGAGAAAGCAAATAAACACCCATTATAGACCAACTTCCACTCAATTTGCAACCTTATATGATTTACTGCCATGGAAGTTTGAAATATTTATGTACTGGAACAGACAGTTTATTTCTCCATGGAATCCAAATGGGCTTTGATATTCCCTATTATTTTAACGACTGCTAGAGGTGATCTAGCTGTGGAAGCCAAGGGAAATGCAGCAAATAGCAGTAATGGCAGAAAGTCTTATCAACATTCTGGTAGAAGATTATACTTGCAGATGATGTGAAACATATGGCATACTCCAAAATGATTTGAAACACTGCAGTGGTGGTACATGTATGTCATACTTTAGGGTGTTTCCTTGGTGGGGCCAGTATCAAGTTGGTAACCTTGTCTGCAGCTGGCACTTTGCCTGTGTTAGCTTTGGATTTAAGTCCTAATGTTCTTACCATGGTTACTACTGAGGGGGTGTGGGTATGTATTTGAGACTTAGTCGCTAAGAGAAAATATTTGATTCCTGCCTCCTTTCAGCCAAGTGAACAAACTCTGCTCATTTCCAGTTTACCGGGTATATCAGTGCTCCAGCCTGCCAATTTTGACATCTTTGAATGTTCATATTTTGTGATGGATGCTTTGAATTGTGTGTTTGAAATACAAGGGCTTTTTTTCACATGTGTCAAAGCTTCCAAAACTTAAGAAAAATATGCTCAAGTTTTGTATAAAATGATGTAGATTGTATTTCCACACCTTTGAATTGAAATTTGCCTTCAAAATGCATAAATTAGCATTTCAAGAGGTTAGATCACTGGAAATTCCACAGTATTTGTTAAAAATTTCTTAAACGCTGACAAGCCTGTTATTTTCAACTTCTGTCAATGACCTGATTTTGACTAGAAAGTAGAAGTCAGCAATGTTTGTGGTACTGATGTGGGACAAGCCAGAGGAATTCCTGGCATACTAACCCTGATTATTTGGGTAATCAAGTGTGTCAGGAGCAGCCTGTTACTGATGTATGTGACCTCTGGGTTGACCTTGGAGATGTAGAACCTTGGAATGACATGGCACATTCCCAATCAAGGATGTTTAAATGTCCTTGTCTCAATCAAATAAGCAAGTTTCTAGGTTGAATAGATAGTTCAGATTCAGAAGTCCCATTACAGAAAAAAAATCAAGGAAATCATATCTAAGTTACATGTTTGTTTATTGGCCTTATTTTTCTGTATCATCATCAAGATCAGATCCAAAAATTGATGGTGCAATCACAGTGTGCCAGGGAAACTGAGCAGAATAGGATTATTTAGGTTAGCAGGAAATTTCGTCTGTGTTTGTGTGGTATTATTACCACATTATGGAAAGACTCACCACATTTTCGACCAGTCAAATTTTTTTATGTCTGTCATCTTTTATACAAAGATCATCCTCATCATCTTGTCGTGAAGGTTTCACTGGTGTAAGAAGTATATATATTTGCCTCCAAATTAGGATTTCAAATTATGTGATAATGTAGCAAATACCTCCTCATGTCTACGTGCATGTACATGTATGTACCACTACTTCCAGCATACCTGCACTGAATTCTAAGTCCAGAAGTAGCAGATGTTTCTTAGTGAGAGTCTTATTGTTAGGATTGATCATTGAGAAAGAGGAGGACAACAGGAGAAACTGGAGCATGAAAATCAGTTGTTAGAGCACCTCACTGCTGCTGTATAGCCTATATAGGTACCATATGTCATGGTGCATGTTGCAAATTTGTCTTTGTTCAGTCCTACCTATAATTGGCTTTGCTGTCTTTAAGATCTTGCTTTCTATTTGCAACAACATGGATGCAAGGTGTAAGAATGAGTGTAGTAATTCTTTTCCTTGACCAGGTTGAGGTACACATGTTCAATGACTTACTGCATGAAGACTGTTATTCTGGGACATCCTTTTTAATGATTACATAAAGACTCTTCTTTTTTACTGGGATTTTTTAATTTTTTTTGCAGTATCACAAAATGGGGATGGAAAATTATGTTTGGTATATCAATTCTGATCCTGCCGCCTGTTCTCCAAGTTTACCATCCTTGTTAAATTTTTTCTCCAGGAGGAAGGCAACCTTGACGTAGCAGTGAAGACTTGTAAGATGGACTGTACAGACACAGTGGCAGAGAAGTTCCTGGAGGAGGCCTACACCATGAAGCAGTTTGACCATCCTCACATCATCAGGCTCATTGGGGTGTGCACGGACAGGCCCATCTGGATCATCATGGAGCTGGCAAATTTTGGGGAGGTAGGGGGCCTTGTCTGAGTAACCAGCCAGGAAGTAGATGATTGACAGATGATTTATTTGCCAAAGAAATCTGGGAAAAAAATCACAATTTGTTACTGATTGAATGGACAGAAGTTATCTATGTACCAAAATACATGTAACATTCACTAATGCATTGACTAGAGTGAGTCAGAGATGTACAATTGAAAACAATATAAGGCTTAACGATTTGTTGCATATCGTTATGTATATCACCATACAATGACTATGTACATAGATACATGCATTTTTCAAAGGTAAGCTTAATCAATTTTTCCTAGTATGACTTTTTGACCTCCCACCTAAGCAAATAGTTTCTTGTTGAAGTTCCTGGACTGTTTTGCACATAACTGGGATTAGCGAGGTATCCATCAAGTCACAAAGACAAAGATGACTATAGGGTACAGGTCAAACTGTGCAGGAAATCAGACTCTACTCATTACTGCCATGTGTGTTCTGGTAAAGTTGAGTGACCCTGCAGGTCCCTGCAGCAAGGCCTGCTGTGGGGTCAGCAGGGACAACCTGTCCCCAGGGAACACATGTCTGGCCCCTCACTCTGTCTTCCACACCTGATAAGATTAGGGAACACTAACCAGGCACATTGTGTTCCTATATCAGTGTCAATCCTGAGAAATGTTAATTCACCAGTTGTTGAAATAGGAAGAAAGACAGGAAACACTTTTGGTGCTGCCCAGTCAGTGTGATAAGGGTGGACAATGCTGGCTTTCATTCTTAGTTTGTTTCCAATTTCTCCTAATGATATTGGGTAGATTAATGAATTTATAGATACATGTACATGAGTAAATAGACTAAAGAAAGGAAATCACATTTGACCCACACTACCAAGATTTTTTTTTTTCAATTTAAAAGTGACCAGTGTTAATGGATAATAACTTTTTGGCATGAAGATCAGAATCTGTAAACTGCTACAGACAAGCCCTCAAATACACGTCCTTAAATTTCATGTGCTGTAGGGTTCAAGTGTTTCTGGCATTGTGCCTGTTTGATCATTGAATGTTTGGATTCAACATCCCGGATGTGTTTTTCTGCAGCTGAGGTCCTTCCTGCAGTCCAACAAACAGAGCCTGGATCTGGCGACCCTCATCCTCTATGCATACCAGCTCAGCACGGCACTGTCCTATCTAGAGAGCAAAAAATTTGTACATAGGTTAGTTTGTACTGTCATCCTCAGTTCATCATGAAAATTAGATTGATGAAGTGATTTAGAGTCTATTGTAAGGTGCATGTAGATAGTTTAGTTGTACTGATCTGTATTGTGTAACAAATGTTTACATGTAGATTGTTTGTATATACATTGTTACTGTAGGATATGCCTTTGACATTTGTGAACAACTGCACATTAATTGTAATGCTATGTAATGTATGATTGCCTGTAGAATCTACTACATTTGTAAAAAAAATAAACTAACTTTTCTCTGTTTTGATATAATCATACTGTCAGTGTCTAATATGTGTATTTGTGTTGTGTGCAGAGATATTGCTGCGAGAAATGTACTGGTGGCTGCTTACGACAGTGTGAAACTGGGAGACTTTGGGCTCTCCAGATGGGTGGAGGACCAAACATACTATAAAGGTACTGTATTATGCACCTTGAGATGAATGTACATAAATATAGAATACAACACGGTGTATTCCGTATCACCCTCGGTACCAGCCCGACCGCGGCAAGGATGGCCCGAAGGCCGGAGGGTGATCTGACCCACGGGAGGGCTGGGACTGTGGGTGATGCGGAATACACCGTGTTGTATTTTATTTATGTCACACCCACCTGAGAAAACACATTTTTCGATGCGAAATGCACTAGAAGTTAAGAAAATGTTGTATCCTCCAATCAAAGATTGTAACAACAGCAATTCTAACGTCTGAATACGGTATTTGAATTTTCAACCGTGCTGTATTCGTCCCGTTTGAAATAGTTCAATTTACTCAAAGGAGGCCTGTGTGATACAACTTAGAACCTGTGTGATTCGGAAAGTTATCACACGTTGCAGAACACCCGTATCGAACGTTTTCCCATCACAGGTATGACATGAAACATGTTACAATAGGATAAGTGACAATTCCGAATCTCAGAGACTATGACTATTCTGCAGATTTGATGCACAAGGAACAAGGAACACCTGTTCCACCATACCTTAAACTGTGTTGGAGAATTTTGATAAATAGATAAATAAAAGGCCATTTTCTGCCATTTTACAGCCAGTGGCACTCATTCAACACTGATCAATGTTGTTTATGTGTGTTTGAAATCTACATTGTAGCATCCAAAGGCAAGCTGCCCATCAAATGGATGGCTCCAGAGTCCATCAACTTCAGGAGGTTCACAACAGCCAGTGATGTCTGGATGTTCGGTAAGGTCCAATATGAAATTGTTCAATAAATGTACATGTATAAAAGTTGTGATTAGTACGCTCAAACTTACGCTCACTATCCAGTCCATTTATAGGCTTAAATTAGGCCAAGGAACTTTAGGGACTTAGATACATACATTTAAATAACATCATGCCCTTATCTCCTTCCATCTTTGACTCTCCTTACCAGACAGTTACATACTTCCAGGGTATTGTAAGTTCCACAGGGGACTTGATTTAATGGTAAAGGTGCTAAAAGTTTAAACTTCACGTTGGACACGCAGAGTGCATTATTGACAGAAAATATATAATTCTGTTTGCAGTGTCATAATCTTCCAGTGATTGACAGTATCTGTGACTACATGCATACATGAATAAAACGTTGTTAATATGCTTTCCATTCCTTGTAGGTGTCTGTATGTGGGAGATATTGATGTTGGGGGTCAAGCCATTCCAGGGGGTCAAGAACAATGATGTGATTGGGAAGATAGAGAATGGAGAGCGACTGGCCATGCCACCCAACTGTCCTCCCAACCTCTACAACATCATGACCAAGTGCTGGTCCTACGAACCCTCCAACAGACCACTCTTCAGCCATCTTAAAGAACAGCTTAGGTACATCTGAACACTCTGTTATCTGTGTTGTATCATCATCTTGTGCTGTTGAAATTATTATTTATGTGTGCTTTGTTTACTATTGTTGGCATTGCTGTCATGTTTTGGTCTTCTTGCAGTACTGTGCTGTTCACTTTCTGTTTCTTTTCTCTATTCCCTGTTAATCGATTTTGACTCCTGTTCTATATCCCATTGTTTAAAGAAAAGGAATATTGATCAACCAAAAAGCAAAACAATTCCCCAAGCTCCTCTTAAGATATTCCAAAAAGGGAAGAAACCTTCTCAGAATATGTTGAGAAGCATAAAGATACGCCAAGGAGAAAGTTGCAGCACCCTAAAGCAGTTGTCAAGGTGAACACAGCAGACTCTTATAAGTGTAGGTTGTAGTGAGGTACCAGAAGAGAGTTTTAGTTCTTTAACTTGTATCTCTAATAACTTCTCTAAATACAAGGTGCTCCTATCTCTGACCAAAAAGTGTCAGAAAGAGTGCAAAGAACATTTGCAATATACATTAGCACAAGTTTGAAGAGTGTTGTTCAACCCTCAGACCTTCAGTTTATCTCAGCAAATGCCATTCATTCACATTTCACAGTACCCTCAATTCAAAGAAAAACACATTTTCGCACACCAATTTTGTAGCTCAGCATATATTTCAGTTTGTCATCTTGTAACTTGTACAATGTTATTGCACAGACAGTCAATTTTTGGATCAGTTACAGAGGTACATGATTCGGTTAGTAGGTGCAGTTTCTTCTGGTACCAGTACAGTACAGCCTGCACACCAGTCTGTGTGTTGACTTTGCAGTGTTGCCTTCTTGCAGGGTCATTCACAGACTGGAGAAAAAGTATCAGGAAAGGGAAAGACGTAGACTATCCCGCAGGTTCAATAGGCACGTGAGATGCAGACCTCTTTCCTTGCAATGCAAGAACGTCTCACCTACTAGGCTTTGTGACTGCACTCTACTGACTTGTCGCAATTTGGCATCATACATGTCATGTGTGCATTACACCCTACAGCTGAATGGCATTAGTTGTAGTGATTTATTTACACCATGTACATTACTGCATCAAATGAGAGCATTTTTTAGTTCTTGATGATGATTTTAGTACTTTGAGGTTCTTCTGCTAAAACACAGTTATACTTTCCAATTGCTCCTCTAATTTGAATCCAGTAAACTTCACCTACAGTAATCACAGTCAGTACATTATATACAGTTGGCTGTCTCCTCCTCTCCCCTCCATTGTTTCCAACCCACAGAATGACAGCATTTGTTTCTACAACACTTGTACTCATTCTCATGTCAGTTGTCATGGAGAATGGCAAATCATGTTGACTACTAGTATGTGGAACCATTTTCTGTGTTCGTTGTTCGTCAAGACTGATGTTTGTTGTGATGGTAACCAATGACTTGAAAGAGTCTGTGTACACTTTTACTTGTTGGCTCACATGTTTAACAACCAGCATGAACTAACTGCTAATCTTTTGATAGTGTTTACAACTGAATATACACGTAAAGCTTGTTGATGACCATAGGTGGTTTGTGAAGGACATGATCTTCGACATTCCTTGGAGTCTTAGACTTTGTGTCAAATGTAACTGTCTAAAATACTATCGGCGGTTTTAACTGATAATTGCAATAACTACAAGCAAACATACAAGCAGATAGCAGTGTTAAACAAGAAGTCTTAAGTCCTGTACTATCTTCTGCACTATAATTTGCTTAATATCCTCTCTCCCTTCTTATCTATTTTCTTGCTGCCTGCTTTGAACAAAAAGGTCTCTTGTTTGCATGTACAAGTCCCAGAACAGGAGGTAGGTAGTGTGTCCAAACTGATTGCTTGATTTCTTCCAGTTTTGAACAACAGAAACCTGTGTGGATATGCCGTAACATCACATTTTAGCTCTCATGTATGTAGATAGATGTAACATGATTATGTTATCAAGTGATACATGTGCAATGACTAATTATATGATTGTGTACTAAGGTATTGTGTATTGAGGTGTTTGGTTGTTGATTTACTAACATGTACATTATACATTATAGTATTCTAATGTCCATACATGTACTAGTAACTTTTTTTACTGATGGTTTCAGTCTCATCCTTCATGAAGAGAGGATGGCTCAAGATGCAGCTATGCATAGAGATGCCAGAAGAATGAACCAGTTAGCATGGGGTGAGTAAGGGCTCCATTCAGCATTAAATTGATTCATTATGTCATATAAGATCATCTGTGTTACATAGGATCCTGTAAATGTTACCCAACTCGATTGTAACACTATATCAAAGACTTGTGTTAGCCCTTCTTGTTATGTTAATTAGGATGTTAAGTCTTATTCTATACACCTATTTTGTACTTTGTGTAACAGTCGTTGCCATACTTTGTACCATGTACAAATGTCGAGCAATTAAGTTCATCAATATCTCTAGGTAAAAAGTTCTCTCTGCATGATATGGTGCATAGGGAAGCATCCATCTCTTTCTCAATAGACCTTGGGCCACTTGGCTTTGTACAATGACTTTGTACAGGATCAGGATCAAACTCACGACAAACCAAAATGCACACGCAGCCATTTCATAGTCTTGAGGATATTTATGTAGATGAGTATGATTAAGGGCTGTTCTTCTGTTTACAGGTGTAGGTTATGGAGAGGACCAGCCACCTCCCAAGGTAAACTCTAGTTCTTACTCCTGTGATTTATACAGCACATCATACATATTCCCATTTAGTGCTGTTTGATAAATTAGTTACAGTGATGTTCATGTATATAGTGGTAGTAAGATATTTAAAAGCACCTGTAAATTTATTTCTTCACTCTTGATAATGATTATGATTTGATAACATTGTATTTTTTGAGATAATAATTCATACCCAAGCATCTACAATATTAAACAGGCCAAGTATTGCATCTTACAGCCCAGCAGACCAGGCTACCCGAGCCCCAGGTCCAGTATGGGGAACCTGTTAGACCAGGGGTACCCTGTAGGGATGCTGCCCTCCCAGTCTAACCCTAACCTGGTCCTGGACCTGCCTCCATGGGGCAACAACAGTATGCCAAACCACTATCAGGTGAGACAAGAGAGAAATCTTGAGTACATGTAGAATCTAAGGAACAAACTTGTTAGGCTAGTACAAAGCTGTGACTGTATAGTTTCTCAGATGAGGCTATGGGAAGCTACAAAAAGAGTCTGGTACATCATACATTTTGTACACAGACATGGAAGTTGCATTTATTTTTTTGTTGTCAACCATGAAATATTGGCATTGGAGCAAAAATTTTACAAAATGGCCTCCTACCTTGATGGAAGTAATATTCTTTCATCATATTGAACACATATATATTATTCCAACCACTTCTCTCCCAATCACTGCCTGTACCACTCCTGCATAACACTATGAAACACCCTTGACTGTAAGAAGTTCACATTGCTTGCTAAATGTTGCCCATCACTATTATGTTCATGTATGTGTTTGTACAGTCATGTGACATTAAGGCTTTGCTAACAGACGCTCACAATAGCAGTGATTTGACTCTACTTTGATATGTAACATTTTAATAAGATGCTGAATGAATGATAGAAAAAATCAGTCAGGGTTTTCAACTTTTCGTTACTCACTTTGAGCACTTGCACGTGCACATATATGTGGTGAACTTTGCATTGGTGTGTCGTATTAACCATTTGAACAGTCAATTGATTACTGTTGAGTACCATGGACATAGAGCTTAGTAATACGCACATAAGGATTCTGTGATTGCCAGTAACTGTTTCCTGTGGATGGTATGTAAGAAACAGGCCTTGCTTCTTCAGTGCATATGGAAAAGTTAAAAGTAGTTGACGTTACATGTGTAAATGTAAGATCTATATATTTGGCAGTATTGTACTTGTCTTAGCGCTGTTGCCCTGTGTTCATACTTTATGGACAGTTTATTCACCGTCTCTTGCATTTTGTCCTTGTCGCCCTGCTCTGCCCATATATAGCCACCTCCTGCTAACACCCTCCACCCCCTCCACACGTCCTGGTCCAACCCCAACCTGGCACAGTCTCCCCGGAGCTCCTGGGGTCCCCTGCCCCCCCACTATCAGGTTTGTGCAGTGTGTGGGTAGAGTAGCGTGTGCAAAACTGATTTCTGCCAACCAATGGGAGAAGGTCCTGCAGGACACACTGATTCACCATTCGGATAACGTGAAATGAAAACTGTAATCATCTATAGGATTATTGTTCCCTTTGATGACACACTTGATATTTCATTCCTGTACTAATAACAGGTTATTTGCCTCTTTGGGTAGTTTTCTGATCCTCGTTCTTTTGTTTGCAGTGCTGATTTTCTGTTGATGCAAATGCCGTGTCTGTTGTTGTTGTGTTCTTGTTTTCCAGTTTTTCTAGTCTCTTATTTGTTCATACATAATACTTTTTGTAAAGCCTTATGATCATTGATTCTGTGATTGTGCAGTCTGTATTGTTTTTTTGTGTCCACTTATCCATAGTATAACCTAAGATAAGCATATCAGCATTCACACATTAGGTGATACTGTTTGATACTTAGCTCCAGTGAATCCTAGTTGGAAGAACCATAAGTATTCAATATACTTAAATATACCGTATGACAATTTCATTGTCAGTTCCAGCTGTGTTATTTATGTCACAATTATCCACAAGGGTAATGAAAATTCCTTTGATTAATTGGAAACATCTACATTGTAGTACCAGTAAAACAATGTTGTTTAAAGCATTCTCAAACCGACTTTAGGCAGAAACATTTACTAATTTTAATTTAGGAACCCATAGATATTTTATAACCCCCTGACCAATTTTTTCATTTGTCATCATATGTAAATTTCATCACTCTCACATTTTTATCTGTTGTTTTGTTACAATACGTAAATAGTTAGCTTGTGATAAAACACTTTACAAACTTAACTTCCTACCCACAGGTGTCTAACATTGAAGGTGTGATATCACCTGGCCACTACCAGACACCTCCCGGTCTGAACCGCCTCTCAACCGGGTCGGCAGACGGGGAATGGAACAGACCACTCAGTGTGGAGGTGAGACAAATATCAACACTTTAATGTATTAGGCAGTAAATGGTTTGTGCTAGCAATTGTCAGCCCAACATTTCTCATTTGGATGAAGAGCCAGTAATCCCTCCTGATGGGCCATAGATTTTAATGCAGAAACAGCTATAATGAAACTTGCTGCCTTCTCTGCCAGAAGGCACCACAGTGGGGCTTTTATTTTAGTAAGTAGACAAGCAATCAACAGAGAGCTGACATTAGTGGTCAGCAAATCAAAAGAACATGAAGATATATACCACTTCATACATACATGTGTGCCAACCAACTCTTTACCTTTTGAGTAATCCTGTTGGGTTTGCTTGTTTCACTCTAAGGAGCGTGAGGCGATGGAGCGTCTGAAGGCAGAACATGCCCTGCAGATGCAGGAGCTGGAGAGACGGATGATTCAGCAGAAGCTGGAGGCGCAGCAGAGGCAGTGTGAGGAGGACCAGAAATGGCTGCAGAGTGAGGAGGTTGCACTGGTACGGAAACAGAAAAATTATCTCGTCATAAATGTCTTGTCATTAGAGGACTTTGCAGGTTACTTTACAGTTAACAAGAAAAACACAAGGGAAAATTGATAAAAGTGTGTTACAAACAAAATGTAGCCTCAAGCCTTCTTTTGAGTATAAAGGCTGATGTACAAAATATGTATATGTATATATATATGGACATGTATATGATAGTAGATATTTTGCAGATGGTTTAAACTTGGTAATAATGCCTATTGAGACAAAAGGTTGTAGGCAAAGTGTTAGTATACAATTACTGAGGTTGGATGGTTTTCATGAATTTTCCTTAGACATAAGTTAGAGGGGCATTTTGCGTGTGCGACTCTTGGTTTCATGTTATTGATGTGCCTTGCCCACACCTTTCACATGTTTTTCGTATGTATCCATGTCTAATGCTTGATGCTTGTGTTTCATTCCTTCTTGTGTTGTTCCCTGTTGTTGTGTTGTTTCTGTTGCTTTCTTTGTTGTCTTGTGTCTGCCAGTCTCCTCTGTATGGGACAAAGAAGGTCAGATTTGTTTTAAAGTCTGCACCCTTCCCCTAGGAATATCCCTGACAAAGAAACCCAAACCTTCCCCAAGTCAAGCATTGCTTGTTATATTTGTTTCATCATTTATCCCCTCCACTAATCCAATGTTTGCCTTTGTAATTGTGACAGCTCCTGTGGAGTACATCTGTGTGATATAAAGCAAAGAAGTTTCAGATTTTTAGCATTGTTCCAGGGTGCACAATCAAGAAAATTCAAGTTTTGTATAGTGGGGGAACAGATTTTTTTTGTTTAAGAAAAAATTAGTGAAAAGATTGTTAGGTAAACTTTGTTATGTTAAGAGCACAATCATAATGTCTTCTCTGCATGCTAGTTGTTCTACACCAGTTCACTTTAGATGGGCATGTACAAATGTGTGTATTCTGTACATACATCCTTGAACGTAGTGATTTCAGTGCAGCTCACCCCTCTACACAGTCGTATTGGCAGATTTGCTATGTTGTGGGTTTATGATAACTAGTATTGCTCTTCAGTGTCTTGTGTGTGTGTGTATGATGATGGTGTGTGTGTGTAAACTCACCTGTCTCTCTGGCTTGTGTTCTCTTGCAGAACCCCATCATCTCCCCAAAGCTGGAGGTAAAGCCACGTCAACTGTGTTGCACGTTGTTGACAATGTGTTTGTGATATGTGTAGTTGGTGCTGGTGATTGGTTCACCCTCATTGTTTAACCATTGTTACATGATTTACCTCACAGTGCCTGTGACGTAGCTTGTGACCAACATGGCAATCCGTACATGTACATGTAAACATGGTCTTAAGTTGGGGATGAATAAGAAATAACTGGCTAGCACCATTCTATGTTGCTATTTCTTGTGCATTGATTATCTTGCATCTGTGCATTGCACTGATTATCTTTAAAAGCAAAATTTACAGCCATTTATTCTGTGCCACTGTGGTTACAAGCTACCACAAGCATGTACCTTCCCTTCCATTTAACACAATAAGTTTGTTTTGTTCTAGGCATCTTAAGTGTTCGTCAGACCCCCAAGTCCAGTTTGTTTTCACTGGGGCATATCTTTATTATTATTGTATTTTTGAAACCTTGATTTCTCGTAACATATTCACACAAGCCTTTCACATGTACTGCTTTGGCTGTCTAGGTACCTAGATATCTTTTTACAACCTCAAATGGGAAAGATTTGGGGTAAGTGTCAAGATGAGAAACAAACAAAAAACTCATCTTGGCCTGCAGTAAGTTATTATCTTGGATCAGTCCACTACAGTAATGGGTACAGAGAAAACGTGAAGTAGTACACAAGGAAAGGCTATCCAGCACCAGCTCCCCTGTGCATGTGTTTGTGGATGTTCATGTTCGTTGATCATGCACTTACAACTCAGTTGTGACATGTGTGGTGGTGGCATTAATGCACTTCTCAATCACAACCATTTTGGTCCAATATAAGTGCAATTAGAAAATTACATATACAGTGAACAACTAACAAGTTTCTCTCATAAGAGAGCACTGTTGGAGAAATCTATATTGCTCACTTGTGACCTTGAGTTGACTTATAGTGCAAATAGTTACAAACACGTCAATACTCAGTATGTGTTGTTTGGTTGGATTTTTAGCGTCCAGAGCAGATGCCAGGTCAAACCAATGAGGTTGAAGGCAGCCAAACAGACGGAAACATGCCAGACAGGTCCTCCTCCCCGGTAAGTTTGACTACAGGTCCACAGGAGCCAAGCTTTGTGGTTAGGGTTTGTTGTGGCCTTATGGTCCGTACTGTAAGTATGACCAACATGTAAATGTATGCAAAGTGCTCTACATTTATAATTATCTGTAACTGTAGTTTATGAAAATAAAACGTTTATCTCCTTTCTTTACTTAAATAACTACTTAAGTAGAAGGTATCAAGTTTTCTTAACTTGGAATGAAAACTTTTTAGGAAAATGTTGACCCACTTTCCTTTTGAATGCACCTACATGTACCTGTGTCCTCCTGTTCAGATGGCACTTACACCAGCTTGGTGCATGTAATATGTACATGTAGCTTAACTTTGTGCATTGCGGTGACTTAACATGCTAGTCAATCTGCAGCAGTAATGCATAATGCTACATAACTGTAAAAATGTTCCCCCTAACACAAGTTGATATGTATTATTCTTATGCATAGTCATCATTAATGTGCTGACCTCTCAGTATATTGTATATTGTGTGCTGATAGTAGATCATACAGAAGCATGCTGTCTGTAGATGTTGCCATTTGATCCCCGTAATGCATTGCTTTCATTTAGTGTTGAATGTACCATGTAGAATTGCATTATGTATAATATGCTTCATATAACATTCATAGCTACAGGTGTGCCCTAACATCCTGAGCCTGTCACCATGCTGTAGAGGTGATGTTTGCAGTAGAACTGTAGCATACAGTTGTTACCTTTTGCATATAACTATAGCCTGCCCCTGCTAATATCTTCTTGCACTCTTCCTCTTGTTACCCACTCTGTACTACCCAAAGGCATATGCAGACATAAGGAAGGTAAGTCAAATAAAGAAGAATTATAACTTAAGAAGTGATATGACAGTAAACCTAACACCTTGACATACATGTAGTGATCTTTGATACTGTGCTACAGTTTGTAATAGACCCAGCCATTCTGTTAGTTTACTTGAGTAAAAAGCCTGGTGAGGAATTTTTCATGCATTGCACATTTTGTGTCTTGTCACATTGTATGGTGTAGAAGAAAAGTTATTTTAGTCATTATATATTATATAGTTGTATCTGTGTGTCCATTTACAATGTACATGTCCATCATGTATGTGTCAATAGACTCATTTTGTTGACATGAATGATAAAAAATCTTCCCCAAAAAATAGCATACTTGCTCTTGATATTGGTCCCATCTGAAATGATGATGATGATGGTGCTGATCATGTATGCTTGTGGCACAATGTCAGTCAACTATCTACCCTATACTGTATAATTGTAACTTTATGTTTATTCAAGCCATTTTTCGTTTTCCAGAGACCCCTTCCAGAGCTGCCATCTTACCAACAGAGCCCACAAGAAGCAAATAGTAATGAGCCACCTCCAAAACCTGCAAGTAAGACAATTACTGTCAGAGACTGAATAGTCTGGATGATAGCACTACAGCCTTTGGTAGATTGTTATGATTGTGTAATGGTAGTTCACCCTTATCTGAAGAGTAGCCTACAAAAAAAATGTACATGTAACAGTACATGTAAGTCAGTTATATTTGAAAATGATGTTTAGGGATATCATTTTGCAAACTTTGCTTTCAAATTGTAATATTTTCAAAATACTACAATTTGAAACCACCATTTGTCAACTTGATATCCCTCAATTCTGTTTTTGAAAACAAAGGATATGAGCTAGTGCTGTCAGAAAACTGGCCATCCTCTTTGTGGTCATGAAGGAAACTTGCCTTGCTTACTTCCAGGACCAGGCCTTCCACTAAGCCCCAGGACCAGTAATGCTGCTGAGTTGTCATCACAGAGTCCTCCTCCTACAACTCCTCCAGTAAGTACTGCACTGTACAGACATATACATGTACATTGTACATGGTGTGGTCCTGTGGGTATCTTCTCCTTATTATCATCATAGCAAGGATCACTCTCTTTTTGAGCCTATGTGTATTACAGGTCAATCAGATAAAGGTATTCCAACACATTGATTGCTATTGACATGGTATACATGTTCTCCATTTAGTAGAAACTTTCACAAACGTTATGGACAAGATTCACAAGAACTTTTTGTACTTGTACATTTGCCAGAATCTGCTTTTTCACCTACAATGTATACTGATCACAGATACTATAGTTTTGATAAATGCAAGGGGAGGGAACTGTGTTGTACATTTGCTGGAACCTGTCTTATCACAATGTATACTGATCACAGATATACATTTCTGTCCTTCTACCAGGCTGAAGCGGCCCCTCCTCCCACCATGGACCTGGACAGGACCAATGACCATGTGTTTGACAACACCACAGGCGTGGTGCGGGCAGTCATGGAGATGTCCAACAAACTGCAGTACGCCAAGGCTGACCAGTACGTCATCTTGGTCAAGGTTCGTACCGTCTTCATCATATGTCTGCCAGCCTTCTTTGTCTTGATCTGTTATTCAGTCTCTGTTTTACTACTTTTATCTTAAACATTGTTACATAGTTACAAGACTTATTTTCTTCTTTGGGGAGAATTCTTATGTAGTAATGCTACCTAAGATACTTAAGATGTTGTATATGATCTTAAGAAGATGCATTTGTGTCTTGGACATTTTTGTATAGAAATTTTCCTCTGAGTTTTACATACTAGTGAAACACTATTGCCACATACAATTTATTAGTGGAGGTTACATCATATTATCTCTGTCTACAATGTACATGTTAGAGTATGAAGAGACTCAGGGTTTAGTGCAACATCTTCAAAGATATTCCTAGTGAGCACTCCCAAAGATGTCGTACGTAATGTGCTCCATTGTTATTGATTATTGAGATGTTACTCTTGTCCTTGCAGGAAGTTGGACTGGCCCTGAAGAGTCTCCTGACCAGTGTGGACGAGGTGACAGCGAGGATCCCCGCAGATCTGCACAGGGAGGTCAGGAACACTTGTACATGTAGCATTTTGGACAATGTGATGCCTGATTTTTGTTAGTGAATAATTATTGTTTGATCTGACCATTCATCTTGTAGGCATGCCTGTGGCTGTAAATTAGTGGGTGAGTGAGTGAGAGAGAAGTGGTTTTATTGGAATGAAGGCAATTAAACTAGTACTCACGACCAGACGTTTGCTGTGAGAAGCTTTCACTTGGCATCCACCATGTTTCTTCAGATTTGAAGGGTCACGTGACCTGAGGGTTGGATGTCACTCGCTCTCATGTCACGTGACTGGATGAGTGTGTTGTTTGCTAAATTGCCTGAATTAAGTCATATAAACGTGCGTGTGTGCTCCACAGATTGAGATGGCGCACAAGGTGCTGAGTTCTGACATGGCTAACCTGATAGAGAAGATGAAGCTGGCGCAGAAGTACAGCAACACCACTCTGGACCAGGAGTACAAGAAGGGCATGCTGCAGTCAGCGCACATCCTCGCTATGGACGCCAAGAATCTCCTAGACGCTGTCGATAGTGCACGAATCAAGTCACACCAGATTGGCCAATCATGACACACGAGGACGGGGTCGTACATGTAGGACGAGTAGAAATTCCATGTAGATATCTTATAGATACTAAAGGTGAAAAATAAATATAATTAATGTTAGTTACATTACTGGTAGTGCAGCTTTAAGAATTTGGGTGGTTACTTTTGACATCTGCTAAGAGCACAATGGTGACTGTGTAATATTCATGTTCTACATGTATGAACTATTTACATGTACAAATGTACGGAAACTAAAAACTGGTGAGTCATGTAGGTTCATTTACTTCATGTGTAAAATTATGTTTTCAGTTATGTCCTCTAATTTGTTATTGATAGAGGAAGGAAGACGTGCCATTTTGAGCAAATAATTTGGGAATTATTTACCAGTTAGAGAATTGGCCAAGCATGACTAATATGCTACAAGTGCTATTTTTATTATCAATGACAATCTCTAAAATGTTGTAGACTATGAATGTATGTATTCTGACAGGTTATTTGTAGCCAACAGTGCTATTGTGCCATACATGAATTAATGCCATCAACTAGAAATGAATACAGCTATGGTGGTATGTATAGTATAGCTGTTAAATACCTTCTTGTATGGAAATTTGTTTGAATGTAATCATTCATGTTCAAATTTGTGGTAGAAAAGATGTCGGCTATTTGTAGGATTATAAAGCAAAACCCAGCTAAGTTGATAAGAAAAGATGACTGCAGTATGTATTAGAAATATACATGTACTGAGGAACTAGGATCACTGATGTACCCATTGTGTTACATTTATTCTGCTTTTGGAGAATTGCTCACTAACACACCAGGATGTAGAAAATTCATTGTTACTAAACTATATTTTTCACTTTCGTATGTCTTAAATGAACAGAATGTTATGTTGGTTATTATGGGGTACATATCATGATATTTAACAAACTTGTAAAATATTACAAGATGAAATGACAAATACCATACAATTACATGTTGACTTATATCATGTATCTTTCAAAATATGCAATTGAAATGTCTTTACTTTGAAGGTTGTGACTGTTATTCGAGGATATCATGACCCTCTTGATTAGTTGATACAATTACCTGTAGCTTCCTAAAATGGGAACTGTGTAATTTTAACATTTCGTTTCTGTCATCATGTACTTTCAAAGGCAATAACAGGGTTTCTCCAACAGAATCCTCCAATTTTGGCATCTAGTGTTTTTACAAAGATACCTCTACATGTATGTTTTGAAATATCTGATTTCCTATGTACTTGGGTTATGTTTTCACAAGTCTTATAGATGTTTTTGCACATAATAAGTAGTGCCAGGCTGAATGCTTGTACCTGTACATTGATGTCTTGGTAAAAGTGCAGTTACTCTTTGTGCTATGAGCTTGCCTGTCTGTTTTTGTTTGTTGGGCCTTTTGTTGAACATACACATTTAGCCTTTTTGACATGTAGGACATTCACGTGGTTTTGTCATTTCTATTTCTATACTATACTATACCTTCAGGGGCATCCCGCCCAGGTGAACACTAGTGCTCCAACAAAAATAGCGAGTGCATAAGAAAAAAAAATCATTGATTCTTTTACACCAAACAAATCAGATCAGTCTAGAGAAAATATGGTCTTTGATGGATTGTCATATCAGTCCTTATTGTCTGTACTAGTACCATAGTCATTCCTCTGAACTGTTTGTTGGGGTTTAGTTGGTTTATTTTGTATGATATAAACATGTATGATGACAGGTTTTCTAATTGTGTATGCAACGTGGTCATCCCTAAACCATGTATGTACCCAGAGATGTGTATAATGCAGTATTATTTATCAATAAATGGGTTCTAATTTTCACCTTTGTAATTTTTTTTGTTCAGTTTAAAACCAATTTTCAGCTTATGTCTGCTCTTGATACCCTTGCCTCAGAATTGATGGATTTCACACAAGGTGGAACAAAAGCGCCTCCTGTTGAATAGAAATGGTACCTCAACCAGGGACGAGTTAGGGCCAAGTCAAGCATTCTTACAACATAGTAACAAGGATCAATCAGCTGTGGTTCAATTTTACATAACTTATGTAACAGTAACTTAGACTTGAAAGATTCACAAACACTTGGTTGGTCTTTTTTCTTTAATCTCACCTACTACAAGTACATTTCCTTTTTTGCTACTTGTCAAGATGTTGCATCCTTCCAAATCAGATCAATCTCAAATTCATCCTCAATATTATATTTACTCATACAGTATTCTACATAATAATTAATGCGTGGATAACAATGTTTCTAACTACACATGCACTCGTGAAATTGAAGTCCTTTACCTTGTCTTAAACAAATTTAAATCCTGAAGTACATTGATTGTGTCCACTGGTGCAGGGATTCTTACACATCTACAGTTTAGTACACAAGTACAGTTACTGTATCATTTCAGCAAAAAAAGCCAGTACCACATGATTTCTTGGAGGAGGAAAGGTTAAGTACAATAGTGAAAGGTATGAAGGCCTTTGGTCTAGTTCATGAATGCACCAACCATTAACCTACATGTAGATGTGCGCGTCTCTAAATCATGTTTCCCAACTCAGGCACAAGTGGCTTCATTTGTGCTCTATCTGACAACCGGCTGTCCCATGCACAAGCACATTGACTTTCACAAGAATGGGTGCATTTCTTTTGGTAACATTGACAGGCAGAATTGCTTTGCCATTTGAAAGGTATTTTATGTAGGCTTGTAAAAATTACTTTGATAGAGTGACTCTACATTGAGCATGTAGAACCAACATTCAGCTCCTGTATGGCACATTGTAAGCAACACTTGGTCTCCATCTGGAATGTGTTTAACACAAACTTCTCCCTTGATCCAATATTTAGTCTATAAACATTCAACACTCAGACAAGTCCTTCATAATGGTGAAATAATACGTAAACTCACCCAATACTCAGCTACATACAACTGTAGTTCATAAAACTTTTTTTGAATGTTTATATATGATAAATGTATAGAGACAATATTTCACTTGGAAGTAAAGAAAGAAGAATAAATCTCAGCTCCAATAGGAAAAACACTGGATAAATAAAATAGTTGACATAACATCTAAGTGTCCTGAAGTATCATGTTTGGCAATCTAAAGACATCAATGAGTTGAAATGCGAGTATAATCTTGACAGTTACTGTTGGAACTTGGCAGTCCTTGAATATAGTATACTAGAAAAATAGTATTGGAATATTGGACAACTTGTGTGCTTTGGAGAGAGGCTGACGTGAGGTCACAAAAACGGTGTGAATAGTTCGGTTGGATCAGACCCGACCCAGCACCAGTGCGAGGAGCGCCATCCTGACATACATGCCGCACTCGGCCTGGCGGAAGTACGCAGCGCGCGGGTCTGTGTCCACTTCAGGGCTGTGGAACCAAAACCAGTATAATCAGTAAGCATGCATGTGCACAGACAGTATGACTGTCACTGAGAGATTTTTGTAGGGCTTTCTGTAGCTCTCCTTCTGTCTCTTACGTTAGAAGCATCACACTACAATATATGGGCTGCTTGTCAATTAAAAACCAACCAAAACGGCACAGGCTAAATGCTAGCTATGTTTTTTTTTACTCCTCCTCCTCCTTGTAAATTCTTGAGTAACCTAACTGGATCAGCTTACAAGACAGGACTACAATTCTTCAAGACTGACAAAATGCACTACATCGCTACAACACAATCAACACAGTGATGTGAAACTCACCTGATTTCAAACACCCTGGGTAGAGGGTGCATCAGGACCATCTTCTTCTTAGCCTTAGTCATGGTGTGAGGTGTCACCACAAACTGGCCACAGCTCTGGACAAACAAAATCACACACAGTAAATTGAGAGCATTCCTATACTCTACACATGATGACAAAATGAAAATGTATCAAACAGTACAGGCAACTAAAAGTCATGTTTTATATGAAAGATTGACACAACACTTGTGAAGATATAAAATGTACATGTAATTCTCCTAGTTACATGTATTACAGGCTAAATAAATAAGGTTACTTACCCTCTCATACTCCTCTGGAGTGGCAAACCTCTCCTTCTGTATACGGGTCATGTAGAGCACGTCTGTCTCAGGAAGGGCGTCCTCCAGACTACTGTAGGTGGACTGGAAGGAAATGGGAGGGATAAGCTTTTGCACATACTTGTGTCATTCTTACAGTTACACACACGTTATACAACAGTAGAAGATACATGAGGAACGAAATCAAAAGCAACAACTTCTATCAAATATCTCAGCCTAGCCTAGCCTGGTAAGGAATGTTAGCAGGTCTTTAAATATAAGAATGAGGCACATGATTGTAAAAAAACAAAGTTTCCAGCATCCCTGCCCTTACCTGTGGAATGCCTCTGGCAGCGACATAGTCCACGACCTCCTGAGGCATCTCCAGACCTTTGGGTGCGACGTAGCACAGGTTGACCCTGTACAGGGTGAGGAGCCTGGCCAGGGAGTGGACAGTACGGCCGTGCTTCAGGTCTCCTACCATCGTCACCTGGAAAATGGGACTATTCCTGTTATTCATACGGATAAAAAAATGTTACCATCTCTTCACCTGTTTTCTAGACAAGCTTGGCATTTTTTTTTACCCTCTGGATACACTATAGATCTACGACTCAGAACCTATATCATACTCAATTCTGGTCATCTTTTTAAAAACTTGCAAATTGATATTAGTAGTCCAATAGGAATACGTATATTCAATTCACCCGTCTAATGACAATTCTGCTAAATGTATGATTGAAAAATCCATTACAGTATGTTATCCTTCAGCGACACAAAATGACAAATGAGATCTGATAGACAGATATTCCAGGCAGATGTCTAGAAACATAAAAGGAGCATGTTTCCCACCGTCATGCCGTTGACGGTTCCGAGTTCCTCCCTGATGGTGAAGACGTCCAGCAGGGCCTGGGTGGGGTGTTCACCTGTGCCGTCACCTGCGTTGATGATGGGCTTACGACAGTTCCTGGAGGCAACCTGCATGGACGAGAACAAGGTCTCAAAAGTGCTGACACAACAGTTCACATTTTAGCATTTAAAGGTATCAGAACTTTAGAAACAAACATCACTAATCATCATGAAAGCAAGGAATGCTACAGACACTCATACTTTCCGCGTACAGTTCAAGATTGGAATCTACTACCATACACTGTGACCACAATATCAAAACCTGCCAAGTTCTGGGAGAAGGAGCCAGCAATAACTGCACAGCACCAGTTCCTGGGCATTTTACCCCTAAAAGAGGGGCATTGCCCAGTATTTCTCCAGATCCAGATCCAGAAAGTATTGTGAGTCTACAGATTTTAGCTTGTGAGGAGTTTTACAGATTGACTCACCTCCAGTGCTCCAGGCTTGGGGTGCCTGATGACAACCACATCACTGTAGCCACACATCACCTGCACCGTGTCTGGGGAAAGGGACAGCAGATCTTAGTCAGTGTGACAGCTACAGGAACTCAAAATAGTATTTCAGCAGGGTTTCATGACGAAAAGACTGCTACAAAATTAATGCTTCGTGTACATGTACATGTCTACTAGTGGGTATGATATAGCAAAGGAAGGGTACTGTGTACAGAGTCATAACTTGCTGTTTCAGACTTTCATTCTGTACTACCAGGTACACCTCATGTAAGTCATTGACACTGGAACCAAATTATGATGCCGACTGTATCGCTACGTTTGTTCCTCTGTTCATATCAAAGACTGACAGATGTTTATGAAATCTCTGTATGGACTAGTTTGCTGATCATGAGGTACAGGACCATATTCAAGATCCATTGATCATGACACAGTTGTCTTTTCCAAGGCACACCGTAAGTAAACCTGTCCGCTTACCTGACAGAGACTCTCCCTTCTGGTGTGAGGAGCTGCTCTCGTCCAGCTGGATGACCGTCCCGCCCAGACGCTGCATGGCGGCGGTGAAAGAGCTACTGGTGCGAGTGCTGACCTCGTAGAACAGACTTGCCATCACCTTGCCCTGGAACAACACAGGTATCTTCACTGTCTACACACTATATCAACTTTCCTCAGATGTAAGCAGCTATTTCATTTCTTAAACTAATCAAACTGATCTAGCAACCAGTGGGTGGTTGAATTTAATGTAGTGTGTGGTTTCTAAGACTACCTGTATATGTATAATGAGTACGATAAGTTTTGCACAATTCTTAAGCCACCACCCTCCATGCAGACACCTATAGTATTAGACATCTACTCGTCCTGCACAGTTGATTGAAGTGAGTCAATGAAACTTAACATATAAGGAGACATGTGTTTCCAACATTACATGGAAACATTTGACAACAAATGGCTTTGGTGCTTAAATGTATCAGTAACAGCTCCACTTTAACAGTGACTGTGAGGAAATGGATTTGTTATCTAATTTCTCATTTTGCACGCCATTCTATTATCATCACACCCAGTTCTTTCCCGTACCTTGAGCAGGCCGTCCAGTGGCCTGTCCTTCTGCACCATGGTCCGCATGTTATGGGCCACGTTGAACAGGTGGTGCAGCTGCTCCTTGTTGAACCTGGGAACAAGTGGAGAAACTGTCATCAACTTGCTGGCAGTTTTTGTACACACCTCTTAGTTTTCGTTACTGGATGGAATGAGTCATATACATGTACACGGAAGGTGTGCTAGCTAAGACTCAGATCTTGTTCTGAATGGAGCATCTAATTTTACACACTAACTGTTACAACGATGGCTGTAAAACAGATATGAAAGGCGACTAATCTACAAATAAAGCTGTGGCTCCTTTGTCTCCACTTAAAGTTGGCATTCTGTTGACTACCAGGTAAAAATACTAATTTAACCTGGTTTTTCGGTAACATTTTCCGGACTAACAGCTGACCATACTGACTTGGCTGTTTGTTAACCCTTTCCTGACTAACAGGTGACCATACTAACCTGGTTGCGGTCAGGACGTGCAAGCCGACGAAGCCGTGTGTGGAGCTGCTGATGGGGAGGGGGATGGGCTGGGGGGTGCTGCCCACAGAGGGGGGCGTCATGCTGATCCCACGCACACCCACGATCTGGGTCTCTGCCGAGGGAGGGGTGCCCTCTGGTGGAAATAAAAACAACTGCATTACAGAAATGCCTTACACTGTGTTGTGCCCGGGTGAACTTCTGGAGACTCAATACTTTCAATCAAAGTTTGCACCTTAATCTTAACCACACTAAAGCTGCATCCATGCACTGACTCAAGCCATTTAGCAGAAGGAAGGTTAATTTTGTGCATTAACATGACAAACAGAGCAAAAAGTAATGTAGAAACGAAGGCCTGAATAGGAATATTATAATTCTAAAAAGAAATGTAAAGCAAAATCTGGTGATTTCTATCACTAAGCAAGGTTTGTCGAATGCATGTATTACTAATACATGCATTCGACAAACCATTATTACTGAACCCTTTCTTCAACTCATATGTGCAAGTTTTGGAATGTCAACTTCTGCAGAAGTTGTTCCTACATGTATGCAACTGTGAGAACACTTTGTGTTCACAAATTTAGCAGACAGTATAAACAACACAAGTTGTGCTGCAAGGCAAGTGTCTGTCATCAACAGGATCAAATGTCACTTTGTCAATGGTAACCTAACAAGTTCGCCTATCTGAAATTAAATCTCTACACAGAACAGGGGTCCAGGACAGGCCTAAAACATGTACACACATGTCAACAAGTGCTGCTTAGACTGTCCTTGGAGGGCACTTGACTGAGGGTTAGTGAGTGACAGTAAAAGGCTGGTGTAAGAGAGGACACAGCACAAGCTAGTCAAGAAGTACATGTATTTCATACAAGGCCACCTTTCATACATGTAGAGCAACAATTAACATCTGTAGCGTGTGGTCGAGTTAGCTAGAGTACATCCATGCGTCACACAGATCAAAACTGTTACAGAAGACATGTACATCAAAACTATTTGAATGTATTGAATAAACGTGCAGGCATGCTGAAGGTATGTCTGTTGTCCATTCTCCTTGGACAGCTCCATTTCACCTGGATACTAGCTATCAGTACATGCCCTACCTAGCCATCCTCTGTCTTTCACTCACCACTTTTCATTGAGCTCTCAGATAGATGGCGTATTCGCTCTCTAATGGCGGGAATGGTAGGCGCGTTCAGGCGGTCCACAGCGGGGAAAGGTAGCACATCATCTGTGCCACACAATGCCACAAGAAGAGTAGAAAACATAGCAACAGGACAGAAGAGCCATTAAACAAAAGTAGGAAGACATAGGAAAAGAGTACTCAAAAACAAGAGGCATGTGTACAAAGCCAGATCAAAAGAAATAAGTACAAAGAAGAATGTGAATGCCATGTCTGCTTTCAAGTAAAAAACATGGATAAGGAAGACACAACAAAATTCTTGAACATGGCCACTCAGTCATATTGCACTTTCTGTCACCCGCACAAGGGGGCGCATCACACAGTGTAATCACCTGTATGCATCTCGCGCTCGGACATCCTGCGAACCCGTGGGGGGAGCTGGAACTGCTCCCGCTGCGGCTGGACCTTGCGAGGGCTGGGGGGAGCGGACAGGACTGTGGGCGGGGCGGGCTCTCCTCCTGCTATGTGTGGAACAGGCACTGGTACTGGCTGTGATGTGGAGAAAATAGAAGGCAGCAAAGATTCATCATTCATGCCACAATAAAACATCAAACTCAACATGACTATCAGTTATGCTTGGTAGTAGAGGCTTACATATCTCTCAATGGTTTGGGTATTGCAGCAGCTGAACACTGTAAGCTTCAAAGGTACACTTTAAGTTGAAGCACAATTATCACGATGGATCAGTCTAGTGCACATTTCTGAGAGACTAGAAGCTTTGTCCTCATCCTTTCACCAGCTAATTTCTTGCTGACAGAAGAGTACAGTAACTTATGCACAATACATCCACATCACAGATGAGAATAAGGAGCCTGTAAAACAATGATCAACCTGGTTTTCTGTAAGATTGACAAGAGTGGAGTCCGCAAGTGGGACCAGCTTTTCTGTCCCAGCGACTCCCTTCACACCTTTCTACAAATCAAAAACAAAGAAAATGCAAAAATGAAAATGGATTCTGACAGATGACGTATGTAATAAAGCTGAAAAACAGTCGATTATGTCATATCTGCTTTGTCTTCCATACTTCTGATTTGCTTCCTTCTTGCATCATTTTGGGTCTTTTTCTGTTTTGAGTTAGATTTAGAAAGACAAGGAGCCAGCTTTGAGTTAGAAAGACAAGAAGAAGCCAGCTTTGAGTTAGAAAGACAAGAAGAAGCCATCTCCATCCCACAGGTCTGCCTAGTGCTGTGCAGTGCTGTGCAGTTGAAATAAAAGTGATCTGCCAGCGTCTGGTGTTACTGAATGCATTTGATATATGTACTGAAATACCGTTAATTGTAATAATTTCTTGCAAATAAATTATTTTGCATTACAAACTGCAAACAAGAGCCATGCAAAGCAGCTATGCCTGAAATATACTGTTTTTATTTCAGAAGGTGAGAATGAACAGCTATCAATGTGAATCATCATCTCAGAATGCAAATTAAAAATGAACAAGATTACTTAGATTGCAAGACCTGACTGTTCTTTGCTCATAAAAAAATACATGCACATAAGCACAAAAACAAATTTTCATGGGTGATGTACAACATTGTTATGTTACCATTGGAAATATCTATGATGGGAAAGTTTACAACAATGTGGCACTTACAGTGAAACAACAGTGTTTTTCTCACCTTTGGAGCAGGACCTATGGGTTTGGCAAACACGACTGCATCAGTCTCGGTGCGCACATCCTGGCCGAACCCTGGAGGTACTAACACCTGGGGAGGCAGATGCAGAGGACTATCTTAAGTCAAGGACCATTGCCATTAGAAGTAACCCACTGACATACACATACACTTTTGGCAAAGAAAGGAATGATTAAAGGAATAACTACATCCTGTAACATATGAGTTGCAAAGGACTTTATAGCAACAAAATAATGTTTTTGTATCCATAATAATGATGATTTATTAGTAGCTAAAACTAATGGTGGTTTGAATAAGAATCCCCCCACCTGTCCATCCACATAGGCCACCTCTCCTCGCAGCACCACCCTGCGGATGGCCCCGCGGACCTTCATCCCAGCGAAGGGCGTCCACTTGGACTTGGTGAACTTCATGTACTTGGGAATGGTCCACTCTGAGTCCATGTCCACCTCGATGTAGGTGTCCTTCTGCTCTGGGAGGTTGAAGATTCGCCGGGGGTTGTGGTACAGTTTGGCAATCAGATCCTGGAGATAGAGTAGAAGTTTGTTAAAAGGAAAGCGGATGCAGCTTACATGTCCCAGAAACCATTGAAAAAATCACAAATATATACTCATGTATTTGGAAGCATGTTATTTTCCTGATAAAATTGAAAGTATCAAACACCTCAACTTAAAAATTTGAGTGGATCATATCTTCAAAAAGGATTGGATGACACCTGGTTACAAGAGCGAGACCCTGCCAATCACCTTAAGTAAGCCAGGATCTATAAGACCAGAAGACTTACCTCCATGGTGATGCGACCATCACTAACAGCAGTCAGCAGGAGCGGCAGCATGGTCTCCAGCCCGGGGTAGCCTGGGGGCGGCTTGGGTCCCTCCTTCTCCTCCACACTGTGGGGAGCTGCAACATAAGGTCAACTTCATGGTACCAGAAAATATATGCACATATTCATGTACATCAAAAGAGTTGATTCCCCTTTAGGAAAAAAATGGTCTTCTGTTTCTTTAGCCTTTGGCAAAATTCAATCATCGCCAGGAAGGTGTCTGTAGATTCTTACTGACAAGGATGTAGATTCTAACTGACAAGGATGGAGATTCTTACTGACAAGGTGACTTGAGGTTTTATCTAAAACATTTGTTCCGGTTCAACTGCTCTTCTTTATCTATGTCTGCCATTCTGACAGAAAAGACAGCTTACCATGGTCAGTTGCAAAGCAGTCAATGATGTCCATGTTTTCCCACAAAGCATCTTGGTCCTCCTTGGTCTGGATGGGGGGCTTGACCTGACCCCTGGCATGACCAATGGCCTCCAGGTCATCCTGGGTCAGGAACAGGTGGTGGGGGCACACCTCACAGGTCACCTGCATTCCTCGGTCTTTGGCTTGGCGGATCACCACGATCTGTTTACATGGACAAAATCCACAATAAGGACAAACAAATCCTGTGCTTTTTTAAAATATCATCTATGATAATCTACAGCATTTGCTATTCTAGTGTAGTTTCTGAAAAACTTAAAACTGTTTACGCACCTCCTCCCTCTTGGCCACATGTGCGATGTGGATGGACCTCTTGTAGAATTCGGCCATGAGGAGGGCAGCAGCCATGGTCTGGCCCTCGGCATGGCACACGATGGGCAGGTGCTTCGGCCACTTCTCAAAGTGCTGCAGAAGGACAGCAACAAAACAGCTTTCTCAATACAGGTTGTTACTGACAATGTTTCTCTAATAATCAGAAGTATTAGAACTTAATATTCATGCAGTAAGTTTGCTTACATTGTACAAATCTTACCTTCTACCTAGATATTGAGATACTTTGTCTTCAATCATTCAAGGTATAAAGATGGATACAGTCAGCAATGCTGGTTTACATGTAACAGTACACATTAATTATCATGAGACAGATGTTACTGATAAGATGAATGTGTGAAGTGTGGTACCTGCATCCACTGTGTGATGTCATCCAGCTTCAGGGGGCCATACGTGTTGTTCAGGTACATCTTCATGGCGATGGCGGAGTTGCCCAGCGGCGGCAGCAAGTCAGCGTTGTCTGTTCCCGCGCCCACGTACAGACCGTAGTCGCACCTGGCATTCAGTCGGGCCAGCTGGGGGATGGAGTCATGGAGATCAAGGTCAGAAGTTGTGTTGTGATTTGTTTTAACAAAATTACATGTGCACCATTAAGAATTCATAAAGACCCTGGCGACTGAAAAAAAGCTAATGAAACTTAAACCTTACGCGCACTTAATTGATGGTACAGAATTAAACATGTAGTGAAAAGCTGTATCCCTCTTTGTAAAAGTAACAAGTTCTGTCAGAATGTTAACAAAGTGTTTGATCTTAAGTCATTAGATTTTCTAATGCTTTGGTTTCTCCAAGTCCAAGGCAACAAGATGTACAGAAGAAAACAATAACCTTCTGCGTGAGAGCAAGAGAAGCCTGGTCGGTGGTTGGTGGAGACGTGTTGGGCATGCAGAGGATCATGGTCACTCCGCCAGCCAGGGCTGCTGCCGTGCACGAAGAGAAGTCCTCCTTGTGAGTCGCACCCGGCTCCCTCACATGGACATGGATGTCGATCAGACCTGCAGGGATAGATTAACAGTGTTGTAGTTTTATCTATCATTTGATTATGCTGCTACTGGGATCATTGACACAGGGGTAGGCAGCAGTTGGCTAGGCAGCACTGAGCTTCCATGCAGCTCTGTCCAGCGGCTTCGTCCCTATTAGACCACACACTTTGATGTCCCTCGTAACACCTTCCTTCCAGGATTGTCTACCACAACAGTGCCATGTTGCTAAAAATAGAGACACTGCAAGAACCTAATGAGCTTGAGCCTATTGAGGGGAGACCTCAAAGATAGAGGACTAGGACCGTTGCAAGTCTGAAAGAGAACTACGGGTCCTAAGGAAGCCTTTGTGGGGTCCTACCTGGTAGCTTGACCAGCTTCTGGGAGGTCATACAGTCGATGTGTGTTTTCATCTGAGGTCTTCCACCAACCTTACGCAGCGCCTGTGTGCAAGTGATGAAAGAAAAAAATCCATGGGCTACACTACTGTCTACAATTATTTCTGTTCTATAGTCTATGTTCTTTTCTCCTCTGGTCCTAAAATTTTTAATACTATGTATAACATATGATATCTAAGAAGACTGCATCTAAATCGAGAGCATAGTAATCATGTTCTTGTACCTCCACAAACATCTTTGCACACTTCACATCCGTGATGAGCGGTACAGAGAAGTCCACGGCCATGCGCCGCGTGCGGTAGCCCTGCGTGACGAAGGACGACACCCGCCGATACCCGCCGCTCCTCATGGGCAGGTTGATGACCAGATCAAACATGTTATCGGTCAGGTAGTCAGCAATGTTGGGCTCCTTCTCCCCCTTCGCACTGAGGGGTTCCTCTCCATCTTCAAACGGCCACTCAATGGGGGTGATCTGTGCACAACATTTTGTAAAGACTACGAGCTTTTCTTTTTTACTATTTAAGAGTGGTAAAGACTATGAGCTTTCCTTTTTTACAATTTAAGAGTAGTAAGTTTATAGAGTGCAGATAAACGGTAAGAGGAAAAGACAACCAGTTCACTACTGACTGTTTTGGTTTTGTCAACTTTTTGTGTATATTAAGGATAGAGAACTTAGACACTAAACTTACAAACTTTTCTTTTTCACGATTTAACTCGAATGCAGCTATTCATTAAAACAAACCAACAAGACAACCAGTTTACTACTACATCTGTTTTGGTTTTGTAACTTTAGTACGTGTAAGGATAGAGAACTTAGACACTGACCTGTATCCCATGCTCACTGTAGAAGTCAGCAGTACCCATGCTGGCAAACAGCTTGTACTTCAGGTTCTCCAGGGTTCGGACTGCAGGCAGGAGCTCGTTCTTGTTCTGGAAGTGAGGTTTAGTGCACCTTGTTAAAACCTTACTGGTAAGATTCCTTAAAAGATGAATGCTTTTCTGTTTGTACTAGTTAATATAAGGTTTTAGTCCCACACCCGATGGTGCAATGGGCGGTGCCCATTTCTGTCACTGTCATGACCTAAAATCTAATATTCACTCATCAAAGAAAACCAATATCTGAAAGTTAATCAATAAAAACTCAGGCTCTTGTACCTTGTGGCTCCTCATCAGCCTCTTTATGGTTATTTTGTTATAATCACTATTCCAGTTATTGTTTGTTCCCCTGACAAGACTCTGTACCTTGTAGCTGCCGATGGACAGCAGGATGTTCTTGCGGGGAATGCGGAAGCCGGTGCTCAGCATGGCCTTCAGGTACGCATCGTAGCGGTTATCTCCGAAGCACGCCACCTCGCCCGTACTGGCCATCTCCACTCCCAGCAGGGCGTCAGCGCCGGCCAGCCGGGAGAACGAGAACTGGGGAACCTACAACAGAAATTACACATAATTTCTATGGTTTTATCACATTCAAACATTTGCTAGATTTCAAGAGGGCAATACCTGGGCATATCATTGTAATAGGAAGTAGAGAAAAAACTGAAAATGCTGATGATGTTGAAAATGAATATTACCAAGGATAAGGCTATCAAAGTATGGCAATGATGAGAAATAGTGTTAACCAAACTCTCTAATGCTTCTGGACTTGTAGTTGTGTACACACCTCTACATACCTTCAAAATTATTTGGTCATAGAAAATGAGAACTCCCTGTAAATACATACTTTTGCAGTACCACAATTGCTTTGAACATAGAAGTTACACTGTTACATCTTGAAAGACAGCACAAACATTGAGTGGACAGAGGTATGCATGGGAGTGAAGAGGACTCGCACTAAACCACTTCACACACACACACGGAAAGAAGAGCACGTGGTAACTACCTCCAGTGCCAGGGTCAATAGCTCCGACACCAAGGCAAAGTCAGCCGCTCCATGCGCCGTGACCTAACACCCGAGTGGTACACCAAGAGATGTAGTCATGGCAACCCGTTTCCATAGAAACCACAAGGTAACACACAGCTGGTACAGACAGGGAGAGAGAGAGAAAAGAAGACAGTTTAAGAGAGGGAAGTTTTGACGAAGAATTTCGTACCTTCACGCCGACTTTTCCGTTCCCGTTCAGCTCGACCGGCTCCACCATCTGGTTCATGATGACCTGGGTTGCCATGGCGATGAAGTCGTGTCCGAGGGTCTTGGAAACGAAGGGGAAGGAGCGTGACACGCGGAGGTTGCACTCAATCACCTTCAGCTGGTTGTCCTGAAGAGAATGAGAAAGTACAGAATATTATACAAAGCTTCATCTAATTAATCAAACAGCAAAGTATGGCCTGTAAAATATGTATATTTCAATTTTTTATCAGGTGTCATTTATTCCATTCTTTCTGTCACCTGATAAGCAATGACATCTTGCCTATGGGAGGTTAACAGGAGGAGGTAGAATATAAATATACACAATCAGGGAAAGGCTCACATTTATAATTTTTTGAAAATACATTTTATACCAGTAAAATTGGTATTTGTTGCAAAAAAACATACTTAACCTGCTTGCCCTCTGAATCAGCAGGGAAACTTAACCCTATCTACAAAATGTAGGTGCAGTATCTGTTTCTGATTTTCATGAATGAGACAGTACACTCAATCTGTTTTTGCTAATTTATACACACTCAAGAGTCTGAAGCAATATGAGTTGATTCGTTTTATTTTTAAGACAGAAATAACATACAGCATTTTCATAGCATCAGTGAGTTTTCGGGAAAAATGATTGAAGTAAAAAATAACCAAGAAAATGACAATACGGATGATATCATACAGGGCAGGAGCTGGATTTAAATAATGCACAAAAGGAGTAAAAAGAAAGAAACGGAAGGTGCCATTATACATGTAAGTTTGTTATCTAATTCAGCAGACTGGTGGACATGGTAAAACGTCTGGGCTATGCTGAGTACACTGGCATCCTGTTATCAGCAGAAGATTGACTTACACCAACACTCTGAACTTCCATAACCTATAACCCTCATCCCATCACCCTTAGCTTATAATTAAGACAGCCTTGTCTCATATCGCAAACAAAACATCCCTCAATCTTGCAGATTTCACTTCCTGCTCCCTGTCGGAAGTGTGGAGCTCAGCCTCTTGACCTGTTTTGATGAAAAACCTCAACCACAACATCCAGCCATCTGGGAGGGATAAGGGACATGAATTCCAGTTGGAAGTGGGGGAGCGCACTCAAAACATTCTAAGGTCTCTTTTCCCTTGGAGACAAGCTGACAAAAAATGGGTCAAATTCTGGAAAAAAGGACCCTCAGTAGGTCAGATTCTTTGTACATGAAGAGATACCTTACTGTTGGTTTAAATTGATCATAAGTTACCTTTCCAGTACAATATAATCTTAAGGCCCTTACAGGTATGTGAAAATTGTATTTGCTTTATTGTAAAGATATCCTTGTCCTAGGATAAGGAAGTTAGATCATCTAGCTTTTCCTTCTTGATTGACAGATATAAAGAAAAGGTGGACACGCTAGTCAACTATTTGGCACCAACATGGACCAACCCTACAAGGCCTCTATTTATAAAGGAAACACACCAGTGATTTTCTGCCACAGAAGACCATATTGAAAATGAATAAGCACCAGGAAATGGTATGACAGGTGAGTTTGGTGTTGAGACATGGAAGCAAGGGCTGTTTGCTTTGTCATGGAAAGTGTGGCTTGGACAGATATCACATAGAACAACCCTGACCTCTATCAGCAAGGTCTGGCTTTGATCTTGTCAATCATATATAAACCTGTAACTCTGTATAAGCAACCTTATTTTGGAAGAGATTAAGGATATCTTAAATAATCAATGTCTTGCATAGTTTCAAACATGTCAGGAGAGAGCAGTCCACTCCTTTCACAACAGTGATGGTTTGGGAAGTCCTAGTTTATTGACATGGACATAGAACTGATGACAGTGGAATCTAATTGAGTTCAAGTCTTCAAACATTTGGATTTTTATGTATTGACTTTTTTATTCAATATAATAATTGATATCACCTTCTTTTCATGACCGCTTGGAGCTTCATTGTTCCACAAGTACAATTTCTGATTTTCTGGTGTCTTGATTGATTTTTCGTAGATATCACAGAGTGATTAAGACTTTTAAATGGTCCGCAAGGCGTATCTTCTTGATATGAGTACAGACAGCATATACAAATGGTGAGAAAATGAATTCTGTGTCATCACTCCATCTGCCCCAGCCTCCTTCAGTGACTGATTTTAGACCTCCTCTACTAAGGCCCCCCTTTTCCACTAGACGGCAATCGCGATGCGCTCTTACTGCGACCTTAATAGGACATGTGTAACCTTTGATTTCTTACTGGGTATATCATACAGCATGTAACAGTGTGACTGAGAGGACAACAAAACACAAAAATTGTACAAAGATTTGTTTCTTTTCTATACAATGCGTTGAGTGATCTGTCAAATTCAATGTCACAGAGAGCGCGGCGAGAGCGCCATCCTAGTGGTAAGGGGGTATGAACAGTCCACCTGTATTACAGTTTGGTAGGGAAGCTGCCAGATATGGTTGGTTGATTATCCACTCCTGCATGCTGAGGGTTTGTTTACTGAGGCACTCTTCAAGGCACCCACACATGGCCTGAGTTTCCTTGATCTTCCCATGGTTTGTTTATTGTGGCTTGTCTCATGAAGGTGTGTTTATACATATCGCTTAAACTGTTCAACAGTACCTCTTTCAACTGCTGGTTTGGGGGTGATTGATTGCTTACAAACCTTGGTAGAAATA
Source organism: Branchiostoma floridae x Branchiostoma belcheri (assembly GCA_019207045.1). Taxonomy (NCBI): domain Eukaryota; kingdom Metazoa; phylum Chordata; class Leptocardii; order Amphioxiformes; family Branchiostomatidae; genus Branchiostoma; species Branchiostoma floridae x Branchiostoma belcheri. The sequence goes on along the minus strand of CM033025.1, from coordinate 9,875,317 downwards.
GGGTAGTTGTAGTATGATAAAAAGGCCAAAAACTGTGTATCTTGATGGCTATTTTCTGTAAACATCACTGTACACATGTCATTCTAAAAAGTCAGATATACTTGTGCCATTTGAATTTCAGCGAAGAAACTAAAAATGTTCTGGAAGGTCTGGATTTAATACAAGTGCTATTTTGCTATTACAAGCAGTACGTCTTGTAAATTGGGTGTCTCCAAATACAACGATATTTTAAGAAATACACACAGAACGTATCACGCACAACCTGCCTGTGAACACAGACATGTCTGCACTTGATTTAGCGGAGAATGTATCTCCAATAAAAAGGCTGACTAGGATCACAACTTTTAGGGAAACTTGCCAGCACTGGCTTTGGCTGTACTAATCCCATAACCTGACTCTCTAATCTGGATTCAAAGAAAAAAACAAGAATAAGTTTTAAAAAAATGAGTAACAGCAATAAAAAAATAAATAACAGCAACTAGTTATTGCTTTATGTCTATCTGGCACTGATGAAGAGTAGCAAGGTAATCAAAAGGCAGAAGCATACTAATAAAAAAATCACCCTGTGTATCTGTCTGATTTTGCCTGCCAGTCATTTTGCAATGGACGGCAAAGCCAACCCATCAACAAAGCTGCAGGACGATGTGGTCCACTGTTGTGATTGTCCCTCACATACCGCAAATATACATAAACATTGTTAGCAGACATCAAGCCCTTGAGCACCTGTTGTCATGCTTTCTGTCTAGCTGCAACCAACTGAAGGCTCTTGAAGGGTTTATAGCATATTGGTTCACACAAAAGATGAATGTAGGGGGCAAGTTGAAGAGCTGCTGTTGTTTGGAATATGGTGATGAATGAAGACAAATGTTTACAAATAATCTTTGCTAATGAGAGGTATTGATACTGGATAAAAATCAAAGAGTGAATAGTTTGTATAAGTTTCAAAACCATTTGAAAGAATAGAGCTAAAGATGATAAATGGTAATAGGGGGGTGATTCCAAACAATCTGCTTGTTTTTTTCTTCAATGTTCATCTTCATACCAGTTTAAGAAAACTATACTCATATACACTAGCTTAGCTGGATTCCAATATCCAATGTAGAGTTCACATCAGGACAAACAGTTGATTATAGATTGCTTTGACTGGTGAGGTGAGGTGAGGTGTGGTTCCCAGCACCATTGGCAGCTGTGCTCATAATATTATCAACTATTGACTTTGGGTCTTCTGGTTGTCAAGGCTAGAAATCTACTCTCCTGTCAGTCCTGAAAAGGAATTTGACAGACTTTTATTGGGTGCTGATTGACTTCTTTTCTGTGAGGATGTGAGGCATAATTCAGAATGTGATACCTTACCCCTAACCCTCATGCAAACCAATTACTCAGATTCAGGCTCCCACACATCGAGGATACCTTAATATATAGTTGACTATAAACTGGAGATAATTAATGGTCCAATTGTTTTGTGTAATTTTTTTTAATGCATTGAAAGGTGTTCACCTCTCTCTACCTGACATAGCACGCCCTGATCATGAGAACCTTTAACTGGTCCCAGGCTGGGTGTAGATGAGACCAAGGAGGTTGAAAGAGGGAACTTGATGAGACCATAAAGTCCTGGAGATTTTAAGACCATCCCAAGTTTAATGGGGTCCACATCAAACTGCTTGGAGGTTTGGACAATGATATCAGAACTGAAGTAAAGGACTGACTTCCAGCAAGTGACCATCAGAAAGGATTTACGCCATACCAAGGAGGATCTATTCAACCTGTTTGACCTACCCAAATGGTATCCAAACTATGGAAAACCTTGCTGATAAAGGACATTACATTCTCCAGTAAACCCATTTAGACCCCACCAGAACTGGAGAAGAGTTTCTAGGCTAGCATCAGAAATGTCTCACCAACCAGTTTCCAACTGTTAAGATTAAACTGCAATTCTTCCAAGATTCCAGTTTCTCCTGATGAATGCCATTTGTTATTTGATGTAATGATGACACAAGAAACCTCATAAAATGGCATAGGAAAGCTCATTGCACTCTATAGACCTTATATCCACCCATAACTTGTGCTATATTGGTCCACAAACAGTATTCCTCCACACACTTTAGTGCTAATTCTTTGCACAGTAGCCTTAACAATCAATCTTCTTTCAGCTCAGGTCTGAATGATCATGAGTGGCCAGCCTGCTCCAGAAACTGATCCTCCAAAATATATCAAAACTGGGTATCAGTTGTTGGTCCCCTGCTGGGCTTTCCATAATCCCCCTTAAGGGACTCTAGGAGAGGGGTATTCCCTTGGCATGTCCCCTTGGCACACATTGACCAAGCTGTGAGTGAAGGGTTTAAAATAGCAGGGCCTGATCATGTACTGGGATGATGGACAGGCAACCCTGCCCCGAGGGGGTCTCAGAGGTGGCAGCTTCAACAAGCGTGAAACAGCCAAGTTCTGTGGCAGTCCACAACAATGCAAGGACTGGTAGCCCAAACAGCAGCATTACTAAAACAAACAGACATCAAAACTGACTGATGATCTCACCCAAGACAGAGGCATGGCAAACCTCTGGCCCAGGGCACGCAAACCCCCATCAAGCCTGGCTTTAATAAAAGCATGGTGTCCCAGGCTCGCCACACCATGGATCACATGTAAATACTAATTTGAGGCAACAGAGCAACATGTGCAAAGGTCAAAAATGCGGCACGCCGCTCTGCACGCTGCGGCTCTCGCCAGAACCACAGACACATAGTTGAGAGCACTGCCCAGCCAGCGTCTGGAACATACTGTCAGGTTTGGAACAATGTCTTGCAACAAAGGAAGTAGGTGCCTCCTGGCTTGGAGCCTTATGCTTGTCCTCACCTACGGCACAATATCCAAAGCGCAGACAGATGATTTGGAAACCACGGCAGACGCGGGCACACAGGACGAGTCATGTTCATGTCAGGAGCTAAGTGCAAAGATAAAGCAACTGGAAGACTTGGTGGAAAGACTTCATGACCAAGACATTCAACTTTCTACAGAAATAGCAAAAATGTACCAACAACTTGCCGAGTTCGACCCAACAGGTGTGAATGCAGTATCGTCTAGTCAAGTCCAGAATGACGAATCGGCGGACATTAAACAAGCTACGGTGAAGGTAGGGCAACTAGAGAAAGCACTGCAGGGACAGGCGTCGATGATCAGGAAAATACAGATCGTACAGAAGGACGAGGAGAGGAAGGGACGGCACGTGAGGAAGAGGATAAAACAGCTCATACAGAACGACACCGTCATCGACCAGCGTATCCGCAGGCATGCGGCGGAGGTCTACACGCTCGACCACCGTATGCAAACCTTGGAGGGACAGGTGACTCAGATAGAGAATGAGGTCATCACCATTAACAATTTCCAGCCCCAGCCCATCACAAAACCTGGATTTATTGGTGACAACAGCATTGGACAGGAGAACACTGTGGATACCCATGGGTCTCAGATTGAGCTTTACCACGCTGCCTTGGAGGGATGGGAGGAAATCAAAGATGAGAAGGATATCTTCACAGAATTACCCAAGGAGGACATGGAAGAAGAAGAACCGTTTGAGGAGCCCCCGACAGTCCCTACCCAGCCACCAACCAAGCTTCCAAAAGGTACGTGTGGTGTCTGCTATAAGTTGACCACTTTTACCTTATTATCACCATTCATCAGGTAATCTGTTCTGTAAAAAAATTATTACTCTGATCCCAGGGTACTGATTGCTACAAGATGTTTCCTTCCAAAGCAAATGAGATTTACTTGCTACGTCCGGAGTTGACTCCACCAGTAGGCAAACAGCAATTGACACATACAGCTCTGACCGAGCCGCCAGCTTATTGCCTCAAATTGGAGAGTGTGAAGGATAGTTTATGAGACAGATAGTGCCTCCAGTACTATGTCAAGGTCTTTTTTAGAAGCTATATACACTCCTTGTGTGTGATCCCCGTAACCTCCAGTTTGATAAAATCTGCTTGGACTTTGGTTGGTCAAAGTAATTATCAAGTGATTAGTACTAGGAGCTTCTGGCTGATGATCATTCCCCACTGGCTGCAAAGCCAGGCATGGCAAGAAGAGCTTGCCACAATGCCAGGAATTCCCTGCTGGAATCTGCCGTATCAAAACGCATCATTTAGACACTTATCCATCGATCATCCGGGGGATAAACATCAGCTTAAATCAGCGGCTTCAAAGCTATTACTTCACTCAAGCTTGGACACCCGACTACAGACTGTATACAGCAGAGAAAAGTTAAAATACACCGCTAAAGCCCTGGCACATAAAGAGGTGGAGAGGTTATCTGACTGTCCCACTTGATCAGGGAGGATGCATGTTTGATTTGATGCAGAGGGAGAACTAATGCTTTCAATGGAGCACTAATGTCTTACATGTGGCTAGGGTAGAATCTAAAGTAAAGGGACCTTTAGTAGGTTACTAGGTGAGTTAATAAGAGTTGGAAAAGGGGAAGGTATTGATACAGGATATATATATATATATATATATATCGATATGTTACGAGTTCATGATGGGTTGAAATGAAAATAAGGGATTGAATAGCATAAACAATCAAGTGCACCTGTTAGAAGCATTAAAAATGGCGAATGCACTTATTCCCATCAATTATCACACAACTGGGTCAAGCTTGCATATTATGTTTTCATGCCTTAAGTTGAAATCCCTTTAAACTTTGAACTTTTAATGAATGACAATAGTATAACACATCAAGTAGACTCAAGTATTTCCAGCTAGTAGGAATTTTATGCCATCAACGCGGCTTAGCCAGTTAACACAAAGACAGGTTTAGGCAAATACCGTTTTGTAATATACCCATGTTATAAAGAGTTGGAGCTTCATGCATGCTCATAAACTCACCACAGGTTGGGCTTTACAAGCTAGAAGCTAGTCTGATTCACTCAGAAATACGCACCATAAAAACGTAACTGATAACACCTGCACATGATGATTATGATGATTATGATCCTAGTGTCCTGAGACTCATGGTAAAATTCAGATTCTATATTCAATTTCTGAAATGTTGTTTTCCGCTGCATGTAAAATCTGGCAGAATTCCAAATGAATACATCCACACAGGAGGATAACTGCATGTAATGTAGACATCAGCAAACTTGTGGTCCCATGAACACCAAAGTTGACACTACAGGCAGGGCCAACAGCAAACATACACCTCTGTATATGTCTTATTGTCAGCTAGTGGGCAAAAGTCAAAAGAAAAGTGCTTCAAGTTCAAACTTCAAGGCTATCAAATAGACCCCAGGGCCTGATGTTGTCTAAGTTCTCTCAGAGAAGCAATGTCTATGCTGTAATTCACTACCTCTTTAATCAAGTTTAATGTCTGTAATTACCTGTTACTTATACTCTTTCAAAAGAAATGAAAAGGGTTTTGTGCTCCAGATTGAGGGTTCAAAGCCATCTGTGTCCAAGATGTGCCCTGCACATAGATGCCAGACACCAATTTAAGTCAGCCCAGAAAGGGCAAGAATTTTAAAGGAATGGTTCTATTTTCACCTCCCTGACAGTGAAAGATCCCCTGGGTAATTTGTCTTCTTTATTCTGTGGGTGTTCTGGGTCTGAAAAAGAGGCTGCAAGGAAAATTACATTTTGTAGTAACCCTGGCTCAGCCAAATCTAATCTAGGAGAGAGAAGTTTACATTATCTACCTAAATACAAATATCACACCACTGACATGTCAGCCTGTCATCATTTGCTTGTGTCAACTCTACTACTGTTTATAGGTGTCTCTATCATTTTATAGCCTCCTGAGCTACCTGGTATACCAGTGATGCTCTCTGCACAGGCAACTGTCTGCAATCTGTTTGTCATTTAAGAAAATTTCCACCAGCCTCTCTGCAGGTCATACAAACTTTATTTTCACTGTTTATAATGTATCTGCCAAAGGAATGAACCGCAGCAACCTGAAAATGTAGTTATCTGTATTCATTTGACAGTCGTGGAGGGGTTCCAAACTAGTGGGCTGGGTGCGTGAGTGATTTGAGAGTGACGTAGTTCCACTTTCATTTCAGATTGTGCAGATGCGTACCACCAGGGCTTGAGCGACTCGGGCATGTACGAGATCCACCCCCAGGGGAGTAACCACTCCTTCCATGTGTACTGCGATCAGGAAGATGAGGGCGGTGGATGGACCCTCCTCCAACGCCGCTGGGACGGGTCGGAAAGTTTCTATCGAGGATGGAAAGCGTACAAGGAAGGATTCGGGCACCTCGAAGGAGAACACTGGTTGGGCAACGACAAAATCAGCGCCTTGACAAAGCAGGGACAATACCTCATGCGTGTGACTTTGGAGGACTGGAGCAACAGCACCAGATATGCGGAATACTCCCAGTTCTATGTGGAGAATGAGGATAAAATGTACCGTGTGCGTGTGGGGAGCTATTATGGAAACGCAGGGGACTCCTTTCCAAACAGTGGATCAAGGTAAATGGTCACAGACAATTTTTCCCCATCTTTCTCAGCCCATGTACATGTATTACCTCTCTCATGCATACTTTTCTTCCTTTGCTATACACATGTACCCTGGGATGCATGATCCCCATTATCTGCAATGCAATCTTTTGTAATGGACTGAATAACTGGTTCCTGATAGCAGTTTGTTCCAATGAGCCAACAGCCTCAGGCAGCAATCCCTTGCTGGTAACTGATTTTCCACCAGTGGTTACAAGTCTCTGTGTTCTGAGCAAACTTACCAAGTACCCACAATGTTAACAAGGATCTGGGCCAACACATAGGTGCTAAGAGAGCTCAACGCTCTTAGAAACTACTTGTCTGATGATTGCACTAACAGTGCTGACCTACATACACATATAGGATGCAAGCACCTAGCATCATTAATCTCTTTAACTAGTTTTCCCATTAGGGAATTTTGCTATAGATTCAACAGCAGGACTGGACAACTGTGTGGAAGACAGCAGAAATATTTTTTCCACCCAGCTGGAACATAACAATTTCAACAACAACTGTGTGCTGTTGCAAGGAAACATCTCTCCTACTCACACAATTACGATCACATACATGTATGAGGTTTACTAGATATTTTTCATGAACATGCTCATGGGTTCCTTTCGAGGTACATGATGTATGCACTGCCCTGTCAGTTCTCTGAAACAAAGGCATTAAGTGAAATAAAAGACATTGTCCATTCAGAAGACCATTCCATTCAGAAGACGATTGATGTGATGATGATGCACATAATAAGAATTTTGCCACTGATCTCTGGTTATTTTACCACAGGTTCAGCACGTATGACTCAGACTATGATGCCAGCATGTACCACTGTGCAGAGCTAAGGAAGGCTGGCTGGTGGTACTGGGACTGCACTCATGTAAGTACATCTGCAGAGAAAGCATGTTTATACAACCCTTCTGAGATTCTTGTCAGAATCTGCAACGACTTATCAGAAGCATATCCATCAGGTTCTTCATATGTGGCAAGTGGCCTCCAAACGTCTTGAAAAGAGTCGCATTGTCCTCTTGGAGGGGGACAGAAACAGAAACTTCAGATGGCCGAGTATGAGGGCGCTTTAGGTACCAGCCTCACCCATCAAACCTCTGCATGTAAAAGGTCTCATTCATGCATCACTCCAAGTGGGTACCCTAAAAGTTCCAAGCCAAAAACTTAACAGCTGCATGGACACATGTTTTCAGCCATGAGAAATTCCCTTTCAGCCAGCCAAACAAAGTTTGTTAGTAACTGAAGAAATTAGCAGTTGATGTTTGGCCACTGTGCGCAACCATTAGCTACTTCAAAAAGCATCATGATTCTGATTCATGAGGCTGACTGCTTTACCTTTACCATGTCAAAGAGAAAACACATGGAAACTCTACACACTTTCATTCTTCCCATACTGCTGAAATTGATGTGGTATGAAATTTCAGGCATACGTCCAAAAGTCAACAAGGAGAATTTTACAGGAGGGACCCCATTTGTATCAGGTTACCGGCTGGTGCTGGTGCCAACCTTGGCATTGATGGAGCTACGTTTCCCCTCCTATATGCTCCCCACCCCCTTACCGGCTCTGCTTTAAACTTGCTGTGAGCAGCCTTACATTAAACAAGAAACCAACCCTTGTACCACAACAAATGTAGTCAACTGTACAGCTGGAATGAGAAAAAAATTTACATCATACTATTCATAGAGTTGAAAAAAAACAGCCATTGTTTTGTTTTGTTTCTCCATCATGAAGCAACAAAGTGGTGGCTTTTTCCAGCAAAGCCTCTACTAATTAAGTTGATGAATCATTCCACGTCACATTTTTGATGGACCACTTAAACAGTCTGCCACTATACAACATACTTTAACCGATACACTTGACCCTTAGATGACAGAAACAGGTTTGTCATCAGATGAAACCGTGGGCCAGCAAGTTGCAGCTCACAAGTTGTGTAAATAGCACGTGCCTACTGCCAAATTGTCTGGCTGCTATGACCTTGCCTCACAAATTAATTTCAATTTACTGGGAGGCCAAGCTCAGATGTAAGCCAAGGTCTTCGAATTCTCCAGCACATCCTAACTATGCTATGACCCACCACTACTTATGGGATGAACAACATCACAAATGGAGTGCTGCTATGACCTTGCCTCACAAACTAATTTCAATTTACAGTGAGGCCATCGCAGATATAAACCAAGGTCTTTTGAGTTCTCCCGCACATCCTAACTCTATCATAGCCCACCACTACTTATGGGACATACAAGACCACAGGAGGAGCGCTGCAGTGACCTTCCCTCACAAATTAATTTCAATTTACTGGGAAGGACTGCTCAAATGTTTGAGGGAACCGATTCTCCAACGCCCCAGCCAAACTCTGGCATGACCTGCCATACTTAACGGATAAACAAGGCTACAAAAGGAGTAGGACTCTGTGAAGTGATCCGGGTACATTCCCTTTCCCTCCTGTGTTTAGGTTGAATTACAAAGGGAAAGCTTAAGGAAAGGGAAATATTTACAGCATAAATACTCTAATGCTCTGTTCTACAGAGACCTCACATGGAGAGAAAGTAATAGGATCATTCAATTGTTCTGTCTACTTAAATTCACAAAATAGTTTCTTTACCGGACTGCTATAAATTTCTTCCTAGTTGCAGGGACAAACCACTCCAAAGGTTCAGATGCTGCATTAGACTATCTACCTTCAGTAAAGTCTACTACTTTAAATACTTAAATGATGAAGAGACACACAATTTATACCTGTATTCATAACCCAGTTCATAATGTACTGCATGTGTGCTTTTATGGTGAAAATCAATCAACTCCTCACAGTAGTTTAGGACTTTCCTTGCATGGTTCAGCACCTGAACATCAGGTAATACAAACAAGCCTTCCTTTTCATCAAGTAAACTCAATTAAGCTTTTTGTTTCCGCAGGCGAATCTAAACGGGATCTACTACCACGGCGGGGACTATGAGGGTGGCTGGAACGGGCATTACTACGTGTATGATGGCATCACGTGGCTCAGCTGGAAGGGCTACTTCTACTCTCTTAGGTCTGTCACTCTTAAAGTCAGGCCAGAGGACTTTGCTGACAGATTCTGATGACACTTACGATGTACATTGTCTCTGATAGAAAAATGCCATGTTTGATTTCTTTATCATTCTTAGTGACAACAAATTGGTTTCCTACAAATGTTGAGGTTGGCAAGTTAAGTACAGACAATAGATATAACTTTAGGGACATGTAGGCAAACTTAGGCAGATATCTCAATGACGATTTATATTTAATTGTGAAGAGCATCAATTCTTGCATTGTATCTCATATTGGACATACTGCATAGCATTTTATTCAACCCTTTGTCTATCTTCTTGTTTCTTGTGTGAGCCTTTTGTAAATATTGTTTGGCATCACATTCAATTATTTTCTAAATTTGACTCGTTGGAACAAGACCGGTATAAAACAGGTTTTTCTTTGTGCCATGATTTGTGACAGACAAGTTACTTAATCAAATTCTTACAATTCAACCAATACTTCACTGGACTATAAGAGGAGTGAATGTGCTTCAATCACGATCAATATAACATGAAGACTTGGACATCATCATATGTCTACTTAAGATTGTTTGTGTGGTGGTTTGTGTACGTGTGTTTATGTACATGTGATGGCAGGTCAGGTTTGAACTGTCATAGAAGAAAATTACACTTTTACAGGGAATCGGAAACACAACTGAAAACCAGAACAAAACTAAGAGTTTGGAGATGTAAGAAAGATTGAAATGAAAATGTTTGCAGTTCCATACTCAGACTGTGCCCCTCTGCCCACGGTGTAGGAATTCTTTGTTGCTACTGACTACATGTTTCAGAGACAGTTATGTCTGCCATGGTAGGACCAATAAACTGTTCTAAAACCAAAATAGCCCCGAAGTCCACAGTTTGATGTTACCAAATATAGGCAGCTTCCAACAAGTAGACACCATGGTAGGATTAATTTATGATGGTACATGTATATCCAGTAACTTTATATCATCCATACTTATGGGAAGGGTTTACTGTATGTAGTCCAATTACAACATCACCTAGTTCAAGGATTCAAAGGTCACTTGACATTGTTATATCTAAAACTGGGAAATATGTATTTAAATGTGTTAGATTGAGGTGGTAGTATGACTGTATTGTTGTCGTCAAGTACGATACATATTTTTGTAACGTTCTCCAAACATATTGGCATTTTATAATGGCAAGATCGTAAATACCCTATTCAGTCTTCAGACAGTCTACCTTTGTCATTTTGTAAATGTACAAAGATGTCCACTTAGCTTCTGTGAACAAATAAAGAAGCTACATATACATATCTCTGTTATAAATAATACTCGTAAAAAAAAAAACTAATAAGTATTTAGCTTATGGATGGAAATGATTCATTTTCTAATCTTCTCTTCTTCTCATTCTTTTATTTTCTAATATGTATAACAATATCCCAGAATGGATGGATGTCTTCTTGAACATACTTGCCTTCCAGTTTTTCTAACCTGCTACCATTTTCCTGAAACCTGGTAAATATTACCACCAAGAAGATTTTCCCCACACATCCTTCTACTACTTCTAACAGGGTACCACCAGTCCTGTTAAACCAAACCCAGAAGGAGCTGTACAACACCACCCTGGCAGAATCAGGGCAGGCAACACTTCAGTTCAGGCTGTGTGTCTGGTACAGTGGTTGGTCTGCACTTGATTAGAGTGCCCATGAGGGGGACAGAGGTCGCAAGGAGAAGCCTGGCCTCTCCACAACACTAGGGATACTGAAGGCACCCTCTATTGGAGAAAATGGGGAAGGGATCCTCCTTGCTTGAGGCAGGCAGGAAATTGCATCATCCGCTGACCTTTTTCACGACTTTCACCTCCATCCCAGGGTGTAGAGTTTATCTTGTCACACCTCCCACTGCTGTCTTTCAACACTTTCACTGTTACCTGCTATCTATTACCAGTTCGCTGTTCAAGTTCAAAACTGTAAAATGTTTTAAAAATATCTTCATAACCATCGTTTTTATATTTGTTAAACCAAATTGAATGAGAATAACTATACTCTCTTAATATCCATCTTCTAAAACATTTCCTTGGTAATTCCGTCTCCATGTGCATGTAAAAGCACTAAGGTAAGGAAACTGCTGACCTTCACACCAACTGCTTGAAAACGTGTGTTCAGATGCACACAGAGGGATAATCAAAGTAATAGAACATGCACCTTAACACACGTTTTCAAGCAGCCGGTCTGAAGGTCAGCCTAAAGTACCTTAGTGCTTTTACATGCATACAGAGATGGAATTACCAAGGAAACCTGACCTTGCCCTATATACATACAATATATACAATGTATGTATATGGGCTTCTGCTTCTTTGACCCCTCTTGTCACAAGACGATCCTTATCCACTACCAGCAGACACCTTCCTTTGTGATGACACACCATGACTTTGATTCATTCTGTCACTTCTTTCCTTGACTTGAACTATTCTTTCACAGCATAAGTCTCTGTCCTTGAAAGCTGATGCATTGCCAGAAGAGTATACTCAGCATGCTCTCAGGATGATTTCATCCTCTGCCAAACCAAACCAATAACACATTGACCCTCTGTTGACCTCCGTGCCCCATCCCTGACCTCCACCAGCACCAATTATCAAATGATGCCCATGTGCAATAAATCTACAGAGGTCACTGGCTTAGTTCACCTAGGTGGCGGACGGAATGACACGTGTTCACCTCATGTGATGTACTGTCTGGTATCATGGATGAAAAGGCAGGCTTGAAATACTTGGATGTCTGCAGAGGATACCTGTTACAAGTGCAACTACCAGGTTGGCTTGCAGAGACAGACATTTATTTTGAGCAATAACTATCACATCAAAGGGAGATTGAACAATTAACAGAGCTAAAATAACGGATTGAGTGCCCTATCCCCCCTCCCCCATCTTCCTGTAAATTCAAGGGGAAGGTGGCATAATAGAATTAATATATATTTTCAAATTTTGTAAATGGTCACAGCAATTTAAGCAAAGCTGACTTTGCCACGCCTGCCACCAGATGATGAAGTTGGCACATTGAATCATTCAGACGAATGTTTCCCCCATTCAAACATCATCTTCTCAATCCCACTGACATCCATTTGTTGATGCATAGGAACATCCTTTAAGGTTGCATTTAGAACTTTAGATGTTACAAAAGAAAAGCCTGACAGTTTCCTTCACAGTCAAATCACCCCTATTTCCTGCCACCTGTGTTTGTTGCTGAACAGGATCACTGCAAGTCTCAGCTTTCCATGGTGGAGTGAGAGGCAGGTGTTGATACATCCAGACCACAGTAACAACAAACACACAACTTTAGGATAGGGGCTACTGTCTCTGCCCCAGGGTGGCACTACACTTCCACACTTCCAGAAAATGTAAACACAGCTTTGAGTGTTGGCATCTCTTGGATGTACCAAAGAGTTGAATGCCCCCTTTAAATTCAAAGCCTGTAGTTTTATTTTTCAATTTTCGGATCTCGTAGTTTGAGAATTATCTGTTATCTTACGGGGCTTCCAGGGACCTAATTAGACTGTAGTTCTGTCAAAAGCCTCTGATATGGTAGGTTCTTTCTAACTCTAAGTGATAGCAAACGAACACTAATTGACTCTTCTAGTAGGTATCCTTGATAACTTTCTAGAATAAGATAACATGCTCCTGTGGAATCTTATACATCTTAAAGATCTGTCTGTCAACAGGAAACTCTAAGAACAGTCCCACAGTAACCAACAGTCTGCCCCTTTCTTCAGGACCAAAGGCTGACCTTGGACCTTTGAACCCTAAAGCACTTCATCACTGGGAACATTCTGACCTCCATCTATCAGCACCAGCACATGACTGGTTCGGTCTACTGCTGAGACACCACAACAGTCTCAGATTGGAGCTGAGGAAGTCCTTTCATGTTCCACAACCAATCATCACTAACAGATGATAACAGATGACCTCTGCTTTCTACCACTTCTATTTCTATTTAACATACCATTGTTTTATTCCAGTGAAGGCAGATAGACAGAAGTCAAGGCTACTTTTCAAACAGTATTAAAAAGATAAGGAAGATCACATTGGACAAGGGTTTACCCCATGAATTCTTTGGTTATTCAGTTAAAAAGTGAAAAAATGTACCAAAAAAAGTTTAATAAAAACCTTATAAAAGCAGTTTTGAGGTTTGTAGCTGAAAATTTCTTCCTAAAAAAATAATACAAATAGAAGAAAAATTGAGAAGCTACATACCTTTGCAATGAGCTGCATGTTGTAGGGTCCAGTCACCTCTAGCTCTCGGCCGATGGCAAGCACAATGGCATGGATCTTACGCAGTGTCTCTTCATTCAAGTCCTGTTGAAATTGTCACGATTTGAAATCTCAAAAACCTTTATTTGTATGCAGGATGTCTCTGATATGATCAAGCTTTACAAAAACCTTTTAACTTTTGAAAAAAACTCACAATTAATCACCATTAACAATATTTAAGCTCATGCACTTAAAGGTGGAAGACAATGGTGTATATGCCAAGTTGACATTGGTACATCTCTTGGCAACAATTCTAATCCAGGTTACAGCAGTTATTACTGTTTGTACCAACTGTTGTCTTGACAAGATACTGTCTTGGTGAGATAAACTTTCTCTTTTCATTTTAGAACAATCAAAATCAATGCAAAGCTGGAGGGAAAGTACATTTTTGTAAGGTGGCATTAGTCAGGAATCCATCACTTCAATTCATTAGGCCCAGACTACCTTGCTACCCAAATAGAGCAGGTTCACAATCAGATGAAACAAGCACTAAATCAAAAACAGACAATGCTTAAATGCTGACTTGGAATCCCTGCTGTCTGTAATATCAAGCCTAGTTGGAAGTTTTGGGTCTTCTTTCCACAAGTCAAGGTTTCTATTTTAGATTTTCTATTTATAGGACAAAACTGTCTAATTTACTGTGGGCATTTAATTAGTAACACGATGATCAACATGCAGAAAGTAAAAACAATTTTGTACAGTGTAAAAACTAAAAATGCTTACAGTTAAAGACCATTTAAGATATTTGCAGAGCAGAATTTAGGAAGCATGCTCTAACCTGAGGTGGGGTCACCAGTGTGGCATCACCAGAGTGGACTCCTGCATTCTCCACATGTTCTGATACAGCGATGGCCAGGACCTCTCCATCTCTGGCAACTGCATCTACGTCAATTTCCTAACAGGGTTCGAGAAAACTAATTGCATAAGCTAAAACAAGACAGTTTCCTTTTGTTCAAGATGGATTGATGTTTGGGATGGTAATGAATGAAAACTTTGGCAGTGGTATTAATGGCAGACTACCAGTATACTTGATCTCATAACGTCAAAGAAAAAAACTTGAAAATGTTATCATGAAAAAATAAAATCTCTGTTCTTTTCAACTGAAATCATGCACGGATCACTTTTAAAAACCTGCACTTTCAAATGTGCTAAGTATGCCTAAAATGTCTTCGTATTTATCATTATGTTGTGAGTTGAGGAGTGTTCCAGTGAGAACACCAAAGGACCTTGGCCTCCAGGATGAACTTGGAGATGACGACAGGGTGCTCCCTGGAGAAGGACACAGCGTTGTTCAGGTAGTCCTCCAGCTCGTGTGCGGAGTGAGCCACGTTCATGGCCGCACCGCTCAGGACGTAGGACGGCCGCACCAGGCACGGGTACCCCACCTTCTCACAGAACTCCCGAGCAGTCTAAAGTCATGGGAATATAAGTGTAGGAAATTCCATCTATAAGTCTCAATAACATGGCAGTGGTAAATTTGATGTTGAGGAAATAAATGTTTTCATAACACTGGGTTGAGAATGTGTTTGTCACAGACAGATACAGGAACTGCAAGGTGCAGTTCTCATACTAAGTGCTGGGTGGTGCTTCTGCAAAGGGACAGACATACAGTAACTGCAAAGTGCAGTTGTCATACTAAGTGCCAGGTGGTGCTTCTGCAAAAAAGCTTTCCTACTTTTTTGACAGAGCTGAGCTGGATGCCAATAACCCTATATCTACAACTGCAGAGACATGCTTTAGCCATATTCATGACAGGTACAGTTACAGCAAGGTGCTGTTCTCATACTAAGTGCTAGGTGGTCCTTCTGCAAAGGGGACCTACCTGCCTTACTACTCTTCTAACACAGCTGAGCTGGACACTGGGAACTCTAGATCTACAACAGCAAATACATGCTTTAGCCATCTTTAGACTTAATAAACCAAAAGCTTTCACTGCATTTGCCCATTTTTCTTACGTCCATGTCTGTCAGTTCCTTCCACTGGGGCTGTTCGATGCCGATGTTGTCCAGCATGCGGGAGAACTTGAACCTGTTCTCTGCATTGTCAATACCCTCCGGTGATGTACCAAGGATTCGGGCCTGTAACATAATGAAAGGACGTACAATAAGGGGGTTGTCGTGTTGAAATGCTGCTGTAATAATAACTTTCATTATCTAATGATGCTTTGGCATTCTATTCTTAAAAATACTTGACACTTTCCATCTAATTGAAGGTAGGAATACCGTTGTCTTTCAATCGCCCTTTGAACAAGCCGTTAGGATTTTAAAAAACACATATTTTTTTCAAACCAATCGGTAACCATTCAGATTTGAGCAACATGCAAACAATCAGCTCTTTGGTCCTATTCCTAAAATGTTTGTATGTCCCTCTTGTTTCAAGACACTATGTAATGCTTCTAAGACGTTTTAAAGAATGTTCTAGAGAAAGATTAAAAGGTACATTTGTACTATCATTTGACAAAGTGAAGATGAGCCCTGCTTTAAGCCTACCTGTTGCCTGTGCAGGTCCATAGCAATGTTGTTGGGGAGCTGCCCTCCCATACACAGGATGATGCCTTCTGGGTCCTCAAACTCATAGATGTCCATCACAGTCTAGGATGAAAGAAACGCCAAAGTTAATAATAACACACAACTACCAACAATGAAGCTAGGACAAAAAAATGTCTCAATACTTTGGCTTCTTCCATTCCATCGAAGTCAAAGTTGATTCGTGTGAGTTTACAAACCTCAAATGTGATCTCGTCAAAGTAGAGCCTGTCACACATGTCGTAGTCTGTGCTGACTGTCTCTGGGTTGTAGTTCACCATGATGGTTTTGAACCCGAGCTGAAAAAAAGGCTCAGTTCAGTGCAATTCAGCATCAATCGCATCAAGTACATTATGATATTTGACAGAAACATAGCAACCGTCTCATTAGCCAAACTAATACTGATAGACAGTCAAAATCGGCCTATGAATCTACTCATACACTGAAATTCTAAATCCAACATGTGGACCCATCTGCTATTGTATCAACATTCTACTATTAAAAAATCATCATATAGATCACTTAACAGATATTTACTTATAAACTCTTACTGAGCATCAAAAAACACACAAGGAAACAACAAAAGCAATTTCACCTTCCTGAGCTCTCGAATACAGCCCACAGCACACCAGTCGAACTCCACCGAGCTCCCGATGCGGTACACGCCTGACCCGATCACCATGATGTAACCGCCAGGGAAGTCCAGGTCGTGGGAGGAGCCGTTGTAGGTCAGGTACAGGTAGTTTGTAGAGGCGGGCCATTCTGCAGCCACAGTGTCTATCTGTTTGATACTTGGTACAACACCGTACTGTTGTCGGGCCTTCCTCACAGCCAGCTCAGTGCTAGGACACAAGAGAAATCAAGGACAATCCTGAGTATGATATCTTCAATATCTGTGTGATTTTTTGCTTGTGACATAAGGGATATATTGGTGCGGTAGCTAAGAACAAGCTTTTGTTTGGTCACCTGTCCTTCAATTCAATAGTGCTGCTTTTGAGAACTTGTAAAGGACCTTACCTTTCAATACAGGCAGCGATCTGCTTGTCACAGTACCCCAGCTGTTTTGCTCTGAGCAGGTTGTCCTTGTCCAGCATATTGGCCTGTGTGGTAAAAAAAATAAAGGATGAGTTTGGAGAAAGTAATAATATGCATCTAAGCTTCCAAAATATTTTCCATTTCTTACACGAACCCTCTGTTTAACACATATAAATATATAATTTATAAATAGAAATCAAACATAAGAAGACAGTCCTTGTTTCTAGTGTACATTTCCAGAAGAGGATGGAAATGGATATGCTTTGTACATGCACTGGCAATGTGGACCCCTCTCTCACCTTCGTGCAGAACTTTTCCATTGTCTGGGCACAGTCCACGATGTTCTTGAACTTGTAGAGGAACCACTTGTCGATGCGAGTCAGGTCGTACAAGCGGTCGATGGTGTAGCCGGCTGCGATGGCCTTGGCCACCACAAAGATCCTCTGGTCTGTGGGACTGACCAGCTCCTGCATCAGACGATAACATCTTTATTGAAAACATGTACAGAGGTGATAAGCTGCATAAAGCCTTACATGGCACAGTAATAAATAAAATCTGTTCATAATCATGCAATCATGATGCATGTCAAATTTGCACCACAAATACATGTAGATTCTGTGAAAAAGTAGTGACTGCTTTAAAACTGTTAGGAAGTCAAAGACTGCAAAAGGATCTGTTCACATCTGAGCAAATATTTTGTGAAGTTGCTAGGCAGTAGAACTTAACACGTTAAGCCACATATGCTGCACTTGATGTAGATTTGTCTTAATCTGGGACCTTTTAGATAACATTTTATCCTCTGCATATGAAATCTGTTAACACCATGTTGAAAATGCAGCCATGATTGTTTCTAAACACCTAGTACCAGTATCCTGACCTTGTCTAGATCTGACAGTTCCATCTCTATCTGGCTGTGGTTTGTGTCAAAGCCGAGGCAGTTTTCGTCCATCATACGCAGAGCCTTCTGGAAGGCTTCCTCAAACCGCCTGCCCACAGCCATCACCTCACCAACACTCTTCATGGAGCTACCGATCTGGGGAAAATCAGGTTAGAGGTTATAATTCTGTTATATGATCACTGTTTCTGGCTTAGATCAAAACATACCTCCAAAATCCATTCTTCTCTCTCCCAGAACTCTCCCTGCACATGTCTCTATCTACTGTCTATAATAATCTAATAGATATTATATTGGAAGCTGAAAGAACATCTTGAGCATAAGCCAGTAAATGATACAAGATACAGGAACATCTATTATATTATTCCCATTAATTTTTATGCACAAATACTGATATGAATTTTAGAAGTGATAATGTGGGTCACTTAAAAATCTTGCGTGTCTTAGTCTCTTACATTCTTGCTGACTCGGTTGAACTTCCTGAGGTCCCAGCGCGGGATCTTCACCACACAGTAGTCCAGACTGGGCTCAAAGTTAGCCGTGGTGCAGCCGGTCACAGAGTTCTTCAACTCGGGGAGGGGGATCCCCAGGGCAAGCTTAGCCGCCACGTACGCCAGGGGGTATCCTGTGGCCTTACTGGCCAGGGCGGAGCTTCTGGACAGGCGGGCGTTCACCTCAATGATGTAGAACTAGAAAGAAAGGATTGACAATGGTTACATACTTGGAGATAACAAACCTGAGCATGAAAACCTAACCATTTTTCAACATTGTCTGCTGGCTACTATCAAATGTAGTAATCATGCGACTTCAACCTTTACCTCAATCTTATAAGAAGAAAATGTTTTTTTCTTGTTGGACCGGTCCGAAAAAATAAAAACCAGACAGTGACCTGATCCTCTAGACCTGAACCGTACCCGTAATTTGATTTTTTGTACCGGTACCCACGCCTATCTGAGACTAAAAACCTAATCATTTTGCCACATAGTCTGTTGGCTACTATCAAATGTAATAATGAGTGACTTCAACCTTAACTTCAATCTTATGAAAGGCATCAGACCTGTTCGTTCTCGGGGTTGAGTGCATACTGGATGTTACACTCTCCCACCACCCCCAGATGGCGGATGACCTTGATAGCCGTGGTCCTCAGCATGTTGTAGTCCTTGTTGGACAGCGTCTGACTTGGTGCCACCACGATGGACTCTCCAGTATGGATACCCAGGGGGTCAACATTCTCCATGTTACAAACCTGAAGAAACAACATGAACTATTATCTTACCATGCTTTTTCTTGACATATCTAAATATATGAAAATACTTCTTTGACAAACTTTTTTCTGACTAAAATTTTGTCATGGTCAATTAACTTGACATGGACTGGTAAGTCATAAAAACTTAACATACATGAAAAGAAAGCCATAGTCTAACTTACACCCTATCACATACTGGTCAAATTAAGCAAAGAACCCACCGTGATGCAGTTGTCGAATCCATCCCTGACTACCTCGTACTCCACCTCCTTCCAGCCCTTGAGCGACTTGTCCACCAGAACTTGGTTGGTGTGGGCGAAGGCTGCGGTGGCGAGCTTGGTCAGTTCTGACTTGTTGTTGGCAAACCCTGAACCCAGACCACCCAAGGCGTAGGCCGCACGCACCATGACAGGGTAACCTAAACGCTCTGCAGCTTCTACAGTCTGGAAATAATAAGGGGAAAATATTCAACTTTTTTTCCAGTTGAATTTCATACATCAGTGTTCGACTCTTCTGAGAATTCATTATTTGATGCTGAAGTTAAGTGACGGATGTCCATCCAAACCTCCACATTTTCCATAATCTTTTCACACACTTAAGTTGAAGGTCACTGTAACTTTGCACAACTAACCTGGGCTACGGAGTATGCTGCCTCACTGGGTGCAACAAACTCATTGATTTCTGCCATCTTCTTGGCAAAGATCTCACGGTCCTCAGTCATCACAATGGACGACACAGGGGTACCAAGGACCTTGACGTTGTACTTTTCCAGCACGCCCTGCTTGGTCAGCTCCACACCACAGTTCAGGGCTGTCTGTCCACCGAAGGTCAGCAGAATTCCATCGGGACGTTCGCTCTTAATGACCTAGTTTTGAATGATAGTCTTTGATCAGCACTCACAACCTCACATGTCCTCAAGAGAACTTCTATCATTCACAGAACCAAGATTTCAACAACAGCTCACTTTTTATCATACCTATTCTGACATGGAATCAAGAAATGACCTGAGATTGAGGAGGAATGATAGGACTTGTCTGCTTACCTGAGTGACGTAGTCAGGTTTGATGGGCAGGAAGTAGACCTTGTCAGCAAGGCCCTTGGACGTCTGAACTGTTGCAATATTTGGGTTGATCAGCACAGTCTGGATACCTTCTTCCTTCAATGCCTTGATGGCCTGAAAAAGGAGGCAACAATGATCATAAGAATAGTGATGAATTGCTGCTAAACAGTACATTATTACCTGAATTATACATGGCTATACTGCACCATTTGTAATACTTATTACACTCAACAGTTATGGACAGCACAACTTACGATGCTACAGTGACTGGACTCCAAGAAGAGTTGTGAGTAGTGATGTATCACTAATGGAGATTGAAATAAACCAAACCTAACCAGACTAATAGTAGCTAATATCAGAATGAGCAATGACACAAACCTGAGATCCAGAATAGTCGAACTCCCCAGCCTGACCAATGGACAGGCCCCCTGAGCCAAGGATCAGCACCTTACTGGGGCGTGACTCTGGCACAGACGGCGGCACCTTGTACTCAAGATGGTCAACCAGACGATCCTTCACACAAGGGCTGTGGGAGGAAGATGTCTTAAAATGATCTGTGTCTTAATCAGGCTACATTTTGTATTAAGTTTGATTCAGCTTTTCATCTAGTCCTTGAGACACCATGTTCATTCTTTTTTGGTTCCACAATTTCAAAGAAGTTTTTGAAAGTTTCACCCATAGATTTAAGGTTCACACAAGGCCCCCTACCCACACAGTCCTACTTGTACTATTAGTATATGCCACCCTACCCTGCCTGTCCCATGCCTTTCTTGTGTGTTCTGACCACATCCAAGAAGACATCAAACAGTGACTCCAGGTCCTGCGGTCCGGCCATGTTCTCTGGGTGGAACTGGACACTGTAGAACGGCTTGGAGTTGTGGACAATGCCCTGCACAATACAAGATGGGGAAAGATCAAATTACAGGTAAATACCAAGAATAACAAGAAATAGCAACACAACATTATTCAATACAGGAATTTTTGGTACAGAAGTAAAATTTGTCAACAACTTTAGGGAATTAAGGAAGAGTGATTACAATGAATTACATAGAATTTATACCTTCATGATCACATTCAAATGTACCCTTTTACAGCTTTGTTAAGTAGGCAGGCTATCTTATTTTATTTTCACCGCAAAAGTTTTTTAAAAACCTTGTACCTCATTGGTCTTGTCATTGGCATTGGTGAAAAGAATGGACCAGTCCTGCGGCAGGTTGGAGGCGTCCACAGCAAACCCGTGGTTCTGGGAGGTGATGTAACACCGCTCCGTACCGGAATGGATGCACGGCTGGTTGTGACCACGGTTGCCATACCTTTGCAGTAACAGAAATAATGGTTATATTGTAAGGCAAATAGTGGAAAGGGACAGTGAAGGAAACATGTGGAGCAAATAATGTAAAATGTTGTACATGTAAAAGATTTGAGAAGAACACAACGACATGTAGCTTCTTAAACATACATATGAGTCAACCACTTCTTCACAATGAGCACAAAATGACTGATTTTAACAACATAAACAGCATGTCATATAATGTTCAGCAAGAGTCATCACACGTACAGTTCTGTTGAGAATAGGAAACAAAAGGAGCCTATTCTTACTTCATCTTGTATGTTTTGGCACCAATAGCGATAGACAGAAGCTGGTGCCCCAGGCAGATGCCAAACACAGGTTTGGGGTTGGGTTCGTTCAGGACGCGCTGGATGTTCTGTATGGTCTTGGTAGCCATGGATGGGTCACCAGGACCATTACTGAGGAACAGGCCATCATACTCTGAAGAAAAAGAGAACATTTAAGCACTTTAACTCTACTATACAGTACAAGTATAGATGTCATTTATAAAAAAAATGATTTAAGATACAGTACTGTACATCCGCCAAAAATAGTTACTCAAGCAACTGGATATGGTTTTGAAACGGTCAGACGTTTCGGATAGAATCCACTATCCTTCGTCAGTGACACTGTCACTGACGAAGGATAGTGGATTCTATCCGAAACGTCTGACTGTCTGACCGTCTGACCGTTTCAAAACCATATCCAGTTGCTTGAGTAACTATTTTTGGTCCTTCTTGACGTTTCGGATAGAATCCACTATCTGACCGTTTCAAAACCATATCCAGTTGCTTGAGTAACTATTTTTGGCGTATCTTATTACCTGGATGTCTAACCTACATCGAAGTACTGTACATCCTCTATAAACAAAGTTCTCTCCTTCTTAGGACTTCTTATCACTCCTCACCTCACCTCACCTCACCGGTCCCAATACAATATAATAATTACCAAGTCACCTCCTACAATATAATAATTACCAAGTACAAAAACAACACAGCAAAATGGCAATGCTAAGTGCACTTAAGATAATCTGTAAATCCCATTCTACATCTATGAGCTTATTATCCGATATCAGCCTCTCACACGTACCATCACTGTTGAACTGGTAGTCCCAGGGAACAACCTTGGCCTTGGCTCCCCGTCTGCAGAGACAGCGCAGCTGGTTGAACTTCAGCCCACAGTCCACCACAATGATCTTCACGTCACCCTTGGGGTTGTACTCCTGAGGCTCCTGATGTAATGAGGGTTGTTTCGGAAAGGTTAGTCAGTTCTGTGTGTTGAACTTGAGCAATGTACATAAATTTCTGTACTATCTAGTACTATCTACATCACATCACATCCATTTCTATAGTCTTTACCTCTACACTCCATTGTCAAACTGATTGCTTGAATTTCCCTCTCGGAGAGTTTTATATGCCAAAACCCTTTCAGAAAAAGAATCTATGCATATACAACAATGCTGGATATACTTATTCTTACTTAACACTAAAAAGTGAGACCTACTTTGTAGGACACTTCAGCCACCAAGTTTCTCAGGTTGGGGTCTTCAAACGGGACATCCTGACCACCAACCACAACCTTCCCCAACATGGTCCCCTTCTCACGGATCTTCTTGGTCAGGGCACGGGTGTCAATACCTGTCAACAACACACATAAATGTTCCTGGGTATGTCCACATATTTTTCACTGGTGCATGAAAGAAGAGCATTCCACAACTTTCCCTTAGAAAGGAATTATCTAAACCAATCGCATCAATCATGATCATGTTTTTTATACGTTCATCAATCAAAGTATATATCAATGAACAAGTATAGTTATAAATACAGATCTCTGTATGTGCATACTAACATAATAATCTAAGCACCAATCTTTGCTTGTAATTTCATACCTTCAATGGCAGGAATGTCGTATTCTTTCAGCCAGTCCGACAGGGACTTGCGGGCGCTGAAGTGGCTGTATTGCTGAGAGTACTCCCCAACAATGAGAGCCGACACGTGGATCTTTGCCGACTCAAACCACCTGCGGATCCCGTACTCGTCCTCCCCACCCTCGGGAATGCCGTAGTTGCCGATGAGCGGGTAGGTCAGGACCAGGATCTGGGAGCGGTAGGACGGGTCCGTGAGGGATTCTGGGTACCCCACCATTCCAGTCTGGAACACTGGGAAGGAAAGGGAGAGTCAGCCACCTCCTTCACTCGGTCATATACTGTGTAATACATGGCCCGTCGCTCAATATTGACCGCAGTAAAACCCGTTCACAATCATGAAGCTGTTTCTTTACCAAAATAATTGGGACCGTGTAGCGCAGTGGTAGTTTCTTCGGCCTGTGACCGAGAGGTTGCGGGTTCGAATCCGCCTGCTGTGTTACCGATCTTGTGCCCTTGGGAAAGGCACTTTACACGACTTTTCTCACTTCACTCAAGTGAAAATGAGTACCTAGCTTTGGCTTGGGCCGTCCTTCGGATAGGACGTTAAATGGGGGTCCCGTGTTCGGGGAGAGCAACACCCCAAGCACGTTAAAAACCCGCCACAATGTGCGAACATCCACCCGAGCGGATCAAACCATTCCGGCCAAAATAGGGGTAGGGAATCTCCCGAGCAGCCCTCATAACCCCTGCTTCGCCTATTGGGTCAGTTAGTCCTCACTCATAGTGAGCAATTGGGCTGGTCTCAATCATGATGTTTCTGACCTAGGGCGAAGAGTTGCTGTTACAGTTCCAATCATGTAACCCGTAACCTTGAGTGGCCTTCATGGCCTTGTTACGTGGTGACCATTGAGTAAAAAAAAAAAAAAAACATGCACTCAAATACAGAACAAAAAGTGCCAAAGGTGGGGTTTGGTGGTTCTAGTCGCAAGACGAAAGCATTCATATATCAAATGGATGTTTAAAAAGGAAAAGGACAATAAAAAGAAATTTAAAAACTCGGACTTGAACCCGGTTGAAGCTGCTAAAATGGTTCTTATGGTCAATGCTCTAATCACTGCACCATGTACAACTCAGTCAACACTATCAAGTTTTAACAGGAAGTTAACACGTTATAGAAATGTAGTGCATAGCTTGAGCAGGTCCGTTCATTCCAAAATTCCACGGTCTAATCTTTTGAACAAATTTATGTCTAATCAAAACTTGGTCAAATCTTCTGTTTTGTGTGAAAAAAATTGCGAGGAGACGAGAGCCTGGCGAATAATGGCGGGAAATTCCATGTGACCAGCTCTGATTGGCTGGCTGGCATCTCGGTGTGTCAATAGCCACGGCGATCTTGATGTGGCCTTGTTCAATTAAAATAAAAAGACCGAATCAATGTTTTGTTACACAACAAAACTTTGTAACACACTTGGGATTCAAAACGACAGGAATATTAACCTTAGATTCAACTACATGGCCACGGAACCTCTCGCCAAACCACAGTGATCATAAACAGCTAGCAGAGACCAAAATATTTCGTTCTGGCAAGGAGGTTGAAACAGGGGATTGGTTCTGGTGAATACACATCA
Organism: Branchiostoma floridae x Branchiostoma belcheri; assembly: GCA_019207045.1. NCBI lineage: Eukaryota > Metazoa > Chordata > Leptocardii > Amphioxiformes > Branchiostomatidae > Branchiostoma > Branchiostoma floridae x Branchiostoma belcheri. Next base: position 9,849,922 of record CM033025.1, on the reverse strand, counting down.
ATCACAAATGAAAATATCCTCGAATATCTTGTCAAAGCGTGATAATATCTGTTTACATCAGATCTAAAAACTGATGAGTCAAAGACAAAAACAGCTGCAAACACAGAGTTGAATGAACACACAACAGACATGCGATTGTGAAGGGGGGAGGGCAGAAGCTTACCGACTTCCCCGGCAATGCTTTTCTGTGCTCCAAACAGCCGCCCTTCGTAGACGGCTCCATCCTCGAGGTGCAGAATGGCAGATGGTGGCGACATCTTGTGTAAATATTGGCAAGTTTTTTTTTCAACAAGAGGCAAGTTCACCGATCGTCGTCGAAGCTCTCCTCGATTTCCCGCGAAAATTTGGATAGCCCGCGCGCGCGCTGTTTTCAAAAACAATGCCCAGGGTCAGGCGAAAAAATCGCCACCGAAATCTCACCAATTGGCCCCAGATATCTTCCAATGGTAGATTAGTGAGCCTTGCATACACTTGTAGCGCTGGATGATGTTAAAGTCAGAAAACAAAGCAAAAGTTGAAGAGATTAGCAGAGTTTAGGAGAAGACGAATCGACCAGGCTGTCCGCCATTGAATGCCAGATGCATGTGCGGCGCCACAGAATTTATAGAGTAGGGCTCGCTTACGTCATCGAACACTCAGACCAATCAGCACACAGATATTTGGCAGAAACCATTATAACTACAGGGAAATGTATTGTTATGAAGAATATATATGTTGACAAGTTGTTGTTATGAGCTATAAATGTTGAATACAATCATTTTAATATTAGAAATTTTATGACTTTTTAATCAATCTGATAGATTTTTTCCCTTCATATTGTTATCTATAAATATACTTAGATGTTTTACCCCTGGAAATCTTTCAGTCTACTTCCGGTTTACGGTGTCGTATCTGGAAATCGAACACGTTTTCCTTTTTCCCTTTCCGTGACTCAGAGAAGTCGGACATATGCTAAATGTGATCAATTAATGGTGGTGATTTTGGGGAAAATTGAAATATTTTATAAGCCGTCATCTCAGTGCTTGTTGGGGAACATTTCAAGGAAACGTTATAGCAAATAGTGTGACTTAAACCTCCCCGATTCGGAGGTAAAAGCATTTTGAAGTGGATTTGTGTAACTGCCCCCCCCCCCTTCATACACGTGTGGACAAGTATCTCGTACGTTTCAAGAAAAATGGGACGTGTGCGACATAGAAACGCCAACCGAGGTGGCATGAAGAACAACAAGAAGATGAAGACCAAACGTCGGAGTAAGGACGTCGATCAGGTCCACGATGACTTGAAACCAGAAAAGGCTTCTGCATTGATGAATCAAGATGTCGACCTCGATATGCCTGGATCAGCCCAGCATTACTGCCTTCACTGTGCTCGGTATTTCATTGACTCCCATGCTCTTAAGGAGCACTTCAAGTCGAAGGGACACAAGAGGAGACTCAAGGAACTGAAGACGGAGCCGTACACACAGAAGGAAGCAGAGGCAGCGGCAGGAATGGGGAGCTACCGCCCGCCTAAAACTGTGGAACATGTTCCTTTTGTCACAGAAACGATGGACGAGAAAGAGGATTGAGGAGACTTTCGTGGCATGAACATGGCTTTCTGTGACTAGCATATCGGCTATCTCCATGCACCAGTTGAAATTTTCATGATGATCAAGAAGTTACAATGTACTTGTCTGTCTGGCATCAGCCTTTCGATAAATTCCTGAGATAGCAAGGGAGGGAGAGCCTCTCACACCATGCTTTGTAATACTAATACTCAACGACGTTGGTGGACTATATATTGTTCATCCATATTGAGTTATCAAGTAGAAACTTGGCCAGACAAGGCCACAGATACCAGCAATTTCTTGTCTGGAAAATACCTCTATTGTTGATGTGATTTTGTCTTCCATTGTCATCAATGATTCAATGCATTCATTGTGTTACATGACATGCCAAATGATTTAGATGTATGATGGGTTGATATGAAAATCATTTCATAACCTCAGAATTATTTTATTAATGAATATGTTCTCAGTAATTAAATACCAATAGACATGTGTTCCTGTTTGTATTTGAGATTGGTAACTTGCTTACCAAAAATGACTTGTGTTGCACCTTGTACATGGCAAGCGATGTAACAGATCATCTGTCACTGTTTTGAACAGTGATCTGCAGTATCAAAACTTGGCAGAAATTGACATTTGTTCTAAGAATACCTGATAAATTCCTCTCCAGAGAGGTTTTTGGTCATCTCTACTTTATCTATGTGAAAATAAAGCTAAGTAAATGTAAATTATACAATGTAAATTTGTGTAACAGCTTCTGACTACATGTACACTCATGCATATCCTTTCCTAGAATGCTATCTGAAAAAGAGCATGCATAAGTCAAAGCTAGTAAAGACAAATAGCACAAACAGCAATCAGTACAATTTCATTTTATTTACATACTATATGTATCTTTATCAAGTCGTCAAGACATTGCTCTATTTGATTGAAATGCTATCTTGGAAAACCCAATGTAAAACAGACCTCTGTAGGTACTAGGTAGCAAACAAGTAAGTCATAATACTATACTAGTGACTAATAACGACATCACATTACTTAAACTGGAGAGCAACAATCACAGATCCTTGTTTATACAGTACATGTAATGTCCAATTCAGGAAGATGGCTGATGACAAAAATGCCAACCAGTGTGTGGGTAAGGCCATGTTGATTTGATTATATGGATGACATCCGCGCTCGCACCAATTTTCGGCCCTTTCCAAAAAAAAAAAGTTTTCGACCACACAATAAATTGTGCAAAGCAGCTGTAAAATGAGCACAAATATTCCGTAGATTGAAAAAAAAAGTATCAGAAAACCGATAACTAATGCCATATATAGAATGCCAAAATGAATCTAAAGTCAAAGAATAAGATGTGAAAGGACGGAAAGAAAAAAAATCTATTGTTGCTTGGGGGAGGTACCAGTACAGAAAATTCAGGTCCAGAGGATCATGGTATACCATACTATGTGTGTTTAGTCCTATGTTCAACCTTCCTGGCCACTTTGATTTCATGCTGAAGGCAACTTTTTTTTTTGGCCAAACTTTTTTTTTATTCGCTCGCTCGCATCAGTTTTGGAGTTCCCGGAGGATGTCATCTATATAATCAAATCAACATGGCCTATTGGCTAAGTGGGATATACTAATGATAATTCAGTCTGAACTTTTCCTGGGCCTAGTAGACAAAGGGATACTCATGACATTTATATTTCATGATTAAAATAAGCCTCTTAAGTTTCAGGGATTTATTTGAAAACATGGTACATTTGTAGGAAGACATGCTGACTAATTCTTATGCCTTACCATTCTGCATACAGTATAAATATGCAAATTTAACAAATTATTAAATTGATATAACATGGCCTTTAAAAAGGACATATAAACTTTGATGACCTTCCACCAAGATAAAGACCACGGATATTAGGATTTCACCATATTTTCACATACATCCAGACTCATAAACAGTGATTCCATGTACATTGTACCAAGGAGGTTCAACCTCCTTGATTGTACTTACCATCTAATCAACAGCCATCATTTCCAGGGGCACTATATGGCCTCCTTTGGTCAATATTGACCATGGTAAATTCCAGGGGCAATGATACATGTATTTAGCTGTAAGTTTTAAGATAGCAATTGTTCATGTAAGCGTTAAAGATCAACTTACTAGTATTTAGTTTATACTGACTGACTGTTTTATATGTAAACAGATTGCACATAAGCTGTAGTAAAACTACGACGATGGATCACTGAACAACAGTAGTGAGTGCATCCTCTCCGAATGTCATCAAAAAATGGCTGATGTATTGTTCACAATGCTCTCCAGGAGCAAAGCGAGGGTTCCCCCTCAATCTGAGATTTCTCTGCTCAAAGAATTTGAAGACTGTGTAGAAGAGCATGTTGTCCTCTGTGGCGTGGGCTGCTTCCAGAAACTTCCGTGCCGACACTGTGTCTACAATACCCACACTGCGGATGAACCGCAGAGCTGTCAGGAGTTGGTGCTTGGACAACAAAACCTGGAAGATTTTGAGGGATAGAGAGAAAAATAAAGTCAATAGGAATATTATTACTGCATTGCTTATTCAGGCCAGGTGTTTGATTCTTCCCTCACCACTACCCATCATGGTTAAACAGCTCTGGCATTGCCCTCCCAAGAGTCAAGTTTGTACTCCTGTTTCTCTTCCAAATAAGTGCATGTTATTCTACAATCTACAGATAACAGTACAACTAAATATGACTTCCTCACATTCAATCTCACCCCAGACTCTTGTATTGACATTGTAGTTGGAAAAATCCGAAAGAAAAAGAAACACTGTAGGATGTTTCAATAACAAAAACCTTCAGGATTTTCGCCCTTACTTTTAAAATGAGTGTAGCAAACTACAAAGAAAGAAGGTACAAAATACTCAAACCATACCAACCTCAATGATCTCTTCATTGGCTGTGGAGAGCCGTTTGAGCATGTCCAGAGCAAGCTGATGAGCAGGAGGATACACACTCTCCAGTGACAACATCAGGCAGGCAATGGGCTTGGAGTCACTCAGCACGTGGTACTGTGGGAACAAGAAACAGTCTTTCTGTTTAATGAAATTATTTCCTGTAATATGGCCTGAAAAAAAGGGGGGGCTGTCTTTTTCAATGTCCATAATGTACACTGTAGGTTTGTGGTCAAAGGAGTTACTACATCATGTTTATCATCAGTAGTGGTTTTAGATGTACCATTTCAAACTACATGCTCAATGTGAATTCAGCTTTCAACAAAATCGATATCCCTGCAGATTATTGGTAGCAGTAGATTGCACTAAAAGTATTCAAGACATTCAAAGTGCTCCTCCCCATCTATTGAAGTACTTTTGATGATTTCACAAGTTATTTGATCACCTGTAGGAACTGATGCAGCTGATAGAAGCAGTTGTTCTGCACCAGAGTGTTGATGACCAGCTCGTACAGGTAATGTTGGACTGGGATCTGGAACTGGCTCAGGGAACGGATATACTCAACCAGCACTGCAACCATGAACTTGTATTTGATCTCCTACAGGAAAATACAAGTTGGATAAAAAACGTCCATAACCTTTAATCAACATGTAAGTGTTTATAGAATAGCCACCCCTTAAAGCTTTAACATGAATTTATCTCTCCTTTCATTAATGTTTAAGATATATACTAGTACATACAGTCACTTTCATTTGTCCTAATGTATCTGCACTGAAGGCATAAGCATATTTACAAAAACTACTACCAGTCAAGTAGTACTACATGTACTACTACATGTACTCATACTTGAGTAACTGCTATATGGTATACTACAACTCAATGTCTTGCCTGGTTTGTGTATGTTTAGAAGGATTACATGTACAATGTTTATAATTTCTGTTACCTTGTTATCCACAAAGATAGACAGCACGTGTGTGTACATGTCTGACTGGTCGATCACAGCCTGAGACCTCTGTGGGCGCTTGGGTGTCCCTGTTCCCCTGGCCTGGGCAATCTCCACAGCCTGGGCATAGGCTGTCTCCTCCTCCAAGTACGATCTGTACACCTTCAAGAGAAATATCAGTTTGATAAATGCTTGTATCTGAACTGAACTGAATTGTGAATCTATGTTTATACAGCTTCAAGGCATTAATCAGATGGCATATTGGCAAAATATGTGCATTGCAATAAGAGACTAGCACTGACTTTGTACAGAGGTCCTTGGTACCAGCCAAATCACTGAGTTTGAATCACTAGATGAAAAATTACCAAACAAAGGTTCAAATACAGTATTTACAGTGTTACACAACAATCCAGCACCATGCCAATTACATTTTCTGGTTTAGCAACTTACGTGTAACCTTTATGTGACAGGCTGGAGTTTTATGCCACAATATAGTCTATACTTTTAGCCCTACCCTGTTGAGCTTGTCAAATATACTGGCAATCGTTGGCAGGTTACACTGTCTGCCGGGAGTCAGCATCTGCTTACAGACTGACAGGATCACCATCTTACAGTCCCTGTGGAGGAACAGATACTTCTCATTTTAATTTCTCAGTCAAATGGAATTTATAGTATAAAGTGAAATATATGCTTATCTTCTACTTGTAACACTACAGAAGGGCCATTAGGATAGCCGTAACGTCGCCTTTGCTTTAGTTTGATGTCTTCCTAGTTCTATGTCTTCCTGGCTGTAATGTCCCAAAGAAATGGAGAAAATATCGATCTTGTAGTTTTCAATCTTTACACAAACAGCTTTCAATCTTTAGGAAGGTTTAACCACTGATTATGTAACAAGTATAAAAATGTAAGTAGAAAGTAACCTGCGCAGCAGTAGGAAGTCCATGAGACGACACTTGTCAGGAATCATGGTGACGAGAGGCTCCAGTTTCAGACACACAGTCCACAGACACCCCAGCTTGGCATCAATGATGATGCTGGGCTGGAACACTATCCAGTTGGGGGAGTACAGCTCACAGTTGATCTCCTTCACCTCTGGACCAGCAACAGTAGGTACCCCTGGGGAGAGAGAGAGATGGTTTACTCCATAAGTCTGATAGCCCATTCACTTTCACAAATGTACTTCAGTCACTTTCACAAATGTACTTAACTCCTGAACAACCATACAAGAAAAGTACTTCTGTTGTAACATTTTCTTTTCCAAAATTGAAATGACAAAGATCTGCAGTCAGTGTCAGGAAAGCATCAGCATATTTTCTCATCAGCTGTAGGACAAAACAAGAATATTCTAGTACATCTAGTGTCATGATAATTAGTATGGAACACTTTCATTTCTATAGAGCCAGTGTTTTTCATTGACTATTTGCTACCTATCAAAACATGTCTAACTCTTGGCATGGATTTATATTTGAACTGACCTGTGACCCTGAGTTTGAAAGGTTTGATTGGCAGTGGTGACAGGACAGGGTGGTGGTAAGTCACATAGCCATCTGACTCTGTTTCACTCTGCAAAACAAACACAGTAGCAGGAAACCTTTCAGAACACTTTTCTAATGATGACAATCTAGAACATGGTAACAGTATTGTATTTAACAGTTTGGTTAATTGGTTATAAACATTGCAAACTAGCATCCAGGGATGATTGTGAATGTGATAATGATGATGGTGTGCATATACATAACATATGGAAGCTTTACAGCATATGAAGCTGCATCCGTTCATCTAATACACATTAAGACCAAGAAAGTAGGAAGTCTCACTTGTAATTTGATGTCAAAGATCATGGAGGTCTTTGAAGCCTGATGGTGCACCACAATCAAGTTATCCACAATGTTGACCGCAAAGCGTCCACTCATGTCCAGCCTCAGCACATTGGTCTTCTTAGCAGGACTCTCCTTCTGCAGCTGGTACAGAACCACCTCAGCACTAGCATGGCCCGGCCCACGGGGCTGGTGGCGCAGGACAATGATGTACACCTGGTAACAGAATGGTTATGGAGAAAGACAAGTATGCATCATTGTTTCAGCCAGGAGTACATGTACAAGGACTTTGCTCTCATTCATAAATGCTGCACAGATGTGCTTGGAGGAAATGACAGATTCCACAACTTCTCACCCTAATGCCTTTACTCAGTAGGCCAATGGCCTGCAAGTTGTTGGTCATTATAAATAGCAGAATGCTCTTCATACTGTTCTCTCCTGAGCCATTTTCTTGACTGCTTTTGCAACTATGATATTGGTCCAATCAATGATAATTCTTTCCAACATTTGGAGATGTCGAAGATAGCTAAAGTAGACATGCATTATTTATGACACAGTTACTTTTTTTGTCTAACATTAGTAACAAAGCCAAACATTTCTGGGCTTAGAACCTGGATGTTTGAAATAAAGTAAGATAAGGTCACATTGGAGTAGATATGTAAGAAAAACTACCTGTCCATATATCTGGGCCATGGTGACATCCCTTTCAAGTAAGCATAGCTTGGGAGGTTTGGGTACAACTGGTAGATCCACCTCAAACTTCGGTAACTTGAATACCTGAAAAAAATGATAAAGCAGTTCATGTGGCAACCTCAAGCTGGGAATCAAACCCACAACATTCACAGTATTAAGAAGGCCCCTCAACAGAACCTTTAGTGTAGTGCCTACTAGTTTTATGTTATTAGCAAATATTTAGCTGTTGCAACACTGTACACTGTGTTTCTTCGAATATTGCTATAGCCTTCAATATACATCTATTGTTACGTTATTAGTTTCATTATACTATATAGCCAGTTGTCCCATATAATATGCCTAAGTTTGCCATACATTGACCCGTTTTATTAATGTTGTGCAATAAACTTTTGACTGACTGAGACTACACAACAGTTGAATTCTCTCTTACCTGGCCCGCCCTGAAGAGGTAGGGATGCAGCACGTTCCCTAGCGTGGAGGAGGACAACAACAGCAGGGCGCTCTCCGGCAGGTACACAAACCAGTTCACACTCACGTTGTACGTCTTCATGGACTTCAGTGTCTTCTTCTCAGGAATCACCTGATAGTACTCCAACCCGTGGTCTGTTATAAACACAACTTCATTTATGGCCACCCAGTTGAATCCTATGATCTTAGTCGTCTTCCCTTTACAACTCTGCGAGTACTCTACCGGGTCTACCGCCTGTCCGAAGTTCATGAACTCCACTGTTTTGTAGCACCGCTGGATGGCCAGAATCTTCAAGTCATAGGAGAACTTGATGGAGATGACACTCCCCTTGTCTTCCATTCGGAAGTTTATGGAGGTTTTGGCGTCTGGTCCCTTGACCACGACACCTGTGGCTCCTCCAGAGCGCACAGCGAAGACTTGCCTGTTGTTCTCATCGAAGAAGACGTTGTTAACGTTTGAGACAGGGTCAAAACGGATGGGAGAGCGCGACAGCTCCAGGTAGAAACTGTCGTCCGCCATTTTGGATGTTTCTCATGACCAGGACGGTTCTACTTTTACCAGGTGTGTTGAAAAAATTGTGGAATAGTTAGAGATCTTATATTGTCAAAATAAGCATGTATCTTGACAAATTTCCTTACAAAATGAACCAAATTTATAGAGATCTGTCGATTTTCTGCAAATATTTTCATTTAATCAGTTGGTTGAATCCCATGTGGAACTATTAAATGGAATAGTCTTAAGTATGACCTCCCGGTTATTGACTTTTGACCCCGACTGGTGAGGAAGAAAGCAGCATGGCGGTAGAGATGTGTAACTAGTGTGTAATCATCAGAAATTTGGGCCTTTATCATTGAACAAGGAAAGAATCAAGACATCTTGCTGAGTTCAGAAATATCTACAGAAGTTAGGCATTTGTTGTCGCCTACGCTTCACATTCGCATCTAGAAACAAAGGGTTGACCAAACTCTTAGAGTGAGTGAGGCTTGCAAGTGGTAACGTTACAGGAGAAGATGCTGGGGGCAGTCTGGAACTTCATCAAACGTCACAAGAAGAAGTTGATCTTTGCCGGAGTTGTTGTTGGAGGTTAGTTAATGTTTGATGACGTAATATTTTGACATTCACTGACGCAGATATCAAGAATTGGCATAGCTTGAAAACCACACAGATAGCCTATAGTATAGTAAACAAATACATTATATTGACTGAGATGATATAATTTGCAATAAAGCATATTCACAGGTTCAACTGCACATGCGCAGGTTTAAGTGAGGGCCCCTGACTTGCAAAGTTTGTAAACAGTTTTTTTCTCCACCATGCTGTATACATGTACATGTCATATATACATATTAATCTGCCAGTCAGTTTGCATACAACAATGTCCAGTGTGTTAAAGTTATGTCTCATGGGCCTTCACCTTTTACCTCTCCATGTTCCATCAATAAACACGCTTATTTGGTTTATTTGGTACTCTGGGACCTTTCCTAAGGCTGCAACAAGTGTCTTGAAGAAGGTCACATGTCCTTCACAGTCTAAAGAGAAGCGAGTCCAACTGGAGTGATTCTCCTGCCCAACCGCAGAACTCCACTCTACTCTAGTCTACTCACAGTGCCAAAAGAGTGGTGTTTCTATCAACAAGGCCCAACATTAAGTCCATTGTGAGACCAAAATGGCAATAGGTGCTCGAAGTACCACTCCAGAGCCCATTTTCTGGTTCACTGCATGAGAAAGAGAGCATGTGACTCAGCAAACTTTTTGGTTTTGTTTGTTATGCACAGGTGCAGTTTTTCTGGGGAAATATGCAGAGACCAAACTGAGAGAACTTCAAGAAAAAGAGATGGCAGAACAGTTGGAGAATGCCAGGTAATGATCTATTACTATACTATGATTTACAGGAATTGTAAACAACCTCAAGTTTTAATCTGAGGGAAATCCCATTTGTGAAAACTGTCTACATGTCTACATATTATTTGCTGTGAAAGGGCTCTTGAAATTCTTCAGAAGTTCTCTATGTCCAACAATGTTAGCCTGCTGTAACTTCCCTTTACATATTGTTTTTGCCAACATGTGACATTAGAGGTATTTGAAATAACTTTGTTCACTTTGATCTGGTGTAAAGATAGGTATATGACTTTGGTTGGCAAGGTAAAGGCTGTGGAAGGAGAGAGATGGGCTCTGTCTTCCAACACCAAATCATAAGCACAGTGGGTAACAACCCACTACCCTTACAGCCCCAAATGCTATGGGCCGGGCCTTCATCAAATACACTTGAGATGTCACACCTTGTGAATGCCAACATTCTTATGTGAACACTGATCTTACACATCTAATGTTTTTCAGGAAAAAGCACCACTTTGATAACAACCAGCGGACATGTAACATGACAGTGTTATCCATGATTCCCAGCCTGAGGGAAACCCTGATGCAGAGGATAAACACTGAGGAGCTGGTGGCAAAACTCAAGTCCAAGTATGCTTGTGTCTTTTTTATATTATCATCAGTCTACCTGGTTCTGGACATTTGTCACAAATCTTGTATTAAAACATGGAGCACCCTAGCCTTTAGATGATGAGACTGTTTAAATACTAATATATAGAGGGTGTCAATGTCAGCTTTTATGGTGTCATGTCTTAGGGATTTGTGACCTTCTTGATATTTTTCTGTGATGTTTTTTTTTTCATGTCACATTTTGCATCATCACAGACCTCCAAACAAAGTTGAACTGTGGGAAGACCTCAAAATAGACAGTGAGTATCAGAGTCCTATTAATCATCTATTGTCAACCTTTTTGCACATTCCATAAAAATCATGAAAATCCCAGATTGTTCAATTTTTCAACTAAATAAGCAGTTCAGGAACGTATACAATAAATGGCATGTTTCTGTGATTGCCCAGGTTTCACCAGAGTGTTGGTGGCCCTGTATGGTACATGTATCCTGGTGGTACTGCTGAGGGTACAGCTGAACATCATTGGTGGCTACATGTACCTGGACAGTCTGCTCAACCTAAATGGAGCGGTGAGTTCTTTTGAAATGGTGGTAGACGGGAACGTTTTATTCAATACAGAGAGGCATAATTTTTGTATGTATTCCTATTCATGAAAAAAATGTAACTGCTCCCCAACTAAAAGGATTGGATGATTTGGAGTTGTTTTTTTGGACCCACTCAATTTTATGATTGAATCATTCAGTCCCCTTCATAACTGACTTGTACTCATATGTCTTTGTAATAACAGTAGCTTCATTCATTCCTGCTGCAATTGTTGAATTTCTTAACAAATTGTCTCCCGTTTAGAAAGCTATAGGTATAGTAAATTAGAAACTGACATTGTTTTATTTCCACGACAGAGTAAAGAAGTGGTACAGGCCCCCCGTGAGATCCAGGAGAGGTACCTGGCCAGTATTCAGTACCTGCTGGGAGATGGTGAGTGTCATGTTGTTTCACTCTTTAACTATGTAAAATACATTTTGTTCCCAATTGGAGGCCCGGCAAACCTCTGTTTTATAATGGCTACATGGTGATTTACATTGTTCACTCAGACTCCAGGAAGAATAGTGACCAACCATTATATATTTGAATGTAAGTTCATCTGTGACGGTAGCTAACATAATGATAAGTTTTTAACACTTTATATCCGTACACAAAATAAAGCAACAAGCTTTCGATCAGTCCTCTGATCCTTCTCACGTTGTAATGACCCAAAACCTAAGTCACACTTTCTAAACCTTTATATATGTTATAGTCTATGTCTTAGTATTAACATCCATATCTTTTGTCCAGGCTTGACTCTGTTGATCAGTGATACAAGACAAGCGGTACAAGAAGTGATCGGAAGGTGTAGTTATCAATATCCATTTTACCATATAATATCCATTTTAAGACAAGTAGTGCTATCTCTGTGCTGACTATACATTATGATTACCTTTACTCCTCAAAAGTTGAGGATTAGCGAATATGGTCGCTTCCAACACCAGTCTATACTTTGCCACTCACTCATCTTCTTGCACGTAGTGCATGGTGCTAACTAGTTTCATTAGGCTTTGATATCTACTGCTAGTTTCACCAAGGTTCACAAACTACTAATTCTGCTATACTATGCCATAAACATATACTATACATATACTACCGGTACTTATACTGGATTTGAATCCAGCTACCCCACCTAGCATGTTTGTTGTGAACTGCAGCTTGTCCCTGAGGCAGGAGCTGTCCCTGGAGGAGGTGCACCAGGCTGTGTGGAAGGTGCGCAGGGAGGTGGAGCGGGCACCGGAGGACGGGCTGGACATCACCGGCAGGTCGGCCAGCACGTCAGGCCTCACCAAGTACATGCTGCCTGAGGAGGAAGAGGAAAAACTCGACCAGGTGACATGATATTGCACAATATTCCTCCAGTGTATATACTGTCCAAGGGTTTGTGATCAAATAAAATGATTACCAGTGTTCTTTGGCAGACTTATGGTTTACTTGGCTTATCAATTTTGAAACAAATCATGTGGCAACCATAACATTCATTGGAAAGCTAATAATGACAGGAGAGGAGTGTCACCTTGAATACTTCCATGACAATTTTGTAACAAATTTTAAGTTATTGACTAAACATTGTAGTATACCAGATGCTCACTGTCAGTGTCAGTCATCATCTCCTCCCCATGACTTATCCAGGCCTCCAGCCTGTCCCAGGATGACCAGGTCTTACAGAAGCTGCTGTCAGAGACCAGGGACATGATCGAGAGGTGCGTGACAGGAAAAGACTCCAATGTTTAAAAAAAATAGATTTGCAACAGTTCCTATTTTTTCTTTTCATTCAAAACACCAGACTCAGTTCTTTAGGGAGTATTTGACAAAAGAAATATATTAAAGCAACACAAGGCTAGTTTAACTATTGTTAAAGTGTGACCCCCTTCCTCCATATCAATGTATAAAGGCAACCCATGTCCTTTGAAATAGTAAGGTCTAATCTATCCCTGTCTTCTCAGTAAGAAAAAGCATTAAGTTTCAACAGCACTACATGAACCTTCTTTTCAGTGTTGACTTCCAGACAGTGCTGTCCAAGTGTCTGGAGGCCAGCTTCACCCGGCTGTGTGATGAAGTGGGCGTGTTCTTCAGTGCAGAGGGAAATGCTGTGGCCGCAGATGGGGACATGGGGTGTGTATATGTCTTCTGTCATACCATTATGGCTAACTTTGAAAAGACAGATATATAACTCCAGTTTTAATGTGCAAGCAGGGACCAAAACCTAAGGGCATTGTAATTTTCCAAAGTTAGTATTAATGCCATTGGCAAGAGATTTTAAGTCACATAATGAGGTAGAAGTTTATGCATCTAAATGATGACATCGTTTTACTGCAGGGTGCCCAAGGTGACCCTTCCCATGGCCAAGGTCATCCCAGTGATGAATGGACAGATCCACCAGATCTGTAGTGACTCCCCCAACAAATATGTACAGGTGGGTGGATGACGGTTTTCAGTTGTAATGTTTATCAGTAGAATTAGAATTAAGATGGACTGTGTCATAAAATTATATCTGTAACATCTGTTCCTCATCCAGGAATATTAATTTTTCTACTATTATTCCAAGGAACTGTGGGATATGTAAATTGTTAGGTAACCTTTACATGGAAAATGTAGAATTGGAATGTAGAAGAGACATCACATTGGTCAGTGTCAATGGTTACGCTAGTCATTGGGGGTGATACCCTGGCCAGGATCTGAAGCCTCAAATTTGTTGGGTCACGTCCAAAAGTGAAAAAATGAAAATGGCTTGGCATGGGCTTTCCTCCCAATTGAGACAGTAGCATAAGTTGAAGTTTTAGCATACTTTCAGATAAATCAAGAATCATTTTAAAACACTGCCTAGCTTGTGGAACGGACACAAGTCTGTAACTGTGTGTAAGAAATAACCATCTGCTTTCTCCTCAGGAACTGCTGTTGATGGAGTGTGTGAAGGATTTTGCAGCCAATGTTTACGAGGCCTTCAGCCAGGCCCAGGAGCCTCCCGGACTTGCCTGAGAATTTCAGTAAATCATAAGTACAGTGTACTTTTACACATTACAGCAAAGTACTTTGGCATTCTAGACTAATCTAGTGAAATAATGTACTTGTCATGTCTTAGCCCATACTGGTTAACTTCATCCAAAAAATTTGTGTGTACAATTTGCATTTGCCAATATGGAGAAGGCTGATGAGACAGAACTTGTTGTGTTTGCCATGTTGTATTCTGCTGCATTCTTCTACCATAAAATATACTGTAAAATATTTTGCCATCTACATGCATTACAGTATTTACTAGTGTACATTGAAAGTCAAGAACCGTTCACAGACTATTGTTTTAAGTGTACCAATATACACCTTGTGTAAAATCTTTCAGCTAATATTAGAGCTTAACCAACATGTCTAGCAACCCAAATCAATTAAAGAAAAGAACATTAAGTGGGAGAGTATGAACTTTGTATGTTGTCGTCACATCTGACCATTGGGTTGGAATGTGTGAAAACAAACTTAAGGTGCAATTTTATGTATGTTGGGCTAAATTAGATTGTTTTCCAGAGCGTCACGTCCCCCAAATGTTTTCATAAGGAAAGTATTTTCCATAGTTTGGTGCACGGATTATCCATGTTTCAAGTGAACATTTCCTCTATCTTCTTTAACTTTTAAGGTCAAAGTGTCATATGATACAGGGAGTAGACACTAAGATATCTTAGCATTTTCTGGCTATTTGTAATTTTTTCATACTTACACATTTTAAGGAATAAATATGGACGTTTTGCTTGTACATTTTGCTCAGCAAATTGAGGAAGATGCTGCCTTGCTATCCTAGGATAAGGGAAATGCATCAATAAACTGTACACAGCTTTGTATTTTGTTCTTTTATTCAACTCTTAACATTTAAGTTGTAACTTTTTGTAACTTCTACATCTTCTATGCAACTGAAAAAAAAAGTAATGTTATATTTTGCTTACTTGTGTTAGCCTTATAAGTATAGCACAGTTGACTGTAAGTTACACCAACAATTAACTTGTATAAAAGGTACAATTTGGTGAGGGGTTGTCATTCACAGTTTGCTGTTAACTTTTTTTAATGCTGAAACTACATGCATAACAAAAAAGCTCTGATAATACTGGTAGGTAATACTGGTGGGCTTAATCCTCTCATAAGCACAAGTACACTCCTTTCCTATTCATGTTTTTAAAGCAAATAATAAGTGCTTAAAATATTTATAGGCAGACAACAAACAAATCATTAGTAGGCTACTGAACTCCAAAACTACTGAGCTTTGTCTATAATCATATGGGGTGGTGTAATGTGTTTCTATTGCTTTAATGTACTATAATGGTAAATTTATAAAACATCAGTTCAAAAATAGAAAGTCTCTGCATATCATCTGTTTTCTGTATAATGATGTACATAAATGGTGGCACAAATGGCAACAATTGCATAGTGGATACTACAAAACCCTTTCAACTCTGTCATAAGTTTGCTGTGCTTTCAGAAAAATTGTTTCTCAACCAAAGACGGTGCAGTATTTAACATTCCAGTAGTCTACCTGATACAACACTTCTGGTTGCTATAGAAAGGTACATAGCACTGATCTATCTCAACCTACGTAACATACGTACTTGTGTATTAATAGTAAGTAAAGAAACTAAAAAGTAACTGTAATCGACATCTCCAGCATTCTTTCCTATACTTTGCAATGTTAATGAACACGAACTATCAGCCAAACAGTAATTCTGTGTTATCATGATGCAAAGGCGCAACAGCACTGTACAATACACAATACACTACTCTTCTCATATCTACTAGAAAAAAATACTGTATGTTGCACTTCTTCAACTATTTTCTTCTTAACAAAATGTTATCAAAACTAGGCTGACTTTCATTGGTCCCTTATTCTGTACTCGGGTATCCTGGTTCCAAGCAGGCATCAAACTTGGTACACCTGCTCTCCAATTGTCTCCACATCACCATCTGCAATAGAAACATACCAGTCAAGTTTCACAGTGTATTGCAGTATGGTGAAAACATTCCCATGTTATATAATAACATGCCTTATACACTCATTTCTATGCAAGGCCATACTGACTTCATTACATCGAAGACATCCATCCATGCATGCATCAACCTTAGTCTGTCTTTAGAAAAAAATGTGACCACACTAAATCTTTAATATATATACCAAAAAAAGTTGCAAAATGAGCAAACGTGGTGTACATCTAAATCACAAAAAATATCGGCAAATGGACCCTTGAGTTGTTGAAAACCTCTTTCCCTATCATAAAAAAACTGATCTATTGACATTATATGTATAGTTATTTTTAGAGAATCATTAATGATGTAAAAATTTTGCTCTTTTGGATATCATTCCCAGTGTAATTCATTCAT
Organism: Branchiostoma floridae x Branchiostoma belcheri; assembly: GCA_019207045.1. Lineage (NCBI taxonomy): Eukaryota > Metazoa > Chordata > Leptocardii > Amphioxiformes > Branchiostomatidae > Branchiostoma > Branchiostoma floridae x Branchiostoma belcheri. The sequence goes on along the minus strand of CM033025.1, from coordinate 9,833,157 downwards.
GTTGGAAGTAATATACGAAAAAATAATTACTCACTGGTATGTACTTCTTGCTTGCCCATTCCTATCTCTTTGCCTGCAGACGAATCCGTGATGCCATTCATTTCACTGAGGTAAAGCAAGAACAAAGAAGCATCTTAAAAAGACAGACAATGGAACTCCTCCAATCATCTTAGTGGTTACCTAAGACTTGAACCTTTTTAATACTGACACTTCAAAACACTTTTACTGACAATCAGGGTTAGACATGATTACACATAGATGGGGAGGCTTGATTGGGTTGACACAAAATTCTGTTACTGATAGGCACAGAAAGTGAAATTATATGAACTCACCTCAGTGTGCCTGTTTCTGCAGAAGTAGCTGACATAGCAGCCTTGATTTCAAAAGAGACAGGCAATGTGTTACTGGGTACAATGAGCTGCTCTTCATCTGCACTGTCGACATCAGCAGAAGGGACAGACACATGCCTACTAGGGGCACTCATGGTGTCAGCAGGGCTCACACTGCTGTCTTCTATTGGCCAAAATGATTTTGGTGTTAAATATCATTCAACATTAGGCAGAGACCATGCTTCTACAGTCTGACACGTAACCAGTTATTAACTACAAACATGAGAGAAAAAAAAGGCCACAAATTGAAAATGATAACATAGACAAAGACAGTTTTAAGTTTTGTACTCACCCTGTTGTGATCCACTCTCAGGGCTGGAGCCTACTGTCTCCTCAAAGGTTGTCCAATCTGACCCTGTGACCTCTAGCACTGAAGAAGGGGACAGAGCTTTGTCTGTGGCAAAGGAGAGGGACACCTCCCCCATTGGGGTGTAGAAACTGGAGACTGAAGGCCTGTTGGTGGGGGTCTGACAGGAAGGGGTTGTGCCTGATGGACCGGGTACAGTCAGATTCTGCACAATGTTGTCAGCAGATCCCATCTCCAAGCTGTGTGAGTCAAAAAGCAATAAACACATTAACCCAATCCATTAAAACTCTCTAGCATAAATACCAACTTTTAAGAATACATCATTTCAGAAAATGGGAGACTGTCTGTGGAAGATATGCTAAGCCTTGCGACTTTAATAGACAAGATTTGAACTCATGTCTTGATACAAGTCACTTACCATGGGCCGATGTCTTCTGCCTGAGAGTGAGAGAGATGTCCAGTCTGCCCATCACCTGCATCAGCCACAGCCGGATCTTGAAGCTTTGTGTCACCTGCCTCCGCAGCTGGTTTCTGCTCTTCCTCTGCATCTGTTAAATCTGCTGTCAACTCCTCAACTGGCTGGACAGTCTCTTCTGCGTCTAGATAATAATAAAGAATCATTCAACATTTGAGAGTTTTCCTACGATCTTTGTGATTCTGGAATAAAGCTGTGAATTCAATCCTCACAAAAGAATCACACAGAATGTCCGGTAAGTGACCTTCACCTTTGTCTGTCTGCTCTCCTGCCTCACTGCCCGGAGCAGGGCTGGCTGACTCAGCCGTACTGGTGCCTGTGTAGCCGCTCAGACTGTCCATGCTGCCACTCTGGACACTGCCTTCTGTAAGATATAACATACTTGTATAAATGACAATAAATTCAATAAACCAATCCTGACTGTCAACAACACAATTAGCAGTTTGGTTGACCAATGAAAGAGTAGTAGCATGTCCATCAGATATTTGAATTTCTTTGTTTCTCCTGCAATTCTACATTTTGACAGAGATGAGCATGTCTATGGATCTATCTATACATAATTTTCTACTTTCCTTGTGGTCCCCAAGATGGCTAGTTGAAGAACCCCCTTAAATACATACTACAGTAGGTATATATGTCTATTCAGTGCTTCATCACTGAGCGAGATCCAATGATATTGTATATACCGATCTATCTCTTTTAATGTATTCAATTTTTAAATGTGTATGGTAAAATGAATTATGTTGTCTCGCAGACTGTCGACAATAATGTGTAAAGTTTGATGAATCAATTGGTTGTTAGTGGTCACTTGAAGTCTGTGAATTTGTTGCATAATTCAGCCCATTTGGGGGCTGCGAAGCACATCTTTTGAATAAAGTATGTATGTAAGTATGTATGAGATGGTTTTTCAAATTTCATCCTCACCCTTCCTCCTGGCGTGCCCAGCCACCACCATGAGTTGAGAAACAGTCTTCTCCTCACACTCGCTGTAAAGTTCCACTTTGGTGGTCCCCTCCGGTGTCACATCATCCACCAGCAGACGGAAAGTCTTGTCTTGGACAAGGTCTTCGAAAAACAACACCGCTTCGTCTGACCAGTCACCTACACAGTTAACAACATGTAGACACACACCTAAGATCATTTAAATAACGTGAATATGGGATAATGAGAAGTAGACAAATGGTATTTGCAAAGCCAAAACTATAATTTAGTACAAAATAGAAAACATGTGTATAGAATAGGCAAACAGGCCAGAAACAACTTTTCTAAATGCACAAAACCAGTACAACTTTAGCTCAACAGCAAAACAAAGGGTTTGCCACTGATATTTGACAAAAATGGATATAATAAGGAGGTAAATTTAAACCTCCTATTGCTGAGAAAAAAACTACAAAGAAACAACTTGCTATAATAACTGTATAACACAAAAGAGAAACTATAGCTTGCCAGTATCTGCACTCCTGCCCTGTATTTCAGACATGCTACATTCCAGCGCACAAGGAGGCACAGCAGCCAGATCAGCATCCAAGGGGCGTGTATTCACTGCGCTCACAGTCTCAATACTTCCAAAGTCAATAAACCGCACCGTCAGCATCTTGGAACTCACAACATCCAGAATCTAAATTCAGGCAGAAACAAACAAAATGTCATGCAGAAATAAATGTGCCTACTTAAACTAGAATATCTTTTCTACTTTGGTCACAAGTTTTTGCAATCCTCTGCAAGGTGAGCAACAGTGCTTGCTTTCACCCTTAGACATTGCCACCTCTTCACAATGCTACAAGCATAGCAATGCCTTCTTACTTGTTGCAACATACAGTATAACATTTTACTTTTTCATCATTTCACCAGACTATCTCATCCAAGATAAAATGTATGTTCAATACAGGTAAGAATCGCACCTTTGCTCGGTACCAGGTCTGGTCCTCACTGTACAGTGCACAGCAGAGGTCACTTTCCTTTGGAGACTGCACTGTTTCCTGGCAGGACTGACAGTAGGCTGGAAGTGGAGCAACAGGAAAATTAAATACATATACCTGTTTTGTATACTATGTCCTGTCTGTTATTCAAAGCAAAAGCTACATGTAAAGAATATCCTATATCGTATCCCGTCCAAGATTATAAAAATCACAAGCTTTCGATACAAAGGTTCAGAAACTTGGTGGATGAGATTAGCATAATGCATCAGGATTGAGACAGATGGCTGGACAGACCCGAATGAATTATTTGGACACGTAACCAGAAGAAGACTTAGGCAAGTAATCATTTTGCCATAGTCATCAGTGCAAGTAAATGTATTTCAAGCTCTGAGCAAAGTCTTTCAAAGTCAAAGATTATGAGAAGAAAAAAATTAGAATCTATTATTCAGTAAACCATGTGTGTTCATCAGTCATTTCTTCAACCTTCTTGACCACTTACATTTCACAATGAAGGCTTTGGATGTCTTGTGGATGAAATGTCTAAAAACAGGCTCCTGTATACAGCCCTGTGACATTGACCTACTGAAAACATTGACCAACTGAAAACAAAGACACAATAATTTTGTGAGTACCATTTATCCTTGGGAGGTCAGCCTCGACATCCTGGCACCAGAACTGATCAGGTGTCGTCACGTTTGTCACCACTACATTCAGCTGGTCACCAGCTTTCACTTGCCGTGCTGCCAATCTGATGCTACCTTCTGTCTCAGGTGAAGTGCAAGACTCTGTATCATCTTGTGATGTTGTTGAGACAGCTTCACTACCGGTATCCTGAAAAAAATTGGTAGTGTCAAATATGTTGGTAAAGTAAATATATATTTATACTTTAACAAGAGGGTTATGTTTTCTACAGCATTTCCATGTTTGTGTGTGTCAACAAGATAACTCGAGAATACTTGGATGTATTGTTTTAAATCTTGTAAGTGGGTAGGTCTTGATGAGACCTCCAAATCATTGATTTTGGAGCCTCCTAGCATTTCCAATTGTCACCATGCATACATGTATTTCATTAAGACACAGAGAATAAACTGCACCAGATTAAATGGTACATTCCATTTACCTCTACTGAGATACTCATGACTGTTTATTGTGTGTTCCTTGCAATAAATCAATGTCTGTCTTCACTTCTCTCAATACCTACAACATGTGTACAGTACCTGTGGTTCAGAAGACACTTCGCTCTCATCTGGCTCCTCCCCCTCCCTTGTAGCCAACCTGCGATCCATAAGCTGCTGCACTATGTCCACGCCTACATCATAGGTGAAAATACATTACAACTGGGTTAACAGTGAGGAGGCATATGGTCACATACTAGTATTTGTGTATGTCAGTTGCTAGAGGGTACAAAGTTATTCAAATGTTCACTTTGATACATTCAGGAAAAATTTAGGTCTTTCTAGTGTTAGCAACTTCAAAGGCACTTTCCTGCCTCAATAAGTGGCTGGTAACACCTCATACATACTGCTCCTCTTTGTTTGGGACCACCATTAATTATAAGAAATGTAGTAACCTTCCACTGTGCAGGTTCCCAGTAGAATTTTCCCATCATCCTCCATGTCAGCGACCACGCCCCTGACCACACCTCCAGAGCACAGTTCTTCCAGAGCTTCCTTCACCTGGCACGACCACGTTTCTGATGTTGCCTCAAGCCCACTTAAACCACAGTGCACTGCCTGGGATTTGGGAATGAACATGTTTTTACTGAGCTCTTAGCTGTGTCATACTAGTTCAATTACCATCATTTAGGATGGATGCAAGGACTTGAAATGTTATAGAAATTTGCCAGAAGATCAAGAGTAACCTGCCACTGGTTAATGGTGACTTACAAGTTCTAGCTTCTAAATCCATCAACAGAATTTCATTAAGATTTTACAGCAAATTAAAGACCTGAGCATGTTTTAATAACAGATACAGTAGTATGAGGGACAGACTCTTACCTGTGTGGGAAGGTCAGCTAGCTCTGGGTGCAGTTTACGTACATCACTGCTGTCCACAGTTTCTGTGTTCCCGTAGTCTACAAAGTACACAGTCACCTAGAGGGGAACAAGTTGCTATTTTGTACTCGCTGTGCATGAAACGTAAAAATAAACATCTGAACCTAACAGCTATGTCCTGTGCTTTTTACATAGTTCAAGAAACAATGTCTGCAATGGTAGCAAATGGAGGAAAGAAGTAGAAAACTTTGTCAATACAAATTTCATTTGCAGGCAGCAAATCAACGAACGTATGTTCCATGCCTCAAACTTGCATCAAAATGACGTCTATGCTGGTCTTCATTCGTCACTCATTGATGATTTTCAAATCACTGTAAGCACATACAAACGCAGACTACCTGGTCATTCTCAACAGACACCACTTCTGCACGGTACCACAGCCCATCAGTGAACTTTGCACAGCAGACAGTACCCGTCATCACTTCTTTCAGCTGCAGATCTGACTCAGCTATCCTGTATGGAAGGTAGGACAAAGATATGTATCAAACTTCAGAGCATACAATTTACAAATTACAACAATCTTCTTTTACCTGTCTTACATCATTTTGTTGCCAAGTTAATAATTCAGGTAACAACCTACACCCCAGTGAAGTGATGTGACAACACAGTTGTATTCACATGCAAAGAAATGCAGTTTTCAAACGGCCATAGTCCAAGCAATCCTACCTGTCATAGATGTTGCTGATGTTCTCTGCCAGCTTGTTCAGGTCCTGTTCAGACGAGACCAGCTGCAGCACCATGTTGTCTGGGTCTTCAGCACTCAGGAAGTAGAAATCCACCTCCTCACCTATGGACAGATGTGGCTTCTTGTACTGAGCTGGTGTCTCGTCTTCCAAGTCTGTAACAAAGAAGTAAAGCCACACTGGGTTACAAAAAGGTAACATTTCTTTCGTATGTTTTAACCCTCGTATTAGAGCACCTGGTTAGAGGTTGCTGGCAACTAAGAGCAGTGTGTTGGATCAAAAAAGGAGGGCAGTAGTTAAACTGTTTTATAACCATAAAAAAATAAGCAGTCTATCTAGAAAAAATGCTGACATGCTGACAACTACATGTCAACTACTGGAATTTATTTTCAAACATCTAAACCTCACCTTCACTCTCTTGTTCAGCAGTAGCCTGACCAGGCCCTCCCTTCACTTCATCACCAACCACTTCCAACTGGTTAGTATCTGGCTCTGACTGGCCTGACACTGAGCCTGCCTCATCAGAAACCAGTTCTGGCTGGTCAGACACTGGTTCCATCTGATCAGGGACTGGTTCTGCCTGATCAACAACCACTTCTTGCTGGCCAAGCAATGACACTGTCTGGTCAGTGATTTGATCTGGCTGGCCAGACACAGGTTCTTTTTGGTCAGTACCACATTTTGGCTCTTTCTGGTCAGTAATCAGCTCTGACTCGTCAGGAACCGATTCCCTCTGATCTGTAACTGGTTCAGGTTGATCTGACACTGACTCCACTTTGTCAATAACTGGCTTTGCCTTGTCGAACACTGATTCTTCCTGGTCAATATCTGACTTCTCAAATGCTGATTTTGTATGACCACTAACTGAATCTGGCTGATTAGTTACTGCCTGGTCAGGAACTGGCTCTGACTTCTCACATACAAGCTCTGGCTGGTCAAGACCTAAATCTGCAAGGTCTGCCTCTGGCTCTACCTGGTCTGACATTGTTTCAGCCTGGTTAGTTGCTGGTTCCAGCTTGTCTGACACTACCACATCTGCTTGGTCAGAAAGTGGCTCTGACTGGCAAGATACCGATTCAATCTTGTCTGTAACCAGTTCTGACTTGTTAGAATCTATCATTTCTGAGTCAGAAAGTGGCTCTGACTGGCAAGATGTGGATTCAGTTTTGTCTGTTTCCAATTTTGGCTTGTTATAATCTATCCCTTCTGGGTCAGAAACTGGCTGTGCCTGGCAAGATTCGGATTCAGTCTTGTCTGTAACCTGTTCTGGCTTGTTGGAATATAGCACTTCTGTGTCAGAGACTGGTTTGTTCTGAGATACTGCTGGTTCTAATTCTTCAGAATTTAGTGCTACCTGATCATCAATTAGCTCTGACTGTTCAGACTCTGATTCTAACTGTTCAGAGGCATCTTCAAACTGATCAGAAACTGGTTCAAACTGGGTGGAAATAGAAACTGGATCAAACTGGGTGGGAACAGAAACTGGTTCAAACTGGGTGGGAACAGAAACTGGTTCAAACTGGGTGGGAACAGAAACTGGTTCAAACTGGGTGGGAACAGAAACTGGTTCAAACTGGGTGGGAACAGGTTTCAACTGGTTTGAAACTGGGTCCAACTGGACGGAATTTGGTTCCTCCTTACCAGGTTTTGTTTGAGCTTTTGCATGCTCCAAGGTGACCATCTTCTGGTTAATGGAGCTGCCATCAGTTTCACTTGGGTCATAAAGAACCACATCAAATTTGTCATCACATTTGCCGTCAAACTTGGCCTTAAGCTCTTTCTCTATGCAGGCATCTGAAAAAAGATAATACATATTTTTGATGATTAGCAAAAGTGGACACTACAAGGCTTGAGTCAGTGTGCATCACCTGTTACTGTTATATTCTTTCAACACGAATCTGTTACTATTCTAATGCTAAACAACATGACAAATTCAATCACTTGTTTCTTCTTCCCTCCTGACAATAGTACAAACCTTGGAAGACTTGAATAGCCTGGTCACTCCATTTGTCTGCCATGGGCACCAGTGCAGCAAGTCTACATGGTATAGCCTGCCCAGGCATCTGGGACAGTTCCACAGGAAGGGGTCGCAGCTTGGCACAGGGGACAACTTCCGGGTTCCCATAGTCCACAAATCTGGAGAAAACAAATTGTTACATATAGCTAACAGTTCGTTAAATCATTGTCTCCTGAGACTGGACTGCCAAAGAGAAGGAGAGGACATTATATAATGGGAATCTATTACAGAAGGGATCAAGGTTGTATCAAACTATCAAATCATTCCATCTTTGTACACACAAGTTATGTCCATGTAGGAATCAATAAAACAGGTGACAGTTGATTAAGAAACATGAGAGACATTATGTACCTGACATCGCAGCCTTGCTGTGTAACAGCAGTGATGACTGCTCGGTACCACTGATCATCCACAGAGAACTGTGCCAGGCAGCTCTGGCCTTCCAGGGGGGTTGACAATGGCTCCACTAGATCACAGCAAAGAATAAAAAATCATCAGTTTTACATACATGTAGAGAGAACAGAACAGCTGTAAAATCCTAGGTCTGAACCTTGTCTCACACACCAAAAATTAATGTAAAAAAAACAAACAGATGTACGAGAAGTCAAGCACATACCTGCTACAGCACAGTGGTTAGCGATGTCCTCCGCTAGCTTGTTCTGCTGTGTCTCTGCACTGGCCAGCTGACAGGAGAAATGGTCTGGTGACTCCCCACACAAGTAGTACACAGTCTCCTCTGTCCCAGTCTCAACCTGCAGGGCTGGTATCCCCATGTTCTGGCTTTCAGGCTGAGCTCTCACGTCTGAGGAGACAGTCTCATGGCTCTCATCTAAGCCAGAGTCTGGTGTCTCATTCTGTTCCACAGCTGGTGTTGTCTCAGTTTGACTCTCCTTGCTAAGCTTTGCTCCGATCGACTCCTCCCCATCAAGGAGCCTTACATTCCATCCACTCCCGTGCCTCTTGTTGAACTCCACCATCAGTTGTCTTTCCTCTGTGAGCTCTGAGAACTTCTCGTTTGTTCCCTCGGGCCAGGAACCATCCACAGGCGACACATCTGACAGACTGCATGCTATGGCCTGACCAGGCAAAGTCATGAACTTCGGGGAGATACTCTTCACACACTCTGCTGGGACGACTGCTTCTTTTCCTAAGTCGATGTAGTAGACGCTGACAGAATGGTTGGTGAACTGCACCCTGCCTCTGTACCATACCTCCTCTCCTTCCTCTGACAATGGCACTATGCAGGGCATCCCAGGCTTGATGTCAGCGATCTCTCGGTCACATGTACCAAGGCTGCTGTATTCCTCGTTTATCTCTTTCATCAGCATGTCCAGTTTTCCAGCGGATGTCGCAAGCTGGACAAAGAACATACTTGGGTTGGTGGTGTGGGAAATGTATCCCTCCTGTAGCTCTCCCTCATCGATATCGTTAGCTGCATACACAAAGTTTGTTGGCTGAGGCAGACTTTCGATCGCAGAGACTTCTGGGTCCACACTTTGTAGACTATCACCAGTTTCATCCTTGGATGGAGTGGAGGTCTTCACTGTGGTCTCTTCTACGTCTTCTCTCCCTACTCTCAGCACCATGTCTTTCACTGACATCTCACCTTGGAACACCTCTACCATCCACTTTTGTCCGTCTTGGTGCAAGAATTTGATGGTCAAGACTTCTGTCAAACCCTGCATAACACTGGTGATATCCTCAGGCAGATCAGTGGCTTTCTTACCTAGTGTGCACTCAATAGCTTGTAGTGGGGTCACAAGGAACTCTGGAGAAACAGACTTCAACCTTTCCAACCCAACAGATTCAGAGTTGCCAAAGTCGACATACAACACTGTGATAGCACTTCCTTCAACACTGAGAACCTGTGCTCTGTACCACTGGTCATCTGCAGTGTACATGGACAGGACAGGTGTGCCAGGTTGCAAGCTGTCCAAGGATGGAGTAGACAGGTCTTCACAGTGCTGAATTTTCTCCATCAGTCCCTCAAGCACCTCCTCTGCCCCTTCCATCTGTATGTAGAACTTTGTTCGGCCCACCACAGAACTGATGTAGGCTGAGTGGCTTTCTCCCTCCGATATCTCTGACAGTTTATAGGCTGCTGTTTCCACTGACTTCTGACTCTCTTGTGTCAACGCTTCATTGACAGACAGATCTCCATCTAGGAGGAGGACTTCTAGCACCTGCTTTTTGTCCTGTTTGATGACATCCTGTACATCAATTGTAAGTGCCTTGTCGTTGGTCATGTCAGAAAATCGCTTAACCAGAGATATTTCCCATGGGGTGGGTAGGCTCTTCAGCACACACTCAAATGCTAGCTCTGGCAGCTCCATGAATTCAGACTTCATCTGTTTGACTTTTGATGATACCACTTCTTCTGTGTTTCCAAAGTCTACAAACTGCACTGTCAGTGATCCTTCCTTTACTTCAACAACTTTTGCCCTGTACCATCCTCCATCCTCGCTGTACTGTGCCAGGCATGCTGTCTGTTCCTGAGGCATGCTCAATGCATCTTCCTCATCCTTCAGGTTTGAGCAGTGTGTATCAATAGTATCCATCAGTTCTCCCAGTGCATCTGACTGTTCAACCTTCTGGCACCAGATGTGGTTGGACTTGTCCATGAACGAGATGTATGCTTCTATTCTGTCTCCTGCCTTGACACTGTCTGTTTTGAACAAAAGCCCTTCTTCTACATCTAGAGGAGGGTTGGTGCCGCTTTTAGCTGTGGTTACCATAGCATCAACACTCGTATCCTCAGTATCAATTGGTTTGGCAGGTTTGTCTGCTAACAGCTGCTTTCCAACCGTGTCACCTTTCTTCATTGCTTCAGCACTCGTTGCCAATTCCACAGTATGAAGGCCACAGCCATCTTTTCCCAACACTTTAATGACATAAGCATCCTCTTGAGAAGTACACAACTGTGAGAACTTTGCTGTGGTGTCGTTGTCCCAAACACTGCCCGGTGGAGTTGTATTTGACAGACAGCACTGGAAGGCTTGAACCGGAACCTCTGTAAACTGCGACTTCATCACTTTCACTAGTGACCTCTCCACCTTCTCAGAGTTGCCATAATCCACAAAGATAACTTCGACTCCATCCCCCTCTACTTTGATGACTTTTGCTCTGTACCAACCTTGGTCTTCTGAGAATTGGGCTATGCATGGCATACCCGGTTGAGGGTCCTGAAGCACTTCTTCATTGTTGATGGCTGCATAGTAGTCACAGATCTTTTCCATCAGTGAGTCCAGCTCAGACGTCGTACTTGCCAGTTGACACCAAAAGTTGGAGGGTGACAAAGTCACAGACACATATACTTCAACATTACTTCCTTCAGTCAAGTCAACCTCTTTTAGAACAGGGAAAGGCTCTGAAGGTACTTTAGCTACTTCTGCAGGATGGTCCCCACTAGCTTTAGGCATTTCTGTCTTGACATCTGCATCCTGTACAGCGTGTCCTCTCTTAACCATGTTCTTTCCAATATCTTCACTTCCATCTGACAGCTTGACTCTGACAGGTTCTTTTGAATCGAGAAACTCTGCCTGTAGAACTCGCTCTATTGTCACCTCCTTGAACCATGAACTGGCTACATTGGACCATTCGGTACCTGTTGGTTTTGTTCCCTCCAACACACATGCAACCGCAAATGGAGGCTGCTTCAGCAAATCAGCTTGTAGCTCCTGCACTTTCTCTAAGGGTACCATTTCCTGATTTCCATAGTCAACAAACTGTACTCCTAGTTTTCCTTCTGACTTTTCTGTGATCCTTCCTCTGTACCAACTACAATCTTCCGAGAACTGAGCACAGCATGGGTCCCCAATACTGAGCTGAGCTGTAGAAGCTAGTGGCTTTCCAGTCTGTGCTGACAACTCGACTGCTTCCATTAAATTGTTCAACTGAGGCTCCTGGTCAGCTACCTGGACCCAGAACTTTGCTGGTGTCTCACAGTGACTGATGTACACTGGCACTGAACCTCCTGCTTGTACTGCAACAGGAGGATATTTCAAAGATGCTGGTGTGGTTAGCTGTGGTTCTGTTTCTTTCTGGTTGGATGTAGGAATGCTTGTGCCTTTTTTTCTTTCTGTTTTTTGTTGTAGATCCTCTGGTTCATTAGAGTTTGAGGCTGTAGCTGTCATCTTTAAGATCTCTTTGTTGATCTGCAGGGCAGATTCTGGGTTTTCCAGCTCAACTTCATAGCTGTCCTGTTTCTTGTCAACTATAATGAGCTGCAACTGAGCCTCAGCAGTTAACTCTGCAAACTTGGCCTTGGCCTCAGGTGTCACAATGTCCACTTTTGAAAGGTAGCAGGGGAAGGCTTGTTTGGGGAGGAGGGCAAGCTCTGGTTTTAAGATCCTCATGTTGCTCTTACTGACTTGCTCCTGGTTTCCATAGTCAACAAACTGGAGGATATATTGCCTTGGCGACACTGCTTCCTTCACTTCAGCTCTGTACCAGCCTTGGTCAACACTGTACTTTGCTATGACTGCGTGTCCAGGCTTCAGCTTTCCTACCTCTTCTGCATCCTTGCTCAAGCAGTGCATATCAATGGCTTCCATAAGTTCATCCAACTTGGACCCCTGGCTTGTCCTCTGGCACCAGAACTTCAGTGGGTCATCTCCATCAGAGACAACAGCTATGCCTGACAGTCCGATCTTGACCTCAGGGTCTACTGGCACAGTTGGATTAGAGGCTGCTTCTTTTATGATGTCCTTGGCAGGTGCTGCATCTATCTTGTTTGTTGCAGACTTTGCAAGTTGTGCCTCGATCATCTTCTGTGTTATGCTGATGTGCTGTTTGCACGTCAAGTCAGTGAAGTGCAAGGGGACATCTTCCTTGTTAGTCTGTTTGCCTGAAACAATGCACTTTAGCTCCTTGTCAATCACCAAGCGTTGTAGATGACCCAGTGCTTTACTGCTCCATGTCTCTCCATCATAGGGCAAAATCTTCTCTTGCAGTGAGCACTTGAAAGCTTGCTGTGGTAGTTTTGAATAGTTTGGCTTTGACATCCGCAGATCAGTATGTAGCCTCTTTTCACTGTTGCCATAATCCACATACCTCACTTCCACCTCATTGCCCATCACTTTTGTGATTTTGGCACGATACCACTCGTTGTCTTCTGAGAATCGTGCCACACAGCCTTGGCCAACTTCTGGGTTTGAGATGAAATCTTTCTCACCACTGTTGTAATAGGTTCCCATGTCTTCCATCAACTTGCTGAGATCGTCGTAACTTTGAACAGGCTGGCACCAAAACTCACTGGGACTGACGAAGAGTGACACCATCACATCAACAACGCTACCATCACCATAAGACAGCTCCTCGTACACAATTTTGTCAGGTAATCCTGATGAAGACAAAGCAGTTTTCTGCTCAACTGGTTTTGGAGATACCGATCGACTAGATGTGGGGCTTCCTGCTTTGCTGCTGGCAGGAGTGCTGCTTCTGCTGGAGACAGATGGCGTGACTTCCCTGGCAAATCCTGCCTGCACCAGTGCCTGGTTCAAAGATGGCTCTTCTGCGCCTTTCTCCGCATCTCGCAGTTCCAACAGTGCTTTTCCACGGGTGCTTATGCTGGTGACCTTTCCAACAAGTGTCCTTTCTTCCGTCAGTGAAGAGAACTTTTCAATTGCTTTGGCACTCCATGTTCCTGAGGTGGGTTTTACATATGCTAAGCTGCACTCGACTGCATAGGCAGGTGCAACAGCAAATCTTTCATCAAGGACTCTTGTGTCAGTTAGATCCAACATCTCTGTGTTCCCAAAGTCAACGAACTTCACTTCAACTTGTTGTTCCAGGACGTCTGTGATAACGGCCCTATACCACATGGAATCCTCTGAGTACAGGGCACAGCATCGCATACCAACTTCAGGATAGCTGATAGAGGACTGTGCCGTACTATAGAACTGCTGTAGCTTCTCAGACAGGTCCTCAATGTCTTGAACGTCCCGCAACAGTTGACAGAAGAACTGGTTTGGAGTGACAGAGTGTGTTACGGCTAATTCTTCCGTGGCACACTTCTTGATCTGAAGTTGACTGAATCCAAGAAACTGACTCGAGTCGACGCTACCTTTCCTGGAAGATGAGCTACTGGCCAGGGAAACACAACTAGAGGAGCGACTGTCAGCTGTAAGGGTGGATGGTGCAGTCATATAAGCACTTTGCTGACTGACAGAGCTTGATGCAGAGTCTGTGCTTCCACTGCTGTCAGAAGCGGCTGGCTGTTCAGTCTCGTCTTTCAGTACCAGACTCTCTTTACCTGCGAGGTTGGAGGAACTTGGTGCGAGACTCTCTTGTGCCTGTTTCTTTTCTATCACCTCGGGTTGCTGTGGAATGATATGTCCATTGGCAACAGCTGTAGCTGCTGCTCCAGGCGCTGGGATCACTGGCAACTGTTTAGGCGGAGGTTTGACATGGTCCCGTCTGGAAACCAACGTTTGTGTGACTCTGCCGTACTCGTTGTTGACATTCTTGCCTCTGTGGTCAAACAACTCGATCTCATACCGATCCTCCAGCTCTTCCCTGGCCACAATTTCTGCAACAAACTCCTTCTCCAACACCATCTGTGTAAACTGCTGCATCTGTCGCTCTGTCCACATGTCATTCTTGCACAAGACCCCCAGCAAAGAGCACTGGATAGCTTGAACTGGCAACTGCATGTACTTCAACTTGATGGCTTTCACATTGACCCTGGAGACGAAATCGGCATTCCCATAGTCCACAAACCTCACCTCCACATCCCCACTTTTACATACTCCTGTGATGACTGCTCGGTACCATTGCTCATCTAGGGAATACTTGGCCACACAGGGTACCCCTAGCCCACAGGTGTGTAAGGCTTCTTCCTCCTGGTTAAGTTGGGAGTAATGCTTGTTCATGTCCTCCATCAAGGTGTTCAGTTCTTCAGCAGAACTCATCAGTTGGCACCAGAACACATCTGGGTCAGTAGCATCGGTCACAAAGACATCTTGATAACTTCCCTCCTCTACAAACGGCTGGATGAACTCCACGTCAGTCGGAAGGATTCCTGGTGTAGGTGGCGGGGACGTGGGGACTCTACCTCGCAAGAAACCCTTCATTACCTTGCTTGCTGTTTGGTTATCCTTCATAAGATCAACTGTATATCTTCCACCCTGGTCTCTGGAGAACAGCTTTATCTTGACAGGCTCATCTTTTATGTGGTCCACAAAGTTTTTGGTAAACTCTGGAGCAAGGGTTGCCTTTGTCGGCACCACATCTATCAGGCAGGCTTCAAAACACTGGGGAGGCAGGTCAGTGAAGTCCGGTTTGAGAGCTTTCACTCGTGACATCTCTACTGTCTCACAGTTTCCATAGTCCACATATCTGACCAGAACTCCCTTGTCTGTGACTTTACGAACTACAGCCCTGTACCAACTATCATCTTCTGTGAACTGTGCACAGCAAACTGTGCCCGGCCGAGGATCCTGCAGGGACTCAACATCGGGGCGTGAGTAGTACTCAACATGCAGTCTGTCCATGAGTTGAACAAGCTCAGAGGACTCTTGTGCGGGACTGCAGTAGAATTCACCGATGTTGACCACAGACATTACATGACCATCCAATTCACTGCCTGGGGAATACGCAGGAAGTTTAAACTGCAACCTGCTACTTTGGCGTCTGGGACTGGTGGCAGACTGACTAGTGGCAGATGAAGAACTTGGAGCAGGTGGACAGTCCTTCCCTACAGGAACAGTTCCATTCATTAGACTGGTAGGTTTAGCATGTGCAACAGTAAACCCTGCCTTGGCCATTTGTTCTGCAATGCTCACAGGACTACCTGTACCCTTCTCAGTCAGCTCCAGCACATGCTTCCCACCTGTGATGACGACAACTTTGCCCGTCAAGGGTTTATCCATGACCAACTTATTAAACCCTTCCACGGCTTCTTTTGAGCAGGACGTCCCTATGTTTGGCAGGCTACACTCAAAAGACTGGGCTGGTATCTCAGCCATTCTTGGGTTCAGCTCTTTGAGGGCGTTTGTTGAAACTGTTTCTGTGTTGCCAAAGTCAACAAACTTGACTTTCACATCTCCAGTGGTGGAAAGAGATGACACCTTAGCTCTGTACCAGCAATTGTCTTCACTGTACTTGGCCATGCAGGCTTTGCCTGGTTTGATTTCACAACTGCGCACTTCCTTGGCAGTTTGCGACAGATTCTGTAACTCCTCTGCAATTGTGTCAATCAAATCAAGGGACTCTTGTAGCTGACATGTAAAGTCTCCCGGGCCTCGTGTATCAGAAACATACATTTCATACTCGTGACCGAATTCCAGCTTCGTCTCTTTGAAGCCTTGTACACTGTCTCCTGTAGCTGATTTGGCAAAACCGTCCTTGATTAACATGTCTCTTATGTCAAGCTTCAGTCCCCCTCTCTGCTCTTTCAGCTGGACATACATCTTTCCCTCTGAACTTTTCCCAATGACTTCCCCCACAAGTTCTTTCTCAAGAGTAACCAGTTCAAAGTATTCTTTAGCTTCTTTTGTCCATTCTGGGTTTGGCTGGATGTCTTTCAGAGAACATTCAATGGCCTGCCTAGGTAGGACTGTAAACTCTGGTCGGAGGTACTTAATGTCAGAACGTGAGGTCTGCTGTGAGTCCCCATAGTCCACACAGTGCACATCTGCAGTATTGTCATCAGTAATGCTCTTCACGATACCTCTATAGTACATATCGTTGCTCAATACAGCACAGATCGTGCCAGTCTGGATATCACGCAGAACTGAAGCTGGTGTGTCCATTTCGTGCTTGTGCGCCAAAATGCCTTCCATCAACTCAGTAATGTCATCTTTGTGGCTGTGTAGCTGAATCCAGAACTGATGAGGTGACACAATATGTGACATGTAGATTCTCTCCTTAGTGCCAATAGGGAGGGTTAAGTTCTTGAAGCCTCGCTGCACATTACTGCTATGACATGCAAATCCCTTCTGTATTAGCACTTCTGAAAGTGACTGTCCAGCCCCCTCGGACCCCTGGAATGCTTCAACTACGATACTTTTGTCATGCACGACTTTGACAACTTTCATTGACACCTCGGTGTCAGCCTGTTCCGCGAGGAAAGATGCCGCCTCTGTGCTCCATACACCGTCTGCCGCGGCTTCAACTCCCGTACAGACACACTCAGAAGCTTGGGATGGGATATTAGCTACCTCGGCAGGACATGCTGTCGTTTTCGAGATGTCAACAACTTCGATATTTCCGTAGTCAACAAAGAGTACTGTAACTGAGCGGTCCCCTGGGCATTTTGACACGACCCGTGCTCGGTACCACCGCGCGTCTTGCGCAAATTTGGCACAACAAAGGTCACCTACCTGCAACTCGTTGAAATTGAGAGAGTTGTTGCTGTTCTCTAGAGACTGTTGCAGGTTTTCCATCGCATTCTCTAGGTTGTTGGCGTTTTCCTGGTCGACTTGAGCCCAAAGTTTGACGACCCTGGAAGTTGTGTCCACCGATGTGATATACGCACTTAGCCGGGCCCCTATCTCCGGTGCAAAGAGTTTGTTTGACTCCATACTGTCCTCCTTTCAGCCTCAAGGCCCTACAATACGCTTGTCAAAATACGTTGCCTTTTTTGTTGGTACACTGTGGTGAAAAAGCCACGGAAAAGACGAAATTGAGATTGAAATACTCGAGCTCCAGCTATCCACGCTTTCCCGCCATCTTGCGCACAGCATGCAAACTTGCCCGAAGCCACAAATTAAGTATCCAATGACTGACGAGAAATTTTCAAGGATCGCCCAATCATGACACAAGGCTTTTATTTTGTCCAATCATAGCCGCCCTACCATGATGTGCGGACAAGAAAAGTTGCACATGGTTTGGCCCCCTGGCGGGGAGTTTGACCCATGTGTATTGCATTAGAATGTCATTACAGGTTTGCGGTAGCAAAACCTGTTCTGTTTTCGTTGGCTTTTACGGGCGCCGCCATTTTGTTTTACGGTGTATGACGGGAAGGGTGGCGCTGGCGCCATTTGGATATGACGGATTGGTGTGTTGTATGAAGTTATGAGATGACTAGGAAACGTGATCTTGTGGTCTCATCGGAAACGACAGGACGGCAAGAGCCACAAGCATGAAGGCTTAGTGTGTTGTATGAAGGAATTGGATGGTTAGGAAACGTGATCTTGTGGTCTTGTCGGAAACGGCAGGACGGCAAGAGACACAAGCATGAAGGATTAGTGTGTTGTATGAAGGGATTGGATGGGATGGTTAGGAAATATGATCTTGTACTCTTGTCGGAAGCGGCAGGACGGCAAGAGACACAAGCATGAAGTGTTAGTGTGTTGTATGAAGGGATTGGATGGGATGGTTAGGAAATATGATCTTGTACTCTTGTCGGAAGCGGCAGGACGGCAAGAGACACAAGCATGAAGGGTTAGTGTGTTGTATGAAGGGATCGGATGGGATGGTTAGGAAATATGATCTTGTACTCTTGTCGGAAACGGCAGGACGGCAAGAGCCACAAGCATGAAGGGTTAGTGTGTTGTATGAAGGAATTCGCCAGTGGATGGTTAGGAAATGTAATCTTGTACTCTTGTCGGAAACGGCAGGACGGCAAGAGCCACAAGCATGAAGGGTTAGTGTGTTGTATGAAGGAATTCGCCAGTGGGATGGTTAGGAAATGTGATCTTGTACTCTTGTCGGAAACGGCAGGACGGCAAGAGCCACAAGCATGAAGGGTTAGTGTGTTGTAAAGTTAAGAAAGTTACGACGAGATCCCCAACGATAGAGGCTTAGACATGTAACAAATATATATAGGTTCTTTTAGTTGCCGACTGGAATTCAAAGATCAGCAAATGAAGGATAAAGAAATGACGCAGAGACAAGAATTTCCGTACACAGGGCACGGAAGACTTTTAACGTTGTAACAGACTTCATAATAATGCTCTCTCACTTTGGTGAAGCTCTATATTGTCTCTCCTGAACTGAACTCTCTTACCTTAGAAATCTCCTGTCTTCACAATCTGTCTCAGTACCAGACAAATGTCTGCTCTTCTGAACTGCCGTAGAAATCTCTCGTCTTTGTATTCTGTCTTACCTGACAGACAGCTACACAACTCCGCTCATATCACTAAACATTGGTTACTAGTACATCTCAGTCTGTTGCAGTTCACGTCATCAAACGAATAACCATCTATTAAAGAATAACAATCACAGTACAATACCACTGACTAATTACTTCTAGCAAACGTTGCGTTGTATCTTCTTGTAAGTGACGGAGTGAAAGACTGATACAGCTTGTATATACAATACCTGTAAGGTCCCATTTATGTATTACACCGAGTTCCGGCCCGAAAAGTAAACGGCTGCACAGACGTGTGTTTAAGCGTAGAGTTGGTAAGAGTTTGTTTGTAACTCAAGAAATTTGCAGGCAATGTTCGAATTATGTAAATGACATGCTAGAACAATATGTTGACTTATTCATATCTGTAAATATGCATATACGTCTGCTTAGTTGCACTGTAAGTACTTGTTATAATCCTCACGAAAGTCTCTGTACTTTTGTCGTGTCAATAAAGATTTCAAATACGTTTGGTTGTGATGTCGACCATTCGTATATCCATCTAGGCCAATTGAAGTATTTTTTTACATTCCTTAATATGACCTAATAGAATAGACAACACGTATTCGTATAAGTCAAATAACGCAGACAGCACGTGTATGTCAGTCCATGAATTCTCTAACTGCACTCAGTTTTACCATCAATAGCAGCGCAATCGCTTGGCTGCACGCAGCTCTGCTGTCGGTCTTGCATTTCCCTCTCATGGCCTTGCTCCTTCGGGCGACGTTGTTTCAGGTTTTGCATGGCTTCCAGTCTCGGTCTCCTTGTAGCAATTTTCTTACGAATGTCCTTCCCTTCAGTGATACAGCTCGTCTTCCAGTGCAAGCCATCAGCGACGTCCCTTGCGGATAGAGAGACACACACACACATCAACCTGTACCTGAACGCTTTAGCCCAACGAAATATTCAAAATATTCCAAAATGTTGATTTGCCTTTGAAAAAAGAATAATAAAAGTGATAAGAAATAGAATAAGAAGTCCATGACGATGAGATGTTTCCTTTCCACTGCAAATATTATAGTTGTACTTCGTAAACATCTTTATGATGAGCCCCTGCAAAAACAATGCCAAAAAGGACAGGTCAATTGCATTTATTTTTATAAAAAAGTTCTATAAATTTGAAAAATTCAAAACTAACAATTAAATCAAGTTCATAATCTAACTATACCTGGCTGTGACCAAACAACACGATCATTATTCTAAGATCCCTTTGACTATGCAGAAGTGGAAGCCGAGTTACTTACCGAAGTGCAGGGGAGTGCGTTGACTTCGTGGGGGCAGTTGCTATTAATCATCAGAGACCGGTCCCAGACCCGTGTTGTCTCCCCTCTGTCTGGCAGCGAAATGACTGCTGTGCTCGTAATCAGCTTGGTTTACGTTTCATCTGCATTACGCAATATGAATACTAGGCAGCCCATTGGCCAGCGACCATGGGTTATTCCATAGCGGAAAAGGGGGAGCGAGGAAAGAGGAGAAGGGCATTAAACAACCGGTCAACCTGTATTAAAACAACTGGCCAACCCGTAAAAGAATAATCACACCAAACTTGAAAGATTGGACATATCCTGTAAACATTCCATTGGCCGTGGCGGGGACTGCGGGCATGCTATTATCATGTGTAAAACACACGTAGAAAAATACACCATTACATAGTCGCACTTGCAAAGACTTACGCAATCTTATGCAACTCCGACTTGCCTTGACTGACTGATTGATATGCCAGGTGGTTTGAGCATAGACTACCGTAGTCAACAAGTTTTCAGTCGTTGCGATGTTGCACAATACAGCTAAAACATGGCAAATTTACGCAAAATAAAGATGCTTGCCCTGGTTTCTTAATCTTTTTATCACATATACAAAAATAGCTTCCCATGGTATTGCATGCGATTGCGCAATTCCATGCCATCAGAATGACGTCTCAGTGAAACAAAGATTTCTAAAAAGCAGAATACACAGTCACGAATGATAAAATGAAAACTGTATACGCAGACAACGTCCATCTTGATATTTTCCTCGTTGACTTCTTGGGTCCAAAAGATACCTAATAATACTGTGCTGTCAATTTATAGATAAACACGACAAATACGTTTTTGTGAATATCTCAACACACAATAGGAAATGTTAAAAAAGACCCACAGGTGCTAAATAGGTCACATGGTTCCTTGTATTGTCGTTGTGGCAAATCCAGGGATGTCCAGCATTACAACAAGCTCCTCGGAGGTGGTGGGGTGGTGGGAACGTCTAATACGCCGTACAAGAAATTGTTGGTCTGCATGATGTGGGCAACGTACGGAAGGATGCCTTCGTGTTATCCGAAATGATGAAGCCCTTGGTTGTACCGAGGATGTAGCCACGCCGTATGCAGGTAGCCAACATTCAGTAATTCCAGTGTATTTCTAAGTCTGTCTCCGGGAACAACAGACACATCGAAGGGAGACATTACCGTTCATGAAAAGGAACAGAAATGTGAGACGTTGTGTCAGACCGTGTCAGCTTTCTCTGCCCCGGGGTCATCGGGTTATCGGGGTCATCAGAGAAATCAGGGTTTGTCACGTTTTCAATTAACCGGCAAAATAGCAAGGTGTCAGGTTCACACGCTTCCTGTCAATCATCTAACTGTCATTTGGTTTGAGTTCATCTATCTTTTACCTGTCCCGTGTTCAGTGAAATAGGTGGGGTTTGTGATTTTAATGAAACGTAGACTTTTGGTGATTTACTAATTGGCAAACGCTCGGACAAATTGTGGCAACAGTTTGAAATAAACTTTCTTTCGGTCTCGTCGTGAAGACATTTTCCACTGCATTCAGTATGCAATACTTAAACAGTCTAACGTGGACAAATAGCTTCTTATAACGACCTCTCTATCTCTAATGGATAAGCGCTTATTCGAACTCAGGTAATTTTCCATCGAATATATATTTTGATTTGAAACCTTTGTAGCATATTGGCTTACCATGATTTGTAGACGATTTGTAAAATAATGTTTGACGTACATATCCTCTCTTTAATTAACAATGTATATATATTCTTATTGTCTACAGGGTAATTGGTGTTCCATAAGAGGGAATATCATGAAAGTTGGTGTAACCAGCTCTTCTTGCAATTATTTACCATTTTGTATTGTTGACACAGTAAAACGTTCACCTGTAAGGGATGTGTGTGGATGTCCAGTTGCTTCAGCCTCAGCCAATACTTAGGTACAAGAACACTGATACATCCATATCTATTTGGAATACCCCGAGTTTTGCCCTACTAGCTAGGTTACACGAATTTCTGTGTGCACTAAGGATCGGTGTTTTTACAAAAGCGGTTCTATATGTTAATATTTCAACAGGGCAATTGTCAGTGCTCTTTGCCTCAGATCTCAACAGAATATAACATTATAAACTTGACATATGCATTATCGTGTTTAAGTAGGGCCTTAGGGAATAACGCAGTCTGAATGAGGGTTTTGATACCGAAAGCGGCTTTCTGTGCCTTTCAAGACAGTTGATTTAGCTAAAGAATAGCTGCCTGGCGAGGACAGGCCTGGATAAAGAGCGTCATTTGGAAACTTGATGTTCCTGAAAGTCCATTCCAATTTTTTGAAAACCACCACTTTAGTTTTCTTTAGTATTGAATCTTCCATTTCATGTCCAGTGCACGCAACACAAAACACGCTTCTCTACGTCTTCGGCGACAGTGGTGTCCTGTCTGAACATGCACCTGCATGATCATGAGTCGTGGGAAATTCCCTGACGAGGTGACGGCCCAAAACCCCCACGCCTCTACGGCGACAGTGGTGTCCTGTCTGAACATGCAGCTGCATGATCATGAGTCATGGGAAATTCCCTGACGAGATGACGGCCCAAAACCCACGCCTCCATACATGATCGTAAATGCGCGATTTTATTTTTACAAAAATGAATTTATGACGATTGTGAATTAAAGAAATGTGGGATTTTTTTTTAATTGCAGATATAACGACAGTGAATGAAAGACATGCGGGATTTTTTTTTTCGAATGCCAATATGACGACTGCGTATGAAAGAAATGCGGGATTTTTACGAATGTGATTATGACGATTGCGAATAAAAGAAATGGGGGATTGTTTACAAATGCAATTATGACGATTGCGATCGAAAAATGTGTGATTTCTTACAAATGCAAATCTGACGACTGTTAGTGAAAGAAATACGGGATTCTGTATGGATGCAATGACGACGACTTTGAATTAAAGAAGTGTGGGATTTGTTACAAATGATGACGATGGTGAATGATGAAGACATGTGGGAAAGAAATGCTACTAGTTATAGCAGCACCCCAATGAGTCCACACAGTATAGTCAGGACCGTAATTGAACTGAACATAAAATGGACATGCAAGAGAATGATTTGTTTTTCCGGTCATTATTTTGATCGCAGCTACCAGTAGTCTACCAGAATCTGGTACCGATGATGACTAGCGTGTATGTTTGTTGGTCAATTTGTTGGTCTGCATGATGTGGGCAACGTACGGAAGGATGCCTTCGTGTTATCCGAAATGATGAAGCCCTTGGTTGTACCGAGGATGTAGCCACGCCGTATGCAGGTAGCCAACATTCAGTAATTCCAGTGTATTTCTAAGTCTGTCTCCGGGAACAACAGACACATCGAAGGGAGACATTACCGTTCATGAAAAGGAACAGAAATGTGAGACGTTGTGTCAGACCGTGTCAGCTTTCTCTGCCCCGGGGTCATCGGGTTATCGGGGTCATCAGAGAAATCAGGGTTTGTCACGTTTTCAATTAACCGGCAAAATAGCAAGGTGTCAGGTTCACACGCTTCCTGTCAATCATCTGTCATTTGGTTTGAGTTCATCTATCTTTTAACTGTCCCGTGTTCTGTGAAATAGGTGGGGTTTGTGATTTTAATGAAACGTAGACTTTTGGTGATTTACTAATTGGCAAACGCTCGGACAAATTGTGGCAACAGTTTGAAATAAACTTTCTTTCGGTCCCGTCGTGAAAACATTTTCCACTGCATTCAGTATGCAATACTTAGTATAATAAACAGTCTAACGTGGACAAATAGCTTCTTATAACGACCTCTCTATCTCTAATGGATAAGCGCTTATTCTTATCTTAGATATGGCGGATCTTTATTCGAACTCAGGTAATTTTCCATCGAATATATATTTGGATTTGAAACCTTTGTAGCATATTGGCTTACCATGATTTGTAGACGATTTGTAAAATAATTTTTGACGTACATATCCTCTCTTTAATTAACAATGTACATATATTCTTATTGTCTACAGGGTAATTGGTGTTCCATAAAAGGGAATATCATGAAAGTTGGTGTAACCAGCTCTTCTTGCAATTATTTACCATTTTGTATTGTTGACACAGTAAAACGTTCACCTGTAAGGGATGTGTGTGGATGTCCAGTTGCTTCAGCCTCAGCCAATACTTAGGTACAAGAACACTGATGCATCCATATCTATTTGGAATACCCCGAGTTTTGCCCTACTAGCTAGGTTACACGAATTTCTGTGTGCACTAAGGATCGGTGTTTTTACAAAAGCGGTTCTATATGTTAATATTTCAACAGGGCAATTGTCAGTGCCCTTTGCCTCAGATCTCAACAGAATATAACATTGTAGACTTGACATATGCATTATCGTGTTTAAGTAGGGCCTTAGGGAATAACGCAGTCTGAATGAGGGTTTTGATACCGAAAGCGGCTTTCTGTGCCTTTCAAGACAGTTGATTTAGCTAAAGAATAACTGCCTGACGAGGACAGGCCTGGATAAAGAGCGTCATTTGGAAACTTGATGTTCCTGAAAGTCCATCCCAATTTTTTGAAAACCACCACTTTAGTTTTCTTTAGTATTGAATCTTCCATTTCATGCAGAAGACGTTAAGCTTGTCCAGTGCACGCAAACAAAACACGCTTCTCTACGTCTACGGCGACAGTGGTGTCCTGTCTGAACATGCACCTGCATGATCATGAGTCGTGGGAAATTCCCTGACGAGGTGACGGCCCAAAACCCCCACGCCTCTACGGCGACAGTGGTGTCGTGTCTGAACATGCAGCTGCATGATCATGAGTCATGGGAAATTCCCTGACGAGATGACGGCCAAAAACCCCACGCCTCCATACATGATCGTAAATGCGCGATTTTATTTTTACAAAAATGAATTTATGACGATTGTGAATTAAAGAAATGTGGGATTTTTTTTAAAATTGCAGATATAACGACAGTGAATGAAAGACATGCGGGATTTTTTTTTCGAATGCCAATATGACGACTGCGTATGAAAGAAATGCGGGATTTTTACGAATGCGATTATGACGATTGCGAATAAAAGAAATGGGGGATTGTTTACAAATGCAATTATGACGATTGCGATCGAAAAATGTGTGATTTCTTACAAATGCAAATCTGACGACTGTTAGTGAAAGAAATACGGGATTCTGTACGGATGCAATTACGACGACTTTCAATTAAAGAAGTGTGGGATTTGTTACAAATGATGACGATGGTGAATGATGAAGACATGTGGGAAAGAAATGCTACTAGTTATAGCAGCACCCCAATGAGTCCACACAGTATAGTCAGGACCGTAATTGAACTGAACATAAAATGGACATGCAAGAGAATGATTTGTTTTTCCGGTCATTATTTTGATCGCAGCTACCAGTAGTCTACCGGAATCTGGTACCGATGATGACTAGCGTGTATGTTGGTTGACAAAGACATTGAGAAATGATTGTTTCTAATAGAAAATTTACGGGTGAGCAGTGACGCTTGTACGAGGGAGTTTCAAACTCTGGCGGCATGACAAATCCCGGTGAGCTTATCTAAAGGTGCCCTCTCACTGCACTTGCGTCACTGCGGGGTTTGTTCACTGCGTTACTGTTTTGCTATTTTCTCCGATATATTTCAGAATTTAGATATTGCGTAATACGTAAAAGTATGAAGACGACAATTTTACGCTATATTTTGAGATGTTGACAGCAGAACTTGCAACAGCTAGACAAAGATTAGCCTGGATGCCAGACGGCTTCCAACTTCTCGGCTCAAGGGCTAACATGTAGTCTCCACCAGACTGACTACGCTGGCTGTTATAGGGAGAATACTTTGCCTGGGAAGTTTTGCTACCAGAGGCTTTGGTCGGCCGCGTAATCCCAACCTGATTTAACCTAATAGCGTGTACTGATTCCCCTGGCCAATTTCCCGATTTTATTGCCGAATTTCACGATCCCTGGACCCACGTAGGAAGGTGTAGTCTACGCAGCATGCTCCGACTAAAGAAATTCTACAACAGACCCCCCAGTTATATTTTACAGATACGTTGATATGTTTATCTTTTTTTAGCAGAAGTGTTTTTGATGCAGGTGCCTATAGAAGAGTCCATCCTCACACAGGGAGGGGCAATCGTTTAAGTGCAATTCTGGACAGGGTGATTATGCGAAGTCCGTTCTTTGATGAGAGGAGCTGTAATTGAACGGGTCCAGTTTACATGAAGATAGCGCTACAATACTCCATTACCCTGCGAGAGAGTCATTTTGCTAAATTTAATTTTGGACTGGAGTACTTAGTGCTTAGGCAAAGTCCATTTTATTTTAGAGAAAGTGTTTCTAAACCAGTGCATTTCACATGTGGATGCTGGCCAATGGAAGAGTCCATTCTCGCACAGTTAATTTTTAGCCTGAATAAATCTCGCTTAATCTGATTAAATCTCGCTGTATAGCAGCCCGCCCAACATCCGCCGGCCCCCTAGAGGAGGGGACAGTTACAGCCCTGGACAGCGGAGTTTGCGTTGCACAGACTAAGTTAATTTTTGAGCAGAAGGATTATTGAACTGGTCCACTACATTGTAGTTGTCGACACATGTCACAAGAAAAGTCCATTCTCTTTTTAAAGATTCAATCTACGAATTTGATGATAATGCATAAGGAACTTCTTTGGTAGGGCTCATGCATAGTCCATTTTTAACCGGAAGTGTTTTTAACGTCAATATTAATATTTATGTTAATTTATCCCGCATAAATTACTCACACGCAAACCTGTATATATATTTGCTGCAACAGCTAATATTTAACTCTAGTTTGCATAAAGGTCTTTTGGGGGAAGCCAACAATTCAGCACGTGTGCACGGACGGTGCCATGCTATTAAAGGGCGGTGTCAATGCATTTTGTTGTCCTTTTTTACGCATATCAACTTTAGATAGCTAGCAAACTTTTATGGTTGCTTACCTGTCAGGTAAATCAACAGGTGCAGTCCTTTGGGGGGTCATTGGATCCGCAGAAAGCCTTATGGATATGATCGACGGACAGAAGAGTATGAAAATTGACCCATAAAAAAAAATGCAATTTCATATCAGTGGTCAGGTGATTTCTTTAAATCGTACCCCTATAAAGCTACCCCAAGCAGCTAGTTTGTGATTCAACACAGTTCTTCCAGTCCTGTTTGGTCCAAAAAATTTTTATAACCCAATAAGGGGGTCAATAAGCCATAATGTTACAAATGAATTTTTAAGATGACTCCAGTGTATTCAAATTAGCCTTTTTATGCTAGATAGGCTAAATGCTATCACTTTATTAACTCATGGTCGCTTCACTTGGTCTATGGTCCTAGTTGGGTCCATCCCAGTGTGAGAGGGTCAAACCTTTCAGTCTAGTCCTTTCACGCTTGACATTAGACCATGTTGATTTGATTATATAATGACATCTTAATTTTTTCTGGGAACCCCGAAACTGCCATTTGAATTAAAAAAAGTTAGGTCCACAAAAAGTGCTTTTCATTATGATATATAAGTGGTCACAAAGAGTATGGTATACCAAACAATAGATTCTTCATTTTTATTCTCACATCTTGACTTTGGGACTGACTTTGACATTCTACGACAAGTCTAGCCATTTTTCAATTTTTTTGTTGCAATTTAGATCTACATGTATTTGCTCATTTTGCAGCTGATACTGTACTGTTTACACAATGTTTGAGACTTTTTTTTTAAACAGCCAAAATGTTATGCGTTCAAATGTCATCCGTATTATCAAATCATGGCCTGACTTCAGCCTCCTAGCAGCATCTCAAGGGGGAGGCCCGATTCATGATTATTAACATTGGCTAAGCTGCTATATTGCCGCAAGAGGAGCTTCCATGCTAGTTGGAAGTCTGTGAAGGAGGCTAGTAAAAGATTCCAACAACAGGGACGAAGAGGCACATGGAAATCTTTTTGTGGAACAAAGATCTATTTCATTTTTTATTCCTTCTCGTGTAGACAAAAGCAGCTTCTGAACACAAATATAAGGCAAGGTCCTCTAATTCACCACAAATAAATCTCATTCTTAAACAGTTTGGTCACAGGAAATTCACATCACAGAAAGGCAATTCTTTCTTGTACTCAAGGTTAGGGCTTATGTAGCTTTGGGGATTACAACAGAACATGACTTTTTCCCTAAGCATATAAATAACATTGTTTTCTTTCTTTTATGTAGGACATGGGTAAAATGTAGCAAAGTCAGTGACTAACGTGCTGTTTGCCAATGTATGAATAGAGCAGCATTTCTTTACAAACAAGATATGTTAACGCTACTCTTTCATAAACTGTGCTGTTTTGTACGTCTTGTGTTGAAGTTTTCTGTCGCTACTAAAGAACACTGTACGCAACATTTGTCACCACAACATATGTAAGTGGAATCAAGGGCATTGACATGTTAGCATCAGCAGAGTTACGGGGCCAGACTTTTGTTTTGATTGAACATTTCAATCCACAGTTGACTGTTGGAAGGACTTTGTATTTTGAACATTGAATGAATCCAAAGGTATCATCAGTTCCCCCAGTAAGTATATCCCACATTCAACATTTCACCCCTCAGCTTTCACAAACTTCAAACCTGCATACAACTGGACTAAAGTTGAGCTACACAGGTCTCAATATACATATAAATCATGTTTCTCTCTCAACATCCTAACCCCCTTCTTTCAAACAACAGAACATGATTGACATCTCTTTGCATTGGTTAACATGATGCGTCATCAGTGCAGCTGTGAGTATTACACTACTTCCTGGGGTGGAACTTTTTAGAGGGGTCGCTGGCATGGTCTAGCAACAGCTGGCATGGCTGGAACGCCACTCCGTATGCCTCCTCAAACTTCCTCATCCAGCCAACAAACTTGTCAGCTCCCATCAGGTCAACGTACATGAATGGGCCTGAAAGAAATTTCATAAGTCAGACACAGGGAGATGCATACCTCTTCAACTGTTATAAACACCCAGTGTTACAGTAAACAAGATATCAAGACTAGATGTTTTACTGCAGTACCATAGAAGGCTGCTATAAGGCTATGTCCTTTGTTTTTCCACGTACCAAAGATCCATCCACAACTTCTAGAGCTCTTGCTAAAGGTACATATACTTTGCAAAGGTAATTAGGCAAATGGATTATATGGATGACATCCATGTGTGTGAAATAATGTTTGGTCCCTTTCCCCCAAAAAAAGACCTAAAAGTGATCTAAATGCTGACCACTCTCCCATCAGTTTTAAGGTACCTATTGTTATTATTGTTATTGTTATTGGGTGGGCCGACTACTCACTCTTTGCAGCCAGGGGCTGAATTGCGAGGAGCTTACAATAGGCGGGGCTATATCGCAAGGGTCTGGAGCGAGCTGCCATTCGGCGCCACTCAGGTGACCTCAATACGACTGTCGCAAGTGTCTGGAGCGAGCTGCCATTCGGCGCCACTCAGGTGACCTCAATACGACAGTAATTGCCCCAGGTGCGGCCAAGGTACTGTAGGTTTTGAACCGCTCACACCGCACCATCGCACATGTGGCGGGTTCTTTTACGTGCCCGGGGTATGGCTCTCCCCAGACACGGGACCTCCATTTAACGTCCTATCCGAGGGACGACTCATTTTCACTTGAGTAAAGTGAGGAAAGTTCGTGTAAAGTGCCTTTCCCAGGGGCACGGCACGGCAGGCGGATTCGATCCCGCAATCTCTCGGTCACGAGGCGAACATAATACCACTGTACCACACGGTCCCACGTGGATGCCTTCCATATACTAGTACTCGAATCAGTACAGCATGGTATGAAAAACATGACTAATTGTAAAAGACATTTCAGTAGCCTTACCTCCATGCTGTGGAGGGAATCCTAGTCCCATGACTGCACCCAAATCACCATCCACCTAAATACAAAAAAACAAAAGTAACAGTTACATCTACGTACTATGGTTTACACATGTTTACATGTATCGGGCATGTCCTAAGATTTCTCTCTTATAGAGGTTTGTTTTCTGGTAAGAGAGATCAAATATATCTCAATACACGGGGAGATAGTTAACACAAGGAAGGGTAATGAAGAATATCCTAAAGTTGAACACTTTTTTGTGACAGATTTTCTGCATAAATATTCCTAACATGCTGCACCTGCAAATCGATAATGAGAGGTTTATCAAATCTGTAGCATATGCCTGTGGTAATGAAGAATAATTCCTCCGTCGTTAACCTTAGTTGATCCCTGACAACTCACGTATGATTTATTGAGTCTGTCGAATTATTATCTCCGACAAACTTTCTTCTGGGGTCATGGTACCAAGGCTGCTGTTTAAGATGTCTGGCAGAAAGAGTTCTGGATTTGACAAGTCTGTAAGCTATAACAACCTACAGAACTTTGCCTGTTGGTCACATTTCTGAAACATGAAGCTTAAAGTTGAGACGGCCAATCTTTATCTTTCAGTCTTTTTGCCCCAAGGTTATATTGGCTGCATGGTTAAATAGTACAGAGAAGGTTAAATTCATGTTTGTTCCAACACAGCGCATTGAAATAAGTTAATAACAAAAGGGTTATGGTCATATGGATTGTATTGGATAGATTGTGCAACATGAAACATGTATTGGATTTTGAGCTTTCATCAAACATTTCAATAATTCAGTGTACTTTCAACTCTATACAGGGACTTCCCAGGACAAAATTATGACCTAATGCCGAGTGTGAAGCCTGGCTCTGCTAGTTTTCATCAAAATCCTATTTCCTTTATCAACAGATTTTCCTTTTGCACCTGGAGGTCAAAGGCCAAGGCAAAGCTTCCAGACATGCCCATACATTTCCTTCAAACAAGCAACTTTTTTTGACAGCTGATGTTATTAATGACTTCAGCAAGCATGTCGGCATGTAAAGGTTATGGGTTTGATAAATTTGGAGAGAAACAAGTCAAAACAGAGAGGAGTTACTGTCTGGGCTGTAAAACTTGCACTGATCTGTTTCCTGTGAGCCATGCTGATGGCTAACATCCAGATGAAACAAAGGAGAGACATAAAAAGGGTTAAAAATTCTTTGTAGGAATCACACTTTTCAAAAGTTCAAAATCCGTTGGACACTAAGAAGTATATCATCCAGATATGTGAAAATGATAAAACAAAAATCATATGTGGACTTTATCTTCAGGCATCCATTGATACTGAGTAGCACATTTAGAGGATTTTAATCTTCCAATCTACACTTTGACAATAAATCAATGATGACAAAAATCAAAAGATTGTCTCTTTTCCAATGTGTACGTTTAAATATGCTGTGAAAGTCCATTGAACTTTTGCAATATTCTAGACACTTAATATTTGTGCATAAAAGACTTCCACCTGTTAATGTTACAGTTTATCCATAGTACTATGGTATAGTATACACCAGAAATTGGAAATTATCTTTACGTTTTGAACATTATTATTCCCATCACATGCGCCTGTCTGTGCTGGTGCCTTTATGGTGCCTGATCCAAATGCACACTCCAACTTCTGACAGCTTTGGCAATAATTAATGACTTCCCCTGCCCCCAGCCAAGTGGGAGGAGATGTTTTGAAGATAATGTTGGTGGGAAAAAATTCAAAATAAGGGAAGTTCTGTGTGAACTGCAAATTTGCGAACGGCCTGGCCCTGAGACAGTATGTAAATGAGGAAGTTACAGCCTCCCCCTACAACAGTCTGCTACCCCATACTTGGGAACAGTTGCCAGTCTGGAGCCCACAGGAGCAGGGTGGGGAGAGGCTTCTAGCAGGAGCAGTGGGACCATTCGCTGGGAGATAGACGTACAGGCTTTACTCTCTGATAGCAGTTAGGTGATCCATGTGAGGTAAGTCCAGAGATGTACTTAATATTGATGTTGATAGAGTAGTTTACAACCCCAGTATGATTTTAGATAGTAAATAGGGTATTTGTACAATGCAAAATGCAAATATAGGTATCCATTGTCACATATATAAAACTGGTATGCATGATACACATTTCTGTATGTACCTATCTACTTCAAAATACTCATTGTTTGGTAAACCAGACTCAATACAATTTATAGTTTAACAAACAGTGCAGCAGTTAAATCTGCCTATTTGGCATAGATCATGACCAGGCATATTGATAGTCATTGATAGTAGTGGTAGTTTTATGTGTAATCAGCTGTGCAAGGACAGAGGAACACTTTCATTTCCTCTAAAATACAGGCACAAGATTATGCACGTGTGAATTTCCGTTTGTCAGATATCAGAATTACAACCAGCATAAAGGAGATTATGAGCTGATGTAATCTGCAAGGGGAAATAAATTTGGCCAAAGTTCATTACTTCTTCAAGAGACTTTTCATCATAATATTCATAGGCAGCAAGAACAGAGAATGAAAATAAAGTTGTTCATGCATCATCTATTATAATGGCATTTTCTTTCTGACACCATTGCTCTTTCCTGTCGGTGAGTGTGTGTAGCAGGTGATCACAATTCAAAGTTGACTGCATTTCCTGAACAACTAGTACTTTGGATACCCAAGACTGCTGGTTTGTTCTTCTTCCTATGCACATCTGTCCTTGTAAGCTGGAGGAGGACATGTGTGCATAGGGAAAAGATCAGCTAGCCAAATCTGCATCCACCAGAGACATCACTTTCAACTGCAGCCATTTGGTAGCGTCATCATCAGGCTTTTTTGTGTCTGTGTCTGTGTCAAATTCTACAGTGCTTCGTTGGATTAGACAACAGGGCATCTGATGTCTATCCTGGTTTCTATGGTTGATTCTTGTTTCCTACTGTTGTGATTTAACATTGCTATGCACTATAGGTGGCTAGCAGCAAATTTTGTTTTAAAAACGTTAGGATAACACAGGGAAGATATCAACAGGTATGGTTTGTTTAACTTTCTCCCTGCTGTCAGACCCATAACTAATATACCAATATACAATTTGTAGCCAGTGTGATTAAGTTTTTTTTTAAATACCAAGAACAGTCTGCATTCTGCATGTCATTGTCAGTATCAACCTTAGAATCTTCTTGCTTCTGTTATGACATTTTGTTGTTGAAGTGAACCCAATTATAACATGTTTTAGCAAATAACAGATTACAAATCTATTGATGGCTCCTAGGTGGTCCCTGCATTGAAAGTTGAAAACTACCACTTCTCCGACAAAGACATTAGTATGCTATTCCCTGCCTGTAGTGAAACCTGTGAGATGTGTGTCATCATAGCGTGCAGTTTGGACCAGGGGTGGAATGTGTCCTAGAACCTGCCATCAGAACATCTGTAATGCCATATGGTACCTGACAGAACTTGGACGTGGTATCAGTTCATTCTGTCACAACAAATACTTCTGACTCACGGCTTTACAGTCAGTACGACAGGCATCTTTTTGCTGGGCCGATAAAAGCTACATACATGTATCTGTAAAAAGCCTGTACCCTCTTTTGAATCTTGATGCCTATGATTAACTCCCACTTTACATGCATTACCTGCAACAATACAGGTGTTCATACTTTTCTGATACGTTATCTATGTTTATAAGCTTTTCAGTTATTCCCTTCTTGCCTGGTCATTTTGGTAATTTAATAGTTAATACGTCATTGTGAAAAATAGCACTTTAATTTAATGGTTTGTTTAGCTGTTATGTGTATATTTCCATTCCAACAAATCTAACCTACTTTGTCCATTAACCAAACACACTACCAGAGTTCAGGAACTTTGCTGAAAGTTACTGGATTGTGAACAAGCACTGTTGGAAAAACTGGATTCCTAGTAGCTTAACCCTTCCCAAGTAATGAATTCAAAACAAGAGTCACTTTTTGGAAAGGCATCCCAAACATGACCCTAGACAATAATGCCTTTTTTCTGCTTTCTTATGTATGGGGGCATGTTTTGAAAATATCTCACTCATGCTGTCAAGCTTACTTGGAAAATCTTGAAACAATATCTCAACTGTTTTTATGTGTTATTTCTCTGTGTAGTGACTTACCGGGCTGGACAGAATGCCCTCCTGTAGGCACAGGATGGACTCGTTCACAAAACGTGTAATCAGACGCATCTTGATGTCCTCATCAGTATTGCTACACCAACAAAACAACAACAGCTGCATTAGGAGCACGTCACTTACAGACAGTAAGCTTCAATGGGTGGGAAATTAACTCAAGTGTTGCCAAGGCCATCTTTTCTGATAAAGGAATGAGCACACTGCTAGTTTGTCATCAAGGCAACTATCAAACATATCCTTGCAGACACAGCACATTATATGGCCATTTCATCACAATTCAATACAAATAAAACTGAGATGATAATGGTTCGTGTACGACCAAGAAGGTCTGCTAACTTAACAAAATCTTACTGTGCCAAGCTTTCTCCCTGATTTGCACTTTATACACACACACAATTGCACAAATACAACAAAATTGCTATTTTTTAAGCATCCAAAATAATTCTGGAGAACTCAGGAGTTGAAACGTGTGATCAACTTTCTCCATTAAAAGTGATTTGTTGGAACTTACAGCCCCTTAGATTCAATGCGGAACCTCTTGAAGATTTCCTCAGCACCAGGGTTCAGCTCACGGCCCTTCTTGCCCTTGCCCCCGCTGTACAGGTAGCAGCCCTTTCCACTTTTCCTACCTGTGCAAATCAAGTTGTTACATTTTGTACTTATCTGATGTACACTACTTCATGTTAAATGTATCTTTGCTTTCACACAATCACTAAATCATTTGATACATGTCTGTGTCTGTGTAATGTACTTTGTCACATTAGCTAATAGATAAATAAATTTGACACATACACCTTGGAATCCTTGCCTGATACACTGACAAGTCCAATACTGTTTGCCATGCAGACAAAATGCAGCCTTACCAAGGAAGCCCTGGCTGACCATGGTCTTCAGCACCTCAGGATCACCGCCTCCGAACCTGACTCCAAACTCCTTCTGCAGATCCTCCGCCACGTGAGACCCCACATCGATGCCGACCTCGTCCAGCAGTGTTGCCGTGCCGACAGGAAAACCTGCCCTTGTAGTCAGCTGGTCCAGTTTCTGAGGACCCTCTCCCTCCTAGGACAACATAAGGAACTATAAGTATTCTCTTGACTTTATTACTCACATTTTCACTGTAGCAGATTACGTGTTATGGAGCTTTAGATCATCTTTATGTGCATCTGGCAATGGTGTAAGACTAGCACTTGTAGGGGTGGGGGTGATACGAACCTTAAATTTTAAGGCAACATCTTGCTACAAATGTTTAATGGACAACACTACCGTTTAATGGGTAATGGCATTACAAAGCTTGGTATACACGCTAACATAACCATGCACACAACTGAGACTGATTAATACTGCTTCATGTCCCCATAGGTCTGACCTGCAGGAGCCTGATGATCTCGGACAGTGTTGGTGCCAGGACCCTGGTGGTGTAGAATCCAGGGCCGTCCTGCACCACGATGGGGTACTTTCCCTGCTTCAGACCCACCGCGACAGCTGCCGCACACGTCTCCTTTGTCGTCTTGTCTGTGGCAATGATCTCTAGCAGAGGCATCTTCTCCACAGGACTGAAGTAATGCATGCCAATCACCTGTAATATCATAGTACAGAAACAGAACAATAAGGAGTTGTGAGTTAGTAACAACAATAATTGGTGTTAACCAACAATGTCATCCAGGACGAGAACTATGAAAACATCAAACTGTATTAACGAATGATATCACAAGAATATTAAAGCCTTCAAACAATGGAAGAATGCATCTGTAGCTCATTATCTGTTCCCAACTTTGAATGTGGCCACCAGACTACTTCTTTTTCCACTAAGCAATGCAAATTGCAAACTGGACCTCAATCTAAAGCAAACTGGACCAGATTCACAATACATGCACTACTGTCAGATTACACACAAGGAAACTGAATTGTCCTGAACTCACCAACTCTGGTCTCTTGCTACCCGCAGCAATCTATAAAAAAACAGAATACATACAATCAAAAAAGGATTGACAGGGAAGGATGATTAGTCATCAACACATAAAATGTCAAACATACTTCACTTATCTACATAGTCCTGTGAGGTGCAGACAGTAAATCAATTTGAACACTACCAAATTTGACAATGAAAAGAGACAATAATACATTACCCTGTGGATAGGTAAGGCAGATGTGTTGCTGGCAAAGATACAGTCTGGAGATATATGCTGCAAAAAACAACAGAGTGAACATTGAAACGCAACAAACATCTTTCCTGTAAAAGAAATCATTCAATTGACATTTGTATGTCATTAGATACTTGATCTCAAACCAACCAGAAACCTACATATAAACACTACAGATATGCCAAAAATTCCAGAAATACCAGGAGAGTACAAATTTTTCCTTGATCAAAGGTAAATACCGGGTACATGTATTTGCAATCAAATCAACTGTCATCTTTCAGACCAATTCCTCATTCTCAGTACATGCCATTGTAGCTTCACAGCAACATACTTCAATACAGCAGATGAGACAATAAACTATAGACTGACCTGCTCTAGTTCCTTGATGACCTTATGTTTGATGTTGATGTCCTCGAACACTGCCTCGATGACCATGTCCACCTTGTCAAACCCGTCATATGCCACCTGAGCCTCCAGGTTGGAGATCAGCTGGTCACGCTCGAAGGTCGTGATCTTCTTCTTCTTCACATTAAGGTTCATCCTGATACCAGACGACAGAAGTTCTTTAAAGGTGTTTCAAACAAAGTCCATTAAACAATTGTCATCAAAGGGGAAACAGTACACTTCAAATTAATTTCCCCTTATCAAATATGCACTCTGAGAGCAAAGCTTAATAGGAACAATGACAGTTTGGGTTTGGTGCTTGCAAAATTTATTTGTGAAGTATTTCAAAAAGTGAAATAGAAGAAAACAATAACACAAGCAGACAGATGTAGAGAAGAAAGTGTTATGTGAAAAGAGACATCTAAAAATTCATGAAACATACAGGTAGTACAACGTTAAAGATGTTATCCAGAATATTCTGAAAAAAACTGAGTCCCACTCTTTCCAAATGTGGTCCTGGCCACGCCCCAGGTTCTCGGCAGTCACATCCTTCAGTATGACCTGGTAACCTTTCTCTAAGGACACTTCGGAGATGCCGGCCCCCATCAGCCCTGCTCCTAACACTGCAACCTTCCTGCAGAGACAATAAGGTATGCCATCTCACTCATCTGGACAAACAGAAAGTGCTACAGTGAATGGACTGAAGATCACACATCATATAATACTATTCAATATGTCTATTTAGCAATGGCACAACTAACTGGTAAAAAAGTATATACACATGTATGTACTTACTTAATGGGCTTTGCTGGTTTACCATATTTGTTCTTCTTCACTTCAGTCTGTAGAGAAATCAATCAAATCTCTATCATTTCATAGTAATCATGCAACATTCTAAAAGGTCATGGTTTAATTTTTTTCAAATAAGCCAATACATGTACTTACAATCATACAAAACAAAAGAGATTTGACAACAAAACCTACTTTAAAAACAAAGACAAATAAATGACTTACTGTGGCATTGAAAAGTCCAATAAGGGCCTTTGACTCATTGGTCATAGCCAATTGACCAAATGTCTGAAAAGAGGGAACAACAGCATAAGGTGAGTACAGTCAGGATTATGTAGTACAATATTGTGTCACAAACAAGGTGGAGGAGGGTTAGAACATGTGTAAGAGGCAAACCATATAATGGTTTATTTGGCAAACTTTACATGTCATATGGTTCGCAGCCTTGCGGCTGAATTGGTGTAGTAACATCACATTCAGATTCAGCATAATTCATACAGTATAAATTGATACGATAAAATTCCTGGCACATTAAGAAAACAAGTGTTTAAAATATTTATGAATAAAATATGCGATTAAAAACAATTATTGCATTTTTAAGTTATCATAATATTGTACTTTTAAGTACATGATTACACAGAGTGGGCAAAGAACAATAAACAGGGCTGTGTTCAAAAGCCTGATGTGCTATGGTTAAACAATGCTTAAAACTCAAAATCCTAAACAATTGCTGACAAAAATGAGACAAAAGAAATCTCACCTCAGCTTCTGCCAGGTACCCAGCTTCTTTTCCTTTCTCAATTCCAGTCTTCACAACCTGCAAAGGGCAACAATTACTGACTTGTTAGCTCTTCCTACCTGAATACTAAAAGAAGTGTGCATTTGGGGGTGGATAATCTGACAAGTACAACTAAAGTTTTCTAGTAAAGAAAGGCAAAACCCACCTCAATGATCTTCAGGGGAGCAGGATACAACCCTTTGGTCTGCTTCATAACCTGAAACAACAAAACA
This sequence comes from Branchiostoma floridae x Branchiostoma belcheri, assembly GCA_019207045.1. NCBI lineage: Eukaryota > Metazoa > Chordata > Leptocardii > Amphioxiformes > Branchiostomatidae > Branchiostoma > Branchiostoma floridae x Branchiostoma belcheri. The sequence goes on along the minus strand of CM033025.1, from coordinate 9,794,663 downwards.
GAGAATGTACAGCATGCTGCAGTTGCATGTAGTCTTGTTCTCATCAACAGCTTACAATTAGAGTGCCAATGTCGTGATGGCTTCTCAAATCTTGTTTGATTTGATGTGATTTGATTTTACCATGACGTTTTTTAAAACATTTACATGACAATGTGAAATGGGTTCAGCACACAAAATCATCAAAAGATTAAGGATAACAGATAAAAAATAGATGGAACTACAAATGTACTGCTGAGGTAGCTAATCCTTTTTGTTGTATCATTGTATGCATGCCAAAAGTCTCTGATGAAAAACAGACTGATATCAAAGACTGCTCTAAGGAACATTTCCTGTGCAGCAGTTATTAAGGTACTTTGAGGCAGCTACTCTGAGAAACAAAAACACCACTCCTACCTGTCCCTTGACCATGCCGAAGAGTCTTGTCCTGACAAACTCATACTGCAGGGCCCAGTTCACCAGTCCTGGGGTGACAATAGGACAAATACATTGTAATAAGCCAAGTGACAGTGAGAAAATAAATGTACACAACATTTACAATTCACTCAAGATACTAACTTACTTACTTGATACTTATTCACTCAAGAGCTTTGTAAAATCCTTCAATACTGTTAAAGACCCTCAAGATTGAGTCTGTATCTTTACAGTGACAGCTTTAGAGTTTGTGTTAGGAAGACAGTAAGAGAACAGCAAACTTACTGGACTGCAGATTCTGCTTTCTGGCCGTGCTGACCTTCCCAGCTGCCAGCCCCCGGGCCACGTCCAGGGCTACGTCCTCCAGGTACTCTAACGTTCGCACCTCAGGGGGCTTCAGGCCAGGTCCTAAAAACAAACACACAAAAATGAACTTGTTAACTCCTGCTGAACTGCTAAACTCCTGCTTCCAGTGAATGACCTGCAGGAAGGATGTTTAAACATATGTTAATACATCCAGGTAAACAATGTTTCGACTTAAAGACAATTCAATCTCTACAACTGGATAAGATTCGGAGACTGCTTCCAGTCATTTTGAGTCATATCCATCACTCCTCTTCAGCATCACTAGAAATCTCTGAATCTTATTGTCTTTCCATACTGTCATTAACAATGCCATGTTGATCATTTGTATAGGCTCACATTTTTATTAGTATACAATTCTAGCACATGTTTATATGTAAAGTTATTGGAATCATCTGCCTTGGTGCTTTACCTAGAGGCTCAACAAGCAGGTCCACCAGACCAAGTCTCTTCGCCTTCTTGCCCTTTGCCTGCTTGCCTGTCAGGATCATGGGCATGGCCTCCATCAATGGTATCTGCCAATGATGAAGAACACTGTTAATGCATCCTGTAAGTAAAAATCTACAGATTCCTTGCCTTAACATCAATTCAGCTACATTTCTTTTGGTATTTTGTCTCACTTTTGTGTAATGATTGTGAAAAAAGTGCCAAGATGACTACAAACCAGTCTGGGTAGCCTCTGGGTTCCCCCTGCTCCAGGAAGCAGCCCAAGCTGCACCTCTGGTAATGACAGGGCTGTCTTCTTATCGTTCACGGCTATGCGGTACTGGCACGCTAGAGCAGTCTGCAATGGTGTGACATGTCAAAACAATGAGTCACAAGCATCATCAGATCAGGTGACAGTTGCATGCTGTATTTCATTTTTTAATGAATAGTTTGTCTTTCTAACTCTTCATGCCTTTCTTGCTTTAACAGCCATAACCTTTTGACTTTCCCTGTTACAAGAGCCAGTGTATTCCTGAGCTGACTTATATAGTTATAGATTTAATCTTTACTTTGTAAGAGTTTGAGACACAGATTACTCCATCAGTGCACTATGCATATGATGGCAGGTGATGGTAGATGGTATAACAATGAGCACAACATCTTTTTGAAGATGTGCAACCAAAAGATACAAGATAATTGAAGTACAAAAGTCAAACCTCTGCAGGTATATACAAGCCATCCACAGTGGCAACCAAGAAGTTACCTCTAATCCACCTCCCATACAGGTCCCCATGATGGCAGCAACCACAGGCTTGGGACTGTCCTCCAAACTCTGCAGCACCTTCTGTCCATCTGAGGCCAGGGCTTCAACTTCTTCTGATGTCTTACAGCTAGAAATCATCCTGAAATAGTAACAATGAATTTAGTACAAGATACAGGACATCTGCTTTGTATTGATTTTTTTTATATGTTGTATTCATTGGCAGTCGTACAGTTTATATTTCTTCATATGACAGGAATTAATCTTTTCAACACTCACTATATATCCATGCCCTAGCCTGTCAAAAGGATAAATCCCCTTCAAGATAAACACCATAAACAACAGGTGTCCACAGCTCCCACACACCTGATATCAGCTCCAGCGATGAAGCAGTCTGCCTTGCCTGAGATTAAGACACCGCTCTTCACAGACTCATCTGCTCGCAACTTCTCCAGCAGCTCTTTCACTTCTGTTAGCACTGTTCTGTCCAGTGTGTTCACCTAGCATACATGATAGCATGAAAAATGTTAGAGACTCTCAGGCTACAATGGCAGTAGAACCAACTACTAGTACACTGTACAATGTATTTGTGTGGACAAAAGGCAGCTTTCAGTATGTCACTATGTACTGCACTTTTTTGCAAAGATGCGGGAGAGATATATAGGAGAGATGCAGGAGAGATATACAGATATTTAAAAATTCTAAATTCTTCAACAACTTGAGGAAAAAAGATTGATAGATAAAACTTAGCCTGATTAAATCTCGCTTAGGCCACAGCAAGTAAATTTTATGGATGACATCCTCTGCAGACTGCAAAAATAGTGAGATAGGGCGAAAAAAAAACAAGATGGATAAAAAAAAACAAGATGGCAAAATAGACACCATGAATGTTGTAAGAAGAGTTAAAGTGACAAAACATGGTAGTACTGACCACAAATCATTCATTCCTGTATTAAAGAAGTGAACTAGCGTAGTAAAAGTGACACTAGTGTGGTAGACTGGTATCACTTACCAAGTTGGCAACTTCACCTATGACTTCCATAGTGGTGCCAATTTTGCAACTATCCAGCTGGTTTCACTTCTATAACTACAATCATGGCTACCTTGCTAATGTCACTCCTACAAGTACAATCATTAGGCTCCAACACAACATACTTTCCCATTTTTGTACTTTCTTGTCATGTTGACCATCTCCGAAGAAGAAAAAGAAATCTTGTTTTTTTTTCTGAAATCAGGCAAAAATTAATGAGCGCGCGGATGTCATCCATAAAATTTACTTGTTGTGGCCTTATAGCAGTCTGCCAAACATCCGCCGGCCGCGGGGAGGGGCCAGTTACAGCCCTGGACAGCGGAGTTTGTGTTACACAGACTAGATCAAACTTTTCTCATGATGACTTACCTTGCTGTCTGGCATGTTGAATCGCATGACAGCCACATCATTTTTCACCTCGTAGGTGAAGTTCTTCCATGCTGGAACAAAGCAAAGGGCATTGAGAACTCTCAAACTGAGGCTATATTCTAGATATGAGAAAAATTACTCTTTAATGTTGTCCTAAACACCTGTCAGTGTGGTTGACAAGGTGTATAATTCAATACGTAATACATACCGATAACGACATCCAAAACATCAAATTAGTCATCAAAGGTGGTAGTTGTATGACTAAAAGATGATTTGTTTCCATTTTTTTTAATACAATTTACATACATATGCAAGAATACATATAGTATGTCTCTTCTTACCTGCCATGGGTGATGTCATTGACAGGTACCTCTGGAAGTAGAGCTGGCTTGGCCTTTGCATCAATCCTTTCAAAATAAAGTTGGAATTAAGCAGTTGTAATGGAATGTGTAGCCTTTCTATACCAGTCTAGTTAAGTGAATTTAATTACTAGTACACTCTAGAAAGCAATAGATTGGGAATATTGTGGAACATTACTGGTGTATTATATTTCTGATTCTTAGAAAATTAAGATACGGTGGCAACCTCAGTAGTTATAAGAAACACCTATTCGTATACATGTAAGATGCATTTCTGAGTGACTCATGGACGTGATGTAGAAGTGACCTTAAGAAGGGTCAAAATTGACCTCTAGCATAATTCAGCAGCACATGCAGGCAAACGGAGTTAAAGCAGCCGTTCGAGAATAACTACATGATGGGTGTGTGCTTTCTGGGTGCTGAATTCAGAAAAAGATCAAGTAGAAATGGTATTTTCTTCAATAAATTTTAATCACTTAATCATGAAGATGCAAAGGCTAGAAAAAATATTATTATGGGGGAGGGCACGACAACTTTCGTTCGCCCTGGCAGTTTATTGCTTGTCTTTTCATCCATGAAATGTATGCATTAAAGGGATAAAGGACTTAAAAATCATCAGCTTAAGCAAGCTATACTAACCTGAGGACAAATGCAAAGTCTGAGTGGAAGAAAACCGGCTCAGCGAGAGTAACCTCGTAGCTGCCGCCATGATGCACGACCAAGGAGAACCAAAAAGGGCGTCCACGATTGTGACGCAACGATGCCTAAAATAGGGATAAAAAAATCCATATAAATACAATATTGTCCCATATATAGTAAATGTCCTGCAAAATATAAGGATTCATTATATGTTTATTTTCTATACAACTGTATTTTGGTTTCTAATCCTTTAATATATATGTATACAATGCAAACTTAAACAGGACCCAATGCGTTGGACAGCCCTCAAATAAGCATTGTTACCGGTGTCCTGACGTGTGGGGGTATCCGATTTCTGGAGTGTGTCTAACTTCCTCTTTTCAATTTCGATACAACCTGGGTTTTAGAACTTATGTCAATAGAGTACGGTAGTAAACTGACAACGAATGCAAAGAATCTGTCAACAGTCAACCTCTGCTAAGATAGAAATCAGTCGAAACTAAAAAATCGTCTGCACTGCAGAACAGACGTCACAGAGACCCTCAGAGACCCTAAGGGCACGGGAGGGAAATGCCTGACCTCATTTCTCGCGAGACTCCAAAGATTAAGAGATGATAATTTTTTCATGTCAGCCATAGACATTCCATAGATGTATGAAAAACGTCAAGAAGCGATGTTTGCCTATAACTGTTTCATCTATTTTATGATATTTCAAGCGGAAAAAGAGAAATCCATTGTTTCATGAAGTCTCGTGCAGCGCGAGACTTGTGACCTTTGACACCTGCACACTCACACAGCACCGGCACAAGATGGCGACAACGATGTTGAGATTGGCAAGGTCGTCTCACCGACTTTGCAGCCCTCTGGGCGGAGTAGGTAAGTGTTTGCGCATTTTTCAACGTCATTGGCAACGTTAAGTATGTTAAGATCATTTACAGGGTGTTTGTAGTAAACGAACTTTCATAACGCTGCTAAAACTGAGCAAAAAAATCATGGTAACCAGTGTCAGGTCCAAGATTTCCACGTAGAACGTCATACCAAGATGCAGAGTACATGTATGTACATACCTGCATATCACCAATTATCACGTAAAATACCTATGTTAATGATAGACCCGTTCCTTTGCTCCGATTTCTTATGATCAGTTGTCGGTTTCTTCAATGATCACAATAGAGGTGAAACAAGCAAGTACTGTAAATTCATTTAACTTCGCGGGGATTTAATTTCGCGGTAGCTGGAAAATGGACTTTTCGCGGTGGATTTAAGTTCGCGGTAACACCATAGACTGCAGTGTAATGCCATGATAGAAAAATATTCGCGGTGGTTTTAAATTCGCGGTGAAGTGGTCACCGCGAAAACCGCGAACATTAATCCACCGCGAACATTTCTGCATTTACAGTATACAAAAGTAACGGGTTCCGCACTGGTGTTCCAGTGCTGAATCAATGGGTCGAATCGGCCTCAGCACTGGTTTTCCAGTGCTGAAGAAACGTCAGCACTGGTTTTCCAGTGCTGAACGGCCTTGTTCGAGTGCTGAAGCTCCCTCAGCACTGGAACTCCAGTGCTGAACCCAGTGCGAGCACTGGATTTCCAGTGCTGAACTTCTCCGAGCACTGGTTTTCCAGTGCTGAACTGCCGTCAGCACTCGGGTACCAGTGCTGAACTCGCGGCAGAGGTCATTCAGCACTGGTTACCCAGTGCTGAAACCGCCGTCAGCACTGGAACCGAGTGCTGATATACAAAAGTAACGGGTTCAGCACTGGATTTACCAGTGCTCGGGAACTTTTCAGCACTGGAAGACCAGTGCTGTAAAAACTTCAGCTCTGGGCTTCCAGTGCTGACGTTTATAAAGCACTGGAACGTTCCAGTGCTGAACGTAATATTCGTGTACTAGTAGCATGCGTCCGTACGGCTGTCTGAGTTATTTCCTTCAGACTTAGGTATATCTGTGCATGTTATTTAATCTCCAAGCAGATCTTGCGTGGCACTAGCTTTTACTAGCAGACTAGAGTAGACACTTGTGATATTGTTAATTGTGTATACAGTTAATGGCACTCAAGTTTCTTTTCTTTTGGTCAATTGATACGAAAATTTTAAATCAACAAATCACATATTCTATACTTGTGGCAAAGTAGTGTCTTTTTAGTCAGAGGTAGACAACTAACAGTTGGTCTATCTGTGTGGCAAAGAGGTCGCTTGTTTTTTTTTTTACAAAGAATAGGTAGTTAGTTACAGGTGGACGACACATTCTGCTTGTGCGGCAAAGTAGCATAATTTAAAAAACAATAGGTAGTCAGACTCAGAGTTAGACAACTAACAGTTGGTCTATCTGTGTGGTAAAGAGATCGCTTGTTGTTTTTTTTTACAAAGAATAGGTAGTTACAGGTGGACGACACATTCTGCTTGTGCGGCAAAGAAGCATCATTTAAAAAACATTGTATAATACAGTTGTCCATTCACCAACTTTATACATTTTATACTCGGTTTCCAGTGCAGAATATTTGTCAGCACTGGATTTCCAGAGCTGGAATGTCCTCAGCACTGGAAATCCAATGCTAATTGTAGTCTCAGCACTCGGTTTCCAGTGCTGACAGGAGGGCTTCGAGTGCTGAAGCTGCCTCAGCACTGGATTTCCAGTGCTGACGCCGGCTCAGCACTGGACTTCCAGTGCTGACGACCACTTCAGCACTGGTGTTCCAGTGCTGGCAGAGGAGACCGTTACTTTTGTATATTTGCGTGAAATAAGTGAACAAAGTTGCACACGTCAGACATCATATGATTCTGTTATCCCAGAGGCTGTTCGGGCTCTCAGCACATCAGTCGTCCACCATGCCCCTGAAGCAAAGGCTGCAGGTAGGTCTAACAGGCTATATGGTTACACTTTCAGCTTGTTTCTATGTCCCTATGATCTATAAAGAATAGATTTTCGAATCAGAATCTGACCTTGTGAAGTTACATGAAAATAGTATTTAAACGTAACAATCTGAATGTTGGCCCAGACATATGTCAATCATTGCCGACTCATTGGCAGTTGGACATTACCAGAAGAAGAAGAAGAAAAAAAATTATGGTGCTTATAACTGGTGCTTGTGGACATTGGCACACAAAATCTGTGTGTGTTTTTTTACGCTATAGCTCGACTTGGTGGGCGTCACCCCACCATCAGGGAAATTTGTGTGAAGAGCCTTTCCCAAGGGCACAATGCTGGGGGCATGCCGAGTATTAAACCCTGGACCTCAAGATTCCAAGCCCAACACTCTACCAATAACACCACACACTACACCACATCTAAATGTAGAATTTCCAGAAAACCTTATAATGATGACTACAGAGGCTCTGTTCAAAGAAGACAAATAGAACTTCACCAAATCGCATGAAATGGAGGAACCCCCAGCTCAATCTTGCCTCACTCCATGGAACCATATACATGTATTATATCGATTAATGAGACTTGTTTGCAGCCGATATTGTTTGTCTCAATATCACTGTTCCCATAGCAGCCCCAGCCAAGACCAAGAAGACTCTGGCAAAGAAGGGGGTCAGGAACATCGTGCTGGTGGAGGGGGTCCGCACACCCTTTCTGCAGGCTGGAACTACGTAAGTTCTTTCACAGACATCTATTTAGGGAATTGCAGAAGTTATCTTAGACCCTTGTAAGAAGTTATCTCACTGTTACACCCTTATAAGGGTTTTTAAGGGTTATCATTTATTGAAAACAATAACTTATGCAAGCATAATTTTTTTTTCAACTTCTGTGTAGCATCTGTAAGTTCTGTTACCAATAGTATGCCATTTGTTTTACAGGTACGCCAACATGATGCCACATGATCTGCAAAGACAAGCTCTACTGTGAGTCTGTACCTTAGTATGATTAGGAGTTAATCTATGCATACCAATGATTTGCAATGAAGCGTGTCAATCCTTTTTAAGGGGTGTAACTCAATAGCTCTTCGGAAACTTAAGGGACAACTATTCTAAAGATAGATGATGTTAAATAAGATCTCATGTGCATAGATCTCATTTCACACAGTGTTGAAATTTGAATGATTGGAGATTCTATTAATTGAGAATTTTTTTTTTCAATTAGGCTTTTTTCACAGGGCCCCCTTGGAATTCTGTTATTTGAAAACTGAGGGACTACCCTACAAGAATAAAAATTTTAAAAATGTCTTTACTCTTAGTCAAATGATACAGATAAGAAAACTTAAATCAAGGTCATGTTGAGCTTTCTTGTACAAGGATGCCCCCTATTTTCTTTTTCTAATTTTTCTATGTGTTATACTTACAGGGGTCTTCTGCAGAGGACATCACTGCCCAGAGGTAAATACAACTCCCACATTATAGTTTGTGTGCTTGTTGACCAGGAAGGATTAAATGCAGATTTGTGTGAATGAGTTTTCAAGACAGTTGATTGGAAAAGAAATTAGATGATTTTGTTGACCTGGGAAACTAATCATGATCTGGAAATGTTCTTGATTTAATGAGCAAGCATGTCATACCCAAATCATGTTATTGAGCCTGATATTATTATTAAGTGATATGAAGCCAATCTCTTCGCTTTAACTTTATAATCACCTTTGATATTGCTATGGCCAGACATGGTGGACTACATCGTGGTTGGGACGGTGATTCAGGAGGTGAAGACGTCTAACCTGGCACGTGAGGCAGCCCTGGGGGCGGGGTTCTCCGACAGGATCCCAGCTCACACCGTCACCATGGCCTGTATCTCCTCCAACCAGGCCATGACAACAGGTCAGCCACCATCTGTAGTTATGTACAGTATAGACCCTCTTTAGCGTAATGCAACAGGTTCAATATCTGTATAGCCGATATAGCCCCCTTCAGTGTAACACACCAACTTCACGGGCACGCAGTGCTGCAGTAGTGTGTTCTGCTACACTAAACAACCTGTCACACCTAACCTAATCTAGCTGCAAGCATTGTTTAAAGCTAATGAGGTTGACCCTATAGTACAATGACTTCCACTCTATATTGCTGTAAGGGGGGGAAATGAAAATGCCTTATTCTCGAGTTGATAGCTCTGATAATCATGATCATGATGGTGATAATCGCAATTTTCAGATTATTTACCATCCACAATATGTCCCAGCGCCTTTCATGCTATCAGCCTTCTATGTTTTATAAAGGGGAAGGAGTGAAACATAGAAAAACAGCAAAGCTGTGAAATATATCTAGTGCAGGAAGAATAAAGATCTAAATGTATAGGGTAGAAAAAGAACAAGTTAGCAAGAAACAATACAAGCTTGGAATGTATCTCAAGAATAGTAAGTTCATGCTATATAATAGTAGTTCCTAAATCATCACAGATGAGCAATTTGTACAAAAATAAGAAATTTGACCATCACTGTTACTTCTCAATGTGGCTTTGTTAATTAACAAATTGTATCTGCTTTCTAGATGAACACTGACCTATCTGTTGTGTTGTGTTCCCTCCAGCTTGTGGCCTGATTGCTGCTGGCCAGTGTGATGCAGTAGTGGCTGGTGGTGTGGAGTTCATGTCTGATGTTCCTATCCGCTTCAGCCGCAAGATGCGCAGTATCATGATGAAAACCCCTAAGGTTGGCACATACAATATACTTCAAACTTTCTGTGTTCATGATAATAATTTGGATTTTTTTTTTATTTGGGTAGAAGTAATGACTGAGAAGCACTGCTATAACATAGTGAAGCTTCGGTGTTGGAATATTGTGACTTCTTACACCATATCTTGGGTATATTTAAGTGCAAACATGTAGGTCCTGTGAGCAAAATGCATGTTGTAGGCAGGTATTTCACACCTCCAGTAAGTTTAACTATAGCTTGGAAACTATACTTTTTATTTGTTTCAGGCTAAGACTGCTGGAGCTAAGTTGGGACTCCTTGCCCAGATCAGACCCAGCTACCTGGCACCTGAGGTAAACGATGATTCAGTGCTATATTACTAGTACCGGTATTCAGAGATTAACACACTGGTTTGGATTCAATATTGCCTATTGTTAAATTTTGGTAATTATTCATTATGTGGATTTGTGTGTTCTTTATTGCGTTCAAATCATGTTTGGCCAAACCAGATTAAGACCTGGTTTTATTCATTTATTATGGTTTTTCATCTGATTTTAAGCAGCTGATTACATATGTCATATTTTGTATCATAGCTTCCTGGTGTGACTGAGTTTTCAACCAATGAGACCATGGGACACTCTGCTGATAGGCTGGCTGCTGCGTTTGGAGTTACCAGAAAGGATCAGGTATGTGTTCCATAGCGGGGTATTACCATTTATTGTAAAAAAAGTTTAACGCCTACTCTGACTGAAAGACACAGATCACAGATGGCATTGGTGATGTATCTGTTGTCCAAATCAAAATGTTAGCATGAATCTGGTTGTCTATCGCTTCCTACTTATGACAACACCAGTTGATCAGTTCTTATTGCCTCAGTCCATTTTACTGGTCTGGTTTTTATTTGGTCACATTTCTGTTTAGTCCAATCATATTTTGTTATCTGTGAGTCATTTATTGACTACATTGTACTTTTTTTCCCTGCAGGATGAGTTTGCCTTACGCTCGCACACTCTGGCAAAGAAGGCTCAGGATGAAGGGCACCTGTCTGATGTTGTTCCGTGCCCTGTGCCTGGTAGGTCGCTCTGTCTCTAGATCTGTGACTTGACTGATTTATTTAGCACAGGAGGATGCCAAATTTTGTTTCACAAAATATGATATATATCCCCCATGTACTCATTCATTTGTACAATGGTGTAGAATGGGTAAAGCTCAAATGTTGGTGAGGTTCTGTAACAATACAAAAATATACTAGTAGTTTGTAAATTTGTAGAGATAAGAAACAAATGACAATAATCAATTCCTGTTAACCTGTTGCAGGTAAGGGTGTTGTGGCCAAAGACAACGGCATCCGAGTGTCGAGTATGGAGCAGATGGGCAAGCTGAGGCCAGCGTTTGTCCGCCCACACGGGACTATCACTGCTGCTAACGCTTCATTCCTGGTATGCCACTGTATATTCCCAGTGCCATTTCTATGAGCCATGCTTTGTCAAGTTTGAAATCTGTTTGATAGTACAGTTCTTTGTTGCACAACCAACAGGATTTCCCTTCCAATACTGGAAATGCAGAAACTTTCACGGTTGTTTAATGTTTGCGGTTTTTGCAGTGGCCCCTTCACCGCGAATTTAAAACCACCACGAAAATTTTTCATGGCAGTAAGAGACTACAGTGAATGGTGCTACCGCAAACTTAAAACCACCGCAAAAAGTCCTTTTTCCCACTTCTGCGAAATCAAATCCCCGCGAACTTAAATGTATTTACAGTACTTCAATAATTCAAGTGCTACTTTCTTCAAGCCAATACTGCACTGGCAGTTCTGATTACAACTGCTAGGTGGTACTGCAAGGAGAAGAGTGCAGTCCCAAATGAGACTAGGCTTGTATCCCTCCTCCTCACAGTTCATGACTGAATGTTGTTTTCCTATGTAGACTGATGGTGCCTCTGCAGTGTTGATTATGGAGGAGCAGAAGGCCCTGTCCATGGGATACAAACCACTGGCTTATCTGAGGTGTGTCTCTTTTTCTTAAGCATCTCATTTTTTAATCTGTTTGAGAAATATGAAGGAAGACATCAGCTCCAACTGTGTCATCAAATATTTGTTTCCCTTTTCTTGCAGGGACTTTGTTTACACATCCCAGGATCCTAAGGACCAGCTACTGCTGGGGTAAGTCATATGACAAACTCACACAGTACACATGAACAGTGAAATTTTCTTTTATTGTAACTGGGTCTTAGATGTATGCAATGTGTCAAAGTTAGTTTTGATATACAGTGTGGTACAACTCTATCTCCACAGGCCGACTTACGCTACACCCAAGGTTTTGGACAGGGCAGGGCTGAAGCTTCAGGACATTGATGTGTTTGAATATCACGAGGCCTTTGCTGTAAGTACCTTCCAAACACGGCTTTGCTCTGGAGCACACCTGCAGAAAGTCATGACTACTGACTTAATGCCAGAATGTGTAATTTTCGAATGGTCTAATAGAAGTGTAGTCATAAGAGAAACATTATTCTATGTCAACAATTTCAACAGCTTGCTAGTTTGTTATTTCCAAATAGGAAAGCTTTCAAGATTCCAAGCATATTTCTGTTTTTGACCCACTAGGGCCAGATTCTTGCTAACCTGAAGGCCATGGACTCAGAGTGGTTTGCCCAGAACTACTTGGGAAGGCAGACAAAGGTAGGAAACAATGTCATCATATCTTTCTGACCTACATCAGCAGTGAATGGTTTCATAACTTGCTTGAAGGCTGTAGAAATTATGATGATATGAATTTATTCATGGGAAAATTAATTTTGCAAGTCAGAAAGGTTGTTTTCATGGTGTTTTAACTTCGTGTTTGAAACAATACTGTAGTAAAGTACATTTGTAGTAAGACAAAAAAATGTACATTGAAAACTCGTGTGGTGTCATGAATTTGCACTGGAAAGGTCAGCATGTAAACCACAAAAATTAAACCACCATGAACGTTTCAAGATTTACAGTACTGTGTCCTTAGTACATGCAATGCTTCCTAATTTAGTTAGGGCTCAATATCCTACTGTAAACTGTGTAACTGTAAATCAAAGTCTTGAGGAAAGAAGATCCTTTTTAACATGTATTTTTGCTAAATGTTTGGTGTTTGGAGATGTGCCTCTTATGGATGTTGTGTTCTCACCATTGTTATTAGGTTGGAGTGCCAGATGTAAACAAATTCAACAACTGGGGAGGGTCCCTGTCTATCGGCCACCCCTTCGGCGCGACCGGCTGCCGTCTGGTCACCACGACGGCTCACCGGCTGAAGAAGGAGGACGGACAGTTTGGCCTGGTGGCAGCTTGTGCTGCGGGAGGACAGGTAGGGCAGTTAGTCAGTTAGTGTATTACAGCACAGTTGGGGTTATGCTGCCTCTTACAGGGTGGCATACCCTTTTTCTAGCTGAGTAAAAGACGGGTTGGCGACAGGTCTCCCATCCGGGTCAATGATGTAAATCACTGTGTGGCTGATACGGTACAGAGGTAGGGCACTTCTCAGGCAAACCTGCAGGGTTGGGATGTTTAACACCACTTATAACTGTTACGAATACACAGACGCTCAAAAGGTAAAAACAAACGACATGTATAAGTACATTGTTCAGAATTCAGTGCCCCTCAGAGTCTAAAGAGACCAATGAGTGCCTACTACTACTACAAATTCACTACCACAAAACTTTTGCTACTGGAGTACTTATACCAGCATGTATAAGTTTGGACTAGATGTTTCTTTTATGACAAGAGTTACCTGATACATATCTACATATCTGTAAATCTAGTGTCACATAAACCCGGGTTGTGACCTTTGACTTCATGGTCACATCATGACCCCTTGGTAAGCTGATGAAAAATGGCAGATTTATTTGAAAGTCTTCTCACAAAGAAACTTTTTGGTCGTGTGTATCAGTCTTGATTCTCTATGCTTCATAGTTAACTTAGTGTTCCCAACAAGGGTGAAATTCCTGAAGTGATGACCAGTAGTTTTGCCTAAGCATGAACAGTGTATATATGAGCCATGTCTTCCATCTGTATCCAAACATGTCAATTTTTCATGTGCAATATTTGATGTTGTACTATCTGTTTTGCCAGGGACACGGGATGATCGTAGAGCGTTACCCGTCGTGAGAAGTTGAAGCAAGCGGGGTGAGAGAAAGAAGAGGAATCCTGGGATAGTAACATATTCAGTACATTCGTGGCCCACATTCAATATGTCAGAAAGAGGGAGGTCGTAAAATGAAGATGAGAAGTAGCAGAAAGGGAAGGGCTTACAGCTTTATTTGGAAGACAGTGATGATGTGTGTTGTTTCTGTGGCCTTCTTAGTGTTATAACTATCTGTATATATGCTATACATACAGTGTTGAATAAAGATCTACAACGGAAATACGAAATAGTAACATGCTAAGACAATTTTACCTGTAGTTAGCAGAGCACATAGCTAACAGTAACAGTTCTAATTGTTCAACTATCTGTACATGGGTGTGTATTTTGCACCAGCACAAATATGAACAGCAGATTTGATGATACAATGTACTATCTTTCAATGGTCACAACTGTCTGCTTGTCTGCTGTGATGGCTTCTTGTGTTTGATGTTTATCATGGAACCTCATGGAAAAATTACACATATGGAAACCATTCCTGTTTGATGTCATTATTTCCTTTAATAGTCCATGGGCCAGAAGACATACTGGTACCTCTGATAGCTGGTATAAAGCTATCATATCAAAATATATACTACAGGCCTTCTACTGTTAAAAAAATCACAAGGAGAATTTGCCACCTCAGAAGGTATTGATATGTGAAATTTGGGGTCCCGGCCCTGGCTACTTGTTGTCATTTGAAAGCTCTTTAATGTTAAAATAATGGATGAACCCAAAATTGTATTTGTATGTAGCGAGACATCCAAATGAAGTATAAAGCAGCACCTTTTAGCTTTAGAGGTTACTGTATTTTACTCCTCTGTCCTAGCTGTACTGTTCATATGTACTTAGTATTTGCTAAAGGCCTCTTCATTCCTGTCGATGTCACCAGCGACACCTAGGAGCACCAGTCGGTACTGCAATAGACATGCACAGATAACCTTGTCTTCCTACTTGCCCCAAACATTTCCGACGAAAATTAGGAAATTGTCATCTGGTGACTGAAATAAAGTGAAAATGAGAGTGACTGCACTTCATCAAAATCAGATCATCTTGGAAAGTACTAGTAACAAATTGTGCCTTCCTTTCATTTAAAACCGTTGTTGACTTGTGCGGTTATTGACTAGTAGGGGTGGGTCCAGGTCCGGTTCAGGTCCAGAGGATCAGGCCCAGGTCCGGATCTGAACCTGGACCTGATTCAGTATGTGAAAACATGTGAATGGTCCATTTCGCTACAAAGAAGTACTTTTGTAGAGTATTTGGCTCCCGCTGTCGTTCTAAAATCTACCTGTCTCTGTACGATTGACTGTAAAACTTTGTAGAAATAACTACTCTGCTTCGCTCTTGTTACTTTCGTCGACCGGCCGTATATATAAAGCCAAAATTGTGTGCATTTCTGATCATATAATCTGTTTATTTCCTAATAGATCCAACATCCGGTCCGTCAATTTTTTTCAGGTCCGTTTTTTTCCGGACCAGTCCAGGAAAAACCGGTTTTGTGCGGTACCAGCCAGTATTGTTGACCCCACCTGCAAGCATTCCCTCGGGTAGCGGTTCGGCACGTGGATTTCCCCGTGCTCCATCTGAGGAAACTAGGTCATGTTAGCCTTGAACTCCAGGCTTGGGGAAGGACTAAAAACTAGCGAGTCATCCGGGACGACCAATATGAACACTTTCAAATCGTCGAGAAGCAAACGGTGCTGCAACTGCAAACTTACTCCTGTGCGAGGTTGTCACTGCTGATTGCAAAGTGATAGCGAATAATTAAGTGCTAACATTAGTATTGGATCGAAACGGGACGATATATAAATTGCCAGGTTGAACAAAACCGTGTTGCTGAGCATAGGCCACTCTGTAAATCGATCTTATTGCCTTGTGAATGCCTTCAAAAATCATGCAAACTTGCAATGCAAATAAGAAACCAATGAAAATCGTTCGTGGCAGAACGAAATCCGAACCATTATCATCGAAAATCACTAAGATAATGCCTGGATCATCATGTCTTCTAGTTTGGACGCCATATCCGTACACGCCGCTACCCGAGCGCAATATATAGCAATTGGTATGTTGGTATTCCTGGCACGTTTTTGACGCATTTATAGGTGACCTGCATCCTCAGAGGGATGTGGTGACAAGCGTGCAGCCAACGAGTTCTATGAGCATGATCAACGTCGCGCAGACCGTACAGGTGGTCTGCCAGTTGACGTCTGTTGGAGTCTATTTTATGTAACAGCTAGTGTCTATGTTACTAGCACAACCAATTGCGGCCAAACGCTCGTTTTAGTGAAGGACCGTGAAGGTCTCACGTTTTATTCAGGCCTTCAGGAAATAAATGTGACATCGCAGGATTTGTTGAAATGAAGATACAAATGTTCATATTTATACATTTCTAGTGCAAAATTATCACCGTTGAGTACTCATATTGACGAAGTCTGTGTTTTTCAGAAGAGAAAATAGGTCAGTAGACGAGGTAAACAGACCTGAAGGATTGAATTTCTGTTTAAGTGTGCTTATGAACATAACAGACATAATAGCCCAACCCCGCCTATTTAGAGCTCTTCGCTTGGCCTAATTTTCTGAAAACATGTGGGCAAGCACGCAGCTTTGCTACCCGAGGCCGCAGCCGTGTCTTTTTATCACCTATTACTACTACTAGTATGATTCTTCGGGGAACTAAAACTTAAAGACGCTCCCTGAGACGCCCCATTCCAGTGACATTCAGTCTGTTAGATGACTGATCACTTACTCAAAAGCTCAGGCAAAAAGCTAGCCAGTACATTGTTTTGTTTTTCCTTGCGGCATTGCCCCAACTTTGATACGACATGCCGAAGAATTCGATTATCAGTAGATTATTCTCGGTATCTTTCAACAACAACTGAGGAAAAGATCGATCGGATGGAAAATGAAGCAGTGAACATCACTGCCTGGGATGGGGTCGACGCACTCTTTTCCGTCGGTCATTGAACCTGGTACGACCAATCAGAGGCCGAGATTTCTGCAGTGTGATCATTAGCCATATATCAATGTACCCGTTTCAATTACAGCTGATCGTGTCACGGTAACCTCGGCCGCTCATTGGTTGTTGTCGGTTCAATGACCGACGAAAACGACAAAACTTGTGATGAAATCTCTAATGGCAATAAAAAGGGGTTATGTTATGGTGTGATATTATACAAAGTAAAACCAACAGCCGTTCAGCGCCCATCACAATATCATGTGCACACCGTGCTGGGAAGACACACGCCTGCACCACGTGCCTTCGCCGAAAGTAGGTCGCGAATATGTAGATAGTTTTGTTGTTCATGTTGCTATGGTGCCAATATGAACATTTGGATAGACCATCATCAAGGGCACATGCGAATCCTCTTTTCATCCAAATCAATGTGAGATATATCGACCGGGAAACCCAGTGTTTACTCGTCATCATTACACTTGCAATTGTCACTTTTTTTGCAAAACTACAACATACACTGTAAGATTCAAAGCTTACTAGAATTCACTTTGAGTTTGCATGGAATAAAATGTGTGCCATGTGAACCGTTCCTCAAGGACTTCATATTCATTTAGTGTTTGGTCGTCCTTCGTTAACCTCCAAGCAGATCCTACGGTAGCATAAGATAGTATCAAAAGCTGGCAGAGGAGTGAAGCCGGCTTAGGGGTTTGTTTGGCTACCGGGGATGTACACCTTTTGGCTACCTACACTCCTTGGCTAGTTTGGTACTATCTTATGGCATTGTAGGATCTGCTTGGAGATTAGTCCTTCGTGACGATTTATGAAGTCTGAAACACTAAATTTCTCCTGAAACTTACCATTTCAGATTTATGTTCAAAACATATGGCGCTCTACATCACGTCCCTTTATATGTATATTATTAATAGTAGGCCATCAAATTTCAAGCGTTGGAGGAAACACCTGAGATAAGGGGTGGGTACCGGTACAGAGAATTCAGGTAAAAAAAAAAAAAACAGGTCCGTTCAGGTCGGTCCAGAGGATCAGGTCCAGGTCCGGGCCTGAACCTGGACATGATTGTGGAAACTTGTGAATGGATGATACTCAAAACAATGGTCCATTTCGCTACAAAGGAATCAGTCAATGATGGAGTTTCCGACCCCCACTGTACTGGCGTTTTGAAATTCTATTTTCATGTAAAACGCTAACTTCCTCTGTACGCTTGACTGCAAAAAAGGACTAAACACTCTACACTAGACTCTACTCTAACTTCGTTCTTGTTATTTTCTTGGACTAGTAAACAGCAAAACGTATGGACGCCTGCTGACTGATAATGCGTACATTTTTTAATCGGTCCAGCATCCGGTCCATTGATTTTTTTCCGGTCCGTTTTTTTCGGATCGGTCCATGCTATACGAGGCATACACATTGAGGTCAATAACCTCAAGCTCGGGATTCTTTTCAGGTGTCAATATTTTAAGTATAATATACAGTTTGCACAGTGGCCAAACAACATCAACAAATGATTTTGAAAGCATTGACTAGCCAAAAAGGAAATATATATCCCCAAGCAACTCTCTTAATAAATTCTTCGTCATTTAATATGCCTAAGATATGGTTTTGGTGCCCTCTGGAAGACACTGAAAGGGTGGTGGATAGAATTGGAACGAGAAGAAGAACACATGAGCAAAAATAATTAGATGTTCCTACGAAACTGCAAGGGCTCAAAAATATGATGAAAGCATTAATTTCTAGAACGTTCCATATCATCGTTACCGACGGTCAAAACCGTGTCGAGTTGCCTTGGTGCGGTTATTTACTCAGATAAATAGAGAAGTTTATTTGCAAGTTCGTGCCCGAGGGCTAATTGCAAGTACATGGTATACACATAGTGACAATGGACAGTCATAAACAATGTTCTAATCTAATACTAGTGTTGGCTATTTCTAAGCAGGTTGGGTTTGACTTCTTTTTTGGAAGCAGAGGGAGACGAAAAGCCCCACATTTTCTAAAATTTGTGGGTTCTGCGATTTCAAGAGAAAAGTGGCCTTCTGTTTGTCTGTCAATGTGGGGAAGTTGGGATAAGTCTTTGTGACTTCTCTAAACAGGGTGATTCTTTCGGTTTCGTTGAATGAACATTTGGAAATGAAATGTGTTTCGTCTCCCACTGCTTTAGATGTACAATATTTACAAATCCTTTCACACACTGGTAATCTCTTGTATCTCCCTCTTTCCACTTCTAGAGGATGAGCGCTAATTCTGACTTTGCTTATTGCGGAGCGCAGCTCGAAATCAACTAGTTCTAAGTACTTCTCTCTAGCGTATACAGATTTACAAGTTTTGTAGAATCTCAGCTTACCGGTATCTATACTTATATTATGTAGAGACGTCTGGATATACATATTGGTAATTCTGTTCCTTATCATATTACATACATATACAGGGTCATAGAGTGAGTTGTCAGAGTACCAGAGATAAGAATATCCACTATAATCAAGTATTTCTTTAACACGCTGCAACAATGATCTTCTCCGGCCGTTTACGACGGAGTTATTGACCCCACCTGAAAGCACTCCCCCAGACGGTCCCCCTGGTAGCGGTTCGGCACGTGGA
Source organism: Branchiostoma floridae x Branchiostoma belcheri (assembly GCA_019207045.1). Lineage (NCBI taxonomy): Eukaryota > Metazoa > Chordata > Leptocardii > Amphioxiformes > Branchiostomatidae > Branchiostoma > Branchiostoma floridae x Branchiostoma belcheri. The sequence goes on along the minus strand of CM033025.1, from coordinate 9,775,036 downwards.
TTCCCCCGTGCTCCATCCGAGGAAACGAGGTCATGTTAGCCTTGAACTTCAGGCTTGTGAAAGGGGTAAAACTAGGGAGTTGAGTTGTCCGGGTATGACCTACAGTATGCACACGTTTAAATCGCCGTGTGCTGTGTAGTATTATTGTGCTGCAACTGAAAACTTTGCTGTGATGCTGATTGCAAAGTGATAACTACCAATAATACAATGTCAATGAACGGAACGATATGATATATGAATTGTCAATACCGTGTTGTTGAGCTTTGATATGGCCATGCTGTAGCGCGTATACGCACTACGACAAAGCCAAAATATTCTTCACCAAGAATGTGGGCTTTATCCAGAAGAAGAAGAAGAGATCCGGCGATCTTATTACATGGATACCAGACCCCAGCCCGATTTCAAAAATATGAGATCGTGCTGGGGTCTGTTGTCCAGGCTATCATGAAACTGGAAAGGAGCAAAAGGCGATACATTGCTGATGTATGATCATGTCGCAGTGACCTCGGCTTCTGATTGGCCTAGGCTTAGTTCAATGACCTGCCAAAAGGGTGCTTGAACATTTGTTTGGTGTTTGTATCAGTAATCCTCACCATAAAGGGTGTTTGTTGTGTTGGAGGTGCTGCTAAACAGGTAATACCCGGACAGTGCCCCGGTTTGATGAAGACCCACGCCTTGCCCAACGTGCCTTCAGGAACTAGGTCAGGCGAAGATGCAAATAGTGAATGGAGATAGTGTTACAGCTGTGTTGACAACATTCACACAAATGGGAAAGTCATATAGATCCTTGGTGATCTTTTTCATTGCGAAATACTACATCAAAATGCAAAAAAAGTACCTTTTTCCAATTCAAACTATGGTCAGGAAAGATATCGGAAATATTAGTTCAACGGTTTGGTTGCTCTCCCTATACTAACATCAACATCAAGTAAGGTAGGAATTTACCGAATTTATCTGAAGTAATGCCTTATACATGATTCATGCCATCAGTAAGATATAGTAGAAGCCAGTTAATTGCACAACGGATTAACGCACACTGTTCTGCACGGAATCCCAAAATCCCAAACCGGTGCGGTCCAGCTACATAACTTCGCATTATTGCATCAGCCTGATAATTGCACGAAATTCACTGGCAAATAGGCCGTGCAATTAAGCGACTTCTACTGTATAGAAATAGCGAAATGAAGAAATAATGTAGAAATTATGTAGAAATATCGCAGAGAACTCCTAATTTTATAATGTATGACTATTCTTGCTGTCCACTTATCGTGCCTTTAAGCGGCTTCTACTGTATCAGAAAGGGTCGGGTATGTCAAAGGCACCTTGTTTGTGAAATCCATCCTAAAACTAGGTCATTTTATGTAACATGTCCTACTTTGTAACCAAATACCCTATTTTTCTAGTCCTAATTCAGTGATTAACTCACGTTGGAAAGCGTTTTATGTTAGTAATACTGATTTTGAATGCATGAAAGCGGCTACAGATATCAGACGTGAATCGCCGAATGACTTTTTTTTAATTGAGTATTAAACGTTACAACCCGTTGAGTCCTCCGTATTAAAATTGAAGAAATTGTAGAATAAGAGAAGCAGATGTCTGATGAAAGAGGAAATTGGCCAAAAAGGGAAAATAATTGACCAGAAAGGTTGCCGGACATCTCCTTTGGCATAACAACCTATTTGCCATTTTTTTTTTTTTTTTTTTACATTTTTTAAGCCCACACTGACAGGAAGGTCTAATGGAGACTGACGTTAGACGACTTTGACCCGCTAGTCTTCGCCTCAAAGGGCAAGTTTACACTTGTTTGCCCATGATGGGAAATTGTTCTGCAAACTAGCTCTTCAAAGTTTGTCCTTCCATGTCTTACGTCACTTTTGAATGTAGAAAATGCATTTTTTTCTCTCTCTTGTGACGGAATATAGGTGAAATACCTTGACGATTTTACGTTTGTGTCGTGCTGATGGTTTGACCGCTAGTAACCTGCCAGACGTTAGGTGTCACTAATTTGCATATCGCGCATGCGTTCTAAGCAATCGAAAGAGAAAAGAGGGTCAACACGGCAGCAAGTCAGACGATCGCCAAGCTCGCGTTTCATTCATTCTCTGGGCGAGGGAAAAAGCCCCAGACACCGACCGCTTCCCTCAGAAACCACTCAGATGTGTTGGAGGAAGGGTCCCGCGTTCCGACTGAGACGACTGACGCTTACAAAGGGCCGTGAAACCCGCCAGTTCGAAAGACAACACCCGAGGCTAAGGACGCTGTTGTTTGAAAATCCTTCCCGACTTGCATTTTAAATAGCTCACATCTGTCGACTGGAAAATCATTTTTTCCGGCAACGTTTTAGAAAATCCGTGGTCAAACCCTACCAGAGTCGTCTCCCAAAGTGGTCTGCTACCGAATTCCGGAATTCCTTTACCCAAGAAGCTCTCCTCAGTGAAAATATTCGACCGAACTCGGTCGGTTATGACCCGGGGTGAATTTTGATCTCGTCCGGTCCACCATCTTGGTATTACAGCCACCCCGAACTGGTTTTTCCGCGCCAATTCAGCTCTGTTTCGCGCGCAGCTCAGGCATGCAATCATGGACCCGGACCTCGAACCATACCAAGTCCTAGACGAGTTGGGCTCTGGAAGTTTCGGCGTGGTGTACTCGGCCGTCAGCCTGAAGAATAGTAAGCACTATGCCATCAAGAAAATCAAGTGTACAAATCCTGAAAACATCGAGATAGCCCTGCAGGAGATGTGGACTCTGACTCGCCTCACAGACCACCCAAACATAGTCAAGATGATCGAATGTTACCTACAGAATGGCGGGATCCACCGTGTCAAACATGGTGAAGATGACTACCTGTGTTTAGTAGAGGTCTGCCTGAAGGGGAAGACATACCACCAACTTCCCTTCTCGAACTCCCACAACCCCTGTGGCAAACAGCTGGGCCCCAACATCCCCCATAGCCAGCTGAACCTTTGGCTAGTAATGGAATATTGTAATGGAGGAACCATGAATGACTATCTTCTGGAGAGAGATCCTGATCCAGAGACAAATGCCAGGTTCATGACACAACTTTCAGGGGCAGTATCCTTTCTGCATAACAACAATGTGGTGCACAGGTGGGTATAGATAATTATTACAGTTCTTATTGGATAGGTACATGTATTATATCAACACTTATAAATATTAAAATGTTCCATTCAACTTGTGTAATTTTATCATTTCATAATGTTACTTGCAGCTTGTTTAACTTTATATTTTGTTTTGTATTAATGATACCAATTCTTTCCATCCTCCTTTTACCTGCAGGGACTTGAAACCAGACAATGTGCTAGTGTGCCAACCAGTAAATGGGGATCCACCACTTGTGAAAATCGGGGACTTTGGCCTGTCCAAGATATGCAATGCGAGTAACCTCAGCCACAACACGGACATCAACACCTACCAAATGAACTCTGCATGTGGATCAGACTACTTCATGGCACCTGAGGTCTTCGAGGGGAGCTACACTGCCAAAGCTGACATTTTTGCTCTGGGGATGATATTCTGTTCCATGATGGAGAGAACTACATGTTACGACAAGGAAAGCAATAAACTGCTGCTCGTCACCTGCATCACAAATGGCAAGGAGAATGTTCCAGTCGGAAAGGCTCTCCAGGACGACCCGAAACTGACATTTGAAGTCTTGAAATGTGGACGGAACAACAGACTGAAGACCCTTGTGCAGTCCATGGTGGCCATTAATCCAGATGAGAGGCCTACAGCAGATGAACTACACAAAAAGCTGCAAGATGTGGTGAAAAGGTAAATATTTCCCTGTTCATAACTTTATTTCTATTCTGAGTAAACAGCAGTTGCAGGTGTTTCCAGTCCATCTTTCTTGCTGTATATTCACAGCAAGAGCATCAAGCTTATATTATTCTTATTTAGATACGGTTCCTATATACCTTTGTGCATGAAGATATGGATCTGGGACCTGTTTTCGAGGGTTGTGTACCTAGGCAAGGGACGAAAGGGTATCCAAAAGAGATTTATAACATGCTAATGAAAACACACCCTGCCAAGTGTGACAGGCATGCAGGTCAGACATGGTTTGATTGGTTGTGCATAAAGCCTGTGTATGATGACTTTCTCATAACAGCATTGGCATTGGGTAAAGCCATATGTTCCTGGGTACAGACCACTTTTGTCCTGTATGTTCATCTAAATACATATAAGTTTTCTCACAACGCATACTTCATCAAAGAGCCAACCCAACCACAGCAATGCCAACCCAATTTGTATGGGGCATGAAACTTCAAGAACCCTCCATATTTACTTGTATGACAAGAAGGGCTGCTTTGATAGTAAGAATCGGCATCCAAAATATATCAGTAGGCAAAGTGGTTTGATCATCTTTGTTCAACAATGTTTGCTTGTAATGATCGGACCAGCATGGCAACAAGACCACAGCTGGGTACTCAAAATAGCCTGCATCAGCTGTGCTTGCTGGTGCCCATGATCTGTTAGTACTTGTTCCTGTGTCAAGCTTGTTTTATGGTGCCAGTAAAACAAAACTACCAATGTTTAATCCAGACAAGATTGATGGATGGCTGAATGAAGATGTAAGAACATGGCATCTTCGGGTACTTAGCTCTTGTGGGTCGTTATGGGGTTACCAATCAATAAATCAATCGTTCACCTTGTTTTTCTATGCAGGGAAAACTAGCAATGTCTGGCAGGTCTAGAAAAATTATGAAATCCTTTTTCTCTCTGTTTTTTCTACCACTTGGTTTAATGTTCAATGAATTGGTGCATGATTTGTACCAAATGATGCTTTGAAACTGCAAAATAAATGAGATGACTGATTTGTCAACACAGTCACCACAGTGTTGGTGTGAAATGTAGGGTGACCCAGTGTCCATTTCCTCATCATCACTCAGTAAAGCATGTTTGTCGCCCAAGGCCAAGGCTAGGAAACTTCAAGCCCTGAAATGATGGAAATTTCCAAGCTACTGAGATCTTCATTGTTTTGATGATTGTTCATGAATAATAAGCTGACCTTTGTGACTGGTTTTGGCAGTTAGGTAGGACTGGTTTGTTCCAGAACTGAAGCCAACATGGCTGATGTCATCATGTGCTTCAGTTGTTGCATTGTTGTGATGATGTGCTATGGGCCCTAGGGCTGAAATGAGATCACATGATACAAATTTTTGATAGTAATTATAATGGGTGTTTGTTCACTGTAATGTGGAAAATAACACCAGTTAGCTACTGTCTGGAGATGTGCTTTTGTAATATAAAACATTAATGTATAATAATACTCTCAATTGATTGATATATGTTGTTGTGGTCCAACAGTGTGTAACATACCACCATTGAACTATAATATTGACAGATTGGTGCAAAGGTTATGACTTATGGGTTCAACCGTTATAGATATGAGAGACAGCACAGTTTCCATCCAGATATGTCATCACTGAAAGCGGATGCTGAATTTTTTAGGGGAACAGGTCTAGCATAGCTAGGTAAACGAAAGGTCATGCTGCACCCATAAGTGTCTTTGTTGTTTATCACGGCCTTTGAGTCAAGCCATTTACTATTCGCATCAACAGCCTGTCTTTGTGCTTTAGGTGTTTTTGCTGGAATATTTAACTGAATTGTGAGGCTTTGCCTTGATAGAAAAATTTTCCTGCCATAAAGTTCATTGTGAAGTTGCATGCTACCATACATGTGCGCAGCCACCTGTCCCAGTTTGGCGCTATACCCATACAAGGTAAGATCTGGGTCAGGCAGGGGAACCCACACAATTGTGCTCTTTGTGGCCAAGCACAAAAGCCTTCCAAAAAGGTGAGGCCCAGATGAATGAGTGCAGACTGCAAAACAAGTCGGACTGTCCCATTTTGAGGAGTGGTGATAACTGAGTAGGCACCCAGAATCATGCTATTATTTCATATTTAAGAGAGTAGAATGTTGGTAACATTTCTTACTTAGATCCTCTAAATACTGTTTAAAAGTGGTTTCTATTCTATTTTCAACATAGTTCTCACATAATAAGCAACTCCAGATTTGCACGAATACAATGGTATGGTCCACTTGCAGCAGCAAGTTTGACCCTTTTTAAACTGATCCACACCAGTCGAAACTGCATGTAAATTCTCATACGATGTACGCTATTAAGGCTGTACTACTGTAGAATAAACATTTGGAGACAACTCTGATGTTGTTTCATTTAGAGGCCACAGATGTGCTTTACGACACAATCAAGCACAGTCAGCAGGAAGAAATGCACTACAGCACAAAAACTGATACTGTATGGCATATTGTGTAATCTGATAATAACTTAAGAATATATGTAATAGTGTTGCTAAGATGGTTGAAAGAGATCTGCATCAACCTCCTTGGCGTTCTCATGGTACATCTATTTGAACATGTAGTCATATATAACAAGATCATTCAAAGACTGCCCCAATTCTTTCAGATAGGTTATTTACTCAGGGTCACTGACCTGTCTTGGATGGCCTGTTTACATGTCTGTGTACTGTGTTATGGTTTATGCAGACTAGTTATTGTAGTTAAAGGGTACAAGATAAAGCCGAACAGGGTTAAAAATGTACAGGATGAAATTTACAGTGTTGTGCCCTGTGTAAAATCCCATTTTTAAATTTTTCTAAAAATGATATTTGTACATAAAAAGCCACTCCCTGCTTCTTTGGTTCTTTATATAGGTATATATTGTGACCCAGTTGTGTTTAACAAGCTGTTTGACTCAGTCCACTGTCTTTTGTCTGGCTTGTGTCAGGCTGTGTGTTTTCTTTAGTTGAGAAGACTCTGGTGGAGGTCCATGTGACAGGACAGGCTTTGTATCCCCTGTCCCAGTTACATGTTTAATCCAGCTTTAGACTCAACTACCCAGATCCAGTTTCAGAATGTCACAATTCTAGAGTTTCCCAATTTCTGTGGCATGGGTTTATATCTATATTTCTCCACTACAAATTTACTAAATATCCCAGTACAGTATCTACTATTACAATACATCAAGGAAATGTGAGGGATGGTCTTCATCATCCCTTTGTAGACCTTGGTTCTGGAATGTTCATCCACCATCTGGAAGTCAATGTTTTCTTTGCTTGTCCCAGTTACATGTTTAACCCAAATTCAAGTCAGGTCAATTGCACATGTGGCTTGTTGTTGATCAGATGGAGCCCAGTTGAAAAACCAATGTAGTCTCCTTGTCCCAGTTACATGTATTATCATGTATTACAAGCAAGGTCAACATCATCTAGGCACGTTTTCCTTCATGTGGCGGAATGTGAGATATGATCTTGGTCTTGTAGCAGGATGTAGAGGTGGAGAACCAATATTATCAGGGCTATTATATATACATGTATTAAATAATGTGTTGGATTTTTGTCCAAAGTTTAACCAAATTATTGTTATTGTCGTCCCTGTGCAGGCAGCCTGGGTGGACTGTGTGTGTGACATCTCAAAGGAGTTCCAGAGGAAAGCGCAAGCGGAGATACACCGTATCCTAACAGCCAGTTGGCTGCCACCTGAAGACAACATGTCAGGTGTCAACCTGAAGACAAGAAGTCAAAAGTTTTATATGTACTCTATAGGAGACATTTTTCGTTCAGTTGCTGCTCGGTTTATATTAACGTTCCCTTGGTACAGAAAATCGATATCTTTCGTTAGAAGTTTATGTTGTACTTTCAAGATTCTCCCTTCAATACTTTTATCTTTGGTTTATTTGTTAATGAAATATATTGCAATACGGTAGTCAATAAATATACTTCCAAAGTCTTCTCACAAATTGTACAATACCATTGAATGGAATTTCTATAAGGTTCAAACATCTATGTATAGATTTTAGATGGAATTGACAAGGAGGAATATGTATTACATTTTGTACCTTTCTTTGAACCATCCAAATGACCAGAGGCACAGTTTCCCCCAGATCTATGGCTTTGTACTAAATTGTAGAGGATGTACAACTGTAAACAAAGCAAAGTGCACCAGGAATCTGTTGTAGTTTATCATTTATGATTTACACAATGAAATGGTCAGAATTGACATTTTGATTGACATTTTATAGTACACAGGAAGGAACTTTTACTAGAATTTTAAAGAAAAAGTCATGCATATTCCTGACAAAATATTACTGATGTTCTTTGACATAATCTGAGAAAAAAATGTACCTTATACAAAATTAGCTTCTATTTAACTATTGTTGAGGTTCCTACATGTATTCTTGTTGGGAACTCGATTTGGTCAGATATCCAATGTTAGCACCTAGATGGTCATTAAGTTGAGGAGATTTTATTGTACTGACATTTCTCTAAGACTTTGGATACGCTGCTATTACCATGAAAGCTCTTTGGTGCAATTTAAAGTGTGAACAGACAGTACTTAGTATTAGGTTTTGTGCCATACCATTCCAAGTGTTACAAGCAACCTTTCAGCTAGGTGTGTAAGGTTAAGAGCAGTAACATTTTGTTATATGTTATTAGTCCTTTTTTGACTGGTTTATTTTACTTGACAGCTCAATTTGGGTACATGTATAACTCAACACGAAGTGAAGATTTTAATATAGGAAAGGCACAAAACAGTAACAAATGTTCATTTTTGAAAATTTGAATAAGAACAAGTATTGTTTTGTAGAAGACTCCTCAGGATGGGAAGTATATATGTTAGGGGCTATCATGCTAAAAGACACCCTACTCCTGATATTGTGAGATTATAACTAAGCAGTGAAATTATCATATACTATATTCAGTTACAAATTGATAATTGTACTGTATTAACATTCAGTGTTGCGATCTTTGCACTTCTTTTATTTGCAAGAAAACATTTGCAGCATTCCATCTTGCAGGAAATTCAAAGTCCCTTGAGATGCCAGATCACAGCAGTATAGTTATTTTGTGCATGTCAGTCAGTCCTTGTGTAAGAAATGTTCCACCCTATCGCTGCTACATGTAGTGTGTGGACACTGCAAATACATGTCCATCTCCTGTTACTTTAAATTGTTGTAGACTGGTGGATGAATAAATTTTTAAATGTATCTTTATTGTATTTTTTTTCTGTACAATGACAAAGTAGACTACCCTGACATAAATACATGGCACTGCGTAATTCGTAAGAGGAGCCCTACACCAGATTTAACCTTCACCGTGAGTAAGGTCAGTTCAACCTTGTGCCCAACCCTGCTAATTACAGTATTTGTCTGCACCTTGTGCGTCACAAAGTTGTTTCAAAGGGCATTTCAAAGTTCACTGGGTGGTATTCATAATGATAGTGCAAGAAGCGGATGAATTCAAAACAAAGGTGCATGTAAATGTCATCATACCTCCCCCAAGTTGTTTAAGATTCAAATGTGGATAAGCTAGCAGTTGGTGGTTTACATTTGCTAACTACAAACCAACAAAACAAGTTGTACTTACGTACACTGACTTTGAACCTAAGTTACTGATACCTTTCCTACTAGTTAGATCTAATCAAGTCGCAATGATTCTGGAGACAGCAGACAATTAGGAAAGGAATGTAGAAAATCAACTGTAGCACATGGAAGCTAACAACACTAAACCGTACATAAACTATCATTTCCCATATCCATAAATCTAGATTTTCAAATAGGATGTCATGCAACAAAATTTCTATGTATGTCTATGTGATCAGAAGTGGAGACTTATGAGACATAATTATGAAAATTCCTTGTTTGGCCACACATAACAAAATTGAATTTGTTTGCCTGTAGACTGTCCTTGCAGTTTTGGATCAGTATGGCTTGCATTTGCAATGACAGAATTAAGAGGAGAAAGGCAGTAATATGGCTATGTACTTAATTCAGTGTGATGTAACATTTAACCATATTCTTTTTTTGAAATCTTTGTGGACCAAGGTACATAAGCTATTCTGACAAGCTACATAATGTACTCTGTAAAGCTGTGGATGTTATGAATAGCTTACGTTAGTTATGCAACCACCTGAAAAACAAAGCTGACCCTGGCATTGCCTGCAAGACTAAGCGTGTAGGCATTATGTCAACAAGGTCAACGCACCTTGTGCATTGTCTGCTGAAAACAACCGCAGCAGTGTTCTCCTGCAGATTGATGGTAAACACTTCTACTTGAGCTGCAATGCCAGTGCTCCTGTTACTTTGTTTAGGCATGCTTCAAACTAATGATCGAGACCTGATTTCATAAGACTAAAACTTTTGAAAATCAGAAATGCAGTCAGCCAGATTGATTTTCACAATGATGTTGTGATGAAAAGAAGTCATGCAGGATTTTGTTAACATGACTGAGATGTGTACTCATGATATGATAAGCACATCATACAGTGTAAAGATATTGAAGATCAGGCTACAGATCTGAAGCTCCATCCTAGAGTATCAAACTTGACTGAATGTGATCTTGACCTGAAATGACACTTGTTTCAGGCGGTCAAAGACCTCTAGTAAACAATTTCAGTGACATTAGATCTTGTTATGGTGGAACCGCAGGAGTAACCAAAGGTCAAAGTTACAACTTAGCATTCAAGCATTCAGTCTGCATGGCTATTTGTTCATTTATTTAGCAACATGTAGTAGGCTTTCCTTTGGTGGCATTGAATAACACTTGTTTTCCACACGGTCTGTACCCCCAGCTTATTTTAGGTAGCAATTCATTACTGCACGCCCTCAAGTCTAGCAACCATCTCTTCTGAGAAATATTTCTGGAGCACAAAAAACTGTGTATTAAAGGATAATGAGCTTCAAGAACAACTAAATTCTAGCTCTCAATTTCATTAAATTTTGGAGGAAAAAGGTATTTTCCAGTCAAAAATGATGCACAAAATTGGGCATTCTAATGTGGACACGAAACCATCACCCAGATTTTTTTGCACAAATGATTGATATTTCCAGAATACCTCTTTGGTATGATTTTGCCAATCATTAAGAAAATCAAAACTCATGTTTTTCATAAATTAATAATGAGTGAGACATGGCAATGCTACCAACAAAACCAAAAGAAGGCCCTTTCTTTAATCCCAAGTAATGTTTGCATACCTCAATTAGCAAGGTCTGGAGCTTTTTAGGGGACATAAACAGGAGAAGATTGTCCCTTTATAGTAGACAGCTGTACAAATTAAAATATATCAGGTTGAACACAAAGTTTAAAGCTTGCAGTGAACACAGTATGGCTGTTTGCCAGTTCACCTGGTCTATTTTCTTGACCTTGAGTACCCATCAAGAAGCACAGCAGGGTCAATAACCTTTTGGGGAACAATGATCTTGGGAGTTGCTGACCGTGCATGACCCCCAGGCAGCAAAGACTTTTTACCAATTATTCAATCTGAAATAGAACAAGCCATTTGGACTTTTGGCATCTAGGTATGGCCTATCATTGCCAGCTTTTATTTCATGACTTCTGTGGTTTGAGCATGAACAGATTCTTCTTTCCTTGTACTTTTCATACATGAGTTGGAAGGAAGCAACAATTCATGTAATTGACAGTGATTCAAACTCAGCCTTCATTCCCATTAGCCTGTGACATCTTTATTTGACAAACATTCAATATTTCATGCAGAAAAACACACAAGAAAAAATACTTCCTAATGTTACCTCCATATACTACTCAACTCCATAGTGATGAATAATGTTAAAGTTTAAAAAAAGGCTTAAACCGAAGGTCAACCACTTGACTTTCCCTCTTATATTATTATATTATGATATAAAAACTTAAGCAAGAACAAAGGATGTTAGTCATCGGACAGTTGACTATGCCTATATCTAGTTAGTACTCATAGACGTAGCGTAAAGTACATGTAGCAACAAAAAAACTTTTCTGCATCTTGAAGGCATTTATAAAGATCCTTACAATGGGTACATATTTCCTTCATCTTCCCCATGCAAAATCTTAAGATTTTATCAGTCAACCCAATCTGTATATAAATCTGTACATGTATATATTTTAATACGTTTGATAACTGTAAACGATTTTAAATGTCCTCGCTATGTTGTCCATGTTACAACTATGTTAGTACATGAGCAATTCAGGGCCAATTTCTGAGTCCTGCGAACCTGTACTTTTTAATGGACCCAATAAACCATTATCATTATTAAAATTATCATTCTCAGGAGGAGCAATCAGACACACTGCTTGGCCAGTCGCACACGTGGTTGGCGTTGTTGAAGATGAGTCCAGCCGGACAGTTCATGGTGGTTGGAGTACTGTGACCAGGGATGCAGACGTAGTACTCTGTGCCACACTGGCCGGTGGGACGGAAATAGTTGGAAGTCCTTCCTTCACACGTGAAGGCATTGACAGCTGTAGGGGAGGGCACAGTATTTAATTTAACATTCAGTTTGATTTGTCAAAAAGCACCAATTTGCACCAGGTGGGACAAAATTACCCAATATGGAACAAGCCATGATGCTAACAAAGCAAACAGTAGAACTTTGGATCTACAGTCTACACACCTTGCTGGCAGGTGTCTCCAGTGAATGCAGAGGTGCAGGTGCAGGTGTTGGGAGCTGTGCAGGTGCCGCCATTCTGGCAAGGGACATCACAGTGAGGCTCACATCCAGGCACCTCCCAACTCCACTCACATCTGGGGAGGACAGACATTAATTCAGAATTTCAAAGTAGACTTGATGGTGATTGTATATTTCTAAGCAAGCCCTCCAAACTGATCAGAATCAAAAAATGCAAAGCACAGATTTGGAATTTTGCAGTGTTCTGGAACGAAGATATTAGAGCTAAATCTATAAATTACACCAAGATGACAATTTGTTAAGTATGGGAGCTTCAGCAATGAGGTAGAAATAAATTTGTAATATTTTAACCTCCTTGGTTTCTAAGCAATGCCAGTATACTACAGTATATGGTCAAACAGTGCCCCCTACCTGTCAGTGACAGTACTGTAGGCTGTACCTCCCTGTGCACAGTCTCTCAGGTAAAGAGGGTGGCCAGTTACGCACTCATAATACCTTCCACAGTCAGCTGGGTAGCGTCCAGGAGATCTATCTTGACAGGTGACTGGAGAGAACAGAAACACAATATGTTGGACACTATAGTAGAGAATTTCACTGTCCTGTTTAAAGGGGATTTTTTTCATTAACTCCATGGAAATAATTCACTGCTCCATGAAAAATTTGCAAATGTTTGCATTTACTGCCATATCTCCCGTTCTATCACAAATTTATGTTTGAGTCATAGATAACCAGTATTTTTTGTTGCATATCAACAAGCTAAAGATCAGCCCATAGATGGATTTTTTGCAATTAAATACTGTTAATGAATTTCAGCAGTCACCATAGAAACAGTGAACAAACAACTACCACTAAAAGTTCAAGAATTACAGTATCAAAGTCTCAAAGTTAAACTGAATTAAGGAAGTTCACGGTGCACTGCACACTTACACTGCTGGCAGGTGTTTCCCTCCCAGCCGTCAGCACAGTGGCACCTGTAAGCTCCATCCTCCTGCACACACGTGCCTCCATTTTGGCAGGGCGTGTCCACACAGTCACTTGTCACATCCACAGCATCTGGGAAAGGAAAGAGGAAGCAATTATCATAACTCATGATTGTATACAATTTTCATATCACAGGGAGTATCTCATGATTGATGAAGATATGCCACTTATGCCCTATTTTATTAATAAATCTGACTTTAAGTTAAAAATTCCACACATTGGAAAAATGCAGTACAAAAATACTGTGCAGGTGGACAATCATGGCAGCATCTTTCCTTGGTGCTGAAATGCCTGTCTGAGACATATGTCTGTGCAGGTCTTGCAAAGCTGTAAGCTATATCATATGTAAATGAGCCTGTACTATTTACCACATTGATACTCTGCCCTCCTGGTCTCTCCAAAGATTGCGGTGCTAGTGGTCTCCCAGTCAATCACGTTGCCATGGTAATTACAGAATGCTGCCCAGTCCGCTCCTATTTCTTCTGGAGACAGCACGCGGTCCCAGAGGTTCACTTCCGACAGTTCTCCGATGAAAGCTTGCTCTGCTTTGAATCCTCCCCCGACTACGTCCTGGTCCTGTCCCAGGATCCATGTGCCGCCTCTGCGCACTCTCCCTCCCACGTTAAACCCAGAGCCGGAAGCCGCCAGCATGCCGTCTGCGTACAGTTGCCAAGCTCCGTCACTGCTGCGCCAGGTTGTACATACGGTGTGCCACTCATTGTCCCAAACAGGTGGGTCCGCCATGTGTGTATGACTTTGTATGTATAACTGGAAAAAACAAAAACATGAGGTGTTTTATCAGCTGCAAAATCATGACATGTGATTGATAAGATATTCACATGAAGGCATATTTCATTACAGAGAAAACTGGATTCTGGTGCCTGACTTTGGATACAAACAGGAATGTCATGAGAGATCTACATGTATCCTAATTATCTGGGCAACCAGCAAAACCCAGTTTGAATACATATCCACCATCAACAACCAATAATACAGGATGAATTAGATGGCAGAGGTTTAATGTCTGAAGAGATTTTACATTGCATACTTACTTTAAATCCACCATTCACAAACAGCAGAAGCTCATTGTGATGTTCTTCCACTGCGTAGCTGACCAAGCTGATTTGGTTGCTGGAGGACATGTCAGAGCGCATGTGCACACATAGAGTAAAGCTTGTCAAATCCTCAGACAATGTTGTTCCCATCCTGGCATAGTTACTAACGCCTCTTGGACCAGGGAAGATGATCTTCTGTGAGTCGCCTAGCACATCATTGCCATCATGTCCTGCACCTGCAAAAGATAACGTACGATTTTGACAACTGACAAATGCTGAATTTACGTGTGATAATGTAGGCCAGATTAGCAATCAGACAAGTCACCAAACAAAATACATTTTACAGCTCAGAATCACAGAGGGTCAGTATGGGGGGTCCTGACAACGATTTACGCTGAATACAGGAGAACCCCCTACGTATTACGCTAAATCATGGAAGGCAATTACGCTAAATTTCATCACCTCGCTACGATTTACGTAGATATGATGGTTTCCCTACGAATTACGGGAAATAAAATAGGCTGCCTACGCCTTACGTAAAAGAGCATGCAGACCCTCATCACAGTCTGCAGGTTTGAAAGAAATAGAAACTGCAGTGCGAATTCACTTCTATGGCAGCACCTTTCCTTGGTGCTGAAATACCTGTCTAAGACATTTTCAGGAATGTTCAAGCATGTTCAAGAATGGAAAAAAAGGAACAAAAGGGACTTTTCATCTATACACCTTGTTGGCAATCACATTAAATCACCAAGGCAATAAATTTCACTGCTTAAAACTGCAGATTCCTTTTTACCTCACAGAGCACAGACATATATCTGTAACGTCATGTATCATACTATACAGATAAGCTGTTAAGTATACTAATGAGCCTGTACTACTTACTGCACTGATACTCTGCCCTCCTGGTCTCTCCAAAGATTGCTGTGCTAGTGGTCTCCCAGTCAACCATGTTGCCATGGTAATTACAGAATGCTGCCCAGTCCGCTCCTATTTCTTCTGGAGACAGCACGCGGTCCCAGAGGTTCACTTCCGACAGTTCTCCGATGAAAGCTTGGTCTGCTTTGAATCCTCCCCCGACTACGTCCTGGTCCTGTCCCAGGATCCATGTGCCGCCTCTGCGCACTCTCCCTCCCACGTTAAACCCAGAGCCGGAAGCCGCCAGCACGCCGTCTGCGTACAGCTGCCAAGCTCCGTCACTGCTGCGCCAGGTTGTACATACGGTGTGCCACTCATTGTCCCAAATGGCAGGGTCCGCCATTTGCGTATAGCTTTGTATGTACAACTGGAAAAAAAAAATTAAGAAAAGATGATGACACGAGTTGTTTTGTCAGCTGAAGGATCATGGTATGTACAGCTTCAACAGAACAATGCATCAACAAGACATTCCCAATGGCATATCTGGTAAACCTAAGTGCCAATCTGTTTAATTTCAACTTAGAATAAGTACCTTTACCAACTTTTCAATGGACTGTGAAAATATTCACACAATTTAAAATACTGCAACAGTGAAAGCTGAATACTTATGCTTGACAATCAGGAAAGTCATGATAGATGTATGTGAACTATCTGGGCAACCAGCAAAACCCAGAGCCAGACATCACATTGGTCAATATATATATATAACATAGATAAGACTGGATGTCTGAAATTATTGCATACTTACTCTAAATCCGCCATTCACAAACAGCAGAAGCTCGTTGTGATGTTCTTCCACTGCGTAGCTGACCAAGCTGATTTGGTTGCTGGAGGACATGTCAGAGCGCATGTGCACACATAGAGTAAAGCTTGTCAAATCCTCAGACAATGTTGTTCCCATCCTGGCATAGTTACTAACGCCTCTTGGACCAGGGAAGATGATCTTCTGTGAGTCGCCTAGCACATCATTGCCATCATGTCCTGCACCTGCAAAAGATAACGTACGATTTTGACAACTGACAAATGCTGAATTTACGTGTGATAATATAGGCCAGATTAGCAATCAGACAAGTCACCAAACAAAATAGTACAGCTCAGAATCACAGTTTGCAGGTTTGAAAGAAATAGAAACTACAGTGCAAATTCACTTCTATGGCAGCACCTTTCCTTGGTGCTGAAATACCTGTCTAAGACATTTTCAGGAATGTTCAAGCATGTTCAAGAATGGAAAAAAAGGAACAAAAGGTATTTTTCATCTATACACCTTGTTGGCAATCACATTAAATCACCAAGGCAATAAATTTCACTGCTTAAAACTGCAAATTCCTTTTTACCTCACAGAGCACAACCATATATCTGTAACGTTATGTATCATACTATACAGATAAGCTGTTAAGTATACTAATGAGCCTGTATTACTTACTGCACTGATACTCTGCCCTGCTGGTCTCTCCAAAGATTGCGGTGCTAGTGGTCTCCCAGTCAACCATGTTGCCATGGTAATTACAGAATGCTGACCAGTCCGCTCCTATTTCGGCTGGAGACAGCACGCGGTCCCAGAGGTTCACTTCCGACAGTTCTCCGATGAAAGCTTGTTCTGCTTTGAATCCTCCCCCGACTACGTCCTGGTCCTGTCCCAGGATCCATGTGCCGCCTCTGCGCACTCTCCCTCCCACGTTAAACCCAGAGCCGGAAGCTGCCAGCACGCCGTCAGTGTAGAGCTGCCAAGCTCCATCACTGCTGCGCCAGGTTGTACATACGGTGTGCCACTCGTTGTCCCAAATGGCAGGGTCTGCCATGTGCGTATGACTTTGTATGTATAACTGGAAAAAAATGATGACATGAACAGGAATGTCATGATAGATCTGATTCAAACAATCTTGGCAACCAGTAAAACTTATTTCATATTAATAACATAAATATGCAACATAAATAAGGCTTGATGTCTGAAATTATTGAATACTTACTTTAAATCCGCCATTCACAAACAGCAGAAGCTCGTTGTGATGTTCTTCCACTGCGTAGCTGACCAAACTGATTTGGTTGCTGGAGGACATGTTGGAGCGCATGTGCACACATAGAGTAAAACTTGTCAAGTCCTCAGACAAGGTGGTCTCCATCTTGGCATAGTTATCAACACCTCTTGGACCAGGGAAGATGATCTTCTGTGCATTGCTACCAGCATCACCATCACCATCACCTCCTGTACCTAAAAAAGACAATGTGTGAATTTTCAAACCATCATACACTGAATTTATGTGTGATAATAAGGCTCAAATTAGCAGTCAGCATAGTCATTAAAGCAGATGAATTCTTTAGCTTTAAGAATGACAATGTGGAAATATATCCCCAAAAGGCACACAAACTACACAAAATAGACTTTTCATCCACACACCTTGTTGGCAGGTGTCTCCAGTGAATGCAGAGGTACAGGTGCAGGTGTTGGGTGCTGTGCAGGTGCCGCCATTCTGGCACGGGACATCACAGTGAGGCTCACATCCAGGCACTTCCCAACTCCACTCACATCTGGGCAAGACAAACATTATTGTCACATTTTGGCAAGGAAATTGATGTTCATTTCATGTCTTGTGGTAATTTGGCTCCATAAAGCACTTTTGATAATCTGGGAGCTAATGATATTCGAAGGAAAATATACACACATAAAAGCAAATGACTTATGATGGTTTGTGAGAGGTACCTCTACAACCATGTACCGGTAATGGTTATGCAGCGCCCCCTACCTGTCTGTTACAGGACTGTAGGCTGTATTCCCTGGTGCACAGTCCCTCAGATACAGAGGATGTCCAGTGACACACTCATAGTATGACCCACAGTCAGCCGGATTCCTGTAGCGCCCAGGGGCTCTACCATCGCAGGTGACTGGAGAAAGGAAAGAAATGCTTGAACAGTTATACAGGAATTCATGACTTTAGTTCCTTGATTGTTATGTAAAGCTGTACCTGTCTGGCCAACCAAGCAACCATACACATGTTCTCACTCACTCACTCACTGTCCGGTTCTCACTCGCTGTTCTCTACATTGCAGTTGTCAGGATCATGAGAAATGAAGAGCCTTTTGGCAAAGGTTGACAAAAGAAAGGCTTCAATTAGTTTACCAGGAAATACATAGCTTGGGGATAAACAATCTTTGCCACTGCCATTGTCCATTTTCATAGATTGCAATTTCTGACGAATGCAATTTGTTTGAAATTATCAATATCACAACAAACAAGGCCTTTTTGCAAGGACAGATATGGCTGACAAAGCAAGTAAGGGATACATACATAGTTGGCAGGTGTTTCCCTCCCAGCCGTCAGCACAGCTGCACCTGTAAGCTCCATCCTCCTGCACACACGTGCCTCCATTTTGGCAGGGTGAGTCCACACAGTCACTTGTCACATCCACTGTCAAATGGGAATGAAAAGATGAAAAATTAACAAAATGAAGGCTTAACAGCATGAAATAAAAAGCCCGCTGGTCACCAAAGAGCAGACTGACATTTTGCAGATATTGGAAAAACAATGCTGGATAAGTAATATTATGACTTTCTGCATTTTCCCTTGGTTCTGAAATGGCTAGCTAAGACATGTTCCAGGGTTGAGATTCAGATCACTATTCCTTTACAGATTCTAGAATTGCCAGAGTAGCCATTACCATGGAAATGCTTTTATGCAAAAGGTTTTCTGCCACAATGGCATCTTTCCTTGGTGCTGAAATGACTAAGTTCATGTCCCTGGGTTCTATACCTGTGCAGGTCCTGCCATCTCCAGTGTAGCCGCTCAGACAGGAACAGTTGAAGCCTCCTGCAGTGTTGGTGCATGCAGCTGAGGGAGCACAGTCGTGACTTCCTGACTGGCATTCATTAATGTCTGTTGATAGAATGGAGGAAAAAGTTGATAACCTATACCTATTTGGTGTATGAATTCATGGCATTTGAAACATCTACATGTCAAAGATGGAAGCTCATCAACATACTTTAAAGCAAACTTGGTGAAAGAGTTATCTAGAAGAAAAAATTACCATTGATTACTAGAAAGGACAATAATTGATAAAACCTTTAGGGCTAAAGTTACAACGGTGTGTTATCCCAGAAGTGCGAATAAGAAGGTTTCTACAGTTGCTATTTTCATGAGGCAGACATGTACCTTCACATGTCATTCCATCTCCAGTAAAGCCATTCCTACATGTGCAGGTGTACTGTCCTCCCACAGTAACACAGTCTGCATTGGAGTCACAGGAGTTGCTACCAGGGCGGCAGGCTGCAAGGTCTGCAACAAAAGTCCATAAAACAGATCAGTGCCTTGTTTGCTATAGACAATGTTTCTGCTTTTGTTGTTGTGGGATGTTGAAAACACTCATTTTCACATCATCTTGTTACCTTGTACAACTAACTGTCTCTTTCGCACTGTGCTGCCGCAGCTAGACAAACTTGTTTGTAAACATCAAGTGTTATTATTCTTGCATTGTTCTGAGTGCTTTTTTTGCATCTTCCAACTTACCTGTGCACGTCTTCCCATCTCCGCTGTACCCTTCCTCACATTTACAGGTGAACCCTCCGATCACATTGGTACAGATGCCATGCTGCTGGTCACAGTTGTGGGAGCCAGTTGTGCACTCATTGATGTCTGTGAATGGAAAACAGTGATAAATCATTGTCATTCTCAACAGGGTGGTAAATTTTGGTATGTGGAGAAATAGTAAAGTAACAGGAAACAATAAAACACAACTCCACAAATTAGAGAAAAGAAAAGAAATTCTTCACCTAGTCTAGGTTTATGGAGCTTGGGAAAAAACTTATTCAAACTTTAATATTCTTATTTAAAACAGTGCACCATAGTACAACTTCATACAACATACAGTACAACATACCTGTGCATGTCTGGCCATTACCCTGGTACCCTGGCATGCATGTGCACGTAAAGCTGCCGGGAGTGTTTGTGCAGTACGCATCAGGGTGACAGCTGTGGGCTCCTGAGGCACACTCATCAATATCTGAGGCAAAGAAATATCATCCATATTGTTTATAATAGCATTGAAATTGTCAGAAAGGTACATTATTAAATTTTTCACATGGAGTAAATACATTGTAACCACTGTTGTAACTTGTGTTACCTGTGCATCCATTGCCATTTGTAACAAATCCACCGGGGCAGGTGCAGGTGTAGCTTCCAACTGTGTTTGTACAGGTCATGTCACCATGGCAACCATGGGTACCAGAAGAACACTCATCTATGTCTGAGGAAAATGATCGGGGGGAAAAAAACACATCAATTTGCTGTGGAATACAATATCAAGAAATCACATTGTGAAATGATACTCTATGGTACTAAAGTTGTTTTTTTTTAGAAAATGGGACGGACAACTGTGCCCTACCTGTGCAGCTCTGTCCATCCCCTCCAAAACCATCCTGGCAGGCACAGGTGTAACTTCCATCAGTGTTGGTACAGGTGGCATTGGTATGGCAACTGTGTGATCCCTGCAGACACTCATTTACATCTGTGTAAAAAAACAAGAGGAGAAAATAAAATATCAACATTGCTATACAATGAAAGAATCTAATTCACTACTGTGATGACATGGTGCCTGTGTAGCAGAGTTTCAGATGAGAAAAATCAACAGCATGCTACTGCAGCGCTTCAGACGGTAAAGAAATATGCATACTTTATTATAACTAGTGTGGAGCCCTTAGTTGCTACATGTGTGAGGAAACTACATGTAACGTTACATGTATATGAAGCAGTGCCAGATGCAAAATTCATCTTTAAGACTGGCATCATCTCTTCACAGCTAGATACATTTTAAACAAAAAGGCGTGTCTATGTGTAACAAAACACACTTCACCTGTGCATGTTTGGCCATCTCCATCATAGCCACCCAAGCAGGTACAGGTGAAACTTCCATCTGTGTTAGAGCATGCGGCGTTGGCATGGCAACTGTGTGATCCCTGGGAGCACTCATCCACATCTGTGTGGAGAAACAATGGGTGATACAGGTTATTATAATGGACTGCTGTAAATGTTGACTTTCTGTTTCTTGCGATAACATCTTCACTGGAAACTTGAAACCACTGCAAAAGGCTTGTTCTGTCTTCTGCCCACCTACCCCTTGTGTCAACTATTGCAAACATTCCACTTTCTCTCTGATCATCATGATGTGAAATTGGATCCCCAAGAACTTAAGGAAACAAATGCATCTAACTGCATGTCGCATATCTTTAGATTCCAACTACCACACAGTCCAGTAGGAAATTCCAAAGGAAATGAGTCACAGTGTTGCATACACACCTTCATCACAGTCAGGTCCAGTCCAGCCTGCTGCGCATGTACACACGTACCCACCACTGTTGTCGTTAGCACAGGCACCATGGTGACATGGGCTGTTCTGACAGGCATCCACAACTACAGGCAGTGGAGAAACAGTTTTAATAAAAAGGGAATTTTACTATATCTAACATTATATCTTTGATATCTTTGACAACTTTGATGTGTCATGAACAAAGTAGCTTACTCACTGAAAGAAGATAAAGGAAGATATCATAAAATCATAATCAGCAAAACAGCAATAAATCTTAACTCTAGAATTTGTCTACCACAAAAAATACTCACATTCACAGTACGACCCATTGCCCTGGTAGCCACTGTTGCAGTGACATCCTTGGACTCCATTCTGGATCCCACAGAAAGCGTTCTGATCACACCCGACCTCCGTGCACTGGATGTTGTTCTTGCTGACGCACTCGCAGCGGCGGTTACAACCCTCTCCCCAGGTTTCTCCAACCTTTAGAAAAAAATATCACAGCAAAACATCAAGAATCATCATCATCATAACTTGTTGTGCCATTAATGAAGACAGTTCAAGAATAGCACTGATAGTCGCACTTTTCTTTTATCAGAAAGTCATGCACTTACTGCATAGTAGTGTCCACCACGAGTGCAGCCGCACTCTTGCCTAGTAACACAGTTCCCTCCACTCAGGACGTAGCCTCCATCACACTCGCACCCCTCCACACAGGTGCGGTTACAGTACTGCGGCGCTGACACATCTGTACAGGTGGCAGGGCAGGCGCTGGCACAGGAGGTGTAGTGACTATTGGTGGGGCAGGAGAGCGCTGGAAAGGAAATCTTAGGTCAGATGATGACTCAAGATGCTTTACAGATGGACATTAATGGTTTTAATGTTTTACAGTCTTACCATTTTGCACGCTAAAGTAGCTGTTTTGCACCCCATTGCATTAGTCATGGAGTTAGGTGGCAGGGAGAAGGTTCAAGAAGCATCGAAAGTACATATTGCAGTTACATGCAGTTTTAAGACCACACAAACTCAAACTTACGGCAGAGGGTGGCATTCCTCCATGTTCCGATGTTGATGCCAGCTTCAGCACAGGAGTCGGTATAGGCCTCCAGGTTGTGACACAGAGAATCCATGTCTCCGTTCTGGGCACACAAGTCGTACATGCAAGTCTCAACAGTACCCTATGAGGGAAAAGAAGTTTAAACATTGTAAACTCCTGCATTAAAGGCAAGAAAATGGAAACAACCCTAAACGATAGGGTAGATATGAACGTGTGATGGATAGTATTCAGCACCAAGGACAGATCTGTGTATAGACGTGTGGATGGCGTTCAGCACCAAGGGCAGACTTATTCATTGTAAGTCTTGTTGTGGACCTTGTGTGAAAGAAGTTGGGGGAAGTCTGACCAACTGGCTTTCCAGTACATGTAACTCACACTAACTGTAACATTAGCCAGAGCTTCCTGTAAGTGTAAGCAAAGTACATATCGTTAGGCAGACGGTAAACCGATGTACAAAGTAAAGTCTTTTTCTAAGATGTCCTAGATTTGAGAAGATACATGCAGTAAGAGGGTACATACCTCAGGGTTGAGGGCTGAGTAGCAGGGAGCAAACACGCTGTTTGGGTCGTTCAGGATCCCGCACAGTTCCGACACTGTCTGCTGGAGGGCGTCGCTGCACTGCGTGACGGGTTCTGGGTTCTCGTTACACCTGTAAGGATTTCAAATATGTCACCGTCAAGGCAAAAATGGACTTTAAGTTTTCATCTTTGAAATTCTTTGATTAATCTTTGCTTTCGCAACACAAGCCACATCGCAAGCAAGAAGTTTACTTATTTATGTTCTGTGCAGCTAGATACGGTCAAACTTTGCTTCTTGGCTGTGGTTTTCGAAGGTACTGTGGTTAGAATACCTTCTTGATTTGCGATATCTTGCGAAATGCATTAACGTGCTCATGCCATGGTAAAAATTACTTACTGGTCGCCTTCAACCGCAACCCGCCAACTGTTGCCAAACGTCACTACGTCACTAGCCAGGGTGCCGTCGGATGTCATGTATTCGTCGTTGACGTCGCCGTTGTAGTTCCCACACAGTCCGCAGAGGGCGCCCTGGTACAGGTCAGGCAGGACGACCTCGGCGCGATGACTCCCGTCAAACGACACCTTGAGTCCAAAGCCTGTCTCTATGGTAACGTAGCGACCGACGAACTTGACAGTTAGACCAGCCCGTGGCTCGGCAGGAAGGGTCGTGATCAGTTGGTCAATCTGGGAAGAAGGAAATACTCTTTTACTAACGAATGGAGACGTCTCTCATGTATAAAGCATTGGCATCACCACGGCGCGTCTCTTTTACTTTTTCTAACAAGGAAATAGCACAGTATCTATCCACAGGGTGACGCTGTCACTAGCTCGGCGCCCGACACAAGCATTAGTTGGAAGTCAAATGAAAACATAATACTAGTAGCGTAATGTGCACCTGTCGTATACTTACATAGACGACCTTGTTCTTCTCCACCACTATCGTGTGGTTGTAGACTTCCACGGTGACCTCAGTGACGAAGCTGACGCGCGAGTTACCGCGGCGGTTCTCGTTCCTGGTCTCGATGTTGAAGTACGGCAGCGTGTTGTTCTGACAGTTCCGCGCTAGCGTGTACGTGCAGGCTCCCTGGAAGTGGTGCGTGCGCCCGTCGAACGTGATGTAATGGGGGTCTCCAAAGGCAGCGCACGTGCCCCTTGCTGCCATCAAGAAACAAAGAAGAAATTAGAACTATCACAAAGAGCGTGTTTTAAGCTAAGTCTATGCTAGTTTGCTTCTTTAACGTGGTGGTTTTCGTCTAATTTGTAAAATCATATCGAAATGATCAAAAGGAAAATTGATCGCCCTCACTATTATCATTAATAAGAAAATGAGAGTTACTCACTCCAGCAGGTCTTTCCGTCTCCGGTGAAGCCAGGTTTACACTCGCACTTGTACGACCCGTGAGTGTTCACACACACCGCGTCGGGATCACAGTCGTCCAGTCCCAGCTCACACTCATCTACGTCATGGTTCACGTCAGCGAGATCTTCGTCAATAAGACCGTCACCGTCGTCATCTCTGGGGATTAGAATATCTATGTTGATGCTCTGTGGTTTAGTTTCCGATAGACACTATGTCAAGCTTCCTAACCTTCTTACTAACATTGCATCTCGCCCTAACTTGCGACATTTTTTTCGTCAACGTTCCTTTTTGTTTGGAAAAGGATAAAACGCAAAACCATCGTGTTCCAGATATTTACGCCCAAAAGGAGACTACTCTAGTAAAAAGCAACAAGCTAAGATCATGGTATTATCAGAAGAAGACAAAATCGCCGGAAAGGACAAGCTTGTTCATTACATGTGTTATAAATTGCATGTCAAGATTAGAAAAGAAAACTTTGATGATAGACATCGTTTGTGTAACGCCTATTAGACTTATTGGACACAAGGTCTATTATCAGAAAAATCAACGTCATCACAAGTCTTAGTAGCTCACATTCCATTCAGTAGTTCCTCGTCCACCAGCTGGTCACAGTCGTTGTCGACGCCGTCGCCAACCATTGGTTCAGTGACATCACATCCTCCGGAGATGCTGGCCAATCGCAGACCCCCGGGAAACCCCACGGAGTCGTAGGAGGAGAAGCCGTAGTAGAAGAGGGAGAAGGTGACAATGGCGGAGGTGTGCTTGATCTTGTGTGTCCCCGTGGTGCCGATGTGAAGCTGCGTTGCGGACAGATCGGTGTCCGGGATGGGAGTCCACGTCGTGGAGGAAGGCAGCGGGTTGCCGTCGTACGTCAGCCCCGACGTTTGTGACGTCTTGATGACAATGTTGACGTAGCTGGTGTAGGCCGTGGACAGCGCGTCGACCGTGGCGAAGGTGTAGTCGGCGGCGAACTGCTCCACCGGCGGCAGGTACATCATGAAGGGATCGGTGGTGATGCCGTCCGAATCCTGCCCCTTGCTGTACTGCAGTACCATGATCGGCTGCGAGGAGGTGATGGTCTTGTACGTGCTAGACGAGAGGTCCAGCTCCCAGAAGTCCCCAGCGTTCAGCACGCGAGGCGGTAGACCCGTGACGTTAACAGTGGTGCCGTTTCTGGCGGCCACTAGTCGGAAGATGTCGCCTGCTCGCCGCACGGCCAGCGGGACCGTCACGAAGCGCTGTCCCCAGGTGTTGACGGGCGGGACGTGTTCCACCAGGTGATCACACGCCGCGAACTGGTTCGGCACCTTGTCACACCGCACGCCTGACATGACGGACACCGGCTTGTCCGATACGATGTGGGTGCCTGTGAGGTCCGACTGGTACCTGCCCTGAAACTGCACAGCCTCCAGGCGGTCCAGCGTGAACGTTATGACGCTCCCAGCATAGTAGTCCCTGCCGTCATGGTACACTGTCCCCTTCAAAGTGACGCTGACCGAGGTGCCGTCCTCAACACCGAAGATGGCGAATTCGGACGGATACTCCCGAAACGCAGGATTGTAGGAAGCTACGAAATACTCCCTGCCGAGGACGTCGACGGGAAGACCCAAGAAGCCGTCCGTGGTGTGCCTCTCCTTGTTCACGCCGTACAGGATGATCTCTCGGTCGGCGGTGACGAGGACGCCCTTCTGAGCCCGCTCGTGTCCGGTCAGCATGACGGAGCGCGGTAGGGTGACCACCTGCACAGCTGCGTCCGTCACGACCAGCTGCTGCGTGTAGCTGGCACCTGGAGCGGTGATGGTGACGTTGGCGGGCTCTGCGCTCGCGCTGGTGATGAACAGTTCGAGCTCGCTGAACCCGTGGTTCTGCAGGAAGCCGACCACAAACTCTGTTCCTCTGTTGTCTGGAGACGTCAGAACTGACAAGGGACAACGTCAAAATTTTAGTAACTATGCTATTGATGTGTAATGTCATGTTTGGGGGACATACATACAGAAATGAATATCAGTTTCCCCTATATTGCAGAATGTCAGCTAATACACTACAAACACTACACTAAAAACCGCAGGGTTACCTTCTTCACAGTTGGTGCCTTTCCACCCAGGAGCGCACAGACATGCGTACTCGCCTCTCCCGTTCAGACACGTCCCGCCATTTCGGCACGGACTGCTGAGACACTCGTTCACGTCGGGCGGGTCTGTCACAACTGCAAAAAGCAACAGCTATCAATACAAACCCATTTATAAGAATGACCCTATTCGCTATTCTCCAAGCAGAGGTTGATCATGATTCGCGAAAATATAGTAGAGATCGGGAAATTGAGAGACTACTACAATGTACTATATCTCCGTGACTCAACCTCTGCTTGGAGAATATGTAGTGTCTAGTGGCATACAGAGTAGCCAGTTTACTTGTTATTTCAGTAGCAGGGTACATTTTACAGGGGAGATTGTTAGCCCTCCCCCTTTAAAAACGTGCTCGAGGCACCTCCTCGAATATAGGACCCCCATTTATGGCCCTTCCGAAAGACCGGCGCAGCCCCAACCGAGATGCCCTTCCCTAAATTACCCTTCCCAGTTGAGTTAGCTACGGAGACATGATTTATGATCATTTATACATGTATATGAATCGCCCTGTAGGAACAGGAAATGGGGTCAGGCTGAAAACCTTTGGAACGTCTTTAACATACCACAAAAGGCGACCTATTAACGTGACCATAGCTTGACCAGACTGTTCATACATTCAGGTACAAAAGTTTGATTTCAAGACGTTTAAAGACGGTTGCTTTCTTCCCGTACCCATGTCAGTTTTCACGCACCCTTGTTCCATCAAAAGTTTCTAAAATACAGCTTATTCTAGATAAACAGCTTTAATCGCAAGTGTATCGATCAAGACCTATGTAACAACTGTGCAAGTATATAAGGAAACTGTTGTAAAACTAATGAGCTTTTATTCTGTATAAAAGCTCATTGGTAAAACACAAACTCTTGTCTGCACGTTACGCGACTTTTAACCAAAGTACATGTAACACCAACTTTATGTTGTTCGACTTCAGCGCGCATCACACTTTATGTCTCAAATTACTCGTTCAAACGTACCAGATTACAAAGCCAAATAATACGACAATGTTTGATCCGTAGAAAAGTAAGAGTACAAACTTTCGAAAATCATCTTTTCCTGTCATTTCCTACATTTGTATCTTTCTCTTCAGCACAGATAGCAAAATCTAATAACGTTAATGTTGTCCAAGATATATATGAATTCGTCCCATGATATCAAATACTTGTCGCACTACAACACTCATAGTACGAGAAAAGAACAGTCGGTGTGTTTACTTAAACCCCAGGCAGATTTGCCAGTGGTGTACCAGTGGCATAAGCTAGTATCAAAGCTGACCAAAGGGAGTAAGCAGGCCATTAGGACAGGTGGAGGAAACTAACCCATATACAGGACATTTCCTTGTGTAGAACAATGGACACAGCAGTGAAAGAAGGCGCTAGGGGCAAATATTAGAAAATGACACTATTTTACTCCTTTCACTATATTGCGTCCATTGTTCTACACAAGGAAATGTCCAGTATAAGGGTTAGCTCCGCCCACCTGACCCAGCCTGGGCCATATGACTCCCTTTGGCCGGCTATACTCCTTGGCCAGCTTTGATACTATCTTATGCCACTGCTACGAGATTAAACGAGAACAAGCCGAACAAATGTAACGTTATTAGAATAGTTTTATGACTTATGTTTTAGATTAGTCTTAGAAACCATCTCAATGTCCCAATGTGTACTGTATTACGTCCTATTGTATCTATATGGCTGTACTTAGCCCGATAGGGCATGAATGTGCATGAAGGGCTTTACTATATAGTATTTACTCACCCTGTGCCTGCACCAACGCCAGCACGTACACCACCAGGAATGATGTCACGAACGTCAGCCATGGACCACGCGCCATAATCTATACACTGAACAATGAAAAAAAGGGATACAAGATGTGAGCAACATGCTATTAGATAAACATGCTAGATTCGTGCTAAAGGTCAAAAGTTGGTAGTAACGATTTATAACCATAAACGAGCAATAGTATCAGTATGTACAGATAACGCGTATCTAGACAGGTAAGATATTCTCAGGTCGTGTTGAATGATACTGACTGTGCGATTTAATATCATATGAACAAGATTTATTGACACGACAAAAAGTACAGTGACTTTCGTATGGTCAAATATAAAGTAGAGAAAATTGGATACAGAATAAATCTTAAAACTCTACTGACTAAACAATATAGGATATTAAGAGAACCTCCATCCACTACATGAGGCTAAACATGAGTGTCACCACTTCATCCTATACCAGAACGTCAAATAGAATCTCACTTGTTGCATCCCCTACATGAACATTCGTGTGTTTGAAATAGGGGTAGGACGTCAACCACCGACCCCCATAAAGTCGTTTTAGTTGAATGTTGCAGTACGCGTTTTCCAAAGACACTTCGGGTATACAACACATAGTTCAGCGTGCACCTGAGAACGACTTTCCCGTTCCTCCAACTAACAGTTTACAAATGTAAGATATAAATTTCGTCGAAACTGTGTGACCAGGATACAAAATTATATATACAGTCAAACCTGTATTAGGGGCCACCTCTACAGAGGGGCCACCTGTCCATAGTGGCCACTTTTTGTCGGTCCCTTGGGTATTTTATCTACAAGTTACCACCTCTATACAGAGGCCACCTGTCTATAGTGGCCAAATTTGTCCGGTCCCTTGAGTGGCCGCTATAGACAGGTTTGACTGTACGTGACGAATTTGAAGAGAAAAATTGTAAAAAAATTAATATAAGTACAGAAGTACATGATTGATGTATGATTGAAGTACAGAATGAAACAACACAAGTTACGATTTTGTACAAACTAAACCTCAAACATGGCCAGAAGAAACGATAAAACAGTAAAGTTCTTACCTTGACAGGTCTGGAACTTAAGACGCGCTGTAAAACTGCAGTCTTACTGCTTTATGGCGCACTCCAGGAGGAAGGATATTTATACCCTCCTGGGACAGCCAACACCTTTGTAAGCAAACGGACAGGTGGGCGGAGCTAATCCTTATACGGGACATTTCCTCGTATAGATCAATGGACACAATTGTGAAAGGAAACGTCATAGGTAAATATTAGAACGGTGACCACGAGGAAATAAGATATCATGTTACTTCACTCCAATTTGGAAAAAGTGTGAACTTCGAAAGGATTTCAGTGTTTTTCTTTGGGCTTTCGACAAAACATCACATGTATTTTGTCTCCTCGCTTGGTCAAGTGGTACACCTGTACCGAAATTGCTCGGTCTCTATAGAAAGTAACCAGTGTCAATTGTTAACAGGTGGCGTAAGACAGTGTGCTCTTGTGGCATGCAAATGTTAAATTTTCGACGCTTCCCTTTCTATGCTTAACATTTTCAAAGTCATTTCGTTTGTCCTACACAACTGCACGCAATTCCATATCCTGGGTGGCCCATCATCATAAAGCCATATCGCACACCTTTGCTAGCCGTACTCTGTATTGACAGAGAGTGATATCCAGTATATAGTTAGATCTATTAGCCTTTGCTGGACAGCAGTACAGTTGTTCTAAATGTAGTTGATACCCCTCAAATTAGCGAGGTGAAATACGAGGGCCGCACCCTGCCCACGAAGCAAGGCGCCTCTGTCGTCCAGGGAACGCTCTACAGGTACCCGCCGATGGTGGCCGGAAAGGGTTTATGGTGACGATGACCTTTTGATAACGACTGTTTTATCAGCGGTTATAGGTGTAACCAAATCACACCTGTACTTTCTATGGGGCCGCACCTGATAAGTTAAGTCATTCTATCGTAGCTTTCAACATGTGTAATGATAGCTGGGTTCGCTCTTTCAGGTACAATTGTTCGTGCTGTTGGAGAGTACTAAACTTGACGTTGCTATGTTGATAAGGCAAATTATGAGCTAACACTAAACCCCGGCAAAAGGTCAACCCAACCATCGTCACAATCCTTTTACCCACCCATGTCTTGTGTTTTCTTTACGTTATTAACTTTAGCATTCTTGAGACTGCAGGTAGGTCAACAACCGGTAAACGTCCTTACTGTGACATCCTAGTGGATACGACAGGTAGATTTAAGAGTTAGATAAGTTGTACTATAACGCTGACGAACGTATATATTCTACAACCATCTATAACCTATAACAAAGGAATGTGTGGCTATTCATTTCAACTATATATTAACGTTAACAGTGGATGCCAGTGCAAGTGCACGTAGACACCACGCACATTTGTGTCCATATCTCGAGAGTCTCGGTCACGTAGCCGCGCATGAAGGCATGCAGAGTCGCACACCTTAACGTTACACAATAAGATCCCTACATTCTATTGTTTGACGTAAACAGGGTGGAGTTGACGGTGGGACGTCATTGTAATATTCTGTAATAACGCAGCTTATCGTTCCGGAAACACTTTATTTAACTTTACAGCGTGATTCTCGGGAGTACAGGAAAAACGTCGCCACGCCTGACTTAGGCCTCACATCACCACGTGCGCAAGGGCAAAGGTCACTTCATTTATGACTTTCGTCAGGCGTCGTCTGATTGTATCGACAGTAGAAATCCTATATTCTCGGACAGTTGTGAGTCTTGTAACACTGTTGAAATGTGTCATAAGTAGTTTTGACGGAAAATTACATGCACACATAGTCCTTGAAGAAATAATAGGTTTATTGATGTTATGTTTTATGGCCTACATAATAATAGGAGGAATCAGGAAGTAAAATGTCAAGCTATGGCTGTGAAAATTATCAGTTACGTCACACTTCCGGTCACCTGCCCCCACCTCCTTCTTTTCGCAGAAAAAACCTTGTCATTGGAAAACTGAGACAAGATAAACCGTAGCTATTCCCCTGGCTATTTCCTTGTCCCTGTTAAACAGGATTATGAACAGGCAGACAGAAATGATTTCCAAGTAACAGTTTCCACCAAAGTAACGACGCAGGTAATCTTAAATTTTCGTTCCATATTATGGGATCACTATAGGATCAGAACAAGCAACATTTTTCTGCCACTCAAACCTAATTTTAGAAGTTCTGACACCTGTTTTCGTCTGTCAGTGTCCGTCCATAATGACGAAAATCACAACACAAATAGACTCTATGTTACTCTGAAAGAAATACCCATACTGTGTAAAAACTCCACTGCGCCTGACAGAAAGCTATTTAAACTATTAAAACGGTCAACAGACAAGTCAAGACTAAAACCATCTCAATTTTTTTGCTTTCCGGAGCGCCCCCGGTGATTTTGTCATTGACGCACACGTCATAATCGTCATGTCCAACAGCAATGATAGAACAGACATGGTCTACCCAGCAGTTAGTATCACATGTTTCGGTAGGATCATAGCTTAGAGTGTTAAACTGGTGATATTTGCGAAACTGTGACACGTCGGGGCCGGTGAAGGAGGAGGCCAGGCGGTGTAGCGAGTCCGTTCCTCCGTCAGCCAGTCCGAACGTGCCGGTGAGCGAGTAGGCCTCCTGCCACACGGGTCTGCCGCTCAGGTTGGCCTCTGTCAGGTTGGTGTAGTATTGGATCACATCCTGTTGTTGGACATGTGAAAAGAATTCCCTAGTTTTACCATGGTTGTTATGGTGTAAATAGAATGTTTATAATTCCCCCTATTCTCCACCAGAGACTTTTGTGCGCATGCGCCTTGAAAACTAAACATGTAAACTTAACCAGAGAAGTTGGCTGGGTAAAGGTGTGTAGGGCCTGATGAGACTAGATCTCCTGAGTTTCACCCTAAATGCTGGCCCGGCTTTTCTTTCAGTTTTCGACAAGGAACCAGAAAAACAAAGCCTTTCACCCACGCCCAAGTTCAGGACGCGTCGCCCCCAGTCAGAACGTGTCTTTCCCGACGGCCTAGCCCTCTGCGATTCTCTACTAACAAGTTATATATATCCCGATTATCTGAGCTTTACACACTTGCCATAAACCCATTTGAAACCCGTTTCATAAAGTCGCTATTAATTTAATCTACCTTAATCTGTAGCGTCTGCCTGTCGTACTTGTACAGCCTGACTCCGGGGTTGTTGGCGCCGAACCCGCTGATGCCGGGCAGAGTGGTCTTCCACGGGGTCACGGCAGGACACAGGAACATCGAGCTCACAGCTGAGCCTGGAGCATGGGGGTGGAGTTGACGTGTAAGAAATGAAAAATATAATAAATGTAAATACCTCTCAAAGGTACTCATCAGAACTACCCGGTCATACCCAGCGGAGTTACATTTTTTGGAGTTACCACATGGTCTTATACGGGGCAAAATCAAGTCCTCTCCTCATACAAGATTCATACAAGCGTAACGCCGTTTTGAGGTGTACACGGGAGCATATTTCAAATTCAAACCCATGCTTGCTGTACTATTGTACAGATTTCCATGAGGATGAAGTTTTTTATTTATTCATCTCACAATCAACCGTGACGATATTCTCACCGTCATCATCGTAGAAGACACGGAAACTGTCCGTGTGGTGGTGACCGAAGAACTGCCCTGCGATGACTGACGAGTGCTTCCGAATGAGTTCGTTGTAGCGCTCGTTAAAGTTCGGGTACATCCAATACTGGCTTCTCTTTAGCTCGAAAAAGCCGGGTGGCAGGTGTCCGACAATAAAAACCTATGAATTCAATGGTACACAGAAAAGTCACTCTGTGGAACAGGTAAAGACTAAACTGAAGTACAAATCAGCGCTGTGTAAACTAAATCATGTCACAGTTCATCTACTAATATCCATCAATGAAATAACAATAATACCATTTCTGAGTTTGTTTGGGCGTCGCCGAGTACCCTGTCCAGCCAGGCGAAGTGTCCCCCTGGATCCTCCATGTCTTTTGTCACCAGATTAGATCTGTAGTGGAGGTTGGTGTTCACGCTAACAATGCGCAGGTGAGGGGCAGCGGACACCGCGTAGTAACCACCTGTAGATACAGGTCATGGTAGGCAAATAGCCGTGTTGACTCTTGTAGGGCATCTTTACTAGATATCATAAGTTAAGGAAGCCCAGCTAGAGTCACCGCGGCTACTTTGCAAGCCGCTAGTGTAAAGTATGTACTAGAATCAGTTTATCCGGATCAGTTTATTCGTTTAATATGACACACCAAGTTGTTGAAACCCAGTTGTAAGTAGCAGTTTCGCAATAATCTGTTTATATTTTTGTGACAAAACAAAAGTTTTGTTTGCCCCCTCCCCTCTCGCCAGTTATGTACCTTGCTTGAAGGCGCTGTTGGCCCCGTCGTCATCCATCCAGTCCCGCCAGAACCCGGCCACCGCGTCGTAGATGTCACTTCCGTTGGGCGGTAACTGGTTCTTAGGGTGGTAGTCATGGTTACCAAGGGCTGCATACACCCTCTTGGTAGGAAATACGTCCTTCAGTAGGGACGTCAGATTACCGATGATGTTGATGACAACCTGCTGTCCGAGCTCTTCGTTAGGCACGTGCGGGGTGTCATCGCTGGGGCAGACGTTAGGAGAGAGTGCAAGATACAACTGGTATATGAATTCATCTTCCTGACTTGATATACCACCTACAATACTTTGGTTAATTTTTAATAAAGTATCATAATCCGAACCTTTACGATGATCTGAACATTTATGATACAATAATCTGAGCATATATGAAATGATGAGCAAATAACACCACACCTACTCATGTTTTTATTTGATCTTTGGAGAAGTACGGGACAGCCTAAGACTTGTAGCTAGGGCCAACAGAGAATCTATTCAGCAGCCAAGGCAGGTCTTCCCGAAGAATTTAGACAAGAACACCGATGATTTGTCATGCAGGGAGAGTTTGCCGGACAAGCCTTGGCTACCGAACAGATTCTCTGTCGGCCCTGGGTAAAGTCAGGTTTCCAGGGTATAGGCTTCCGTCACTCGATGACAAAATCTCTTGCAACATCGTCAAACCATCCTCACCCTGTCCACAGTATAAAGTCGGGGTTGGCTTCTATCTGCCTCATGGCGTACACCGAGGAGTTGATAAGTGCCCAGGGGGCGTCACACAGGTAGTCTCCCCACACCCCCGGGGAGCCGTCCTGCTGCCCGCCCGACACGTGGCACATCTCGCCTGGGACCCCGGCGGTGGAGTAGCGGGGATCATAGTGGAAATCTGTCACCTGCCAGAACCAACCTGGACGCATGGGACGGACAGGATAAGTTCAGAGGGACATTAGGTAGTAAAATGATGACAGGCTGGCATATACAAATTATGAATGTGACCTTTGGACCGATCAAGTACATTGCGAGAGCGAATTACGTATGTACAAAAGGCATATGGATCAGTCGCTTGCCAGAACCATTCTGGAAGCGCGGGATGGACAGGACAAGTTCAGAGGGACATTGTCGGTAAAATGAAAACGATGGCAGGTCAGCATATACACATTATGAATGTGACCTTTGGACCGATCAAGTGCATTGTGAGAGCGAATTACGTGTGTGCAAAAGGCTTAGAGAACAGTCGCTTTCCTTGTACGATACCATGCCAGGAAAATAAGAGGACGTGGCCTCCGGGTAGAAAATAAAATCAGGAAAGCTAGAACCTGCAACAACACTCACACGCCCTCGCATGATGCACAGCAAACTGTGCGACTTGGCAAACAAACAGGTCCAGCAGATCTATACAGGGTTATGGAGGGCTAGGAAACATAACTTGGACTTGGACCAATATACATCTCCTCCATCGGTCTTCTTTTTAATCCAACAGAGTAGTACATGCTCATTACAACAGTCACCCGACCGTTACTTGTGAATACATATATACTAGTCATATAAAATCACAGAGCAGCACTCTTACACACACTAGTTAACGGTGGGTATAACGTTATGCACCTCCCCTCCCAACATCTACTCTGACAATCGATTTATTGTATTGCCATTGGACAGTAGCAGGTTATGATATCTACCGTGACCTGTGTACCCACCGTCCTCAGTAGCTACACTTTGGGTCCATACAAGCACCACAAACAGGAGAAACATGGCCGGGTTACGCCACCGTTACCGCGCGATTGTTGTGGTCTGACCTGTTTAGGTCTCATTGATGAGTTTCTTCTTCCCATAGTCTCATAGACTTCTATGTTATAATTCGTGGTTTAAATGGGCGCGTTCATAATGAAACTGCTTGAAATTTCAGAAATTTTTCATTCTATGTCGAGCACATTTACTCTATATCGTGGAAAACAATTGCCAACGTAAACTATACATAGGAACTTTTTTATAGCAATTACAAACTACGATTAGTCAATCCCCACAAAAGGCACTTTTTCGCTGCTAGTGTACAACCGCACCACTCAGGACCCCCGACTGTGTACCTCCGACCTAGCGCGCGGCTGCAAAACTTTACCTGCTAATTTCTTCAGTTACAAACAAGCTTTCACCAATCTAACTTTTGAGATCAGTTCCGCTGGCTGAAAGGGAATTTCTCACCGCTAAAAACATGCGTCCGTGCAGCCGTTTATAAATACATCAATGAGACCTTTAGAGCAAACATTGTAGAGGGGGTAAACCAGCTGCATCGACTGAAATAGACGTATCACTGCACTACCACGGTACCAGTAGCAACAGTCACATTATATATACCAAGGCGCAGAAAGGAGGCGCACACGCCCCCTACAACCTTACTTGGCAAGTTCATGGACTCCTCGGGTATCAGAGGCTTGCATGAGTTATCAAATTTGGAAATGGAGTGTGGGCCGGAGGCATAGCCAAGTAGACACAATCGGATAAAATGGTCGGTCCCCAGGATCAGGAAGCAAAATTAATTTTTAACCCGCTCGTTAGCCATTGTTGAGTTGGGCATGGTGGATGACTTTGTACAAGTAAGAATACGTTCACATGTCTGATAGCCTTACAAAAAATTCATTCCATTTCAGAAGTCTCAAAGTCTCAATGACATTGTAGTAATAGAGCTATCATGACCCCAGCCGGGCGTTTTATCTGCAGTACCTCTCCTGACCGTCGCGAGAAAAATTGCAAACCATGGCCATCAAATCGAAAACTCTCAAAATTTAGAATGACAGTGTAGTAAAGTCATTCAGAAGAATAGACATGAAGGCAGAAGAAATTTGGTATAATAGAGAAAACGGGATATGCAGAGCGACCATAAAGACTCCTGTTTCTCCGTATGCCCACAGCTCCGGTACCATTACAAATCGCATGGTGGCGCTGCTGAAGCATTGCACTGCACTGTACATATGTGACACTCGAGCCAATGTGCACTCATTTCATTGTTGGATGACAATGCTTGCTATACCACTGGATATTGGAAGAGAGCAGTTTTTTTCTGATTGCCCATTTTCTGACAAGCCTAAAGGGCTGTTTGAATAACACTACAACTTTCTCTCCAAATACTGTATCTTTGTCGTCTTTTCGTGATCTTCAAGCAGATGTTGGGAGGCAACATCGTTACGTGTTCCTTGATGCTGCTTTCTGTTACAAAGAAGGATGCAGTTTAATAACAGAAACGTGTAGCTATGAAAACGTAACTAGTTTGCCCACCCAATATCTGCTTAGAGGTCAGCCAATTTGCTCACCAGGACTGTGCACGTGGGCCTTCCTCATACATGTAACTGTAATAAGTTATAATAAGACTGGAGTGGCCCAAGTAGCTAAATATGGATGGTTGTCAGAGTACTCAACTACACGAGTAACGTCAATCGTGTTGATTCTGATTTTGAGTACTTTTTGAGTTCTAGGATGTAAGCTATCTTAACAATGGTGATGTGCGTCATTACTACACGTGCACCGCTTATGTTGATGATGATTAGTCGAGCTCAACACCACGTGAACACAGACGCATTTTCAACAAGCCTGTAACAAGTTGAATAGGACAGAGATTGGAAAGAGAGAAAAAAGATGTAGTCACTAATTGAGATAACCTGGTTACCAAACCCCAGCCCGATCTCAAAAATATCTATCGTGCAGGGTAGATATTTTTGAAATCCGATCATCGGGCTGGGGTGTGGTATCCAGGCTAGAATTGAGAGGAATAAAGGGTAATGGACAACGAGCCCGAGAATCTTGAAAGATCACTGAATAAACAAGAAATAAATAAAAAGAAATTAAAAGAAAGCTACCATCCTTTAACATCACAAAACCCACACATTATCGAAAATGTGGGATCCTTCGTCTTCTACTGTCTCCGAAAAAGAAGTCAAACCCAATAGCTAAGTTTTTTGCTTTGTTTGGTTTATTTGAACTTATCACTAAGTCGCTTACTATATATTGTTTACCATTGTTTGTCTGTTATTTTTATCACTTGCAATTAGCCCTCGGACAAGAACTTGCAAATAAACTTTCTTATAAAAACAAATAAAATCTCATAGTAAAATGTAGGAATCGGCATTGGAACCTAGGGCTGTCTTAGCCGGTCAAAATGTATGGAGGACAAACTATGAAATTGTTCTACAATGAAGGCGGTGAAATTGTTTTAATGCAGAATTTGGAAACAGCACTGAGTGGAAAGACATATTTGTATGTAACGTTACATCTTTTCAATGCTTAGAGGAGGGGCTGGTGTGATCTTTTGTGTGTGAAAGGAAATGCCAAGTTTCCATTTGCAAGAAATGACAAAGAGCAATGGACTTCTTTCCAAACACACCCGTCGTGATCTGTTATCAGGCAGATGACTATTTCGTTGAGCGGAAATTTGTCGCAACAGAATTTTTACTGCATCAATGAAATATCCATTTCCGCGCATCAAAGATGTCCTGATTAGAGAGGCAAGACAAGGAAGATTAGATCTGAGTCATGGCGTAGTTCTTTCTTATTCCTCCCGCGAGCGAGCTCGGCCCGGCAGGGCTCCCGTGACGGGGGATTATTCATGCCCTGACGGCCTTATTACCAGTCCATTTCCTGAGCGCGTGGCGTGCGATTACATCTAAACCGCCACTTATTCATCGTGATTCATCTTAGCTGCCCGTAATACAGCAGAACATTACGGTTCCCACGCGCCTCGGGATGTTTTCCGCTGTGTTAATGAGCTGGCCGGGCTGCACCTGCACCGCTGCGGGGACGCAGAGGTTACACTTGTGGCGAAAGAAATCACATTTTCATAGCTGAGGCCGCCGAGGGGGAAATGCAGAAATGCGAAGACAACTTAACATTTGGGTGTAGCCATTCCGTCTTCGCCTTAACGTTTCTGATGAGGACTGTTGTGAACGACAGACTAGACCACTGTGTTGTCGTATGATTGCAGTTCAGCACCGTGGACATGGGCTATCTTGGCTACAGTCCCAAACTGCCGCTTGTTCCCGTACTCTCTGTGCGTTATAATTGTGATATACAGAACTAGCATTAAGATAAATCATCTTATAAGTAACGCATGACGAATGATGTTTGGAGACGTCAGTACTAGCGAAAAGGCACCTTCTTGCCAAATTTCGTCCCGCTCAACATATCCTCAGTGAATCATAACTTAAGACATTAGTGGTGGAACCGACTTTGAATCTCCAGCTCAGTCTTGTCGTCGCTCTATCGGACAGATCTTCAACAATACCTTCTAAGGACTTCCCAAGTTTTCCAGTTTTGCATCTCTTTGGCATTTTCTGAAAGAAATGACGCGGATACTAGGATACGTCGGTACACACGCACACAGGTGGCTGTATGCTTATATAGAGAATACCTGAACAAAGCACACACACACACACACAGACAGATATTTTAATGTCCTTCTCTTCTATGGCTTCGATGTTACATTTTTATCATGCAAAACTTCGACAAAATACAATTCGTGAAACGTTGCTAGTACTTGCTACATTACATAGCCAATCATCCACCTTTCAGCAGTGCTGTGGTTTTGGCGTAGCACGGATATGGTTTGAAAGTGCCAAGTGCTTTGTGATGGGATCAATTTGCCAGGAAAAATGTTGCAATTTTCCAGGTCATTTCACAGACAAATATGGGGCTATTGTTACGCACACCTGGCGGGGGTACATCGCGTGCAATTTTGATAAGGTGGTTTCCACAATCATAGCCCCATTTGCCTGCTCTTATTCACTTGATTGGCATTACTTATGCTCGTTTGGGGACGAAATCAATATGGAAATTTCATAGCATTTTACGATCTATTACCAACTATAGTTTTTAATCATGATTTATAATCATTTTCTACCGATTTGTGCTGATTTCAGAGGACCATGCCTCCTTCCACGCAACGCAGATTCTTCTCATCCCTAAGCATAAGTTGGGAGAGGGGACTAAACCATTTATCGAGCTGCCCCTTTCTGTAAAAAGTACCTCCCCGACATTTGTTTCCAGAGTTTGGTTGTAAAAGAACTGTCCAACTGTCCCAGTCTCCTTACTCAAATCATGCTATATGCCTCGTGTCTGCGCTGAAGACACGTCCACGTTGACTTCACTATCAGTCAATTTTTTACAAAAGGTGGACGAAACAGAATACTAATAATAGCAGCCACATGTGACACCTGCCGTGGTGAAACCCCGTCTCCGTAAAGCGAATGGATATTCACACGTGCAGCCAGGTTTCTTACAGTATCGAACAATATCGAAAGGGACATCAATCTATTTCTATTCTAGAGTATTATGGGGGGATACAAACGCACAACAATACCAACACCTGCACATCACTAATAAGCTCCAAAAGCCGATCCTAAAATGTCGGCATACGTCATGACTTCCCGGCAGTTAATGAGGCATTGTAAGTGGGCACTCAGCGAGACCTGAAGTTTTCCCCTTCATTTGTCATCTCTTGTTCAGCACATGCACCTGCGTGTACACTCACGTGATCCATTACATAAGAGACGGACAGGGAGGGCTGGGGCGATGTTGCAGAGTTTTTTTTTTGCTTAGTTTAATACTCTCTGTTTAGAAGACTGCACAATCTGAAGTTAACCCAGGCGCTTTAAGTACAAAACCCATGAGAGCTGTATCAGGTCTTAGCCCCATGTACAATTGGTCATAACATCGATCATGCCCCTCTTGATTAATGATAACAGATGGATTGTCTTTGGAATGTCTGAGGTAACATTGCACAATCAGCCTTTTTCACAGGAGTAGGTTCTATCTAATATGTTAACACTTTCCCTGCATATGTGAGAGCAAGGAAGACCTTTTCGTAGAGGACACGCGAAAGGTGATTCGGATGATTAGAAGCTGCTTATTATTACATTCTTACTGTAAAGGGGAATTATTCGGGGTGTCTTTTGTTCATGGTTTTCGTGGTGGTCCCTTCCTCCCAAAATCCCTTGTTTTAACCACGAACTCGAATTTTTTTTACACGGTAGTCGCTGTAGAGCAGGTACTTGGACGGGCTGAGACATGCAACGTTAGTTTGCTTCCTGTTGTCAAGTGCTCTGATGCTATAGGTTAGTACCACTGAGAAGTCACGACGCATGGTTCAACGTATGAGTTCTGAGCTGACGTGGGTCTTCTACAAAAGACACTCATATCTACATGTCATTAACCAGGTGCTCCAATCAAACAATTGTAATGATATAATTGGGCGCTCAAGCCGGAAGAATGAGTTCTTGAAGTGTTCATTGATTACTACAACATTCAGTAAGCGCTAGCTGAATTAGTTTTTGCTTAATAACGTTGTACCTTGCTCTTTCCTAACTATTGTAATTTGTTTCTGGAAGCCGTCCAAGATGCCGAATGAATGCAGGTATCATCTGCCAAGCTGTCAGAGACCAAGTACATTCAGAAAACTGACAAACAACCAGAAAGCCGCACATAATAGGCAACAAATGTCAGTACTGAAGCTACTTATTTGAATGATTGACGCGATACGAACGCCGAAGGCGGCCGTTTGATCATAATAAGACGACGGATGATAGATTCGAGTGGGTTCGAGCACATCTTCATGCAGCTGAGGAGCCGTGGCTGTCGTCTGAAAGTTTGAGAAATGAGAGTGTGACTTCTTCAGAGAAAGATTGTGGGTTGTGCTAAGCGCTCTCAAAAACATCGCTGGTACTTATGTCTCGGCTTCCTGCTTGAACAAACGCGACTATCGCCTGAAATATAACACACGGGCGGTGCCCACGTGTCATTTTTAAGTGTGATACCTTCAGCTAAAATGTTTTACACCCACTTATACTCCTGTGGTCAGAGTATTTTTTCTGAAAATCACTCTTGGATTTAACTGCGTTTTTTTCTTTCAAGGCAGCACTCAGCGTTGACAGCTTTGGCTTTTCAAGTATGACGCCAATAGCTATTGGATATTATCATTGACGTATGTTGCCGTACTAAGAGCATCGTTCTTTTTCTGAATAACCAGAAAGTATGGCAGGGGTGGCGTCATATCATCAACATGGACGTGTGTGCAGTAGCATACATATGTTACAGAAGCAGCTCTGTTTATCTGTACATTTCTTTTCGTTTATTTACATACCTGTCAGGCGAATTCCAAATCGAAGCGTATCTACATGGATCCTTTGGTGTATGGAAAAATGTTTAGACATTTGTCAAAAAGAGAGAATAATTTGCCATCAAGTTCAACCAGTTGAGAAGAAAAGATCTTGCCTGCTCATTTGTTTTTTCATCTGGTCTAATTTATACTCAGTTAGATGCAGTAGCGTGAGATGGCAAGAACTAAGAGAAACTAGGCAGTTACATAGAATAATGTACCGGTGGATTTAGTGGGCATTTGAAAAACACGTTTTCGTTCTTTAAAGCGGACAGGAATAGATATTGCCTGTCGATTTTTTTCTAATTTGATCTAATTTCTAGATGTACAGACTACTTGGTTCTTTTGGTGACAGGAATTAAGTGTAGAAATTGGACAGATAGAGAGAATAATGTACCCGTGGATTTAGTGTGCCAGAAAAAAAGACGAAAAGCAAAGCTAAGAGGAATAAATATTGTCTCTGTGGTATTAATTATATCGCAATGGATCCACCCACGTTACCGCAGGACAAGGCGGTGCCTCAAGGAACAAGAACGCCGGGTTTGATAGATGAGAGGTTTGATCCTTTTTGCGGCCTCGGCATAAAACGTGATCTCCGCAAATCCAGCCGACCATTAGCGGCATATCAGCGATAAATCATCTGCATATCAGGCGCTGCTGGGCACGTAAGCCTCCTGTGGGAAAACAAGAAATAAATCCGACCGTTATTGCATACATGCTCCAAGAAAATTATTTCGTCATGTTATATTTCAACCATACCACAGGGGTGTTTCTTCTCCTCGTCCCCCTTTTCCTCCTCCTTCTTCTCCTGTCAAATCTTCAAATCGATTCATCTGGGCCAAATGGCCTGAAATTTGGCAAAACGTTAGAGGGGGCCAGTATCCCAGGCACTGAACTTTATTGATCTTTTTTTTTGGAGGGGGGGGGGGGGGGGGGTAGAATGAAAATGTTTGTTTTGTTTTTGGACTTAGCGACTATGCGAAGTCCATTTTTTTCAACGAAAGTGTTTTTGAACTGGTCCATTTTAACTGAAAGTGCATCACGAAAGTTATTGCTTGCACGGGGGGTGACTTTTTGAGATTCACTTATGGAACAGTCCATTTTTGCATGGGGTGGGACTGTGGGAGATGGTTAAAATATGATGTATATGCTCACAAATGTTGCATGTCTAGTTTTGTTGTAGCTTTATGTGATTGTCAATAGCATTCTTGAGCACCTAACGATGTGCTTGTCGGTAAATCCTGGGTATTTGATTGTTTCTTTCGCGCACTATCATCTGTAGCATATGCTAAAACACTGAACGAAACATCGCTGCGGCGTCTATTGTACGTTTTCAGAGCAAGAGAACACGGATGCAATATGATAGGATGCCGGGTGGATA
The DNA here is from genome assembly GCA_019207045.1 of Branchiostoma floridae x Branchiostoma belcheri. Lineage (NCBI taxonomy): Eukaryota > Metazoa > Chordata > Leptocardii > Amphioxiformes > Branchiostomatidae > Branchiostoma > Branchiostoma floridae x Branchiostoma belcheri. The sequence continues at coordinate 9,731,600 of CM033025.1, read as the reverse complement.
GTTCGTCAGCACCAAGGACAGCATCTCCATGTGCGAAGTGAGCCGCTCCAACTCAACTCCAGCCTTTGAGTTGAATATTTTGTACAGCTGGCCTACTTTATGCGAACACTATATTGCATGCTTGCTCATCTCAGTCTTTTTCCAGTCTTTTACTAGGATTAGGCCATACGATGCACGCCTTACGCGTACACACGCAAGGGGAACAAATGCACGATATTCTGCGTATCTTGAGCGGGGTTAGCCCGGCTAACAAGAGTCTGTGCGTTCACATCACGACGTCACATCACGACTCTCCCGACGACGTTCCCTTTTACCAATATAACTGTTTTGTTTATTCCACTCTGTTGATAATCTCTCGAAGCATCAGACCTGGAAGCCATTCCCAATTAAGTTTACCTGGATCCCATACACTCGAGTATGGAAGTGAGGAAGCGAGTATGGGATCGATGGAGCCCAGGGTAAAAATCTCCTCACCGCTCGCGTTGCACTGATGTATGATAGACTGGTTATGTAAATTTTAGTTGACATTTGTGAATATCTCTTGTGAACATGATTTACGTCTACAGTTGGTTTCTTGGCGATAAGGCGTTATGATAGCCATGGATAAAATTCTAGCGGGTCTTCGTCTAGTTTTATTTCCCGCCAAAGTTGAAATGAGCGTGGTCCAATGTGGCCTACCTCATTCCTTCCGCGTATCTATTTTGCAGAACACATCCGCATTACTTCACCAAAATTGCAGCCTGTTACATAGGATATCCCCGAACGAATCCTAACACGGCAACTGATGTCCAGACAGGAACATGGTAAACGAAGGGAACGAAATATAACAGCAATCGCCGAGCAATTTCGGGGTTCGTTATGCTTTCAAATGAACAAGAACCGAACCGCTCTATCCGCACGCAAAAAGATTACGTGCCACTGGAGCGCGCGCTGTTTCTGACACACCTAGAATTAAGAGGCAATATCCAGGTCAGTTCCCACTCCAGGAGCCATCCATCTCATCAGCGTTCCGCACGACGCGTGCACCGCTGCAGAATACTGATGTCCAAGCTGATGATGCGGTCGGGCCGCGGGGTCCAGCCTTTTCGTCGATTCTACTAGTACTGCTCACTGCGTAGAGGTGTGGGGGATTCGGAGTCACCATACGCTACCGGCGAAGACATATAAAAATGTGCACTTCTAGAGAAATGTACTAAGCGATACAAAAACACTGAGATTGGTCCTCACATCTGCTTGGAGAGAGGTAAAATACGAACTAGCCCTGATTGATTGGATGGCGATCTGCAGTATTCCAAGCACGCCTCGTGTCCATCGCGGATTCTCCGTACATCACCGTGTAGAGCCCCTGGGCTATCCCTTTCCATTAAGTTGTAAATTCGTTCTGAAAGCATCCCTCATGTGTAATCATCTACAAAGGGCAAATATAACTTGTTATGTATATTGTCTCTCAGAACTCCCACTACATTCAGGATACCATAACATCAATTGCATTTTTGTGGTTGCTACATGTTTCATATTGCAATGCACGCTTTAATTTGTGACATCCCTACGTACCAAGTGTACATCACGGGCATTTCAGAAGATCTCAGAAGGATCTCACAAACCAATCCTCGAGTAGAGAGAATTTGCCTTGTACTGCAGTGTCGTCTTCATTTATGCTAGTGGTATAGATTTGAATTAGGCAATGATTTATTTGATCCGAGATTTCCCAATACACAAGCCTTCTCTTCTATCCAATTCACATCAAACGAGAGCTGACTCCACACTAAATTTTATGATGTTTCATCAATACGCTTTATCAGCAAAAGTCATCCAGAAAACACTGCACACATTGGTATACCTAGGCTTACATCATCATACATCAATATATCATGCACCACTATGTCAATTTGTGGCCTGCCCTTCCTGTTCCTCAAGACCACCAGAACGGTTGGCACGAATGTGTGACCAGAACGCCCCCCTCCCCCCTTCGGACCCGAAGGAAGTATTTGTCAGGGACGTGCTGCGCTGCCACACAGTTTATTCCTGGCGTCGTGTCAAAGCCATCCGTACACACAGCTGTATTAGTACATCTGTAACCGGCGGTTCAGAGAGTGCTGTTCGGAAACGGGAGGGGTCCCGGAGGTTTAGTCATGAAAGCAAAATGTCAAACGATTCCCCTCCGAAGTGCATCCTCCCATTTAATCTAAATTTATATTAAAGCAGGAGAATTTGTCAGCTGCGCCCTTTTCTACGTCCCTTCGTCCCTCTCTAGTGGTGCCCGCTTTCCTATGTTATTGATATAAAAGCTATGCAACGGTGAACAGTATAATTGTACGGATGATATTTTGAAGATTTCAAATGTAGAAACGAGTAGATAACTTGGTACGTACTTAGATAGACAGAAAATGATTTCACAGAGTGAGCCTCCAGAGAGATAATTAAGTAGATGGACAATTGATGAATCTGAGACCCGGTTCACTGGTGTGTAATATATAATGACTGATTAAATGCGAAGGCCTTAAGTAGACTGAACCCCAATTCACTCGGCGCCAAGGTGGCCATTCTGCAGTCTCACTTTGATGTGCGAATGTTTCGGCAACTGCCTTTGGTAAGTCGATCAAACACGGTTTTTCTCCATGGTAAAATGGCCTTGTGTACAACAAACGTTCTCTTGTTTTGAGTGTCTAGCCTAGCTGGTGCCGAGAAACACACAAAAGTGCCCCTGGACTTCCCACCCCCAGGAGAAGGGAGTTATAGAATCCGTCGGTTGCCGGTCCGCACATCAACCCCTGCCTTTCCTGGACCTGATGCCAGGATGCACTGGACTGCAGTGTAGGATCCATGGTGACGGTAGCCTCCGAACCCCAGGCCTGGCCCAGTGTGAAAGCATGTAAAATAAATCTTTTGCAACCCAGCGTAGTGGACAACCACATAAACGGAAGGAAGAGGGCTGAAAGTATGGTTATACACGTTGTCTTGTAATCATGTGGGACCTCCATGATTCAGTGATGGTGAATATTCTGATAATCTGATTACAACCTGTACAAGGGAAACGCGCTGCACCTCACGACGGTTCAGAGCCCGTCAGCGTAACGAACATGATAATTTTGTCCAAGGATAACGTCACTTGGCGATGATAAAACGAGACCTATTTACTACATGATTACACTTCTGGGCTTTCTCGGGAATAGTTAAGACATCCTGTGCAAATTCGACTATGAGTTTATGTAATGGCACTGTATAGCCCTGTCTCGCCATGGCGTGGATGTGATACACACATCTTTGCGGCTGACCCTCCTCGTTCCATCCCCTTAACAAACGATCTCAGGACCAATCTTCATCAACATCGATCACGACCCAACAATACACCTTCAGACTATCAAAGAATGGTCAACCGAAGGGAGAGTTCTTCGTGCCTCCTTCTGACATGTTGGGGACCGAATGTTCCAATTTTCCCCAATAGCCTCTGCTTTTTCTAGATCTCCTTTTCTACTTTCCTTTTATACCTGTCAACTGTGCCTTGTAATTATTTCGTCATAATGATCATCACGGTCCTTTTGTTTTCGCTCCATCTCCCTCTATAAAGTCAGAATCCCTCTACAAATACCCCCCCCCCCCCCTTACGGAGGGCACATCAGGTCTTCCTTCACATCTATGTGAAGATGTAGCGCCCATGGCTTGGTCAGCATATTGACACACGTGCTTGCCGAATCACTGACGGCGTGTGGAAGGCTCAAGCGGCTGTTTTCATATCAGCAAGACTAGATTGGAAGGCTTAAATATATACAGAACACCCTGACGTGTACTTGTGAGATTCTCCCGCTTTGCAGCTGGATAAAACCTGCTTCTTAGAAATACAGAATTAAGTACGTCGATCAGAAGGCACTTTTGGCATATTCTGTTACAATATGACAGTCGGTGGAAGATAAGCCAGGTGTGTCAGAACGTGCAATAAAGGTCTTCATTCAGTCACTAAACTGGTCGATTAAAAGTCAGTGCAATTATAGATCTATACATTACACCATTAAATCATTATCTTCTCTGTTTCCATGACTACAAACTTTCAAGAACCATAGGTTTGCATCTAAGGCTCCAAAATGAATTCCGTTCACTTTGTGCAATGCAGTACAAATTGTCGGCTGCATTTGGCATTTTCGCACCGCGCTATCTCGGTGCGTGTCTACAACCGCTTGTCCACAGATTTCCGCTGAACTCACAGATGTTCCTTCTTGTTCGCGCCCTGTTTGGCAACCCAGTTGCAGACGCCAGACTTACTGGAACCAGAGGACCAACAAAAACCTTCCAGTCCCTCCCCCCGAGCATACACAGCTGGGCCGCCTCCCTCCCTCCGCCGCGCTCGGTGCACAGACCCACGCCGGCTAAAACAAACCTGTACATACATCAGTTTGGTGCGAGGCCACATGGCGCGCGTGTGGAACATTTGTGTGTTACACCGCCATCATGATACATCAGAATACAGTAACAACAGAGGGGGCGGCTACGTGTATAACCGGGTTTGATCTTAGTTTAGCCTGGATACCAGACCCTAGCCCGATGTCAAAAACCCAACACGATAGATCATTTTTAGATCGGGCTGGGGTCTGGTATCCAGGCTAATCTTGGTTGTGTAGAAATGCTTGTACAGATTGTGATAAATTTCTGGCCATGCCGATTCTGGACTAGGCTACTCTCCAAACAGTGGTTAGACTCCGATTGGTTTTCGACGTCTTTCACGGCGTTTTGTAGGGCTTTCCATTTTGTCAGGTTTTTAATTTCCTTTTTGGACAAGAAGAAACCCTGAAAATAGAAAGCCCGACAAACTTGCCCAAAACGATGTCAGAAACCAATCCTAACCTCTGTTTGAAAGTAGGACTGGTATGGTCCGACAGATCATAAACATAAAGGGTACGAAAAAGGAAACTTGCTAAGCTATCGCCACATCTCCACCATTACATTTTCTCTCAAGTCATTCCATTGCAGCCACTATGTCAGCATACATCGTCATGTGCAATGCTCTTTTCTATTTCAAGAAATAGCCTAACGTTGAACTTCACATGACTGACAGATCTGCAGACGACAGGAGTTCGCCTCAGCAGGCGAAGGTCACATGGCGCCGTTACAGATGTACATCAGCCATTCAGGTGTCCCCATAACCTTGCACCTGGCATTGAACTTGACATGTGATCAAAACTGGAAAATCTGTATCCTGATAGGAACAAACTTGTAGATAATTCTAGGCGCCAACCCCCGTGAAGGCCTGTTAGATGATGGTCATATCAGACTATGAGGTCCGAATAGACATGTCAGCTGTCAAACGTTAGCTGATTAGACGCCACACTTAAGTTTTCTTATCGATTTGTTATCTGTTCCACTGATGTCAAAATTATTGAAGGGGGATGTTTTTTCAAAATTCTATTATCTGTTTTGAGAAGCAATAATCAATGTTGCCATTATTCCGAAAATCGTGGGAAGGACCCAGGACATTTTACATCGACTTTCGTTGGCACGACAACAGCAGCATATTTGAACATGCATATGCTGCATTTCAATGATTTTTTTTACTTTGTTGGTCGGATTTTAAACACGCATGCAAATTTATTTAGTGCCTTTGTGATAATACATTCGGATTACAGATGGGACGTTTTGCCAAAACTTTATCGTGATTTAACTTTTCGATTTAAAAGATGTTGATATTTAGACGCATATGAATGGCTAGTACACGAGAGCATTTTCACTAGCACTTGGGTGGCGTCCGATGTACCCCTGGAGCTTTGCCACATAGATGATGAAGCGCCTCAGAAATCCTCCCAGATTCCAAGAAACGAGTGCATGACACTAACATTGTTTTTTAATACAGATGAGGCGCTATGTGTCTAAAGTTGTTGCGTAGAGCTGCACTGTTGGGTACTTTGATGGCCGGAGATGCGATTTAAGTAAGCGTCAAAATAAAACTATATCTGTCGAGAATGACTGGCATCTTTGCAGGAAACGGTGTGGGGCTTTCTTATTTAAAACCTGGCGCCTGTCGACTTTCACAGATGGCTGACCCCAGATAACCCCTGACCTTCACATGTGAAACAACTGTATCATGTCGAAGACATGTTTTGTGTAAATGTCGTCTGCAAGTCGCTGGGGTACATTTGAAACTGGCATCCAAGACCTCCTTGTATACAACATTATAGTACATGTCACCATTTCAACAGTGGCGGCAAGTCAGTGCAAATGATCTGTGGATTGCCTTTTTTTCAGACTGACATTTTCATTACGTGCCCGGCTTGCGAATAAAACGAATAGGAGGAACACGTGGTACCCTATGTTCTTCACAACAAATAGTCAAACCCTTTACAAACTATGTTTAGCATTATTCAGAAATTTGACATGTTTATAACGAGTGTCGTCTGCTGTCTTTCTTAGACGCAATATCAGGTTCTGTTGGAGATAACCCCAGTAAACTGTGCTGGCTGCCGTGTGTCATAGACGACAGGGCCTACCAAGTGGGGGAAAGAGTAAGGTGACAGAGGTTCAGTTATGTGTTTTGTTGGGCTCGCCTTGAACTTCAGGAAAGCATGCCTGACATGTCTTTTTATCGCCGCCGGCTTTTTCAAATGTTCCGTACGGATAATAATTCACGAACTGAACGTGCAAACTCATAGAGATGCAAAACACTAACATAGGAGTGATACAAGAACATTTTTAGATAAGAGTACAGATGCACGGTAGCCTCCTTCGAAGACTTCTTTAGTTTTACTAGTGGGGTGGGGGTCTGCGAAGTCTGAGAAGGAGGCTACGCCCCGCTCCCTGAGGATGGACCCGCGCGGGATGGCACATGAATCTGTCCGTGTGTTCAACACCTGTTGCAGCTAGCAACTATTTTAGTGTCTGGCATCCCAGACATACCCTCAAGTAAGAAGCTTCACATAGTTTCGCCGCCTCCGACTCATCCTGTAGTTAATCTGAGGATTGGGATTGAGCATTTTGATACAAATCTGGCAGGCGGACACATCTCTTTGTGTCTTTGGACTCTTTCACTTTACGGAGGCGGTCGCCTGGTATCCAAACAGATGGTGCCTTGCATCATCAGCCAAGTTGGCGGGCATCTACCGTGTGTATCGTGCGATGCACAGCTGCATCCTCCAGATGAATAGGCGTGTGTCGTCTCCTCTCGGCCGCACCGCCATGCCAACCCTGCGCTGGCGCCAGCCTTGGGCCGGAGCTCACATCGGGGTGGGTTCATCTTAGGGTGTGTGGTCGTCGTGACAAATGCAGCAAATGTTTTCTACGGGAAGTTTTCTTTCCTTAGTATACATCTTCACCGCACCACAAACACAGATGGGGAAAAGTGGAATGAAATGTATTTATTACAGTCTCACTAAAAACCTAAACCAGGCTTGGGTGTGGCAAGCTTGATAGTCCGGATCATGCATATCAATCATCAAACACATAGTTGCAGATATCGTGTATATTTGGCATGCACACAGTTTGAAACACAAAGCTATATAAAAACGTCTACCAAAGGAAGCCGAATATATCCATCTGTTTGAAGATGAGATTTAGGGACTTTATTGCCACCGTTATCTGTACCCACATGTAGCTTGACTCGTTTTGATACACCGACTGATTCTAGATTTATCTTGTCCTACAATTGTGCAGCTGTTTTTAAGATCTGAGCTCTTCCGGCCTCCTCTGAGAAATCCAAGGGTCATGAGAGTGTGCGGGCGGAAGGTAATGAAGGGACAAAACCGCCTTATGATATTTTCCACCACGCACAGATGCTGTGATCAAAAGGGCCAAAATTATCACTTTGTGTCTTTCAACGTTGAAAAAAGATTAGATTTTCCTCTAGCTTCCACGGACATTACTTTCCCTCACGGTACCAATGTCAGAAAATGTAGAAAACCTTACTTGATTAGGTTAGCACTCTTGAACCAAGGGATGATACCAGGTTTTGCCTGACAGTACCGTAGACCGTATACTAAATTTGAGTGACTATGAAGAGGGTGAATCAGGAGGGGCCCTGGAGGACTCCGGGCAGAGAAGTTGTGATTTGAAGTCGCGACATCCATCCTCCTCCACTCAGAACACCCTTTCTAGCACATGTCTAGTTAGTCTTAGATGTTGAGCACCATGCCATTTGCAAAACCTTGTAAAAGAAATATATGTTACCTTGACCATGTAATGAAGTCGAAAATAGAATTAAACGACCTTCCCTTATTAACATGTTTGGCGTTGTTGTAAATAACAGATATTCCGCACTCCTTTGGTCCACTGGTACTTGTGACTAGAGAAATGTCAGACATTTTTTCGTGTCGCTCATCACGTAATACTACTTCTTTCCCACGAGACCGTGCAGTTGACAGGCTTTCTCAGGGTCAAGTCTCCTTACGTCTTTCTTTAATACTGCTCCCTCCCCCAGCTGCCCTCGGTTTCCTGACATTTTTCATTCTTAACCGTTAACGGGACGTGATTAAGCTTCATTCCGTACAATTTTACACCTGCGATCGATCGTCATGACTTCTGGTGTGAAATCGGGAAGAAATTTGACGAATTCTGGCGAAGAAATTGGCAAGTTCCATGACAGTCTCCCACGACTTTTGACCCCACACCTGTGACGTAGAGGTCCCCATGAAGGCGGTAGGAATCCATCCACCCCGGTTTCATCACTGGAAGCAAGCGAGCTGGGTGTCCAGGTTACGATTTCGGGAAAGCTTACGTGTCTCGACAAGGCAGCATCGTTACCTAACCTCCTCCTTGCCTTCAGATAAAAGAGGAGTTGTTGGTTAAAGGTGCGACAGCCAGGCACACATGGCTGACCGAAACGCATTCCATCATTTTACCTCCAAGGGTTCCATCTGACACGGTGCCTAGTAGCAGATGTGGATGTGTCACAGATAATTTTGAGTTGAAAGCTGACCTTCGCATTCATAGCTATACTTTACATAGGAACGCGTGAAGGCGGTAGGATCCCCCCGAAATTACATTGAATTTTGAGTTGAATAAGCCGACGATGCTGTGTGCATGTGTACGAATGAGTCTGTAGCGTCATGTATGCATGCATGCGCGCGTGCGAAAGTGTTTGTATGTGTGTGTGTGAGTGTGTGATGAAGAGAGGTAAAGAGAAAATGTATGCGTGTGTTGATACACTGCAACGGATACACCTTTGTCAGACAGGTGTGTGCATTACCTGTGCATAAAAGTACCGGCGCAAGGAGGCGCTTTCAAAACATGCACTACCTGTCCACTGTTAGCGTAATGTGGACTGTGTCGCCATACTTCACTTTGATATAAAGCTTCATGTAAGGAGTAAAGCCGTGATGGTTGCGCCGGAACATTTAGCCCTGTGTCGTATACCAACGGCAACAGGCTATCGTCGCCCACGTATTAAAACGAACAAGGATGACATCAAGGCAAGCAACTGATAACCCAATATTATGATAGCTTCCCAGGTAATTATCGTTCATCTCATAATCAGCGGTGGCCAAATACTGTAAAACACACCTGTGCCCCTCCAACAAATCAATATCAAACAATGGCGTCCCTTCAATTGACATAACAATTATCATCGGTCGATGTATCCTTCTCCGCATATATAAACATTCTGCACAAGAACATCGCATGATGGCTGGAAGACTATTAATCACTTTTTACAATAGCTAGAATAATGTGTAGATATCGTATGCTTGATCCTATAGAATATCAGCGATCAGTTCCTTTGCAAACCTTACAATACCTCTCTGCATTTGATAACATTTCGTGCGTTTAAGGCCTTTGTGAAAAATGTTACAATAACATAAATGTCCTCCTTCTGTGTGTGTGTGTGATCCTGCAGTGTCCCCACACCTGTGCGCTGGACAGGTGGATCGATGGGGGAACAATGCCGCACCGACACGCAACATCGCCATCAAGTGTTGTCACCACCTCGGCTACACGGAAGTCCTGGCCGGGCGATTCGGACAAAATTGGTTGTGTCAATATGGCGGCAGGTGCAGGCGTTATTCGGCGGCGAGATGAAGCGCATCGATCTGCGGCCATGATGGTTACAGTTCGTCACCGTCAGGATGGGTTTGTCAAACCCGTACATAAATGGAATCGCTCTTTTACAAAACCAACTCAACGTTATGATAATCGTGTACTTGCAAATACATGTACATGCCCAGAAGCTAATCGCAACGGTACATGTAGTATGGAATAAGTAATACAGTGATAATATAAACATAACCTATACTAAAAAATCAACAAAGTAAAATACTAAGCTAATCGAAAATACCTATAGTATAGAATGAATAATCACAAGTAGCTTAGTATGGAATGAATACCGCATTGATATACCTATAGATCTCTATTAAGATACCAATAAAGTAAAATATCAAGGCCTAAGGCTACTTTTAGATTGTTGCAGATAGTGCGTCGCGATATGCGCAATATGCGCTGTTGTAATTGTATGAAAAGTATTTCAAGTATTCATATCATGCTGTTATGACAGAGAATAAATCACACATGATAGAATGTTAGAAAGAAATCCCTTGATTATTATCATGACCAGTCTTCCATGACATTTTAAGATTTTAGCATCATATATACGCTATTGTCATGGTGTAAAAAGTACAAAATAAAATCCGTGTTTCATCTAGCTATGATGTTGTCATGGCACATATGCTAGCAACAACAAAAAATACGTGTGTTATAATGTTGGGGAAAATGTAACGTTAATCTTTCACGGCACAGAAACATCAAACGATCGGTGAAACCTCTGGGTAAAACCGCAAGAGCAAAATGTAACTTGTATTTAACGATGTACAAGGACAATCCGACATGATCAGATGAACTATCAAGGTCCCTCGTGTGCCAAACGTGTGAGGAAAGCGAAAATAACTCCATCAGCCGACCCATCTATCCACATGCACCCCTCGCCGGCACCGTTGATGTGATGGCGTGTAGCACCAAGGCTAGCACCAGCATCATGACGGTTACAAATTGGCGCATCAGTCATTTCATCTTCGCTTTTTCCATTCAAGACAACTAGGCTGGAAACATTTCAAAGATGTACAGAAAAGTGTTCGTGCATTGTGTAGATGTGTGCATGCGGGCGACAGAAGGAGGTGATCACACCCGTGTTATGCAGTCTTGGGACCAAGGGGCTGCCCAGTAGTACTGTTCAAACCGAGGATGTTGTGGAAAATTGTGACCTTTGTTGAGGAGGGCAGACAAAAGACGTGACATATGATAATGTCACAATTTCCCCAACAACATCTGCTTGTTCCTGATTGTTTACAAATAGCCATCCTTATTGCAGCGAATCCGCAAACAGATGATATCTAGCCTTGAATCCGTAAATCTATATACAGATCTGTGCTTTTTGAATCATTGGAAATGCTTTTGAACGGGAAGCTGGCTATGTTATAACCTGTGGTACAGCACATTCTTTATCTAGACTATTCCCACATCGAGTTGGACATCTTTATCCATCACTGCGAGATAGTTGCTGGGGATCTATTTCGATTCAAATTAGCTTACATCAAAGGTGAGGCCCTACAGCGGCGGCACTTAACGATCGATACATGACTATTGGATGAAAACGCGGGATGATTAATGGGACTGTAATGGTGATGGTGCTGTGGATTGTGTCAACAAGAATCAAACACAAATGTATCAAAGTGCATGCATGGGGAGCACAAAATAGCTGTATTTTTCCTTGTGTGAGATAGAATATTTCGTCCCAAACGCCCTTGGGCGCCCAGATGCTAACTGGATCTACATAGAGACAACTCTGTTTTTCTTGTGTTGCAAAGGCACATCTTATTTGTCGTCTTCTGGCGTTCTATTTTCATTGCAGTAACATATTGCCCACTACATAGTGCAATGTCTGCCTGCAAATTTCTACAAAATTATCAATGATCCACATAATTCATCAGTGGTGGCGAGGCATCCATCAGCTGTCTGGCCTATGCCATGGTCACATCCAAACCGGGGTCCGATCGGGCTGTTAGTGGAAAAGAAAAATGTATCAGAAGTAACAATGAAATAAAAGGTTTAAATATTCATGGCATCGAAACAAATATCTCTCAATATGCAGACGACTCCAATTTTCCACTCGCTCCAACCCTTGGCTCTCTTAACGCCCTTACCAGCGATTTAGATCTCTTTGCGTTGCTGTCTGGTCTAGTTCCTAACTTTGACAAGTGCGCTGTACTTCGTATTGGTTCTCTAAAATATACAGACTTCTATTTACCCTCTCCTCTGCCCATTCGATGGACAGATGGACCTACAGAAGTTTTAGGTATCCATATTCCTGTAAACTTTAAAGATATTGTGTCAATCAATTTTGACCGAAAATATATGAAAATAGATAAGATTTTGAATCCCTGGAAAGAAAAAGCACTGTCACTCATGGGGAAAGTCACACTGGTAAATACACTTATAGTTTCACAGTTTATATTTTTATTAAGTTCGCTCCCGTCTCCATCGTCAGATTTTTTCGACAAATATGAAAAAAAGATTTTCAAGTTTTTATGGCGGGACGGACCCGAGCGAGTTAAGCGAAAGACAATATATAATGATTATGATCAAGGTGGATTAAAACTTCAAAATCTGCGAGCTGTCGATCTCAAACTGAAGGCCGCTCTAGTGCCAAAACTGCACAAAAACGAAAACTGGTTCTGTTCTAAATTATTGTCCTTCTCTAGTCCTGTTCTTAGAACCAGTACGTTTCCTTTTGCACAGCTTAAAACGAATGACTTTGAAATCTTGATTAAGAAAGTAGTCAGTCTGTTTTTTCGACAGGTTATACAAAGTTGGTTGAAATACCAACTACGCCCCCCAGAAAATAGTATACAAGTCAAACAGCAACTCCTTTGCCTGAATTCACATATTTGTATAAGTAGGCGACCCCTTTGTTCCTCAGCCTTCTTCAATAAAAAAGTACTTTTTGTAAATGACATTATTGATGCTGAGAATAATTTTTTGTCTTTTGACAACTTTGTAGTCAAATTTGGAGATGTCTGTACAGCTTATCAGTATCATCAACTTTTGTCAGCTATTCCTTCTCAATGGAAACATCTTTTAAGACAAGGCTCCTCAGAGCTACGTGTTTGCATCCCTGCCTGTAGAGATGTAACCTGGCTACATAGTAAAAATATTAATAAATGCTTATATGCTTTCTACATGAATGAAGCCAGATTATGTGAAACTTCAGACAGGATACAGTACACGTGGGAAGATTATTTCAACTGTCCAATACCATGGCAAAGGGTTTATAGCCTACCTTACAAAATTTCCATTGACTCTAGTGTTTGCATGTTTCAACATAAACTATTATTCAAATACTTGACCGTGAACAAGACCTTATACACTTGGGGTTTGAAGGAGTCGCCCATATGTGAATATTGTAATGAAGATGAAGAAACAGTCTTCCATCTATTTTTTCATTGTAGAGTTGCTACACTTTTCTGGAGGCAAGTAGAAGACTGGTTCTTCATCAATACGGGGGAACATTTAAATCTGAACCTGTTTAAAGTTATCTTTGGTGATTTGAATTGTCGGTGCCCAGTTTCTGCCAATATGATTATCCTTCTTGGCAAACACTTTATTTTCAAGAACCGTCAACGCTCTCTTAATTTACAAGCCTTTATTTCATATATGTCATACTTCCATAGGCTAGAATATATTATAGCAAAAAGGATGGATAAGATAAAAGAACACTTTGGTAAATGGGGGAAAATAGCTTTATCGTTAAAACAGTGAATAGTGAATAACATATATACAACTTCTGTTTACCATTTCCTTGTTATATACAAATGTGTACACTGCTATAAGTTATCCTCATTGTTTTCTGGTTTTATTTATCTTTTGTGTCCTACATGTACTTTCAGTATTATCGCTCTATGTATGATATGTGTATCTTGTGTTTGAAAAATCAATAAAAAGTTATATAAAAAAAAAAAAAAAAGAAAAATGTGCACAAAAAATATGCTCGATCGAGCTCATTGCTCAACTACTTCTCTTTTAATTTCCTGTGTTTGGATGTCTTTTTTATCATACTTTTCTATTCGTTCCAATAAACTGATAAGCCGGTCGACCCTTTGGAAATGTGACCGAAGCACTAGTATGATCGTCGACACCTGTTCACGCCCGCTAATACGCACCATACAACACAGAGGGCATCTGAATAATCTGCACGTACTAGGCAGGTACCTGGCACAAGATAACGAATGCTTCGTACCATCATGAATGTGTAATTGTGTATACTTGCAGTAGTGGTGAATGACATAGTACGTGCGATTGTTGACACAAACTATTCACACGCACGTCATCAATAGCTCATCATCCATGACAGCGCCTGATAATTAATATAAGCTTTTACATATTATATCAGCATCATATCAACTATAACCAGCGAGTGTTAATCCTAGGTGGGCTTCCCTTTTCTTCAGGGAAATAATCGCATAAATCCACCAACAAAAACCCTCCTCGGTATAAATGGAACCACCTGCGGCCTGTATCAGTTGATGAATGCATTCTGCCTTAATCCGAGGCAATCTCCCATCATTGTGAAAGGTGTTAGCTGCCAAAGCTCTGTTCTCCACACCTGCCTGTTCCACAGCAATCTGAGAATGACTAGGCGATTAATATACTTTCCCTCATTACGTCATTAGGGGTACTGGATCAACATCATGTACATGGTGTTACACGTATGAGCATGTAACGTTATATCCGTTTTCTGGCCTCATAATTCTTCCGACTATCTGAACGGCACATTGGGAAAATGCGTATATTCCTGAAGCCTTCTACTCGACCGTCGGCTAACCTTGCCGTATGTTTCATATTCCTATTTTCATGTGGTACGATTTCCTGAATTTTAAGCAAGACGTCGATTCAACGGTGTTTTATAGTTTCTCGCAAATTCAATAGTTTCTGTAGAGTAAGTCAATCTTGTAACTTGTCCTGGTGTTGTTTTGACATACTACTGCCAATACTTTAGGTGCTCTGAAAGTATGCAATAATATTAGTGGGCCATACAGCCGTGATAGTAATTTGTCACACCTACACTCCTTAAATGACCACACTGCCATTTTGTATGTAAATGTACAAATATTTTTATTACACATCAATTAACGAAAATAGTGATACATTCTTTCGTGTCGTCATATATTTTTTGTCTTCTTGATTTCTCACTCCCCACTTCATAGCTCCTTAACTTTAAAACTTTGTGTACAAAAAGTAATATAAGACCACATTTTCAGTCACTATACAACAGATATCTACAAAGTACTACACACTTGTTTTCCTTGATACAGCATCATATTTTGTGGGTTTAATTGTGTCAAAGAGATCCAGGGTCTGACACTTCAGTATGAAATATGACGTCCAAATGACTGACCAGTACTTAGGTGGGTTTGTGTTTTTTTTTCAAATACTATATTATTTACTACACATACAGATACAAACACAGCAAGAGTATAGGACGTTCTATCTGCGCTAGAATGACATATACTGCACCAATGTTTGATAACTTTAAAGATGCTGGGAAAATACAGTGTAGTCTGTCCATATTATAGTCTGTATTAACAATGCAGAAATTACATCTGCAGATAGGTAAGACATCTGGAGTTGACATCAGGTTTTACAACAGTCAAGTGTGTCCTTTGGTTTCAACAACACTCAAGTCTTTGCACAATGTCGTGTTAGCCAGTGCTGCCATCTATTCTCAGGAAGAAGCAATCGTGGTACGGCTGAAGACAGCATCGGTTGGTTTCATGGCTTCAGTCCTTGCAGAGGGATGGACAACAGGCTGACAGGGAGGGAGATGACATTTCTGGCACACCGCTAAGGTTTCTCACCTGGAAACAAGCCAGAAGACATGGTTAGAAACAGATCAACATCACTCAATGGTGAACATGAACCAGGTGTAAACATATCCCCGCTAGGTGTCTCTTCTATTTACCCTATTCATCCACACCGTTTACAGTGCATGAAAGACATTGGGTTCAATACACTACAACTTCAATGGCTTCTCCCTTTCACAACCTCCCGCCTACCATAAGCTGTTTTCTTTAAGACAGGTGCAATTTTACAAATGAAATACAACAAACAACCTATCGGGTTGCGCCAAGAAACAAATTGTCTGGTGGTTCCAACAACAATTAGTATTTATTCCACACACAAAACTCAACTATTGTGTTTGGAACACCCACATCTTCAAACTAAGGGTGAGCCTTTGTTCTACATTGCTTTGAGAAGTTAGACAGAAGTCATGAGGCGATTGTGAAAGAGTGAACTACACTGGCAAACAATAGACCCCGAAATGGGAACTAGGTGCCAAGCTCCACCCATCCAGTTCCCACCACCTGGACGGCCAGGTGCCACCACAGGTGAGGCCTCAGGTGATCAGGTGTCAATGGATTACCTATTAGTCTGATCATGTGTCCATGAATTACCGTTCCACTCAACCATTAGAGTTGACAGGAAGGTTTTCCGACCTTCATGTAATTGGGACCTACGACTTCTACGATTTTTATTTTCTAAACGTTCTAGGGTACAGTATAACCAATGATTATATAGAACTGTTCCTACCTGATTCAAAAGGATGACTTCTCTGGGGCTAGCACACTCTCGTGGTGGGTAGAACTGTCTCTGGTTTATCTGACAGCAGCGCCTGGAAACACATGAAGAAAAACACGTTAATTCACTTGGTTGGGAAAATATCAACAATGATACAGCTAAACAAGGATAAGAATAGCTTTTGGGTTAAGAGAGTTCATTTCCGTGTTAAGTTTCATCTGCGTAGGAAGGTGCCGTTCAGGTGGGGCATCTGTTATGACAACAGCAGGTGAACCGTTGTGCACAGGATGTACGCTCTCCAACCTCGCTTGTTTAGCTTGAAACATACGAGGTTGTTCAACGTCTGTAGGGTGGCGCCATCTAGTTTTGTCTCGGGATGGTTGGACGGCGGGCCCGCAATATCTCAAGGCAAGAATGTGGCCGGTGAGAAGGAACATGAGATTGGGACCGGCTGTTGATGGGGATGTGAGGGGTGTTGTGATATCAGTATTGTTACAAGAAGTAAGATAGCCGTCAACACCCCTACAAACTCTGTGAGCTTAGAATAGTCCAATACATGCATATTAAGCAGGATGTGCTCTGATAGCAAGACAGCAAGGACATTCGATCTCTTTGCGCCAGGACCCGAGCATTGAGCAGACGGGCATCCGTCGACCCTGTATTTGACTAACATTTCACCGAATAGACATTAGAGCAAAAGCTGAATGTCTGTGAGTGATTCCTTCTAAAGACCAAGAAGCACAACATGGTGTCAGACTGATCGAACCCATCATAAAGAAGGAGGAAACAGGTGAAGTTTGCTGAGAAATCTCCGTACCATGAGGTGCACGAGGTAAGCAGACAGCGTGCCTGGACAAGTCTAGACAGGGGTCCCGGAGCTGTAAGAAATACCCCGGATGTCCCATCAATCTAGCTGGTTAGCAGGGACAGCTCAAGCTGAGAGGTCAAGCTGGGATCTGTCCCAGAAAGGTGCTAGCTAATCCATCAAGTTTGTCAGTTCAAAACAAATATGGCTGCGCCCAGGCAGAAGTCTAAGCAAAAGCTTATGGGGAAGATTGCTGTGTAAGGGGTGTACTAGTCTACAAAACAAACTATGGAATCCTATGGTGGCAAATGTCCGGAAATTGATTGGACCAGCCCAGCCCTAGATGAGGCATGGAAGAGATTTAAGGAACATGTAGAACTGATGTTCTCCGGTCCATTAAAAGACCAGGACGAAGAGGTCAAGATCTCGTACTTGAAGATCTGGATAAACCCGTCTGGTAGAGACATATTGAACACGTTTGAGTATGCACAAGACGACGACAAGAAAAAACTGAAAACGTACTACGACAAATTTGCAACGTATGTCAAGCCAAAATCAAACCAGGTGCTGGCAAGATACAAATTCCACAACAGAACCCAAGGCACGAATGAGCCAGTGGAACAGTTTATTAGAGCATTAATCAATCTAGCGAAAGATTGTAATTTCAAGGATACCAACGAAATGGTGTTAGACCGGTTAGTGTTCGGGACCAACTCAAGCGAAGTTAGGAAGAAACTGATCGGCAAGGGGTCTGAACTAAAGTTGGATGAGGCCATACAGGTGGCCAGGACCTGTGAGTCCGACCAATCAACTTTGAAATCGATCGCCCAACCAGTTCCCAGCAACGACGTGCATGGAGTCAAGACTCAACACAGAGCACCCTACGTCCCGCCCAGACCTTTCAGAAAAACCAGAGCAACGGGGAGTGGCGGGAGAGGAAAGCCCAGGTACACGAGGCCAACCAACACATGTGGGAGATGTGGCAAAGGCCACAACACAGCAGACAAGTGTCCTGCAAACGGAAAAGAATGCAGAAAGTGCGGAAAGCAGAACCACTTCGCTGCAGTGTGCCGGTCGAAGAGTGTGCACGAAGTCAGGTCTCCAGAAGAAGATCTACAGGACTTCCACATCGAGACCGTGAACAAGAGGCAGGTCGAGGGAGACCAGGCTTTTGTCGACCTCCACATCGCCGGGGCAAGAGAAAGCCTCAGGTGCAAGCTGGACACAGGAGCACAAGTCAATGTGTTACCTGAAAATAAGTGGATCAAGCTGAGGAGCAAAAACTCCAGTCTTGAACCGACAAAAACTCGTTTGTTTGGCTACGGAAACACTCCTTTAGAAGTAAAAGGAAAGTGCAGACTACGATGCAACTACCAGGGAAGATCCGGAACGTTGGATTTCTTTGTGGTGAAGGCCAATGCGACTCCGGTCCTGAGTTTAAATGCATGTCTGTCCCTAAAACTGATCCAGCTGGTATTCACCGTTAAGTCAAGCGAGACAGCGGAAAGCATCAAGCAAGAGTACAGCGACGTGTTCCAGGGTATAGGACGTTTCCCTGGCGAACACAGAATTCAAGTGGACCCAAGCGTAGAACCGGTAGTCCACGCTCCGAGGAAGTTCCCAGTGTCACTGAGGGAGCCTCTGAAGAAAGAACTCGATCGCATGGAATCTCTAGGGGTCATACAGAAGGTAGATGAACCCACCGAATGGGTTAACTCACTAGTTGTAGTAGAGAAGCCCAAGTCAGGGAAGTTGAGGATATGTCTAGATCCACGGGATCTGAACAAGGCTATAAAGCGCGAGCATTACCAGCTTCCCACGCTGGAGGACATCTCCACGCGTCTCGTAGGGTCGAAGTACTTTGCCGTGGTAGATGCGAGATCTGGCTACTGGCAGATCTGTTTGGACGAAGAGAGTTCCAAGCTGACCACTTTCAACACGGCGTTCGGACGGTACTGCTTCACACGTCTTCCTTTTGGCGTCCATTCGGCGCAGGAAGTTTTCCAAAAAAAGATGGACAGCATCTTCGGAGGTCTCGAGGGTGTTGAGGTAATCGTGGATGACGTACTGGTCCATGGCCCAACGGAAGAGGAGCTAAATAGACGCTTCCGGAACATGCTACAGCGAGCAAGAGAATGCAACGTAAAGTTGAATGAAGAGAAGTGCGTACTGGCGGCAAAAGAAGTAGGCTTCTTTGGCCATATTCTGACAGGGGACGGGTTAAAACCGGACCCCAAGAAGGTGGATGCGATCACCAACATGAAGAGCCCCACAAGTAAGGCTGAACTGATGACCATGCTAGGAATGGTAACCTACCTATCAAAATTCATTCCAAATCTGTCGGAGGTCACGGCTCCTATGCGAGAGCTGCTCAAAGAAGACGTCGAGTTCGTCTGGGATAGCAGCAGAGAGAGAGCCCTGGATAAGGTGAAGAAGTTAGTGGCGGAAGCAACCACACTGACATACTACGACCCCGACAAGGAAGTGACACTGCAGGTTGACGCATCAAAGTATGGGCTTGGAGCAGTCTTGATGCAGGAAGGAAAACCAGTCGCCTTCGCGTCCAAGTCACTCAACAACACGGAAATAAACTATGCGCAGATCGAGAAAGAGTTATACGCGATAGTGTTTGGTTGTGAACGGTTTCATCAATACATATACGGCAGGAAAGTGCGCGTAGAGTCGGATCACAAACCACTGGAATCGATAATGAAGAAACCACTGAGTACAGCGCCTGCAAGGTTGCAGCGAATGCTGCTGAGGCTACAGAAGTACGACCTTGAGGTGAGACACAAACCGGGCAAGGATATTCCTGTCGCGGATGCCTTAAGCAGGCTACACCTCGAAGAAACCGACAACATGAGCGAGAGTTTCGAGGCACAAATACATCTGGTTACATCACATCTGCCTGTCTCCACACAGCGACTAGAAGAAGTCCGCAAGGAAACAGAGAAGGATGCACAGTTGATCATCCTGACAGAGGCAGTGAAAGAAGGATGGCCAGAAACGAGACGGCAGTGCAACCCCCACATAGCCGAATTCTGGAATCACAGAGACGAACTAACCGTCCATCAAGGGATAGTCTTCAAAGGTCAGAAGATTGTCATCCCGAGAACCATGCGGAGGGAGATGCTCGACATTTTGCACCAGAGTCACATGGGTCAAGAGAAGACCAAGGCAAGGGCCAGGGACATTCTGTTCTGGCCAGGCATGAATGCTCAAATTGAGGAGAAGATACAACAGTGTTCCATTTGCCAGGAGCACCAAGCCTCCAACATCAAAGAGCCGATGATACCACACGCGGTCCCAGAGAGACCATGGCAGAACGTTGCCACAGATCTGTTTTGCTACAACGGTGACGAATTCATCATAGTCACAGATTATTACAGCAAGTTCTTTGAGTTCATGAAGCTCAATAGAACCAAGTCGGCTGATGTCATCACGAAGATGAAAAAACTGTTCGCAACGCACGGGATACCTGAGAAGGTCATAAGTGACAACGGCCCACAATTCGCAAGCGAGCTGTTCGCCAAATTCGCAGAAGAATGGGGATTCAAGCACGTCACAGCGAGCCCCAGGTACCCACAGTCAAATGGGTTGGCAGAAAGATCTGTCCAAACAGCCAAGCGTCTGTTACGCAAAGCAGAAGCAGACAAGAAAGACCCATACCTGGCATTGTTGGAGTATCGTAACACACCGATCGACAGTCAGTTTGAGTCACCAGCTCAAATACTGATGGGCAGAAGGCTGCGGACAAGGCTACCCACAACGAATGAACAGCTTATGCCGAGAAACGTAGATCACAAGAACGTGAAGCTACAGCTCGAAGCAAGGCAACACAAGCAGAGAAACTGGTACGACAAAAGTGCCAGGAGTCTCCCAACTCTAACATCAGGAGACACTGTTCGAGTTCAGCAACAAGATGGTAGGTGGACGCCTGCCAACGTGATCAGAGAGTGCGACCAACCGAGATCATATGTCGTGCAAACACCAGAGGGTACCGAGTATCGACGCAATCGTAAACACCTAAGGGCAACGCCGGCACCTGAAGTGTCAACAACACCTGCACCCGAAACATCTACTACAACTGCAGCGGCACCTGTCCCAGCAACAACACAACAGTCGCCCTACGTCACCCGATCAGGACGTGCGGTCAACCCTCCAAGAAAGCTGAATTTGTAATGCATGAGTAAATGCTCTGAACGGATATCGAACATGGACACGGAATACGGACTGATCCTGAACAATAGAATAGAATGTTAATGCATGCTTCAGTGAGTAAACTATAGGTAATGCATGTTTTGTTTTCATCATAGAATCTAACATCTTAAGAAGGGGGATGTTGTGATATCAGTATTGTTACAAGAAGTAAGATAGCCGTCAACACCCCTACAAACTCTGTGAGCTTAGAATAGTCCAATACATGCATATTAAGCAGGATGTGCTCTGATAGCAAGACAGCAAGGACATTCGATCTCTTTGCGCCAGGACCCGAGCATTGAGCAGACGGGCATCCGTCGACCCTGTATTTGACTAACATTTCACCGAATAGACATTAGAGCAAAAGCTGAATGTCTGTGAGTGATTCCTTCTAAAGACCAAGAAGCACAACAAGGGGATACAGGAGTCGCATGTGCAGGATTTAGGCTGCGCACATGGGACGACTCAGGGCTTGGTGATCTTTGATGAGAAATTTTTATCTTTAATATAATTTGTAAGGTTTAATAAAAAAATACATTTAACAAACGATGCATAGTTCCAAAATAACATCGACCAACGGCCGCGTCATTTAGCGGCAATCAAATCTGCGCTTCGAAGGGCCGATATGTTGTCACATCGCATGTAACCATCATCTAGTTTCTAAAAAAATACCTTCAGATTTTATAATATTCAGGCCTTCGATGGCTATTATCGTTTCGTGCGTAGGCTAGATTTGCGCCAGAGGAAATACGAAGCTTGAATTGTGAGGAGGTTGTGGCGCCGAGGTGTCCCCTTGCCCTTGAGACAACACGTTCTGAATTACTACGTCTGTCAGCGTGTCCTCAATTACAGCCGACGGCTACACAGCTCAAACGTCTGAAGGAGACACAGAACATGCGACTTTAACGTTCTTCCGCGACTAGATAAATATGAGGGGACGGAGAAAGCTCAGAATGCAAGCTTCTCTGCATCAGTGGTGACTTTGTCTTAAACTGTATCCGAAATAGGTTAGACTGACCGATATTTTTATGGCCGCCAAAAATACGAATTTATCGCAGTTGTAAATAAGAGTTTCGATAACATTTGTCCAGTCGTTCTTAAAATGATACAGAGAAATCATGACCGGCCATGTTGGATGGTTATCAAGGCTGGAATGTTTGACGAGCTAATTCCTAACCATTTCCAGCAAGGAGGAGCGCCACACAGCTGCCGGGTTATGATGTACATACACAACTGGTTCCTATATAGAGCACCAATCTGCAAAAATACACCCAACCCTACATGCACAAATGTCTCACATTTTTCCGGTCCAAAAAGCTAACCCGTGGCCCAGAAAAATGTTATCTTCGTCAATTAGCAATTACTGATACCAATGCGTCGAAGTGCTAATGTCAGATTCGTGACGTAATCGGCTACACAGGTGCGCGACGAATGTGATCTTTCTCAAGATACAGCCCGGAATAGCGCACCTTCCAAACAAGAGATATTGTTGACACATGTACTTCGGTTCACGTCGGACGGGAAACGACTATCACCGTATCCCACTTCAACACTAATAATGTAGGAAACTACTACACGAATGCACAAGGAGGAAATCGCATGTGTTCTCTTTTACGCGGTTTCGAGAAAACAGGAAACGTGTAGCAACAGCACCGGCACCGGTTGCCGTTGTGGCAACTACTTCGGCATCATCCTCATACTATCCTCTAAATAATCACTGTTGTTTATACTTTGAATGTGAGATCCATAAAAAAGATATATAGCACATACTGATATTACCAATAATGATTGTTAAATGAAAAAAAATGTGGCACATTTCCACACATAATTTCTTATGACCGCAGTTTGCATACGAAAGATTTTCACATGAAATATCCGTTTAAACATTGAGTTTCTCCCTTTTTCACCGCCTCTTGTCAGACCATTGCCTTGGAAAGTTGAGCTTGATTGTAGTATTTTCCAAGAAAAATCGATTAATTCCCGTCTTTAAGTCTCTAGAGGCGTATACAAGGTCATGAGAAGGCGGTGCGCCTAGTCAGTGCACGTACGGAATAGCACTTAGGTGGGGCGGGCGCCGGTATTACGTATGGGGAAACGTGAGCATACTACCAGAACAGCAGCGGAAGAGGCAATTTCAGGAGGAAACACATTTTCAAACGATTGTATGAGCATCTACATGCCTTATGTGGCATGTATAATGTTGAATACACTTCACTGTGACAACGCTCGAGCTTCAAAATGTATGTTCAAAAACGTTTGCGGAGACATGAATACACAATTTTGATCCAACAGAGCGATGGAGACATATCGCGGTAAATAAACATGAGAATGGCACGGAACTGGGACTTGGGTTAAGAATACATGCTGGCACAAATTTAAAAAAAAAGGGTTCTTACCTGTGTGTGTGTTTGTCTGTTGTTGCCGTCTTGTGTGAGTGCGAGGGCGCCGAGAGGTTTTCTATCCCGGCCGGTCGGGCTCGTCTCAGCCATCCCTACTGACAGCGACAGAGCTTGTACTCCCGGATGTCCATCCAACGCCGTCTGCAAGTCCTGGATATAGTCTATTACATGTTGGAGGATTTCTATTCTCGACATCTTCTTGTTGGTTGGAATTGTCGGCACGAGTTCCCTCAACTTGGAGTAACAGTCGTTCATGTCCATGTTGTACAGTGACTGTAAGCCGGACGAGCTGGGAAGGGCCGTCTTCAGCGCCTTCATCGGGATCGGGTCGTGAAGCTTCCGAAGGGCGGCTTCGCTGGCGGGCAGCACGGACATCGGGCTTTGTGGCTTCATTACGGAACCGTAAGAAAAAATTGCTGCGACTTCTCGACGATAAAATCCGTGCGATTGCTGGTATCCTTCACGGTGCACGCGCTGAGAATGTTTCTCTCGGAATGCCTGTGCCTCTGATGATGTCGAAGGTTTATATCTGAACCAAACAAACAGCGGCTTTCCCAGCTGTGGACACAATTAAGCCACGCCCCTTCACCCGACCCAACCAATGGGCACGGGGCAATCACCGACACCATTGTTATTTCGACACTAATGTCAGAGCAATGACCAATCAGAAGGCGAGAAGCACCACGTCGTGTTGAACTGCTCCACCCCGGGGCGCCCCGTCGCCAACATGTGGGGCACTGCATGTTGAAGACCGGTGGGTCCCGATAGTCTGATTTTTAGGGGCTTCGTGACGTCACACGGCCCCTTTCACACAGGGATTCCCCCGTCGGGGAAGCGTACCGGTATGTTTTGGAACTTTTCTCGGGTTCGTGGCGGGTTGGCACC
The DNA here is from genome assembly GCA_019207045.1 of Branchiostoma floridae x Branchiostoma belcheri. Lineage (NCBI taxonomy): Eukaryota > Metazoa > Chordata > Leptocardii > Amphioxiformes > Branchiostomatidae > Branchiostoma > Branchiostoma floridae x Branchiostoma belcheri. The sequence continues at coordinate 9,706,775 of CM033025.1, read as the reverse complement.
GCCACACCAGGGTTGAGTTGGTACGTTCCCACAGCTGCACCCGGGCTGTGTGTACTTTTCGCATGACAGCCACAATCATATTTGACATGTGATTAATTTGGGCGAACACGGCGCAATCAACAACAGCCAGGCGCGCCTCTCTGGCGCCAGTGTCGTGACGTCACCCATTCATCCCCGCTTGATGCCTGTCAAACTGGCGTCGGGCTGGCGGTCGCTATGGCGACGACCACGCCAATCAAATCCGCGCACAAGGCGCCCGTACACTTGCGGCCGATCCTTGTTGATAAATGGAGCCCTAATGTTGTCACCTTCGCCCCCTTCCAAGCGCACCTGTGCATTTGCATACGGCTACAGGCGTGGGACGCAAAAATATACCTCGGGGTGCATTCCTCCCGCTCTGTTACTCATGGGCCGGGGAAAATCGGTTTGCTGGCCGTGAAAATAAAACTATGGCCTCCTGGTTAAAACCTTGGTGGGAAAAACGAAGAAATGCCAGCGTGTTGTTTCAGAGGTGTTGATATTTCCTACAAGTGAAAAATCAGAATGTTCTGTGCCGGAATGTCCACATTCCATCACCAGATGGATGTGTTTCAAAAGAGCCGAGATAAACTTTTAAACAAAACTCAAAAGGACGAGATGTCTCGAGGCACCCTTGCACATCTGTGTGACCGTTTGTATGACTTCTCGTCTAATTGCCTGTCGATGCTTTGTACAAACTTGAGGCGATTACCATTAGACAGTCAACACACGGCTGTTGTTGTTGACGGTACACACTCCGGGGCTGTGCAGCTGGGCGCCCGAGATTGCTAAATGCACACAAAAACTCTTATCAACTTGGAGCGAAAATAAGTCTAACACTGAATCCAGCAATCCGCATTTTTCTGGTGAGATTTGTAGCGTTCGGTCGCCAAACGTTCAGAGTTTAGAGTTAGACCTAAAGCAAAGTTAGTGCAAACTGGTTGTGTAAAACCATTGACGTTGGTATAACTAAAGAATTCTCCTATGTTCTATATTCTATCAAGCTGATAATGTTATTTTTGGTTCCTGTAAAGCTTTTATAACTTTCCTTTCATTCTTTCATTAAGGATATCCTTTACGCCCCAACATTGTTAACTTATCATTTGCCCACCACAGTTAAACTTCTTATTGGAAAACCAAACTGTCTGGCTGGAAATCCGCAGAGCTGGTGGTGTAATGGTCTGTCTTGGCCAGTACAAAAGTAGGTTTTGTTGGGAATCAGGGACCACATGCCTTCACACCCGCTCAAATCATTGTTGCGTCTTCGCCCCAATGGTCTTTCTCATGGAACTTGATTCTCTCTGGCGCCGAGCTGCAGAAATTATAATAATTTGTCTAATCTGGTCTCAATTCCGACAATTCCTAGGTTTACAAGGGCAGGGCCGGCCACATACCAAGTAAAACAAGCCACACATGTTACCGTTTTCCCTTTACTCAAGACTCCGCTTGGTTTTCCTTGGCGCGACGTTGTACAATTTGTGAGTCAGCTTCTGTTGTGTAAAAATGTGGCTGTCTCGGAAACACCTGTTTATTCAATAAACGGCATCTCGACCCACGAATTAAGGCTGTAAAACGTACTCAAGTAGTCTACCAAAACATGGAAAGGCGCCTGTACGAGGGGAGCACAAGTTTGCAATTGTACCCCTATAAAATCTGTAACAGTTACTCCATTTTCTGAGGTTTTGTAACAATGGCTTAAACTTTTACCGAAATACAATTGATGGAAACTACCAATTTTATAAACACATTTATCATCGAAAGTTCCCTCGGAAAACTCACAAGTGCAAGTTGAAAGAACTTCCTGCTTTTTTAACATTCTCCTTTTTCCACGGCTGCGTGGAATGTGGAACTTTTGTTACAATACTTTTGACTGCCCTTGGTTTCCCCAGCGCGACGCCAAGAATGCACCGGAACGAGGCCCACATGGCGAGTTTTTTTCCCGGGAAAACTCGCAACGGGTGCAGCATGAAACTGTGGGGTCAGCCCGGTGAAAAGCAGGGTGTCGTTCTCCCACTTTGTTTTCCCAACGTAGCACATTCTGCGCCCCATCTGTTAGAACTAAAGCCCTTTGGACAAAACACATAGTTTGCTTTGATACTTTTACTTTGATACTGACACACTGTTTTCTCCTCCCCATCTGCAGTCAACTCCAGGTGTTGTCTGCACACAATCGTAGGGAGAACTTTTTGTTTGGGGGTGTTGCACTTCGACCTTGTTGTTTCCTACTATAAAACGTGGTTTGTACATGTACTTGCAGAACAGAAATAATATCTGGGAAGTATCCAATATGTTCGAATATCGAGCTGGTTTGTGTTGGAGTTTCTTGTACGTGTTATTGTAGTGTAGGTTGGTGCCATTTGAGTTTAGTGTGACTGTTAGATCTACAATGGATCGAGGGCGACAGTCTGCTTGAAAATCTCATTTTTCTACCCATATTGGTGCCACGGGATGAGTTAAAAAGATAAAGAAATCTTTTTTCCAGATTGCCAAAAAATTCGTGAAACTTCAAGACAACTTTCTGATTGAGACATTCCTTGCTTCCTCCAGTCGGCCGAAGTTTCGGTGATAATCCAAACATAAGTGATGACAGGTCAATAAATAAGGGTCTCATCACTGATGACAACAGATCGCACACGTGTGGCTGCAATCACCACTTCCGGTCCCATTTTTCCTCAATCACTTTCTTTCCTGAGTAATTAAAAAAAACATGATACTTTGTGCTTTGAAAACAGAATACACTTTTTTCTACGAAAAGTCCAATACACATTCACGGTTCCCCACATGACGATTGAGGCACGGATTCCGTTACTACCGTCAGCTGGTAGTCAGCTGGCGGTCCAGTCCAGGCACTTATCGTGCCCCGCAATCTTAACTGTCCGATTGAAAATTTGTCAGGACCTCCCAGCATCACCATTGATGAATTGCCATCTGCTCCGATGGTGGGAAGTTTATCTGTGCGGCCAACTTGCCATCTTGTTGTCCCGCGTGTGACAGGCAACTTTGATTCATATGACCTTTCACGCGATTTCCAAAAGATAATAGTGATCTTATAAATCCTGTACCTTTCTCCTCCGTATATAACTGTTATGTGCAATTGATGTACTCGAGACAAGTTCTTAGTTTTGAGTTTAGAACTTTTGGCCAGAGAACACGACTGGGAAGGGAGGAACAACATACCACCTAAGGAGAGATTGTAAGACGCCGAGAGGCTCAAGTTTGATGTGTGTCCCTCCCACTTTCTTGGTCAGGAAGTATCCTTTTCACGCTTGCGAGTTTGGCTGTGTTTGTCATTTGGATGGGCTTGAATCGCCACTTTGTTAGCTGACGGACGGAACATGTGCGCCTGTGTGTGTGAGAAAGTCTGCCCCATTGACGCTATGAAAACACTTGGCGCCAGTAGTCTGCGCCGTAAGACAGCCCCACACCTCGCCATATGCTGCTCGCTCTCGATACCTCTTTCCATCTGGCCTTGTTTCCTCCTCCAAGGCCGCCAAATCCCAGGACTGTCAAGTCTCCTCGCTCCTCGGAGACGACGAGAGGTTCGAATCCCCGCAACTAGGGCGAAATCGCGGCTTTTTCCCACCGCAGACTAGCCACAGAAGGTGCAGCGTGTTATGGTTCACGTGCGGGTAGCGGGTTTTGTGAACAGAAGTCCTTTGTCCGCAGCATAATGCAATTTCCAAGGCGCGGAGAGCCAAGGCATTCCGAGGAAGAATTCCTGCTTCCCGGGAGCCGGCTCGGACCCCCGCGGTAGACTGTCCATCCCCCGCCGACTTTGGGCGCCGGTCTTCCGCCCGCAACCCCGAACACCATCCCGATGACTCCCAGATTGAGCCCAGGTGAAGTCCATTCGCACTCGAGCAACAGCCATGTTTGTGAGAACAAAGACAGGAACCATATGGCGGTCCATCTGGAAACGTCCCACGCCGCCCTGACACTCCTTCCAGCCGAAGTTAGTCCAAACAGACGACTCCTCTCTCCCATCTTAGTAACAAGAAACTCCATAGAGCCGATGCTAAACTGAATTTTTAGAAGATTTCTCCCCATTTTCTCGCTTCCGGGGTTGTTCCCAAGCAGACTGGGGCCCAAATGGCTCGTGTCTGTCGCGTGGCGGGGGTTATTGATACCAGGAGGAGGCGGGGCAACTGCCAGTCTCACTATTGTGTGAAGCGCTAATAGTAAGCACTGTTTTGACAAGACGCGTGCCCAACAGATCATTATCGCCCCGTCAGCCAATCAGAGCGAAAGACGTCATCGTCAGCGCGTGGCACAGATTACACGGGTCATTGGCTGAATTTTTGTGAATGGGCGATGGGGTAAATCCACACCGCTGGGCCGTCCGCTAGTATTACGATAAAACGCCTTTGACTGGGAAAAAAACGAAACGAGATTTTAGGAGAGTTTCCGCAGAATTTGTGTCAAGTCCTGATGAAAATTGGCAGACCCATGATCAAACTGAATGCACCATTACACCATACATTGCAATACATTATACAGCATGGTTACTAGACGGTCCACGTGTTATTTCACAATGGTAAGCGCGAATAGTTTTGCGAAAGTTTTTCAAACAGCTGTTTGATGTGCAACACTTTTATCTCACCAAGGACGTTATGTCCTTGATCTCACCAACAGTGATATCAGGACAACGCCATGCCCGTCACTGACTCTGAAACCAACGGTTCTTTCACGATTCTAACCTCTTACTACGTGCCTCACCTCCTAATCCTTCCACGGCGCTTCTATACAACTCTGAATAAATCTCTAACTCCACTGTCAACACCAAGGTGTGCCGCTAACACCTGTGCAAACCTCCCCTTAGTTCCCCACACTGCCACTACTATTCCGGGGCACACACGGCGATAGACTCACTGTGTACAGTGTAATGGACTTATGTAATGGCTTCTTTTGTACACTGAATTATAGTGAATTGTCACAATATTGTGATCAATTGCTTACTTTTACGTAAAGAATAATGCTAGATGAATGATAAAGTAATGCGAGATATCAAAGATCCCACGAAATTGATGAAATACTCTTCAATGTCTCATTGTCATTCTTTTTCTCGTTCTAAAATAAGCCTTGTTTGTTTTCATGTTGGCAGTGGTAGGAACCAATCCCAATGTAGAGTTTAGTACTTGAATATATAGATATGCAATACTGGTAAACAAAGCAACCAAATGTTCAGTTTAGATTATACATAATGCCATGAATGCTGGAGTACAGGAATAGATGTTCTCAGTCACAATCCCAGTAATCTCTGAGTCAAAACATGACTGTATTAACTTGTTCTATCAATATCTAAGAAGCTTGGTGGATATTAGCCTCCCTGACTGAGTCTCTGCGGGTCGGGGTACGAGGAACTAATAATGATAATACATGTACAAAATAAAGCCTTGTCTTAGTGATAAATAAAACACTGCCTACATCGGTTCTTGAAAGCATAACAAAGATTCTTACATCTGGACATTAGCAATAGCAGCAAACTTACATGCCCTAACGCAAGAGTATTTTTATCCCGCCGCTGTTGATATCATATCTTGTGATCATCACAAAGAGTAAGAAGTGGGCCCAGCTGAGCACACACACCCCTGCTTCAACCCGGGCAGGTCCTGGCTAATGTTTAACCGGCGCAGCAGTCGGCACTACCGCCGCCGCCTGCCTAATTGTTTATCGAGGTCGCGCACTGATGTTTGTACATTTACACATTTTCATTCACGGCGTACAAACGGCAGAATTTCCCACGCGACATGAACGATAATTCACGAGATTTTCAGCATATGTCATATTAAACATACAACATTGTATATGGCACTGCGAATACATGTATACATATTGAAGAAATTGATCATTACGTGCCGATGGAAAAGGCATACACAAAATCTAATGCAATTTTTGTACCACTGGTCATATGAGAGAACGACTCTCATAGTTATTTGCGAAGAAAACAAAATTTGTCCTAAGCAAGCTTATCCGCTGTTGACAGTACAGTGACACTGCGTCGAGCTGTAAAAGTTCTCACGCGTTTTCGGAAGCATTTCAATGAAAGCGATCATGATAATAGATATACTCATGGTAATTTGTGTCCCTCCAGAGGAAATGTAGTATTTGTACATGGATATTGCAATTCGTGCACAGATGAATACCACCTGAGATAGTCCTATCTAAACGACGCCGGGCAGAAGAACCAACCAGCAAAGCAACAGTTACAATGTGTTACATAAGCCTCCAACTTTATATTTTGTTGTCGTAACGTAAAATGATTTGCAACATACTTTAGTATTACAGTCTACCATAATGATGATTCTACGAAAACATATATTGAAGACACTGCCAGTATCTCCACTTGCGGGTCAAAAACTTCTTTCTTTGCGGTGTTCGACTTGCTGAATACATTTCGTGCTTGGTCAATATTCTGGTGGACACCTCTTTGAGGCTTTTTTCATCCCTGGCACCACTTAAGACATTAAGTGACCACTGGACACCGTCTAGGGACATTCTGATACCCTCTTCGGCTCCTTAAGAGTTAAGTGTCTCCTAAGTGCTTCCGCTTTACCTGACACTTTGATGAAAGCACTGATATCATCGCTTATTCACCTGACGCTGAGTGACCACCTGTTTTCATACTCGGCTTTCTTCGTATTCGTTCTCTACTCCTTCATCATGGCTCATGAGTTCTTTTGCAACTTACTACTCCTTTTCTACAATAGTTTTCGGCTAATATAATGAAAATACAATGACAATGTCGTTAGGAATGCTCGGTGTTCGCGATCAGGCTTCATTTGAATTGTCATTCGAATTCGGGGATAGGCATTCCCGAATACAAACTGCCGGTGTTTTCCAGCAAACATTAACCATTTTCTAGGGGTTCAACTATCACTGTTTTGCGCTATCCAGCAGCTCCAATCTACTTTTTGTATTTTCAACGGTATTAAAGGAATGAACCAAAGAAACTAATTCACCAAGCAGATGTAAGGCCCAACCTTTTCAAAATGCTTTTTAAAACCCCTTTCTATAAAGAAAAAGTGGGAGTACAAGAAAGAGGTATAGAAAAGCCACAAAACATAAACCCGGTCCTTACATCTGCTTAATGGATATCCAATAGGAGAAAACCACAGTAAAAGAAAGCGCAGCGAAGGGCGAGTGTAGTCTATTACTACGTGCCCAACGTAGAATCTTCTCTGTCATCACGAAGGTTCCTGGGGTAGATAAGGCTTTCCGGACCACACAGCAGTGTAATTTCCCTGCCATCTAGTCTTGATCAGATAACGTTTTTGACAGACATGGAGGATTTCGAGAAACTTTTGTGCTTCTGACCTGTCAGGAATCGGGGTTCGTTCCGGGTCAAGTCACTGTGAACTTCGGTTACCCCAAGGAGGTCCAACCCCAACACAAGACTTGGCAAGGCTGCCGACGCTCAGCAACGGTATCTGATACTGAAGTATCTGATCTATCAAAGACGTTTGTACAGCTATAACTATGTTGTACCAAAAGCTAAGCGCTGAAACACTATCAAATGTTCTAATATTTCACAAACTAACGGTCATCAGCCGCGACGCTAACAGCCCTATTAAACTTTAAAGGATGTTCGCGCACAGAATTGGCGGTCCGCAAGACTTCAAGTCATACATACAGATGGCTCCATAGTTCTAGCTTCTAGTTTGATGAGTCAAATCTTCACTGTTCGCAAAAATCGTACCGCTCCGAATTTTGTACCTTTATCTTTTATCATCTCTCCATACAATCCCTTCTGTTCTACTTCTACAAAGTCGCATATCTAACCTCGACCTCCACCAGTATTTCTTTCTCTCTTTCTGGACAACGAACACAATCGTCAGCTGGCAAGCTTTCCCTTGGACCATGGGAAAGTCGCGGGTCAGGAAAACAGAGGAAACGCGGTGTTTAGATGTTTACCAATGTTGACATCGGCAATTACACCGGGAATGCTGTGAGCGTGAAAGTGCGAAATGCACCTGTTGTCGGCATTTTTGTCACAGAAATGCAATAACTAAACAAAATCAATATAGCTAATTAGAGACGTGTTGTTACGGCAGAGGGTAATACTAACGACGGGTACGTCTTCGGATGCTTATGGCCTGCAAAAATTTCCAGCTCAAATGGTGAAAAGATGAACAGAGACGTTTCTGCATCATATCATTATCTTTACTAGAGTCTGTCATTTCTTGGCACTCAACAAAATATATCTTTGAACAGACTACAAAACACTTTCATGGGTCGAATATTTAGTTTTGTTGAACTGCTAAACAAAATTTCTACGTGAAAGTATTCAGTGGGAGTGGTAATTAAATACATGTGATAGATATATATGGTTTCATTTTATCATCAATATGTAGTTCTTTTCTTGTATATTTGTTATTTCATGACAAATATACCGTATGTTGTTCACTGCCCATTCAGTGCAGCTTTGTATTAAACGCAGCTGTGCTATAAAACAGAAAAATGCAATGCTGTCCGAAATTTTCCCAATTTTCTGCTTTTCCAGAAATTATGGTCTTTATAACAGTCACCTGCCAGAGGACAGTTGGATATTTCCTGCGTCATTATTTCCAAATCGTGAGCACTGTCGTCTTTACGTTTTCCCACCAGTTTCTCGGGAACCGCAGATGTGTCACCATTGTTCTCGGGGCCAGGGCGATCCTCGACCCGCCATTCATGCCCTAAATTGCCGGTTCTTTCGGGTTGGGCCGAGTCAGGGCCCATTGAAGGTCTATGAATGTGAATACTCGACATATGGCCTAGTGTTGAGGGTGAATGGGGGAGGGGGCCGACCTGCGGGACGGCCCGGGTACTCCAAGAGCCATCTGCCCTTGGGCCGACCGCTCTCATTGGTCGATCGACCACAAGAACAACTGACAGATGTACGGTCCATGTTTTTTTGCAATACGTGGGAAAATCCTCGACTCTGTCAGCACGAACAAAAGCTGTTTTCCTTGATGTTAGACTTAACTTATCACAGCAGACAACAACCTCGCCCAGGCCACTCGGCTATTGTGATTTTTGTTCATGATCTTGCAAGTCACATCCACCAGTGCCAACACAAAAGACGTCTCAAACAGCAAATGTCAATCATCTATTCATACACGTTGGCGATTAAAGGAAATTTTATGCATAATTTACGATATTTTGTCGTGTCCGATCCTGTTTCTATGGAAAAGCGGTACACAACAGGTTGAACGCATAAAGGGGCACTATCATGTTTCATAACGTGCGCCAGAGAGCTGTGAACAAAAGACAGAAATTGATTAAAGACGTGGCGGCATGCAATACTGTATATTTGAGTATTGTATGAGGGTTGAAAATAGAATTTTACTGTTTTCAGCTATTTTCATATTGTTTTGTGACCTTCTGTTGTTTCCTTTAAATGAGAACAGTCTAATTACATTTTACTATCTTAATTCGGGAAGAACATTTACAAAGGGGATCAGGTGTTTTATTTGCTGATTGCAATTATCTAGATAGGCTGTGACGCCACCGCCCCTCCCCTTCGTAGAAAACAAGTGACTTCGTAAACCATTATCCACTGATGCGCAAGGTCACCTCTGTGGGATCATTTGTTTCCACACCAGCTTTTCCTATTTTGAGGATTTCCCCTTCCATCATCCAACCGCGTATCAGGTTACTTTCCAAGCAGAGGATGGGCTCAAGCTTGTTTCTAACGTCTTTTAGGCGTTTTTAATAGTTTTTGTTGTTAAAATAGAAAGCTCGATGAAAATGTCTTTGTCAGCTGTAATTCTTATCTTCAGAGGCGATGTTTGATACGAGCTATCTGCTAGACTGCTTCATCTCTGTCTTTGTCCTTCATATATTTTTTGTCACAGTGATTGGTAAAATTTAAGACAATGCCTCAAAATACGTAAAAACAGTCCGAAATCGAACCGTTGTTTTGAGAGAAGTCTCAGGTTTCAGACCGACAGGTTGGCTCACTGGTGGCTAGTGGTTGCGAGAGGGACACGCCTCGTTCCCAATGGACCCTTGACTACTATTCTACCTTTGTGGCGGCATCTGTTCGCGATGACATGGACTCATAAACAGTACATTTGCCTTGACGAGCTTTACCTTTTCGATCGCTTTTAAGAACACCCCTGTCTTTTTCAGTTCAAGCGGTAAAACTGTACAAAAGGTTGTAATGCGACTTGTGAAACTTCCTCACAAAGCCCCATTTGGCTTTGAAATGCACATAAAATGAAAATAAAGGGTGATTATTTTAGGTTTAGCTGAAAGCAGCAGGTTGGGAACCATTTGAGTAATTCAATGTTCCCATGCAGGGATTCTCAGGGGACTTGTTAGGGTGCATAATTGGTCCGTAAGAGGTTTTCCCGGCGTCGACTTACGACCAGATGGGTTTGGGATCGGTTTTGTTGGGTCCTGAGAGATTTACTGCTCGCTAACTTGAACAGACGGTGTTTTTCAGCAAGGCTAGGGGATGATTAGCAGCTAAAAACTGTGAGAAATACATAAACCCCGTGGACGTGGTATTTGTGCGTTGTTGTGTGATAAATTGGAAGCAGAAAGAAGCCAGTCAAAGGCTCAAACAAACTTCTCAAAACATCTAAATTGGACAAAGTTTTCTTGAGGTACTTTCTCGATGTAAGGGCGAAGGTTGGGGACCGAATATATTCAAAGGAAATTCGATTATTAGGAAATCGAAAACATACTGCAGTCAGAGGGCCGTCGAGTAACTCAACAAAACATACGAGAGTGGTTTCCGTCCTCTTGGTAGATGTTCAGCCTTCGGCATGTCCGAAACTCATGTCTGTGATACAGCGACAGATGGGAATTAATTGTCGACATTAGCAGCAGATCGTCCCTACTATTGGTGATTATCAATAGACAAACAGGCGATGACAATGGAAACTGGTGGATTATGCTGGGCAATCAGCAGACAAATTCCATTAGACAGACGGGCGCCAGCACCATGCGGGAATGTACAATGTAGGAAACGTAATGTCGACAAAAAGTGTTTTGTCTTCTGCTCTGGACGTCACCATCACTACATTTCTAAGATAATATAAGTACAATGTGACCCGTCAACCACCAATTGCTCATAGTCGAGTCTTTTGTTAGCATTTCCGTGAGGCCAGCGGCACATTTTCAGTACTCATGAGTATGACTATGAGTCAACGTTTTACAATGTAGAAAACACGATACTGTCAAATAGCACTACCATCTGGAAAGAGACGATGTTGCCATTCTGTCCAGAGGTCTGATTTGAAGATCTGTTCTGGTTTGGTACATGTGTATTGAAAATGTTTATAAAACTGTACTATTACAAGATCCAATGGAAATCACTCACTCCCCTCATGCAGCAACCGGTTAGTTACCATGCTGCCTTTTTTATCGAATCCCGGCGGTTTTACGTGGCCTGGACCTGACCAAAGAAACGTATCCTGAAAGATCCTGGAAAGCAGGCCGAATGAAACAAAACGTGACAAAGTCCCGGTGACAGGTGATCCTATCACAAGAGCATAGCGTCATCAGTTCACAGGTTTTCAACTGTGTGAGTTTTTCACGAGATACTCATTAAAGAGCAGTGATGGGCGGACTGCACCTCCGGGGGATTGCTTGGAAGAAATTGTTCCGTTCTGGTCGGAAAATCCCGCATCCGCTCTCAGCCCATCCGACAGGTGGTGGGCGTGTGGGAACGGCGGACGCTCTGCCGCTCGGGTGTTGGGCTGTTTACTCAAAGCCACAAGCAGATGGTTGGAAGAAACAACACAGCTTCCATTGCTAAGAACCCCACATGACATGAAAGCTAAGGTTCCCACACTCTAGTTAATGGCCGTTTCAATTGAAATCCGTTTCTAGTTGTACACCCAGGAATCCCAAAGCAAAGAACACGCTTGCGTCGTATTCATTCAGTTTCGATAGTTTCAGGCGCTGCAGTCCTAACAAAAGTTAGTTCTAATTCTTGTTGTACCAGATATCGTTCGTTCATTACAACAACACAACTCAACACAACGGGATCAAAAGCGATGGGTAAATACTGTTTAATGATAATATAACTTTAAAGAGCCTATCCATATATTCTCGCGGGAATCGTCGTCCTTCAGGGATATTTGACCACACTCTTCTGATTCCTAACGATAACATTGTTGTATTCACAACAATAACATGTGTAACCCATCCTAGTATCGTTTGCACGATCGGCCTCACACATTGTCGAATGGCAATACACACATCATGGCTCATGTGCACCAGAATCGCACAAGAATCCGGATGGACACCGTATGGAGTATTTGCAAATCTTGGTAATGGTAAGAAACTTTGAAGTTAACTGCGGCAGTTTTAGAAGCAGAGCTTTGCAAACACTGTCAGAGAACGCGGAGAAGCGTACACCGCGCTATCTCTTGTTCCCCCACAGGTGACCAGTTGTCATGATGATAACAATCCGTGACAAAGCGCGTCCAGGGCAACTTCCCCGGCTATCTTCGGCATCTCCGGGAAATGACGTGGCTCAATGGATCGGAGCATTGGCGCAAAACGGTCCTATTCTTATCCACGAGTGGGCTCTTCAATACAAACTCCTGCAGGTGTGCCGACAATCACATGATTCAGCGCCTCGTGGGATAAAGTAGGTTACGAAGCAAAACGGACCTTCAAATGAAGTCATTATCATGGCAAATTTCAGGCGCAAGATTTGCACAAGATTGGATAATGATGACGAAAATGTTTATTTTGCACTCAGCCAGGAATGATGCGTATTGTTATCCGCTTCAGCTGTGTTTATTTCTGGACGCCTTCATTAGCAACGACGTGATAACGACCGTGAAAATGGCGGATTAGTCGACGATTATCTTGCAAAGGAACGCGTTTGTTTTGTTGAAAGGGTGTATAAAATATTCATAACATATTATTATAACTGACACTGTACAAAGAAAACACCCTCTGTTGTTAATAGAGCTAGACGATACAATCAAAAACAGTACACCAGTTGGAAAACATATGAAAAATAGGCCTTACGACCGTGAAAGTTTCGACTGTATTTCGTAACACGACCGACATCTGAAAAGATTGGTCACAGATGGCAGAGTATGAGGAAAAAATACCAGAGCCGCGAAAGAGAAAACTGCAAGAAAATTGTTGTACATGATGATTTGGCGACATGACAATCATCAGCACCTGTGGGCGCAAGTAAAGTAAAAGCTATTTCTTGGGCCTGTGGTCATGTGAGAACATTGGTGACGTCTGCTCCCCAAACTAGGGGTGTGGGAAGGAATCGTGCTAGGAAATCACCTTTTTGTCATACATTACCCCCTCTTTAATCGAAATCCTTTGTCACTATTCTGTACATCACCCAACAGTGTCATTCGGGTTCTTGGTGAAAAAAGCTGCCCCCAGTGGCGTCCTGTCCCGGGCATCTGGCTTCCCCAAAATGCCCTCTAACAGCAGTAAACGGTTACTAATAACCTCCAAACGACCCAATTTCGCGGAAAATTGGCCATATAGGTTCCTCCCGAGAAATGCCAAATAACGTCGGACGCAAATTGTGGCAGATGTGAACATAAGAACAAATCTTGCGGCTCTGAGAACAGATGTAGCAATTTGCCTGACAAAAGCTCGTGTCTGTGGGAATAGTTGATAATGGGACGTCGCCTCCCGCTGCCCCATCTGCTCAGAAAAGATGCTCCGTCATTTCGTCCACATTTCCCACAGCGAGAAACCATGATAATCACAGAACGGGAACCTGCAGGTGTTGGCTGGTACATGTAGATGGCAACATCAGCTTTTAACACCCCAGAGAATTAACAGGGAGGTGTTAATAAGGCAGGTCAATGGGGGAGCAATGACGGTGTAAAAACTTGTAAAGTTGTAAAATAATCGGTAAGTTGTCGATAATGGGGAAACAATTAAAATGGGTGGGTGCGTGTTGGTCAATTGGCCAAAGTCGAGACAAAGCAAGCGATGAGCTTACAATAGTATACGTTAATCAAGCAGATGAATGGCTTCTGTGTACCCGTAACTTTTTCTTTGTATGTCTTCTGAGTTGTGCGTTTCTTCAACTTTGCCTTCTCTTTTTTAATACAAAGGGAGAGGTCATCTCAGGTCAACATGTTGACCCTTGGCAGTAGTCTTTTTCCACTCACCGAACAGAAACTCCAGAATGGATCATTCGTGCGCTTGACCGTGTTGTACATTCTTTAATATGCTAGAATACGCTCATTTGTGTAGACACTGTTCATTGAAAACCTTTCCATTCTTCTTCCAAGACACACCAGGAGTTCTACGGTTTTCCAGCGACCCGGAGTCTGATAGAGACTAAAGTGACAGGTTGTACTTGGCCAAAACGACACGAAATTCAAAACCATGCATACGAAATATTGCTTACGATACAGAGAGCTCTTGTGCCTCGTAGTGTACAAGAGCAAAGTGGGGACTCATTGTCATGAAGTGAAGCGTGACATTTGAAGTACCCGTAAGGCGATAACAGAGAAGGTAAGATAATTTGTTTTCTTTCCGAAAGTTGCATTGTTCTACGATCTTTAGAAGTACTTCTAATTCCGTCGTGAGTGTAGAGTTTCCAGCGGTGAACTTCTGTGCCATATCACAAGATAATTGTATTTGTCACGTTACTTCAGACCAGTGGAAGTTAGGAGGATCAAAGGAAATTTACGAAGTAAAATGGGATTCAGGTTTCAATTGAGGAATGACGCCTTATAAACATACCAAGATAAGCAATGGAAATGTTGCTGCATCACCATGCACTGTAGTGTATGTTGCTTTCTTAGCTATTTATACACGTTTAAAAGTTAGAAAGTCGCTCTCTCAGAAGTGAATGTGGACCTCACACATGCACTAGAGACGGTTATGCTTTCTTTTGTCTGCGCCCTACAACAAAAGAAACGAGAAAAAGTTTTGAAAAGGCATCTTGTGATTGGCACTGCTGAACTTGAGTTGCCCTCTCTCTAAAGCCACTTCCGTTTCGCATATTTAAGTCTTTTAGCCCCATCTCCCTAGTTTCCAGCCCCCTCGAGCTCACAGTGACACCACCCGCCCTCTCTCCTGACAGGATTAGCCTATCTCGCTGTCCACTTCACTTCAGCAGTCAACATGTGCACACAACTCGTCTGGGTGTGACGTCCCATGGACCAAGGAATGCCATTGATCGCTTCCTATCCATTCAACATGAAGGGGCACTCAAGAGCACTCTGGAGTTGGGGATTGCCTTGGAGGGGGAGAGCCGTTATTAGGAGGAATGATTAACCTAACTCACTGGATTAGTATTTGGTTCTAACCTGATCCTAACCCAAGCTCTCGAAACAGCAACAACGTACATCTCTTCTGTTAACAACAAACAGTGTAACCCATCATAATACATGTACTGTTGCAAATATCTAAATCAACATGACACGTTTGGGATGAAAAATTGTCAAAGAAAGATAATTTGGTTTTGTTCATCTTGCCTCCTGTTACAGGAGGCATTTTCGTGAGAGGACCAGCAGGAAGGTCGAGCCATGCACCTGTGACAATAAAGCAGGTGAACCCAATTACCAAAATTCCATGGGACCTGGACGGAAAAACACCATTGTGCACCCCCTCTCCATCCTACAATCCCTCTCACAGCTGCACAGCTGACACAACTGTTATTGTGAAGTTTTTCTGCTGTGATTTCTGTGCATTATGTTTCTTTGTACACCAATGCTAGCATAGCTGTGCTGTTGTTCAGACACTCAATGTCAGTGTATCCTTGTTTGGGAATGATTATGGCTCTTGCCAGTGAAGAAAATCACCACATTATCACAATCTCTTTAAATGTGAATAGGACTCTACAGAAAATACTACCAAACACCACTCGTAACCCAATAAAGATCTGGATAAGGTGCTGCAGGAAGACTTTTCATGTTTTCATCTTTTTTTTCATCTTTTTTTTTCACAAAAAGAAGCAATGTAATGGGATGGCACAGAAAATAGGCATTAGGATTGTAATGGAAGGTCAATGTATTACTTTTTTCCTACATATCTCCGGCTATATGATTTTCCGGATGATGGTTTCTCAGACCCAAAAGCCATGCAAAAGTGCTCAGTATATCAGCTAACCATCTATTTGACAAATCCTCACAGACCTCCATCCAACCTCACAGACAAAGATGAATTACAGTCAGTCTGTACTACAGTATATCCCTGGGCGTTGAAGGCTAATAGAGGCACTGAGGATCAGTCCAGATTTGTTGTACAACATATCTTCATTGTCAGGAGCCATGTGTAAATCAGACCAACATGTCAGCACATTTGGTAAAGGTTTAATCCCTGCGGATCAAAAGACAAGTTTACATTTTAATCGTCCTTTCACAGTTGACCCTTCTCAAGCACAGATCAATCAGATGGCCTGAGGGGAAGAGGGCTTTAGAGATCAGTGAGATCATCAGCCTTAAACAAGTTAGTGCAAGGAGGTCCTTGCTTTGAGCATGTAGGAAGTATGAAATCCTACCTGTTTCCCCCACACAGAAAACTCTCTTATTTGATTGGAAACCCAGTGAGGTGCCTAGAATTTGGTCTTAAGTCCCTATACAGAGACAAAAAATGTATCAGCATAGACCACTGTTGTTTGTATATCCTTATTGATATACATTTTGATGTGAGAGTTAAAGTATACAAGAGATCTGATAAAATCAATGCCTTACATTGTAAGTTTGGTCTCTTCTGCCTTTTAGTAAAGTTTAAAGAAATAAATGACATATAATATGCAAACAGTTAGATAGTTACAAAGAAGGGCCACATCAAAGCTGGAAGAAGCCTCCCTCATCCAGACCACCTCTGTTCCTTTGTTGTGTCACCTGTCATAATATCTGCGGGGGCAACAGGTGAAGGGAAAAACCACACAGGTGAAATCCTCATGGTGCCGACTCTGAATAGGTGGGGTGGACCAGGGGATTGGGGTTAGGTGACACTAATAGAAATCAAACTTCCATTGGACAACTTCTAATTAGACAATATATGTTTAATTGTTACTGGTACTGCCATTGTATTCTAAGTAATTTATGCATTTTTTTTTCTTTAGATGGTAAAGCATTTCTAAACCTTCTCCTGGTCACTGTTAGTATGCCAAGGGTGAAAGTTGTGTCTGTGTTGTCTTTGCACACATCCATAGTTTGAATTCTTTGGTTTGTCCCCACCTTCCATTCAGAATCAAGTGCATGATGCAACAGCATCACATGTATGTAGACTTATAATAGCATGTAGAAAGAGGAAATGCCCTGTTTGGGTTATTTGATCCTCTAGCTTGTGTATTCGGTGTATCTGACAATAAGATACATGTATTTGTGTATATCTATGTGTATTGATATACATGAATAGTATTAATTGATAGTTTTTATGCCTAAAGTTAAAAAGTGTGCTGCAAATGAACAGTAGATAAGCCTGAAGGTTTACATATCGAGTGTCTGTCGATTCCTTTGCTCTGTAGCAAGTTTGTATGTTTTCTCTTTACAAACTATAGTATAATGTTATGGTAACTATGGTCTAAACACAACTTGAATGAGTGTTCGCACTTCCCGTCGCCGCTGCCACAGAAAGGCTTTAGGTGAGAACAGCGCGGTGTAGGGTGTCGTACCACGCATGTTTTCGGAACCAGGCATGAATAGGGTGTTTAGACTACACCTGCAACACCTGTGCTCACCTGGCGGGCAGGTAAACCCAGGGTGTGTTTGACAACGGCAAATAGGTGGTCAGGTTGGTCCATTAGCAGTGTTTACTTGGATGGACACACGTCGGATATCAATCTGTTAAAGGTCACTTATACCACGTACATGTACCGTAAAAACCAGGTGGATTCAGTTTTACGAGGGCAAGTTTCTTCTCCATGAATGCTGTCAGTACTAGTTATAAGACCAATCAGTACTGTAGGCGCACAGTGTGTGTTATGTGTGGTAAGATTTAGTAAATAGTACTTCAGTATTGCAACTAACGTACCAGCGAAGCAATTGGTACCTGCCGTGATTGAAGTAAACTTTTAGTAACACATTTTGATTTTCATAACAGTATCACACTTGTATAAACTGATAATATCACAGCTTAATATTTGCTTAAAAAGTTATCTTGAGTGATCATTATAGCACCTTATATTGAGTTTTTAGTACTTGACAGCCTGAATGACATTTTCTGTGATTTGATGATGACATCTACGGTCTTTAAGTTACTGAAACATAATTTGGCACCTGTAGTTTAATCCCTCACCTCTAAATACTGAAGAAAAAGAAGTACCAAAAGACGTTATCTCCTGGTGGATCCACAACAACCTTCTAGTTAGTTACTAAGATGATCTTACATCCTTGACAAATGTCAGTAACTGTCAGACATCAAGGTTTATTTCCTTCTACATTCCAGCACTGATCAGGACAATAGTACAGGAATTTGGCCTTGGCAGTTTGTGCCGCCAACTGCGACCTTATTCTTTTGAAAAGATCGCAAAAAGCCTTCAGAGCCCAAAATGTCCTGATAAGTGTGTTAGAGCAATCACTTCTCGCTGATGTAAATCAAATCAGACGCTAATTGAAGGAGTCCAGGGGGCAAAAGCAGCCTTATCTGAGTGGCCATTCTTCAGCCTGTTTGCCCGCACTGCCATTTACCTGCTAAGTGCTCCTGACTCTGCTTTGTGGCTCCCACTATTTATTTGGTATTGTTAGAAGAACATGTTGACTACACTTGTTGAGAAGGTCTACAGATTGTCACTAAGATTTTGAGAGCCAAAGAAAATCTACCACATAGCTTTTATTCCTTTTATGTTTATATCATGTCATACTGATATAAGACGCTACTAGGCTACCCAATACTACCTCTAGCCAAATCAAACTACATCATCACAACATATAATAGAATTTGCTACAGTCAAACTTGCATGTCATTGTTTTCTTTCTACTACTCACAGTGACATACTCAAATCTTAGCTCTGTTCAATACTGTTGAAAGGGCTCCACTTTGAGTGCCCTCTGCAGGCAATGTGTGAGCTATAAGTTGGAAATATGTCCTTATCAACCATTGAAGTGTTTACATAGCTGGATCAAGCATAGAAAATAGTAATAGTAAAAACAGTGTGCAAAAGTGGAATACAAAATGCTATTACTAACTATCCTCAATAGAAGCAACAGGTGTTTTCAGTTGAATATCTCAAAGCTGATTATGGTCTTTTAAAGTGTTATGCTACCCCTTCATGCAGGGAAGAAGTCAATTACATGTATTTGAATTGGCAAACTCCCAGATTCCAAGCAATGTTCAAACAATTAAACATTTTGAGTCTGTTTATTTCTTCACCAACAAAATTGGCTTGTCACTGCCAATGTTCTCCAAAGAACAGAAAAAAAGCAACAAAATAGAGGTTTTGCAAAACATAACTATATTATCTTATGGCAACCTGTAGTGATACCTGATGGTTATTGCAACCATTTGTGTGGCATTGTTCCACAGATACAATGTAGATCTTGTCATCAAGTACAAATCCACTTGTGTTTGCATAAGACTAGTTCTACTACTCTCCAAGCAGAAGTTAGGCTCCGGCTGTTTTTTGACATTTTTTTAAGGTGTATCTATTGGTCTTCCTATCGACTGTGAGACATCAACCAAGCTGTACAAAATAGAATGCCCAATAAAAATGCTTAACAATGTAAAAAAAACAGCGTCTGCTTGGAGAGTATAGTTCTACTTCAGTGGATACCCCAAGTTTGACGCTCTTTCTATCTTTCGAAGTTGGAATATACACAGCATGCATCATGACACCTGAAAGCTGGCCTCCAGCAGTCTGATCCACATCTTAAACAACAGTTCAACCTTGTACATTCCAAACCAACCTTGTCATGGGAACTATAGCCTTCTTTAGTAAGGTCACTGAGGATCTACACTGGCACGGGCAGTCCCTCATCAGGCCAAAACAAAGAAGCTCTTTTTGTTCTTATTTTCCTCACAAGTTGCCAAAAAAAAGTATAGCCACAAGAGGAAAAAAAAACTATACTACAAATGCTATTTTGTAAATCTACATGTTGAATTCAATCTATCTGTCTTCCCTTCCAGGGTAATCCTATAAGGCCTCTTAGTTATATTCTTGGTGATGCGACAAGTCCTTAAACACTTCTCAATGCATCTTCAAGTGCTCGCTAGGGTCAGGTAACACTGTCTATGTCTGGATGTCTTCACTGCTCCTGTGTACTTAACACCTGCTCCAGCCCATTAACACCTGAGGTACACACCTGTCTGGCCACACACCTGTCCGGCCAGGTGCCTTATCTCCTGACCTATCTGCCCTGGCATTTGATCCCCTGTTGTGAGCAGGACACTAGTAACGGATCTCACTTCAGCATGTCCCAGGTCCAACACTTCAAGGACTCAAGGAGTACTTCCTACACAACCCTGCAAACCTTGGGTGGGAATGACCAAGCCCTATATATATATCCTATTTCTTGTCCTACTTGTCTATTTCAGGAATGATGATGTATTACCCTCAGAGAAGTGGCTCACATCATACACATCTATATGATAAGTCATTTTCATTTCATGAGGGTTGGGTATTTATACAGGACTACCTAGGTACAAATATGATACATCTGTAAAAGTCTGTTTTTAAAAGAAAATAGAAGGACATTTTTTCAGCTACGGGTCTTCTTCTTTCGTTTGAGGCTAGAAAACTCAAGTTGTGAATCTTACATGGCCCAAAGACCTCGATACCTTATTCTCCTATACAGAGTTGAATCTGTGTTGTTGTAGAAACTGTAGGACATGAGCTCAAATCTACTATTAAAGAAGAATGATACACTAGTACCTTGACCAACTTACAATCTATTGGAATTATGGATCATGAAAAGTTCCTGAAACAACAAATTAAAAGTTGAAACCTAACACATACCTATATTCATAGCACAGAAAATGACATTTGACAAAAGAGCAAGTTTGTGCTTCTAAACATTTATCCTGTTCCAAATAAAAACATTCTGGCAAATTCATGGTATCAAGAATTCTTTATGACTTGTGTAACACTTAACTGAACACCTACCACGTGGTCAGTTCTACAGGGGAAGTTGAGATAAAGGGCTTCCTAAATGAGTGAAAATTCCTTGGAAGTCAGCACCTCTGACACCAGGTGTGCCCCACCTGTGAGTTAGGCTGATGTAGTGGGGCACAAGTGTTTTACAACACCACAGCAACACAACCATTCCCTGACACATTACAACTCCCAGGTGTAAGACTACAGTATATGTAACTTAGAAGTGCTTGTAACACAGTATGTGTAACCTAGAACTAGCAATCACTGTGACTGGTAGATGTTTCCTTTTGGTGGACTGATTGTGAGCGACACAGGGTTTCTCTAATGAATCCAGAGGTGAGGACAAACGTTAGTAGTAGACATGAATGCCATCACACACTCTCGCGGACACATTCCAGAACACATGGTTATAATACATGAAACACAGGTGGTGTGGGGCTCAAGTCCCGCATTGCCCGGCCGTCCCGCCCCATTCGCTCACCCATGCACAAACACGCCACTCGAGCCACTTTGTCAGTGTGTGCGGGTTGCAAACCACTGTTTGCCCACGGCATGTGTGCCATTGTTTGCCCCGCCAGCCTGGCGCCAGTCTTGTCAGCCAGATAATCACTCAGCAAATCATGGTGTTTTAAAGGTTTCTGATTGAATACGGCGTGTCATTGCACCTATTAACCTCTCACTGGTCCCCGCGGAGGCCGTCCGGCCGCGGGAGGAGGCAGAGCACACCTGTCCTAAGGTTGGGTTACAGGAAAACAGGGGAAATTCACAATAACAAGATGAAAGTCCTGACCGAACAAAGGCGAAAGTGTGGAGACAGTCAGGGAAAGGTGGCGTAGCTATGGAGAAGTTAGGAAGCTTGGCGCCAGACCAAAGTGGCGCTGCGCACCTGTGCACTTCTCAGGTGCTAGCATACATAGAGATGAGCAGTCCACTCAAAAAGACTGTAAAAAGCCACTTATGCTTTACCCTTTCAGAGCAAACCAAGCTAAAATGATCATGTCTGAGTACCTGAAAGAGGTGTGAATGTGCTTGCCAATCTCATCTTTTGTCCTGCTCAAAATGTTTGGAAGAGAGGAAAAAATTAAACTGTATTAGTAAAGCCCCATAACAAGTGTTGTAAAGAGATGGAAGTAAGCACAAAGGCAGTTTATTTGAGATGATAAATAGTTAATCTGTCTAACATGTGAAAGGGAATTGGCCGTTTTGCAACCATTTGAACTATCATTCAAACTACTAATAGGACCTACCCTGTTGAGAGCACAGTTAAGTACATGTAAAACATCTTTGATGTCTTAGTAATCAATTCAAGTTCAGGCCAATGAATGGTATTTTTGCTGGAATTTTTTTAGAAGTATAATGTTATCCTTTTTCAGTTTTGACTGAAGTAGAAAATTTTTTGTCACTGGAATGACAAAAGTTAGATAACAATATTTAATTTGGGAATTTAACCTGCTCCCAACTTATGCAAAATGTTTATCTATCTGTTATTGTTCCAAATATAGAAATAAGGTCAGTTGATTTTGTTTTGTTGCCCGATGTCCACTTTCTCAACCATTGCAGCTGTATGGTCTTATCTCAATGACTGGCTTTGCCAAGACACAGCAGTTCAATACTTCAGGTGTGCCAGGGTATACTTTAGGTAGGGATGTGGAGAGCAGCATTCCCTTGGGAATGGTAAAAAAAATTTCCCTAACAATACTTAATAGGACTAAAATATCAGCATAAAGTTATCTTTCTACATGGCCCATTGCTCAAGTTCCTTTTCTATCATTCTTACTATTCATTACTTTAATACATTGCTGTTTAGTAGTACTCTATACAAGTTTTGATTCTTATCAGTGACCCCTCCCTCCCCTCAGCCATGTGGAATTGTGGTCAGAAGGTCTGAACAAGCCACCAAGACTTTGACTTCACTTTGACTCTTTCACAAGTGCTTCTTTGACATCTCTTTTTTTTTCAGTCAGTAGCTTTTTCCAAATACAGAGGTATCTACACCTCTATTGTATAGTCCTTATTCTTATATTTCACAGAAAATTGAATTGTTTATGGCCTGCTTTGTATGAATGAACTTGAACTAACTGGTGCAGCCCTGCTGTACCTGCAGCTCCACAGGAGATGACAAATTACACTCTGGTCGGTGGAAGTCATGAGTGACATTATCATAGCTTGGGAAAACTCTGCCAAAAGGATTCATTTGCCGGAACAGGCAGCTGTGTAAAGACTTGGGACTACTAGAAATAATAGGAGGATATTCAATCAATGGAGAAAGTATACAAGAGGTCAGGGACATAAAAGTTGATTTTTAAAGAATAGGAGATGATGTCACCTAGCAGCCACTTACAGAGCACATTTATTACACAAAGTGATGTTTTTGTCCGGCTCATAAATGACATCAATTTCTTAAATGTGATGAAAGAAGTAGATGATGATTGGATCTTCCAAGCTATCAATGTGTTGGTACAGCCATGCACATCTTTGTAGTGATGCACACTGCTCACTGCTTATCACTGTGGAAGTAGACATGTAGACAATTCTGCACTTGAAAAAAAAAGTTGGGAAAAACAAACCAGAGCCATTCATCTGCTTGGAGATAAGAAGTTAAAGAAACAAACCACCCTACAAGTTAATACAAATACCTGCCATCTGCCCTTATGTTTCTTTCTTGTGTCCCCACATGGTCACAGTTGTATGGTTAAGTGTGGCATTTTGCTCAGCTGTATTGGTTAGACAACAACAGGGTCATCTCAGTCCATATCACAGTTTTTTTCCAACACAGCTGCCAGGAGGGACAGGCAGCAGCACAAAAGATGTATTGTCTTGATTAGAAAACTTTTGTTTATCAACAAACACTAAAGACAAACTGAGAGAACTTTCTGCATACAGCATTGCACAAGTTTGTCAAATAAGCTATCTTCATCTTTATTTTTGATTTATTACAAATGGGCAAGGAAGGACTGGAGGGTCTTCAGTGAAATTTTTTGCAATTTCTATTTACGACTGCAATTTTTTTTTCTCTCTGCACTTTTGTGTAGCCTGGGTACCATCTGTATTCTACTAGGGCTCCTTACACTCGCTACCCTTAAAAGTATTTTTTATGGTAGCGAGTGTAAGGAGCCCCGGTAGAATACGGACGGTACCCAGGCTACTTTTGTGTCAATTTCCTCTTTAAGATTTACCAGAAGAGCGATTCTCCCTTGCCTTGTCAATAAAAACTAGGTAATTCTATGCTATTGAACAGAAAAATATAGCAAAACAGGGAGAATGGCTCTCCTGAAGATATTCACAGATTCACAATCAAATATGATTGATTATTGATAGCAATCTATCCTACTAAATACTTCTAACAGTCATTTCACTGCTCAGTTGGTAATTATTTGATGAGCTGCATGAAAAACAGTGTTCTGGGATGTTTCCTGGCTGCAGGCACTTCATTATGGGGTAGCTGGGAAGATAAGAGAAGTGGTATCACTGCGGCTGTGGGGAATCTAATAGATCAAAAGAAAGGAAACATACAAACTTGCAGGTCTAGACACTTTTGGCCTTGAACAGCTGCATTAAGATATATATCGTTGGTTCATCAATGTTTATAGCAGTTGATTTCGGAGGCAGAAAAATGTCCCTACTTTGAAGTTGAGTAATTTGCAAGTGACTGAGTGCATACTGACTTGGGTACCTGACTTTTTAGCTTTACTACCCGCTCTCTCACTCGTTTTCTTAGCCAAAAGTGAAGGAGAGAGCTGTGTAAAGCTAACAAGGCTGGCAAACAAGCTACCATATCACAAGTACATAGCAGCTGCAGGATTTTGATTGTCTGAAACCAACTGTGATGGTACTCATCCGTTGTTCTAGTTGGCTGTCTTAGTCTACAACCGGGTTGTATAACTCAGCAAACTGGCACTTGACTGGCACCTGATTAAGTATTCACCATTCTTTCATGTGTATTGAAAAACATTGTATGACATGAAAGAAAAAGGGGTGACCATCAAGTCAGAAGCAATTTTTTAAATGATTCAAATCATATTTAGAACAATAAATGTTGCTATACTTGTCTATGATTTTTGGCAAACATATGATGACGCTTTCCAACACAATCATGTGATGCACAAAAGTTCAGACTTGAGAAGTTAAATCCTATCTGATGTTAAACTTATTGACTAGAAAATGAGTCTTGATAGCTTGTCTCTTTGATGAATGGCACCAAAGATTGAACTGGCTTGTCTTTGACATTGAAATGCATTAATCCATCGACACATAAATTGTAGTGAATATAAGTCGAGACATTTCACAATTATGCAGTGTTGCAGCCCACTCAGCATTTTAGAGGTGTCAGCTTTTTATCATTTTTTTCACACCAAGTCACTAGGCATCTAACAACCTTTATGCTGGTATATGTTGGATCTATAACATTACTATTGGCTAGTTAGGCAGCCCTAATGCATCTGTATGTCTAACAAATGAATAAAGTGAATGTCATATACTTACTATAAAACTCTCATGATATTACCTGGCTAGTAATCTAATGTAGGACGGCCACATAAAAAGAATGACAATGACAATGATCTTTATTTGCATGTTCTTGCCCATATGGGGCAAATGCAGAAGTTACATAAAACATTTCTGTAAAGAATCTTTAGTGTCAGTGGGAATGATGTAATCAAAAAAAAGGTCTTAAAAACCTGGATATCTGAACTGTGCATACCTGGGGTTTCTCACTAATATTTCATTAGTGGAAGTTTTCTTTTTAATGTGGTAAATTAGGTGTCACTGTGTTGAAAGTCATTTGCTTTGGGCCTAGCATTCGAAGTTCTTAAACTCACTGCCTTAATGGACTGAGAATGCTGCTCAGTTGGGATGATGACGGCCCGCAGGATTGGGGCCTAAGCTGCTGATCCCTTAGTTACAGCTGTAAAGCTCCATGTGGTAGGTAACATTTGGGCTATTAGTGTCTACAAGAACTTACAAGATGCTTCACAGTTGGTACAAGAATGAACCATCCAATGAAGAAGAGAGGACTGGAAAGTGAAATGAAAGTAAAATGTGGATAAAAGATGGGTCAAAGATGGGTGGACAGACAGATACTAAAGGAAAATGCACAAAATAGTTATAAAGATGGAAAGATAATAACTTCCTGAAAAAGACTTAAAATTGATACCATACATAGAGCGGGAGTAGGGACTAGGGAGTATATTAACCAGGAATGAATATTCAGAGAGAGAGAGAGAGAGAGAGAGAGAGAGAGAGAGAGAGAGACTAAGTAACTGATAGTCACAAGTGATGGAGGATTTAGATATGAGCGGATGAAGTACAGTTGCACGCATGCTAAAGTAATGTTGCACTACCGAACATTACAAACCTTCCCAAGGCAATAATTCAACTCACATTTCTTCTTAGCCTGAGAGAAATCACAGACGTACATGAGGACCTTTGTAGATGGGGGTTATGAGTGTTCGTTTGACACTGTTTTGCATTATCCACCTACCCAGTCTGGGAACAGAGGAAAGCCCTGCACTTCCAGGTACAGCCCAGTTTCCCCTCAAGTGTCTCTCTTAATTTACTCAAGCAATGACAGCTGCTATGAGTTGGTTCTGACATTGAATCTGATGGACTGTCACGGTGGGAGGGCTGGAGAGGGAGGGTCAGGAGGTTTGTTTGTGGCAGATAGAAACTGATGATATACTATTGTACAGTGTCAAGGGGAAGGTTTCCAGTGCCATTACCCCATGATATTCTTTTATATGAAGACAAAGATGAGAAGGGATCCTGTTTCCTCTGTACAGCATTCTATAAACATGTGCAAGTGACCACCCTGGTCTACCTGGCCAATGTGACCACTTTTTTTGTGGTCCCTTCATAGACTTTACATCATTTTTCCTATTGACACAAGCATTTCAATAGTGACCACATGTCCCAAGAGACCAGATTAATTTTATCAAGTTGTCTTCTTGGGCAGTTTTGACTGGGGTGCATTGAAGTCACTTTACTTTGACACAGTCTTCTTCTTCTTCGTGTCATCACTGCACTTGACACAGTAACATGTATTGACTACAAGGATAATTAATACAAAGGTAACAAGGGTATTGATAAGGACGGTAATAAACAGATCAAATTTCACCGTAGTGCCTTCATTACTCTGAACATGAGTCAGTTTTCCCCTCCCATCTTGACCTTGCCATGCATGAAAGGGAGGGTAGATGTTTACTGGAAGCTGGCAGTACCCCCATCAGTCCACTGGACAGGTCACACCTGTTCATGGGAGCAGCAGGTCACTAATGTGTGCCCCTCCTCCCTAGCCAGTCTGGAGCCAGGCTAATGCTAAACACAACAGCCAGGCTCAAACTTTAAGTATGACTCAAGGAGATGAACTTGAAAGCATTTGGAAGGACACAGGAAGTGGCAATGTTTTGTAAGTGGAGCACCGCTGGCTACCCGGGCTAGTCTACACCTGCTAGAGAGTTCAGCAGGAAGTTAACCACTGCCCCGCCCCTCCAGCCAGCCTGGAGCCAGCCTAATGCTAAAACAACAGTGATACCAAGAAGGCTGGAAGTTTTCAGTAGGAAGGGATCACCCCATTCCTACATTCAGGGGGTTGCCTTGACTTCTGTCAAGAAATTTTGTTTCATATCATCTCAGATATACAGATTTTCTTGGCATACGGCATGGCTTTTGTTTGCTGGAGGTTTTACAGCACTTGATTATGGGACTGGCATTTTGCAGCGAATATTTTGGCCAAAGCTATCACTGGTATGTTCTGAGGAAAAGAATGGGGACACCTCCCAGATCTGCGTGTCTATTTAGAGATGGGCTAAACAAGTGTCCTGATCAGAAAAATGCACACCTGTGTTATTGTCTCAGGAAGTAGCTTGGGGAGCCTCAGACTGACTGGCTCCAGTGTAAATGCTAGCACAACAAAGTGCTTAGAACTTAAAGGATGAATTAAGAAGGGTAGGAAGGAAGGCTAAATGCAGCTGTAGAGAAGACACCACCTATTTTTACTTGTGGACAAGAAAAGGAAAGTTTACTGTGTGTTGTACTGGCTAGGTATCTATGCAGATCATTCCCAAGTCACCACCCAAATGCCATAAATGTAGATTATTAGCCTCAACCCATAGCACTTGCTGATCAATTTTTCATTTGATTTGTCATTATGTACGTATACGTCTGTCCAATTGAATTGCTATTTTCAAAGGGTCAGTTTCAGACAATGTTAAAAAGCTATAACTTAATGAGAAAACTGTATGTATACATGAAAATGCAAGATTAAAAATTAATGTTATATGTTGACTATGGGGGCATGGGTGACCATTTCCATCGAATAGCAACTTTTGCAATTCCTGGAAGTCACTCCTGTTAATGTTAAGGTCTTCCTATCAAAAAAAATTGTCCACTTTGAGATAATCATGATTGGAGACACTCAAGATCCCTTTAAGTTCAAGGCTTTATTTGCAAAACCATGAAGTTTTGTCCCTGTCTCAAGTTCCTTGTGACTAGGCCTTACGGAGCCAAGTTGGCACCACTGTAATGCTAAGAATAACATATTTTAGCCCATGGCTACTTCCCCTCAGCCAATGAGGAGCCCCCATTTTCTCTTGATATATCCACATAGTATGGTGCTACGAAAAAAAGTGTGCTGCTATTTCATGCAAATGAGGAAAAAACTGTGGTGATATCAAGAAAACTGTGGTGATATCAGCCTGAAAAGTGTGGGTGCTATATGCATGTGACCCGTTCTGACCAATCCTCGCTTACCTTTGAGACCTTCTTCTGGGACCAGAATAGTGTCATGTGATAACTGACCAATCCTATGCTTGACTTCTAATTGCCCAGAGGAATATCAGCAGACTTTCTGTCTGTCCAGGCATCTTGCCCAGGAAGGTCTTGACAAGATTAATGACCGTGTGTTGTTACAGCGTGACACTCTGTCACAGCTTTTCAAGCAATAACAAGAAAGATTGTGGACTTTTAGGACAAAATAAAGGAACATTTTGTAAAGCTGATGAACTAGAAAAGCTTCGGGGAAGTATGCCATGGGCTAAGTTAGTTACCCCATGGCCTTGGGCTCGTTTTCTGTGTATATCGCCAGGCCCGACACCTCGGGGATTTCTAGTCTCCCCTCGGGCTTCGCCCTCGGGGAGACTAGAAACCCCTCGGTGGGCGGGCCTGGCGATATACACAGAAACCTCGCCCCGCCCATGGGGTAACTATTACATGTTGGGACTTCGGTGAAACACTTTCAGATGAAGCTCCACCTCCTGATCAGAGTAAGACCTGCCATCATCACCCAGGGTAAACCATTGAGATGGAGGGGTGGCATGACAGGGACTCAGTTTTGATGAACATATCATAGATGCAATGGGTTTATGTCATTGATCACACTATAGACAATCAGAATTTTGATCGAAAATATCATTTATCAGATGCAGATAAACATTATTACTTATGCTGTTGTTAAAAGTTAATGTAAAGATGTTGAAAATAGAAATGAAGTTTTTTCTTTACAAATAGTAGTGATATTAGAATCAGATGACATTTTGGACATATGTTTTTTTAATACATGTACTAAGTATCTAGTGAGGTGTGTAAAAATTTGCTGGCTTGTGCGTGACCCGGAAACAGTCTGGCATTCAGGCCA
Organism: Branchiostoma floridae x Branchiostoma belcheri; assembly: GCA_019207045.1. Lineage (NCBI taxonomy): Eukaryota > Metazoa > Chordata > Leptocardii > Amphioxiformes > Branchiostomatidae > Branchiostoma > Branchiostoma floridae x Branchiostoma belcheri. The sequence continues at coordinate 9,677,145 of CM033025.1, read as the reverse complement.
CATTGGTCTGGAGTCTCTGGACAACAACTTGTGGGATGGTGCACATGAAAATGTCTTTCCCCAGGACAGAGGTCTTGATATCTCCCCAGTGAAGCATAAATATACAGCATTTCAGCCCCCATCTGGAGAAAGTGGATGTTCCCATCTGTTGTCTAGACATGAAGGCAAGAAGGCACTGTTGGTGAGATGCTCTTGGTGAGAAGTGTCTTCTTGTTCCCTTGCAGCTGTGCATGGCCATCAACATGGTCAATGTTTATATTTGTATTCACTCCTGTAATGTTACAGTTTCGTGGAAGTGAAAAAGTATAATCCACGAACAGAACACTAGTGTTTCTGGTAGGCTTTGGTTTTCAGGGCATTGGAGTGCTTCTACCTGGAAACTTTTTTGAAAGAAATGATGGAGCCAACAGAGGTGAGACAATGTTTACTCTCAGACTCTCAGTGCACTTATGTTATGTCAGTGCTATGATTTCAAATGCTTCTACTGTCGGAAATGAGAAATTTAGACAGGAACTGATATTTTACAGGAATGATTTGAATGCAAGACACAGTCACTGCACTGCATAAAACAGTAGAGTCATGTTTGGATGGTGGATCAGTGTTAATCAATCTTACATCTCCATCTTCAATAAATTTACCCATACCAAGGTCCATTAATGATTTCTACATAAACTTGCTTATGCAGCATATGTAAAAGTCAAGTCAACATTCAAGGAGATGGGTACAGAGGTGGGACCTTGTTCACAAGCCCACAGGGAAAAGCATTAACTGCCCAACTTAACCACGGACAGCCTGCTGATGAGTGTCATGTGAAATACAACTTTAGGTCCTGGAAGTGAAGATTTGAGTAACTGCAGTAATGTTAACTGTTTGGACAACTCCTCCAGATGTCAAATTGCAGTAGACAGACATGTACTTGAGTGGGGATTACACATGTTACATGTAGCAAGGGGAAACAAACAGAGGAGTGGAAACACAGCCCCACCTGGGGAGGGGGGCCCTGAGCCCACATGTGCTGTCTAGACTTGCTGGCTACATGGAGGTTTACACAGAAAACATGCTCAAATCTGGAGAGGGAGGATTCATTGCAGGTGGGGACCAGGATGGGTCACCTGATGGGAGTTGTGTATGTTATATAACCCCCATATTTTACTGCAGTCCCTTGAGCCACAAATGGTATTTGAGGAGGTCATCAACATGAAATAGGCTAAGCATGTTTCATTTGCAAGTAGTCACTTCTATGTCCCTTGAGGACGGAAATGTTGGTTTTATATCAAGCTTATGTAAAGAACATAAAAGAACATGTTGTTCAAAAGACAGTTGATTGACAGTTGAAAGCAAACCTTGGCCAATGTTTGGTACCTTTTGTGGAAGAGAGCAAGTTAACCCCAGTTAGCAATCCCATGATATATTCTCCAAGACCTACATGTATTACAGCTGATGTCTGCAGTTCATATTCTTCTTCCAGATTTGGCTTCTTTCTACTGACCATTATGACCAATTACTAGATTATATTGCTGAGTGTCTTGTTCTGAATTAGCTTTTCAGGTAGACTATTGTTTGACAGCTAGTACACTTTGACAGCATGACAGAGCTAGTTATAATGATAATTATTTTTTTTAGCTATTCATCCCTCTTTCAAATGAGAGAACTTACTGCTATTTCAGGACAAACAAATACAAAAAAGCATGAGATAGACGCTATTAAATATTTTTCAATTGGCATTTTACAGCAGATTCACAAACAGATGAGCCAGCTAACAGTAGCACAAATCTTGTGCTGTTTATAAAACATTTTACACTTACTTTCAACTGTCAATAGAGCCCCTGTGGTGACTGACTCCATAAACCCACAAGGAGTCAATTATAGGGTGCAGTAATTACAGGCCACTTTCACACCTGGGGTTTACTGAGAGTGTAAATTATACACTCTTTAGTCTAACAAGAAAGGCGATGATCCAGACTTCTTACTAAATGTAAAAAAAATGTCCAAGTGAAAAAACAAAGATAATGCTACATAAAATGTTGTCAATTTTTTAAGTAATGAGCAACAGATTCTAAATTTGGACTGTCGCCAAATAAATCTTCTGTCCAATTTAATGACAGGCTGTTATTTGATTATGCACACAGTGCTAGACAGTCAAAGACTCAGAGTACTATACTGTACATCACAAAAATGGTTCACACTCATTCTAACATGGCAATGGGTTGACTGATACTGTATAGTTTATAGTCCTGGACAAGGTTAAATTAGATTGTACCAACATAGTCACAACAAGACACGTCATAACAGCTAATAGAGGCACAGAACAATTTCAATAACAATCATCTGTTGACCACCAAGGCAGGTCACAAGGAGCCTGCTTTTAGACTGTTTGATTGATAAGATAGAATTCCAGTAGCACCTGTGAACAGTGTGATGAGCAGGCAGCACTGATAGCATCAGGGCACTTGTCAAGGGGATTTCCTGATAATTGATGACTCCACCACAGATGAAATGTTCTCAGTGATATCTACCATGTGCCTGGGAACACTTTATGCAGGAATTTGAGGAAAACACCTACTTGGACATTTTGTTGGACAGTAAAGGTTGAGAGTTGGCATCTGAGTCTGCAGTCCAGCCATTCTCTGGCAAGGTATTCCCACTATTTGACTGATTTCTTTGACATGTTTTTGTTTTTTATAAAATGAAAATGTGTCTGCCATTTTCCTTTCTAGACTGAACAGAGGTCTGTTGGAGATATTGCATCAAACAAGCACTTACTGAAATCCTTTCTTGTGCTAAATCTGGTGATGACACCCATACACTGCGTGTCACTTCTCAAAGGAGTTCTCATGATCAAAGGTTATGACCTAACTGTTAACACATGATTGTGAAATGCCAGTCTTCAAGTCTTCCTGCAGTGTTCAGCAGTACTACTGGAATGCACATGCATCTCTAATAAAGAATTTCTTATTCCTTACCTTTGGTAATGAATCTTTTATTCTTTAACAGTTATGTTCAATATGAATCAACTCAACTCAACTACATCATCATTTATTGTCCAGCATCATCTTTAGTGGATGTAAAGTGTACTGCTGGGGGAAATCTGTGACTCTATGTATATTATCATACACTATCTCCCTGTAATTTCATGGGCACAGCATGCCTTTAGAAAACTTCACACCTGCACTGATAATATCTCTACTGGACGACTCCCAAGGGGCCTAGTCTGTAACTACTGACATTTAGCGGAGATCCTATCTGTCCTGTAGGGAAATGCAAAGGCTTTTCCACTATGATTACAGGACACCATAACCTTTTTGAAGTTCCCCAGTGGAATGGAAGTAATAAAATGTTAATATTCACTTCAGCCAAAAACAAAGGAAGGTTTCCTAAATATGCAATTAAAGTAGCTTTTAAGATGAAATGATTTTTTGTTATTCTGTGTAGATCCACATTGGTTAGCCACACATTTATGATCATCTGTCAAAGTGGAAGGTTTGATGTGAACTTAATATAATAATGAGCTGCCAAACTGTAACGTTAAACTTTATTCCTGTAATAAATCTTTGGCCCAAATGCCACAGGTATACAAGTGTGTATCGTGATTATTAGCTCAAGATAGAATCATAGCATAAAAGTGTGTAGAGTAGAGTAGAAAGGTCTGGGCCAGGTAGGAGTTTTTGAAAATTTTACTCCAGTTTTGGCTGCTCTTCCATTCAGCTGTGTAGAATATGTAGGAAACGATAAATCCCCTAGTATGACTGTGAGTTAAGCTGAACATTCCACTCATTATTCAGACATTTCATCTCCCAACATGATTATATACAAATATGACAACAATAATCCTAAAATGATAACCTTTCACTCTAGAACTGTACAGTCTGAAGCTGACAAGCTCATAGATGCTTGGCTCCATGTCATCCACGAAGACTGTGAAACTTCCCAGATGTGCCAATCACTACTAGTAATCAGAGATGGTTCATAGCAATATTTCAGGCTCAATATTATTTATACCACATTGTATATATTGGAGAGAAGGAAAGTCACCATCGCTGATTCACCACCTCGATCTGGTGCACCCCTACTTGTAGCTGACCAATGGTTTCTCCCAGCTGTCATCCAGCACACCTGCACAGAGATAAGATCTGGGCTCTTCCCTGAGGACCAAGTACAGAGGTGGGAGGACACACTAAAGATGTTATCTGGGTCCTAATGGCAGGGTGCTGATAAGACCTGCAACTGGGCTGAACTAATACAGGTCTGGCATGCCAATAGACTTGAAAACACCTGACTTGACACTGTGCACCCTCACATGCGTTCTTGTCTGGGAGACCATTGGTGCTTTGTTTTTTTGTTCAAATGAAGTTCGATTCTTCAACTTTCCTATGAACTTTTCCTTTTTTGCCCATTTACCCAATGCTGACTCACAACGTCACACTTGTTGACCAACTTGTATCATTCAATGTATGAGATGTTGTTCTTTGTACTGACCTTTGATGAAGACTCTGTAATGCCAGCATAAAAATGTCACTGTCCCCAACTGAACCACACTTTCTTGGCTCAGCTGTCACAATCAGATTTTCATTCACTAACACTGTACTTTGTCCAGACATGCATTTTAAAGCTGGTGCCCAACAAGTCAGTTATTCATGCTCATTTGGGTATGGGGTCATGCAATTTTGCCTTAATCCACACTTGTGAACAGACCTTTATCATTTTCGTGCATTTTTGGCTGGACAAGATTGAAGGGACTGGTCTGGACCTCACTTTTCACCCACTGGAATATTGCGAAAAATGCATAGGGGGCCTCAAACTTCCTGTAAACAGGCACTACTGCTCTGGTCATCTTCATGAACTGCCCAGGCACTTCTTACACGGGGCACCTAAGTTTGCAGGTGTGCTGGTTGTCTGACCAACCTGTCAATCAAACAGCTGCCTGAGGGAGAGAGCCAGACTCTCTGTCGCCAGTGAGCTAACTGCCTACACTCTCACACATGTCAGGGCTTATTACTACCCACTGAGGCTGATTACCAGGTCAAATCTGCCCTGCCCCAAAATTACACACCACACACAGCCTCAAGAAATAACAAGGATACCTCCACACAGCTGTGCGTTCAGTTTGTTTTGCGACATTTTAAAGGAAGTCTATAGAAACCATGGGAAACTTCAGTTTTTTGACAAGATGGCCAAGTTACTGACGTCACTATGTGAACGCAGTTGTAAAAGAGACCATTCTATGTGTGAACTGATATATAATGGCTAATATATAGTTTAGCAGTAGTATGTAAAATTACATGTATAAGAAGTTCTAAGTTGGTTGGTGTTTTTAAAGATTTGGAGGAGACAATGTAATGTTAACATTGATTAACAACGTTACATGTTGATTAGAGATGTGACTTTTTTGCAGTGCTTCAGGTGCATATATGATTAATGTTCCATATTTTGGTCAAGCTTTCTAGTTACTAGTAGTTCCTTGATTTCTTATCATGCATTGAACTTGAGCAAAAATATTTTCTATGCCTAAGTTCACTTTGAAAACCTCTGTTGAATTCATACTGATTCATAAATCATTAGTGCCTACAGTGGAAAAGTTGCAGGTAACATATTAAGTAACCAAGGAGCTTTCATCAATGCACCTTGGTATAACACTAACATTACCTGCAAAAGTCATCCTTCAAGTAAAGAGTTGCCACAGCTATAACGTTATATCTGAGATCTAGAAGTGTAAAGTAGCTTCAGAAATGATGAAAATTCCGTCCCAATAAATAGCAAACGTTGGGTGTATCCAGGTATCTCAACCATGATCTGAAGATTGGATGCGACAGTCTGTGCCTGGAGCGCTCTGTGATACTGAACAGTGTTGGCCCAGGTGCAGGCAGGACAGACTGTCCTATTACCTGGGAACCTCTCAGGTGTGGTCATCATTAGCAAAATACAGGTATGTATGAGCAAACTTTAATAGGGGATGGATGGCACATGGCCTGACTTGAATGAAGGAGCAAGCTGAATCTTTTCCGAATACAACACTATAAACACAAGTGTGTGCTGTATATTACTTGTTGACAAAATACACATTGCTATCCTTAAAATGATCTGAAAACATCGAAAAACAAACTTTGAGTGATTGACCAAGAGTAAAATGTTGATAAATGGTACTAGTTATGTCAACAAAGTCTTGTGACTCTCACAACACAGAATAGTTTGAGATAGTATCAAACATTTCACATTCTACAGGTGCCACACAAAATATCACTTCCTGCTATTGTATGCTGAGTAGTTTAAACAACTTGCTTTACCTAACACATAACATTATCATTACTCTGACAAGCTGCATACCTATAAGTAGATATATTTACATGTAACGGTATATAGACACATTTGCCCCATATAACATTGTGCAACAGCTACGAGGTTCTCAGTATTGTAGGTCTTGTCTGAACGATCATTTCTACCCAACTTCTACAAATATAACCTATGCTGCAACTTACATATCTTCACCCACTTAAAGTTATGGAATAAACGTTTATACTGTAGTAGCCTAGTATCGTAGGAGCCCTAGTAGGTCCTAGTAAACAGCAAGATGGCACCTGGGCTAGGCCAGGAATGAGATCTAGTTATCATTACACTCTCTCATACAGTTCCCACAGGTATACATGACAACATATGGCTACAGCTAATCAACAAAGTCTGGCAGCTCCTGTCCTTGAAGCAACTTTGACCATAATGGAGTTATTCCTTGGGTTGCTGCCCTGGAGAGATGAGCCAATTTGTAGGTGTTGAGGGACAAGGATGGTAGCAAGGTAGTAGGCTGATGGTACACACCTGCAGAGATATCAACCAGGTTAAGAAAAACAGATATTGGCAAGTTGGTGCCACTGATTTTTCTCCAAAAAAGTTGAAGTGTCTTCCTTCTTCTTTAGGTCTTTATTTCAGTTCCCCTCTAAAATTGTGTGAGGAACTGATAATGTTACATTTGTACCTAATTCATAAAGCTCTATATCTTGGTATGTAACACAACGTCCCTATAGTCCTGTTTTGGTTTATCAATACCTTTTGCATGCATTGTTGTAGCACAAACCCCATCTATGTCTCTGGCAACTTTTGAACACTTCTGTCTGACACACTTCTGGCCCCAGTAATGTCAGTAATGGTAGTTTTGGTTGCTCCATCTGTTTTGTAACATGTCAGTCCCTCCCTTATCTCCACTCCTTCCTGACAGAGGGAGTAATTACACTAACCACTTTGGCCTGTTTTATATCCCATGGACAACAGGTCAGGTCATCCACTCTTAAACTATAGGGGATCATTTTTCCTTACGAAACCCTTAATTTGTGCTGGTAAGTGGCTCTGTTGTGGTTGACACACCTGTTTTCATACCTGTGTGTTAACAACCATCTTCCTGTGCTCTGTGCTCAGCGGCATATCAAATTTGTAATTTCCACGGGTGTACGGTTAAAAACACACCATTAGGCCAGTAGAAATGTTAGATATCCAAACTTTTATTGCATGTGCTTGAGTTGTAAAAGTAGAGAAAAATGGTTACTAAGCTACTGGAAGACATAAAAATGTACCATGAATTGATTCAAAATGGATGACCATGTCTCCAACTACAGTACCTCAGGGTGCTTCAAAAGAGCAAAATTGTTCCACCCCAGGCAGATAGATTTATCCTAGGCTCATCAAGGGCTTTTAATCGCTGAAGACTTGATCCTTGCAGGACATTAAGGTAAGATGAAGTCTTCTAATGATTCGGAGGAACACAGAAGTTATGGGAGTGGATCACCGGCCAAAGACTGTAATCATCAGGTAGGAAACATTAGACGCAAGTTCATCGCACCCCCACCCTTTCACAGCACAAAAGCATCCCTCTGCTGCCTGTCTGAGTAAACCATTATCCATTAATCATCTTGTGACAACATAATATCTCTGTGACTCTCCCTCAGAGCCCTGTAGGCACCTGGCTGCCTGCTGACGTCTCCACACCTGTGGTGCGATCCTCAGGTGTGGGTCGTTAAGGACAATTAGGAGGCATACCTTAATTAAGATCCCATTGACAGAACAGAAAGGGACAGTTTACTGAACCTAAAATGCCCTCAGTCATTTGTCATATGCCTGCTGACACACCAGGTGGGGAGCACAGTTGAACAACTTGTTACGACTGTTACAGTCAGCAATATTTCAACGTTCATAGTCATTCATACTGTGTTTTATTTATGTTTCAATTTTACACCTAACCTCCTGCTTTGCTTCTTTAATTTTACCCCCTTATCCATGGATTAGTTTAATGAAATTTAGTCCCTTTTAATTCTCACACTTACCAAGGAGATTAAAAAATTACCACTCTTTTAATGAGTAGACTTGTATTATCCAAGTCAGCTCCTTTTTCAAAAGTGTATTTTTTTCGAATAAAAAGGGACAAAAGTGAGGAATGATCATCACGCATTCATGGCATCACACCTTTGGAGGCACTTTCACACAGCCAATTACACCACCATGTACACTATTATATAAATGCCCAGTTCTTCAAGGTCTACAGTTCTTTTTGTATCATTCTTCAAAGTCATTTTAAATGGCTGTCTAGACATGTAATATCATGCTATTTGTTTATATGTGTTGACTTTATGGTTTCAAAATGATTATTATCAAAGCTGATCACAAAGATTGTTGCACTGGATCTTTATTCTATTTCACTCCAGTTTGGGCCATAATGTTACATGTAGCTTGAGAGACATGCTACAACTTACAAGGTCAATCTTTATAATTAATACTGCACAACTGTACAATATGACACAGAAAGTTTGTTTAATTTGATAAAGGAAACACTCTAAGGTCTTACTATAAAAAGCTGTACCAAACACTTGAGTTAACTTAGCTGACAAGAAATATCCTTCCCCCATGACATTGGTACATCCCTGCCGCGCACCTGTGTGAGCCTGACATCTGAGGGTCGCCAGGGTGACAGATAATAGCCAGCACTTTAATCATAGGTCAATCATAACAAAGGGTCCTTCTAACAATAGAAACACTGAAGAAGAAAATTGGGCAATTCTCATTCCTCATGCCCGAAACATAACAATGCATAAAAGCTGGTCCTGAGTGTAAATATGTTGTCTGTGGGTTTTGTCATTTGTTAGGGCCAAATCATGCTCTGGTCTAAAATAACCACAGCTTTTCTTGATGTGAGAGTCATGTAATAAAGATGTTAGTTTATTGAAAAAGGAATAAGACACATTTGTAATCTCCAAGCAGATGTTGGGTTGGAGAATTGTTTTCTGACTCTCTGCTCAAGCTCCTTGGCCCAAGGGAGGACAGTGATGAATACCCTCTTACAAAAATTAAAAGAAGCTTCCAAATTTCCTTACTTCACTTCTAACATTATCGTCTTTTGGTATGAAAAGGTATTGTTTTCTTACTTATTGCACACATTCAAAGATGATATCTTTAGGAGCAGGTGAGAAAAACTGGCTGTGTAAAAGAAAATTGTTATGTCCTTTTGGACCACCTGTCTGATTATCCTTTCATACATGTATGTGGTTAAAAGTTATTCTCCAAGCAGAGGATGGGGTGGGGGTAGTAGTGGCCGGGATTTCTCACAGTAACATGATTTGTATGGTTTAAAAAGCTCCAACAGTGCTATCAGTATTAAGTTGATACTTTAAGCCAATGCAGCTGCCACGCAGTGGTACAATCTAGGAGCAACCTGGTAATGCCCACCCACCCTTCCTCTGAAACAGCTTATTAGCAGGTGGTAGGGCCAACTTAGCCTGGAGTCCAGTCCCGTTCGCTTTTGTTCCGCTCCCCAAGGTCGCTACTCCGCGGAGTAGCGACCTTGGGGAGCGGAACAAAAGCGAACGGGACTGGACTCCAGGCTAGGGCCAACTATAGGGTGAGTGACTTTCTTTCATGTGATATTGGGGTAATTCTATCAAATAGACTCTTATTTTTCATGTATTGCATCACATTTGAGATGGTTAGACATAGAGATGCAAAGTGTATCTATTCTACCATCTTTGTAAGTACAAACATGCTTTCTTACCACATCTGCATGTGTCCTGAGACTGACCATACCAGGTGCCTCATAGTAATTTCAACTAATTAGTGGTTGCCACTTTAATTATCTCAAATTGAACATGTTATTGATACAAACAGTACACTCCCTGTGGTCAGCCCCCACCCTGCTGTGAAGACACCCCACATTTCTCAGCTGGACTACTGAACCCTCTTTATACCTGCTCCCACCATGTTTGTATTGTTCCTTTCTTTTCTGAAAATGACTGTCACCTCCTAAACAGCTTTTCTATCATGAGATAATGCCTAGTAACACAAGATTGAAGAGTGTTAATTGCAGTTTTCTAAGTAATGAAAGTGTGATTTTGAGCCTTCTTTATACATTTGTACTACTGCTAATTAAAAGGTTTGCCATGAAATACTATTTTCATTCATCTTCCATGTTATATATCTTATATGAATCAGTATAAGTAACATTATACCCATGTTTAAACAGAATGTTTGTGTGGTTTATGGGGATGGACTGTTTAACAAAAGATATGGAGATGTTATTGAGGAGGGCAGTGTAAAACTCCAAGCAGATGTTGAGAGTGTACATCATGACACTTTTTTTCTCTGTGTGGGTTTGTTCAAAGCAAGGCCATTTGACCTCCTCTAGGCAATGAACTAAGTTGATGGGTGGTGGAAATTATCATGCAAGGAGATAGCAGTCAGCATTGGTTCTGAAGGCTTGGGAAACAGTTATCATCGCGAGAGTCCCATAGTCACAAAGTTCCAAATTCGTTCATGAGCCACCAATCTTGTGCCCTTCGGAAAGGCACTTTACACAACATTCCTCACTTCACTCAGGTGAAAATGAAAATAGCTTTGGTTAGGGCTGTTCCTCGGATGGAGGTCCCCTATTTGATAATAGTCACACCTCAAGCACGTTAAAGAACCCCCCACACTTATTGAAAAGAGTAGTGTCCTTCCCGGTGAGAGTACCGTTCAGTACAAACCTGGTGTTTTACACCTTAAGGCAGTTTACCGGGTATGCAAAAACAGACTAACAAAATTTCCTCCAGCATCATTCTCACTTTGTAATCCATTGACTTGTTGGTTCCCTCTGTGCCTCCTTGGATGGTAATTCTCTTCCCAGCCTGATCGATGCTGACAAGTCTTGGATGGAGAGCAGAGTATAGGTTGGAAGGCTGTGGAAATGTCCTCGCCATAGTTGGAAGGAAAATGTTTAAGATATTCAGGCAAGGAGAGGTTTTTGTTGCCAGTACAAGCACAGGTTCAGAACCTTCTGCAAACTACAATACATCAGAGGCCTCTGAGCCTATTTCATTTTTGTATATTCTTTTTACATTATCATGATTAGAAAACTTAATAATGAATTATAGATGAAGATTTCAAGGTGCAGTCATTGGAAAGATGTGCAGTACAGATAACAAAAATTATTTGATACTGAGAATTGTGTTGCTGGTCTGAAGTAAGAACTCAAGTCATCAGTACGATAATCAATTAAATGTTCTTCAATGAACACCATTGTTGTTTCAAAACAAGTAGACGTAAATATTTGATGCACACAATCCAGAGAGATATCTTGTAATTCTCTGTCAACAGCAGGTCGGAAAAATTGTGGTTGATCGCCAGGTCAATGGATGTCATCTTTACCCTTGACTGGGAGAGAAAGTGAGGCAGCTGTCCCATGCTATCCCTGTCCCGTCTCTCGCGGAATCTCGCTTGACCATCCCTGCAATTAACGATCTTTACCCCGCCTTTGATGCCGGAGTGAAGACCACAGATGAGCGCGGTCGCCAACAGGTATTTTTAGGCCCAGGACGATGCACCAAATTTTCAGGGATAATTTAATATCATGCAGTTGTGCTGCCCCTTTCTGCACCACACAAATAAGGCCCACACACTTGGTACTATCAGTACTACCCTGGATAAGCTGAATAAATCACATAGCTCTGCCTAATTCTGGCAAAGGGCATTGGACATTTTTCCCCCAAACAATATCAAAAGTTCCCCAGAACATGCACAATGCTACCTAGTGGTATGTATGAAAGGTGAAGTGCATCTACGGGAGAGTGTATCAATAGATACTGCAGCAGGGAGTCCTGCACATCTCCCATTTGTCCAATTGGAATTCAAATATTTGGGTAGGCATTTTGCGGCACATGTGCAAGACCAAAAACATATCTCCCCATCCATCCAGCTATAATTAGGGAGAACACATGTTGTCTTGCTATGGGTGGCTCAGCACTGATGACTGATGTCCAAGCTCATGTTTGGGACAGGTGGGAAGTGCCGAGTTATTTTCATCCCTGCAAAGCAGCTACACTTTGGTGGAAAATGCACACATTTCTTCAGGTTTAAAGGCTTAACTGCTAACATGAGAGAGTGGGGAGGATAGGTGGTTATGAAAGGTCGTGATAGGGTATGGGAGGAATGTCAATATTGATGTGAGATGGGGATCCCCGGGGTCCGCATGGGGCTGCCGCTATACTGCGTAATGTCGTGAACGGGCTAAGTCGCAAACACTAAAACAACACTTTGTTCAAACGAAAGATCAGCCCCTACAAACTTAAACAATCTTGCAAGTGACAGTCCCTTACTGTAGAAGGCTCTTGAAAAGAATACCTTAATTGTCAAGTTTAAACCCCATGTGAATCCCCATTTCTGCCACCCCTCAACATGAATGACATAACTGTGGCATCTCTCCTTACACTCATGTCTGAGTGATGCCACAACAAAGTCTCTTTCCCCTCCAGCAGAGCAATTGATAGAAAGACCTTCACATTGAAGAGCCACCCGAATATACTGTACCTAAGCAAACCCTTAGAGATGTCCTTTACAGTGTTCTTTAAAAAATCTAAGTACAGGACAACAACAAGGTACTAGTAATACTTCAGCCTGGGCTCTTACTCCCACATCATGCCGAAATTGGTAACATTTCCAATGAGTTTTATCGGCTGCTTGGTTTCTCATAAGAATAGGTGATCAACTTGAATACTTGATATGTATATTCAAAAGAAAAAGCACCTAAGCAGCCCATAAGATTTACATCCTCCGGGTTCTTTTCCCCTCTCCTTCTTTCCTTGAGTAAGATGAATGGATGCAGGAGCCCATCCTGACAGTCTGCATCCAGGTCCCACACTGTTCCTCATGTTTTTAGTTACTCCAACATTCCACTGGGCAAGTGTTTCAGTCAATCTCCAAATTTTTCTACAGGAAATCTCACAGGTTCAACATTGAACAACATTGTCAGGGAATTGTTTTCTATTGTTAAGAATAGAAACAGATTGAGTGTCACTAGTACTCACTACTCAACCTTTCAATAAGTCAATCTAGTGTCACTCACACATTACAGGCTCTAGGCACATGTGGATATATTTTAAAACAGTCAGTGAGCCAATTCTAACATCCGCTCGCTGATCGGACAGTTTCTGGGAAAGTCTGTTTAAATGGAAGACAGACAACCAGGTGGACAGACCTACGCCAGTTTTGAGCAGATGGACTAATTACAAAGTAGACATAATGTCAATATGACAGTACTCTCCATCAAACAGACACGTAGATGCTTCCTCATACATGGGGCTGTGACAATTGATAACCCCACATGACAACCAACCAGAGACCTCCTACTGGCAAGTATCGTTATTCTTCTATATTGGATATCAACACTGCTGGCTCTGCTGTCCGCTGTCACGTAGCTCACAATTGCAAGTCAAAATTATTGTGAAAGTAACTAATATCATCATTGCATGACTGCACATTCAACCTGGGGACTTGGATTGCTTACCGCAGTGCATGGCAGAGCCTGTTTTCTCATTTACTTGCTATTCAATGCACCATTGACTCATGAAATTTATAACTGCAAAATCATCTGTCATTGACTTTTTGTGCTACACAGGAATCAAGTATGTGTGCGTCACTCATGATAAGGTTGAAATGCAAACATGGTGGTATTATACACATTAATACGGAATAATTATTACACAAATACATGTATCTAAGCTTGATAAACATGAACAAGTTAAGGTCACTCAACTTGCATAGTAAGTTTAATGGTGACCGCTCTATGTTCCGAAATCTCCATGTTCCGAAATCTCTATGTTCCGAAATGTCTATATAAATGGTTCCTGCAGCCTGTGATATATTATATTCCGATATACTACATGTATGCAGGCGGCAGTCGAAGTGAGCGATCGTTGGGGAGGAACAGCCTACATGTATCTAACACGGACCTTGGCAGCGTTTCATATTCTTAGATCAAATATCTTTGCCTTTTATTCTCATTTTATACAATTTGGGTGGACGAACTCCAACTCCATCGTAGTGTCAGACGAATTTTCGTCAAACTTGGGAAGCGCCATTTAGTGACCTGTAATGACCTCGCACCACCTTGATAGCATCGTATCGAAAATTTTTGACGAAGAATAAAAATATACTCTCATATTCATCAAAAATATATATTGATAACAAGTTACATAAACCAATAAATACATATAATGATGTATGCATACAAAGTAAACATTATTTTGAAATATACATATGCATACAAAGTAAACATTATTTTGAAATATACCTGCGATTATTCGCATTATACACGAGACCAGATAAATTGCGGTTAGAAAATTGTGCGTGTTTAGAAATGAAGACAATTTTCCGCTGAAATTTGCGATCGAGTTCAGATTCTGTTTCAGATAAACAGTTCAAAACCTCTCCATTGGCACAAGAGGGGAGTATTAGAAGAAGGTACATGATAAAACCAGAATTTGAATGTTTTCAGCACGGGGGACCACGCACGTGCACGCGACCGTCGGAATCGGGTCGGCGTTCAGGAAGGGTATCGGAACCTTAGTTTGTGGGCATGAGCTTAGTACGAGTTACTATAGACTTAAATACCATTCACGTTATATGTACATGATTATATATTTCGGAACATAGAGATTTCGGAACATAGAGATTTCGGAACATAGAGATTTCGGAACATAGAGATTTCGGAACATAGACATGTAACCAGTTTAATAACCCCAGGCGCTCTGAACACGTATATAGTACAAATGCTCAGAATTTGTGCCATCTACTCAAGAACAGATGCAGGCATATTTTTCCCAGCTATTTGCAGGGTGATATAAGATGGCGGGTGCACCGCCTTATCAGGCTGGGAAGAAAGTGCACATGTAGCAAATGCTGTGTGAGATACCCTCATAATGAGCCCAAATAAACGCTATGACTTCCAGCACTGATAACAGAAATGTGGGAGCACAACTGTGGCAAACAAACAGTGAAATTTTCCATGCTATATAGTACGCATATCACAAGATATTTCTTCCAATAATTCTCCCAACATAAAGAAATCATTTATGGACTTTTGGAAGATTTTGTTTTGTTACAAGAAATCATATAGTCTAACTTCTAAGGATTAATTGTTGCCCATTTTTCCTAAGCTGCTTGCATCTACTTTCATTCACTTTCATTGACTTTCAACATTTCAGTTTTCCCTCAGTTTGATATATATGGTGTGGCAATTTGTTAGAGTAAGTCTGGATCTAGACGAAAATTAGAAATGATATTACCGGGTAGAAAGAAAGATAACAGCAATCATTGTCAGAGTGGACAGCTTAGCTATGTTCCAACATCTACATACCATTATTCTCAATTGTCATCATATTAAACAATAGCTGTCAAACACTATCTACATGTATATGGTTTATATATTAACTACACAAAAACTGCGATCATAAG
The DNA here is from genome assembly GCA_019207045.1 of Branchiostoma floridae x Branchiostoma belcheri. Classification (NCBI taxonomy): domain Eukaryota; kingdom Metazoa; phylum Chordata; class Leptocardii; order Amphioxiformes; family Branchiostomatidae; genus Branchiostoma; species Branchiostoma floridae x Branchiostoma belcheri. The sequence continues at coordinate 9,661,410 of CM033025.1, read as the reverse complement.
TCGCAATTAGATAGACAATCACAGTTAAACACAAACAAGATACAATATACAGATGGGTGTGGATGGTTTGGCATGTCATCCTTGACTCTCACAGCTGTGTGGTCTTGCCACTACAAAAGGCTAACCTATGTCCGCAATGTCGAAAAATATAGTAAGAAATGTGACCTCATTGAGAAAATAGATGCGATAGAGATGGGAGAGGACCAATGAAGATGGAGATGTACAGATGGGCACAAGAAGAAAACAGGGCTGGGCAGTAAACATGTGAATGATCCCGCCCATCTGTCTGTAAAGCCAACAGGTGCATGACTATTTTAGAGTGAGAGTGCAATAACGCCACCTAGCTGTTCATGTCAAAACTGCATTAACGTACATTCAGGGGCCCTCATTGCAAGACAGCATCTTCATCTTTGAGTCCTGTGGCCTCTACTGGTAAGAAATAGTGACTTTAGATGGAATTGCAACCTTTGCGAGGATTACAATGCCTGATTTGGTGTTTGATTGACAGGAATAGCTAAGATTTCAGCGAGATATTCTGAGAGGTTTACGAGACTAATTGGGCACATGAATGTCAAAGCTGTCAAACAGATCAGTGACAGTTGTTGCTCGGTTACTATTGCTGGGCATATAAAGCATAGCATAGCTATAGATCATAGCTGGGGGTAGGCATAATGACCTCGAGTGGTATGTATAATGGCAAAATTGTCACCTCTTTATTTCTATGATTGTTCAGAGGGCACCAGCAATAAAACATGTTTCTTCTTGTGCATGCTAAAATATTAGATGTAGTTGCCACAAAACACAACTGAATTGTTAGAATAAGTCAAGCATTGCCATAGTTTTCTCGCTAACCTTGTAATGACCTTGACCAACAGCAAGACTTCAAAGAGATTTTCTATAATGGGTAGAGAAAACCTTAAATTAATCTGGAAGAAAAATGCTAAATTTCTTCCATGCTGTCTTGCAAACACTAACCAAACTTCTATATTATACAGCGAAGAAAATCAATGGAAACTGTGTGTACAGCACATTCTTCACATTTCCTTTATTGTGTCATAGTTAACGGAATATTCTGGTTTACATCATGGTGTCGTGGCTTTATGGTTCTGCCCATCTTGTCCAATATTAAGACTTTTGACACAGTTTTGCTTTCTTTCCAACTTTAACAGTTTCTGAGTCATTATTATTGATGCCATAATGGACTTCACTTATATTCTTGGCCTTTAGGGAGCATCTATTTGAGAGGAAGTACTTCAGGTATGCACAGGTAAATGGTATGCTCTGCCACAAAAATATTATGTAATGGGTTGCCATGTGTATTAAAGAAATGGAAACTACAATACCATAGAGGCAAATCTTCTGTTTTCTGCTCTGACAGTTGCACTAAATAAAGTATATGGACTACATGTCTCAACCTGTTACAAAGTGAATCAGCCTCAAAGGTGTTGTTGGAATGTCCATCTATGAAGTCAAGGCTGTTTTTCACCAAACAAATTGTGAAGCAAGTATTCAGACTTGAAAGGATGCAATAAATAACTCTGTCCATACTGTAAATTATGATTTAAGCTATGTGACTTTTGGTCATTACCTCCACACTAACAATGTTCAAAGCTGCTGATATCTAGGATAAGTACAACAAAGAAAAGAAAGAACCTCAAAACCTAACATAAATGTAGTACATTTATATGTGTATCTACAGTTATAATTCTTGTGTATATGTAATCAAAACTAAAGTTGCCGTGCCCCCTTGAAGATAGTGGTATCATCTTCTCTTTCATGACTTACAGTACTGATCTAGACAATACCATTGTATCCAAAGGAGGGTTTTCTACGATACTTATTGCCTCCACCTAAGGAAAGGATTTCCAACTAAATATTACCTTCCTCTCAGTGAAACCTTTGGGATCTACCTGTCCAGGAGGGCATGTCTCTCCCTTTTTTGCTCATTTGTCTTTTTTGACTTCCTGTTTCTCTTCCTTGTCATTGGCAGTTCCTTCAGCAGTTTTCTCTTCTGGACTGTCCTCATAGCTGAGACAGAAAAGAACTGTCGGTTAAAACATGTTTTTTTTTTTTCAAACTGATACGCGTTGGTAGGGTTAGCTCAGGAGAAAGTATACCGTAATAGTATTGAAGAAATACCCATTTTGTTAGAAAAAAAATTACAACAAAGGTTGCAAATTATTAGGTTACATTTAAATTTCAATAGTTTTATGAACAAATCAATTCATACGATAGATGCCATTATGAAACACTCGATGAAGGAGAACTTGCAAGGTAGTGCACAAGCACCATCTAGCATTTCACTGCAAAAGTGCAGCTAATCTGACTCACCCGAACATCTGCACTAGCTCCCCCTTCACAAGTGCCACAAACAGTGGTGCCCCCACACAGGCAGGCACCAGGTACAGCAGGGCAGGCTGTGGAAGATGAGCCAAAACATCAGAAAACGCTGCTCAAAATGTACTTCTTAGCAGAAAAGCGATGGGTAGAGTGAAGAGAGAGGGTGATAATCGCTGGCCCCAAATACGTATGACCAAAATTCATGGAAGATATCAAAGACATGCACACTATGGTCTCAGACTCTCAGGTATGGTGTCTCATTTCAATACTGAGAGGCTAAAATAATTATGCTACTGTCTGATAGTAAGTCCTGTTAATCATCAATGCAAGCATGCGATAATCTTATGTTAGGTAAAGTTAAGCTTACAAGCAATCGGCAACAGTGTTTTACTGAGCATTTGTTTGGCTGTATATCGAAAAGCTAATATTTGATAAAACTTAAATCAAAACTGAGGGAACTATGCTTTGTTTTAATCTCAGAACTCCAGCACCCTCAAACAAACCAATGAGTTGCTCAAGCTGACAAGGAGAGACCAGTGCTGTTGCCAATCTTACCTGTGCATGCTTGAAGACGTGCATGATGAATATTGTGACCAGCAGGCCGACGAAGTAGGCGATGAAACTGCAGTAGAAATACAGCTTGCTGTCCTTCTTCAGGCTGTGGGGAGGGCACATGGATGTAAGTGGAGGAGGTTACTGCTAAACTGGGTGGTGCCGCTTTTTTCAAAACTTTTTTTTTTACGAAAATATTTAAGGATGTGAATTAGAGTTTGTTACTTTGTGGTGTCCAAAAGTATTCTTGTAACACACTACAAAAATCAAAGGATGTGAATTAGAATTTGTTCCTTTTTGATGCCTAAAAGTATCATTGTGACATACTTTACAAAAACTGTGAAATTACAAATTAGTCTTCTGCAATCACCAATTTTATTCCGCAAATTGCAGTTTGCACAAACAAACAAACATGTATCAGGGACACCCAAAGTCTGTGAGAATTTCCCTTTCTGCACTCACCTGACATCAAAACGGAGTAGCAAAGCTATGAATATGCCTGCAACAAAGAGATAGACAATTCAGCATGACATATCAACAATACATATCTTGGATTAACTTCACAAGTCTCAAAATGTATATATTACAGAAAACTACTGGTAAACTTTTTCCCAGTAATAATTCTCATCTGCTACTTTCAGAAATGTCCAAGTAAGGGGTCTAGGGATCAGTTCCTCCACTAACCAACTCTATCCTACCAACACACCACACTTCCTCTACTGAACTGGAATAACAATATCCCCCAGCCCCACAAACACATCGCATTTCTTCTATTGACACGGAATTACGATATCCCCAATCCCCACTTGTTATACCCTACCCTACCCACTCACACCCCTTCCTCTACTGACCTGGAATGACGATATCCCCCAGCCCCAATAGTTCTACCCTACCCTACCCTACCCTACCCACATACCGCACTTCCTCTACTAACCTGGAATGATAATATCCCCCATTCCCACTAGTTCTACCCTACGTACCCTACCCTACCAACACATCACACTTCCTCCACTAACAAGGAATGACAATATCTCACATCCCCCTAGTTCTACTCTACCCTACCCACTCATACCCCTTTCTCCACTGACCTGGAATGACGATATCCCCCAGCCCCAGCATGGCAAAGTTGTTGGCCTCCAGCCCTTTCTCCAGGATGTCCTGTGGGAACACCACTGCAGGGAAGGGAACAGCAATGAATGAACTGTCAGTAAGCAGGTGTGCCAAGTCTCTATGCAGCTGATAGAACAATTCTGTTCTACATTTATTGTATATTATAGAAGGTAGTTAAAGCTGTCAAGCAATTTACGAAAGAAAAGGGCACTGTAGTATCAATGTTTGTTGGAAAGTGTGCACTTTGGGTAATAAAACAACAATGAAAGTCTCTATGTAAAGCCAAACAGACTTAATTTTATGGATAAAATCTTCTGGTACCCCTAAAACTGATGCAAGCACAAGAAAAGATTCCAAAATATTTAAATCTAAGTGAAATCTAAACATAGACTCCACGCCCAATCCAACCCCGCCCAAAACATACGCACAGCAAACCAGTTGATGCTGATCTGGTTGGACAGGTTTTCTCAGACAGTTTTACTTTTACTTACACTTGATTGGTGCCTCAAAGGACTTGGCTACTGACACCATGACATTAGTGCCGAAGACCTGGGACGAACCAAACACCTGTACGAGACAAACATGCGCAACATAAGTGAGCAGAAAATCAAGCAAAACAACACGAGCACCAACACTTCTGATCATCATCATATCTTGTCGCTCCATCTCCGTATCCAGCAGCGGGCTGCCTCTTCTGATGATTAGAGGCTACATAGAATTATACATATTGCAGATACTTATTGTATCAAAAAATGTCATATGCATGACAAACTGCAGTAGATGAGCAAATTGAGACAATTATCAACAAGGCAAATTGATGGTCTCCAAAGCTAGTTACCACAATGTCCATGGCTATCACTACTGCTCATTTATAATATGGAAGATATGTCACAGGCTGACAGTCAGGTACAACCTTGTCCCAAACAATAATCTATCTACATATGAAACATTTTATCAAAACTTTCAAACCACCACCTACAAAGTCTGCATAGCTTGTTCCCGATATTCCCCAGACTAAGGCCCAATCTAGACACAGTTTTTACTGATATCTGTGGATATGTCGGAGGGATCTGGAACGTTGGCTGCGGGACATCCGTGTCGCTTGTAGTCATAAACAGCTATATAGCCCAATGAGCCCGCATTATATGCTAATGAGCCCTCCAGAAGTTGGGACGCATCTAAGTTGTCGGGGACCCCAGCTAAACTATCGGGCGAATGCCCAGGACCTTTCGGGAGAAATTCTGCTGATATCTTTATGGCGATATTGCAGTTCCATCTAAACGCTCAAAAGTTGTCGGCGAAAAGTTGTCGGCTCGCAGATATCGGGAAAAACTGTGTCTAGATCGTGCCTTACCCAGAATATGTCATAAATGAAGAGTCCCCCCAACAATATGCACCCATGGTGACTTACCCAGAATATGTCATAAATGAAGAGTCCCCCCAACAATATGCACCCAGTGGTGACGCTGTTCAGCTGCAGCAGCTCCACACCGTTCAGGGCAAACGCCAGCCCAAACAGGTTATTGGCCACCCAGTGCTGCAAGCAACAGGAAAACAAGTTTGAAATCAACAAACAAAACCCTTAAGATCAAATCCACTTTTTTCACTCAAGCACACAATCACTCCATTAATTTTGCCAAGGCATATCTTAAGGGCTCTGTTTAAGAGGACAACCATACTGTTTTTCACAGACATGTAATTTGTTGCCAATTAGCACATTTAAAAGTGTATATATAACAGCTATGACAATACCAAAGTAAAATCATATATTTGTTTTCTCAGATTTTAGCATGGCAACTAATCCTCCAAAATGAAAAAAAATATATATTCAGAGTCAATGCTGAAGTTATATCTTAGACCCACCCAATTAATGTAAGATAACCAATTCAGTAGAAGGGTCATCAAAACCAGTTTTCCATGTACTCACCTTCTTCATGAGGTACCAGACTCCAATGGCCGTACAGATGCCCAGACACACCAGGTCCTTACGGTCAAAGTGGTAGTCCATCAATTCTACAGAGGAAATAAATTGTGCATTGGTTAACTAGCACACAACAGTATAGTGTACAAGTTTCAAATTACCTACAAATAAATGTACATCCAAATGTTAACAATAGAGAACATGGGTAGTAAGAAGTTGTCTAAGGCTAGATAAACCTTTACCTTCCTCCTTGTCTGGCTTCCCCTGAGCAAACTTCAGGTGGTAGTCTTGGTTGGGGAAGGAGGCAGGAATCAGGGCATTTACCACTGGGCTGTACAGAAATAAAAAATGCACTTCATACAGGGTACTAAAGAGTTAACACAATATACCACTAATCACCTTCTATGACTAGTGATTTTCTTTGGCATACAGTAGAAATTTCTTTTATGTTCACCTATCAACAATATCAAACAAAATTCATATTATTCTTACACATATAAACTATAACAGGAATTATGGTAATCCAATAAAGAACCAAGATGTACCTTAAGATGTGTGCTAGTGCCAAGACTCCTAGGAAGAAGAAGTAGAAGGCAAGGAGCAGGTTGATGTACTCCTTGGAAAAGATCTGGAACATATCACAAGAAACAGGCAATGTAAATTGTAATGAACAGAAGGAGGTCACAGCACTCAATTTAGGAACAGCTCACAGTGATGTTGGTAATCTGTCTTTCTCTAGTCCCAAGCATATGCTGTATACTTTGCTATCTTACCCTGTGTTACACATTGGCCACAAGCTTATTGGGCCTACTCCTCAACGACCTGACCAGTAGAGGGGCTGCTAGAAGCTAGATTTAGTCAAGCTACTTTCCTGCTGCATCTTTCATCTGTAATATTTATGGAAATATCGTAACCTCTCAAATTTTGTGAATGCATGTCATCTTACCTGGAAGAACATGTAGAGCCCAAAGAGAGTACAGCTGGCAATGATGGGGAACATGGCAGCATCCTTACTGGTCATGGTCTCCCCCTTCTCCCCAGACTCCTGTAACAACAGAAACAGACAGGACTCTCAGTTACAAACTAAGAAATAGAAATGGCATTCATTACACTAGTGGTTTAGTACAGTCTGTGTGTCACACTTGCAAACATTTTTCCTCTTACAGTATATGTTCTTTCACTTTTCTCAGTTCAGTTCAGTTCAGTTCATCCTCTTGGAGGTGACCATCATAAAATACACATGAAAGACAAACTACTCACTTTTGGATACAGTCCAAATCAAACATGTGGAACATATGCTGTTTTTACTTGCCTTTTCTCCTTACTCAACAAATACATGTACATCTTGAAAAGATTGCGACAATTTCGTTTCTATTACAGACATCCCTACAGACATTTCGCATTTTCACGCTCTTCAACCTGTACATGCTCTTGACCAATCAGCGCCCGCCCAGTTGCATGGTGATGACGACTTCCGGTTTTGTGCCAAGAAACACAATCTTCATCTTGCCAAGACGCAGACAACTTGAGGCCCCAGACCAAACTAATTTTGTAGCATTCAGCACAATCAAATCAACCATACTATTTAGCATAACATAAAGGAAACCAAACAGAGCGTAGTCGTCACCATATGGTTCGTATTTGCTTCAGCAACACGCACAGGGACCAGGAAAATTTCGAAAGACGCACAGACTTGCAACGGAAAAAAAGGGGGTAAAATCCAAAACCTAACGCATCTGTTACGGTTTGAAGAATTGTAAATACTAACTAGGAATATCAAAATAAAGACTACTCTTATCAAACCGCGACAAGAAAGACTACTGGCGTGAAACCCATACAACAAAATTGATACCTTTTGTTCCTTATGGTACCTGACCGAACGAAAAGCGCCCACAAATATGGGTATGAGCGCCATCACCACCAGACTGCTGTACGCTACAGCCATCCCCTCGGGGGTGGACGGCACTCTGGCCGTGCCGTTGACGGCCTCCGTCCCGTTCATGGTTTCGTTCAGGGCCGCAGCCGCCTCCGAAGCCACATTTTCTGCTACACTGTCCGCCATCTTGGGGAAGGAATGAGCGAGACCAATTGGAAAGGAGGGAAGAGCATTTATTACAATGTATTATTTGAAAGTTATCAATTCCATAACCACATTCCAATAAGCAAAATGATAAGACTATCAACAAAACATGCAAATTTTTGTAGTTATTTACATACATTTTTGTATATATGCAAGGACAATACTGTATTTTTAAAAGAAAAAAAATTGTCACCCCCAAATAAATTTGAATATACTGTTCCAAAAAGTAGTGACGACATAGATGCAAGTACGCCACATACTGGTGGGAAGTGCCAATCTTCAAGCAGATGTAAACGGGTTCTTTAAACCATTAAAAACAGAACACTAAAAATGAGTAGTTTGTGTAGCAAAAACACCGATGATGAGTCGGATCATATGCTTACATCTGCTTGGAGATTAGGCTTAACGTATGCCTTTTGCTGGATTTTTTTGTTACCCCAAGGAATTTATATACTAGTACCCTGGAGGCCATCCGGGATCGGGCAGCTAGGACCTACCCTTTATAACTCCTTCGGGCTTAAACTCCCCAGGAGTGCTAATGTGAGATTGTCGGGCTGACTGCCTTGGCTCCCCGAACAAAACTTGCTAACAAACCTCGCTAGCTACCCGGTCCTGTCTGGCTCCCAGGGTATATACTAGTAGATAACTTCCTTCCACATCAACTCGCGTCCCCCAAGGAGGTTATCTCTATATAACCTCCTTGCGTTCCCCTACATTAGAAAACTCATTTGTTAAGATTTAGAATTTTTTCTCTCTTTTATTACCGTCGGGGATTTAAATTGATGTATGATATGAAACATCAAACTAACATTTTTACAGTAAATGTTGGTGGCATTATGGCATCACAAATAAAAACACCGGCAGCATATTGCATATTCCGTTGTGAGATTAATCAAGAATACTTACTAGTACTTTGTTCAAGGAGGTTATATCAGATTCTATCAGATGCTATAACCTCCTTACTTTGTTCCTTCCTTTGACTTAGTTGAGAGTGGTCTTTGTCCTAGGGGGTAAGGCAGTGAAGGCACTGTTTCTCCTGTCAAAAACGTCATCCTGCGGAAAAATTGCAAACTGCAGAATACGAGGCGGTGGCCTTTTCCACTTCACCACAAAGATCGGACTGGTCACTGTAACGTTACCCGTCAGCGAGCGTCCATTTTGCTGCACAGGACAATGCTAAGTCTTAGTTAGTGTGGATACGTATATGCTTGTCATATCTTGTCGTGAGATCGCGTATTGTCATGTGCGGGGCATATTTTCTAATGTTGACATTCCTGAAACAAGTAAAGAAATTAACTTAACCGCATGTCTGCTTGAAAACGACGTCGATTTGTCTTGAATTTGACTTTATTCAGATTGCAACAGGGACAATACAATCTGGACACTGGGCAGACAACTGATATTGTTACCACATACTTACTGCTTACTGGATACTCAGGGTTGTGCTGAGTAGCCTGCATCAAGGCGACGTCTCCACATACATATAGATATTCGATTTGTCAAATCAACATTATTAGATCGGTGGATTAATTTCTCATAAATATTTTTTTAAATGAAATGAAACCACATTAAAACGTATTGTTTGATCACATTAAAACGTGCGTGCAAGGATTCTCACGATTTAAACATCAGTTCTAACGCTAGCCGTTGTCAACTTATGTGTAGTTTTACCACATCTTTTCTTTTATTCACGATTTTGAACCTGGGATAGATTTCGGACTCTATCCCTACTGGCAATAGAGAACCTAGCGTCCTAACCTATGCTGAAACCCGCTAATCAGAGCCCCATTGGTCCAACAAGTCATCGGTGAAGGCTAAACGGTGCAGTCGGAAAAGCTGACTAATGATGGAACTGCACACCAAACCCATGGATCGCAATCGAATTGCAATATGAATTATGATGGAAGAAGATGTGAGCTACGCGAATGCTGACAAATCTTTTGACAAATGTTTGCGCTGGACGTCTGCAACGGACACATGTTTGTTGACAACAGTTGGGAAAAATTCCAGAGATTATCAACATGACAGAGACAAATTGTCGATGTGGTTAGTACAACACAAAACAAGATCTCTATCGAGTGGATAAACCTGTTGACTGAGCTGTAACGCAAAGTAAGCACGCAGGGGGGCTTTGTAGATTCGGCTGGGAGAAAACACCAAGTTTTGATGGGAAAATTAGGGCGATTAACGCCTCGTTTCACGGTGATTTTAGGATTGGCTCTAATTTTCTAAGAAAGTCATGAAAACCAAACAGTCAGGCGCCGGACGGAGTCGAGTGCTCTTATCCGTAATACCACCCTGGATGAGAGTAGATTTTGAGTGAAGGATGGACTATGAGGGAGGTCGAAACAGTATCGGGATGAGCATTGAGGGGGTTTCTGGACTCCAATGTACATTTTCAACGTAATACAAGTAATGTTGTAAACGTGTAGGTGAACAGGTGTGATGTTGCCGTTGATGAATATGTGTGTACCTCTGCCATGCAGGTTACGTATCAAGAGAAGAAGACATGATCAAGATACTGAAGTAGCCGTTTGGCTCCCAATTCTCTATTGATTACGGAGGTAGTCAGCAGGGAGAAGATTTGATTAGAATAGAGAGGAGTTCGTTTTTCCACAAAACCTATGGTTAGTTAGTGACCTTGGGTACAAATTCTTAGATTCTTTAGTAGGCATGCGGGCTTTCTTTGGCTTATCGTGTGCGTCAGACGGTCTGTAGCGACTGGCTATGATAGATTGGGTGTAGCATCACAGGACATGTTTTGAGGGAAGAATGTAGCGTTTTTCTCTGACTGACCCGTCGTCAGAGGGTGGCCAGTGATCGCTCGGAAAGCTGAGCAATCTTCAAACCTCCATACCGCTGGCCTCTTTTATTGGAGCATACTATGAAGGCTACCAGTCTTCCGTCACAACTTTGCTCGGAGATGAAGGTCGTGGTTTATCAAACGCCGCAACTCCCTAGGGCACACAACACCTGTCATGTTCAGGCCTCACGGAGATGCCTCAGTTGGTGGGACTAAGAACAGCCTCCCTTCTATAAAACACCTGAGTGAGTTTCTTTTCTTCTCACACAAGTTGACGGCAATCAATTTACAGTACCATGAGACGTGGAAGACCTACAAGTCAGGCCTTCATTACCGAACGGAGATTATCCCTAGCAGTGGTGCCATGGACTGGTAGGGGTCGGTCTGGCGTGTCACTGCTACTGATGGGGATCTTCACACTTAGCGTTCACGCCTGGCGACATGTCTCCGTACCCTACGGCTTCGAACGGTATATGGCGATTCAACTGGGAGTATTAAAGTAAGTACTACTAAGTAAGTAGGAAAAGAATCAACGACAACGGACAGAACAGCAAACACATATCATGCACACGAATTTAAAGTTGACATAGTACAATGAAAAAGCTAGTACGGATCCACGTACCCGTACCATTTGCAGTGAATATTACATAGGAGTCAGGCAACAGGTCTATGGTTTGTTATACTTCTTATATCATATAATAACGGGACAAAATTAATTTCTAACTTTGGAAGACCAAATACAAATCTACCAGGTCTCATCATAGAACCATATCGATGATCTTGTCGACTTTCAGGAGCTTCAATCTTTCTGTCCGACTCCTCACTCACGATCACTTAAGCCACTGGTTAGCACCTCGTTTTACGGTGATAATAGGATTTTTTTTACCATACGAGGCATGACAAGATCCTATCAGTACTGATTCGCCTACATGACGCCACTTGTTTTCCCTCAATCTTATGAATTATTATAGATGGAGAAGTCAATTCCCCGGTCTGTCTGTGTTAGAGAGGTGCAACTCAACTGTGCAAGACACCACATTCAGTGTTCTAACGAATCTAAGGTAGTAAATCGCCTTGGTTGATGGTTTCTATGAGATGAAATTGTTAAAAGACTCTAAAAGAAAGACTTGTAACTAGTGTCCATGATGTACATTCGGCTGTGTAGGATTATTTCTTTCAAGCGCTGCTCCATAGGAAAGCTATCAAAGTGTGCGTTAGCGTATAACGTAATCTTTTATTGACACAAGAACTTGTGGGCAGTGAGTTTCGTAAGGCCAGTCTTCAACATCTATCGATATATACAGTGGATACAAAAGAAGCAACAAACGGTAGAGACGACATACGAAAAATACATCCGTGTTCTTGCAACTGTAAGAACAGGATTCACCAAACCTTTTGTTTTGCTACATACGAAATCTCTTTGTATTGTTTGCTGAGATACTTGTAAACACAAAGTGATGGGGTAATGGAATGGCATAACAAGGCATAAGCTGCTTACCACAGAAGGAGTATGTAAGTGGATGCAGTCAATGCTTCCAAAAAGGTTCTGTGGTCGACTTAGCAGTGTAATCTGTCTGGTTTTCTATGCTATAATTATTAGAATAAAACATTTTGTGTGCGCCCTACCCTGTATGGTTTTGCTACAATCATTAACTCCATGGCATAAACTCCATATCAATTCAGTATTTGAAAATGAGAACTCTGTTAACAGACGGGTGCAGAGTATTTCTAATAGTTGGCATGGCGAAGAATGTATGCCCGAGAAAAGAAGGTGGACTCGGTGGACCGTGCTAATTGGACAAGCATGTGACGATTTTACAGTAGTCATGTAATGTGCCATTTTATTTTCGTATAACATTGTAGGAGACATGTACTGCCTCTCTTATCATAGATGAAGTCAACTCGTGCGGTCGTATTTGACCTTGTAAGGTTACATAGTGCAAGAACTCCCCATCAAGATTGCCTTACACTGTTAATTACTAGTCTCGAGCTCCTTCCTTTATTTTCTTTGATGGAAGATCGTCAAAAATATGCGAAGATGGGAAAATATCATCTCTTAACAAGTTGTTCGCTACAGCTAATAATTTTTGAAAATCAGCATGAGGACGTTTCAGAGGTCACTATGATCTTTATGTGATCTGTAAACATAACCTTTGGCTCGTTTAACTATTTAGACAACTGCTATTATTTAACTAATCATTCGCTAACACAGCTAGTCACATTTCTATAACGTCCTATGCATCATTCACAGCTAGGATTCAGTTGAAACATTAACCTACCACCTGAAATCTGATTCAAGGACTCGTGTAACATATCCGTAATTCTGCGCTAATGGTGGTCCGGTCGACATGGATGTAAATGCCTTGTTGTCTTAGCCCGGTCCCCTGTGGAGTACGTGTTCGTGGTGTTTGTTCTACGGGACCGAGTGGTTGTACCCCCGCAGGTAAAGCCGCCAGACCTGTCCGGACCCGCGGTCCCGGTGACGCCTCCCTAATGCCACTACACCTGCCCCTCGACTCGAGCTAGCTGTAATCCATAATCTTCAAGCAGATGTAGGGTCGGGATCACTGTTTTATATGTGCTGTTGCAGAAGTTTGTGCGTCTTTACAGTGGTTTTCAGAGTTATAGACGTAGGCAGCTATAGATGCGCAAAATGTCGACAGCACACATAAAACACAGACCTTAGATCTGCTTGAACTTTGAAGGTCATCCCATCCAAACGTGCCTGTTGTCTGTTATGACTAATTGTTAGAAACATAACTGTAGAACATGGAAGCAACTTCTAAGGTTACTTTAATACCCAAGAGAGAAAGGATACGTTCCTTCGCTATATGAATAGATTGACCAAAGTCTTTGCTTTGAAGCATTATGCAGACCGTTGAAATAAATGAAAATCAGTATCCTTATCCAATATCAGTATCAGTTAATATAACGTTATGTCTCCTATAGAGCTACATACAATAGTTACATGTAACTAATAACTAATGTTATAGAATATTTTACATGTATAGAAATACGAAGTCACAGTGTGCAGTGCTTCCTAATATAGTATCCATTCCATCCAATGCCAAAGGAAGCCGAATGTAGGAAAAAACATGCAATGTAGTATTCCTTCGTACAAACGTGACCTTGTAGTCAAGGTCATGATGACAACATGTCTGATGCAGCTGTCAGCTGACTTTTTCGTGATCTGTGCAATGACTATGTCGCAAGTGCCCAGAAGTTCAAAGACGAGCAATTTTGACCATCCAGTCTGTTGTTTACGAAATTAGGAAACTACAACGTTGAACCAACTAAGGAGTTTAACATTAACGTCATTGAACATGGATGCCTTATTGAGATGAAATGCATGGGCGATATGATCATGGGACAAACGCACAAGGTCTTACACCCGTTTCCACCGGAGACTGCGACCTCCGAGCAACCAAAGATTTGACAGATAGCTCAACGTTAACGAATTTCTGGGATTATTTCTACGTTTTCTGTGCCTTGTTGTCTTTTTACAGCTTGCATAATACTCGTATCATCAAATGAAGGATCACACACATCCAATTTTGGTCGCTGTACTGTCGCTGGAAAGGGGCCTTACATATAGATCATGATGTCCTTGATGTAATGTAGCCTGACCTGAAGGTTCAACCTTGACTTGAGCCTTGTCATGCCGATAGATGACTTATTTGTACAACATCTGCCTGACTCCAGTAACTAGGCTGATCATAAACAAATCATAACTGTTCATTGAAGAAAATTGTTTTTCAACGAAATGGATTGCTATATATGTAACGTTAGGTTCTAAACTGGCTCGTGTGTTAACCTCTAAAGTGTAGTACAGTATTTATATCTGAATATCAAGAATCAACATGGTTAGAAGTTCGAGGTAAATTACATTTCTGATAACAAGCCATTTTTACAATCAGGAGCTATGCATACAATGTTGAATATAACTGTCTAAAGACTGAAAGACATTTGATAGAATTATCGTAATACCTGATTTGTGACCAATCTTGCATTGTTGTATTAGACTTTGTCCTGTTATGGCCCCAAATGGGCCTATGTTATGTGTATCTATCTTGTTTCTTGTCGATTTATAGATTTTCAACATGAAAACGTCCCCAACCCAATAAAAAACAAACAAACGCAAACATAAAACATTTCAACATGAAAGTAATGACTGAGAGTGTGTAAATCTAACTCTGTTCTCGTCGTATCTTGTGTCCAGATATAGATACGGTATCGCATCGGGTGACTAACTCACCCTACATGTTCACTATAAACTTGTCTGTGATTAACAAATTGACAAGTTACGTTTTCTCAAGCTGCTCAGTAACTCCATATTACATGTATCGTAGTAACACATGGCAGCCATATAAATTGGCTGATATTGCGGGGAAGAGGAAAATGCCTCTCAAGCTTATTGCCCATTTCTGTACCACCGTACAGTCGGGTGGTAGAAGCCCCTCTGCCGCCCTGGGCTGGGGCGGCTAGAGGTGCATGTAGATGTGTTGAACGACGGCAGAGGGTTGACATCTTTTAGGCAAGCAAATGTCGTTTGCAACTTTTAGGCCGCTTCATGGCAACAAACGGTAATTCCGTTATGCTGTTAGGGTTCTATTTTCGATTTTTTTCGGCTATCAGTATATAATTCTGCATCATTGGTAGTCTGTCTCATCTGTAACGTTAGTCACATATTTCTCGTACCTACAAAAACGGTGTTATAAGTGGTAATTATGTCAATCAGTTGCAATCTATGTTGCAATCACCATAAGTGGCAACACAATTATGATATCAAGAAACAAAACAGAATGTTGTCAGAAATAATCAACAGACACAAAGGAATGTTTCTTTATGTTTGTTTTCTGATCAACGCGCCTCTCAGCTTTGCGTGCCTGCGTCCCAAGGAAAAAGATAGAAATAGGCACCTTTAGCTAGATGTAAACCATCAAAAGTAACCTGCTAAACATTGTTGAAAGCTGAAGTCACCTTTAGGGTTTCAGAACAGCTCAGTTTTGACATGTTTTGAAACAGGAGAGGACAAAAATAAAACCGTGTTGAAAATAATCTGAAATTCACGGTCACGTGCCATCGCGGCAGGAAACTCCGCTTGATTGACAGCTAGGGGACGTTTAACTCCTGGTGGGCGGAGCTACATGACACTCGCCGGCTTGTGATTGGCTGGAAGTGAGATAAGAGCGGTGTGATTACGTAAGTATTTAGGATCAGCTGTTCAAAACCGCGCAGTCTGCAGAAATCACTGCCGAGTAGTGCGTGTTGTTTGGTAGTGGTACTTGAACTCACACTGCTGGGCAAAAAATCACGCAAGTCAGGTCTGTGAAGACATCAGGACAGAAGATGAACCCGACCCTAGGTGTGATGTCCAACGCGCTGCGGAGGATACCGGACCCACAGCAGGACAGCCAGCCCTACAAGTGGCTCGAGAAGACGAAGTCGGACGGGGCCTCCGGGCGGACCCGGCGGGAGCAGAGGATCCGCCGCCCGATGAACGCTTTTATGGTGTGGGCCCGCACCGAGAGGAAGCGATTGGCCCACGAAAAGCCTGACCTGCACAACGCCGAACTCAGCAAGATCCTTGGTAAGTCTCCAACTTTCTGTGCTAACGACCTTTTTTTCAAACAGTAAACCGCCATGCCACTTTTAATAGATTTACACAACTGAGGTTTTATCATGATTTATACTCGACGTCCTGCAATGTTGGTAGGACATGCCGGTTCTTACAACCGGAAAAGACTTAATTTGACATGAACGAAGTGATGTTGTATTTAGCACTGATCTAACATCTGTGAAGCTATGCTGTTAAAAGTAGAAATCTTTGTAGAAGTTTCTTTTACCACAAACACGTTAGTGCATGGGGTCTGCGTCCCGCTGATATTGTGCACCCAGGGAAGCCATTTATAAATTTGCGATTGATAGCTTCACCCCGCCAAGCCTGTTACGGGTCAGTAATTAAGATGATATCGTAAAGGTGTATGCCTGTACGGGCAGATACCCAACCCAGGGGTCACCCGTGGGTCATTCCCCCTGTAAAGTTTGGACGATTTACCGACAGGTTTGGTGAGCAAACTTTGCACAGTCTATTCCGTAACAACCTGTTGAGCCGAAAGCCTAAGATAAAATTAATCCCCTCGTCAACCCCACATGCACGCCTTCAAGTCCCGCGGACACGAGTACGGCGTTTCTTCAGCTAAACCCAGTCTGGAGTAGACAAATGTCTGCACAAGTATTGTATGGTTTAGTAGGACAGAAATCTAACGTGTGATTTACGATTTATCATATGTCAATCGTGAATCCACAAAACAGTATCAGGATAAGCATGTTCGTTTCCAAAGGTCACTTTTTCATCACAGTTCGTCGATAATTTGTCGGACGACAGTGCTCGTGATGTGGTCGATTTCTTTAGTATAATTTAAGGTATCATGGCTTTTATTTCGTGTTCCTACAGATTGGTTGATTACGTTACATATTCAAGAGTGCATGACCCCAGTGTGTACATTTGTGATCAACCTGTGCAAACTTGATTTGTGAACACGTCTTTACATGACCAACAAGCCATTATGTTTTCTGTGTATAACATAGATGCTCATCAATCGTCTTGATTCTCGATAAACCCCTTGGTTGAAACCTTGCTTCTTCAGTGCCCCCCCCCCCCCCAAAGAAGTCGGAAGGAGGTTATAAAACTGTAGAAGATTCAAGTGTTTAATGATGTTGTTATGTTGCATTACTAGCTAACGTATGCAACATTCATGGCCCTCTGGATTGGTCTCGGCAAAAGGGAAAACACATGAATATTTTCTTTGCTTAGTATTGTCTCCTTTCCCATTCAAAAAAGTATTCATCTGTAGAATCGCATAAGGATTGTGGTGCTGCATGTGTCTGAAATAAGCGCAGTTGGCCTTTTACCTGTTAGCACACCGTGCAACAGTTGTCCTTGGGCCCGTACCGAGGTCACGGGAATGGTTGGCGGGGATGGGGAGTCGGCAAGGTGCCGTCCAGCACCATGCACCTGTTAACTTTACTAACGTTACATGATTCTCGGAGAAAATACTAGTACTGTACTACACACGAATGGGACATTTTATAGACTAAACGTTACCAAATCATAACAGTTTTATTCAGCTCAGGTGACATGAAATGAAGAGAAATGGACAGTTCGGTTTATTTTGTCCTACAAAACAGCTCGTGCCAAGATTCTGTTTTTACCCGCATGATGCCTGATGGCACGCACATATCTGGCTGACGGCCAGGAAGTCAATCTTACTAAACACGCCAAACATTGAAACAAGCCGCTAACATGTTGTTTTTCTCTTGTTTGACAACAGGGACGTCTCAAGTAAGTCCAATGTTTTAAAAATGACGGTTCGGTCATGATAGGAATGCCAGATTTAATCTAACGTTTTAAAATGTATTTTGCATTAAAGTTACTATCGTCATACCAAACGTGTGGCCACCACTTAGGCAGGTCGGGCACTTCTATACTATACTATTCACACTTTACCAAGAAGAATCGTGACTACCAGTTGATCACAAAAAAGTCGGTAAAAGTCAAAAGGACCAAGTTTTGTCAAGGTCAGTGTTGTCCAAATGCAGCCGAGAGGTGGGTTCGAATCAGAGGCTAGGTTGTGTCATCCCGCGCACGCGAGGATCGGGACATGAACTTTGTATGTAAACTTGTCAGGTCGTGTAGGAAGGGGTCACTAAGGGGTTACAAGATAACAGGGTCCACCTGATACCAGATGATGAGCTACTTTATGAGGGTATTAAAGGGAGAAAATGTTTTTAAATGCTGTTTTTCCAAAAACATGTAATTAGGGTCTCGTCAGGTTCAACGACTGGGTAACTTTTCAAAATGATTAACATTTCATGAAAAATCTACTGTTACGTTTGGTTGTCTTGCAGTACCCGCGTTCCTACGCTTGACTTGAGGAAGAAACTTTGTCCCCAACCCCATGCGTATTCTCTGTCCCGGGGGTCGACTGTCGGTCAAGTTTCTGGCGAGGTCACGCCGATTCTAGTTTGCATACGAAGATGGACAAATGATAAGCACGCAAAAAGTCACCATAAGTTCATCGTTCCCGAAGCGTAACTCCATCCATGGTCCTCTTCTGGAGTCGTACCCGGTTTCAGAAAATCTACGTTATAACTTATGTAAGAATCGAAACGTTGAAGTCCTTTTTATCTCAGAGCCATCGGTGCGTGAAAAGGAACATGATGTTTGATAAAAACGTTGTGATGATTCCACGATTATTCTTGTCTGTACGAAAATGTGCGGGTCAAAACTAACAGAAAACCTACCCACCTTTCCCATGGCGGGAATCTATGCGTGCAAGAGTCTAACATAGCTCTAGGAGCCCCCCACATAAAACATGTAGATTTATCCCCATCCTTTTAAATTAATTCTCATTACATAGTTTACAGCAACAAAAGGGTTAATCTCCCGGGGCTTATCGTTAATTAATCCTGGTTGACTCCGCCTTTTGTTTACCCATTGCACCCAGGCAAGGCTGGTCATGAAATCAATCATCCCTGTCGTAATCTCGCCCCACGGTCTATCATGGCGGGCGGCAACTGCGTCACAAACTGTTACGTCCTTAGAACCACTCAGAAATATCTCAATATAACTCCTTAGCTAGTTTTCTCTCTCTTTCCTTCTGTGTGTGTCAAGGCTGGGTTTATCAGTCACAGACACTTAGTATTTCATCTACGACGCTCTTGTATACCACCCCTGTGTTGTTTTGGTTTCTCCTTATTTAATCTATGAGCTGGCCCTGGTCTCTGTGCGACGAGACTAGGGGGCCGTCGTCTACTATCAAGGGAGATAACATCTGCGTGGGAAACTTAATTACGTGGAGAACCCAGCCTTTTGGCCTTCCCCATGAGTAAAACTATACAGAAATATGGGTTTATTATGTTTTAGACTCTTCGCCGAGCAGAAAGATCCACCTTGCGTCATACTTGGCTCGGCGCCATTTGTTTGCAGTGTGCCCTGGAAAGGCGACGGAGTCATCTATATTGATCAGGAATCAGCAAACACGCTCTGTAATCAAATATAACAAATAAGCCACAGCGCTCAGGTGGAAAATAAATAAATACGTCGGCAAAGTTACACAAATTGATACGCAGCGCCGATCATAACAGGAAACGGCTGATTGACGTGTTATCTCAACTTCCTGACCAAATCTAAGATTTGATAGAGAGAAAGGGACATTGTAAGAAAGGCGAAATGAGAACATGGGAAAAAACGAAGTAGAAAGAAAGAAAGTTAAGATACAGAAATTTATCACTGACCATGAACATTTCATTGTTTTTCTGCAGGTAAAACGTGGCGCAGTCTGACGACGTCACAGAAACAGCCGTTCGTTGAAGAGGCAGAACGGATCAGAGTTCAGCATATGCAGGTAAGGGTTTTCTTCACTCACGCACTCACTCACGCACTCACTCACGCACTCACTCACGCACTCACTCACGCACTCACTCACTCACTCACTCACTCACTCACTCACTCGCTCACTCACTCACTCACGCACTAACTCACTCAGACTCTTGTTCACTCACTCACTCACTCAATCGAACAACATTTTCTCACTCACCTTCACTAACGCTCACATTCATTCTTTCATTCATTCAATCAATCACTCACAAAGTCGATCAATTTTCAACCTCCTTGATTTGACCAAGGACATATAACGTCCTTGATTTGACTTTAATGATTTTGTCATGCACGGCGAATCACGGGCAGACGATATTGAACCCTTCCGCTGTTTAATATTGCCGACATGATTATATGGGCCACAGACTCACAGTGCAGTGTTTAACCATGTCAGTTGATATCCATAAAACTGTTGCGGAAGCAGACAAGTTGGTTCCTACGTTGTAAATCTGAACGGTTTCCTGTACATATAAACGGCGCCACGGCTGCCCACCCAGAGCTGGTACTGTCATGATTTACTCTCCCTGACTGTCGAACACTCTACTTTACACCCGCAGGACCATCCCGACTACAAGTACAGGCCGCGCAGGCGCAAACAGGCCAAACGAGTCTGCAAAAGAGTCGACACGGGACTGACCCTGTCTGGGCTTGCGCACAAGTTCGGACTGTCTCCACCCCCCTCCTCATCTTCATCGTCCAGTGGACCGACGACACAGAGTAAGTAAATACTTCATCAGTTCTGACATAGATCATAAGGTTTCATACTTTTGTACATGTGTCCAAGTCCAAGATAATAATATAGCGCATCTAGCCTTCGGCTTCGGAGACTTCTTGGAGCCCGGGCGTTTATACTGTGGGGGAGCTCGAGCACTGATTCGCGATTTTAAACATGGGCTAGAAAGGTCTTCTCTGCCTTCTCTTGTGTGTACCGGGGGATATTGCTTGCCACAACGCGGTCTCTTCAGAATTAAGCACTGAAAGAATCTAGGTGTATCCAATGATTTTTTTCATATCGTCTGATGTATATTTCACCTAAATGATTATTTTTTAAAAATGCAACATATACTAGTATCCTAAGACTAATTTTGTCTTTCTGTCCTAAACAGGTAGCCTGGGCACCCCTGACTCCACCCCCACTAACAGCCCCACCCCAGATGCGGTGAGCGTCAAGTCCGAGCCCGCCTCCATGGACTCCCCGCCCCGAGTGGAGTCCGCCTCGCCCCTGCAGAACCTGGCCAAGCTCACCTCCAACACCACACGCTTCCCAGCCGGTACGGAGTCATAAGCATTTTACGCCAATAACATGTTACATATGCATATATAACTAATGTGAAGCGTAATGAACCAATCCGTAAAAGTCATCTTGCAATGTTATTGAACTGCTATGGTCACCGGAATGAGAGAAATAGTAACTCCTGATAGACCTATGTCATCATCATCATCGTCATCATCACAGTCCTTTTCGTCGCTATTTTTACTGCCGAGACACATCTATATACTTCAGTCTATTTGTGGTTTGGTCGCCCACTTTATGCCTAGAGATGGTCCATATTGCGAACTCCTTATGTATTGAAACAAAGCCTGAAGAATCCTCTCTAGCATCAACAGTCTTTAAAGCAATGAACACTAGCCTCTAATAACTAAACCATCCATCTCTTACAGATAAGAGGCTCCTGTCTAACGACTGCCTTCCCGGCGGGCTGCCGACCCCGGAGATGTCCCCTCTCGACGCGCGGGACGACGACGTGTTCTTCCCGCCGGACTTCAAGTGGGACGTGGGTCGCGTGGGCAGGGAGGCGACCATGAGACCTGCGGACCGCCCGTCCAGCAGTGGAAACCTGCCGCCCACCACCCTGACGCTGCCAAAGCCTGGTAAAGTTCAACGCAGCCTGTCTGTTGCCGAGCAGACAGCCGCCAATGCCGGCAGGTGTCAGACCCCAACGCGTGCACGCAGCTCTTCCACCGGAGACTTCCCCGCCACATCCACGGTAGCATCCTCCATGTCCTCGGGCGTCGTCACCCAGTCCGCCACCAGACAGCCTCCTCAGTACCGTAGCGAGCTCCACGCGCTGGTCAGCAGCCCTTATCCCGTCTCTATGTGGTACAGCAATGGTGGAGACTTCACGAACTCAGACAATAGCACCACCTTCCAGTACCCATCCAACATTCAAAGCACGGGAAACCACTCAACTGCATACCCTGCCGAAAACTCGAGTCGGTCGACGTCGGTGAGCGAAATGTCTCCGGCAACGACGACGGGAGTCAACGCGATGCACTCGATCAAGTACCAGACCACGGCCTCGTTGATGACGGCGATGTCGACCGGGAGCTACCAGCAGAACGGCTCGGTACTACATGTGCCTTCTCCCGAGACGTACTCCTCTGGCAGTCCGGCGATGACCCACTCTGACGTCCAGAACACAGACCTGTCGTGTCTATCTCAGGAAGAGCTGTTAGACGAAGTAGATCGCGCCGAATTCGACCAGTACTTGAACAGTTACTTGAACAGCGAGAACGCCTTAAACTTCAGCATAACCCCAGAGCAGCACTTCGGCTTGGCGGCCAATCCAAACTTCACCATGCCCCAGGGCTATGGACTAAACGACTTTCAGGAGGCCGGTAGCTACAAGAACCACATGGGATACTATCAGGGGGTGGCGAACACACAGAACTTCGGTAACCCCACTCTGGGGGGAAACGTTGTGCCTTGGGGCTGTGGCGGGCAGGGGGAGGACGGCTCGCTCACGTCAGTCCTGGCAGACGCCAACGCCATTTATTACAGTAACTCCATGTGTACAGCCACATGATAGACCTAAACGGACGTTCCATCTTGATGTAAATTTACTTTATAGGTCACATAAATGCAGTGGATTGTACACGTCCACAGTTTAGATACATGACCTTGTGGCATGTCACCCTAAGGTAGCATTGAGTAGTGTTGCGAAACGATCTCATTTTTCGGTTTATATCCACTTGCCATTACTCCGATACATTAAGTAGATTATATTCACGTACACGCAGGTTACATGTTGCAGTTAAGATAAATCTATATAAAAAATATTACCCCCTGCCTCGAATGCGATACTAGTATAAAGTTGTATCGTTTTTAAGTGGTCTGAAAACTTTTAAACACAAGAAGATAATGAGGCATTGGTGTCTACCTAAAATTGGATTGTTTTGTCTTCTGTAGTTACACACAATCTCAGTAATACATTGATAAAGGACAAATTGTGCAACTACAGGGGACACCGTGTCACGTGAACAGGGAAAGACGAAGTCCGCATGAGGGCCCTGTCACGTTTCTCCGGCAGACACGCATGTTTGCATACTTCGATGGTCTTCGATCTAAAACAAAATGTTTCCGTATATATGAATCTTGAAAGTGGTAGAATATCAAGTTTGTAGCATTGCTCAACTTGCCTGTTTTTTATTGTTGCAAAGCGTGTATGAATGCAGAATTGCTCTCTTACAAGAAAGGACTGAGATAAAAAGGACCCTCCCCCTTTGGCTTTGGGAAAACACCTTTTGCTGCTCTCGCCTACAGTAGTGCAAAGTTCACACAAGAGACCAAAGTACGAACAAATGTGACAGGTGGAGAGGGGTCAGCAAGTGACCTGTGGGGCAAAGTACTTTAACATGTGCAAAATCTCCCCTATCTAGATGACGGGTAATAAAATGAAATAAAGTGATGTTAAGCTGTGTTAAATGACACCATAAACATAGCGGAGCAGACCGGGGTTTGGTTTTGTCCAGTATCACAGTGTCCTACCACGCAATCTGTTTCACGGACACAAAAAGCTGTACAACAAACGCCGAACACTTTCTATTTATCTGATTTGATTGAGACGGTCTGGGATATTGTATGATGGGAATGATAACGTATATCAACTATCTTTTACCTTGATCTAATTCCTGATGTATATCTTTGAGGAACAGCGAAGAACACACGAATGTTTTACTGATTGGTGAATCTTGCTGATGGTTTAGATTTAGTTTGTGAATATTTGATTACGTATTTTATGATCGCTGTATATAATGGCATTTGTATAACTCATGTTCTACTGTGAATAAATGAAATTGTACTGGCTTGACCAGGAGATGTAAACATGAACATTGTGACGGATACTGTACATGGTTGTAAGGGTTTATACTTCATATTAAAGTTTCGATTTCTATTGACAACTTCTTTTTGTCATTCATGTGACTAGGGGAATATCAGATGAAGACATGGCATTCAGTTTACACGATCCGATAAGAAAGAACCTTTTGGAGAAGGCTAGGGTGCATGAAATTATCGATACACACAACTAGAGAATATAACGATATTCCCTGTCAACACCAGTATGGAAACCACAACATCATGGTACCTTAGGTCTATATGATTCGAATCTGCTCTATCATATTTGCTGACATTTACGACATATTGGTTTAAAGCGGCCTTTGGCTTGCAGTCAGTCCCTGGGTGATCTCATTGCCTATTTTTAGTGGTTCAAGACAGTAACAAGTCAAGTAGTAGGACTGTGCCATCGAGTAATTAATGGAGGAGTCTGCGAAATTATAATGTCTTTCTCGGGTGACAGACAAATGTGACTTGGTAACAGGACAAACTACAAATACAGACAAAAAGATTTGCAAGAATGTTTACAGAATTTTCTTTGTCGCGATGTTTCTCAGAAGAAAAGGAGATAAATATGTTACACCGTCTCCCCTGGCTGATAAAAAGTGGTATCGTCCACCCAGAGGCTATCAGAACCCACCGGCTCAATCAGAACTACGCAAACTCTTCAGATTTTAGGGCTCCTTCATCCAACAAATCAAACACCATAAGACGTGTAAGCCTTTGCTTGCTCAGCAACTCATAGTCTTAAATCACCTCTGCGTGACCTTTCGCCCGTTCAAACTCTGAACGCCCTACTTTTTTTCCCACGGACTCCCCTCCGTTTCCCCTCGGAGGAGCTCCCCGAAGGTGCTTCCGAAATTGGCGCCGCGGATTCGCCTTGGTCGCGGAGCACGGCGAGATCTTCCTGCCCCAACTCTGCCCTGCACCAGGGTTGATAAAATGTTCTGCGGTCTGCCTGTCACCATCGGCCATGCAGACGCCGATAAGGACTGTCAATCAAAACCTCGTCATAGGTTAGCGAGCAGAAGTCGAAATTCACTTCAAACAAGTATTCTTAAACCTTCTTGAATCAAGACTGCATTTCGGAAGGTGCGTTTACGTGAAGACGGTGGGGGCTTAACTTTCTGACTGATCTTCTTTTTATAGATATGACATACTTCAGCATTTAATAGTTTTTGGTCGAAGTGATATGATACATGTAACTTAACTCTGTTCAAAACTCTGAAAGATACCAGTCTACAAAAGAGAAATACATTTTAAAAAGCAACACAGCTAATCATGTCATTGTTAGTTCTACGATTTTTCAATAGACCGCTCTTTTCGTTTTATAACTCAGCTTGGCCTTGTTCTATGGCTACACTTTCAAAGAGTATCCTTTTCCAATGCATGCATATGTTATGTTTGTGTCCTACACGAGAACAAAGTCATCAGGGACAGTATCCATTGTCATATTGTCGAACAAATGAAGTATGCCCTGTGCTCAAATTTGAGGCAAGTTTTGCTGTCCACCTGTGCCGTACATTTCAAATGTGGCGTTCAGTACTTAGATATTGTGCGCACGCCAGGGATCCGGAGAGCGCGGTTTTAGCTCGAGTCGGTGAAAGATCCATTCTGAATCCGCGTCCTGAAGCGCCTAAAACCGAGTGGACTTCTTGGACACAGGTTCCACTCTTCGTAGGAGAAAGCGGCTTGGGACAGAAATCTCAACAAAGACTTACACCAAATCGCCAAGCAGATGTTGGGTTAGACAATTGAAATTTCTGACCTGCTGGCTTTTCAGTGACGGTTCTCTATCAGGGCTGTAAGAAAAAAAAGAACAGTCGGTATGAAAATTTTACGATTTTTCTTCCCAATATCTGCTTGGAGGTTAGCAACTACATCACATAATATTCTGAGAAGCTCGAAAAGTTCGCCTGAAGAAGCGCCCGTATCCACAAAGACAGCAAATGTTTATTTTACAGTGTGTATCTAAATATATATCAAGCCCAGCAGAGAGCCATGTCCCATTTGGACTGAGTAGCAAACAGGTGAAAGACGTTCTACATACATGACCCCGGTATCAGCTCTATAAATTAGGCGACCTTATTCAGCCGCGTCCGTCACAACCTCACATCGCCCATTTCCAGTGTAAACTTGCCTCGCGCAGATCGTAAATACATTCCTTTCTGCTGTTTCTGTTGTAAATACTCTGCCTTTCGTCACACCTTCCATTCGTCTTGTAGTCTGACACACTTTTGACTGAGCAGGGCCTAAAAACACTAGCCTCTACCAGACGCCTTGGGTTGCTAAAACATATCAAAAAGACAAAGGCCGGCTAGGGTGAGTGATGTGTTAGTCGTTCCTAAAGTTACATCCAATTTCTAGCATTTATTCAACATCCCCAAGAGTCTGGTAGTGACTATGAGGACACGTGCCTGGCGTGGGTCGTTTATGTAGCTTTTGGAATGTAGTAATGACTCTGTAAACGGAACAACAGGCTTTATGCATACTCGGTCCATGGGTGTATAGCAATATATAGCAATACATAGCAATAGTTCAAAACACTACATGCCATTTACATAATTGTATTAGAGTTGTTTAGATAAAATAACAAGATATGGGATGGGATGACGAGGAGACGAGAAGAGAAAAGACGGCTGCTGGAAATTCACATACCATGCATGCTAGACACGAGCGTGTGAGAGATAATAAAACGGCTGAAATGTCAATTTCAAATTATCATCCTTCCGCTGTCCCTTTTTCCAGAAGTACAGGAATTCTTTTTCCAGAATGGCACTTGGCATTTGATAATGTGAGTCGATCGGTTGAGTTCTATCAGAACTTTAAATACTCTTTTCCGGAAATCAGAGGTCCTTTCTCAAATGTCTGGGTATGAACCTTTATCAGAAGCAAATCGCGCCAAAACAACCTTTTCCTTGACAGGTCACAATAACTCAACTTTTTTTAACAGTCACACAAGGAAGGCGGGCTGAACAACAAGTTCAATTTGTGCCAGCATTAGACCAAGGACATTTGGCGATGAATTCTTCCGAAGAACATCAGACTCTGAGACTGTATTTTCTTCCCTTGAACTAGATAACAGGTATTGCGGTAAAGTTAGAATATTGTTTAGGTGCGAAACCAGAAATATGATACAGAAAGATACAGAGATGTTGAAGACTTAACTATGCACTACATTCTTATCAATACCTAGAAACGAGAAGAAGCCAATCCTATGTGCTAGACTAGTATACTAGTCTGGTTGTAAACATATCTTTGTTGTGACACGTAACCGTTACTTTTACTTAGTTGGGCAAAAATGTACAATGAAGGTTTTAATTCATTCATTCATTCATTAGTTCGTTCGTTCATTCGTTGAATGAATGAATGAAGACAATGACTATATTTCAAACGGTAAATTGGAGCAGAGTCTGATTTTGAATCAATGAAGATTTGATACACTACATGCAAGTCTGTATCTCTGTCCCTGTAAGCGGTCACAAATAATCGCGCTGCTGTCCTGTGGTTTGTCAAGTTCGTTCCACAGACGTGCCGCTCAGCGGGCAGGCCCGGGGCGCGCCGGTACAGGGCCGCGGGTTCACGGACACCATAAATTACGTCCAAGCCATAACAGATAACGGCGTGTTGGTAAAACAAAAGGGGAGACGTCTGTCAAGTACAGAAATAACCTCAGAATTCTAGAAGCGACTGATACTGAGGCTCTTTGACTATTTATTTGGCGTATCTTATTACCTGGATGTCTAACCTTCATCGACGCAGCCTTTTTTACAAGTACAAGAATAGCCTCAAGTTGCGGCTGAGTTATGGTTAAACATCTATCTAAACTTTTGTCTTGCCTGACTTGTATCGCCAAAATATTAATTACTCAAGCAACTGGATATGATTTTGGAAACAGACTAAGGACTGACGAAACACAGCGTACGCTGTCCGGAACGTCTGGCCGTTTTCAAAATCACATCCGGCCAGTTGTTTGCGTAACTATTACTTGTTGGTGTGTCTACTTACCTGGATGTGTAACCATCATCGACGCAGTCTTTTCTTTTAAGCTTTACCCCCCCCCCTCTCTCCTTACTTTTGTATAAACCAAACGGAAGGGCCTCAAAAATTACGATCGAAAAAGCGGACTAAAATGGCTAGCTAGTGCCCAGGCTAGCTGAGTTTTAATAACTTCTAACTTTTCACCAGTAAGTAGACCTCCAAAAAACTATATTCCTGTTAAAATCACAGAACCCACTAATCATTAAAAGACGTGGGACTTTTCATCAGCCACTGCCTCCAAATAAGAAGTCACCCCCCCCCCAGTAAACAATGAAGTATTATGTATATAGATAGATGTATAGAATAGACACTTGTTACGTTTTACTGTCTGTACCCTTGCAATTAGCCTACGGGCATGGATTTGCAAATATTATAAGATAAATAATAAATAAACTCGGACCTCACAGATCGATAGAAGAGGTCAAAGTGTTCTTTGCACCGTAACATTGCTGGATTTTCCAGATCGATATGGGGCACAACAAACGGACACTGCCATTTAAAGTTTAAGTGTCTATCAATTATCGATTTAAATTCCTACCATCCCATATCGACGGACGGACCATGCTTGCCCGAGCTTAGCATAATCCATCGGGCAAATAACGCCAGCGACAGTTTGCCGCCGATGTTTCCAAGAAACAGAAGAACTTGTGGGGTCCAACGACAGGTCATAAGGTGATCATGAGGGACACGGTGGGACAGAGACGCAAGGACGTGTCCGTCAACATTTAAACAAGTGTTCAGTTTACCTCACCTCTGATGATGTTCGTTTCGGCGTATACTTCACGAAGAGATAGATGGAAAGAGTAGAAAAGTTTGTGTTCAGCGTGCCCAACTGAACTTCCCAGAAAGCCTGCCGTCTTGGCTGGGAAGTTCAGGTGGGCTTATGTGATGTCTTCTGACTGTGTATCAGTTCTGATTGTGTCCTGTGTCTGCCACCAGAAAACTACACAGCACGGTCTGCTATGCAGGTTATCAACGGTGGTCTGTGGTGTGTTTGTCACCAGCCAGGATAAGTGTATCATTCGGATCATCGGGAAAACATCCTACGCTCGTATCTACGAGATTTCCGGAGAGGTTAAATTCGGCTGTTCGCGGTTTAACTATCATTGACTCAGTTGTTTTGTTGAGCTTAGTTTTGTTGGGTTATCGTCAGATGCCTTGGGGCCTACGCTACGGCCCTGACATTGTAAGTCCGTGTGTCAAGGTATGTCAATAGAAACTCACTTTCCATAACAACACCCGACAATGAAGCACTTTGAAAAAGTTTTTAATAGGCGTGATTTTCTCAATCCGACGAAAGTGCTTTGACGCGTCACGTTTGGTACTGAGCACGCCATACCGTCACTACCTTAACTTGAACTGCTGCGAAAATACCAAGTTAGAACAGCCCCTCGTGCGTCCTTGAGGTTAGCGACAGTTTTCCCGCGGCGATGCGCGTTTCTATTTTGGTTTCACCTACATCCCTTGGGCCAAGGATCAACATAGCCTCCTTACTTAGCCCCCAACTGCCACGAAAAGAAGTGCAAGAAGGCGGAGCAATGCACCTGATTGCAGAGATTATAAATACCGTCAACTATACAGTTTGCCCATTTGCATCTTATCTCACAGTCGAGAATTCATACTGATGTGCGCACACAACTTTCGTGGGGCCCGAAACCCTAAAACTAGAAATGCGATAACATGAATTGATACTGACGCCATTGATAAACGGAACAGTGCCAAGAAATGGGCACGAGGTCTGACAAATCATCTCGCGGAACGCGTGGTCCTGGCACCACCACAACCATCGGCATGTCTCCTCCTTATCTATATGCCAAGTGTAGGTAGTTCCGCTATCACACAGGTTATTCTGATGGCGTCGCGTTGTCTTCTCCAAACAAGTTGGAGCAAAGCGCGTGCGCCTCCTGTTTCGAGGTTGTCTCTTTCCAATAGTCATGTTCCATTGGTCATTAAGTGACAGGAGAGGCCTGTAATGTCCTCAAAAATTGCCGAAGCACTCTTTAACCGATAGATACCTTCAGACTAGTAATTGTCCATGAACAAAGGATACGACAACTTGAGCTGGAAATATTACGCGTATACGTGCGGATCACGAGAGCTCCCTAGCGGCCATAATAAACATGACAACAGACGGGTAAGATCCCATCATTACACTGATTTCTGGGTTTCATCATCATGCATCTCCCTATAAGTATGGAGTTAGAAGTGACAGCTTTGATCAACATTAATATGAATTCCTCATGAACATTCTTTTTCGATCAGTAAATATATCATTTTGTAACAATCTTTTTATTTCAAAAGGATTGAAAATCTGTCTAATCATGACATAGCACCATTAAATGCTTGCAATATTTGTTTATTGTAGAATTTTGCCAGTAAATACAGTGGTACTATATTCAGACTTGATCTTCCACACCAGTATAAACAGCATCAAGGTCTGTACATTATATACATTATATTCTAACATTACATAACTTTGTTTAACCAAGGACTGTCATTGGTTTAACAAAACAAAAGGAAGCACTGCTTGCTCCTGTACAATATATGAGACAGATGTAATTCAAACATTTTTTTCATAATTCTCATGGCAACCCAGTGTAACTCAATGTAAAACAATTCTTGTGAATATCTTTTTCATTAAAACTGTAGTAAACTCCCCTAACCAAAGTGAATTTCTCTACATCCAGACATAAAAATCAGTATGTACAATGTTGTCAGATGTGAACAGGTCAAACATCATTTTCTGCTCTTTCTGGATGGTCTGTCTTCCTTTGGTGGGGACTTGGAGGGTTTGGAGGTGACAGTGGTGGCAACCTCATCCTCTTCTTTAGCAGTGACGTCAGTCTCTGACGTCTTGGGTCGCTCCAGCTCCTCCTGCGCTTTCCTCAAGGCCTCTTCTTCTGCTGCTTGGGCTCTGCAAAAAATGAAATTGAAGAAAATTATGACTTTGATCTTTTATTGGTAGTGTGTACTAGGATTTTGTTGTTACCTGTTCAACCATTAAAACAGAATGTTTCTGCCAGCCAAGTCCTGGCCAACAAACAAACAAACCAATGCAATGATATCTAATGCTATCTTCATCTTTGTTGCACATTGGGAAACCATTTCTACAGAAATCAGAATCTTCCAAAAATTACTCCAGGCAACCTTTCTATTCTTCTATGTCAAATTAAAAAAAACTACCTTGCCCTGGCATCCTCCTCTGCCTTGATGGCGGCCAGCCTGGCCTCCTCGGCAGCCCGGATGCGGTCCCGTACCGTCTCCTCCTTCAGCATCTCCATGTGCTCGTACGCCGGGAACAGGCGCCGGATGAAGAACAAGTGGATCTGATTGGTCCAGAAGTTGAACTGTCGATCAGACTCGTCCATCACCTCCTCGTCCTCCTCAAGCTCTTCTGCAAGCAACAAGATGGTTGGATGTTTTAAACTGAGGAAGGATACTGATTGGCTGGTTTAAGATGGTTGGATGTTTTAAACTGAGGAAGGATGCTAATTGGCTGGTTTAAGATGGTTGGATGTTTTAAACTGAAGAAGGATGTTGATTGGCTGGTTTAAGATGGTTGGATATTTTAAACTGAGGAAGGCTGCTGATTGGCTGGTTGTGATTTTTGAAGCCATTACACACCAGTCCAGACAAGATGATTACATCAAAAAAGTATTGCTGGGATTCATAATAGGACTATTGTCTTACGTAGCAGCAGATTTGATTCCATACCATACCATACCATCATTTAACAAGATGCTGTCTATGACCATGACACCAGAGTCACGAGTGTAAGGATTGCTAATCTCTGCTACTTGCTAACAAATGCATGACTTGCATCAAGTAGTTAAGCTTGTTAGCCACAATGCTACGACACCTTGAAACTGCATAGAAACCAGACACAATAGTTGATGTGACAGGAGAGCTGTGATTGGCTGATACCTTCATCAGGCACCTCCTCGAGCGTCTCCCCGCTGGGTCCCATGGAGACCATGGAGATCCTGTGCTGCTCCAGGCCGGACATGTCCTCCTCCAGAGGTACTGTCACCGACGAACTCTTCTTCAGGTGGTCAGGACTGTGCTCTACACAAACAGACATAGGGAGGAAAGTTAGCTATGATACTGCATACTAGGCATGCAGGGCTCAAAATACTAGGGTTTTGTGCACCCAGGTGCACCCAAAATTGGAGCTGTGCACCCAATTTTTTTTTCTGTGGGTGCACAGGTGCACCCAAATATTTTCATAGGCTTATGTATCTTAAGATGTCAGTATACTAAGTAAACACCATATTCTTGACATCTATGTGTTAGAAAGATAATAAAATGACTGTCATAGTACTTCTGATTTCCAAAGAGCTCCGTTCAAATTACTAATTTAGTAGGTTTGCAATTAGGTTATTCTGATATTCTACTTTATTTTATGTGGTGCACCCAAAAATATTTTGGTGCACCCAATTTTCTAGGTTGGGTGCACCAGTGCACCTATTCCCAAAAATGAATTTCGAGCCCTGCTAGGCATCCATATTAAAACAATTTCATTAAGTTGGCAGTTACTCATATAGTAAAGTTCTTTTTAACACTACCAGGGTATGTGAGGTAATGTTGCCAACAATCCTGAATTGCATCACCAGTCAATGACACTGAATGTTGTTGTGTTTTATGTTTCATCATTAGACTTAGATAAGGCAAACTCAAAATAAGAGTGGGAAGTGTCAGAAATCACTGTCAAGACTAAAATGATATATCCGGTATATCAAATAACTGACTTGATCCAATATCTATAATTGCTGCAGATGCAACACATTTGAGAACACTGTTGTATATCTATAAGAGGCAATGGTAACTGACCTGAGGTGACCTTCTGTGTAACCACACTGCTGACAGGGTTCAGGTCTGTGTGAGAGCTGCTCAGCACACCTGATGGCTGAGTCTGTCATGAAATAGGGAGAGTAAGATGAATAAGATTCATTGGATTAATCACAGATGATGTTGTATCTAATAACCCATTCAAACAGGCACTCAGAAAGTGCATCCCCCATTACTCACTTACTCAGAAGAAAAACTTTTTAAAAGGAAATATCATGTTAGAAATGAAACAAGAAGAGTTGGTCGTACATCCAGAGTCTTGCGCGACTGGTCATGCTTGATGTCGACAGTGGAAGCCCTGGCCATGGGGGAGCCTAGGTCTGGGGAGGCTGACTCTGGCGACTCGTTCTCACGTCCACGAGCAGACATCTGTACAAAAAAGAGTTCAAGTTTAGTAGATTATTACATGAGAAAAGCATGAGAGAAAGAATGTCTAGAGAAGTGTTCAAATATCATATTTACTATAATCATAGGCCTGAGATGCTTAACTGAAAAAAATGTTGTTCTTGATGTGCATGAACATGTTAAACTCTTGAAGTTCCAAGAGTTTATCATAATGATTTTATTATACACGCTTGGCACTTCAAGAGTGGCACTCTTGGCACTTGAAAAGTTTATAATTATATTACGATTATATTATAAAAAGAAAGTATTGCAGGCTCCTGTTTGAAATCCCGTAGAGAGTTGGATATCTTCATGCAAACTTGAACAATGTACTTGCTTTCCTATATTATTTCTCGGAGATAAACCTATCAGTAAGTACTTGTTATTCAGTATGTTGAGGCAAAGTTCACCCTGACCTGGCTGGCTCTGGAGTGTAACATGGCAGAGGCTGGGCTGGCTATGGACTCATCCATGTCTCCCCCCTGGGACCCCGCCTCGCTCGCCAGTGGACTTGGGTTCTTCAGGACGTCCTCCGTCACGTACTTCACAGCACAGCCAATCAGGCCTTCAAAAAACTCTAGGAACGTCATCTGAAAACGTTGAAGAAGATGTAAGTAGTCTGATGGTGACTAAGAGATGCAGATATAAGATTGGGTTAGGGGATTAATTAGCTGTCAATGCAAATAGTAATATCACTGTCACAATAATGTTAGAAAACACTTTTAACATGGACATCTTTTACAATATTACTACTTTACAAAGATGACTGCCATCCCTATCCCTACAAATAACAAAGAAATGTGCAGGATACATTGTTTGGATCTATACAAGACAGTGTGTTATATGAAGCCAATCATGTCTGCAATTCTCTGCTGAAAGAGGTTGCTTTTCTCCCACATATATGTACTATATACCTCCAACTCCAAGTTACAGTCTTCCCCGTCTGACACTTTGGGGTCGTCTGTAGACAGGATACGCAGCACCTGTCCTGATGTCAGGGTCTCATTCAGCAACTTGTAGTCCTGAGGAGAGCAGGAGAACATTATGTCAGCTTCTGTGCTATGTACTGTCCTCTATACAAATAAATACCTTGTGACACTTTATTATTTTTTTACCCAGTAATTCTATATCTCAGCCACTCTTTACCTTGACTCTTTCTTTTTCCTTTCTTTACCAGATGAGATGCCCCCATCATTCAGTTCATCCATCCATCTACCTAACAGCTATAGTGAAAGTGGCTTTTCCTTCTACTTTTACAACCAATTTCTTTGATAGACAACTTGACCCTTCTGCAGATTACAAAGACTGCTTAAAACACAGGAATTAGTTATTTCTGTCAGGTGCTTTCTGAGGTTGATTTTTGCGCTGACATGTAACACATACAAACACATTTGACAAGTTCAAATCTATTAAAAGGTGACGGAAATGACATAATCCCGCTGTGATGTAAGCAGTTTCTGAAGTCCAAGGAAGTGTCAACTCATCTATTTATTCACATCTCCCTCCTTCTTGTCTCTCTCACCATCATCATCCACAGGAACTGTCTCATCTTCATGGAGGGCTCGTGTGGCAGATGTCTCCTCTGTCTACACTGAAGCTTGTAGATCTCCCAGCACTTCTCCATGTAACCCAGGGCATTTACCGCCCTCCTGGGCTCATACAGGAAGTTACCTGGAAGTGAAGAAATCATATGAAAATTACTAAATCCAATTTTTAATTTTCATGTGAGAAGATCTCTGGGGGTCGCTATGATCTGTTGTGCAACATGACAGTTTAAATATAGTATCAGATATGTGAGTTTAAGGTAGAAGCATTAGTTTAAAGTTAAGTGCTCTGTTGAGTCCAAAGTCATTCTATAATCTGGCACCCAAACAGCCATAAAGTGCCAAACATCTATCCAAGTATGACTGAATTTTTGATTATTTTCATCAAGAATCAAAAGAGTTTAACTTTGAGTAATGATGCAAACATTGGACAGGTGGAGTGAGGAAAACTGTCATACCTGCCACGGAACCTGCATATTGTAAGATGTTGTTCTGGATCAGTTTGGAGAAACAGGTCGCCAGGATCCTCCCTGTTGCCATTCTGGGGTAGCAAGATGTACAATGTCATGTAAATCTGTCACCTCTATGTTGGTCAGATTAGAGACAAAGTAATTATAACTTGTGTTGCTTCATCCATTTCAACGATGTATAATATATCACAATAATTTGACAAATTGGAAAGTTTTATTGCACATGAACCAACAAAACTGGACAATGCTTAACAATGTGACAAGCAGTCAGTATGACATTGGACAAAACAGATGATCGTTGACAAAACAGTGTACAGTTTACATAGACTAAGTACTTTTTCAGTAGGGACAACTGGAACAACAGCTATTTAAGAAGTGAAAAGTAAGAGATCTGCAAATTCTGTGAACATGAAAACTACTATAAATATTTCACAATTGT
Source organism: Branchiostoma floridae x Branchiostoma belcheri (assembly GCA_019207045.1). Classification (NCBI taxonomy): domain Eukaryota; kingdom Metazoa; phylum Chordata; class Leptocardii; order Amphioxiformes; family Branchiostomatidae; genus Branchiostoma; species Branchiostoma floridae x Branchiostoma belcheri. The sequence continues at coordinate 9,625,319 of CM033025.1, read as the reverse complement.
GCTACATGTTCTACATGTTCCCAACCCAGTTGTTAAAAATGACTGACTCGTCCTCAGTGAGTTCCTCCTGGTACAGATGGTAGCTGATGGTGACCAGGTGATCCAGGTACTCTCTCAGTAACATCTGCTCGTACGGTGTGTGGATCTCCTCTGGAGACTTCCCTCGGGCTGAAACACAACAACGAGGATGCAACACCGATTAGATCTGCAAGACACAGTGTGGCAGTGATGTACTCCCAAATCATGAACCCTTGTGGATGGGCAGTTGCAGGTAATCAGACAACACAAGAGTTCTTAAGACCAAAGAATGAATTTCAAGGAATACAGAATTTTAGTTGTCAAAATAATACAGTTGAGACTTTTAGCTATAGGAGACAGAAATTCAATAAAGCATCAGTTCTCATTCATAAATGATATAATGGAGGGAAATCAACAAATGTAGTTTAAAGCAGGTGGATGGTAACTATCCCCATTGATGCAATGTAACATTGTGGACAGAAGGATTACCAATTTGAAATCATCTGTCCCCTCACAAATCATTACCAGGCCATTGGTCATTAGATAGTGGAAGGGAAGGCATGAGCCTGTGATGTCTCTAAGAATTTGGCTAAGCACACCGACAGTCTTCATATTAAGTGTGATGGGTACTTAAATGTTATTTCACTCACCAATCATGCGGTCCATCTCGGCCAGAGTGACGCCCTTCTCGTGACACTTGCAGTCCTTGAGGAGCCTCCAGAACTGCAGCTTGGACATGATGTAGGTGTTGTCATGGTCGGACACCTCCTCCTGACCCAGGCTGGCGTAGAACGTGTACACGCGCTTCAGGTGGCTGATGTGCCGCAGGACCACACAGAACACCTGGAGGTAGGGAAAGGACAGGTTTTGTCAGAATCAAAGGTTCATCATTCTGTGCTGGTAGATAACATGATGGGAAAGGAGCAACTTTTTTCCTGTACAGAATGGACTCACCATTCTATACTGGACTCACGTGCTGGGAAAAAGAAATTACTTTATTGGAATTCATGGAATTCAACAGAACAAAAATCTAATATGTTTTTGATGGCATCCTTCCTCTTTCCTGTTTCTTAATTCTTTTTCTTTTAAAATGTATCCCTATTCGCAGTATCAGGCATTTCTGCAGTTTGTACCTGGTTTTGTTCCTCGTCCCTGTCGACCTCAGGAAACTCGTCCAGCAGGTGTCTGATGTTGAGCGCCAGGCTGGGGCCCAGCGTATTCTTACTCTCAGCACTCTTCACAGACATCAGCTCCTCTGTGGAAAAGGTGCCAGGTTATTGTTACAAACATTTCATGGCAGTGTGATATGACATTCTCCTTTAAGAATCTCAGAATGCTACAAAAATGTTATTTTCATTTAAACATGCAGGAAATTACTTCATTTTGGTGTGAATCTTATTTGCAACCCTAGGAGGGAAAGGACATTTCTGTGGTGTTTTAAGTTGCAGTTGAAACAATTCTGCAGTACAGTGGTAGTACACTTAAGAAACACATGTTTGTGATGCTACTAATCAGGAGTGGAGAAATTGCTGCGAAAACTGTAAGAATAAAACCACCATGAACATTTCAAAGTCGATAAATTTGTAATGCAGAAATCACTGAAAACAAAACATGAAATTAAAGCTACCAAGAGCATTAAAGAAAAGAGCATAAAAGATTTACACTACCACATTACCTGATAAGTTATAGATATATGGTGATATTTCATGGATGGTTTGGTCTGAATCTGTAGGCTGGAGGCTGGTGCAGGTTCCTTTGTTAAGTTTCTAGTAACGGTACAAATGACTCACCTTGGTAGCCAGGTGGGGTCCTGGTGCGTATGCCAGTCAGGTCGGGGGTGGTGGTACCGTCCATACTGAAGGTCGGGTGGTCAAGCATGTGGTCATTCTCAAACTGACCCTCAAATATCCTGCCGTTCTTAAAGGTGAAGACTCCCTGTGAACATAGGTGAGAGAACAGGAATTGGTATGTCATAAGAAAGTTAGTGAATTAAACAAAACTTTGGTCATTCCGCATTCAGTCACTGTTACAAAACTATTGCATGTTAGATTATGAAGGATTAAAGCATGAAGGATTAAACTTAATCAAGGACATTTAGAATAAAAAAGTAGCATATGATAAAATCTTTTCTGATGGGAGAGCAGTAAGATTAAACAAGGGTTGTCTACGATATAACTGCATTGATAACATTACAATTTTCTTTCTTTTTAAAAAATTTTCTCTGTCCTTAAAAACATTTCATTGAAAACATGCAGCAGGTTAGAATTTTTCCATACAGACCACACATCTAACAGTCTTCTTTGACTACCCTGAGCCTTGCTTTACATTCTGTAAAGGTCTGCACAACTGCAGTTACTCACCCAACCATATTTCTTGTTGTCCTCCCACTCCCCGTCATACACAGCACCTCCAGCAAACAGGAACTTCCCTCGGCCGTGTCTCACCCCGTTCACAAACTCCCCTGTGTACTCATTCCGCATGGGATACTGGGAGCCAGGAACGCGCTTCAGGAACCAGGTGTGGGTCCCAAAACCATGCTGGAAGAAAATCACAATTCTGTATGAGCAAGCTTATCAAGCTTCAATATGATCTATCAAAGCATTCTAATGTCCAATACAAATTCCACATCTATAGTATTGCCAACCTGACTTTTAGTGGTGTGTCTCAAGTTTGCCTAAAAATAGCTACTGCTTCGAATTCTAATCTTAGTGAAACTTTGCACTGTCAAAATCTTTGCTAGTCCAAGATATACTTGTTAAAAGCAGTTGAAATTTTTGACAAATACATATAGTTTAAAGCCCAGACAGCATACATCCAAGCAATTATAGTGTTCCTGATGAAAATGAATACAATGCACAAAAATTGAACTTACAATGACTCCATTCTCCCACGTCCCCTCGTATCTCTGGTTGAGGGAGTGCCAGATCATGGTCCCCTGTCCGTGGCGCTGGTTGTTCATCCACTGCCCCTCGAACACGTTCCCGGACTTGTAGACCCGCCGGCCCCACCCCTGCTTGATCCCCTGGACCCAGTCTCCCTCGTAGAACGAGGCGCCGTCCTCGCTGTAGTACATCACTCCCTGGGGTAATATGGTATCAGATGTTTTAAAGAGAATTCAAACTGATAAACGTATAAATCTTTTAAAAGACAATTCAGAAATCTCAGAAACTTTTACATGTTTCTTTACTTGAAAGTTCCTCTTTAATTCCAACAGAAGAAATTGGACTTGCCCAAATATTTGACTGATTTTCTCCAGTCTTTGTCATATATTTGGGTCCTATTTCTTGTCTTGCAAATTACAGTTTAACTTTACTCAGAATCAAATGGTTCAAATGTATACTGAGCAGCTATAACATGCAATTTCTGTATGTTCTGCAAGATGAAGCAGTGCAGTTTTCTGTATGTTCTGCAGATGGGTAAAGTCTACTATCTCTGATTGCCTCACTTGAAAATCACTCAACACTCACATGCCCATGTCTCCTGCCCATGTGCCACTGTCCCGAGTACCAGCAGGGTTTGGTGGAACACTTGAAGGTTCCCTGACCGTGGCGCAGACCCTCGTACACCTCTCCCTCATACGTACTGCCATCCTTCCACCTGTACATGCCTGTACCTGTCACCGAGTTCATATAGAAGTCACCCTGCAAAGGAAATATTCACAACATCAGCAGGGAATTACTATGCATAACTATGTAACTTCTTTGTGAAAATATGACAACATATAAAAATATCTTTAACCTGAACTGTTTCAGCTCAATTCTAAACAACAGAAGCATACTTTGTGACTGATGATTGGTTATCTGCCATGAAATCTTCATTAGAGTCAGCTGTTTCCAACTTTAAATTTTTGTTCCTACTTGTGTTTTCGGGGTGCTGGGGATATAAGAACCGGAGGCCACTTGCAAAACTTGCTATCCCAGGAAGTTTTGAAAACTCCAACCCTCTGGAGTGATACACAGATTTTTTTGTGAAATTTTTGTCCTTCCCAACATCCTTGCTGGAGTATGACTTGGTGTGTCTGGTTCCTTTACCTCGTATACGATGCCATCTGCCCAGGTGTACCGCCCTCTGCCATGCATCAGACCCTCTGTGAACTGGCCCTACAGGACGATGAATGAATGAAGAGCTTTATTGTACATTTGTGCACAACCAAACAACAAAGACACTACACGTAAAAGTATCATGGATCTAGTTTAGCACAAACATTCAGCTTCTTTCTGCTTCTTGGTAATGGCAAAATGTAGGATTGTATTGAATAGGTTTGTCAAAATACATGAATATAAATTTTCCAGTTTAAAAGTTTGTCTTTTTTTCAAAACTTGCCTCATACACGTGCTCTCCTGCAAACTTGGCCACCCCGTCTCCCTCATACAGACCTCGCAACTTTTCACCTTCAAACCTGAGACACAAAGAGATGATAGTCAGGGTCAGATATACAAGAAGGCAGTATATAGATATAAAATAACTTGTACATTTGTCATAACTTCATTGAAACTAGCAAAATGTAGACATTTCCATTCAGACACAAGTACTAAATAAATAAATAAATACTTACGCCTCAACAATGAGGTCTGTGAGGGTGGGCTCATCATAGTCAGGTTCAGGGGTGGGCTCCCTGGGTAGTGGTTCCTCAACCTACAATATACAAAGATCAACAAGTAATAAACCTTATACTGCATGTGATTTAAAGTAAGAAGTAATTTCCAAGTTCACAATATCTGATTTCGTCCCACGAACTCACCTCTCTGCAACTTGCAATTGAGTGTAGCAACTAACTAAGTCCGAAGAAGCATGCAACAATTTACAAAACATACAAAGTATTTGTCTCCTAGAGTCCTATGCATAAATGTAGCTCCAAGTCTCTCATGGGGTCTCTTTAATGTTTGACATGCTAAGAAATACATGCATCAAGTAACTGAGTTGCTCTATGTCAGTTTTCGACTAAATGTAAGTCGCTGTTGGCCTGAATATTTCCAACTTGTCCATGTCATATCAAACACCCCCCTCCCAACCCGAGTCATGCGCATACAGTATAGTAACGACGTTGCCTAGCATCGCCAAACAGCCCCAAACCTTAGTCTCTGTTTCTGTAGCCGTCTCCTCCGCATTTTCTGTTGGGACATCTTCCTCTTTCTTTTCTTCTGCACTTGGTGTTTCGGTGGGAGGTGGCTCTGATTTCGCCTCCTTTTTGGCAGAGTCTTTCTTTTTCTTGTCTCCCTTCGCCATCTTGAATTCGGGGTATACAGTTGCTAGGCAACGATGGGGTGACTGTGTATTAGCGCCCTCTAGCAATAATATTCAGTACTGCGGTTTGTAAGAAGCGCCTACTCTCCAAGCAGAGGTTGAGTAGAGTAGATATAGTAGTAGTCGGAAAAATTCCGACTACTACTATATCTACGCGACTCAACCTCTGCTTGGAGAGTAAGAAGCGCCAACAGCGAGTACATGTAGATCATTATTGGACTGAGCACAGCACTTTGGACTTAATGCTTTTGACCATTTACAATAGCATATCTGATATTTTGAGAAAAAAATTTCTCTGTTACACAGCGGATTATAATGACCCTATAATGGCCCCCAGCGTTCACGCCTCATTAAAAATGGAAAAATTTCGTGATTTTGTGGTAAATCTCAAGATTTTCGAGACAAACTTGAGATCTTTCAAGACAATCTTGAGATCTTTCGAGATAATATTGAAATTTTTCGAAACAATCTTTAGATTTTTCATAGCAATCTTAAGATCTTTCAGAAAGTCTCAAGATTTTTTTACAGACATATCAAGACATGGGACTTGATAATAGAAGCAGTGCAGAGGAGAGCTGCCCGGTTCGCTTGTAACCGCTTTCACAACACCTCTAGTGTGTCAAATATGCTAGATTCTTTGGGATGGGAATCGTTAGAGAAAAGGAGAAGGCTCACTCGAGTTGGCATGCTATACAAAATCCAGCATGACTCTGCCCAGTGCCCCATTATTAAGAACAAATTGGTCTCACCACCTGCAAGGCAGAGGAGGGCGCATAGCCGACAACTGAAAAGGATAAACACAAGAACCCAATATCGCAGCGGTTCCTTTCTACCCAGGACAATTAGGGACTGGAACGCCCTTCAGTGCAGTACCGTGGAGGCAGCGACTTTTAACATCTTTAAGTCGCTGGCTGCCGCGGAATAATCCAAGTTAATCCAATCCCGGACAGCTCAATGGTGATGGACCAGGCATGGTAAATGGACTAATGTGTAACGGATCATAGTTGATAAGACAGAAGTAAACCGACGCGTATGCGCACCACAAAAAGCCATAATATTCTACATGAAGAATGTGGGCTTTCAAAGAAGAAGAAGAAGACTTTCTCAAGGCAACTTTCAAAACGTCTTGAGATTTTTGCGAAGATTTTTCTAAAACATCTCAAGTTCAAGTCAAGACATCTCAAGATTTAACACAAAATCTTTAAGATCTTTGGTATAAATCTCAAGATTTTTTAAAAATTTTAAGCGAAGCGTGAAATCCCACTCTGGGGGTAATTATGATCCGAGTGCCATATTCAAGAAGTTTCTCACCAAATATCATTTATGTAATTTTAAGCTGTAAAAGGCTACAAGCATTAGTCCAAAGTGCCATGCTCAGTAAAATCTGTGCTCGAAAGCAACCTTCGTACTTCGTACTTTTCCTCCGAGCCAAATTTAGCAACATTAATTCTAAAGGTCATTACCATGTTCACATGAGGACACGCCATGGCAATGTCCGATCGTTTAGCTGACCGGGTATTCGGAACAAAGATCGACCAGATACAGAACTTCCACAGACAGTGTCCAGTTTTAATAGCAGGTCAGACCGTTGACATTATAACTGTATTCCTAACAACAGCGCCATGCGGTAGTTATTTCTATCTGGTGGTCGTTTATTAGATTTATGCGTAAAATACTACATGTAGTTACTAATTGCGTTTACTAGAAGTTACACTGAAACATTACGTTGCAGTTATTGGAAGACAAAGTAACAAAATTAACTGCGAAACTCCGTTATCTCTACTTCTCATTTTTGTTCCTCTCTCGTACGTGCTCTGACACTGTTTCTTCTATATAATGATAAAACATCCTTTCTTTCAGTTAACTTAGTTGTCCTCTCATTCAGCGGTAGGTAACTTTACTTATGTGATATGAATACCGATCGTTGCTGGCGGAGCGCCAGGTGTGTCAAAAGTCTCGGCAATCAGACGTGCCACCGTGCAAGGTAACCAAACACTGCTGCTCGCTCAGGTGATACCGACTGCCCTTGTCACCTCTGACGGTTCATGGAGAATTAGCACTTTACTTTGCATGGCTTTGTTGGTTGTTTGATCGACTCTTACACGTTGCAGAGAAATCGGAATTTCACTCGGCGTTTGATTTATATACAGGCAACCTCCCTGGAGATTATGGTGCAAAGTCCCAACATGAAACACATTCAAGACTTTGGTAGCCAGTGCTTCGCAATTATGTACTCTGCAATTGTATTGATCATAAGTTATGCAGAATGGAACTTTAGAAATGTCTTTCGTTTTTTTTCTTAAATTTAAAGTAATGCCAAAACTTTTTTTTTTCTTTCGTTTTCCTCGCCATCATTCTAGTAATGCCGAGAGTGATGAAGAGTGGTGGATGTCACTCGAACCGTACGGAAGTAAATATCTCTGATTTCTAACCAGTTGAAGCTATTGAATTTCCTTTAAATACTGTTAACCTGGGTTGTCATCATCATATAAACGCTCGCCTCTATTTAATTTTATTTGCCAGAATGGAAGCGTTCAGCATTATCAACTCTTTTCCCTGCATCTGCGGTTACAGGCGCCACAGTCATGCAAGGCCGGGGTTACTTCAGAACAAGGAGGCGCCGGTATTTGAAGCGGTCAAAGTCAAACGACTGAGACGTCACTACAAGGTCCATTAGTCCACGAAACCATTTCGTGTAAAAATGTGACGATGAAGATAGAGTAAGAACACCTCTTATTGATGCCGGCTGAGTACCGTGTGAGGCTAGAGATCAAAGCAGGGTAATCATCAATGGGGTTGCATATGAGTTTCCTCTCCATTCCTTCAACGCCTCGCAGGATAGACGGTTATTTTATGGAGTGGGAAACCTCAGAAAATGAACAATATATTGTTACACTGAGATGGTTCCATTATCAACGCTTTTCCTAGTCGGTGTAACACTGAAAACTCTGCTGTCTCGGGCTGCATGTAACTGACTCCTCCTGTATATGTATGTTGGGTGGGCTGCTATAAGCGAAAACTAATCAGGCTACGGTTCTCCTAACATGTATCTTTTTTATTGAGGTGAAGTGAGTGAGAGAATGAAAAAGATGAATGAATGAACAAACGAATGAACGGATGAATGGGCTGTATTGTTAGACAATCGTAAATCGTACACAAGGCTTATCTATCATACGTTTTGATCTACGTACAAACCATTATCGACATTTGACAACAGTCCATAATTTTCATTATGATTATGTATGAATGACTTGTATGAATGACGTTTTGCCTTTGGAATGAAGCGAAAAGAAATTGACCTCGCGAGTGTGCCACTATAGTGATAGGAAAGTTATCACTAACGCTGTTAAAACGAGGGGGGCCCCGGGGCATAATTCTGTTGACGTGCCATAGCAATCAGGTCATTGGCTTTCTTCCATCACTTAGTACGCCCGTTGTTCAATGCCTACAATAAGTCTACTTTGGTAAACCTCTTCTTCCACTTAGGTTGCGAGTAAAAACCTCTTCTTCCACTTAGGTTGCGAGTGCAAACCTCAAAACGACTGACTGGCTGCTTAACACAAATGTTTTCTGCCAGGTCGAATGAGGTGATCCAACAGGAGACAGTCATGGTGTTCGTGCCGCACAAGTTCACGGGGAGTTACGGAGTGTTCGCGTTGGTTTGAGCTCGCGGTTGTAACATAGGAGTAAGCGGAGAGAAGACAGAACAAGCATTTTCATGGTGGTTTTTAAGTTCGCTATGAAGAGGTCATCGCGAAGACCGCGAAAATTAAACCACCGCGAAATCTCAACATTTACAGTACATACCATCTAATTGCCAAATCATCCCCGACTCTCACCGTGCTAGCCTGCCCTACCCCGCCCTGACAGGCCCATTGTCAATCAATCGTCTCACGAACAACGTTAACCCAGACATTGGGCTGATGACGTACAAGCCCTGACCTACCGTCCATTTAGAGAATGTTAGCAACGCAAATCCTCTACTTTCCAGATCATTTCCTCCATCCCACTCAAAAGTGCATCATCTTCTTAACCTCCTCTATTTTCGAGAAGACATTGGGTTGATGACTTGTTAGGCCGCCTCGAGAGACCAGCCGGCACCTGATTTCCTAACAGGACAAGGATAGATGGGAACTGTACTCTGATGACAGGTCATTTCATCAAACATTCAAACATGTGCCTCCCTCCATCCATCACCTTCAACACTATCGATATTATAGACCTCCGTCTTGGTACAGTCACAGCTTAACCTTCAGAGGGTCGTTGACCTTTGCTCAACTGACTGTATAACAGGTTAACCATGATAGAATCTCAATTGTGGGATCTATGAACAAATAGCTGAGAGGTGGACCGATATCCTGAGCCACTTTTTCCATTTCTATGGTTTCTGTCGATAACGTTTTTATTTTATTTGCAAGTGTTGATTTCTGTGATCGGGAGATCCTGACGACACACGTGTCGACAGACTAGACAGTACGTGATCCACGTGACAAGTACGCTCTTTATCAGTGAACGGAGATAAATTATGTTCGCCACTCATTTCTACGTGACGTAACCACAACCTCTATCAATGAAAATAAGTACAAGGGACTCCATGGGTACCTGACAGGCACGATGCGATATGCGTATGCGATGTTTATTTATACACAAACACAATTTTCAGTAATTTCTATCAGACTAAATTCGTGGCTGAAAAATTGTAAAATTTAGCAAAAGACGGAGAGTGATTTGCCAGGGGATTCTGAATGTGTTGACTTGACGACGTAGTTACCTTTACATAAACACTACTGGCCGTATTTTACCGAATTTCATAACCCGTACTTTAAATCTACATTTTATTTTATTTGTAAAAACGTTGCAGCTGGTTAGCTGGATTGCGAATTGCTTACAGGAGTTAAGCATATCTCCACATACATAAACTAGAGTTCGGCGACCTCATACCTCCATGAAATATTGAGTGTTTTTGTCGATTTTATGCTTGTTGATGATGACTTGTATGTAATGATATTCGTGTTATTTCTACTAGTTGTGTGGATAGTTATCACATGGGCACTATGGTAACATGCAGCAGGTGTGTGGAATCTTTGTGATGTTTATATTATCATGTTATGATAGTACTGGCAACTTGCAAGGTAGAGAGTATGTTTCAGAATCCATAACAAATACTGCGACACATCAGGATACAAACACATCTTCAACACAAGCAATAAGACACAAAATGTCCATCAACCAATACCCACATATAGGTTACGGGGACAAGTTTATGCCAGATATATGATAATCCAAGTACATACCAACACAACATCAGCATAACGCCACGTGGAGCACGAAACATCTAACAGCATAAACGAAGTATAACACACCAGGTCCCCAAAGGCACAAGTGGATGAATACAAAGTTAATTATCATATGCAAATTGTCCAGGATCGGCAAACAGTTGCTCTAAGGAGTCAACTGTCACAGATGCCCTAACCAGTTGCTATATGACGCCAACTGTTCAGATAGGGTAATACCAAACACATCCACATAATATACATATCTAATAAAACCGAGTACATACTAACAAAACTTCAGCGTGACGCACGGTGGACCACATAACATCTAACAGCACAAAAGAAATATAATACAGCTTGTTCCTAAACGCACAAGTACATAAATACAATTTATTATCACTTTCAAAATTGTCCTGGTTCCCCCCCCCCCAACAGATGCTCTACGATGTCAACTGTATATCGCAGATATAGGGGTGATTTCTGATATTATTACATCGATTATAACGACAGATACGGGGCCCATAATCTAATCACTTCCAGCAATCATCACACCCCACCAATACATCAAGTATGAAATCAATCCACCCAGCCGTTCTTCAGTCGAGGCTATCGTTTTCCCCAAACAGTTGTTGTCAACTGATAAAAAAAAACATATGTTCATGGCTATCTTGGAGATAAGGTGATTAACAAAGAGGGAAACCACGATGCCTGTTCCAATATATCGCAGATATAGGGGTGATTTCTTATATTTTTACATCGATTATATCGACAGATACGAGGCCCAAAATCTAATCAATTCCAGCTATCATCACACTCCACCAACACACTAATAACGAAACCAATCCACCCTGCCGTTCTTGAGTCGAGGCTATCGTTTCCCCCAAACAGTTGTTGTCAACTGATCTAAAAAAAACATATGTTCATGGCTATCACTGGCGAAACAAATCACCTCACCACCTGCTTGGAGATAAGGTGATTGACAAAGAGGGAAACCACGATGCCTGTTCCAATATATCGCAGATATAGGGGTGATTTCGTATATTATTACATCGATTATATCGACAGATACGAGGCCCAAAATCTAATCAATTTCAGCTATCATCACACTCCACCAACACACTAAGTATGAAACCAATCCACCCTGCCGTTCTTGAGTCGAGGCTATCGTTTCCCCCCAACAGTTGTTGTCAACTGATCCAAAAAAACATATGTTCATGGCTATCTTGGAGATAAGGTGATTAACAAAGAGGGAAACCACGATGCCTGTTCCAATATATCGCAGATATAGGGGTGATTTCTTATATTTTTACATCGATTATATCGACAGATACGAGGCCCAAAATCTAATCAATTCCAGCTATCATCACACTCCACCAACACACTAATAACGAAACCAATCCACCCTGCCGTTCTTGAGTCGAGGCTATCGTTTCCCCCAAACAGTTGTTGTCAACTGATCTAAAAAAACATATGTTCATGGCTATCACTGGCGAAACAAATCACCTCACCACCTGCTTGGAGATAAGGTGATTAACAAAGAGGGAAACCATGATGCCTGTTCCAATATAACGCAAATATAGGGGCGATTTCTGATATTATTACATCGATTATAACGACAGATACCAAAATTCAAGCTTTCATCACACCCCACCAACACAACAAGTATGAAACCAATCCATCCAGCCGTTCTTGAGTAATCATCTACACAGACAGAGACACATAACAGAAAATATAACCTCCATTCCATGACATTTCATGGAGGTAATTAGTAAAATCATCGAAATCGGGAGTAAAATAACTTGGCTATGGAAATTCAAGTAAAAACAGCATAAATCTACAAGGTACTCAGACAATTTACACAAAGACAATGTTAAAAAATGCGGGGCTAATACAAAGAGGAAGATCATGAGCCTACAGAACAAGATCGTAGGTGTATAGTGACTTCCGAATACACTGTCAGAGTACTAATAGTCTATAATATACACTTTCAGACACTAGTCGTCACTTGCATACAGCAGACTTAAGGCACGTGGGATGAAGGATATCGCATGTCTTTTAGTTTTGCTGATCATTGTTGCACGATATCGTTTTCTGCTGCGTAGACCGTAGTGAGTGTCCGTGGGGCTGGTTAAGCAAAAAAAAATTGAATGCCCAGAGAGGAGAAGACTCGTCCTGAAGGGTATGTTCAAGTGTTCTCAATTAGGGGTGGGTACCGGTACAGAAAATTCAGGTCCAGGTCCGGTTCGGGTCCAGAGGATCAGATCCAGATCCGGACCTCAACCTGGACCTGATTCACTATCTAAAACTTGTGAATGGATGGTATTCAAAACAATGGTCCATTTTGCTACAAAGAAATCTGTTTTGTGTAGTATTCGACTCCCACTGGTGTTTATAAAATCCTACAAGGCGAACTACCTCTGTACGAATGACTGTAAAAGTTAGTAAAATGACGATAGTGTTTACTCTGCTTCGCTCTTGTCATTTGCCTAGACCGATAACCCCAAAAACGTGTGAATGCCTGATCATATAATCAGTTCATTTTCCAATCGGTCCAACATCCGGTCCACCAAATTTTTTCAGGTCCGGATTTTCTGGACCGGTCCAAAAAGAAAAACCGGGTTTGTACCGGTGTGACAGCGATCTCGCCCCCCCGGCGAGATCACTAGCGTTTTCGCCCCCCTTTAGCGTTTTCGCCCCCCCCCCCCCAAGAGCAGCTGGTTACTACATATTACAGGTGCGCTACCTGGTACTATACTGCACCTGGGGAGTAACGTGTATGGTGTGTTACGTGGTACCTTATGGCACCTTATTACCGTACCGTAAGATGCCTGTCATACCTCGAAAGTCGATACTATATTGTTCGGTGCAAACATGACATTGAAATGAAAAAGACAATTTTTGCAGTTGAGGTGGCATAAAAACAGTGCTACTGCGAACGTATAAATCAACACCGTCTATGGTACGGAATACGTCAGCTATGTGTTTTCAATTTGTCACAGTGTTTTCTTTCTTGTGCTAGAAACATTTCCAAAGCACTTACAAAAACACACGTGAATAATAGTTTCTCATTATAAACACTATCTACGCGCAAGTTGATATAGCTGTTGCTAAATGCTACACAAACACTGGTAAAGTACCAGTCTTAAGAAACACGGGTAAATGCATCAGTTCCTAAATACTAGAAAAAACAGTCATGTTGGAGGTGAAGATATCCCTTGGCCAGGTGCATATACCAAAATGTGCGTTATTCTAATTAATACCTAATATTTGCATAATTAATAAAGACATTACATAGTTCTTTTGTGGTCACTTCATGGTAGAGACTTCATATTGGAGATATATAGGTTGTTTGAGGACAGGTGAATACAATGAAATACATCTTACGTCAAGACTCAGGTATATGCAATAATGGGAATACAAGGGACCCAACCCTCCTTGTCTGAAACAAGTTCAACTATCTTATTACCATGTAATTACGTTACTATTGATACTATGAATGGAGTTATGTATCAAACTCGTGTACTTATATCATTCTGAAACTGCATTTTGTGATTTATACCAATCAACTTCTAAAATGTCATGTAAACCCGTTTTTTTGGAGTGGGGGGGCGAAATCGCTAAAGGGGGGCGAGGTAGGGGGGCGAGATCACTAGCCGGGGAGGGCGAGATCGCTAGCGATTTCGCCCGGGGGGGCGAGATCGCTAGTGATTTCGCCCCCGGGGGGGCGAGATCACGGGGGGGTGAGATCGCTGTCACACCGGTACACCGTACCGGTACCCAGCCCTATTCTCAATGTGGCTCTGTCACGTCTACTAGCTAGTGTTGGGATAGAGTCAACAGAAAGACCATTGATTCTCATACAACGCTTTTGGACAGATTCAAGAGAGTCCGAAAGAGAGTACTTTAGGAATGCCTGGTTGAGGTTAAATCAGGCATGCTTAACGTATGATGGCGAAAACATCATTGTAATGCAAGTACTGTTAAGTAATACAGGGACATGTCTTGACACAGGTATTTTGGTGAATGTACTGAGGGCCTCTTTAAGGTTTCTGTGGATTTAGTTTCCTTCAGGATCTCTCAGCTGCGGCTGGGGTTCAGGAATTGAGAGACTGACAGCAGGTGTTCAGCGGTGCTGACTAGTCTCTACCAGACTCCGGATCGCTGGAAAAATCGTAGAAATGGAACAAATAGAGAGGAATATAACCGGCCAGGGAACAGCTCGCGATCCTAGGATCGCGTGCTGTTCCCTACTCAGCTATATTTCTCTGGCCGGCTTACTCCTCTATTCGTTCCATTTCTACGATTTTTCCAGCGATCCGGAGTCTGGTAGAGACTAGGTGCTGACTGTCACAAAGGGAACTTGGGTATGCCAATCTGAAAGTCAAAATGGCTTAGTGAGGAAACGTCGTGACACGGTGTCGGCTTTATTATGGTTTCGCCCACAGCAACTGAAATGTCTCCACTGTGGTTGCCCAATAGGGTAGTAGCAACGAAAGTACTTTTCTAATGGACAGTTTTAGTTTTACTGGAAGAAACTGAAACCAATGCTCGCGTACACATTATAAAAGTTACTCAAACTACTGGGTACGTTTTGTAAACGGTGAGACCTTTCAGACAGCATCTTTCGTCGGTGACTGGGATAGTATGTGAAACACCCGATCGTTTACCAAACTTATCCTGTCTAACCTTCAAGTTGGTGTGGTTTCTAAGTCCAAACTTTCTCCGGAACTATGGCAATGTTATTATTCTACCGACGAATTTGTTAATAGCCCTCAAAACGTTGGAATATCTGTGCACACGTGCTTATTCTAACATACCACTATAAAGGGCTGGTAGTTGTATGATGCCAAAGACTGTCATATTCCTACTAAATAAATATTACGTATGTCTTGTCTCTGGGGTACTATTACACATAGCAGACCCCAACGGTCCAAACTTTTCATGGTTCACTCGTCAAAAATAAGAAAATGGACCAAATCAACTACAGTCAAACCTGTCTATAGCGGCCACTCAAGGGACTGGTCAAAATCGGCCACTATAGAGAGGTGGCCACTATAGAGAATATGCTAATTAATTGACCACAAGCAATAAGTTACACATGGTTTTAGTACCCACTGATCTTTATTCACATAATACATAAGTACATGTACTGCAATGATTTTTACACTATATGTATTAAGAAAACAAAAGCTATAAAAAGTTTTAAATGTTCTACAGTTGATATTGTCTGAAGAGACCGGTATCGTCATATTTCTTTGATCTTTCGTCTTGTATCCTTTGATACTTCGCCGTCCGTGTGTTCCCGCTCGCGTTCACACGTCAGATTCGCCCATTATGCTAATGTGGTACTCACAAAAAAAGTCACGTCATTTTAGACTTATCTCTTAATAAATGTAAGAATACAATCCACCATAGTCTGAAGTTCATATCATTTGTCTTTGTAACAATTTATTTAGAAATTTTTGTGATGTAAATTAACCTAAGCGATAGTGTATTAGAACGTAACTTTAACACAATTTACCTCCGTAATTTTGGTGTCGTCTATTTATCTATATGACCTCGTTTGTCAGCAGGTATGGGTAGCGCCAGTTTACGAAGTTTTCTTTTGAAAATAAGTCAAAGAGGTTTTAAATCCGGCGTAGGGTGACGATACGGCCGCTGTATATGGCCAAACGCGTGCCGAAACATAGATCAGCGGTCCGCGTGGCCGTAATCGGCAGTGTTTTTGTACCTGCGGGACCGGAAATCATGTGGCCGTGGCCGCGTTGGACAGGTGGCCGCTTAGCCTATTTCTTAATCATTACGAATCCAAGGGACCGACAAAAAGTGGCCACTATGGGCAGGTGGCCGTTATGCAAAGGTGGCCGCTAATACAGGTTTGACTGTAATTTTGTTTTTCTAGGGCCAATAGCACTACAGTTCTCTTTTCTACCGCTGCGTCAGCGTTAACGATTAGCATTCTAAAACTAGAGTTCGGGGACCTTATACCTCCATGAAATATTTATTGATTTTTTTGTGGATGGTATGTATGTTTATAGTCGGTTGTATTTGAGAGTAATGGTTATATATGTTATGGGAAAGTAGTGGTGTATTTATTTAATGACACAGAGGATGTCCATCTGATTAGTAATTATTAAAATGTGACACTTAATTGTGTAATGTGAGTTTAAGAGGTCGACGGCATATGGTAGCGTGGTGTTCCTTAAGCTTGATGTTTGGCATTTAAACTGTCTAAGGTTGTCAGCATTATTGAGGTTCGACTATGTGCCTCAGAGCGGTGTGGTGGGAGGAATTTGGGAAACTCAGAAAGAAGAAAGGATGTGGCCAACTGTAGTCAGATGGTGATTTGATTTTCCACCAATATGTCATAACATCAGCTGTTCACACGGTACAAAAATGAGATGCACACTTTCCTCTGACAGCCCTACACCAACTGTAAGATGAATACTTGGCGCCAACGTACCCCGTCTGCTAAAAAACAAGTACCATTGGCTACAAAAGAGACAACTAACAACTGTCCCTTATCGTAACGAAATCAGAACAACTGTATCGCCCATAAAACTTCTGACACCCAACCCATCTAAGATGAGAGGACCTAATGGCATTTTAATCACCATGTCACTCAAATCAGCAGTACAGTATGTGAGACATCCATACCTGTTAAGCATTACCGTTAAATGTACCTCAACTTCTTACAATTATACTTACGCTTAACATCTCCATGATATCCTAAGCAGACATAAATAAAACTAATCATCATATTAAAAAACTCGGGGTTCCCCAAACAGCTGTCATACAAATCACCTCACTATCTGCTTAGAGCTAAGCCCATTAACAAACACTTAAAGCACGATGCCTGTTCCAATATATCGCAGATATAGGGGTGATTTCTGATATTATTACATCGATTATAACGACAGATACGGCGCCCAAAATCTCATCGATTCGAGCTTTCATCACACCCCACCAACACAACAAGTATGAAACCAATTCATCCAGCCGTTCTTGAGTAATCTTGTACACAGACAGAGACACATAACAGAAAATATAACCTCCATTCCATGACATTTCATGGAGGTAATTAACCTCTACCGGACCGCTCCGTCGAATTGCCAAAAAGGTATTGAAATTGGCCAAAATGTGGATAATTGATAGGGGCACTCGGCTGGCCTTGGAGAGTAATTCACTCGACAGGTAGCAAATGTTATACGTAGCTTTACTTCTCCAGCAAATTATTCAACCTGTTTGGCTAATTCCTACAATTTTCTGCAGCCACCCACGGAGCCTGATATAGACTATGATTATTTCTCCCCACACGCCATGGAGAGGCAACCTTGTATCAGTTTATGCGGGTTTTACGAGGGTTCGCTTCTTGTTTCCCATTTTCTTATCACCCGATGTACGCCCAAACGTCACCCGCGGGTGAGCGCCTCCTCCCACAAACACTTGCAGAGCGCAAAGCCAATTAAGATAAAGCATCGATCGGTGTTTAAGGTGTCCATCGGGTTGGGCATGGTGTCAGGTCGGGGTTATGGCCGGTGACGTGCGCCGCTGGGCCAATCAAACGCAAGGTCGAATCTAACGGCACAAACTAAGTTCAATCGCTAACTTCTAGGAGCGCCGACGTTTGTCTTTGGTGGAGCGCCGATTTTCAACATGGGCCAGGCTTTCTAGTCTGAGATTCTAAAGGCTATAGTATACGAGATGTAGCTTTGCCTCGCATAGCCCAGCGGCACTGAAACTACAAACATGCAAAGGGTCAACAGTCACAAGGTCATCAATATTATCGACTTTCTTTTTACCTCCAAACCAAGACAGTAAGCAGTGACGTCTGCTTGTTCAAGCATACGACAGAGCCTATGTCCTGAGGTGAAGTTCCAACTGTTAGGATGCACATTTTAAGCGGAACTAGGCTTTCGTTTGTGTGGGAAACAAACATCCCGTTCCATATTTTGGATATATCTAAGGTCCGGGATAAATGAGGTGAGGCCAAGTATAATGATACTACGTATACATAGATGTCTGTATTGGCGTACTATACCGGGCCACAACTATAGGCACAAGGAAACAGAGAAAAAATCATAAAGTGATAGATAAATAAGAAAGATAGAGTAGATCAAGCAAAACTTCATCGGCAAATACTTTCGAATGGTCTCTGCCAGTATAAAGAACGCTATACGGCAAGTAAAGAAGCAAACCTGAAGATTGGGAGTGTTGAGTAGGTGTAAAGTATCCCACG
The DNA here is from genome assembly GCA_019207045.1 of Branchiostoma floridae x Branchiostoma belcheri. Classification (NCBI taxonomy): domain Eukaryota; kingdom Metazoa; phylum Chordata; class Leptocardii; order Amphioxiformes; family Branchiostomatidae; genus Branchiostoma; species Branchiostoma floridae x Branchiostoma belcheri. The sequence goes on along the minus strand of CM033025.1, from coordinate 9,606,545 downwards.
ACGGCTTTTAAGTTTGCAGTCATCGGGCAAATTTCTGATGCAACGTCGACCGAACATTCAAGAGAAATTGTGGCGAATTCTGTACAATTGTAAGTACGTACGTGTAAGATAGAATCTCCTCTACATGCCTGATAACACACTGCAACTGAGCTACCAGTTGTTGACAACTGACTGTAACGCTGAATATTGATAAAACACAAACATGCTGGTTGCCCGGAGTCCGGACATTAGTTCTGGGACAGTGTTGATGTAAGGCATGGGTTGAGCTGTTTGAACCTATGCAAACCTGACATGGAGAGCAGTGTTGACTTCCTTCATTCCAGGGCTGCTTTTTTTGTAGTCTTTTTACAGTGTTTACACTGAGTGATGTAACCCTACGCTTCACTGTCCTCCTACCCCCTTCCTCTATGTTGATATTAAAATTGTAAGGTAATGCATCGTGCAAGAAACATTCAATCAGACCGAATCGGCAGAAATATGAGTCTGTTTTAGGTTGCTATTTAGTACTATTAGTGTGTGATATTCACTCCACGTACATGAAGTGTTTGGAGTAATATCTGCCTCTGATATCATCTGCAACTGGCATCACCACAGTGGATTTCTTCGTCCTCGTTTATTCTGGTCCGTAGAGAAACATGTTACAAGGTAACCATGGAGACAACATCAACAGCAATAAGGACGAAGGACGCTCATTCTCCACAGGTGTCCTTGGCACTAATACATGCCTTGCTCGCGCTTGTTTGAATCAAAAGGCAGGTTTCCCGGCAACAAATTCCCACCATTCATCATTGATACACAGGCTCGTATGTTACGTACTCAGCTTAGCTTTCAGGAGACTCTCCCATGAGTGCTCAGATGACAACAACGTCAGGGTGTACGTAAGCGTCCCTGAGCTGCTTCATAGGTGGCAAGATAAAAATCACGAGATGAACACGAATGGAGTACAATGGTGGAAATAGAAATATACATTGACGACTATCGACATGATGTGTGACACAAACAGGCAAACTGTAAGATTAGAAAATACTAAAGTGCTTGAATGACTAGCGTATTGAGCGGCCAAAGAAATTCTAGAGACAATATAAAGGTTTGGAATATATCTACACTAACTGGAACATACATATCTTCTACGGTGTCCTACAGCTTTCTCGGTCTCGGTCTCTCTCTTTCTCTCTATCCATCCATCCAACCATCCATCCATCCATCTATGGCTTATGTATCTCCATATAAGAGGCTGTTCTGAATCGGTATGGATCGATTTTTAGCACATGACTCTGGTTAAGGATTAGAGTGACATCTATTTTCACCCCCAAACAGGGACACTTGCTGATCAGCCCACCGTGTAGTGTCACTTACATAAAGGACCTTGACCCAAATATGTGATGTGCATTCATTCCTGGCTCGCCCCTTGGCCCCTTTTACACGGCTTGTTATCCTGTTTGCTGAAGTAGATCATATGATGAAAACAACAACATCGTGATTGTGTACTGACTCGAGGCAAAGCAACTTCGCGCGCTGACATATCAGTAAATCACAGTAAAGCCATGGCTTTCATGTGTGGAGCACTCATTGTTGAGCCGGGTCACTCGCTTAAGAACTCTCGTGGGCGGAGGTCGGTGAGCATTCGGACGGTGACACTTTAAAAGCTCTGCTAACACAAATCGTCCTTGACCCTAATCTTCTACTCCACTGATCAAACATCGGATGAGAAATGGCTGCACGAAACTTCCACCAAGGACTCTTACATGGATTGCACGACAAAGGCACTCAATCTTCGGGAGAGGGAGGGATTAGGGTTAGGAAGGACGTAACGTCAAACGATGTACTTAGGATTGTGTCGGATGACTCACAGCGGAAGAACGCAAATGGATAGTCATGGTCAGTCGTGAACCAATGAAGGAACAGAGAGTGTGGGAACAAAATATAAAGGGGCTGCTCGGTGATAAAGCTTCAGAGAAATTGGAAGTTGTGCGCGGGTAGTGACTAATCGAATTACGTAGCTTGTTTGGGGCGACAAGTGCTTCATAATCAGGAAATGCACTACATGAAAGGACAATTTGTTCTGACCCAATTGCTTGTTTATCGTCTGATGAGCAGGGCCTGTTATAGATAACCCCATTAAAAACAAGACAAATATATATAGGCAGGAAAGTCCTTGAAGAAGTTGTCCAAGGACACATTTATGATTGATAGTGTGATTTATGTTATACATAAAGTTTAGTCGGCCTCCACATCGGATTTGTACCATATTTTCGTTAATCCATCACGGCTTGTCACTGCCTCAAGGGTCTAATCTGTGAAGCGGAGTCTAAGGAAAGAAAATAAATTCGCATGAGCCGTGTAAAGTAGATCGTCTGCATATGAAACCAAGGACATGACATATACCATCGTTAAAGTAGTCGACAAGGCCCATTTGTTTCCAGTCATTCAGGAGTACAGCTCGTCAAGCTTCGATATGCCAGGATCGTTAGACTTCAAAATCTGACCGTGTTGAAATTCTTCAGGTGCATTTTACGATGCTCAGTTTCTAGGCACACTTTATTCACGCCATGAATCATAAGTACTAAACAATTAATAACAATATCTAGACGAAAAAAAACACACTTTTGACGAACCAAACATGGCTGGCTAGAAAACTTGCTTCGCGGGTATTTTTCGTGCAGTAGTTTCCCTGAAGCGCTGATGAAGTTAGTCTTCTAGCTTTGCACTGCAACTTGTCAACGTGTTCAACATGCCATAAAGAAACAACATTATACACTCATTAACTCCATCAATCTCTCTCGAAACTAATTCCTTTACCCGGTTAATGCCTCTCGACTCAATGGGTTGCTGAAAAAGTAGTAAAAAAATTGGTAAAATAGATTGAAGACTGGTTGATTGCAAATTCTTGCCCAAGGACTAATTGTTGGTAACATGTTGGTATAAATGAAGAAGTTTATTTGCAAGTTCGTGCCCGAGGGCTAATTGCAAGTACATGGTATACACATAGTGACAATGGACAGTCATAAACAAAATATCTCATAAAAAGAAGTTAGAATCTGGAGTTAGCTTTTAGAGACACATGCTATTGTGCATTAGATTAGAAATTCTAATCTAATGCACAATAGCATGTGTCTCTAAAAGCTAACTCCAGATTCTAACTTCTCTTTATGAGACAGCAATTAGCCACAGGAGTTCGCCGGCTAAGAAGTTACAATCAGTTTGCAACCAATGTAGACAAACCTGTACTCTACAGACCGGTTATTTTTTTTCCAAATTTCTACTATAGTTTTCTATTCTCCAAGAACTCTCCTCCTTTCCTGGCCCTCCATAAGTTTACACAGTGCATGCCAGGTACTGGCGTTGCTACACAATCCAATTTCCTTTGGAATATGGAAGCCCCGGGCTTACCATGGTGACAGGAATGACTTGATTAAGCCTGTTATTGCGAAACCTTGAAACTTCAAGCAGATAGCAAGTACACACGCCCACACAAATGAAAAGTCCACATTATCAGGAATCACGGTGTCCTTGGAGTAAAGTGGACATTTGCAGGGCCTTGGAACTAAAAGCGGCTTGTAATAGCCTCTAAGCAGAGGTTGGAGGGAAGATGAAAGGCTCTGACTTTTTATTGTGACCTGTGCACTGTGTGCGTGTGCCTCTCTCTCTCTCTCTCTCCCCCTCTCTCTCTCTGTATGTGTGACTGTCTCTGTCTCTGTCCCTGTCCCTGTCTCTGTCTGTCTATCTATCTCAACACGGCAAGAAGTGACAATCGTTTGAACCCCCTAGCGACTTGTTCTGGGAGTGGATGGGCGTTTTGTTATAATATTTGAAAGAGGATAATGCAAGAAGGGTTCACGCAAGGGCTTGTTGGATCGTCCTGAGTTTCAGGAGTGTGGGGAGGTTTAGCTCATGATAGAATTGCCTTTGTAAGATAAGAATCCCATACTGCCTAGAACAGCTACTGTTTGTTGTTTGGAAATGATGACCAACTCATACATATATGCAAATGAGGACATATTTACATACTAAACGAGAAGCAATTCTCGTAAACATCATTTGGCGAAGGTATGAGTTCGTAGGACTCTAGACTATTCATTTTAGCTATAACATCTATTATCATAATACCGGTACGTTTACGACGATTTCTCTAGCCATACTGAATTGACAAATTGTCAACGCATCATTTTCTCCAATTACATGTTGCTGTTATAGGTTACCCTTGCCACTTCTGTGTAACTTTTCTGCCACTGTTGTCCTGCTAAAAGCGTAATATTGTAATTGTAACACGCCGCGGAATTACACGGCGAACGGGCGCGTGGTTGGGAGGGGGTAAAAAATACCGGTAGGAAGAAACACGGCACAATTAACTGCCGCTATGTACATTTATACATCCTCTGATGTTCCTTCCTTTAGTGTCAGTAAATGCATAAAACATAAACCTGCATGAGCATACAAAATGTCATGAGAAAACGGACGTATACTGTCAAGAATTTTCATTTAACTTCTGTCCGTCACAACCGCTATGACGTAACACTTCACTGCTAGCGTAGATATAAAAATGGCGGGAAAATGGCTGCGTACGTTCAATTTTGCCCATTCAGTCGTAGATCCGGGCTATTATGCAACGGTTCTTCACACTTTTACATGAGTTGTAGGTCACCAACAGAAATTCAAGATTGTTGTTGAATCATGTTCGTCTTGTGCCGTGAGCATGTGTAATTATGATCTATAAATTTGGCAATGAATGTGACAGTGTGTTCGTCCCACGACGAGCTGCCTACCCCGAAAAAGATACTGAAAACTTTTGGCCTTGTTGTCTTCGAATGCATTGTTATCGATGCTTTGTAAATGGTGTATTGGACACCTAGATGTCTGAAGTGTGCACAGCTCAGAAATAACTATTGTTGCATGTGTAGATCTCTTTAAGTTCCAGTATTTTTAATCTACCGGTATAAGTCTTACTACCGGTATTATGCCAATGCATGTTATATGATTATTTGTTAAAAGCCTCTTCACAAAGAAACATTTCTAGGAAACCACTGACCAAATTCTCCTTCGTGGGTATGACCTACATACAAGCCAAACGTCATTAAAATTCCCAATTAACCCGTCAGCCCGTACGCACACGCGACTGAAAGTATCACCCCTTGTCATGACAACCTCCTGTCAGCGCCATCGTATTATTGTTAGCGCACGTAGTTTAGGACGACTTTATTATGAATGTGTTTTGATATAGAACACAATGGGCGTATTTATAGTCTTGGGACCTGCCCATAACCTTGATGTTCCATTATGTTAATTGTTTTGCGCGGGACGGGCTGTGGTCGTTGACACCAGATATGTCAACAATTTTCGATTTTTTTTTTACCTGAGGCAGTAATTTCACAAGCGGTCAGTGACATCTGACTGGAGGGTGATGAGCGTCTTAAAACCGGGTCATCTGATGGCAGCCTTGGAAATTTGGAGTGAAGCAAAACTTAAAAACAAGACAGCTCGCTACAGGTTTGCTGAAAGTGCCAAGTCCCATTAGCGTCACATGTACATGACATGTATAGTCGGTAATGTTTGAGTGCCATGCTGATGAAAACGAAAACGCCATAGGCTAGTAGGACTATTGGGAACTAATCGACAAGTTTCAAAGCTGGCCAAGAGATCACAGCCCGGTTCAAAAATATATGTTTGTGATGATATAGGTTTATTGAAAATGTTTGCCCGAAGGCTTTCTATGAAAAATGACAATTATGGTAATGTAGGGCATGTGGCTAATCTAATTTTGAAGCAATTGCTAATATTCTAAACCTACTAAACTTGGTGCATGGGTCCACCTCTCTTTCATAAGCAGTGGAAGGTCGTGGCTTCTGGGCTGCGCAATAATTTGGACTGGAGATGTAAAGATAACACAACTAATATCCCTTGGTGACGGCATAGCTGAAATGAATGAAAAGAACCGAGGTACAACAATTTCCAGTCCAATCCAACTATTCATACTCCCCAGAGACTATCATGATACAGTAGCCTCACTTTCCTTACCAAGTCAGCCCCAAATTACACGAAATTGTATTGAAAGTCTCATCAGTGGATCAGACATTGGTCCCCGCCGCCTCAATTATAAGTCATGAATAAATGATAAGTATTATGCCAGGCCTTGAGACAATTGAGCATATCCATTGGTGAAACTAGGTCGCTTGCCACTGCTGTGACCTCGCGCGCTGGGGGTACCGTCTTGGCAATATTCTCCCGGCGGGATTACAAACAGGCTTCAACAGAAAACTGATTAGCACACACATGAGCAGGTATGACTAGGCAGATATGTGGTGTGGGAACATCGTCAGGCCAAAATAAACAATACAGGATTGAACTCCTTGAGTATGCGCTCTGAAACCATGAAATAATTGAATATTTTTGAGGCGGCATATGGGGTGATTCTGTCCCTTGTAAATGGAGTGTGCGTGTGTGTGTGTATGTCTGTGTGTGTGTTTATCTGTAAGAGAAACATTTGAAACACACGAGGGAATGAGGTCGTGGAACTCCCTTTTGCAGTAAGGCGCCCTCAGTTGAAAACTTTTCTATCTCTTTGACAAGATTACTTTTATTGAAGCAAACTTATCTGATGGTGACTTTTCATGGAAAGCGCTAGCAACTACTGCATTCAATATATCTAGGGTATATATCTAGGGTAGAAAGACGAATTGTTGCTAACTGATTAAGATTTTTCCTACAAGGCAATCATCATACTAATGGCACCATATGTCCGTGCAACGTGAAGAGGAAAGAGCCACTTTCGAGGACAGTTCTCATCACAGAGGTCACTGACCGCGGTTGTGGTGTGGCACAATATATTTTAGAGATGATGATAAGCGCAAATGAGTCGGAAAGCCATTATTGCTATTTCGTTAATCGTCAAAGCAACCAAGTCAGTTTTTGCGGTATAAGGTAATAAAGGTGCTCACGAATCTCAAAGTCAAAGTAACAATGAAACGCAATTCGCGCGTTGTATAACACTCGCGCTGCTGGACTCGTGTGATGGAAAATCTTTATATCCATTTAAGATCAACCCCGCACAATCCCTCGCGGTTTCCCCCTTAATCGGGGGAGCTCGGATCAATAACACCTGCCCGCTGCATGCATGTTCCCCGCTGTGCCACAGTCCATCAACAATGCCCGACCTTGGATCGATCGATTTTTCTTTTCAAACAGAACTAGGCCAACCGTCTTTTATTCCCTTCAAAGGTCTGTGCGCACCTTGATGACCCCTTTCATTCAACTGAAGTCCGGATGTCTTCTTTAGAAGGGAGATGGATGCGATAGGGTGTAATGGGACTCGCCGAGAAGAGGAGTTTCGAGTTCTGGACATGGATAATTCATGGCAGACCGCAACATCAATTGCAGACGAGAGGAGCTCTTTATCAGGCCCTGACTGCCGTGCCAAATGCAATAGCGAGTAGCGATTGGAGGAAGGAGACGTTGTGGAGGATATGGTGTGGAATCACCGCCTACGCCTTGAACTTCAGGACGTGAGGAGATAGACCAACTGTCCACCCACTGTCCACTAGACACGTTGTCACTGACCGAGATGAAAATCTTTCTATCACAGTTGATTAAACTTCATATCAGACTCCTCCCTATTTTCTAAATCTACAATAATTTATATACAAGTTGTCCGCACTACCCTTTGTGTTGGGGATTATTATTTTAGTACGCCTTTTACCGCCTTTATCGTCATTTTGAAAAAAAAAACCAACTTAAGTCCACCATTAACTCTGACAGCAAACTGACATCAACTCCGCGCTGTTACCACGCCAACATCTATACGCGTCGTGCCCCACCCTGTCAGCATTGTTCAAACACTATGAAGCAAAGTTGAACTGTAATTCCAATACAGGAATTGGGCTTAAGTTTCGACTGTCCAACTCCGGTCTTTGTCGAAAAACGTAGAACCTGCCTACGCAGCAATAACCTTGCGCGAGATGGATAACCATTGCTGCAGGCTGGTAATTTGCCACGGCGTGAGGTAGGTATGGAGGAACTGTAAACAAGTCTCTCCTGCCTGAAGCTGAGGAGAAGAAAGGAGATGAAAGTCTTAAGATCTTTCCACAGAAGGCAGGAAATAACATTAGTCGCCATACAAATTTCTTTTGGTTAAAATCTGCCTTACGGCTGTAGGAAAATTTCGTGGTGATGCATATGAGTGAGGAAATAAGAACAAAATTACTTTTATGTGTGCTCCACTAAAACTACATCTTGCATTTGCATCCTCCAAAACATAAAAGTTATTGGCAAACTTTAAAGAAGCCCTAGTATCCCAGTTGGATATATTTTCTTCCTATTCTTTTTTTTCAGTCTCACTGCTAACCACTGTTCTCATCTATAGTTCTCTTTGAAATGCTTGCCTATGAACGTGTACGACACAAACCAGTTGACAAATTGACGAAGGCAGCCCTGATATGTACAAACGAGGCGCGTTTCCCGCTTGGCAGAAAAGATTGAAGAGCTTCGCCCGATCCAACTGTGGCACCTGGGCCCCCAAGTGTCCCCTGTGGCTTTCTGAACAGGTTATGTCGGCATCATAACGAGCGGTTGACTAGCACACAAAGACGGTAAAATTGGGTCAACAAGTCTCTCGGAGCCAGAGTACTTTGAAATCTACCGAGATCTGCCCAATCTGAGGCTCTAGCTGTCATCCTTTGCCATAAATCTCGGGGCCAACGGCATATCAGCCTCCCTTTATTTGACTGATCACTAAATAGGAAGACACAGACGTATATTTCTGACGTCAAGGGTTGATGTTGCGGTGTAGGGGTGTAATATTTTCCAGGGAGATCAGAGCAGAGAGAGGGGTGGCTGTCGTAGGAAATGAAGGTGGAAAGAAAGCGTAGTGGCATGTGATTGACAGGTTGAACGGACGAGGTGTAATTACAGGCTGCGCGCCCCAGAATCGACCGAATGGACCAATAGATTCTACAAGTGATTGTTGGATCACTATTGGCGCGATATCTGTCCCCGGAGGCGTGCAGTGCGGTGACGGATTTTTCACCTGACCCCTTTTCTCCGACAGGTAATCGATACTTTCAAGGCCAGGAGTTTTTAGTTGTAAAGCACCTGTAGCTGCCCAGAGCCAGTTGGTGGTATCAACTGAACAGTAAAACGACGTCGACCCATCTACCAGGAACAAGGGCACATCTTAAGACGCCATTAGCTTCCTTTCATTTCCCTTCTTCACCTATATTATACCCCTAATGCCAGTAATCATGTCATTGTACGCTGTTCGCGTTAAAAGTGTCCACCAAGTGCTGCTTCCACTGCACTCAGGCGATAAACACCATCTTCACATCACCCACTGAACACCCTCTGATGACGTTCAGATGTCCTTTGTACATCGTCCCTCTGAAGTTGTTCTCGCTGTTATCATGACTTCATACCATTGCCTTGAAATGGTGGGAAAATAAAGAGTACAGTATTGGTTGTATTCAGAAGGCGACAAGCTATAGTGTCAGTATGAAATCGTTATCCATAGATAGCACTGACATTATTGTTCAACATTGTAGTGGAAAATAGTTTTAAATGGACGCCGCTGTCCATTTTCTTGTATTTGCCAATCCATCTGGCCTTGCAAACACTTAGAATCTCAAAGTAAACAAAGCCTTCTTTAGCTTCTCCATCTTGGGTCACCACTTCAGCCTGAGAGATGACAATAGCAATTCACACCTGCCTACCTCTCCAAGAGGACCTAGCTATGGAATAGTATACATAACAAGACATCTCAACTACATAATCGATACATCGTAAGCAAAAACACAATATTTCTGCGGCCGAGGGCAGTTTAACGATACCTATACTGATTGAGGGGCTTATGTTTGTGTGTGTGTAAAGGGGGGGGGGGGTGATCCTGGCAATGGTTTGCCTCCTGTATACTGGTTGGATGTGACATTAGGCCTTCCGATGGATGGTCTGTACAACCAGACGTGAGTTGTTCGGACAGGTGTGCTATGTTAGCCACCTACTTTCTACCTGAGTAGAGAACATGGGCGGCCTTGTAAGTTGCAGCCTGGAATTCCCCGATTTACCTTCAATGGCTGGTCTCTAGGTTATGTTAGCTGAGACCAAGCCAAGGGATCTATTGATTAATGCACAGCAAAGCTTTTAACACAACTGGGCAGAGAAACTGTTAGTTTTGCCCAGTAAGAGCTGAGGGCTAATAATGTATCACCGATGTGTCGAGACGGATGTCTCGAAAAAAAAAAAAAAAATTTGTGTAATATGGGCCAACATCACTATTTGTAGTATATGGGCCATCATCAAAGGGATGGATGGGCGGGTCAGTAAAATCTGGGTCAGCACAGAGGGCCAAACAAGGGGCTTATCCTTGTTGAGATGACCGCTATTAAAGACCGGGATCGCCATCAGTACTGCAGTTTGATACGTAGACAGTGTCCATGCACTGGCCTTGCTATGTTCAGACCACTCTACCTACACTCTACCCTCTTGATAGCACCCATCGGCGAATAGGAGAAAAGTGTTCGAGATACAATTCTAAAGGACGATAAAGAAAGAAAATGCACAATAAAAAATCTAGCTTAAACCACATTGGTATAGTGCGCCCGATCTGAAGTCTGATTTAATTCATTTCTATATCGTGGCGACCTATGTTTTCTTCTCACTGTCAGTGATCGACAATGCATTGCCGGTGATAAACACTATGATTTGACAAACACGCCCTGTACAGCTGGTCAACATGGGAAATGGACCGAAAAAGCCCTATGCGTTCAGATTATTGGACAATGTAAGTCTATTTATGAGATATATCTTAATTGGCGTTTCGTGCCAATATTGCTCGACAGTATCGGTAAAAATAGTATGGTTGTCGGATATATGTTACAGCGAATAAATCATTATTTTTTCGAAGGCTGACTCTAGGCCCTCCGACAGATGTTTTGGGAAACGTCCGCTATCAAACTGACAGTATTTGCAAGGTAGTCTGAAATGATAGTCTGAAATGCATTTGTACATACCTATATTGTGAAGGTATACACATTTGCCCAGAGTAGATACAGACATGTATTTTTTCTAAATTCTTCTTATATTTCAGTCAACAGATTTTGCATTATAGCACAGAAAACCAAAGTATAGCATGTGTTTACACAAACTCTCACTGGCTTTATGACATAACATAGCAGGACCGTGATATGGGATTCTATTGGCCATTATTGACCATGGATGGTTACCAGGCATCTTTCCATTCTCGTTCGTTTTTTTGGACCCCCTGAAGTACCTAGTGACACATAGGGCAGCAAGCTTCCTTGTTGTTTCAGTAGCAGGGTTTTTTTTTCAGGGAGAGGTTGCTAGCAAGATAGAGTACATATTGGCGTCGTGTGGCGCAATCGGCAGGGTGTTCGATTCATAACCCACGGGTTCTGGGTTCGAATCCGTAGATTTTCCACCCATCTTTTGACCGTGGGAAAGGTACTTTATACGACTTTCCTCACTTCGCTCAGGTAAAAATGAATACTAAGCTTCGGTGCTTGGTATGGCGGCCTTGAAAAGGTGTCCTCTTACAAGAAACACATGTTCCGTTATACATCCCACTGTGTTGGAGAACCCTGATAAATAAATAGATAAATACATGGAGTTCTCGTGTTTGTGGTGAGCCATACCTCGACCGCCCTTCCCGGTGTGAATGGTTCAAAACCTACAGTCCTGTGGCCGCACCTAGGGCAATTGCTGTCATATTGAGATCACCTGGGTTAGTAGCGAATAGCAGCCACACCAGACCCTTGCGACAGTCGCACTGAGCTCTTTACCTGAGTTATGGTGACCTTAATACGACTGTCGCTCCAGACACCGACTATTGCCACTTCCGAAAGACGCGTGCAGTCCCAACTGGGTACTCTCCAGGCAAAGGTTAGGCTCCGGCTATTTTATACGTTTTTTAGGCGATTTTATCGGGCTTTCTATTTTGTAAGCGGCCGCGAGACATCAGGAAAATAGTGCAAAATAGAAAGCCCGATAAAAACGTCAAAAAATAGCCGGAGCCTAACCTCTGCTTGGAGAACCAACTGAGATGCCCTCAATCAGGAGGGTATCTCCCAGTTAAAACTAACTGGAACAAGAAGCACAATTGTGAGGCTGCTACCAGTTGAGCTACAAGGACATCCCACACCCATCCTACCGATGCGTGAATTATACAAAAATAATTATGTGTAAGCGGGACACGCGATGCATTTGCCGCTGCAATAGTTCAAGCGACAGTCATTTCGCATACAATAAAGGGGCATATCGATGAAAAGTACACGTGTAATTGTGCATTACAGATGATGACTCGAAGAACCTTCGGCCTCGCCCTCCGATCTCTGACTCATTCAGAGCCTGTATCATGGTGTATCAACTTTCAGCACACCAAACCATGAGTCCATTTTGGTCGGCTGTTGGGAAAGAAAAATCTCTGCCGCGACTATTTAATCCGGTCATCAGACAAGTGACCTACATATCGCTTGGATGTCAGGCGGTGTGCATTCGATTGACTAAAATCCTATAAGCCGCCAAAACTAGATCACCTGGCGCGGTCAGGCGGCTTGTTTGGGAATAGACTAGCCGAGTAGTGAAGGGGCCAGTACTGGTCTTGTCAGAAGATAAATGTTTCCAATGACATTTTTTCTAGTCTCTACGTGATAACATAGGTTGCTTGAAAAATAGTAGAAATTCAATTAATAGAATGAATAATATATAAGAGTAGTTAGCCGACCATAAAGAACAGTTTGCAACCTTGGGAGTCTGCTGGAAATTGCCTCCGTTTATACCGTTTGAAGATGGCGACTCCGCGATAGGCGTCTTAGATTGCAACCTGTGCTCCTATGGCCCTCATTATCCAGACTTTTTGGTCAGCTAAAAGGTTTCTTAATAAACAACAATAAACAACAACAACTTCTCCTATTTTTCCAGCAACCTATGGAGGCTGTTAGCGACTGCTACAAGCTGCTACTCTCCAAGCAGAGGTTGAGTCACGTAGATATAGTAGTAGTCGGAAAAATTACACCGGCGCTCCTCTTACTAAGAGAAATTAGATTACTTAGTAAGAGGAGCGCCGGTGTAATTTTTCCGACTACTACAATATGCCCAATATCTACGCGACTCAACCTCTGCTCAACTTGACCTCTGCTTGGAGACGGTAACAAGCTGCCCCAGTAAGACCCTTGGTCTAAATGTTCCACATGTTCTGAGCGATAACTGCCATACCTATGAAATCAGCAGGGGATTCAAACCAGCTTTAAGTCAATATTACATTAGTTGTTAGTTATTTGTATCAGTATATAGTTGTTCACATTGCCATACATTGTAACTGTTACAATTGTTGCGCAATAAAGTTATTCATTCATATCATAAGCTTCCGGGAAAATAGGGCATTACAAAGAGCCAGTGCAACTTTTACCTTCAACACATACGCTGTGATACAGGCGCACAGACTCGGGAGCTAACGTTACATCATACATGTATAAGACGGCTGGATACACGGCTATGAAAATTGATACCTGACGGGACTGACCATTTAACGTCGACCTTGGCGTGCCCAGCCACAGTTATCATTTTGCCTAGAGTACTTTAAATGGCGTTTCAAGCTTAGGCAATCCTAAAAGTGACAGCCGGCCTTCTGGTAACTGGCATCCAAACGAAGTAAAAGCACGTCCCAATGTCAGACGTTGGAGGGCATTGGAAGGACCACGGCTAGCTTGTTTTCCGTTCAGGGCAGGGTTGGGTGACACAGATCCTTCATTGGCCCCCGTTTATATCGACCCACTAGTATTTCTATATCCGGCAATCCCGCCGGTCCGGTCACCATTTGGATTCCCTGAATCATTCGGTCAAGAGGTCATCCGTTTGGCTTCGGACTGCCGTGGACACAGCCTGCTGACAAGTGAGATAGATAGCTTGCTCGCGTATCTGCAATGTTTGTAGAGGATACCAGAAGTTTGTGATCGAGGAACTGGTCCCAAACAGCTCCCCCGGCTCCCCCTAATACGTCTTGCCCCCATTCGGACGGTGACCTACTTTGAGAGGGGATGAATGTGCCCATGTGTCCTTGAACTGAACCAATCACCCGCTTGAAATTCAAATTAACCCCGCCCCTTTCACCGCTTTACGAATCACATGGCAGGCCTGTTTGACGTACTTCGCGCTCGGCCAATCAGAATTCAGGTCATCTCGGGTTCCACATGACCTGCTTCTCAAGGCCACGCATGGGACAAGCACAACAAATCATCTCGCACGGCAAGCGGTCGGGTAGAGCGGCGCGCGTGCGGCTGAAGCCTGCGGTAGACGACCCCTCTCTTCCTGCCCATTTGCTGCCACAAACAGCGCAACAAGGAAGTCGGAGCACACGGGCCGAGCTGTGGTTTACAGAACCAGATTAAACAAGGAAACACGGTGAGTTGCAGATTATGGTGTCGCACCGATCTAGGCGTTTTGACGCCCGGTTTGTTGCCGATGGTACCGCCTCCCCAAGCAAGTTGGTGGTGGGAGATTTTCCCGCAACGGCGCAGACAGCCTTAAATGTCAAGGTCTCTCGCGGTATCCCCCTCCCTGTTATGACATATTGCCTGATAAAGAGAGGCTCGACTTATGGAAATGGCCGGACAGTTTAGTATCATCAGTGGGTAAACGGTGGACGCTGCTTGATCCTGTTGGCTAGAAATAGCATAGTCAGTTCTCGTTTTGACCACCCTAGCCTAGCCTGTCAGTCGGTATACCTGAATCATCACCACACGTCTTCCCTGTTTTGCACTGTCGGACAAGGAAGTTCTAACATTCATTTTTAGATTCTGTACTATTTGACCACATCATATGTGTACATATATGTCCCAAATGACAAATAAGGAGGCTCTATCGTTCACCTGAGATTCCCGGAAGACGTAAACCTTTTGTATGTGTTTGAGTTTGAGTTTATGTGTAGCTCCTTGGCTTGGTTTATCACACTATCTTGATTATGTTGATATCAATATTCTAGCCCATGGTACGTGGACATGTGAAGCGTCGTCAGTCTGCAAGAGTTACACATTTGGAAGGACAGTTTTCTTGAGATACATGATGTCTATTGTCTTCAGTCTGCATTGAGTCTGAATCAGATTACTACTTCAGGTCCCTTCATATACGGTGTGCAGTGCATGTTCTGTCAGTTGCCGGAACATGGATTCTGCTTCCAATATATACTAGTATTCTGTGACAGGAAATGCCAGTCATCAGCTATATGTGTAGCCCTCTGGTGATGTTAGTCCTACAAAAGACCTTGTAACACTAACAGTACTAACACTACCGCTTCTGTAGCTGGGTGATCTCATTCCAAGGCACCTTTAATAGAGATATCAGAGGATAATATTTGTTACACACATTGCATGGCTCTTGGATAACAGAATGAACAATGCCAATAAGCAACTAGCCTGTCCCTATCCACGCCACTGTATAATGGTCCTACAAAAATTGTTCTGTTATCACAGTGACGAGTATTTGATTATACTGTAAGGGCCATAATGCATTACTTTCTTGTACTACTAAATATCTTCCGAAATGTTGTTTATTGAACCCTGCAACCTGTCTGTTGTAAGTACAAAAGTAGTTTTTCTATTTCAAAAAATTTGCAGGATTTTTTTTGGCTCGGAGTGACTCAGTTTTTGAAATATGACATCATTCAGATGGGAGTGCTGGTGATACACAGCAATTCTTTATTATGATTTTTATCTAAGTGTCTTGATAAGAGCAAATCTGCAGTATAAGGATTTGCCGGGTCTACATGTAGAATTATCTTTTTTTCTTCTTTTGTCTAGGAACAAAATTTCGGACATGCTACTGCAGTCATGATCTGTTTCTATAGTTTGACATGGCTAATATTAAAACTGATCAGTACGTACTTTCTCTTATCGCATACATACATAAATATAGAAAATGCAGTCTCATGAGTCTGGATTACTTACACTTTTTGCAAGACTATGTTTATGTTTATCATGCAAAAACTTGAATAGCTTGCAGACTATTACTGTAAGTGTGGGCACTATGTAATATATTTAGACAGAGAGGAAGGCAAACATGCATCCATCAAGAATTGAATGGCCCCTTGCCTGATGACTAACAAAAGGAGTGCTGAGACCAAAATTAATCTCACAAGTCATGGTCAGTTAGCAAAAACATAATTACATTTGTCATAAAAGAGCCAATTACCTCAGACTATGCAAAAATTAGCATGTGAAAAACATTCATAGAGAAAGCATATTTCATCCTAGCCTCCGTTGCAGTCTTTGGAACCGTTCAACGGGGCTGTTTTTTGGGGGTGGGGGGACGGCGTTGGTTCTGGAATTTCAATGCTGGCTATGTTCTCTTGTGCCGGGATAGGAAGTTTGCCGAGGAAGGGAGTTTGCTGTGGAATTGAGTTTGCCGTGATAGCGAGTCTTTGCCCTGTCTGAAGACTCGCTATCACGGCAAACTCCCTTCCTCTGTAAACTCCCTTTCCCCTCCCCCCCAAAAAACAGCCCCGTTCAGAAGACTGCAACTGAGGGGGGCCCCAAAGCCCTTTTCCGTAGAGCGTAATCGGCGGTTTTAATTCTACGTACTCCGTAGCGGGACCGTTCGAATTCAACGTAGAGCGTAATCGGTGCATTTTGCGTCGAGCGATATTGGCCCCTTTAATTCAACGTATTACGTAGAAGCTAACCGGATTTTACCGTAAAACGTAATTCATATTAATTTTTCGTCAAGCGTAATCAAAGTTTCATTAAACTTAACTAGTCTACCGGCAAATTTTACCCGCGAAAATGCTGGAAATTGCATTTCAAAGGGTCCAGATTTCAAAATTTCGCCGGACATTCCTTGCTATGACTCAACACTTCGGCACTGGACATGGTGAAAATATGTTGCGGGAGCGTCGTCCCCCAACTAGTAGAAATCTTTTTACCGACCTTAGCTTAGTTAACAAGCAAAATTTGCCCCTTAAATGCAGGAAATGGCATTTCAGAGGGTCGAGATTTCAATTTTTCTCCGGGCGCCGGGCGGCCCTTGCCAAGGCTTGCGACGGCTTGGGCCTCCGGCGCTCACGACTCTCCGGCGCTCGTCGCCCTCAAAGACGTTTCTCTGACAGAAATGTCATTACATTGAGCATATGCCTGCCAGCAAAATTTGCCCCTCAAAATGCAGGAAATGGTGTTTCAGAGGGTAAAAATTTCCAAATTTTCCCGTACCTACCTTGCGACAGTTCGACTGTCCGTGCTTTCGGCACTCGAAATCTGAAAATGATGTTTGGGGGCGTTGCCCAGCTTAAAGCTAAAACCATGTGAATTTCTAATTGGATGCTATTTAACTTAGCTTAGTCTGTGAGCAAAATTTGTCCTTCAAAATGCATAAAATGGCGTTTCAGAGGGTCAGGATTTCACAATATTCCCGGGGGAGCATGCCCCCGGACGGCCTAGGATTGTCGCGCCTCCGCTTTCGGTGCTACAAGTGCTGAAAATTATGTGACATGAGAAATTTGCTGTCGCCGCCTTTGGCCAGCAAGACGTCTTTAGAAGTTAAGTTTTAATCTTATTGATGGAATTATCAGTTTTGTTTAGATCTCATCTTCACCTGTTCTGCCGTTGGCGGAGTTCAGCCAAAAGACAATAAAAATTTGCATAATGCATTATGAAATTTCGTAATTTAGCGTAGAGCGTAATAAAGTGTCCATAATTTAGAGTATTACGTAGCCGGCCCTCCCGAATTTAGCGTTGAGCGTTGTCGGTACCCCCCCTTGGGGGCCCTCACTGAGGCTATTTCATCATGAGTTTGTGCTGACCTAATTTCTCATGGCAGATTATCACATAGGTCATGACATGATACCTTGTGTGATAGAGATGTAAAGAAAAACCATGAGAATCAGGGACCAGTAACCTAGAGTACTGTTAGCTTTGTAGGAGGGTCTGCATGGGGGGTCCCGACAACGATTTACACTGAATTCAGAAGAACCCCCTATGTATTACTCTAAATCAAGGAAGGCAATTACGCTAAATTTGGTCGCCTCGCTATGAATTACGTAGATAAGATGGTTTTCCCTACGAGTTACGGGAAATAAAAATAGGCTGCCTACGCCTCACGGAAAAGAGCATGCAGACCTTCTAGTAGGGTATAGTGATCACACACTCCCACCAAGGAGGTTTAAATTGCTCCCACATATCAAAAGTTCTACTTTATATAACATATATTATTACTATATTACTAGTTTATGTAGTACATTACTAGTAAGTGATCATCATTCTTAAAAGGTTGTTTCTAAAGAGGGGACCATCAAGATAGGGGGACAATAACCCGGAAGGTTGATCATGACATCTTTTTCCCACGCAGATAGAGAATCAAATATTTACAGCAGCTGTAAATGCATTTAAGTTTGTGGAGATCTATTTTCGGCATAGGTAGATAATGGAATGTTCTAGGTGGTTTTGAGTTTGCGATAGCGCTATACTGCACAGTATTGGAGACGCCTTTGCCTTTACGGACAGCCAGTTGGAAACCACCTGTAGTACGTGAAGAGACCTGCAAGGGTGGTACAGATGGACAGACCAGTATATGGGAACAAGCTATGGAGGAATAGTACTGGCTTTGACATGGCTCGGCATTCCTAGGAAATATTGTACAAATGTTTGGAGATTCAATTTGTGTTCAATTTGTGCCTTGTTAATATTCATGCATTCTTCTCTGTAACAGGTAACTTGAAATACTCCATTATGTATTGTATGAACATGTAACACTAACTTGGTCATATGGATAAGTAGGCAGAAAAGAGATCAAAACTGTTCGAGATGGGTTTGAGTTTGTGGGGAAGCGGTCGCTGCCAAAGCTGCAAACATAAAACCACACCAAACATTTCTGCATTTACAGTATCAAGCACTGTTGGTGAGGAATAGTGGTTGTCATTGCTACCCATTCATACAGATTGGCAGGTGATATGTGATAGTCTTACAGACAGAAGTCTATGGCTATGCCAATTGGGACAGCTACATTTGTAGGATAGTCTAAAAGTCCTATTTGCAGCAAGCAGTGCCCTTGATGGTAAGAAATAGGATCTCATTTGAGTCTTGAAGGACACTGAGCCAAGCAATTAGGTTGACCTGAGGAGCATGAGATTGGACATACCAATATATATGACTGTTACAGGTTCTTCAGATCAAAATCCTAACTGCTTGTGTAAGTCAAACCTTGGAATAAATTGAAGTATGTTCTGGATGTACTGTCTGATTATAGTTTTCAGGACATATTGTAATTCAAGTATAATGCAATTCTGAGTGACATGCATGGTTTTTGGGATGCAGTTATTAGGATCTTTGGACATTTAGTAAATTTGAATGCATATTTTGCCAATAATATATCAGTAGGGCCCTGTTTCAGCACCCCAGTGAAGGCTGGCAAAGGAGTAAAACTTGTAATATTAACTGACAGGATAGAATAAAATAATTGATTTATTTCATGTTGAAGACATTTGAGTAGCCCCTTTAATATTGAAATGCTGGCTAACTAATGAATATTGCTATATACAAGGGGGCATAGGACATATATCATGAAACATATAAAATTAGATGGACAGGATTATCATTATGAGGATACTAGTAACAGTCAATAGAACAAAAAATTTGTAGTCCTTGGGAGCTTGTCTTATTTAACCAGGGCTGTCTCCAGCTTTGAATTTATTTCTGTCCAGCTCATTGTGTGGGAGCCCATGTTACTGATTTTGGTTGTTAAATCTATCATTTAAGCTTTTTTTGACAGTTTCATGTAATGCTCTTCAGATTTTTTATAATGCAAGGGGTGAAATCTTTGTCCGTCCCAAGAAGGAAATTTTCATCCCAGGACAGAAGGACAGATTGTAAAGACAGCTCTGCTCTGTCTTTGCCACAAATATGGGCATTCATTCCATAATGATGATGACTGTGTATTTAGCTAGTGCTTGCTGGCACAGGTGTATTCATGTACATGTAGACCTCTAGTAGTAATTTATTTCACAAGCAGCAACAGGTTAACATTTCTCATTTCAGTATGATTGTTTGCAAGTTTAAGTTATAAACTTACTTTCTTTCCATTTCCAGGTAAACAAGTACAAGTTATATTCTGACACTGGTACAAAAGCTTAGAATACTTTCATTGAAGTATTTCTTCATGAAACTGGTGGTAAGGCCATGTACATTGTACAGACACAAACATTTCTGAATCAGAAATTCTGATCAAGTCTGGAAAATTATCAATAGCCAATCCACTGCAAAATAACTTTCAACTCATTTACCTCCACTACTATGCTGCTTTTTTTTACCTTCGCCGAGGTTATATTTTTGTTTATGAGATATCTACTGCAAAATTCAGTGATAATATTTCCACTCTCCACTTCACAATATGAGGACTTCACACCCACTTTCCACTTATTTACTTCCACTACTATGCTGCTTTTTGTTTATATTACATCAACTGTAAATTCAGCATACATGCTCCTGTTCATTATGCCGCCCACCACTTAGGCCCCGTTCATGATACAAAAAATGAAACGGTTCTATCGGTTAGGCCTGGAAATCCGACAGCAAACGACAGGAAACGGTTTGTATTTTGCGTTCACGATGCAAACTTGCAAACCGTTTCAGTTCCTTGAAAAGGCATGGTAATGAATGGTAATGCGACCTCTGACCCCTGAGGTTGTTGTGATCATGCCGAAACTTGTACTTCTTTGTCAGATTATTGGTCTTTGATCGAAATCTTACCAATGTCTTACTGAATTCGAAGCTGAGTTCTGTTTTGACCCTGGAAATGGCTCTGAAAACATTGTGGTCCCGATATATGCCATGCTATGATATTTCCACTGGATCTCCTGACACATTCCCCTGCGATATCAGGACTGCTGGCTGCTCAGTCTACCAGGAGGCGGCCCGATAATAAAAACGAATTTTACGATTGAAAACGCGGCCGAAACACCCGAATGACAGGTTAAAAATTGTACTTTTTCCCCGTGGCGCCACCAAATATAAACGCACATGCCCGGATGTAAAACGGATCGCGCCGCTTTTGCGTTCATGATACAAATTCGCAATTCCGGATAAGGAAGAAACCGTTTCAATACTACCTCGCGAGGAGGTTCCGAACAAACCGTTTCCTATCGCTTCAGATCCGTTTCGGACCGTCCATGATGACAAAACTTATCCGTTTCAGCTGGCCTAACCGATAGTAACCGATAGAACCGTTTCATTTTTTGTATCATGAACGGGGCCTTAGGTGAAATTAGGAACCATGAAGTTCAAGTATACATTGTATTATCATGAGTGATGTGTAAGATATTGCAGACAAGTTTATCAAAACGCAGGTAACACTATTGATTGCTGAGTTGAAAGTTCAATGTAACTAGATAAACAAACTCAAAATATTGAGACTGTGCGAAGTTAGATTAGATGTAATGTTACATGCAGTTTGTATGCAGTTCAGTTCACTTCAAACATTAGTCTGGTAACACATTAGGGCTTTTTGCAGTTTGTATGCAGTCATCATCCATTTCAGTCCCCGTAAAGGAAGTGGTGTATTCCTTGGAGTTCAACTTGAAGGTCATTTGCATGGTGTTTCACCACAGTGGTGCTTCACCTTGCAATTGAACCTGAGCCTGGAAACCCAAGGTCAACTTCTGCTGGAACCAAATCACTCCTATTGTGTTGAGGACAAAGGCAAGGAGTCAGAAATAGGTCATTGCCATGGTTACCTTGTTTTAGGGGTCATGGCTGATGAAAGAAGGCCAGACAGCAATGTATACCCGAGACATAGACCTGCCAAGGTATCTGAAAGCATTCCAACTCCTGGGACATGTTAGGCAGCCATATTTTCTCTGTGGTGTATGGATATAAAGTGTGCCGAAAATGGCAGCCCTGGTCTCTGTCTCTTGGCAAAAACCAATTTTCTGTTCAAGTTAAAGAATAATTCCCTATTTCATCTCCAAAGGTTGGTTTGTTTGCCCTCCTGCCCGCCCAGTGCATTAATGCACACATGCTGCAGGAATTACTACGGGATCAATTCAAATACTTCCAGGCAAAAGCAATTCGAAAGGCCATGGCAGCTAGAAAATATTCTGTCAGAAATAATCCCATACTTGGTAAAGGCCTGGTAAAACATTCTCATCCAACCATTAGAAAATGGTAATCAGGCTACTCAGACATAGTCTTACTGGTAGTTGAAACCAGAACAAAAGTAATGATTTAAGCTTAGTAAAAGTGTTGTAGTTAATTTGCAAAGTTATCCAACAAGGAGCACTGTTAACTTAGTCATGCTGTTACCTGGATTTGGTTTGTTGACTTGACTCCTGATTTACATGCAGTACAGGTATACATTGCCAGGGGTCATCGCCATTAGACTTTCCAGTTGACCAGTCAGATAAAGTCAAACATACAGCATATCAGCCTGTTTCATAAGTGTAGAACTAGAAACTAACCTCAAAGTAACCAGACAGCCCAGAAGAAGCTGATTTCCAGACTTTTTTTCTTCTGTGCACTGCATGTTGAGCACAATTACAACAAAACATGTTAAAGATAATGCAAGAAATCTTAGTCGGGGGTTCTGGCAGTGGTATAAAAATTCATTCTGATGCCTAAATACTGACAGGTAACTGAAATATAGCACATATTTATCTGTATATTTCAGGCTTGTAACAGTTCAATCTGTTTCCTTCCAGAGTAGGCAAAAGGTGAGACTGCACTATATAAAGTAGTGTCTGTAGTTGTTTTGATACAAACATGTAGATCAATGATACATGAGATATTGCAATTTCCTATTCATTCTAATTTATATTTGAAAGTGTTTATCACCCACACTTGCAGTCTAAATGTAAAAATGCATGCAATTATGGAGCACAGTCAAGTTCCTGCTCGTGCCAAGTGCATAAACATGGAGACAAAATTAGATAGCTGTCTGAATTTGTTCCGGCACCCCAGGGAGAGTTGGTAGACATGGACATGGCATGGTGACACTATCAAGTATGTTTTGCTTAGTAATACATACTGTATGCTAACCTGTTCTCATGAACAGATCAATCAAACCAACACTAATTTAGAATACAACTTTTACAAGCATTCCTAAGACTTTGCACCAAATTGAATGTATACAATACTAAACTTTGCTGTACCTGTAAAGAGTCAATGTTGTGGTCTCTAAATTCATGTCACTAAATGCTTAAGAAAGTACTCAACAAGACATACTTTTTACAGTTGATGGATTCTCTTGTCGATGTCGACGGATGAGTAGGGAAGCAGCCAGTCACTTGCCAAGATACTTTTTATAGTTAAGGCTGCAATAACTCATTGGTATATGATTGAGATTTCATATTTTATTATATTTGCAAGTTATATATCATCATCATCATCATTATGCAAATTAGATTATTTCCATAGTTACTAATAATATTGCTTGGTAAAAGAATGGTGTGGTCAATTAATTGTTCTGCATTTAATAACAATAACACATCTGCATGTGTTGGTAATTGTTAAACCTACAACCTTACCTTTCCTTACCCTTGACCTCGTTGTTGGGATACCACTTAAATCTAAAAATCAAGGAAAAACTTCTTCACAGCACAAGAAAATGAACACATTTTTCAAGCAGTTCTCTGGTCCCCCTAGAGCCCAGATTGTGAAACTTGAAGCTGCTTTGGTACCAGTTTCCATTCTGTAAGTGCTTTAATATTTGGAGTTTATACTGTGGTGGGCACAAAAGAAATTATCTGCCTCATTGCACTTTAATACATAAGTACATTTTCCTTTAAGTCTGCTGTTTTCTATCATCTCACGAATTATGAGTAACCATATATTCAATGTAAAATTTTCTTGACAATGTAACATTCATTCATGGCCATTGAATAAGATATGGTAAAATTTATTTGAAAGGTCCTCACAGCTGTCTAGATCCTGATGTCCTTATAAGGCATTGTATGCTTGGCAGGCTCCTTTCACCTGTAGCCTAGTTTGGCATGCTATTGTTCACCTGGCAATCATGAATAAGTGACCTTGGGCAACTTGATGCCCTTGTCTAGACTCCGCCATGTCTGCATCGGTACTCAATAGCTTTCTTGGGTGGATTTATGACAGACAATTCGAAGGTGTCGCGAAATATTTCATTTATCAAAACACTCTTAGATAGCTTCATTTCAGCGGCGGTTACCTTTTCTTTTATTCTGTATGATGAATGCTCAAGGGAAATGTAAAAAGTTATATTGTGTTAACTCATACATGGCCTGGAGCAGAAGAGTCTGGAACAGTTCAAGGGAGGGGTTCCTCAAACTTCAAAGAGAGCGACAATACCCTGCCATGAGAGTGAGAGTACATGGCCTGTTTACACCAGAGTCACCTCTTGTGTGCATTAGATGTATAAAATGTGATGAAGTATTTGAGCTGTTGATCTAATAGTATATGAAATGAGGAAAATGCAAAGAATACCATAAACTAGAATTGGCCATAACATGTGCCCCGAATACATCCATGAAATAAAAGGTATTATACAACAATGTATATGTCATGTACAAATTATTTGAAATATCCGTGTGCAGCCATATTAAATTGAATCGTCACGTATATAGCACGGCGTGGCACGCGCGTAGATGCAGACAGTGCCGCTTGTTTACTCTCAGCTCTTGAGCGAACGTTCACCCCTACATGGTAGAGTACGGCCGCTCCCTGCCAAAGGATCTATTCACAACAGGTGTTAGCTTTAACCTTGAACTCTAGAGAGCAACTGAACTTGATCAGTTTTGTCTAGAATCTATTTTGGCAGCCTGTTATTGTTGGCTGTTGTTTGCCCCGTTTCTCAAATTTCACCGATACCTAGAACTTGGGTAGTTACAGTCCACCTTTTGCACCTGGCATAGATTTTTTGTTGTGGATGGTTTTGTCATGACACAAAAGAGCCTTATACTTAGGTAGTGTTACGTGACAAAAACATTTCTACCCTTCAGATGTAAGAGATTTTTCTTAAGCATAATAATGTGAGTGGCACACACATTGATGTTTAGTGTTCTTTACGATAATGCTTATTGTTCTGCTTACAAACTACATCTGTTAATTCAGGGTTGGACAAGTCCACTAGCCCGATTGTCCCAGGTAAGTGAAAGCACATGTCCTACCCCATTTGCCTGATCAAGATATTTCCAATAGTGACATTTTGATATACTTGTAACCTTTTTACAGTTACGGCATCGGACATTGGTCAACACAGACTGAAATATTCCATTGCTGGAAGTCAAAATGCATAAAAAAGTCATTTAAATTGGGGGCAAGTGAAAATTTGGTTTGGGCGAGTAAATTTTTTATGTACTTGCCCGATAGGATAAGTGAATTTTAGAAAACTTGTCCAACCCTGTAATTATATCTTAGGTAATTATATAACTGCTATGAACAGACAGGTTCATTTAATGACTGTATTTTAGTCAGGTCAACATAGAATAGAACCAGTAGGTAAAACACACACACACATACTGCATACTACTGAGTTGAAAACTAGCCTTTCAAATCATTGCTATACCTTACATTGACAGGTAAAATATCTTGAAATATTCTCTGAAAAAAAGTACTATTACAATTGTAATTCTAAACTTGAAACACTTGGAAGTTAAGTGAAGGTTAACAGAAATTATGCTTTAGTCTGTTATTTGATTGGAAAAGATGATCATTTAATATGCAAATGACCATACTTTACTACTTACATACAATGCAAAACATAATACATTGAGGTATGGGGTCGTGGAACTCTAGTTACTTCCTGTTACTCTAACTTTACTGAATACTTAAAGTCCTAACTTGCATACAATGTAACTTCAACAACATAACTTTAAATCCTACAATTAAAGTTATGTATTATATTATGGTGTTCATTATGCAAATTAGATTCTGATTTAAACCTAAAAATATCAGCCATTATAAAGTACCTCTAATTTTTAAGATCAATGTGTTTTTGTATTTCCATGTCAAAAATTCAAATTCCTACCTACACATAATGTGCTACAGTAATAAATTGCACCAAAAACATTAGCCCTTGATTTTTTTCTGGTCCATCCTGATTTTCTCTACACAATGCCCAAAATCTGTACCAGGCTGCATTATTTGTCCTGAAATAACATGTAAGCCCTCAGGGCATCCTTGTTACATGTATATCTACAGTCAACTCATGTCATCACATTACAGGTTGATGTCCCTATCTATATATGTTCTCCATCCTCAAGATTGTGCCATGTTCACATCAGAAGGATTTGTCCTTAACTGTAACCTTGGCACTGAACCCCCGGGCCAAAGTAACATGTAATTATAGCAGCTGCCTATAAAACTACAGTACCAAGCTCATCACTTCCAGATTGTCTAGTTCATGGCCAGCCGTGGCCTCATCACATGTGCATGTCTGTCCTAAATTCTGCAGCCGTTGGAAATGGCAGCCAGACATTCTGACCTTCACCTTCACCTTGGCCCATCCTTGGTTCCAACCCTTACTGACTATTATGCCCTTCCTGGAAAAGCTGTAAAAATAGTGATTTTGGTGATTGTTAAAACTTGCATGTGTGTACAAGGACATAAAACCTTGGGCTGAAGGCCTCCCATCATTAGCTGGCATCTTGCCATCCCTTCCATTTCTATTTCTATGCCTGGGATTTGCATCGTCAGGAGACATTATGTCATCTTTTTCTGAGAATCTACTACGGAAGTTTCTTTTCCCAGTCCGCCAATAGCTAAGCAGTATTTCGAACAGGATACATCAGACGTGTAAAAAGTGAATAATGATTTTTCTTCTAAAATATTCTATTCTATAAACTTGCGTTGCATTTGAAACATTTTTTGTGTATGTTGAATGAAATAATCATTATGTTTGTATTATCAGGTTGGTTAGTATCAATAGGAAGTGTAGCGTTATATTGTACTGACGTTATAACAGCAGTTAATACATTAATCTGTTCAATAAATGACCTCATACTGGGTGTAATCGAGTTTGTCACTCACACTACTGTAGGCCATATCCCCAGGTTCAGACTGTACAAGATCATGTTCATAAACTGTATTCACATCATCTATGAAAATGACTATCTAATCAGCAGTTCTTCAAGCTGTGACGTACTTAGAAGAATTAGATAGAGTAGGCCAGTGAGGAAATTTGTAAGCCTGGGAGGAAATATGTGCTTCCTGATACATGTACAAATGTACATCACTGAGTGATCGCATTACATCCCGAACCCCTTTTAACTCCTATTTAAATGGATTGAAGATATGAACACTGGTGGGCAAGCAGTGACCTTGGACAATTTGACCTTGATTAAACCAGACAGCCACCATGATTGGGAGAGGGGTTACTGTGGGACGTGTCAATAAAAGGTAATTTCCACCATCTTTCATGCCATAATCTTCGCTGGCAGCCAATTCCCAGCTGGGAGCACTGCCGATCGAAAGGTCATTTTCACAGACAGGTGTGGGTTACAGTTTATGAACATGACCTTGCACAGTCTGAACTTGGGGGTATGGTCCATTGCTGAGTGTGACAAACTCAATTGGATCGCAGTAAGTAGTCATTCATCAAATAAATGCTGTTACTAGAATTCTTTTTGACCCACACTTTGTAAAAGAAAAGTGGCACAAATGCTTTGGAATTTGTATTAACTGTAGGACCACAAAAATGTTATGTTTATACTTCTGTTTCAATATACAGAAAACCACTGCTGAAGGTCATTAATGTTTGTGACCTTTTATTACGTAGCCAGTAAAGGAAACCTAAGAATATTCTCCATGCATGACCTCTCACCCCGTGGGTGTGTAATAAACAGGGCAAATCCTCATGAATCCGTGCACAGACAAACTTCAGAATCAATTTTGTGAGCAATTGTCTGAGTCAATAACACAATGTTACATGCAGGTGGTACTGCCAGTACATGCTTAAACTGTGCCTACCTGATGTGCATTATGATGTGAGCTAACTTAAAACAACCAGAGATGGCTGGGGATGATAAGCATCAGTGTCTGAATGTCTAGTGAGTGTACATTATCTACTCCTGAAACTAGTGAAAGTCCATTTTCAAAATGCAGACTTGTAACCTTCAGTTTAAAGAAGCCATGAGTTTGTCAAGCAATATCATTTAGTAACCTTATCTCTTTGTCAAATATTGTAGTATGAATGCCTCTCATTGATTTTGCAAATGTGCATAAATTGTATCATTGGGTCATTACAACTTGAGAAGGATCAGAGGACGGATCGAAAGCTTGTTGGTAAGCGCTTTATTTTGTGTACGGATATAAAGTGTTAAAATTGTAACATAATGTTTACTACCGTCACAGATGAACTTACATTCGAGTAAATCAGTTGATTATCTTCTCCACCCAAATAACATACAAAGAAGCATATTGTTACAGTAGCATTTAATTTATTTCGCACATGATGATGTTCACCTTTATTTAACTAGTTGAATGCATTAGATTTTATGAAATTTTGTTATTAAGTATGAAAGCTCTAAATTTGAATTTCAGCTCAGAATTTTTACCTAGTTGTGTGAATCATCACTTAAGCTACCTACAGACCAATAATCATGATGATCCATCAACCTATCCTTGAGTTACCGGTATCCTCTTTCAAAAAAAAAAATCACACAAAGGGCCCTGCAATTCCAGCATAAGCTGCTAAGGGTCCTAAACCTATGTCACTTCTTTGTCAGCCAAGAGCTAACTACTACTTAGATTGGGTGACTGTATCATCTTCAGATAAAAAAACCTGGACATTCTGCTGCAATGCCTTAACCAGCTGCTAGAGAGCCCTGCAATTCCATAATAAGCTGCTGAGGGGCGCCAAGCCTATACCTATCTGCTAGAAAAAAAGAAAACCACAGGTGATTCAGAACGCGTGATATCAAAACCGGATATTCCACTACTGTAATAGTACTGTGGAAAGCTACCAGAGAGCTAAAAATCTGATCATTTCCAGTAAGCTACTAACCTACTAAACAGCAACCTACTAACACAATAAATCTGAAGCAATCCATCTAGCCATTCTTGAGATTATCCTGGTGACTAACAGACAAACTCACAAATGCTGCCCGAAATAGAATCTTCTAAAAAAACAATCATGATCAAGCACCGAATTGAATAGGAACTTTCAGAACTAGGTGAATGAAATTTGGATGCTAGCACCAGTACATCAGTGATGTAAGGCCACACCAATTTGATTGATTGGTTCTGTTTTTCTCAAATTAAAAAAAAAGAATTACACCACCTCCCGTTCATAAAATGTGACTCACTATTACATGTATGTACTATGAATCCATTCAACCTTATTTCTTTTACCGAATGGGGTGAAATTTGTCATTGATCAAAAGCTATTGATCTATATCAATTCAATAATTTATATATTACTTTTTTTTTCAAAATTTTTTTTACTTGAAAATATGTAAATGATTTCAACAAACTTCATTCTGTGAATTTAAGGCATTTAATAATAACACTGTCACATGCCATAATGACATAGAAAATGAATTTCATTTCATAATGGATTGTTCGACGTATGAAGAAGACCGTCGAAAGTTATTTCAATATATTGTTCGTAAGTCCGATATTGTACTCCCACATGCTAAGACAGAGATATTCAATTTGATATTATCATGCCCTGTTCATATATCTGCCGACGTAGGCCAATTCAATTACAACTCCTTGCAAAAAAGGGACAATGCTATCTTGACATAATGATTTGAAGTTAGCTTTTCAGATATTAACTAGATTGTTTATACTGTTACATTAGATTAGGTCAGTAGTTGTTAGATATTTGCAGTATATAGTTCAAATCCCATGTATATTCAGATTGCCATACACCTGCTACAATTGCCGCGCAATAAAGTTCTGTTCTGTTCATAAATCATGGTTATCCTTGCAAGATACAGATGTACTGCAGGGAATATGAAAAAGTGGGTCTATAGAAAAAATCTGAGAAACAATTAATTTGATTGGTGTTGCCAAAAGTGACAAATAACAAATGTTCAAAATATGTATTGAACCTCCTTGACTACGAGTAAGTGATAAACTACATGATTATGCATAAAGTTGCTTAATTGCAACAAAGAAGTACCAATGTGGACATGTCACATAAACATTTCATAAAAGGTTTTGCTTGTCCCCTAAAACACAATAATTTTTGTGCGTGTGTCACATGCTTTGCTAGCAATGAGCCAGAGACAAATATTTTTATGTAATACATTTAAGTGTACTAAGTGTATGGATACAAAATATTGCCCTCATACATGTACATGTATATATCTTTTGTAGCTATATACAAAACGTATGTACACTGTTTAAATGCCTTCGGCTATGCCAAATAATTTACTTGCTTCTCAGATCTTTTAAAATAAATAACAATCAGACATCATAAAAGCATGGGGCAGGGAGGAAAACTTGAATATGACTATATTAGTGATCATAAAACTGAGTGCACCAAACCATAAATCTGGTGCTCTGGCTTTGTTTGCATTATGTTTTTCCAGTTAAGCATATTTTTTACTTCTTTTTCAAAATGAAGAACCAACAAATCAAATTGGCATGGCCTTATTTTAAATTGAAGCCATTTATTTAAAGATATGTAAATGTAGCTAATCTGCATGATAAAAAAAGCATCACCTTTTGTCTGAAGCAAACTTAAGGTCAACATGCTTAACCTTTACCTGGATAATTTGCACTTATGCCAGTTAATCACCGGTCAGTTACCTATTACACAACTGTTGAAAGACGTCTGTATATGGGTATGGTACATTATGGATTCAAAGCTTTTCTACATAACAAATAAATTTTTATAATGATCTAAATCACACTGTAAGGGAACCAACAAATAGTTTATCATGAATGATATAAAAAGCTGTAAGAACGAAAAGTAAATTTGATACATTATGTGCCTTCTAGATCTGTTTACATCTTGATCCTGGAAATGTTTTTCCATGTAACTTTTGGAAAACCTCTCTGTGCTGACTAACTTGGTTCCCATAATCCCATTCTTTCTCTCCTGATTGATCTATAGATAATTCAGTTCAACAATAATGCAACAGGTTGAATTTACATATACTAGAAGAATAGTATAAAACTGCTTTGTCACCTGATGACAGCTAATACATGTATAAACTACCCCTGATATCCAAAGATGAAGTCATCATTCGGGGTTGATTTTGACCTCTGAATATATATTCCATACTGTTTTAGAAGTGAATGGATGAATGTGACAAGTAGCATGTCAAGGTGCAGTGTTGCATCGTATTATGTCTTTCACTTCACTGTACTTTGTACTCTGGGTGTCAACCTTGAGCAAGTGATTGTGCTGAATATTTCATGTACATTCTATATTTAGTTGATCAAAGTCTGATGTCCGCCAGCACATTGGAGAAGATTGATAAAGGGGGAACGGGTTTTCTGCGCGTTAAAAATCTGCGCGCGCGTTAAAAATCTGCGCGTTAAAAAATTAAGTTGTGCATTGATAAATTCTTAGTCAGAAAAATGTGACCCCATTATATGATTTTCCCTCTGCTACCTGAATTGTTGGTTTGAAAAGCCGCTAATTTTTTTGGTCCCTTGGGAATAGGTTAATTTGCATATCCAGAAGATTTCAAAATCACTTGAATTTGACACAAATACATGGAAAAATTACTAATATGAGGCTTTGTGTTGTAACATATAACTGCTTGAGGCTTTTCTCCATTCTACAAGCTTCATTTCATCTTTTCTCAAGCAGATTGTTTCACATGCAAATGTCAACCTTTGTTGCGCGTTAAAACTTAACATTTAAAAATCACTTTAAAACTCCTGGAATATTTACAGAAAGGGATATTGTACTCTGGAATGCAACAATATGATACTTGATTTCATTTTGTGTTATCATCTTCAAGCTTTTAAGTTAAAAAAGGTAAAAAAAGTTTTAAAATCCCGAGGGAATCAGCTAATTTGCATATTTTAACACGCAGGTTTTTAACGCGCAAGTTTTAACGCGCAAATTTTAACGCACACAAAACCCCAACCCGATAAAGGTGTATTTGTATATTATCGCCAGTCTTACTTAGTCTTTAATTGGGCCTATACCCTTTAAATGTGAATTAACTAACTGCATTGTGATGTACTGTAAAAAATCTTATTTGCAAAAAAATTAACAGCAGATTAAAATTTCTCAATTTGCATCCCTTAGTATTGATGTTATCAGTCTAGTACAGTATGTACATGTATGTTGTACAATCATGTATTTGTACATGGACTACATGATAAATGTGAACCAGCTTTATTTCTGCCATGGCAAGAATTAGTGCTGAAAATGCATATAAAACAGATCAAGTCAGACACTATGTTGCTATCCATGATGTACTACTTAGCTGCAGTAGAGGTCAATCCCAGACGTAATTAGCATGAGGCAGGCATTGCGTCCTTGGCAGTTTGACCCTGGCGGCACCTGATCGGCTGTGTTATTGAGAGCGCTTCAGTTACTTGACACCGCCATCCCTCACTGCCAAGGTTACCTACAGAGGACATGAGTGACGTGAAGCCCAGACTGTAATCATGGGGTTAGGCGGGTTAAGAAGATCACTTGGAGCATTGGAAATTGCTTATTCACTGTCAGGGACAGGCAAAGGTGAAAAAAGGATATGGGATGATTAGCACTTTGGCAGCTATTCAATAGTTCTAGGAAAATGGATTACTAAGCAGTCAACCCAAAGGTCATTAAGCTCCGCCCACCGAGTCTCAGTGCTATTGCAAAACGTCTGGTGCCATCTGATGCTTAAATAGTGAGGTTAGTCGAGTTTAATGGCTCCACTTTAGTGGTGCAGCCAAATCAGATCATGATCCCAAACTGAGCTGCCCCCCTAGGAGGGGTAAAAGCACATCAGAAATGGAAAGGTTGCTTTTCCGACTGAACTTTCTCCCGGCACTACCTTTATCATGCTTGCTTTTTTTTTTCAGTGTGAGCTCTTGTCCTCGCCGTACATGGTGTATGCAAATAAGGGCTCGCACACGCACAAGTTGCCCCTACATAACCTTGAACTTTCAAGGCCAGTGCTCTGCGCATTGCTGCCCCAGTCAAGTGCAGTTATCAATAGCCTACTAGACTTAGATAAGCGGGGCGGCAGCAGTGGCGGGCACGAATAGGCGGCTGTGTTGCCAAGACGGTAGGCGTGTTGTCGAAGATACGTCACCATATCGTTCCCAGTCACGTCTTTGTCTGGATTGGACTCCCTTTCCACGTATATGAACAGGTGAGTTAATCGTGCTATATTTAGGGCTGTGGTTAGGCACAGTGTAAGAATGCACATACTGGTGGATTTGGCTCCGACTACAAGCGTCAGGCTGTGTTGTAGCTAGACAGGTGTTGGCTCGTCGCTGCGGCAGGAAACGGCGTGAACGGAATTCGCGGTAAACAGCGGCATTTCGATACCAACAGGATCTTGTATGAGTACTCTATTTTACCTTTTATCTCAGCATAATGTTGTAGGTGCTTTCTGTAACATTGTGTTTTTGTGTGATTCGTTCAATGACATGTAAATATTTATTGACTGTAGATAAAATCAGTCATAAAGTCACAAGGTCAAGGTAAAAGAATAAATATGTTCTTCGGATAGGATTTGCCTAGGAAGTGTGTCTTTCAGAGGGTGTGTATGGAGAAGATACAGCTACCAGGTATATATAAGTACATAGGGCACCTGTAGAGTTTCAAAGATATGGCTGGGAAATCCTTACAGTGTGATAAAAATGCAG
Source organism: Branchiostoma floridae x Branchiostoma belcheri (assembly GCA_019207045.1). Taxonomy (NCBI): domain Eukaryota; kingdom Metazoa; phylum Chordata; class Leptocardii; order Amphioxiformes; family Branchiostomatidae; genus Branchiostoma; species Branchiostoma floridae x Branchiostoma belcheri. The sequence continues at coordinate 9,572,826 of CM033025.1, read as the reverse complement.
GATATACATTTATTTACTAGCTTCCCCATTCGAAATGAGTACGTGTCACCCTCTTGTGAACATCCTGTTGGCTAACTATAAATATTGCATTTTCCTACAGAATGTTTGTTGTTAACAATATGCAACCAGACTTTCAGAAATAGGGGTATTAAAGTTCAGATTTTATAAAAAACATACCCATTTACAACGCTACTGTACCTTTATCCACGTTGTAACCTACATCAGCTGTTATACCAAACATTAATATTTGAAAGTATGAGGTAACCTGTATCTGTTGTTATATCAGACTTCAACATTTTCAAAATTTTGCAGTTTCAAACCACCATCAGTTGACGTACCCAGTTTTTAATAACAACGGATATAGGTTACTCCATGGATAAAGGTGAACAAACGTTATACTGTAATTCACTTTGTCTTCACGGTACCAAACTTTCACGGTCTGAGAAAATTTAACTTGTTCTCGGAACTAAATGTTCACTGTCGCGGCAAGTGCACATAAAAAAAGGCTGTGAATTATTTGTTATCAGTAATGATAAGTTCACGTTACAGTCGTCAACGTGAAAACCGTGAACATAACAGTACATTGAAAAAATCAGGAATTACAGTATCTGCTAAACCTAAAGACACCTGCATGCAGGTAGACCATCAGGCTATCATCAATTCTGCTGTTACACTTACCAGATAATTATTCTAGACTCAGATTCTATTTTACTTTTCTTGTCTTGATAACTTCATTGGGTGAACAACTGTCATACATAATGTAGTTGTAACAGTTACCTTTTTGTAAAATATGTTTTGAGGGTGGATGTATTTGTTATTTCTAATGCCAGTGCGCCAGCCAAGGAACTTAATATATTGAGCCAGTGCTTGATTTGCAAAGGAAAAAAAATAATGGGATGTATCACAGATGAGAGGCATTGTAGGCTAAAATTAGTCAGCTTAGATGGCAAAGTATGGTGTTATTAAAAGCATTATCAAGTGAGATTTCCTCTGCAGTGATGATATTTCATTATCTATTATAGACAGGTCAAGATACAAGCTAATATCATGGCTCGAACTACTTTATCTCTGCGGAATATTACCAGAGGATCTGTATGTAGGGGTCAAAAAAAAAAAGTTTTACGATGAATTCTTTAGAACCCCCTTTGTATTATGTTAAAATAAAGAAAGGCAATTATGCATGATTTGAACGCCATGCTTCAAATTATGTAAATGGAACAGCTTATCCAACGAATTATGGTCAATTAAAATAGGCTGCCTACACCTCACAGAAAAGGGGCATGTGTGATACCAACACCAACTATTTAGATTCCCTCTCAGGAATGTCAATAGCAAGGATAGATGTTCTTAGGTACAAAATGTCACATAGTATTACATGTTTTGTATTAATTTTGATAAAGGGCAATATTAATTATTATGTACGACGAATGGTACAATGTAAAATAATTCCTGTCTGTTATTAAACTTAATAATCATGACTTGTTAGGAGCAATAGTCAGGTAATTTTATTTGCATGATCAAGATATGAAAATCAACACACTGATAATAAATCAACCGGAGAAAAGTTAATATGTAGCCTGTACCAATTGTATGTAATACATGCAATTATGAAGTATTTAAATCCCATTGTGGTGGTGTGGTGGTGACAGTGGAGCTAACATAGTACATAATGCACGCTACACAGATTTTGTCACAAACATATCCGTGACGCAGTATAATTTTCATTGTTTTTCATGATCTGCCTATACTATTTGATCTTCATTGATTTGGTGGTGAAAATAACAGGAAGATAAGAACATGTTTGTCTGTGTTGATTGGCTAGACACAACACAAGGTCACTTTTCTGGTTACTTATCCCCCCTACACCTTCTCAAGGTTATCTTGTTTTCTGAATTCCTGCTATAGACGGGGCTGTTAGAGCGTGAAGCAGACAAATGACATTGTCCTTGAGTATGGCTGCTGTTGATGTGGCTTGCCTCCGGTAAACTGCGAGCGGATTGCGCCCGAAAAAGAAAGGAAGGCCGCTTTTCCCAGACACTCACACTCAGTCCATTATACCCCTGGGCGATAGCAATTGCCATAATTGAATTTTCAGACGATACAAAGAGTCTGGATTATCAACATGTTGTAGTAATAGCCAACATTTACTGACATAATTTTACACTTTTTTGAGGGGGGGGGGCAGTGATTGCAGAGAACCTCAAATTTCTTTGGTATATCGGGCCACTTCCAGAATAATATATTGCTGAACATGACCAGCAAATTGTATTTGCTCACCCCAACATCTACTCAACTTTTGATTTACATTGCCCTCACAAAAGCGTTCTAGGTGTATTGTTAATGTTGATGCTTAGGTATGGGTGGGTCTAGGTTGTTTCTTAAACAATAGGATTATTTACACATGGGGTTCGTTGTTTGTTATGTGCGTGACGTAGCATGTTTCCTGTTAGGTACATATTTTAGAGAGAACAATCTATGTTCACAGAGAGTTTTGTATCAGCACAAGATTCAGTTAACTTGAGAATTTACTTGTTCTACATCTGTTATATGTTGTTATACTTATTGTTTACTAAGATGATCGTGTGATTTTTATATCACATTTCCCATAATGTTTCCACTTGTTTGTCAGCTAGTGTTTTCAATTGCTGCTCCTATGGGGGGATCTGTACATGTTTGTCGACAAATCACATCAATGGCAAGCTGTATACAGTATTTTCTGATTGGAGACCACAAAACAAAGCATTTTTTGTTATAAACGTCTTTGATTTCTGAAGGAAAAGGTTCTTACCAGTGAACATTACTTCCATGCTGGAGGTACAATATGTAAAAAGCAACTGAAGTAGATCAGACAAGGCAACAGCAAGATTGAAGAATAATTGGACAGGCATTATCTGGGCGCAAGCCACCCACTGACAATAGGTGGTAAGGACAGCATTAAGTAGTCAGCTCTTGACAGGTGCATGTGTAGAGACATCATGTTGTATACTAATGAGGGAAGACAAGCTGTGATATCGCAGTTGTCACGTGTACATATAGGCTGTCTTGTCTGATTTCTACCAGGGTATGCAGTAATTAGCATATGGGACATATTGTACCACCAATCTCTGTCGAAAAAGGTACGTTGTTTGGCTCCAACTCATTTCCTTTTTTTGTCTTTGTTGCTGCAGTTCTATCAGCCGGTGATCAACAGACAGAAACCTACATGAAGATGGCATATTCCAAGAAGGACCTGTGCTGCCAATGCGTCCCAACAAAAGCCACCAACACGATGCTCTACTCCCTCCTGATGGACCCGCAGCGAAGACCCAGTTCCACAGGATCGTCCTGTTGCCACAGCAACACGGAAAGTGAGACTGATCCCCAGCAGGGCGTTTTGGACCTTTCCATGCGGAATTCGCAACAAAAGCACAGATCTTCGGAGTCGTCGGACAGTGAGAAACCAGCGACAGTATTACACAGACTCGCTCCCGAGCACTACGCCATGATACACCACGCAGCGTCACAAGTTTTGATCCAGACCATTGATTTCATGAGGAAGTTGCCGGCGTTCACGTACCTTCCACCCAACGACCAGATGCTGCTACTGATGCGGAGCTGGCACGAGATTGTTGCCATCGGGGTGGCGCAGGAGAAGGTTCCGATCGACACAGTTTCAGTCCCGGCACCTCCGTGCGAGTGTTGCACAGGTGCAGAAATGCACTGGGGAGGAACGCCGCCGCCCACCCTAACAATGCCGGGGTGCATCCTGAGTTCGGACTTGGACGATATACAACAGTTCGTTATGAAGTACCAGTCGTTGGACTTAGACTGTAAAGAAGCAGCATATCTGAAAGCAGCTGTCCTCTTCACCCCAGGTGAGGAAATGTTATTCTTTGTCTTGTTCTCATGAACTTTAATTGCAAACACAGCAGCTGCATTTGAAACTGTTACTCCCAGTGTGGTGTTATCTGTGAGTTACTTGCTTTGTGGTTAAGGGTCATATTTTGGCTAACCAAAATGCCTGCTGGGTCAACCTCAATGCCAGTGGGGCAGCAGTTGACATTGATTCCTGTTTGCCACGCCCCTGTGCTGTCAGGCCCCACCAAAATAGGGTCAAGGACTTCCCCAACTTCCTGCTAACATGTGGCAGGCCTAGCTAGGTTCACCAGTTCACCCAAGAATAGAACAGCTAAGGCACCAAGAAGCAAACACCAAATGCAAAACAATAAGGCTGACTTCCATGGCGAATATCAAGACTTGCAGCTGTTACATCTTATCGATGTAGGGACAATGGGATTTTTTGTAAATGTTTGAATGAAGTACTAGTAAGTTCAGAGCCTCTAAGGCCCAACTCAAGTAAAGAAATGTAAAGAAATGATAGCCGTTTCATGACTAACTTATTTGGCAACATTATCTTCTATATGTATGGAGGTATGATGACTATTGTTATTAAAAATGAAGGTTATATTTTAGGCAGCATTTGTGTGTGCTTGTGAACAAGATACTCAAGAACGACTAGATGGATTAGTTTCACATTTGCTGATTGGTAAGCTATGACAGAAACTGGGAATGATTAGATATTGGGCTCCCTGATGCCTTTCAACAGTACTGCAGTGGAACTTCTGGTTTTGATAACTTGTGAACATGCTACATTTGTATGGTCTGGATTTGTGGGGATCTGGGGATGGTGGATAGCTCTTGTGCTTGGGAAGTACCATATGTTTAGGCCCCGAGCAGCTTGTTCAGGAACTGCAGACGAATTTTGTTAAAATCTTTCAAAGCCTCCATAGAAGCACTAAAAAGGAAAAACAGGTTTTCATGATTTGGAATATTCAGGTTAGCAAATTAAACAGAGACATACACAAGCAGATGAAAATAAGGCAAAATGAAGCAACAATTGCGTACTGTTATATAATTAATGAGGAACTTGCATCACAATGTTTTTGTCAATGTACAAAATGTGTCTTTAGTCCTGGACATGCTATAATTGTGTGGATGTCTGTGTAGCAGATAGCATTTGATGTCAGGAAAGAACTTGGTATCGGTTTGGGCCTAATAACAGATAATTTTAAAAAGCCCCTGGGACTTTTTGGTTAAAATGTTTCAAAGAAGATGACTGCAAAAATTAAGGAGATATTTCCTTTAGTCTTTGCATGCAGATAGCTTAGACAGGGGTGTACACCATTAGATGCAAGTTGTACAAATAAGGACTTAATTTGCATGACATATGAGGAAAATCTGTAATTCTAGTTTTTAGTACAATAAGAAGTTGTATTATGTCAGAGCATATACAGATACCAAACATGCAAATAAGGGCGTAATTTGCATAATCAAAACTAGAGTTCGGCGACCTCATACCTCCATGAATATTTAGAGCTTTTGTTAAGTTCATGCAAATTACTTAACAGTAACATGATTTATGCATGGTGTTGTTCATCATTGAATAACGTACAGTACACATGTCAATTAAAATTCCCAATTCAGATCATTAATCATTAATTTGTTTTGCAATTTTTGCATAAATTATGCAAATAAGTTCCTCATTTGCATATCTGCATATGTTCCACCGATTATAATTAACAAGTGTTACATTTATCAAAGTCAATGGAATTATACAATTTCCTCATTAATTATTCAAATAAGGTCCTCATTTGCATAAAATGCATATCATTATGAACATCTTTGCCCAAGCTACCTGCATACCTAAAATGCGGGCAATCCATCGTTCCTTTCAGCAGTTATCCTCTTTGGAGTGTCTTGACAAAAACGCACCTGCAGTTCCACAATTAAATGATAGGGGACTGAAACTTGTCCCACTTTGTCATGATGCTGAAAGCTATCTACCACCAAAATGTCACGACCATATCATGTCCGGGACAAGAGATACATTGAAAAAACTGCTATGATAGAATATTCTCATTAATTATGCAAATGTACTACTACTTTGCATAATTAGTATCTTATCTTGTACAACATTGTCTAAGGTACCTACATACCAAAAATCATGACAATCCGTTGTTCCCTTCTTGAGTTATCCTCGTCAGAATTTTTTGACAAAACTGCCCCTGCTATCCCAAAACTAGACGCTAGGGGGCCCAAACTTATGTCATTTCTTCCTGAGCACAAGAGCTATCTAATACTAAAAAATCGTGACCATAGCATGTTCAGAACACCGAGATAGCAAAACCGGAAGTTGCGCTGCAGTACCAAGGGGAGCCGCTAGGGGGCCCAGAATCTAATCATTTCCAGCTTTCACCACACCCCACCAACACACCAAGTATGAAACCAATCCAACCAGCCGTTCTTGAGTTATCTTGTTTACACACAGACACACAGACACACAGACAGACAAACGCAGGGTAAAATATAACCTCCATGACATTTCATGGAGGTAAAAATATTACACATCAACAGTTATTGGCAACTGATGGGGATATCATACTTCAGATACATTTTGTATGTGCAAGTTAGTTAAAGGTGAACATCACAATACTAAATGGTTACGTAGAATTTATAAAAGCTCTACAAATATTTCATGTAGGTATGCAGTTACCAAACTTTATCTTCGAATTCAACATGTAAATTGGGCCTGATTTGAAAGGAAACTTAATTGGGGGTTCAAAGTCCCTCGTTCATCAGTTCATGCTCCTTGACCTACATGCACCAAGAGACTTCTATATAATAAGATAAACATGACGTGTCTACTAGTTTTATTTACAATTTTGAGAGTGAAGTTCAGACAATATTGTAACCTCTCAGGCTTACATACATTAATTAGTATTATGATACAGTGCAGCTTCAATATCAAACCTCTTGCCATGTACAGTACATAAAGCATCGCCCTCCGGAGGACCTGCTCAGTTATTCACTGGGTCGCAGCAATCCATCTCTGCAGCAAGGGCTCATCTGGGGAAAAGCAGATGGCATTTTATTGATCGAAATTAGCTTTCAAGTTCAAGGACATGCCTGCATTATATATCATGTTCTGGGAGTTACGGGCCCAGTGCACCTGCAGTGTAACTAAAAGGGAGCAATAAACCAAGCCGAGATAGATTTTCCCATTAAGACCATAATGGTGTCTCTGAGTGACGTCCCAGAACTGATGAACACTTAGTCTCAGATAAACATGGTGGCCATGAACTTGGGATGCGTGTGTCTGTTAACCTTGTATGGTAATTCCAACTAACAGGATTCACAACTGTCAGTTTGAATATTAAACAGTGGTGCAAATTTAGCCAAGCTGGTGTTGCTTTACCAACGTCAAGGGGAAAAAGATGTGACACCTATGATAAAACTTTCATGAGGGATACACATGACTGCATATCCAGACAGATACATTGTGCCTTGGGTCAGCAAAGTTCGAGCTGACACACAGCAGAAGTGACAGGATGCCAAGGGAGTATTATCAGTCTAATCAAAACGCCACTTTGAGTGGGGTGGTTAAATTTTCATGAGCTATAATCTTTCCTTGTATGGATAGCATGTCATCAGCAGAATTAGAATCTGGCTGTCACCCAAAAGGTAGATTAGATGTCTTTCAGATGATTTGCTGTGTATCATGGTAAAGCAAGACTTTATGTAAACCTATTGGATGGCAATAACTTTTTCTGTTCAGAGTCAAAATAAGATCCTATAAATTTCTGACAGTGTAAATTATGTGTTTCATAAAACATAAATCATATCCTCTGATGACAAAAATCATTGACTCTTGAGTTTATATATTTTTTCTAGTTGACATAATCCCATATTAATTTTGATGCAGTTGAGCTCCCAGGCTATTTTTATTTCTGTTTCAAGAGCCGCATGTACAGGTCATGGCACTCAGGGAATTGTAACCACTCTAAAATGTAATGATTTTATAATCTGTGTTGCATGTCTGCTTTAGTCTGCAGATCTAAAAGCACTTCTGACGAAGTAGAAATACCAAATGTCAGCCGTAAGTCAGGAATATATAATCACGCAGCATCGAGGGCTCTCAAGGCCAGACCTATCAAGACTTCATCGCCATTACCACTTCAACATGACCTTGACGAGACGTTTCTTTGCACGTAAAAGCAACACATTTGGGATAACCTTGACAGGATCAATGGTTCCCTTTCATATCCCTTTGAATGTCAGTAGACACAAATGTATGTATCTCCCATATCCAAGGTGGTGTACTTGGCCCAGAACTAGGGACAGGGCCATACTATTATAAAAAGTAGCAGCTTTATCAATTATACATCTAAAAGAAGCTTTAATATTATACAATGCCAGCCTTTGCTTTCTGTCAACCTTTGAATGGACTTGTCTTGTGAGTTTAGTAGGGAGATAATGTTTCAACTCGATTTCACCTGATTGCGGTAAATACCATAGGTTACAAACATTTACTTTGGAGACTTTGACTTTATTTGGATTGCGACAAATACATATAGAATACAACACGGTGTATTCCGTATCGCCCAAGGTATCAGCCCGACCGCGGGTCGGATCGCCCAAAGGCCGGAGGGTGATCCGACTCGCGGGAGAGCTGAGACCGAGGGTGATGCGGAATACACCGTGTTGTATTTTATTTATGTCATACCCACCTGAGAAAACCCATGTTTTGATGCGAAATGCGCCAGAAGTTGAACAAATATGTTGCCCTCGAACAATAAGTGTTGCAACAGCAATGTTCCAACGTCCGAATCAGGTATTCGAATTGCCGCTCGAAACAGTTTGATTTATTCGAATGGAGCCTGTGTGATACGCCTTTCGAGCCTGTGCGATACGGAAACGTACGGCCCGGTCCGGAACACCCGTATCGAACGTTTTCGTGTCACAGGTATGACAGAAAATACAATATTTTGCACCAGGCAGCAAGATGCTGATGTTGAAGAATGAACATCCAAAGCATATTTGGACATAAAAAAAAGGTTACAGTTCTGGCAGCCATATCCAGAGAGGGCTAGGGAGTTACCATCCTTTTTTTTTTACTGTGTGACATGAAAATAAACTTTCTGCCTGGATTTTCTGAGGCTCTGTTGCTGCAGCTAGTTGGTGCCAAGCACCTATAGCTTGATCATGATATTTGACTCATTCAAGAGAAATGGCGTTCAACATGTCAAATTGGACTATGCAGTTCTGGGAAACTGGCAGCAGTCAAGTTTGTCAAAAGAAGTAAATTCAAAGCAACAATATCACTATCACTATCACATTTTCTTTGAGGACAAGGAAACTTTCATAACGTATGTGACTCCTATTACATTATGTTAAATTGTAACCTTCAATAATTTACTACATATACATTTGTATATCATAAGGGAATGTGCTTTTTCCTCTGCGGGTGTTAGGTCTAAAGAAAAATCAATGTATAAATCGTTCGTGAGGTTTTAAGAATTATCAATTTCTTTCCTCGTACAAATAAAAAACAATATACATTTAGGTACAGCAGGCTTGGAACGCAGCCTGATGAGTCAGACATGTTACATTCTGATCACATACTGTCTGCTTCACTTCTGGTTAACTCAGCCTGATTGGTTAGGCAAAAAGCTTTGGAGGAGATTTTTGCTCCGATATCACAGTAGATTTTAAGTTCAAAGTTAGAATAAACGCCAGGTAAGAAGTAGTCTTCCCTCTGGCAGATAAAGAAGACCTGCAATTAGGCACGGCTGCCTATCTCCATCCCCAGGGGTGTATATCCTCCAGGATAGGAATATGTCTTTTATACGAATTCAAAGCTTTATTGATGTAACAAAAAGTACAGCAACTGTACTGTACAGTCAACTATAAACTACAAAATGGAGATACAAAATAAATCTAGAAATTCTATGAGCCATATGCATACACTGAAGATTGTGCAGAAATTAATGCTGAACTTGGATTAGAAGAAAGAAATCTGAAAGTAACCTTTTTGTTCACAAAGATACAAGTAAAGTGAAAGCATTTTGAAAGAAAGTGGATAGGAGTCCTGAATTTGAATAACTTTAGGCTACAACAAAACCTCTAGGAACTTGTTCAAGTGTCATGTTAAAACTGCGCACAATGATTGAAAATGCATCAAAGACTGAAAAAGGGATTTACCCTACAGTAAGTGTGATAAAAGGATGTTCACTTATGATACTTGGCACAACATATAAATTTTATGGCTTTGTGCCATATTCTTGTCCATTTGCACCATCCTGCAAATTGTGAAAAAAAAAAGTTTTAGGCAACAAGAAAAACTTACCAAAAAAACAAACAGTTTTAGGCAACAAGTTGTGACAATTGGCACCGGTTTGCACCACTTCGAGCGTGCATGATGCAATATGGCACAGTCTAGTGAGATACCTGATTGATGAAGCAACAAACTGTACCTTGCATACTGTAGGTAACAAACATGTAACAAAAACAAAACATCCTGGACTTCCACACATAGTGTGACTGCACAGACTATAATTAAAGTTAAGAAGTATTTCATAAATAATTCTTTTGGCATTCCAGCAAGAAGTAGTCTGGTCACGTCTGCATTCTAATGCCTTATGTAAGTCACCTCAAGTACCCTGAGGTGAACTTGAATTTTCTATTTTGGATGGATGACTGGCTTGCCAGTTGGCCAACTTCCAGACACGGGGCAGCAACTTCAGGGATTCTGAAGCATCCCTGATGCTGAGAGATGGATGGGAGTATATATCTTGGGATTGGGGGATCTCTGGTAAATTGTACACTTTGGAACCACAAGATATGCTTATCATTAATACTAGCTATAAACAGTTTTTTTACTGATACAGAATATGGATTCACAAATGAGTTATGATCAAAAGTTACCAAACTCCTGCAATACAGCCCTTCCCCAACTGCTGCAGGTTTAACAGTACAGATGTACATGTTTCAGCTCATTGTTTGCATACATGTAACTTTAATATATCAAGGTACAAATTTTAATACTAACACTGTATGGTACATGACATCTAGACTTGTTTTTATGATAGAAGCTCATTAAACATAAATCAACATACCTGCCCTTGGTACTTACATTAAATATTCATTTTTGAAAACATACTGGCTGACTTCCATGGTAGTTTCCATGTATTTCATGGCATTCAATGTCAGTTAGTTCATATCTTATATATGTATGTATACTTCAAATAAACGCAAAGGTGTAAGGGTCTTCCACTTCAATGACTCTAGTAAAATTATGAATTTATTTGGATTGAGATAGGCAGTGTTTCGGGAGAAATGCGGAAGTAAGACATAATGATTTTAAACCCTCTATCTATCATTTGAATCCTTTCACTTTTATTCCATGTCTTAACTTTTTTACTTTTGCCAAGCAGGTTATGTTTTCAGTGAAGTTTACATGTATGTGCCTGTGTGTTGGTGGGCAGAATATCTCCAGAGGCTTTGGATGGATCCTAATGATATTTGGTAGGTGGGGATCAGGAAAATGAAAGTCACTTCAACAATGAGCCCCCTAGCGGCTTTCTAAGGTAGTGCAGCAGACCTTCCGATTTTGATATCTCGTGTTCTAGACTGGTGTTCTGGCTCTTTGGGCAGAGCCAGATGTATGTATGTATGTATGTATGTATGTTTGTAGAAGACCAGCATAATTTGAGAATGTTTTGAAACTGCAGGGCAGGTTTAGTGTCACACTTTGAAAGGGAATAACTCAAGAAGGGGCTGATGGATTGTCATGATTTTTGGTATGTGAATAGCTTAAGTGATACCTCATATAATTACATATTAACTATGCAAATTGGAATCTAATTTGCATGATTAATTAGGAAATTGTTAAACACACTCAGTTCAATTACAGGACCATTGCAACATGTGACATTGCAACATTTGTAACTGGGAAAGAGAAGACTATTGATAGATATATGTTATGCAAAATAAAGACCTAATTTGCATAATAAATGAGAAAATGCTATAATGGAATTGTGGTAAATGACGGGAACTTGTAGCATTTGGAAGTTATGTACAGGTGAACATTGTTGAAGATTAATCATGCAAATGAGGTCCTAATTTGCAAAACGTACCAGAAAATGCTATAAAACCTTCTTTCTTAACATAGATTGCGTATGTCTGTTGTTTGGTGGAGATGATCAAATTATGTAATTTATGCAAATGAGAACCTTATTTGCATAATTAATGACAAACAGTTAATACAGCAGTTGTAAAAGATTTGGCGATGGTATGGGGTCGTGGAACTCTAGTTAGATAATTTTATGCGACCTGGACACCAAGAGTTTATTGATATCGTGTCTTCACTCTGATACCATTTGTGAAATACCTTCATGTAGACCAGGTGGCATAATCTAGATTGTCTTTATTAGCATAGTGCACCATCTCAACTGTCAAAAAATGATTGTACAGTTCTACCTATGTAGCATTATTGTAAAGCAAATACACAAGTCCCAAAACATTACAGAGATCATTGTGGCTAATTTCTACATATTACCCAGAATTCCTTCATGTGAGTTTTATCCAGCAGTGGAATTGGTTTAAAAATGAAAAGGGCCCTCATGACTAATATTGAATTTTTTTTTACCCAATTGCTCCAACCCCCCAACCTCCCCACCCCAAAATTGGTTTAACCCTGGAGAGCCGTTATGTAAAAAGTTTTCTCCCAGATGAGAGCCTTATCATTACTTGTGTAGTTATTTTTGTAATTTCAATGGCTTAGTCCTGCAAATAGCAGTTGCAGGGGACAGATGTGCACCTCTGGTATGCAGATAGAGACCTTGAGGGTGGTCGTTAAAGTTGTTTTGTCTACTTGACACCCGCATGTCCTTACATGACTCCATAGATGTTGTCCCCTTCACTGAGAATTGCACCTTGAAAATAGTGATAAATTAAAAATATTTTGCAGTTTACATATAAATAATACATGTTTAAGTATGATATTTACATCAACTGATTTATCATTCAGAGGATGGAAGCCAGCGTTATATCCTGGCGCCGTGTGCGGGGCGCATCACGTGTACCGCGCAACTCCCTGGCAGACAGTCGCAACGTCAGCTGAAAACCAATAAGCTTGTCAAGCCACCATTTTGGTGACCTTGACACCCAGTCAAGGTTACCATCAGTCAGCAATAAGATTTCTCCAGGCGTGTGCCGACAGACCAGACAGAGGCATGTGTTACATACTAATGGTACCAGTCTTCGCAAGGAATATAGATCAACCTTGCAGTACTCGTTCAAGGGCATGGGGCTATGGCAGTGGGTTATGGGGCTACCTAATCAAACAACTATCATGATATGTAATGTTGATTTTATTTTCAGTTGGTGATAACTGTTTGAATACTTGTCAAATAATGTATACTGCATCATAATTGGGGAAAACACTAACTACAATGGACAAAAGTCTGAATAGCCCACCTTTTTATGATCAGATGCTAGTGTTGTCATACATATATAATATGCCAACAACAACAAAATTCATATTTCCTTCATGATGTTAGTGATATGCATAGCGTTACCAAGTAAAGTAAAATACATGTAGTTATGATCGATACCAGATGATCCTGGTAATTTTTATTCAAAGGCATGGGGCTATTGCAGTGGGTTATGGGATTACTTAATCAATCAATTATATTATTTTAGTGATATTATCCTAAACTAAGTAGTTATCAACTTTTTAGTCCATTATGATATCTTCCAGGATGTAAGGACCTCATCTTCCACTTTTATTGACTACCTTTCTTGGTCAACATATGGAATAATGGCTCCTAATGGCATCTTTGTCATACACTTAGGCTAAGTACATGTACTACTGTGGTCCTATGGTTATTCCTATGCCTCATCTATGTACCCTTTATGTGCGATCGACCGGCCTCCAAAATAGATATCTTCGTAAAATTGGTTCGCATCTGTTATTGACGATATCAAACACTGGCGATATTTGCTACAGAGAGGGAAATTGAGATAGCATATTACGAGTGTAACTACATCAAGAGGGAGATATTTGCTGATCCCTCCACATAAAGACGACCTTCTGTTTTATGTCAGACCACATTTATGTTCCTCGTGCCTCCATAAAACCTTACTTATGGCAGACTATCTGGGGACCCCTGCCACCTAGAGAGAATATAGTCATATTTTTTTGATATCACATCATAATATTGAATAGTGCATGATTGAGTCAGAGTTTTGGGCAGATTCTGTCTTTTTATCCCTTTGGCAGAATCTTGTCACTCATTCCATTATCTTGACAGTCAAATGCAAAAAATATTGTCTTTCTTAAACTTATTAAGATAAAAAGTAAGTTACATAAGCAAGGAGGCCAGCTTGGTTTGCTGAGACGATGGGGAACATATCTGGTCAAAACCTGCTGGACTGAGTATTGTCTGATTGCTTTTGAGATCATTGTGTATTTGTTAACAGCATGCTTATTCTGTTACAATTCTAACTTACAGGGTAATAGATAAGTAGCTTCAAGTATTGAATAGGCAAACCTTTTGGAAATTAGACTATGATAAGTTATAAATTAGGTCAGAATTGATTTTTTTTATTGTTGTGAGGAACCAGGTATCCTTTTTTATTTTTTTTATAATATAATATATTAACTAGTGAATAAAAAAAAAAGATGGCAAAAGATAGTACTATAAGAAGCCCCTGCAGATGAACTAAATCTGGAGAAATTTAGTTACAAGAGATAGGGTGTTACGGCACTCTCCAAGCAGAGGTTGGTGGGGAAAATCGTGACTCTTTCCTATAGCCAATTTTTTTCGAAGTGGGGAGGCTGATAAAAAAAACAGCTATAGGAAAAGGTCACAATTTTCCCCACCAACCTCTGCTTGGAGAGTAGATAAAGGCAGATGCAGCTCCATTACAGGTTTACCTCTCTTTAAATCTTAGACTCACATGTAAATGTACATGTGTATGTCTGGCTCACATTTTAACGAAGAAATGATTCAGAAAAATATCATCTGCATTCACCCAACACCTATATATGGCATACTAATTTGACCTGTAATTGTTTCCACCAAAAGTAAACACAAACTCTGCATGAGAACCTTGCCACATGCCGTGGTACATGACTGTGCTGTTCGTTTTGTGATTTCTACCTGAACTACCTTGATTTCATGATTGCTTGTTAAAACGTACTGAACTGGACAAGGCCAGCTGGTGATGATGAGAACTGTAGGTTATCTGAGGATAGGCAGTAGACATACCAGAATTCTACTGGTAGTACAGTGGTACCTGTAGCCATGTGAGTTGGCCCTGTGCCCATGTTCTCCTCTGTGAATGCCATAAATCACTTCTCCCCACCTCAACAAGGCCAAGCTGACTGTGTACTGTGCAGCTGTAGACATACTTGTAATTATGCGATAAGACTGATAGCAATCTTTTGTCCCAACATTTGCCAAGTGCAAACAAAAAAAAAAGTTGGGTTCAGGAAGAGGGCAGGAGAAGGATGCAGTTATGCACACCTGAGTCGTGGCCACTCGGTCGAAGTTGTAGATGACAAAGCAATCTACATGAACCCGTCACAGACGTGTGCAAACACAGGGTCATGGCCATGGCAGAGGCTTAACACATGGGTGGGGATTGACTAAGGTGTGGCGACATGCTCCAAATGTCACTTTTAATTATACCACAACCTCTTGTTGGACAACATCTACTTAGTAAGACTAAGATATCTGCAACCTTCACCTTGTAGCTGTTCTACCTAAAAATGGTAGTTTCCAAGCAACGTAAGAGGAAGAGAGTTACTTTGAAGGATCATGAGTAGGCTATTTATGTTCTCACTACAGACACGTCTCTCTACTACACGCATGTGCAGTGGCCCCTTAGTAGTAACGTAGCATATCAAGTGGTGACACTGAACGACACTTTGGGAACAATAGAAGATATTCTAGATTTAGTGGTCAAAGTCAAAGTACATTGTCATTGTTTAAACACATTCAAACATAATCATCATACTGTGATTAAAGAAAGGTCTGAGTCACTCTGAGTGTTATATATGTAGTGGAAAGTATATTTTAAATTTGGAGTACTGTACTTTATATGAACCAAGTTTTTGTCTTCTTTTACTCTATTATGTGTTTTGTACGATGTTTATAGACTTTTTGAACTTTTAATGATGCATCTTTGTTACATTTTTAAAAACCATTACAGGGTAAAACCTGAGCTGAGGAGTTGGGCTATATAGGCCCTGGAAACAGGCATCCAGGCTACTCTCAATTATTAGTAGTCATGAAAAGCCGACTTGAGCTTGTCATGAATAAACAAAGGTTCAGATAATACTGCCAGCATCAACCTGTTGCACATGCCATTGTTCCTACATGAGCCATGATCAAATATTCATTTCTCCTTAGTAAAAAGACTTCCAAAGAATTTCAGGCAGCTCCCATAACTTTGTGAAGTGCAACATGACCTCGTTCAGGACACTGATCAAATATTTATCCGTGAGAAAACGCAGACAACAAATCATCCCAGTTACATTTGTTGTGGTAATACGTCTTGAAAATGATGTGGAGACAGGTGGCCATGGCACGCTGCTTACACTTGGAAAAACAATAAACACGCCTATCCATTGTCAACACGGATACAGGTGATGAACGTTGGGAGTAATGTCTTGCATATCACAAACAATCCCAACATTTTTGCCTGCCAGTTGATGGCAATGAAAGGGTATAAAAATGCTTCAAATACTCTTCTGTCTAGACATAGACGTCATTAGGTGTTTCAGACTCAAATCAATCTTTCTCTGATCTTTTTAAAGTCCTCCACAGACAAGATCAACATATATAGTATAACGTATATCATATGCTGTTGGCACAATAGTCTGACCAGGTTGTTTGTATGTATACAGTTCCAGGACTCGCCCACCCACACTACATCGAGGCTCTACAGAAAGAGGCACAGCAAGCGCTCAACGAATACACCATGATGACGCGGCCTCTTGAGACGCTACGATTCGCCCGCATCCTCCTGATGGTTCCTCTCCTGAGGGGTATCAAGCAGGAACCAATCACAGAGCTGTTCTTCAGACCTCTCATTGCCAACGTTCGCATGGAGGACGTTCTACGCCAGATGTTGTTCACCTGAACATTCCAGACCCACAAGAGCTGATATCAGAAAAACACAAGACAAAGAAAGCCTCCCCTTTGAATATTATCATATTGTCATAAATATTACGATATCGAAAACAAAAAAAGAGGGTTATCAGTTGAAATTTTTCTTCAGCTGAAAGATACGCCTAGAGAAGCAAGTTGATGACAGATAGATTGGAACCCATTTCTTTTGTGTGAATTCCAAGAAGTAATGACATGTATCCTCTCATTGGCTGAGCCAGTTTTCACTTCAATTTTCATTGGATGACAGAATTGGGATTCTTATTGGCTGAGCCAAAGCAATCATGGAAACAAGAAAAAGCTGGAATAGAACAATTATGTCTTTTTTGAGTTTAGGAAATTGGTCCAATACAAAACTGTCATCTGTACAATCTTAGTACATACAATGTACTACACCATACCCTGTCGAACTGCAGTAGAAGTGTTATATTGTCGTGAGTGATACCCCTGTCACTTTAGCGATATGTCACTTGTATGAGCAACCAACCCTCTGCTTTGTAGTTCAGCCTGTGTTGTTTTGAGCAGCTGAACTAGTGAGTATCACTGTTGCAGCCAGTAGTATCTACATGTAGGGTTCACATCCATGTTGTCTACAAAGAC
Source organism: Branchiostoma floridae x Branchiostoma belcheri (assembly GCA_019207045.1). Taxonomy (NCBI): domain Eukaryota; kingdom Metazoa; phylum Chordata; class Leptocardii; order Amphioxiformes; family Branchiostomatidae; genus Branchiostoma; species Branchiostoma floridae x Branchiostoma belcheri. The sequence continues at coordinate 9,555,229 of CM033025.1, read as the reverse complement.
ATCCTGCATACACCCAGTAGATCAAGCAAAAAAAGGAAGGAATGTTGTTGAGCCGAAGTTCATGTAACTCCAAACTATGATGATCTAGAATTTGACTGGTTCAAACAGATCTGTAGATGCTGCTCTTAGCTTTGTGCACTGACCAATCAGGCCAGGCTATTATCCTACACAACTGATCAAGTTACAAGTGAACATCTGATTGTTGTAGAGGGCTATACTATAGTTTGCAACAGTTAGAAAGCAATATCAAAATGACCATGTCTTTGGTAAAGCATAAACACAACAACAAAGTTTTTTTTTTAAATTATCATTTAGGCTCATATGATATTGTTTTCTTCTCAAAGGTGTAAAATGACAAAAGTTATAGAAAGTGAAGATTGTAAGGTGATTAAGTGGCTCGTGAGTCACAACTTGAGTCCACAGACAATATACAATATATACTACAGTATGCAGTGTGAGGCATGCTGTGGCCCTTCAGTACCAAGGACAGGTCATCACAAACAAGTTTGTACAGGAGGGTATGAAGAACTGAGAACAGAGAAAGAGGAAGTGATTATTTTTTCAGCTTGCCTTGATGTGGCGCTATCACTGTATTGCTTACGCACAACTAGCATCTGCACATTACATAGCAGATGTGGTGGCATGGATGTATTACTATTGTAAGATATGTATGCTGAATGATGCAGAAATATGAATTTTGTGTATAAGATTATGAAAAATAGTATAAGAGGATCTATATATGTATAACTTTATATATAAAAAAATAGCTCCTGTTGGGAACAATAGAGTGCATTATTATATTATTGTCAATGTTAGCATACTTATGCAAGAGGGGATGTCAAGCCAAGGATATGACGTTACCCAGTAGGTGCGAAACAAGGGTGTCATTTTACATCATTTTGTCCTGTAGCATTCATACGTTATGAGGACTTTATGTCCCACCCCAACACTTTGACTTTTGGGAGTTATGTCAGATATGAGATGAGAAGGACAGACTTCTACAATATGGAACATGGATGTTATTGTTGCTTTTAGTTATATTTCTTGACCAGGCAGTTATATTGAAAATGAAACCCAAGTTTCACCATTCATAAATGGAGTTTTAGAAGGGTCATATCAAAAAGCTGTTTTCTTGGAAATTCCAAAATATAGAGAAAATGAAGAAAACTGACAGGTGGTAAAGTGGCTATGCTGGAGTTATTCCAAGTGCAAACATACTGAAAGAGACTAATTTTGTGGAAGAGTCAAAACACAAAAATGACTGTTTCACAAGAATGGTTTCATCCAGATATGTGTATTATTTTTGTCCTTTACAATCATAAAACAGCTTAGAATTATGTTTTGCGAGAGTCATCATTGAACATCTGGAAAGCGAAAAAGCCGTACATGTAGAGGTGTCTAATGAGTGTGGCCTTGTCTGCGTGTTGTATTGGGAATTTGTACTTTGTTATAGAAGATCTTAATGCAGCATTTGCTCAGATGTATAACAAACATGCTATAAATACAGGCCCTTTGCCAATGTGTCAATGATGATCACATTTTTGATGTATGGCAACTGACAACAACATCATAAGTCGAAGTTGTCTGAGCTTCTCCACAAGTTGTACGTGCTGTGTTCTTGTGTCAAAAACACAGCACGAAAGAGATGGCTTTAGAGAACAGTTTTTATTCATAGGAAACACAAACTTTTATGCAAAGTGTCATTTTTCAATCTGGTGGCTGTTGGTTGAGGTTTATGTATCAAATGGCTTTTGTTTACGCGATCATACAAAACAGATGATTATTCATCGGGATGATGTGATATCAGTACTTGCGCTGCCCTTGTTTTATCAGATGGAGAGTGTACATGAAAGGTTTTAAAGTATGAAGGTGCCAAATGTGACCGTGCAAACAGCCACAACTTGTGTTCTTTGTGCTGCCGTTTAAAATATTCTTTTGTATCAGCACTATTGGAGCGACTTTTACGAATGCATGGCATCAACAGGATAGAATCTTGTGGACATTTACTTTCAGTTCGTGTCAAAACAGCGTTTCCTGTTTCATAACTGTTGGCTCATCCTCTTCCATCAGATCGTAGAAGGTCAGATCCTGGATGAATATTTGGCAACAAGAGGATCGAGGCCCGAGGCCCGCTTTGAAATCTGTATTGGGAAAATGAAAACTTGTTTCTTTGATGATCTCATCAAGCAGTGTTTAGCCTCCGGATCCAGTTATTTTCATTGGGCTTTGTATTTTTGTACTGTTTTGTTGATGTCTCTCTGCCTTAGGTGACACATCAACAAATCGGTAAAAAATAGAAAGTCTGATAAAAACGCTGAAAGAAACAGCAGGAGCCTAACCTCTGTTTGGACAGTGTTTTTATGAGACTTGTGTTCAATTGAAACTGAGTTTTCAACACAAAAGATTTGGTACAAAGTGGCAGTTCAAGAATGCTGACATCAAATTCAAAGAATTTGATCTTAGATATTAGAGAAGACATTGATCTTCATTCAGGCGAATGCTGTTTTTCATTCTGGAAGTTTCCAAGGTGGCCAAGCAATTGCTTACTTGTCTGCTGCTTTTTATATGTGGAGTTTGGAAAATGTTTACTGAAGGCCATGTAGGTGGAATTCAGTTGCTTACCCTGTCTCTGGTTTTGAAATATTTGTGAACATACAACTTGTAATTTACAAGGCAGAGATCATACCACAAGTTGGCTTCTTGATGTTATGCACTTTGTAATTTATTGCACAGAGTTGGGTTTGAATAAATACTATTTATGCCTTGAATTGAAACTTGTTGGGTGTTTATGATGCAATCAATTATTCCCACATACCACATGGGAAGGGAGGCTACACATTACATGGTAATCATCTGTCAAAGACAAACTAAGCAGGGCTCGAAATACTTTTTTCTGCATACCTGCTCAGGAACCATTGCTATTTTTTCTTTTATACTTAATAGGTGGTAACAGTCAATGCAGCTGATAACAATCCATATACATCTACATCATAGGACATTTATGTAGTAAACCCAGTACAAGGACCAGTGCAGGCAAGGTGCAGTTAGACATCAACAATACCTGCACAGCTCCAATTTTACCTGCACTAACCTGCATATGCAGATATTATTTCAAGCGCTGTTAAGCAATATTAGAGCTTTAAAAGTGGAAATATTCTTGATGAGGCAATCTGTGTCACTGTGAAATGATATCTACTGCATTATATTCCCACATTTACATTTATTTCATACTGTAAATGGCGCAGAAACGAGCCATGCTAGGATTCCCTAAATATTGTAACCCACAAAAATTAGAATTCACCTGACTGGGCTTGGTATATACGGGCAACATAGATGTGGCTCACAGAGTGAAGACTTGTCAATATTATGATCAAGAGGATATAATCAAGAGGGTGTAGTTTAAGAACATGGAGCAATGGCAAAAAAACTAGAGTTCTGCAACCTCATACCTTCATGAAATATGAGTAGATTTTATGCAAATTTTACTACACTACACTACAGATTTTACTACACTAGAAAGTTGTTGAATGGCATGATACTCATAGTAATGTCCTAAATGTGATACATGGGGATAATTTTGGGAAAATAGGATTAGGACCAGGGGATTCCGAGATACAACAAATTAAATTTGTGTGGCCTTTGAATAGTATGGTAAAATTAATGGCAGGACAACAGTGGCTTTCAGATTGAGAAGTTGATATGCATGAAATTTCCTTTTTTCATTCAATTCATTTCATAAATATTTTATCGTGTACAAACTGACCAGTACTTTACAATATACAAATTGGCCAGAACACCAGGACAGACTCCCTGTTTCAAGTGAGATGGTTCTTCCCAAGTTCAAAAGGGCTCATCTGAAATTTGTCTTTGCAGATAGGTCTACTCAATAAGTCCTCTCATAAAGACAATAATGTATGTTCTATGTAATATGTCAAAGGTAACGTTAAAGGCCCTATAAAAGAAAACAGTCCTTGTCTCGACATTTGTTTCAATTTGCATAATAATGTCCTGACGGGTTTCGTTTTCTTTTCCGGGGACTTTAGGCTTTACCTTCGACATATTACAAATAATTCCTGTCGCTGCAGAAGTGTTCTGATCTCTGTGAGAGGGCTTGTACACATGACAAAAAATAGAAAAGAAATACAATAACATCGAACTTTCAGGTTCTTTTTGTACATACATGAGATGTCCTGATGAAATGGGAAGGTAAAAGTTTATAGGCCAAAAGCAACAAAAAAACTCCGACGAGGCGGATTTGAACCACCGACCTAAGGATGACAGCATTAACCACTACAGTCCTCCGCTCTACCAACTGAGCTATCGTCGGATCGTGAGGGGAGGGCTACTAAATTAGGATATCAATGCAAAAATGAAATATTCTCAAGTGACAGAATAGAAAGATTCCTTTGAAAGCCACCACTTGAACATAATTTGAGATTAAAAAAATGCATCAGTTGATAGCTATTCGAATGGTTGCGTCAGATTATTCAAAACAGGCCACAGACATGAATGTAAAACGGGGCGAGTTACATCACTGTCAGTGCTAACGGCCCAGTACTGAAATAATTTGAACATTTCGGCAATCGAAAAGAAGTTCAGTAGGCAAAAAAACGACACTCTTCGAAATTATGACATAGAGAACACGTTTACCTGTCACATGATACCACAACAACCTGTACAGGGACACAATAAAACGCAAAAGTTAACATTTCTGTCACCTCACCACAACGCACGTGATGGAGTCCCTAACAGCGACCGTTCAAACACGACACCTTGCGAAATATTACCAAAGTGCAAGATGGGAGTGGTCACAGATGCTGCACTTATCCTTTTCACCGCCAGAGGTCGTGATTAATACTTTGCTGAGCACAACCTTGCCTCATTTGCAAAATACATCAAATTCACCCAAACTATCCTATCGATTTTTCGTCGTACTTGGAATAGAAGCCTCTACTCTGAAAAAAAGTTGACGTTGCTTCTTATATTCACAAGCACAAGAAAAGCGTCACCCTGCTAAGCAACAGATGCATGATGGGTAATTATGACCAAAGGAGGAAAATATTTTGGGGCGCCACTTTCAGTGTTGTTGTTGCACTCAGTCGGCGAGAGTACGTTTCATGTTGCCTCTAGAGCTTTACTTCTCAGTGTCACTTCGCGTCTTAGTGGACCATGTTAGGTGAAAGGTCCTAGTTTGCCTGATTTGTTTTTCCGCGTCAAACCATTGACGTTTTCTGCCAAGCGTTGTCCGAAGCCAACCCGTTTTCCTGCCCCCCTCCCCCATCGCGAGGAACTGTTCTAGCTGTGGATATCTGGATTAGATTTCCTTAACAGTTAATTAAGATGTGAACGTGGATCTGTTTTGGTTTTATCCGGAGTTAGTCCTACTGAAGCTGCCCTACTGAAGCAGCCGATAGTGAAACTATGGCGGATACGTGAGTAGTTTCTTCACAAACCTCTTCAATAGTACAGATGTTGTAACTTGTAAAGATGGTTAACACAATTTCATATTATAACGCTATGTCGCATTATTTCACACCCATGTATGTTTCAATATTAAAGAGTAGAGTAAATCTCAGGCGCCAGCCATTCTGATCCAGTTGGGCCACTGTCCTGTTTCAGTTGACCATTGGGTAAACTAGAAGCCCTAACCTTTATTCCTATTTATAATTTCAATCTTTTTGGCAGTCTGTTGAACCTCTTTAGATCTCTTATCTCCAAGGTCTGGTTTTAATTCCAATGTAGTTGCTGAATATCAATGATGGCATATGGCAGCATGTTAATAGCATGGCTTCTTTTGAAGTCTTTTCATATTAGAGTCATCTTCGTATTCAACACTTCATAAGTTCATTGAATGATCAATAATTTTTTGTTGTTGTTGTTGTTGTTTGCCACAGAACTCTAAGAGACAAGATCCGTGCGCGTCGGCAGGCCCTGCAGGAGTCGCTGGCTCAGAGCGATGCTGACCCTGACATCTCCACATCCCGCATGGAGGACACATGGGTAAGGTTCAACTCAGCTTCTCTCTGAAAGGAGGACGAACGGCCATTTTACTACATTCCACAAATTTATAAACAACCATATTGATATTGACACCACTAGTTTTCTCAAACCTATCCAGGGGTGCACCCGAGGGAGCCACCAACACAAAACTACAGCCAATATTAGCACAAACAGACACTTATAGATATTGCTTTTTTCCACGAACTACTAGTATACCAGAGCAGAACTCCCTGCCTGGCACGGTCGTGACAGCCCCCACAGTTGGGTCATTCCGTGCCTGCCTTAGTAAACCCACCCCACCCCCAACCCACACACTCACTTTGCCCCTGATGGGGTTATCTAGGGGTAGTGGGTAGTGTAACTTATGCAGCCCGAACAAGCAAGCAAACTACAGGTCATCTCTACAGGAAAACCTGTTGAAGTACATGATTGTGTATTTTTCCAGGCATCCAATGACGTGGAGCCAATCAGTCCACAGCAGAACGGGAAGGTTCCAGCAGCCAATGGGCAGGCTGGAAAGGAACAACAAGAGGACACAGTGTTGGAGGTCAGGGTGATACGTAGACATCCCGTGTGTGAACTCAGTTTAGGAATGGAAATCATCTATTGTAGAAATGCTACTGTTATGATGTGAAATAGTAATTTATGATGCACCATATATGAACTCAGAAATCACGTCCTTCATATTCTCATACTTATATCTTTCACAGACATAGTTCTTTGATAAAATATGGAAGGTACAAATTTTACTTTTTACTTCATTTTTCACCTTTAGGTGTTGGATGAGGAAACAGAGAAAGAGAACATGTTACAGGACCTGGCATCACGGAGGAAGACCAGACAGAGAGAAGTAAGTCTTACAAACATGCTGTATTCACCATTCTGATCTTCTGTATGCTTTAACTTTTATTTTATTGCTACAATCTGTATTGTCTCTATATATGCATTCATTTGTGTATAGTATGACTGTTTTAGTTTTAATTCTTTTATCCTGTTAGAAGTTAGTAACACCAAGTACATTTGTACACAATTCAGCACATTCAAAGTGCTTCTATGTGTTGCAGATTGTTACCAAATCAATCAATGAATGGCAGCTTGATTTCTTATGGCACATCTTCTCTCTTGTACTTTTTCCCTAGTTAAACAAGAGCCTACAGGGCACAGTGGAGCCTCCTACAGATGAGGTTGACTCCAGCGCCAGGAAGAGTGAGTTTGACTTTTCTGTTTTTATCACTCAAATCATACTGTAGTTTGAATGTTAATCATTTTAATGTCATTTAAGTTAATATGTGTCTCATTTCTGTACATACATTTTTATTATAACAGAAGACAGCCATTAGTGTACTACATAATCTATGTGTGTTTGCTCAGTTTGAAGTTCCTGTTTCTCACCTCTATCATTTTATTACTGACTGCAATCATTCCCATGTTCCTCCCCTACGCAAAGGCCCAGAGTATTACCCAGGTACCCCTCTAAAGTAAACTTTCTGCAGTAAACAATGCACAGCGCTGTAGTCTTGTTACATGTCTCTGACACATGCTGATTTACAAATATAATCTGTGCTTCTTATATCCTGCCCTGGCTTGTTTATCTAGCGATCTGTATTTATGTGGGTGATTCTGATATTTACAGAATCTTACAATACATGTATGTTTCAGACCTGTAACTGCCTTTAAGTTGACAGGATTTAATTTTGTTGTTTGGGTAAAATGGAGGTTTCCTGGTGCTTTAAAGTTTCAAGAGGTCATTGCGAAAACCTTGCATTAAACCACCGGGCAAAAATGTCAACATTTACAGTATTATTCTAGAGCACAGAATAGGCTCTTTCCTCTCCTGTCTATGATTGGCTGCATGGCACTTGGCCATTAATGTGACCTTTGACATGAAAGACTGGTGACAGTGAAGTCTGCTGCTACATGTACAGTATTGGTGAACTGCTGGTGATTTGAAACAAGTGCTTGACATTCTAACTGACTCACAACTTACATTTGACTATCTACTAGTATATACAAGCTTAAAAAGAATTTTATAGTGGCTCGATATACTAGTTTGACATTCCTTTGCTCTCTGCATATGAATAATACATGCATACTACGTTCTGCATTATTGTTGTGTAATCTATTGTGCAGCACATGACCTTGATATCCTGTGCTCTGTCACAAAAGAAGCTGATCCATTGACGACCAAAGTTTTCTAAAGACGAAATTTGAATGCAATCATGTATCGTAAAAGAGCTTATGACTCAATAAACATTGTATCTGATGACTAACATTCACTATGTTCCGCACTGTGTGGTTTGTTGGTGCTGGATAGGGATGCTTTAAAAATGTCTTTTTTAAATCATTACGACATTATAGGTTCATGCTAGGAATATCTGTATATATTTTGCTGTGTTTCCAAGTGTTGAAATGTGGTATAATGTTTTGTTGTTGAACAGTGTCTATGGCTGATGCTGCCCTGAGTCTGACCAAGACCAAATCTCCCACTGGGCTGACTTCCTCTGTCAGGGAACGACTTAAGAACAAAGTCAAGACTGTCAGGGTGGGTAAAAGCCTCTCCAGCTAGGGTTTGCTTGTACAGAAAGTTGTACTGTATCAATGCTGACTGTAAAATCTATTCTTTTTCCATGCTGTATCAAAATGTTGGAATGTGTATCAGTACATTTACATGTATATAGCACAACATATATGGGAATCTGCAGAGGAGGAAGAAACACCCATCATCACAGTAAGGCCTGGGAAAAAGTGTTGTGCTTTCTGTTTCTGTCCTGAAAAGATTAGGGTCAGTAGATAGGGATTTTTTTGTGTGCCAAAACTCTAATGGTACAATACAATTTGATGACTGAAATGCATGAGACGACTTATATTTTCAATGTCAAACTTTAATTTTGTGCATAACAGTTAAAAATCTGTGGACACATTTATACTTCATTTTCAATAGGACAGGCAGTTTTTGTCCCACCCCCTAAAAATGGGCTAGAATCAGCAGGTTTTTCTAGGGAAACAGGAAACACAAAATTTTTTGCCTAGGCCTGATTATGTGGTACAGTGCTGAAACATGTACCAGCAAAGCCTTCTTATCAAATAATCTTATATGGAAGAGGTCAAATCCACTTTAGGCTGCCTAAAGTGGGCTAGATCTCTTCCATATAGGATTACATTGTATTTGATCAGAAGGCTTTACTGGTACACATGTTTCAACACTGTACTACAGTAGAAAGCGTAACATATATATATATATAGTCTAATATAATAACTTTATGTTTTTTACTAATCCTACTCTGTATATCACTAGGAAAAAGTTGAGAGTGAGGCTAAGGAAGAGTCCCGTCCAGCGAGGAAGCTGCGAGCGCTGAGGGAGAGACCTCCTGCAATCACGAGGTTTGATAAGGTATGGTCAGGTCTTCCTTCATATCCAGCTGGTAGATTATCCTCCTCCACCGTTGACGTTTTTTGTTGACCTCGACAACTGTTCTTGGTAAAGACGCCTCGGTTTATTTGTATATTTTGTTTGTTGTCCTCTGGTTGTCTTACTGAATGTAACACGTTTCGTTTTTGTTATTTATGTAGTGGGCCCCCTTGGAAATCAACTTCAAACAAGTTGAAGGGGCTACCCACATGTTTTGAGATCAATAAATAAATAAATAAATAAATCCATGATTTCTGTTTTATAGGTCTTGAAATACTTAGTGCATATGAAGTTTTGTGCACCAGAACTGGAGCTTCCCACCTAATTTTTTACTGTTGGTGCACATAGATATTTATGTAGGGTTACGAACATTATGTTTGTTTGAACCCTTATTTATTCATGAGAAGCTCACATCGGCCAGCAGGCAGCTTTTCATTGATGTTACTATTGCGCACTAGCATAAATACATGACAATGTATTATTGACTTTTAGTTTAAAAACGAGTATAACATCTGTTGTATTACTGGTTCAAAATTTTTAGGTTAACAATAACTTTTCATATTCAATTTCTGAAGAGAGGTAGTCAAGTGTGTAATTATTTTTTTTGTTTTTTTTTTCTGTGCAGGTAAATTTTTAGTTTAGGTACGCCAGTGCATGGATTTAAAAAAGGAGCTTTCGCCTCATCAGTATAGTGTAGGATCTAGCAACTAGCCCTGATCCCACTGACTGAAGCATGTTGGATCATTTTTCTCAGATGAACAAAGAAGACCTGGAGGCTGAGAAGAGACTGGAGGAGTCACTCAGTGCCAGGTCCAAGTGGAAGAAAGCCGGCAAAGGAATGAAGGTATTTCAGAAGTTTCTACAAGATTACAATTCTCTGTTAACCTTCATCATTCTGTGAACAGTGAGCAATGAAGAAAACATTATTGACTGCACATTCATCTTCATTCCAAAATTTTATGATTTACTTTTGAGATTTTTCACATTGAAACTCCCTTAACATGCTGCTAAAAACTACACACATTGTAGTTTAGAGGAGAAGAGGGGCCACAGTGTAAGTCAGTATGCTGGAGGTTAACATACATGTTCTGTACGTCTCTTTACTGAGTCTGTCTGTCACCAACCTACTATTCGTCTAATGTCATTATTATGTCTTTCAACAGATAACCCAAGCTCATTTCAAACCAACTACATCTAAACTCCAACCCTCATACTAACTGTGCATTCTGCTTACTAACTTAGTCTTCAGTAATCCAATATAGTTATTGCTTCCTCTTTTTTCATTAAATCATTTCATCAATTAAGGAATGATTTTGCCAATCATACAAACCAATCAGATAAGGAGAAATCAATAAAAAAGCTGTGATAATGACTCAACAATTCACAACATTATAGTGAATAGTATCTAGGTGAAAGCATTTTGGGTGTAAATCCAGGAAAAGCATGTCTCGTCGGTGTGGGTTGCTGTGCAATAAACCATATACGGGGAATGTAGCTTGTTGAGCAAAATGCAACCCAATTTTTTTGTCCCTTTGACTGAACTGCAACCTTTCTGTCATTCACTTACTGCCTGGTACTTGGTATTTCCCCAGCCTTTCAAAGACAAACAATCTTTTTTTAGATATTATGAATTCAAGATATGCTATCTAAGTTGCATGGTTGTATGATAAAGGCAAGTTAAAAGTGAATTGCAATAGACCCAGCTCAACTACAAGCAGTAGAGCTAACTAACATACATGTAGTTCTGACATTTCTATTGTAACCCAGTGTAGTCCATGAGTGCGCAATGTAGCAATCCCTGTACATGTGTTTGTAGACAACTGCTTTCTGCTGTGTTTTACACTGTTTTGTTTGTGTTTTTGCCGGTGTGTCTCTTTTCTACCACCTCTGGTTTCACACGCAGGAGCTGCTAGCCAAGAAGGTTGGTTGTAAGACTTGCACGCCCAAGACACAACCTTTGTCCCATAAGTACCATATGATTGTTTTAAGAAAGATGTAACCTTAATGACAGCCTGTGATGTTACAAGTGCATGCTTTGATAAGTAAGCAAGTTTACAATTGGATGTGTTATTACATGCCATGTTGATTGTTTGGTATAGTTTTTATCAAATAGATGCATGATATTAACCCCTGTTTCTCTTTGCATGTCATAGAATGTTTAACCATGTTGAGCATGCGCAGAGTCATCTATTTGTTGGTGAAACTTTTGAAATTGATAACAACAACAGAATATACTGTCAATAATGTACTATAATATCTCCAGTGTGTGTGTGAATCTCCCGACTGACTGTGTTCCCCTGTGTGGTGTGACTCCAGGATGCCCTGCCCACAGATGAGGAAGCCTATGACTTCTTCACACATGTGTATGATGCTGAGGAGGAGGAGGAGGTACCAGCACCCCCGGCCCCCCAGGAGCCTGAGCCAGGCCCGAGCGGGGAGGGGGTGGAGGAGGGGGAGGAGGCTCGGGAGGAAGGGGAGACTGAGGTACAGTCAGGGCTCCTTTAATTTGTGCTCCCAAAAGTGGAGCTATTCACCTAAGTTTTTGGGTGTACTGATGCATCAGGAGGCTAGTCCACTGGTAGTGTAGTGTATTTACTATAATTTAGCTTCCATATGCTTCCTCTTAGCAAAGAACGAAGTATGTACCATTTTTTAGAGTCTTTGGTATGGCACTGCTACAGCATTCAGTCTTCCTTGGTGGTCTCCCGACCCAACTGCACATTGCTTAACTTCCGAGATCGAGTATATCAAGCGTCACAGCCATAGCCCTTCCAAGCCCCTAAAGTTTTCCTTTTCTAACCTCCCCACAGCCTAAGGATGAAGGAGCAGCTGACCAGCCCCAGAGGGAGGCGGACCGGCGGAGAGAGGAAGCAGAGAAAGCCCAGGAGGCGCTGGAGGACTACCTGAGCGAGGGCTGGCAGATGACTCACGTCCACGCAGCCCAGTACGTGGGGTACCAGACTAGGGTGGACAGGGAGAAAGACATCTACTTTGTACCCAGCATGCTGCCTGGTAAATATTTTCATTCATCTGTTTAGGAATGTGGCTTTCTGTTGTAATATAATGATAAAGTCCAATGATGATGCACTGCTGCAATGTAATTGTGTTCCTTACCTTGTATGTGTTACATTGTACATGAAGTAATGTAGTTGTTAGCACCCTCTCCAGTCTACATGTATGTATAGTCCATCATGAATAATGAGAATAGTATGCTTCTAGTATTTTTGCTTGAAATACTACTGTAACAATCTCTCTTGTACTACCATTGCCAGAGCAAGTACATGGATAATCTGAAATAGTAACACAATCCTTGAATAGTTAACATGATTAGCAGCATCTACAGTCTCCCTTGGGCCACACAGGGTTGCTAGGGGCTAGTCAATTGGTAGGGAGATATTTGTACTTAAGAATATCTTATCCTGACCACTACATGTATCATTAGACAATACAGTTTGTCTCAAGAAGTTAGCTGTACTGATAACTTTGGTCATGTCATACATCTGACCGTCCCTTTCCCACATACTCCAGTGCCTGCAGAAGAGAAGGTTCCCCAGGACGCCCAGCCCAGATATCTTGAAGACGAGGGGTTCTACGTGGGTGAGAGACCTCCTGTGCCCTACAGGAACCAGAACATTGCAGAGGACAGACTTCTCAAGGAACCTGATGAACGGGGGTCCAAGTGGTTCGGAGAAGACGGAAAGATAATCGCTCTTCCCGATCCGTTAAAAACGGAACCCACCCGTCCGCCAAACATGCTTATAGACGAACCAGAGCCCATGTTGGAAACTGAATACCGCAAGGCGTGGCTGAAGGAGTTTGATGGGCGGTACATTGATGGATCAGAGCAGATATCCGGCCATGGACGGTACCAGCTGGATGTCGACGTGAACACGCTAGTCTTCACCCACCACTCCCTGTTCAGTCGTGAGCACGTTCTGTCGGCAAGACTGAACCAGCTGTACCAACAGTACTTGGTGAGGACACACAAAAACATGGCCAATTTCCTGACTGATAAACTGAAGGCGCTGAAAGCTGCAGCGAAACACCTGGAGTCTCAGGAGGGACAGGGACTTAACCCTCAACCTGCCGAGCAAAGTGGGAGGCTGAGAGAGTACAAAAATGAAATAAGGTGCGCCTCTTTTAAATTGTGGGAATCCAGTGTTAATAGTCTTTTAGATTTCATGCTTTAGTAATTCAGTAATTTGCCAATTATGTTACCTAAGTGATAAAATTTGTAGGCGAGAATATCGTCCTCAAGAGAAATAATCTAAAATGATACTAGCTCATTTGTATGTTCACACCTTTTGAGAAAACTGACAATTTTCCATTTCTGAAATGAGATAGACATCTACCAGAAAATAGTCATCTTTGAGATATAACAACAGTATACAGAAAAATGGCTGTAAGGCCACAGTACAGAAGGGACGTGTGATGTTATTTATGCCATGTCTTCCCCCAGACAAACCCGAAAGCTACGCGATGCGGAGCAGCAGGCTGACAGGAACCTGCTGAAGAACATCCTGAAGGTGTGGCGCGACATCAAGGCTCTCCGCCAGCTACAGGCCTTCGCTAACACCTCCGTCAAACTCGTCGTGCGCAAGTACGCTTTCCTTCAGATTTCATATTCAAATCACCTAATGATCATTCCCTGATCTGTAGCCTGGCTAAGAAACTGTCCAGTGTACCAGACAAATGTGGGAATGTGAAGTTGAGTATGAGAGGTGAAGATTGCCTAGACTGCTGAAACATATAAATAGAAATCTAATTTTAGAAATTTAAGCTACTTGTGAACATGCTGTCTTTTAGTTCTCTTTAGAGTTTGTATTTGAGATTGGAGGAGAAATTGAACCCAGTATGTACAGTCGTTAAGAAAAAGTCTTGTTCTATTGAAAATATGTCCAGGTCCCATTTTCAAAAGGCATTGAGAGAAAGTCGTATCAGTAGCATCAATAAGAAACATGTAGGGGTGTAGATATGCCCAGTTTTTTTTTTAACTGAGACTGAAATGGCTCTCCTTTTCCCCTTAGAGAGGAGACCGACAAGGAGAACGACAGGGTGGTGTGGGAGCAGGAAGTAGTAGAGGAGGTGCAGGAGGAGGAGGATGCGATGGAGGAGGAGTACCGCAGGCAGGTGGACAGATACGAGGCGATGATGGCAGAGTGGAAGAGACAGCACAAGGCCAGGGTGAGTTCTGAAGGCCTAGGTCTGGGGAAAAAATGTTGTGTTTCCTGTTTCCCCTACCTATACTAGAAAAACCTGCCGACCCTAGACTTTTTGGGGGTGGGCAGTGGAGTCACATAGCTTCCAATTAGAATTTCTATTCATTCAGCCTGCTTCCTATTGAAGTAAAAACACTGCTTGTCCTATCTTATGAAGAATAAATGTATCCATTAAGCACAAAAGTAAAGTTTTACATTGAAAGACAAATGTCCTCATGCATTTCAGTTTATTTTGTTCAACTCTATTGTAGTATTTATCACTAGAGTTTTGGCCAGCCTAAGAAATATTACAAGAAAAAAAGTGTTTCCTTTTAAAGATGCAACAGATGATTATTGGATAGAGATTGAACCCCTTCTTCACTTCTTGTTGTAGAAGCAGAAGAAGAAGAAAAAGAAGAAGAAAGAAGGCTCTCAGGAGAGTCTGCAAGACAGTCTTCAGGATGAGTCTGTTGATGAGGGGGAGCAGTTACCCAAACCAGAGGTAATGTCATACAGAAATCTACAGTTTACCAACATACATGTACAGTAGACAACATTCTACAAATAGCTAACAGTTTTGCACTTTATTTTGCTCGAAATACAGGTTTAAACGTCATCTTTCTATATGTGCGTGTGTATTGAAAACAATATGGAGAACATTGTTATGACAGTAAGTATATTGTTAGGAAAGTGAATGAAGTTTGAAATAGAATGTATTATCCCTGAGTACTAGTATATTGGCTCATCAGTTGTAATGGCTAAATCAGTAAATTATTCACCCTGGCATTTGGTGTAGTGATGGCACAAACTTGTGTGGCTAAGGGCTACAGAAACAGAGATGGGTGCCACCTTATGTGGTGATTGGGGAGGAAGGGACTTAACTGATTTAGTTAACCAGTAACCACACTGTCCTCCTCAGGCACCCCCATCCCCAGACAGGGAAGGTTTACGTGAGAAGGTGCGACAGAAAGCCCTGCAGATCAGGAGGAGACCAGGCGAGCCCATCTTGACCCCAGAGGTCACCAACACAGCAACCATCACTCCTAAACAACAGTGTCCCAGGTAAACTGGTCAACAAGTTAATGTTAAGTCTCCTAAAACTGCCACATTTTTATTAAAAAACTGTGAATTTAAAAAGATCTACTGTAATATACTACTACTACTACTACTGATGCAGCATTAATAATCCCCAAGGTAAATGAAAGTTGCAGTTTATCCAGGTCTTAAATACATTAATTTTCCTGAAAAATCCTTCATAAGACTTATCAGATTTTATCAGAATAATGAGGATTAATGCTAACAGTTTCATCTTGTAGATTTCTGTATTTAGCTGCTACGGTATTATCTGCCTTACACTGTTTATGAAGGCAACCTTTATCATTGTGATAAAAAGACTACCGGTACATCAAACATATACACTGTATGTCCAACAAGTGACCTCAATATGGTGTTAATATCATTTTTTATGATATCCATTTGTTAGCAGGAAATTTTTTCTTGATATTCTTTGTCTTGTTTTTACGTTTTAACACTTAAAGGAAATGCCTGTTACTGCCTTAGGGGTGAACAAGAGAGAAGACAAGATGTGGAGAGACTACAAGTTTTTGTCAAGGTGCTCTTCAATGACAAGGAAGTGTCAAGAACTAGGCCAAGAAGTGTGACATCTGACTTCAAGGTGACATTTGGAGAAATCTTCCCCATCCTCATCATACAGTGGCCAGAGAGCATCAAGCTACAGGTAGGTAGTTTTGTTTCAACGTTACTGACATGACAAATGCAACTTGTAACATTGCACCATTTCACTGGGATAAGAAATGACTTTGCATTGAATCGTGGAAACACTACTGACAGGGTTACTACTTCACCTTCTGAAATGTCATTGTTACAAGATGCACTTCTACCAACTAGACAAAATATATAGCACATTTTGGGCTGTCACAAGGGACCCGTCCCTCTGTCTTTGGACTTCATTATGTGAAATTGATGAAAATGTATGTTCTCAAGGTTAAAATGACAGATTTGGCAACAATAAATAGCAAGGTCTCCCAAGCAATGAGTGGGACAGAAAGACATCTACAGCTGGAGACAGCCTTCGTGCACATTCACAGTCACGCGTCCATGCCCATGCAGGTGTATGAGAAGGGAACCCTGTCTAACACCCTCCTGGCCGAGGTGTACGCTGGTATCCCGGAGGCCGCCATCACATCAGGGAACGTGGAGCTGGAGGACCTGGAGTTCAGCAGCGACCAGCGGGTGGCGTACGACCACGAGGCCGTCGGCAGTGGTACATGTTTGGTGTCTTTATCTAAACTTTGTGACTGATTTTTGCACCAAACTCTCTATGAAGGAATTACCTATTGTAATATGAAAAGTTTTGCTTTGATATAAACTTATCATTCTTATATGTTTCGTGGCTGCATGGAGATATAGTTTTGGGTGTTTCTGTGTGTCTGTTTGTGTTTCCGGATTTTTGTAGCCCGCATACTAGTAATAGTAGTAACTCAAAAACCTCTAAATGGATTATGATATGTATGTTGGTAGGGGTTTGGAAGACAAAGGTCAAGGTCGAATTTGGGCCCCTGGTATGTCACCTTGATACTGCAACAGAAATCAGTTTTTTTATATCTTTTGACCTGGACGTGCATGCTATGGTCTTGATATCTTGTTTGAACTTTGTGACTGATTTTCCACGAAACTCTCTATGAAAGAATTGCCTGTTGCATACAATCGGCAGTAGTACATTTACATGTTTTGCTTCATTTGAACTTTGTGACTGATTTTCCACAACACTCTTCTATGAAGGAGTTACCTATTGCATTATGAAAAGTTAAGCTTTGATATAGAGAAGCTATAAAAGGGGAAAGTTAACTTACTAATAGACATCCAGGTTAAATTCAATGTCTACAACTGGTAATTCAATGTATACAGCTGGATAGAAATCAGAGAGATTTACTTCCGGATGTTCAGTAACAAAGTTTGAAGAACTGTCAGAAAGAGACATTGAGAATATATTCTAATGATTTTCAATTGATACTTACCTAAATAAAACATGAGCACTTGTCAATCCTGTCAGAAATTCATCCTTTCTCTGTCTCCCTAGGAGTGATGTTTTCATTTGAGGAGGACAACTCGGACCCCTTGTGTCTCCTGACCACCGGCATCCTCAGCACCAGCGTGTCCTGGGGGACGAAGGACGACGGCACCCCCCTGGTCCCCCCTGTAGGACCCACATCCGCCACCATCCACAGGTACACAGTAGGACGACATTGTACAGCTTACTTTTGTTATCTGGGGCACAACATGTTTTTCTTCCCTATTGAGTCCAATGAGAATGAAGCTTGAAAAGGTGAAAAACTGCACAAAACTGCTAAGAATCTCACACAGATGTGAAGTTAGTTGACCTGTATTGTTTGTAGTTTTTTTACTTGAATAGGAAGCAGGCTAAAAGTTGTGACTTGAAACTATGTGACTCCACTGACTACCCCCCACCCCCCCAAAAAAGGGTAGGGTCTGCAGGTTTTTCTGGGGTAGGTCAGGAAACAGGAAACGCAACATTTTTTTGTCTAGGTCTTACACTTTTTATAGTTTTCCCTCTTGAACAACCTTGCACCATTGTTATTTGTCTGTATGTTGTTAAGCTTTGTACTTCTGATCGACCTTGTTGCCCCCCTCCCCCAGCCCAATGATGCAGGCAGACCCAGTGGCAGCCATCGGAGCCACAGGGATGGTGGACATGGAGAAGCTGGCTGACTGGATAGAGGAGTCACGGCTGGACCCAAACGACCCCAGCAACGCAGCACTGATGCAACACGTCAAGGTGAGAGGGTTGGCATGTACCTGGCGGTTCAGCATGGCTTGCAATTTTCTGGAAATTCCCTCATTAGTTTTGTCGCAAATGAGAAAGGTAGCTGAGCAGTTACTGAAACCTCAGCCAGGTAAATCTTTTCAAGGTTGGGTAGTAAGAACGTTAAATATAAGAAATTTACTGTGTATCAAAGACATGCAGTTATTACATGTCTATTTTTGGATGGTAATGCAGAACGTCCCCATCTTTTTGGGTATCTTAGTTAGATGGAGCAAGTTTCAAAGCAGACAGGTAATTGTACTGAAAAAGAAATCTCTGTACTGCTAGAGGTTTAAGCATTTCATTGTGCATTGTATCATTCCTGCAGAGAATTGCCAGGAGGAAGCTGTACTTTATTGCTCCTCCAACTCACTGTTGGAGCAGCAATAAAGCTACGTACAGAAAACTACTATACATGAAGCATTTAAATTTACTCATTTCCACATAGAATTTCACTGGTGGGAAAAATGGAGTCTCCAGATTGCCCGACTACTTCAGGTTGGAGCAGCTCCAGGAGGAATTCAACTTTGCCACCGACGAGGAACTGGAGAAGTCAAAGAGATTCCGTCTGCTGAAGCTCAGGTCCCGGGAAGTCCCAGAGTTCCGGTCCTACCCCATGGTGCCGCTTCGAGACAGGGAGATTCCAGATGCCATCTTCAAGGTAATAGACATGTCAACGATCGTACCCTATAAGCTGCAAGGTTCTGGCCAGTTGAGCATAAGGGGCCCCTAAGCTCTGATTTGTATCCCCTATGCTGTGATATGGGCCCCTCTCTGTGCTTCAACCAATGTGAGTGCATTTCTTTTTTGTTCTGCAACAAAATGGGCTTTATTTCATTGTATCTGACCTTCAAAATGCATGGAATACTGGTCCTTTTTTTGAGGGTCATATATGTAAAGATTTTCAGGGAGACAATAGCCCCCAGACCCCTCTACAACAGTCATGCCTTCACCGCTTGCCATGCCAAGATGCTCCCTATGCTGTGGCTGATGGTGTTATATTATTCCTTATCCTAGGAGTACGAGAAGAGACAGAAGGAGAAGGAGGAGAAAGAGGTCCGGGATGACATGGATGCGCACAGGAAGAGGGTCGCACGGTTCCAGTCTAAGGTGGGTCCTCACTGCTAAAATAACATCATGTAAACTGAGGGTTTAGATATAAATTTGTCGGAATATCCCGCCTGTCATGTGCTGTCAATCTTGGTCTAATCTTTCAGCTATTGTGGTAACATTGTTGATCATCCTTACCTTCCCGCAGGTGAAAGAGCATGTGCTGAACCGGTACAGAATGGCCAGGCACCAGTTCTCCACCAATGACATGGTTGTGGAGGACCAAGTACCAGACATTGGGTAGGTTTAACAACTGTTCTGACACATCAGTGATTGATATTAGAGTTTGGGGTAGAAGTTTTCGGATTGGGAGAAAAGAATAGACATGCTTTAATGAAGTGGGGTCAGAAAAATAGGGCTTCATGAAAGTAGTTTGCACATTGAAATGTCTACATGGTTGTTCTATAAAAATGAAGAAAATTATTGAACTTGTAGGAATACAAACATAGATGTATTCTTCAAGTGTCTCTTACCCTTCATCTGATATACAACTCTTCATTGTGACATTGATATACTCAGTCTGATATTTAACTGGTTGCACAGTGATGGGCATTCAACATAGTAACTGATGTGATGCTGTACCATGTATCTCATTAAGTTTAGTGATTGTTCACCCTTGTGATTCACCCAGCTCTGACTGTTGTTTCTGCTCTGCTCAGGACCCTCACGGTAACCCTCCTGAAGATCACAGAGCCCAGACGTCCCCTGCGCCCGGTCAGGAAGGAGCGTAAGAAGGTGACGGCCCAGGCACTGTCTCCTGGAGATGTGAAGATCCTGGTCAACATACAGAGGGCCTTCAACATGCAGATAAGGTATGGGGACAACTTTTCACTTAGCTTTGTACAGTTTTTTTTGAGAATCCAGCAATGATTGAAGTTGGGAAGTTTATGTCTGAAGTGTGTGAAAGCTCTGGCAGAAATGATTCAGTTTAACCTTATTTTATCCAGCAACAATTTGGAGGTGTGGCAGAGTTAATAGTCCATGTCCATTTCCTGTTCATACCATAGATGACAATTCTTTCTTTCTATGTCATGAGAAGTTTTGTGAAATGAAATTAAGCCCTGCCCAAGTAATTTACCTTACATCATGGTATGGAATATGTGTAGCCATGTGTAGCCATCAGATAGATTCAAGAAGTCTTTGTCCTCAATTGGGACATAACTCATGGAATGGTAGAAAGGTATCAATAGATGTCATATAATATTTAAGGGCTATATTCTCCCCTCCCCCCAGGACTGGAGGTGCAGCCAGTGGTACTGGAGCTGGGGCATCGTCAGGTGGAGACAGAACAGCAGGAGACGCACACTCAGGGGTAAGATTGGTCACTCTTTGGCCAGAAGATCCTTATCCACAGGTTGTGGAACGTTCAGTATGATCTGCTGGACTGGCATTAAGGGTGGATACCGGTACAGACAATTCAGGTACAGGTACGGTGAATGCCTGCCGGTATAATCTATTCATTTTTGACTCGGTCCAACATCCATTCCTCTGATTTTTCTTCATGTCCATTTTTTCTGGACCGGTCCAACAAGAAAAATGGTTTTGTACCAGTGCCCACCCCTAACTGGCATGTATCCAATGTTTGCCTATCATGTAAATGAGATGTTAGCTTTGTCTCCTATTCATGCACACCCCTGTGTTTCAGGTGTTGGTCCGTCCCTTCGTGGAGGTGACGTTCCAGCGCACAAACCAGAAAACAAGCACAGCAGAGGGAGTCAATCCCAGCTGGAACGAGGAACTCCAGCTACCTCTGAGGTGCGTATATTTTGATAAAGACATTTACAATATTATATCATGTTATAGCATTGGTTTGTACTAATTTCAACTTCTCCATGTAATAGTTTTTGATGCAAAGGTTCATGACTTAGATTAAAATTTCAGCAGCATTTCTCCCCATAAAAAGGAACGTGCCCCTTATGTGGGTAATCATGCCTTGAATCTCAGACTTCAACTCAGTAATTATGTCATATATTACAACAATGTACTTAAGTAGACTAGGGACTTGAACCCACACCCTTGCAGCCCTGTTAAGCTCTTGTACAGCTCATAATTCAGGCATGATATTATGATACAAGGAAGTACTCCTAGTACTACAGCTTGACCCATTGTGACTCCTCTGTACAGGGTACCAAACAATGACTACTCTCCCAGCAACTTGCAGACCGTGGACGACACTCTCTTCATCAATGTGTTTGATGAGCTGATTATCGACATTCTGGAGGTGGGTGCTTGTTTACCTTGTTGCTAATCTCATGGACAAAGTAACAAGCAAAGGTGGTGAAAAAGTGCAAAAGAGGAGTAAGAAGGATGATGATATTTTGTGGTTTCCTAAAGGTTTTAAGGTCTATTTCTTTACTTTATTTCATGGGATATGTCTTTACCAATATTACCATATCATAGGGATAAGATCAATTCAAAAAAATACTTGCAACTTCCTGTACATCTTAGTATGCCCATATTCAGATTTCATAAGCTGTTGCCTTCTTGCAAAATTCTTCTGTGTGACAATTGTTCAGCTAACATCCTTACATAGATGGAAATGGCTTTCTGTAGACGTGCTTAGTTCTAGACTAGACAACAGCAGTAACTCTACACTTTGCTTGAACACCTGTACATTGCTTGAACACTTGTACATTGACTGCAACAACTGCGCTGTAACATCTTGGTCTGTTTAACATGCACTGCGCCTGTCAGTCTTCACTGGTGAGTTTGTCTACTGTAGTTAGTGAGACCAGCCCTGAGACTGGGGACATTGTCACTTCTTTCTATCTGTCTACGCTGCCATGTTAGATCAGTTTTTGACATAAACATGCATGGACATAAAAATTTTGCTCTGTAACATTAATCTGATACAGTGCATGTATTACAGTGTGAACTACGGAAGGTATCTAGCTGGGCTGGGCCTGTTGGTGACTGTTTGCAAAAGACATTGTCTAACAGTTGACAACATGTTGCCTATTTGTCACCAACAGGCTGGAGCCATTTGTTAGGTTATATTGAAGCATGCAAAAATCAAGCAATGAATACATTGCACTTAATGCTAGAATGTCAGTCTCCCACTTTTGACAGAATTTTCAGATCTACCCATTTTTTTTTGGAAAGAATGTAGATAAATTAATATTGCATGTTCACATTATCAGCACAGTCTAGCAAACCAAGCATGAAGTAAGGCTGTTTAGTGTCTTTAATCTAAGACACTACCTGTTCTTAATGTACCCCATACCTGTTCTCAATGTTCCCCATACCTCTTCTCAATACCCGCTGAATTTCTATGCAGGACGACCGACAGCGAGAGACGGACATTCACCGCAGGATCGAGCGCCACTGGCTGGGGTCCATCCGTATTCCCTTCTCCACTATTTACTTCCAGTCCCAGGTAAAGCTTGTACTAGTCTCATTCAGTTTCAATTGAGGGCTTTATGGTTGTTGACTTATTCTACAGTCAACAACAGCTCAAACCTGACAAATAGGTTAAATAGATAATGATCAAAAAACCACCAATTATTGTTAGTTTTTTGTATATTGTCTTTTACCTGTATATTTGATTGCTGTGTTTTATCTAGTATCACATATGTATAACATATTTGTACTGTGAGCCTCACAATTCAGCCACTTGTCTGCTAAGAGTTTCAGATCAATAAACCAAACCAGTCCAAAGCAACCAGTTGATTGATAGAAAAATTACCATAATTTTGCATAATATTGTTTTAATGGGTGTGCTTTCTTGCTCCCTGATTTTAAGAGGTCCTCCATTTTTTACAGATTGATGGCACGTTCAGAGTGGAGGCCCCTCCCGTGTTGCTAGGTTACAAGCGCGGAGGCGGCGGTGGGACGGAGGGCCTGGACCTGCAGATGGGCGGGAACGAGCACACGTACCTGACCCTGTTCATCACCATCGAGCCGCCCCTCACGCCGCTGGAGCCACTCAAGGAGAAGTTTGACAGCCAGGAGGACGAGAAGCTGCTGTTCCAGGCTGAGAAGTGGCAGGGCGAGGTCGAGAAGCGCTTCCCGAAGAGAAACGTCTCCACCACGGTGACGGACATCAACGGGAAGTCAGTGTTTGTGACCAGGTTCATCCAGCCGCTACGACCGCCAGATGAGCTCATCGACAGCAATGCTGATACAAGACAAAATTCTGTAGGTGTTGGTTTCTTTGTGAGATCCATCTTGTTATTGTTATTGGTTATTGGGTGGGCCAGCCACTCTCTCTTTGCAGCCAGGGGCTGAATTGTGTGAAGCTTCCAATAAACATTAGATCCATCTTGTTATTGTTATTATTATTGGGTGGGCTGACTACTCTCTCTTTGCAGCCAGGGGCTGAATTGTGAAGAGGAATAAATAATCTTTTAACTGTTGCACTTGTACTTATTGGTCAAAGGTTTTTCTGTGATTTGTTATCGTATCTCAGTGCATCAAGTAATAAAAGCTACTTTACCTTACAGGAGCGTGTGGCAAGGTTCGTGTCCTTGATCCCCTTCATCTCTGACTCGACACTGTTTGCAGGAATTTGTGACATCTGGAGTACCTGTGATGTGAGTTGGCATCACACAGACTGCCCTTTTTGTAGAATCCACATGATCACTTTTACATGTTAATGTGTGTATTTGAATTATTGCCAGGACTTTTTAAACATATGTTTTTACTGATAACACCCGCTAAAAACTTTTCAACCTTCCTTCAGGACTCTACGTAAAAGTAGTTTCACAATATTCTTACATGTAAGTTGGTGCCTGAAGATGGCACTTGTTTGATGATTGCTTATGTGAATACAAACTCTGGAATATCTCAACAAATAGTTGTTTTCCTTTTCCAGCAATTTCTGCAGATGTTGTCCGGGGATGAGGAGGAGCATGCAGTGCTGCTGTGTAACTACTTCCTCCACATGGGGAAGAAGGCCTGGGTGCTGCTGGGGTCGGCTGTGCCTGAGGGGCCGACGGCATATGTCCTGACACTCGTATGTGGTTGATAGAATAATGCAATGGTTGTCTGTTTCAGTCTTCCTGTGTTATGCTAAGGTCACATTTCCCAACCGAGGCCCAGCCGGGATGTTTGTAGAAATGAAAAATAAGTATAAATCATAGAATACATGCATGTGCCCTGCCTCTGGAAGTAGAAGTTTGATTCCGGCTGTGTCACTCACCCGATATGCACGCTACTGGAAAGGGTTGCAGTCCTTACGACGGGATGTTAAGCCACTGTTAATTGTGCTTGTCAAAAAGAGCTAGGGGATTTTCCCTGGTACAATGATCCTGTGAATACTATACATAGCATCTTTCCTCTCTGTCACAACCAGTGGAAGACTAGCTCTTCAGTAATTTAAAACTGGATCGGGATCACTTTCCTTTCTATTACAGGAGTCCAACAGTGACTACCTCCTGTGGAACCCCAGCTCCGGGGAGTTCTTCCAGCAGCACGACCCGTACTGCCCCATGCAGTCCGTGGGCTGCCTCATCAACCAGGACAACATCTGGGCCAACGTGCAGGAGTCGGACTCTGCGGGCAGGATGAGCTTTGACACCACCAGGGAGGCACAGTGGAAGCCGTTCTTCAGCCGCAGCTACCCTAACCCTGGCCTGTCCAGCATACAGCCTGACCAGCTGGTCTATCTGCCCACAGACAAGGACTATGTGGCAGACCTGCAGGACAGGTCAGTTTCACAACTCAGGTTTCAAAATATGTCATATTCACCACTGTATAATCGGGTTGGTAAATCATAGGATATTGAAGAATATAGCAGGTGATGGCGAGTACGTGTACGAGAAAACTCTGCAATCAGTAGCTCTAGTTGACTGTACATCATTCAGCTTCGGCACACAAACCAAATTTCATACAGACAACTAGGAAAGGAATCATATCTTGATATGGATACTATTGTTGGTGACTTTTGAAACCATACTCGGTGTGTTGTTGCAGATCTTGATCTAGAGATAACCTGATCATGTTTGTCATGTGTTAGTTCATAGCTTACATTCTGATCAAACAGTTTTGTGTTGCATTTGATGAACATGTGTTCTGTACATCAACTCACATAATTCTGGCAGGTGCCACAAGACCACCATATCAAAAAACATTGTTATAGAGGTACGCCAAAAATAGTTACTCAAGCAACTGGATATGGTTTTGAAACGGTCAGACGTTTCGGATAGAATCCACTATCCTTCGTCAGTGACACTGAAGAGATCGTACTGCCCCATGCAGTCCGTGGGCTGCCTCATTTCTTTGGAATCCAAATTGTCTTCAGTCTGAATTGTCTTACAACCTTTCCTATTGGACATCTGAAATTGTCTTCATTCATAGTTAGAGTATAAAAGACCTGTTTCTTCCAGATCTCTTCAGTGTCACTGACGAAGGATAGTGGATTCTATCCGAAATGTCTGACCGTTTCAAAACCATATCCAGTTGCTTGAGTAACTATTTTTGGCGTATCTTATTACCTGGATGTCTAACCTACATCGACGTATTGTTATAGAGGGCATATCAAGGTTGTCTTACGCCTACATATCTGGTCTTGAGATAAGTTTCTTGCATTACGGCCAATAGCAGGGATCTGCATAAAATTCTGAAAACCCACAAATTCTGTACCACAGGATTACTACTGCTGCATTGGTACATGTCTTTAAATCACTGTAATTTCCTGTAGGATTGAGAGGAAGCTGAGAGACAAAGTCATGGAGTGGCGCCCCCACTCCATCACGCGCTGGAACCGGTACTGCACCCAGATCTTCCGCCGGCTGCTGCCCAGACTGGAGCAGAGCGGGGGGAGGGGCACCGCTGATGAGCACAGGACGGAGCTGGAACCCATCCTGGCTTCTTACAAGGTCTGGACTTCCCATTCCTATAGCATTTACCGTAGCGCAGTTTTTCCTTTCCATTAAAACCAAGTAATATATTACGTTGTGAACTCTTGTCGATCGTTGTCGTTGTCGATAAACAGCTCATCAAACACATTGATGAAGAGAGTGTCGTCCACGGTCTGCAAGTTGCTTGGAGAGTAGTCATTGTTTGAAGGCTATTTCTATCAGACTGTTATAGATTGTGTTCATTGCTTTGCATCTTGTATTTGAGTGTTGTCTAGAATCTGTTTTGTGATTTTTAATGTAATATGTAACTGTTATACCTGCAATTGCTGCCTAGTGCTCCATGAATATTGAGTTGTTGCAGTTCACATGAAGTCAAAGAAAACACTCACTTCTCACCTATCATTTGATACAAGGGTTTTTGTCTTGTGTGTTGTCTGTGCTATAAGTTAGTGACAGAGAGACGTAGGCATATTCCTGATGAAAAGTTAGTTCCAAAACTGTTCTGAGGCCGTGGGGGCAGTAGGTTGTTATCCAGGGCATGGTATTGCAAGATGGAGCCAATCACTCTCTTTCCACCACCTTTTACCTCCTTACTGGTACCTACTGCAAAGATGTTTCAGTCCCAGTTTGTCTGTGTCATGTTTAAGTACCTGACTTTTGGCATGTTGACATTGTTACTGAAGATTGTGTTGTGTTGTTGTGTCACTGCAGATGTCAGGGTTCCCCATGCAGATGCCGTACACAGAAGACAACCCAGTTGTGGAGGCAGTGTTCAGTACAGGGGTGCACCAGCTGCAAGGCAAGGACGTGGAGTTTGCCCTGGCCGTCCACATTCACCCCTACCCCAACACTGTCCTGTCTCTCTGGGTGTACGTGGCCTCGCTGGTCAGGAAGAGATGATTTCTGATGCACCATCGGACGACCAGGACCAAAACTTCTGCTGTGTTTACACCCAGACAGATGCTTCTCACAATGTCCTTAGCTCCAAAACTCTATCTGAGTCAAATAAAGGGAAAGTAACACTCACAGAGAAAGGCTATGTTTTGTATCTGTGAAATTAAATGTATCTATATTCAAAAGACAGCTATTAAATGCATAAGATTTGGTATCCACATTTTTGTATGAGAAAATTTGAGTGTCTGTATCTGATCAATATCTATGTGCTTGTGTAATAAAGTTGCTATGGTCCATTGAATTGTAGAGAAAGTGTTAACATGTTACTTACTCTGTGAAGTCTGTGCCAAATAAGTCAACAAGTGTTTATTGAGAGCAACTGTAAAATGTATGTACATATATGTGGATTCTCACATAAAAACTGTTTTACAAACTACATGTACGTTGAATATTTTTGTCATCCTAACTTCTGCCACTCTTACTTAAGTCACTATTGCAGACTCTAAAGTCTTCCCTTTCCCATTTCTACTACATGCAGTTGACAGCACTTGTGTAATGTTATAGAATGCATCAGCACTTGCTGTATTCTGTAGGTAAATCCGATGTTGTTTCGAATGTTTTCCAAGAAGGATGAATGTACAGAAAAGTTGCCAAAACTGTTGTGTTTTTAAAAAGACGTGTTTACAAATATTATAGAAATGTGGTGCTACTATTATGTCAACACCGTGGCAGAGTATTTTACAGACTACATGTACTTAACTCAAGTTTATGGACTTAAAGCATTTGCTGTACAATGTACAATGGCATCGTTCTAGTGACAATCACACTGACACTGTCATTACACAATCCAAAGAAGAGATGTCCATTACCCAGATTTATTGACAAATCTTCACATTTAGATAAAGATACTGTCTGTGTGTAAAATGATTTATTCTTGCATATACTTCCACCATGACATGCTACCTGAAACAGAAGCTGATAGTTTGTGTGAATGTCTTATGCCTTCCTTTTTAAGTTATGGTGCAAGCCTTATGTTCAACCTGTGACATTAGATCTTAGCACAATGTTTTAGTGTATACAGACCATGGTATAATCAGAGTCATCTCTCATGAACTTTGCACTGATTGCATAGCTTTATTATTTTGTAGGCTCTAATGTTTCTACAGGATGTTTGCCATCTTTTGTTGGACAACTGCCAAAGAATGGATAGTCTGGACAAAACATGTTTATGTTCATGTACAAATTGTACAGTTGTTATACGTGTATGTACGTTTATCAAGATTTATATTTTTATTTAGGTGTAAATAAATTTAGAAGAATAAATTTTGTTGTAAGCAAAACAAATGTGGAGTTGTGCATGTGTAATACAATGAGTTTTGTTGTGAGAGATTTGCCAGGTACTAATAGATTTTATCTGAAAAAACCTTGATACTCAAGCTGTTTTTTCCTGGGGGTAGTTCAAATAATGACGGAATGAAACACTTGAACAGCAGGAAAAGTTGTTTACTTGTACCTTTAGACTGTACAGGGCCTATACTATCATGTACGCATGCGTGTACAAATACACAGTAGAGATTTCCAGACTCTTCTGACGATTTTAGATCACGCAGGCGAAAACAATTCCGTCTCTTCTGAAGAAGGTATGTGGGCGCCCTTGTGAGGGCCTTGGTCATTTTTCACAAGGGTTCTTTTAATTAGTTATCATCCTGTTGCTGTAATATGCGCAGAACACGGTTTATGCAAGGAGGTTATATCACATTGTGATATAACCTCCTTGGTTTATGTAAGGTCAACGCGCACGCCTTAGTTTGTTAGTCACATCATGATGAAATGAGTGCCTTTTTTCAATGATCAGTTTCTATCTCATAAAAAACATTCACCTCTGTACACTGTATTACCTCGATACATGGGATATCGTGCGATCGTCTGAAAAAAAGAAAACTTGATATGAAGTTAACTTTTTATTTCTTTATCAAATCGACCCGAACATCTGTTCCAAATAGTTGTCCGAAAGGCAGATTTATCAAAACTGGTCTTATATATATATTGTGAACGATACGTTAGACGTCAACATGTTTAACGTTATTCATATACTTCTGCGTAGGTTGATTCATTTTCTGCACTGTTGTTCTGTCAATAAAGGTTACTGCCTGTATGAAGTTAAGCCAAACCCCTCAACTTTTAGTCAAGTTAAGGTTTCTATTGGTTATTTGTTGAATGGAAGCTTCAATTTCGAAGAAGGAAGGAAATTAAAAGCATGTTGGTCTCTAACTACTTAACTTTGCGCTTTGAATTACAGGCACCATGGCGCCCATGATCCTGTTTCTCCTAGCGGCCGTTGCCGGAGCTGCAGTGGCGGGAGACGTCCCCTGCCGTCCTATCAAGGACATCTACCCGTCCGGGAAGGAACTGTGCGAGAAGATGTGGAACGGCGCCTTCGTGTACGAGACCGACCTGAGCCGGGCCTACACCATGTGGTTCTTCGAGCGGGACAACCCGAACGACGAGGTCTCCCACAAGCTGGGGAAAACTCCGCCGAACAAGTGTTACCTGCAATACCTGCATAAGGTAAGCAGGGGGCAATATTACTGGTGTTCTTAGCATCGATCCTAATGTGCTTCATCATCCAAGTTTTGTTGGTAACAGGTGTTTGATCCAAGCCACTGATTACATATTGTTTGTCGAGTAAAATGATGCATATCAATAAATAAATAAATAAATATTCTAGAGAGTAGCGCAAATTTGTTAGTGAAATGAGCTTTCGTAATTCACAGGTGTATTTTCATCACAGAGCCATCCAGCAGTTTGGAACGAGAACATCTCGTTTGCTTTGCTTTGTAGTATGTGTAGTTCCCTTTTCCCATCCAAGACCAACACCAAAGCTGTGTGCCGAGTCAAACGTTATACATAAAATATCTGCCTCAACATTCGGCTACCGATTACTTTCAACACAACTGTCTTTTCTATTGGTAACGTTACCGTTACTCTTCAAAGACTGTTCCGGGTCCCGAGCCCGACAACTTCACGGAGTGCCACCCCTGGAAGGACCGCGCCTGTTGCCGCCAGCAGACCGTCCCCTCCCCGCAGAAGATCAACCAGAACTACGGGCCTGAGTGGCGCTGGGATCGATGCGGGCCCCTGTCGTCTGCCTGCGAGCGCTTCTTCGTGCAGGAGGCGTGCTTCTACGAGTGTGATCCAAATGCAGGTATGCTAAGTTATTCTTAATAACACCGTCACTGATGCCTTAATAACTTGGTTTATTTCCATCGCACCAACATTACAATACAATTACAATCTAAGATATGAGTGGACCGTCGTCTCGTACATTCAAGCAAGGGGGTTCTCATCAACTATCAGTCCCGGAGTTTGTCATTAGCATAATATAATACTATTATCTCATACACTCCCTTTCTCCCCAAAGGTCTTTACCGCAAGGTCTCAGACAAGGATTTCGACGAGTCCAACCCCGAGCACAACAAGTGGCAGATTCAGGGCATGCCGATTCGAGCCGACTACTGCGACGCCTGGTGGACCGCCTGCAGGAACGACCTGTTCTGCGCACACAGCCAGGGGAGCTACTTCTCCTGCGCCGCCGAGTACGACAAGGCCGGCAAAGATTACTTTTCTGATTTCATCAACAGTATCAAGTCCATTATTGCATGGTTTTCCCAGTGATCTATCGTTTGTGACAGAAGTTACACAACACGCATGTTAGCACCACAACTGTGGCTGAGCTCTTCCAAACGCTTTTGGTAAAGGCAATTATTATGGTCTGAATATGTGACCATAAAGCACCTAGACTTACCTAAAAAGAAAGCAACTTATAATTGTGATGGACACATGTAACCATCTACATGTATGTTCCCTCTGCATATTAAAACGCATGTTTCAAAAGGTGATCGTACTGACTGTTTGTAGATATGACGTTACACACCAGCCCTTAAAATATTGCCTCAGGCAGAAGTCAGGGGAAAAGACACATAAAAACTTGTGATCAGCTCTAGGCCAAGAATACCGTGTTTATTTGGCTTTGATATGTTACAGTATCCAAGATAAACGAAATAATACTCCAATGCTTGACTGTCTGTGAACAATACAGCTTCTGCCAAAACAGCACATGTACAACATACACTTATTAATTTATGGTATAGCCCATAAATCTACCTTTGAACAAGTCAATATAACATGTGTTGATGAGTTTGGTTGATTTCAGATGCAATGGTCACGTAAATAACGGTCTATAACTACACAAATGAAGACAACATCATCAAGCAATGTCCAGTTACAATCCCACAAGGACTGAGGTACAGACATGTAGTCATTATTCAGTAAAGCTGGGCACAACTGTCAAAGGGATATGTTGTCAAATGATGCTCGTGCCTCGATGCCTATGTTCAGACGACATTTACAACGAAACATTCCGTGGTAGTAAAATTCAATAAAATATGCGCACCATATACACATCATCTCTTAAAACGTTAACCTTTTGATACTCGAATGCTGTTTTCCGATTCTGCTTTCCTTCATTTTGAAACTTACATCACGCATATATTTATTTGAATACACTCTGTTTTTACAACGTGTCTTGCTGCAAAACAGCAAAGTCGCAACGACACTTTTTGCTTTCCATGATGCATAGATAGGATTGCGCCCCTAAAGCTATGATAAGATCATATTTACTGAGAATGTGGGCATGACAACAAAAGTACACAAGATATATAGGCGCCCTACGTTTCAAATTGGTTGGCGGTTCAGATCAACGGTAGAGTAAACTGGCGTCGACAAGAGGAGGAGTTGCCGGACTCCATCGAACTACACATGTTTCTGTCCTTTCTCATCCAAAGCAAACCGTACAGCACAACACCCGTGTCTATGCCCAGGCCCAGAGGTCCTGAGTTTCGGGCAGGTGGGTCTTGAGTCGGATGGCGTCGGTGACGGGGAGGTCCCGGTAGAACGTCAGGCCTGTCAGCAGCTCCACGTCCTTCACACGTGCCACGTTCATGGACAGGTAGTCCCGCGGGGCCTGCAGAGAAACAACATGTTCCCAACATATGTCTGGCGTCACAATGTCGTGAAGAATGAGCATGTTTCTTCGAGTGCTGCTATTGTTTAGCACAGATTTAGAATCCAGCACCCTGAGTGAATGGCTCTGGTAATTACCATCACAGATTAACTTTCATGTTATTGTGAATGATGTTGTTAAATGTATCGACCACTGTTATTTGAGAGGTGCGGAGTTCACTATTTGTAAAATATTGTCTTCTTTCCTAATGCTTAGGTCACATTTCTAAACCAGGGCATTAGGCGACGTCCCGAGCTCATGACAAGCGTCATGCCGATGAATTATGAAAAGACGTGAAACAGGTTATCAATATACATGTGCGAGCCACTTTTAACCATGGTTTTGTTTTGGGACAATCGACTTTCTGAAAAAAACTTGATGCAGGGGAAACTCTTACCATACAGGTGGGTATGCTGTCTGCGTGCGGCAGGATGAAAGACACCACCTGCCACCTGGGACACCTGTCCGCGGATACTAGGCTGGCCCCGTCACACCTGGTGACGGTCACGAAGTAGTGCGTAGGCAGCGGGATCCTCGTGGGCATGCCTGTTGAAGTATCTTCGACGAACCTGTTCAAAATATTGAGTGTATCATTGCAAACAGCTTTTTTTGTTACAACATCCTATGTTATGTCCACAAAACCTCTTCCTTCAACTCATGACAAACGGCAGACACCGAAGGTGTAGGGGGAGGCGTTCACCAGAACAAAAGTACTGGAAATTTGAAGAGTATTGGACAATTGAAGACAAAAGTGCGATCGCGCGAGGAATCAATGTGTGGAGGCAAAATCTACGAACCTCATGTACTGGGCAGTTACATTGTCCCTCAGTCCGTCGAAGTTGTAGTCAAATATGGGCCCGGTGACGACATGGACGCCTTGGTAAGTCTGTGCCCAACTGGCGACTAGGCTCATCGTGAAGTTCCAAATGCCTGTCAAAATGCAGTAGTCGTTAATGTCATGCTCATTTCTTACAAACAACATACTGAAGGATTTTTACATCACATGTTTATTTATCTTCAGGCAGATAAAATGTTCTAGAGATGGTCAGTGGGAAGATAGAATAAGACGTTCAAAAGCTTGACGATTTATCTTTTATCATTTCTTACTGGGCTATCGACACGTGTCAGGAAAATATTCTCAGACCTTCCTTGAAGCCCCGGTGCTGCGGTACGACGTTAGACATGACCAAGGCTTCCATCTGACCCGTCAGGTCGGCACTCAGACCTGATGGTGAGGGGAAACGAAAACTTATTTACGAATTGCAGTCACGGATACTAGTATTTATCAAGAGACAATTGACACATGTATTGAGGAATTCATGTCATCGGTGACCGTATTTCAATATATTAAGCTTATCATGGATCAATGCGACGTGATGTGCAAGTAGATAAACATCTAATCTAAAGATGATTCAAGGAGTTCACACACGGTGGAACTCACCTGGTGGATAGAGGAATCCCGTGGACAGCGTCGTGTTCTCGTACTCGGAGCAGGAGGCCGCCTGCCCCGCCGGTAGTCGCACATCTGTCCGGAGGCAGTCAGCGATCTCAGACGAGAGACCCTGGGTGGTCTGTACGAAATCTTTGTGTCAGAAACTTACAATCAAACAAATTTCGTTCTTATATACCGGGGATCTGTTTACATGCTATTCACTTATAAGGACTTAGTGAAGACACACACAGAATACAAAACAGATAGGTTGACAAAATGAAGGGATGTATTTGAGCAGATACAACATCACATGCAGTGCTCATTTGGTCGTGGTTCACAACAACATCATTAAGCCTATATTCTCTATTTGAAAAAGGATAAGTACTTGGTCCAGTGTGTACGCCGTCCATGTGGGCATGACGTAATGCTGGGAGAAACTGGTGACGTAGTTGGACGCTGTCAGGACACAGTAATCTGAGGTATACATGTTCTGGGGCGTCCCGGTTGGTAGGTGAAGTTGCTGGTACTGCGAGACTGTAGAGAAACGACAATATACCTTGATAGTAATTAAAACTGTAGGGTGCTCAGCATAGAATAAAACAAGCGAAGTAGTCTGCTATAATACTGAAATGTCTGAATTGTCGAAGGGACGAAAACGACTTCAGTAATGTTTTAGCTGTACCTTCTGAATTGGTCAGGTTGAGGTTTTGGTCATATGTTCTCCACTGGGCCACCTGAGGACACACATGACAGCATTAGGATTTGTGTACATAAGCACAGACTGATACTGTCTTGAAGTGTCTTGTTGTTGTAGTAGATCATTGATCTATAGTTATCCATTTCATGCTTAATGTGTTGTATGAAAATGGTGAAATGCTGAAGTGGCATGTGACCGTACTTACGTTGCACGAACATCCTGACATGGTTGTTGCGAGGACAGAGTTGTAGTCTGACTCGGTGTCAGGAAAGGAACACGTCATCGTAGAGTCCAAACCGTCTTCCTGGGGCGGGATCGGCCTGGGCTGCCGCAGGAGATGGTTCAGACTACCCGTGGTGCCGTTGTTCGGTGCAGGAGTTACGTCCAGTAAGTCTGGATGGATGTGGGTAAGGCAGACATACGTGCATTTTACAGACGACGTTGCTTGAGTAACTGCTTTTTGACGTATCTTAATACCTCATGGATGTCATCGTACTTTGCGATTGTTACATTACAGCCTTGCAGTGCTCCTGGTTCCCATTAGTTGGTACCTGGGCGACCGCGGTACAATTCTGGGAAGGTTATCTCGGTTGGGGCTGCACTTGGCCCTTTTAAAGAGACGTAATTTAATGGAGGTTCCGTTTTTGAGAAGGCTCCTCGAGCAAAAGGGAAGGGCTAAACAACCCCTAGTTGTAAAAATATACACTGCTACTGAAACAGCAAGGAAACACATCGCCCTATGTGCCACAGCGTACTTTGAAATTGTTCCATTACATCAAAATTGAATTCTAATACTCTAACAATAGCCTATTAAATGAACATTTTTGTCAGCTGACATCAATCAAAAATATCATGAAATCGCTGCTGCTGAAGTACTGAAGGAGCATCTTTACCGGAAAACATATTGTACAGTTCGATGTTGCCGAAAGGCTCAACCTCGACACCTTGATGGAAGGCGGGTCCGTATGCAATGAACAAGGCCTGGAAAGAAAGATGACAAGTCGTTTAACTAGACCATGCGTCGTATAGTACATAGAAAAGATGAGGAACAATTGTATGAATGCATCGATCAATGGATATTTGTAAGCTCAAACCGTTGACATCGAACAACACAGTACATACCGACATGTTCCTGAACTCGTTGTCGTACCCATGTTCACCGCCATCACAGTTACTAAAACTGCGGAGCCTGAAAAATGTAACGTTATGGTTATTTATAATGTATAGGGTTAGAACATGTTCAAATACGTGCACTATTCATTACTACCATGCGTCTTCTCCTTCTTATTGAGCGTAGTGTGTAATATATACTAGTTTTCACGAGTAACTCTCAGTCTAAAAGGGGATTCAAATACAGTCAACCTGCCACTTTTCGTGGTCCCGTATATTATGTTTCCAATCGTTCCATGCATCAAGAACCTTGGGTGTAATGGCCACCTGTATACTATAACGTTATGTTCTTCAAGTCTCTTGGGCCAGGTGATTATAGACTACCAATTCCAGATAGCGGACACGGTTTGAAAGAACAAACCCTCTGACCTGGCGAACAGCCACTCGTCCTCCACCGTGCACACCACATCCTCGATCCTGCGGTTGTTGGCGTAGTGTAACCTCTTGGGCAGACCGGCTTGCTTAGTGTAGGGCATAAAGTGGTCATCGACGCACTGTGGATAGAAAAGAAACGTCAAAGGACTTCCAACAAAAAATACAACGGTTTAACAAAGGAGCTTTGATAAAAGCTCATTGGTTTATCTTTTTTCTATGGCAAATGGGAATTTTTGGGTCAGTGTTCGCCAACAAACTCTCCGATATAGTGACACTGGGCGAAGTTTGCAATGTAAAATCTTTCAAGGTTATTCTTAATACACAAAATGTCGGGACAAAACGTTTATCTTTCACTAAATATGGCATGGGAGACTGACCGTCAAATTCTTGACCACGCCATCGGGATCCCCTGAAAGGCAAAGAGAAGTTCCATATGTCTATTTTAGTATTTTTATCTTCTTGATTTATTCGGAACGTAGCCTTAGTTACAACACACGATTCATATAGCAGAACACAAGCGCGTTAAAACTCCAAAAATATGTTACATTTCTTCTTTTCGTTTGGAAGAGATGAAGCTTCAGAGGAAGCCTTGGGTCTGACTTTTGGCGGCGGTACTTACAGACGTAAGATTCCGGTGCCCTGAAGGACCTGGTCAGGCGCATGAGCGTGCCATCACGTGTCACATAGATCGGACTGGTGTCCATGAACTGCAACACGACATTTGAAAATCTGATGAAGGTTCAGTCAAAAATGTTCAAATTGCGTTTTCCAAGGAAATGCATTGATGGATTATACAATGTTTAAAACGTAAACATACGCTTGGTGAGTAACGAAAATTAACTCACGTCTTCCAGATAGACAACTCTGTCGCAGCTCGTTGGAGTCATACCTAGCAAAATAAGCAGAAAAGTGATAATGGTCGATTCCGTAGGCAAACTATATCATGATGAAAAGGTGACGATTGTGCTAACAAAAATACAGTGCATTTCCATAGGCATACTTTGCAGGTACAGTTTCACGCTCACTTGTAAAGACAGGTTTTGCGTGATACATAACGCAGTTACAGTTTCTAACAGTTTTCCTTTGTTTTCATTTTACGTGTTAAACAACTGCCATAGTCTCATGCACACTTGGATGGCTTTTTGAATTCTGTCTGCCAGTTTACGTACAGTTGATGACTGCTTACCGTGATCTGCCACCACCACCACGTTAACACAGTCCGACAGGTTCCTGGCATGAAGACCGTCCATCAACCGGCCCATCATCTTATCCACACGCATCAGTTTCTCGTTCACCTGAGGATGTTCAGTTCCCCGTAACAAAGTAGAAGATGAGTCCAAGAATCAATTTTAGATGTTAGATGTCCAATACTTTGGTGTCACGCATTGACAATATGGTATTGTATCGGGCATGTGCTTATGGTATCGTAACACAAGTTTGCAAACTTAAAGGCTGACGATTTGAATTTTTCTCATGCTACTGACTTTGGTTTTCTTATTGCTGCATCTTCTGCTATGACTCCCAGTTTCAACGACGTCAGCCGGCCAGCAGTATTTAGAAAACTACACATGATCAGCCAAACCAGTAACATCATAATGCCAGCAGTAGTAGAGACTGCTGTAGCGGAAAACCCTCAGGTTTCTACTTACGGCGTCGCTGTCCGGTCCATTTATATGTCCCGCCAGGTCAGGCTGGTCAAAGTACGTAATGAGTAGACTTGGCCTGCAGACAAAATGTAGCGTTATAAAATCTATCTACAAAAATTTACAAAGATGATAAAGAAAAACACCACAAAACAATCAAACATACAAGATTTCTACGTATACCTTATCGTGGATTAATCTTAAAATCCCAATTGCAAACTGTTCACAACATACATCTCAATCAGAACCGACCGAACCCAAGTACATACCGTTCATTTTGAGGCAGTTCTAGCCACTGCAGGGCTTGGTCTACCCTATCTTCATACGGTACGTCCCTGCAATGACGACAACTTTATTAAACAGGGAACAGGTAGTCATGATACTGCATAGAATAATGGTCAGTGTCACCGAGATTCCATTCCCAATATGACAATTATTCACCAACTTTTAGATCGGCTGGAGATCGCCGAATTTCAAAATCGTCCGAGCGTCGACCGTATTTTTCGCTGAAAATCTGCGTATCATACCGGACCGAAGCCATCCCCAGATTCTAACTCGCTACGGGGTATCCTCATTGCGGGAACAGCTAGATGATAATCACGAACATGAACGTGGACATTCAGTAACAACGAAACGAAACTTGATGTATAATAATATCATAATTACCCATCGTATTCGTAATAGTAAGATGGCAGCATGCCCTGGATGTCCACATCTGAGCCGGGCCAGAAGTACGTGGCCGCCTTCAGCCCCTGCTGCTCCACTGTGTTCCACAACTAAAGACGATGCAACGGAGACGTCAAACTGGCTATGATCAAGCTTCTCTTGCAGAAGTCTCGTCGATTATTTTTCCTCCGCTATATTATATACATTTATCTGATTACGCACCATGTTCTGATTCTACATCTAGTTCTCGGCAAGGGGAGAATTCGTTAGCTATCAGAAAACTGATCTTAGTTGGCAAGGTCTGCAACGGAGGGTAACGAGGAACATATTGTTAGACTATGGAAAAAAGCGTGAAGTTGATCATTTCAATATCTTTAACTTTTGCAATGTTACATTCAATACGTATATGCCCGTGCTTTCAGTTACATGTATACCATTCATAGAAACGTTTTCGTTCGCTGCAATAGCTCTTCTGTCATTGTATTAGGGACTTGTGGCAGAAGATGAGAAAACATTTTTCCTTAATACAAGTAGAATAAAACCGTGAAGAAGTCAGAAGACAGACTAAACCTACCGGCTCCCCTCCCCACCACCGAGCCTTCCTGGCTTCCGAACTGGAGATTCTGAAGGTGGCCCTAAACACTTCGTCGTACATAAGGTTGTCGATGATACCGTGCGACTCCGGATACAGGCCCTGGAGAGAGATCGTCATGTGTTGTAACTTTAAGTTTTGCAGAACTAAAAGACGTCGACAACCAAACAGAAGAAAACATCATTCTGTTTACGTAACATTGCAACTTTTATGATCAAAAGAATTTAATACATCCCATACTATAGATAAATTCTGTGAACACATACACGTAAGATAATACATAAAAGAATATTTAGACCTGAGATCCAGTAGTATAAATGATACGTTAAACATATTAAAATATGTTGTAGGTAGGTCACTTATACTCACTTGTTTGCGTGCATAGTTGTAGTAGACCTTGCGAAAATTGCTATACTTTTGATGTATTAATTAAGATTGTCACAAGTACCATCGACGATATAGGCAACACATTTCAACATTAAAAACTGATTTTTGGTGTCAAATAGATACGAAACTGGTGTTTTCTGTTTTGTTTTGCCTGACCAAAACAAATCGTCCATTTTGCTGAAAATGCCTCCAACACAGGAATTTACATTAACAGTTGAACTTACCGTGACGATAGTGTAGTGGTTGGTGAAGGTTTTGGTTGGGTACTGTGCCCTCATGTACGGTGCGTGGGTCCCATACCTTCCTGAAGAAACAGCACATAACAAGTGTACGGTATGTAGCAGTAGATGTTTTTATGTCCCTGTAGCTCAACTGGTAGCAGCCTCGCAGTGCTCCTGGTTCCCATTAGTTGATACCTGGGCGCCCCCGGTTCAATCATGGGAAAGGTATCTCGGTTGGGGCTGCACCCGTCCTTGTAAAGGGCCCTATTTTTTTAGGGGGCGCCTCGAGCGTGTTAAAGGGGAAGGTCTAGCAACCCCATACTTGTGAAAATATACACTGCCACTGAAACAACAAGGAAACTTGTTGCCCCATATGCCATATGACAATACACGTGTCTGAACGACAGAGTGAAGTAGATATTGCACACTTCATTGCAAAGTAAACGTATAACCACTAGCGGTAGACGCGTAATGTTTTTTCTTAATAGCACAGATAGCTCAGTGGAAGAGGAAGGGCGTTAACATACTCATTTTGCCGAGGTAGGGTGTGATGTTCCTTAGGAGGTAGTCTGCCCGGAAACCGTCCATGGAGATCAGAATCAAGGGAGGCTGGGAGAATCTGAATCATGAAAAAACACCTCTTATTGTAAATCGATGCTAAATGTTTTGATTCAGTTTTGCTGAAAAGGTCCATCAAAGAATGGTAACACAGTTACACATTGACACAGTCGACGTTACAATAAGTCATGGTGATATGGGCATCACCTTATCATACAAAAAAAACCGTCTGATCGTCTCCCATAAATCAACAACTACACATACCCTGGAGGACATGAGGGCTCTGATCCTGGTACCACGCTATCATCCAGCCAGCTTGTCACTGATAGCAAACAGGAAAAACTGGTTAATAATGCACACGCTACACAAGGATTGCACAAGACGACATGATGATAACATTGTTGAAGGCATTGATAGTTTAACAAAACCAATGTCCCAATACTAGATACAGTATGCTTACCAGCTAGTACTGAGTCTGGGTCCACAAAATAGCCTTCGCTCCCTAAGATGTTGTTCATCCCGCCACCAAGATGAGCCTTAAAGATCTGAGCTAATTGGCCGGCTGAAACTGCTGCATCCACTG
The DNA here is from genome assembly GCA_019207045.1 of Branchiostoma floridae x Branchiostoma belcheri. Lineage (NCBI taxonomy): Eukaryota > Metazoa > Chordata > Leptocardii > Amphioxiformes > Branchiostomatidae > Branchiostoma > Branchiostoma floridae x Branchiostoma belcheri. The sequence continues at coordinate 9,514,588 of CM033025.1, read as the reverse complement.
CTTGATAGACTTCTAGTTCCACAAGAACGCCGCCTGCCGGTACCGATCGGAAAGACAATACCTTGCAGCCTTCGTACATGGAGGTAACATCGCTAGCTTGGAAAAGGACGTCAACCTGCAGCAGACCAACGTGATGTTTTAGTTTGCTTCAACCAAAGAGGCCTTATCTTATAGACTGGATGGCAGCCATTAGAAAAAACTCTCTGCAACTCTGCAAGCTTTGCCTTTAACTCGTTTGTAAGTTTCTGCAGTGCAATATGTTGTATTCTCTAATATTCTGTGTGCGTATTTAAACATAAGTTTAAGTAACTGATGCATCTGGTCAACACTCCCAATAGCCCTGTTCTTCCCGACAGAGAAGGGACAGGATGTGTATGATAAGATACATGTGCCGTACTCTTGAAATAAGACAGGTGGAAAAAGGTAGTACAATGGATTAATGATGCCAGATACGACCAGTTCAAGATTGACTCTTCGCTGAGCTAAGCTGGTTCGAGATTTCCTCCTAAGTTAATGTCTCTTGAAAACCTACCGATTCTTCTATGGCTACCGCATGTTTCTGGAAGTCAGCTGAGGTTTCGTCTCCGAGACTGTCGGTGTACTCGGCGGGAAGACCGGCCATGGCTGTTAGAGTTATCTCCAACTTCGTGGTCGTGACGTCACCTGAGTATCGGTAAATATTTTGACGTTAGGAGTGGCTTTCTTTTCCAGTTATCTACATCACGGCATGTGAAACGTGTGACATCCTTATGCCCCTTATGCCATCAACGACGAGCATTTCTTGACAGCTTGCAGGTCTACATGATACTTTCTGAACAATACTAGTGAGGAACTCTTGAGAGTATTAAAGTCACAGTACCTTCGCCCTGAATGACCAGGGACTCGTGAAGAATGACGTAACCGCCGGTCCCCAGCAGATTGTTCTCGGCGCCTCCGAGGCCAGCTCGGAAAGCATCGGTAATCTCCGTAGTGAACTTGGGTGACCGAAGACGCAGAACAAATTTCGCGGCGATTCCCAAGTCATCATCCGTAAAACCGGTGACTTCGGAGTCGCTGTAGATATTTTTGAGATCCCCTGCCGAAAAAAGAGCGTCAATCTGAAAAATAAAGTAACACACAAAATTTCTTATGTAGTTTTTTTTTTTTAATGAGAGTACTTAGGGCAAGGTTCAAACCTGACAGCGCCAAATTGCGCAAGGCATTCGCAAACTGGAGCAAACAGGCGAGTGACGCCGATTTCATATCCTAAAGACACAATTACAGCACCACCCACCTCTCTTTCCATGTAAGTGGCCAGCTCCACGGATAGTGCTGAAGTGCCATCAGTAAGATCGTCGGAGAAAATGGCAGGTTCTCCGCGGACAAAGCTCAGGACGACCTCGCCATTGTACCGCCTTTCTGCGCCAGGCAATGCTGTTCCGGGAGGAGGCATTGTCGGGCCATGCGTTGACCCACCATTTGTGTTATCTGAAGCACATCGTAGGTAATGTTAGTAGCTTGGTCGCTCATCAAAGATTTTACCTTCGCCAAGGTTATTTTTTTGTAGTGTTTATGCGTTGGTGGGGACATGGATGAACAGCATAACTCAAGAAGGCCTGGTTGAATTCTCTTGATATTTGGTATGTAAAGACATTGAAATGATTAGATTCTAGGGCCCCTAGCGGCTTGTTACGGTATTGCAACGGAAGTTCTGGTGTTAAGGATATGTCATGGTCGTCATTTTGGCTGCAGATGGCTCTTGGGATAGAGTAAGTGGTGTCACTGAGGTGGCGTAAGTCGTGTTGGGTGATACCAATTCTGTTGGGCTGGTCTGCTAACCTTGGAGGACAGGTTAACAAACCAGCCCGTACCCCATACGGTGTCCTCATTGTCAGAAGCATATACACACAGGGTGTAGGAGCAGTAATGACAGGCCAAACATGAACGGTGACGAGTCAATAGACGTCGAGCAAATCTTGGGAGGAAATCGTGACATTTCCATAGCTTCCCTTCTTTCTGTTTGCAGGTGACGCTACCGGCCTTGATCATAAATGTGCCTATTCCCTCATCTTCGTACCTTCATGATTGCCCTTATTCAAGTTATTGACTCTGCCCGTAAACTTCCAGTTGATATTGTGATCGCCCTCTATGTACAGTGCTTTAGAAGAAGTTTTATGTGAAGGGTGTACGTTAGGATTATGTGAGGGGTGTACGTTAGCAAGGTCGTGTATATAACATACAAAGATAATATCTTGTATCTAGTTTATACAGTTGTGTCCGGCTAGAAATCGTATCATATGGCAACGCACGATGACGCATGACGTCATGGGAACGTGCTGAGTGACAGGGCGTGATTGACCTGTACGTCCGCGTGCGATAAGCGTGATCGGTCTACTTTGCACAGGTGCTGTGGCACCGTGGCTGTGGTTATCACGTGTGCTGAGTACCGGTGCCCACCTAGACAGACATGAGTTGAACACGGGATAACCTCAACAGTTCAAACAACGTTTCCAAACGAGAGGAGAGTCATGCAAGCGTCGGATCTTATCAGTGTCTGTGAAATCAAAGTAAAAGTGGGCTCACATGTGCGTATATGTTTAAGTCCGTATGAGGCGCGCATGGGAGTATTTGCCTCCACCAGGCCCCACAGGTCGTTGGAAAAATAATAGAAATTGGACAAACGTAAACAGGTAACATGTTAGACGAGTTAGCTGGGTCGCTAACCATACTTCTCGGTTAGCTAACTCATCTGGCATGTTATGCATCTATATTTGTCCAATTTGTACTATTTTTCCCGCGACCTGTGGAGCCTGGTAGAGACTAAGAGCTTCATACGCACCTCAAACGGATTTTAATATATACGCATGTGTGACCCCACCTTAACCCTATCTGCAATATCTGCCACACTGACAAGAACTCTAGTGGAGGCGCATGGCGAAGGCGCATGGCTATTCATGCTATTGCGGATTGGCCCTCTACAAGCTAGTACCACTCTCCACCAGAGCGGACGTCTTTCGGCAAAACGCAACTTAACTCAGTAATATGTTGTAACCTTACAATAAAACTGCATTACACGGCCGGCAGAGTAACTCAATGCAGTGATGAATAAAAAAGTTTTTTTTAAAATCTAGTCCTTACACTATTATCTGCACCCTTTCCTATTTCAATCAAGGGGATACTATTAAAGGCGGCACTGCAAAGTCGCTTCAAATCGTGTTGGATAATGTCATTCGCGATACGATTCTGTATTGGTCGAAGTTCAGTTGGGATTGATTAGGAACTGCTGCGCCCATCCCCCTGTAAGGCACGTAATTGCCTGTTGAAGTTGAGCATCTCGAGGTTATACTGAGTGCAGTCAACAGTTCACCTATCGGTCACTGCGTAGTGTATAAATCTCAGGTAAAGTCCCTTTGTGGACACATTGTGAGCCTTTTGTGTTTTCTTGTTTGAGTATTGATTTTTTTCTTTCCGGCCGTCTTTCTATTGGCTGTGCCGGACAACGCCCCCAAACGCTTGTCAAGTAGGAATCAAGGCGTTGGTGAAAGGGTTAAATGTGTTCTTGTGTGTTCGCAGTAGTAGACTACGCAGCAGCAGTTAAATGTTTGGTCTGAATGATTTTCTGTTGACACGGGGACAACATTACCTTTTGGAGGCGCCCTCGACAGGACGACGCCTAACCCGACTGCCAGACCAACCACCGCTAGGATGAGGATCTGTGAGAACACAGCCATACATGCACGGAGTCATTTCAAGCACTGATAGGAACATCGATTGGTTCTGTGTTCCAATTCCTTCCCTTTTCTTCAGACAATAAGCAATTCTCTTATATCAGACGTACCTTCTATATTAAAAATGTAATCCCCTGGAATATTTTCGCGGGTGCGGCTTTTAATGCGGTATGCTTGCGTTATCCACCATTGAAATGTGCATATGTGCTAAAGGTAAACAACCATATATCAAACGTGTCCCTGTTCTTAGTCGGACTGTGTATAGTATGTCAGAGTGAACAGTTACAAAGTGTCGTACCAGTGCGCCACCTGCGAGCAGTCGCTTCTTGGACGAGACGCCGCCGAACTTGATATCACGAGGAGACTGAAATAAAGGGGAGCAGAAATGAAAACGTGATGGTGAAAGTTGCTTTGTTTTTTCTCCTTAAATCATTAACCTATATCCGTTTTCGGCTTGCAATTGTGGTAGTAGCACTTGCCACCTGCACTGCGTGCTCGACCTCCGATCAACACCAGATACCACTTTTCTAAGACTGAGTTAGTCCACGTCAACTTTCCAATACATATAGACAACAACTGTGGAATGCGGATGTGTAAAGCACTTTATACATCGTTATACAAGAAAGTAAACATGGCCATATTCTGTATATAAATGGTTTAATACTGAAGCTACTACGTTGACAGCTATCACTCGTGTGTATTTTTACAGACGTGCACGGTTTTTGATCTGGACCGAAAGTAAAAAGTGGGCATGGTACTTACTTCCTCCAGTCCGAAGTCCTTGTCCTGGAACTCCAGCCGGTCAGAAGATCGGTTCATGGTCTCAATATTTTCTTATCGTGGAAAAAAAAGTTTTTTTACCCGCTACAGTATGTCATACAAGTATACCCTTCAAGCAGAGAAACAAACATTGGTGGGTAAATCTGTATGTGGTATGTGACGTTTTCCCACGCGCTCCCACGAGTGGACCGAAAACATGTACAGGAGATACTAAATAAAAGGTCACAAAATTACCCACCAACCCCTCTTTGGAGAGTAAATGTAAAGGGACTCAACATAACCTGCAAGCGGTTGCACTTGGACGACGCATTGGTTTTCAAAGTGTACGCTGGGCCTTTGCACCAGTATTCTGCTTATGGCAACAAATAAACCACTTTACTCAGGCCACATTGTTTGCCACTATGCTTTGACAAGATGTAAAAAATAGATTGACAACGCATGATTTCGTTAGCATGCTTCGGTGTCTACTGGTGACGTTTAGAACGTTTTGTTTACAATGAAAATGTTTGAACTTTCATTCACATTTTGTAAATAAACGTCGACACCGTGAAGAACTTCCATCTGATAGACACAACAAGCATAAGCGAGCTAAAGGAGAAACGTCAGTTTGCTGTAAAGGAGTTACGACGAATATAGTACATGCTGAAAAATTTACCTCTTCGATGTAGTTAATGGTCGAAGACTAGTGATAAGGAGAATTATCCCTCTGTTGCTTGACCGCCTTCCCACTTGCGTGTGTCTCACCCACAAACTTGGCGCTCGACCAGACTCTTTCCTCTCTTGCCGTTACCACAGGAACGAGTCAGAGGTAGGATGGGTCCACCTCCGTTTGGCTGACTCTCAGCCTGGTTGGGTCTAAAAAATCTAGGCTTTAAGCCGAAACGACTAACGGACTAACTTACATCCAAAAGAAGAAAAATGATGTAAAATAAAGCTGAAGAAACGGTATTAATGAATTTCTACATGTCAACTGACATCGGGAACACCCCTTTCTATAGTGAGTCCGGCCATGACTACAAACACGCCCCCAAGTGTCACAGTTGAGTGTGTCACGTCCTTTAATCAAGGACGTTATATAGTCTCCAAGCAGACGTGCCAGCTGGATGACAAATGAGAAGAATTCGGCTAAATAGGGACAAATAAGTTACCATGGTACCTCAGTCAGTCTTTTGCAGTCTATCCCGCCGGCCGGTCAGTTCACTTCTAGGCGTTAGTAGGCCAATTTTACTAGGGTTTTGCTCCTCCCTATTTTTAAATACGAGAGTCTGGTAGACTAGACGTTATATATTAAAGTTCAAGGACATTAATATATTCTTGATGAGTTATATAACGTCCTTGCTCTAATCTCCCATGACCAGATACTGAATTTAAGTAATAACGACTACGTTAACTGTCAATAAGCTTACTTTATTTATTCCGAACATGTAACTCGTTAAAATTTAACGAGTTATATGTTCGGGTTTAGGCTTATAACATATTGTCGCAAGAGAGTCCGACATTCAGCCAGCGCACGATTCGAATGTATCGTATGCCACGGCGAATGTACTGCTACTTTTACTATGCCGATCAGATGGCTGCCTGACCATGTAAGGTTATATCGACATCATTCAGTGAGTTGGAAATATCTGTGTTCCGTCCTACAGCACAGGTAATGCTGGATTAGCCCTTAGCAGTGTGTGTGTTGACGTGTGGTTTGTTTCATGTGTACAGTAGACGCTAGTCATGGCTGAATGGGCGCTGGAAATGGGTCCAAATGTTGCTGTGCCCCGCCCATCTCCTCACCCCTCCCACCCCTGAGGGCCTGAACCTGGCCTGAGCCATAGCTCCTTCCAGCAAAGCGGCTTCTTGGGACGATGCAGATGCTGGTTGAACTTTTGTATGGACTCTACATGTTTGTCCAGCAATGCTTTATTTCTCTAATGTTATATAGCACTATATGATAATACCAGAAGAAGAAAAAAATCGTAACGTTTATTTCATGAAGCAGTTTTAACGATAAAGGAGTCGAGAGCGACCCAAACTGGAAATTCTAGTTCCTAGCTGACCGAAGATTCTACTCAGCTGTTCTCAATTTAATTTTCACATCATTTCACATCGTAGAGATTCACAGATAACTGTTGCCACACTTACTGAGAGACACTCAACACTTCTGATGTCAAGTCTTAAGTCTGTTAACGTTACCTCTCAAACATTCCATTTGGGATGATACAGATGGTTTGCTGGTTGAAGTTTTGTATGGACTCTACATGTTTGTCCAGCCATGATGTCAGCCATATACTCTAAGTCTAACGTTATATAGCGCTATATGATGATGCCAGAAGAAGAAAAAATCGTAACGTTTATTTCATGAACAGAATTTTTTAATATCAATAACCATTATGCACCGCATTACCAATGTGTTCCATTGTTTCTGCACTAGCCCCCAGCCCATTCTGCAGCCAGTGTTTTGACATCAGCCATTGTGTCACACATCATATCTCTTCTGTCGTTGATAATTATATACTTATGAGGCCTAGGGGGAAAAATGTTGTGTTTCCTGTTTTGCTACCTATCCTAGAAAAACCTGCCGACCCTAGAATGTTTTGGGTGGCCAGTGGAGTCACATACCTTTCAGCCTGCTTCCTATTGAAGTAGATACAGACTGCTTGTCCCATCTAATAAAGGATAGATGTATCTATTATTACCCGACATAAGTCAAGTCAAGTATCCGTCGACAGAAGAGCACTTTGAACAGGGACAGGGGGCGCCACTGAGACCTGTGTATAACTGTGTCTTGTCACGTGACGATGTCCATCAAACGTCACGTGACAAAGAAACTCCAAGATGAGACCTCCGGGTTGACAAAGAGACAGAGTTCGTCTCGAAAGCTTCCCCAAGCTAATTGAACTTAAATTGTGTGTATGTGTTTAAATCTTTGCCAAAAGTAAGTCAAGTATCTATTATCCACAGAATTAAAGTTTTAAAGAAAAGTGTCCTCATGCTTTTCAGTTTACTTTGTTCAACTGTATTGTAATATGTCTCACTAGAGTTTTGGCCAGCCTAAAATTACAAGAAAAAATCCCTACCTACCAACCCTAATTTTTTCAGAAGCTGAAACAGAAACAGGAAACACTTTTCCTAGGCCTGATCATGCAGACTCTACACATTCAAGAAGTTAATGATGGACCAAGAAACATGTTTATGAAACGTTACATGCCTTCCACACACAGCAGACAATTCAATTGTGCCCACAGCATGTTTCACACCATATCCTACCAGGTTGTTATTCCAGCTACAGTTGCACCTTTAATCTATACAGCCTAGTCTGCTTCGGTAATGTATAAATCAACTACTGTATTAATAGTATTATATCTGCTGTCAGCTCCAATGGAGTATTGTTTTAGTTTGTGTAACTCAAGATACTGTTGATGGATTGGTATGACTTTTGGTATGTAGGTAGGTATTGAGATGCCTTAAGAATACTGGTGAAACTTGGGCCCCCTAGCTTTTGCAGGTACGTAACATTACAGGCTGATAGCCTTGTTGAGTGTAGAATGGTATAGTCCAAAGACAGGTGACTTACAGAGGTCAACAGGCCATGGGTAATTTTGGACATGCATAGAACCAGTTGGTATTGCCATGGGGAAGGTAATGTTACTGTAAATGCATTTAAGTTTGTGGGGATTTAATTTTGCGGTAGCGGGAAAAATTACTTTTCGCAGTGGTTTTAAGTTCGCGGTAGCACCATGCACTGCCATGAAAAAATATTCGCAGTGAAGCGGCTACCGCAAAAACCATGAACATTAAACCACCGCAAAAGCTTTTGCATTTACAGTACTTAAAGCAGAAGGACTACCCAGTGGTTCCCATGTAAATTACAAAGTTACATAATTCTCAACAAGGACACCAATCGTGGATGCCCTTGTCATGTTTGTGTGTCTTCCATTGACAATTTCAGGCTTGTCAGTTGTAACCAGGGACCAGTCAGCATGGCAGAACGACCCTCCAGTTTCAGCTGGGTGATCCAAGGAAAGCTGTGTGCCCTGGCGTTCCCCCATCGGGCGGAAAACATTAGGTTAGTATTGCAAGACCACAGTCTGGCCATGATCTGGTCATACAATATTGGTGTCAGAGAAACAACACGTTAAAGTTTTTGGCACCCTGAACTTTTAATACAGACATTTATTTAAGGTATTACAGACTATTGGTTTGCAATGGTCAACAGGCTTGAGGAAGTCAAGGCCATCGGCAATAACTCAGGTCATTAATATCCCATATACTACCCACTTTTTGCAGGGTTCCCATTGGTCCAAAAATACAGGCGTAGGACTCGTTCTCAGAGTGTTGTCCATGATTTGTGATTAGAAGATTTTACAACTCTGGGAACGAGAGCCACCAAATACCTTGGATGAACAAAATGTCGGCAAGTTTGAAGACGCGTGTGTACATAGAGATAGATCTCAAACAGTGACATAGAGATAGATCTCAAACAGTGACGTTACAGCAGGTGTAGAGAGTGGTGATGAGATTCTATTGCTTGGCCACACAGGTAAGGAGGTATAGAAGGCAGGGAGAGCAGCAATCCGACCCAACCAGCAAGATAAATGGCGGCCGGATGAACAAAACCTCAGCGGCTCTCGTATGAGCTACAATATTATGTAACAATGCGAATGTGTCCTGTAGAGTCGTCACGGCTAGGTATCAGACAATATCTATATGCTAATAACGTTAATGACCCGCTTAAATCCTTCCGTGTATATGGTGCCATAACTTATTCGGTGGTTATAGAAATAGGCCATGAATTATGGCACCGTACACACCTCGGGGCGGGTCATTAACCCAAGGAGGTTGTTCAGCCTCCTTGATTAACCCCATATTCTTGCCTGAGAGCTAATTACAGGTAACATAAAAGGGGAAAAACAAATAGTGCAGAACAGTGTACAATGTGCCTTCTCTGGTATAAAAACTAAGTTATTGGGTGAGAAAGTGGATATAATAATTATGAACAATAATTTCCCTGCTGTTACAGCACACAACCCCTTATTGGGATACTAAACCCACTGGGGACACTGGATCTCTGTGCACCCATGCCCTACTTGTTCACTGTCCCTTGAACTGTGTAGCTTTTTGATTAATTCCCCATTGTCTTCTGACAATGCCCACTTTTCAGTCATTAAGAAATAATACTGTGGCACTGAACCAACCTGATTTGGTCATACCTTGGTTGTTTGAGACAGTTTTGCGATAAAACCTTGATATATTTGATCACTTTGCAGCTGCTTTATACGATTTACAGTATCGGAAGCTTTTTTTTTTTTTTGAAACAGACGAAAATCAATGCGTGCGCGGATGTCATCCATATAATCAAATCACACGGCCTTAGCTATTTTACATATTCAAAGTTTGATGAAGTAGGTTATTATCATGTCACATGCAATTCGTTAGCCTGCAAGCATGAATTGGCATTATTTGTAAGGATGTCCGGATTGCTGTAGCCTCACGAAGCTTTCCACGAAATCGACTTCCGGGAGGGACGTAAAACGGGGGTCCCGTGCTCGAGGAGGTGCCTCGACCACGTTAAACAGCCTCATTACCCTCACTTTGGGTACCTACTGGCTGCAAAATACACCCGATATTATTGTTATTAGATATTGGCTCCACGATTTACAGAATCAGTGATGGGCTCTTTTTAAAAAAAATTTCCGCAGATGGTTGTACAAGGAAGGTGTTCGTCACCTGGTGTCCCTGACCTACAGACTGCCCCCTGTGGACAGCTGCCCAAACCTGAACAGTATCCACATGAAGATTGAGGACTTCACTCCTCCCACTATTGAACAGGTGGACCGCTTCATCCACATAGTGGAGAGCAACAGTATCATTGGAGAGGTGAGAAATGTTCTCTGCTTCCATGTTAAGAGTTTTGGTTTGATTTTGATTTGATTTGATTTATTTGCACATAAAAAAGGGCATGCATACAGTAAAGATAACTGATTGATAAAAAAACAGTGCGGGAGAGAGGTAGAAGCCAAAAAGGCTTATGGGAGACCTCCTAACAAACTATTGAACACAAATTCAAATGAGGTAATTTAAATGGTATACAAATGATAACAAAACATAAATGTGAAAGGAGGTTTGATTTGCTTGGCTGTATAAAAAAAGATACAGCCAGGGCTACCCAACTAGCCGGATATCTCACCGAAAAATGCCAAATTGTGCAAAAGAATTGATCCAACTTGTGCCAATTTCCCCATGCGGTCATTTCGATATGTGGCGTATTTGTGTATGAAGCCTAGATGTGCAGGCTACTGGAAATCGCACTGAACTACAAACTGATGATTAAAAATGCTTAAAAAAGAGATTTGCAGTGATAAAGGATGTTCACTTTTGTCCCAACATAGGTAAGGCATTCTGAAATATTTCAATTATGCTGCTTTGCACCATTTTGCGCCCATCTGAATTGCAAATTGTTTAAGATTTAAAAAATTCACAAAACCTCCTGTTTTGCAAATAGTGTCATAATTTTTGCTAACACTAACGTTATACCCAATACAAAGTGATATAATAATCTATTACATGACTACATGTATGTTTACAGGACATCTACCTTAGAGTTGCCTCAGGTTTATCTGCAATAAATTCGATGTAGCTGATAATGTTGCCATGTTTGTCATAATGTCATGTGTGTTATCCCTGTTCTCAGGCTGTTGCAGTTCATTGCCAGTGGGGCAGGGGGCGCACAGGTACCATGATCGCATGCTACTTTGTCAAGACAAGGAAAATCTCAGGACAAGAAGCCATTGAGGAGATCCGGCGCATCCGTCCAGGCTCAATAGAAACCTATGACCAGGAGAAGATGGTGATTCAGTATTACCAACAGTTAAAGTCCAGAGGGGAGGTTTAGATGTGCATCTAACATTACATAAGCCAATACAATCATGCCAACCCTTCAAAATTCTACAAGTAAAGAAATTAAATACGTAATAATTCAATGAGAATGGGTAAATGAAAGAGTTATATTTTCATCTCAACTCGCTAAATGTGCAAATTGTTAGTTTCAAAGGTAACAGTTATTCTTGCTAAATAGGAAATTCTCTAGTACTTAACCTCTAGTACCCAGCACTCCACGGTTGCCAAATGGCGCCAAATGTCTTATCAAGGAAGGGACTAAGGGGACAAGGTTCAAGAATTAGCTTCCAACCTGTCTGTAACATTTGTTGCATAACAAACTTTGCTTCTTTGTGCAAGAGATTTGAGTTCTTAAAGGTACAGGAGGAGGCAGTGGAGTACGTCTTTCTCAAGCTAAAGACGACACCTTGCAACTTTTACAAAACTACACAGATGAAGAAAAAATCAAACAAAAATGACCTTGGTTTATTTGTTTTTACAATGTTCAATGCATTGAACGCATGGAAATCAATACCTTGTTTGCATAGACCATGTTGATTTAGTTATATAGATGACATCTGCACATATGCATGCATTGATTTCCAGCATTTCTAAAAAAAACATTTTGTGCATTCATATGCTGCAAGTTGAAAGGTATCAGCAAATGGATACTAATGTCATAGAAGGCCAAAGTCAATTCCAAAGTCAAAGAAGATTTGAAAGAACAAAAATGAAGAATTCTCTGTGTGTTCAACCCTCCTGACCACTTTCGGTAGATTTCATAATGAGTGACCTTTTTTTGTTGAACTTTTTTTGCACTCACTCATCACTTTTTGCACTCACTCCCAGAGGATGTCATCCATGTAATCGAATCAACAAGGCCATACAGAAGCGGAATGATTGGTAATTGTTGTGTTGTACTAATTGCGATAGATGCATGTCGATAAAGGATTGTTCATGATTACAGGGAAATCGTGTATAATTTCTATGGAAACTATAGTGTTACTCCTGTGGTGCTTTAACACTTTCCATTGTTAACATTTTTGACTACCTCAAGATGTTAGAAATGTGTTCAAACCATAACCGATTATATTTCACTCAGTCATGTCACATTTCTGATCAACATAGTGAAAAAGGAAGAGTGAGTCTGTAGGTGTGATGAACCATGTCAAAGTTGCTGATGGAGTTTGCCCATACCAGGGTAGGGATAATGTTGGGCTATGCAACATTGAGCTGTCTAAAGGCAAATGTACCTGTATGCACCAGATTCTGCTGTGTATATGAAGGCATAGGCTATCCCTACCTTAAGAAGTTTGACACGTCTTCAGGTCATACTGTATGGCTATATTCAACCTGAATATCAGAGTATTACAAGCATATAGCATTACATCGTTTTACAGCATTATATGCAATGATCTTTTTTGTAACTACTAAGGGTAGTATTTGCATGTTAGATGTGTGTCTTATTTTTGTACCTTATGTGTTGTATTCACCCATGTGCTAAGATCACTTTTGTGCGATAGTGGTGTTTGCAGATATCTTACCTTAAGAGTTTGTAGTTTATCTTGCAATCATTTAATTATGTCATAATAAAGTATGAAATGTGAAACTACAAGCAATTCTTTAGTATTAAACTAGAATTTCATATAAAAGAAATACACCGGCAAGTAAGGGCGCGGTCACAGAGGTCGTGTTATCGTCATACGATCGCTTACTTCGGGCATTTTGGAGGACTGAAAATGTGCGTCTCCTGCAAAGTTCAACATTCTTGGTACACAAAATGCTGTTTTGGATGTCGGTGGTTGGTCTGTCACGACCTGCTTATGAAAATCTTACGGCATCAAAATCGTACGACGATCGCACGACCTAAGTGACCGCGCCTTAAAGTAGAGCGTTGGCATCTTAATTGTGATCTGTAAGACGTTAGGTGCGTCAGCGGGGTACGGACATGGCCGCCCCGGCCCGAGGTAGGTGAGGAGCTGGGTCGGCCGGTCACGGTCCTGCAATTAATCCTGGTCCTGTAATCACCGACTTGGCTCACCTTTTCACAACCTGCGCGGCCCTGCATCTGTCCATATCAACCTCGGGGGGACACGCGTCTGTAGTGGCGCGCTCACGTGCATTTATCGCAGGTCGGCAGACGATGTTCATTTCGTAATGAGTAATGATGGTATATTAGCGCACTAAATGTATATAGCTTGTAGTTGTTAGTTATACGACGTATAATTTGCCATACATTGTATCCTATGCAGTCGTTAATAAACTTGACTTGTCTTAGGCCCCGTTCAGGCCCAGAACAAACAGATAGAAACGTTTGATTTTTTGCATCTTGAACGGGCCTAAGATCCTTCTAGGCGGTCAGTTCTGCCTACTTGACGATCTGATCTTAGGATCTTCAAGTAGGCAGAACCATCCGCCTAGAAGGATCTAAGACGTACAGGCTGTTTCCCAGGCAAGACAACTGAAGGCCCATCCGTTTGCGATCACAGGACGGATGTGATGGGGCCCTTACAGTAACACAGAGGTCTGTTCCAGGACAATTTACTGTAGGATTGGTTATCATTACGTTAAGCACAGGGCCAGATAAGCTTCTGGTATTTTACGTCAGGCTGGATGGCTGTCGGAAACCTTTGAAGATAGAAAATCTATACGATCAGAAAACATGATATGCAAAAAAAATTAATAGTTCAGCCACGAAGCTTTCTATGGAGACTAACAGGACCTTCGTTTGAACGGTGTTTTTTTTCCACCATACTTATGAGGGAGTCTTGACTATTTCATACCATAAGAAATCTGAACCTGACAGAGTTAATATTCCTCTGGAAGAAAGAATCTGCCAATACTGTAACTTGAATAAGATAGAGGATGAGTGCCACTTTATTGTTGAATGTACTTTATACAACAACGAAAGAAACGTCCTTTTTGAAAATATACAACTTATGTTCCCAAATTTCCGATACTTGAATACCACGGAAAAATTTATATTTCTCATGCAATTAGATAAGCCATATATTATTGATTCCATTTGTCCTTATGTTTATAACTGTTTAAAGAAGCGAGAAGAAGTTGAACTTGTACATACTTGAATGTATTGGCATATGTAGAGATGATAAGATACCTTTTTTTGTCAAAATTGTACCTTATCACTAGCGCTACGACCTGTACTTAGCTTGTTTGAGCACAAATGTACAATAAAGGTCATTCATTCAAAAAAAATATGCTGTATGATAAAAGGTTGACCGAGATCGACCCGCTCTAAGGTTGCGTCCTCTGACATAACGCCTTGTTCTTTCTTCCGTCTTGGATCAGCCGAAACCCTGTGTGTTACGTTAAGTATCCTGACCACCCTAACCCGTGTCTGTCATTACATCGCCATGATTTATCTCTTCGTGTCCTATCGGTAAGCCCTTGAGCCACTGGACTAACTGGGTTTCTTGTTCCGGATAAAACAATCCCACTGGACTTGGAACACTCCCTCAACAAATTCAGACCTCTCATATAAAGTAGGACAGAGATAGCCCGTCTGTCTCCATACGGAACGAAGGCGGGTTTCTGTCTAGAGGCGGTTGGGAGTTACTCTCCAAGCAGAGGTTAGGCTCCGGCTGTTTTTTGTAACGTTTTTTAGTCGTTTTTATCGGGCTTTCTAATTTGTATTTTATCTTCCTGTGGCTGGCGTACTTCAAGAAAAATGACAAAATAGAAAGCCCGATAAAAATGACTAAAAAAACGTTTAAAAAAAAACGGCCGGAGCCTAACTTCTGCTTGGAGAGTAAGATCTCCATACTCTCCCATCACCACAAAAGAGTTTGGGGGTCAGAGTTCGGGCGTGAGGGGAGAGTACTAGTGTGGCAGCCCAGGTAAACTAACTAGGCCTGATGACACACACTCCGGCTAGGTTGGAATATGTGCTCTCTGACGTTATCCATTTCTTCTTTACCCAAACAACCAAATTTCGACAGAGACAACGATACCAATAGTTGCATCTACCTTACAATGCATGTATAATATATCATATGCAAATTTAAAGTTAGCGCGCTGTTTTGAATACACATCCAATTGTCCGATTTTTGATACAGATAAAAAACATCAAACCAAGGGGGTTATATGACCTTGATCAAACCCAATATGGCATGCAGACATGCTATTCCCTTTTCTCGGACACTCCGATCCATCACGTCCTCCGGATCAAGACGTAAGTTTTTCGGCCAAATTGCAGTATAACAGCGAAAAACAGAGGCTAGCCTCAGCCAGTCCACCCTATTGGGGTATGGGACGTAGAAAGTGAGAAAAGTGGAATAATTGCATGACCACCGGCACGAGAGTACTAGTACGTCCGCGGCGCGGAAAGGTTACATTTCTCCTTCCGAGGTCGCAAGTTATCTGTATATTTGAACAATTTCTGCTATATTTTTTCAGCGACCTATGGAGTCTGATAGAGACTAATGTATCATGTATCACTGTATTCTATACCTTATAGCACCTATGACCATTAGGCTGCTGTGTCCGTCTGTCCATTGTTTTCTCTCTCTTTCATACAGTGATGTGGATCGCTTCTGTTCTATGGTGATGGTGATGGTGATGGTGCGGTAATGTAAGAGAATCCTGCGCGTGAGTCTGCCAAATTACGTCTTGGCTCAGGTGACCTGTGCGCTAGCGTGTTTTTATAGGTGGCAACGGCAAACATCGCAGAATCCACTTAAACAAGTTTGCACATCAGTGCCAATTGGAAGCAATGCTCAGAAATTGGGATGTACGAAGAACAGTTGTCGTTCCCTCAGTGGGGCGCTCATCATCTAAGCAGATGCTGGGGGCATTCCTGTTCCTAACTTCCTGATTTCTCTGACGTGACAGGGAAGATAGCTGCCAGGAAACGCTACTATCTTCTACCCAACATCTGCTTGGATATCAGGCGCTGGCCGGGTGAGACGAGGTGTCGTCACCAGGCAAGTTTGTCCTGACGAAGGTAAAGCGCGAGGCACGTGAAGCCACGGGATTACCGCAGGAACCGGTACATTTAGACTGGGGATTAGTCGTGGCTGTAGCGGAGCCCTCCACAGATGGATACGTTACGGGGTAGGGTGCGGGCGTCTCCGTAGAGGGCAGGGTCGACTCTAAAGTGATTTCACAGAAACAAAACATCATTCTATACTTGGAAGGAGGGCAGACAATTTGATGGATATTAGATTTAGTAACCACTTAAGAGTATGAGCTTTTCTTATAAACATGTGGAAAGTCAAATAACCACCACTAAGAGAAGACGTCTCAGTCCTTAGCTACTTTAAACAGTGGTTGCTAGTATTGAACTGTTCGGCCACTTAAGTCTAGGAACCAGCGGACATCAGCAAGGAGAAATGACATTATTATAAAGCATGTTAGGTACTACAAACTGGGGCATTTGAGCTGCATGGTGTTGGTCCAGGGGAAAGGATACCTTGTTGGGACACAAAGTACTCTCCAAACAGAGGTAAGGCTCCGGCTGGTTTTTTAACGTTTTTTAGTCGTTTTTATTGGGCTTTCTGTTTTGCCATTTTTCTTGAAGTACGCCAGCCAACGTTTTGGCACAGCAAGATGAAATAAGAAATAGAAAGCCCGATAAAAACGACAAAAAAAAAGAATAAAAAAACAGCCGGAGCCTAACCTCTGCTTGGAGAGTAGACACAACGTACATTGGTGGTCGAGAGCAAAACTGACCACCGGAAACCTCTGTGGTGTAAACAGCGCTCACAGATAACTGTTTCACTCATCGCTGTGTCTTGGGATACATGGATTTTGTGGTGAAAATAAATAAGGAGAATGTTCAAAGTTTTCGCTAAATTCTGGTACATCTCCCCCGGGATAGCTTGTGGTTAGTGACGACAAGTGTGATGAGACATATCCAGGCTGTGGTGTTGGTAACATCTGAAGGGAAACATGAAGACATGTACATCATCTCAATAATCTTTGGTAACGAGAACTTACTTGAAAATAATGAGCGTGTTTTCTTTAAAACTATTACTCCTTGTCATGGAAGGTTAGGCCCCAGATCCTTTCAAATGTTATATTTGTTAGTTTGAGTTCTCACGCGTTCATCTGTTTCTATAGGTTTGTGTCGATCAAGTTATAGCTGAGTATCAGCCTGGCTCGTTTACTGGGGCTCCCATACTCACCCCTCACCAACCTGGTTAGATCTGGTTAGTTTACTGGGGCTCCCATACTCACCCCTCACCAACCTGGTTAGATCTGGTTAGTTTACTGGGGCTCCCATACTCACCCCTCACCAACCTGGTTAGTTTACTGGGGCTCCCATACTCACCCCTCACCAACGTGGTTAGATCTGGTTAGTTTACTGAGGCTCCCATACTCACCCCTCACCAACCTGGTTAGTTTACTGGAGCTCCCATACTCACCCCTCACCAACCAGGTTAGTTTACTGGGGCTCCCATACTCACCCCTCGACTACCTGTTAGTTTACTGGGGCTCCCATACTCACCCTCGACTACCTGGTTAGTTTACTGGGCTCCGATACTCACCCCTCACCAACCTGGTTAGCCAGTTTACTGGGGCTCCCATACTCACCCCTCACCAACCTGGTTAGTTAACTGGGGCTCCATTACTCACCCCTCACCAACCTGGTTAGTTTACCGGGGCTCCCATACCAACCTGGTTAGTTTACTGGGGCTCCCATACTCACCCCTCACCAACCTGGTTAGTTTACCGGGGCTCCCATACCAACCTGGTTAGTTTACTGGGGCTCCCATACTCACCCCTCACCAACCTGGTTAGTTTACCGGGGCTCCCATACCAACCTGGTTAGATCTGGTTATACTCTCCCCTCATCAGGCGAGGGTGAGTATGGAAGCCCCAGTAAACTACCCAAG
Source organism: Branchiostoma floridae x Branchiostoma belcheri (assembly GCA_019207045.1). Classification (NCBI taxonomy): domain Eukaryota; kingdom Metazoa; phylum Chordata; class Leptocardii; order Amphioxiformes; family Branchiostomatidae; genus Branchiostoma; species Branchiostoma floridae x Branchiostoma belcheri. The sequence goes on along the minus strand of CM033025.1, from coordinate 9,496,380 downwards.
CTGATAATCAGGCTAGATCTGTTGATGCACCCAGTAAAAATGGAGCGCAACAAATCATGCCCCACGGTTCCGCATCCCACGGACTGACAAACCGACATGCTGGCCACACGCCAACTCTATCAGCCGCGGTGTGCTACTGCTGGGAACACACGCGTCACAGCCGCTCTACAGAAAACATCTAGGGACATACGTACGCCCATTACCTTATCTGTTCATCCATCTGTATGTTATGTCAGTAAGATTCTTCCTTTTAGATATGAGATTAGTGTTACTAAATTTGTTCAGAAAAAGAACGGCACACTAATTGGTAACAAGACCAAGAGAAAAATTCTTCACGTGAATTCGAAAATTGACAGTTTGGAGTACATGATGAAGTCAAGTGCATCGCATTATCGCTTGTAGAATGGAAGAAGTGGCGGGAAACACTGGAGGATAGTAACAGTCCGGATTTTCCACCGACATGTGTAAAAACACGGAACAAGCTACAAACTGTTACATCACAACATTTGCCTAAGGATTAGTCTAAGTAGTTTACAGTCAAAGCTTAGCCTAGCACACCTCTAAACCCCAACCCGCGGTAGGCTGTGTATACTCTTCCCCTCTAGAGGCGCCCTTCCCCGCCACAGACTTCAGAGTGAAGGCCAAATCGTACTATCACGGCCTGAAGTCTTCACACGCGTCTGTCCTAGAACAACATCAAAGTCTGGTCAAACAAGGAGACCTGTGTGTTCGCCAACATTCCAGGTTCGCTCCGCTGGTCGCGGGGGACGAAAAGAAACATTTAGTAGAAACTAAAAGCAGCTATGTTGTTTTTCTGTGTACACAACCTCGAACGTGAGGTAGGTCTTGTTGATTTTATCAGCAGAGGATTTTATTGCAGGCCTTTGGGATGTCGGCGTTACAAGTTCTAGGCCGCTACATGTGTGAAAAAAATCGATATCAGCTACTCTGTTGCTGTGTCGTCGGTCCTCTATTCTGTCCCTGAAGTCTCAGAAGTAACTTCTTATCTTGGTGATTGCTGATAAGCGCACTGAAAGTATCTGCGTTGCATAATCCTCTCCATTTTCTACTCAGTGGTGCATCTACATCACCTTGGTAGGAATATCAAGGAATGTGGTGCACATTGAGGTACACAACGATTTTCGTAGGTACCCCTTGTCACACTGAACGCGCGGACTGTTGGATCAATGATATAAGTAGAAAGAGTAGGTTATCTTGTTTTGGGCTACAAGTTCAACTACAGCGTTCGGTACGACATATTGCGGATGTCGACAAAAAGTCGTCGACATGTATGACCGGACCTTCGTATTTAGGAGCGGGATAATTCGACTTTTGGATAATTCGACTTTTTGAACCCTAGAACCATAGCACCCTGTTTCATACTTAGGGCGTATGCAGGCCTGAATTCTCCCCTAAATAATTCAATCTTTATGTCCGTGTAGAGTACTGAGTATAGAGTAAAGTAGAGTTCTTCTGCCTTCTGGTGCAGGTAGAAACGTCCAGTTCTAATTTAGGCCGCTAGCGCTGTAATTTTCCACCAATCTCCCGCCCACCCCCTCCACGTCAAACAAAGACACTGTCAGTACTGAGTAGATAGTTTAACGTCAGGTTATAATCTGGCCATGGTCCTACAGACTCCTGGGTGGCAAAGAGGATATTAGGATATTAAACTGACAAACAGGGTGAGATGATGTCCCCTGAGCGTCTTGATTTACGTCGCAGGAAGTCCTAGAGGTAGGCGCCTCTTAAAAGTTGACCAAACCGTCACCCAGCTTCCCCTTAAGCTTCCCGATGTTTCGTCAATCATCTCGATGGAGGAACTGGCGAATGACACTGAGATCATGACAGTCAAGTCCTGTCGTGGCTCGTGGACCGACCTGCCCTACCTTCTGACCGTGCCTTGACCGAATTAGCTGTACCCGTCCCCCACGGCGCCGATCCCGCTCTCATAATTGGATTGAAATTTGTAGCAGGTATGTCGTCGAAAGGGCGGCACGAGTACCCACGGGGTCCGTCGGACATAACACGGATAAGATAAACTGTCAGATATCCGCAGAAACGCCGAGCACGCTGTGGAGGAGATGTCGGGAAGCGAACCACTTGTGAGGCCGTCTGCGAGGACTGGGGTGCGTCTTATGTCCTCCGTCACTGTTGAAGATGGGGAGACCGGTATGAATAGATTAGATGTCGTATAAGAAGTCAATATCAAGATAGACGCCAAGCATTACGTATAAGTGCCCAGACGACAAGACTAGTCCGTTCTGAAAACGTGATGACGTTGGCTTGTCCTCTCGCTGTATCATAGGAAAGTAATAATGTCTTATGGTTTTTGTGCCATAAATTTTAAACACATAGATACCCAGATGACGAAAGTATAAAGCCATTATCAAAATTGAGGGGAATTTGTAAGAAAATCAGTACTTTAAAGTTTAGTGCGGTGTGATTTTGTTGGGTAAACTTCACTGCGAGCTAACTAGAAAGTTCACCTAGAGGACACATGCCCGTACACACAGATTGGAGTTGAAGTCAGCGCCTAGAGCGACAGCCGCGCTTGCAAACACAATTTTCTTTTCGTTCCTAGACTTACAGATTCTTGAAACCGACAGCTACTTTGCACAGGGACATATTAGGGGCAAATCCCGGTGAACCAATATATGTGATACCTAGCCGGCCGGGACTGCCGGAGAGGCTTCAGAAAAAAGGAAAGTTGCCAAGGAATGGTGGGTCCCCACCATGAAAGTGGGCCAGGCCGCCTATCTAACTTGACTGCGTCCAATGAGAGCAGAAGGCAGTTCAGAAATGTGTGCTCCACCAAACGGACAACAAAACCTTAATCCGAGTTTTTCCATTGTAACTTTTCCGCGCGCCTATCGGGGCAGGATCCCTGGTCTTATTTGACGCTGACGCACGGCACAGGACTATTCCCCGTGGACCACACCAGGCTTCAATGGTGCGTAGGGCCGGAGAGAACGGCGCGGAGTACCGATGACGGTTTGGGCATCTCCGATGGGCTGGCACATGCCGTATCGGTAAGCTTCTGTTCGTCTCCTTCCGATCACGATCCTTGCGTTAATTGTGACTCGCGTGAGCCGCCGAAGATTCCGATGCCGTCTTACTGTCAACGGGGTTTCGGGCTCAAAGTCAAAGTCTTGCTCCATCTTAAGCGACTACTTACAAGCTGAGATGAGGCACCATCTTCCGTGTCTCTTTGATTTTGTCTTCTCCATATCCACCTGAGCAAACCGACCATACTTGACACTAACGGCCTACTCAGCCACAACGACTGAGTTGTTTGCCTTGCCCTAATGCTAGGTGATTAAAGGGTAGTTCCTACCGGTGATGAAACCTTACGTAAACTACTTGATGAACTTCTGTACACTGTTCTAGTGCATTATCAACCGGGTGTGATATTGACTGTAAACTCTACCATTCCTACAATTTAAGGTCCATTTCTGAGGAGTTTTGCAGGATCAGGAATGATCCACAAATTGTAATTCTGTTAAAAACCTCGTGTTTGTTTTCGTGGCTTATGTTTTTACCGAAGTCAGAACGCCTTTGCGTCGGGAGGTCACGACACGAGGGAGCAGGGCCTCCGCGGCGCGCAGGGCAGCGGTAATTCCTTCCGAATTCCGCATATTCGAGCCAGCTTCAGGTTCCTTACCAACCTGTGGGGATTGTATCATCTCTAGTCACGCCAACCGGGTTTTATGCAGCAGCAGTTCTGTTCGGAGCTCTTCAGGTGCAACAGAAGGGGCCGCAGAGGCTTGACGTGATCTGTTAAAGAAGACGCGTAACTTGGGATTCCTGGTAATTATCTTCGACGGCTAGGTCGGCTTAAATGTCGCCTACCTCTCCCCAGAGTGGGGTGCTGGAAATTGTGTTTACGTTTGTTTGTCTGTTCGACTTAAGTGAGTCGCCTCCCTCCGGTGGAAGATTGGCAGTTACCCAGTATGGGAGGGCGGGAGGAGATGTAGCCACGATGGTGGAGTGAGGTTCAACAGGTCGGAACCTACTAATAAAATCAAATTGAAAAGTGAATCTACCAATAAAAATGCAAGACCGTTAAGGCGTGATACTCTCATGCCGCCTTAAGAAAGAAAACAGAAACAGTGGACGAAGTGAACACATCAGAACTTATCTCGAGATGTGTGAAAATGAGAAGATCATTTTAATAAGAAGACACCAAACGCGGAAGGAGGGGTTTAATGCACCCAATGGTAGCCCGAAGAGCATTTTCACGCACACCATGACCCTTTTATCTCAGTCCGTGCCCGACCCAAATTGAAAAGTGATGTAGACTCGTAAAACACGGAATCTTTATAACATAAAGGTTTGTCTATCTGCTAGACTGAGATCTCGGATAACGTCCAATAAAAGTTCGACACTAACTGAACCGTCAACATTGATGTTGGTGATGTAGACTTCTGTGCAAGAAGGTATTGATGAAGGTTATGACGTGTTGATGGATTTGTGTTGCAGGTTGACAGGTGTAAGACTGGAAGTCCTTGTTCTGTCAGCATGGCTACTGTTGCTGCCCAGCGCCGCACGTGAGTACCTCTTATCTTCCAGTGGGTTGGAAACGGAAATATCCCATTTATGCCCCAATTTTTCTCCCCTGTCCTCTCAAGGGGACTAATCCGATCATGAGCAGGGACTTGTAGAAGAAGACTCTGTTTCTCGGGTCAAATGAGGTTCAGGGCCACAACGGGTCGGTGGCGTGGGGCGAGAGTTCTTGTATTTCTGTGAGTCGGATCAAGACAAGATCTCTGTTATAATGAAGGACCCTGGCAGGTCCCTGGTAGACTTATGGTTCAGGCTCTAAGCAGGAGTTACTATTAACAATTATGTGTGGTATTTGCCAGGAAATGGCGCGCTATTATATGGTCACGATTACACACCGACACGTACGTGCCGAGTGAACGATTTGCTAGGCGAAGACACGTCTGACCCGGGGAACTCCCCGGCCGGTATCTCGTCTGTCACTGCCGCCCGTCCGACATCCAAGGCACATGTTGGTGATGAATGATGATTAAAGTCTCCGCTTTGGGGAGGCGGGTCAGGGTCAAGTTTAGGGACGGACTGTCCGACATCTCGCCTGTCATCGTCGTCTGCTCCGTTTCTTGTTGTGATTTACAAGAATTGTGGGATTGACACTAATCTGAGTCCAGAGCAAGGGAGCAGGACCGACGCGACGTCATGGGTTCGATACCGACGATACAGCACAGTCAGGTTTCTTTTCTGTGATGAACGACGTCTGTTTATCCATCTCTTTTATTAACTACGCAATAGAATGAACTCGTCGGGAAAATTGAACAACTGGCACACAGGCACGTTTACAGTACATTGTACATACCGTCATGATCAGAGATAGATCCATCCCAATAAGCTTGTAAAGGTGTTTAGAGGTTCTTGATCATCCTGATGAATGACCGTATATATGTTATCAAAACGTTAAGCAAAGAGTATGTAACGAAACGATTGCACCGCTAACCAATCTTGCCCCATGATGACGCTCAGAGACTGTCAGGGTGACAAACTAAAGTGTCACAGTGGTACGATTGAGATGCGACCTTTCGTCATCACTATAAAGCTTGTTCAGGGACAGGTACTGACGGCTGCTGAAAAACTACCGTCAATACTTTACACTCTCCTTTTTTTCATTTCACCCACTCGTTAACTATTATGTAGATGAACAGCAGGAGTAGTATGGAGGGACGAAAGCTTGTTATGATATAGTAGGTACGAGCGCTCGGAAACTCCTCATACAAAACGCTTGAATATCGCATATAAACAAAGCGAATCGTGAGTCTGTTAAGGTTGACTACACAGCACTTCCGACCCACGTGTGAATGGTTACGTGGTTGACCCAACTCGATGCCAAGGTGGATCAAAACAACGCCAAATTTAGTCGTCCAGATTTAGCCCATTGTGCGGAGGAGCCGGCCGTGTTGATGAGTAGCCGCGTGACCTTGGCACGGCAGCCGCGCGGCGGGTCGCCTTCCGAGAACCCTGCAGTTCACGGTGCGCACGCGTCAAACTGCCACGGACACTGCTGCCACGTACGGATTCCTGCAATACCTGAGGCAGACTAGCCTGGGTACCATCCTCCGAAGTAACCAATGGCATTGGTTACTTCGGAGAATGGTACCCAGGCTAGTCTGCCTCAGGTATCGCATTACTGTGGCTCAGTCTTACCTAGCGAAAAGATTCATCCAGTGGTTAGAACGGAGGATGGTACCCAGGCTAGTAGAGATAGACAGTGCAACGTAGTGAGTTCTAGTGTGATAGTGGCTGGGTAGGCTTGGTTCTTTCTTTTTCGATAACGGGACGATATGGCAGGAATGGTGTTTTACGGTGCTTTAGAAATATTGTGTCTGTAGCTCTTGCATACGAAGGCATCACTGTTCTCAGTGGAAACTTCGAAAATAATTCGAATGCAATAATGCATTCGTCATAATGTTTGTTTACGTCTCCGACCTCCCGACACAACAACCTGCCCTAGCATTGATGGCGGTCCAGTATATTGGATGGTCTGATGGCTTTTCGTAAATTTTCCCCTAATGTTGGCGTTCATTCAAGTCCCTTTCTGTTTGGGATGGGGCCTGTTTAGCACAGCGACTTCCTCTGAGATGTGGTATTTGAACTTCCTGGGTTGTGTGCGGACTAGTTGGCGGGGATTCAATACCAGCGAGCGAACCTCTCTGAAGGCCAGGCCCTCCTCCGGTGTAATCTTCAGCGGAAGCCTCCGCTAAATACGTTTTCGTGGTCACAGTGGCAGCAACCATTAATCAGTCTAGGTTTGAAGATACAGCAACAATAATCAGTTACACTTGTGTATATTTGAACTGGATTTTCATCATCATAGTTGGTATGTGGGTTGTGGTTGGGAAAACGACAGTCAGGTTTGATACGGTGGGTCTCTTACCGGCTTTCAATGGTATTGCAGAGGTACTTCCGGTTTCAATACTTCGTGTTCTAGACATGCTCGGTGGTCGTGATTTTAGAGTGGAATAATGCTCTTGGAACAGAGAGCGAGTGCTGTAGGTTTCATTGTATTGCAATGCAGGACAACTCCCAAACACTTTGCTTATCAATTACAATGCGCATGAATTTATGTCAGTAAAAAGAAAGTGATAACTTTAATTTGTAGGTAGAGTAAAAGTACTATAACGCGACTTACAAAATTTTGAGGAGAAGTTCATTGTCGAAGTAGCAATAATGTAGTTGTTCCACCTTTTCCATTTCAGCTAAGACATGCTAAAAGTTGAAACGACTATCGTTTTGTGTTTATTGTATATCCATGGAACCTGGGAGAATTACACGGTGGGCAGCAAAATCGAAGAAATATAGTAGAAAGCAATTTCACTACTTCACCCCTATCGCACCTTCACCTACCCAAACTACAAAATTGATGGCGGCCCATCTGCTCTTTGAAAAGGTGAACTACCTTGAGTTGTCCGCACATTCCCCAAAGTCTGGCGTCGAGTCAAATCCCGCTGTAGACCCGGTGAGGGGGATCGTTTTGTGGCGGAGAAAGGCTGAGTTTTACCCGGGTGATTTTTGCTGACATGGCGGGCCATGTTGAATTTCCTATCGCCCTGTTGTTGTGTACCCAGCTGCCACTATGCCACTAGCTCAGGTGGCCTAAACTTAAATATCAGTGTTTCGGCTTATTGCGGTATTTGTCTAGATCCTGCAGCGACAACAGATGACATGTCCTACCCAGCTGCGCGTTGCACCAATGTTGAAGCAAACCTTCTAAAAACATTTAAGAGTGTGACAAGACGACAACATAAAGAGATAATAAGTTGCCGTCTTCCCATAGCTATAAAAAGAAATAGTCGGCGTAAAAATTTATTAGAGGTGTAACGTCTAAATGCTTATCCTTCGTTATTTTGGTATCTGCATTCACTCAAACAATCCGAAACTAGAGTTCAGAGACTTCTTCCCTCTGAAATATTTAGACCTCTTGTAGATCTATTGTTTCATAATATCAAATTGATTATGTACAAAGGTTCTGGTTAGCATGATATATTTTCAATGGGGTTTTCTCTACCGAAATAACGTACCTGTTAGAGTCGTTTCCTTAGGCAAAATTCCATGTTCACATTTTACTAATGCTAATGATTTGCACACATCACTGATAGAATTTGTGCAGAGAACCGTACACATGTGACTACCATACACTTGTCACAACAGGTATGTAATTCCCTCCATTTATCACTAAGAAAATATGTCACTTTTGCATTGATTACGTTTTCATGACATTTTGTATGCAGAGAGCTATCATAGAAAAGACTGGAAATGTAGAATTTTCTTTCGAGTTATGCAAGTCCCTATTTGCATACGTAGCATACATGTACACCTCTGTCTTACACCTCTGTCTAACTTAGCTCACTTCATATCAAATACGGTATAATGAAAATCCGTTATTCCTTTCCCCACTTATCGACCTTCAAAAAGATTTTACAAATAGTAGGACCGTTTGCCCGTCACTAACCAAAATATCTTTATTACTGATATGATTATTAGGCTCTGTCGTCTGTCATTGATAATATGATATATATATGGGCAGCCGTAGGGTACTAGTACGTGTATTGTAACGACTACACTATAATTTCGCTGCCTGTCTGTACTTGTGGCGGGACTCCTGGCAATCCCACCGGCTCGTGTGTTGATGGTTGACCTTGTCACCATCGACAGGTCATTTCCGTGGTATTGCATAACGGTGGCTGTCGCCTAGCGATAACAGCACAACCCATGTGGAACCAACATGGCACAGGGTGGTTCCAGGATACTCAGAACACACACGTACATCCGAAACCTGTCCGAACCAAGGCGCTTACATGCCCAGGATGGTTGTATGTCCCGAGGTTTTGTTTGTTTGTGGTTCTGATAGTGCACGTGGTTGATCAGCATTACTCAACAGGCCATAGCTCGATGCGAACAATAGTGTACGGTATGTTGTGAGGTATTGGTGTTGCTATATGCCATGTCAAATCGACATATGGTTGTGGCAAGTTCACATAATTGCGTTTTGCCTACTGAGATAGCGACAGACTGAAAAACAGACCAACTGAATGACACATTCATATTGATATTGCAATATCCCTCCTTTTCAACTGCACCTACGAGTAATGATATAAACCACGACACAAACCACACACAAAGACCGTTTGCCGTCAGGCTCCTCAAAAGAGATGATCAGGTGAAATTCCATCCTCCCTTACAATATAGTCGACGAACTCACTCCGCTTCTGCCTGTTGAAGGCCAGGGTCAGCGATGGTTCACATTAGAACGCTGCCCTGTGCCGCTTGGGTCGTGGTGAGCACCGCCAACCGCTGGGAAACACAATTTGTGCGGAATTAGATAGACCACTTCTAGTATGAACCTCCGCCTTCTGTTGGGGTGGTAAGACTGGGATTAGGATTGTGTTACTCGGTGTTTTCAATAAGCCTCGTTTATAAGAGAACACAAAGCAGTGTACAAAACCCATTAACGGAAAAGAACTTCCTTCCTGGAATAGTCAGTTTCTGTATTAGTACGAGTCTTCTCAGGTGGGTGCTCATTACTCAAAGAGGGGAGCGGTGCTGGTTGTTAAAACCCATTTACTTGCTGCTGTAGTCTGCGCTCACGGATTGTTGTGCATTCCAATAGCCACCAAACTCCTCCCCAACCCCCTTCCCCCATTAGGGAAAATTTATACTATTGTCTGATGAAGACTCCTCACCTCGTCCCATCCCCATCTGGAGGATCGGGGACCATGGTTGCCTCTGGCACTAGCATCCTCCAGCCTTTCGTGTCCTTCTGTGTGCAGTGAAGACTAACCATCTATTTTCATTGAGCCTATACAAGCGACCGCCTGTACATACTAACCACTTGCTACCACTGTGACCACTTTTGGACACAAGCAAGAATCCTGTCTATAGTGACCACCTGTCCACAGAGACCAGAATTTATCGGTGCGCAAAGTGTAGCCTGACTTAATCGCGCTTCTTAGGCCCGTCATACATTGCCGCGCCCATCAGGGAGGAGTCTAGGAAGCTCCGGATAGCGGAGTTTGCGTTACACAGACTACGCAAAGTGGTCTTCTTGGGCTGCCTTGACTCTGCCTGGAATTGCGTTGAACGGTGCAACACTGCCATTTTGTTCCAGCCCGCGGGTCAGGGAGTCACGGCTGCGTACTGATGTACACATCCTTCATCCTTTAACAAGGGGAAGACAGTCTCCACATCTGGCCATTAACCTATAAAAGGCGAGCAGTCTGTCAGTTCAGCATTGAGGCCTCGGTCTGCGCCCCGTGAGCTGGAAGCCATTTGCCTCGGATATGGCGGAGGGGTGAAAGGTCAAGGGCATGTCGAGTCCTGGTCCAGTCAGTTCTGCCGAAACGATTAACTTAATGTAATGTTTTTATTCATGTTGAATATTGAAAAGGGATTTCGGAAATAACAAGATCATGGCATGTCTAGGACAAAAGAAACAAATAACGGAATTTCTGCTCCAATACCAAGGTCACACACCAGGGGGCCCAGAATCGACCTCGACATCGTCTTAGCAACCCGATCCACATACCAAACATCATTACAATCCACCCAGGTTTGCTGACTTCAAAAATCCGGAAACACAGACAGACAGACAGACAGGCGCAAATTCACACACAGACACACCAAATTAACTGTACCCCCATTTTTCTTGGAGGTAACTGACTTAACTCTGCTCTAACAATAAGTGCGTATTTCATTTTAATTTTTCTTTTATTTCATTGGTTTTCATAGGTTTCCGATTGAAGAGAAATGGGTTTTATATATCTATATATGCGACATCGACATTGTCACTGATTGTGGGAATTGCGACAGATGATTTCAATCATTTCCCGGAGATACTAGGATTACTTTAATTGCTACATGGGGATTTGTGGATGTCAGAGTCTCCGCGTACAAGGTCACTGGCTCGGCCCTGGAGGTTTTTGGATTGTCTCTTCGACTTAGGAACGGCCTCTGTCAATAACTACCATGCAAATAATATACAATCCCCATGATATGAAACATCTTGAAAGATAATCTGGCTACACTGTAGTTACACAGAGAACATTATTACAACGTTAATGAGGGGGCTTCGTGCTAATAACCATGATATTGGATATCCCTTTCTATTCTAGAGATAACTTTGAATGTAACAAGCTAAACCATACTATAGAAAGTACAAATTTATTGAGCATCGCTGATGAATCCTTTTTTCTGGTGAACCGACAAGCTGAAACACTATCTCATACTTCGCACCTGTCTGCTGTCAGAAGAGACGTTTTCTGTGTGACAAAGAAAATCTAACTAATAACGGTTCATTTGCTCAGAGTGTAACGCGATTTCTACTAACCACCAGCCTCTCCACACATTCTCAGATTTGTCACCTCAGATAGCTCCTTTTCAACACCACAAGCAGTCCTTATCGTGTTAGTCTGAGTATGTACAGTGTACAATCACTGATTGACTACTCAAGGTCACGTACGTTTGACAACCTTTCTTATCACTGATGACATCCGCCACCATGAATGGCGTAGGCAGCACGATCCAAACAAAGATGGCGGCCGGCTTGAAATGTGTTGGCGACCTTGTCATTGCTTTTATTTGTGAGTCAAATTGTTACGCTGCCAAGGAAAGTACGCGAAGGTATGGTCTACAGATGTTGCACGCGCCGTAAATAAGTTTGAACTCGCCTTGACCAACAACCAGGGCAGTAAAAGTGTGTCGCGTTGTCTTGATGAGTCGCCGATTGCTGATGTGATAGTTGTACCATGAGTCAAAAAGTAATGCAAGTGATTTTATAACAGGCCCATTTTTAATCGAATGAGTTGAAATTTGGCACAAAGGCAACTTAAGCTTGTATCCTCTTAAGATTGAAATATTCCAATTTGTTGTTCAGATTTTTCTTGAGCAACAGAATGTTTTCAGACGATAAAGTCCGACCTATAATTACAGGGACGCTGAAACTACACATGTAACATTATCATAACAAATGTGTCTATAGGTTATATGACAATTTTCATTTCTGAATGCTTCTCTTTTACAGCTGCTAGGATGGAGTAAGTTGTCATATTAGAGCCACTTGGTTTTATTCCCGAATACGTAAATTTGTTGATAAAAAGGTTATTTGGTAGACTACTGTTTTAAGGTCAAGAAGTGTGCTAAGTTTGATTTTTCTAAGTTGATGGAAAAGTACTAGTAGGCTACAGAAACTTATAATCAACACACTGCAAATATCATAACCTTGACGACCGCTTATACCTTACCCCACGCCAGCAACGAAAAAAATTAAAAAATGATGGGAGTTCAGAGTTGAAAACAACATAAAGAAATGCAACGTGTACATGTGCAGGTTTAGTAGGAAAAGATGGTTCAGGGACATCCTTTCATCCGACGGGCTTCCATGAAATCAACCCATCAGACATGAAATAGATAAAAAAATCTACTATCGGATATTTTATCTCAAGAGGATATATGCCTTTACCTTTGTGCCAAATTTCAACTCATTCGATCAAGAAATAAAGCCCTTATGAAAACACTTGCATTACTTTTTGACTTACCCTCGTGGAACGACTCCAGTTTTCTCCGCGATTCTTCAATATGATATATCACAGTTATAAATCCCTGATAAATGATGGGTGCTCTACTACTAACGTCCGAGTAATTTGTGCCATTGTAGTGAATCATTCGTCATTTGAAATAATCAATACATGGTACAGTACATGGCCAATTTTCCACTTAATGTTTGTCCTTCACGTCTGTTCCTGGAGGTCATCACGGTGTATACTGCATGTAGGGGCTGACAGTACCAGGTCAGAATAAATCTTTTTATGTCCCCGGCAACTGAAGGCAACATCTACAAGCGGCTAAGTTCACTGCCCTGGGGTTGTCGGAATGATATACCTTCCCCACCCCCATCCCCCGTCATAGCTTCTGTAAAATCTAAAGTATATCAAAGCAATGTCGGTGTAGGTTAGACATCCAGGTAATAAGCCAAAAAGTAGTTAATTGAAACGTAAATGAGATCTAGTTGAAGAATAGGTTTATCCTAATTATGAATAAATATGCACAGCTAGGATATATAAACCCTGTCCAACAAGATCTCTTCAGTGTCACTGACGAAAACTGCGGGATAGCAGTTGAAACGTCTAACCGTTTCCAAAACCATATCCAGTTGCTTGAGTAACTACTTTCTGGCGCATATCAAAGCAACTTATCTGACCGAAATGATACATCAAGTATGTTGGGGCAGAGACAGTTGTTTCTAATTTTAAAAGTACTTATAAAGTAGGATTTTGACATGATATCAACAAAACATGGCGAGAAACAGACAAGGTTGAACTTAAAAGTGCCAATACTATCACAAGGTGGGTGGTAAGGTTGATCAGAAAAAGAACGACTACCAGCCAAGGTACACAATACAGTCATGGAGGTTTCCTAGACTGGACTTGTGCAAACATTTTACCTCAAACATCTGGGGAGTTTTCAATATCAGAGAACGCGGATCTTTCAAAAAACTTGGTGGTGTGGCTTGCAGCGATCATTGTCGACTAGTTTCATCAAGATTTGACGGCAGGTTAGGACTAGTCAATTCCTTCTCTATTTATACTCTAACTGCTTCCAGTGGACAGAGTCTCTCCTGGCAGACCTGATGTTTGATATGTGCGCAGAGTCTGTGCAGTTGACGTTGTGTTTGAACATATGGTCCCTGATAGCCTCCAGAACGATGGAACCAATATTTACCGGCTGCTGCCAAAGTCTGCTCGTTTTATGTCAGTGATTTACGGAAACGTCCGTCAGCTCTTTATCATTAAGGTGAGCCATGACAAAGTTATGTATTTTTTTCCGGCGACTGGCGGCCAATATTTGAGTAATGTATTTTGTCTATTTCCGTGTTACACTTTTTTGTCCGTGCAATGCGGGTTATTGGTGAAAAAAAACGGTCAAATGCCGGTCAAGAACACGTTAGGGTAACACAACATCAGTGCCGTGGCCAAGGCAGAATATGTTGTAAATTGTTGTTTAAAATAGATCTACCATGGCCATAGGTCTAACAAGGAGTCCATCAGGCATCCTTGACATTGTAGTCTGACCGGTGACCCTCGTCGGTGGAATGATGCAGCCAGTTTTGTGGCAGATCAAAAGCTTGCTGAAGTGGACTGCATCAGTAAACGAGTGAAGACCAGCAGAATGAAAGGTGGTATTGACCGGATAACTGTTCTAGAAGGCCCGCCCCAATGGCAAGTTCGGGTGAGAGTACCCAGGGTCACCGTCTCTTTATATCCACATGTTGTTGTGAAGCTTGGTGCGAAGGAAGAGTCTCGTGGCCGCCAGCCCGTATCAACACAGTCCGGCCAAAGGTAGAGCAAACATCATGATGGATCTCAACATTCCTTCCCGGTCGTAACCGCTATTTTTTGGAGCGGGTGTAACGAGGTCGCTACCGGTTACAGAGTGTGTGTGGTAGCAACCTCGAACCTGATGGACATCCTGTGATTTATCTCTCTCTCTCTCTCTGCGGGGTTTGGTAGAAACTTCCGGCAGCTTTCATTTACAGTCTCAGAAATGGAAAAGGCCTACAAAAGGGACGTATTCCAGATCAGTTGAAATTTCGCATGACGAAGACATGCCTCCATACGGCACTTTGTCATAATTCTACGAGTGTCCATTAAATCCTTCTGATAGTAACGTTACGAATACTGCCTTTGTGTCATTGCTACCAAATAGACAAACGATTGTATAGTCAGTGGCGGTTTCGTATAACCATATTGTCTATCTCTCTCACACCTGATCATCTCCCCTTGTCTTACCTCGCATCATCCATACCTTAGTTTAGCAACGTAGCTAGTAGCTCAGCGGTGCACCAACTAAATATACCTTCTGTTCATAAAACTATACATGTTGTGAAGTATGCAATTAAAGTCTACATGAGGCAAGAAGAGAATGAAGTATGACGATGATGACCGCAGTAGGCACGGTGTCTGTACTTGATGTTGGCCACCAAGGTGGTCTGTGCGATGGTCATTTCTCTTCCCTCGGTATTAAACTGGCAAACGATGCAGACTTCCCAGTGTGGGGTAAGGAAGGATAATAACCTGCAGTGACCCTGAGTTACCTCTAGGTAGTCCAACTGTCTCTAAGAAATTACCCCATGGCCAAGAGAAGTACATCGTGGATAGTCGTTTTTCCATTTTGTTCATTGATCTATTTTCATTTTTGCGAATTGAAATATGATTTTCTTGCGTGATTACCAAGATAAAGAGATAACTTATCATGATGCAAGAACTTTTCTTCAGTCGAATGAACAAAGTTGCTGTGAGTCTTGGACTAACAACTGTCACTGACTATAAGATGTGTTCGCTTGTGTACACAGTGCCAGTCCTATTTTTGGTTCATTTTCCACATTTCCGTTCAGACATCTATGAACCAAAGAACAGAAGTTGTAAAGTATTTTGGGACCAGTCGTCATCATTCTCCCTCAGCTGAGGTCAGGTACTGTTACACAAACGAGGCTGTTCTGATCATCATGTGCCAAGTGTTCCCGGCAGGGTAGCGCGGCGCCATGGTGGGACGGGAGGACCTGAGGTTGGGTACAGACCTCAGACCCGCAGGGGGCGTCGTGACGTGGCCCAACACTGCGGTTTATAGTTCTCATCGCTGCCTCCAGTGTGGAGAAGCAGTATGTCTGTGTTGACGTGAAACCGGTCTTTATTAAGACCAGCCGCTGCCTTTCTCCTCCCTATTTGTCTACATGTACATTCTTTATCGACTGTATGCTGTGGTATGTTCTACCTTTATGAGTCCAGCTCTAGTCTGGGGCTATGGAGTGGGAGTGTCGCTTCGGGCGATATTTGATCAGGCTACTTTTATAGATATGACAATAGTCTACTGTCTGCACCTCACCAGGTGCCCGTTTGATAGTTTTTGTAGGCCCGGATCGTTAAAATCGGGCTAATAGGTCGAATGTTACAGGACGTAAATAGCACAGCCTCGCTCATAAATCGTGATTTTAAACAGAAGAGCAAAGCGGGTTTATCTGTAGTGAGTGGCGACTAAACGGTTGGGAGGGGGTTTATGTATTTAATTAAATTCTAGTTTCCAAGTCTTCCAGGACCACCTATTGGTTATAAATCATGTAATGTCACCCTTGGTGTTTCATGTACATCTGGTATGCGCTATTATCCCAATTAATATGGGCGTTGTTAAGGGGCATAAGGGTAGCCTTCGTGTGAATTCATTTCTCCTGCTGCATATTTACCTGAGTTATATATATTTTCCGGGTGGGCTGTGTGATATACACCGTAATGAGTAGAGTAGATGGAATCTAAGAAGTGGCATATCTAATTCCTTCACCCATCACTTACGCCTTCAATGCCTCTGCAGCCAGGTGTTGTCAAAACGGCTGCGCACGAGTGTCAGTTCTGTGTTTGAAGGTCAAACCATCCCAGGCAAGGGGAAAGACGATTCCTGTTTTCACTTTGACGACTGCTGCAAGCCTGCAACACACACACGTTAGTTTAGAACTAAATTTTCAGGACTCAAGTATTCGATCGAGGTGGGATACCACAGGACAAAAGCAAACCTACCTTCTATCCCTCTGGGGCGATCGGGCGGGTGAAAGTTGAGATGGTAACACTTTCATAGAACACCTTGCGAAGGGCCCAAAGTACTGCAGCTGTCTGACTAAAGATGATACAGTCATACTCATGAGGGCAAGATCACCAGATGATTCTTCACGCCACCGTTTCGGCATTCAATGATTTCAGCTGTTATCAGAGTGAACACCTGCTTCACAACACTCTTCCTCTTCATCTCTTCCTTTTAGACACTTAATGTCTATATATGAGCATTTCTTTAACATTGTGTTCACTTCAGTTTCTTGGAACGTGAATTTAGCATGATGATATTCCCACAATGTATAGAAGCTGCAGCCTCCACTCAATCACTGTAAAACCCCGTGGTAAAACCCAGCCAGCGATTTTGACCCACAAACGACAAAACCTTACACAGTTAGCTGTCTTGAGACAAACATCCCGCTAGGCGTCCTTGTTCACATCGAGTCACGTCTAATCGTCATTACATGGCAGGGACGGCGTTAGCAGGTGCACACAGCGGGGCCGGGGGCACGGAGGGCACTTTGTTTCCTGGCACTTCTGTAGTCCGGGTGCTTCATTTGTTCGGGTCAGGTCAGAAGTGAGTGCTGATGTCAGGTAGACAGGAACGTGATCATGAACACGTCTCACGGATACGTCTGTTCGGGATAATCCAATTATGTAACCCTCATAGCAGGGGAGGCACAAACCTGTCAGAAGGAGCGACTCTTGTCGTCATCAACAGTGGCACCTCCGGGTCTCCGGGTAAGAAACTTTGAATACGCGATCGCGACTTGCGGTCAGCTGAACGGAAAAGGCCAATTCATACAAGTTTGTAACGTCATGATCATCATAACAAGTTTGGGAAAGGGTAACTTGTGCTACGTGTAAGCACAGACTCGTGCGTGCAGTCAGAATTTGAAGTTGGTCAGGGTTTCCTGTACCCATGACACACTGCCCTGTCCGAGTGTCAGGCTTGACGTTAAGACGAGACAAGCCACACAAGAAGGGTCGGGGAACAGGGGCACCCAGTCACAGAAATGTTGGTCATGAAGACCAGGATGACAGTTGCTCCAGGGTGAGCCCTGTCAGACATCTGCAACCCGACTGCGTGCAACCTGTAGCAAATGTTCATGGACACGACAAAATAAGAACGGTTCAAATTCCAGAAAGGTTGGCGAACGGTCAACCAACGTCTAGATATAGACATGATAGAACTGCATAGAGTCTAGAGGATTTAAAACACTCTTGTGTGATGTTGTTGAAGTATGACTCGTATAATCATATCACTCTTAATTTGCACATATGGGTGACTGTTTCAGTGATATTAAGATTTACGGTAGTATTGATGCGAGTAATTTTGTTTGTTGTTTTAACATTTAAAAATGTACATCAACGATACACATTGATCTGAGTTGAATATATACGTTTAGAATCTGAAATAGGTCAGGTGAAACGTCACATGTTTTAATAGTCGGTAATAAATTTAATACATTTTTGTCTCATCTTTCAGAACCAGACAGTGGCATTTGTCCAAAGATAAGAATAGGAGAAGATGACCTCCCAGGTAAGTCTTGAGCAGAGAGTTTTCTTAGGCTTGTTATTACCAAACAATGAAGGCGTTGCCCAAGTGTCGCAGTTTCTCATATTTCTCAGTGATTCTGAATAAGATGAGTATCTCAGTGACAAAAATAGATGTAACGTTACAAACTTTCGTACGGTCAACTACAACTTTAGGTGTCATTTTTTTGCAACTTAAAAGAACTCTATTATATATTTACGTAGTTTTGCATTGTGAGAGCTGTAAAATCTTAAGTTATAGTAAAACCTGACTGCAGTATCGAGTATATTGTAACAGTTGCACTTGAACAAAGAAATATGAACAACGAATTACGTAAGACATCATATATAGAGCATTCTATAACAAAGTTACTTTGGATAAAATGGGCGCAAAACCTTTGGTCAGGACCTACATTGACTATGATGATACATGTTTTTCTCTGTTTCCAGGGTTTGACTTGATAACACAATTTAGTATAAATGGCGGGCGGCCGCTGCCTGGGGTTCGAAAAGTCAAGGGCTCCAGCGATTTTCAAACAGCCTATCGTATTACAAGACAATCAGATGTACGTGTCAGTACGAGGTAGGTGGACAATAATGCTCATTTTAGACAGCTAGCTGGTGATAAGCATGGTAACAAGAAAAGTAGAGAGTAGGTGGAAGTGACTCTTTCTGAAGCTCAACTGGTAGCAGCATTAAAGTTGAGCTCCGTGTTCCAATTAGTTGGTAACTGGAAGAACCCGGTTCCATCCTGGGTAGGGCATCTCAGTTGGGGCTGCATCCGTCTTTCGGAAGGGACGTACATGTCACATGGGAGTCCAGTGTTCGAGGAGGTACTCATGGTACTTGAGCACGTACAAGAGGAAGATATGGCAACCACTACCTCTAAAGGTATACCTTGCTGCTCAAACTGCAAGGGAACCAGCCTGCCTCCCTATGTGCTGTTAGGCACTACAGGGGTCTAAACAAAAGAACGATTGCTTGATATGCGATGATATTTAAATTGCACTGTAGCCCGCCGACGGTGGGTAGCGGACATATATTGCATGATAGGCGGCACAATCAGTGTGTCTAGAGTGTCAAATGTCATCTCTTCAACTTGACATATGTTTCTGAATCATCCGGGGTATGCTCACGGAAATACGAAATCAAGTAGTAAGATGCGGTGTATCAGATTGACGTGTAACACTGACTGGCGTTGCTCACTACTCAGTGCACAAGTTTCGGTATTTTCGCAAGGCTAAGGATGGCCGCTGGTAGACACAACTCCCGACCGCCGTTATCTCACGACAGTGCGGTATGTGTGGACCTGCCCGTCTGCCCGGCATGCGTGCTGTCGCCGTGCCAGGATGTGGAGGTTTGCTGGACACCTGCCATGGAACGTGTGGAAAGCGACATTGACCTTTACCAGGTCGCCGCGTGCACCAATAAATTAACCCGACCCCTCCTTGACAACGGTGCACATACCGAAAAATACGCCATCAGAGCAATGATATAATTCAATGTGACAAATGGACAAAATGAATTCATCGAGTTAGTCTATGATCAAGGGCACATTCATAATTGTTCTTAGAAGTCCGCATTTTCCCTAATTGTACCTTGAACAATGTGGATGCCACTGTCTCTTCTCTGAAGGTGATGAACCTCTCTCGCCGTTATGTGACAAAAAGACTAAGGTATGAGTCCCATAAAGCCTTTTAAAGAGACTTGAAAGGCTCGTGAAAACGTTTAAACCGTAAATGTGTGATGGAACATCAACCTGTGCGATCCTGTTTGCCTACTACATGCTCACTGACGTACCTAGAACATGTGTAAGTGCGTAGGAAATTTGGTGTTACAGAATTCTATACGGGCGTTCTCCCAAAGTAAACAGGTAAAATATGTCCCACTATGTTGCGAACTAACCTGTTCCGCCATGCGGATGGCTAAATACATCAGAATTACGACATGTTCTCGACCTTAGTCCAGAGAAAGCGGCAGTGACAACACGTAATCTTGCACTGCACTATACCCATGCTTCCTGTGCAATGTGACTTATGCCAGCCTAATCGCAGATGACATGGAGAACAGTACATTGCATGCGACAGGCCAATCTCTCCACAAATGTTTACATGGTGTGCTGGTAGATTGTTCTGTTATTGTAAGTCATGTACAGGTCACGACATGACCTTGGTGGGCCGTTACATCACGTCTTCTGGCTGCGCTGAGAAACTCTGCCAACAAGGTGGGGGAAGCCGTTCTGGATGATGGGCTGGCAACGAGGATTTATCAAAGGCCATCAAATTCAAGGCGTAATCGATATCGGGGCCATGAATTACATTTTATTGTCTTCTCTTTCCCTTATTAAACTTCGCCACAGCGTTTCAGTCGACGTTGACCGGTGGGGTGTTATCATCAGGATGACGAATTAACCGATTTCTCGCGAGGTTTCCCCACCAAGACGATTCCCATGACCTTGAAGAGGTCACTCTTCATAGCTTCTCCCCGAATGTGAACCAGCTGGCGAAATCTAAGCAACAATTAACTCTGTAATGATGTCACCGACACCGACATTTTTGTGATATCCCGTTGACAAGTTGTTTATATTGTAACCGGTACAGAGGCTTGGTCACAGGGTTCCTGTAGTAAGTTATTCAGAATGCGCTCCCCATGCATATGATACAGCCGGATCAGTCAATTAGAGATGAGACTCCAATTTTTGTAAACAACGGGAGGGCACGGTATGTCTGAAACCAATGTCAACATGGAGATGTTTAAGATGGTAGAATTAAATATGTACTCTTTTAGATTCGATTATATGTGTATAGACTATGACATAACCATTGTTACTTCCGCAAAGATTTCTGTCTGATTTCCGTCTAATCTTACAAGATTCTTTGCTTAACCAAAATGCCCTGGCTTGCCGATACAAGAGAACAGTGATCTATTTTTCTCCTACTTCCGTAGCTTGTTTGGCAGATACTGTAATTACACTGTTTTTGCTATTTTCGTTCTAATGTTCCACTTACACATGCAGGTTGTCCATGGGCACAACTTGACAAGAAAAACGAAATCACATATAACTATGTTATTTATGAAATTGTCTCATTGCTAATAAGTAACTCAAAGACTCGACACTGTCTTAATGATGTGTTCGTATTTCCTCGACCTTTCCAGAGAGGTGTATCCCAATGGACTACCTGACGAGTTCTCTTTCGTCTCCACATTCCGGATGTTGGGCACGACCATCAAGGAGAAGTGGGACTTGTGGAGAATCAACAACGCGCAGAACGAGAGACAAATGGGGCTCCGCCTGGACGGGGAGAACGAATCCATCGAGTTCACGGCTCTCGGGAGAAACGGGGAGCTCCAAACTGTGACCTTCTCAAACGTGCCCATCTTCGACAGGAGATGGCACAAGCTGCTACTGTCCGTCCGATTGGACGGCGTCACCCTCTACCTGGATTGTAAACAGTTCGACGACTTTCCCTTTGGACCAATAGGAGAAATTGACCCTTCGGGGGAGACGACGATTGGACGGCGGGTTGATGACGAGGAGTCTGCCTCCGTCCTGGTGAGGTCACGTGATTTTATTCGGATGCGTCTTTTCATTTGTTAGTATCACCACCTGCCAATACCCATTTCTTTATATCACCACCTATCACTACCGTATTCAATTCTCGTTTTGGAGGCATTAACTTGCAGCA
This sequence comes from Branchiostoma floridae x Branchiostoma belcheri, assembly GCA_019207045.1. NCBI lineage: Eukaryota > Metazoa > Chordata > Leptocardii > Amphioxiformes > Branchiostomatidae > Branchiostoma > Branchiostoma floridae x Branchiostoma belcheri. The sequence goes on along the minus strand of CM033025.1, from coordinate 9,474,521 downwards.
TATGAAAACCATTTGAACTATTTTTTTACAGTTTGAACTTCAGTGGTTACTAATTCATTGCGATCCGTCAAGAGCCGAGAGAGACACATGTGAAGAATTACCGGTGAGCACACACATCCATACCTGCTGAGGACAGACACACCACACTCGTACACTATGTATTTATGTGTTTCACTTGCATTTAACTGTGTTAACAATGTTAACGTTTGTTTTGGCATGAGATAATTATGACAATGTTTACAATGTTAACGTTTGTTATCAATGTTAACGTTTGTTAACAATGTTAACGTTTGTTAACAATGTTAACGTTTGTTAACAATGTTAACGTTTGTTAACAATGTTAGCGTTTGTTAACAATGTTAACGTTTGTTTTGGCATGAGATAATTGTGAAACGGACTGTCGTAATAACCTAACGTCGCCACAGAGAAGAGTTGGAATGTCACTCACCAAAGAATGAAGAGACTGATAATTCTGTTTTACCAGTAAGATTAGCAATGTTGCATTTCCCTGTATCACCTCTTCGTGTAGGTAGTGGTAGCGTAGCGTGTCACCATATATAAGATAAAGTTGTGTTACAATGTCAATGTTATCAAAATCGTTTTATGTGTCAAGCAATGTGTTATCCATTTAAGTTTCACAGCAAGTCATGTCTTGTGTTAAAATTGTATGTCTCCATCTCAGCTCACGTCTTCGTTTTTTTTTCTTTCTAAACCCCCACAGAGTTTAAGTCTCGAGGTAAGTTCATATAGTCTCCAAGTCGTAGCTTTAGGTAAGCTCTGTTGTTCCGACTTCGGGCAATCATTAGTGAGATATTCATAAGCTTTAAACATGCAATGTAGACATTTGATGAACCAGGGAGATGCAAATGAAGATTCCGTTCCTTCTTGATATGATTCACAATGTAAAGTGTATATCTTTACAACATACGCTACTTCCTTACAAGACAATTCATTGTAGAGTATACGCAGTTCCGATGTATTCGTGTGTGAGTAAAAAGCTAACGCGGTCTAATCTCTAATACACAAAAGCCTCCGTACTTAATTTAGTTGCATTGACTTGATCAAGCCGCTCTGTGCACTGTGACGTTAACGTTAGATTTTACGTCGCTCTTGAAGCGAACTTTGAAAGTAGATCGTTTGACACATCAAGCTGGCATTTGACGCGCTTTGCAGATGTATGCTAGTTTAGGTAAGAGGCGAGGCAAAGCGCTAATGCTGTACCCAACCTGCGATCATGACCTTGAAACACTTTTTTACAAGCTGTATCTGCTCAATCGGCCACACTGACTTGATTATGCATTCTATAAAAAAAGAAGTTTACGGCCATACTATAAATGGCACAAAGAGGCCACAAAATTAGCCAATATATGTAGTAAATTGCAAAAATATATAGGAAGATAAACTAATGTCGTAGAATGCAGTGTGAAACGTACTATTAAATGTTGTCGTAAACTTACTCCTTGTCAAAAAAATAAATAAAGTCAGAAATTATTGATTGGTGATTTGGTCAACTTTCCTGACGATATGTAGATTTCATAATGAAGACAACTTCTTTGCCTACAGAATGTCATTTATATAATGAATCAGTATGGCGCTATTTTGACCAATCGGTATATGCGACTGTAGCATACCCTTCGTATAGACCTGTGCAGTAGATCACACTGACACAATGTATACTTTCGATCCACGTTAGAAGCTTGCGTCGATGTAATACCATTCCCCCGTGTTAGATATAAAGACGGTGACCCTGAATTAACGCCAAAGTTGGAATCATAATATGCCTTCCCAACCTAATTTGTTTAACATCTTTTCCTCTTGCTGTTGTGATAGCATACAAACACTGGCATGGTCCACGACTACTTTAAGTTGACAGTTTTACATCGTGATATTCCCCACCAACTGACACCATTAACCATGTTTGTCCCTTTCCTTTCCAATTATTGTGGTCTGTACGACCGAACCCATTTCGCGGCCGGGCCCCTCCTCCATCCCACACCCCGGGCAGCAGGAAGAACTATTCGACAAAGAGGTATTCCTGCCAGCCAACCACGCTTGCGTAGCCACGCCCCGCCACTTTTGACCACGCCTTGCCTCTTTCTTCACTGCCAGTCCTAGGCCTAGTCTTGGCTCCAGATATGCGACCGCTGCGACAGAAATGCACCTCTCAGATCGTATACAGTATCAATCTAGCCTCTACCAGGCTCAGCGGATCAGTGGTCTAATCATGAGTAGAAATTGGACGAATAGAGTCAGAGGACTCGGCCGGACAGAGGAGTTGTTTCCTCAATGGCTGGCAAACACTCCTAGGCCAATCAACTCCTACTAGGCTTTTATTTCTAACTTGGCCAAAGTCCCCTATTTCTATTCGGCCAGGTGGGGGTCTGGTAGAGACTATAGTATTTCGATCAAAGTAGCAAACGTTTTGGCATACATACTTGTTTCCGCGCACCAGCTTATTTGCGTAGGTAAACGCCACTTGATGGGCCGTATACTGAATATCGTAGCTGCCTTTTATGTCTCTATGTCCCACATCACTCACCTTGCAGTCGTAGTGCGTTTTGTTTGCCTCGTAAGTCATGTTGCTTGATTACATGGATGACACGTGGAATCAACTTTTTGGCCAAACTTTTGTTTTATTCGCACGCTCGCATCAGTTTGGGGGTTTCCCTGTATGTCATCCGTATAATGAAATCAACATGGCCTAACTCAGGTGTATGGACCTTAGTTTAGCTGCACAACAGCGCCTCACTGCGTCTAGTGGCCACTCTGCATGCAAGAAAACATTTTCTGTCCATGTGTCGCGTGAGAGACATTAGGCAAAGACTGTCAATGTTGCGATGGGCACCTTCATAACGTCCTGTCATTACCACCTTTCCTTACCTTTCCTACCAAATGACGTAGTACCTTCGTGTCTTTACAGTTCTGGCTTAACCACGCGTCATGAGAATTCTGTCATTTGGACCTGTCAGCGAGAATGCCGACCCGTACTTAGGAATGTTATGTCACAATAACTGAACGTTGTACAAGCAAAGACATATGCGCACAAATCATCATATTTAACGTTAGCATATAATGGACGATAAGATTCAAAAGTAATCGTAGTTCATATGGCTCGTCCTGCCTTTGTGATGACTATTCAGCACCTCGGAGAGAGCTCACAACTGTGTGATAGGTAACGTTACATTGTAACCTTTTATCATTCTTTGTCCTGTAGGATTTTTGCCCGAGACAATGTCCGGCTGGTCCCGCCGGCGCAAACGGGTCCAGGGTAAGTACACAGAGGATATTCCGGACTCGGAATTGTTTTAGCCCTTGCAGAATTGAAGCCTACTGACACTCGTCTTGTAATTAGCCATACGAAAGGGTATGTCACCCCTTAAGGGGCGGTATAACCCCGTCGTGTGTAAACATGTTTGATCACGTCGACGGATGACTGACACACCATCTGGCCAATATTTTACAACTCGCCCTTTTCAGTTCTATTTACGGAGAAATTAAGACGACGTTCGTTTAGTTACATGTATCTCCTGTTGGGAAGAAAAATCAGCCTGATTGATCATGTTGTTTTGATCATAGCAATCATCTATGCATACGACCAGTAGAACAAATGGCATATACCTGTATCTATCTGTTCACGTGTCAGCATTCGCCGTATTTGTGGTGGAAACCGACACGACCATACCATTGTAAATTTAGACGCACTCACTAGAAATATAGAATAGTGGTACGAAATGTCATTCCCTTTGATACGTTGGCATGTATCATTCTAGGATTCCATCTTTTTTCACATCGAACCATGCCTCCCTCACAACCCTTTTCTCGTTCCCAGGGCGCTCCGGGCATACCCGGCCCTCCCGGTCCCATAGGCCCAGCTGGCCCGCGGGGCCCCGGTGGGCCACGTGGATTTCCTGGCGTACCTGGCAACAACGGACAAAAGGTTTGGATGTTAAAGATTTTTAGCCTCTACCAGGCCGCCCCCTAGGTCGCTGGAAGAATAGTAGAAATTGGCCAGATAGACAGAAAACACACCAGAGGACTTGGCCTAGTGGCAGAGGAGTACAATTTGCGACCTAGGGTTCCGTCTATTTGGCCAATTTCTACTATTTTTCCAGCGATCTGGGGGGCGGCCTGGTAGAGGCTAAGAGATTTCAATACACTTGACACGACTTGATATGATATGATATGATATGATGTCGTATGACATTTAAGTACCTCCTTGCGACTTAGAAGAGATTATTAATGGCAACACAGTGGATTCTGGATAGTTTTTATTAAATGTATCCCAAAAGAACGATGAAATAAAAAAAAACAATAGCTTTACTCAATAACAATCCCAACACTCCCGTTTCCCAGGGCGACAAGGGGCACCTGGGCCTGCCCGGGTTACCGGGGTCTCCAGGACCGAAGGGTGAACGGGGGGTCCCGGGGTATCCCGGTGATGCAGGTGATCAGGTAAGGCCGGTCAGCCGATATCATCGAGCATTTGAAGCATGTTCCGTTTCACTATTTTCGTCTTGACAATCAATTTAACGTTCTTCTTCAATATGTTCTTGAATTTGGAATATAGAATTAGATATTTCCTGTGTAAAAAAAAACTTTTTTTCTGGATTATGCTCAAATCTGACTTAAAAATTCACTAAGATTTCTGATATGCAGTTTTCCTCCCTCGCGCCAGGGGCCGCCAGGTTTGACGGGTCGTGCCGGTGTACCAGGGTTTCCAGGTCAGAAGGTAAACTATTACATGAAGAGAAAGGTTAATCACACAATCGGTTTCGAGCTGTGCTAAATAAATTCTTCACCGATTCTGAGCTTACGATTGAGATGAACTGCCAACACTTAAGATATGTAACCATAACAAGCCCGACAAGGATATACATTTAAGAGCTCTAAAGTAATTAATGTAGTATGAGAATCAATTCGTTGTGTTTCAAAGGCAAAAGCTGCACTTATATTCCTCTGACTTTTAAATCCAAATATCGCACACACTGTGAGTTGGTCATATCAGATTTTAGCTAATGCTTTTTTAACTGTTCCTAAACGCTATCTTAACACAAAAAAACAAGACTTCAGAGCAATTATAGTGCAGTAATTATAAGTCCAATGTTAGATCCAAATTTAGCCATCTAGGAACCATCCAGGCTTACCTTGTTCCCAACTGACTCCGTCATGACCACAGGGAGACCGCGGAGACACGGGAGCAAGGGGACCACCTGGGGACTCGGTAAGGAACCGCACATTTATATTCTTCTATCGTCATTTCAAAGTGAGTTTGCCTTTATATAACATAAACAACAGTTATCAACTCAGCAAATATCATCTCACCTAATATCTACTGTTCTTTGTATTTCTTACAGACTTTATCTAAGGGAGAACCGGTAAGTATGTTTTCAAACCACTACTAGACTGGAAGATTGACATATATAAGATATAAGATTTAATAATAAGGTATATACATATATAAGGTATAAGAATCAAAATATTGAATAGAGTAATCTCTCCAAATAGCTGTGGTACCGCACCGGTTAGCCTAAGCAAAATATACAGCACAGGCAGTTTAAGGCCTGTGACACCTGTAGATTCTCAGTCGAGCAGTTATATGGCCATAACTTTCGATGTAACCATCTGTTTTCAACAATTTTTGGCCAGTTAACGTAATTCACCCATATTCAAAATATGATGACAAGAAAATTGTGCATCCTCAATATTTTGGGTTTAAAAAACCATTTTTGGGTAAAAAATAGGGATGCTATTAAAATGGGTCTGTGCCCACTATGAAATGATTGTCTAACTGAGTCATATTTTCTGGAGTAATAGATTATATCTCTGTGATATCTAATATGCCTGGGGATCGTGCCGCTATACCTAGGTAAGGCTCAATTTTGGGCCAAAAACAGAATTTTTTGACAATTTTTTGGTATTTTTCGTACAAATATCAATACAGCCACGGAAATTAAAGATATTGCAAGAAGACCCGCTTGATTTCTGAAGGTCTAAGGCTTAATGAACCTAAATCTGCCCAAAACTCGTAATAAAACTGGTGCCCTGATGTGGGCAGGGGCCGACGAAACACTACTTACCCTACAAGAACTGCGCCCAAGTAAGACATGTTTGACTGTACATAACGTTAACCGATAGTAAAATATGAATGTTTTATGGCTGTATCTGTTAAATCGCTGTTGTATCAATGCGAAATTTCGCAAGCAGTTAGCCTTATAAGGCATCAGTCAACTGCCATACAATCATTTTGGGCTAGAAATACCGATTTATAGCATCATTTTGCTGTTTCCTTGAAGTATGAGCGCCTCGCTGTTTTCCCGCCACTCCACACCCCGGGGGGTCGGAACACATGTTCGGACTGTACCACTTGCAGCTCTCGCGGGGGTGCGACTAGTATTCAAACTAACTGTATTTGATTTTTAAGGTCCGCAAAATATATCTATTCGACGGAAACACAGTGAAGGTTTCTGGCAAACTGATGTTGGATTTCTACAACCTAGAGTTAGACCTATTATTTCACCTAAAAATGCTCATTTATAAATCATTAAAACCCATCTCCTTGTAGAAGATGGGACAACAGCAATAATGATAACGCTAACGTACTGTAAATTCGTGGTTGGGAATCCTCTCCCTCCACCTGGTTTCAGTTCCATCGCCTTGTGCATCATTAAACTGTATCCTCACATCCCTCTTATACTGAAGCATTCCTTGAGCATGCACCCTTTAAATGTTTCAATAGTACAGCCATTAGAGAAGCTGCTATAGTACAGGGGTCCTACTCCTAGCACTCCATGCAATGCACTGCTCTACGCAGACGGCTGTCTGGTTGGAGAAAAGTCCAGGTTGATCCCAGGCAAGCTATTAGCAAAGGGTCTTTCAAGAACAGAGTAAGGCTTGTACAAACAGCGTTAAGCGTTTATGGGCGTGGTTGACAGACATGCAACAGACAGCGCATAAGGCCGAGAGTATGGACCATTATTACATATCCGCATCTCGGCGGAACTTGACCTTGGAAGAAACTTATTGCCTTTTCTGTTTGGGCAAAGGGAAAAGGGATACACGATACCAGTGTGCCAACAACTATGTCATTGACACATGTCAAGTACCAGGAGGTCATGTGAATCCATAGGCATTTAGGAAAAGTTGTGTTTGGCATCTCCAAGTAGTCTGTCAATGGCGTGATTAGCCTTTTGCTTCTTGATTTTAGAGCGGTCTTAGAGACATAACATTGATAGCGTTGCTACTGTCGTACCATACACATACGTAGAGACAAGTACATCGTGTGGAAACCGTAAAATTCACGAGTCAGACGAGTGTCTAAGAAGTCTGCTGACTGTACAGATCCGTCGTGTCGCGCACGGAGAGCTTTTCTCATTTACCTAGTACGTTGCTTTAACGTTTACTTAAGAGACGGAGCAGGGGTAGTAAGATCTTCTCAGTATGTCTTTAAGGCAGAAAACAGGTGCAAAGGAAATAGCGTGCCCCGTCTGTTGTCGACCCAAGCCCCTCAGATAAGTCCGACATGGTTAATTAGGGCACACAGTAGCGCGGATACCCGTGTACTACAGGGATAACCACGGAAAGGTCAGAAAAGGTTGCCTTTACTGCATTAACGCCGTCGGTAGTGGATCCCCTGCACGCTGTCTCTCACTAAACCTGGATCACACGATGACAGACTGCTACTAATGCCGCCAGTTTGAACATTAGACCACGACATCATTAAACTGTGATAAAAACACAACTTTTAGTAGCGAAGAGCGCGTTGGATCAGGTTTGATTTGACAGAAAACAAAAATATTTTCTCGTCAATTTAGCATATATCATCTCTGAACTGTCTGACTTTACCCATGATTCCCTGTGCAGGGCGACCAAGGAAGGCGCGGATTTCCCGGGGAGCAAGGGCTGCCGGGATTGAAGGGGCATAAGGTGGGCTTGTGGTTGGTACCAGACAATAGGTCATTGTTATATGAGTCCCAGACGGGCTTAGAGCTGTCTAACTCTAAGAGAGAAAAGAAAACCTGTGATGTATAGATCATTTACATCAATGCAGTCGAAATGTATTACTACTTAGACTAGATTTTAAGCAAAAAGTGGAAGTTTTGATCGAGTAGAACACCCTACTATCAGCCGTATGATCAAAGGCTTTCCATATCGTTTGATGATGTTCTCATCCTGTTCTCTCTCTCCTTCCCTCACTCCTGTTGTAGGGTGAACGAGGGCTAGTCGGTAGACCAGGGCTGGATGGAAACGACGGCTCACGGGTAAGGATGTCCTGAGCTACAACAACTGTTCCACATTTGACAAATCTGTGGCTATTTCGTGATTGCGTTTGATCACATGTCCCTCCTGGGATGAGGGGGATAAATCAGTAAACGACTACAGGTGGATTTCTATCCGGTATTCTGTCACACTGCTTACACAAGCAAGTGCCAGCATGTGGCATCACTACACAACTGTGCATGGTGATGGATGAAGGTACAGTTAAAGTTTTGGTCGGTAACATCACTGTTTTATCTATTGAGGAAGTATTCTAGTTTCCCTCATCATTAGGTTGATGAGCTTTGATAAGTCATAACAGATTAAAACAGACATTTCAGAAATGGCAAAGTGCCTACCCTACATCATCCTTGCTGAGATTGAGTTTTCCCATCTGTGAAACACCCTGCCCAATCACGAGCAATGTTCGTTATGACTCAGTACAACTACAAGTATAGACGGCGATGATAACTGTGTCCCCATCAAAGATGCCCCACTCTTTATTCTACGGTGTACACTATCTCATTTCATCCCGTCGTCCTTGACGTTCTCTTTGAGACTTGAGCCCCCTCTATACGTCCCTGGGAAAGCCTCAGCACATGTCCGTCACCATGCAGTCTTGGCGGACCATTAGTTTCTCCCGCCCGGCCCACTTCTCCTCGCGTCTCCCGTGGCCCGGGTGCCCAACCCTTCCATCTGTTGTGCCAACAAGCGAACAATGAGCGCTCATTGTCTGAGGGCGGCCTGAGGTGTAAACATCGGGGACACCTGAGACAGGTATCAAATACACCGCACCAACTACACGTCCATTCCTTAAGTTTCTCCTCCAGAACAGCTTATAACAGGAGATGCGTTTCCAGCACAGATATAAGACTTAGCAGAATGTAAGACATCTTTATCGTCCAGATAAAGAAGATAAAAAACTGCCCAACGGCGAAGGTTTCTTCTTAATCTGGCGATTCCAGATTACCAATATTGCTAAATCCTCCATTCATGCTTGTGTTTATACACATCCTGTCTCGCCAATACCCCAAACTGTCCACTTTACCCACAGAAAGTAAGACCACAACAATGTCTGTTGGCTGTAACATACGATTATTAGAAAGACTCCTTTCACCATACAGGCTCAGTATGGGGATAATAACTCTGTAATAAAGAGCGTCATCAGGGCTGTGAATTGTTGGGTAAAGCTTCTAGCTTTGCCCTGGCCCCTCAAAAATGTGACACTGTGACCGTGGCTTAGCGTATTTGTCAAAAAGACACGCTTTGTTACCTACCTTGCGCAGGTGGAGCTCAAGTTTGTTGCTGGTTATTTCGCGCATGTGCACAGTGCCGTCGTCTTCTCTCTCTTCCCGCCGAGAAACTGGTCGCGGAGAATTGCTCCTGCACCTGGTCTCGACCTCTACGACTTCTTTCTTCAGTCAGTCATCTTTCGATTTTTGTCACATCATCACCAATGATGAAGACCGGATCAGTCCTGAGGGTGCTAGTGTGCATGTTAGTCTTTAGCGCGGCGGTGGGAATGATACCGCAGAAAAAGGTGAAGAAACACCACCGCGACAGCGGCGCGAGGAAGCCGGACCGCTGGGGCTACCTGATGGGGCGGCGCGGCGAGGGCATCGGGATGGGCGTCGCGCAGGCCACCTTCAACGACGGAGTTGTGGAAAAATACGAGGAGGACGGAGAGATCCCGGAGAAGCACGACATCGGCGAGTTTGGGTTCGGCCAGGAGAGACCAATCGTCAGTACCCGTTCACATCTAGCTTTTTTCTAGAAAGTGGGACGGAATGTCGTCTTTCACTGCAATAGCTTCTCTCCTTGAGTCAGAAATATCCCCATCATCACCTCGTCCCCCTGACTTGTTACTTGACTCTATCTTGCGTTTTACAATGAGGAGTACTTTTGTACTTTTGGTTGATAAGGACGGACATGTATGATTTGTAGGATATTTTGCTGACGGATGTTTCCCTCCATCTACAGGGTGTGCGGGGCGTCATGGGACCGCCTGGCCCCAGGGGACCGGCCGGCCCTCCAGGACTCCCGGTAAGCGCCTTACAACTTTCCCCTTCAGATTGCTCTTTTATCAGTTATAGATCAGTCAGTGCATTATGTGAAGTTAAAGAAGTGTGCGGCCCACAAGCACGAGTCTCCGAGGTTCTGGCGGGAAGCCAGCGGGTGTTACAGATAAGATTGTTGAGTTGAATAGGTTTAGTGTTCTGCGGTTTTGCCGCTGTTTGCGGTGGAAGAAATACCACTTTTACACCTGAAGGGTTGAACTGGACCTTCTCGCGCTCTTGTGTAACTCGGACCTATCGATATAGAGCCAGCTGATGGCTGAAAAGTTTGCTATAGCACGCACTGTTCGGTGAAGCGTTACTCAGTGATTGGCAACGCTTACGTATTCTTCTGAATTTCAACTATTTACTGACGCACGCTATCTAAAGTCTGTTCCGTCAGAGGAGCGCAGACTGATGCACAGAGTTGATTTTAGAGTCAGGACCAAGAGAACAATCTAAAAAGGTGGTTAGATAATCGGTATCTCTCATTCTAAGATTCTAAGGGTTAGACTTGCCTGTCTGGGCAACAAACCCGCGGGGACGCGGTGTCGCTTTCTCCACTTTAAGCTCCACTTTCTTCTTTTATCTTTGTATTCCGTCACACAAACCCATGGGCGGATCAGAGTAATTAATTTGTCCTCTGTGTAGCCAAAGAATGGAGGTATGTCGTCACTCGGTAATTAAGGTGATGTCACAGCACGTAAGGAGGCGTGGAGCGACGTTAATGCCTCTTTCCAGACCTTCTTAAGGCGGCTCCGCACGTTCCGTCGGCGTCTGCCCGGGGCTCGTCTCAAACTAGAAGCGTTGTGATCGAACTGCGATCAGAAGGAGACGTCAGTAACATATACAGGTCATAATGGCCATATTCTACTTTGGGTTGAAAACGTTTCGGTACAAACAGTGAAGTTTGAACCAGAAATGTGTAGCAGCTGGACGGGAAGACCAGTCCCCAGGCTCCAAATCCGCCTTCTATCCGCAGTCTTCTGTAGTGGACAGAAGCGCGTCTTTACGTTAAGTCCGTAACCACCAGGTGTCTGCGGGAACAGTGACTCAAGGGCCGCTAATTAGGGGCAATATTGCAGCCGACCATCAGCGACCTTTCTCCTGAATAGCAGTGCTAGGAAGGGGTATTCAAAGTAGAACAAATTTGATTTTAAAGATTTCGTTCCGAAAAGATCGAGGGCGAAAGTGTCTTTTATTCAAATTGATTCAGATGTTGTATCAAACCCCTTTGCTACAAAATGGTACGTTCTGACAATTATTGAGGCAAAGTTATCTTAATTAAGTCAACATTTCTTAGCTTCTAAAACCTCTTACTGAAATATGCACCGGTTGCCATGGCGACGTACATTAGAGTGGCGGCGGAAGGGTAGCATGACGATATGTTGCTTTGATTTGGTCCGTAAGTCAGAGGTTTATGTAAGGGCGCCAAAGGTATGCGTGTCAGAAACGGGCTATTGGTGCTCAAGTAGACGTCACGTCTGAGCCTTGTCATCGAGTACAGAAAGCCCGGCCGAGGCGTCTCTTTCCGAAATCCTTACTGTAACCAAAGTCTTTGGCTTTTTAGTGTAATGTGCCTTGTCTATACGTTATATGAGCTGACTGAAAACAGTTAATGCGATGTAATAAAATTATTAGAAAAGTTATCACATATTTATATGAAACTTAAACGATGTAAATCATTTTTTTTACACCCGTTAACGCCCAACGTCCTGAGATAGATATTGTTAAGAAAACGAGCTCGTATTTGAAACACGCCACAGTTTCTCTAATCTCCGTCGGGTTGCTATTCCTCCTCCCTCAGCTGTGTGGATGTTTTGCGCGGAAGGAGAGGGAGTAGCTTTGATTTTGAGGTGTGTTTTGTTTAGTGTTTAGTCTGCTCAGGGAGGTCTGTGTACGACACGCTTGACACGGCCATAGAAGACGGACTGACCCCTCTCTTTGTCACAATAACACCAAAACTCTCCTTGCCAAACCGCATAACAGTATCGGTTATACCGCCACCTTAGCCGGGCACCGCATTTTTGCGGTGAGATCCCTATCGCCTTGTGAGTGGGGATGGTTTACCTGAAGTATCGTTGGTGTTGTCACAAAATACAATTTAGAAGAGGAGCGTTATCTTAGACACTAGGGAATACAAATTTTGACAAAACCCATTACTGTAATTGTGGATCATCCTTTTGCGTGAATAAATGGGGTTCACTACAGTTTAATTTTGTCACACGGTTGTGGGAGGCATAGGGCCTGTACATGAGAACTTCACGCTACCAACATGGTCGCGGTCGGAGAGCGTCTTCAACTAGAGCTATTCAGACTATTCGCTACCATCTCCAGCTAGATGACACACCACATTCAAAGTCATTCAAGTACAAAACTGTTATTCTAAAGCAACTTCCCTCCGTCTGCGCCAAAAGCATTCAGGTGAGATGAGAAAATAATCAACGAAAGTATCTATTACAAGAAGATCCAACAGTATATACGTCCTCTTTCTTCGAAGCAAAATGTTTCACCGCCAACTCTGATCCATCAGGTTTCGAATTAAGATATATTTCGTCTCTTTGGCCTCCGTTAGAACATAAACAAAGTGAATCCACTCTTTCCTACACAGAATGACTGCCCGCGGCCCTTTTTTTACCTCCAGTGAAAGGGTGTCATCTTAACAAATAAACAGAACAATCTGCTGTAAAAATAAACAAACCGAAAATGGCTACATCCCTGTGCAAATACGCGGATAAAGCGGGGCCGTAACATTTTTGTCCCGAGGTCACCTGTCCCTAACAGTGAGCTGTCGAGAGGTGACTGCCCATTGTAGACGGGAAGTGCCGCTGACAGTTGATGGAGTAGTGCGTCGACGGCAGTAACATCTTTGAGCAAACAATCGCAACAAGGTAGAACTTAACCCTTCGCGCGGGTGTCACGAAAGTAAAACAAACAGTCCCTTCGCCATTGATCAGCCGACTCCGTAGGTGGTCAAGGTCAAGAAACAGGTGTTCAAGGTGAAATAAAGTTACTTGGAAGGCATTGATGATAAGCTGGCTGGGTGAAGAAGTTCTGTTCATGATGAAAACGTGTACAAATGGTACAAAAATCTACTTGACAATTCATGAAAGTATGAAAGTGAAGATAACAGCAGATTAACCCCTGCAATTCAAAGGTTATTGATGCGTTCGTAACAGCGCTACTCTCTCTCTCATGATGATGACAATGATGAGAGATGTGCCATGCTTAATCGTTTCGTTTTTTTATCTTTAAGGGTCCTCCCGGTGCTCCCATGATTCTTCCACCTGACATGGAGGGGAGCGGCATCCAGGTATGTCGGCAAGATACTTGTGACCATGCACGCATACGTAATGTCGCAAGGAGCGCTTTTCACTAACTGCCAAAATGTAGTGCCTCGAATGTGAAGCAGACGAATGCTGATCGACCAGATTGATAACTTGGAATACTAGTAGTACTACTCTTGGTGTCTTTATCAAAATCGCTGAATCCCCCCCCCCCCCCACAGTATCACGTTACTTTCAATGCCACGTATTTCCTAAAGTATCACGTTAATACTATAATAATAGGGCGGTCAACAAACGTTAATGCAAGTTGTGAAGTAACAACGTACATACACATATACATGTATGTGTAATGATAGAGTATTTTATTGACTACGTAGCCGAAGTAGACTAACGTGTTGTATTTGGTCGATATTGTTAATGATATGCATGCTTCACGTCATCAAACCACATATAATAATACATGGAGCCCCATGCTGTTCCAGTGTATGTGCTGCCATTACCATGACATTTGAAGCACATCGTGTGCTTGTTTGTTATTTCGTATGTGAAATATCATCGGTGTGATAACATAACTACCTGCAAAAGTGATAGGCAGATGATATAGCCAGAATACACGGTCTACATAGCTTCTGCAACGATATCTAGCCATTGCAAGTTTCTGTCATGCTATTATTACCACACAAAACACTGTCCGCTCTTCCACATGCGCATCGCATTTCCTGTCTGTCCATATCACTGTGTTCTGTCTGCATAAGCTCTTTTTCCAGGCGATGACCATTTACGAATTTCAACAAAAAAGTTTCTTCAATTGGATGATTTGTACATTGTGCACAGACTTTCAAAGTCTCTGGATCCCGTTTCAGCGGTGGTTCTTAACTTAACCTTCGAATTCCCCTACTTCAGGTTAAGTGGAATTGGTTGCTGCCTAAGTGGCAGTGGATATGAAGAAAGTAAGACGTATCACATCTTGAATGAAATGGACTTCGCCTGGAAATATAAATTGCGAGAATAATTTAAACCATGTTTATTTAACTGCTTCTCTTCTGCCTTGGCGGACCCCGTCCACCTTTGCTGCTGCTCGACAGAGAATACAATGGCTGCGGGTCAGTACTGGCAAACACTAACGCACATATGGGATGGCCGCTTGATAGGAAAAAAAATGAGCCCAATCTGACCAAAAGTGTACTGTAGTTGCTTAGTTACTATTCATATGATATGCACGGGTTCCATTGATGAGTACTTTGGAGAAAGAAAGGTTTTAAAGTATTTTTCGCGGCGTTTTTAAACTTACGTGGCTTGTCCTGAGGACGAAGTGATAGCTTTCTGTGGTCTTCAAGGCATACGATGGAATAGAATGGTTGACTTATGCGACGGTCTTTTTAGTGCTTTTAATTCCTAATTTTGTGTGACATTTAAATTTATATTTCATTTAATTAAATGAATTGTAATTCTTATCTCCAGGGCCCACCGGGACCACCCGGACCTCACGGCCTTCCCGGGCCCCCTGGCTTCCCCGGGCCGAAGGTTTGCCGACAGTTTCACTATCTTCTAGATTATTTTGACGATGCTCCTTTTATATGATTTCTTGAGGTACAGAGAGTCTAATATAAACAATACCGGTGCATGATGTTGTCTGTTTCACTATCATACAGGGTCATAAAGGAGACTCAGGAGACAACGGCATTCCGGGGAAGAATGGGTTTGATGTAAGTAACGTTAGCTGCCAGCCTTGCGTTTGGTTTGGTTTAATTTGGCTTTCTGTGAAGATATGGGAGAATAAGAGTAGAAAATAACGTTTTTGAAGCACTGATTATCCTTAACGATGATTATCCTTGGTGTCTATGAATGACTGATTATCCTTAACGCATTTATACTACTTTGTGTACTACGACTACTTTTAACAACGTCTGGGGTACATAGACATAAATAAATTTAGAAAGTCAATATCTATGGACGAATGGTCCTTTTTCCAGGCTGCACAGATTAATAATTTGTCAATCACTTTCCTCGGACATCTCATGGATATTAAGCCCGTCCGATCAGGCATTGGTACGCGAAAAAAACAACAGTTACTGTAGCAAGTGAATTTAGTTTGGAAACGGTCAAACGTTTCGGGTAGCTCTGATTGCCTTTCGTAAGTGACCCGATCATCGACGTGCCAGGTATTGGGTGTGTTTTTATGTTGTGTACGTATATCATAATCATTACATTATGAAACAGCTGTTTAACTACATGTTGTTGAAGTGACAACTCAGTTGCTGCTGTTACAGGGACAACCTGGACCAATGGGTCTCCCTGGGGCACCTGGTGTGGACGGACGAGCTGTGAGTATCAAATGTCTTTGTTTTACCAGTGAGTCTAACGTTAACCGATGGCAGTAATTCTTTTTTTTAAAGTACAACATTTTAGGTGCAGATTTTTAGCTTCAACTAAGTGTGTACACCTACTATACGCCAGGGATCTCTGTCAATACAGCCAGCATCTTTATATTTCCTGGGACATGTATGTACTCGTAGATCATTGACATTGTACATTAAAGATTGGCATCATTCGTTCACACACGTTACTTGGTTGGGTATATCACTACTAACACAGGCATTACTTCTTCCTACAGGGACCACAGGGGCCAAGGGGCGACAAAGGACCAGAGGGACAGAAGGGGCAAAAGGTGGGTTAACAGCACAGAAAATAGCAGCAGGCAAAGCAATTGATGGCTTGACTCTGTCCTTCTCTTGGGTTGACAAAATCTCAGATGTTGACAAATTTTTCCTTCTCCCCAGGGTAACCCAGGGGCTATGGGTCTGATGGGACCACCAGGTGAACAGGGCATGCGTGTAAGTACAATGTACATGTAGTCACTGTCATACACATTCTTCAACAATATATGACACACCATATTACAAGGCTAAAGATTTGAAGAAAGTGTCACCAGCTATAAAACCTTGGGTTGGTACAAGCATCAAGTACAGGCATCAAGCACAGGTAACATTTATATATACTGCAGAAGAGGATGTTTTCTTTTTGAGCAGCAGACATTACTGCTCACTTCCCAATCCTCTTTTTGCTCATCAGGCTCCAAGGTATCTGATGCTCAGACTCTGAAACAGTTCGATCTTGTACACTAGCATCTTGTTGTGCCAGTCATAATTTTCATTTATTTCATTTATTATCTGTGTACAGGGTCTTGATGGAGAGAGGGGAAGCATGGGACCACAAGGCCTCAAAGGAACCAAGGTAAGATGTTCTTTGGATCATATCATACATCTACAAATACCTTTTTTTAGCAAGATCTCACATTCAAGACACTTGTACTTGCATTGCGTCACCATATTCAGAGTAGGAATGATGGTGAGGAAATGTGGTTTACTTTTTTTACCTCCATGAAGATGGAAGTATTGTTTTTGGTTCGTGAGTTTGTTTGCATTGATGTGTGTCTGTAGTTATTTGAATATTGCAGGATGTGAGGCAGAAGATGGTGTATCTGGAGACTGGCAGGATTTGAAGGTTGGCTTGACCCAGGTCCAAAGTTGTTCCTGTAAACTGGCCGGAAAAAGAACAAACAGGACAACTTGGGCCAACATAGCGAGAGGTTCACAAGAGTGAATTAAAAAAAGAAATTCTTGTTTTTGTGTTGTACAGGGTGAACCAGGCAGGAGGGGAGGAAATGGAATGATGGGACCCAAGGGAGAACCTGTGAGACATGTTTACATTGCTTATTATGGTAGTATTTTGGTATCATTGCCTTCTGCTGAAACAGAACTATTTTGTCACTGGTACAATGCTGTGTGGTACTGCATGTAAAGCTGCATGGATGTGGCTGTGTATTCTGTAAAATACACACAAAACAGAAATAAACTCATGTCAAGTTTTATTAAAAACTACTTCTTGCATAAATGATTTATCAATATCACAATACTTATTCTCATTATGAGATCAACTCTTATGATATCAGCGTACTTATTTCTATGCTGACAACAGTGAATTATATTGTATGCTCCAGGGGATGAACGGAGTACCAGGCAGAGACGGCATGAATGGATTCCCAGGTTTGAAGGTGGGTGGAAGCAAGTCTATCTAAATCATCTTTAACACTTTTGTTGGTGCAGCTCAAAGATTTCAATGCTTGATGCTCAGTTTTGTATGCATGTCAACATTTCCTGGTAGTTGAGATGTCATCTGGTTATTTTGCAACAGGGAGAGGCTGGGCCTGTCGGACCATCGGGTATCACTGGAGACAAGGGTCCTATGGTGAGTGGTGCATTATATATTTTTTCACATTAACAAATAAGTTATAAGGAAAATTCTATCTCTTAAAGAATTGATACAGTAGAATAACCTGCTATTATACTTGAACCAACAGTAAATATTAAGGAGAATACAGTGGATTAACACCACCTGTATCTATATCTGTATCTAAATAGCCGGTGTAACCGTCCTTCGGCGTAACACACCAGCTTCATCATCAACCAGCTCTAATGAATTAAACTTGATTACTAGTACTCCCCCACACTCTCCCCTCCAGGGTGTACCTGGACAACCAGGACCCATTGGTCCAGTTGGACCCAAGGGAAACCCTGGCCTGAACGGAAACCAAGGACCAGTCGGACAACGAGGACCTACAGTATGTAAAAAGTTTTGCATGTCATTCACACCTGTGGAATTAAGCAGTTTCAAGTTTTAACAGTAAATTACAGTTTCAAAATGTATCTACCAAATATACAACTTTTGATTTATGATCAAACTAGTCATATGGTATTTCTCTTCATTTCATTTACCATCAATTTTTGGGCATTCTTCTAGAATCTCTTCTTTGCTTGTTTGCTAATGTCATTCACATTCCTTCGTTCGTAATTATAAGGACAGATTGATAGCTTGCTTGTAGCATGGTCAGGGAATGGAAATCTCATCTTTCATTGATCTTATCTTCTAGGGTGTTCAAGGCCCTCCTGGTATTGATGGAATTGATGGAGAGAGAGGTCCAATGGTAAGTTTTACAGATTTTCACCCCTTTTTCATGTCACAATATGTGTTCAGTATACATGGCATTAACTGTCTCTTACACTCTCTCACCCTTGTATCATAATGTAGTGAAAGTGATTCCACATACTAATACACTGCGTGTACAAGCATAATATACCAAACATTGTACACTATGTTTCTCTGTTTCTTATGACTGCAGGGATACCCAGGAGAAAAGGGAGACAGAGGCCCCCAGGGTATTGTGGGACCAATTGTAAGTACCTTTGAGTAAATTGTAAGTGTTTTGAGTGAATATACTTAGTCATACGTCTAAACTTTCAGGTCAAACAGGCTTCTGTTACTGTGATGCTTTGGAGGATAAACATCTTGAAATCTTGTCTAGTTTTGATGACAGCATGGAAGTCAGACATTTTCGTTGGGAACGCAGTCTCATGAAAACCATCATAGAAGATGTTCAAAACATACCTGAGAACACCCTCTTTTTGTTTGCAGGGTCCTGCAGGCTTGGCTGGCCCCATGGGTATGCCAGGACAGAAAGGTGACATGGGTGATCCTGGACCAAGGGTAAACATGATCCTATTCCTGACAGGGATCTCCTACCTTAAAGTAGTTTTATAGAGAGTAGATTCCTTCACTTTAAACATAAGAGTAATGAAAATATTATATTCTTCATGTGTTTCAACAAACTGACAATAGCTACTAAACCCATGCAATCCTACTGTATATTTCTACATTTTCACCAATACCAAGAAGAGAGAAGAAGCTGAACCTATATGATAGCCTATGCTATGCTTTGCCTTCGTCATTATCTAAACTTAGCTAGGTTGGGGAAACATGTACAACAAAGGTCTTCATTCATTAATTCATGCTACTGTTCATACCTGCGTCTGCCTTTTTTTGATAATGACAATGAGCTAATAATGTTCTGTGTTATTTTTCCTGTCACAGGGAATGAGGGGGCCTACAGGAAGGGATGGCTCCAAGGGAGAGCCTGGAATGCCTGGTCTGGACGGTATCCGAGGGGCAAAGGTTAGTCCAACTCCTCAAATATCACCAGACACCTGTCTATTATGCATTTGCCTGTATGTGGAGAAATTCTATTTGATAATGATTTACTATCTCCACTTTTTAAAGATTTGTTGATCTCCTAGCCACCTTTCTCACATTTTTCCAATCTTGTTTGCAGGGTGATATTGGTGGCATTGGACCCAGAGGAAAGGTATGAATAGAACAAATTCATGAATTTTAAATGTAAGAAAACATGTCCTAACAAGTCCTAGAGCTGTATTCTGAAACGTTATCTTCAGTATTGACTAGCTGAGTTACTCCTGTCTAGCCTGGGTACCATAGTTACCGCTGGCTCAACCTTTTAACTTGGTAACTGTGGTATGCCAGCAAAAATATTGAGCCAGCAGTCGCCACGGAGGATGGTGCCCAGTCCAATGCCAGTCTTCTTCAGTGACAAAATGACAAGGCTCACATGCCAAAATGCTGCTTACTGCATTCCTGAACCTGTTTCTCCATAGGAAGGACCAAAGGGAGATGCAGGCTCAGTAGGCCCTGTCGGTGCCACGGGTATGCCCGGACAGTCTGGACCTGCCGGACCTCGGGGACCTCCGGGTGTGGAGGGTTCTCGCGGTTTCCCTGGATCACAAGGGCCGACAGGACAACCGGTAAATAGCACTTTTCTTTCCTCGTTGCTGTTTATTATTTTTTTAATTCAATTTATTTTGTGCTCAAAGAAAGAAACAATAAATACATGGGAATGAAATAAAAAGAGTCATAACAGAGCAAGAGAGGCCAAAAGCAGTTCTGAATTATAACAATATACATCAAACAAGAAATATAAGTATGATTAATAAAAGTCATACAAAATAACTAAGAGAAAAATGAGCTTGGTAAACTGGAGGAAAATTTTCAAGTAATCTTTCCTTTAAGCCTGAAATGAAAAATTGATGAAATTCAATCAGATGTGTGTTCAAGGTTTCCATGTGCCATGGTTGATTTGAAGGACACAGCCTATTGGGTCTGTCCTTGGTGCTGAATATTCCTCCAATGATACAGATGACCTTACATTATTCTCTGTTACCAGGGAAGATCACCATCAGAAGAGGAAGTCCTGAGGATATGTGAGAGGGCCATTGACAGTGAGTTTGAGCACTATAACAGTTATTTCAGTAGTGAGTTGTAACTTAGTGATCGTTGCACATGAGCATATCTAAAGATACGAGATGGCTCTAACCCAAATAGAGGAAATGCAGGAAATATCCATGTGACTGCTTATGATTGGTTTTACTCCTTTACCAAATACTTTGACAAATCCTGCACATACTATACTTCCTGTTAAAGTTATGTACCCAAGAAAAAATAACACGTGAGCAAGCAAAAGCAATTTGTGAAAAGAGTATTAAGCTATAAAAACTGTCCACTCAAGATGCCAGATTCCCATCATCGATGGACCAAGCTTTTACAAATTTTAACTCATTTCACAGGTCACATGAAGATGCTGGCAGCAAACCTTGCCCAGCAGGCTGCCAAGCGCACGGTGGTGATGACCCGCCCCGGACCACCCGGTCCCCCGGGCCAGCCTGGTCCTACCGGAGAGCGTGGACCCGTCGGGATATCAGGGCCACCTGGGCCACAGGGAAATCCTGGCATGCCGGGAGACAGAGGATCCATCGGACCTTCAGGTATAGTATAGTCTCTTAGCATAACTGCCGGACATCAGGAACATTCCTCAAGAAAGAGATACTTAAAACAAAAATCTGGAAACACAGACATACACGGCCAAAAGTATATCTCCATTTTTCATGGGAGATAGATATGCATGTCATCCAATGGACCAAACTCTTAAGGATAGGCCGCTTGAAATCTAATTCTAGCATTGTTATTATAACATAATATATGAAGATTTTCTTACACTCCTGTAGCCTTCAGGTTCAGCCTTTTTAAATAACTGCTGGACATCATAGACATTCCTCAAAAAAGATACTTTAAACATTACGTCATCCACTGAACCAAACTTTTATGGTTGTTTGAAAGCTTATTCTAGCATTGCTGTTATTTATATATGAAAATTTTCTGACACTCCTGTACTTCCAGGGCCCCAAGGCATGCCAGGAGACCGTGGAGAGCCAGGCTACGGAATACCAGGTCCGATCGGAGCACCTGGGAGAGCAGGTAAGACTCAGCTCCACAGAAGAGGGCCAGTAATTTTGTACGCCTTGTGTCTTTGTATGTTTTAATGTCTCAAAGTCCAGGAAGATTAGCTACCTACAAATTATGTATGGTAACTAATGGGCTTGATAAAGTACTGTTAATGCATTTAAGTTCACAGAGATTTAATTTCGCGGTAGCACCATGCACTGTAGTCTCTTACTGTTATGGAAAAATGTTTGCGGTGGTTTTAAATTCGCGGTGAAGTGGCCGCCGCCAAAACCGTGAACATTAAACCACCTCGAAAGTTTCTGCATTTACAGTATCCAAGTATCCAAGCATGTTTAGATGTGATTTCACCAGTCTTATCACCTAGTTAACATTCTTTAAAAAAATAATCAAACATCAGTAAAACTCAGGCAGATGTACATTGAAGAAAGTAATGAATGATTCAATAATGTGTTTGCATCACCTGCTGGTCCCATGCCATTTGCCATCTACCACGTTACAGTTAGTTGCTACAATTGAGATGTTTGTAGATGGATGTTTCTTTCCTTGGTGCTGACCTGTACTCCATGTGATGAAGCATAATCAATTCAATGCCTGATTTTGTTACCAGTAGCTTTGCCCTGCATCAGGATTTAAAGAGAACTCTGCTTCATTACAGGACGGAAAGGAGAGACTGGCATCGGTGTCCCCGGCAACCCCGGCCCCCCTGGCCCTATCGGCCCCGTCGGTGCTACAGGAGCGCTCGGCCAGCGTGGGCCCCCCGGCAGCCCTGGAGTGTGCGATCCCATGTCCTGCCTAGGCCTCTCACCGATCATGTCCAACAACAAGAATAAAAAAGGGCCTGGGAAATAACTGACAAATCCCAACATAGGACAGCTGCCTCAGCATTGAATGACACCTTGATTTCATTGGTTGCAGTTTCATAGGCAGGCAGCCAATGAGGACGTAGGACAGGATGTCAATCAAAGATGAATTAGGAAAGAGAGTTGATTAGTACAGGAGTAACAAAGCTGTTGATGTGAGTTATGAGTAGGTTTTACTGATTGAACTATGGTGCTACTTCCATATATATTAGTCAGTTTTCCAAGTTTGCCTTTTATGGTGCTTTGTACATAACATTGTAGAGAAAGGTAACACATTTAGCATGTGTGAGAGAAGTGGTGTAGTTCGATGATATTATCACAAAACTGTCAGTGGAGAACATGACATGCAAGAGAACCTGCTATCAAATAAGTTCTTTTTCTGCTGCCTTCTCTATACCCTTTGTCAACTGAACCATTCACCTTACTCTTGTCCCTTTAGACTACTGTAACGTTACCCGTAGCTTTGCAACATCAATTATTTTCAACACCATATATTGCTGAAAATGGTTAATGCTCACACAACATAATTGTGACAAATATGACCATGGCATCTGATAAGAGGGCTCTCTGTCTTATGCGTACCATGTTCTAAGATCATTCACAAACGTTTATGGTCACAAAATAATCTATCTAGTATTGGTGGTAAGTACTCCATGCTGTGCAGAGTAAACATCAAGAAGGTCCTCCCCATACACAAAGGATTGGAGACCCTTGAAAGTGGTATGTAATGCTAGATTGGTGCCAAACTAAAGCATTAGCAAGGCATTAAACACCTTGCCAAAGGGAAGTTCTTACCTTTGAAAGCTCTCTAACTTTTTCAATTTTAAATAGACAGACACTTTCATGGCCCTAGGTGTCATGCCTTTAAAAAGATCTGCATACAGTCATGACATACATGTATTTACAGAGGTCTATGCACATACATGTAATGAACTAGATAGATTGTGGGCTGAACTCCAGACTCCATTTCTTGTGCTCCATTCTGTAGTCATAGTACAGGTCATCTATTCTCAAAAATGCATGCTACGGTGTGTTGCCTTTATTTTTTCTATTGTTACTACTTTCTCTTTGAATATATGTAAAGTTGTTTATTCTTGTTGTAAGAATTAATGGAGATATATTATCTGTAGTATACATGAATGGCTTAGAGAGAGAAAACCATTCAAGGTGCATTAATCTATAATCATGACAATGTTGTAGTATCCACCCTCACTACATTTCAAAGTTCACTCAGTTTTGAACAGTTTAGACCTGTAGCCTATGAAACGTATCTCAAATGCTTTATTACAGGCACATGTGATTCAGTATTGCTTATAGTGGTGGCATGTATTATTATGGTAACAAAGCTTCTGTCTGTTATAGGATGGTTTTTGGTTGAATTTAATGCTGATATATCACTAGTGCTGTTAGTGGATGTAAGAACATTTACAACTTTGGTTGTACCATGTTCTTGCATGATAATAGAGGCAGTTTCACCATTGCTGTGTCAAGACATTGGTCAGACAAGGTTTTTCACTTTTTAGTAGGAGCAATCTTTTATGGCCTGTGAAATAGACATGGATGGATACACGCACCTAATCAATGTCAATAAGCAAAGCTGTTTGAACAAATTTTTATACGCTAATTAGAGCATCAAATAAATCATGTTACACCAGGCACAAGTGTATATTGACCACAGGCAGTAAGATACAGGTCTTCACTGGTAAGGATGTTACTGTTAGCTATCATCATCACACACATCGTTAGGCCAGTTAACCCTCTCCCTGCTGACTTCTGCTGTAACCAATACAAACTTGGGTGCATTGATGAACCCACAGCAGGGTGGGGGTTAAGTAGTGACATCAACATTTTCAGCCATTCATCTTCATCATTCTGGGAACATATTTTTCTATCATTTTGTATCATTTGACGGGGACTCATTATTTGGAGACTAATCTATCTTAATGATTGTTATTGCTATATGTGTACTTAACTTGATCTGGGACGTGCTTGCCAGTGGGCTTTTGTTACCATGTATGTGGGATATATCTTGGCATTACATTAGTAGTAGGATGGGTGGACGTGCCTTTTGTAAAGCATTAAAATCTAGTCTTTCTTTTCTTTCCTTTCATACTTTGTGTGAGCATCTTTTGGTTTCTGAGTATTGCTGACTTTGTACCAACATTCCAACACCACTAAGCAGAGTTAACACAGCATCAACTGAAAACATTTTCCTCTAGGCTGTATTCTTCCCTTCTGGTCCGACTGATGAAAATGGTGCTGAGTGCTGAGGATGCAAGGCAATGCTGAATTGTGTATATGTGGAATCTATCGTTTGCACGCATGCACACAATCACACACATATACACACACACACACATTAACACAGGCACTCATACATAGACCCAATGCTCCCTTTGGGGTGAAGATAGAGTCACAAATTCCAAGGCATGACTCATTTCCCCAAAACAATTGTATTCTTCACCTTGATTTTACATCAAGATACACAATAGAACAAGAAAATATTTACAATGAAATCTAAGGGCTGTTTCCACCTTGGAAAAGTACTACGAAAACTTTAAGCAATGGATTGTAGGGATGTAATATCTTTTCCGGACATACAAGTCATAGTTCACGTGCAAAGGTTTGTAAAAGTCTTTCTTGGTGTCTGCCTCAGTCTGATGGCTTGTAGTCTGCAGGTCTGTAACCAACAACAAATAGAAGAATTGTAATCATGCTGACATTTACAACTATAGAGGAGCAACATTTCCTCTACAGATATGATTCAATGGAAAGAGTTGGGAGATCATTCTAAACAGGGTACCCATTCTCATGAGAGTACCTGGGTCTAACACACTCAAAAGGTTGCAACAACGGTAAAATTATTCTGCTTGGCTCCTAAAATCTGTTACAACAGCTTAGCCAAGAGATCTATGATACTAGTAGTACATGTACTAGTAACAAAAAGATACATTTTTATGAGACGGTAGGTTGTTACTTATATCCCTGTCCCAGAGCTAAACCCGAAGCCACTTACGGTATGAAGAATCTGGGCCAGGAAGCTTTTTCCTCCTCTGCGAACTCATCCAGCCTCTTGGGAGGCTCCATGACTGGTGGGATGATGTCTACTAAGTTTTGCTTAATGTTGTCAGGTATGTTCTGTTGGCAGAAACATTAAAAGAGTAAAGGTTTTGTATTACAGTAGAGCAATAAGAAATAGCTATCACTTCTGCAAAGAAATTTCTAGCACATATGTAAACAGTTTCCAGAGTTCAGTTACCTACAAAGATGCAGTCTATCACTAACTAGCACTAACATTGATTTACCATATCAGCTTGAAGCAATTAAAAAAGCTGACTGGTTATGAAGATATGTTTGTTCGGCCACTTACCTCATCTGGAAACAGATGTAATCTTGTCATCAGGTTTTTTCTCTGGAGGTTCTTTGGTAGCTCACTGTACACTTCCCTCTCAACAACCTTGCAAAATGCAGAATACATAGCTAGATGCATGTAATCTAGGGTTATGAATTTTGGTTTTGATCTTGTCCAATAAGTTTAGAAAGACCTATTATCACAAAAGTATGACTATGAATATTCATCTACGAGGGGCGTGCAATTAGTAATGGTCCTGACCCATTTCCCATAGCAGGAGATTAATGAAACTTGGCACAGTTATTAGTCTTTCTCTTCATAGGAATCACCCAGAGTTATGCATTTCTCCCATCGTTTGATGCAGCTCTGGACACCGATTTTGTAGGACACCCCAGGTTGGTCCTCCAACTGATGCCTCATCAATGGCACAAGAGGGACGACCAGGTCTGGGAGCTGTTTCCACAGACACGTTTGAATTCAGGATGCCAGCGTTTTACAAGGTCATATGATGGGGCATCATCACCATAAGTTTCATTTATTTCATCAAAAGTCTTCTTTGGTGTGCGTCCTTTCAAATACAAAAACCGGATCACTGTGCGACACTCAACTGGTTCCATTTCACACCTGGTCCATTTCGCACCTGACTAAGTTCAAACACCAGTAAATCAGAAACCACAATTAGTTCAGAGCTGTCTTTTGCAACATAACCCATAGAGATATGAATTATTACACATACAAAATTTCATTTAGATCAGACAACTGGAAGTGGGTCAGGACCATTACTTATTGCACGCCCCTCGTACACTTAATCTTTTGCCAGCTGACACAAATACTTTATCCTTCCAAATGTAGCTTCCATTCAGGAATTCTTGCAAAGATACAGAGGATTTAAGTTTAACTAAAACTACAGGTACCTTAGTAGGGTCCATTCTATGGAAGTCTTTTGCTGACATTGCTATCATTGTGTTCTTATATCTGTAGAAAAAAAAAAAAACATGTGAAGATTACCTCTCTACAACTTGAACTATTTGGTATAGATATATGTTTTTTTAAAGAGATATGTCATACGAAGAATAATGCTGTATCTTTACAACAATCTGGTCCTTTCTGAACAGTGCATGTGTGGTTTCATGAATGACATCTTTTCTGAGATCAACAATATCCTTTGAAGTTTCTTGATACGAATCCTGAAAAGGTCTGTACTACATCACACAATGCACATTCACAATTAGAGATACAGGTCCAAACTCACTACCCGGTACCAGTATTACAAGAGTCGTGCTACTAGTACTAACCCTGTGTTGACAGCATAAAGTTTCTTCTCCCACTGGTTCTTGTCAAAGGCAACTTCCTTGGTGTTGATCACTACTACATGGTCCCCGCAATCAGCTGCAGGAAACAAACCAAACACATTCTTTTCAAACGTCTCTCAACTGCAGTTTGACAGTTTCACAGACAGTTTAGTAAGTTTAGTCAAAGAGGTTGAAAGAGGGAAATTTTTCAGGCATGGAAATCTTCATTACTTTATTAATTCCTTCAATACGTAACTATAAAATGGGAAAACACGCTGCCACATGTACGAGCAGGTTATGCATACTCACTCAGTGGATGGTAGACAGGTTTGTGCCGACCCTCCAGATATTTACAGATCCTCTTGGCCAGTTCTGGTGCCGGCTGCCATCTGGCATCACATAGTAACCACATTCTGGAGAAGGTCAGCCAATGCTGGCAAAGAAGAGTGTTCGTTAGAAAGAGAATGTCTGAGTCAGTACAAGTATAAGACCATGTGATTATGTGTTTATTGCTCTATACTGTAACAGCTGGTACATAATTTACGTGGCGTGGTTTACTTTTGCTTTGCTGCATGCATGCTTTGCTTGTCTGGTTAGCCTATCGAGTTGGCAATTTTGAGAGAATAATCTATAATGTAACCTAAATCAAGGAGGATTTTTTAAACCTCCTTGCCTAAATCAGCAAAATAAATCAGTACCGTTTATACAAAAACGATTTCCTACATACTAGTATAATCGTTCCATATAATTTTATTTGCTCGTGACACAGCCGGGCATTGTTGTGGGGAGGGGGGCGCTGACCTCATTTTCGCTCTTTGTTGTGTCACTCTGAACAAGGAAAAAACATAGAAACCATGAATAAACTTACCTGTTGTACTCTGCTAGCCATGTTTGCTGTCTGGGATCCTTTAAACACTCAGACCTTGCTGAAAAACTGCTTTGTCAGACGGTCGCAAATTTTTCTACATGGGCGCTGCCATCTTTGATTACCCACAGTGCTTTAGTTCCAGACTATGCCATATACATGAGGGGGCGTACAGTGATAGTCTAAATATAGTAACTTTCCGTACAAAGTCTCTACTTCTACTTCAATTTGAAAAATGTTGAAACAAATTAACGTTGCAATCATAAGTAATATATTCTGCACTGTTTCTGTAATTCTATATTCTTCTCCCCCAGGAGACTTTCAAGTTCAAATGCGCTGTGCGCTGTCTCTCGACATGGCTAGGCAACGCTACATGAAGGCATGGCATTTTCCTGTGCTGACACTGCCGGTACTACAAGGACTTGGAAACTTCTTCAAGGGATTCCTGGCGTCCCAGCATATATTTCCGAAAAAGAATACGCACATGCAAGTACACTGTACATCCAGA
This sequence comes from Branchiostoma floridae x Branchiostoma belcheri, assembly GCA_019207045.1. NCBI lineage: Eukaryota > Metazoa > Chordata > Leptocardii > Amphioxiformes > Branchiostomatidae > Branchiostoma > Branchiostoma floridae x Branchiostoma belcheri. The sequence goes on along the minus strand of CM033025.1, from coordinate 9,445,902 downwards.
AATTGAAAAGTTCTAATATCTGTTAGCGGTCTTTGGCAAGAGTCTGATGTTGGAGACCGTTTTGGAAAAAGGAGATACAGGCTGTAAGTAACGTTAGAGTTGGACTCAAAACAACTGTTTGCTCTATTTGGATCAATGGAGCAAATAGGAGTAGCAAACTCTCTGAGCATGCCTGAGTCCCAAGACCAGGTTGATATTGATTATGCCCAACCAGCTTACAACGTTGCAATGAACTATGATCTCCCGCGAAAAAGTTAGTTCTACGCGCATGAGACCTTCATAATATTGATGCCGTGAACACCTGAATATCTGAACGGCTGTAACAGTGGGGTTCAAGTAGCGCTAACTGACCATGCCAAAAGCCTGTCAGGCCCTTCTTGTGTTTCAGTGCACATATATCACAAATTACTGATGATGCATCAGTGGACCTCTTCAGTAAAAGTAACTTTTTGCGCTGTTATGTTTAGTGGAGGCCGATAGTCAGAGTAGACGCTACATTCTCATAGCTGCATGAAAACCCACACCATAGATCAAGTTTCAGAATGAGCAATTACAAAATAAATGGCCGTGCCCCATAGCTAATCTTTGCTATTAAAAGCATTGTTTGCTTCTCCTGACCTCACACGTGTCATATGCTGCACCCGTGACTAATTGGGGAAAATATGTTCAAAGTTTGCACTCACCGCTGCAGACCTAAAGTGTGTCTATTACCTTAGTCAGGCTAACTACTAGTATTACCTGACTTACAGTACTATGCACACAGACACCATACTTTTCATCAGTGTTGTTATACTCCATTGCCACTTTATTCCACACCGCCCTGGTGTTGCCCTAGTGATTTCACATAACATAACGTTGGTGTTGCCCGGAGCCGTATTTGCACATCGGTGCCACGAAGGGTGACCAGTCCGATCTACACCAAACAGTTTTGGCCTATCGATCACAATAAAGGAGAACGAGGGCACAAAAACACCTGTTAGAATGGGCCGTGTTTGACGGCTCTCCACAGGACAATCGCCGCTGTCGGATGATGTGACAACTATAATGGCGTTACATGGCCGGATTCAGTTATAGTGACTATAAGATTTCAAATGGAAACTAAATACCCAGCACGAACATAGAAAAAAAAGTTACAGCCAGGTAATGCAACCCTGTATTGTTTTGCATTTACAGTTATAAATTATGCGGCTTTAAATAGCGGTGCGGCAAATGAGAAAAAAACACTCTATTGCAATTAATTTTTCTTACATGTTGACTTTGACTTAACCAACAATTCAATACAAAAGTTTCCAAGTTGCACATCTTCACCCCGAAAGATCCCTACTGTCTACATATAAACAAATGTATTCGACCCCCTCTTGGCACAAACGAGTTATTCCAAGTTCATCACTGGTTCACCAACGAACATAAGTCGCTGTAACGTTATATCTAAATCATTTATGGTCTATCAAATACTGTGACATGAAAACGTAGGTCTTGTGGGTAGCGTTGTTGCTGATGACGACGTGATCACAGTTTAAACGTGTCCGTTGTGCGTGTGCCTCACGGCCTTTCTCTCGTCTTCTTCTTGATCTCTCTCTTGGGTTTCTTCGTAGTCTGAGTCCGGGTCACCGTCTTTCCACCCTTCCTTCATCGCAAAATACCTAGCAATGTCCATCGGACCCCTCCTGCAGACCTCCAGCGGGGGCTTGCGGAGTGGGTTCCCGTCAATGTTAGAGGAGTGCTGCCGGTAGCCCCAGTCCAGGTCTTTCAGGCGTCCGAAATGTTTCGGCAACGTCGTCAGCTTGTTTTTCCCAAGCCACAATGTTTTCAGAGTCTTCATTTTACAAATACGGTCTGGTAGACTCCTTAACTCGTTGAAGAACAGGAGGAAAGTTTCCAGTCTCCCCATGTAAGATATTTCTTCGGGTAAACTTGTCAACTTGTTGTCGCTTACGTCCAGGAAGGTAAGACATTCAAGGTAGCAGACTTCAAGGGGGAACTCCTCAAATTGATTGTTAACAAGGTGGAGGCTTTGGAGGCTCTTGAGGTCGGAGAAGTCCTGGGGTAGGGTCTTCAACCTGTTGTTACTGAGAGCAAGACGCTCAAGGTGTCGTAGGTTGCTCAGTTCGGCTGGTAGTTCTCTCAGCTCGTTTGTGTCTAGCATTAGCACTTTGAGGTTCACCAGCCGGCCGATCTCCTTCGGTAGTTTCTCCAGTCGGTACAACAAGCATGACTGGCGCTCTGGGCTCAGCTCGAGAACTTCGAGCTCAGAGAGATCGAACAGGTCATAGGGGAGGCCCCCGGACAAATCCTTCCCGACCAGCTTGAGCTTCTTCCTTCCCCCGTTCTTCGGATCATTTTCAAGTCTCAGACGGAGGTGTCTTCGGTAGGACATCGTGAGCGTCGCTTCTTGGGTGGTGTTCACGTCCTCATCTACCGAGACGCGTGTATCGTCAACACAGTGGGTAGTAACAGGCACGGTCCGGATACTCACCTCACTTCTTAAGACCGAAATGTTGTCTTTGAGCGACGTGTAGTTGAACTGTAGACATCTAGAGCAACTGCTCGTGTGTCCTGGGCGGCACTTGAGGTAGTACCTTTCCACTTAAGGGCGAAATTGCGTAGTAACGCGAGATAACACACCCCGAGGAATTCCAGGTTACTACTGTGGCACTGATAACATAGCACACTGCAAATGGCGACGACCTCTCTTGTACGAACTAGGTAAATATTGCTGGGAAAACATTCACAAAGGACTAAACAAACATGAATGACTGTATGCAAGGGGGTTGGTCGGATCCGGTTACATAGCTTTGTTGCTAGCACTCCCGTCATTACGTTCTACAGGAAGAATGTTTTGCTGATAAAAACAGTTGACTAGTCCGTACAAGAGATTATCCATCAACAAAGTCATTACTCATTGATCGTACCGATGGTACCTGCCACATAAGAGGATTATGGGATACTTGAGGGATTACGGGGAAGGAGCGGAAGTAATAAATGTATCGTCATGGCAGCGAAGCCGCACTTGGAATGGAGCGCGGACTAATTTATTTGCAAGACTTATGTCCAGATTAGCGGAGTAAATATGCTGATATTCTGACGTAAAACAACGTACGTCACGTGCTGTCAGCTAGCTAGACAACATTACCATGACACTACTCGTAACCTGCTACTTACTAACTTAGGCCACAGCAAGTAAATTTTACGGATGACATCAGCGCGCGCATTAATTTTTGCCTGATTTAAGAAAAAAACAAGATTTTTTTTTCTTCTGCAGGGATGGTCAACATGACGATAAAGTACAAAATGAGCAAATGTATTGTGTTGTAGCCTAATAATTGTACTTGTAGAAGTGACACTTGCGAGGTACCATGGACAGTAGTTGTAGAAATGAAACGTATTGGATAGTTGTAAAAGTGACACCAATATGGAAGCTATGAGTGTGGTTACCAACTTTGTTGGTGATGCCAGTGACCACAGTAGTGTCACTTTTAACAAGCCAGTACATGTCTTAAAACACAGGAATGAATGCCTTGTTGGCTCTGATACCGTGTTTTGTCCCTTTAATTCTTTTTACAACAGTCATCACAACTTTGTGGTGGCTATTTTTGAAATGTAGCCATCTTGTTGTTTTTTTCACCCATCTTGTTTTTTTCGCCTTATCGCACTATTTTTGTCATTCATAAGATTTACTTGCTGTGGCCTTATGACCAGCTTATTGAGCGTAAGCAGTTCAAGTAATCCAGGTTGCTATAAAGTTACGGTAGTTATGGAGGTCTTTGTAATTTGTACTTAGTCACAAGTAGCATTCGTTGTGATTTCAAAAGTGACCTCGACCATGGAGGCTGCGCATTGTAATATTGATCATCATTTGAAATTTTGATCAGAATCTCAAGTTCACGTCACATAGCCCGTTCCCAGAGATTCACGTAGAGAAGTAGACGTCACAAGGAGTTAGAGGCTCTTTTTTGCTAATCTCAGCCTACCTGGTAACCGATGACTCCATGTAGTCTCGTTACTCAGAGCTGGAGTATTAAACAAAAGTTTATTTCATTCGCTGAGCTACGATCACGGATCCACGTCAGTTTGGGTCCTGGGTGAAACTTTGCCTATATCAGTCATCGGTTGATGTGATATGGACATGTGATAAGGCAATCTAATGTAAGATGTTTAGAGTTACCGGAACACCTAATGACGACTGGCAGCAGAGACATATAACGTTATAATTAACTTTCTGAATCTCCTTACTCTCCAAGCAGAGGTTGAGTCGTGTAGCTAGATATAACGTTAACGTTAGCAGTAGTCGGTAAAATTACACTGGCGCTTCTCTTACTCTCCAAGCAGAGGTTGAGTCGCGTAGATAGCAGTAGTCGGAAAAATTACACCGGCGCTCTACTACTATATCTACGCGACTCAACCTCTGCTCGGAGAGTAGAATCTCCTAATCAATTTCAATAAATCATGATCACCATCCTCTGTCCTGCATAATGTAAAACAAGACATATCCGCTAGAGAGCGCTGCTATATTTCCATTTCAAAACAAGAGGATTGTGGGAAGGCCTGCCAATGCGCATGTTGAAGTTTTGATCTATTTTTGCCGGGAGGTCTGTCTATGTGTGTCTGTCTTGTGTTGAAGCCCAACTGTCTAAATATTCCGCGTAATTTTAGCATTCCGAGTATGTAGAACGAAGGAGGACTTCTACAGGCGATGCTACCGGCAGGAACAGTCCAAATTTTCCGTTTCTCTCCGGCATTTTTAATCGCAGCTTACTTGACAACGGTCCGTTAGAGCCGAGGTAATACCGGGTTCAGCGAAAGTCTGAAGAATACCTGAGGTTCAAGTTTACCAAGAACTTGAAGAATCTCGTTGTAGTTGGTCATTGCCATGGGGGAGTTGCAGGCCACGGTAGAGTTTTCTGTGGCCTTTGGGAAATTCTACAACGTCGATCTTTTCCAAAGAGGGTAAGGCATTGTTTACATTTTTATACTATGTGACAAGTTGTGATGAATGGGGAGGGGGGCGAGATTTTATTGCACCACGAGCCCAAAATTATGCAGTCATTCGCTTAGTCGAAAAGTCATTTGATATATTTGTATCTAATTATTTTCTTTGCATATTTCAAATTTTCTTTGCATATTTCAAAGGTATTCGTCTACTCTTTCTTCTTAGACTTAAGAAGAACAGTCACACATAATTTGTTTGAAACAAACAAATCATTATTGACAATATTAAGGGCTGTGTTGACGATGTTTTGAAGTATTGTCAACAAATTTAAGGCATTTTCAGTTGTGCAGTTTTATGCAGTAGACATTTGAGACTACCATGCTAGTAAGTAATAATTCTTAACAGGTGTACACAACCTAATGTTATTGTATAACACTCATCTCATTTGAATTGCATAACACCTTTTGTTCAAAGAGTGCACTAATCTGATAATACAATACAATGGCCAACTGGCAAGCTAAACTAGTCAAAGGATCTTTGAAGACCAAGTGTTCCGATAACCCAATAACCTTGGGTCAGAAAGTTTCACCCAAGTTTTGCTGATGCCAACTGTGTGTCACAATCTTTAAGATCTACTTTGCTCCTGATAAAGTCATCTGGAGTTACAAGAATGATGATGATGATAATGATAAGATAAGAAATGTTGAACACAGTACACAAATTGTAGCTTGGAACAATAAAACTTTATTGGAATACAGAATAGTGGATTTCTTAGTGCTGACATCCATTTTAACGTTTTATAATTTGTCCATCCTGTGACATTATAAAAGTCATGAGATGAAGGAAAGACCAGTACAAGATATTTATATTCAAATAGCCATAACATGAGCAGTTCTGCCGATGAGGAGACAGGATTGCATGATTTAGTGTCTGTCAGTGTCAGGAACAGTGAGACTCTGACAATGATTTAGGATTCACAGTCTGTACACTGGTATGTAATTTGCCAGGAGAGTGCTATCACTGGGATTTACTAGCAACATTTCACAGTCACTCATTATAACATCATGATGGGAAATTCTCTCATGGTACAGTAATTGTCACATTCAATCTTTTAAGCCAAGGAGCGCCATATTAAGTATCCAAACATAATGAGCCTGTTATTGAGCACTTAACAAGGTGATATCACTAGAAAAAAATACAAGCTTCTTAAGCTGTTTCCAGATGGTTGGGTTATGTTCACCTGAAACCTAAGGTCAGGTTCAGTATGATTCATGTAAGGTTGGGTCTGGACAGTTCTGTTACATGTGTGCAGCTGTCCTTGTAATTGTGCCTGACCCCTGGCATGCCTCAGGCAGTGAGTCAGGAAGCAGATTGCCTTGCTGTATATTCAAGTTCCAACAGGATTAGTTACAAACAGCTGTGACATCTAGATTGAGACCTCCACCTAATTCTCTCAAAAAGAGACTATATAGTCTGATCCTTCTCTCATCTAATTTGGCCCCCAAACATATCAATAATTGTGCCTTTTCATTGTACACATTGTGATTGGTAATCTTGTCTGGCAGGAACATTTGCCTGAATAAACTTTAATCATTGTGATTGCAACAAAGTTGACTCTAATGTTCAGCAGTGCTGACAATTGGTCATCAGTATCTTGTTAAGAGCAACCATGTACTCCTCCATGCATATACACAATTGCCTGTAATCATGTGCATTCTTTACAAAATTGACCAACCTGTAATAATAAGAGGTTTCAATGAAGAGCCGAGAGTAGCTTCTTCAAGCATAATGGTAGCATCAAAGCATATACCCTTGACTGTGATTGCCCACATTACATCCATTTTTGCTTGTAGTGTGTTATGGATACGTAACATTGAAAAGAGATATTTGCCAGTACAAGAATGATGCCTATGATTAGAACTGAATATGTATCTAATTGTAGTCCATATCTTTCCCCTTTTGTATCTCCTCAACTCTGGGTAAGTAGCCAGATTTCCTTGGATATGGACACAGTTCAGTTGGAATGTTAGTGTGGATCAGATATATGAGATTCTTGCTCAGAAGAATCATAGCCATTGATGCTGTGGCTTTGATTGCTTCAAATAAAATGTCTGCTTCAGAGCAGTTGCCAACACTGTGGTTAGCAAGCGAAAGAATTGAACCAGCAGTCACTACAGAGGATGGTTCAAAATGACACTTTGCCAAATCTGGCTTCCCCAGTAGTTACAATTCTTTAGTATTTGTAAAGTTGTAGAGGCAATGGCAGCCCTTGCTGGGAAGGCCAGAAAGATTCTAATCTTTGCCAGAGATCAAGTTTCCACCTAGGTAGCAGGCAGAAACACAATCTGTCAGCATAAGAACCTTTCCTACATAAAAATGCGGCTGCGATATGTTGAAAATTGTAAATCAGTACTTCCCCTCAACAGTAGATGCCAACGCCCGTGAAGGGCCATGAACTTGAAGGAGGTTAGCCCAGTTGCAAGTTACTGGTAGAAGTGGTGTTGATCAGACATGTGCTATATTTAGTACAGGGCAACCCTGAGGACTCATTTTTCCCCACCTCAAGGAGTGATAATGAGCAGATGACAGACAGGTCACAGGTGGCCAGAACAAGTCTATCATGTGCATGCAAGAAGATATCTTAGAGCTTTATGTTTAGGCCAGTTGCATGTATATGGTTTGAAATTCTAACTTAAAAGAATTAGCTACACCAGAAAATATTGGGTGCAAAACATATTAGATAAAGTAGAATGTCAGCCAAACCTAAGCACAAACCTAACTGACTGTCTTCAGAGCTGAGATATGAAATTCTACAGCAAAGTTAAACATTTTGAACCAGTAATACACAAGATTTAATTTTTTTCTGACACTTAGATTTCAAGAATAGTATGTTAGTATACAATAGTAGACTGTGTACACAAATATCAAGGTGCACCCACAGTAAAAAGTTTGGTAGGCAGCTCCAGTTCAGGGTTCACAAAAGTGCATATACACCCAGTATTTTGCCCTGAGTTAGCTTGATTGATTCCACAAATGATCGAGACAACCATTTTGGTTCCATCTGCCAATCCCTGCTCTTTTATAGCAATTTTTGTAAACAATTGCAAGTCATCAGGAGATTTATTCTCAAGACTTGACAGTACTGAGTAAGAACACTAATGAGTAGGTATGTAATGATTTTATTGTACTCTGATGTACCCCTAACGTTATAATGTAGGGTTGCATTTAGGGTTGATTACAGGTTACCTTGGTATAACCAGAGGATAAGTTCTAATATTGCTGATGAGACCTGCCCTTCTTCTCTTGCCTACATGCCCAGGTCAGGAGGTGATAGCTCTCCCCACAATTATCTTATGCTGTAAGTTATAGATCTTGATGTCTGGGACTTCCAACATCCATGTCATGGAGTAAATTATTAAAATGTATATTCAAGTATTATAATTATGTTTACAAGGTTGTATCCAATGGCATTCTGTGACCAAATGAGCTCTCTGTATAGTCAAGGATGTTATATTCTGTGACATTTGAATTATGAAAAGATGAGATTCATTCATTGGTGCATTTATAGCAGTCTTCATTGTTTTCAGAAAACTGATTTTTTGGATGGACGTTGTGAAATTTCTATCCAATAAGCAGGAATGGGTCCTGGAGACAGCCGCGCTCAATTAGAAACATGTCCTTCCCATCAATTTTTCCTGGGTCTTTGGTTAAATAGGACAACATCTGGGAGAGATGGGAACTTAACAAGGATGTACACTCAGGTATTGTGATGAATTAAGATTTAAACAAATGTTCTGGCCATGTATTAAGTGGTCTCAAAGATGGTCTTTTAATTCCCCAGGTTCTTACATTATTGCAACTACAAGAGTCAGAATGTCTGGCATTGCTGTACAGTCCCCCTGAGAGCCCTGTCAGTCATGGCTGTGACCTGGGGTAATATGACATGTCTGATGTATATTCCCCCATATATGACAGACTGAATTATGAGCACAGCGGTGTAGAAAATCTATGACTGTAGGCTGAGAGTGTTGGGTTTCTGTAATTGCAATGATGTAGTACTCATTATGTGGGGTTGTAAAAATTAAAGATTTTATCAGGATTAGTCTCTTTTCCTCAAGGTACCTGATAAATCTTTGGGCCATAGAAATATGATTACGCAGAACACTGTTTTATGTACAGCTTTCATTTGACAATGAATATTTGGGGATTCTATGTACGAGGTCTGTGTACTAGAGTATCTTGTATTCATTGTTCTTTATGACTCAAATTTGTCGCTCGTTAAGCCGAATACATCACACTTTGGCGAGTGTTATTTCATCCTGACCCTGATCCTGTGCCGTTTCCCAGTCATGTTAATTTCCTAAGGGCTGAACATCCCATCTCATCTCTGTCACTGGTTCCCATTATCCCTTCCCCCTGGTTAGCTGTCATTGGAATGGGGAAGATTTGTGTTGTTATCTCCATCTTAATGTGAAAGTTGTGTCACAATTCTCTACTAATGAGCACCAGAGATGGGGAGCTTTGGGAAGCGCAGGAGGAAAATGGTCCTAATTGATTTCTTTTGAAGGGCTCGCCCTGAGGTGGGAGTGACTAGAATTAAGGAATGAGTGACTAAATTTGGGAGAATTTATTATTCATCTTTGTGACATGGGGACAATGTAGAAAGTTTTACTTTTCAAATTTATGTGGTGAGATGATCTTCAACTGTATTTCTGTCCGGATTTCTGCCTGGATTTCTATCCGGGATACTTCAACTGTATAATGGAGAAATGATTTTTTGCTCCAATGAATGGCAGAGGTTTGTGCTGTCCATGTGCTGAAGTGCTGTTTAGTGGACCATGTTACTGTTTTTAGTGTTTCTTTAATTGCACTATAAATAAGTCATTGTTATTCCTCTAGTAGCCAACTGAGCAATGTCACGGGTAGTTGGTTAATAGAATTGTTCCTTTGATAGGGTCTTCGAGAGCTGTAAGTGCCTATCTTAAACCCCCTTTAAATGAAATGTACCTGTACCTTATCTTTGATGTTGAAATTTGAGGTAGAATTTATCTTCCTGGTGCAGGGAGATCATTTTGCGCTCTATGAATAACTTATAGCAGCATTCTAGCTGCCAACATATCAATGTCAAGGGTGCTTAATGACTAGAATTGTTCCTTTGATAAGTTCGTTAAGGTTTATTTTCTCAGCTGCCGTGCTTGTTAGGTTTTTTATGAGTACATATAATGTGTATTCTCCAATTCAACCTTACAGAGATTTTAAAAGTTCAGCTTTAGCAACTGTGCATAGGCAAAGGTAAAACTAAAAGGGGCAATTGTTGCTGCTCAGTTGTAACTTTATCCATTTATCTATTTATGGTATCTTAAGGGTAATGTCCCTTCATTTACCTTAGTGACTGATTTAACTGCGAATAGCTGTCTTCACCGTCATATTAGTTGGATAGATTTTTTATGACATCAAATTGCTGTTGTTATTGAGACATCTGTGAATGGGGTAATTCTGATATCTTGTGACAGAAAAGGTTGTTGTAGATCTTGTCTGTTCTTTCATACCCTCTCTGAAACTCCTTCAAGTTTAACAACATAAAAATTACATGACATGTTTTTACTGGTTATCAACTTCTTTCCAGGCAATTCAAATCTGTTCTCACCAAAGCCCTTCTTCTGTTATGGATACCTCATTGATTCTATCTGCAGCAGGCATGACAAGTTAGGGGTTCAAAGATACCGGTATTCCTGTCAGGTGTGCATGATGTTGATCCAGCATCACTACCTATGGATGACAGATAGTTGCAGACTGACGGAATGGCCTACGAAGCCGTTTCATAAAAAATGTATAGCTTTATAGAGTCTTGTGATAGCAATCTTTATTTTAGGGCACCCTACGGGTGATACTGCTGCCAAATGTACATGTACATGCTCCTTGTTCAATGTTTATGTTTTGACACCACATATAAATGTACATGTACACCTCTGAGCTCAAACCTGTTAAGAGAACAATGTTGATAGAAAAACAGTCTAATTTAAAGCTGAACCAATTGATTTCATAATCATGTAACGTTATCAGCACTTGTCTGTTTTTGTTAATTTATTTCTGTATTTGATGCAAACTAGCTAGCAGTCATGAAGAAATGCCTCCTTCAACCTCCAGCATATGCCTGCTTGGAGGTCCATGTCCACCAGATAATCTCTCCAACCTTTGTAATGTCAATAATTGTCTTTTAGTTTTAAACGTTGCATTAGATTTGACCTTTGGTATGAATCAGTGTGGAATAATTTCTACATTTGTAAGATGCAGTCGTACGTCTGGTATTTTGATCACAGGCTTAGCTCCGGGTGTGCTGCTGAGTAATGGCCATCCTGCCTCACATCAGCAGTGACCTTGCTTTGATACAGGAGGCAGCACATTGCCTGATCCAAGCAGGGAGCTCACTGTGAAATTACGAGCAATGTACCAGTATTCCGGCCGGGCATCCTGAATGTCAGAGGCAGTAGTGGAGGAGCCGTGCTGTCAAATTGTAACAACGTTTCTCCTTCCCAGCTTCCCTGAGGCAAAGAAATTACTTTTTCAGCGCTTCCTGTTCAAAGATAAACAAGAGCTAGGAAATTGCATTCAAAGTAGGATGTATAGCAGTACATGTGTACATGCATATCAAAAAGCTCATCTACTGAATATCTTTGTCGGGAACAGGTAGTGAAATGCATTCTAGACATGGCTGACCCTGCATTGTGGCCCTTCTGTCAAAGTTAACTTTCTTGCCATCTACACCAAAACCCCTGTTGAATATACTCAGGGGAGTACTGCAAATATCTGCAGTTGTCATCTTGATGGATGGGAGAGGAGAAAAGTATCTTTTGTCTGGATCTAGTTTATTAGCTTCCTAGTCTTCGTAGATGAAGTTTAATATAAAATGGGAAATGTGGGAGATTAGCTTGTTGTATATTAAGTACATCTGACAGTGGAGTAGGCTGTAGCTATACATCACACCTGTGCATGCATACACAACTAGTATATCAAAGCTGAAAGCTGTACCTGTTGTTTTGGGAGGCAATAGCTAGCTTGCCGAGCTGCAATTTGTAATTATTAATAATAAAACAGCAGACTATAATCTTGTCCCAGGGTGGTTCATAATTATACAACATGTGAGAATATAGCTTCTTGTGAGACAACAGAAGTAATAAGCTATAGCTATCAGGTTGTGTGTATCTCATTCTTGAAGGTTCCACTCGTACCTCATCCAGGGAGGGGGATGTTCAAGTCTGTCAGCATTAGGCCATATTGATTTGATTGTATCGATGACGTCCACGTGTACATCAATTTTCGTTTGATTCCAAAAAACTTTGCAACCATACTGTGAATCAGAAACAGTTATTTATGGAGAGATTCAGTCGCCTCCCTACATTGTTTTTCTGGGGTTGCCATATTAAACTTAAAGAATCCCCCTGTGGGACATGATCACCTGTCCTGTCATGTGTGATGGGATGTACAAGTATAAATGTGTTACAGGCAGAGACATTACACCCTTGGTACCAGACCATAACGAGCCAGACCTGATTTATTCACAGCTACACTCAATGTGTTCAAGCACAGGGTACAAATTATCATCATCGACTCTCCTCATTTCATAGGGATTTGACTCGATAATGCCTTGGCAAGACACGCACAGATTTGTTAAAGAATGTTTCATCAAAATCTATAAATACAAGGATCACTTTCCCGTCTTCTACATCGAAAGACATAAGAACAAACAAAAAATATTGTGTGATTAGTCGTTACCTGAACTGAATTAAAAAACAGATTCCCTTGAAGTTGGTCGTTAAGATCCACTTTGGTGTGGATAATTGATGCTTTGTGCAAACTTCAAATTTGTCTGTTTATCTTGTATAATGTTATTATCTTACTTACTTTCTCTATGCTGAAGTAGCTTTGGGGCACCAAATTGCTATCGGTGACAGGTTAGATGGTATGCCACTTTTAGAAAACATGTATATCTCAGATATTTAAAGCCCACAAATACACAACACACATATAACGTTAGGTATCTTATTCCTCCTCTGTGTTAAATGCCATGCGGAATGATAGGTCAATGGGAATTTGATTTTGCACAGAGCTATAAGTACGTTGGATTGAAATTGTTTTGGAATCAAATTTTGAGTGGCTCGGATGCATTGATACCATGACATTATAAAAGAAATTGAACCTGGCATGGAAATGAGAAGATGGTACTACTGGTAAATTACCACAGAGTCATTGGCAAACAGAAATAGCTTAAAAGTCCATGTAAAGAAGTTGTTGAAACTGTACATGACAGTCTAATTGCCATTTACAGAGTGATACTTTACGACATGTAATTTCAAAACTAATCGCAAAACTATTTACGCGTATAATGAATTGCATTCATCCTGTTACAGATAGTGGCATACTACAGTTTACAAGATACATGTATGTGGTGAATAAAAAGATGGAGAAGTAGAATAAAATGAAAAGAAAAGCAACATGTTAGCATCTTTCCCTTGGTTGATTTTACTTCATATATGATTAAATGCACTTTTCATGTACATAATATCTAAGCTGAAGGTTCAGGTAAAACTCACATTCAGAGTTTGGCATAACTGTTAGCCTTGAAGATATTTCAAGGACATTCATGAATGGAAACTGGAACATTATTCAGAAGAGTAAGTGCATTACCTTGTGCGAGTTGTGCAGCATGTCATTTGAAGGCGCCATCCTGGGAAGAGTGATGTATAATTACCCAACTGAACCACTCGGCTGTAATTTTACCTTTTGAATGCCAATTACATTTCAGATCTTCCTTTCCAGTTCCACTTGTAGATCTGCTTTTACCTTAATTCAATTGAAATTTTAGAAATTCATATCATCAAATATCATCAAATACTGTACGCTGTAATTGTTTTAGCTAATGCAAATTGTATTTATTGTGTTTTCCTCTACAGTTTCAAAATGTTAAGGTATTTAAAGCCCTGCAATATACAAAATGTATTTCTGTTACAAAAGAATATTAGAAGTGCATTGGAGATGGCTTGGTACTTTGTGTACATGTAGGTGTGTTGATGGTTGTAGATGACCGTACCAAAATACCCTGGGATATTATAATATAGTCTGTATTCTTTTGCATCCACACATCTGCCATCCCACAGTCTTCAAGGAGATCCTGTTGTTGCAGGCTGGCCTACATCTATATCCATGTGCCGAAACAATTCTCGGGATCCATTTGTTGGACAATCTTTATTTACCAAATGGAGGTTGTTTGGCAAATGGAGATTGTTTGGGTACATGGATACTACCTGCCTGTCACCATAAGATCTTTTTTTGAGATATGCAATCACTGACACACAGCAAAGTGGAGTTGCAAGAAATCATACCCATATCTAAAACTGTAACTTGTATTTCTATGATTGTATGTAATAGAATACTATAAATGTTAAGTATAATCTGTACCCTTTGCCTCTCTAGGTTCTACCATGTACGAGCCTACTTCAAGCCTCCCCTCAGACCCCCGATGAAGACGGAGGTTCATCTGGCTGACTCATCAGGTAAAGCCAGGAGTTAGTGCCTCCTGATTGACTCTTCTTCATTTTGTACTGCTAAGCCCCTTAAAGCCTCTTTACTCTTTTTATGAGGAACCTCTGCTTTTTCTCTCAGTACCTTCCCCAACATGTGGGTGGTACATGTACTTTAATCTTTTATGTAGGATTTAGGGTAACTACAGCAAATTATTCAGCAGCATACAAGTGTATGTGCTAGATATTATCATGGCTGCCAATTGGTATCTGTAGTTTATAGATATATCACCCTGGCATTGCCAATGCTGTGCACTGTGTGCTGTCATCAGGTGGGTGAAAACAGTTACTGGGCGAGGAAGTGGGTACGGTGTGTTTAAGATAAAAGCAATGCAAAAGGATCAAGCCTCACCACGCAAATTACATTCCTTTTCTGTTGCAGGAGATAACAGAAGGATGCAGTTAGAATATATCACAGTGATTTGGTGCACATGCTGATAGAGGTTACGTGTAGGTACTGTGTGGGTGTATTGATTGTCCTACATGTATGTCAGGTGTTGGGACCAAATGGGGGAGTGGAATTCTGGGGGAAAATACATGTATCATCAACCCAACTATTAAAATCTAGTAATATTTCCATCACTCCCCCGGCATCAGCAAAATTCGCAATTTTTCTAGTAAGATGTTCTCCAGGCTTTTGTCCTCTGTTGCCTTACCCACACTTTGTTGTCATTTTTTAAAAACTTCTAAGAAATTGAAGTCATTCCAGGACCATGGTGTTGTGTTGGTTTGGCCTTATTGAGAGGCTTACATCAGTATAAGAACTTGGAGACTGCAGATGGAAGAGGCGTTCACTTAGTGGTGGTTCATCCATCATTCAGTGTTCCCTGATCTACACTGTGCTGAAGGCAACTACGTGTAGCTGTGTTTGGTTAACTCTAGAGAATTATTAATGGGAACTGTCCAAACTTCTGAGTGACTGGTTCAGCGCTTGCAACCATTCTGTCAAGGGCTGGCATGAAGAAAATCAGATAGATAGTCCCAGACAAAATATCTGCCATACGATATATTGTATGATGTATACAATTTCATGTAGTTTTCCTGTGGCTCAGAATTTTTCAAAATCACATCTTCATTACTTAATGTGATGGAATTCTTTTTCAATAATCCATTTGGATTATACAATTAATAAACACTTGTAACAGATCTTTGTATTCAACCAGGTTTAGTTTCTACATCCATTTAGAAGGTTGAACAATCCCAAAGGTGTGTATAGTTGAGTGGACTCATTCCTCAGCTAACTGACATCATCCCTCAGTAAGACATCTGGACCAGTTTAAGAATCCCAAAGCAGGGCTTGAAATACATTTTTCTGCATACCTGCACAGGTGCAGGTAACATTGGAAATTACCTGCACCAGACAACTTTTGCCTGCACCACTGAGAATTTATCATACTATAACGTAAAGTATTACACAGTATTGATCATAAATAAAAACTGTTCATAAACCATTGCCATTATTTCTTTTATACTTCATAAGTGGTAACAGTCAATGGAGATAGTAAAAGTTCACATCATAAAACATGTATATATAAACCCAGTACTTGGACCAGTGCATGCAGGTAGGCATCAGAAATACCTGCGCAGCTTTAATTTTACCTGCACTATCCTGCATATGCAGGTGGTATTTTGAGCCCTGCAAAGGTATATGTTATGATTCCACAAAATTCCACATCAATCCACATACAAGCAATGCCCCACTCATGTATACTACACAGCATACTGTTAATGCAGAAACTTTTGTAGTGGTTTAATGTTTGCTGTTTTCGCAGTGGCAGTTTCACAGCAAACTTAAAACCACAGCGAACATTTTTCCATGGCAGTAAGAGACTAAAGAGCATGGTGCTACCGCGAATTTAAACCCACCGCGAAAAGTCCTTTTTCCTGCTACCGCGAAATAAAATCCCCATGAACTTAAATACATTTACAGTATTCAGTACTGTGGCAGCATGAATGGGTGGAGGATTGAGCAGGATGAGTGATGTGGCCCAGTTGTGAATAACCTAGATGCAAAGTGTGCCTCAGGGTCGTTGACCTGAGACCTCCATTGCATTTTGATAGACAGACACAGTAAATGTGAAGTGCGATGTGTCAAGAATAAACCAAGCATACCTCATCACAAAAAGGGAGTAAAGTAGTCTTCACAGTGCTCAAATTTAGTGGCTGAATTTACAACATGTTGTACGTGCCAGTAAAATGTACCTCTGAAGGAGGGTTGAAATTTGCTAAGCTACCAGGAGCACTTCCCTCCCTTCTATTGATCCTCTAAAGTGTACATACACGGGAAGGGAGTGTGCTCAGCCAGCATGTATAATCACCATGACTGTGGGGAGAGGTAGCCATTTCCATCCATTACACCTTGTTAGTTTTCACCCTGATCAGATGACTTCCCTTTAAACCATGGAAACGTAGCAAAACGCTTTCAATTTCTTCTCTGTGTTTTACCGGCACTACTGGCATAATCATACCTGATAACCTTTTCAAATATGATATTGGGGATTTGAGTGTCGGTGATATAAAAGGGTGGGAAGCTAGTGCATGTACAATTAGGGTGACCTTGAATGTGAAATGAAATGTCTGAAATTAAATGGAAGTAGGTTTACATCATCCTTGTAATGTTTTCTGTAAACATTAAAATTCGGTTTGTTTGTTTGTTTGTTTTATTTGGATTTCCATTAGTGATACTAAATGTAGTATCACTATTCTTCCTGGAGTCCTACAATTGGTAAAACAGTAAATACAAAACATAAGCAACAAATCTTGTACAATAAGTAAACAGAAAAGTAACAAAATCAACTGAGGTAACTTAGAGTTAAGACTTTTTGTTGATAGTTGGACATTGAATTTTGAAATGTTTGTTGATGTCTAAGATTTGTGTATTTTCCTGCAGGATATGAACATGTGTATCCAGCGCAGGTGAAAGAGGTGACCACAGGTGTCAGTAAAACCTTCCAGATCCTGTACAAGAATGAGGAGGTCACCGTTAACGACATCTTCCTCTTCAAAGTGCATGTACTGGTGGACTCAGATAAGGTTGGTGTAAAGCTTGCTCTATCAAAATATTATATTGTGTATAGATAGATGTTATTACTGCCAGCTATTGCAAAATGGAGCCTGTTGTCATCGTAAACATGTAAGGTCGAGACTTCTTCATCATCTTTAGATAACAGTTGTAGATATGAATGCCAGTGAAGCTGCGTTATTCAACCGTGGGATGAGCCATTCCAATTCATTTCCGTCTATGTTGACGTGATTCTTTCTGGAGATGCCAGGCACTTCCCAAGAAGAGGTGATTACATTCACTACCAGCACAATAGCTACTGATTGCTCTGAGCAGGTGCATTGTAAGACTCAGACAATGTGGACAAATTCTAAAGATTCTGCACATCATTATTACAAATTGGCATGTACTTAGAAAGTTCTTTAAAACATTTCAGAAACTACTGGGGAAAATACAATAGTATGCCCAAATTTCTGTGTAATAAGTAAATATGACAGCTACTTTTCACTAGACAGGCTAAAAACAGCAACGAGCTTCAAAGAGGTTCAATCTTTAATTTGTAAGCTCAAGAGAAATTATGTACTGAAGCTCCCTCTTAAGGTTAAAAAGAGTACTGCAGGTCAGTCAGATTGATGATATAGGGCTTATAAAAATGATGCCTCTCACTTTCCAGATTGAAGACACTGTGGACTCAGCTGCTTTTCAGCTTGTTTTAGACCTTTGTTTCTCTGAAGAAAGGTGAGGAAACTTCAAATGATTTGTTCTTCTTAATAAATAGGTATCATTCTCCACACTCTGTTGATGGCAAGTCTTGCTGCTTGATCTATCGTAACATTGTCTAGTTGTTTGTTCCACATACACGTAATGTACTGTAATTCACTTTGTCTCCTCGGTACAAAACTTTCACGGTCTGAGAAAATTTAACTTGTTCTCAGAACGAAATGTTCACGTTGAACAAGTTATTTGTTATCATCACCAAGACGAATTATTTGTATAGGTAATGATATGTTCATGTAACACTCATCACTCAGTCATCACCATGAAAACCGTGAACATAAAATAAAAGTACATTGAAAAAATCAGGAATTACAGTATTCACACCCTGTCATACTGAGAGCCTGGCAGTTCTGTAGGGTAACCATATCAAGCTGTAGCTGGGCATGTAAGAACTTTTAGCATGACGAACCTTAATGATTGATAGCTATGTTACTGATACCTGTACTAACCTTTTTGGAGATTCACTGATTACGTTTTATGTTAAATTATGGGATCTACTATGCACACTACATAGATTAAAAGCGGTTCATAACAGTCTACACAAAATACACCAATTATGCTCTACCTTGATTGATGTTGATTAGTTACATTTTATATGAAACTAGAGTTCGGGGACCTCATACCTCCATGAAATATTTATTGCTTTTTTGTGGATGGTATGTATGTTTATAGTCGGTTGTATTTGAGAGTAATGGTTATATAATATAAATGTTATGGGAAAGTAGTGGTGTATTTATTTAATGACACAGAGGATGTCCAATTCTGATTAGTAATCATCAAAATGTGACACTTAATTGTGTAATGTGCGTTTAAGTTGATGTTTGGCATTTAAAATGTCTAAGGTTGTCAGCATTATTGAGGTTCGACTATGTGCCTCAGAGCTGTGTGGTGGGAGGAAGTTGGGAAACTCAGAAAGAAGAAGGGATGTGGCCAACTTTAGTCAGATGGTGATTTGATTTTCCACCAATATGTCATAACATCAGCTGTTCACACGGTACAAAAACGAGATGCACACTTTCCTCTGACAGCCCTACACCAACTGTAAGATGAATACTTGGCGCCAACCCCGTCTGCTAAAAAAAAATACCATTGGCTACGAAAGAGACAACTAACAACTGTCCCTTATCGTAACAAAATCAGAACATCTGTATTGCCCATAAAACTTCTGACACCCAACCCAGATGAGAGGACCTAATGGCATTTTAATCACCATGTCACTCAAATCAGCAGTACAGTATGTGAGACATCCATACCTGTTAAGCATTATTGTTAAATGTACCTCAACTTCTTACAATTATACTTACGCTTCACATCTCCATGATATCCTAAGCAGACATGAATAAAACTAATTATCATATTAAAAAAACTCGGGGTTCCCCAAACAGCTGTCACCTCACCATCTGCTTGGAGCTAAGCCCATTAACAAACACATAAAGCACGATGCCTGTACCAATATATCTCAAATATAGGGGTGATTTCTGATATTATTACATTGATTATAACGACAGATACGGCTCCCAAAATCTCATCGATTCGAGCTTTCATCACACCCCAACCAACACAACAAGTATGAAACCAATCCATCCAGCCGTTCTTGAGTAATCATCTACACAGACAGAGACACATAACAGAAAATATAACCTCCATTCCATGACATTTCATGGAGGTAATAAAAACGGCTGATTACGCTGTATGTTAGGGGGTATGCAGGTCCCCACAGATCCATGTGTATTCCGGAATATATATTCTAAGTACCAATCAATCAAATTGTCATATTTTGAAACTCTATGTTAGGAATACCAGAGTTGCAAATGACAATATAGGCTTAAAGATTAAAATGAATAAAAGCCAAACTTTCTCCTGACATCTCCCCCACAGTGCTGATAATGCAGACAGTCTGCAGGTGGTGAGCAGTAGGGTACTGAAGCTCCACCTATGTGCCAACAAGGGACTGCACCACCATGCAGTGGTCATGTTTGACTACTTCCACCTGTGTGCCATGGAGGTCACCGTCCATGGGTGTCTGGTTACACTGCACCAGCCCATCATGAAGTAAGTGATAGATATGCATTTTTGAATTCATATGTTTGTTTGTATGTATAGTTGTAAAAGACCTAACAATAGTTGCTGTACTTTTGTTGTGTCAAGAAAGATTGTTACTTACCTTAATGCGGTGAAGGGGCATCTGCATGGTCCTGTACTGTACTGTACTAGGGTTACCATGACTCTGTCAGATAGCCTACTTGTGGCCTTTCCACAATTTTTATTATCTTCAATATGTAACCTGTTAAGGTAGACTTTCATAACTCAGTAGATAAAGGAAGCATGTAGTTTACATCTATTGATGTTAATCGGAGGATAGTAATCGTCCTCCAAACTCGTACACATAATCACCTGTCAGATTACTTTCAACAATGAGATTTTTTAATGATAAGTCCTGTATATCATTGCTCTACATTCATATACGAACAGATTTCAAATCTTTCTGATGTACTTTTTTATGGTACCCAGAGAGGTCTGTGTATTTTTGCCTAATGCCTTCATATTCCTGTTGGAAGGAGGTGTTAAGAAAGAAAGAGGAAATTGATGTGAATGACAGTACATTAGCATGAATGATATATGTTGTAACTCATATACTTTCCAAACTGTCTCTATCTTTTCTGCACTACCTGTGCACACTGCAGAATGCGGTAAGCACTTCTTTCACTGGTGCATGCATGACATGTGCGTGAACAAGCATGTGAGATCTTGTCATGATAGCATTTTTGGCTTTCAGGAAAATTGCAGAAATGAAAGACTCTAAGGTTAGATATGATATCAAGCCATCTTCTGAGTTGTATCAAATTTATCTACAACATATGAGTTCTTGATTCCAAAAGGTATGAAAGACAACCAGGCAGCAAACAGTCTCAATTTCTCAATACTCATGTTCTACATCAGTTAAAGTCAGATGTACTTCTAGACGTTCCAAGATTATTTTTCATACATGAAGGGTTTTCTCACAACAGCCTAGAAATGTACCGGTATTGAGATTTAAACTTGTTTTATTTCAGTATTCCAAAGACAGCCAAGTCTGGCTGGTTGAAGGGTCAGTCAGCAGGCACCAAGCTCCCACTGGTGTCCCTGGAGTCTATACTGTTTGGTGCTGTCAACATGAACAAAGCCATCATGCCGGTAAGTCTGCAGGTTTTCATCTTCTCTGTCTGCCATATTTTTGATTAAGTTCAACTCAGGTTTGGTGTATTTTTGTATAATAGAGATTTATGATATTGATTATTAGACTTCTATAATGGATATGCAAGATATGCCAGCCTTTCTTTCGCAGTGCAGGGTCAGACCAAAGACCAACTTTATGTGGCAATAGCCTTGCAATAGCCTTGCAGAGACCACCAACATTAACATAAAGCTGATTGTGCTCCTCTCTTGTTGTAGGCCCCTAAGGGTGCTGCCCTAGCTGAAGCCATGGCGCAGGCCAGAGACACACACAGACAGATGTGTGCCGCCCTCCTGTCCTCGTACGCTGGTCTGCAGGAGATATACCAGGAACTGTTGGGGAAGACACCTGATAAGTACCTGTTCAGATTAGGTATGTGTGGAGTAGGCAACAAAGTTCCTTGTGATTGGGTTGCACCTACACACTATTAGGTCACACTAACTTAATTCTATGGATGACAATCATGCTATTGTGTGACAAGGGGCCACAGTGTTTTTTAGAGTAGGCAAAAATCAATGTGCGTGCGAATGTCATCCATAAAATTAAGTCAGTGTGGCCTTAGTCATGAAAATGACAAACCTCATGATTCCTTTTTGTACTTTGTCAGATCTTTAAGGCTGGGAAAGCATCTTAGTCTTGGTCCCACATTCTAAAGCTGTGTTTGTTGCCCATTGATCTATGATAGTTAACATTGACACTTTATTTCTTCGACTTATGCAGAGGTCATGGACACAGATTCCAGGCTGGAGACCTTATGTGAGGCCATGAAGGTGAGATTATATTCCTCATAGGAAACAAATGTAATGACTTTCTTTCCCCTTATTTACTTCTTTCTCCTTAGTTTAATGTAAACATTACATTCTTTAATCTTAGCTTAATTCTTATTTTGACAATATTAAATCAAAGAAGACAAACATTTTATAACTCAAACTGGAAATTGCTTGATATCCTCAATGAGCTTGCAGTATGAAAAACTAAACATCTAAGATACCATCCATCAATCACTGTTCACTGATGCCGTAAGATGCCAAATGCAGTTCAAACATAATCTCCAGGGAGATTTACCAATCGCATAAGATAGTATGAAAGCTGGCTAAAGAGTATCATTGACCAAATTAAAGGAAGCCATCAGCCTCTGGTAGCCAAACACACTCCTAGCCGGCTTTACTCCTCTGGCAGCTTTTGATACTATCTTATGCTACCGTAGGATCTGCTTGGAGATTAATTAATACATAGCATTTGTACCTGTTCCCAGATTGTGAAGACCCAGGACGAGGCTATCCAGACGGTGACGTCCCACCTGACCCAGCTGTGTGCGGACCTGTGTGCCCTGTGGACACAGTTCCTGGACATGGTCACCACCAGCACACCTATAGCACAGTACCTGTCAGACAACAACCACCAGACACGGGTATGCAGCTTACCACACTTTTAGAGTTCAACTTAAAGAAGGTGTGAGCCTGGAAAATCATAACAAATAATTTTTCTCTCTTTCATATCAGGATGAGTGACAACTTGTGATTGCTTTGTAGAATATTCCATGGTGCAAGACAGTAAGGTTGTCGTTTCTTCTTGAGTAAAGTGTGTGTCATCTTTATCATCTGTAGTTGAGAGCATCTTAGCATTTCTGCATGGTTCTAGGAACAGGGGCGTTGGACATTTGGATTTATTTATGACTTCTTTTGGATTCACAGGTTCAGAGGTTCTGTGAGGCATTTTTTACAGTGGACAACCCCAGACAGAGTGCGCTAGTCTACAGTGAGAACAGGTCTGTTTAACTTCTCTGGCATCTCAATGTAAGGCTTAAAGATCAAAACTTTCCATGCACATACATTTTATATTGACTGTATCTAAGACTGATCAATGTCCAAAACTGACAAAAATGACATTTTTATAAGATAGAACAATTTGGGAACGTTAATTAATGTAAGTATGAAAAAGTAAAATTCCTCTCTCTTTATGCCTGAAGCCCCCAGGGCCATGCTCACATCGGTGCTCTGGTCAGGAACTCCTGCTACTTCGCCACCCTCCCCCCTGTCCCTGTGGAGTGTGCTGAGACAGACGGAGATGCCACCACCCTGCCCATCATCTTCGAGGACAGATATGTGGCAACTGTCAAGGAAGGTACAGATTATCTTACTTCATTAAGATTGTATTAAAAAATTAAACAGATTAGGCACACGATCCTTTGATGGTATCTTTTTTTTTTAGTCATTGATTTCTTGTTGACTATAGTTCTACATTTGTACCTTAGCATGTCAGTGTACTGCTGGCAATTTTTTACAAACATTAAGCTTTTGTCATTAACCTGATTTCCCTTCCCTGTCCCACAGTTCCTTCCATGGACCTGTCAGATGTCAACTCAGCTGGGGAGGAAAGCAAATCCCAGAGGAGGTCATCGCTCCCCTTCAGCAGGAAGGACAACAAAAGGTCATCCAAGGACAAGAAAAGTGGTTCCTCTTCATCCCTCAACAGATCAGAGTCACAGGGCAGTAAAGATGGGGACAGCACGGGGGCAAAGGCCAAACGGCGAGGTTCCAAGGGCAGGTTAAAATTTGGGTCCAAGACCAGTCAGTTCATCAAGAACATGAAGCCGGAGTCCCTGAAAAGGCCGTCCCAGAGCGCTGGGTTGGACCCTGTGGTGCTGTTGGGCTACAGGCAGCTAGAGAAGTCCATGAACAAGAAGACGGAGCCTGAGACTGTTGGATCTAGTTCTGATGAGGAAACAAAACTGAAACGTATGTCTGAGCCCATCCCCTTGCAACTGCTCACAGATACTGGGTCTAAGAACAACACGTCCTCCCTGCCAGACATTGTCACTTTGGAGGTCCTAAGTGCAGATTCAGGGCCCCAGCCTGCCAAGTTTGCATGGAGCGAGACCAACGTGGCAGATACCACTAGAGAAACATCCTTCACAGATGCCAGGCAGGGTATGGTGAAGCAATCCAGCTTAGACAGTTCCTTACCCAGCGGCAAACCCAGCTTTCTCATGAAGCAAGGTAGTCTAGATAGCTCTGTTTCTCTGAAGCGAGAAGTCGTGCATAATGTTGTGGTAGAGGAGGTTGTGGACAAGCAGGAGGACATGCCTATTTCCAGTCGAACCGAACCAGATGGAGCCGGTTCCACACCATCGGGCTCGAACCACTCGTTCTCGGACTCAGTTTCCTGTGAAACAGGTTCCAACAAGCCAAGCGCGGGTTCCCTCCAGTCAGGACTGAGCCAGGACGGGTCTGACCTGACGGAGGTTCCTGAGGCAGATGGAGAGGGGAAAGCAACTCTTGTGGAGAACAGAGTGGGGGAGGTTGCCAGGCCAAGCAGGTCTCCCAGAAAGAGCCCTAAGTTTGGCCCTCTGCAGAGAAGGCTTGGTGGGCAGGCGGCGTATGCCAGCTGGACTAACCTGGTTAGTGATGAGGATGGTTTAATCGACATGGAGATTTGGGGTGACGATGATGATCACAGTGAGATTAGCTCAGAAGGTGAAAATACATGTCTGAAATCGGTAGAACCTACGTCAACTCAAGGGCTGCCAGATGCAGAATCATGTGATCAATCAGGGAGCACAAATCATGACTCGTTAGAGAAAAAGTGTATTTCATTGGAGTCAAGTCCAAAGAGTAGTGCAGCAGAAGATGTCAGAATGAGAAAGACTAGTCTTGAGCATAGAGAAGCCATGAGACTGGACAGACCAATCAAATGTCAAAGTTGGCTTGATATAGTCGACCTTGGGGTGACATTGGTCGACATGGGATCAGTAGATGATATACCAAACTTAGGCAACTCTCAAAACGGCAGCGAAGCGGAGAAACCAGTAGGTCTGGACACGTCGTGGAGTGCCACGGAGACGGTGGACAGCGGCATTTCAGAGAGTCTGGAAGGGAAGGACTCGCCAGGAGATGCCAACCAACTATTTGAAAGACTGTTGCAACCCACCCCTCATGCTGTGGAGAATGGACATGACCCAGGCGAGGAAAGGAGACCTTCTCTCTCCGACGACATTTTTCGTCAGTCCATAGAGAGTGCTGTGCACTCGTTTTTAGAAAGCGATCTCATCCAAGCCATAAGTTTAGCAATAGGAGACGAAGAAGGGGATAATTTAGATGCTTTTGATCAGGCCTCAGCCAACTCTAATGAACAGTACGGAGCATGTGCAGCGGAGGAAGGGACTTTTGATGAGGTTCGTACTGAATGCAAGACCATCACCACTTTTGATGGTCCTGGAGGTCAAGTACGCTCAGAAAAGGTCACGACCTTTGACACTGCCGGGGCCGGACCACCCCAGCCAAGCTGGTCCCAGGAACAGCTTCTCACAGAGTCAAGGCTGATGACAACATTTGGCAGCGAGGTTCATCTAGAGACTGTCGGGGGTCCAACACCAACACTAGAGCACAATGACCCAGCTCTCACAAGTATACCAACAGAGTCCAAAATAGAGACAACGTTTGGTGCAGATGGAGATTCTCCATCACAAGAGGAACAGTCAAGTCAGGATGTAGTAAATCAAAACACACATAATGATGTACCTTCAAACCCATCAACAGATGTCGAAACACCTATTTCAGATATAAAAACTACAGTATCAGATGTCAACACACCAGTTTCAGATGTCAGCTCACCAATGCCAAATGTCAACCCACCAATCACTAAACAGCCCACAAAAAGTGAGGTATCAACTGTGGAAGCCATACCCATGTCAGGTGACCTGGGTTCAACCAATGGGGAGGCAGCCACTGCCAAAGAGAAGCTGGCGTCCCTGATGGCACTGAGGAAGATGAGGTAACGGTCATCATTGTGCAGCTTTTTATCTTATGTTTTTGTGGATTTAGAAATTTTATACTTACCAGATAATTGCAGGTTCTGATTGTTCATTTAGTAGTTTCTAGTGGCACATAGGTCTACTGTTTCCATGCTGTTTCAGTAGCGGGGTATATTTTTACAGGGAGGGGTTGTTTTAGGTACCTTCTCAAACACAAAACCCCCATTTTATGTCCCTTCCAAAGAAATGGTGCAGCCCCAACTGAGCTGCCCTTCCTAGGGTTGAACTGGGGTTTCTCAGTCACCAACTGTGGGGCTGCTTCCAGTTGAGCTACAGGGACATTCCTGGTTTCTATTGACCTCTGTGTTATTTCCTCCTTACAGCTTTAAGGCAGCCAAAGCAGAGTTGCTGAAGCAGCTGAGGTTCCCAGGCCAGGTGTACAGCAACCTGCCGTCTGTACAGCCGCTCGTGCCTTACTTCTACCCGGACATGACCGACGATGACGGGCTGCACCTCATCGTGTGTGTCCACGGGTTGGATGGTACGTGGGTTCTATTGTATTTGAATACTATATGCAATAAAGATATCTCTGAGACCATGTTAGAAATTCTTCTCTCCTAGAGTCCTGCTATGTGCAAGTTAAGTGTTAAATGTTTTTGCCATTGTTAACCAAAGGTAACAGTGCAGACCTGAGGCTTGTACGGACATACCTGGAGCTTGGCCTACCTGGGACAAGAATGGAGTTCCTAATGTCAGAGAGAAACCAGGTAAAGTCTCAATTATCTAATATACAGGTCCATAAACCTCAACGCTAGATTGTCAGTTTCTATTCCTACTTTCTATTTTTTTCTACTCTTTGTGGATGACTTTTTCAACAAAATCCAGTTGGATTTGCAATCAAAAATCGTAATAGAATTGGACTTGCGACATCCCTGCCATATTAGAGTGAGGTGTAACGTTAAGTCCCAAACTTGACGTATTTGCAGGTGGACACCTTTGCAGACTTTGATGTCATGACAGACCGACTGGTGTCAGAGATCCAGTACTACGTGGAGGTGCTGGGGATGACCCCTACCAAGGTCAGCTTCATCGGCCACTCCCTGGGCAACATCATCATCCGCTCCGTGCTGACCCGACCCGAGATGGTGCCATTCTTAGACAAGCTGCACACCCTGCTGTCCCTCTCTGGGCCTCACCTCGGCACCCTGTATAACAACAGTGCCCTCGTCAACACAGGCAAGGCTCTTTAAAAACATTAAAAAGCAACATTCCTCACAGACTTCAGCCCCTTTGTGCTAATTTGTTGGTTTGTCTATGACCTTTGGTATGGATGTTAGGGATCCTCCTTTTGTTCCTTGTATGTTCAATGGTTTGTTGTATACACCATTTTCATGTTTGTGCAGATATTTGTTAGGAACCTGAAATGAAGTT
Organism: Branchiostoma floridae x Branchiostoma belcheri; assembly: GCA_019207045.1. NCBI lineage: Eukaryota > Metazoa > Chordata > Leptocardii > Amphioxiformes > Branchiostomatidae > Branchiostoma > Branchiostoma floridae x Branchiostoma belcheri. The sequence goes on along the minus strand of CM033025.1, from coordinate 9,418,218 downwards.
TTCAATAAAGGGTTAATGCCCCGGCCCGAGGTGTATATGGTGAGATAATCCCTGGTCAGGTGCGATAACCACCGAATAAACCACCGAGTGAGCGTAGCGAACGAGGTGGTTTATGAGGTGGTTATCGCACCTGACCAGGGATTATCTCACCATATACACCGAGGATAAGGCGGGGCATTAACGTTATTATCATATAGCCTATCCAACTGACAGTTATTTCACACAAATTCATTCATAACAAATAAACACTTTAATACATTACATAAAAATACATTTACAATATATATATTGTACAATAGTGTCTATATATAATACAAACATTAAACTATTTCATCATCATCATTTAAGTAATAATTTTAACTAATCATCTGTTTGTGAGATAGCATATCAGCATCAACATGTGGCTTATTTGCAATACAAACTACATGTATTAAGTGGAGTCCTGGTACCCCCCATGCAGAGCCTTTTCACTTGGGCATGACAAAGTACGTATATATGAAGTGATTTAGGAAGGTACCGGCTTAATCACGTTAGAAAGCCATAATAAAAATGTGTAAAATCAGCATAATTCCTTTTCAAGTATCCCTATATTCCCCATGTGGAGCCCTAATTAACATAACCAATCAATCATAATATTTTTGACAGTTATGCATGGTTTACACACAAACAACAGTACAAAAAAAATTCATGACTGTCCCCTGTATAATGGTGCGGTCCAAAAAGTGGTCGGTTATTAGAATAACCGACCACTTTTGAGGTTACTGCCTGATAACCCATGGGAAATGGTGGCCTCTGATTGGCCAACTCCATCTGGCTATATGATAATAACTTTTGTTATCTATTGTTAGTACTTAAATCTTGACACTAGAATGACTAGATGTTCATAATTTGGGGAAAATCAAACAAACCTGAATTATGACATTGTCATCTGAATGCTTCAGTTTATCTCTCTGAGCAGCCTTTAAAATTGTCTATTTCAGTTGCAGCAAATTTTCTTTTGTTGTTGTTTTTCTTCTCCTCATGTAAAAGATTATATGTATTACTTTTAGAGTAGATTACATATGTGTGACTATCCTTGTGTGAAGTGTACTCTGCCTTAGGGCGGGTTCTACCTCCCCAAAGTTATCTTACTGTTCCACATGTGTTGACTGACCTGTCTATCTATATCTCTACCTTATCCTCACTCCATGTCCCCTCCTATCATGCCAGAAGAGGCAGGTAGTCCTAGGTTAGGTGAGACAGAAGCAGCAGGAGAGCACGACACAGGCATGTTCTGTTCCCCTTGTGTGGATTGTTCTGCCCTCCCTTCTCTTCTTCGCCTGCTCAAATGTCTGCAGATTCTTCAAGAAACAAGTTGCGAGTGTCTCAGTGTATATTAGATAGTTTAGGGATTCTGGACAAAACAACTTTGGAGAAAGCTTTCCAATTAGCAATCAGGTCGCTTCATCTTCTAGCCAGTGGATGGATGTAGTAGATTGGTCTTTGCAGGAAAAAGAAATTCACCATTGATCAGTTTGGCCATCAAATTTGGTGTAATGCTTTCCAGCTGTTGATGTAATTGTGAAAAAAAACAGTCATCAGCTTCTCCTTCCTACCAACCTTGTTAAAGAAGATATCTGCATACGTTGGGACGGTTGCCATATATCACCAGCATTTGGTACATGCAGGATTAGATGATTAGTTGAGCAACCACAGTTTGGCCGGACTAACAGTTCAGTCAAGGAACCAGCTGTTTGCATGTGCAGGTTTGAAGCTGCCTACTACATGTTCACTTAAGCATGCCACGTCTTCCCTGCAACTTGAGAAAGATTTCTTATTTACCGGTTCTGTTTGCTGTTCCTGAACGTTTCCAGATTGAGCTTGGTTTGCATATTGGTGCAGCCTTGTGTGCTGCCCTAAAACTTAACCTCTTATCTATGTGGATTTATATTAAATAGATTGTTTTTCTTTGATACAAACTTGGTTTTCTAACGTTGCATGCAGCTAAACTTGTTCAGAGTAACAGATTCAATCTTGGTATCCCAGGGCTTACAATGGTGGAATCTGTTTCGCCTCAGCAAGTTTGGGAAAGGCAGCTTAAAAACTGCATACCCCATGGGAATGTAGATGACTTCATGAGATGTTGAACCAGCCTTGCCCTGTTGAAACTGAGAGTGGTGCCAACATATGACAGCTTTGAAATACTTTTAGGTAACCTTTCTCCTAAGTTGAAATTTCAAAATCCTAGAACCTCATGTTTACTTGGATTATGCTCAACATTGAGGAAACCAATCAAATTTGCACTACAGATACAGTATGTTGTACATTGTAAGTTGCTGTGACATTCTGCAAAGAAAAAGAAAAAAAGACCTAAAAGTTTGTCAGGTTGTAGTATGATACTAAATCAATGCACTGGGCAAGGACAGCTCAATGTCTTATGTTATACCTGGGAGTGCTTAAAACATGGGACAACTGTGCTTACTGCTTTTTTCTGTGTTTGTTTTGTTGTTTCTATCAGGGATGTGGTTTATGCAGAAGTGGAAGAAGTCGGGGTCCCTTCTCCAGCTGGCGTTCAAGGACCACCCTGACCCCAGGCACACTTTCCTGTACAGACTTTCGCAAAAACCAGGTAGGGGATTTCGCTTGGAATGTTGGTGATTATCTTACTTTCAACCTATATATCCTTGATCAGGGCTCGAAATACTAGGTGCATGTGCACCCAGGTGCACCCAAAATTGGAGCTGTGCACCCAATTATTTTCTGTGGGTGCACAGGGTGCACCCAAATATTTTCTTATGTTTATGTACATTGTATGCTATGATATCAAAGAATACTAGTATATTCTTGACATCGAAGTGTTAGAAAGATAATAGAAATGTCTGTCATGGTACTTGTTTAAGAATTTGATAGCTTGTAACTACGTTTTATTACTAGGTTATTACGTAAATTTAAGTGGTGCACCCAAAAACTTTTTGGTGCACCCAATTTTTTAAGCTGGGTGCACCAGTGCACCTCATCCCAAAATGAATTTCAAGCCCTGTTGATATTTCGGGTAAAAAATTCTGGTAAGCTGTGAGGCTTTGTTGAAGAAAATCCATCTATGGTTTTCCCAAGGTCCTGGACATCCTCCCCCCAAGGAAGTTCTGCTTGTCTGCCCCCTAACAAAGACTCCAGGTCTTCTTCAGGGTCCTGCAGCAGAGGAGCTGGCCTGTATGTGTATGGCCTTGAAACTGAAAAATGTCTGTTTTTCCCATCACAGGTCTAGCATTGTTCAAGAATGTGCTGCTGGTGGGATCCGTCCAGGACCGCTACGTGCCTTTCCACTCTGCCCGCATCGAAATGTGCAAAAGCGCTGTCAAGGACAAACAGTTTGGTATGTCAGATTTCCTTCCCACACAAGTCAAGTCAGGTCAAAATTAATTGCACAACAATTGTACAGCAAAGCATTATATAAAACTACTGGCTAGTTATATCTCTGCAATCTATTGATAGATTCTAAGCTATACAATATTGACAGTAATGCTGAAAACGTACATTGTCTGTTATACATCATACTGGGTACTTGATATGGAAAATTCATCAAAGAATCAATTAGGGTCTACCACTTCTACTTGCAGCTGTTCCATGTGTTAATCAATCAAGCATGAGTTACTAGTGGTGGGTACCAGTACAGAAAATTTAGGTACAGGTGCGGATCAGGTCCAGAGTATCTGGTCCAGGTCTGGACTTGAACCTGAACCTTTCGTTTAATTTTCTAGGTACAGACGCAAAGAGTTCTGTACCCTTTATATAGGGTCTTCTTCCTTTCAAGACATCTATGTCCTTGTTGAGACCTTCACATTAGCCAAAGAACACACCTGTACCACTCTCACCTGACAGTCTTGTGACCAGCCCTGCCAACCAGGTGTGACACTGAGACAAAACCGTCAACATTAGATAACACAAGCACCTGCTGTGTCTGACAGTGTTGACAGGCATGTCTCAAAGTCCACCTGGTTTAGTTGGGTGGCAGTTGGCCAAAATTAACAGTGTAAATATTTGTTTTTTGCAGTATTTACACCAACATGTATTCGGGGAGTCTGTGTGTACAGTATCTCCTCGCGACTGTGAATGCCATGATTATAATATCTATTTATCTATTTATTGGTTTGGCTGTTCAGCATGCACAGTCAGGGCTGTCCAACTAACATGTGACTATTACAAAGGGCTAGCTCTGCTAACAAAGACAAAGACAATACAAATGGAACGATTCTATCACAGGGTATCTGGGGCAGGGATATTGTTCAATACTGTTGGTTGATATCAGGACATGTTCAGACAAAACAGATTTACAATAAGATTACTGCTTCAGTTAGACAGTTTTCTGTGTGTTGACAGCCTAATTTAAACTTGACATATAGACAAATTGCCAGGCTGCTGGGTAACCATGGCAGTGAGACCTAATGTGACCAACACACGAGTCTATGCATGTGAACTTATCGAGTACAACACCTGACTTGTTTGTCCCACAGTTTTGTATGTACAGGTGATGCCATTGTTGTTTTAGTTTGGGGCTGTGTAGGCTGCAGTCTCACTCGTTGAAGAGGGAATTATTGTGTACGTTGAACCAAAGTTTGTAAGTGTTTATATATAATAAGCAATCACCCCAAAGAACAGTCTACACAGTCACACCAACTAAGGGACTCAAAATCTATCATTGAAAAGTTATCTGTGATAAGATAAGTATCAGTCTTGATGTGTGGGGCCATGCACAGGATGCTATAGGTCATTGTTGTGTACTGTGCCTTTTCTGTCAACATCATCACTATGTACTTAGCAAGGGGAGTTGCCCTTGAGCATACAGGGCGTTTGATTGGCTGGCTGGCAGCCAGCTGTAGGTGTTGTTGTGACTGGCAGCATCTCTACTGCCGTTCCTACTGCATTTTTCAAATTCAAACTGTAAATCTTTCTAAGAGGAAAATTGAAAGGTGATGTTACATGAAATTGTTGCCTAACTACCCAAGAGTTTTAAAATGTTATATAGTGCAGAATGAGGTAATTGGCTGTTACATATCAATTGGCACACTAGAACAAGTGCAATGTATGTGTTTATGTGAATGTTACATGCCCAGACGAATCGTCTTGACTCATGCCATTGTTACTGTCTCGGGTTAGATTTCTGCCACTTTAGTAGATGACAATGCTAGTAAGCTCTTTGTTTGTGACATCCGCAGACCACAGATCTAGAAAAGATATGAAAGAGCGGATGTTTTTGACAGATGTCAGGTTTTTGAGACAGCTCACTTTCACGTTTAAGGCATCTCAGGTTGGCCTGAAGCCAGGGGCTCTGAAGTGCTGAGATCACATTTCTAAAGGGGCCTGGTGGGGCTGTTTGTGGAAATGAAAAAATGAAAGCAAAATTATTTAATGTTTTTAGCGTTTCATCTAACCTTATGGCAAACTGCCTGGCCATGTGCCAGTAGGAAGTCTGACCCTGACATGATAGATCCATATTTTAACTGATGTTTGTTGATCTAATGTGGAAGAATATGGCCAAACTGTTGCTGAAGAATATGGCCAACTGTTATGTATTTCTATGACTACCAAACTTTAGATGACTGCAAATTGTTGATGTACAGAATGACTACATATGCATGGTATATTTTTGCTTGCGTGTACAACTTGCTGTTGTATATGTATAAAAGTCAGTCAATACATGCTTGCATGTTAAACTTCACACTCAATGTTTGCATGTTTAAGTTGACAGTAAGTGCTTCCATGTTAACTTGACCTAATGTACATTCACAGGAGCTGTTTACACTGAGATGATCAACAATATTCTCCAACCTGTCGTCAACAACCCAGACGTCAACCTGGTCCGCTATGATGTCATCCACTCACTTCCCAACACTGCCAACTCCCTGATTGGCCGAGCAGCCCACATCGCCGTCCTGGACTCCGAGATCTTTATCGAGAAATTCATGTTGGTGACAGGTCTGCAGTACTTCAAGTGAGGACCGAACCATGGCACTGTGAGGAAAACTCTACACCATTGTGGTGCAACCATGCTGCAAAGTAGTAATTGTCAGTGAAAGTGCTCAAAAGTTCCTGACTGTGATGAATGCTTACTAATGTATTGATATTATGAATGACAGATGTGAAAATTGTCCATTCAAGAATCTGATGATTTTGTTGAGAGCTGCTTCCATCTGTAAGTTGGAGGATGAAGTCAAAAGTGGAAAAACATGACGTTGTATAGGATGTGTGTAAGCCATTGGAAACTGAGAAGGTCTTTCTTTTGTCTTAAGTTGTTATGTAAGACAGGCTGTGGGTCAAAACTTCTGTTGAGGCTAAATCAGGGGGCTGACAGTGTTTTGTGGTAAACATACTAGTAATCCAAATAAGTAGTTGTTGTGCCAGGATCACAACATGTTCAACAATACAAAAGTAGAACAGCAATACTGGTTTTTATGTTTATGTGATATATTATTATTTAAATCCTAACTTTTACACATCAATGTTGTGATAGAACAGTGTTTATTTAGGTCTAAGTGAAGGACTTTTCTACATGTGATAACATAGAATCACTTTTAACTTATAAAGTAATTAATCAAGGTATCAGAAATTTGAAATAGATGTTAAGATAGGTATCAATAACAGGAGACATCTGTGTCATTGTACGTCACAAAGTCCCAACAACTATTGTTGGTGCCATCAACACTTTCTGTGCCATTGTAAGTAGATCAAGTGGAAGTTAGGTAGGTAAGATCAAAAAGATAATTCAAGCGCAACATTTTTATCCATAGTTAGATAGGTTTTTTGTCAAATTGTAAGTTACTATTACTTTAACTTATGTAAATTGTGCCTTCAAATTCAAAACTTAATTTCAGGGTTCTTGTTGATTAATTGTGATGTAATATCTTTGCTGTGATGTGTTTATTTTATGATGGTAATTGTTTTGCTCCACATGTCAGAACAATAAGACAAATATAGAACAAATCATGATATCCCAGTAACTAGTTAGACAAAGCAATACACAGACTTTCATTACTTTGGAATCAGTGAAATCAGGACATATTTACTAGTACTGTATCTTGGTTTTGATCATGACCATGCATCTATCCTAGTTAGTATTAGCCTGGGTACCATCCAGAAAGTAGTTCACTCCGGCGTTTATTATACACTTACTTATTGACTTATAGACTTGCATCTAGTGGGAACTTCCAGCTGTCACCTGATACTGTGTATTACAGTCCAAGCGTCTCCACATGGGGCCGTGCACTTGTCCTTGAGTTTACTCCTCTAACCAAGGTTGTCGTGGTGGCTCATCAGAAAAGGCTCTAAAGTGGTAAATTAAAAGACAAGAGATTTGTGCCAAATAAGTCCCACTAGACAGTCCACGTACAGATGGAACCTTGTAGTTGATGGTGGATATGAATGAATATGTATAAGAAATTGAAGGGAAGATCAGACAACCTTCCAAAGAAGACTTTATTGTGTTGGGAGATGTGGTAAACCTTGACAGTGCTTTTAGCTGAGCGAATTAAAAGCTTTGTAACTACTACATGTATTGTTTATCACGATGTTTGTAATGCTTGAACTGAATCACGAAAATAATGCAAGCCACTGCTTTCTACGTAAACATGGCCTACTTTCCTGTCTGCTGCATTTTCATTGATACTGATTATTTTGTACTCGCTGCAGACAAGTACAATGGCAGTCATGTTGTCTAAGATGACATAGGTGATGCTATAGTTTGTTTTTTGTTGAAGGAAAATGATGTGGAAAGTGAAAGTGATAGAGGATTATGTGGAGCAATAATTAACAAACTTTTTATAATTCTTTGTGAAGATACTGATATCACATTTACAAATGTATATGCTGCTTGTGCTGCCAGCCACATCAGAGATTTTGCATCGGATTTTGATCCTAACATTTTATATATTACTCTACTTTTTGTATGAAAGCAATAGGTTTCATTGCTAACTTACAGTATTGGTGATTTGCATGAGTCTCAAGAGTGCATCTTTTATTATTGAGTTAATGTGTTTCATAAAGGGATTGTTGCAGTAGTACTAAATGTCATGGAGTATATTTGTATGTAAGTTTATGGCTTCTAACAGGATTGGACCTGTGAGATTGATGATGAAAGAATGCTATTTAATGTAATGTCAGACTGAAAAGTACCAGTCATGTTCAGGAGGCTTAATAGTGTTTAAGTCAGTAATTAATGTTCAGCTTAGGTCATGCTAATACTTGTTTCACAGATATAATATCTGCAAATGTACTTTAGATTAGAGGGGAGATTTTTCCCTTGGAAGGAGACAGGTACCAAGACGATATGCAGCAATTGGCAAATATGGATAAATACATCTGTAAGTCCTTTTTACGATTCTTTGAAAATGGAGTTATTCCTGTGTTTTTTTCCTCAAGTGTGCCTGGGACACTGAGGGACAATGCACATGTACTACATCTTCTGACAGAATATCTTATTTAGTTAACATGTAATTCAAAAGAAGATACCCCCTTGGTCCATCACCCCTAGAAGCTAGCTATGATCCCCACTTCCTGCGAAGTTGGCATAAGCTGAACATGATTGGTACTCGTGGCTTGCATGTGTTCAACATGATTTTAGGTACACAATATTTGACTTTTTCTTATGCAAATGTACATGTTGTCAGAAATTAAAAGAAACTATGTCACGTGAAAGATTGTATGCTGTCACATTTGTTGCACTCGTAGTAAACTGGGAACTGATCTAATTTAGGCCGCCACATGCATGTAAGCTCCTGATCAATGTAGCTTGACCTGAGCATTGCATTCAATTGCATAAATTGACACAAGAGTAGAGTTCTGGTTCAAAAGATATGACATAAAAGTTGAAAAAGAAAGTACATGTAGAGAGGGAAGAGTATTGAATTTGAGAACACCATGGCCAATATACCATATTCTTCGAAGAGGGGATGTCCTGTGTATACAACTTGGGGATAAAGAGAGGCCTTACTTTACAGGGTTCTTGTTCCTGAAATAAACAAATGTCATCCAACAAGCAGTTCCTTCTTCAGGGTCACAAATATTGCTGATCACTAGTCTGACTTGACAGGTAAGATAACCTACACGTCTGTATATCATGTGTTCTGACCAGGCACTTCTAAACATGTGACAGAGCAGGGGTTTCTTCTCTGAGAGGTCAGACTAAAACCATCTGGCAACTTGCCAGGTTGTTGACCCCATGGTGATTGTATAACACTGCAGGTCAACTGAGGACATTGTGTGGCTTTAGTAAGAGAACTTTCTAAAGAAAAAAAATTAAAGGAAAAGGCTTCCACCTGTGCAATGTTGCAATTCTAAACTTATGTTTGGGCAAAAAAATCATGTTTATTTTCCTGTCTGTAATAAGTGGTTAATTGGGATACCCATACTTGAGTCTAATGGCAACATTGAATAATTTTTAGATTACTTAGAAACTTTACACTTCATTTCTTCTCCCTATAACTTAATTTAATAAGGCCATCAAAGTCAGACTTTGTATTACCACTGCCCTGTAGGGCATATGGGGATGAGGTCATTGACCTAATAGTATTACATGTACCACCATATATTTCAGTTGCATAACACAGAGCGAACCAGTACAGCTGTTGGTAGGACTTTGGTAGGGTCTTTTTTACATTCCTATCAAATTTGAGGGGTCCTAATCAAGTGATGTTAATGATCTTGCAATTTAATCTCTGCTTGTGTAGGTCTTCCTCATGGTGCAGCCAGTTCCCTTGTCGGCCTGTGATAGAACATCATCATCAGTCACTGGGTTCTGTGATAGAACAAGGAGGTTGAAAATGGAATTTTCAGCTTCAACCTCCTTGGATAGAACTAGAGCTGGCCTGTGCGCTTTGGCCTAGGTGTCCATGGTAGCTTGACCCTTGCTCGTAATAAAATGGACACATCATTAGGTTGACAGGTCATCAACTGATAATAATAAGGTTTACAGGTCATCAGTCTGTCCTCCGCACTGAGAGTTTCAATAGAGCCCAAGGCAGCTTAAGTTGCTGACTGGAAATGTGGTGTTCCATGAAGAAAATTGGGTGAAGGGGCAGAATAGTGAGTGAGTGATGCAAACCCTGTCAGGGATTTAGTCATTTCTATTCTTCCGCCATATACATGCAGATGCAAACAAGACCTTCTATGCTGCACTTTTCTCTTGGATGCCTTTCAAATTAACTAGGATTCCACCCAATCATCCCAAGTTTTTCTCAGCTGTACACAAACTCTTACAACATTAAACCATTCACTACACATTACTAGTACTTTCTTTCACACACATCAAGACAAAACAGCCAAATATATACAAGATTGCACATCTTTTAATAGATGCTGCCTTTTTACTCTCTGCTGAGAGTATTGCTCTGTACACAGGACAAATAAATACAACATTTGTAAACTAAATTCCAACAAAAACTTTTCGCATGTCTCCGGAATGACAGACATTCAGTATCTTTCTGCCAGTATGGCACGTCACACAACATGAGCACATATAAGCCAATCATTGGCCACTATTTCCTGCAACGATTACTCCCAGAAAGGGCTGTGATTTAAGATTGTTGAATCAAAAGTGTGTGCGTCAATTACTGGCCAGATTGGTTCCTAGAACAATCAAGACCCATCAACGGTCTAAGTAAACTTTGTTTTCATAGCAACATTTCATTACATTTGAGAACTCACAAACTTCTCAGGCGTACAGGGCTCGCAACCCTTTCTGCACATTCAGGAATGTGTAATCATAGCTACGAAAGCTTCCAACTAGTTCATAACTATCATACATGACCGTGTGTGCCTAAGGAACACTTCCTTTTTCTTTTTTTTCATAGAAAAATATCATGAATTCTTGTTTAAATGACTGTAAATATAATACAACAATGGTCAATGCAGTTTTCTCAGTTTGTTGGAAACTAGAGCCTTTGGCACACACGTCTGAAATGTGACTTTGTTGTCTGCACAAATTGTACTAATGTACCTGAAACCATACATTCAACACAGGCATTTTACTACAGAACTGATATTATCTGCCTTTAACATTTCACTGCTCTATAATTCTATAGAATATATTTTGGTGACTGAAACCACCAGAAAAGAAGCCACCCAATATCAGCATGTAAGGAATGATACATAAACATATGTACAAATGGACATTTGTTATCTGGTATTTCGTATCAAACATTGCCAACATTGTCAAGAGGTATCAAAAGCTATTGAAACTTGTCATCCAAAGCAATTTTTTGGTGTGAAAAATATTGGGTTCAACAATCCCTTGGAGGTATTCAAAGCAACATGAAGTTGGTATGTTGCCATTGTTACAACAAGTAAAAATGTTTAAGAAAAACTTTTGTGCAATCATTTGGAAAATATCTTCAGCCTTTTCTCTTAACAAATACTCCTTAACTTATATCTATACTGTTCATGGATGCAAACATCCATACAAGTCCTTTGTCTGTACAAGGGATCACAGGCCCTGAGGCATAGACTGGGAGGGGGACACAATGACACCAACAGGCATCAGTCCCTGGTTAGCTGTCGCCATGGAGTTGAGCTTGTTGACTTCAATCTGCCAGTTGGGGACTTTCTTGGTGCTCATGTGGCGCCGAGCATGCTTGGTCAGGTGGTCGCTCCTCATGAAGCGGCGGTTGCACATCGGACACTCGAACTTCTTCTCCCCTGTGTGTGTTCTGCGGTGGCGCGACAGCTCGTCCGAACGGGCAAACCTCTTGTCACAGCCATCCCAAGTGCACTTAAATGGTTTTTCACCTGAAGAACACAAAAAACACAATAAATTTAATCATTCTGTTGTAGTTAATTAGTAAACAACTCCTCTTTAAATGCTTAATCCCAACATTTTCATTGTCTTTACAATCATGTTATGAATAACCAGGTAACAACAATGCATCTTTACAGTGAACCAGGTGTATCATTCTTAATCTCATCACAGGATACTGATTAACTTAATTGGAATAACAAAGGTTAAAGATCCCTGAGGACTGGGTCATCCCTTACACAACAGTCTCCCATGGGAAACATAATCAAACACTCTTATCTTCTAAAACAACTACTTCAAGCCTTCAACAAACATACAAACCTGTATGTGTTCTGAGGTGTGCCTTGAGATGTGAGCTTTTGAAGTACGTCTTGCCACAGCTGTCGTACGGGCACACGTGGTTTCTTCTCCTGGAGAAGTCAGGCAGGTTGTTGGGCATGGTCTGTCCGTCCTGAATAGAGGTGGGCGCTGGTGCGAGTGGTGATAGCCTTGTTCCTCCAACTGTCGAAATGGGGACTGGTGATGGTGGCTTCTGTTGGTTTGAGTTCATGACTACGACAACTGCGTTGGATGGGAACATCCCGGCCACAGCTGGTGGAGTGGGCGTGTGGGGAGGTGTGAGATGCTGACCGACACTCTGATGGGTGGAACTGACGGTTGCTGTTGTTGTGACCATAGGAGCAATGTTCGGTTGCCGGCCTGAACTTGGGACGGGGAGCTTTGGAGACGGTGATGTGCTGGGGCTGGGCGTTACCATGGGTGTCGGCGTGGGCCCAGCGACCATCAGGCCATTGGGTCCCGAGACAAAGTTCTGTGGGTTGAACACAATGGTGGGCAGGGGGATCTGCACGTGTGCGGTCAGAGGCATACCCGCGATGGTCTGCACCTGTCCCTGGGGAGTGACGACCTGATAGGAACGGCTGGCCATCATGGGGTATCCATGGGACTGCATCTGGGGTGCTGCGGTAACGCTGGAGATGGATGGGCCAGGCTGGGGGTGGCTGGCGTAGGTCATGGCGGGCAACGATGACATACTCGTCACCATGGTGTGGGCGGTGCTGACCGTTGTCACGGCAACCAGGCTACATGTGGAGCTGACAGGTGTGGTGGTGAACATGACCGGGGACGACCTGTGGGTCGCCTGAGGTGGGTTACCAGATGTTTGGGTGCTTGTGGACTTCATCTGCTCAAGGCTGTCCTCAGGCAAGGGCGTGTGAGGTGGAGTTGTCACACCCTGTAGCAACAGAAAACAAAACTTCTTAACTTGGTACAATTTGTTTGAAGACCTTTCAAAACAGGCAAAAGAAAGAAGCTAGTGATAGTTGATCTACGACAGTCAAATTTGTGAACAATGTTACTTACCAAAGGTGTGTTGTCTGCAGTGACCACTGTTGAAGCCTGGGTCTGAATTGGACTGATGCGACCACTGCTATTCACAGCCTCTGGCACACTTGCAATAGAGCCCTCACTTGAACTTGCTGACAGGTTCTATAGTGAACAAAAGATAAGGAGAAAGGGTTAATTTTCATCACCACATGGAATTCTAGATATTGTCATATCCACATATAAACATAAAGGTGACATTTCAGAACTGGGATCCTTTATAACATTCATACAAGTCTTGCCTTGTCTACAATTATAGCTCAAACCACCCACAATACATACCAAACTTCTAATAAAAGAAGAAAAAAAATCCAGCAACCAACTTTTGCATAACTTCTTCTAAATGCAGCCCATTAATCATTTGATGATTACGTTTAAGAACTAATACAAGATTTAGTAAAGTAAAGAGCTAATAATATTATAATAATAGCCTCAATCATCTGCATTACGAAACATGCCTTAAGGCAAGAAGTGACCTGACTTACCCTCCGACGCTGTGGGGACCACTTGCTCATGGACAAAAGCGTCTGCACTGCATCGAAATCTCCTTTCTCCAGTGTACAGGGTGCACTGTCCAGACTACAGTCTGAGGTGCAATCAACATCCATCTCTAGCTTCATGGTAGAGGTGCTTACCTCTTCTTCCTGCAGCAGAAAATAAAAAGAATCATAAGTACACAAATCAACTGTAATGACACTTATATAACAATGAAATACCAAAAAAAAAAAAAACATTCAATAGAAATCATTTCACCACAAAGAAATTGTAATTATCCAACGAAGAACTTGGACAAGCTTTGTCAAATATCTCAAAGAAGGGCCAAGGGGCTTTTCTACTTTGTTTCAAAGGCAGCTTAAAGTAACTTTCTACCAAGCCTTTTTTCTCATTACATTTTGCAAGGAGTTTGAAGTGGAAAATACGGGATCCTACAAAAAGTAATCAAATCAATAATTCTGAATAAAAAAAGTAAAGTGGGTGTGGCTAAGCCATGCAACCTTGATAAAGAACCTTAAAAATACACAGAAAAGAAAATAAAGTCACCTTGCAGGTAGCATCATAATTGTGTGTTAGTAGAAAGAAAAGAAAAGAGTAAAAAAAAAAAGAAGCAGCAAAAATGCACAATAAAGCATCAAAAGCGAAATCCCTCACAACCTTCCATCATCCACTGCAGTACAGTGGTTACTGCGCGATTTCATCATCCAGCATTTGTATACACAGACAGCAGACAGGGCTATTTGAGCTCCCCTGTTCACGTGCTTGGCACATGATCACCCACTACCAGTATTGGACACCTCTCACCCCCTTGCCTTTAGAAAATTGGACTGTTCCAGAAAACACCCCTCCGTGACCACAGAAAAATCTACCAAGGTGGTGATACAGATATCTGCTTGGTATCACTAGTATCAGATCATGTAAATTTTGTTATTCCAAAAAACAAAATGTTTGTTGACAGAGCAAAATAATTCTGTAGACTTTAAATTTTTCATTCTCTTACACCCCGAATACCCAAAAAATTTTGTACCATTTATACGCTCCATGTCAGTTGGCATAATCACCAAGCTTCAGATGTATGATGTAATACCACACATCCTGCCCTCCCTGTCTACGCCTACAGTTGGTATCACCCAGACCATGTGAAGGCTGCATGATCAGTGCATGGCCTATGCATGAACAGGACCACTCCCACAACCAGCCCACATGACACATGCATTGTCAACACAGGCACATGTCTGCACTTTGCCCTTATGCAACCCTCCATAAAACCGCCTTTAGACCAAAATGACCACCCAATTCGTATTGGATATAATTTTAAGGACATGGGGCTCACTTTTTCTGTATTACAATAAAATAAAAATTCCAGTTTTTCAATGATAGGTTTACCACAAAAAGCTGTAGCATAGTTCAAGTGGAGATTTATACTTTTTTAGAACCATCTACTTTTAGTATCATTGACTTTCCTCTCAACAGTTTGTGCGAAGATCATTGAAGGTGATGAAAGTTTCTGTGACAGATAGATATGATATGAAAAATATCAACCATCTGTTTGCCTTGAACATGGCATTGTGTTCTATTCCATAGATAGTAATTTTCTAGATGATGCAATACCGCCTCCATTTATATTCCGAGACAAATAGTAATGGCAGGCTCAACAGAAATTTCAAAGATTCCAACCCCTAACAGGGGAAACACCCTACTGCTAACTGTCATTGGTCCCCATCTCTTGTTTCACGGGTCAGACTGGACTGAAGTATTACTGTCAGTGGAAAATCCCATCATTCATGTGATGAGAAAGGGAACCATCAGTCATTCAACTGGGATTCCCCCTTTCTCGGTGGGCTGTAAACCATAACCACAAAAGGCATTAAAAGAATGGTGGTAGTAAAATCTTGCCTTTTCCGTTTTTCCTATTCCAAAATTGTTCCTTACATAAGCCGATATTACATCAGCTGAATCTCTTATGTGATCTCTCTTCAGCACTTCGATAATATAAAACTTAATGTCTGCCGCACAAGCAACACTTTCATGCTACAATTCCACTAACAAGACAGTACTTTCCTACTATTGTCGATAAATTTCTTGTCTAATATACCCACAGAGGAAGACATGGTTAGCCTGAGCTTCTAACAACTCTAGCCGTACGCCTTGGGGTGACAACGCCCCCGAAGAATATGCAAATAAGCAAAGGCAAAATTGCAAACATGAGCAAGATAGCCAAAAAATCACCTGACTGGGAGCATGTATTGCATTGAAAAGAAGAATTACATACAAAACAATTGGTTGAACCCATCACGTACCGATTCTGAACTCTACTTTGTGCGGAAGCTTTGAAAATAGTAGATATAGAGTCCTGGCGACAGGGTTCTATGCCCAACATATATCCTGTGGCGCCAGACATTTATGTCGTCTAAGGCTATTATGTGTCTCTTTTGTATAACATTTATTGAGGAAACTGTAAGAAAGGTGAGAAAAGAGAATAAAAAATGGATTAACTAACTGGTCACTTGGTTGAAATAGGGAACTCATAGAAAGAAGGCGTAAAACAAATTTTGGGAAGACATCATCAAGTTCTCCTGCGTAGTACAAGTACACAGGAGTATGCCAAGAAACTAAAGACATAATGAACTGGTAATAAATATGAAATCCAAAGCTTATTAATCCTGATGTGCGTATTCCTAACTAATCATGAAATGAACATGAGCAGCAACAGAAGCTATGTTCGAGGCATTTAAACCTACACAGCTGTGCATGTCGCAGGAGACGCGCAGTTTTTTCCCCGACAGGAAGAGAAACGAACAGAAACACGAGAACACATGTCCAGAAAGGAAGCCAACAGCTAGCTAAGGTTGAACAGAATTAAAAAGACTTACGTAGAATGATTCGGGAGGTGTACTTGGTGGTGATAATGGGAGAGTTGCCATTCCAACCGCGCGAAGTGTTCAGTACTAGAAAACTCACTCCTCGTTTTCCCCTTGGTTTTATACAAGAATACCTCGTCAGGACCAAAACAAAAATATGAATTCAGTAGAGGGGCGGGAGCGAGGCTTGACCAATCACATACTCCAAAATTGCATGAGCATTAAAATCCTAACCAATGAGGATCATTTGTTCATGTGATCGCCGCATGGCCCATGCATGCAGCCCGCCTGGCTGGTGTGAGGCAGGAAGCATGCACGGCCGTCTGGTCCGGATGATCTCAGCTTGTGACCACGCAGGCCATGTGCAATCCAGCACGAACACAATTAGATAGGTTCATAAACGGTAGAAACATACTTAAGTGTAGATTTTGATCTAATTTCTTCTTACAGCGATTAGTAATGTTATTGCGGATGTGACTCTCGTGTTTTAGCGTCGCACATCGCACAGTTTATTCTGTTAGAAGGGTTATTCTTATGTCCCAACGCTAGTTCCCGCCGAATCGACAGCCTCTCCATATATGGAGGAGTGTCGCTGGGCGTCGTCTGCAGCTGACCAATCAACATCTAGATGCTGTAACGCGCCCCCTCGTAGAACACCTATGTATCTATCGACTGAAATATAGTTCCGATATTGCGGCCGAAAAATACGAATAATAACTGAGCAATAACATTTCATTTTAAAGCCTAAACGGTAATGTGTCCTTAAATATTAAGTCTTTGTGACAAAATTTCTCAAAAATGATTTTTTCTTTCAATCACTGGCGGAAGAATTCGTCATAATGTGATCCGCCGTATATAACCCAGCCCGTTGACGTCACATTCTCTTCCTTTCGTCCATGACTGCGGACGGAGAAGTTGGCGATTCTAGCAACATAAGCGGACCATCTTTTGCGGTTTTTTGGACCGTAATCTTGTACACCATTACCCCGTTACAAGGCATCAGAAAGGCGGGGTGGGAGACTAGGGCACAGGTAGGATTTGTGGACGAAAATAATGCAATAACGGGCCACTTTTGTAGATATGTTTTCCGAAAACGTTTCATTCAAGATGGCGGGCGGACATGGGAATGCTGTTACATCACGTGGTGAAATAGTTCTCAAGCTATGCATAAGTAAAACATCTCCATATATATACATGATCGTCGCTGTAGTAGATCTGTCCTGATTTTTGTAGGACACCCATCGAAATTTCTGACTTAAAACTGGAAAATACGTGACCTTCGCGTTGTCACGTGGTTGTATGTTTTCGGTACCATGTTGTCCAAACTCCCCAATTGTGTACAGACCAATGTTCAATAAAATTTTGTTCGCCCGGTCGTTGGCACAGTTCATCGTCCATGGTGAGTATAATCCAGGGCAGCAACCTCAGGCAGGATGCTAGTCAAGGTCTAACTGCAACCTTATCATGTTGTAAAAGTGTACATCAGAAACTGTTGGTTGTGACAGCCACATAGATAAGTAAATTACATGCATAGGACACCTGCTTTTTGGAGTTCTACCTTTTATAGTAATGGTTAAAAACTGTGAACGAAGACACAGAAATTGAATGAAACATTTTTAAAAGCTTCGTGGAATTGTTTATGGTCTTTTGATATTATAATGAAGATAGATAATCTGGCAAACTGACACATCATACTAGATACACAAAAATCTTATGACAACAGCTATGATGTCACATCATAGCTGTTTAGAATAATCATGATGTCAATCAAGCATGATGTAAATGTTGTATTTTGTCATGTTTACTAAGTTGTGTTGTACAATGACCATCCAGGTTGGACACACAGCACCGTTCCTGAAGAACCCAGAGGGTCAGTGTCTCTACCGAGAGCAGCTTGACCACAATTTCGAACCACCTTGGGATCCTAGCTGACATTTGCTGGTGTCCCAGATTTTCTTCTTTGCTGTGTAAGTATGAAGGTTCTTGTTGGATTTGTGAAGCTTGGTAAATGCAGAGTTCTCACCAAGGTTTTTTCAGCGTAGTGAACATCTTAGCATTGCAAAGCCCTGTGGTAAGTTTCCCAGGCTTGAGTCAGGTAGGGGGTGACTGGGGTCATCCTGCCCCTGGAAATTTTGAAGCCTGTAACCCTTAGAAACACAATTTCTTGCATTTTAGGGCCAAAATGGAATTAATGCAAACTGTCATTGGAAAGGCCCCTATGCCATTTGAAACCTAGCGTAGGGGCCAAGAGTACAGCATACTTACTAGTAGTAGGGAATATAGATCGCAGTGTTGTAGCCCCCCATGCTCAACTATACTGGGGAGAACCCTAAAATGGCACACCTGAGAGGTTTGGTCAATGCTTTGCCTTAACTTCAACTTTTCAACAGTATTTATGGAAATCGGCCATAATCAATCATAGTATGTATATCATAAATGCTTGCTTATTGCTTGCTTACTTGCATAAATAGCTGGCTT
Source organism: Branchiostoma floridae x Branchiostoma belcheri (assembly GCA_019207045.1). NCBI lineage: Eukaryota > Metazoa > Chordata > Leptocardii > Amphioxiformes > Branchiostomatidae > Branchiostoma > Branchiostoma floridae x Branchiostoma belcheri. The sequence continues at coordinate 9,399,240 of CM033025.1, read as the reverse complement.
TTATGATGCAAAATGAATGAACTTTGTAGAATTCAGTCTAGAGATTTTACCCAGGACATAGCTGGCAATATGTGAAATTATTTTTAGCTACTTAGGGTGACAGAACAGCTGTACAAATAAGCTATAGCTACTGGTTTTGTCCCAGGCAGGAGATAGCTATTGTTTAAACAGTAGAAGTAGTATCCAGTATTTGATTTTACTGCTGCTTGTATCCCTGTTGCAGAAAAATTATTGACCACGATCGCCTCTCTTTACTTTCAGGTTGTTGCGAATATCATAGTCTCCTGTGTCCTAGCTCCTATCCTAGTCTGTATTAACCTTATCAAGAATGAAGACTCACATCATGAATAAGGACCTGTCCATGGAAGTTCTCCGTGACGGCCTCACGGCCCGAGATGTCCTCACCAACAAGGTAAACACGAATCTGATATAAATATATCGCTGGCTTGTCGAAACAGGTATTACAGGGCATGCCACAGTTATGTAATTGTGGAAAAATGTGCGACAATATTTGAACTTTGTGGGAATGGTGATTGTAATTGTTGTTGCTCTCTACCTGACTGGCCTATTGCTGTCCCCAGGTGAACTCCGGCGGGCGAGATGACAAAGACGACGCTTTCTTTGTGTGTGACCTTGGTGATGTCGTGAACAAGTACAAGAAGTGGGTGTCGTGCCTCCCTCGAGTGGAGCCCTTCTACGCTGTCAAGTGCAACGACAGCCCCCATGTCCTACAGGTACTGGCAAACCTGGGGACTGGCTTCGACTGTGCTAGCAAGGTTTGTCACACACTCTTACATTATGCCTGGATCTACTAGATGAGTGCTAGCAACAGGTGCTTGGCTGTGACGAAACTACTTGCCCTCGCTGATCAGTTGATGAGAATTTTTCAGTGTACCAAATTTCTGAGCCAATTTTCAATGTATTCCCTTTGCTTATGGTATCATTTTGATGAAAGTCTCAATTGTGTGAGTGTTCAGGGAAGATGCTCGATTACCTGAATTGCTAACAGTATCATACTTTTCTATTCCTATTTCTTTCACCAGACTGAAGTGCAAACGGTGTTGAACTTGGGTGTGGCTCCTGACCGCATCGTGTATGCCAACCCCTGCAAGCAGACCTCTCACATCCGCTATGCCAAGAAGAACAGTGTTGATCTCATGACCTTTGACAATGAGGATGAGCTGCACAAGATCAAGAACTACTTCCCTGATGCTCGGTGAGTTTTCAGTTAAATGGATCAGAAAAAAGAGCACAATGTATCAGAAACAATAGTCTGTCTGGATGGGACATCAGTTGATGTGTAAATTAAGCTCCATGTCTGCACTACAATTTCCAAACCTGTTTAGATTTTCTCAAATGTCCTTCTTATGAAATATCAAGAAATAGGAAATATCAAATGCCTGCGCTGTATAGATTGTCTAGGCATGGGCTCTATGTTTTTTCGTTTCCAAAGACTTGTATGAAATGGTATTACTATACAAGTGTGTCATTGTAAAAGAAAATTGTATGTGACGTGTATTATTATATTTTTTCCCCTGCAGCCTTCTGCTCCGCATCCTGCCTCCTGCAGCCGAGGCCCAGTGCCAGCTGGGGATGAAGTTTGGCTGCCACCCCAGTCAGGCACCAAAACTGCTGGAAGTGGCAGCCCAGCTCGATCTCAACGTGGTAGGCGTGAGGTAAGTCATTATCAAAGGTATTTGTCGAAAGTAGGTGATATTATACTAGGAAGTAGTGTTACTGTATTGTTTACTGCAAACCTGAATGCTTTGTTGTATATACAGTTGTATCATGTGCATTGCTATACATTTGCCTTGATGCCACTAAAGTAATAACTTGCCCGGTTTGGCTGTGATGTAAACACTTGCCCTCGCTGATGAGTTGATGAGACATCTTCAGTGTACCAAATATCTGAGCCTCATAAAAAAGACGTTGTGATGTCAAACAAGGACATAACCAGTACATCCCATTAACTGTAGACTGTTGATTTTACAGCTTCCATGTTGGCAGCGGGTGTCTGGAGGCATCAGCGTTTGCTCGCGGTGTGGAGTCTGCCAAGCGCATCTTCAACATCGCTGACCAGTATGGCTTCGACTTCGACATGCTGGACATCGGAGGTGGTTTTCCTGGCCAGGAAAGTGCAGCGATCTCATTTGATGAGGTGAGGATTATTTTTGCTTCGTGTTTGAGACAAATTGTATGGCAATGGGAATTCAAAGTTGAGAAAACTGAAGTTAAATCACAAAATACACGTTGATGATCCAAGACAAGCAAGTCTACTTTGATTAGTTTAAGGCTACACCCTCACTGATGACACCTTTAATGTACCACGTCAGCCTGTATTGGCAGTATGTAAAAATGTGTAAGTTTTCTTAACTCTGGTGTTACATTTTCGTAATTAGATTCTGAATATGTCGTACAGATCGTAGCTGACCTTGGGCCAGCCCTGGATGAGCACTTCCCACCAGCGAGTGGTGTGCGCATCATCGCCGAGCCTGGGCGCTACTTCGTGGCCTCTGCCTTCACGGTGGCTGTCAACATCGTTGCCAAGCGCATGGTGGCTCGTGACATCCAGGAGTTCAAGGATGAGGAGGCTGAAGGTAGGGACCCCTCCATCACCAAACTTACAAGTGTTCTTGTTAGGCCATGATGCAAACAGTTGCTATCTCTGAGGGGACATCCTCAGTGTACCAAAATATAAGCGCTTACAAAGGTGGTTTATTTGTAATTTGAATTTATGCCAACCAGTTGACTGTTGGGCAGTGTTCTGAGCAGTACCAGGCTAGCCTGATGTGGTGTGTTCTGTTCTCCAGATGCTGTGATGAACTCGGTGGCACCCTCCATGTGTGAGGAGCCTGCCTTCATGTACTATGTGAACGATGGTGTCTATGGCTCCTTCAACTGCCTGCTGTACGATCATGCTGCAGTTACTCCATCACTCATGAGGGTAAGTTATTATGCACCAGTACATCTACAACAGTGCTTTATTAACCTGAACAAGTAATTTTTAATGCCATGGCAAGTTTCAATTATGCCTCATTAACTCGACCTTGTTTGGGGAATACCTTGTGCAGTATTCCTAGATCCTTGGAATTGCTAGATGGTACACACATTCAAAGAAAAGCATGATCGGACCTCACGTGATGACGCCCCTTCCCAATCATTTCTTTTTGTGCTTCGCACGAGGTATCAAGTTTGCTCCAATACAATCTGTACCGGTAGCGACTCATATTTCATTGTTGGAGTTGGATCCAGGATTCAGATTTGTCAAATCTGCAATTAGATGTTCAAAAGTGATGCGCAGGTAATCAGAATGTGAATTCTGAATGAATACAACAGGCTGGAACTGACAGTGTTGTTTGTTGCAGGATGTGGATAAAGAAGAGGCCCTGTTCTCCACCAGTGTGTGGGGCCCCACCTGTGATGGTCTGGACCGCATCATGGAGCACTGCCTCCTGCCCGAGCTGCAAGTTGGCGACTGGATCTTGTTCGAAGGTTCTTGTCTAAGCTTAATGTTCTTTGTATATGTTGTGGATGAGTAGATGTGTGTAGTTTCTGTAGTGTCTAGAATCAAAGACACACTGTTGAAAGTGACTGTTTGGTTCTTATGTTGACATGAGAATTAGCAAATCAGTAAACAAGTAAGTGTAGTTAGTTAGCATTTATCGCTTGGCTGTGATGTAAACACTTGCCCTCGCTGATGAGCTGATGAGACTTCTTCAGTGTACCAAATATCTGAGCCATGCATGAGTGATAGGTTCTGTTATGTCAAACAAAAAAATTCAAGGTCTAACATCACAAGGACATAAATAGAGGTGGAAAAGGTCCAACATCACAAGGACATAAATAGAGGTAGATGAGAAAGTGACAAGAGTACGGTAGAATAAGATATGGTTGTTTCTGCAGATATGGGTGCGTACACCATGGCAGCTGCCTCCACCTTCAACGGGTTCAGCAAGCCGTCCTGCTACTATGTGGTGGATGCCAACATGTGGTAAGTGGCCGACAGTTTTTTCAGTTCAACGTTTATTCAACGTTTATTACATAAGCTTCTGTGTGGAGGAAGAACTGGAGGCATGAGCACTTACACAGGGAAGTTAGTGGGGTTTCCGATGTCAAGAACATAAAGTACCTGCATGTTCGAGTGAGATGTATACTTTGGTAGAATACTCTAAAATGTACAGCACATATGTCTTACCAAATTACCATGTCATTTATGTGTAAAGGCGTTCACCCTAGGCATGATGCCCTAGCTGGTGGTTCTCCCATGATGCAACAGATATATATGCTAAGACTAGTCTCCTTTTTGCTTCCATAGGAGTAGCAACAACCACGCCTTCATCCAGTCGGAGTGTTACACCCGCCGCCAAGTCAAGGACAGTTCCATCACCCTGCCGGCCATCAAGAGGGGCCTGTGTGCCCAGGAGCGCCTCGGTATCACCCAGATCCCCAGCGTCGCCGTGCCAGAGGTGTAGGCACGACCACAACCATCCCAAACAAACATGGATAGGCCCTTCCTAATGACGTTTCCTAATGAAGTAGATCCTGTTCTGTGTCTTCATATGTTTGAGTCCCTTTAGCAACAAGTAGAGGCATGGCCTACAATGAGAAACCCACCACAATGCGCAGAGTCTGCACCTCATATGTGCCATATATTATTCCAGCTCTTGCAATAAGTATCGACGTAGCTCAGAACTGTTACTGTTGTTAAAGGGACTACGAATGTCTGTAGTGTTTGTGATGCCAGGTGTGGAAGCATAATGATGATGTTGTCTGAGTGAGAACATACATTCCACCCTTAATGTCATCCCTGATTTATAATATGGACCAACTGAGTGTAACAGGTCTAATCTCTACCAGAAGTTGTGGAAGGTAGGAATGTTGTAATATGTGACCAAACACATGATGTGACACTACCAACTTTTATGTTTTTCAAGGCAGTTTATCTTGAAGTGTATCCTATGGTATACACTGCGCTCCCCCATGGCATCACAAGTCCTATATAATTCATAGAAATCTATTGTGTGCTTTTATTTAATTTCTCCGGCAGTTAAAAAGAAGAATCCTTACCTATGTGCTAGGACCAGAAAGAAGAAATCTGGGATTGACCTGGTTGGTTAAATAGCTGCCACAGGTTGTTTTTGTTTTTTTGCTTTGTGTATAATTGTTAAACCATGTCATTCTCTCTCATTGTGTTCCTTTTACATGCCAAAATGTGAATTCTGTGGTAAACATTTCTATGATGTGCGCCGACTGGTCCAGTCTCTGCATTGATGTATACCAACGTTTACTACAAAGTCAATTGGCAACTACTGAAGCCTGTAGGTCGAGGAGTGTGTATGTAATAGACAAATATCCAGGGCATTTTAGCAGTTGGCTTTTGATAGGTATACTGTGAAGGTAAGAATGGTGGGTCAGATGTGAAAAAGATATTTAAATGAATACTTTCACTGAAGGTGTGAAGGCTTTATAAAGCCATCTAAAAATGAAAGCTTCTCAAAGCTTGTTATATTCGTAAAAAGTTGATATATGATAGTAGAGACTATTGTGGAAAAATGCCTAAGTTTCTTAGGCATTTCTTTGAAGGAAGGTGTTATCAGATAGCAACTGATGAAATGCTTGAAAAATAAACAATGGCAAAAGGTTGGTAATTTGTCTTGCTTCATTCCAAGCACCACTGTTTCCTTGTGGTATATATTTGATGGTTATACATATATATATATATATATATATATATATATATATAGAATACAACACGGTCGTGCTTCCTGGAGGCACACACTCCACAAAGGCTCTAAAGAACTAGAAAATGTCCTGGAGAAAAAGGGGGCTGACCGACGCAGGAAGAGACATGAACCATGTCAATCCGCGGAATTCTGGCCTGTTTGCTCAGACGAGCACGTCGGCGTTGAACAGATTGTCCGTTAGGACAAAAAGGACTATGATGACATATATATATATACAGTCAAACCTGCCCGGGCGACCACCTGTCCATTTCGACCGCTTTTTCTCGGTCCCGATTATTTTTCCCATTGACGTAAGCATTAAGCGACCTTTTCTCAACGACCACCTGGCCAACGGGACCGGCCCAAATTGGGACCCGTAACGACCGCATCATTTTCAAAATTGAGGTTTTCATCGATTTCTGATGATAACTAGCTCGATTTTGTGCCGAAATCAGCCAGTTTGCGTCGGATTTTGACTGCCATTACGATGTTATGTTTAGAATAAAGATGGCGGCAGTCAATGGGTGAGTCAATGGTGCAGTCTACTGTAATATGGGAGGGAATTTCGTTGTAACAAAATTCTGAATTTAGTTGTTACAGAAGTTGTTTTTTAAAATCTATATCATTATAAAGTGAACGAATGTTGAAACGTCTATAGCCTCATACTTTTTAAAGAAAGATCTGAGTAGCTCATACCTTTTAAGAAAGACCTGTGTGAGTGCTTTTGTCCAACTGTACTTTACATTCACCCGTGGGTAAGTACGCTATCGGGACGTACCGGGCATCGAATTCGAAAGGTACACTGTAGTTATTTCAGATACGGCAATCAAGAACACAGCCACGCATAAAGGCTTGTATGGTAACTGACAGCATCAAAGTTTCCTTACTGTCTAAAACGTTAGTGTACAAATATTGAGCTTTAAAATACTGCTTCGCATAAAAGCTCGATAAAAGCTTGGGGTTAAATTTACAGTGTGCGTGTTGTATTTGACATTAAAGACTTCGCTTCTTTGCGTGCGTGCAGTGTGCTTGCTATTCGCCATTTAACAAAACGGAAACCATTTATACTTTGCATCGTGCATGTTTTGAGTCGATACTCTTCTCAGCGACCACCTGTCCAAATCGACCGCTTTTTTCCGGTCCCCCGGGTGGTCGTTTGGGCAGGTTTGACTGTATATACAATACAACACGGTGTATTCCGTATCACCCGAGGTACCAGCCCGACCGTGGATAGGATCACCCGAAGGCTGGGCTGATCCGACCTGTGGGAGGGCTGGGACCTAGGGTGATGCGGAATACACTGTCCAAATCAGGTATTCAAATTTCCATCCGCGCTGCACTTGGTGTGCTCAGAAACCGTTCAAATTATCTGATAGAAGCCTGTGTGGTACGGCTTTTTATCACGGTCTGGAACACCTGATACTGCTGTCTATTGGAACAAATGGGCAGTTATACTATTTATGTGACCAGGCCGTCATACATTTATGGACCACTCAAGATGTAGTCTGTGTGATACAAACTCTACTGTCCGGGGCTGTAACTGGCCCCTCTCGGCAAAACTAAATCAGGCTACTAAAGATGTTACTGTCTCATAACCAATATGGGGCCTTCTGATTCATCCTGAAGCTATGTATTATAGTATCTATTGAACATTTCTTTCACATTGCTTAACTGTCCATACACCATGCATGTTCTCATCTCTCCCCATGTTCCATCCATGCATTACCAAGCAATTCTCTCATGGGATATTACCCCTTCTGTGACTGATGAAGTTTGATGTGTGAGGTCATCTAATACAAGTAAGCATGTGCAAGGTCATCTACTAATAATACAAATGACAAATACACGTCTTCCACACACGCACAATCCATCCACCATTCAGAGATGAAATGACTTGAAGACATGTCCATTCTAATTGAATCTTTTATTGCAAAATACTAGTATTCCTGGTCCTGATGACATCATTCCAGGTGTTTTCTTAGACTTTCATTGACAGGTTGCTACAATGCTCCATCCTGGCAGTCATGTGACCCTCCCACGAGGACGGCAGCCTTGACTGCTGCCCAGTCCTGACACTGCAGGAGAGCCTGTGGGAACAAATGACCAAAGTGTTCGGATATATAACTTGAAATGTTAAGATATATATATAACATTCAAAGGTAGCCTGGGTACCATCCCATAGTTCGCTTCTATGTTTGCTTCTGCTATCCGTCTGGAGACCTGCACATTCAAACCTTTTGGTGGTAACGTCAGTTAATGAGCGAATTAAGCAATGGGTTCTAGAGTACTCATTCAATGGCAACAGGACAAGTCCCGCATGCGCAAGAGGATGGAGGATAATGAATGCCGGAGCGATCTACTTTCCGGTTGGTACCCAGGCTAATTCAAAGGTACAAACAACAGTCTTAAATAACTGATGTAGTACATCCTTTTAGTTAATACTTCATGAAAGTTGTAAATATACACAGTATTGTGAAAAGGAATAGCGAGCTTCATACCAACCTTGTCCCCTGGCCAGCACAAGCACTTCAGGTTCTATCCAAGTGTCACAGCGGGATAGTAGACCCTTCCACCTGGAAAGACAGGACAAGTAGGCATGACCTTCCACTTCATTCAATAAGAGACAAATAAAGTTTACTCTCGCTATTTACAAACACCATGTTCCAATACTTTGAGGAATATAAACTAGCTTTACATCATGTTTGCAAAGTTCCATCAGTGTAAACAAAAGTCTCACTGACTCAATAAGATTACAAAGCATTCAGTTAACATACTTTTTAGCAATACCCTAGCAACAATCTGTTCATTTCAGCTGATATGTTCAGTTAAACCTTTTCATAAATCTAACAATAACAATGTTATACACTTTGTCATTCTTACTTTCCTTACTCTAGTTTGACCAAGGTCAACTCAATTTTTCATTTTCATTTGGTTATATTTGTTTAACTGCAGCTTAAAAGCTGACTTCAGCTCAGAAGAAAGCACTGGATGTCGTGCATAAACTTTCACATTTGTATTTCCCTGGTTTGTAAATAGTCTATTGTCTGTTAATGGCATATCATTAGAAAGTCTTGTGGTAATCCACCAACAGTCCTTATCAGTAGCAATCCTTTTAACGTTAGCCACATTGGAACCACTTTATCTAAAGCCTTTCAAAATTTAAAGCTTGTATGGAAAGCATTTCCATCCCTCCCATCAGCATAAAACTAAGACTGCTTAACTGGGGATCACCAAATGTGAAGTATACCACAACAAACATGGCACATCTTTATTTTTGTTCAACATGACATCCAGAGGCAAATATGTTTAATATTTTGAACAAATATGTTTTTCCTATTACTTTGGCACTTTTTGAGATTCTTTTTTTTTATAAATCACTTAGCATAAGGATTGGATGGGTTTCAAAACTTCAACTGGTAAAAACTGTATCAAACAAAGTGTAGGGTCCTCATGTACAACGGATGGACACTTAGCAATTAGTCTTACCTACCAGCAGCAAAGAGAAAGTTTTCAACTCTGGTCTTGTCTGCAATGCTGTATTTAACCTTTTCCTGCCTCTGTGAGCTGGTTAAAGTGCCATAGTGGCAGCAGTTTTATCTACAGCTTGAGAACTGGGAGAGACATTCATTGTTTAGCTGTCAGAACATGGGACAGAACAGAACATGTTGAAAGCTTCATCATGGTCTGATTGGATTCTTAGAAAGTTGTCGAATCATAGCATGCATCTTACATCTTTGTAGTGATGAAGTGACAACTATTGATAAAGACCCTGTGCACAGAAAATACTACCATCAATAGTAATTAGATATCTTTATCTTGTTCTACTTTGCACAAAGCTTGAAATTGCTGCAGCCTATTTTATAGCATCTTTTATATATTGTGCTGTAGGGTTCCTAAACTAGCAAAGACTGGGAAATTCATTTTGGTGTAGTTAGTTTAGAATTTTAGTGAATACTAACTCTACATATGGGTACCCTATGACAACTACTTTCATCACCTTTGAATGACTGCCTTTTAGATTAGACCGTGCACAGGATCTTCACCATGACTACAACTTGTTTGGGTCAACACAAAACTGAAATCTTCGTTGTGAAATACTGATACAATATCAATTGACAGTTTAAAATGGGATATACATATAAATATTTGAGTTGGTTACAGTTGAATTCAGAACACTCAGTGTCATATTGAAATTCATAGCTTTCAATGACATAGTTGGTGTGAACAATGATTGAACGGGTTAGAATATCAAGTTAACTAGTGAAGGTAAAGATGATACTTACATGGGACCAAGGAATTGAGTTATTGCACTTCCTTGAAAATTAAGGCACTTTTTTCAAGTTATGCTGGGTAGGTCTTCTTGAAAGGTTCAGCCTCGTATCTGACTTATTTCCCCACTCAACTGCTCAGCAAAGAATTCAGTACATCTCTTAGCCTTCTTTTTCAGCAATATTGGATATTTAGATCAGGGCTAACTCGGACAGAGCTTGAGCACGTCAATGTAAAATATCCACTCATAGCATATTGTTACTATTATCTCAAACTGTTTTTATCTTCCATTGAGCCAGAGATTTTGGCAAATACTATTAGGTGCTCCACACATGGTCACTTAACGCAGCAACTTAAATATTCTCAATATGAAGCTATACCTGTAACGTTTCATGGCTATAAAAATATCCTGCATATTCCCATCAAATAATAGTTTGGGGGGCCACAGTAGCAGTACATGTGCATACTTATTCTTAATATTTCCTGTCATTGTGCAGGTTATATAAAATTTGTGTGAAGATTTCTGATAAGAAAACAAGATAAGGTTAAAAGGGTTCCCTGCTATAGCTGGCCTATGTTCAATCCAAAAGAAAAACTCATTATGAAACTGCAAGATCAAGCCTTTTGTGAAGGAGCTGACATTGAATAACATACAGATGAGGTTTGCCGTCTGGTGTTTCAAACAAACACACTTTCTTGAAAATTAGCAAAGCAGGCTTCTTCATTCATGTGTAGGGGTTTCTGAATGACTGCTTTCAAGTTTTATTCCATACACACTTTTATTATCTATGAACTATGTTTGTCTCCAATCAACGCTATAGTTGCATTTTTATTGATGACTGGATTCCGGTAACAATTTACCAAGTTGAATTTTACATTTATGTCTTTGGGTAGGCAACAATATCATAACTAACGTTGACACTCAAAACCATGCTGAATCTGACAAATCTTTTGTAATGCAAGAGTGAGTGAACATATCAAGGACGTTTACAACTTGTTACAGAGGACATTTAAATGGCGCTTTATTAGTTATGCAGGAATTTCTTGCAGTTTCGGACCTGTGAAAAACAAACTTGTAGAGATGAGATCCAACTTACAAACGTTTTAAGCCCCACATTACATAGCATTACACACGACATTAATGGCAACTAGCATCACTTTCAAATGGTGGTTACCTTGTCCTTTACATTAACCTACAACTTTCTAATAATGCTCAAAAGTTACATGTACCTACCTAACATTTCTGCATTATTCACAAGACTTGTGAGCACAAAGGTTTTGGCTTCTGCCCACTTTACGACGGGGTAACATGGGGTTACAGGGTTTACTCTTTTTAAGGGTATACATTTGACATTTTCTTAAGCCGACAGCCAAGCTGGGCAAATGGCACTAGCTTTGCGGTTATTACATACACATTTGGAAGGAATACATTATGGGGCTCCATGGACATTTAAGTCTTGACAACAACACTGTTTTATCTTTGAATCAGGGCAAGATTGTAGGTTGCAGTAATGTACATTTAACAGTTTAACTATGCTGTAATGGAATGACTACTCCATACACTGTTAATGTGTACTTGTAAAACCCACTAGGTTGCTTGGGAAACCAAGGTACAAAAATAAAACTTTAAAAAGTGGGTCTTTTGACACATCACTCACCAGTTCACACTACATGCGTAATTACACTAAAACCTTAACCTGGAAACCCAACCAAAAAATACGAAAGTACAACTGATTTACATTGGAACTGGCTGTGGTGGTGAGGTTGGTGGACGGCCACTAGCGTTGTTGTGTCACCCCTCAGGCGACGTGCGTTTCACCTTCTAGTAGCCGCCGCTGCCGCCGCCACCGTAGGGATGGTCTCTGTAGGCCCCCTTCAGGCTGCGAGGCCCGGGAGCCTTCAGGCGGGTGGGGCCACCACTGAGGCTGCCGGCTCCACCACTGCCTCCCCAGCGGTCGGCACTGCTGCTTCCTAAAACACAGCAGACGAGCGAAGTTTAGTTTCATTCAAATTTCATCAAAACTTCAGCATAATAACAACTGTAGATCTACTATTATAAAATTCCATTTGGGGAACTGTTCTGACATTTTTACTTACCATAGTCACCACCATAGTCTCCACCGTAGGAGTCGCTGCTTGCTCCATGACCATAGTCATATGACTGAGTTTCACTGAAAAAACAATGGGAAAGGGTTTTATGCTTGGCAACATACACTTGTACACTAGGTGTTGACAGTCATGACTGGACCTGTAAGAATGAAAAGACTGAGTACAACTCAACAAACTAACCTGTATCCCCCTCCTCCACTGGAGCCACCACCATATCCCTGTTCATACCCCTGGTCGTATCCCTGGTCATAGCTGGACTCTTCATATCCCTATATGACATGATGGACAAAAAGAAATTTTCATCAGGCCCTGGAGTGAGATAACTGCCTATGCCTTGTTACACACCTTGTTAGTTCCTTGAAGTTACATTTCCACAAACTTGAGTTTTGTTCTTACTTACCAGTACCTTTAAGATTTGCTCACCTTGATCTTTGAATGATTGACTTTAATATTATTTGCCAATGACTTTTTACCTGTGATGCTAAGAACCTATTTAAAGAGTTTATTTAGGTTTTGTCAACTGTAGTGTTTATACCTTTAAGGCTAGAACTAGGATTATTGTTATTGGTGAGGTACCCTTTTGGAGCTGAGAGTTTATTATTAGTTCCACTCACGTAGTCTTGTGTGCTGTGCTGGTTGTATCCACCACCTCTGCTGCTGCTGCGGAAGCCTTGGCCACCTCCCTACAAGCCGGGTCGAGGGTTCACAGACCTTGAGTGATCTCTTAGGTTTTTTGGTATGTATGTATCACTACACCTACGCTTGGACAGCCTTGTAGTCCTTGTATGATGTTTAAGCCACTTGTACAGTTATATAGTTCTTTTGGTCATGGCTAAGTCCCTTGTGAAGCCATTACCAAGCTGTTCATATTACTTTAAATATGGTGTCTCCACTGTTATTCATCTGTGCATATTGTACAGCTGTATAGTTCAGGCATGATACACGAGTAAGGCAGCTTAATACTGCAGAAAAGTCATTACTTCAGATGGGTTGACTTTTGGTCTGGTTTCTATAAACCACCCTGACAAATGTTCAAAGCTGTTTGGCTTGCCAGGTTACAATATGCATGTTATATCATGCCTGGACATGGGATTCAACACCCTTCTCATAGGTATGACTTACATAGTCGCCTGTGCTCTCCTGTCCATATCCTCCGCCCATGGAGCTGTCCATACCTCCTCGACCGGACCCCCGGTAGCTGGGGGCACCTCTCAAACCTGGGCCACCACGACCAGGGGGGCCTCCACGACCTAAATAAGATGAAAGTTTTAGATTTATGAACTGTTTCTACATAAGTAAAAATGAAACCTTGAAGCCAACATATCATTCATATGGTTCACCAACATCTGTCTATTCACCTGGAAAAATAAAATATCAAAGGACTGTTTTCTATGGTAGGTAACAGAAAATGGAGAGAAGCTTTGAGAAAGTGAGCCTGTTATCCACCAGGAACTCTTTAAGGGAAGAATGTGAATCATTGCATGCCCGACTATGAGGAAAAATAATAGAAAACTTTCATCCCAAGTTTAAAACACCAGAAAACAAGGACATTAAAAATGGCTACATACGACCACGTGCTCTTCCACGACCTAAATAATATGAAAGTTTTCAATTTACTAACTGTTTCTACATAAGTGAAAATGAAACATTTGAAACGACATATAGTCCACCAGTCTATTCATCTGAGAAAATACATGGACCTTATTATTATCTAAGGAGTTTTCTGTGTAGGTCATGAAAAAATAAAGTAAAATACGCGTCTGTTATCCATCAGCTATTCTTAAACATAAGAATGAGAAAGACTATAGCATGCATGGTGAAGAAAAATCAGGGCTCGAAATACATGCACTGGTGCGGGTAACATTGAAAATTACCTGCACCAGACAAATTTTACCTGCACCACTCTGAACTTAAGAATTATGAATCATACTAAAATTGTTCAGGAACCATGCATCGCTATCTTTTGTTTCATACTTTATCAATGCAGCTAATAACAAATGTCCTAAGATGTAGGTGTATATGGATCATGTATGAAACATAGTACATGGACCAGTGCAGGTTAGGTGCAAGTAAACACCAGAAATACCTGCACAGCTCCAATTTTACCTGCACTAATCTGCATATGCAGGTGGTATTTCGAGCCCTGAAAATGATTAAACTTTTAACCAAATTTAATACACCAGAAACCAAGGACACAAAAAATGGCTACATACGTGACCCACCTGCGGGTGCAGGTGCACCTCTGCCAGGTGGCGCACCCCTACCAGCAGGGGCTCCCCGTGCACCTCCGCGCCCTCCCCGGGACATCGGGCCACCAGGGCCGCCACGCCCGCGACCACGGCCTCTGGGAGAAGTCATGCCACCATTCGCATCGCCGCCGACGTACTGCATCTCTTCCATCTGTTGCTGCGCGATCTCGTCATTATGTGTCTAAACACACAAAACATGCCAAAGACTGTTGGATCAGCACTCAATGATATTATACAAAGCTTATACCCAGTATGGCAATGTACAGTATCACAATGTTTATTTTTGTTTGTTCCATGCACCACTTTTTTGTTGATTGTTCGCACCACTTTGGGCCACACTAGGTTAAGACCTCTGAGTTTGTCCTAGATGTCATGCCCCACACAGGGTTTTTTCTAGTAATATGTAGAAGTACCAGACTTGGAAACTGTAATAACTTACAATTATGCATTTTAACTCCAAAAAGTAAACTTACAGGTACGAGGAATTTCTTCACTTCGGCCACGCCATGTGCAATTCTCTGGTGAGCGTCTGCTACCTGGCCAAATGCTTCAACCAACACATGCAGCTCATCGTTCAAGTGGACGTACTTTGGATCCTTGGACTCTCTGAGCTCTTCCTCCTGTGGAATGGGCAGAGATGAAGTCACTCGTCAGTATGCAATGACCTGTTGTTGAATCAGGTTTCTACACTTGTGTAACATGAAAGTGTGTGCATTTTATGGCTGAAATATGACACCGACAAACCTTCTTCTTGTCTCTCATGGATCCTCTGCCCAGAATAGACATCTTGGTACGAGTCTCTTCCTGTAGACGCTTCAACGAGTTTCCCTTTGGCCCCAGGAGCTTACCCACAAAGTTGAACTGCAAAATAAAACGTATCCTGATGTTCAGAAAAAGTTGTGCAGTTTCCATTTATTCTCAATGACTAGTACAACTAACAGAAATACTGGAACAGTCACAGCATACAGGCTTGCCAGCAAATTGTACAAGAAGGAAATATTTTGGATGTGTAACATACAATTTTTTGGTCATTAGAAAACATTTTCAAATAACCAAATCCAGTATTGCAAAAACTTCTTTAGCATAGGTACTCGTAGTTTAAAAAATTACAAAACACAGGGCTCGGAACAATGGGATCCACAACCAACCTTTGGATACTCTTTGATTGGGATGAGGACTCTCTCCAAGATGCGGTATGGTTTGTCAGTGTGCACCTCCTTGTACTTGGGTGGCTCCTTGGACTTGTCATCCTTCTCAAGCTTGGAGATTTCTGTAGTAATACATTATGTTGGTCAAAGATGCCTGGTGCCAATGAACGTGTCACGTCATCTTGAGACGTAAAATTGATTGTACTTTCTATTGAAACATATTTTCTTTTCTTATTGTCTCACTCTCTCACTTGGAAATTCCACAAAGGATTTCTGATTGGAGGGAGCAAATTTTTTGATACAGTTGCAAGCCTACATGCATGCAGGGATCAGGAAGACACCATTTGGCACAAGTCAAATTGAACTAAGTCTTTGGCATAACGTCTATAATGTTCGCTGTTTCAAATTAACTAAATAAGTGTTTTTGCCTATTGGGCAACATTTTACGCATTTTGCCCAGACCACTGCCATGGTCTGATGTGACCAAGGTGTTCAGTAGACTGGCAGGTGTTAGTCAGATTTGCTACGGGCAAATCCCCACAATTCCCTCTGGGGCTCAGCTGGGAAAATCAACTGAAATGTTTTGTCCAGCCTCTGGACAATGGCCTGTCCTTGCCAATTAGTGCAGGTAATTTACATGACAGTAATCATGGTCCTCTGCTGGCAGGTGTTGATATATCGATCAACAGTAACTGTGAATTGTGCAAAGAGAATTCTGACTGTTATAACATAATCAGAACATGTCAAAAAAGACTTTCAGTCTGTTTGGGATCTATTTCGACTTTGTTAATCCAATTTGACAATGTTTGAAAATGGTGCTAACACCAATTATAGTGTCAGTCCAGTGACCCATTTTCATGGAGGTTAACATTTAACAAAGACCGATATCACCTCTTGTAACAAGGATATTATAGCAACTTGGATTGGGGTTTACAACAGTGTGCGTGTGTGTATGTGTGCAGAACAAAACAGGAAACTGAACACAATCATCTTGCACTCACACCACATTTCTTCCACTTAGTTTGCTCAGTAAACCTGGAAAATAAGAAGCTTCTGCAAAAGTAACCAGAAAACAAAGCCCAATGCTGTAAAATCCAACTTAATTATGCCTACTATCAGTGCTTAGTTCAACTAGTTTGCATGTCTTATACAGGGCACCAAACAAAATAGAAGGGAACACGACCAGACGACATATGGTGTGTAGACATGCAGACAGGAAGTTTGCCCCCCTCCCCGTGAACTGTTAGGGCGACAGCCAAGTTGTGATTTCAGCGTATGTCCAGAAATCCTGTTCAGAGTCAGACACTTTGTTATCATCGATATCAGTCATATTTAGCGGGGAAATATATCGAGTGCACGGGAGAAACATTAGAGTAGAAATACTTCACCAATACACATGATCCCCAAGACAGACCGGAAGCGCGCGGACCGCTAATTTTTCTTTTGCGCGATCCCCTTTGTCTTTATACATAAAAAAAGCTAATAAAATTGTGCATTTTGCCTCCACCAGAAGTATACATTATCTTGGCATTTCGGTTTTATGTAGTTTTACTATATGAAGACATATCTGAATACGATATTCGAATGTGCAATGGGTTTAAACTATCTTTGACATGTGAACAAAGACCGACGCCGGCTTGGCCCACGCCATTTTCTGACATACGCACCTTCCTCAATAAGTCTTGATGCATGGACGAATGACGGGTCCAAACTGTCCTTCTCTGCAAGGAGCTGTGGCAGGTACTTGCTTGTCTCTTCTCCTACTTCTTCCTGTGCCATTTTGACAGTAAAGCGTGACCAAAAACTAGAACCCAAACACCCAAACCCTTCGGAAGCTACCGGTAGAATGTGGCAGCACACGTTTGTAGGAATGAATGTCAATAGAAATCCCTCCGCATGTAAGAAAATAGTTCGACTGGCTTTAGCAGATGTTTAACTCAAAGACCTCCCTATAGTATCACTGGGTCCCTAATCATGATCTTGAATAGGTTTCCGATTGTTTGCGTATTTTTTCTTGATGGTAGAAGGAAGTATTTTACTCATTGAAGAAATGGTATGAGGTCATTTGTTGTCGGAATAATACAAGTAAAAGTGGCAGTAAGCCGGCTTTCGCGCGTTTTCTTGATGAATATTCATGAGTCATTCCAAACACGTGGTCAGCGTGACAACAAGGTGTGATCCAGGTATGGAAGATCTAAGGGATCCTAAGGAAGTTACGTCAAGGTTGATATTAATATATCCTTGATTATATCAAGGTTAATATATCATTGGTTATAACCTCACTGGGAAGATCTTTGGGAATAAAAAGGAATACTAGAGTCCATTCCAAGACACCATGAGGGTCCTTTTTAGGCGATATTTGAAATTAGTCTGAATTATTTTGAATAAAAGAATATCTGAGCCACAATAATTAAATTATTTTCAAAAAATTGACTTAGAAGATACTCATTTATTTGAATTTCTTTGAATATTATAGAAACATTTGAAAGTAGCTGTACAAAAATATCTTTATTTAGAATAATTGTGAAACCTCTCTGTGATTATTTCACAAATATTTACAAAAAATGGTAAACCTGGCCAAATGGTAAAATTAGTTTATTGCCCCCATAAAAGTAAGCCCTATTGTTGCATCTGTATATTTTTAGATTTCACTGCTGGGCACTGGTGGATCCTTTGTGGTGGGCCATTGTTGCATGGCACCCAACCATACTTTGCAAGGATGTGTGAATTGCTATCTTCCCAGCCCACCGAACCATTTACAAAAAATGGTAAATAATGGTAGAATGCTGTTAGATCTATCATTATTTAGAAACCATTAGAAGTATCCAATTCCACACCATGAATATTTCCAAAGTTTTACAGGACCAGGGAAATATTTATAAAGTTGAAACAGTGTTAAAAATATTTCTCAAGTATCAAATGTCCTAGACATATAATTACAAAACTTTAAAATCAATTCTAAACAATGGCAACAAACATCCGCATGGTGTCTTGGAATGGACTCTAGTAGTGTAATAAAACTATAAAGAAGTGAATAAATGATTTGATGAATTGTAACGTTAAAACCCAGTTGGTGAGCTGCAGTCTACCGCTTGGTCTTGATTTTTTTTTCAACTCCGATTTTTTTTTGCAAGTTTAATAGGCAACTCTGACTTAATTTCATGGATGACTTTCTGCAAATTTAATTAGTTATGACTTATGACCCACTGCCCCCAAGTCAGGTATCTTCATATAACATTAAATGTAAAAGAAGATTTCAATTTGAATTCTGCATTCCTTGACAAAGACAGTCAAAAAATTGGGCTGCCTAGTCCAATTTTTGTGCAGGAAATTTCAGTTCACTCCTTGCTGTAAACATATAACGTTACCAATACAGATGATCTTCTAATATTTCTGGCATTACAGGCAAATCCTGTTTCCTAGGTGATATCCTTCAAACACTCATTCAAAATCGTTATCATTTGTCTGCAGAATCAAATCAAGCAGCTTTCATCAACGTTGATGAAAGCTGCTTGATTAAACCAAGGTCAGGTTAAAAAAGACCTTTTTTAACCTCCTTGATTAAACACGGTTATCAAATGCTAGGGTTGGGTACCAGTACAAAACCGTAAAAATTCGGTGGACCGGATGTTGGACCTATTAAAATTTGAAGTAGTTGTATGAGGAGAAATTCACATGTTTGGGGATGACAGGTTAAAGAAATTAACAAGAGCGAAGTAGAGTAGAGTTTATTGTAATTGCTACCAAGTTTTACAATCAATTGTATAGAGGCAGTTAGCCTCATGGGATTTTAAAATGCCAGTGTGAGTCAAATACTACACCACACAGATTTCTTTGTAGAAAATGGACCATTGTTCTGAGTATTATCCATTCACAAGTTTTCAAATACTGAATTAGGTCCAGGTTCAGGTCCGCACCGGGACCTGATCCTTTGGACCTGAACCAAACCTCAGGACCTGAATTTTCTGTACCGGTACCCACCCCTAAATGCTACGTTTTCTCTGTTGTAAGTAATACACTATCAATATACAAGATGACAGTCATAGTGAGTCAAGAATTCCACGCTCGGTCCAAAAGCTTCCATATCACTTTATTATAAGCACACAACTCAAGGTCCAAAAAGGAGGACTGTCTAGTCAGCAAAGCAAAGTGCATAAAGGAACAACAAGTAGCATATATAAATATCAACAAACATTATCTTTTGTACACATATATATGCAAATAAGGAAGTAAATCTATTATCAACATTCTTGATTAACAGAGTCAGAGAATACATCACTTGTGCTCATCCTTTACTCACTCACACCTTGGTGAAGCAAAACACTCTCCACTTGTGTAAGCAACCTAGAGTACAGATTAAAGATGGAATGCCTACTATGTGGAATGTGAATGAATATGGAATTGGAAGAAAGTTGAATATGGCAAGTCATATTCACAAAGTTTTCAAAACTATATCAACTGTAATGGACAGGTGAACGACTGGAGACACCATTAAAGTGATATGATCAGCTTGGCAATGCTCAACCAGGAATTAAGCCATGCCCAGAAGAAAATGTCCATTGCACCACTTTTCTAAAATGCAAGATCTTCCACTACTACACAACGTCCCTTACATTTACAGCATAAACATGTTGAAAACAGACCATCTAGACTACATTTATGAAGACTTGTGCTGTAAGGATAAATGGTGAAGTATAGAAAATTGAAATAATCATACATACTGCATTTGACAGTTGTTACAGAAGTTTTCATTTTGCTTGTTTATACATGTATGTAATGGCATTCCTCAGTTGTGAATCAATGAGTTTCAAAAACAGCAAGGAGCATCAAATGATTCACTGCATCTGTAGCCTCAGAGACCTGGGATTTTTCCATGGATAGATAATGGTCGGCAGATATTGGTCAACTACACTGAGCAAATCACACTCCCAGTGGCTCATCCAACCGACCGGCCCAAGAAACTTGTCAGAAACCCATTAAGTAAGATATGTAGCAAGATCATGCTCATTTCCTGTAAGTACATGACATCCACACAAAGTATGAATTTAGCTAGCCTGATTTAATCACGCTTCTTAGGCCCGTCGTACATTGCCGCGCGGGGAGGAGCCTACAAGCTCCGGATAGCGGAGTTTGTGTTACACAGACTAGAGTTTAGCAAGCTGGAAGACTCTCAACTCCTTGGTATTAAGGTTGTTACATGCTTTTAAGTGCTTTTTTATCCGAAAAATGAAATGATTTCCTTGCTGCAACTGTGCAGTGAGTGAGTGAACTGTGCAGTGAAGGTATGACTGCATCCTTCACTGCATAGAAGTTCAAGTAAATCATATAAATTTCGGGCAAGTGGAAAGTTGGTTTGAGCCAGAGCTTTTATGTACTTGCCAACCATGGAGACCCTTGTTTTTAACACCAAAGCAAACACACCCTGTGTACATCATCATAGCTATACATGTGTTGTTACAGTGGTATTGCTTATGAATCAGTTAGAACTCAAACAACTTCTAACAATATAGAGCATAGACCCTATATTATTGTTTTGATATTTGAAGGTGGTGTATTGCACTCAGCTGAAGGTTAAGGCTTACGTCTGATCTTCTTGAGAAGTAGAGTTCTGAGGAGGCAAGATATCGGACCCAAGCATCCACTATACACTACAATTATGGAAAAATACTTGTGGTATGGAAGAAGAAGACTGTATTTTGATAATGAATTCCAACAAGAGTGTTGAGAATGAAAGAAAGACTGCACACATTTTACAGATTTCCCAACTACAGGTTTTTGGCAAATGGAATAGGCACAACTAAACATACCTGAGAAGGACTAAGAAGGGGCAAAGCCAAAGGGTACAAAAAGAATTTTTTTTCATATGTGCACGAAACTAGACGTCAAGCAGCAAGTTGTTTCACAACACATTATAAAGGTTTTAAACTAGAAATTAGGTGTTTCCATGTAAGCTTCTATCTTGTACTTAACCTAGATAGAAAAAAATGAATAGACAAAACATTTACCTCCTAATATACAGCAAAAATGTTGCAATTACCAAGAAACAGCTAGAAAATTTGATACATTTTGCTTTCAATCATCAATACCAAAGTAGGGATCAAAAGCACCATTTGTTATTTTTTTTGTAATCTGCCATCTGCAGACAAACTGGCAGATGTGGAAAACAGCCTGGAGTAGTGTTTCCTGTATCTAGAGTAGAGACATCAATATATAATATAATGGTTCCTTACAGGAACAATGTTTAACCCTGGGTACCATTCGATTTCTATCAGGGCTCCTTGCAATAGCTGCCCTGAAAATGTTTAAAAGCTGGTGTGTTACGCCATAGGGCGGTTATACCGGCTATATAGATACAGATACAGAAGGAGCCTCAGTAGAAATCAGATGGTACCCAGGCTAACAATCTTTGCCAACAGAGT
Organism: Branchiostoma floridae x Branchiostoma belcheri; assembly: GCA_019207045.1. Taxonomy (NCBI): domain Eukaryota; kingdom Metazoa; phylum Chordata; class Leptocardii; order Amphioxiformes; family Branchiostomatidae; genus Branchiostoma; species Branchiostoma floridae x Branchiostoma belcheri. The sequence continues at coordinate 9,377,323 of CM033025.1, read as the reverse complement.
AAATCTGTTACATACTGTACTCTCCATACTGTACCAGTGACAGGAAATACTGTTATTCTATGTACAATAGGCCTCTCTGAAATATTACAAAAGTAGCCACATCACAAGAGACTTACTCTCCTATGCTTTCACAATGTTGATAAGACAAATAGACATAACAAAACTTCATGAGCTAAAAAGCTACCAGGTTTTGCAGCTATAGAATCCATCATCAAGACATGATCATTAGCGGACAACCAATTTTGTTATCTATGCAGAGTAACAAGTAATTTTACTGCTTCAAGACCATGTAAAACACATGGTAGATTTACTTGGATAATCAGCTTTTTACACTTTTCTCCCTTTGTCTTGGGTACATGTTTGTAAAATTCAAATAGAAAGGTTATTGCAAGATAAATGTTTTACCCCAAACACCAAATTATAAGGTCGGTTTGACCCGACAGAGATTGCACCACTGCGGACCAAGTGCAGAGATTTGTATGACGGGTGTAGCAGCATGTTCCCGTTTGTCCAAAGTTTGTCAAAGCTCGACGTTGTTGTCTGGAACTTCGTCGCTGCAGCATGACTTGCAAGCCTTGCTGGTCATACACTTGCCACAGAGCAGGCAGGGTGCTGCCAGCAGGAGGAATGGGGAGGCCACGAGGAGTAAGATACCAAACCCAGCAAACAGGCCAACAACCTGGGGAAAGTACAGACAGGTTACTCAGCAGGGCTGAGTTCTGGAGGAGAAACATGAGCTTCAGTGTATTTTACACTTGTGGCAGAGGTAATATGCTATTATGATCTGCAGATTCTTCATAGCCATGCCCAGACTCCCTAGGGCAACTGAAGTCAAGGTCCTCACTGACATACCATAGGAGAACATCATCATCATCACTTTCATCATCATCTTTCATAGCATTTTTTACTACCAATAAGCATGACTTGGTTGCTGAAATTTGCACACCACAGTTAAATAGCTACAAATATCCTCCAACCATTATGAATCAAATGGTTCAGTGTTAAACAGTTTCTGAAGTGAAATGATGGGCACACACTCACCTGTGTCCTGTACCAAATGACAGATGCCCTGGAATGTCCTAGTTTCTTGCGGCATGGACCCTTGTCATAATGCCTCAGGAGAAAGTCATCCTGGAGAAGGAAAAATATAGAGAGAAGCACTGAGTTAGCAGCTCCGTGAAACAACAAAAAGGCCCAAACAGCAACGTTCAAAGATTCATCTGACCAATTAGAAATGATAAAACAAACAAGAAAAGCCAACAGTATATCTAATTCAGTAAATGTTCACTGCAATGCCTACATGAGAAGAGAAAACAGTCCAAAAGGGGTACAGTACTTACATCCAAAGACGCAAGGCAGTACCAACAGAAGACATGTCGGCATCTCTTACACATCATCTGTGCACACCCCTCATCCCTCTCTATGGGCAGGTGGCACTGCGGACACCTCTTCACTATGGCATCTTCATCAGCTTGGAATGGGATTCTGGGACAGAATATGGTATCATAAAGATTGTGTATTACACAGAAAGGAACAAAGGTACAGTATGGTAGGAATAGATAGACGGAACTGGAGGAAGCTTGCAGTCGACTGTGCTGCAGCCGACCAATGACGATGATGATGGTAGGAATACAAGGTTCATTTATTTTCATTCCAGGAACTACTTAGTACATGTATTTAGCCATTTCTTGAGCTGGCTTTTAAAGATCATGAGACCTAGTGGGATCAGGCTACATGTGACTACATGTGATTGTTTCTTTGCTTAAATATATCATACAGATATTATCATACTATTACTATTGAAAAAATAAAAAAAATAACTGCAACATCTTTTTTTTGCCCTGAAGAGTGAAACTTGTTTCTATCTATAATGAGAACAAAGCCCAATGTTAAAGCGAAGTTAGAGTAGAGACAAACTTGTACAGAAACTCACCCCAAATCTAGTGAAGCGCCAGCGCCACTTTTGACAAACTCATCACAGGACAGGTCTGTGTGCCACTGGGGAGAACAAAACTGCTGGTTGAAGATCACATCACATGTATTTTCAAATCATTGTACCTCATCATAATGCAAGCATTGTGTAAAACATAGATGACAAACCTCAATTTTGCTTTTAGAATTACAATGTTTACATAATGACAATTAGATTACATAGTACCTTCAATTTACACCTTGAGCAGAAATTCAGGCCACACTGGAAAGTAAAAGAGAGTTGATGAATCAAATGGCAAAGTTTATTATAACAATTACAAATGCCATAAAACACAACTTGTACACAGTATGATACACCAATCAAACTTTGATGAGAATCATATACTAGTAAAACTAAAAGCAAATTCCCCCTGCCATGTTATGTTACATTCAAGATGTCAATATTTCACAAAATTTAAATTGTCAGGCAACATAGGTCATGGTAGACCAAGGAAATCCTGGATAGAATGTGTTAGGAGGCACATCAAGGTGTGCAGTCTAATCAGCAGTATAATCTAATACTGGATACTAGAAGCTATTACTATGTAGGTAGGTAGTATCTACCTTGGGACATTTGACAGGAGAAGCCTGGTAAGGGTCTCTGGAGCACACGTGGCAGATGGTCTCACACCCCGCCTGTGGACACCATGTTCTCCTGGGATCCAGATCAACCTCTGTGGGGTTACCATGGAAACAGGAAGGCAATTCAAAGGTCAGTAAATTTCATCAGGAAAAGAAACAAACAGTACAGTAAAAGTACTGGCTGGGAAAGATTGTGAAACACAATCCAATCACACAAAGTCTCATATTATATAAACAAACAGTACAATAAGAACACTGGTTGGGAAAGATTGTGAAACACAATCCAGTCACACAAAGCCTCATGCTATATAAACAAACTACAATAAGAACACTGGCTGGGAAAGGTTGTGAAACAATCCAGTCACCACAAAGTCTTATATCATAAATTCCACCTTATTCTACAGACAACCTCACATCACCTAAAACTCCAGGTAGAGTGTCCTTCATAGATTTTGCTATAAGTCATATATGCAGGAGAAAAAAAATTGATGTTTTATCGAAACACAACATGATAAACTATTTCCTTACCTCTTTCAAACTTCAGCTTACAGTACCTATCATACAGCTTTTGGTCCACAAGTTTCTGCACCTACAACAACAAAGGAAGCCAATGTCAGCACTGGTGTACTGCCAACGGAAATAAGTAACATGTGTTGACATTTAAGTCTACAGGTAATGATGCCAAATCTAGCAGGCCTATTAAAAGGAACTGTTAGTGTACTTTATAAGTACAGACTACTCCCTTCTGTCCAACATAAGCAGTGGAAGTGTGGATATTACTGACCTGCTATAGGTTAGTTCACATACCAAATCTGCATAAGAGCCAAGCAGGGAGTGAGACAGAAAGATGTTGATCTCAGGTACATTGGATTGTACCACATATCTTCCCTGTGAGTCATTGTCCCTTATGCTGACGTGGGTGTGTGCATGGTAAACAAACTCAGACTCACCTCAAAGGCTTCCAATGTGCCTTGTTTAAGACAGGAGGCATCTGGGCAGGTCAGGGCAAGAACAGTACCTTCCCTCACCATCACCTGGATGTACTGCTTCATACACTATAAACAACAGACATAGACACATAATCTTCAATCATTGCAAGAAATAAACATGTTTAAGATCATTAACTGTGCTCTATCCTTTATCAAAGACAAACTGACAAAGTAAAAAACTTCATGCAATATGCCACCTATCAAAGGTCACCTTCCTAAGGTTGTTGCATAAATTTCATGCATACAAAATCTCATTGTTTGTACCTGACTTTGTCAACAATTTACATTGTTCTAAAAGGAAGATGCTATGTAGATGTATTTAAGTACTTTAGCACAGCCCCTGACATACTTTTTACCTTCCAAAGAAAAGGACATTTATTCTTAGAAGCACACAAATAAACCTGCCCTGTATGAACTATGTACCATCTTGCAATCACGTACACGTACAACGTAACAGTGTCATATTTATGTGTTTGGCAAATACTGCATATCTCTAACAAAAACACAATTGAACTGAACTGAAAATAAATGATAGCGGCATAGGTGGATCATCAGATGATTAATCTTTTGTACTTACTGCAGTACAGAAGGAGCATCCACATTGTTTGAGCTCAAACATGTCCGACAGTGTCTGTTCTGTGAGACACAGTTTACAGCTGACTGCTGGGTCGATAGACAGGTCCCCCTCCGTGTTACTCACAGCCATGGTCACAGTTCTCTAGGCTTGGACTGTTCCTTTAAAAAACAATGTATAAAACATATTTGATGCGATGAGCAAACCATGAGGATCACATGCCTGTAATACCTGCTTCAATCCTAGCATGCGATCATGTAAACTGGTATTACCTGAAGCCTGGCCAAGAATATATTTCAAACAAACCAGACCAAACCATGTATGTTTTATCAGTGATCAATTGTGCAAGTACCGATGCATAACCTAAGATACTTTCCAAACAATCCAGCACAAATCATTTATGATTTATACGCAAGCTCCATTGAGAAATATTACCGCACGATTGTCTTCTGTAATCACTGTGTACTGGCTTCATTAATTTTTTCATGTTGGCATTCGACCAAGTCTCTCTGTATGCCTCAGTAGCTACTACAGGCACTTCAACTGACATTGAAAAATAAGGTAACACCTGTACAGCAGTGCTTTTCTCTACAATATGCATAGGTACAGCCATGAGGCCAATTTCCTCTCATTATTCATAGACCAGTGACAAATTTGACGCACTTCGTGACTTCTTTTCAAAGATTGCTACGTCCTTAGGAACACCCATCTATTATTTATTACACAGAGTGACTCCCCTGAAGGGACTAACAGTGACACAACAAAGTATTTATACAATCAGCAACACAGTACTTAGATGCAAGGAGCTTTTATATCAAATATAAAAGCTCCTTGTTAGATGACTCCAGTCCACACATTTTTGACAATATTCTAAAGTAAAATACTGAAGTGATAAGTTGTATGGCAATAACTGTGCTTGGTTCAACTATTACTGGTACTGGCAGAATCAAAATGGATGATTTAATCAAACAGCTGCTGCATGATGTACTGCATGTACTACCAGATTACTCCTAAGGACCTTAGACAAAAGATCAATATGATTTGTAGGCCAATTCATGTATTTGTATGCACACAAGAAAAGTCATGGACATGACAGTAAGTCACAAGAGTTACTAATTAAAATTTCCAAGAGCTCCAATAATTACTTCAAGTACAAACAATACATATTCCAGGCCCCTACGTGTTTCCAGTATACAAACGTTCAAATATCATTTTGGGAAGGTGAATACAAAGCAGTTATATTGACTAAGTATATATGCATTGATGTATACTTGCCTGAGACATCACATGCTGAAACATAAGCAGTTGTCCACATCATGGCCTCAGTCCCCTTTAGTTTTCATACTAGAAAAAAAATAATACAAAAATCTGTTATTTGGGAAGATATCAACAATGGTTTCTCCCTCAGTTGTTTCACAGACATTTAGTGGATTACTTATGCAAAGGTCAGATAGGGGCATTCATAATGGGTTTTTACTGGTAGATGTTTATCATCAACACTTTGCTGTAATCACATTATAGCACGATGCAATTCATAAGACCTGCTCCTCTCTGTAGGTTTGATTAGCTGCACAGACCAACTTGGAGGACAATGCACTCCTAAGTGAAGACTGCCAGCTTTCACAATTGACCTACATCTCGAAAGGACTGTTCAGTTCACTTACCCAAGGCAAATCACACCTCACAGTGATTTAAAAAAAAAACAAAGTCGTGATAATCAACCATCTAACTCGAATCATATGATTCATATCCATACACATCCCTGACTCAGGATATAAAATTAAATCATATGTATATCATAATGTACTTCTTCATGCCAATTTGACCAATTTGATGTTCCTATCAATAAGCACTTTTGTTACTGGATATTCCTGTCAATAAGAATATTTTGTGCTTTTGACAGGAATCGTTAGGGACCATTCAGAAGCCTTTGAATACAACCAATTGGGGTGTACCTTACAGCCTTTGATAATATGGCAAATACTAGTAAACTCATGATCCTGTCAGCGCTAACCATGATTATGATTTATATAATTATAAACCTAACATTGAGGGATGAACTGAAAGATGGTGCTATAAATAAGACGTAATTGACATTTCTTCCTCCTTCCAAGGATGTTATCATACATGAATGAATGAACTTGATTGCATGATATTTGTACACGATACAAGGCAAAATCAATTTATACAATAATACTCGTCTCATCTAACTTCTAAGGTCTATGACTACAGGAACATGGACGTAGTTATGCTTACTGATTGAATCATTCTAATGAATTTCAGTGCTTCTATGCTGTCTGGCCTTTTCTTGTCAATAAGATAATTTTGACTAAATTCCATTCCACCATTAGTTGGAACATTCTGTCAATAGCTAGGACATTCCCACTTTTATCTGGTAATAGCTGGATTCGTGCTCACCGTACCTGACGGCAGCATGTAGGGCCAAGCACTGCACCTGACCATAGGGATAACCACTGCACCTGACCATAGTGATGACCACTGCACCTGACCACAGGTGTTGCTCTTTAAACGTCAGGACAGCATCATGACTCATCAGCTATCCACACCAGCCTGTTCACCTAACATCATTTGCGCATGTGTTGGACAAAGATTATGTTTCCACGTCAATGGCTAACCTTTGCTTTTGTGACTTTGTGCTTTTTCTAGGAACCTAACCTTTCCGTCCTGCATCATATTGACGTGTTTCCCGCCCACCCAAAGGTCAGCAGGTGACCGTCCTCCACTCATCTGGTCCGAACCCGACGTACGTGGACGCACGTAATTAACCAGGGAATGAGGAAGGAAAGACAAATGTACCCTGAAGTTTCAAATTATGCTACATCGATCCGCTGTACTGTGGAAGGAACAAATTCTGTAGTGGCAAAGTGATTTACCTACTTATCATTAAGCACCACAACCCACTTGCATATACAGCATTCTCGAGTCTAAAAAAATATCGTAGGTGGTCCACCGAGTCTTTTACATGAAAATTTCATCTGACCAGGGAGGTTATCTGATCAAATTATTCAGTGGTGAAAAAATGACATAAAAAGACGGAAACAACAACAAATAAATAAACCTAAGAAAACGAGAAATATACACATGTCTTATGTTTCTTCCCACACTTACATGGAGACTCCAATTCCACAAAAACGCCGAAGTGCCGTCCAAATTGATGTCGTTACCACTCGCAAGTTTCTTAGATCGCAACTCCCAAACATTCCACGGCGGAAGTGACCAAGGAACCGGAAGTGACCTCCTCTCGCGAATTCTCGCATCATAGTTTTCAAGCTGACGAGGATTGGCGAGATGTGCATGATCCTGAAAAATGATGTGTTCTTTCGCGTTTTATCATTATAACGATAGATATGCTGGTACTTTCGTAATATCTGGTTGTTTGACTACATTTGATTTACAAAGGGGGGATGAATACCTCACCAACGGGGAGAAAAGTTGAAATTTATAGGACGGACTATGATTGGTCAGCTTTAGTTTCGTTTCCCGCCAATTTTGTGGCCGCCATCTTTGTAATCTGGAAGGTGTGAACGCGATGTCTGAGCAGAGCGAAAACGGGTCCTCTGACTCCCCAACTGAGGTGAATTCAGACTAACTTTGATTTTCTTCTGGTTGTCATGTAGTTGTAGGTTAGAACCAGCTCATATTTGCTTAGTTACATCCCTAATCGGTTATGATTTTCTCATTCAAATGTGCTCCTCGGCCCCCATTCGTACCTGCATGCGTACAACCTGCACACGAAACGCACGCTTCAGCACCGCCCAACAAAAGCCATTGTTCATCAGGGCTTCCAAAATGACGCCTGTGTCTTTCATAATTTGTATCAATAACAGTAAATGATATGTAAAATTATTAGTGCACTAGTTTTCAAAAGGTAGTAGCTGTCGTCTTGATATATATCGCAACTTTGTGTGGCACTTGAAATGGTTACATTTTCCGCCACAAAATAATTTATGTCACAAATCGAATTTGATACTTAATTTTCGTCAGGACGCATAGCAGTTATACAAACTATAGATCGGGGTGAACTTATCTTATTAGTCGAATATGTATCTATACTATGTTGTCGACGTATACATTTCAGTTCCACATGTGCCCTACAGGGTAAATATTGTCGGGTTGTAGATACAGATTTGTGGACAAAAGATATGCAGGCGTTGCTGGTACTGCTCAAAGCTAAAAAGCTTGCCAATGGTGAGCTTGTCGTTAGGGGGCGCTATTGTACGTACACCATATGTCCTTTTTTCAACCTCCTTGGGTACACAAACACTACTTTCCAAGCAGACCTTGTTTAATGTTGTTTGTTTCTGTTGGCTTGTTGACAAAAAAAAGACGTCATATAAGCAAAAAGTCATGATTTCCCCACCAACCTCTGGTTGGAGAGTGCATAAACATCACTTTCTACTTGCTGCCGAGAAAGGCAACTGAAGAAGTCTGTGAATTCATCGACAATAGTATATTGGATGAACATCGTTACTTAGAGTCAAAGTGAGAGTTCTGGAGATGAAGTTGACTATATCAGACTATAGTCTGATAACCAAAGAAGGAGTAAATTTACATAGCCCTACCATAGCTCTGTTGAATTCTATTGGACTGAAATCACTTACTTGTGAATTTGAATGTATGTTCATGCAGGACATAACACCAACAGCAAGTCCTCAGAAGAGTCCACAGAAGGCAGCTTCGCCCAAGAAAGAAACACCTAAAAAAGAAACACCCAAGAAAGATACACCCAAGAAGGAAGCACCCAAGGAAGAAGATGCAGATGAGGATGAAGAAAGTAGTGATGAGGAGCTAGGTAAGTGGGATTACATTCAAGAGCCAAATGAGAAGTGAATATTTCTTAATGTTAGAAATGAAAAGTTTTTTTACTAGCTACTCCTGCACTTCACTTCCTCCTTTTAAGTGATGCTCAACCCAATAACCAATACAAATTTTTGTGCCATTGACTACTTTAGCAGGGAGAAGGTTGTTGATGAGTGTGACAATGAAGATCAAGATGTCATGGTAAATACAACCTTGTTTGTTTGTGTTACCAGTTGGCCTTTTAGAGAAGGACCCAGTGGTGGAAGGGAAGAGACAACGGAAGAAAACAGAACGACTTGAGGTGGAGGTCACCACCACCCCTAAGGAAGAGTTCAAGATTCCAGAGGTTGGCTGGAAGTCTTGCAGTTTGCTACCAAGAGCCTAAAGGCTTTGAAGAGATGTTGATTTGTAGACTCTGACATAGAAAGTGTTAGTACTATGTTGATCATGTAGGATGTACATTGGGTCAGTCTGGAGAACATGCTGTTCACTGCACTGTACATGTCCATAGACATCACAAGATGTCACAAGCAACAGGAGCTAATAGACTAACATCTTACTTTTTATTTTTCAAGGGCAAGGGAACTAAACTTGGTGAGATTGAGAGAGGTAGGTCACCTCTAGTTTTCCTGTTCAGTAGTGTCTAGTTCATTTAGTAGTCTCTCTAAATGCAGTCTCCAGTTCAGAGTGAGTCAGAGATAGTGCACTGAGCCCATGATGTTGCCATATACGTAAATGAACATCAATTTTGGCATATATGAAATTGGCATTTCGTCAGCTGCAGAGTTGTCTAGCGATGAGGTTAACCCTTGCGTGTTGTTCTCCTGTTGCTTGTTATGTGCAGTTGAATGGCAGCTACAACGGAACAAGTCAGAGGACCTGAAGCCTCTGCACAGAATTTTGTTTAACAAGGGAGGATCAGTGAGTAGACTTTGTCTTTATGTTCTCTGTTTGCTCCTTTAAGTTCACATCATAACAAAATGCTGTAAAGCTAATAAAGGTGGCCTAGAACATGGGACTTTAAGCATGATATTACTTGTTAATAGAAACAAAAGTTTTTAAATTTTTATGTAGATTCCACAATTTTTATTCTCGACAATCTTTTTTTTCATGGTGTTTTCTGATATATGTACTTATTCTATTGCAGGCAACTGTCGTCAAGAGACACATACGTCAGTTCAATGGCTTTGACTTCGAGAAGGATTCCAAGGAATATGAGAAGAAGAAGGAACAGATTTTGAGGTTTGTCTGATTATGTTCTATTTTTTTAAAAATCCTTCACAAATATACTTCACAACCTCATTTCCTACGTTGTAGGTAGATATGTACATACCAAGATAACTTCATGATGGAAAGGGATATATGGCTTATTTGTTGTCATTAGATTGTTACTGTATTCCAACAGCTGACTTTTCATTGTTTCCCTTATCAGGTACACTGTTGCAGCCTTGAAGTACTTCTGTGACACGTTAGACATCGAGAAGAAGGGGAACAGGGATGAGTTGGTGGAGAAACTGATGGAATTTCTCATGGAGCCAGTGTCATCTGGAAAGGTGAGTCTGGAGTCTAATGAAATTGTGTGCATACATACAGCTGAGTTGGAAAATCTTTACTTTTAAAGAATCTCAGAATCAGGACTTATTTTGTAATTGTCTTGCTTTATAGGCTATCCCACAGCCCAAGAAGAAAAGAACCAGAAAGAAGAAAGGAGAGGGCAAAGCGGAAGGTGGGAAGAAGAAGAGGAGAAAACAGAAAGCAACATCTGAGGAGGAAGTAGAGAATGACGATGATTCCAGTGATGAGGAGGAGGAGGAGGAAGAAAAGGTAGCATTGATGGCATTGAATGAGTTTAATCATAGGAGAAAATGAAGTACTGTATGTCAACAACCAGATATTTTATAATGATTAAAAAAACCTCGCTCACTCTCCATGTCACCACCGCACATGTACATAATTTGTTTTAAGGTCTGACGAATAGAAGTTAAATGACTGTGTCTTGCCTGACTAATCACTATATGTGCGTTACATTATTGTTTATGACACTTAAGGACACTAAAGAAATTTAAACATTTCCATTACTCAGCCCAAGAAGAGAAAGGCAGATGGCCCCAAGAAAACTCCAAAAAAGACACCCAAAAAGACACCAAAGAAACAACTGAAGGTGAAAATGCAGAAACCAACACCCAAGAAGAAGCCAGGTGTGTTGAGCACATATAGTTAAATGTTGTGGTAAACCTCAGGTTTTTCTTGAAATGCTTGGAAATAGAGACAAAAAAGCCAGACAATAGCAGATTTGATATTCTTCAAAAACAGTACAAGTATATACAGAACTGAAGTCCTTGATAATTTCATATAAAGTCATATTAAAGTAAATTTGGTGTATTAAAAATCACGAATCGAATGACAAGAAAAGAGTGTTTAAGAATGTACACAATTAGCCATGTACCTAACATCACCATTGCTTTCTTTCACATTGCAGCTGTGGAAGTCAGTTCAGATGATGAGTCTGATGATGAACCCTTGGCCAAGAAAATAAAGAAACCTCCCACGGTGAGACATTTCCTGTGTTGAACATCTGGATAATTGGCTTTTGAAACAGCCACTGCATCTGTTATGTAGATCCTCTTTTCAGACGAACAGTGCGTCTAGAGTTAAGGAGACGTAAACGCAAAGAGAAACTGCAACATGGGAACCCTTCTGCCTTCATATTTCCTAACTGTGGCCGTGACTGCCATGCCCGTATTGGGCTGCAGAGCCATAGCAGACGCTGCAAACAGCCGTGACTTGAGACAGAGCGCTACCATCATCTGCAAAGATGGAAGAATGCCTACTACTACTACTAGTTTTCCACACTTAAGATAATGGAAATGGATGTTATACTATTTTTATAGAAGCTGCACTGAGTAATTCAGGCATAAAATTTCTGTTAGCTGACATGTAGGAATCCTGGTAAGACATTTAGTTCAATGGTATGTCTTACCATGCAAATTCCATGTATTGCATTATAAAGCTATTTCTGTCATTTTAGCCAGTATAACACCAGCTGCTTCAATTTTAGCTGTGCATACCTTCTGTTGCACATTAGAGAAACAGATGAGTTCCACACTTAACATTGAGATGACCTGATTTTTTGCTGTTCAGAATGCTGAGCTCAAAGATGTTGTGAAGAAGATACTGGAGGGAGCCAACCTGGAGGAAATTACCATGAAATCTGTCTGCAAACAGGTGTGTCAGAAGGGTTGTGATACTAGGGAAGGAGCCCAAATAAAAAAGAAAGTCAAGTGCACTGTGATAAGCCTATTACTTCTGTTGCTCTTATATGTCACAATATTTGCCCCCACCTCCCTAAATCAGATCCTCAACAAATGTTAGATTAGGGGTATTCCTTGTTGTATGCACAAGTATTTGAATGGTTTGTTTTCTGGCTGCCAACCCCTTCTTAGAAGTTGATATTTCCTTTCCACTATAATGAATTTGGTGTCTTTTCTGGGTCGTGTATGTTTGGTTTACACTGAACTTAAACAGTCAAATAGCTTACCGTATATTCTCGAATAAAGTACGCACTTTTTTAACTTTTCAAAATTGAAAAGGTGCTACAAGTTGTTGCCAAAGTTGGGGTGCGTACTTTATTTGAGGTCACTGCACAGAGAAATGGTAAAAAAAGCCTAAAATAAAGCAAGGTGGAGCTACACTTCTAGTAATTTTTCAAAACATGCACATTGTTGTTGTCTTGTAGTTGTCTAAACATGAAACAAAGAAATTGTCTAAACATGATTTACATAAGATTGGCATTTGCATACAATCCTTTTGAGTTAGTGACTTTGACTTGTACAACTGTTTTTTCCCGATTTCTTCTACCAGTTCACAGTGATTTTTATAATTGCAGTAGGCAATTCTCCAGGCTATCTTATGCAAAAGAACCGGGGGAAAACATCATAAATTTGAATTTATCCAGTTAAAGGTCTGTTCAAAATTGGCGGAGAAGGGGTGCGTACTTTATTTGAGTTTTTCCATTTTACCTGTCAGTCCCAAAGATCTGTCTAAGACTTGTCCAAAATCAGGTGCGTACTTTAATTGGGGTGCGTACTTTATTCGAGAATATACGGTACCTAGATTATATGTTAATTTCTTGTTGATTTGAGATACACAACTGTGGGTTTGAAATAAACTGTATTCTCTACATTGCTTCCAGGTGTACGAGAAGTATCCAGACTTTGACTTGACAGACAGGAAAGACTTCATCAAGTCCACTGTCAAAGCGGTATGAATGCCCTTGGTTGTCCTGATTGTAAATAGTTGGAATTGTTGATGATTTATAATTGACATCTTCTGTACAATCTTTAATGGAATGTCATTGAGTGGCCATTATCATGTCCCTATCAAGTACTGATAGCTATTTTTTATTTCCATGCAGATCATCTCCTGAAGGTGCCAACAGCAAATGGAAGGAAAAGGGGACCCAGTAACCTAGCCTAGCCTCAACTGACCAAGAACATATTTTTAAACTCGTTCCTTCTCCATTGTAGATCATGCAATGTGACTGTGTAGAATTGTTCCTTTTTTATTGTTATTTTCACAAAGTATTTAGGTAACTGTTTTTAGCATCAGAAGTATTTTCTTCTAGCCTTCATCTTAATCATTGACCACTATAAATAGTATTATAATCTGGTCAAGGAATTTGCATAATAGCGCAAGTGAGGTAATTACTAGTGCCATGAACTCCAATACAAACCATAGGTCTAAATGTATGTGTTGTCTTGTGCTGTAGAATGTATGTTACTATGTAGCGTGGTCTATTATTAAAGGATTTTTAAGAATTTGCCATCTTTGTTTATGTTGCCAGTCCTTACTTGTCCCTGAACATGTCATAACAATCACTAATAAGTTCATCCTAAAATAGCTGGAGAAATAGGAGCACCCTGTGACTGTAACTGCACTAAAAGCTGTAGCCCTCTAGAATCTTCTTAGAAGCAGAAAGTATTGTTGGTCATGCTGAAGAACTACCACAAAAGTTTTAATACTAGTATTGTGACGGAGGGCTGTCTGCAGATTGAGTTAGCTTTGTTCACTTCAAAACAGCTCTATCAACTACGGAACGAAGAATATAATCTGCAGAACCAGAAATTTCCTCAGCTGTTGATTTCAACTTTTAACTATCATCTCTCTGCACTTCCAGACAGACCCAACTGGAAACACGGTGTAAAGACAGGTTGACTGCCACCTGAATCAGACACCTTAGCAGCAGTTTACTCACATACTGCATACTACTACTACATGATTTCATAAAACGTTATGCCCTTTGTAATTTAACATATGGGTAGGGCTGGGTACCGGTACAGAAAATCCAGGTCCGGTCCAAAGGATCAGGTCCAGGTCCAGGTCCGGACCTGAACCTGGACCTGATTCAGTATGACTCATACCAATGGTCCATTTCACTACCAAGAAATCTGTTTGGTTGGGTATTAGACTTACACTGGCGTTTTAAAACACTACAACGCTAACTGCACCTGTGCGATTGACTGTAAACCTTGGTAGAAATTACTATAAACTCTACTCTACTTCACTCTTGTCATTTTCTTCCAACTGCAAGCGCCAAAACGTGTGAATGCCTGATAAAATGATATGTTAATTTTCTAATCGGTCCAACATCCGGTCCACCTAATTTTTTCAGGTCTGGTTTTTCTGGACCGGTCCAATAAGAAAAACCGGTTTTGTACCGGTACGCTGTACCGATACCCAGCCCTACATATGGGTTAGGACCTTTGTTCTAAAAGCTATACTACACCTCATAGCAAAGACCTCTTCACAGAGGTGGGACGAGTATATTCATTAGGTAACTTGTATATGCTTAGATAACCAAACGCAATTGACAAGAAACACACACAACACACTGTTTAGGATAGCTTTTCAGTATATTTTCCTGCCCATTTTAGAACAGCTGGTACTCAGGGAATTCAAATGTCACATCTTTGCCAGTCAGCTTCTTGTACACTGCACTGTAGGTTTCCACCTGGAAATTTAAAAAGAAAAGAAGTTGTTACTACTGTAACAAAAGTACATGTAACTTACAACTAAGCTGATACAGAATGTGAAAAGCAGTCTAATGTTAACTACAAGCAGACCCCAGTAAAACACTGGTTTAGTCTAGTTTTAAGTGTTGTTTCATTTAAGAACAGTGCACAAATACACGTATGCAGCGTTCAAATCTGAAACAGTCCAATTTAGCTGCACTTGCCTGTCCTAGTAAGCACACAGCTAGCCAGGAAGATCGTCAGCAGCCTACAAACTACAGCGCACAATCAATAATATTGTAATGTAACTACTAACTACATTAAGACCCATTACTGTACAAGTAAACAAAATCACAAGTCTGACTTTCATTTCAGCAGAGAGTTTGGGATCAATATTTGCATGCAATATTCATTCCAACATCTCTCGTGGCAATATGAGAACCTCTATGGCTACACCAATAGACTAGTGAGA
Organism: Branchiostoma floridae x Branchiostoma belcheri; assembly: GCA_019207045.1. Classification (NCBI taxonomy): domain Eukaryota; kingdom Metazoa; phylum Chordata; class Leptocardii; order Amphioxiformes; family Branchiostomatidae; genus Branchiostoma; species Branchiostoma floridae x Branchiostoma belcheri. Next base: position 9,361,903 of record CM033025.1, on the reverse strand, counting down.
CGTCATGTAGTATGTCGTGTCCCTTTAATGCAGACACACAGCAGCAAAGCTTAACCATTCCCACCTTATGCTCGACATTGTTTTGCTGGGCCTTGTCGAGGTGCACCTTGGTGAAACGGGCTCCGTCCAGCTTGATCCTGATACGCTTCCCAACAATCTCGCTAGGGAACACCAGGTCCTCAAGTATGTTGTCATGCACAGAGGTCAGGGTGCGGCTGAGGGAAACAATCATCATTTGTATACTTAATTTCTTTTATGTCTACCATACACATGAAAAAAAAAAATCACATATAACAAGGTGTTGTACATTAGCCTGGTATCCAGCCGTAATATAGCTCCCGAGTCTCTTCTCTCCTCTTTGAAGAGACTCTGGAGCTATATTACGGCTGGATACCAGGCTAGTTTTACATGTAGTTTCACTCCGACACAATACACAATAGATGTCTGTGCTATGCTGTAATATGAAACAGTCAATCTAGCTGCAGTGTAGCCTTATCTAACATGATATAGTCAGCTAAGGAGATCTTTTTTGCAGCATCTCTGAAGGTTTACTTTATGACATTGTAAACTACATAAATAGACCAACATACTAGATGAAACGTGTAGGAACATGCTTTACAATGTAAGTTTCAGCGGTCAACAATCAGTACTTTCAATAAGCTGTCTAAGTATTGTTTAAAACAACATTCATTTCAGCATCCAACATGGACAAGTTAATTAAGGTAACACTCAATGTACATATAGAATGACCAATAAATTATGCCTTACCTGCGGGGGCGCTTCTGCTTGTTCTTCGTCCTAGTCTTTCTCGTAGGCTTCGGCAAAATGCGCCTCTGAAGAGAGCAGGGGTATCATCAATGTTGATTTTAAAATATGGTGTTATAAAGCTTGGAGCAGTGGAAAGAGTGAATAATTCTTCTGATAACTGGGAGCATGATCTCACTCGGGTCTTCACAATGTTATTGTTATTTGTGGTACATGTAGTTTCACTCCGACACAATGCACAATAAATGTCTGTGCTATGCTGTAATATGAAACTGTCAATTTAGCTGCAGTGTAGCCTTAGCTAACATGATATTGTCAGCTGAGGAGATCTTTTTTTGCAGCACTAGGACTAGGACAACATTAGTGTTTAAATCACCTTTGTGCACTAGAGATTAAAACAACAAATAAATAAGTGTTGATATAAAATATTTCTTTAGGTATCATTTTGAGAATGAGAAATTCCAACATGTTGATTAATTGAAAGATAGTAAAGGCAAAATAACAATCGGTCCCTATGAATACAAATGCTTTTAACAAACTTCCACACACAGAACACCTACCTGTGCAATGAAGACAACATGCTTGCCACTGAACTTCTTCTCCAGTTCCCGGACAAGGCGCACCTGCACCTTCTGGAAGGCCTTCAGCTGAGGCACTGGCACAAAGATGATGATGGCCTTCCTGCTAGATCCAACTTCTACCTCCTGGATACAACAACACAGGTGGGCGGTCAGTAAACAAAGGGCTTTCTACCAACAAATGGTGACACAACAGCAATTCAGATTATCATTCAGTGGCCTTATTCATTGACATGGAAGAAAAGAATAACTTGGTAAGTATTGAAATATGGATGCTGTAGTACATTACTTTAGTGGTGATGTGGGATTTTAGGTTATCTATTTAACTTCAAGGCAACTGCCAAGATTTATCTTGACAGTGGATAGCAGATACTGGACTTGTGTTGAGAAATGTTGCAGCAGTAATGCCCATACCTTAGCAGCTGTGATGTTCAATTCTCTGAGCTGGGCCTTCAGGTCAGAGTTCATCTCCAGCTCGAGAAGAGCCTGCAAACAGTTAAAACATATTTGAGGTCATGACGGCAAAACAAGCTTAGTTGTTCACCTAATGACAAGAGTAGATTCAATGAAATGTGGCAGGTTTTATGGAGCATTTTTCGATAAGCACAGAAAGATGCTAGGTGTAACCTGCACTGTTGCCTAATCTATGCACCCTGAAACTACCTCCAATCATCATTATAGATGGAGGCAACTATCAGGATGCACAGATCTGTGATAAATCATACAGAATAGATAACTTGCAATTGTTATATTCTGGTTCCAGATGGACGAACCACACTTTGTAATGTACACATTTTGTACAACCATCTTTGACTGTGAGATAGCAACATATATTTGTTTGCAATATGTATTGCTGTTTCTTGAACACAAAATTACCATCATTATATAACAACATACAGTAAAAGCTGGGCGCTTAATTGCACACCGCATATTCCAGCATATTTGATTTTCGTGCAATTATCCAGGTGGTACAACAATGCGAAGTTATCCAGCTGGACCAAACATGTGTCGACAAACCTGTGAGATGGACGCCTCAAACTCATCAGGCTTCTCGCCTGCTGGCTTGATGATCTTCGCACTGGCGCTGAACATCGCCATGGCTAGTCTACAATTTAATAAAACACAAAGTCAAATCATATTTGTTATGTTGCAGTGAAAACCTTCTCATGAAACTTCCTGCATGTAGATTACTGTATGTGTTTAGATGAAATGGGGAACAGCTAAAAATAAAATGGCAAGTTGATTTTCTTCATAAACATAAATCTAAATTTCAAGGTGATGTTGTCATTTTTTCATAATATTCAAAGGCATCTTTAGCTTCCAAGTTCCAACACATTTGAAAACCAACATAGGCATAAGTATTTCAACACGTATTCCTCTGGACGTGCTGTTCCATGCCAGGGACTTTGCCTGGTTTCGAGTTGATACCATGGTATGCAGGTATGACACTACTACTAGTATGCGCAAGTTTCTGCTACGAACTTACGATCGTTTTTTATGACAGCATAGGATCAGAAACTGTGAAATCTACTTAAATTGATCTATCATATTTATGAGGAGGGTGGTAGTAGTTCAGACGAATTTACCCTTATCTTGCGTATACAATATTACGGTATGATAATATTAAATCGATGCATGGAAGTCCCAAGCATGGAAGTCTCTACTCCAAAATAGGACGGCATATAACAAACACTCATTACTCAATACAGCAGGTCCATCCGAACTTACTAACACTACAATCGGAAACATCACATCCAACTTATTCAAAATACTTGACTTGTCTTCATCAAAACGCCTGCTAAGACAAGAAATAATCCATATTTCGAAGGCGAATATCTAGAATCCTGCACCTACTAGTAATGGCGGCCAGAAAGGCAGATTTTACGCATGGCATTGTGGGTATGCGCTCGGCTGCAAAAAATATTGAAATCAACGCTTTCAAACGTTTTGTTAGCGGAACATTAATCGAAAACCTTTAAACTCAAAATAGATATATATTCTATCAAATTAACCTAGTACGATAGGCAGATAACTGAAATTTCCTTTTTCTTGACCTTTCACCCTTACCTCCGTGTGTCATGGTGGAAACAACATCGACGGCGATGTCTGTGGGAGGTTTCTCCAGTGTTTTCATCGCTATTACCGTGTGATATGTTCAATTTGCTTCTTAGGATAGGAACGGCAATATTTAGGGACCAAATGTCAGGGTCGCAGGCTTTCTATGCCGTCAGGAATGGGCGGAACCCGGGTGTTTACCGGACATGGTAGGTACCGGGGCCGCGGGGGGGCCAGGAGGACAAGACGCGAAGGGCAACTTATGAATGTGACGTAACATGTTATCTAAGATTCAATGTGGCGTTTTAGCTCAGATGTTTGCTCCCAAACGGCTACATAATACAAGAACAAGCGTTTTTTAAAGGAGTGTGAACGGTCTTAAGAACAAAATTTTATAACTTTAATACTGAAAACCAAGGAGGTTAAAAATCACAGGAGAGAGTTCCCTATAATTTGTACAAATGTACCTTGTTGGCCGCGAGTGTGAATCACATCGAAGTGCTAATTACCCCAATCTGCATCTCGCCAGGCTAGCGTAGGCCTTTGTTTACGAATCAGTTTCAACATCACTCGTCCAGGAACATCGATTCGGGGCCGGGATTTCAGCGATTTTGAGGATGATTCTCATTAAATACAGCGCTACTTTTACTAAAGAAACAGATATCAATAGTGACGATACTTCGCCAGAGGCAAGTGCGAGCAGAGTTCCCCACGGGCAACAGAAATGTGTGTAAGAACAAGTCAACGACACGCCAAGGAGGTTAAAAACACATGTGTTTTTAACCACCTTGGTCACGCGGTGTAGAAGAACGCTTGGTCGGCTTTCATAGCCCAATGGACACACGGCAAAAATAAAAACTTTGGAGCTATTTGTAAGAAGCTTGAGAAACGCTATGCAACTTCATTTTCAAGTCTGTCAAATTTAGATATCAAGCCATCTGTGTAAAAAAATTGCGTTCCTCGTGAGGCAAAAATTCCCTCAATACCAACAAAATAGATTTCCTCGGAAATATTATCTTGCTTCCCATCATTGCCATGAGCATCCACGGAGCCCTCAGAGTACAAAATTCATGCATCACGAACAGCAAAAATCGATCGCAAACAGCAACAACAAATACTTATTTGGCACACCCAAGCCCTCTACTATCGTGGAAAAAAAGTCTCTTTTGCGGGGCAAGCGTAATAATTTTTTAATAGACACATGAAGAAGAGAATATTGTTCATAATTCTGAGACAAAAAATCGGGGATACAGCGACAAAAATGCCTGTAAATTCACTCAACTTGGTCGCACAGCGCCGAAACAACTATCTTCATGATCGCCATCTTGGTCTCTTCACAACAGTACTGTTTGCACACGTCACCTTCGCTTCCCAAATAAGGAAATCCGTGGAAACTGCGCTCATCTCGCTCGCAGTTCGGCAACTCTCGGTCGTCCTCGGCCGGGATCGCGGCGCATGACGTCATGGCTGGGCTCATGTGATTGGCTGACACGTCCGGGCTCATCAGAAATGGCGGGAAACCCCGCGGCCATCATGGTCATCAAAGACGCACCGCCGGAGGGCGGAAACAATGGGCCCGGAGACTGGAAACAATGGGCCCGGAGGGTCTGAACAATAGCGCGCAGCGGGGTGTTAATGACTGAGCTCTCTCCTGTGATTTTTAACCTCCTTGTGAAAACTAACTAACGTTATAATTTATATAACTTTTACTTAAACTAACTAACGTTATACTATATAACTATAACTTTTTTATAACTTAAGATTTTTTAAACTTTTATTAGAACAAGTACTGTATATGTTTTCATTTAATTTTTCAGTTTCATACATCACAATCATGTCTTTATTATCCTTTTTACACAATAGGGATGAGTGTCGGGACCAGGTTAACAAGTTCTCCAATGCAAAGTACAAGAAGTTCAGAACCCAGGAGGAAGCCTGGCAATTTATATCAGGATCTCCTGCCACATCCACGTACAAAAATGCCTCTGCACCATCCTCATCTTCCTACACAAGTACAAGCAGGCATTCAGGTAACGGAGGTAAAGAGTGTATGAAAAAGATACTGTAAATGCAGAAATGTTCGCGGTGGATTAATGTTCGCGGTTTTCGCGGCGACCACTTCACCGCGAACTTAAAACCACCGCGAACATTTTTCTATTATGGTATTAGACTGCAGTCTATGTTGTTACCGCGAAATTAAAACCACCGCGAAAAGTCATTTTTCCCGTTACCGCGAAATTAAATCCCCACGAACTTAAATGCATTTACAGTAATCTATAATTCATCTTTGCTTGTTAAGAAATGAACAGATACCATACTGACATTTTTTTTAAAGTATGCTCATTATATGTTAAAGAAAATATTTCTGTCAGGTTCCTACAGGACCCAGGAAGAAGCCTGGTCACCAGGGTATCCATCTCCCTCCACATCCTCGTACAGACATGCCCCTGCAGCGTCTCCATCTTCCTACACAGGCAGGCACTCAGGTAAAGCTAAAGGTGAAAAAAAAATCAGGATGCATATATTGAAAAATTGATGACCAGAAAAGGCAGTAAAAATTAAGGCAGGAGCTATTTAATCTTCCTGTGATTGTCTATCAGAATCTTTTCACTATTGACAGGACATTTCTGTCAATGGTAATGACAATAAACTAAAGCTCTTCAAGCATTGTCTTTATCCTACATTGACATGTTCTTTCTCACCTTGAATTCTCACCTTGAAAAACAGCCAGTAAGTACCCTTGGGAATAATGAGGCTGTACCATAGTTACACTCTGGGGCCGTATATACTAATCTTCCTTCCCTCCTTCTTTCCTTCTGTCATGAAGATCAGTAAGTGAATACATGGTCATACAAATCCGGATGAGAACTCCACTCTGCAGCCAACCTTGACTTGAAAATGTTCACTGAACTACTTGTCACTGTCTCAGAGTTTATTCCACATCAGACTCTGTTGCATCGGAATGGCCAACTTCGTATCAACTTGCAAGTTGCGCTGAGAAGAAGCTGGCCTTTTGAACTCTGAATTTGGTATTTACATAAATGGAGTTTACTAGGCTGGGCATGAACACGGCTCTATTACACAGGTTGCAATGGTTGCAAGTTCAGAGTGTGACATACCCATGTGTACTCTTGTTGTATAAAACTTTTAAAAGAATCAAGTCTGCCCTTTTCCTCCTGAGGAGAATTGTGGAAAGCTCCAGTGCTCACAAAATTCTAGGGTATGGAAGATGGGAGATTTGCTGGAACAATTTTGTGATGCTGTACTCTCTCATTCGTTTCCTTGTCTCACTTGGTCTTTGAAGCTCAGTTTGTTATTGAGACCCCCCCCCCCCCAAAAAAAAAAATTGCTCTACAAATTATGTACAGTTCCATCAGCTTTAATCATGGAATACTGTGTTTGGGGTTTCCCTTTCCTACATGCATGGGTTTGCAGTTATTAGGATGGAATGCATTTGCTTCGGTTAGGGCCATTCCTCGGATAGGACATTAAATGGAGTCCCTGCTTGACGAGAGCCACACCTTGAGGACACTTAAGAACCACACTTGTCGAAAAGTAGGGGTCCTTCCCGGTGTGAGTGACAAATAAATGTCGGGATATGCAGCTTGTACTGTCAAATACAAACTTGGTGTGTTAAGCCATAATGCGGTTTACTGGGTATGCAAAATGAACAAACAAATGCCAGACAGTATCTTTGTGTTATTTTTTGTAGGCTTCCAGGCCAGACCATCACCTTACATGCGAAAGAGATCATTGTCACCCGCCGCCTCTGTACAAGCAGCCTCCATTGACCTTGAACACCAGAGGGCAAAGAGAACAAAACTTCTGGACTCCAATTTCAACACAACAGAGAGTATCAGTGGCTTCACATATAAAGGTATTTCTGTCATGTTTAGAAATATGGAATTTTGACTGTCATAATGTGCTAGCACAGAAACATTACCATTGAAAGATTAGTACCTTTAAACTGGTCATAGAAAAGAAATCTTGGTTGTGAATGTGAAATAGAGACATCCTTTGACATATTTTTTCCATATTCCTTGTTACAGAAATTTGTTGAAATCATTGCAGCCATTTTTTCAGGTTGGGAAGTTCAAACAGCAAAGCAAAAGAATGTTGTCTAGATTTGACATCCTCTTGTTAGACAGAGGATATATAATATATCATTCTTGTAGATCTATCGCAAAAAGTCAGTTGAAATATTTTCAATGTGTTCCAGCAAATGTTGAATTAACTATCATGGTCTTGCCTTGCCCTATGTAGATGGAGCAGCGGTGGTGTATACAGATGGTTGCTGCACAGATAATGGCTTCCATGGTGCTAGTGCAGGAATAGGTGTCTACTGGGGGCCTGGACATGAAAAGTAGGTTTCAACATGTGCAGTTATGTGTGCATCACCTGTGTGTATGCTCAGTTGGCCAACCAGGGTAGAAGTACAGTTGAATGTACATAGATTTTAACTTGCCAAGTGTGAATGTTGGTACAGCTGCTGTTTATGATCATATGATAATACATAAAGTGAGCAAGGTGTTTAAAAAAGTGTTTTCCATGGTTCTTCATGATGCTACAATATATTACTAGTAATCTGATTTTTTGGTACAGGACCAGTTATACATTCCTTATTGAGTTGATTTCAGCATCTTAACGGTGCACACACCAGTTCTTCCGCGACCGGGGTCCGTGGTAGTCCCAACTTATTTCGGAGTAAGGGGATTTTAGCATCCGTTTTGTGCCCAGTTACACAGTGTAAAATTAGCGTAGCGGATCCAAATCGCTGGTAGTATAAAATTCGACCCCTATATGCTGTTTTCGGTAAGTTTTTGTCGCCGAATCTTGGCTTCCGGGTATCGCTCCGAGGCCGCAAACAGTGAAGGGGCCGGAGCCGCTTGAGCGATGACGTCACCGCCATGGGCTTTCGACATGCATTAGAATATTCATTATTATGAGATTTGTAGTACTAGAATTTTCTTGTAAATAAGATATGTTAGACCATATGGTACATGCTTACTTTCTGTATAGGCGTAGTTCCCGGGAAAATTTTTTTTTTTAAATGCGGCATCGTTGAAAAAAGTCTCTTAACTATAGGTTTCAATGGGGGCGAGAAACTGGTGTGTGCCCCCTTAAACGGAGCTGTGCTGGAGTAAAAAATAACGTTACAACCACGGAAATGGTGTTTTTCCTAGGAAAGTGTATAGCCTAGATCCAATTCCGGCGAAAAAAATTCGAAATTCCCATGTTTTGAACTTTTCCATTTTTGTGCTGCCCCCCTCCCACCCCTGGAGACGCAATTCCTGCATTGTAAGTTCGTCAATAGTCTACAGATCACGTGACACGGATATAGATGACGTCATTGTCTTGCAATACAACCGCTGGTTACAGTCAAATAAAAGCCGATAGGAGAAATCCACTTTAGTTTCCAACATATGCCCGCAAAAGGGATCTGGGCCACAAGAACCGTTGGAATTGTTTCACGTTTATCATAAACCGTATACAATGACATCATCTATAAGGACGTTATCGCGTGAAAGTTAGAGCGGATTGGCTTGGGAGGGCTAGAATATCTCCCAAGGTAACGCCTCTGATCTAGATCTATGGTGTGCACGGCTAATTTGAGGAATGGGGAACTCAAATTGGGATTGACACCAAATACGAGCGCCCACATGCACAGCTGTCATCAATTTTGGCGGAAACAACCAATTTCCAGTTTCTGCTACGATGCGCATGCGGACTTGGGGCGGTTTTCAAAACAGACATCATTTTCATTTTCCATCGACCCACCATGACCCAATTCTACAATTCCAGGCCGACAGAACCGTACTTGAGCAAACTCAAACAAGTTTTGTCGGACAAAAGTACTGTTGAGAACAACTGCCGCGTTTGGACTGGTTACATTGACGACGACGGGTACGGAAGCTATACTGCTCGGCCACCAAGCGGAGGACAGTACACCATAACAGCACACAGACATATTTCGTTCATTCAAACTGGCCGGCTTCAAACTGGCCGGCTTTGGACAAACACATCCACGTAAGCCATAGATGCCACAATAAGCGGTGTATACGCGTGGACCATCTTTCCTATGAGCCGGGCGTCATCAACGCACAGAGAAACCGATGTCTACTTGATGGGTCATGCTCAAGCCATGTGCCATTTCGCAACTGCATCCTAGAGTAAACAGTAGGTACCCCCCCCCCTTTCTCTCTCTCTCTCACACACACACACACACACACACACACACACACACACACACACTCACTCACTCACTCACTCACTCACTCACTCACTCACGCACTCACGCACTCACTCACGCACTCACTCACTCACTCACTCACTCACTCAGGAAGCTCACAGACAAGAATGTAGATTCTAGTGTCTTTATTCAGTTCCCTTGCAATTCGTCGTGTTCAATATCGGTTTTGTAATCTTGGTTATTATACAATGCTTGTTGCCGTGACCTCATCAATCTCTGCTTTGCCAGAGCCTTTCTGCGCTTTATGTACTGTTGAGTTCGCTTACGTTTTTTGTGGTAGGCGGCTCTCTTATCCAAAAGATAGAGCGCACGGCAAGCTGTCCCGCCAGGTGTGAAAGCTGAAACGGCGGCTTGGTTCAGTCGGAACAATGACTCGCCAAGCCCGCCAACTGCACCTGAATGCGCGGCGCTGCTAGCGCGCATCAGTCCTGACGACCTGAATGTATTGTTTTTGGGCAAGGATTGTTGTGTACGTCTATGAGTGGCTTCTACTGGGTTTGTGGACAGAAGAAAACGCTGTTTATGGACCATTTTTTTAGACAGTTTGTAATCTATGACAGTTTGAATGTGTTTAGTATCTTCAGTTGTAGGCACTATGTACTTCCTTCGCGGTAGGTATGTAGGGTTGTTGTTTGGCCTGGCATCGCACATAAAAGAAAATACAGCACATTTTGTATGATCTCCTGAAAAACATTTAACGATATTGTTCTTCGCCTGATCTACAGTCAGTTTGAACATGTTGTCGTTTTCTGGGTCGCCTTCTGGGTATTGTTTTCTAGCTAGTCTCAACTCCCGATTACATCTTTTTGACAGCGCCCTGGAAAGTGCTGTAGTGAACCATTTTCTTTTCGTTTTGGGAACTTTCTCACGATACCCGAAGACACCTTCGACTATCTGATCGCATAAATGGTCGGACAACCTAAACAGCTTTCTTTTCTGGCCCCTGGAAACGTGAACCTCACAATCAAGTTTTTCAACAACAGTACTTGGCGCGATAGACTCTGTGGCAGTTCGAACACCCTTAATACCATGAGAATCGTTGTCTGACAATACTTTGTCAAGCAATACTGGGTGTTTCTCCTGCATGTCCTCCACGGCCCGCCTCGCCAAAACTTCCTCGGCTTTCCCGATTGGGTCTGCCATTGGAAAGTTTGCTTGGCAAGACGGACCGTGGTTCTTCCTTTCCTTTCCCTCCCCTGTTCGTCTACAGCTACACAATTTACTAGCATACTGAAAACCAATTAACATGTTTTCTCCAGTTGTCGACTCTAGTACGGGTAATGTACATTGTGTGGCATTCTGTGTATATGAGTTACGCGTCGGGTTATTATACGCCCCATCTAATGCGCCTGTAGTAAAAATTGCTTCCCCGTCTTTTACTGTCTTTCCCTGCACTTGCTGCACTTTTCTCAATTTGGCTCGATTTTGCGCTAGAGATTCTTTCATCTCCGAAACTACCACTCCCGATAGTTTGTTTGTAATTTTTTGGAGTTTGCTCTGGCTTTGTGTTGGGGTTTCTGTTGCATTTAGTAATGTCCTAGCACCTGTTATCCCTACCGGTAGTTTAGAAAGGGCCAGGGACATTTGGACTGCTTTCTTCGTTGGCTTTGGCCCTCTTGTGGCCCCTCCTTGTCTGTCCGCTTCTTGATACAGCTTGAACCTTTTCGTGTGGAAGCCGCACATCTTGCAGCGCAACGCCTCTTTATAGCCCGTACCGAATTTGACCTCGAACTCTGGCGGCATGGTAGCGATGGGGTTATTGCAGTGTGGATGTTGAATTTTATGTTCGCTAGTAAAGTGATTGAAAAGATCCAATATATATGGTATATGTACGTCTCTGGATTCAGGGATTGATTCTACTTGACTTTCTACTGCGGACATCATCTCCAGGACGCCTGGGCGGTCATCTGTTGGCCTAAGTCGACCGGGTGTCTCACAGGCGGGACCTTGCGCCATCTTGAATATATTTTTTTCCAGTCTCTCAAATCTTGGTGGTGGTGTATCGACATGTTTGTGGCTGAAGTAGGGATGGCCGACTCGAAACCCCTCTCTCCCGCGGCGTAGGGATGCTTTCGTAGGTCTGCCGCGTCCTTTGGCCATCTATACGGCCGCGCACACGGCTTTGCGCCGTGTTTTAGCGGAGTAGAACTAGACTAAGACATGTTGCCACAAATTTTGAAAACAGCAAACATGCAACAATCGAATCATTATTACACCTTTATTGATCAACAATTGTTCCATTGTGACGTAGGCAGACATATCATGTTCGAGAAGGTGTCGTCTCTTATCCGACACTCCGTTCCAATGTAGTGTTGTAAATGTATCCGTTCATCCTCTAAATTTATGAGTGAAATCACCATTTCAGGCGGTACGAATGTAAGAATGTACGCGTACATACTCTTGCGCAATGTGTGCGTCTATTTGTACTGAATACAAGGAAAATGTACTCGAAACAACTCTGTGTGATCTTGAAATTAACTGTCCAGTCACACGTATACAGTTGAATGCGTCGACATACATTTGTGTGCTGCCACGTAAGAACTCATCCACTAGGATGTCTAACGTATTAGAGACATCCTTCTGTTTCCCCCCAGTATATAAAATGTCGTTTGGGCTAGATATTACCCGCTGTTAGGTACACAAGGCCTAAAATACGAGACACTGTCAACTGAGCTGCAGCGCTCAATTTGTCCGCTAGGCGGCATCAAAAAACAGTCAGTTGGCACGTGTTCTATGTGCACCTGCTACAGACTGTAGAATAGCCGTATTCAGATATTTGCTTTGGCGATGAATAAAGCATAGTGTCTTGAGTTGTTTTAAGTTAAAAAAGAAATAACAAGGTATATTAACGGTGCACACACCAGTTCTTCCGCGACCGGGGTCCGTGGTAGTCCCAACTTATTTCGGAGTAAGGGGATTTTAGCATCCGTTTTGTGCCCAGTTACACAGTGTAAAATTAGCGTAGCGGATCCAAATCGCTGGTAGTATAAAATTCGACCCCTATATGCTGTTTTCGGTAAGTTTTTGTCGCCGAATCTTGGCTTCCGGGTATCGCTCCGAGGCCGCAAACAGTGAAGGGGCCGGAGCCGCTTGAGCGATGACGTCACCGCCATGGGCTTTCGACATGCATTAGAATATTCATTATTATGAGATTTGTAGTACATGTACTAGAATTTTCTTGTAAATAAGATATGTTAGACCATATGGTACATGCTTACTTTCTGTATAGGCGTAGTTCCCGGGAAAATTTTTTTTTTTAAATGCGGCATCGTTGAAAAAAGTCTCTTAACTATAGGTTTCAATGGGGGCGAGAAACTGGTGTGTGCCCCCTTAACCATAAAGTTGATGACTTTTGGTTTTGTCCTTTCAGAAATATGAGTGCCAAATTACCTGGAAGACAGACAAACAACAGAGCAGAGATCCATGTGAGGCCTGCAATTTTTTGCTTTTCTTGTGGTCCAATATACTTTACCATTCCCTCTCACCAATGTCATGTACTGTATCTCTGTTCAGTAATTTGTATGTTAAGCTATTGACAGTAAATGTAAGGCAGTGAACCATCATATGCTTGTTCTGAAATGCCATTTCCTTGTGCCCAAAGGCTGCACGTTATGCCATTGAGTCTGCTAAAGAGATGGGCCTGGCGAAGATCAGTCTGCACACAGACAGCCAGTTCCTGATCAATGGTGAGTTCCCTTTCTTGTTCTCCTCTGATTTGTCTGTCTACCCTGATGCACTTAAACTACTAGTATGTTTGTCAAATAACCTCATAGCTGAAATTTGTGTCACACAATCCATTCCACATTATATTAAAGGTATTGCTATTATTCTATTTTTTTATTTGATAACAGTTTCTTGTATACGGTGCATGTTTACAGGTATAACAAAATGGATTCACGGCTGGAAGAAAAATGGTTGGAAGTTGTCCACAGGGAAACCTGTCCAGAACAAGGAAGACTTCCAGAGCCTGGACTCAGCATTGCAGGGTATAGATGTGCAGTGGGTAAGTCTGGGAACATCTGGCATTCCTAAATTTGAACATATTGTTGATCAAGTGTACACAGAAGCTTTTAACTTCTATAGATAGCCACTCAAATTAATCAATACCAGTAATATACATAGTATGATGAATATCAGTTAGCATTTTGATGTATAATTGTAATTGGTTCTAAGGGGGTAGATTGAAATGTTAACATTTCAGTTTACACAGATTTTTGGATGCTGTTGGGTTCTGTCAGCTCTTTGGGCTTGAAGTGTCATTTGATCATTTCCCTGTCAGTCAGTATTACAACTAGGACCTGACCATCCACTACCTATAAATCACAGCTATGATTGACTGTGATATCATTTGTTAAAGAATCTTTTTTTTTTCTTCAACCTCAGGTTCATGTGCGAGGACATGTAGGTGTCCCGGGGAACGAAGCTGCAGACGGACTGGCTAAGGAAGGATCACGGAAACCTCTAGAAGATGTGAGAGCACTGCGCAATTGAGATCTCATACAACTTCTACAACAGTATAAGGACTGTATTTACCATGCTTAGAGACATCATTAAGTTATTTCTTCTTTGTTGCAATATTTGCTATTACTACTGACTACAGACTGACAAGAGACTTAAAAACTTGGTTTATATTAAAAGCTGAGCACTGAGCAGTATTACTTGTTCTTGGTGGTGGATTTTTTCATTGATGTGTGATTAACACAGGCATTGTGATAGATAAAACAATAAAATCAGATTTTATATATGTACTTATATATGTACTTGTCTTTAATAAAAAGCAATGGCAGACACATTTTTAAAACCTTTCAATTTGGCCAAAATTGTGATTCCGAGACCCAATTTTAATTTAACTGTTGTGGCCTTAAAAAATATTTGACTCATTGTAAGCAAACTGTGGTTTGGTAAGCTTTTATTCCAGTAACCACTTGACGAATACCATATCTTTCTAACCATTAGCCCCAGCAATTCCCATTCTGTATAAAACTACACCTTTCTGGTAGTCAGACAGTTAGAGTGATGTGGTTTCCTACACAACTTCTTCACCTACAGCAAAGCCCATAGGGCAAATAACCAAGTCCTGATACAATTTGATAATAATGGCTGAAGAAAGTCTTCAATCTCAAGAGTGAACAACCAGATCTTGCATGCAGTGAGTGCCCTATACACTAATACAGTGATTTGAGCAAAGAGAAATTGTAAAATAAAAGCAGATGCTTTCCTAGTAGATGTTCTTTTATTCTCTTGTGCAACTGCCAGAACACACTGCAAAATTAAGAAATCAGACTAGGTAGACTAACATGTGGCACTCAGCACTAAAATAGATCCTGTGTATTATATATTCTGGTTCAAGCACTAATTTGATAGAGCAAAACCAAAGATGTGTATTTGGACACTAAAACCACTGGCTTGCAACACTTGATTCAAATTATTGACAAAGCATTTTAGTATATGCAGACTAACTACTACATGGCTGTTGAAAAGAGCACACATGCACAAATACATATCACACATTACAAATGTTGAGGGTACAAGATAGATATTCATATCAGGCACATTAGAATCTTATGTGGCATTTCATCCACTTTTACACCACTTTGGTAATTGGAAAACCAAGGAAAGAATCTATTGTGCTTCTCGATATTCTAGGTACATGTATTCAAATGTAAAAAGGCCTTACCCCATACAAAAAAAAACAACTTCAACTGACAAAAGCAAAATACAAATCTCAAGTAAGAAGACTGGGGAAAGTACATGATTTATATGAAGTTATGTTTTGCGGCATTCCTACAGTTTCCTAAGGAAATATGTTACTGTGGGACAAACATTTGATACTAAATTGACACAGCTCTGACCCATACCCATTTTACACACCTTAAATAACACATCTCATGCTCACAGAAGTGATACACAATATAAACTACACACTGCCCCCTGATAGGTCATGATGGAATGATACCTTCATTCAGAAATGACCACTTCTAACTTCCTGTAACATTTCAGTAAATAGGTTGACTTCAAAAGAAAAATTGATAAGTACTGTACAATTATCTCAGTTGATAATGACTCTAAAAGATGCATGATTAATCTTATTACCCCTATCTAAAGAATGGACTAGTCTGTACTCTGCCGAGTGTATGGCAGAAGTGGACCGATCCATTCTTGAGCAGGGGATGCCAACAAGTAGGAAACACCGACATTCAGCAATCCAGGAAGTTGGCGGCCATGAGCAGCTCCAAGGCGATCTCTGGCGCGATGGGGAATTCTGGGATTTCTGTGGAGCTGTTGGTGTAGCGCACCTTGTAGGTGAAATACATGCAGACCTTGGACAGGACATGAGATCTGTGGGAGACAAAAGTCAACAATTCTTCACTTATCATAAAATGTGAAATACCTCTGAAAGAACGAGCTAGACCTGCTCTTGAAAAATACCTCTGACAGCCAGACTATGCAAAATGCTACAACCAGTCAGTTATAAAATGGCTCAAGGCACTGTCCCACAATTGGGACCTTCCCACAGCTTTGCTCCCGACCACTCCCCAACCATAGTTGCCACTTGCCACTGGGCTAAGGGTAGCCTGGAATACATCCTATACATACTATACATACATATAAATACTACTCTGTTTGCATCCAGCAAAAAATGACTTTCCCGATTGATTTTTTGCCGGTGCTATACGGGAGAAGCGGTTGCATGGATGCAT
This sequence comes from Branchiostoma floridae x Branchiostoma belcheri, assembly GCA_019207045.1. Lineage (NCBI taxonomy): Eukaryota > Metazoa > Chordata > Leptocardii > Amphioxiformes > Branchiostomatidae > Branchiostoma > Branchiostoma floridae x Branchiostoma belcheri. The sequence continues at coordinate 9,345,554 of CM033025.1, read as the reverse complement.
GGATGGATGGGTCACTTTAACCAAATAGCCCTTCTATACGTGCTATTGCGTAATCGAGCCAGTGTGGCCGAGCGGTCTACAGCACGGTACCTATCTTCCGTAGATCGTAGGTTCGAACCCCACTTGCTAAATTTTTTTTCTTTGTTAGACAAATCTTGTGTAGTGTTTTTTTAATAGAAGAAAGACCAATTCAGTAATTCGATGTTTAAAAACTCTTTTTTCGTGTGATTTTGTTTAACATCCAGGCTTTTTCCAAAATACGCACCGGCCAGCTTTTTTCAGAAGCTTTCTTGTTTAAGTTTAAGTTTAAGGTCTGCTAGTACAGCCAACTCCCAACCACAGATGTTGTTGCCCATGACTAACTCCTTGCCATGGTCTAGAAAAGATTGGTCACCTATGTGAGACAGGCTTCAGTTTACAAGAATGTCTACCAATACTTTTTCATGTTTGGACAAATAAATTTGCATTCTTAGGTGACATCCACTGGAGATGGAAATTTCTTGTTGAGGACTGAACAAATGGAAATATGTTAACAAGCAAAGCTCACGTAGACTGTATGACAGAAATGTTGAGGTAACCTGCATCACTTGCCAAACTGTAGCAAAGCACAGTTATACTTACGGGATCTCTCTGAAGTTGACTTCATTTGTTTCATTTTCAGCAAACTGGCCTGAAATGTAACAAGAAAACTTGATGATCATGGAACCTCAATAACAATCACTCGTAGTCATACCAGAGAATCATCAATTCATCCTAATCTGGCATCACATTGACTTAAATGAGTACTTCCAGCCTTGTTAGTTCATATCTTATCCCTGCATATATTTTATCCCTATGAAATGCAACTGAGAAAACTGACATTTGCATTTTTTGACATTCAATAAATTCCTTACATGCCACTTTCAAAATTATAGCACAGCTGGGCACACTGACTAGGACTAAAGCTTTGTTTCAGAGTTTCCTGGGTCCCATCACAAACAAGGCGATGGGCTTAGTAGGAAATATTGAATATAATGTCGTCCAACAGCGAAACCTGAGACAAGAACAAATGCTGACAGCTGACAGCCATGTGCCGCTCTCAGTCTTGACAGGCATTAGGATGGACAAATTCGTGCTATGATTTCAGCTGTTTGCCTTTAGATATGAAAGAACTAAACCTGTAACTGTCCTCTGCTTTCTAAACAAGCATAGATTACACTACAACTCTGTACAAGACTAAGCTTCAGCAGTCCTAACACTAATTGGAACAATAAATCCCACAGTTCCTTCTCCCTGAAAACTTGGAATGCTGAGTTTTCACGGTTTCCCTAAAACTTGTATTGTCGAAATCAACTGCAGCTTCCACATACTGAATCAAGTGAAACGCTTTGCTACATACATTAAATGGATTCAAGTGTAAGGAATGGTATAAATCCCACCTGGACCACTCAGCATGGCCTTGATGGTGCCAGAAGTCAGGGCATGGTCTCGCTTCACTATGAACTCGTGCCCATCAGAAGAGACCAGTTTCACGTACATGGCATCAGGGCCTTCACAGCCTCCATACACCTAATGAGGAGGAGAACACATCAATGTTTGTCATAAGTCTAATATATCCATATAGTACTGTATAATTCATGAATATGACTAGACATTTCATTCAAATATAGTCTCCCAATATATCAATGAGTGGCAGTAACCAAGCTGCATTTAGACAATTCCAACATCTTTGCTAAACCAGTCTATTCAAGTAAATGTACACTCTATAATTGTGTACATACACACTGTGTTGTGCATACATCTGTAGCTAAAAGTTTGCATCAAATAACTCAAGTGAAAGAGCATAGCATTAGACAAGAGTATAACATCTTTAAGAACTGCATACTGGTCTAGAGGGCCTGGGACTTCTCACTGAGATGAAAGACAGACTGTTCTGGAAGTCAAACTTTACTTGCTGCACCTCAAAGAGGATTATTAATGATGATGATGAGGAGGAGGAACTGCATCTTTGAAATAGGCAATAAATAAACATTTGTCGAATCAAGACTTAGTCACTTACCCTATCCTCCTCCCCCTTCTTCTCTTCAGCATCTCCCATGTTAGTGGTGGGGTGGGGGAGTCACAGGTCTCAAACAAATGGGCACCTTCAGTGGGAAAGGGTAAAGACCAGTCAGATTAATAGATCTTACCACATTGCAAGTATCAGAATCTCACCACATTACAAATACATGTATATCTGATTTACCTTATGACATTACATTTAAAAGTACAGAATCACCTTTTTACAATAATTCATTGAGTAAAGTAATGACAGATTGAAAATAACACAGTATCATCTCAAACAGTTGTAAGACCATTTGAATTTTAATGAATGATTTGGCCACATGCCTTCAAGTTTGGGCCTAAAATCCTGTCACATTCATACTTACACTTAGAACTAAAGCAGCCTTTAATGGTCAGAACCACAGAATCCTTTCATTTTACTAAAGGCCCTAAATCTGTGGGTGGTACCATATGTTCTGCAGAATAATGTGGGTGAACTGCCATATGATATAGGGAATGACATTGCTTCATTTGGCTTATGATAACACAGGCTTTATTTACCGACATGGTGTTAATCACAAAAATTTCTATATTTCACCCAAAGGATGCGCAGGATTTGGATTTAACAGTAAGGGGGATGATGACGTCAGCAAAATTTTCAGTTTGATACTCACAGGATGTGATTCATGCTAATGGAAAATGATAGTTCTGTGATATTGATAACCTTTATGAATATCATATGTAAATGTACTTTTGGTAGCATACAAACATAGTACAGTCAGACTATTTGCTGCCAGTACACAGTATTGCATAGCAGGATTACTCATTATGAATCATATAAAAGGTCTCCTACACCTTCTTCCGGCCATATCCATGTATTACTTAAGTTCACAATGTGTATAAGATAACAGGTAAACCTGATTAGCAGGATATCAGGACAAATGCAACATACAGGTTACAACAAGAACAGGTTTCAGATGCCGTCTGAAATCACTTAAGTTAAACCTGTTAATTAGTACATTTTGTACCTTACGCTTACTTACTCACTGGCCTATCTTCACTGTCGTCAAAAGGAAAAGACCTAATAATAGTTCCGGTCACAGATGCGTGTATTTTTGGATTATTAATATTCTAGACAGACAGTGACAGGAATGGAAGGGAGCAGCTGACAGATATGGTACCATGTCCTGGTGGAGCCATAACTCTATTTATAGTACCACATGCCAACGCCACATGGGAAGTTATGGAGCATCTCTGCTAGAATGTCACAAGGGTTTTTGAGAAACTTTGCATCACATCATTAAAAATGAAGACAAAAAGAGCTGTGAGGATCTATCTTCAGATAAATATTTCATTGTCAGTCATTGCAGCTTTGTAAAGATGACAAATGACAGCAATTTCAAATTTTGTAAGAAAAGGGGACAACATGAAATGATATTATGCAAAATCTTTCTTGACTTGGTAGTCCACAGCACACGACAACACACTATAATATCTTTGTGGTGAAAATGGAAAATGTATTTTTTCTGGCAACGACGAGCACTAAAGCTCATACTTTCCACCTTAAGTTTCAACATCTTACTAGGATTTCATTCCCATTTCTCACTTCTGATAGAATAAACTAGTTTGAAAATTTCAGTAGCAGTTGAATAACAAGCTTGCAGGAAAAACTTAACCAAGAGGAATACAAGTGGTATTTAATGGTTAATATATCAATTCAGTTTTTCATGAACTATTTTTGATAGCATAGTATATGTATCTCACAAAAACAAACAGATTGTTCACTACATAATTTCTTTAGCAACGTTATCAGGTTATCAATTGTGGATAAAAATTATACCCGCAACCTCTACTGAAAATATCGATTTCTACTACGTTACAGACATGGAAATCTTAACACACGACTTGGTGCGTATTCAATGAATACTATTCATTGAATGCTTGCACCTGTCTGCATCAATCGTTCAAATATTTTGCCACCACTTCCACCATGCGCACAGAATAATGTCTGTAGTGTACACATGTGAACATTTCTATAGTCGTCATTTCATGGCACAATAGCTATAATAGCTAACAGTTTCCCATTTCCATCGGCGACGGAAAGGGCTAAGATATAGATGGAGAAGTATATCCGCCAGCCGAAAATACAGCGATCATCGGGAAGAACAGAATCAGCAGTGAAAATTTATACGAACCAAGAACACCACGGAAAAGTTGCCCCCCTCCCCTACACAAAACATGCGTTGCCAAGTCCGGCGATGCGGCGCAAGACTACCATCAGAAGATCACGTTTCACGACATGGTAACATCTAAACGACAGACACTTCTATAAGGAAGGAAAATGACTGAATTGTGCGTAAATTGTGACTTACGTGGCCGCGAAACAAGACGAGACAGAGATGGACCGATATCCCGTCGTTGTCTCAGTCACCGGTTCGCCTGCTAACATAGGTCCCGGATGTCAGCCGCCTCGACTAGCAACTCTCGCGAGATTCTGCGAGCTTTGAGGAAATAGGAGCCAAGTTTTTTATTGAGGAAAATTCTGGAAGTACCCAGCATCAACAATTGGCCCTGGGTTGGCCCATTATTGTCATTCCCATTTGGCTATTTTTGCTTCAACATATGATAACTATTTTGTTAATCATAGAAACAGCTGTGTATTAATATAGACTGGATTGCCTTTAACTTTATGACTGCCAATGATAATTGAACTTGACAAAGCAAAAGAGCAGGCCTTGCAGTTTTCCAAAAAAAAAAAAAAGACACAAAAAGAGCTGCTATTTAACCTTTTTGGTCCTATCAAGGAAGTCCATTTTATCAAGGGCAATTCAAGGCCCTTTGACCATTCTTTTACTTCTATCAAATTCAAGAACCCAATGATCATTGGCTTTATTAACGTTAAATACTGAAAATACAACCGACTATTTGGGCATGCAGCTGCATGTAAACTATTTCAAATAGAAAAGACAAACAGCAATGAAAGCACATTTTAAATTATCAGTTGATTTTATTCCAAATCCACCACACCTGCATATTTAACATTGGGTGATCACGTCACTGCATGTGTCATCATATCACAGTTACTGACTGATAATGGTTTATGTGTAAAACTGGTGGTTTAAAATCAAGGAACCAATTAAAAGATAAAGACATTGTGAATGGATGAAACTTTGCAGCTTCATAAAGTACAGTCCCTGATTCCTTGGTACAAAAAATACTACTTGTACATGTAGTTAACATTACTTCTTGCTATTAAAAGAAAGATTTCAAGAGTGATTGTACACAAAAATTGTGTGTCATTTTCCAGCCTTTTAAATGTCAAGTCTATTCTACCTTTCACTTACCAGTCAGCACACTTTTATTGCACTAACTGCATTGTTATTAAAAGCATTGATGTGCTGGTATGGCTGCAGCATGATCTATGTCCATAGCCTTGATTACTTAAAAAGTATGTTACTTGTAAGCAGCAATGTAACAATGTCATAACAAATCAAAATGCACTGCAAGGTTATTACTGAAGCACATTTTCCATATTAATACTATTAACGTTAACAATCATTTCAAGAAAAATAGATATTCACAAAAGGCTCTTTAAGCCTGGTGTCCAGTCTTGTTGGGTTTGGTCTACTCCCAAAGGTCGCTGCAGTGGGGTAGCAACCTTCGAGAGCAAACCAAACCAAAGCTAACAAGACTGGACTCCAGGCGCCTAGGCTTTAAGGCTCTTGCATCTCAACTGAAAAATCAAAAACACATAAAAATCTTCCACTTTCAGCTCTTCAAGCAGCAACAGTTTAATACATTAACATTATATTTTGTATTTGGTTTTTATAAAAACTCCTTTATACATAGCACCACAACTAGCAGCATAATAGGACTATCTACAGCAAGAATAGCCTGTAGAATGTTGTGCAGGTTATCTAATAAAAGCATTGACACTGCTCTGACAATTACACAATGTGCTGTCATTACATAACCATTACCAAATGATCAAACAAATCAACTACTGAATGGTATTCTATATGTCTGGGAGATAACACATCATATGGAAGGAAAAATTGAATTACCTAATCCTTAATCATTTCTGTGTTTTGAATTATTGGTAAGCTGACATAAATTTGTTCAAAACAACCTGTATGGCAATTAACAGTGGTCATTTTTCCAAAGACAGCTTCAAAGAATATCCAGCATTACTATAAGTGTCTCTTAACATCGTCTTCATAATCTCTCTAGTCGGCAATTTTGATGACTGTCTTTCCCCTGGCATGTCCCCTGGCCAAGTGCTCATATGCCTTGTGGACGTCTGTCAGGGAGAACACATTCTCTACTGCTGGCTTGATCTAGCATGAGGAAAAAAAGGGACCATTCGTTACAAAGGTTCTTGCATATCACTGCATTGAGTTACTTAAGGAGGAGCAACATACAGTGAAATATGCCTTCAACTGATTTGCTCACTCCCTGTTAAGAGAGAAATATGTAAGAAATTTCAAGAAGACCCAAGTACTAGTCAAAGTTTCACTGAACATAACTTACCTTGCCATCTTCCACCATTTGCCTCACTAAATCTAAGATCTCGCCATTTGCATAAGCAAATGCCCAGGCAAACCTCCGTCCATACACCAACCTCTGCAAAACAAAAAAAATTGTAGCCTCCTAGAAAGTAGCAATTTTGTATGTTAGCTCTTTCAATTTTTAATCAATTAGGTCCATGTTTTTAGTTCATTAGGCTCAGATCAAAATTGGGTAAATGAATTGTCCACAACCATAGATGGAACGGCATAATAGAAGGGTACACTTTTTTGTACTTCCTTGCACAGTTGATAACCTTGACATGTAGTTTACCCATATAATTCCTATACACCATGTCACAGGAATAGATCTAAGAGGACACACCCTACAGTACACACTGTCTATTAATGTCTATTAACTTTTTACTCAAATAAAAGACCAAAACTAACAGACTTGACAAGCCCCTAAACCAACAGCCTACCTGATATAGAGACGTCTTCCATTTCTGTGGTAAGGCAAAGAGGAGCCCTAGGACTATCCCGTAGTTGTCCATGCTGTTCACTACCGGGGTCACAATTGTAGCATAGGCCCCACCCCTCTTCAGAAGTGCAAGAGACTCCGCTTCCACATGGGGTCCAAGAGTGTTCAGTACAACATCAAGCCTGAAGGATTTCAAGACAAAAACTGTAACTCATGCAACAGACACTAAGAAAGGACATGGCTTTAATTAACATGTAGAAAACCTATAAAAAGAATAGCTTTCCTGACCAATTTTAACAGGTATTAAAGTGTCTCTTCTGAGAAAACGAGCAAAAATGTGAAAGAAGCAATGGAGACTGTTAAGAAACAAATGACGGTTTACAACTCACTTGGGTTCTTCAGACAGCCGAGTAGCAAAGTTCTCCAGTTTATAATCAATGATGTCATCAGCACCTAGAGATTTGACGAGCTCCACTCCTGAGGTGCTGCAGGTGGTGATGACATGGCCGCCCCACGCTTTCACCAGCTGGATACTGAAGGTACCAACACCACCTGTCCCAGCATGCACCAACACCCTGAATAAAGGGAAAGCGAATCAGATGTACAGTATCTATAAGCATGGAAACTACAGTGCCAAAATGGAAACACTTTTATTCTACTGGTCATACTCAGTCTAGATAGGAAATACGTCTGTCAAGATACCTCATAAAGGTAAGGGGAAATAGAATCTATCAAACTCTAAGCTAGACACCTGGTAACACCACTTATTTTGTGTGGGAATGACCTCCCAGGTACGTAACACTCATAGTACAGATCATCAAGACAAACCTGAGACCAGCAGTGCTGTTGTCAGGAGCCAGGCAGAGAGGAGCGATCCTGCCTGACTAATTCAAAGGAAGATAAGTCAGAGAAAGCATCCTTAAGTCAAAGAGGCATGGAAAATGAAAGACAAAGCAGTTTGTTCATAGATGCTGAAGACCTACTGTTCCAAATAAAGGAATCTTTCAATCTACACGACTAATTTCGGTACCACTTCAGCACTTCCCTACCTCTTGCCTGCTGTAGTTTCCTTGTTCATGCCAGCAGACGTCACCAGGGCACCCCAGGACGTCAGCGCCACATGAGGGAAGGAGGCAGCCTCTACAAATGTCAGATTGGTTGGCTTGTGAGACAGGGCGGCTTCCTTACAGATGGTGTACTCAGCAAGGCTGCCGTAGCTGTGATCCAGTCCTAATGCTCCCCACACCTGGAGTAACACATGTGCAATACCTACTAGTACTCTGTGATCCTCTGTTACAGCATTCTAACCTGTCTTACACAATACAGTTGTGTTGAAACTAACTTCTGCATGCATACCATATATCATAACTTATGAAATAGGATGTTGAGACATATATGTACTGGAGAACAAGAAAATGCATATATGCTATACAGCATTTACTACAATGAGGTTTATTCCTGTGTGTTACTGTTTTAGCGCCTTTCATCCCTGTCAGACTCCTGTGCCATATTTTTTATTTCAGAAGTATCACTGGCACTGCATGTTACTACTCACTGATAACTGAGGTAAGAAAGCCTGAAATGAAGATTATATATATATTGACTTTTTTTTTTTCATTAAAAAGATAAAATGACCCTGTTAGTTAATTTTGTGCTACATCACATAAAATAGCCTTACCTCATCTCCTGGCTTGAACTTGGCAACCTTTGACCCAACATCCTCAACTATTCCAGAAAAATCCCTCCCCACCATGATAGGGAACAGTGGAAGCTAAGACGAAAAACATGTGCTGAGTTAGTACTATCAAAATACAAATTTCTGTATCTAAACACATATTTAAAGGTAAAGGAGTCAAATGTATGAAAGATACCAGCTATTGAGGTACAATGTATATGCATAATCTATCTAATCTTTAGTTGATTGTTAAGCCCTAGAGGGGTACCAAAGTACCATTTACTTAAGCACAATAAGATTAACTGTTGGCCAAACGGGGGGTGTTGGGATTGTCTTGAATCTTAAGGTTGTTTATGTATTAAAATGATTAAATGTATCCAAAATACCTACTGGTAGTATTAACATATGCTTGCTGCCTAAAGCCAGTCATGGCTTTTTTACTGACACCTTGAAATGACAAGCAGAAAAATTAAAGGGAAGTCTATGAAACTACCCTTCAGGCTATCTACCTTAGTCTTCCTGCGACTGGACCTGTACAGAGCATTCATGTAGCCCTCCCGTATCCTGAGGTCCAGCACATTGATAGACGCAGCCTTTACCCTGATCAGAACATCATCTTCAGCTGTAGGAGCAGGTACAGGGTAGTCCTCATCCACTGTCATTACCTGGGAATGGTCATAGGGGAACATCACCATTTATGCATCTTTTCTATTGAATCCGTGCACTAACATAAGGAAGTGAAGTTTGAGTAGCAGGATGTAACAACCGGTCAAGATGTCATCAGAAACACCTTAGAACCAAAATGTATTGGCAAGGTTGAAGGTCATGTCATATTAGAACAGTGATCTTGAACATATCTACATAATATGCAGGTTGGGATTTTTTTCTGATTTCAATATCACCTCTTCAAGGCCCAGAACAGAACCGATAATGATATGCCATCAGAATACGTAAAAGGCAGACTCCTATAAATTGTAACTAGTAAAGGAGACTGGGAAATATGGCTGATAGGGGGGTAGCGTTACAGAGTTTTGACGAATCCTTCCCTTAAGGAGGGCCTGCATGCATATGCATGCATGCCTTTTTCCGTTAAGCGTTACGAGCCATTTTAATTCACCGTTAATCGTTACCGACCCGCTCTAATTCAACGTTAATCGTTATCGGTAAATTTTTCGTGAAGCGTTATTGGTCGTTTTAATTCAACGTTAATCGTTATTTGTTATCCCGATTTCACCGTTAAGCGTTACCAAGACATTCTTCGTAACACGTTAAACCCACGAAGTCAAATGCCAGATAGAGTCCCTGAAAAGGCGGGAAACGGCGTTTCAAAGGGTCCAGATTTCAAAATTTCCCGGTCTCCCGGTCTTCGACACTGGACATGGTAAAAATATGTTGCGGAAGCGTCGCCCTCAAAAACCTTTACAGTCATACAGATTTCAGTGTCAGATTTAGCTTAGCTATGCAGTTTCAGGCAAAATGTACTCCTCGCATGCAGAAAATGAGGTTTCTCCGGACCTCCCTTGCGACACGTTGGCTTGCGCCTTTGGTGCTCACGACGACAAGGCGAGAATAAATTTTATGTTGGGGACGTGGGTCGTCGCCCCCAAATAATTTTCTCTCTGATAAAACTTAATTCAATTTAGCTTCGTCTGCCAGCAAAATGTGTCCTTCAAAATGCAGGAAATGGCGCTTCAGATTTTGAAATTTTCCCTGACTTATTTTGCAACGTCACTGGCATTGCCTAGCGAGCTCGAAATGGTCAAAAATATGACGGGGGCTGGAGTTCAAAGCTATAACTTTGTGTAATTTTGATGAAAATGCTTAAGCTACCTTAGAAGCTCGGACAAAGTTGCCAAAAATGCAGGAAATAGCATTTCAGAGGGTCGTGATTAAAAATTTTCCCGGGGGAGCATACCCCCGGACCCTCCTAGGATGCGTCGCGCCTTCGGCTCAACATGTGCTAAAAATCTTGTCAGCAATAGTTCACCCTCCTCCCGCTCCCATAAGAAAATCACTACCCCGGGGAAGCAAATGTAATTGACGCAGCGGACATTGTCCCTGTCATTCACCCGGGTTCTGGGCACCTTTTCCTTCTCACAATGTGATTAGATATTTTAACCCATTGAGATAACCTAATTTAGCGTTGTACGATGTAAGAATGTGCATCAATCAATACAGTTATGCTTTGTAACCCCTGAATTTACCGTTAAGCGTTACTGGGCCTCCTGAATTCACCGTTAAGCGTTACCGGGCCCCCTGAATTCACCGTTAACCGTTACCAAGACCCCCCCATGCAGACCCTCCTTAAGGTCACACTAACCTCAGGACCTCCATACGAAGTGAACACAACAGCCTTCATCTTCCTTCCTGTGGTTGGATGCGGCTCCACTGCCCTGGGTCTGCGCCTCCATAGTTGCACGCACACTGCTAGCAGAGTGGTAGTGACTGCTACACTGGCTCCCAGAAAAACTTGCTGTTTGTCAACTGCAAAAATCAATGAGATCAAATTGCAAAAATCAATAATAATGGGCCATCAACATAAACGTTAGTTCTAACTGAAGGTGATTGTAAGGATTTGAACACAATACAGCTAAGCCTATATACTGCGCCGCATTACTGGATAGATTTGGATCCCCAAAACTTATGACATGCAGATGGGAAAAGATAGCTAGTAATCCTGGAATCCAGCTTCCGAAACTATTTTACAAGGATTCCAGGCTATAAAAGATATGCTTAACGTTACATTCATAGGAAAATGAGCACTTCAACAAACTCTACAGTCAGTAACAAATAATGATGCTAAAACAATTAAGCCCTCCTTTGCGAAAGTTAAAATACACACATACAACACATTTATGAGCATTATGTCACAGCAAGTTGGTCACAGTAAACCGTTTATCAACTTTACCCTCATACTGCCCAACAGAGAATTGCCCAGGAGAGGTAAGATGTTCCCAAACAGCGGTGAAAAAAGATGCTAGTTCTGAGAATGACACTTCTGCCATGGCTGTCACAAAAGAAGAACGCACCGACTCCAGCAATAACTGCGGAAGGAGGAAGTTATTACCGTTACTTCCTCCATAATTCCGCGAAAGCGCCAAAAAGTTTGATTTGGGGGTCACTGGACCATCCCATTTTCCCATCGACAACTACTTATTTCACACAGTTATGATAAAGAAGTAAGCATCATTGTACCTTTTTAATACACCAATGACAAATTATTTGCACAAAAATAATTATCTCTTGTTAAGTTAGGATTTTGGATTGTTTTATTCTTACATACAACTTCTTTTACCCCATTTCTAATGGTTACTCCGCACCTGATGACCTGGCGGTCAGTGACCAGGGATAAACCGTTTGACATTATAAAACTGTCCATGTTTGCTCCTGACTTAATAAAATTCCACATCTAGCTTATTTAGACAGTGTCAGCAAGGTCTCCAAAGACGTTAACTTTATGTTAGATTCTGTACTATCGATACAAACGACCAATTTGCAACCCTGCCCAGGGTAAATGGTTTATCCCGCTTAAAGTACAGTACTGGAAGCAAAAATGGCTGCTCCGCTGAAACCTTGGGAGAGAGCTGCTGGGAATGGCGCTGTAGGCGCTACAGGAGAGGACAGAACAAGGTAACATACCCCTGGTCATGTACTGAAATGGGCTAAGGCCCAATGGACTACATTTTTGAGCATGTTAAACGGATGTCAGATCCTAAACAACACCGAGCAGAGTGGCCTACGTAGAGGCTTCGAAACCTGTTAGTGTTACCTGTTTCCCAGTCAGGAAAACATGTAGTTAACTGGTTCATGTAGCTAGTTAGGTACTACTAGTTGTCCTTTTATTTATAGTGAATGTTGCAACGATGCACTCTACTCTATCAGTATAAATTCACCCAGACATAAAGCTGTCCGTCCCCTATCTTCTTGCCACCCGCCACCAAAAGTTGTTTTGAATGAGTTGCAGTTTATTCCTTGAAAATGCACTAGTTTTGGGGGATAGTTGTCTAAATGTCTTTTCCTCCAATAGAATGTTAAACGGAGGTCCGTGTTTGAGAAGAGCCACATACTGACACCTTGAGTATGTTTAAGAACCCACTACACTTATCAGAAAGAGAAGGGGTCTTTGTGAGTACTAGTGGTTCAAAACCTGCAGTTCTATGGCCACATAAGGGGCAATTTACTGTTGTATTGAGGTCACCTGAGTTAGCTCCGAATGTTAGCCAGTCCATACCCTTGCAATTAGCCCCATAGCTCCTCATGATTCATTCTCTGGCTTTGAAGAGAGTAGTCGGGCTGCCCAATTACATTGAGTTGCAGATTGCAAATGCATCTCTTCAGATGCAATACCATAGTTTATCACTTGTGGATATAGGTGTCGAGTAGAAGTTGATTGTGTTGAATATGAATACATGTACACATACATGTATGCAAGTGATGTGATGTAATTAATTGGCTTCTCTGTCCTGCCTAGACCTGGATCAGCACCAATCAGCAGACCTACCGGCCCATCCTCCAACGGTGGACCAACCCGTGCCCCACCCCGCCCACCTCCCCGACCCGCCAGGCAGCAGCCTAGCTCAGCTCTCAACAGATACAGCCCTATGTATGGAGGAGGAAGCTATGGTGGATATGGGGGCATGTACGGCGGAGGTGGCATGTATGGCGGCGGCATGTATGGAGGAGGAATGTATGGAAACAGTATGTACGGTGGTGGGTACGGAATGAACAGATATGGCAGCACAAACAATGGCCAAAGTCCGAGCAGGTTTGTTCAAGCAGCTGAGGAGAGCAGCAGGCAGGCATTCCAGTCCATTGAGAGTATTGTGTCTGCATTCGGCTCCGTGTCCATGATGCTGGAGTCCACCTTCTACGCCGTGTACAACTCCTTCAGGGCCGTGCTGGGAGTCGCCGACCACTTCAGCCGCATGAAGACACACTTTGCACAGATCTTCTCCGCCTTTGCCGTGGTGAGAACTTTGCGTTACCTGTACAACAAACTGCTGGTGCTGCTGGGGAGGAAGGTGAGCGCAGAGGCTGAGGCGGCCTGGAGCTCGGCAACCACCGAGGCACAGGCTTCATCACTAGAGGAGGATGGGAAGGGCAGGCCCAAGTCCTGGCCCATCATGCTGTTCCTTGCTGTGGCAGTAGGAGGACCATGGCTCATCTGGAGACTCCTCAGCTCTGTGGCTGATGTGGCCAAGCCAGGTAAAATCGCGTGTGTGTGCATTTGTATGTCTGTGTGTGTACGTGTCTTATAATCTGACTCACTTAATTGCTGTTTTATCACTATCATCTTGGTTTTGTCCTTCTGAAATGAATTCCATTATTTATTTTCTTTCTTCACGGTTGCAGTAGATGCTTGAGGTGTGAATTTTTGTATTTTTTTCCTTCCAGCTGAGACCGAGTGGGCCAATGGGAATGATGACCATGTGGTGGGCAGGGCTGAGTATGACTTTGAGGCTGAGAGTGAGGAGGAGCTGTCCTTCCGTGCTGGTGACATGCTCAACTTTGCACCCAAAGGTGGGTCATTGGCTTGGTACATATGGATTGGCAGTCATATTGAAATTTCCTCTATGAGTTGGTTACATCACTTTGGAATTATTTTCTGATTTTCTAATAAAATGCCTTCAACATCCCAGTCATAAGAGTTTCCTTTGTAGAAGATAAAAAGAGACTACTTAAGATATTGTAAGGAAGGGGTAAAATACTATCATTACCTTGATGATTTCTGTTTTGAAGACACAGATCATTTCAGTGACAGTCTACCACATTTTTCTTCAGTATTGGTAGTAATAAAGATAGTATTAACCCCACAGATCTGCAGCCTAAGGTACGCGGGTGGCTGCTGGCCAGTCTGGACGGCCAGTCGTCAGGCCTTGTCCCTGCCAACTACATCACCATCATGGGAAAGAGGAGGGGCAGGAAACACGTCCTCCAGGAGCAGCAACAACAACAGCAACCACTGGAACAGGTACAGGCACAGGCAGCAGCAGTACCAGGACAGGACCAGGAGACGTTGGACGACACCTTCCAGATGGTACAGGACATGGCACCCAGCAGCAGGAGTGTCCAGCACAGTGCCAGCCTTCCCGATGACTTAATGTCTTTTGACAAAAGTTTCAGAACAGTGGAACAGGAGGCAGGCAGTTCTAGTGCCAGCAGCCTGAAGGACTTTGATACAGCCTTTGAGAAGGATGTGCCTACAGCACCACCACAGAGCAGTTCTGTCCCAGACAAAAGTAACAGTAAGAAAGATGAAGTATAGGACTGGTATACAGGATACTTTAGGCATGTAGTATTTCGTACTTGATTCAACATGGCATTTCATGTAATTCTATTGAACTTCTAAATTGATGTACTGAAGTTACATTTAATACATGTATAATGTTATTTGGTTGAATTTACACCATCTGTTGCAATTCCTTCTTGTTTGAAAACCAATCATAGAAAGAACATCATTATGAAAAGTGGAGATTTGGTTTGAACCAAATACATGTACTAAGTCAACAGTATATAGCTATCTACATATGTACAAATTGCTGATGTAGTGCTCTAAAAAGAAAGCAAATTACTCATAAAAGGTGAAAGTAGATATACTAAACTTATGTGATCATCAAGAATTGTTCTTGCACAGCCCGCCTTATGTTACTGCTACAAAAATGCTAGAAGTAGAAATTGGTAAAACGGGACGACTAATTTGTCAGAGGAGGTAGCCTGTTTTAGAAGGTTGGGTTTGCTTCAGCAGAATGTTTTTCACTGCATTTTGGCCAATTTCAAGTGTTTATCAAGATGAGTCTGGCATAGACTAAGATGTACAGCAATACAGCATCCAGCACAGCTGTTATCTACAGAGTGGCAAAGAAAACAAAACTTCTGTTCAAAAATGTTGTTATGATTTAATTTCATATACTATGAAAATTTTGCTATGAAGTACAATAAAATTGAATCCCATATTTCCCAGTATTAATTTCTGCTGCTCCCTTGGAGCTTGAACCTATCATACATTTGTAGGATGTCAGTGCTCTTGAGGACCTGTATCTTGTAACACTTGTGTCACTAGTACTACTATTAACTCATCATAAGGGACTAAATGTTTCTACATGGTCATCACAGCAGCAAACACTTCACTTGAATTATATCCACACATCAAACGTATCTTTCAAAGAACAATAGTGTCTTGTTATTTCATAAACAAAATATATACAACTCAAATACTTCAAGACATCTTGAATCAAACTATCATGATCAAAAATATTTGCTTCCCTACGCAATATCAACAGTCAGCTTCAAGTCTTTTAGTTAGTAATAACTTGCTGCCTGATACAGTTACACCTTTTGTCTACAAAAAGCATCTCTAGGTTAGACATGCTGTAGGCAACCTTTCATAGAAAGGCCAGAGTAAAGGTTTGTCACCTTGTTGGGCCTAAAGAGACTTTGTTTAATTTTTCAGTGTATATACCATGCTCTACTACTACTGTTTTCACTACATAGTTGGATACTGTTATATACATCGAATATATTCATATCACTTAGGTAAGGTAAAGAACTGAAACATTTTTTCTGCAAGCAAGTTTTGTTCAAGTAGAACATTTTTAAATGAAATCCAATAGATAATAATTTCCATACAAAAAATTCTCCTTTTTCTTTCAAACAGAAGACATGCAAACATCAAATTCAACTCACTAGAGGAGATACATCAGTCAATGTAAAAATATCTTTGGAATAATCTTTGCAACATAAGAATTCCAAATTTACAGCAGAAACAACTTAGGCATAGCCAGCACCTAGAAGCAGGGAGCAATAACTGAACACCCCTTGCTGACATCAAAATCACTGTGGTAGATGGTTGGCCTCAGACCCCACTTGTTTTTGCGGTAGATCCCGAGGCAAGTGTAGACATCAGGCTTGTAGCTCATGGGGCACTTGATTCCCACCCGACGGATGGCATTCTCCAGCAGCCACACCTCATCTCTGTTGTTGAAATTTGTGTTGTACACGCACACCACGTGCCTGAAGCTGGCATCCGGAGTTTTACTAGCAGGACTAACTTTTGCCGAGGAACCAAGCTTCCCTTCCACCACACCCCGCGCTATAGCGCTCCATCCATAGTCCACTTTGAAGCCGTTCTCTACGTGGAACAGCCACTTCCCCGAGGTGCAGTGGTTGTTCAGTGCAAGGGACGTGATCGTCTCCAAGGTGACGGCCCGGCCGGAGTGCTTCAAGTTCTCCCAGCCTTCCTGGAGGTGCACGACATCGCGGAGGGGGTCGTCCACATATGACTCAGCGTGCACCGATATCCAACCTACACCATCTTCCCTCATCACCTGAAAGTACAGGGATAAAGGGTAAGGTATAAGTCACAAGACACTTCATAGCTGTTGACCTACATGTAAACCCAGTCTCACTTTGCAAATAGTTTTGCAGCTGATGTGTTTAGCCAAGTCATCACAAGTGGAGATTGAAGCTAGCATATCAGTAAATATATTATGTGAATAGGACTGAGAAGGTCTAATCCAGTGATAAATACCTTTGTTGAAGAATACTATCATGATCAAACCACTGCTAATCTAACAAAAACCAAATTGCAGTCATCAAAGGCCCACATTTACTTTCAACACACTAATTACAGACATTTCACCTTGGAGGGTGCAAACTCATCCAACCAAGGATCCAGGTCAGACAGATCCTTGATGCGAGCGTCGAACGTGATCCACTGGTCCAGGTCCGCAGCCATGGCCTCCGCAGCGTAGTCATCAGCAGTCTTCTCGGCATCGCCATGGGAACCATGGAGGTGATCACCCTGCTGTTGACTGTGGCTGGGGCCATGATGGTTGCCATGGTAACCATAGTCTGCTGGATCTACCTCCATGGTTGTCGTTGTAGTGTAGAACGATCCCCACCAGGGTGTACTGGGATAAACATGTGGACAAAGTAAGTATGAAGGATTTGGTAAAAGTTAGATAGAGTATTTGTCCATTTCCTGATGCTAGTTGATGGAAGTGATTCTGTGCTGTTATTAATAATGCTGCTTTTAATAATCAAAAGTCATCAGTTGATGATTAATGATTTTCATAATTATTAACGTTAGTACACCCATCAGAGAAACAATATTATTACCGAATATCTGAAACCATATAATATCTGACAGGAACTGTTTATAAACTGGAAACAGACATGAGTGTGAAATAATATCATAATAGTATTACGTTATGTGGTTAGCGGTTGGACGGCCGAGAGCGTTAGTAGTATAAGCGATAATAGGCCAACAGTCGTCTCTGCGGCTACGGTTGGACTTACACCCAGCTGACCAATTAAACGTTAACAGTCATAGGCAGGTACAAATTTGTCTGAAATTGACCAAAGAAAGCGATGACAGTTACCTACAGGAGTTTCCGAGTTTGCTGTGGATTCCAGGCAATCCTGTACACACTGACAGAGCCGATGCCACAGCTGTTTAACCGCCCAAAATCACAGAAAACATACACAACAGGGGCTGTTGTTTACGACCGAGACGTGACCCGTGCGTCAACTCTGACCCATAAACTATCACTTCCGGGTGAAAGGCATATCACACCCTGAAACTTAGGTGATAATACAGAGTGAACATTTAGACAGAGTACGACAATAATAAGCATCAATTTACTTAATTAGCCGAAACAATTCGTTTGCTATACTATTAAGTCCGCTTTATATGGTAAATATTCTTCTATATTTTTCTTTCAGCAGACAGAAAACAAATTTCCACCCCTGTTTTATAGTGTATGATACCACTTTCCCGCCATGCATCACACAACTTCCTTGCATCAGACATCGGGTTTTCTACACGTGTGACAAGATTTCCCAAAGTTTCCGTCGTTTCTTGTCTGTTTAAGAACAATTTGTAAGGTGAGAATAGATCTAATACATCTAAGGTATAGCGTCATACGAAATAGTATTTGAAAATGCCATTTTTGGGCACGTAGGGTCATTTTAGAACTGGCAAATTCGTGACACTTCATAAGGCACCATCCTTGATTTATACAAATTATCATGTAGATTCCATATGTGTATCAGTTACATGATAATCACTGTGCGATTTACAGATATGTGCTCTGACTTTCACTTAAAAGATTGAATTCATTGAGGTTGGTGCATTCCGCGAATCATTCAGAATTATTACACCAACCAACATATCATTCTTTCTGATATTATAACAAATTATAACAGGAATACTACTCTACTCTAGGAATATAGTGTAACGATAGTTTAATATGTCGTGTCTTTGTGGTAATGGAGTGTAATATTCTTATGTTTTGATCTTGCTGATCTTGCAGATTGAGATATCGTGACGATGGCGCCATCCTGCCGCTTCTACGCGAAGCGGTTTCCCCAGGTTGATGAAGTAATCATGGTGAATGTTCGGTCCATCGCAGAGATGGGGGCGTACGTCAGCCTCCTGGAGTACAACAATATTGAAGGTCTGCCTCTTGTCACTTTCCTTCTTCACAATAATATATGTACGTGTAAAAGATTTGTTTGATTGCTTCTTCTCGGAAATCTCATGCAATATTAGCACCAATGTACATGTACTATGTAATTGATTATGATAAACATCATTTGCCCCATAAAGTCCCTTCTTTGTTGCATAAGGAAGCAGGTTGTTGCATAAGGAATCATGTTTCTGATACCTATGAGCTACTCTCTTTCTGTTTGAAAACATATTTATTTCTATTTATCAATGAATTAAGTCTCAAGTGTTACCCAAAAAGGATGTCAGTGATCGGTGGAATTCCAACCAATGCAGTCTATATAGCAATCTTTTCCATACAACAAACTGACATAGGTTTACATACTAGTACTACATGTAGTATGTTGTGTATGTTACATATTGTGCCATCTATTTTGTAGGTATGATCCTGCTGAGTGAATTGTCTCGACGACGTATCCGTTCCATCAACAAGTTGATCCGAGTGGGTCGCAACGAGTGTGTGGTGGTCATCAGAGTGGATGAGGAAAAGGGTAGGCAACAACCTCCTAATCCTTATCAGTCTTTTTCTTTAATGATCAGGCCCAAATTTTGGTACTGACATTGTGTGTGACTATGGTTACTCTTCAGTGGCATTATTTTCCTCAAACATGATGATGATAATGAGAATAACTCACTTCTCTGTTCATCATACTTCGATATACTAAAGCAGGAAAGCAAAGCTGGCAACTAAGAATCTGTAGTGGGTGGTGGTTGTATATTCCTTTTGTGCAATAAATGCCATGTAATTTCTTTATTAATATTTTTTTGATTAATTTGTTAAAGAAAAGCCCCATAAGTGTTCCAATGATCTGTATTTCCATGTCTGCTTGCTGCAGGATACATTGACTTGTCGAAGAGAAGAGTGTCCCAAGAGGAAATGGCTCAGTGTGAAGAAAAGTTTGCCAAGGCTAAGGCTGTAAGTTACCTCTCAGTTATAGATGTTTCTACATGAGTGTTATGGTGATCAACCATTTGGAAGAAAGGAAACAAAAGGTAGTGGTTTCTCCACTTTTTGATTGTGTCAGTTGGCTTAAACTGCAAATATTACAGGTTGACATTACTACTGATAATCTTCCTGCTATAAGCAGCCTCATTCACCAAGTTTTATTGTTTGCAGCATGAATCAGTAGTGATAGGTGAGCATATTCTGACTTTGGCATCCCCCA
Source organism: Branchiostoma floridae x Branchiostoma belcheri (assembly GCA_019207045.1). Taxonomy (NCBI): domain Eukaryota; kingdom Metazoa; phylum Chordata; class Leptocardii; order Amphioxiformes; family Branchiostomatidae; genus Branchiostoma; species Branchiostoma floridae x Branchiostoma belcheri. The sequence continues at coordinate 9,325,198 of CM033025.1, read as the reverse complement.
TGCAGGTGAACAGTATCCTGCGGCATGTGGCACACCTGCTGGAGTACCAGCACGATGAGCAGCTGGAGGATCTGTACGTCCGCACGGCCTGGGCCTTTGATGATGAAAAACCTGGGAGTGCTTATGAGATGTTCAAGAAGGCTGTCTCGTAAGTACATGGAACAGTCTGCATGATTAGTAGGGCTACTGATGTCATTGCAGGACAGATTTCTGCTGAAATAATTTGATTGAGGTTTTTTTGGGGAATAGTCTCTGTTGTTAATCCCTAACAAGTATTTTATGTGTAGTAAGCCCCCCAGCACTGGACAAGTCCCTGTTGCTAGTTCCAACAATGTCTGTATGTGTGTAGTTAGCTCCAAGTCCCGGACAAGTCCCTGTTGTTCCTAACACATTTCTGTATGTATGTAGTGAGCCCCAGGTCCTGTTGTTAGTTCCTAACACATTTTTATATGTGTGTAGTGAGCGCCAAGCCCTGGACAAGTCCCTGTTGTTAGTTCCTAACACATTTCTGTATGTATGTAGTGAGCCCCAGGTCCTGTTGTTAGTTTCTAACACATTTCTGTATGTGTGTAGTGAGCCCCAGGTCCTGGACAAGCTGACTCTGACTGACCAAGAGAAGGAGGTGCTCCTGGCCAACATCAGGAGACGGCTGACTCCACAGGCTGTCAAGATCAGATCTGGTAAGTCCAACATAAAACCTTTAAAGTGTAAAGCAGGGAGTTCTCAGCATGTTTTGTTACCATTTAAAACTGAACATATAAGTGTCTTTTGCTAAAAATCTATGGTTGAACTTTTATCTATCAGTCAGCAGGGAGTGTCACTTGTAATAACAAAATCATGCCATGTCTGGAGAATTGTAAAAAGTCAGAAAGCTGTAATAGTGTGGGTACTTTCTGATACATATGCCCAAATACCATGAAGGACATGTACTACATTATGCGATGCAAGTTAAACCGACACTGTTTCTAACTTGTCTATTATTTTGACAGATATCGAGGTAGCATGTTACGGCTATGAGGGTATAGATGCTGTGAAGGGAGCATTGAGAAAAGGACTAGCTCTCACCACTGAAGATATGCCCATTAAGGTGAGTTGTGAAATGTTTTGTGGCATCGTTTGATCGGCTAACTTGAGTAGGTGATTATGTTAAGTAGAACATCAAAGGGTGTGGCCTCACCAGCATGGACCTGCTGGACAAAGCTGCTTAGAAATGTTGTGTAGAGATTAGCTGACTGCTGTCTACCCCTGCAGCAGTGTCATCAATACTTGATAGTACTACTACATGTGAGGTAACTTAAAGCAGTGATTGTATGGCCTTGTTAGTTAGTGTACTTCATTTCTGTGGGCTTGATTTTGTTGGAGAAGCCCATACTATGCACAAATTGCAAATTTGTTCAGCTGTTTAGCTGTTTACAAACAGCCAGGGCTGCCCAACTAGCCGTAGGCTATTGTCAAGGGCTAACCCTGTACATGTTCGCACATGTTCGCACACGACGGGTTATACCGCCCCTTACGGGGTGACACACCCGTCCTGGTGAATGATGTAGATCACCATGTGGCTGATACGAGACAGAGGTTCGCCAGGCCTCCATCCGGGTGATTTGAAGTGAATCACCAACTCCTGACAGAAGGATTTGTACCGCACCATCGCACGTGTGGGGGTTCTTAACGTGCATGGGGTATGGCTCTCCCCATACACGGGACCTCCATTTAACGTCCTATCCGAGGGACGACTCATTTTTCACTTGAGTAAAGTGAGGAAAGTCGTGTAAAGTGCCTTTCCCAAGGGCACAAGACCAGCAACACGGCAGGCGGATTCGAACCGGCGACCTCTCGGTCACGGGCCGAATACACTACCACTGTGCTACGCGGCCCCACATGCAATTGCAAATTAAAAAATATTGCAAATATGTGTATTTTACAACTTGCTAACAAAGACTTGATGTTACTAGTAAAGACTGACTTTTCTCGTTGACCTGTGACCTCAGATCAACCTGATTGCCCCACCGTTGTACGTGATGACGACCCAGACATTAGAGCGGACGGAGGGTGTGCTCCTCCTGCAGAAGGCCATCAATGCCATCAAGGAGGACATCGAGGAGGGCGGCGGAGTCTTCAACGTTCAGATGGCAGTAAGTCATCTTGGTTTCTTCTGTCTAGATCATCATTGGTATTGCATCTTAGGAATGTAGGGTTGCTCAAAAAGGTAATAAACCTCGATGGACATCTCGGTTAGACTTTGTCATCCTGATAAGTTTACCTGAGTGGGCTGAGGTCCCTCAGATGCCTGTTCAAAGTTGTGATGTAAGAAGCCCATGTTTCTGTGATTCACCAAGCTTATGCAACTACTTACTGGTATTACATCTTGTAAGTTGTATTGAAGTCAAGCTGCATTCCTGAAATAAAAATATCAGACATCAAAGAGAGAACTATTCACTGATTCTTCTGTTGAGGACCACGGTATGATGATGTAATGTGTTTTACTCTGCAGCCCAAGGTAGTGACAGACACAGAGGAAATGGAACTGGCCAAACAGCTGGAGAAGCTGGAGGCTGCCAACAGGGAGGTGGACGGGGATGATGACTATGATGAGGAAGAAACAAAATAAGATCCTGTATGCCCTACAGATGAAGAAAAAATGTCGTTCTTATTGTTTGTGTTCTCATAAGAATGGGGGAGCCTTCAAGCCAGTCTTATTCATATTGGCATGTGTACCCTCTCATTGGAGAATTCATGTAAGATTTGTTGTGTTTAAAAAAAATGGCCCTCCCCTTTACTGGCTTTTGCTGGTTGTAGATCATGTAAAGAATCTCATCTAATTTTAAAATATGTCACCTTTCACTTCTACTTGTAACACAAGCAGACTGTATTTGAACAGTGATGAGACCAGACTTTATTATAGGGTCATGTTTTGCTATAATGAATATTCCTCCAATGTCTAACATATCTGTAATATTATGTTGACATTATTCTAAAGTGAGAAAGTTGATTGGTATAGACCAATAGCTATAGTTATCAAAACAGACATTTTTGATATGGTACATTCTCATATTATCTGTGTCAGTAACGTTGAGAGTACATTGGATTGGCCAAGAATAAAAGAAGAGCATTGTGCTGTACATGCAAAGATCAGATCCATTTCCTAACACAACATCATGTATAACTTAAAACTACATGTACCATGATAACATGGCCGGGAGCATTAATTTGTCTACTCTAAGAAGCATGCACTGAACTACATGGATGGTAGTGGTTGTTTAGTTCAAATTATACCAAGACAGATAAATGTACATGTACAAATTCATATGCATTTGATATGGTAGACTGGCTTGAGAGTCAACATTTCCAATAATAGTACATTTCTTTATGTGTGTAGTGAGCCCCAGCACACTACACACATACAGCAAGGCAAGGAAAATGTTACCATGTAGCTTGAATTGACTTAATTTCACAATGTTCATAATAAACCATACATCTATACAGCTTTTGTATTCAATTTTGTATCAAAGCCTGTTCAAACTTCCATTCAGAAATGCCCAAACAATGTTTGCAATTGTGGTTTTTTGCGGTGACCTCTCCACAGCAAAATTATGACAAACACACATCAACTGCATTACTACAGAACTACAAAACTATTTCAACTTCAAACTTAAAACACTTAGCAAAAATTATTTTAAAAATGTCCTGGAAAATCTGTGGATTTAATGTACATCCCATTGGCTTCTGTACTTAAATTTTTCATCCCTATCTTTCATGACCTATGCTTTGACTCATACTGGTATGGCACATGGACATGTCAAGATGTAATGTCTAATTCTTCATTGTCAGGCACATGTAAAAACAGCAACTTTCTAGGATATAAAATTGAGTAACTTTCATTAATACTGTATATACCTCTGTGACTCTAGAAATGGTCTGCTCTCCAAGATTACTCTGAGACTTGAACAGTGTTCTGACGCACCCTCTGTATCTTGACTGCATCAATGTTGTTGTTCATCATGTGGCAGTGCTCTGGGATGAGCATATTTGACCTGTCCAGCAGGTCAAAGTCACCTACTCCAATTATTTGCACCTGTGTAAAAACATGCATGCATTCAGAGTACTTATTCGACTTGTACTGTCGTAGAACTGCGCCATCGCCACAGTGAATGTGTAACATGAAGGAAGTTCCAACAGCAATGCACCTCATTGGCTGGGTGTGTTGCAAAAGTATACACACCGTAATGTTATTGCCCTCCCATATATCCCGGGTTTTTTCCTGTTGCCAGGTCTCCTGTAAGTCAGTACATATGCTTATACAAATGTCTTTCTCCTAAATAAATTCCCCATTCAGGTTGTCATTTTTCTACGGTAGATTGATTGCTTTCTACACACATCTAATGTTCCTCAAAAACGACTGTCACAGTGGGGAATAATGTGCGCTGTGAAGCATGAAAAAAGCTGAAAGTGTCCTTACCTTTGGAGTGATGTGACTCTTGAAGTCCCTCCGGGTCAAGTCCCTGTATAATGGCTCTGTAAACACCACTTTGTTATCCAGGTAGACTGAGACCTCCCACACTGGAGGGACAACAAATCTCCGTATTAAAAACGAAAATCAGCATCAGATTAAACCAGTTTTGTATTGCAAAAGCATTGCGCCTTTACATTAGATGAAATTTAGCACTATCTTGTATCAGATCCTTAATTATTTTTAATTGATGGTGGGTATACAAAGAACAAAACGTATGTGTTTCTAATTTGCATGTAATGATTCTTGTACTTTATTGTATGTCTCAATGTTTAATATATCTCTCTACCACTTTCAATTCAGCAAATATCTATATGACTATACATTTAAGGAGCGGCTAGGACAATCCTCGTGTAATGTGATATCCTGATAATAGGGACGTGTACAATGGTGAATTCCTTTACCGTGAGCTGGTATTTACGTATACAGCGCAAAAATCGCACAATAGTCATTTTGCATTCTCCAAGTTATGTACAGGTTAGATTTCGGTTGGCTTTTGACATCTTTTATGCGTCTCTGTCAAGCTTTCCATTCTGCAAGGTTTTTGCTTTGTCGGGCATAAAAAGCCCGACAAAAAACCTAAAAGAGGTCAAAACCCAAGCCTATATATAAATACAGCTTAAGCCGGATTCGGAGACGTTCCCAGTCACCATGCCCTGTTCACGTGTTCATTCGATTCCCATTGGCTACGAGGAAAGGCGGGAATATGTTCTGAGCTAGACAGGTCAGTCAAAACACGCCGTTTACTGAGCGGCTGTGTTTGCATTTCCCGTTGCATTTTCCGTTCTGGCATCCTTTGCGTTGGCAATTTCTGCCCCCTCTGTATTCTGCTTTGAGACTACACTCTTGACTGATTATTCCCGGTCGGAATCTCTGGCAAAGACGGTGAGTCGTCTCTATTTCCAGTTTTTTGTCGCTGCTTTGTGCAGCTGTGACGGGGCCCCCAGAAGTTCGGTTGTTCTCTTGTTGCTAAACTCTTACAGTAGGCGTTGCTTTTGATTCTTAGTACGACATGGCAGAAGTTGGTCACAGAAAAAGACGAATACTAATCATAGGGCACTCGTTCATACGCAGACTGGATGCTTTTGTTGAAAGCAGAACCGAATCAGCATCAGGCCGAGTAGTGAGTAGAGATTTTTGGTTGGAAAACACCGATGTAAAATGGATGTCCTTGTCTGGCGGCAAAGTTTCGAACTTCGACCAAATGTGTAAGGCCCTGCCAACCGTGGATGATGTCTACCTTGAGTTAGGGTCCAATGATCTGTGTGAGCTCTTCTGGGAGCCTGAGATAGTGGCTTTACGCATAGTTGGTATGGCAAGTGTAATCAGAAACCGGGCTAATGCCAGACATATCATTGTTGGAGAACCTCTCCCACGGGTATTTAACCCACCAAACATACCGTACAATCAGTGCCTAGGTAGGTACCTTGACGCTTTGAGACATGAGGTGGCCAACACTCCTCACATGTCTACATGGGCACATGTCCGCCTTGTTAATAGGCATTGCCCAGAATATTTTGCAAAAGACGGACACCACCTGTCCCCTTACGGGATGTATCTTCACTTCAAGTCCATCAGGGGGGCCTTAACAGCAACAAAGGGCATTTAATTCCCTCTAAAATACATTTTCAATTGGACATTTATACATTGAATCACCCCCCACCCCCCTCGCCCTGGCCCCTCAACACGCGGTGAGTAGAACAAAAGTAACTTGATATTTGGCGACATTTTTGAAAACTAACGAAATCTTCAAATGTTTTAATACTCGTTTTATCAGTCAGAAAGCAAGGCTATTCATTTACATTCCCTCACCCTACACTTCTTAGCCCCTTATTGCCTGATTGGCTCTTTGGCGGACTAATAGACAGGAGGGTTTTGCAGTCAGATTTCCCCTGCCACTTGTTAGGCGCGATGGCTTTTGGTGGTGGTAAACCAGTACTCAAATTATGTTGGAAATCTTATAATGTTCGTAAACTTGTATGATTGGCATGTGACCTTTATACGAAAAACCTTTTCACGAGATATATGGAACCGTTGTCATGGTAACCATTTGGCGTGTTGCCAAATATTGAGAATGATACATATTTATGTAATGATTCTATGTTTTTTCCATTCTGTATGCCAATCTTGACAATATACCTGTTTTTCCGCCAAAGATGCCAAGTGTGTCAGTTGAATTCTTGTCTCCCTGTCCTTATATCGGTCGGAGAAGTAGGCATAAGGGGCTTTTCATGAAATGAAAATACAGCTTAAGCCGGATTCGGAGACGTTCCCAGTCACCATGCCCTGTTCACGTGTTCATTCGATTCCCATTGGCTACGAGGAAAGGCGGGAATATGTTCTGAGCTAGACAGGTCAGTCAAAACACGCCGTTTACTGAGCGGCTGTGTTTGCATTTCCCCCCACACCCAACCCCTATAGAAAAGCCAGAACGTCGACAACATTTGTTGCCTTTCTTTTGTGCTTTGTTTTTCATTTCACCTATATGTACTCAAGCACAAATTTCAGATCTTCATTCAAAGTTTACGCATAATTCAAATTCACAACAAACAATACCGCAGATGTACCTTCATGTGGATATCAATTTATAGGAAAGTCGTTGGACTAATATCAATGTCTGTTCCCAAACAGATGTTGGTATACATATCACGTGCCCTTTGTCCAGGTACCGTTTAGTGTACCTGTCCATACTTGTGACTATTTACGCATGATTTTGTCGGGGTACTAGGAAGATACCTGTCCGTACATGCGTCAATTGCTTGTTTATATCACATGATCTTTGTTCACAAGCAATTGTTTGATTCACATGATCTTGTCGGGGTACGGGCCGGGTACCTGTCCGTACATGTGATTATTTAACGCATGACTTTGTCGGGGTACTAACAGGGTACCTGTCCGTACATGCGTGGTTCACAAGTAACTGCTTGTTTTATCACATGATTTTGTCGGGGTACCGTTACTGTACCTGTCCGTACATGTGATTTATTTGGTGCATGGCTTTGTCGGGGCGGGTTGTCCAAGAACCACAGTGACTTAAATAACCTTTGTATCTGACGGTTTGCTTTTTCACCGTTATACCGCATTTCTCAGATACCCGGCATGACACTCCAATACAATCGATATAACTAGGAATGTGTCATCATGCATACAAAATTTGTCCTGATGTATTACTCTGCTCACTGTCTTAACGCTTTACTATTGTCGAGCCCCAGTAATGCCTCCAAGGAAGAAGGCACGCAAAGCAGCGAGGCCGGAAGCCGGGGATGATCCGTCCCCGACGGAGCGAGGAGATCAGCCATCTCCAGAGGATGCACCCCCGCAACCTACTCGCAAGGCTCCGGATAAACCCAAGCTGACAATGAAGTTTCTACAAAAGCAACTAGAGGACTTGCAACAAGTTACTACGCAGATAGCGAACAAACTGAACTCTACAAATTCCAGTGACCCCCAGACTCCAGGTGCGTTACCAACAGACGGAGGGTCAGCAGGACTTGTAGGTCTTAACACCTCTCCTAGCTCAGTGACTGTAACCCATGTAACCGATACCCCTGGCGTGTTGCCAATAGCTACCACAAGTGGGGCACTGGATCCTCAGCCCCCATCTCTTCCGTCCATCAACCCAAACGCCCAGATGCCAGGCCTAGGCTCGACCCTGGCTTCCAGCATTCTAGGTACATCCTCTCTTACTAAGACAGTTAATGCCTCCGCTCTTAACCAACCAGCGTCAGTAGTTGGGACTCCTGCCATAGAATCTGTCCTTAGCGGTGAGCTCTATAAAACGGGAGTTCACTTACCTCTGGACACTGGAATACCAGAACCAACGAAGGAGAAAATTTGGCTAGATAAATATGTGGAATTCAAACACTTATTGCCAACTCATCGTCCCAAAGCGCAATTCAACATCAACCTGGAACCATTAGCAGGACTCCCAACTTTGACGGTGGCAAACAATGTAGAGGACAGTAAGAACTCCCTTTCCTTAGCACAATGGTCAAACGCATTCGCGATTTACCAGTATATCTATGTCCAGAAGCATGTTCTGCGCAGTACCCAGTTAATCTCTTACGGGTACTTGATCCGATCCATGGCAGACCGAGGTGCGCAGTGGGGTAAGTACGATATGTACTTCAGACAGCTAAGACAGATCAACCCAAACCTACCATGGGATGTCCCACATCCGCAGCTGTACGTTGATGCCTTCAGTGAGCTTGGCACTAGCATCTTCTTCCCCCAAGCCCTCCTTTCCCAAGACCAACAAAATACCCAGAGGCTACTGCTTTCAATATCACCTCCCCGGAGGCCAGTGCTCCACGACAGGTTGCCCTTACAAGCACTCCTGCCCCACCTGTTCAGGGCCACACAAGGAGCCCAACTGCCCCAAGAAGGCTCAGCTCAGAAATAACAACACCCGTAATCGCTAAGAAGCTTAGTTTGTTTCTAGAAGGGTACCCCGACAGGGAAAAAGATTACATCATCAAAGGCTTTACCTATGGATTTCCATTGGAGTATTTTGGACCTCGAAATTACTTTCCTTCCAAAGTCATGTCCCCCAATCCAGCACAACTTCCAATTATTTTTGAGAAACTTCAGTCTGAACTGGAACAAGGACGTATAGTGGGTCCATTCGCAGATAAACCATTTCCGAACCTATTCATTTCTCCCATTTATGCGGTTCCCAAAAAAGCCCCAGGAAAGTATCGGATAATACATGACTTGTCGCATCCCCCGGGGAAAGCAGTGAATAACGGTATTCCTAAAGAGCTATCCTCGGTTTCTTATGCCAATATAGACAATGCTATCCGACACATAAAATTGCTAGGACCAGGATGTTTTCTAGCAAAAACGGATGTGGAATCAGCCTTTCGTATCGTCCCCATACATCCTAACGACCACCACCTATTAGGATTCTATTTAGACAATGGTTTCTATTATGATCGATGCCTGCCAATGGGAGCTTCAATATCTTGTTCAATTTTTGAGGCTATTAGTTCGGCCCTTGAGTGGATAGCGGTAAACAAACTCAATATACGCTTCCCTACCCACATATTAGACGATTTCTTGTTCGCAAACCACGCATACTCATCTTGCGAACGAGACTTGGTAGCATTTAGCAATATGTGTCAGGAAGTAGGGGTTCCTCTTTCGGAGGAAAAAACCTACTACCCAGATACGACTATGTCATTTCTAGGCATAGAACTCGACACAAGATTGATGGAGGCGAGATTGCCCATTGACAAATTACAAAAGTGCAAAGAAACTATTCAAGAATTCCTCCTGCGCTCCTCAGTTTCCTTAAAACAAGTGCAGTCCCTTGTCGGACTACTCAATCACGTATGTCAAGTAGTTGTGCCAGGGCGCGCTTTCTTAAGAAGATTGATTGATCTAACCAGGAATAGGACATACAAAACAGGCCCTATTCACATCAACAGTGGGGTAAGGCTTGACTTACAAATGTGGGGTCATTTCCTTGACACCTTTAATGGAAAATCCTTCTTTGTTGACGACCAATTTACTACGGACTCCACGTTAAACCTGTATACAGATGCAGCAGGATCGTTAGGTTATGGCGCAGTTTATGGCACAGAATGGCTTTACGGAGCTTGGCCACAGGCACTACACTCGACGAATATTACAATATTAGAATTTTATCCAATTGTGCTGGCTTTCCATATCTGGGGCAAGGAATGGGCGAACCAAAGTATTTTGTTACACACTGACAACCTTGCCCTGGTGCACATAATCAATAAACAGACGTCACGGAACCCCAGGATAATGCCCTTGGTTCGAAGATTTGTTCTTATAAGCCTCCGCCGAAATATTAGATGTCGAGCTGAGCACATACCGGGAACACATAACACGATGGCTGACTGTCTATCTCGCCTACAGGTAGAGCGGTTCCGCAGGAAATACCCACACATGGCAACTCATCCGGTCAGGGTGCCTCCCCATCTCCTGCCCAGCAGCTTAATCGACTAGTCGACAACTTGCTTGTTCAATCCTTAGCACCTTCTACAATCTCAGCTTATCGCCTGGCGTGGCAGCATTTCCGTCAATTCAGCCTTGAAATCCACTGTACAGCCAATATCAAGCCCCCTATTCCAGAGCCTATAGTATGCCAGTTTATTTCCTACTTACATAGTAAGGGATTTGCCCCAGCGTCGATAGCATCTAAACTTTCAGCTATAGGTTTCATTCACAAAATCCAAAATCTACAAGACCCCACTTCTACTTTCGTCGTTCGCAAGTTGATGCACTCAATACAAAAGAACCACGTACCCGACGGAAGGTTGCCCATAACGCCTCCTATTCTTTCCCAATTGATTGATGCCTTGAAGTTCATAAAGACCACGTACTACAATCAGTGCCTGTATGAGGCAATGTTCACGTTTATGTTCTACTCTTTAGCTCGCATAAGCGAAGTAACGGTAACTAATTCTTCCCAACACACTCTGACCTTAGCGGACCTCAGGGGTAATCTGGACTCTAATAGTGGCCTAACTTCCTTCTTGGTACAGTTTAAGACGTACAAACACAGCAGTCCTTCAGCCCAATCCACCATCCAGATCCAACCACACCCAGAAAGTCCGCACTGCCCGGTGGTAAGCCTTGCTAAGTACCTCCAACTACGGGGAAGGAACCCGGGGTACCTGTTCCAACGTAGGGATGGTTGCCCTGTTACCAGCGATAACTTTGCCAAGGCATTAAGAGCCTGTGTCCTGCAAGTCAAACTCGATCCACAAAAATACACCTCGCATTCCTTCCGAATTGGAGCTGCTACGCAAGCAGCTTTGCAGGGGGTTTCGGATTCGAACCTTCGGCTACTAGGGAGATGGACCTCAGATGCATTTAAAAAATATATTCGCACTTAACTCCATAGAAGGCACCTGGTTCGTACTTGAACAGCTGAAAAAGATCCCTAATAGACCCTTAAACGGGTATAATCGGCTAACGGCACAATAGGTTGATACCTACTCAACCTCACCAATAAGAATTATCAACTTTAGACTGAAACCCTACATAGGGTGAGTTACCCTACAGCCTTGATACATGGTGTGTTACCCATATGTCTGATCAACTACAACATTTGAACAGGGTGAGTTACCCAGAGTTCGATAACAACAGTAAGTTCCCTGCTTGCATCCTAAACCAAGCTACATTGGAATACAACGTTTAGGGTGCCCTGCTCAAGGTTATGATAGCAATAGCTAGCTCCATGCCTGTATTGAACACCTGGCCAGTGCGGCTTTTATGCCGGTATACGGTGAGTTACCTTAGTTCTGATAATAACAGCTGACTAGTACAGGTTTGTTTGTTTTCTAAACCAAACTGGATAGCATAGCTATACTCTTATAATAAGTAGATTTGTTGATTCTTAGTCCCTGAGTAGTCTCCCAGTTATGAATGTATTACCTTGCGTAATTCCATACTACCCTACAGCACATAAATGTATGCTAACTCAATAGAAACTTTTCTTTCTGTCGTTGCTCCGTAGCGAAATGTATTACCAGGTGTCACTCCATGTCACTTTACGGTAAACAATTTTATGCTAACGCTGTATAGGGAAAAAACAGATAGTTTACAATACTCAAGGATACGAAGTTAGATTTATAAATAAAGCGATCGACACTGTTAGTCTAAGTTACAGCCATGCTGCTCAGGTTACTTTCATAATATGCCAGTATTTTTCTCTAAACGTACCCTACAATACTCTACAGATCCTAGGCAACATTTGCATTACGTCAATATTTCAGCATCGCACCTAAAAAGTCGTTTCAGACTGTTGTATAGAAACTAGCTCAGACGTTTTGTTTGTTCACCTTCGCCACATTTCAGTTTATTGAACATTTCTTGTTTTTAACGTTTTTAACGTTTAAGTGGTGGTAAACCAGTACTCAAATTATGTTGGAAATCTTATAATGTTCGTAAACTTGTATGATTGGCATGTGACCTTTATACGAAAAACCTTTTCACGAGATATATGGAACCGTTGTCATGGTAACCATTTGGCGTGTTGCCAAATATTGAGAATGATACATATTTATGTAATGATTCTATGTTTTTTCCATTCTGTATGCCAATCTTGACAATATACCTGTTTTTCCGCCAAAGATGCCAAGTGTGTCAGTTGAATTCTTGTCTCCCTGTCCTTATATCGGTCGGAGAAGTAGGCATAAGGGGCTTTTCATGAAATGAAAATAGCTTTAAACTTTGCCAGGAGAATAGTCCTTGTATACTAGGGTGTGTTTATTCAAGGAGGTACTTGGTTTATTTGAAAGCATTGCCAGATCAAGGAGGTGGTCAGATCAAGAGCTCAGAAAAGATTGATCTAAAAAGTCTTGCGTTTTGCAGCGAATCATTTGAAAGCAGTTTATCAGGTTACACATTTACCCTGAACCTGAAGGGTAGGTGGGCCGGGCGACCAGCTGGGTCTAACCGAACGTTTCCACAAGCACTAATCCATGATCATCAGTGGGACTGCAGCGAGAAAAACATACTTCAACAGTAGTATATTCATGGAGCCTCTCATACGTTATCTGGGTAGACTTGCAACGGTTGTACATGAAATTTTTCACTGTTACAGTTCTTTAAGTAGCGTACCTTCCGGCTAAGTACACACTATGTACGCCACTTACCAAACAGTACGCCACTACCTACCGTGTGCTTCTGGAGCGGCCATTTTGCTGTAATTTTCCAAGCAGGTCTCTCAGCAATAACACAACTACAATTCCTGCATGGGCCAAAAAATTGCATGTCAAAGTATGTATTACACCAGATAATGTCGTCTGGCTCAATTTCGAATTCTGAGTTCGCAAGACGCAATCCGTTTCAAAAATTCGTTACTTTCCGGGTTTAATATATACCAGTACCAGTAACCAAGGTTCCTTTTTCAACCTCCTTGCAGTAACTCGCTACAAATAAGACCCAGAATAAGAAATGGCACAGTTTTGTAGCATAGTGTAAAACCATATGTGTGAATATGTAACGTTACAATTTACTAAAGCATTTACAAATCTACAATGGTCTATAGGTTACCTTCAACCACATTATCAGCTGTTTTGGAACGAGCCGTAAACCCCAGTACGAAATTTTCACAATATTAGAATCAAAACGAAAACAGGGCATTGCTGACAGAAATTGGCAAAAATACCCCTGCATGTACAGTGGCATGGATTGTTTATCACGCCAGACGGTTACTAAAGGGAGCTGAACGTGCAACCAGGCGGGAGGATAGAAGGCTTTCGCTGTCAAACTCGATGGTTCAAAAATTATAGCCAGCGCCATTGCTGTGTGACTAAACGTTTGAGCATATCTGAGATCTGAGTGTCAGGATCTGCACATAGATATTGATCAACGTTTCCTATTGTCTTCTGAATGTGAAGTCGTAGCAACTTTGATTTGGGGCAACTTTCAATAAAAGAGCAAAACTTTTCTTCGTGTATTTCATCAACTGCAAGCCACATGGGTACCGTCAGCTGAAGGAATGGATTACAGCAACAGTAATGGATTGTTTGTTGAGTTACAGTACTAAGATTTAACCATTTTACGGAGACACCAATCTTGACTCGCATATATTGAGTATTTATTCTACGTAGGGTTAGTATTACAAACCGCCATTTGTCTGAAAGTCCTGATATCCCTAACTGATCTCTTGTGTCCGAATACGATGCGTAAGTCCGTGGTGAATCCAACAATGATCAAAGATGAGTCTTGGTCGTAAAAACTGGTATGGTCCAATACCCGATCTGAGTCCGTTGTCACTTGTTACTCGTATCTTGGAATTCCCTCCAAGCCTAATCTCCCGAAACTTTTCTCCAGCTCGGGCCTTGAGTTGAATCTTGGAGTGTCTTCCAAGCCCGTTTTCCTGGAACTGTCTTCCAGGCCTAAGTTCTTCCTCAAGATCTCCTGGAAATTCCTCCTCCCGGGCCTTTGGTGTGCCTCTTGTTGCACGGTCCTCAAGTTTCCACTGTTCCCTGTCTCAACTGCCTCACTTCCCGACCTTGGCTCACTTTATATAGTGTTGGGACTAACTTTGGCGGGAACTAAATTATGCTAATCTAAAGGCGGTAAATTCAAAACTGTAAGTTGGCGCTTACAATCAGATATGACTTGAGTATTTTTTTTTTTTCAACTTTGCCTCTCTGTAACTTTTTTTTTTTTTTATTCAATATAACTTTCAAATACAAAAAAGAAACCCTGTGGCAAGCCCCCTAATATAACATAATATACATAATGAGGAGTAACTTATTACAAAGAATGTTGGTCTCGAAAGTTAATAACAGAAGATTGTGTCACAAAAATAAGGCTTGAGTATGCAATGACAGCTATAAAGTATATTCTACTCATAAATTATTCTCTTATTCTTCATTCAAAACATTAGAATTAACGTTTATAAGACATGCACTGAGTTTTCGAGCAGTGTTCCCCAAAGCGTGCCCCCTCAAAAAGCTATGAAGAAGGTTATCTGTCTCACAGGTGTCCCTTTGTGTATTTTTTATCAAGCAATAAGATGAAGATTTAGAGAGCTGTGCACGATAGAAAACAAAGTAAAACCTTCCCACCTGTTTCCCATTCATCATCTGAAATGAAGGTGGGCTGACTTGTACTCAGGTTTACACAGTCTGATGCTCCATCCTCATTGGTCAGTACTTCCAGACAGCCACTCCGAAGGGGTGACATCATGCTTTTCATACCGCGAAAACAAGCTCTTTCCCTGAATTAAGGTCAAAATGTCGTCCAAGAAGCGCGAAAAGGAATCTGGCGGTGGGTGTAACGTTACAATTTGAGATTTTTCCTACATTCGTGTACATTACAATGGCCTTGAGGGAATGTGTACATTTGACCTGATCGCGCTCTTATCTTTGCACAACCGGATATTACAAAAGCTTCATTGAAAATACTAGTATTCTCAAGTGAGTCAAAGAAAATGGTTTACACTCTAATCTTTACATCAATGGATCAGGAAAACAGCACAATGCAGTAGATATGCGAGCAAATAAACAATAAATGAAAGAAAACAATGAAACGACATGATCATGAGATCTATACACAGACACATAACAATATCTAACGGTACTAATATAGAATGTAAGTCAGCATAAAGCGTGCAAACTTTTTGTGTGAATATTTGACATGTAAGAAGGCAAAGCTGAACGAACAAGAAACACATTTAGAGAAAATTTGAACAGACGTGAGTAATCGAGCTGGTGTTATCGTGACCCTTTAAACAAAGAGTCTTCGAAATGTTGAAAATTAAGTTTAGTTTTTCCCCTGTAGATAAGGTAAAATTTTGGGCCGACAAAAAGGCCACAACATCCAACATCTTACTCTACATTCGACTGGGTAGCGAGATGCAGTCCCAAACCGTCTAACCTGTAATAATCTGTCCACTGGTTTCTTTAACGGTCCATTCGACAGGGAACGTAAGACACTTACCTTATGTAATACATGTAAGTGAGTCCGGAAAACAATAACAACAAAAACAACAACACATGAGCCAAAATTTGACGATTTACTTCAACTATGATAGACAACCCTTGTGGTGACTTGGAATGGACAAAACCGACATGACCGACGAGTCTTTTGTCCCCAGAAGACGGTCGGGACTTTCCATTTTTGGGACATTCCCAATGGAAAGTCCCTGAGCTGAGTTCATACATAACAGATCAAGTGATATATACACATATATCTCATTGCATTCCTGTTATTTTATCGTTAACTCAGTGTCATATATCTTCGTCGGCATCATCAAACATTACTGCACCATAGCCATAGAGTTCTGGTGCGTTATCAATTCTTGGTAAGTACTAAAGTTGTAAGATAGGCAAATGTGGACGCTCCCTACAGCTGCCACCGTACTGCCGCGCTAACTGGGAGAGCGCCTAAATCGTTACAACTTACTAGTATGCTGAATACCAGGTAAGATTACGATAAATCCATATTCAGCATGGCATGATGACATGATTTCTGTTGCCCAACATCTCGTCCAGTGGGTGCTGCATACATCTGAGCTGTGAAATCTTCATATTTTACAGCCGGAGACGGTCGAGATCTATTAGGGTATTCCCGGTGACTTTTGTGTATCTCACAATGGTTTTAACGAATTGATCACGCGACACCAGCCACTGTAATACTATAGGTAGAAACGTCAAAGCAATTTGAATTATGACCTATCAGCGAACTTCAACCCTTGACTTGTTGCCGGAATTTAAACTTCCTGACCAGAAAATACAAATGCAACATGGCATGATTCATAAAGATTCACTACACTGTCAAGCAGAGATTACCTAGGCCTGTCTGCAGGGGCAACGGTTGGCAACCATGGGATAATATTTCCAGTGTGTAAAATTAGACTTTGTTCTTGCCAATAAAGACAACACAGTGCTAGCAGATTATATTTGAACAGTGATGACACCAGACTTTATTTTAGGGTCATAGTATAATGAATGTCTAACGGCAGTTGAATGAGAGACATTTATGATATGGCACATTCTCATATTATCTGTTACTGTAATGTTGAGAGCACATGGACTGGCCAAGGATAAAAGTAGAGCATTGTGCTGTACATGCAAATGAAGTAGGTTAAGATAGGATCCATTTCCTAACACAGTATAACTTAGAACTATCGCGATAATATGGTCAGGAGCATTATGCACTGAACCACATGGATGGTAGTGGTTGTTTAGTTCAAATTATACCAAGGCACCAAGGGAGATAAATGTACATGTACAAATTCATTTGATATGGTATAGATCTACTGGCTTGATAGTCAACATTTTCAATAACAGACCAGGAAAATGTTACCATGTAGCTAGCCTGATTAAATCTCGCTTATAGCAGCCCGCCAAACATCTGCCAGTTAGAGCCCTGGACAGCGGAGTTTGTGTTACACAGACTACCATGTCTGAGCTTGAATTGACTTAATTTCGCAATGTTCATAATAAACCATATATCTATTACAGCTTTTGTATTGTGTATGAAAGTCTGTATAAATTTCCATTCAGAAATACCCAGACATAACGTTACTTGTGTACTGTACATCTTGAAATTTTTGCGATGTTCAGTTTTTACGGTGACCTCTCCACTACAAAATTATGACAAACACACAACAACTGCATTTCTACTGAACATACACAATTATTTCAACTGCAAATTTCATGTATAGATTTACAGTATGTCCCCTCGACTACTCTACTTAAGTATGGTATGACTCATACGGTCTGGCCCATGGACATGTACACAGCCAAACAAGACTAAAGAAGTCTAGCTCTTCATTGCCAGACACATGTCACGAGAATAATAGTGATTTCGAAGACATAAAATGGAGTAACATCCATGAATACTGTGTCTCCATCTGTAATGACTCTAGAAAAGGTCAGCTCTCCATGATGACTCTGAGACTTGAACAGTGTTCTGACGTACCCTCTGTATCCTTACTGCATCAATGTTGTTGTTCATCATGTGGCAGTGCTCTGGGATGAGCATATTTGACCTGTCCAGCAGGTCAAAGTCACCTACTCCAAGTGTTTGCACCTGTGTAAAAAATATGCATGCAGTCAGCGTGTTTATTCACCTCATTGTACTTTGGCAAACTGACTACCACAATGGGGAATAATGTGCATGGCAAAGCATGAGAAAGTCTGAAAATTTCCTTACCTTTAGAGTGATGTGACTCTTGAAGTCTCTCAAGGTCATCTCCCTGTATAATGGCTCTGTAAACACCACTTTGTTGTCGAGGTAGACTGAGACCTCCCACACTGGAGGGACAGTAATTTACGACATTTCTATATTAAAACGAAAATCAGCATCAGATTTAACCTGTTTTGTATTGCGAAAGCATTGCGCCTTTTGCATTATGTGAATTTTTTTGTTATGTTGTATAAGGCCCTTAATTATCTTTCAATGGATGATTGGTAAACAAAGAACAAAACCTGTGTGTTTTTGATTTGTATGTAATGGTTCTTGTGCTGTATTGTATGTCTCGATGTTTAATATATCTCTACCACTTTCAATTCAGCAAATATCTATATGATTATACATTTAAGGAGCGGCTAGGACATTCCTCATGTAATGTGATATCCTGATAATAGGGACGGGTACAATGGTGAATTCCTTTACCGTGATGAGCTGATATTTACAGCGCAAAAATCACACAATAGTCAGGTTAGATTTCGGTTGTTTTTTTGGCATCACTGTCAGGCTTTCTATTCTGCTAGGTTTTCGTTTTGTCGGTCAGTCAATTAAGAATAAAAAGCCTGACAAATACTCTCATAAAAGAGGTGAACCAAGCCTAATAGCTTTAAACTCTGCCGGGAGAATAGTTTTTGTATACTATGATACTATGACCAAGGTGTGTTTATCTGAGACCACTGTCAGATCAATAGCTTAGAAAAGATTGATCTAAAAAGTCTTGCGTTTCAGAGTGAATAACAATTTGAAAGCAGTTTATCACATTTACTCTGAACCTGAAAGGTAGGTGGGCCGGGCGACCAGCGGGGTGTAACCGAACGTTTCCACTAGCGCTAAACCATGTCATCCGTGGGACTGCAGCGACTACATGTAGAACAGTTACGTGTGTACATGCCGTAGCCTCTCATACATTATCTGGATAGACTTAACGATGTTGTACCTAAAGTTTTCACGGTTACAGTTCATTAATATTGGCGTACCTTCCGGCTAAGTACACACTATGTACACACATGCTACCTACCAAGATCTACCAAGGCTACCTACCGTGTGCTTCTGGAGAGGCCATTTTGCTGCAATTTTCCACACAGGTCTCAGCAATGACACAACTACAATTCCTGCAGGGGCCAAAAAATATATGTCAAAGTAAGTATTACATTGGATAATTAATGTCAGCTGGCTCAATTTCGAATTCTGAGTTCGTAAGACGTACTCAGTTGCAAAAATTCGTTACTTTCCAGTTTTAGTATATGTACCGACTAGTAACTCGTTACAAATAAGACCCAAAATAAGGAATGGTACACTTTTGTGGTTTTGTAGCACAGATTAACAATGTGTGAATATGTTACAATTTATTACTGCACTTACAAATCTACAATAGTCTACAGGTTACCTTCAACCACATTATCTGCTGTTTAGGAGCGAGGCGTAAGCCCCAGTACGAAATGTTCACCACGTTGACATAACGTTAGATCTATTAAAACAAAAACGAAATCAGGTCACTGCTAATAGAAATTGGCAAAAAATACACCTGCATGTAAAGGGGCATAGATTGTTTATCATGCCAGCGGTTACTAAAGGGCAACGTGCAACCAGATGGGAGGATAGGAAGGCTTTCACTGTCAAACTCGATAGTTCAAAAATTATAGCCAGCGCCATTGCTGTCAGGGGGACTAAACGTTTGAGCATATCTGAGATCTGAGTGTCACGATCCGCACACAGACATTGGTCAAAGTTTCCAATATTGTCTACTGAATGTGAAGTCGTAGCAAACCCTTGTCTGTACATAAACATATTCAAACAATGTCTGTGATATTTCAACAATCATTGACCCCAAGTGTTTCTTTTGTAGGGCTGATATACTCCACGTGCACGTTGCTACATCAAGCTATACAAGCTTTCATATGATATATTTTACATAAACAAATTCATGACAAACGATGGGCGGGTATGATGGGGACAAATTTGACTAAAGAAGCAAAACTTTGCTTCATGTATTTCATCAACTCTAAGCACATGGGCACACCAGCTGAAGGAATGGATTACAACAACAGTAATCGGTTGCTTGTTGAGTTACAATACTAAGATTTAACCATCCATGCCTGTAGACTTTGTATGATACATAACTGGAGTATACAATAACATGTTATAATGTATATTGTACTCATAGATTATTCTCTTTTTCTTCATTCAAAACATTAGAATGAACGTTCATAAAACATGCACTGACTTATCGAGCAGTGTTCCCCAAAGCGTGCCCCCCCCCCCCCCCCTTGTATATTTTTATCAAGCAATAGGAATGAGATTCAGAGAGCTGTGCACGATAGAAAGCAGAGTAAAATATTCCCACCTGTTGCCTAGGTTTCCATCTGAAATGAAGGTGGGCTGACTTGAACTGAGGTTTACACAGTCTGATGCTGCATCCCCATTGGTCAGTACCGGTCCAGACAGCCAATCCGAAGGGGTGACATCATGCTTTTCATACCGCGAAAGAAGCTCTTTCCCTGAATTAAGGTCAAAATGCCGTCCAAGAAGCGCGAAAAGGAATCTGGCGGTGGGTGTAACGTTACAATTTGAGATTTTTTCATACATTCGTGTACATTACAATGGCCTTGAGGGAATATGTACTTTTGACCTGATTGCTCTCTTATCTTTGCACAACCGGATATTACAAAAGCTTTATTGAAAATACTAATATTCTCAAGTGAGTAAAAAAAATGCTTTACAATCTAGTCTTTACATCAATGGATCAGGAAAACAGCATAATGCAGTAGATATGCGAGCAAATAAACAATAAATGAAAGAAAACTATCACTGGAGCTGAGATAAAAAACAACAACACATTCTCCACCCTACGTGGAATCATTACAAGATGTGTAAATAAGTTACAAGTGAAACGACATGAACATTACAGATCTATACACAGACATATAACAATATCTAACGGTACCAATATAGAATGTACGTCAGTATAAAGCGTGCAAACCTTTGGTGTGAATATTTGAAATGTAAGAAGGAAAAGCTGAACGAAGAAGAAACACATTTGGAGAAAATTTTAACAGACGTGAGTAATCGAGCTGGTGTTATCGTGACCCAAGAGTTTTCGAAATGTTGAAAATTAAGTTTAGTTTTCCCCCTGTAGATAAGGTAAAATTTTGGGCCGACAAGAGGGCCACAAAATCCAACATTTTACTACATTCGGCTGGGTAGCGAGTTGCAGTCCCAAACCGTTTAACCTGTAATAATCTGTCAATTAGTTTCTTTAACGGTCCACTAGTTCGGTAGGGAAGGAAAATAAGGCATTTACCTTATATAATACATGTAAGTGAGTCCAGAAAAAAAAGAAGCCAAAATTTGACCAACTATGATTTCTCTGATAGTGACAACCTTTGGGGCGACCGATGAGCCTTTTGTCCCCAGAAGCCTTGGTCGGGACTTTCCCAATGTCGGAAAGTCCCCTGAGCTGAGTTCATACATAACAGAGCAGGTGGATATATTTCTCATGGAATTCCTGCGATTTCATCGTTAGCTCAGTTTTATATATGTTCGTCGGCATCATCAAACATTACTGCACCATATAGGATTCTGGTGCGTTATCAATTCTAGTACTAAAGTTGTAAGATGGCAACTGTGGGCTCCCTACAGCTGCCACCGTACCGCGCTAAACTGGGCCCGCCTAAACCGTTACAACTTACATGTACTACTAGTATGCTGAATACCAGGTAAGGTTACGATAAATGCATATATACTGTATACATCTGGGCTGTGAAATCTTCATATTTACAGCCGACTCGGACTGTCGAGATCTATCGGGGGATTCCCGGTGACTTTTGTGTATCTCGCAACGCATTTAACGAATTGATTTAAGATATAAGAAAATATGACGGATGTTTCATGAACGCAATTTTTCAGAAAAAAATTATTCAGTCTTTTGGTAGGAACCCCCCCCCCCCACCTCATTATGTTTACTGTCTTTATTTCCACAAAATCAGTACATAACGGGCTCAAATTAGTAACAAAGATTTTTTAGAAAAATACGTGTGGCCGTGGGGGTCAAGACAAGAAACACGGCAACAACCGTTGAACATAACATGTTACAGTAACAAGGAGGGTATGGGTCATGGCGCGTTGTTGAGCATAGACACCTTACCATATCCATCCATGTATTAATAGATCTCTACAGGGCTTGTTGTAAAAAATAAGTACAAATGTACTGTTCATAACATAAATTCCTATTCAAACTTATATGCCATGTGAAATTTATTCTACAGCATAAATGGGCGCAGAATACTAGTATCAAATCCCATATCATACTAGCCTAGCACAGGGCCTAAGAATCTATGAATATAACGTTACATGTGCACTGTTTGGTCTATCCAAAGTCTACTTCCCCAGTATTTTTGTCTTCTTGTCGGCTCAGAGAGGAAAATGTCCAGGCTGTTAATTCAACTTTCAAGCAAAAAAAATCAAGTAGTTTGCCAAACGTTTCATTGACAAACAAGTAAAGTGTCTTTTTTTTTACTTTAATATGCCGTTCCTTGAGGGACTTTCCTACCTTTCCAATCCTCTGGAAATCCCCCAAAAGTCCACTACACTAGACAACAGGACAAAGGAACGCCATATTTTACGTTCATTGTTTTATTATGACTTACCCTTATCAATGTATGCACTATATTTATCTGATACCATTAAATACATCCATGTCTTCATGTGAATATTTGAAGTGTGCCGCTTCTGTATGCCGAATTCTGTATCTGTATTCCTTCGGCGTAACACACCAGTTTAATTCAGAGTCATTCGCCAAGTACAGTCAAAACGAATTTTTTCGAGTAACTGGTAACAATTTCTTAATATCAATCACTTACTGAAAACTGGTAAGTCCATGTGGAGATGAACTGCGGCATAATACTGCATTTTCGTTGTTACAAGTGGTAGCAGGTACGTTTGCCAGCCCGAAAGCAGCTATTAGGGGGTTCCCAATGACCCTGCGTACGTGTCATTTACCGGACTTTCCCGCCACTGGAAAATTATAAACCGTCACTGAAATTTGAATGATGACGCCCTATTGGTGAACTTCAACCTCTGACTGTTTAAACAAGAAATCTTTTTAAAAAAGTTGTGCCTTGCCGCGTGTTAGGGATATCGTCAGGAAAAAGTAGGTCAGCACTTCAAGCCCGGCAAGGCAAAATGCTGTGCCTTGGCAAAAACACAATACAATGACTGTTTTTACTGTTTCTGAAAGAGCTAACCAAGAGGAGTAAAATGCTTTTTAGATGAAGCGAATGGCTTGAACGGTTGCTGAGATATGGCTCCACAAAGTTGCCAAAACCTACCCTCAGATATGGCCGGCTGCGCGATAAACGATGAAAATAAAAAAATACCTTTTTTGAGGGGTGATGAAAAGGTAAGTAAAGGCTGCAAAGCTTGTTTTATCTTATTTCCCCGTAATATGTACTACATAGAATCACTCCACAGAGTTCTGAACATTCATGGCATTTTATTATGCTTTTACACAGGGTCGATGTATGCAGCACCCACTGGTGTCCTTTCACACAATAATTGTCATCTTACCTTATTCTTTAAGAAATAAGTAAATTTGGGTTTAAAAGTTCACATTTTGGGTTACAGTCAATGGTGTTTTTTGCACCAGTTGAGTCGCATTGTAGAAGATTAAATATCATCCTTCATATACTTTTGCAATGTACACAACATTATGGTATCTTATATTACCAACAATGTCACATCTATAGAATATCAGCAATATTAATTGCCTTATAACAAGGTCAACTTGGTCAAGGTGAAAGGTAAGTGTGTGAATATGTCGCATTATTTTCATGTTGAGCCATGATGTTACACTGTATCAACAGTACAACTTTACACTTAGATACATTTGTAATAAAATATAGAAGACAGATGTTTGTACTAATAAGAGATAAAATATCAATAGGTAGACATTGTGTAAACACTAAATTTATTAGGACAAGTTCAACATTTTTCAAGGTCAAAGGCTCAGTCTTCAGGATACATACAATCGACACATATTTCTTTGATGTACTTGCAGGTACATGAACTTCTCCTTATTTAATCAATACTATAAATAGTATAATGCAATGTAAACTACTTTTTACAAAAACAACAGGCTTACTCATCATTTTCTGTGGTTACTGGTAGCAACAGTATTCTTTAACAAACTTAATGCTAATAGCACTGGCTGCACAACTTGTCAACATTATGTTTGACCTCTACCATTCAATATCTCCGCTCCGCTCTCCAGTCTTATATCAGCTACATCTGGTACTTGGTGCAATCTACACTCCACCTGAAAAACAAAATTATTTGAGTTTCATGATTAACATGTCTACCATCATGGTGATAATGTTCTTCCATCTGAGGGGATGACGACCTACTCCAGTACCACGTCTGATGTTCATCTACATCATCATCTTTCTTATGACTTCTTTCTTTCTTGTGACGAAAGATTCAGAATGATCCAATAATGAAATGAAGAATTCAATAAAGAAAGAAAGGCAAGTTGGGGCAAGGAATAGATTAACTTATTATCATTGATTAAGTAGATAAATACCTGCAACAAGATGGAAGGAGGTAAGTGTCACTGTTTCTGAGCCATCTTCTGCGACTGAATCTCAGTACCAACTGCGACAACCTCGCCCGGTCGGTAGGAACCTGGCTGATAGTAGAGACAAGAGTATAATATTGCAGGTAAGTACATATTTATGATTTCTGCTACACCAGAAAAACCCTTGGCACAATCTGACAAAGAATACACATTCTGGTTGCACAAATTTTTCACGTTAACAAAAATGCCATTAGTGTTTTGAAAAATTTGGGCATAGGTTACCCGGCTGACCCATATCAGGGGGCACGGTGCCTCAAGTTCAACAAGTGAAAAAAATACAAAATGGTATTTTAGTCTTGGAACGAGGCAATGGATGATTCACACCAACAGTAACGATGATATTGAAAATACAATTGAGATTTTCTTAAAAATTGGGCATACCCTGTAGGTACCTCAAGTTACCATGGTGCCTCAAGTTCAACAAGTGAAAAGAAATACTAGTAACACAACAGGCCAATCAATGATCCATATGTAAAATATGCTAAAGAAAGCAATAAACTAATAAGAAAAATTACTCAGAAACATTTTACATACATGTAAGTTTCATGACTAAAACATGGATAAAGAAACACTGCATAGAAATTATATTGCTGGGATTGACTTGAGAAAAAATTGTTCAAAAGCACATTTTCTTCAACATGCCCCCCTCCCCCAAACACTACAAATTGTATCAAGTATTTTACCTTGAAATTCTTCATCCATAGCGTCAAAAAAGGTTCTATTTGTGCCGCTTCAGTCACATATCCTCCGTTTCTGAGGGGCACGCGGCCCAAAATTTGGCGCGTTTGGATCGCGCAGCGCCGCCGCCCGGCCAAATCGGGGCGATCGTCGGGGAAAACAGCGTACGGCAGAGGGTTTTCGTGGTAGCGTTGAAATACCCAGTCAAACGTTCTTGAGACGTTTCGATGACGTCATTGCCTACTTATATATTCACATGCAATGCATTGGTCTAATTAGGCATTTATTTCATCTTTATGAATAGGTAATGCAAATTATTATGCGAGATAATTCACTTGATTATATATTTACTTCAATGGATTTGAAATATTACCATACGAACGCTTCATTCATTCGATGTAACCAGATGTTAAGAGGCTTTCAGTACCGACCACAACTGTTATCAAATGCGTAAAAGGGAGGTATAAAGATTGACGGGTATGTACTGTTAGTCGCCTAAGCCGTAAGTTTGTCCTCGAGAAAGAGAACTGGGAAGGGCCTTTGGAAGGGCCTTTGGAAGGGCTGGGTTAACATTGCTTGAACCATTGAACCATGGAACCATGGAACCATGGAACCATGGAACCATGGAACCATGGAACCATGGAACCATGGAACCATGGAACCATGGAACCATGGAACCATTGAACCAACCAAGAAAATAGTGGCTACAAGGCCATGCCGCCTGCGGCGGCAAGGCAAAAAGGTAATGAAAGTGTTTTGCGCTCAGGATGAAGAAACGTGCTTATAGATTGTGGTATATTTGAATCTTGAATGTAACGTTAACTAAACGTTTTTCGTGTTACGTGTTACATCTCTATAGCGGAAACCTAATTGGCAGGATGTAAGTTTTCGACTGAGTACTAGTGTTAAATGATTGCCGAATATTGTTTGTGTGTGTGTGTGTAAATTTTGTAAGACACGTAGAACGAAGATTCAGTACAATGCTTATAAGTTGAACTGTTGAACATAAATCCTTTCATGATTTTATAGTGGTATTGTACACTGTTGAATTTCCCGTTGGCTGGTGAATATATAAGTGATTTGGATGGTCCAACTATTAGTAAGAACGACGAATATTAAAGTCAAAAAGGAGAAGCGTTTATTACTTTGTTAGTAAGAGAAGTGTATAAAATATACTAGCTGTGCTGTGCACGGTGTTATTGGTGTTGGCACGTTTTGTGTAGAATGTGGAAACACCTCAGTTTGAAAATGTCTCGATCTTAACATACGGTGAGCTGTGGAAGTAGATTTGTGGATTCTATGAAATCACTCGGACAAGTAATATCCACTGCAGAACGCGTATCTCGTGTGAAATGGCTAGGATTCTCCGAAAAACGGGGAACGCCCGACCAATGGGGTAATAGTTTCTAGTCTCTATATAAACTTATCCTGACCCGTCCTGTGCCGTTTGCGACCCCACCCATAGGCCATACCAGTAGGGGAATCCCGGCCCGCGCGGAAAACACCGCGTACCGACTCAAGGGTTCTTCGAATTCTGCCATTTGTAGCCAGCGGCCTGACAAAAAAATCACACGCGGCGTATCTAACATCAAATCCAAACGTTCAATGGCTTCTCAGAAGATACACAGCCACAATATCACATAAGTGATTACACTGGTGGGTCAAACTTGAGAAATTAAGCAAGCCATCGTTGTAAACATATAACGTTATATAACATTATCAATGTTACCATTGCCTCGTATTTGAGGTACAATACAATAACATGCAAATCAACAATTATTTCCCTGTTTACTCAGGGCGAAGACCACTCATGTTAGAAGACCACTCTTTTGTTGGATCATTTAAACCAGCTGCCATGCGCCAAGGGTTGAAAATATAAATTCACCTGTCTCTGATTGTAGTTCATATTAAGTATGTAGAGTGGCGCTTCTCATTCGTAAACTCAACTTACCCCAGTATCAGGTGAACGTTTGTTAGTCTTCTCGCATTGAACTATGGGTCCTTGGCTAAAGTTGGGATTGTGGTAATGCTGGCAGCCATCTTGGCGGTTGGATGGCAGAAACGTCTGTTATGATGAGCCAAACTTGAACACTTTCGCATCGATTCTTGACGGGGACAACTGGATTTTCAAGCAGAGAACTCACAAGAGACAAGGACTGTCACCGTATTTCTTGCTGAGCTTGCAACTCTACCATCGTAGCATATTCCAGACGGAAAAGTTTGGGCCACCGCAAGTCGGTTTGGGCGGATCTAGAGGAAAGTCGAGTCGCACTTTTTTGAGTCATCTGGCATTGAAAATAGCGGAGCTGTCGGACTCTGACACGAAGTTCCTGTCACGGTTTTACCGGCACCGCATGGTAACAGAAGGTCAAGACATGAGACATGCCGAGTTTTATCGTAAAATCTTTAAGTCTCGGGCTGCGGGAACAGAGTTTGTGAGAGGTCCCTCCCCGTCCTGTTCTTCGATGAGCTGCTTCTGATTCAAGGGATCTGGAGTGTGAAGTAAACCGGGGCCAAGTTTCAGCTTCCCGACTTTCCACCAGTTGCGGTTTGTACGAACACAACCTCGGCGATGGAACTGCAACTGGATGACCGCCTAGCCCGGCTGGAACAGCGCGTTCGGGACTTGAAGTGCGAGATAAACATAGACGGCTTACTGGTAAGTTTCCGAGAAGAGTCCGACCTTGCTCTGTAGACGTTGTTCTTTAGTGGGGAGGGGCAGTTTGTCAGCATAGTCCGGTATGTACTCTGCGGAATGCAGAGCTATATACACACTAGACTTGGACGCAAAACAATAACATCACGTTTTCTTAACCGTTTACCATTGGATGAACATTGCAATAGGCGAGCTGTAACTATTTCTAAAGAGTTTTGCATATACGGGATGGGAGAATTCTTGTCGGATGACCGTTCTGTAAATATTTGGTTTGGCTGTGTTATGGACAACAGGCCACACGGCCCATCAGAGCTCGTGATAACATGACACCTCTGTTTGATAAGTCTCCACAAACCCAGGGAAAAAGTCGTCAGCTTTGGATTCCGCTGCAGATTAGTTGGAGGGTCTGAGGTTAGGTCGGTGTCCAAGTGCAGGTTGGGGTGAACCAGAGACACTTGACAGAGAAGTTATTGTCTCCCTCTGGCCTGGGATGACATCATAAGTCAGTATTCACTCAGGCTAGAACACCAGGACTACTGATGGCTGACATCACCAGCAAACAGAAGCTGCCATTCAGTACAGGGCAGATGTAGACAAGTGTGAGGAACTCAGATATCACTAGGAAAAGTTTACTGAGAAAATGACAGACGACAACACAACCTGTTGAATTTTCTGTTTCCCCCCATCTCTATTTACTTGTGTCAAATCTAAGATCATGGTACAGATTCAAGTGTTCGTCAAATAGCAAGTCTAAAAGAGGGTCTGCATGCTCTTTTACGTAAGGCGTAGGCAGCCTATTTTATTTCCCGTAATTCGTAGGGAAAACCATCTTATCTACGTAAATCGTAGCGAGGCGACGAAATTTAGCGTAATTGCCTTCCTTGATTTAGCGTAATACGTAGGGGGTTCCCCTGAATTCAGCGTAAATCGTTGTCAGGACCCCCCATGCGGACCCTCCTAAAAGATGTCTTGTCTATGATTTAATTTTGGATATACATGTACCTTAATGATCCTTAATACTGTTACAAGTTGCACATTCACAGTGTCATATTCTCATATCGTTAGGTCAGGAAAGGAAGGAACTGAGTAATTCCTTATCCAAAGTCATCAAAACAAGCATCTGGTAGTTGAACACACAGGAGACAGCATAACAAAGTATACCCTGAAACTAGTTTAATCCACAATTATTGTACTGACAAAGGGATGGGCTAGCCAGGTGTGTCGTAGGTCTACAGATACTGCAGTACAAAAACAACATTCTTTGTGGTGCAGGCCGAGTGATAACAATGCTGTTGTGACTCACCCAATGTCTCTCTGGGTATGCATTACTTTCATCATGATGTAGTGGGGTTGGGGAAGTGCCTTCCTATTTTGGGTTGTCTATGGCCAGATATAGTCTCGGAGATTCATTTACCCCATCCCAGAGGTATAAATATATATTTGGTATGCAAATGATGGAAATACCAGTTCCAGCTGCAGATCATTTAAGTGTAGTCTGGTCATAGTAGGCTGAAATTGTTGTCATGTCTAATTAAACACAGACAGTATATCATTCTATACCATCATGTACTGGTGAGTTACATAACCTATCCAAATCATCATTTTCAGAAATGACATGCCCCTTAAATCTCGATTCAGAGAAACAGGATGTGTTGGTTGGAAAAGCACAACACAGCACAGGTTTCTTTCACATCAGTGGAGGACCACGGGACTCATAAAACATTAAAGCAAAGGTAGACACTCTCATAAATCTAATTTTGACACTGAGTATCTGTGGCCATTCCTTTAGTTTTCTACTGCCATGTTACAGAATATGGACATTTTAAACAATGTTTTAGCACCTGTCACAACTTTAATCACAATAAGAGGAAGCCAGATTGTTCATAAGTCAAAATTACTGCAAATAGTTTGGATACCTTTGTAATAGTTTATGGCAAAATGATTACAGTGTTGCTGGCACTGTTAAATGCCTGACACTTGTTACAAGAAGGCACTGACCAGAACTGAAGAAATGCTTCAGCTGTTTTAGTCCTATTCTCCTGCAATTTTACCTAGAAGTACTAAAACATTCTGCTGTAATCTCACCTGAAACAAGGTTGAAGCACTTACGCATAATGAAGCAAGCAAGATATCACCAAGGGGGTCAAATATCATGGCAGACAAGACTGTGCACAAGATAATGATTTCTACAGTATCATTTTACGGATGTTCGTTCTGTAATATTGTTGTATAAACTTACACATACTAGTGATATATTGCCAAACAGTGTGTACCAAGCAGACAACTGGAGTCGTATTTATTTTTATTTTTTTCATAAAAAATAGAAACGACTAAAATGGATTGAACTAATGAAGAAGTTTTTGTCGGCAAGATTTTGAATTACTTAATAGACCTACATGTATCTTGTAGCTTTTGTTCAATGTAAATGTGTCCCGATTTGGAACATGATGTAACAAAATGCTGTGGTAGGACATAAAAGCTTTTTACTTACAGTGTATTCCCAATGCTGCACTTGTCAAGCCACTTTTTATTCAAGAAATCAAAGTACAGGAAGCATCGTTCACTGCGTTATTGCCCTTGGGCATTATTGCACGCAATGTCAGACCCCACAGACTGTCTAACATGGCCTTTTATTCAAGTCGTAGTCACTTCAAGAATTATCTCTGCTTCACGTACCTTTACTTTTAGCACTACATGTAAGATAGTAATCACAGCCTGGAGCCTATACACTAACACTAGTAACAGTAAAGATACACTGTTCTTCATGTGGTAGCTAGACAAGAATAGGTTAAGGTAAAGGTCCCTCCAGGGATTTGCAATTGATACAGTTCATCTTATAGCTCTATGTAGTATATTGTACAGATTCTGAAGGAAATGGTAGGGTCAAAGTTCAATCATTCTTGTTGAAGTAGTATGTCTGTACTGTGGATTGCTGGTATGTTATTAGGTTTTAAATGGTCATAGCAAGACTGTAAAGTGAACTAAAACTAAAAGGATAGTCTTTAAACATCCTGAAGGCGGTGCATGTATTTATGTAATGATTTGGAGAGGAGTAAATGAGCTGGAAGAACAAGTGTGCCACAGTTCAGGAAACAATCCATGAATACTATACTATAGGATGTTGTCCAGCCTGTTCATTTTAGCAGTATATTGTTTTGCTATGAGCATTTCTATTTACCTGCATTCTATGATGATTTTGCATCAATTTGACCAGCAGTAATGCTAACTTTGGTCATGGAGTTATGTCAATATCTATTAATCAGGTCAGTAGCTGACCCTTTTTTCTTGACTTTTGGTTAAACTTTGTATTGTGACAGCTGCTTATCATTGCTGATGAAGGCTACCTTTCTCCGCACATTAGAAATGTAGAGAGCTAGCACTTGTCAGGAGATGCCCACCCGCAGGGGCAAAGGTCATAGGTGACTCATCTTTTCTCCCATGTAGGTTTGAGTCAACAGTTTTACTTTTGACTGTTTCTTTCTGGCATAGCTGATAACCATTTCTGAATCTAACACTTAAAAGAGAGTAAAAAGTTTTATTCACACAGTTCCATGTCATGTATTTACGAGCTAGGTAAACATCTTTATAGGTAAATTGTTGACTGCACCAACTTCAGTATCTTGTTTGTCACCAGTAAAAATTTACATTGCCGTGTTATGATATTCATTGTTTTGTACTACTTTGCTTTTTCTACACTTGCGACCTTTTCCTAGTGTAATAGCTGCAGTGTTCATTACCCACTATGAATCACTGTAAGACCCAACTAGCTTGTTTATCGCATAGTGCTGAACATCAGTATGTATTACCTTACTTACCTAGTCCCATCCTCATGTCTGAGGGTCGGGCACTATGGTGGCATCCAGTATCAGCCTCCTCCACTCCCCTCTGTCTCTGGCTCTGTGGGCGCACTCAGCCAGTGGCTTACCCATGTAATATGTATGTATTATGTATGCAATATACTTTTGGACACTATCTAAGTTTTCAACACATATCCATCAGCCAAATTGGTAAAAATCACATCAATCAAACTATACTGAGAACAGGGTAGATGTTGTTTACCACGACATGAACACTTCCAGAGTGTCCTGATCCTAAGTGACAGTTCTGTGTGACGTATGTACTTGGTATACACATACCAGGCATAATCTAAAGGCAACACTTAGCCTCTTGTCCATGAAAGTAAGTTGATCAAGATTTTATTTCTTTGAATCAAGGTAGTCCATAGCTACAAAACTAGTCTACATGAAGTCGAGACAGTTGGAGTTGTTATATTTTGTTGTGGCTCAGTCTCCTGTAACCTCTAGTGCTGGGTACAGGCATTACTGTTTGAAGTTTTTTATAATATGCATTCGTCAAAACTAACAAAAGCAAAGCTTAATTTGATTATTCAATATTGGTACGAAAAACTGACAATAGTATGGGGTTGCCAGATGAGTGGTTATTTTCTGTAGTTTGTTTTGCTTGGTAATAGTAATATAGTAATAGACATGGGATAACTACATTGTTACATTTAATGGTTTGGTGATTTACCATCCAACTGTCAGCAAGTGACATGCATTTCATTTACATGTAATGGATTGTATGACATACAGTTTAGCTAGATATGCACTGTGGCGACTGCATATTAACGGATTTGACTCACAGATTCTTACCTCATCTCTGTACTGGGTGTGTCATTGAATTATGGTCCTTGGGATTATCCTGTTTTGTCTGGGAAGGGACATTCTTTTGTCTGTCTCTATAAAATCTCAATAAAACCTCATCTTTTCATGGAGATGCTTTTCAAACTGAGTGGCTTTATAGTTGACGTCAGACTTGGCTCAGGATCAAGTAAAGCAGGAGCGTGCCATTCCAAGGTTTTCCATGAAGTAAATGAGGATTTTCCACTTATATGTTGGATGGAAGTCAGTGTTTCTCTTGGACTGTATTCCTGAGAGGATTGGGGCAGATCGGAAGAACCAAAATCTTAACTCTTCCCATTCAGGTTCAGGTAACTTGATTTACCCCTTAATTTGAAGATGGTAACAATAAATATACTTATCTTAATCTTAGATTCACTTGATATGAACTGTATCTACAGTAGCGCAATCATCAAAAAGATCTTGTACCAAACTTTGATTTATTTCACCTTGAAACTGCCATAGGGCCTTTTTAATAGTCACTCAAATCCTCTGAGTCATTCCCAGGTAAGCAAACAGTACCCCAGCCCCTGGAAGAAGAGAAAATGGCTCTGTCACATCCCCAGCTGCGGTATGCAAATGCCACAGCCTCACAAAACCAACAGCTGGAAACAGGAGCTTGGAAGGCCATCATGGTTTGGGTGGGGACTCGGAATTCACACTAGCTTCTCGTTCTCCCTCTTGTAAGCTCCTTCAACGTCATAAGAGAACCAGGAAGAACCCCCTCCAATTAAGCTCCTGACCTAATCGCAAAGAATTCATCATTACGGAAAATTGGCCAACAGTGGAATTCTGTAATGAAGTATGAGGCGTCTTTGCAAGAAGGTTCATGTTGAGTACTTAAGGTTTAACTCTCTAAGACAACAGCAGTTGGGGACGTCATATATAAGCCTCATTACGAAGAGGTCAGACAATATGACGGCAGTATAATATAACTCAGTTTAATCTACCAAACAGTTCATTCTCTATAATTCATCACATCTAATACAAGCAGGAAGATGGCAAACCTGCCCATGTTATGTCTTAGAGGGAAGAAAATGGACTGAAAATGAAATGCCTTCTTCACTGCTAAATGGGGCTCTAAATAAACTGAAAAGGCCAAACAGACCATGCATAGTGGCCTAGATTCAATCATGCAGAGCTAGCAAGAAAAGATACAAGAGTCCGTTATGACATCACTGTTGGTGGTTAGCACCAAGGGTTGAGTAAATATTAGTCAGAAGACATGGCAGCGGTCGGGAGGACCTTGGAAATGCTTCAGAGTTTAGACGGTGAATGTTAAGCAGAGTTCACGGATGCTTGTGGCGGTCATTTTTTGGGGGAAATTCTTCATTGTTTTGAAATGAGAAACTTGATCTTCTCATTTCAGATAAGTGTACAAATACTACCACATTTTGGACAATGATGTGAAGGTGCTTGTCTCAGTTTGACATTCAAATGTATACAGCAAAAGTAGA
Source organism: Branchiostoma floridae x Branchiostoma belcheri (assembly GCA_019207045.1). Classification (NCBI taxonomy): domain Eukaryota; kingdom Metazoa; phylum Chordata; class Leptocardii; order Amphioxiformes; family Branchiostomatidae; genus Branchiostoma; species Branchiostoma floridae x Branchiostoma belcheri. Next base: position 9,290,901 of record CM033025.1, on the reverse strand, counting down.
AGAATCCTAGATGCTGACTGTTACATAGCATGTTTGTGTAAGAAGAAATCAAAGAATTATATCAGAAGTATAAAAATTTCCAACTCCCACCCACCACTGACTGTTTGTGTACCATCCCTTGTCATGTACATGTAAGTTACCCCTGAAAACAACCATAGTATTTAGCACAACCTCCGGTGGGAAATCATTTTAAAAGCAAGAGGAACAGAGTTTCACCCCGCTTTGGTCGTGAAGGAAGTCAGTTGGACCAGAACGACAGTCCTTTGTTCCTGAGTTTATTTTTGTCTGGCTCTTGACCTTCAGTGAATGTGAACTTGGCAGTTTACATAGAAAAGTTAGCTACTTGTCTGGGCATACTTAGTTTGGGTAAACTATCTCAGTTATTTCTGACTTGGACCATAACAGGGGAATAGGTTGGATCGATATTGACTGATAGTTATAGGTTGTCTAAATGTCATTAATATTGGTTGGTTTCCCAAATGAAAAAGTAATGGCATTGCACTGTCAGTACTGATTTCAATCACCAATTTTTCATGTTATATTGAAGGTAGGAGCAACGAGCTTTCATCAATTGGTAGGAGACATAGACCAGTACTATTTTGGATCATGATCATGGCATGTTTTACATTTAGCTGTGAAAGCTGATGGTGATTCATCTGATTTCGAACTTTGTATGGTCTGGTAGACAGAAGGAAACTTTTTCTGAAATATTTTCAGATATGTTCCACCCAGTATTACTAGCTGTCAATATGGTACTTGTTGCAGATCTACCCCTCTGTACCAGGACACAACACACACCACCTCACCATGTTGACACCCAGTTCTCCAGTTAGTTTATGTTCAGTTCCCATGGGTGTGTGAAGGCCCTCATGCCCACCTTGTTAGTTGCAGCATGCTGTCAGGATAGACCTTTGGCTGTATGCAAATACTGGGGCCATCACATGACATGGGGACAACCTTTTACATGTCACATGAGGTTTCAGAGCCTGTGTCATGTGTGGTAAAACTGGAGTGGGACCTGTGGGTAACATGGTCTGCAATTGCCAATACTTCCTGTTCTGTTATTGATAAAAAAATTGTAGAGAAAATGTAAAAATTTGGGTTTTGCATATGTACTAGGAACAGTATATATAATATTGGTGATATTTTCAAAATATGAAACGCAGTGACTGTTTTTATAACATAGCTACAAGTTATTGGCATGTGTTGGGTATATATGTATGTATGGTACAAACTGTTTATGCGTTATCTACCAAGTGTATGGAAATATGGTGACAGATATGGTGACAATAACTCAATGGGGTATTTGTGACCACAGAAGCTATAAATACCTACAGATAGAGTACTCTACCAGGTATCAAGTGTGTCAACAGTTTGTTATTGAGGGGGAACTCGCTGGTTTCTTACCAACCAAAGGTCTCGGTATTGACCCTGTCCGGTAATTTGAAGCACCTGTACATGTCCTGTACCATTTATATGAATCTAGGGGGCGATCATTATATCTGGATGTCCTTAAATGGGTTGAAGCTTTAATGAATAGTGCTATACCATTGTCAAAAGTTGTTTTTGTGAAATAGATTTTCAAACCATATGTCAAGGATGACAATATTATTGCTAGACTATGCTGATGACTGGCTATTTACTGGTATACAAGTCAGGAGATTTTGATGTAGATACGTCCACTGACCATAAGTGTGCCTTATAGTTATAGTTATACTGTGGTTTGTCCTAGGACATATATATATCCCAGTATTTGATATAGATGCTAAATTGATGCTCTATCACACATCTTCTTGTACTGACACATTTCTTCGACTTCCTGAGGTATTGAACATCTTTCTTTACTGGCCAAAGTGGAAAACATAATCTGACTGGTTTGGAGAAGCAACATTGATTGCTACATTTATGTGAATGTTTGAATGAAAACTCAGCACAAATGATGTACACAGACATAGAATGGCCCCTCTCTATCCGAATGGCATGAAATGTTTTGTAAGAAGAGAATGGTAGTCCTGATTTGTGCGGAGGTGTTCCAGTATTATGTGCCCCTTCGCTGTGTACAAACCTGTCAACCTGTGTTTACTCCTGTCTAGTCAAACAAGCTGTAAAGGGTTCTGTGGCTCTCACAGGTGTATGCAGTAAGTAAGATCTTATTCACCCCTGTCTGGTAAACCCACAACATTCCAGTGGACCACAGTACTCTCTCAAGCCCCTGGGCATGTTACATGCAGACAGTATTACATCATGATGATGGAAAATTCCTGGAGGGAAGAGGACTAGAACAGTGAAAAAGGACAAATCTGAACCGCCTTGCATCTTTGGTTCCTGTCTCAACTTCTAAAATGCCTTGTTATCTACAATGCTTGTGTTTTTTATCACTATATTTATGCAAAAGAAATGTTGTGAATCAGTGTAATACACCTGCAATGGAAAATTCATAAGTAAAAGAAAAATCAAGCTATTTTTTTCTAATAATATTACATTGTCAGTTGTATACATTACATGACATTAAGATGTAACATATCTAGGTAGGATAATAACAAAGTTTATTGCAAAATTCATGCCAAGTGAACAACGATTAATGATAGTGTACAAGTATATAGCAATAGATGTTAGACAATGATGCAACATGTATGTCATGCCCTTTAGATGAAAATAGTGTTGTCACGAGATAAAACAGCTTTACAATGTCAGCGAGGCAGAAGAGCTTGGCACAGTCGCATGGCATGCAGATAACTCCATTTATGTTGATATTTTGTTAGTTGTAGAGAAAATCCTACTAATGCCAGCATTGCTTGTGTTACAATCTTTCTTAATGCCCAAAACTCAAAACATCACAACTACAGGATGTTAGTGCTAGATGATCAATGTAAAAGAAAACATGTAGTGTACATACATATATGGCTTTGCCTGATGAGTGGGTGGGTGGGTGATTTTCTGAATCTGCCTGTCGGGATCGACTCATTGCAAGGTATAGAGTGTTTGATACATGCCTTATTATATACTGTACATGTATGTTAAATATCACCAGTCTGTGATTAGCCCTTAGTGAGCACACTACAGCATTTGGATATCTTTTCTCTGCTTTCAATGATTGCCATCTGTTATTGGAAAGCTGATCAGTCCAGAACATCCAGTATACATAATATGCTTCATTGCATACCTCAAGCACTGTTGTGTTCCCACGTTTGTGAACGAACTGTAAGGTTGATATAGATCCTGATGAAGTTTTTGCTGACTGGGATTATTTTGATTATTGGAAATTCAGCTTTCCAGATGGTGTAAGGATGGATGATTTTAAGGTAAAGTGAACAGGCCAAATGTTAATAGGTAGACACATTATTGGAGCATTTGTAAAGATGAATATCTACTCACACAATACCTGCTATAGATTTGTCATCAACCACATAGATGTGTCATACCTACGCATGGAAATTCCTGATTATTTGCATGGCCTCATGTGTGTCAGACCGGATTTTGACAAATCATCATCATCGGTCGACGTGATCAAATGTAGACATGTTCGCACATGTCTACACACGACGGGGTTATACCGCCCCTTACGGGGTGACATACCCTTTCGTAGGCTAATTACAAGACGGGGATGCGCCAGGTCTCCCGTTTTGACAAATACATATACCAACAGGATTAGCTCCAGGTCAGTATGTGGCCTCAGGTAGTATCTCACGTCCCTAACCCAGTTTCCTGACAACCCTTATTTATCTGGCTGACCAACTGTTTGTATGTAAGCTGAGGTTACCCTCTGGTAAATAATTAAGGCGGATTGTTGAAGCTATTTCAACTTTTCAGAAGTTCAGACAATGATGCTGTTGTTTCTGTTATTGATATTACCATCATATGCACCAATGGAAGAGCAAAGAAGGCTTATATTAATATGTATGTCACCATTTATTAGAACTAATAGAAGAGTGACTTTTACAAAGTTGAAACCACTCATAACTAACTTAAATTAAACATGCTAGCTGAACTCAAGATTCCTACGATTTGTCACAAAAACACTGAGTCTCATATTGCAAGTTAAACGATGAACCATTTCCAGGTAATTAACATACCCGTGTAGGTAGGTAGGTGCTAGATCATGTACCGCACATTATGTTGTCCATTTCTGTTGTCAGCCGGAATACTGGCATTCAGACAGACCTAATACATATACTCATGGACTTAACCAAAGCTTTTGACAAAGTGGTCCACTGCAGGCCCCTACATGTACACAAGCAGCATTCCTATAGTGTTTAAGGATGATTTAGTTGTCTGGGTCCAGAACTTCCTGTCAGGCAGGTCTGTGCGACTTGTATGCTGACTATGCCCCTATAAATTAGCGTAATCTCTTGTGTGCCCCAGGGCATGGTGTTGGGACCCTTCACATTGCTTGCCTGCCTGCCTGAAAATGTGTTGTTTATCCGAGGGCAAGGCTAACCCCATCAGTTCACTCGTGTGTTGATTTGCAGTATATTTCTTTCCTTCCTGATTGCACAATGCTTGGACCCATTCACTTATAACATGTATCCTACTAGCCATGTGTCAGTAAAGTAGCTTTGCAGGAAGACTCATAGGAAGTAAGAATTCATAGTTAGCAAATGCACCATCCCCCATATCTTATACCCAGCCATGCTTGCAAATGTCTCTTCCAATAGACCACTATTCAAGACCTTACCTAGTTTGGCTATCGTTTGTAAGCTGCACAACTCCCAGATGTATTGTTTTGGAATACTTCAGAGCCAAAATTAGCTGGACAGAAATAATCCTGTGTCCTTCCCTCCAGTGACTTCGTCATCCAGAGTTTCGTTCCTGCTGTTGTATGTGACCCCGGTGTTTGGAGGTCACCTGCTAGCATGCCAGTATGAAAGGCCTCTTGGTTCCACCTGTTGTCCCAGGAAACATACATCAGTTTTCATACCAAAGTACAAATCAAAGTTTGTTTGCACCTAAACATTTGTGCCTGCTAAAAGCTGGGCTCTTGACTTCTTACACAGAGTAGATTTGTATGGGTAACCTTCTACAGAATACGAGATGTAACTGGTGTTTGGAAATCTGACCTTAATCCAATAAGCATCATGATGTATGGTAAAAACAGACAATGCCTGTGAAAATTAAATTCAAGTGGGAATTGTTAAGTAGATTAAACAATCAGCATTTCTAAGGTAAATCAAATCTAAACTCTACCCATGAAGAAGATGTCATGTCACTAGGAAGTCTAAAGATTCTGGTGTTTGAAACTTTATAGTTTAACATACAAATGTACATATACATATGTATAGAGGTATGTATTCAACCAATTCACGTAGATGAACGGGTTCTTTCTTTGTGGAATATTTCGACAGTATGATCATCATGACAGTCCAACTTATTTTTCATCTTCTGCCTACAGGATGGAATTGCGGCTCTTGTCACAGACTGTAATTTTCCTGCCCTGCGGAAGAACAAGAACGTGGACAATTTCCTGACCAGATGTAAGTATTATGACCTTGGTTTTGCTTTTTAGCGTGTGTACAGAATCTGTCACATTTTCCAACTATTTCAATTCACCATTTTAACTTTGATAGCTGTTGACAGAAAACATTTTAACTTTGACAGGTTGACAGAAAACATTTTAACTTTGACAGCTGTTGACAGAAAACTTAAATGTCCATGATCAGTTGTTCAAAATTGTTAGGATTTGTGTGCATTGTACCTTTACGTTTGCATTCATTCTTTGTCTGATGCAAATCCTCATTATAGAATGCCACTAATCTTGTGGACATTTTCTCTCTAGATGAAAAATGGGTTGAATTCATCGAAGAGAACCGGCTTAAGGCCGAGGACTTTGACATGATCAAGGTCATTGGAAGAGGAGCCTTCGGTGAAGTTCAACTGGTAAGTCTCAGTCTACCATCAAGAAATATACTAAATTCAGTCTATGACAAGATGTATGTGTACTCTACATTCACCTGCCTTGGAATGTAGAAGGGGATGTGTCTTAGATACCAGACTTGCTTGCTGGATTTGATGACACACACAAACTCATCTGGGTGCAGATCTAGATCTGAGTACCTTGGAAGGTCATCAACCAGTGCAGGTCACAGCAGAGCACACCACGTTATACTCAAACAGTTCTTTAGCAATATAACAAGTTACAAAGGAAAAGGACCAAGTTTCAAATTTGAAGAAAAATAGAACAGTAGCAAATTTTATTTCTCTTGAACACTGAACTAAATTTTTAACATTTATATGGGATTCCCTGTCATACAGTATGTTGCAGCTTGCACATGCAGTGCAGATAAAGTAGGTTGAGTTGAGTTGTTGGAGCCGCTGTCACAAGTTGTGATGAGTTGAGCAAAAGAGAGAGCGTACACGTGTCCCCTCTAATATTGTTCCCTGTCATTCAGACTGGAATGCCCTACTGGGGCACTGGGGCTCAGTTATGTTTGGCATCCAAATATCACAGCCCAGTTGGAAGTGCCGAAATGGCCCACATGTAAGCTGATTCAGGCTGGATGTAACATGTGCCCACGTTTGGGACATCTTTACAAACTGACAAACAGAAGTGTGGAGTAAAAAGAACGAAAAAACAACACACATATGTACAGCTGAATAAATGTGCTATTAACTTGGTCCAAAGAAAAGCCAAATCTTTAAAAATAGTTTGAAAGGTTACATATTACTTTTATTAGACTCACCAGCATCCATTTTAACCATAGAACGCTGAGCAAAAAATTGGAATCAGAAAACAGGTCTATTCAACTGCTGTCTTTCTGGTGATAAGTATTGCCCCAGCTGACCAGAATGCTGTGATAATGAGTCCACTGAGAGGCTGCATGTTGCTTGAGTAGAAGGTTTGAGTTTTACTAGAGTAGTGCGTGTAAGAACCCTGCCCAGGGCACGCTGGATCAAGGTCAACACTGTAACTGGTGAGGGAAGCTGCTGTGGTAGGGGTGGCCTGGCCCTGCTGACCCAGTCACAGCGCACACGCCCAGCAAACACCCTCACCATGTATGTTAGACATCCCCACTTTGTGTATGGAAGGGAGGGGTGGCCAAATGAAGGAGAATTCGCAGTGTAAACAAGCTCTGTTTTGGTGGTTCGGCCCCATAACACGTCATTTGTCTAAACTGAAAGTAATGCCCTGGCATCTTCTTGACTGAGGAGACTCGGTGTTGGGAGACAGGCTCGATTCCGCAGCTCACGTAGCAGACATAACCATAAGCGTTCCCGGCCCGTCGGGTCAGCTGATCCCACACCAGCTGCACACATCAATCAGCAGTGTGCTTTCAAACCTCTCCACGTAGCTTGGCTTGTACGTCAATCTATGCAGATCACTGAAGGATTGATGTCACTGTCTCGAAAATACAGCTGATGTACTGTACATTTCTGGTAGCTAACAACAGCAATCGTATTACACAAAAATGTAAATACTGCTCTGAGGCAAAGTTAAGGAAATGTAGGTGTGATTGATTCATTCATTTATCCTTCCATTCATTCATTCATTCATTCATTCATTCATTCATGCATTTGTTCATTCATTCATCCATCCATCCATCATATGCCTCATGCTATTTAGTGAAGTCTGTTGTTGGACACATGCACCTGTCTGTCCTAAATGTAACATTATACATGTAGTAGCTGACAATAGCCTGGCACTATGGCATAGGTAATTCAATTCCAAATGTAACAACATCCCAGTCATGCGATGATAGCATGTCGTGGTTAGTTGGAGGAGTAAAATTTTACCTGTTCTGAAAGAAAATTCTGTGTGAGAAATGTTCTCAGTCCTGTTAAGTACCCCTTTCCAAAGTTGTCACTGTTGAAATATGGTAAATACAGGTCATTTTGTGCAGTGGAGTGTGTAATTTGTCTGACATGATAAGAGTTGAACAACTGAGACTAAGAAGTGACACGCATTAAGAAATGTGCCTTTCAATATAATTCTACAGTACAAGAAAATGTGGCTTATTTTCCTTGTGAATGTCAAATAGCAAATCCATTTCTCCCTTTTACTAGACAGTGATAAGTTTGCAGGCAGTGTCAGGTATAACATTAGTCTAATCCCTGACAATTGATCCATAATGCCCACCTTGGTCTAACTACATGTGTGCCTAAATTGACCCTGGCACATTGCCAAGATGGAATCTGTGTTTCACTGTTGTAATTGAAGTCACTTAACTAGCCCACCAGGTATGCTAAGCTGTGTCTTTAGTGTCAAAATCACTGGTGTCTGTTTGTAATGTTTGTAACTTTGTTATTTTTGCAGGTGTGTGCACACACATGTTGTCAGTTGTGTTACTAAAAATGGACCTTGTAAATGAAAGAGATAATTACTGTAATGCAGGGGCACAAAAGTTACAGCCAGAAATAGAAAGAAAATTGTTCCTGTCCACGTTTTCTAAACGCGACAACATTGGTTCCTAGAAATTGTAGTTCAATGATTCCAATAATGTCCAGAACTAATTATTCATTGTTACAGATCAACTGTAATACATTAACAGGGGGACGTATTTCACGTTGTTTGTGTCTATGATGTTAATTATGATTGCTTTCTTGAGAAATACAATGTTTATATATGTCACAGTAGAGATCACGATCCAGTAGAATCGCCGATCCTCCTAGGAGAGATCGCGATCGGAGTTTCTCCTAGGAGAAATCCCGATCGCAATCTGTACTAGTACAATCGCTGATTCTACTAGTATAGATTGCGATCGGGATCTCTCCTAGGAGAAACTCTGATCCAAACTCAAATGATGCTAAGATATAGGAAACAGACTGCGATCAGGATCTGTCCTAGGACAATCGGCGATTCTACTAGTACAGATTGCAATCAGGATCTGTCCTAGGAGAAAGTCCGATCAAAACTTAAATGATGCTAAGATGTAGAAAACAGCAATATTTTTTTGTGTGTAAACAATGATTTCATTTAGTATTAATGGAAACCTACTAACTCATTACCAACTACACTGAAGCCTACCACACTAGAGTCACTTCTGCAACCTAACTCAAGGTACACTATAGTATATAGCATCACTTTCATCGTAAATTTCAGGTTTTCTGATAAAGTAATTTCTGATAATGTAATTTCTGATTAAGTAGTGGCAAAAATCTTATAATACGTAAACGACACCAACAGGTGATCAAACAATGTGTCGGTATGCAAATTTCACGGCTTTGGAGGAACAATAACAACTGTAAAGTCATAAAACAGGTGTCAAAATATCAAGCAGGGTTTCAAGATATTACTCACAATTTCACACCTATTGAGTACATTTCACAACTTGTCATACGTATGGCATCAGTTCACAACTTTATAACTAAATGAAATCATTGTTTTACAAAAATTAATCCTGTTTCCTACATCTTAGCATCATTTGAGTTTTTATCGGAGTTTCTCCTAGGAGAAATCCCGATCGCAATCTATACTAGTAGAATCGCCGATTCTCCGATCGAGAAACTCCGATCGCGATCTTTCCTTGGAGGATCGGCGATTCTACTGGATCGTGATCTCTACTGTGACATATACAAATACAATGTGAAATAGCAAAGAAGTTTTTAAAACATGCACAAGTACAGCAGATGTCACAAGACTTTACACCACATTGTTTCAGTTACTAATATGGCAGCACCTCTTGTCTTACAGGTCCGACACAAGAAGACACAGAAGGTGTACGCCATGAAGTTGCTGAGTAAGTTTGAGATGATCAAGCGGTCGGAGTCAGCCTTCTTCTGGGAGGAGAGAGATATTATGGCACATGCCAACAGTGAGTGGATAGTGCAGGTACGCTTCTTTTTACTTCCCTTTTCCTCAGTTGTGTCAGCAATGTTATTCATGAAGTGTCATGACTTGTGGTAATGTGATAAACACATACATGAAACACTCTAAAATTGACTTATTGGGCAGGGACCATGAAATGTAGAGTTTGCCATTTAAAATCAAACAACTTTAAACATCAAAACTATGTCTGCCTTGACCTCTTCACCCTTTGTTGTCTTTTGTCAAGATCTACAGTAACTGTTACTAGTGTTAGAGTAGCTGTAGTGAAGTGGAAGACCTTAGGTGAACTATGGCAGTTTTCCAGTAGCAAGCAGTGCAAGGCCAAGGCTCTCCTTTTATCAGCCAAGCACACCAGATCATCCCCTCTCTTCTGGATAAAATGTGTTAGGTTCTTTATGTGCAGAGGTTTATGTTACTACATAGGTCAAGTTCCCTTAATGGTGACAATATGTAGCGCTCGAAATACCCACTTGCACACTTGGAAACGCAACCACATTTTGCTTCGCACAAATTAATTGTTAACTGTGCAACCTGAAATTTTGCTCTTGGAATACCGCTTTGCCCCCCACCTACATGCATAAGCTTGTGTATTTATCTCTTGATATAAGCTTGTGTATTTAAATTTATCTTTTGATAAGATAAACCATAAGCAGTTACATGTAACTGGAAGAAAAGACAGTGGATAAGTAGCTGATTTGAAGAAAGTACAAATGTAATAACTTGGAAGTGGGGCAACCTGAAATGTTGATGGTGCAACCTGGCTGAAAAAACTTAAGTATTCCAAGCACTGATGTGTTTGCTGCCCCCCTCCCCTAGCTGCACTATGCCTTCCAAGACCCGAAGTACCTGTACATGGTGATGGAGTACATGCCGGGAGGGGACCTGGTCAACCTGATGAGTAACTATGACGTGCCGGAGAAGTGGGCCAAGTTCTACTGTGCAGAGGTGGTGCTGGCTCTGCACGCCATCCACTCCATGGGGTTTGTGCACAGGTAGGTTCAGAAACACTCATCCAACACAAACGCTAGGGGGAACAGAGAAATGTTGATATTATTCTGACCCTAATTCAAAATAAAAGAAAATGTGTTACTTAAGTAATAAGATTCTTTATTTTCACAACCAATATATAGTTGTTGTCCAGTGTTTTTTCCAACCTGATGAAATTTTGTTTTTTGTCCATCAATTGTCCTCTATGTCTTATTGCTACTATATAGATTGGTAACAAAATGTGTACATTACATCTGTCAATGAGGTTATACTATAGCTACATTGCTATGTTTGAAAATGACAGCTGAAAGAATCTACAAATGGGTTTTCACTATTTTTGGTATACTGTTATGTGTTGGCTGTCACTCCCTAATACAATTGTGTATCTTATTTAGATTGGGTTTTGGGTGTCTTGGTTTCTGCCCCACAAGTACTGATGAATTGTTGTACCTGTGTTTCAGGGATGTCAAGCCAGACAACATGCTGTTAGATGCCAGGGGTCACCTGAAGCTGGCTGACTTTGGCACCTGTATGAAGATGGATGATGTCAGTTATTCTCATTGTTAACAACTCAGCCATATTTGTGTAGCATTTTCTAGAAATATATTGTGGCAAATAATAAAATATACACATATATCAAAACTTACATTTCTAACTCCTTTGGTATTGGAAGCTTCTTCAATCCTTACTGTATGTCTTAAGATTATCATAGTAGATATTCAGATGGCTTCCAACAGCATGTTTCTACTGTTGAAAATACATATTCATGGTTGGTAGATAAATATGTCTTGTTTAAAACCATGCAAGTTGCACAACTTTGTTGTTCTGTAACATAATACACTGGAATCTGCTTGTCGACCATGACACAGAAAGTTGTACATGTAGTTAGTGATAATGTATGCCCCTCCCATACAGAATGGTATGGTGCGGTCAGACACAGCGGTGGGGACTCCAGACTACATCTCCCCAGAGGTGCTGAAGTCTCAGGGTGGGGACGGGTACTACGGCAGGGAGTGTGACTGGTGGTCCGTCGGAGTCTTCCTCTATGAAATGCTAGTTGGTAAGTTCCATACATCACACTCAAAGAGCTAAAAGTACCATATTATAGTCTAGATAACTAGTTTTGAATGGTTTCATGACACATTGATACTATTTCAGACAGTTCTCATGTCAAACCTTTTTTTTAGCAGCAAGTGATATTTGTTTTTATTCACAAGCTTTGATTATTTGTTTTTTCGCTCATCATTTGTCATCATTACATTTCTATTTTCCTCTATTTAAAATGCCTATTGCACAACAGTGAAGGTTTAGATCTGACATGAACTTTAATGCTCGGCCACAAGCGGATGCCGATGATGATGATGATTATACAACATCTAACAAAATGCTGTAGTATGTCAGTTTTCATTCAGTCAGACAGCATTCTAATAATTGTTTGAACTCAACATAATTGTTCTTTCCTCCGCCTGTCCAGGTGACACGCCGTTCTATGCAGACTCTCTGGTAGGGACTTATGGCAAGATCATGGACCACAAGAACTCCCTGGGCTTCCCCGACGATGTGGAGATGTCCAAAGAAGCCAAGAACCTCATCTGTGCCTTTTTATCTGACAGGTACATTCATGTCTACAAGTCACGTTTACTGAACTTAGGTTGCGCCAAATAGCAATGATAATCATCACTCATGAAAGTGGATATGATTTTAGAAATGGTCATATGTTTCAGATGACATCCTTTACCTTTTGTCAGTGACACTTGAGTTAATTATGTTAGAATTCACTGTAATGTAACACTAGGCTTAGTTACATGTCTCAGGAAATCTGATGAAGTGAAAAAAGAGGATGTTTTCTTTTGTATCGATTGTTTATTTGTTTTTCTGCTGTTTTCCCAGATCTGTCCGACTGGGCAGGAATGGTGTGGAGGAGATCAGACGACATCCGTTCTTCCAGAATGACCAGTGGACCTGGGAGACCATCCGGGACAGTAAGTCAGGAGCTTACACATTATTATTTGATAGCTTGTTTGTTGTGAGGATTTCTAAAAGTTGCAGGTTTAATGCCAATCCTCTTCAATACTAGACCACTGTTTCTGCATCATATAATTCATAGCAAGTCATGCCAATGGAACTAATGATTTTTTACCAAATAAACTTGTTTGGCAGCTTATGTTCCTAGTTTGGAATTCCTGTTTGACTTTGAGGTACAGATAGATGTGATCCTTGTTTCTGATACAGGATGCTTTCATGTAATTTAGAACCAGTAAGGTTCAAAGTGTGAAGTAATTATACAACTTGTGTTATGTTAAGTTAACCTATGTACAATGGGAAGCTCCATTGTAGTACAATTTCTAGACCAAGCTTCTGCACCAACGATCATGCAACAGAACATGAAGTACAGTGGGTATCTACAAGCCAGTATATTGTATACACATACAAAGCAGCGAGTGCTGTTAGTGGTATGTTGTGAGCAGGTGGAGACAGATACAGGTTGTACCCTGCTCTCAGTATGCTGTAGTATCAGGTGTCTTTAGATTGGGGTCAGTGAGTGGAAGAAGGCTGATTTGGGGGTTTCAGGTTGGTATATAGGTGATTACAGTGTTGTTGGTTGATCATACCACACAAACAGTGGGGAATGGTTTGTTTCCAGTTGCTTTAGCTGGGTCAGATGTATAGGATTACTGGAATATTACAAATGTAGATCACTTGAAGTTTCACATCCAAGCTCCTACAAATCCTTTAGGAAATTCAGCTGAACAGTCTTGGAATTGCAATATAGCAATTGAAGAGTACAACAAGAATAAAGAAATCAAAGTGTACAAGAAATGTGGAAGGAACATGCACTGGTATACAGTAGATATCTCACCAACTACAACAGCTGCCTCCTTCATGTTTAGAAAAGAATACTGATTCTCTCTGTTAATGGTCTTTTTTGGACATCCTTCATCCTTGTCATTCTTTTAACAATTACCCCTTATGTCTTTATCTTACTTATTCTTCCCTATTCTCTTGTCTCTACTCTTCTGTACCTCAGTTGAAGCTCCCTTTATTCCTGAGCTTGAGAGCGACATAGATGCCAGATATTTTGAAGATCCAGATGCAGGTCCTTACTCTTTTAATCCCTTTCACCTCTTTGTATTCTCCATTTATACTTTTGCTTTTCTCCCTTTTCAATATTCAACATTCTTTGATATTCTTGACATAGTATGTGGAATTTATCTCTGTACCATTATACCTTGATCACAGTTAACTTACTCACTTAGATACGTTCATGAAATGCCACTGGGTCAGGATTTTTTTTTTTTTCAGTTTTCAAATTGTATGTTAAAAAAACACTTTTGGTAGCATGCCTTTTGTGTTGTCCACACTGCACACTTGAATCTGAGTAAATGCTTGTATTTCCTTATGAATCTCATTCTGATTCTGATGCTAGTATTGCCATCTATATGCACATGGAGCCACTTGGCAAAGGAACAAGCAAACTTTGATTATTCATCTAGAAACTCAAAATTCATAAGAATCTCACTGTCAAGTTACTGTTTGAATTGTTTGAATGAGCAATGTAAGTGCCGGGAATCACTGGCTTCACTGCAAGTGCAAGTCATTTGCACAAGTATTATTTTATTTTACTACAATCACCTGAGTTTTGCTAACAGCACCTTGCACTCTATACTGCACCCTCCCTCTGTTCCTGCCCCCTCCCCACCTGGCTTGTGTTGCCATGGTAACCACACAGTGTACACTTGCACAGGGGAGGTGTGCTACCCCCCAGGGTCCTCCTGGTCCATCAATGCTGAACCCAGACACAGCACCTCTGACAGCTACTACGACACTGACGAAGGTTCTTCCACTTGTCTTTGACAAAATCTCCTTTTTGTCTGTCTTTCTGTCTGTCTGTCTGTCTGTCTGTCTGTGTGTCTCTTTGCCTTGTTTCACTGTCAGCTCATCATGTACAAGCGTGTATTAGAAGTGAGTGAAAGAAGAATGAATAGATAAGTGTGCTATGATTGCCATCTCCTAACTGTATTATCTGTTGCATGCCTTTTTTGCACATTCTTAAGACATACTGTTATACTGGTTTGTACTCAATATAGAATCTTTATATGCTTACAAGACTTGTTATTCATTATTTTATTACTTATATTAACTTTTCAATCCACAAAATGCTAAAATTTGCACATGTGAGAATGCACTGCATTACTTCGTTTCATCTCCTTCCTTTGCATGTACTGTTGCATGTTTGGTAAGCACCAGGGTCTACCTGTGTTTACTTGTTCACACAGTGGAGGATTTGGGGATCAACTCTCCTCCCTTTAAAAGTGACCAAGACATTTCAGTGTTTGCGGAGGAATGTCCTGCCTTCCAAGAAGGTTCACACTACATATTCCATTTCATCTTGTCTTTCTTTACTCACTTTTGTCTGTCTTTAGTCCATTATATCTTTCTTTCAGTTCTGTTTCTGCCAAAGCTATTGAGATTTTTACAATTCCTTCCAAATTCAGATTGTAGTTTTACTGAACAGCACATTCATCACTCTATTTGTATACATGTGGCAGGCAATTCACGGCTGTGCAATTCCACAAACTGTTTATTACTTCCAGTCATTTATTTTCTAGGACATGTATCTCTCCAATTTGTTTAAGAAACGCTCAATATATGCGTGCCATAAATAATTGAAGTGTTAATGCATGTCCCATTAGTTTGTTTTTGTCTTACTTCTTTTTTCTTAAAATGTGCATGTTCTGTTTTCTTTCTTTCTAAAACTCTCTCTGTCTCCCCCATCCCTGATAGGTGACAGGTCCTATACCAGAAGTTCCAAAGCCAGCAGTAGTGGTTTCTCTGAAGGTTTCCCCCATAGTTAATAACCTTCCCTTGATTTGCTTACTTTTTTATAAGCTTCTGATTTTCTCTCCTTTATGTTTGCTTAAAAGGCAGAGTTTTGTAACATGTAAGGATGTCCCCATAATCTGAAACTCAAACCAATCTGAATCCAAATACATGTAGAAAATGAAAAATGGTGTGTTTCCAGTTATGTTGTACAAGTACATGTATGAAAGAGCTTTGAAAATATTTTGTTGATGCAATTCTACAAATTTCATGAAAGGTTAGTTTACACATCCTTGCTATGTACACAACTCTGTAAATTTGCCCTTCCTTTGCTGTCTTCCCTTCCTGTCATCTTGCTTTCTTCTATGTTTTAAGTTTAAGTGCCTTGTGTGTAGTTCAACATTTCTCTCTCTGGGTTGACAGGGACCCAGGCATCTGATGCCTCCTCTGGCTTCCCTGGCAAACGCAGGCAGGGCTTGCTCCGGAAGGTTTTCAGAGGTTGTCATGTTTACCCTCCCCTTTTGTCATGTCTTTAAATATTTCATTTTCACAACATTCAAGTCCTCATCTTCAACATGTCATAGTTTGTTGTAGCCTCAACTTTCTACATCCTATGATTTCTTAACCTTGTTCTTAATTTTTCTTTCTTAATTTTCCTTTCCTGTCTAAGGTCTTCTTTTGTAACCTTACAGTAGATTTGTCATTTGTTTTCCATTCTTGAAGTCCGATTTTTCAAATGTTTTCCTGTCCTATCTCCCCTATGTCAGATCTCCTGTCACCTCCTGCACCACACCAACCACCACACTCTCACAGCTGCCCACTTGTGGAGTACATGCGCTCAGAAGGTTCATGATATCCACTCTCATTTCTCTCATATCCTGCTTTTGCATCTTACAACATCAGTGCACAATTGCATCAAGTGCTTCTTTGTGTTTTTTTACTGTTCCTTTGACCTGATAAGCCAATGTCTAGCTTCTTTTTATCACTTAACAAGAAAAAATGGGGATCAAAAAGTAGTTGGTGATAAAATCATAACATTTGGGAATAGCCCGATCAGATTGTGTCATACTCTGACATATTATATGAAAAAGACCTTAGTTTATACGTTTACCTTTAGCAGTGTCCCATTGAATTGGCAACATTGTCAAGACTGGACCTTGGTGAACATCCTCCATCAGGACAGTTTTCATGGTACAGTACTGGTCCACAGTACCATGAACTCCTACCATGAGTCCATTCATCTCCCATGTAACCTTACATTAACTGCTGTTGCACTGCAGTCGCCTCGCCCAGTTCTGACACTCCTGACCGCCGCAATACCATAGGTGACATCCCTGCTTCCAGCAGCTCTGAAGGTGTTTGTCACCACCAGCTTCTGCCTTTCTCTGTGTTACATGCCATTAGTTTCCAAACTATCGTAACAAGATCTGCGTCTTTGTTTTTTTCATCTTGCCATACTACTGACATGTGGTAACAAATTGCTGCATAGATTTGCGTTCCATCATCTTTTTTCTGCTTTACAAATCAATTCCTCCTTTACTTCTTGCTTTTGGATTTCTTGCTCTCACTGTTCCTCTGCTTTTCTTACCCACAAGATGAAGGGTCCAACTCCAGCCTAAGTTTGAGCCATGGGGACCTATCTGTTGATGAAGGTTTTTTTTTTCCTTTCATTCTTAATATCTTAAAGTCCTTACATCCTTGCCTTTGTGCCTTGCCTTACATCTTTGTCCTACATTTTCCTTGCTATTCTGTCCTGTAATCCAACTGCATGATTCTGACTTAGATCTGCTGTACTTGCTATGTTTCTCATCTTTACTTTTATTCTGTCTCTGGATACCTTTCATTCCAAGACCCAGATGCCACCCCTGTACCCTCCCCAACCAAAGTGGTACAGCCCATGCCATTTGCAGAAGTGTTGACAGCAGCAGAAGAGAAAGAAAAGAAAACTGAGGAGGGGGAGGAGGAAGGGGTAGATGGAGAAGGTACAATGTTGATGAGGACAGCATGTAAGGTTAAGGATGAAATGTTTTCCACGGGTATTAAGACCTCTGTATCACATGTGAAGTTACTGAACTCAACTGTGTGATACTAGGAACTTTGATGATGACTATGTATTAAGTGGATTAAGAAAGGAAAAGTGTAAGCTTGATTAGCATGGTTGTCAGTTGACCCAAACTTTTGTGTCAAACAGCCTGATGCACACTGTATACAGCTGCATGGAGATTGAACTTGATGGCTTTTATTAACAATGTCAGCATCATTATCCACAGATCAACTCCCACCAGTGTCTTCCAGATGGTGAAGTTTGAACCCCTCAGATTAGGATTTAAAATGGAACTTTCTCACCAAACACCTTGTTTTCCCCTTCGCAGCTGTTCCGCCTGTTGTCCCAGAGCTGAGGGGGGATGACGACACCAGTAACTTTGACGATATCGAGGACGACAAAGGGGAGGATGAGACCTTCCCCACGCCAAAAATCTTCGCTGGCAACCACTTGCCTTTCATCGGTTTTACATTTATTAAGGATAGTCCGTAAGTTCATATACACAATGTGCTGTCTTCTTATGAAATAGAAACTTGTAGCAACTTTGCATCTGTAACTTAGTATGGAAGAAAATCATGCATTCGTTGATGTTTATTTATTTACTCTACAATATCTACATATGTAGAATGTGTAGTTGAAAATGTTGGAAATTGTAACATTATTTGTGTTATTTGAACCAAACCAAAGACAAGGATTTTGTTGACTGTGTCTACCTTAGTGAGCTTATAGACTGTTCCCACTTTTAGAAAAAAACATCCCATCTCAACTTTATAGTCTCCTTTGTAGTGCAATACAACGGTACAACTCGGAATTGTGTGTATAGACTTCCAGTGTAAGAATAGAGTATTTATGCAACATGTCAGTAGATTATCTATGCAAAAGCTTTAAGGTAGCTAGTCACGCAATGTTGATCATTGTACTTCACTCTTCTGGTAACTTTCTTCTTTCTTTGTCCATGCTCTTCTCCTCTCTACCTTGCCACACAGGTGTTACCTATATACCTTGAGTCAGTAAGTCACCTTCCTGACACACTCTTGTTCTTGCATGTTTTGCAAGATGCACAAAAAAGTTGTTTATCGTTGTAGCTTTTGTATAAAATGTTTCAGTCCAAGAGTTTTACTGCATTGATTCTTATCACAAAGATGTTCATACCTAGAATTTTGCATTTCTTGTATTGCATGCTGACGACATTGCTCCATTCTATGCCATTTAGGACATCTTGCATCTAGTCACCATTCTATCCTATTTGTTTGTTTGAACCTTTGTTTATTCATGAAAGCTCCAATCGGCCTGCAAGTCGCTTTTCATTGATGTTGTGTTATCACTTGTTTCTGATGTAATGTTTTGATGTTTCTTTTACATACTACATGTGTGAAGTTGTTGTATTTCCTTTGTTACAGAGTGTTTCAGGTTGGCTTGAGACCAGACAATCGAATTGAGGAGGTAAGATCCTGAAGTGGGAACTATGTGTTCTATAATATAGGGATAGCATTTCATCAGGCATCCTTTACTCAGGCTAAGTGTGACTGGTAAAATGTGTTTCTTGTGTCATTTCTGCCATTTTCCCTAAGAGCTTATTCATACATGTATAATGCTTTTTCATCAGGCACTCCTTTCCTGATAGCATTTTGTTAGGCATCCCTTTCCTTAATAATATCAAAAGTTTGACTGTTAGAATGCATTTCTTGCGTCATTTCGGCCATTTTCCATGTGAACCAATACATGTAGAAGCTTTTTCTCAACTACACATGTATAAACCTGCAGAAGTGTAGAACTGCACATATACACTTGTGGTTAGAGTTATTTATGTTACCAAAACTAAGGCACTAGTGTTTGCTTAGCAAATGCAATATGAAAAGCAAGGATGTTTGTGTTACAACTTGCTTTCGTACCCGTGCAGGTAACAAAATCATCTGTTAGCAAATTAATAGTTTTTCTCTTGCTGCCCTTGTGACTAAAACTTTTTGTCTCTTTCTATCTGTGGCTCCTGTGATGCTGTCATGTTCAGATTGATGTAAGTCACACATCTCATTGCCTTCGTTTTCTGACATCACTTTTTTCATTTTGTGTGTTTGGGGTGGAGGGATGTGTGTGAATGTTCATGTGTGTATTATTCATTGACGAAATATAACGTATGTTATCTGAAGTGTTTGACCGTTTCCAAAATCATATCCAGTTGCTTGAGTAATTTCTATTTGCCGTTCATGTGTGCATGTTGTTGTCATAGGCAAAGCCAGAAGCGACAGTAATGTGTTGGTTTGTAACCTGTCTTACTCAAGTTACTGTTGTCTTTTATTTATTATTCATTTGTACTATGACTATTAGTGACTATGAAATTACTCACTTTGCTCATTGTTGGCAGCTATTTTATATCATTCTGTTTGTGTCACATTTCAGGGTGGAAGAATGGTCAATCAAGTTAGCAGTAGTTCATCTAAAAAGGTAGGAAATTTCCTTCATAGAGAATTTTTACTTTGCTGAATATCATACATGTAGTATAAGAACATCGTAGAAAGTACTACAAAAATATTTTTACATTTGCCTAATTTTATCATTCTTTCAAGATAAAGTCTCTTAGAAATGTTACAAATTAGATTGAATGACCGTGAGTGATACATGTACATTTGCAGTTCCGACTTACTTACATACATGTACCCTGTTATCCATTCCCTGTCAGAATGAAGAGCTTGTCCAGAGAATACATGAGCTGGAGGAGCAGCTTAACATGGAGATGACTGCCAAGGATGAGATGGAGCACAAGTATAGGTCAGCTAATTTTTGTTGTCTAAGCTGTGAATGCAAGAGTGTAAGTGTAATTGATGGCAGAGCTGTCACCAGGACCCATCCCTCCGTCCCGGGGCAGAATTTTGCTTCTTGAGATTTTACTGACCATCCAAAAAATCTGAACTTTATGACATCGAAGTGATAAAAATTAAGTAATGATAATTAACATTGGAAATTAAAAACATAGGCACCCAGATAATAATAAAGCTGGAGACAGCCCTCATTGACAGATTTGTTCCAGAAGTTATTGACAAGTGACATAGCACATGCTGAGGAAGCCTGGTATCCATTCCTTTCAGTTCCAGTTTTCTCCAGCAGTTGCTCCCCTTTTTGGAGGTAGTGATGATTGAGGCAAACTGGGTTTTAAAAAGGATGGATGCCAGGCTTATTAAGCCAGAATATAATTTAATCCTATATTATGTGTTTGTAGTCTTACAGCCATGTTTTTGTTATGGTTATGCAGGAATACATCAACAAAGCTAGAGAAATTGTATAGAGAATTAGATCAAGAGGCGGAGGGTAGGAAGAGGGCTGAAGCTTTAACTCGGGAGATGGAGAGGAAGACAGCATTGTCCAATCATGACTTAAAGGAGGTGAGTTTTTCTGTCAATCATTTGTATTTTGTGTTAAGTATGTATAACCAAGCCTAATGGAGGTGTATGTGTGTGTATTGGTCTGAAGAAGTTTCTTAAGTGTCTGCTGCATGTTGAGCTTCTGGTAGAAGAAACAGTTTGACAATTTCACGTGACCTTTACAGACTTGATTGTGCTGTTTATTTTACCATCTATTTAGTACTGTTTTGACACATGCACTAACATCTCCAAAACACCAGCCTATAAATTGTTGAATTAATGATTATGTTGCCTCCTGTAAGGAAAGATTGTGGCTACAGCTTTTTTGATGACTCTGCAGCAGAAATGAAAGTTTTTTTCGGCCTGTTTCAGTCTCAGAGAAAAGCTGAGCAGGAGATGGAGAACAGACGTAAGCTGGAGGGGATGGTGGAGAACCTGAAGCTGAGGTTAGACGAGGAGATGAGGAAACAGAACCAGTCCTCAGCCTCATCACAGTACCTGACGGAGAGAGTCAGCTACCTGGAGAGACAGGTGAGGACAACTGGGACAATGGGAAGTAAGATAAGGCTACTACATGAGGTTGTTCTGGGGGAAGTGGAAGGGCTCCTCGTGGAAGTTGTAGCTGAGAAAGGCCAGATGGCAAGAGGGTTATTTGATATATTATTTTGAGAAACTAGTGAGATAAACAGGCTTGAGTTTTCCAGTGTGTAGTGAAAATATGGATGTGCATATGAGAAGATAAGACTTTTGGATCACTTAAGAGAAGGAAATAGGAACATTGGAAAGCAGATATGATGGATTGAAATATATTAACAAAATAACCAAACAGTGTTAAGAAGCAGTTGACATGAAGGAGATCTTTCCATGATTGTATGTTAAGATGTGATTTTACCTCCCCAGCTGGAAGAGATGAATGAGAAGAGCAGATCAGAGGCAGAAGTTGCCACTCAGCTGAACAACAAGCTGAAGAAGGTGCAGAAGGACTTCGACAAGGTGAGCAGACATACATCCTTGGTGGATCCACAAGCAATAAGTTGCTCTAAGTGTTTGTTTGTTTGTTTAAACCTTTATTTATTCATGAGAAGCTCCAATCGACCTGCAGGCTGCTTTTCATTGAGGTCATGAGGGAGGTAAAGATAAAATATAACAGACAGAATATAACAGTGTTCCAAGCAGTGTCATTCAACCTTGTGTCATTGTTTTGTCAGTCAAGGCAACCACTGGTGTCAGCAGTCATGTTAAATCATAAGTTTACATAATGCTATAGACAATTGTAGCCTTGGATGCCAGGAAATGCTTGACAAATCCCAGAAAACCGTCTGACTAGCTGTGTCTGTCACTGCTCTAGGCTGTAGGGAAGGCGGATGCTGACAAACACGAGCTGCAGGAGAAGCTCCGTCAGCTGGAGTCCACTAGGGTCACCAAGGAGAAGGAGGTCTTCAAACTGCAGGCCCAGCTGGAGGAGGAGAGGCAGAGCCAATCACAGGCCTCTGAGATGTCCGCGGATGTGCAGAGTGAGTCAAGATTCACACTAACTAAACATACAGAAAATACCAGATACCTCTGAGCACATTATCTGTCAGCATATACTTTTTAAAGGGGCATTCCACTCCACACGGGAGTGTTATTTTCCGATAGATATTCATTTTAGGAAGTGATAAGTGCAGACTACTTAACATTATACGATAAAGTACCCAGTTGCTCCACATGCCTCAAAAGCATTCAGTCTTCTACTAAACTCCCCAAGTACCCTCTAATTGAATTAATCCTATGGCTGAATACAATGCAAAACTTTTAGGTAAGGTTACCAAACTAATTTCAGGTTCGCTAAGAAATTTCGTCTTGTTATTGTATTCTTTGCTATCTTATGAGGAATTTGCCTTCTCGGTGTACTTAGCGTACCTCATTTATTCCGAAAATATGTACGATAAACAAAATGTCTATGCGTATAGGGAATGCATGGGTAGGGTCTGCATGGGTTTAGTGAGTGTCATTATTGTTTTATAAAACACACATCACGCAATTCATCCCAAGGTGAATTCCACAAATTCGGCTGATTATGTATTCATTGACACATTATTTATTGGAAAGCAAGACTCCCTTCTGGAGTGGAATACCCCTTTAAGGCATAGTAGATATTACAGATTATTTTAGTCAAAACTGCCTGTGTTTTTGAAGTTGTTAAGTATGTTAGAACTTGATTTCCACTGATGAACATACACAATATGATGGACACCTTTGAGCATATTATCTATCAGCAGATACTTTTGAACCATATTCAATATTCCAGATTTTTAGGTCAGTCAAAATTAGTCAAAGGTGTATTTGAAGCAGTAAGGTATGTCGGAACATTGTCTTGCAGTTGTGTGTAAAACACTAGACTGGAAATCTAGGAGTCAGTACTGGCAGATGCAGTCTGTAACAGTCTCTATATCACACCTTGATTAGATAGTGTGCAAACTAAATGTTGTCTTTCTTTGTTCCAGATCGTAACTACATGCTGCAGGAGGAGCTGTCCAACTCCCAGCAGAACATCTCCCGGTTAGAACAGGAGAAACGCCAGCTCCAGGAGTCCTACAATGCTATGGAAAAGGTGTGTGTGTATGTGCACCACAGTCTGCAAGAGAGCCACCTAGCAGGCTAGTGCAGTAGTGCATGTATTACCTTATATACAACTCCAATCAAAGGATGAGGTTTTCAATGACTGATAGTTTCAAGATATGAAAGACAAGCCTTTTTGTACTCCTATTATAATAACTGAACACAAAGTTGCAAAGGGGGATACTTGCTTTACTTCCTGTGGTTATTTTGAATTAATTTTAGTTGAATATGTCTTTAAAACATGATGTTGAAAGGCAACAATCTTCTGATACAGCTACGTGTATTCAGGCTGGGAAGACTGCTAACTGTAATACCTTTTTTTACATACAAGACAAATTATGAATAAAGAGACTGTTTTTACACAATCATTGCTTTATTCTCACCAACGTTTCGGTAACCGTCTGTCACCTTCTTCAAGGCAATTCTGAATAGTTCACACTGTACTTCAGCACAGGTGTCACTGCTCACACTTCAGATTCAGTGATGTACCAACAAATTCACGTAAACATATTATGTAGTGTACATGTTCATCCCCTCCTTCGCTCCCCAGGCTAAGTACAATGTGGAGGTTGAGCTGAACTACAAAATATTATCAACAACCTTATAAGGGATATATCACAGTCATGTACGTTTGAGTGATCTGGTCTCGCATTTGGAATAATGACCTACGTATGCGAATATACAATGTAGGAGTTGAACATGTATTATATGGCGTGCATGTTGATTCTCTGACTCGCTCTCCAGGCTAAGTACAATGTGGAGGTTGAGCTGAACTACAAGCTGAGGCAGCTGCAGACCAAGTTTGAGCAGATGACGCAGAAGTACGAGCAGGAGGTGCTGGACCACAAGGCCACCATCGCCTCCTTCTCTGCTGACAAGAAGAAGATCCTGTCACTAGAGGAGTCCAAGACAGAGGCCATGAGAGGTATGTCATGCTGCTATACCTTTTCCTCTCTTCAAGTGTGTTCATCTTTATGTCAGGCCACACCAGTTTTATTTGTTGTTTCTTGGATATCCTGACCCTATTTTTTCCGATTTGGCCCAAAAAAAACTTTTCAAATTAATGGCCACACCTTGTGTTGACAAAATTTCACTGCCTCTCCTTTCTCAAATTAAGTATGGGTCTCAAATTCCAGTAGCTGTACGTGCCTATTTTAGATGGTACGTTTATCATTTTCTTCAAACTTCGGACTTTGCTACCAGGGACCCCCTAAATGTTGAAAGTTTAGGTTTTCCTGTCCGATCTCTCCTACCCGACTTTTTGAAAAGTTTTTTTGTTTTTCGACCGACCGACCAACTGACCCAATTTTTTGAGAGAAACAAGAAATAAAATTGGTGTGGTGTCATGTTACATTGTACAGAGGCTATGAGAGGTATATCATGCTGCCAATCCTTTTCCTCTCTTCAAGTGCGTGGTCCTTATGTCAAGCCTTAAATACTGACTTGAATGTTTGTCATGTTTCCTGTCTTCATTGTCAACTCAGATTAAAAATGTCTTCTTCACCAACTTAGATCAAAGAGTTGTGTCCTGAATTTTAGGAAATACAGTGATATATCTACTTTTCACAGTTTCTGCATGAAATTATTCACTGTTTGGCAGACACTTCCTTTAAATTTCTGAATCCTTACATTTGTTGTCCTGTTTACAGTGTACTTCTGTGCAAAATCCACATTGCTCTTTAATCTTTGAAAACTGTAATGCTGGAAATTGAAAAACAGCCCATTTAGCTCATCATACATACATCATGTAGAGTTTTTAATATTGAACATGTACATTTCAAATCTGCTACTCTTGTGTGCATGCACCAGGCGCCTCTCTCTCTCACTCTCTCTGTGGTTCCATGCCCCTCCCATCTCTTCTCATTCCTCCTGTCTGTAGAAGAGGTAGACACTATTGTTTACACAGCACTCGGCTCAGACTTGGAAGGTTAGTATTGACAGCTTGACTTGAATGTGTAACATTACCTTTATACGCCAAAAAGTATCTTATTACCTGGGTGTCTAACCTACATCGACATTACCTTTATAGTTCAGCATCACTGCTGCTCATTTGCAAATCTGTAGACTTGCTGGACAATCTTTGATTTTTTTTTAAAATGCTCTACATGCTATTGCTTGCTTCAGAATGCACATAGTTCCTTTTTTCCTTTGGTTTTCTTCCTTACTAGGCCTTAGCCTGGCTTACATTGTAGGTGGAAATTGCAGCCTTTTCAAAGTTCTTGCTAAACGTATGGGTTGTGAATTATTACCAAGGCAAACGGCAAGTCTATATATTGCATGAGCATGCTCTGTAGTAGAGAAGCCGCTTCCTTCCTGGCTTTTATATGTAATAATGCATTATCCATTTGTTGAAGACGTATTTATGGTGATAACTGCAGAATGGTATGGTTGCCACCATGCTGAGCTTGGTGCACTGTCCTATCTTCCAGCTTCTCAGGACCATATTCCTGAACTCTTAGCTGAGCTTGACATGCTTGTGTGCCAGCCTGACGACGCAGGGTCGGAACAGTCCGTTCTGCTCTCACAGCTCAAGCAAAGTTTGTCTGACTTCTTGTGGCTCTTCCACGCTTTACCTCCGATTTCAGTCATTTCCATAGTCCTTGTGTCTGGTGAGAAGGCTGCAGGTATTTTTATGCATTTAATTCATCCCAAGACATCTAGTTGGCCGTTCTGAGGTCAGAAATAATAACGGTGAAAATTTGAAGTGGAGGTGAGAGTTAATTACGGTGTTAACTTACATATTCCATTGTATAATAACATAGCATATAGCATTTGCTAGCACTTAGTTTCTAGGGTACTGCAGCCTTCTCAACACACACATAGATGAGTACTCATTCTATGTTGTTAAGTTGTGTCTAATCTCAAACCTTTCCCTTTGCTCTGACGTCCCTGCAGCTGTGTCCTTAACCTGCATTTTTTTCAAGTTTTGTTACAGCATCCCATACAGCTGCATCCCCTAACACAACTCATGCACAGTTGTGCTGATAATGTATGCTGCAACATTCTAAAATCTCAAACAGATCCAGTCCAACCCTGGCCATCCAAAGCTAATCATTGGATAATTGATACTTCCCCATTGTTGTTTTGTTGTTGTGATGCTGGATAAGATAAGTCCTGTACCCGCATGTCATCAGGCTAACAGGAATTCGCCATTCTTGATGTTACCAGTAAATTAATAATAAAAAAAGATTTACAACAACAGACTCACCAACTGACGTTTATAAGGTTCAGATTAATCCTTTTGAGTTGGTGTTGATATTTGAAGTCCAACTTTACTTGTTGCAGGATTGGAAAGGCGGGTGAGTGAGGAGAAGATGAAGCTGGAGTCCATCCAGAGGAAGTTGGACGAGACAGAACGGGACAAGTCTGAGCTGGAGAAGGAGCGCTCCATGTTGAACTTTGACATGGAGCAGATGAGGAAGAACCTGGAGGAGTTACAGAACAAGCTGGGCTCGAAGGAGGATGAGGTGAGAATTATCCAAATTTTACTAATGAGTAATGATTTATTTGTTGTTAGGTCTTCTCATTCACACTGGTACCTTCCTTATTAAAAAATTTTAAACAAAATACACACTGCTACAGTTCATGGCTTGGGAAGCTTTCCAGACGCACTCTGTCTCTTTAGGACACACTGGTACCTTATCCAATGTTTTGTCATGATCTACGAACTGTTAATATGATAGATGTACCTACTGGATATTACTACATACAAACAAGGGATTCTTCAAAAGCTGTGAAAATGATTCATCTTGTTCTTGTTCTCCTACCAAAAATGGGTGCAATAGTTTTTTGAATTTCCCTTTCACTCACACTCACTTACTCACTATCTGGTTTAGTGTCCATTGTTCCCTGTCTTGCAATGGTTGAACGTTTCTGTATACTGTACATTGTATATCATGTACATTGTATTCTTTAATGACTTTCTTCTAAGTAATTTCTTCAAAATATCTGCTTCTAAATGGCTTCCCAAGTATTAGATGCCAACTGATCCTCCTCTCTTCTCCAGATCAAGACCATCACCCTTCAGAAGGAGCAGGAGTCTCAGAAGCGCCACCTGTCTCAGACGGACGTGAAGAACCTGCAGCAGCAGATCTCCTCCCTCAAGGTCATGGAGAAGCAGCTCAACCAGGAGCTGGAGGTGCTGCGGACACAGAAGGGGCGCGTCGACAAGGACCTGGACGAGAAGAGAAAGTACGTTTGGTTTGGTTTGGTTATACAGATCTCCATTAGTGACTGATATGTCACTATTCTTCCTGGAGTCCGGGTGATTTGTAGAGAATCACCAATTCTAGACGGAAGGATTTTGCACCATCGCACACCACACCATGGCACGTGTGGGGGTTCTTTAATGTGCCTGGGGTATGGCCCTCCTACGTGTGTGGGAGGTCAAGAGGTGTCATATCCTATGACATTAACCTAAAATGCATTTATTGACAATGGATATGTAGAATAAATACAGTCTCCATGGTACACGTGGACAAGGACCTGGACGAAAAGAGAAAGTATGTGTGTGGAGGATGTGTTATATCGTCAACCTGAAATGCATGTATTGGCAATGGATATGTAGAATAAATAGTCTTCCATGCTGGCCAAATGTATTATAGGATAGTAAGTTGTCAAAGAAATAAGACATGGTACACATGGACACAGACGGAGCGCGTGGACAAGGACCTGGACGAGAAGAGAATGTACGTGTGTGGGAGGTGTTGTCCCCTGTGTGTGTATAATGAAGAGCACATGGTAACTTATATACTGTCTTTGTCCAAACCCCCCATACAGGTACAGTACTAGTATTCAAAGAGCTTCTGTTGATATTTGGTACCATTAAATAGGTAACTGAAATCAGTATAGGAAAACAAAGTATGAGAGGAGGGAATAATAAGGGTCACAGAAGGGGCACGTGGACAAGGACCTGGACGAGAAGAGAAAGTATGGGTGACCACCTGTGTGTATAGAAGAGCACATTGCAACTTACATACTGTAGAAGCGGTTTAATATCACATCCCATTTGCCAGCATATTTCGTGCAATTATCCGACTGGAAGTTATCCAGCTGAACTGCACTGAGCTAAACTGTTCAGGATTTTGGAATAGACAGGGATGAAAATTCCTGTGACTTCTATCTGAAATGCATGTATTAATAATGAACATGCAAAAAATAGATACAGTCTTCCATGCTGACCAAATGTATTATGGGATAGTAAGTTGTCAAAGAAATGAAACATGTCTGCCAACACCCTTGCTCTAATATATATCACAGATACACACAGACTACATGTACATCTATGTCTGGGGTTACCCCCCAGGGCACATTGAAAAGCGCCAAGATAAGGCAAAATGTCACCCCTGGTAAGATAAAAATTAACAAACAAACAAACAAACAAACAAGACACTAACATTGTCCACTCCCCACAGGGACCTGAAGAGTAATGAGGCTAACATGCGTGAGCTCCTTGCTCTAGTATATTTTGCAGATAGTACAGATAGTACACACAGCCACTAACATTGTCCACTCCCCACAGGGACCTGAAGAGTAACAAGGCTAACATGCATGAGCTTCTCGCTGTAGTATATTTCGCAGGTAGTACAGATAGTACACACATCCACTAACATTGTCCACTCCCACAGGGACCTGAAGAGTAACGAGGCCAACATGCGTGAGCTCCAGGACCAGCTGGAGGTGGAGCAGTACTTCTCCACTCTCTACAAGACTCAGACCAAAGAACTCAAGGAGGAGGTGGAGGAGAAGGTCAAGCAGTGCAACGACCTCCAGGAGGAACTCAAGAAAGAGCAGTATGAGAAGTGGGTCAAGTTTTTACCTGTACTCCTTGAGGTTAAGGTGGGGTAGGGACCATTGACATTTGCAAATGATATATAAATTGCATAATCTGTATTGGTCATGAATTTTAGACCTGTTGTTATTAGTTGAGCATCCAGGTGCAAAAATATGGGGTTATAAAAATTTAGCAGCCTTTTCCGTAACCACTCAGCTGAATGTTGCAAGACACATACAAAGCTATCCCTTAGTTTGCGATCATTCGACAAGGTGGCCAGTCACCTACTGCTCCCAGCACACACTAATGCTGTTGTTCCCCACCCCAGGGAGAACCTGTCGGCTCAGGTACAGCTCATGGTCGCCAAGGCGGAGTCTGAGCAGCTGGCGCGGTCCATCGCCGAGGAGCGGTTCTCGGACCTGGACAAGGAGAAGACCATGATCGTGCTGGAGCTGAAGGAGAAGGAGGCTCGCCACAAGTCCGAGGTCGGAGAGAAGAGCCAGCAGGTCAAGGAGGTGAGAAACAACTTCTGTTGCTGTTTATCTTTGTGTAGAATATTGGAAAGTCACCTATTTTATCAAAAAGCACAATTGTTAAAAAGCACAAATTTTATCAAAAAGCACAAAATCTCTAGTTGTTATACTTTTCTTCTTATTCAGTGGTTGTCTAGGAGGTGAGAAGAAACTTCTGTTACTGTTAGTCGTTGTGTAGAATATCAGAAAATCGTGTATTTTA
Source organism: Branchiostoma floridae x Branchiostoma belcheri (assembly GCA_019207045.1). Lineage (NCBI taxonomy): Eukaryota > Metazoa > Chordata > Leptocardii > Amphioxiformes > Branchiostomatidae > Branchiostoma > Branchiostoma floridae x Branchiostoma belcheri. Next base: position 9,260,824 of record CM033025.1, on the reverse strand, counting down.
TCAAAAAGCATACTTGTTACTTTGTTACAATTCAGCAGTTGCTGTTTTACCTACATTGATTTCCTAAGTTTTTGCTGCAAAAATCATTTTCATTTATTGCATAATACTAGTTCTAGTTGTTCTACTTTTCATCCTGTTCATTGGATGTCTAAAGCACTGCTCAGCAGTTACTAAATGTTGAGATTCTGCCCAGTATTTTGACCTACACTGGTGTTCTCAGCCTTTACAGAATGCTCTGTAGCCTTGGTATTTCCGGAACAGTGAAACTCAACGTCCCCCTTTGTGTTATATAGTAGAGTAGACTCATTCCTCGAGCTACCGACATCTTGCACACTGCAGTCGTCCCTCAGAAAGACATCTGGAGCCGCATAGTTAAGTTTTGAACTTAAATTCAGCCTGTCGGCCAACGTTCCCCTTTGTGTTATTTCCCAGCTGGAGGAGCAGAGCAAGCAGCTGAGCGCCAGCCTGGAGCAGATGAAGGCGGAGCGTGATGACATCAACAACCGTCTGAAGAAGGCTGTGGAGGACCTGAACAACAAGGACGAGCTGAGCCAGGCCCTGAACGAACAGAAGGCTCACTACGAGAAACAACTGCTCAAGGAGAAGGAGCTCAAGATCCAGGTGGGAGGCCTTTCTTCTTCTTGTTTACTGCTTAGCCTCATAGAATGAGATTGTCAGCAGTTGCACATGGGTTAGTTACAACTCAAGTGCCTGGTACAAGAAAGAGAAAAAATGCTAATGAACATTAACAACTGTCCGAGGGAGCCTGTAGTAGTTGTTTTTGCATGCAATGGCTTGTAATGTTCTGTAGTGATTGGTGCGGGGAGAACATCAAACCACTGGGACATTCATGGCCTTCTGTTAACACCTTCCTGGTTGTACTATGGGTGTCACAGAATACCCAATCTGCCTTTATTGGCACAATCACAAATTTGTGTATATATTCCAGAATTTGATGTGATGACTCAATTTTGTGAATTTGATAACTAGTGATGATTACTTTGGAATTTTGGTATATTCAGCTACTCTTCAATTGTTTCTTTAAGTTTAATGTCTTGATATACCAAGATTTTTGTTAAAGCTACCTATAGTGCACTTCATTTTCAGTGCTTGCTAGTTTGATAATGCAAATGTGATTTTGGTTTGAATATTTTTTTGAAACACTGCTTTCATCCATAGTTGTTGCTAGGAAACTAAAAGGACAGTCTCTAGGACAAACAATTACACTATCCTCACTCCTATACCATGTGTATCCCTCCAGGCCATCAACAAGCTTGCCCAGATTGTGAACAGTAAGGAGTACAAGGACATGGTGTCGGGTAAGAAGAACCGGGTGTCTGCCGACCAGCTGAGGAAGAAGGAGAAGGAGGTGCGGAAGCTGCAGCAGGAGTTGAGCATGGAGAAGGAGAAGTACGACAACGTGGTGGTCAGGCTGCAGAAGGACCTCAACGAATTGCAGGCTGTGAGTCAGATAGTCACTAGTTTCATTGTCTGCATGCTTTTTTTATTATTGTGTTATTTGATTGGTTCAGCTGCTGGAGATGTACAAATGTACAGCCATGGTGGACAGATATGAGATATTTTGTGTTTGTAATATTATCCTCACTGATTGTGTAGTTTTTGATTAGAAGAAAAGGTGTGCAGCTATACAGTCCATTTTGCCTGCCAGTAATGTTTTGCTGTACATTTGTTCAATGAACAGATTTGCAATATGATCTTCTTGCTTTGTAAAAGATTGTTAACACATATTGCACAACCTACAAGACCATCCTATGATCAGTTTTCCATTTCTCTACGGATACAAGATGTGATAGATATGTTTTTCTACTGGGATCGAAACAAAAAGGTCCTTCCCCTTAACTGCCATTGTCATGAAATATAACTGATTCCTTTCTTTAGCAATTCCAAGAGGAGGTTCAATGTCGAACAGAGCTGCAGATGACGTTGGACAGCAAGGACAGCGACATCGAGCAGCTGCACGCCAAGCTGAGCATCATGAGCAGCGACACAGCCAGCGTTAACAGCGGGGAGACCGATGATCCGGAGGGAGGTTTCGGTAAGGAAGCGCCATTTCACGTGGGTTTGTGTACGAGGGAGTGTGCGCCATGCAATAATAAGACTTTGAACAGGAAATGACACAACTCTCCACTCTTTCCTGCTTACTGCTGCTGATATCAAACTTTATATCCTAGCCTGTACAAGCCTTACTGCCTCTTTCTTCTTAAACTTCATTCTAAAGTAGTTGCAATATGTATCTTCCATCATCCTGAATATTTACAGCTTTTAGCATCTCCTTCCCTGCTGAGTAACAATGTCAACTTTGCTTGTAGTTCCCATCTCTTCTTTGTTATGTTCTACCCTAGATTTATTGAACCTAGATTTATTTTGTTCAGTGTAGTCCATTTTTTATTTACTCCTTACACTCTGTAGTCCCTTAGAGACTTTTCATTTCTGCTTTCTTTACTTTCCTGTCTTCTATCCCTGTGTGCTTCTCCCCAGTCCGATCCTACCAGTACAAGAAACATGTTTCTTACAAGTCGTACTCAGCTAAAGTCATGGTAAAGAAGCCGCGGCCCGAGCCGATTCAGGAAGGGTCGGCAGAGGAATCAGAGCCACAGAGGGAGGATGATGATGAAGAAGAAGAAGATGAGGACGAAGGTGATTGGTCAATGAGAGATCTGGCTGCACCAATGAGAATCAAGATTACAAAATACAAAATAAAAATTTAAGACATGATATTAACATGTACATGTTATACCATGGAGAAGCATTTTAAATTTATTACTCATGGATACAGTTCAGGTTGAAAGTTCCTTTCATGACTGCTAGGAGGTGCTGGTAGACTGGGGAATTTTAGGGTTATGCAATCAAACTCTGCTTCTTCCTACTCTTGAATCCCTTGCTCTTCTAGACATCTTCTTGCACTTTTAGATGTCTTCTCTTTGATAACAGTGTTTGCACTCCTTATACAGCTGTGTCGTAGTTAGAACCCATGTTTTATTGGGGGTGTGAATGTGACTAAAAGGTAACTGTGAAATGGATGAATAGATAAATAGATAAATAGGTGTAGAAGAACATGATGAATCAAGTAGACACAAACATCTGATTCTCAGTTTCAACAATCTCATGACTGAACCGGAAGATGGATCATCAACATTGTCTTCCTTTGACCATCCAGGTAAAGACAGGTCGCCACTACAGGTGAAACATAGACACCATGAAGCACTTTGAAGAAAGCACTGGAAGTATTAATAGTAGATGATTCAGTGTATTGATGATGTATCATGTGTAGGATTATGTGCCAGTAGTCGGACCAGTAAGGATATAGTTGAAACAGTTTTTTTATTTCTTCAAAAAACAGACCTTAACTGAATATTGACCAAGGTGATACTTACCATGGCCTTTGTTGTGTAGATAACTGCAAGCATTTCAGCATGAGACTTTGTATATTGGAGGCGGCCAAAAAGTGCTTACTAATCCTGGATGAAAGCCATTATTTGTCAGTTGAAGTGACTGTTGTGACTGCTCTGCCCCTCCTGTAGAGGTGAACAGACTGGAAGGGTGGCTGGCCGTTCCCAACAAGCAGAACATCAAGAGATACGGGTGGAAGAAGCAGTACGTGGTGGTCAGCACCAGGAAGATTCTCTTCTACAACGATGAGAACGACAAGGTGTCAGCTGCACCTTGTCTGGTGCTGGATTTAGAGTGAGTCATTTGTTAGAAGTCAGACGTATAGATGTAGAAGTAGTTTTGTATTTTGCTTAAAACCCTTGTAGAAGTCAGGCATACGAACACTCAATTAGGAATTTTGCTGCAAACCCTCGTAACTGATAGAAATTTTGATTCTTGATGCTGTCTTACATATTTTGGTCCTTGGTCCTTTCATCTTACTGAAGTCCTCAAGCACAACTGAGGAATGCTGATAACATAGACTCACAGTAGTCAGACTTCATGTGACACAATATACTTTAAGGTTGTTGTTGCATTTTCTAAACTGTTTTTAGTGAAGTAAAAAAATATTTTCTCATTAGTGGATGTTTAGATTTACTATACTATGATTCAATTTTATATTAGCAATTCCACAAAGGACATGTTGTGCTGGAAAGTGTTTTGTGTTTTTGGATTCGGTTATGGAAAGTTTTTTTTCTTCTCCACAGTAAACTGTTCCATGTACGACCAGTAACACAAGGTGATGTCATCCGAGCTGACGCCAAAGATATCCCCAGAATATTCCAGGTCGGTGTCTCATAACCAATTATCTAACAAGTACTTGGTTGAAACATGATGTTTGTCTGACCTGATGCTTTTCAAGCCCTGGATGGTATGAACAGGAAAACTGATATAGACATTGTTGTACTTGCACGTTCTTATATGTCTTCTTCTTCTTCTCAATGACTTGTTCTATCAAATACAATAAGACTTACAATGTAGTAATACTCAAGCACCAATAGTGAGGTATGCATTTTTCTGTTTCAAAACGTGGGATTAATGCCTTAAAACACTTTTCAAGCCAAATTTTTAACATTCCAGCAAAACACTGGACAATGAAAGTGTAGTTAGTAAGAAACCTTGTCTTTTTCTGCCAGATCCTGTACGCAGGTGAGGGGGAGAGTAAAAAGATGGACGAGACGCAGCAGGAAATCCTGCCCCTGCAGGGGGGGCCGGGGGTGACCATCCACAAGGGCCACGAGTTCGTCCTGGTGCACTTCCACAAGCCCACCACCTGCGAGGTCTGCCCCAAACCCCTGTGGCACATGTTCAGACCACCCCCTGCGCTGGAGTGTAGAAGTGAGTGGGACATGTTCTACATTAATTTTGTTTCTAGGAGGAGAAATATAAAATTGTGGTAGAATCTCTTAACATAAATCTAGTATGGGACGTAATCCAGTGGTTAGTGGCTCTGTAGCTAGAAGCCATGAGTTCGAATCTAGCTGTGTTGCTCACACGACATGCATCCTACCAGAAATTGGCGCAGTCTATAGAATCGGATGTTAAACTGTGGTACACTGTTCATGTACACTGCTCTTACAAGGATCCTGTAAAAACTGGTGTACCTAACTCCAGTGAGGAGGCCATGTGCTAGGACAAAAAAGACCCAACTTTATACCCCCTAACAACCACAAAAACTCAACTTTTTGGCCCTAATCAGAAAGTAGAAACCCTCCCGTGTCACACCCACCTCAAAACTGCCAGGATTTCTACCCATTTGACCAGGAAAAAAATCTTCAAGTTGTAGACCCTGAACTACATTGGACCACCATCAATTTGCATGGCGGATTGACTGGCGGATCCCCTTCTCTCTCATGACCAGTGGAAGAATAACTCTTCAGTGAGCTCAACTGGATCGTTATCACTCTCACTATCTGCTTGGATATTCTAATAACCAATTTTTCCTTCCATACATTATGTATGAGTTATGATGCAAGAACAAACATTTCCATGGAGTCCCTTTCCTACATGTGTACCTCCCAGTCTGTTTATTTGTGGAGCTTTTGTCAAATGTATGGTATATACGTTTTTGTTTTACTGTATTGAGGTTGATAAATAGCCTGGATTACATTTTTACTGTAGTATAATTGTACTTGCTGCTGAATGTGATTTGTCCATGTCTTTTTCCAGGATGTCACATCAAATGTCACAAGGACCATCTTGACAGGCATGAGGAAACTGTGGCCCCCTGTAAAGGTTAGACTTCAACCTCAACTTCTCCATCCTCTCAGTATATAAGGACCTCACGTTTTTTTAAATTTCATATTTTGAAAACTGAACTGCCCTATATACATCGTTAGAACTCTCTGTAACTTTTATTTATTTCCCACCCTGTTCATATCTGGACTAACTTAGCCTATATGTAACTGTATATAAAAGGCTTAGTGTAAAGTTATCTAGTGAGGATGAGTATCCTTTGTATTTTGTGGACACTGTGCATGTCATAAACCTTCCATTGCAGAACTGGTACAGGTTTGTCCTAAAAAATAATGATGTAATGAAAACCTGTATGCTTGTGTTCTGCAGTGAACTTTGACATCCATGCAGCAAAAGACCTGCTTGTTCTGGCGACCACACCAGAGGAGCAGTCGCTGTGGGTCAACAGGCTGGGCAAGAAGATCTCCAAACCCCCTATAGACCCCCGGGAGGGGGGAATCAGGTACAGCATCGTACTGTCTCTTCTTTTAGCTAGCAGAAATTTCTTTAAAGGGGACAGGTTTTGGCTACCAAGGTGCCTGTGAGAAGGAAGGTTTGTTGAATCACGCAGAGTCCTGCATTTTCAAACCTTGCTTTTCAAAACTCTTCCCATTTCTAGTGGTTGGTTCACTATGTTCATACATGCAGATTTGCTTTTTAATGACAAAAATCTCCATACAGATAACTCATGTAGTTTACATATTCATGCTAATGGCTTGTATGCTTCACAGTCATCCATGTCGTGCAAAATGTGTCAAGTTGTTTGATCCAAAGTGATGAAATGCCCTTTCTGTGGTGGGAGTGAGTGGATAACTTTCAAATTAGTTTGATTAATCAGTGTGATATCTTATGACAAAGGTTGCCACATTTCACCAAGAAAGAGCATTTTCTTCACACCATGTACATGTAGGCATGAAGGAATATTGTGAAGACACTCTGTATGGAGAAGACCTTTTCTTACCTGTCTTTCCTGCAGAAAACTACTGAGACAGCGGACATTTTCAGATGTGTCCATAACATCTGAGAAAAAAGTCACTGCAGTTTGAGATCCTTACAATGAGACATCTAATCGTTGAAGCAGAGCTTGACAAATGTTCTCTCTTGGTTCTTTGGACAGCCATGTATAAAATCTAGGTCAAGTGACTGATCAAAATAGAGATAGTTCCAGTTGAGGGATAAGTTATTGATTTTGCAACTTGAAACTGGTATACATGTAGTTTTATCTTCTTGTTGATTGTCTTTGGCTTCAATGCAATATTCATTATATTCAATAACCTTAAAGTCCTTAAGTACTCTATGGTACATTGTAACCAGCATAACTTTGGCATAGTAAGTTACAGTCCAATTTAATGTTATTTACTTTAAGTTGTGCAGAAGTTAGGCAAATACATACTTTTTTTTTCTCTCTCTTTTTTTAGTGATCTAACTTAAGATATTACCAGTTGTTTAGGAAGGCTTTGTAGAGTATTGCATACAATCCATCAATATTGGACATCAGTGTATTTAATTGTGCCAACTTAGAAGGCAAATGTGAGTCTAAATGAAATTTCTTTCAATCAATCATAGCAAGAGAGAGGATTACCAAATAGTTGAATGTTAACAGGACTATACTGAAACAGCTCAATGCAGAATATATATGGCCATCAAACTAACATTACCTTATCAGTGTTATCCCCAAGTAAAAAGCACATATACCATAAATACAGAGAATAAGATGCTCTTAGCAAACTGTTGCATTTACTACAATAATAAAAAGATTGCTGTTGCAAGCAGCATGTCCTCTCAGGTAGAATTGAGTTGCCATGAGCCAAATCCAAAGATTGTGTAGTAAACAAGTTGGATCATGGCGGGTTGTGGACTGCAGCCTGCTGTATCTTCAGTGCATGCTGTATCACATCACGTAAACCAAGGTAACTCTGTTTTAGCCGTGCACAGTTGTGGTGTGACGCCCACCGGTGTAATCAGCCCAAATCTGCCAGATGATTTAATTCAGCACGCTTCTCCTCTAAACGTAGTGTAGTAGACGTCAAGTCCTAAGTGTAATTTTGTAGCTCAGGGCTCGAAACTAACTGGTGATAAAGTCTACTGTCAGTCTCCATTGTTATGGCCAGGTGGGGCAAGAATAAACATACAATGGTACCACTTTTTACACCAGCATAGTGGAGAATAGATGTAATTTTCAGGATCTTGCACACAGGACAGTATGCCATTAAGGAGTTTCTTCTTTGGTGTATTAAACTAAGACAGTGAATAACTTCACTTCTTTTGTATGATATTAGGTCAACAAGTTGTTTCTTCTGGCAGGTGCAAATTGTCTTTTCCATACTTTAGTTTCGAGCCCTTCACCAACCCCCATACATGTATCCAGGAGATATTCCCCATTTGCACATCACTCCATAGGTACATTTTGTATAATTTTGTCATCCTTTCATAGGCATACATGTATATCCAATCACAATGTGCTGTGCTGGCTTAGTTGATCCTCTCTGCTTCAGATCATCAATATATACTTGGCTTCTATGAGCTCTGCTTTTGTGTGTGCTTCATTCATCATTCACATTTGTTACACTAGCCTTAAGCAGGGCTCGAAATACTTCTTTCTGCATACCTGCGCTGGTGCAGGTAACATTGAAAATTACCTGTACCAAATAAATTTTACCTGCACCACTCTGAACTTAAGAATTATGAATCATACTAAAATTGTTCAGGAACCGTGCATTGCTATTTTTTCTTTCATACTTTATCAATGCAGCTAATAACAATCCATACACACCTACATCATAGGACATTTATGTGTAAACTTCAGTACATAGACCAGTGCAGGTTAGGTGCAGGTAGACACCAGAAATACCTGCACAGCTCCAATTTTACCTGCACTAACCTGCATATGCAGGTGGTATTTCGAGCCCTGCTTAAGTCTTACAGGTGCACCAGGCCATCCTTCCCAGCCCAGGTAGCTGAAGTAGTTGTGAAGTTTGTCTTAGAAGCTCTTAGAAGCTTGTCTGTGTTGTATGTACTGTTGTACTTGACTAGAAGTGTGGTGACTTAGGCTTGTGTACACTTTTTGATGTGCCAGATCCTGTGGTGTTATAGAATTGGTGATATATTAGATGTATTTTGATGTTGTGTTAGCCAATAGATTGTGCCTGTATCCCACTGTTGAACTGAGGCAGATGTTTGCCTCAGGGTACAGAGTGTCAACTCCATGAATGTGAACTGTCTGCATTAATGATCTACCCCTGCCCTCTTCCCCCAGGGCGTCGATGAGGTCAGTTGGGAGCTCGTCGTCCTTCAGGAGGACAGGCAAAGCTGCAACGCAAAATGCTGCCAAGAAGCCAGGCAAACCCAGGTAAACAGTCACCGCCACACAGACAGTACACAGCACTACTTTGCACTGCCTCTGCTTGAACATGGAAAGCAAATGAAAAGCTGTTTGACAATAATGGCCAAGATTTGTTGATTGTTTAATGTCTGTGATAAAAGGGGCTGCCTTCTGAGGCATACCCTGTCCATGTTCACGCAAAGGTGTTTGTGTCTTATACTAGTAACTGTTCTCTTCACCTTTATCTCTTCATCTTATTTTCCTTTGACTATCAGTGACTTTGTAAACTTTCTTTCTGCTTTTGTGAATGTTTTCCGCTGCTTTCTTTCTGTTCCATTCTTTTTTCTGTTCAAATCAAGTGTGACTGTGGCTGACTTGTCCCCCACAGACAAGTGTGCCCAGTCCACTTGATGTCTCTTGAGTCTCCATCTCTCTCTCTCTGTTCTCGCCTGTCTGACACCTGCTTGCCCGTCTCTGTTTCTCTGCCCCTCCCCAGCTCTCCCATACACTTGCCGGGAGACAAGCTGCCTGCGGCCATCCCTATGGTAAAAGTCAGGCCAACAATCTTCACGTCTCCTCACCCTCACACCAGACCCCCTCCCGTCACGCAGCCTCCCCCCTCCAGACCACCTCCGTCTTCACAGCCCCACCCTGCCAGTAACACGGGCAGGCCCAGCACCACGCACCGCGTGGTCGCCTATGGCACGACCGAAAGAGTAAGACACAGAATCGTGGCACAGTCGCAGGCGGCATTGCAGTCTGCCCTGGGGGTGGCCAATCAAATGTCCCCGGGCGGTTCGGCATCACGAGTAACGGTACAACCCGAACCAACCTCCCCACCTCCGACCCCGTCTTCCCAGTCCACTGTCATCATCACCACCCCTCCGTTCACCCCCCCTCCCACCACAGAAGTAAGGTCATCACCCAGACATTACCACTACATTGTCACCTCCCCTCCTTCCTCCCCTGAAACAACCACCATGTCCCCCCCACCCTCCTACCCTGGCTCTCCCCCTCCCTCCTACATGTCTGCTGAACGTCCCCCTGCTTCACAACAGTCCAGAGTATTCTTCTCCCCCCCACCCCCGTATTCCTCGCAGACATCCTCACCCGTCCAGTCCCAGGGCAATGCTCGTATTGTCATTTCCCCCACGTCCGCTACACCCTCCTCCCAAGCTCCCCAGTCCCGCATCTACTTCTCCCCACCCCCGTCCTCTGGCACGTCAAGGTCACGGTCTTCATCCCCAGTCAGATCAAGATTTGTTTTCTCCCCACCAGTCTCTGCAGCAGGCTCGCGGTCCTCTACTCCTCCTCCCCCAAGGATCATGGTCTGCTCCCCGCCACCTAACTCCCAGCGTCCGTCCCCTGTGTCCATCCGTTTCCCGTCCGGTGTCCACGCTTCTCCCCCCGCCCGTGTTGTGTTGTCTCCACGTCCAGACCAGTCTCACCACCATCAGCATGGCACGCCCTCAGTAACATCTCCTTCTTCTCCCTCTCGCCACCGGATCTTCCTCACGTCACCTCCCCCCTCATCGCCCTCCCCCAGTGCCGGGCCCGGGCCCCGCGGCGAGGGCCAGCGAGTCCGGGTGGTGCAGGTCCACCCGAACGGTGGCAGCACGACCCGCGTCACCCCCAGGGCAATCCCTGTGAGAGTGGAGCGATCTCGCTCGGTCCCCGGGGATACCACATGTATGCCACAGAAGGTCACATTCCGCATCCACAAGCCACCCCCAAACCCTTAGCCAAGGCTACCTCCTCCTTCCTCTTTTTGGTAAGCTGTCGTCCTCTTTTCTCCCACTTCTCTTGATTTGCCTCTTGTCTAATGCCTGTCTTTCAGTTTGCTCTTGGCTTGATTTTCTTTGAGACACCAGTTTGGAGGATAAGTGAGTATAGCTGTACCAATGCTTGCAATGTAAAAAGAAAAACTTTTATTCCAGGTACATATACCTGTATGTTCCCCTGGGCCCATTTTACTAGATGAGAAATAAAATCACAGGGAAGCTACAGAACAACAATACCATGTAGATACATGGTTCTTGATACATGTAACTGATTTGGCATTAGCAGATAGTCTATCTGTCTTTGTTTCTCATCTAAAATAGTCCCTATGCTTTATATACATGAGTGGACACTCTTGAAATAATTCATAATTATGCCATGCAAATTGACATGAGGGACACATGCATTTTTTGTATTTTTTGACATGTATATTGTCATGTATAAGATTGTGTATTTTCTTGTATTACAGGAATGATATTTGCTCGACTTGCTTTTGTGGCTTGTATGTTGTAAAAGATTTCCTTCACGCTGTACACATGTAAGGGATGGACCAGCCAGTGTCTTTGGAAAAGTGTTCAAAAGCCATGTGCTTTCTGTCTGGAAATTGTGCAGCTACATGGGCTTTGTTTTGAATTTGAGACTTTTTCCTTCCATGGTGACCTGATCCATCCCTTGACATGACCTGCTTGATAAGAGTTTTCTAACGCAGACCTTTTATTTGCCCAGGAGTCTCACTGTTGCTATACATGTTTGTGCTGAAATGTGTTGCTTCTTGCCCCCCTCCCCCTCTCTTCCAGGTCACCAGAGATGGAGGACAGCCCTACTCCCAGTCCCTCCCCCTCCCCGTTTCTCGAGCCCCCAGGACAAAGCTCTACCCTCCCGCCCGTCCCCCCCAGCCCCATCCCCAAGGAAGTTTCCAAGGAAACCAAAGAGAGTCATAGACACTCTTGGCACAAGTTCTTCTCCTGATATGCCCTCCAGTTGATGAGTCAGCCGTAACTGCACCCATTGGTCAGCCAACATTTGGCAAAACACTGTTCTGTTTTGAGCACCCCTCAAAGTTCATCTTGGAGGTAGCTAAACACATTTTGTTCAGGACACAAATCAGTTACAGTTTTGTTTCACTCAGGCTATCTAGTCACTGCCTCTCCCAGCCTTGTTTTGTTTTAGATTCAGTTACAATTTGTAATTGTAATACAGTAATTTCACAAGACAAATTTGTCAGGTAGTCAAATGTAATCATATCCATCATACCACAGCTGCAATGCCTTCACAGAGGCTGCTATTGATTTCGCAAATCACAATTCAAATTAGACATTAAAGGCCTTCCTTGCAACTGGAGCTGATTTGCTGTCTTTCAGTAATCAATAAAACAAACAATTGCAAGCAATAACTGGACCGTTCTGGAAAACAGAGATGATGATAAACAAACTTATTCAAAGATCAAAGAAAGGAAATACTTTGAGTATAAAGCAATTACATGTATGTATGTATGTAGGTTCTATAAACATAGTTTATGTGCTGGAAGTCAAAGTTTGAGATATGTTAGGAGTTTTAGGAGTTAGCTGAAGAAAGATGTGCGACAGTGGTATCTACAATGTAAAGGTCCGAGCAGAGAAGACAGTAGGCCAAACAGAGAATTTTGTTATGTACAATCTACAAATAGATCTTTTTTTACATGTCTGTAAGGGAAGTAGAGGAAAAGAAAGACAAGATGGCAATGTGTACCTGGTACTTTTTTAAAGATTAGATGTACTTAGACTGAGAAAATCTTAGTTTTGCTGAGATAACTTGAATGACATGGTATAGAAACAGTTAGTAGATGAAAGAAATAGGATGCAGTCTGTTGAAGTTGTGACAGCGATAACAAAACGTCTTGGCAAGGCAGAACTTTCCACCAACCGTATGTTTGAAAGGTATCTTCTAAAATTGCTTTCGTTAAAGTTTGGTCCCTTCCCATGGAACTACTTTGCCATCTATCAAAAAGCATCTCAGAGTGCCCAGCTGAAATCTTGCACCACATTTTTTTTTTGTCTTGGTTTGTTGCACGTGGCAGTTGTACTGATTTTTGCAGTGTGCATGTTACGAACTGTTTTACTTCTTCATGTTAACTGCACTGTTTTCCAACTTGCACATTGCACTGCTACAAACCATGTTATGTTCATGCCGTGTGTCCCCCTCTCTCCAGTTCCACAGGATTGTGCTGAGTTGTCACCCGCTTTACCTGTGTTTATTCCTATTGTGCATGTTCACCTGTCTGTTGCCAGCCTGCCACTTCCCCAAAATATTTCCACCACAGTTTCTGCCAGGATATACAGGAGGCCTGGACTTGTGCATGGCCTGGTACTTACCCCCGAGTGCCTTGGACCTTACCTGTAGTACTTTATGGTCCCTGCCTTAACAGGGAGCAACCATGATGTAGTAGGGGTGTTTGTTTGGTGCATGTTGTTTCTAATGCTGTCCCCTTCTCTCACTTAACAGCTAATCTTGCATGTGGATGTACTTGCCGGTGGGTGGAGGGAATTTCTACATCCTTGAAGATTCTGCCCCATTCCTGGAAGGCAGAGCCTTTACCTGCCTATCCATGTCTTTAACCCGAATCTCCCCAGCACTAGGACTCCATCCTCCTGTCACTGCAGGGGTCCACAGCCTCCCACTCTCCACCCATGGCTCCAGTTTTACACAGAGTCATATCCAAGACACATCACCACTTCTTATTACCATGAGAGTGGGACATCCCTTTCACTTCATTTTAGATTTAGAATCTACATGAAATCATTTACGTCTGAATGTCAGTTGTTTTAAAAGCAGATTTGCCCCCCTCAAGCAAGTAAGCAAGACCTCATCAACTTGAGAGGCTAAATAGTGGAGACATGTCATGCCTTGTCAGGTGCCAATTACTAAAGAGAGAAATGCAGAATTGTGACAAACGTTAATGTGTTTGATGTTAGTTTTTCCCTTCAAAATGTGCAATGCTCACAGTGGAGAGATCTGGATTTTTGCCAAGGACACAAACTGTTCAAAACTCCAAAGCTGGTCTCAAAATTACAGACCTTTGTTATCGATTAGTTTCTACATGAATGTGTAAGAACAGTGTACATCCCACATGACAAAACTTGCCATTTTTAAGCAGAGTGTTAATTAATGTAGGTAAAAGTTTGTTTTGGTTGATGTAGCTGCCTGCCAGGGAATGACTCACTGGTACATCTACATGAATGCCATCAAGAAGCAAAGTTAGTATGGGCTACCTTGTAAGGTATTGCTAGTGTTTAGCTTTCCAGTCAGTATTGCAGCATTGTACTACCCATAGGTGCTAGATAACCCTTACTGGGGTGCAGAAATAAAGGCATCTTTCCACCATTAGGTTCAGAAGTTAGTTAGGGACTTGGAAATTGCCCAACCTTCTGTTTAGAGTGCCGACAGCTTGTACGATCACCGCATCTGCACTTGGTGGCAGGAATATGTACATGTATATTGCTACTGTTACGTCAGAAGATCTATGCACACTATATTGTCCAGGATATCTCATTGTGTGACCCTATCTGTTATGCCATTACTTATTACAGTCACACGGAGTTACTATATGTACTGATTACAACTAGACAGCCGTAGGGTTATGTACCTACTGTAGAAATGCAGCACCAAGACAAAAAGCTAGATCCTGTATTTAAATTATATTATCAATCTCAAAAATTTTTGTATTTAACATTTGTTGTTTCTGGTGAACTAGCTGTAAACTTGCCTAGTGAAAGTATGTATGATAAAATAACTTACTTTTTGCCACAGTATATCAGGGGTTCGATTGTAGAAAGCAAAGGCATATAAAGTTTTAATATTTGCTTCCATGCATTGTTATGCAAAAATACCTATATTAGTACAGCTGTTTGCCTTAGTGATGTACTATTATAAAACTGCTGGGGCATAAGATTGCTTATGTTTGATAGTACAAGAATAGGTGGGTCTCTTCATTTTGTATGATTGTAGAAAGTGTTGATTTTGTAGAAGAGCTGAAGAAATGGAGACAGTAGCAAATGACAACAGCCAGAAACATGGAGCGCCACCATTCTGTATGCTGTATTACGACACGTTAAACTATCTTGAGATCCTATTGACATTAAACTGGACCATGTCCATGTACAGACCACATGTGTGTACTACTCAGTGTCTGTGTGCTACAAACTGACCTGATGAAAGCAGCATAAGGTTTGTTGTGGTGCTATGCTGTAGTGGTATGTAATTTTGTGGCTGGACAGGCAGTCAGTTGAAGTTCTTCTCTTGTTTAAACCCCATCAGACCAGGTTTAATGTTTGGCCATGTTGATTTGATTATGTGGATGACATCCATGTGCACATCCATATATTTCACACATACTGAAGATTGTAACAGCAGTAAAAATGAGCAAGTTGCTGTATATTCAAAATTTTGTCCTCAAAGCATAAATTCCAAAATCAAAGAATAAGTTGTGAAAGAACAAAAATGAAGACTATTGGTCTACCATACTCTGTTTAGTCATTTGTCCAACCTTCATAAACACTTTATACAACTTTTTTTTAACAAACTTTTCTTTTTATTTGCACTCTTGCATCAGTTTAGAGGGTTCAAGAGGGTGTCATCCATGTAATTAAATCAACATGTATGTTGCTGGTATGGGCTATGCTTCAGGTAAATGGTCAAAGCATGTACGCGTCACATGATGACGTCATGTGTAAGAATCTACCACACATACATCATACTAGTATTGGTTTTCACAGATGACCTACTGGAGAAAGAGGTTGACTTAATTGTAGTTTTCTTAGTCTTGCGTCGCTATTAAGTCTTGTATGAAACCACCTGTGTGTAGAGGAATAAGATCGGATGTTAACTTACGTGCACGGGTGTCCTTGATTGAGCTCGGAGAGAAGTCAATATTTGTGACTTGATCCAATATTTACCCGCTTCCATTTTCCTTGCGTTAATTTATCAACCCGGTAAACAAAACAACCACGTTCCATAGGACAATGCTGTTGCGAAGCCTTTGATAACATTAATGAATGATTGCCCCGTGTTCCATTGGTCATGATTGTTGCACATATTTATGCTGATTACATCGTTCCGTTGACATCACTGGCAAGGCCGACCAACCAACATACCTAACCAGGTAAGAATACCATCGGGAGCTCGCCGCTTTCGCTACCGAAGTAGGAGTGTAGCCCGCTCGCCCAGTTCATTAGCGCACCCCGGCAATTCTTTAATACCAACGGGCTTTCACAGCGCTCCCGAAGAAAAAAAAGCTCAAAGGGACAGCTAAAAAGACGGGCTGACAAAAAAAATCAATGCTTATATAGCAGACTGACCGTTAAACACCCCTAAGCCGACCCGATGAGAATGGTGACCAGAATAACATGCACCACAACCTGTTAGGCACCTA
Organism: Branchiostoma floridae x Branchiostoma belcheri; assembly: GCA_019207045.1. Lineage (NCBI taxonomy): Eukaryota > Metazoa > Chordata > Leptocardii > Amphioxiformes > Branchiostomatidae > Branchiostoma > Branchiostoma floridae x Branchiostoma belcheri. The sequence continues at coordinate 9,244,631 of CM033025.1, read as the reverse complement.
GTTCGATCCATTTATGATGGAGTAAGGTAAGTTCTCGGCCTCACACATTTCGGACATGAATATGAACTATGACAAATTAACATCCATCTGGAGTCAACATTTTTTGAAGATAGATGACGCATTTCCTTAAAATTGCAAAGAGACAAGAAAACAGACAATGCGTCGCCTGAAATGTTATGTTGAATTAAAGAAAAACACAAGTGGCAAAATCGTCTACAAGCCGAGAACTAGACGTCAAGCCAATAGGCACTGACGGACACCAACTAAACGCCAGCAGGTGCCATTAATTCTGTAAAAAGTAATATATTAGTTTAAAGGTTCCTTTGTTCTTAGATAAACCTGTAAACATAGACCACTTTGCGCATGCATAGCACAATGAAATTTGGTACATGTAACGTTACATGATTCGTACTTTAAATGATACGTATATTACAAAACATGTTACCTATGTGTGTCAATTATCGTAAGTTAACCTACTTTTATAATTGCAAATCGTTCGATTTTCATGCATTTTAACCTTTTTACGTTGGTTCCTTATTCATTGACAGCATAAGCTGCTAACGGGCTTCAAACGCAAATGGCGTTCAATACAAACGTTAACAAACGGAAGAAACTAAATGGGGCAAATCGTAGCAAAAAATTTCATAGCGTATCAAGATCTTCTCTAACTATATCATAAAACGTAACTGCGGAAAAGCCGATACAGTGCGTGAACGTAAAGCTACTAGTATATCATGCATGGCAGTGGCACCAATTTACAGCAACGTCACCTTTTGGAATACGAGGGAAAGCTTTCCCTTCTATTTCGATAGGTGGCGTTGCTGTTAACTGGTACTGTACATGCTGTTTCACTTAGGACGTTTTTAACGCCATGCAATGATTCATTTTAGCCCTAAATTAGCTTCCACCAGACTCCATTGGTTCCGGAAAAAACGTAGTTGCGAATCAGTAATTCTATAAAGTATAATCGGCTTACTCCTCTGGCAAATCATTCACTCCATCTGATGACTACATTGATGTTCTACTATTTTATTCTGTAACCAAAGGAGTCTTGTCCGCGTTCACAGGCGGAGGAAGAGGGTCTAATGCTAAGGTTTGCTATATTTTTGGCTTGCTATTTCTTATTATACGGAAAATAATGATAAGATCGACGGATGCGCAGAGGACCGAAAATGCGAGGTAAGCAATTTTCTAGCCTGATTAAATCTCGCTTATAGCAGCCCGCCCAACATCCGCCGGCCAACTATTATCCCCTCCGCGGGGAGGGGCCAGTTACAGCCCTGGACAGCGGAGTTTGTGTTACACAGACTAGCAATTTTCTTGCTTTGAATGAAAGTTACAAACTTCAACATGGGTTGTACCAACACAGATGAGCTTTCATGCTAATCAGAAAACTGCAAAATGTACAAATGTAAATACAGAAATGTTCGCGATGCCGATGGTTCTACTAGTATGTTCGCGGCTTTCGTGGTGACCCGCTTCACCGCAAACTCAAAATCACCGTGATTTTCTTTGTTTGATTGAGCCAGCCGTTCCAAAGGAGGGTGGTACCCAGGCTCAACAGCCACTGGGATTTCAGTTACTGTAAATCATTTAAACTCAATCGCTAACTCAAAGCACCGCGAACACTAAATTTTCTATCTACCGCGAAATCAAATCCCCGCGAAATTAAATGCATTTACAAAGCCCAACTCATTTAGCCTGAGTACCATCCTCTGTAGTAACCGCTGGCTCACTACTTTTGCTGTGGTTAGCAAGCGAAAGTAGTGAGCCAGCGGTTACTACGGAGGATGGTACTCAGGCTACAACTCGTTAGCCTCCTAACATTATCTACTAGTACCTGGTCGTCCCTCCAGTTCCTATTCAAAGGTTTCTATTGAAACACTAGACAGCTTAAGCCACCAGGGTTCGGAGCCGCACTTGCACTTGATCACAACTCGAACATCAAATTTGGGTGCCAATCTTTTTAGCTCTATTCCGCTCAGCTCGGACGTTTCCTTAGCATCTAGAGAGCGGAGTAAAACGGCTAAATACACCCTTGCCGAAAAAAAAAGTGAAAAACAAGAGAATATAGAGTTCCGCGTATCTATATTACGATTTCGGTAAAAAATACAATAAAACCACTTACAACCTTGTCCAAAAGGAACGACGTGAGAAGCTACACAGTTGTCCGTTGACCCGTCTTTAAATGGAGAAATACTCGGGCCAAGTTTAGTGCACCGCGACATCAACTCCCGGGGGACACAGATTTGGTCACAGCTGTCGTCAGGCGATAAGTCTGCACCTCACCTCCGAGAGGACGAAATAATCTACATGGCAAATGTACACCTCTGACTATCTCCTGGCCAGTTTGGTACTATATATCTTATGCCATTGTAGGATCTGCTTGGAGATTACGAAATAACTGGAGCTTGACATGAGAATCATGTCTAGAAATTCATTTGCGTTGGGGACAAATTCAAAATTTATAAACCGAAAGCCGGATAAATCATTAAATGGCGTCATCTCTTCTTGATTCTCGAGACCGGTCGGTTATATAAAAGTCAACATCCTAACTTATTTTGTAGCAATATGATATCATAGTTCTCTAAGTGGCCTTTACATAATCATCCACCGCAACTGTAGTAGTAACGTTATCGTTTTCTTAAGACCTAGACTGTCAGTCACATCATTTGTCGGATCCGAAGGAGATTTGTAAAGCCTCCTTGGAAGTATTATTTCCGATTTCATCTTGTTTAACGCTCGTTCTGAACAGCCAACGGAAAGTGGTTGGTTAAACTAAGTATTTTCAATAAATTTGAGGGGACGAATAGACGGAAGATAAACATAACCGTTACATCACATCACATCACTTCACTTCCTTTGGAAAAGGTCGCTTTCGGTATCTACCATCCACCCCCACATAGAAGTGCACTGGTCCAATATCAGAGCCATGATGAAAGGACTAGTCTTGGGGTTTTAAGAACGCCGCTATTTAATGATTAAGGTTCGCCGTTCTCTTATAGGTTAATTTTAAGATATCGGTTGTACCATAATCATTAAGTTATATGACATTTGTGATAGAAATACTGTTCAGGACAACCCACACAGGGTCACTCGGTATCAAGTGGAGAAAAAATTCATATTCATAACATCGCTCGGAAACCCCTGACTAGCCTCAAAACCATTTCCCCTGACCGTTCATCAACACATCGCGGTGGCAGCAGCGCTTTCTCCCGGCCGCGAGCGCATGCAGGTCTCTATTTGTGGCCGTCAGTGGTCGTTGAAGCAGCAAGGTCGCTCCAACTTGGTGAGTAGCCGTTGTATATAAAATGATACGTATATGTGTGTACATATAGCAACCGTTATCGTAAACCGACGAGCGGTGGGCGGCGGTTGTACCCGGGCCCTGCCGCCGAGCCGCCCCGCTCCCCTCTCCCTGCCCATTTGCCCGAACCGCCCGGTCCGGCCAACCTTGAGGCCGCGCGCTTGACTTTGCGCGGTGACGACCATATTTACGGCCTGCATCAGCCGTTTATGTACCCCGTAAGCCCACGGTGTTGCCCCAGTTGAACCCTGGGGTAAATATAACGTTCCGTCATGTCGCTGTTGAACTTCCTACTCTGCTGTGTGAAATTATGAGGGGTTACGGGCAGGGCGGTGACCCCGCCGGACCTCAGGTTTTGTGTTCATCCTCCATTTGCTAATCTGCGCCCCATGAGCTCGTGCATATGCGCATATTTATGTATGTCGTGCCCCGAATTGTATTCCCAAATCACCGGCATAAAGCACACAGTACCCTACCGGACAACTAACGGTCCTTACGGGACGGTTATCCCGTAGTCTTATGGAAATGTGGGGACAACATTTGCACCTCAAGTGTTGCACCGTTAGTTAATTTGTAACACCACTATCTGGGTCAATGCTACCAGCGCGCTATTTGTGGAGAATAAACACATTCCAGTTTACATTCGCAGGGGCATCTCAAATGCTGCCTGGGAATTCTACACCAATGTCATGACCCATAATCAAAATCTAATTCCGATCAGCGAGGAAAAAAAAATGAGGTCATGATATTATGTTAGTAACAGTTTGGGTCATAGAATTGCTATTTGGATAATTGCAAGGAGGGGATGGAGTTGAAGTAAAGTCATTTGAATATTCCCTCAGTGGTTATAAATGTGTCAAGGGTGGAACAGCAATTTACATGGAGAAACCGAGAATTGACAAGTATCTGTTTGCTCGCAGGAAGTGCTGATGTACATGCAAGTAAAATGTGTGGTCTTGTTATGATAGATTCACAATAAAAGCTGTTACCTAGAAATTTTCTTATTATGTAATGCAATTGCTGTTGTATGAATGTTGATTATGTTATAGACTCTGTTTGATAAAGCATAATGACGTATTTGAGTGCCTCTGTCGGTTTATTAAATAACATTGCCCACCCTGGGTGATGCTGAGAACACGTCTGCAAGGTACTGGTGCCAAGATTCTCTGGAAAGTGTGGGAACCATTAACAACAAAGGCTTTGAGGTACCTAGAAGAATAAATTTTGTGTCTCATTGTGACAGGGCAGTGGTTTGGAAAAAGGCAGGGGGTCCCAGGGCATTGACATCAATGAAACTCAACACTTCTGCTATCTGAAGTGAAACACTAGAGCAAGAAGGGATTTTCAAAGTGGCCAAGTCTTCAGTCTAATGGTACCCTACAGTTCCCGGCATCTACAAGAAGATGGAGTCACATTGTACCGAGTTACACTCTTGTTGAATTTTTCCTTTGTAAGAGGCTTGATTTTTCTAGGTCAGGTTTGACTCCTTTGTGTACTGTAAGGTTAGTCTATTGTGTGCCATTGCACAAAGGATAGTAGCCTTGTTCTCATTAAGTAGGTAACAGGGTAGAATTTCCTTGTTCAGAATGATTTTTTTGTACCTAACTTGTGATATTACAGAACTGTTTCTTGAACAAGTCCATCCTAAATCTTAAGTTCTTTGGCATCATTATTGTTCATCATTGTGTTTACCACAGCCTTCAGCCATGTTTCCAACTACGAATGTGATAACAAAAGCATGTCTTTTTTGTGTGATTTTGACTCCATACATTCTGCAAAGTCAAAAAAAGTGTTATGTTTTCATCCAGTTTCTTTCTATTTGAAATGAATGAAACTATAGTAATGTTACAATATATCTAAAATCTAAAAGAAAGAAGCTGCAGGAGAATATCAGAAATGGTCATAGTAGTATTAGTACAATTGCTATCTTCCTATTTTTCTGAGAACAGCCCTTTAATACTAATACTATATAGGTCTAAACTTGGCTGCCTTTTAATATTTCCAGCTTGCATTTATCAATGTGAAAACCAAGTGTGAAGGAGCTGACTTTACTGAGTAGAAGCCATGAATAGGAAAATTCTTTTGTTTTCTTTACATCTATTCATGAGTAATGGTAGTTCAGTCCTAGATCGACATCAATCTTCACGTGAATAGTTATAACACTACATTCCTGTTGTTCAAGGTCAGGACTACATGTTCATTGTTTACCCTGAGGTTTTGGCTCCCCTGTGTGACGACAATTGCCATGACCCCCAGGAAACCAAAGGTCAAACATGTGGTGAGATTAGCCCCCAGCCCTTTGTAGGATAGGAACAACAGATTCAGGAAACCTGAGGGAACAGTGTTCATAAAACAGTGCTGACACAAAAATGGACTCAAACAAAAACAAGTTATATGACTATCTTGGACCTGAAGATATTGTGCGACTCCCCTATCTTCCAAGTCTGTAAATAATTCTACAAACACAATATTGTGAAAACTAGAAATGTTATACGGAAATCTCTTTAACTGTCTGATCATACATTTTCAAGGCATTCATGGCGTATAGTCTGCACAGGGATGCTTTTCACATTTCATTTGCAGTCAAAATTGATCAGTCTGGAGAATAAGTGTCATGTAACTCCTCTTGACTGCAATCTACTGCTGATGCACTCCTAATCAAGACAGGGGAGCGGGAGGACTCTGATGGCCAGGCCAACAGTGCATATATTGGAAATCATTAAGACCAACATTTTTCACATACATATTCTACAGTAGTGTTTGTAAAGAAGTGCTGTACTCCAAACCATCAAAATAATTGCTTGACTGTGGAATTTGCGCACACAAATGCTTAAGAGTTTTTAGCAGAATTGATCTATTACAGTAATGCATGGTGTTTTTGTTGCTCGTACATGCAATAAAATCACAAGGACGTAGTTCACTAAATGCCAGGCAGCCTGGTGAATTTCAATGACCTGAAAATCAATAGTGCTATTGGATGCTGGAGATCCTTGATGCATATGAGATATATGCCTCAGGTCATTCCATGTAATTCAGCCCAGCCAGATGGATGCCAGGCTGTGTGATGTTAAGATCAATATGCTGTGCACTCAGGGTTCAGTCCATTACAGCAATATGCAGCTCCTCCGTCAGTAATGCCGACCACTCACCACCCAGTGCTTCTAAGAAGTACCAGCTTTTAAAGCTTTAGCAATCATCTCCAGGTTCAGGACTGCATTGGAGGTGACCCTAAAAGAATTTTTGTTCAAACTAATTAGAAAGAGTTTTTTGTCACCGTGTTACCAACCTTCAAGGCTGTTATTACAAGGGGGTGGCGTAGATCTAATTAAAAAATGTCAACATTTTCTCTGTCATGTAGAGTTAGACATAGCTGGTTATATTAGGTGATAGGTTTTAAAGAATGAAAATAAATTATGGACATAAAAAACTTGCCTTGTCAAAATGATTAGTTAAAACTGCACATATCAACTCAACCCCCTCTCCCCCCCAAAATGGCAAGTTCCACATTTACATCATATCAGCTTAAGATTATTACACTTAACAGTTGAACTGAAGCAAACATTACACTGAAAACTAACCAGTCTGTCCTCAACTCTCAAGTATATCAGGGGTTTGAAACAAATAGGTTTGTTTTGCCTAAAAGTGGTTGATCAGTTATGTGCTATTGTTTTGCCCTTGTACCATAAGACTGTACTGAGTGGTCTAGTAATCCTGATAATGCACAAGGGTTTGATTAACGTATTGATCCCTGGTTTGGGTGAAGCCTCGAGCACATACATTCAGGTGTGGTGAACAACAAAATTACAGCCAAATGGGCAAATATAGTCTTTATTCCAAACTAGTCCCTTTTTCTCTTGTATTCAGACAGAGGGCAGGTGCCAACTATTTCCTATCTATGTGCATTTCTCCAACTATACAATTGGTATTGTCCAAGGCAAGGGTCCAGTTATTGTAGCCAGCCTTAATGGTATCATAAGTACATGCATGATGAAATGAATATGAATATGCATCTGACTAGATTTTCCACCACATTACCTCGGTACCTTGAAACAATACTACCAAGACACACAGCTGAAGAATTAATGGGGTGTGACTTTTTTTTACTATTCTGGCAGGCAATCAATCCAATTTGTACGATACCATTCTCCAAGGCTGACAGAAAACCCCAGAAATGCTCTGTAGAACTTAACAAAAGAGTTAAAAACATGCTGACATGGCACAAAGATCTTTGTTGTTTTCAGGGTAATGGCACAAAACAATTGATTATTTTAGAAATGTACCTTGAAGTTGCTACAAGTTGTGTGCTAAATGTGGTTGAGGTTTTAGTGTGATGATTCTCGTTACAATGTAGCTTGGGTACCATCCTCCATTTCAACTGCTGGCTCAATCTTTTTGCTCGCTACCCACGGAGCAAGAGAAAAGTTTGATCCAGCGGTTACTACAGAAAATTGTACCCAGGCTAGTTACAATGTTTGCCATCACTTCATTTTGCTATGCTGTCGTCTTCTTTGCTTGTCATGAAAAGCTGTTGCCATTTCTATGGCTGGCTCGGATGTCAAGAAAAAAAACAAAGTAGGCCTCAAGAGTTATTCAATTTGTGAATGAAATATAATGTGGGATCTCTTGATGAAGTCTCCTACTCCTAGTTTGTGTGGCCTTGTGCAGTGCCTTTTGTGTCCCAGCTGCATTAAACAGCCTTGAGCAATGCTGTTGAATCAGCCATTGGCCCTCCCTTTCCAGCAGCTATTTTCTCTATTAAAGCCCAGAATCTGAGCCACCCGTGACATTTCCCCCTGATCTCCCCGAAGATGACTGTGATCCCTTCCATCTGCGTCCCTAGCCAGACCTTGAAAAATTGCTTCTACCGATTAAAACAAGATTTGGTAATTTTAGAACATAGGTTCTAAAACAAAAGTAGGACCAGTTTCAACAAGGAAGAAAAATTTGAACATCATAATTATGTGTAGTGACAGAGGAATGAGAAGGTGATTAGACTTCTGAATAGGCCTGTGTACCTAAACCACCTTTGAAAATTACACATAATTGACCATGATTGTATAAGTACAGGTACAGGTACAGGTACAGGTCAAGTACTGTAACTGTACCTAATATTTGATTAGGCCACACCAATTTTATTTGTTGTTTTCCGATATGAAAAAAAATACTTTTCAAATTGATGACCACTCCTCGTTTTGACAAAATTTCACTGCCTCGCCTTTCTCAAATTGACTATGGGCCTCAAATTCCAGTAGCTGTGCGTTCCTATTTTGGACGGTATGTTTATCATTTTTCTTCAAACTTTGGACTACCAGGGACCCCCTAAATGTTGAAAGTTTAGGTTTTTCCAGTCCAATCTCTCCTACCCCCGACTTTTTGAAAAAGTTTTTTATTTTCAACTTTTTTTGACCGACCAGCCCAATTTTTTTCTGAAAAAATCCCAGAAACAACAAATAAAATTGGTGTGGGCATAGGTACACAGCAGTGACAGCACTATCTATGATTTGCATTTGGTATCATGCAATATAAGCAGGTAAAGATTATACACTAGCAAAAGTTAATTGGTAAAGTCATAAAAACTTCAACCCACAATTGATGAAGGACGGCTATAATTAAAAAAGGATCCGTCCATTATTCCAATAACTTATTTAACTTGAGACAGTGTCTAACCAAAGTCCATGATCTTGACTGGCTTCGAAGTTAGAGATGATGGTAACTGGCTTCGAAGTTAGAGATAGGGAAGCTGATATTTAAGGCGAGGTAATTATTATGGACCCATACCTGACACATGAGACCTAGTAACAATAGCACATGTGTATGGCCTGATGGGCCATGCATTCTAGGAATAAGTCAGGAAGTCAGTTAAGTGTTTGTGTGGGCTGCTTAGGGGATGATGGCTTTGATATTTGTCTCTTTGAAAATCTTCGGTTATCTGTTATCTAAAATTGATCCTTTCATCTCCAGAAGTTACTTATCTGAGATATAGTATGACATCATCTGATGGACAGAATCAGGCCAAAGCAGTCTTGGACCTCCATAAGTATTATGTAGCTAGACTTTCCTCTTTCTGACACCTCATGGCATTTCAGTACCAAGGCAAGCACCCACTCTTACCATGGGCAGGCAGTGATCCAGGGTGACATTTCAAGAGCTATTTGTTGACATCTCTAGATACAAGGCATGGAGATGTTTATCCCTCAATTTGGCACAGGCCAATCATAAAGACTGTTTTAATTGGCCCCAAGCCTGGGAGGGTTAAATATACCCTTAGTACACATGTACCTGAAACAAGTACCTTTTGAAAAAAGGTAGCATTTGAGCAACACTGTTGTGATGAAAATTATTGACATTTCTGAAGAAACTATTAGACTTTGAAAAAAAAAAATTCCAAAGCCTCATTTTCAGAGTATGATCTTCGGTTTGTATGTATTAAATAGATACTTAAAAACAGAAAATAATTACATGTGTAGCAAAAAATACACATACACGGGATTCGAACCTAGTACCTATGGCCTTCTGTTTCCAAAGCAGAAGAGTTACACTGTGCTAATCACTTTGGTATGGACATATGTCTCTACTGTGGTGATTTTTAAGTCATATCAGTCCATGTCACTGTGACGTCAAGGACAATGCATGATGTGCAATACCTGTTTAAAAGCTAGGTGGCACTTTTGAAATGGAGCATCATGGGCAAATGAAACAGTGGCACGTGGAGCGAGATGGCATTTGCATTTTGAACGCTCCAGTTGCTTGGAAACAAAGAAATTTCTTTTTTGCTCATTTAGGTTATACATTGGCTTCCAAGGGTATTTTCATGATTTGCACGAAATTAAGTTTCATTCTTGGTTTAGATTAAAAACTCATTTCAGGGACAAACTAATGGCATTGACTCAAATATTGAAGTAAGTGGTTTGTTGATGGTTTCGTTGTGTTTGCTCTTCTAGAAGCTTTTCTGTTTTGAGTTCCTCACTGGATGAATCCCTGATATGTGTCTGTTTGAGTTTCCAGATACTTGTGGTCAGCATAATTTAAGAACCCACAAAATGTATAGATAGATTGTGATGATACATTTGGTTACTCTCCAATCAGAGGTTAGACTCCCACTGTTTTGACATTTTTATGCATATTTATCAGGCTTTCTATTTTGTACCGTTTCGAGACATTAAGAAACGGTACAAAATAGAAAGCCTGATAAAAACGCCTAAAACATCAGAGCCTAACCTCTGCTTGGAGAGTAACATGTGGCATGTAGTGATTAGGTCTTGGGAAGGGAAAGGTCAAGGTCGAATATGAGCCACTTGGTGGCCGACCTTGTTAGACGACCTATAGTCGAGCTCAAGGAAAGGGGTGACTTTCAACTTCTGCAGGCAGTTTCCAGATGACCCGATGGCAAATGTTGATGTACCAATGGTATTGCAAAAACATGTGCAGGTTAGATTTGTTGCTGTACTAATGGTGAACCAATTAGATCTACTTTCTCCTATCCATTACTGCAGTACCAGGCCCAGGGGCAGAGTTCAGGCTTTTTTCTCTCCCATTAACTATTTGGGAGCCCATGTTGTTTGTCATTTGAAGCTCAGGAAAATACATTTTAATAATGTCATTAAGTACAGTTTTTTTGAAGGACAGATTTTTTCCCCATCCTAACAAGCAAATTTCTATCCTGAGATGAGGGATAAGTCTTTGCAAGCCTTTTTCATAGGTTACTAGTCTCCAGTCCTGTAATAGGTCCCTATAGGACCTAGAGTATCAGTGAAGTGCCAGATGTTTTTCAAGCATGAGGTGATAGGCCAAGGTAGATCAAAGAAAACTGCTGTGGTGTCTGAGTACAGCCATCTGATATAATGTCTGGAAACTGATCCTAGATTCTGGGATTGACAGGTAATAGTTACCCAATGGGCGGGACTAGGTTTCTGTGTATATCACCAAGCCCGCCCACTGAGGGGATCTCTAGTCTCCCCGAGGGCGAAGCCCGAGGGGAGACTAGAGATCCCCGAGGTGGCGGGCTTGGTGATATACACAGAAACCTAGTCCCGCCCATGGGGTAACTTACTTAGCCCATGGCTACTTCCCCGAATGCTTTTGTACTTATGATGTTGAGAAATTCATAAAGTAATGCACACATTTTTTGAAAATGGATTGAATGGTATAGGTTGTGTCTTGTTGAGGTTTTAATAGTTACCAGATGCTTTCACTGCAAAGGGACGGGTTGGCTTCAGCCCTATGATTAATGACATTGTGGCGCCAGAGCATTCCCATGATATTTTTGTCGTCTGGCCGCCAAAACATTTGCGCCAAAATTTGTCCGCCAGAATTTGGCCATTCTTGGGCAGTTACCTGTGAGGGTCAGTCACACACTGCCATGGAGGAACACAGGTCTCCAGATTCCCTCAACTTCTCATTTGTTGACGATTTTCTCGGGGACATCGGTTTGTCCCAAGAAAACCCAGAGGTTTCTACATCAAGCATCAATGCTGACAACACATCCTTTGCCGACAAGTTCTGGGAGGAAATGGGATTCAGTTTAGAAGAGTTCCAGACCCAGCCCGACCCATTCAGTGCTACAGCGGCGGCTTCTACAGTACCTACAACCTTGCCCGTGACTTTCACTGCTGACCAGCCACCTGTACCCGCCGTCAAACAAGAAGCAGGCGTGAGCCTCAGTGCTGACAACACATCCTTTGCCGACCCATTCAGTGCTACAGCGGCGGCTTCTACAGTACCAACAACCTTGCCCGTGACTTTTACTGCTGATCAGCCACCTGTACCCGCCGTCAAACAAGAAGCAGGCGTGAGCCTCAGTGCTGACAACACATCCTTTGCCGACAAGTCCTGGGAGGAAATGGGATTCCCCGACCCATTCAGTGCTACAGCGGCGGCTTCTACAGTACCAACAACCTTGCCCGTGACTTTCACTGCTGACCAGCCACCTGTACCCGCCGTCAAACCAGAAGCAGGTATGCCATCTTCCTTCACCACTTCTACTGATCAGAGATTTGCAGCTCCTATGTCAACAGAGATGATTCGTGATAAAGTGAAAAACCGGGTGCCAAAACATACCCAAAGGAGCACAAGGTATGCCAAGTCTGTCTGGAATGACTGGGCCGTGAACCGAAACATCAACTACAACACTATCCTACAGGCGTCGGAACCCTACATTATCGTACCTACAGAACTTGAGGCTGTAATGCACGAGGAGATGAACTTTTGGCTGATGAAGTTCATCTTTGAAGTCAGAAGAATGGACGGAAAGCCGTATCCGCCCAAGACTCTGTATTGCCTGGTTTCTGGATTGATGCGACATTTCAGAGAAGACCTTAACAGGCACGATATGAACTTCCTGGATCGAAGTGACATTCGGTTTGCGGAATTCAGAAAAGCGTTAGATGCCAAGATGAAGGAGCTTACAGCGGCTGGCGTAGGGGTTACCAAACGACAGGCCGACCCACTGACCACTGATGATGAAGACCGCCTGTGGGAAAGCAACACAATCTCCCTATCAACATCGGAGGGTATGTCATACGGGGTGTACTTCTACAATTGCAAGGTGTTTGGATTCAGGGCCATGGATGAACACCTAAACCTTCTGATAGAACAGTATAAGTTTGGGACGGACACAAACGGACACTACATGCACTTCACAGGAAGGGTTTCAAAAAATGTTCAGGGGGGGTTACAGCAAAGGCAGGTGGATGTGAAGAAGATAAAGCAGTATGCTGATCCCACGAATCCACGCTGCGTTGTCAACCTGTTTGAGCAATACATCCGGGCACTGCCTGAGAAAACAGGCCGTTTCTACAGGCGCCCCCTGAAGATGAGTGATTATCCGAAGTTCAGCCTACAGCCAGTAGGCAAAAATAAACTAGGCACGTACATGAAAGCAATGTGTACTGAGGCTGGGATTTCCCTGCAAGACAGAAAGATCACCAACCACAGCGGGAAGGTCACACTCGCCACACAAATGTGGGCCCAGGGTTTCGATGAACAAACAATCATGTCGAGAACTGGACACCGAAGTACATCAGTTCGGGATTATAAGCGGCCAAGTGACAGCCTACTCATGGATGTGAGCAACAAGCTACAGCCCCCAAAGCCTAGAAGCAGAAGCGAGAACGAAGCACCATCCAAGGCGCCCTCAACAACAACTACAACATCTACAATAACTTCGAACACAACACCTACAGCAACAATGTCACAGACTGCATCTGGACCACGACTGTCCATCGAACACCCTAACGGCTTGAAAGTTATCATGGACTTTTGAACATTCTACTTGTAAGTTGTGTTTTATTTTGTAATTTTGCTATGATATCAGTTTTTCTGTTTGCAGTCTCTTGAAAATGTTGAAGAACTTCTAGACTTGTTGAAAGAGCATACACTGTAGGTAGTGTGTTCGCCTAGAAGCAGATTTGCTATGATATCAGTTTTTCTGTTTGCAGTCTCTTGAAAATGTTGAAGAACTTCTAGACTTGTTGAAAGAGCATACACTGTAGGTAGTGTGTTCGCCTAGAAGGACAAGGTTTGATTTTTCTAAGTTTTGCCTTTTTAGGCATGATGTTGATTTTTGCTTTTGAACTCTATTGTTTTATCTTGTAACATTTTTTTACGATTGTGCATTATTTGGAGTTGATTTTACAAGATTTCAGGACTTCTTTTTTATTGACATTGTCATACAATCGTTTGTATTTGTCTTTTCATTGTTTTTGTAACTAGTTATCCATAAGCAGAGCTTATTTTTATAAGCTCTTTTTTTGACTGTTTGCTTACCCTTATTAACAAAGCCTTTATATAGTTCAAGGCGTTAACTTTTTATTCAGTCTGTTGTACTTTTAATGAATACAGTTGTTGTGTTTCTTGAATCATACTGTGTCAGACTCTTTGCTTTTGTAATAGTCATTCATTCTATCCGCCATGCGCCAAAGACAGGTTTTAATCAATCAATCAAGTGGAGGGGGATGGTTGGGTCTTGCCTGTTTTTCTCATTACCCAGGTCACAGGTCGTGTGCTCAGACAGGCTGTCTACCCTTGATCCCAAGGGGAGATTGGGAGTTAGTCAGGAGACCCTGGGGTTGGTCAAAACTGGTCACATGCATATATCATCACACTTTTTTCTTGATATCACCACAGTTTTTTCCTCATTTGCATGAAATAGCAGCACACTTTTTTTCGTAGCACCATACTATGTGGATATATCAACAGAAAATGGGGGCTCCTCATTGGCTGAGGGGAAGTAGCCATGGGCTAATTACCATTATTCTTGAGAGCAGGCTCCTCAGATTTCCCCTGAAACTGATACCTGTGAGGATCGGAATTTAGGCCACAGGTAGTGATGTGTTTACAGGATGGACCTTGACTGGACCAACAGGCACAAAGTCCACTGCAAATATTTACCCAAGGGGCAGTGCCCCAGGAGAGGTTTTACCCCAGCATGGTGGAAATGACCCAGTTTTCAGCCAGTCTTTGAACAGGCAGGAAGGGCAGAACCATTGCTGTGAGTTTGTTTGATAGCAGGGAGGCGCGTAAGGTTCAGAGGTGAGGAAATGTATTTCTGGCAACTGTGAATGATTTTGATTGTGTGCTGTGACCTGCTGTGACTCCTGTGCTGCTAGAAACCGGTTGATCTTGTGAGATAAGTCACTATTGGGGCAGGGCCGCAGGGGTAAACATGTGTTTTGTCAGTTACCTGACAAAAGGTAAACCTCCTGATATCATGAACTTTTTCACTCAAAGGAAGACTCAGTATTGTGCTACAGAATGATTATTTCCTTTGGTCACCTTCATTTTCTATGTATAGAGAAAAGTCTACTGTTTTCTTCACTATGATTACTAAATCTTAAATTTCCTATAATAGTATAGAATTAAATTGTTTTTCACCTACATCTTGGTAATTTTGTAAGAATGGGCAAGAGAAAAATGTGTTACTGATTTCTCTCTTTCCAATTTTGGGTAACCCTGGAAGCTGTCTACAATGCTGATTAATCATGCATTTGTCTGCTTTTGACTGTAGAAGAAAGGATCAAGATGTTAGTTTGGATGTTGTAGTCAATAAGGCGTCAGAAGGATGACGGCTGAGACACAACGATTTATCAGTTTCAACATTTTATTCTTCATCAGAACCTTTGTTTGGATGGTAGATACAGATGCATTTTAGTAGTGGTCAGTTTGGTGTGTTTGACCCTGTCTTGGTTGACCAGTTCACAAAGACCATTTAGACGTATTGTTTAGCACAGGTGAATGGATGCACTGAGCAAACACTCCACTCAGCTAAACCCTGACCAACAAATGCAAATGCAATCCCTCAAGTGGTCTTAGAATTGTTAACGTCATATATTAGGTTTGAATTATGATAATGTCAAGTTGCTTTGTGGAAGAAAGATAAGGATATATTATTGATTATTTCATTGATGAGATTTCTTGAAAGTGTGCCATGGGAGATCATCAGCTTTGAGGGTACATTGTGACCAAACAAACGGTTGTGTACTTTGTATAAGAAAGGGTCAGGTTTGTTTGCAGTTGCTGGGTAGGGTACAGGTGCAGGGAAGGGAGGGTTCATTCATTCATCAGTTGGGGGGTGTATCACTCAGAAACACCAGATGTTTTTAGGTCTTTGATGACAGAACAAAAGGCTGCAAAGCTTGGTTCAAGACACTATATTTGATTGGAAATACGTACAACAATAGTATGGCATTACCTACATGTACATGTATATTTTTGGATCTACTGATTGGAATTGATTCCAAAAATAACTCTTCAAGCATCCAAATCAGTTGTTGTCTATGGTCATGACTAGCCTGATTAAATCTCGCTTATAGCAGCCCACCCAACACCCATTATCTATGCATGTGTAAAGGTTGTTGACACAGTCACTGAAGACAGGGTTTGCAACAGATGAGGTCAGTACATAAATCCTTGCACCCTGCTGAACTTGTGTGAGTATCTGGGCCATGGTGCCTCCCTCCCTCTATCCAAAATGGAAGAGCCGACCTAGATGGAGATGACAACGTCAGTCCATTGACCCCTGCAGAACAAGTGTGTCTCCCCCACATGATGGATGAGGCCTCATGCTGATTCAGATCAGGTGGGGGGGTGGGGGTCTGGGCTGAACCAAATACATCACTGGTTGAAGGATAACAGGTGCTGTTAAAATACTTGCAGTGGTTTCATGTTAATGGTTTTCCCTGTAACTGGTGATCACGAAATTGTTATACCTGTACAGATTTCCTGCAAGTAGATGCATACAATGCTGTGTGGCCACATCAAAATTTTAACACCTGCCGAATGTCTCTTTTCACCATACCCTTACCACCCCAACTAAATATGAGTTTACAGTATTGCCATGATGTTTGAATGAAGTGTGATATCCGTGAACAGTTTTATCAGGTTGGTACGTCACTGAATAAAGAGACTCTTTTTTACACAACCATTGCTTTATTCTCACCGACGTTTCGGTGACCGTCTGTCACCTTCTTCAGGGCAATTCTGACTGGTTCACATTGTACTGCAGGACAGATGTCGCTGCTCACAGAATTGCCCTGAAGAAGGTGACAGACGGTCACCGAAACGTCGGTGAGAATAAAGCAATGGTTGTGTAAAAAAGAGTCTCTTTATTCAATGAAGTGTGATAGTATGATCTGACGAAATTGAAAAAATAGACTTTTTTCTGTGCAAGAAATATTTTTGATGGCATGAAAGTTTTGATCTATTACAATATTGTATATAGTGTAAAATAATATTCCTGCCAATCTGTCTCTGCTCTTTTCCTCAGTAAAATCAAGGTTGATAAAAGCTCCTTGGTAAAATGTCATAAAAAGAACATTCAGTACATTTATTGAATAGATAATGATAACAACCAGAAAATGTCATGGTTTGTGTTGCCATGGAAATATTTCACAAAACATACTGTGAGTCTGACCTAGTTCTCATTAGTTACTGCTGACCCAGACGGTTGGATCCCTCATCAGCACAGTGGTCTCAGACAATCAAATAAACAGCTAAATTATATACGCTACATACTGATTGTAGTACAACTTGATGCTGAAAGTATTTGATTTATGTTTCTGTCAATCTCATTTTTTTATGAAGGTGATGCTATGGGACTGGTGAGGTGAGGTGATGAAACATTGAAAGGATTTGCTATAGTTGTGTTTCATGCACTATTTTGAAGCTCATGAATGTTTGTCCCACATTGTCCTGACCCAGCCCCATTGACAAGGTCACCACCTTTTCCTGGTGGTTATTCATATAATTAGCTCTCCTGGCGTCCTCTGGAAGGGCTGATATCAACTCTTGTTAGGATCCAGCTCCCATCTTATCGATCCTGCCTACCACAGGGGATTACAATTTACTGGGCTGAAGTCCTGCTTATTTCTCTGGACCTCTGTCAGGTTGACTGATGGAGGGATTCCTCTGTAGGCTTGACCCAGTCACTTCCACTTATCTCTGCATACTGTATCCTAGTGAAGATTGGGATTTAATATTGGGGATGAACCATTGTTATTCATAGTATGAGAGGATGTAGATTATGGTGAAGAATACATCTATGTATCTATGACACTGTAAATCTTTTTTGGTCCAGCTTGAATCCATAACCTTTTATGATATGGATGGTGATTTTTGTAAGGACCTTAGATATTGTATATTTATGGTAAAAATTGCTTTGGGCCAATTTGCATTTATTATCATAATGCTCCGAAAAATGATCAATACTCAGTTATCATTCACAGCAGGTATGCAGATGAGATCCTGATTTGTTAATGTTAGAACACATGAAACTTTAAGTTGCTTCTGCAAGTGGATATGTGCAAAGCAAGTCTGTAAAAGGACATAGGTCTGTGTGACTCTCAAGGCTGAAAAAGAATTTCAGAATATCATTTGAGGACTAATGCTAATTCCCCTTGAATTATCCATAGGGTAACCTATATTCATTGTTTTTAGAAAATGGTATTTTGGGATATCTGTTTATTCGGCCTCTGTCCCTCTTTACTTAGGGAAATAATGACTCACGCACACACGTACACAGAACAATGCTTATTGACTTCAGTTCCTACATCCAGACTCCTTTTCTCTGCGCATGCGTACTAAACAGTGGCAGGAGATTTAACAATTTCTAGTTGATATTTTGAAGCCTGGCTCTCATGATTGATGCTACATGCATGTTTTAAGTACATGTACTGGTAAAAGTAGGAGAGGAGCCCCTGTGAATTATGTGATACTTACATCAGGATGAGCCATGGCGCCAGACAGCTTAGTACAGATTGCCAGTCTCTGTGATGGCAGGTACCCTGTGTGCTGTAACAGCACTTTAAGTAATGTGTATAAGTGTCCCAAGATTTATTACTGTTAAAGACATCATCTGATCATCATTGGCAAAAAAACAGCCTGGTTGGAATGTGCATATGCATCCATGCCTGGGCAGACCAGCTCAAGATGATGACCACTGCATGGTGGAGACTATCAAACTTGCAAAATACGAAATTGTTTGTGTTATAAGATGAAACTTTTATGTTTTGTAATGATAAACATCCCCCTTCACAATGGTACACTCCCAGTCCTCAGTCCCTACCTGATCATTGGCTGAGTCAGCCCTTACCTATTTCCCATGCCTGCCAGATCATCTATAAATATTTCTTTTGATCAGTAGGCCAAGGCTGAATTTTGATTAGGCACTTTGGCATATCAAGATAGTAAGGGGTGCACTCAGTTAAGTAAGTACATGGCTCAGTGGCCAGGCTTTCTTAGGTTTCATAATCACATTGTGAAAGGTCAACTAACACCCACCTGTTAATAGCTCCATTCAGCTCATTCTGAGCACATAGGTGTGGCCTTGGAAGGGTGACATTCAAGTAATCTCACATAAGTCTTATATCTCCAGCTTGTGGGTGGGAAAGCATAGGTTAAAACTTGGGGAAATTCTGGCAAGTTAAGGGAAATACCATAAATGTTTTGTTAATACGACACAGCAAGAAACGAAGATGGATTGTAAGGGCCATGTGATGGTGCCAGTGCTAATGGTGTTCTAGTCATCAGGTACATGTACATGATATTATATACAGTTTTGTATACCTTCTGAAGCTCTTGTTTTGCCAATACCCCTTTAGAACAGAGGGTTGAACTTGATGTGTTTTGCTTTTTCATGTTGCAATTACCTGGACAATTCATTAGTGCCTATGATGAAGAGGGATTAATTATAATAAATGGGTTTGTACCATTTGAAGAACATGTACTAGCATCATTATCCTTATCTATAAATGATATACATGTGCAGAATGCATGGTTTTCATCATCAGAACTTTGGAGTTGCAGTCTCAATAGAATTGGTTTTGGGTACTCCCTCCTCCCATCACAGTATATCACTTGTCACTTAACTGTGCATTAAAATTTAGATTGAGGAGCAGATATTGAGGCTGTGGGCTTTGGCAGATCTGTAGGGGCAGTTTACTCCAGTACCAATCAATGGACATGTAGGTCGAAGCCATAAATCTCTCCAGCCTGTCATGTAAGTCCTTACATTGCACATTCCACCTTGCAAGTCATTTTCATGGCCTTGTGGTATGATGAATCAGAAAGGAAGGTGCCCTAACATACCTGCAGAGGTGTGAAGACAAATGTCAAAGTTTGGAAGCCAGGGAACTTGAAATACCTGAATGAACTGATGTTCAGTTACAACATCTTTTTCAATCTCGATAGCATCTTTCTCAATCTTGTATGACTGGAAAAGGAAGGAAGTGCTTTGCCGGGGATCTGTGTGGTCACAAATCATATCTCAGTTGCCTGCAGGTGAAAAATTCGTAGATAAATCACTCTAGCACTCTGCATGGATAGGTGATACATGATTTATCGGGTGCCTGGATGGCTGAAAACATCTTGTAAAGGATGTGTCTGAGTACAGAGGTATGTATTTGTCTTCCTTTGAGTCGCGCAGTCTTGCTTTTCACTGTATTCCCTGGTAATGGTGATGAGGTACGCTGTGTAGATTACCCTCTGGCTGTGACATGGGTGTCATTTGTCACTCAGGCTGTGGTGGTCAAAGGAGGCATCAGTGGATGGTGCTCAAGTCTTGTGAAATTTCCAGATCAAGAAGTTATTCTGAATTTCAGACACAGAGGCACTTCAAAAGAATCTAGGCCTTGAGCTAGAGTTATTGCAAAGCACAAGGCTTTTGAGAAAGTAACAGTAGTTGATAGCATCAGCAGATAGCCTTCATCCAGTTCGGTAGCCCTGGCTGTATGCTGTTGTTAGCCTCATGAGTACCATCCTCTGTAGTGATGGCTGGCTCAATACTTTCACTTGCTAACCACGGAGTCAGGGGTGGAGTATAGTCAGGCTAGCTGTATGTATTCTGTGAATTAAATCAAATCAAATCAACAACCATAGAGCAAAAGTGCTTTTTCTTGAGCATCAGCTTCCTTTTGTCCACATTTTAAGTTTTTAACAGTAATACTAGTAGATCAATAAATGGTTGATAGCCATCCCAGATGACAGGACCCATACATGTACAACTCTTTGTCATTATCAGGTAGTTACTGTTCTCAAGGTACTACTGACATTGCATTAGGTAAGGGGAAAGGTTGGATGTTTGACAGAAGCAAAAGAATGACATCGCTTGGCCAAGGTGGGAATATTGCTCTCGTAATCTACATGTATTTCTAATACTGTATGGTTTTGTTTTATAACCTGCATGATTTAAATAATATGGCAAAGCCATGTATATATGTGCTACATCATCATCCATTTGAAATGGAAATTTTTGCCAACCAATTTGATTTATTGGATTCTTTTCAAATCGTAGTGATTCTCTGTATTTTGTTCTATTCAGACTTTACGTCATCATTGTCATATGGCACAACAGTTATTGGTAGAACTTTGAGTTATTTATTAGGAAGACCTGCAGACAAATGAAACAGCCAGATTGCACAGGTGGCCCAGATAAAGACACAGAATACTTTGATGTTTGGAGCCTTGGTAATTACAAGTCTGGGTATGCAACCCCAGGATAGTGATTGGATATGTACCAGGCAATATATTTCTGCTATAGGTTAGTTTGTGCCCGACATCAGTCAGGTGAACATGTAGGTACATATCAATGGAGGAAAACCAAATCTACCTCAGGTAAGACTAGCTGCTGCTTGAAGAAAACCAGTAGTAAATGTAGGTATCTGGTAGACTCACATATATGCGTATGATAGAAGGACAGCTGTAGTAACAGGTAAGGTCAGCTTGTTTTTGATAGTGACAATATCATCAGCATTTGCTTCACAACATAGCAGAGTCTAGCTGTTTTGTGAATCTGGCAGTTCTGCAATGGTAGCACAAGAAACTTGTATTGGGAAAATTTTACATCTCTTTTATGTTAAAGATGTGAAATTTATGTTTAATACTGAAATCTGATTCAGTGAACTTAGTAGATCTCGTAACTTATGTAAAAGCTTTGTTTCTTACTTTGGTGGTGACATATACTTTGTTGAGAAAAAACTGCCTTACTGATTTTTAGGGTCACAGTAACAAAAATTGATTGAAGTAATTTGGTAATTTTGAAGGTCCACCTAACACATGAGTACCAAAAGCAATGCAATTGCTATTTGATATAGTCGGTGAGTTCAAAAAGAAAATTCCAATCTGAGATCATGCATAATGTATTTTAATGAGTCGTTTCAAATCGATTGCGATAGCTTCCATGACATTTATGTGGGGTGAAGGGCACTGTCCCGTGAACTTTTCAAATGGCTCCTCCCCTGACCAGGTATATTGTTCGCTATCATGTAATAATTGAGGCAGCATCAGCACTGATAAAGGTTGCCAGGAGTCTCCTGATGAATTACCAGAGTAGAGCCTGGTCCACAGGGAATTAGACATAAAGGAATGGGAGATGATGTAATGGGGACAACCTGTCAGACCAGTTCAAGTTGTCAAGATCAGATTAGGACTGTTGTATTCCAGATGGGAAAAATTATGGGCAAAATGTTATATGGTAGGTTATGGCTTGAGGATGGAAGGTTAAAGTCAGCCACGTCAATATCAATAAGAAGATATCAGATAGCATATGACCAAGTCTCTTGGACACCATGGAATTTGTATTTCTTCTCACAAACCTTCTCTGCACAATCAGTGTTGTGTCCTATGGGACTGTGTGATTGCAATGATATCCAGTGATCGTGTTCATAATGAAGTATGTACTTAAAGTGATATGACCACCTATATAGCTAGAGTTGTTAAGACGATATAGTTGCTGAGAAGATTCAGCAAAGTGCAGATCATTAGTAAGTAGAAAAAAAGGTAATGTTGAAAATGCCCCTTGTATGAACCTGTTGTAATATCTGCCATTATGTAGCCCTTAATTAGTAGGTCCTGGCTATTCAGGCCCTGATCAAATCTGGCCGAACAGCCTGTGTTGATTCCGTTATTGCCATTCCCTGCATGAGTCCGTCATGTTCTTGCACGCAATTCCGTGTAACATAAAGGCGCGGGCGCTTTTGGCACCTACCTTGCTGGGCATGACTGATGAGGCAGACTGTATTCCTTTATTGTCGGGTTGAATCCCAATTGTAATCATACAGGCGCTGGCATGCAATCTCTCTGATAGCCCATCTGTCTTGTTAAGGTTTTCATGATTTTCATTAGATGATTCAAAATTGATGTTATGATTGGCATTTAGGCAGGCTTTTGAAAAGAGGCAGCATCAAATTGATACGAAGAAAAGCCCAGCCTGTCAGTTGTGCTGCAAGCGAAGTATGTACCGTGTAATGTGGTTTGAGGTCCATTCTATTGTATGCTTCAATACCAAACTGGTGTTTCCCATCCGAGACCATGTAAGTTACCACATCAGACCACCTTTGCTACAAAGTACTTGGTACTGTGATTGTGAAGGTAAAATGGTTAGGTGCTTTTTCAGCAGTTATTAATGCAGTGTAGCTCTGCCACGACTTATGTTTTCAGCCATTATGTTACTCTCTTCGATGATAGATTCTAACAGATTCACATAGAAATCTGTAGAACTGTACATATGAGAAGGAATTCCCAATGTCATATCTGTAATGACTAACATGCTGCATGCTGTTCTCCTTATTACAAAACTGCTGAGTTGCAAGGAATCAGTGCAAAAGATATTTGTTTTAATCATACTGTTTTATCTGAAAATGGTGCAAAGAGGAATGTTTTGTTATGTATCATGGTTTGAATTGGCGAGAGGACTGAGTGTCGAGGATGCTGCATTTGGTAGATTGAAGACTGTCAGATTGGTCAGAATGGGACAAAACACATCCCAGATAATTTGAATTTTGGTAGAGATTCTCTATGTGACTGGAGGATAAGTTTACATATGCAATCAGATTACAAGGAAATCTGCCAAGTCCAGGATGTTGGCTATGACCCTGCCCTATGTTGTGCAAACAAAGGGATTAACAACCACATGCTGGCTTACTTCAACCACATGCCTCTACAAATCAGAGCTAACCTCTAAAAGGAGACCCTTTTTTGCTTTGTTAAAAGTCTGAGTGAGAGTTTTCTCTGCTTGTGTGTGGTGCATATGTTCTTG
Organism: Branchiostoma floridae x Branchiostoma belcheri; assembly: GCA_019207045.1. Taxonomy (NCBI): domain Eukaryota; kingdom Metazoa; phylum Chordata; class Leptocardii; order Amphioxiformes; family Branchiostomatidae; genus Branchiostoma; species Branchiostoma floridae x Branchiostoma belcheri. The sequence goes on along the minus strand of CM033025.1, from coordinate 9,220,797 downwards.
CAATGATTTGGAAAAAGGTGGTCTAATTGGGAGGCTTAGGACAGGTTTGACGTTTTGGAGATTTTGGACTGCACTATAATGCACTGTGGACATAGGTACTAGTAACTTGGATGTTGGAAATTTGTTGTAGTTCATAGAAACAAATTATGACTTCTTTACAGGACTTTGACATCTCCTGGATAGAACCACGTTATATTCATTTTTACTTTCTGTATCTTTATAAGATCTATTCTATCCCTGTATTTTAGTAAGGAAAACGATAGTGAAAACTACTACCGTCACAGTATTCTGAAATCTAGGACATTGTTTTTGTGCAATTCACGTATGACTCAAACCTCTGTGAGGGCCCCCAAGGGGGGGTACCGACAACGCTCTACGCTAAATTCGGGAGGGCCGGCTACGTAGTACGCTAAATTATGGACGCTGAATTACGCTCTACGCTAAATTACGAAGTTTCCAAATGCATTATGCAAATCATAATCGTCATTTGGCTGAACTCCGCCGACGGCAGAACACGCGAAGAGGTGATCTAACAACTTGAACTTATAATTTCTTCAACAATATTCAAACTTTATATTACTAAGACGATATAAAACTGCCCGTCTTGCTGGCCATAGGCGGCGACAGCAAATTTCTTATGTGACGTAATTTTCAGCACTAAGTAGCACCGAAAGCGGAAGCGCGACAATCCTGGGGGCGTCCAGGGGCATGCTCCCCCGGGAATATTGTGAAATCTTGACCCTCTGAAACGCTATATTCTGCATTTTGAAGGGCAAATTTTGCTCACAGACTAAGCTAAGTTGAATGGCATTTTAATTAGAAATTCAAATGGTTTTAGCTTTAAGCTATTGAGGGCAACACCCCCAAACATCATTTTCAGATTTCGAGTGCCGAAAGCACGAACTGTCGCAAGGTACGTACGGGAAAATTAAAAAATTTGACCCTCTGAAACACCATTTCCTGCATTTTGAGGGACAAATTTTGCTGGCAGACTATATGCTCAATGTCCGAGAAAAGTTTCGGAGGGCAACGAGCGCTAGCTGGAGAGTCGTGAGCGCCGAAGGCCCAAGCCGTCGCAAGGCGAAGGCCCGCGCAGAGAAAAATGAAATCTTGACCCTCTCAAATGCCATTTCCTGCATTTAAGAGGCACATTTTGCTTGTTAACTAAGCTAAGTTCGGTAGAGAAATTTCTGCTAGTTGGGAGGCGACGGTCCCGCAACATATTTTCACCATGTCCAGAGCCGAAGGGATGAGCCATCATCGGTGGCATCGCAATGAAGGTCCGGCAAAATTTTGAAATCTGGACCCTTTGAAACGCAATTTCCTGCATTTTCGCCGGTAAAGTTTGCCGGTAGACTAGTTAAGTTTAATAAAATTTTGATTACGCTTTACGAACAATTAATATGAATTACGTTTTACGGTAAAATCCGGTTAGCTTCTACGTAATACGTTAAATTAAAGGGGCCATTATCGCTCGACGCAAAATGCACCGAGTACGCTCTACGTTGAATTCGAGCGGTCCCGCTACGGAGTACGTAAAATTAAAACGGCCGATTACGCTCTACGGAAAAGGGCTTTGGGGCCCTCCTCTGTGCTACATAATTTGAACTTTGAAGAGTTCAGCTCGTATTTAACTGCCAGCTCTGTGGCCTGATTACATGTCCTTTCAGCTATCTCAAGTGTAGACAATTATATGAATACAAATGGTCTCATGTTGTAAACTACCACTTTTGTAATTAGCATTGGTTACTAATGGACCTGAACAGGTCTGGACCTAACAGATGGTCGGTGCCATAGGATCCCCTATCTGTTGTAATTGACTGTGACATTTGAAACAATCATTGTGAAGCTGGCTGGCATCAGACTATTTCCATCTGCTGTAATTGCTAGTGACATTCATCTATCTTACATTAAACATTGTTTGGTAGGGCTTCATCAAGAGTGACATTGTGCCATCAAACATTTTACTCATCATGTCAGGGCTCCCTTGGAAATCAGTTTTTTTTTTTTAATGAAGGGACTACCCTACAAGATTAATAAGTAGATAAGTTGAATGATACGTCACAGTTTGTATTGGTTAAAATCTGAAAGGTTAAACTACTTCCATCGATGAAGGTTAAACATCCAGGTTATGAAATATGCAGTTACTGAAGCAAATAGATCCAAAATCACATCCAGTTGATTGAATAACTGCTACCTGGCATACATAAGAGACTGGAAGGTGGGGTCCATAGATGCTCCTATAAGTTCATTCATTTATTATAACAAAAAGTGGTACAGTAGTAAGTGATGTTAAGAGTTTTAGGGCATACAGTATGCAAAGCTGGTTTGTCAGAAAATGTTCCAATTCTCTACCCTACATGTACATCTGTTTGGAGATTGTGCTGGTAGCTGAATCCTGGCAGACTTGCCTGGCTAATTATCAAGCCTCCCACCAGCCATTCACACTAATGTGTTCACACAACAGTAAACAGAGCAGATTTATGTCCAGTTGTTCTGATGGTGCTTAGCACCTGCCTGCAAATTGCCCCTGAGTGAGTTAGATGTCAATTGATATGTTTATCTGGGGATGTACCTTTGTAACCACCTGTAACATCTACCCAAAGAGGAAACAAGATGTACAGATATGATGAGGAGATGTCCTCTTTGTGGAGGGACTCAAAGTCATATAGTTTGTTTAAGATTGCAACTCAGAATGTCATCATGAGTCAAGAATTTTACTTTACTCTAAATATATGATTTATAAACCTGGTAAATCTGGTAGTCAATTTGAGACGCCCTTTTTTCTGTCACTGTGTGTCCAAAAAATAGTAGTTTATAATGTCTTAAAAAGTAGTATCAGGAAGATAAAAAGCAATAACCTTAATAGTGTATTTTAGTGTCTAGATTGGATCAGAATTAGGGTTTTTCAAAATTAGCACCAATTCACTTGTCTTTTATCTTATTTTCAAATAGCCAAGCTACATTCTTGAAAACTAATGATGGTCAGTAATCACTCAGCATGTGCATTATACTGTCTTTATCCAGCAAGAACAATGTACGAAAAGACAAAGCAGGTTCGAAAAGACAAAGCAGGAGCAGCTGCCCCCCTTGGCAGACACAAGGGCAGAACAGGACTTGGTAGTTGATTTGTCAGTAGCATACTGCATGGCTAAGGTTTGGTTTTGTCACAAGATTTTACTGAACATTTTTCATTGTAAACAGGTGTGTAAAGGCAATACTGTACTAGCCTTGTGGCCTTGGTGACAGTGATGACTGGTAGTGGACTTCTTTCTGATGTAAGCTGGTACCCAGTCCAGTGCTGCTTCTCAATGTTGTGAAAATTTCAGTGTCTGTAGCTGATATTAGTTAGCATTGTTTTTTTACCCATGATGGGATTGAACATGTTTTATGAAAGTCTCCTGTAAAAAGTGTAATTTTTCATGGCGATACATAGTGCATGTTGAACAAGTCGTCAAGTAAGTAAAAAAATATGTAAAAGATCTTCAAGAGTAGGCTTGACTTGGCGTGCTTCCCCAAAAAATGAGCCATTGGGAGGCTATATTGCATTAAGGTGTCACAGTTCACCTGAGGTGTTCACCTGGCTCTGTGCTTTACTGGTTCTTCCACAGTCTCCTACTTCCCCCTCCCTTAAGGGCAGCCATAGATCATGTGACAGTGGGAAGTCTTTGTTTCTGGGTCCTCTGGGATGGGATGGGTAATTATCATAGATCCCAATCTGTGAACCAACCAGTCCAGTTGGCCTCCATCTCCACATTGTTCTTGACTGCGTCTTTTGTGAATGAGAGTCCCACGCCCAGGTAAGCTTAGAATCTCGGCACGCGCTTGTTCTGTACCTGCGCCTAACCTTTATCTGTGACATCATGAAGGTTGGTGAATTTATGAAGACTTGGTGAATGATTAGTTTGCCAAAAATGCACTACTTTTTGCAGTGATTTTGAGAGAGTTTTGCCCCTTTGGGATTAGAAAAGTAGGCCATCAGGATGATGTTTGTTGTTATCGTGTTATATTCCTTATATTTGTGTCATACAACAGTTTGACTTTGTGTCAGCACATTGAATTAACTTTGTTCATGTATCTAGCAATTGAACTTACCACAGCCTATGACTATAAAGATTTTAAAATTTTTGAATGACTTTGGTATCAACATTAAATATAACCATTAAAGAACTAGTTTAGGGACTGAGGTAAACTTGTAACTTTGGATATGACTTGTGGTAGATGAAACCTTTTTTCTGTCCAAGTAATTTGAACCATACAAAGACACGAGTTTCTTCCTTTAAGGTTCGGATTAGGTGATAAGATGTTGTCCATCGTACCCTCCACTTACCGCGTGCTTGTGATTAAGGCCCAGTTTGTGTGCACCTGCCTCCAGGCCGTTTGGTATATGAACCGGTTGAACAAGTTGAAACACACTAAACAAAGCAGCCAGGTCGTCCAGTCATTAAGTGGTCCAGTCATGCAGCAGTTTGACTAGATTGGTTCATCCACCAGTCGTTCCTCTGTCAGAGGGTGAAAAAGGGGATTTTTGAGATACTGTTGGAGACAATTCTGCCGACAAGTTCAAAAGAAAGTCATTTAAGTGAATATATTGTTATGATATTAAAATTTTTTGGAATAGGTGCTATTTCCATGTAGGTGTCTCAGTAATTTATAGTGTAAGTGAATGTAAATGTGTTCATGAGCATATGCATATAGTTAACATGTTATATGGTTTGTCAAATGTCTAGATTTTATTTAGATTGTATCATTTCTATTCATTATTATAATGACACAATTGAGTATTTGACATACAATTTATGTCTTCAAAAGACTGTTTCTTTGTGCCATGACGATACTACTTTATGCCTATCTGAATGTGTTAATTTTTTGTCATCTATCACAAGGCAAAATGTTAATCTGAAGATATCTCTTATTTCCTTGCAGTGTTAGGAAGTTAGGACCTCCTGACTTCGCAGCACAAGTGAGAGTTTGACCTTTGAGTCCTTTGTCTGGTTGACCAAGTCTCTCCATGACTGATATCTACCACATCAACATTAATACTCTGCGGACACGCATTCGGGAGTATAACCCATATGCACACAAGGTGAGAGGTTTATTGAAGTTATATCAGTAAACCAGAGGGTCTGGTGTATTTTTGATAACCTTTGTATGTATGTATGTATGTAAATAACATCACATATGAACTGCAAGAGTAAAGACCAGGCTTCTTCCCAAAGACGGCATTCAAGTCTATTCAGGTATGTAAAAAAGGCACAACAAGAGTTCGAAGACCTCATATCTCTATGACATATTCTGATTATGCAAATGACTTTCACGTCTGCATAACAATTAGATATATACTTGGTTGTGTACACCTTTACTAACTTATACAGGTCACAATGTTGACAATCGAGTCATTTACTAGAGTCTACTTTAAAGAATAATGGCAGTTTTGCATTGATTATACAAATTAAGGGCTTATTAACATAATTGGTATCTACTAATTTCCCAGCTGCCACAAACATGTATTTGAGTCCTATAATGGAGAACACTACATAAATATAGATTTTCCTTACATTTCACTTCATTATGTATATCTGCCTATGATAATTTCACGCCAAATATCATAGAAATCCGTTGTTCCTTGGTTCTGTTATCCTCCTTGAAAGATGTTGACAGAAACATCCCTGCAGTTCTAGAGCAAGCTGCTAGGGGGCCCAAACATGCATCACTTCTTCCTTACATCACAGGCTATCTACCACCAAAAGACCATAGCATGTCCAGGTCAAAAGATACAAAAAAAAGAGGATGTTCTACTGCAGTACAGCAGCCACATACCAGGGGGCTCAAAATCAACCTTGACCTTTTATATGTCTTCCCTACACCGGCCCATGTACCAAATATCATGATAATAACCCATCAAGATAAAAATCCTATTAGGGAGATGGATGAAAATGATCATCAAAGATTACAAACTTTTAGACACTTGAACCATTTAAAATCATGGATCTTTGGAAGCAGCCTCTTATTAAGTTCAACTCTCTCTCTCTCTCTCTTATTACATTTGAAGCATTTTAATAAAACATGTTTGTTATGTATATGTGATAAAGAACTGGTCAAATGCTCACCTTAATATTCATGGTTTATAGTTCCCAATGAATTGCCCTGTTCTGTTATTGGTCTAGGCAAGGATGTCATATAGAAACACGTCCTTGGTCGCAGAAAGCCTTGGTAAATAATGCAGTGACAATTTTGTTCAGTTGCCCCTATGGTAAAAATGTGCTTAGAGAGACAATTGACTCAACACTGAACCAAGTAAAACCCAGCACCAAGAGACCATGTCAACAAAACAATAAATGACTGATGTTAAACAAGGACAACAAAATGTGTACAGATGTACTTAAGGGCTCATTACAAGTGTAACGTTATATTGTATAACAATATATCAAACCGGTAGTTCTGCTGCAGTACCATAACAAGCCGCTAGGTGGCCAAAAATCTAATCGTTTTCAGGTCTTATCAAGACCTACCCACATACCAAATATCAATCCAATTCATCCAGGTGTTCTTGAGTTATGCTGGTCTTCTACACACAAATAAATAAACACGCACGCACGCACAAACACTGCCCAAAATATAACCTTGGTAATAATGGAGTCCTTTCTAGATTGGGAATGAACAATGTTTCACAGTCCAAGACAAAAAGAATGATTCCACATCTCTATACAACATCCCTATGTGAGCCCAACACCTTTGTTGTTATGATGTGAAGCATGTGACCTTGATGGTCAAAGGTCAAGGATCATTAGTCATGAACATATTCATGTGCAGGGAGTTGTCCATCTGGTTCAGATAGGTCATTGCTGGGTCACGTTGGCTGACACACTGTTGGTTTGTGCTGGAACAGCAAGTCCTACTGGTGAGCAGTTTAACCATACTGCAGGCGGAGGGAGTCAAATGTAAACGTGGCAAAATTTTGTTGGGCATTCAGGCCAATGTTGTTTGGCATTCAGTCAACATTTTAGGGAAGGTATAACTGCACTAGCATCATAATGTGGAACAACAGCAGGACAGGCTACATGGTAGGTGACATTTGTATTGAGCGTTATACTAGTATCTTATTGTATGAAGCTCTTTCTGCACTAAGTTGTGGTATTTTTTATTACATTTGCAAATTTGGCAATGTCAAACATTACAGTTGTGTATTAATTTCATGCTGTGTTTTGTATAGGTACATACATGTGTTATTTACCTGTGTTCATTGGTAGCTTTGTCTCTTACGTACTGTCATTTTCTCTTCCGCCCTTATGCACCAAAAATGTTGTTTCACTGTATAGATAACCTGTCTGTGGGAGTTAATTGGCTATATTAGATTGAAAGGTAATCTATGATCATGGGAAAAGTACCTGGTGTAATAACACTAACATTATACACAAAACCATCCCAGCATGACTACTATTTAGGTTACCAATGTGTACTACAGTGTAGGCCTAAAGACTAGCACAGTCAGGCATAGATAAGGGGTGAGGGGTCACCATGTGGATAAGATAATGATGGCCATGGCATGACTTTTATATGCAGCATAATTATTTTCTGTTTGTACCTGCCCCAGTGCAGGTAATACGATAAAGCACCTGTAGTAGAAGAGTCAAATATATTTCTAGTTGTACTATTAAACATTGAATGAATGATTCAAAGCAAATAAGAGGGTGGTAGCTTTGTTCAATGATTACTTGATTGGTCCTGACTTTGGAGTTTACCACCTGAATATTTGACCAATCATTTTTAATCAGCACTTCAAGCCCTCCATTTTAGAGTAACTCCTGTTAATGATTCATGAATGGGTCACCTGTGCTTGTTTTATCACCTGTCCTTGGGAACATGAGACTACCCTTAATTGACCTTCGACTTTCAGTAACTGTTACTAAGATTAAACATGGCTCTGATGTAACCTTGGTTTCTCAGAGGATGTGACAGGGAACTAGGTCAATGGTAATAGGTTGATAAATTTCTGATTTTGAACTGAAAGTAAAGCTATTATTTTATACGAAACTGATCAAAGGCTAGTTATGCGCAAGTAAGGCATTAAAATAAAGGTGGAATGTAATGTCAGCAACCAAAAATATTACACTTTGGGGCAAATGCACCACTAAATCATATTCTAAAGCAGGCTGTTCAGTATTATGACAACTGTTTGGTGCATTGTGGTCAGTGTTTACCCCTTTCCTGATAGATGCCTTTTCTTTTGTACTGCACAGGAAACAACTTCAACTGTACAGTATTTACTGAGAGATAAGGTTTTTTTTCAGTTCTATTAAAAGGAAACATTTAACACGTAAGTCATTGATTTTTTCGCAATCAAAAATATGTTTGTAATTTGATGACCTTATCATTGCAAAGTTTGTTCTTTGTGACCTTACAAATGTAGTATTACCTTTGAAAGCTTAACCTGTCTATGTTGTATCATTTTTATTTCCTTTCTTTGTTTGACCAACAAAAAACACCAACAGACTCTGCATTGCCCAGCTGAATTTTGTTCGGCACTCAAAGGTACTCAAAAGTGTCAAATCTATGATCCTGACTTATGGTGTCCAGCAAAACAGTGCTTTGAATTTAAAAACAAAGCTTTCACGTTCGTAGTGTATTGATCCATACTGGTTGGCTGGATCCCAGGTCATAGTTTAGCTAACACCAGATACCCGTCAAATCTGGTGGAGTGGGACTCAAGTGGAATTTATAAGACCAGCAATGTAAACAATTACTACCAACAGGAAGGCAGGTCTTCACTGCATTATTCATGTCCAAATAAAACATTGTACTACCTCAATTTGGAAGCCCTGAAATTTCATGAAAGCCAGAGTTATTGACTGCTTTCTGCATCTGTGTACCTTTGTATACAGTACATTTTGTATTTTGAAAACCAAATCAGCACTACATTCTCATCAGAAATATTTAAAGTACAAACCAAGTTGCAGGAAAAGGAATCTTTTTTACATATTTTTGACAAGTACAAAACACACGAAAATTGAAAAATTATGATGTCCAATCCAAAGGTAATAGAAATAGATAGATGAAAAGTAGAAAATTGTCAATTTATCACTTTGATACACGTCACCTCAAGTGTTTATGCACTAATTTATATGGTCCGAAATATACACTGTATAGGTACTGGTTGAAGTTGGGAAGCCATAACCTTGTCACCTGCACAATGCATTACCATTTTCCCTTCTGTAAACAAGACTAGACTGAAGCTGATGGGTCCACAGAGAGAATGCTATTGTCATGCAAAGGTTATAAGTAGATTAGCCCGCCCCTTTGTTGTCTCTTGCCCCTCTTCTCTCCATTAGACTGAACCAAGACCCTGCTGTGTTGCAGACCTCTCTCAGCAAAACATGTTTTTTTAAATCTATACTTTTCAACAGTGATCACAACATTCCTATCTATATCCTAACAGTGTTGTAAGATACAGCATCATGTTTGCAGCGTCAATTTTCGCATTATGCCATAAGGAAAAGAATTCTGAAGCTTTGCCCCCTATATTGAAGTAGGCTGGTCTAGGGGTCAGTGGTCATGTTCAGCAGGATTAGCAGGTCAGATGGGTCTAGCCCATTTTTATGCAAATGAGTGAGGTCAAGCTTGCAGCAGTTGTCTAAACAGTGGTCAACAGCATTCATTGATGAGGAGAGGGCAGGGCTGCCAGCATGAGAAAGAAGGGGACTCCCAAGTCTCTGGACAGGGATGTTAGTGATGGAGTTCAGGAGGAAGAAAGGGGTCAGCAGGGCACAGTTTCATTGACCAAGAGCGAGGGGTTGTTTTTCACCGAAGAAAACCCCTGGTCACTTCTGTTGTTCAAGAACATTCTTTGGGTAAGTAACCTGCTGTGTGCACAAGAGCACACAATGGTGGCGGGACCGTGGGACGGGCAAGTGGTTCATTCATTGTGCTGTACTGAACTTGGGGCGTGAGCTTCTTGTTGTCATGAACTGTTTTTAGGGGAGTCCTTGTGATGGTTTATTTGTAAAAAAAAAAAAAAAAGATCACTAGTATGTGTACTGGGAACAGACTAGTTTGTTACTGCAAAGGAACCCCTATAAACCCACCAGGCTTAGAGAGGATTAAAGCCAAGGGAAGGGCAAAGTATGGATTACATATTTCTTTACCACTGAAGACAAAGGTGTGTCTTCCTCAGACCTCCCAGTTTTCATTTTATCCATTTCAACTCCTACTTGCTCTATGGTAATGACTGTGCTCTGTTACAAAAATTACTTTGATGAATTTATTGACCTCTGTATACATGATACAACAACAGTGTTGAAATGTTTTTCTTACATAAATGCCAGCAGAATTGTCTTGACTGACCTACTTAACAGGTATGCCATGTGGAATTGGCATGTGCTATCTATCCTATAACCACCTTTGTACTGGGTACTGAGAACTGACCCAACAGGTGACTCAATTAGGTAAACCTGGGTAGGGTCACCTGGGCTCACAATGGGAACAAGACACATCCTTGTCCATGTTTTGTGATTGTTGACATTTTTTAGAATAAGCAAGGAATAACATATTTTATCATAGAGTCTTTTTCAATGTAGGAAGATTGTGGGATTAGTGTTTTTCTTTTTGTGAGGGCAATCGGTCCACCCACACTTGCTTCAAAGTACAGGTTGCTCTCGGTCAATAACCCTGCCTTTGTAGTAAGCAGTACAAATATTTGGGTTAGGTTAAAGGTTAACTGCCCTCTGCTGTTGATAGATAGGAACTGTAAAGGTTAGTGTTTTGTGAATGACTATATTTCAGAGGGTAATTATATCATTTTGAACTACCTTTGATATTTTGAATAAGTTCAATTGTCATATAAAATGTCAATAAAATGGTCAATCAGGCTTGTTATTGTGCACAATATTGTACATGTGGCTGAAAAATCAATGAATAACCAAAAACATAGATACATGTTGTTATGCCAAGCAAAATGTAAATGTCAATTGTTTTTTTCCCTTCCTATACAATTGTATGTTTATCCTTGCCAAATGCAAGTGAGTCATTTAACATATAAGATCATGACAAAGATTTTCCTGTGTGAACATCTTTGTCACAGTCTAGTGATGACTGAATTTACGATCCTACTACCTACGTTAGCCTTTAAAGAAAAAATTGTCTGAATGTTGCTCCATATGGAGTTGCTGCATTAATTTGGTAACACTTGATGGTTTATGTTACTCTCCAAGCAGAGGTTGAGTCGCGTAGATATGGCAGTAGTCGGAAAAATTACACCGGCTCTCCTCTTACGTAAGAGGAGAGCCGGTGTAATTTTTCTGACTACTACCATATCTACGCGACTCAACCTTTGCTTGGAGAGTAGGTTTATGTATTGTTGATATCATAATCTGAGTGAGTGAGTGAGCACAGGTGTTCAGTGGCTCTCCTAATAGGTTCAACTGTGGCAGACAAATTCTCTGTATCAATATTCATCAGACCACACCGATTTAAGTTATATTTAGTGTCTTGGACCTGCTTCCTGGAAAAAGAATCTCATTTTAAGAAAAATAATCAAAGGAACTTACTTTGACGGATCTCATAGAAATTTTTGTTTGTTTTTGGTTTACAACAATTTTTCAAGAGCTTCTCTAACAATAAAACATGAATGCTTTCCTGTCTGGAACACAAGACAACTCTACTTCCTCCAGTTTTGTTTTGCTGTCGTCAAAACTCCAGTGTTTCTCCTTCCAGGCAATGGGGAATACCCACGGACAGTTGAAGTCCTCCCGATTCGAGGCAGCGCTGCACAGCTCCATTGAGCAGTCCCTACGGTCCCAGGATGTAGCTCCACGTCCCGTCTTCTCCCAGCTGTACCTGGACAAGCAGCAGGGCCATGTGCGCCCGCCAGGACCAGAAAATATAGGTTTGTACAGCAGGATGGTTCAATATTACAAGATTTGTATAACCTGATAAACATACCAACAGACAACAGTATTCTATTTTCATCAGTGCAGGATAAAGGGTCAATATGGAGATATTACTTTCAAGCCCAGAGTAGTATTTGTGACTTGTTGTTTCATCTAGTGGCTGCATTGTTGGCTCTGGCGTATTGTATGGGGATGCAATATTACAAAAAAATCTATCTGAACTTATTTTTACGGTCACTTTTGCTTTTTAATCAAAACAACCTCCAGATACCTCCCTGTCCTTTATTGGTGAGCAGTTGCTAGAAACAATTGATATTTGATAACATTTTTTAATGATAGTGTTGAAGACAGAAAGGAGAGGGAGTTAAATTGACATCATACCATGTACTTTTGAACTCCTAGATGTGAAACCCAACATAAAAGAGTTAGAAGCAGCTCCGAGGGACAGACACAGCAGTGCCAGCAGCACCAGTGGTTACCGTGGCAACCCGCCAGCAGAGCAGCCCAGTGTGGACCAGTCGTATGAGGACGAGGAGAAGGAGGACCCCCCTGGGAGCCCCCAGCAGCCCTACAGGTTCCCCACCCCCCCAGAGGGGGCATGTCAGACACCAGGTAAGGAGGGGGTGTTGTATGTATGGTCAGTCTCATGTAACTTCAAGAATTTGACTCACTGGGTCATGTTTACATAAAATCTATTGTTTTCGATGAGTCAATAAGAGACATCTCACAGAAAACTATTTGGTATAGCGCAAGGTAACAGGCATGTAAATGCATTTAAGTTCGTAGTGGTTTTAAGTTCGCAGTAGCACCATGCACTGTAGTCTCTTACTGCCATGGAAAAATGTTCGTGGTGGTTTTAAGTTCGTGGTGAAGCGGGCAACGCAAAAACCGCCACGATAGTTTCTGCATTTACAGTACTGAAGTAACTGGTTAGATTTTGGAAATGATCACATTGAGTAACTATTAGCTTTCGTATCTTTTTACCTGGATGTCTAATATTTATCAACATATTTGGTACACTGATGATAAATTCCAAGAGCAGATTTCCTCCTCAGTCACCTTATATGCACTTTGTATATCCTGTTTACATGTTTTATGTATATCCTAGTTCACAGAAGGACATGGTGATGTTACTTCATTCAGTTTTTGTCATTGATTGAATAGCTAATGCACAGAAAAGTTTTTTTACAAGCTATTGTTAGAAAATGAGATATTTTTCTTTGCCTATGTATCACGAGTATTATAATTGTAAAATATTCAATTTTGTGCAGATGAGTCATTCGGGGAAATGAATAGTAGGAGTTTATAAGACTAATTCTATAAAATTAGTTTGCATGCTTTTTTTTTTAAAATGACAAGTTCAATCCTCGACATTCAGGATACTGCCAGGCAGGAAAAGACATCCGTCTGACATCCCTGAGAGAGGTGAAGTTGACCCTGCCGGAGGGTTTTGTCCTGGTTGGAGCGAAGAGCCCGAACCTTACCAATAACATCCTGGTGGCAGCTGTGGATGCCAGGTTCCTGCCCAACCCTAAAACCAACCTGGCATTGCTAGGTAAGATAACATCTTTGCCTCTGTTTGTTTATGTTCAGGCCTGTTTTAACAAGGTAGTCCAATATTGAAATTTCTGTAGCTGTTGACACCACATCTTGTTCTTGTGTAGAGGTTGATTATTGAGTGTCATGCCTAACATTTTTTTAAATTCTCCAGTATTTTTTTGAAAATGGCCTTTTGGAACATAAATATAAGAGTATCATGTTACTGTCACGCCTATGTTTAATTCATATATTGTCTCCCGTGTGTGCAGGTTTCAGTGGGAACTGTATCGGATGTGGGGAACAGGGTTTCCGTTACTTCACAGAATTCTCTGCACATATCAACATGCGACTGACCACACAACCCAAGAAGCAGAAGCACCTCAAGTATTACATAGTGCGGAACAACCTGGGTCTGCTGGTTAGGGGACCTCTGGTGCCATGGAAAGGTACAGGTCTCACATAGCTCCCTATATACAATTTTTTTGGGCTTAAAACACTTGAAAGTTGACCATTGGTTCGTAAGCAGTGAAAACTCCACTTCGGTCCATTGAATCTAAGCTATCAGTGCAATCAAAAGTTTATGTAAGTCTTTTTTCAAGTATTCTCTTACAACAACAATAACATATCTTTTACTAATGTACTAATACCAAGCTAGTAAGACAGACAGCAGCTTGGTGTAATACACCAGCAACAGTGATACTAATACATCTAGTGCCATTCCTTATACCTGTTTTACACCATTTAAATAATGTGTTTCCTGTCACTTTTATACAGAAGCAAACTTGATAGAAATATTTGTTAAACATCATCGATGATGAGGTTACTAACTAACACATTCGTATATAGCCCAATGGAGATGCGGTATTGAGTAACTCTCCCCTTGTGTTATTTTCAGTGGTGTCCCCGGAGGTGCGTAAGCGAGGGTTCCCCATGGCCCCCCAGGTGGTGTCCCCGCTCCTGTCTGCAGGTGAGAAGATGTTGGCAGGAGCAGCCTCCTCACAAGCGGGTCAGTCACATCAGCTGTCTGCACTCTTTTTAATTCATTATCAACATCTCAAACATGTGTATATAGTAGTAGGAACAACAGCAATGAATAAGTGCTACATAGAGCAAAAGAGAAAACCTGTAACTTCTGCATTCAGGTTTTTATTCTGGTAGCCTTGGTACCATCCTGCTTCTACTGGTGCTCCTTACACTCGCTGCCCTAAAAAAATTAAGGAGTGTAAGGAGCCCTGGTAGAAATAGTATTCTAGAAATAATTATTAAGAATGATTTCATTGGATTGAGCAAACTGAAATGTTACGGAAAGAGAGGTGAATCGTGTCAGTGACAAGAAGATTTGCTTAGTTTAAATTGAGGAATAAAGACAACTGCTGAAAGTGATGAGTCTAACAACAATGTTTGCATTTTCACCTCCAGCCCAAGGTGCCCAGCAGGCTACCATCAGTTACCATGCCAACCGCGTCCCAGCATCCCTCCTGGCAGCTCAGCAGCAGCACCCCTCCCCCCAGCCGCGCCCTTCCACCATCAAGTACGGAGGAGGAGGCAGCCCGCCGCTGCCCAACGGACCCAGCCCTCCCGACGGGTCCGCCCAGCCACCAAAGAAGAGACACAAGGGGTGGGGACCAGGAAGACCAGGTACAGACAATGCTATATTCTTCATGACACAGTACTTTTTATGTCATGAACCCTTGTGTCTGGACGGCCTTGACTAACAGTAGTTAACTAGCAGTGACTTCTATTGTAAAAATATCCTTCTTTCTGATCTTTTCTTTTTAATAAAAATTGTTCTTCTGCCATAAGCAAACATCAAATAATGAGATATGAATTGATTCTGAAGTGGTGATGAATGATGCCAAATTTTACAATGGTATAGCATTGATTCATGTGGTCTACACAGAACTGGATTTTGAACAAGAAATCTGGAGAAGAAGAAGTGTGGTCTATTTGCTGTTGTCATAGGGATTCCCTGTTATTTGCTCCCCAGACACCATGTCTAACCTGAACCTGGTCATGCCCCCCCACCCTGCCATGCAAGCCGAGTCCGTGTTCATCCAGCCTGGCCTGCTCAACATCTGCTGCACCAAGCCTGTCGTCCTGGCCTGCCACGGGAACCTGCCATATCTCCACGGTAACGTGAACGACGTGGTGGTCAGCACCCTGCTGGTGGACTGCTACAAGCCCGTCCAGATGCCGCCCAAGCTGCTGGAGGGTCTGGGACTGACCAACGCCCCTCCGCTGAGCGTGGAGACCATGGCACTGCTGACCGTGCAGTACCTGGTGCAGCTGGGTGAGTGGCATTGTGTGTTGTTGTCGTGGGGATATGGGCTGGTGCACTTTGATGGCATTGTGGAGAGGAGTTGGCTAATATTGTGTGTTTGTGCACTCATCAATATTTATTGATTCGCTTACAATGCCGAAGGCCAGTAGTATTTGACTCTACTGTCTAAGATCAATGTTTACAGATAAGAAAATGCACACTTTGTTGGGTTAGAAAATGATGAAGAAGTAGGTTAACTTGTCCAATATGAATTGTACTTTCTGTCATCAGTAACCTCACAGTTCTACCAACAATACTTTTTGAAATCCTATTATATGTCCTTAAAAGTAAAGTTTGTACTCATCCTCAATTTGCTACATCTTGTACACAGGAAATGAGAAGGTCCCTCTGCGTGAAGAGTTTGACGCCATCTTGCTGCAGGCGCGGCAGGAGTCGGCCATTAAGGACAAGAACATGCAGCAGCATGCCCAGTTCCTGTCCGTCGCACCTGCACAGCTGCCCTGGCTCGCTAAAGTCGCTGCTAGCGCTTCCAACGGACTTGTCAGGTCAGCTTCTCTTGTGCTTTACAAGTTTGAAAGCACAACTGAGACGGGTTTCTGTATATGTAGACTCAAAAAGGTCTGGTAGGCCAAAGTGTTGGCTAGTGCCTCCAATGACCTTTCAATCTTTGATACAATTAATGATGAACTGAAGAGTAGTTTTCAGTGTATTCAAAAAAAGATAGTGGAAAGAGGTCTTGCTGATTTTGAATGTTTGACCTGTAACAAAGCAGTCACTGACAGCTTTTCTTTTTCCTCAGGATTGTGAATGCCCAAGCCTCGCTAGCAGAGGGCATCTCGGAGACCCTGCAGATGATCTGTATGCCTCAGCCCTACACCAGATACCCTTCCTTTGTCGTGGTGATCCACGTCTCCCGACACAGGGGCACCGAATTCTGCGTACTGGTCACAGGTGAGCTGCTCATATCAAGTATCAAACAGAGAAAAATGTTTAACTGTTTTTCACCAGTTTAACTTTTCTTGTGTCTGTTTGAATATGAAGTTGTTACATGAGCTGCTTGTATCAAGTACATGTATTCAACTACGAGAAAAAAATGTTTGTTTCATCTGTCTACTGCTAGTTTGACTTTTCTCGTGTCTGTGTGACATTGACCTGGAAATGTTCTTTGTTGCTCAGGTGTGCACCAGGCGCGAGTGGTGGCAGAGAGCATGCTGTCGGCCAGTGATTGTTTCAAGGAGATCAGCTATGAGATCATCACAGGCAAATTCAACCTACTTACCTCACACTTCAAGGAGCCCAACACTGGTCAGTACACTTCATTTTTCTTTGTTCTTTGGGGATCTAGCCGTGAAAATTGTCAGGAAATTGAATCTGAATTGGTAAACTGGTTTAACTGCTTTGGCATAGATACCAGGTTTGTAAGCCTGTGAATGCAGATGGTTACATTGCACCCATACCATTTGCATCTGTCTCTAATTAATGTTTAAATCTACTAGAACCGAATGGAGAGGCTCAACCAGATGATAATAAATTCAATCATCTAACAGTTTAAACTACATTGTATAAACAAATTTTCAAGCATGAAAGAGGTCTGTTCCAAGTCACTGTTATGTACAAGCCACTGTTTTGTCCTTTCAGCCATGTCAGTTCCTGTGAAGAAGCACGCAGCTCACATCCCAGGCAACAGTGAACTGGACAAGCTGCTGGATGACTTTGTGGGCCCGATGTCGGGGGAGGTCATGGTGCCGTACCACGGCGGGGAGCTCCACAGGGTCAGGGAGGACGTGGCTAAGGACATGGTCCCTGACAAGCAACCAGGTTTGTTTCTCATTTTTTTGTTGATTGCCTTCCAAAATGCCAGCAGACAAAATTTGCACTTGTTACAGTCCTTTCAACAAGTTCAATCCTTCCCACAATCTTTGGTGCAGACGAAATTTGCAATTGTTAGTCTTTTCAACAAGTTCAAATCCTTCCCACAGTTTTCGGTGCATAGTGGAGGCCTATTTCCATTTCACAGCTGTGCAATTACTACAGCAAGGGGCTAGTCCACTCGTAGTGGTGTGTCTTTAAACTGTTGTACCATTAGCGCTGAGTGCTAAGCAGAGAAAGCAGTACTGTAAATGCATTTAAGTTCGCGGGGATTTAATTTCGCGGTAGCGGGAAAATGGACTTTTCGCGGTGGTTTTAATTTCGCGGTAGCACCATGCACTGTAGTCTCTTACTGTTATGGAAAAATGTTCGCGGTGGTTTTAAATTCACGGTGAAGCGGCCGCCGCGAAAACCGCGAACATTAATCCACCGCGAACATTTCTGCATTTACAGTAAATACTATTTTTAAGGTTGTTGGTATGACTGGTCCAAAGTTTACAGTTACAAATAGATTTGTTTATTGATCCTTTTGTCTTACATGTTGATTCGTCACCATTTTCCTCAGATGTGTCCACGGATCACCAGGAGCTTCACCCCGTCCAGATCGCCGTGGCGATGAAGATCCTGTCTCAGGTGTGTGCCATCGCTGACTCGGGCACGCAGAGCCTGGACCTGGGGCGCTTCAGTAAGGTGGACATCCTGGTCATGGTGCCGCCCTCCAACATCCTGTACAACCAGACGGTGGAACGGCTCAAGCAGTCAGGTAGGGTGTCGTGTCTTACCATGTAATTTTACCTCGATGAAGGGTTGCACATTAGTATAGCTTTAGGAGGTAAGAAGGAAGACCTGTTTTGCCAGTTTTAGTTACAGTCATGAGTACCAGAAAAGGCATAGTCACAATGTTATCTGGTCTTTAGTAGCATTACAGTCCATGACTATGTGTGGAAGTTAGAGGGAGGTGATATGCACTACATCGAATCGTTAATGGACAAAATGTTAAGGTACTAATGTTAAGTCTTTGTGTCTTTTTGGCATAGGTGTCCTTGTGGACTTGGGTATGGAGACAGCATCCTCCATCGACCAGAAGGTTGATCAGTACGTGATGAAGTGTGACAGTGTGGCGGAGAACCAGGCCAAGTTTGAGTCCTTTGTGAAGCACGTCCGTCAGCACCCCTACACACTTCACGTGCTTATACAGGACCAGGCTCATGTGGATGTCAACAGGTCAGTATGTTTCCCACACTCTCCATTAGAAGTGTGTATCTATCTTATTGTACTGTTGGCTTTGATAGGTCTTTAGATATGAGGGGTAAGGGAAACAAATAGGCAGAATATCTTAATATATTCTGTCACAGGGCTGTTATTTGTAAAACCACCTGTGAAACTATATACTTAAAGATTGACCAAAACATTCAGAATACTGTTTGTAGTGACCATCTGTCTGATTCTTCTTTCGTGTTGTCACCATAGACAGGTTTGATTGTGAAATTAATGAAGAATACCATTTGAGAGATGTTGTGTTCGGTGTTTCAGGCACTCCTCTGGGAACATGGGCTTGGCTGACAAGTACATCAACTGTAAGGACTTTGCCGACGCGCCCAACCTGCTGACGCTGCAAGTCAGCGCCTCACCCTTCTCTCTGCAGACACAGAAGTCCCGAGTAACCCCCCACAACGAAGTCTTCTGGCCCAGCAACATCAAACAGGTCAGAAAGCCATTCTACACGGGTTGACTGGTTTCTCTGTTTTTGTTGCTGCGAGATAGCTACGTTCAAATCTCAGGAAATGAGAAAGATAAAGTTGAAGCTGCAAGTTTTGTTGGTATTTTGAGGGTGTTTAGTCAAGTTTAAAGTCAAAGTCTTATTCCCGATATATGTTTTGACTGCGTGTCAATTTTGACATTTGCAGAGTCAAGATGTACAGGAAGCAATGCTAAGGATTAGGCATAATGTAGTGATGCTCAGTTGCTTCCTTTGTCTCTGCAGAACCCCAACGTCCCCCCTGAGGACACGGTGTACTTCGGTGTGAGCGACTACTGCAGAACTGCTGACTGGAGTAACCACATGCCTGCCCTGCGCTCAGACGATTCCTTCGAGCAGATGTCTACTTCTCTCCTGGCCAAGTAAGTTCTATCCTGCTTAATCAACGTACAAGGCCTTAAGGTGTTCAAGTAAACATTAGTAGATGGTGTAGAGATGATTTCCAACATTTCTACTGGACTATAGGAATAAGACTGACTGTGTGTTTTGTGACTAAATTAATTGTTTCTCTTCTCTGTCTTTGCTAGGTTGTCCTTTCCTATACCTCATTTTGTATTTGGACCTTACACTGCTATCAAGCTACAGTGAAGCTACATTGCAATCTTGAATTTTTCAGAGAACTTCAATTTTGTATCTTTTCTCCCTCTTGTAGGTATCCCAAGCTGCACAGCATGGTGATTCGGACGTACATCCTGGTGCGCCACTACTCCGCCGCCCTGATGACCATGGCAGGCGTCCCCGGCGCCCAGGAGATGACCACCACGGAGACCCTCAACATGCTGCAGGACGTGGTCAATGCCCCCCTGACCAGCCCCGGTGGTCGGGGCAGCATGCTGCTGCTGCGCGTTCCCTCCATCCAGCTGGCCATGGTGGCCTACGACAAGCTGCACAGCGTGCGGGACAAGCTGGGTCTGCAGTACAGGTTCGACGTGATCCTCAGCAGTGCCAACACAGACCTGACTCTGGAGGAGTACTTCCTCAAGAGGATGCAGGTAAGAACTCACCAGGGCTTATCCTTTGCTTTCATGTGGCTATATGCTGAATAATCATTGAAACTAAGCCTGAAATTGTGTCTGGTTGCTCAAGCACTGACCTGTAACCTGGATATCTGTAAACAATAAAAACTAAAGCTTGGATTTTGATAACATGAGTAATTGTTGTGTGGCTGTTGTTGTAGGCATGGCGAGGAGAGTTGGACAACCCTGAGAGGAAGTCGTCCTGGGTGCCCCGCACCTACTGTGACCTGGATGGCCTGCCGTGTATACTCATCCTGTGTGGGAAGGACCCACTAGGGGAGACCATGCCCAGGTAAGTGCACCAAGGCTAACTTTGCTAAATACAAATCTGTCTTGTATTACCCAAAAGATCTCTGCAATGACATCTTTGTGAGTGGTTTGGTCTTTTAAACATCAATGAACCTGGCTGGCAGCAGGTCAGAGCACCTCCTTGGTCAGAGCTAGCAGTGTCATAAGAAAGTTGGTCTTGCTGCATAACACCTGAACCAGTTCAAGGTCAAACCTCATCCCTTTAAGACAGTTACTGTCTGCTTGTGCTCTGTAAGTCAGGTTGTCATTTATTGATGTCTCATTACCAATGTTTAGGTCTCTGAAGTACTGTGACCTGCGATTGGTCAACCATGGTCATGTGACTCGTGCCAGCCTGGAGCAGGAAATCAGTCTGGGCTGTCGTTACATCAGCCGAGATGTCGTTAACGAGCCAATCACGGTGTGCGACATGAGTGACGAGGACAGCCAGAGTGACAGTGAAATGGACAACGATGATGGCGACCTGCAGATCGACACAGATCGCCTTCGGAGTAATTCTTCAGGTGAAACAAGTCATTCTTACAACACGATTCATTTTTTACATCTTCACAGAAACACCAGATTTTTGAAGGAAAGAAATTTGATACAAATGTAGCATCCCTTCCTCACAAATCACTGAAATATACATGGTGTTTTAACAGTCATTTTGTTTTGCTAAACCAACAATTTTGGCAATGTCTTGTGAAGGTCTTAATATTGACTTGAGACTTTCCCTGCTGTTTGAACAGATGTACAGCAGACATCTCCCGGCTTCTCAGGTAATCAAGCTCAGCACCACAACGGATCGGTCTCCGACTCCACCAGGAACCCCAACGACAACGTCGGCAGGTCTTCTCCCGACTCCGCCCAGGACAGCGGGAAGGAGTCGCAGGGCAACAGCGTCCCCGAGATGTCTCCCCAGCAGCCCCAGGCATCAGTCACGTCCCTACAGGGCATGGTGGAGAACTCTATAGACATGATCTACGGGAAGGAGAAGAACAGTAACAGCCACGAGGGTGACGCAGACCTGCCTAACGAACCGTTCGAACAGCGGGAAGCCGCAGCAGCACGTGACCGCAGCGGAACGTCTCCCATGGCTAGCGTGAAAAGTTCCGTCAGTAAAGACAACCTCCCCACCACATCTACCTCATCTCTGGGCCAGCATAAGCCGTCGACGAGCAGAATAGCGGGGTCCTCCCTGCTCCCGGTGACGATCATCGTATCAAAGACTGCGTACGATATCCTCAGACCGGATCCTCAGGGAAAACAGCGGCACATCTCCTTGCAGCCGCACCCTGACGTTGGGTGGATCTGCCCCCTCAGGCCCATGTTGTTAGGGGAGGTCACCAACGAAGTGCAGTCAGCGTACTACAGGTCAGTACGCATCTGTCTGTCTTAGAAAGCACTCTTTGAAGGCAATCCTACATGTAGAGGAATTTGATGACATGCCGCAGTCACCCTTTTGATACTGCTTTTGTCTTATCTTTGTATGATAATTTTCTGTTGAAATTCATCATTTGTACAGTCAAACGGCATTTACCAGCTGTCACCACTGAAATTTTGAAGACATAAAGTACCCAGGAATATGGTAACTTTTTCCTGCATTATCAACGCTGTCATATAACACTCACCCCTTGTCTTGCAGGCAATGGACAGAGCCTCTGCAGCATCACATGGACACAGACAACAAGGGTGAGAACAGCCTGCCAGTGTTCCACCCCAGGCGACTGCTGCTGAGCGGACCCCCACAGGTACAGTAGAACATTTCTGTTGTTGCCTCATTTCTGAAATTTCACCCTTTTGTTTTTGATTGACACAGGGCTGTCTCCAGGACCCATCCCTCGATCTCAGGATGGAAAATTAGCTTGTTTAGATAGACGGTTGTCTGTCCAAAAGATCTGAACTTCATGACAAGAGACTGCTGAAAATGTATTTTCATAGGCTGAAATTGACAGTTTCAACAATGAAAATCAACAACATGGGCTCCCAAACTTTGAGTGAGATAAAAAAGAATTTTAAAGCTGGAGACAGCCCTACACTGACATTTAAGTACAAGTGTATTACAACACTATAAGTACTTGTGCATTGAAAGGTGCAGAAAGAAGATTAAGAGAAGACAGAAAAGGAGCACTTCATAGAAAGTTCTACTCTGTTCCCCCAGGTCGGCAAGACGGGTGCGTACCTGCAGTTCCTGCGGGTTCTGTTCCGCATGTTGATCCGCCTGCTGGAGGTGGAGGTCTACAACGAGGAGGAGATCAACATGGACCGCGAGTCCCCGGCCGTCAGCCTGGTCTACAACGACAACCAGACCACGCACCTGACCGCCAAGTGGCCCGACTATGAGTTTGTGCGCAGCATGCCGTTTGATGCGAACCTCCACGAGGGGAAATACATGTCATGCAGTCCTGTGTATGCTGGTGCAGAGAAGAAAGGTAGGGTGCACGTTTGGGTATACATGTACATGTAACTTTAACCATAGATAGCGTAACTATGGTTGGGATGTAATAATGTTACTGTAAATGCAGAAACTTTCGCGGTGGTTTAACGTTCGCGGTTTTTGCGGTGGAAGTTTTACCACGAACTATATACCACCGCAAACATTTTTCCATGGTAGTAAGAGGCCACAGTGCATGGGGCTACCGCGAACTTAAAACCACCGCGAAAAGTCCATTTTCCCGCTACAGCGAAATTAAATTCCCGTGAACTTAAATACTTTTACAGTACATGACTTTTTGTGTGAAATATTTTGGTATTTCATCATTGTAAGTGATTACAATAAATTTTGTGATGCCATTTATCAAATCAAGAGCTTCTGGTAAATATTAGTTCTTCTCCTGTAACATTTCAATTTCGTATCTCTTTCCTTGATTTGATGACGCAAGTTTGGTTGTTGGTTGAGAGACTTTAACACATGTCTTAACACTTTCTGTCCAGATAACAGTCCAGCTGTGAACAAGGATTCCCGGAGACCCACCATGTCCATCATGTTGTCCAAGTTCAGTGCACACAACAGCTTCCACCACTGTGAGCACTGCCACCACTACATGGAGTCAGTAGCACCACAGGTTAGCGGACTGGGCACACTGTTTTACTTAATGCTATCTTCTATCTGGATAATATAAAGACTTCCCAAGTTTGAGGTATCTTTTAGCTGATGTTTATTTCAGCTGTGACCTGCTGTATCTGATCGAAATGTTGGGCAGCCTGTGTTGTATTTGGAGATCCAGTTAAGTTACTGCAAAACTTGCAATGCGCATATCTAGCATGCCTTCATAATAAAGAGCTACATGTACCTACCAGTTTCTTAGGTGCAGATGAACATGGATATGCAGTTTTGCTGTATGTCACTAGATGGCTCTTCTTGACTATGCTTCCCTCTGCCTCCACAGCAGACCCGTGAGTCCAGCCTGTACAGCTTCACCTTCCCGTCTGCCGTGTACGGGGAGGAGGTCCGCCTGCACTTCATCATCCCGCAGACACAGGAGAAACACTTCGTGTTCAGTAAGCAGGGGCACCACCTGGAGAGCCTCAGGCTGCCATCACTGGAAGATGCGGTAAGGAAACAACAGGTCATGCATGGCCTGGGCTAGGGCTGGTCTACAGTAGAAAGGCCTGTAATACTTGGGCTGGTCCACAGTATGGAAGAATACCTTGCTTAGGGTTGTTGTACAGTGTTGTACAAAGGGTTCTTGTAGATATAGAGGTGTTCTTTGTTCTGCATGTGCAGGTTAGCTAGAAAAAAGCTCAGGGATTGTCTGAAGATCAAGCTTGTAGAAGATTAAACAAAGCCATAGATTCAGCCCAATGTAGTCTTCTCTGTCCCACTCCCTTAGTGCTGCCTGGGCTGATACATGTCTCAGCTTCAAGGTTGTATTTCCTCACTGAGCTCATGTTCCTGTTCTTTTCCCCCCAGGGGCACAACGACATCAAGACGCCGATCTTCACGCCCACGTGCAGTCGCCAGGAGCACGGGCTGCTGAACCTGTTCCACGCCATGGAGGGGGGGCGCCACACCCACATGGTGGTGGTGAAGCAGTGCGAGATGGCGCTGTACCAGAAGTTCTGGCCCAACCACATCATCCTCGTGCTGCCGGTCGTCTGCAACGATGCTGGCATCGGTGAGATGCAAAGTCAATTGTCAAACGCCAAAAAGTAGTTACTCATGACAAGCAACTGGATATGATTATGGTTTCCAAACCATGTCCAATTGCTTGAGTAACTGCTTTTTGGCATATCTTATTACCTGGACCTTCATGGACAGTTGTGACTTTGTTCTGTCTTTATCTAAGAACCCACCATTCACGCCATGGTTGAGGTGTTATCAGTGTGCTGTGTTTAGGACTTGATATTATTTACCAAAACTGTATACTTTCTATACAAGGTTTGATGGACTTTCTTGTCAGGCAGATGGGGAATGTTCATATTCCACTGTATGCTTGAAATTCTACATTTTTCAGCCTGTCATACTTGCATCTGAAGCCAGAACTTTTCTGTGAGGGTTGTAGGGTTCCCTGAGTCATGTCTTTAGATATTTCCTGAGTGAGTGTCGCCTCCTTGTTCTTTGAAAAGTCTCCAGACATTGTGCTAACGAGAAGTTTTGTCCAGGAGCTGCACGGTTCCTGGTGAAGGAGCTGGCCTACTACAACCTGGAGCTGGAGCGCAACCGTCAGGAGGAGCTGGGCGTGCGGCGCCAGGACGTCTGGCCCTACGTCATCATCATGGACGACTCCCTGGTCATGTGGAACATGCACGACAGCACACAGGAGGACAAGTAAGGCTGACAGGCTCTTTTCAAGAAGAATTGTGGTTTAATCCCAAATGGTAGGGATTACATAGAATTGTTAAGAAGCAGATAGAAAGAGAGGGTGATAATTACCATAATTTGTTTTTAGAATGAGTTTTTCCCCTGTCTCTACCATGTTATTTTGTTGCAGTATGTAGAAGCTTACAAAGGCGTCAAAAGCCAAGGCATAGGGTGAAAAGTTGAGTTAATTTTCATGCATTTTCCTCCAGGCAAACTCAGAACATCTCCCTGAAGAGCGTGATCCAGCACCTGGAAGCCACGCCCAAGATCACCCACTTCAGCATGCTGGGTGCGCGGCAGTGGAGCGGGAAGTCCACGGTGGACGTGAGCATGCAGCCGTTCTCGCGCTGTCACCTGCACAGCTTCATCATGCTCAACGTGGATGCCACACAGAATGTGCAGTATGACCAGAACAGGTAGGGGGAGCTCATGTCTGGAGACTGTGACTGTCTTTTGCCATAACATGTCTTGCCTGTACATATCATAATGACTTCTCTTCCATTTAAAACCTGCTGCCGCTCTTTGATTTTAAACTTCTCTGTGCATCTGTGTTATTGAAATCGATAGTAACATATAGCCATGAAATTTTGTATCATTGTTACTGTAATTCCTGATTTTGCAATGTTTTTTTTTATGTTCGCTGTTTTCACGGTGACGACTGCAATGTGAACTTATCATTACCAGTAAGAAATAAAAAAATTTCACTGTGAACATTTCGTTCCGAGAACAAGTTAAATGTTCTCAAACCTTGAAAGTTTGGTACCGAGAAGACAAAGTGAATTACAGTAACTTAAACTTATATGCATCTTGTTTATTGAGTGCCTATGAAAAGAACTAACGACAACACATCTGTACGACCTGCAGATACAACTGTGAAGACATTGACTTCAACATGCGGATCAGCAGCGGGAATGGACTGCTGTGCCGCTTCAACCGGTTCTCGTTCATGAAGAAGGCCATACACGTGGGCGGGGGTATGGACTTCCCCATGAAGCCAAAGGTTGCCAATGCCAACACACAGAACATCACCACCAGACAGTACGTAGTGGTTGTTTGGTGCTAATACATTTACCATTTTGCTACTATTTAGGAGTTAAAGATACATCCCAATATACTTGTCCGTCAAGTTGATTTAAGTACCATGTACTTAAATTATCCAGTTGCACGTTATTTTATACCAAGTGAATGAATGAAGGTTGTAATTTTCTCATCTCATTCAGTACATCATAGTCAAATGTAGCTATTATGCCTATCCGTAAACATATAGGGAATATTTTAACATAAGTGAAACAACAATATATCTTTAAGATGATATAACATAACATAACAGAACGAAATCAGGATTGAAGTTCCATGTCAGTGCTGTATATGGTGGGAATTCTCACCTGCTGTCATACAGGATTGTATGACCTGTTTGCTGTGATTTGCTTCTGACCCTCTGTTCCCCATGTC
The DNA here is from genome assembly GCA_019207045.1 of Branchiostoma floridae x Branchiostoma belcheri. NCBI lineage: Eukaryota > Metazoa > Chordata > Leptocardii > Amphioxiformes > Branchiostomatidae > Branchiostoma > Branchiostoma floridae x Branchiostoma belcheri. The sequence continues at coordinate 9,193,904 of CM033025.1, read as the reverse complement.
TCCCCTCCTCAGGTTTGTAGCTGCCCCTGACAGCGAAGACCTGGTGCCGCTGGTGGCCCCCCCACAGTTCCTGCTGGAGAAGTACCTGGCACACGAGAGCAAGGCTCTGTTCCCCATGGCCATGGACAACCACCTGACTCCTGTCCTGGCCATCGACTGCTACCTCAACTTAGGAGCTCAGGTCAGAACTGAACCTTGTTGACCTTTAAACTCTGACCCTTTGCAGTCTGGAACACTTCCTTGCCGCTAGGGTAAAACAGAAGGCTATACACTTGAGGGGTTTGGAGGATTTGTCTTGTATGTTTCAACCCTCTACATAATGTGAAATACCCAGCGTGACAAACAAAAAAGCAGTCAGAAATATTTTTGTACTGTAGTCATATTGGTTTCGGAAGTTGTATTTCTCATCTGGGTCTAGTAAGTCTAACATGAAAAGTTCAGAACCAATACTGAGTGTGTGTGTCTGCCTTGTTGCCTCTCACAGATCTCTGTAGCCTACATGAGCTCCCGACCCCACTCCGTGAACACGGACTCAGACTGCCGCTTCAGCGGGCTGCTGCTCTACCTGTGTGACAGTTTTGTCATGGCCGACTTCCTCAAGAAGTTCAACTTTGTTCCTGGTACGTACAAACCCAGTATCATACATGTACTTGTATATATACAAATGTATATTGTCAGAAGTTAATTTGGTGTGCAATAATATTTTTTAGCAGCAGTTCAGTTTTGATGTGTCGCATGAAGTGATGATGAACCTTTCCAGAAACTGTTACATAAGAAGTCTATTAAGACTAATTTGAAGGAAAATTTCCAGTGGCACACATCACGGGTTTTCGGAAAAACCTGTCCAGTCCGGAATGCGGAAAACCCTGTCCAGTCTGAAAAGAGGGTCTGCATGGGGGTATACGTCGTAAGCTACTAAGTACTAGTATACAACAACATTTCTTTATCTTTAATATGGCTAAGCACAGAAATAACATCAACTTGAAGTGTGACACAATGTCATACAAACTTATAACTTAACAAAAATCATCCATCATTGTTACTTCTGTGCATCATATGAAGGAGCTTTTGTAATAGAGCCCATATTGACAACATCCGTTTAAAATGATTCTTGGGTGGGTTCTTAGAAATCCACAGATTCTGATAATCACTGATAAACATCTTGTATTTTTGCTGAGGAGTAGATGAGATAAGGAAGAACAAAGAGATGATCACAGTTAATTAATGACCTGTCAAGTACATGTGTTAGGAATTTGCTTTGTTACGTCAGCACCCAGCCAGGAGATAAAAAGAAGGAACACCAGTGATCAGGGTCAGTTCAGAGAGAGAGGACACACTGGGACAGTCATGATGTGACAGAGGAGAATAAAGATCGTTTCTCGGCCACGGCAGATCTTGTGCGTCTGTGATTCATTTTCTACGACACCAGTCCCAGCTTCCTTCTTTACACTTTTATCAATATTTGATAAAAGCTCCTTGATCATATAAAAAACTTCTACTCTTTAAGTCTTTGAGACTGAACATGCTATTAAAACCCACACATCACATACATGACAAAATGTTGCTGTCCTTTCCCACAGGAGCCACTCTGTGTGTCATCTGTCCTGACCGGAACACGTTGCGGAGACAAATCGCCCGGCTGGAGCTGGAGGACCAATGGCGCTTCCGCCTGCGTGATGAGTTCCAGACAGCCAACACTGCGGAGGACAAGCCGCTCTACTTCCTCACGGGCCAGCACATCGCACCCAAGGTGCCAGCGTTCAACGACAAGGCACAATGGACTTAAGTGACATTACACGTTCAAGGAGCTATCAATGCGCACATATGGTATGTTCTGTACCTGTCATTTATAAGACTTTTCTCAACACCTGAGCAGCTTTAGCAAGGTTAAGTCAAGCCAAGAACAAGTCCCCCTCTACAAATTCCCAAAGTGGTCGGCCGTAATCCCTACCTTATGATCACCAAGTACAATGTATGTTAAGGAAACATAAAAAAAACTCAAAATCAAGTGTAGTATTACACTATTTTGTATGTTGTTAAGATAAATGGTGTTCATTTCCTGTAAGAGCAACAGCAGAGAGAACATCAAAGTTCCTCAGTGACAGTGATTTTTTATGTTTTTTTAAACACATCAAAAGTTGGAATGGGATACCATTTCAGTACACAGTAGAAAAGGTTTCCCTTGAAAGTGACTCGGCCTGAAATAATATTGCATCCAACATTTTTCAAGCTGCATGACAGAAATGAATAATGGACAAAATTTCGTCTGATCGATGAGTTGTACAGAGTCGTTAGATTCTTTAAGTGGGACTACACTGTATCATTATCCTCCAAATTGGTAATGCCATATCTGTCAGTCTCAAAATTCCTTCATTACTCACAAGGTAAATAGATGGGAACTTGGATCCCAACAGCATTTGCATATCACATTTGTGACAGCATCAGTGATCTACTACTCGACCAGATATGCACATTTATTTATGTACAGTGCTGTTTTGTACACACATTGTCATCCTGAAGGGAACATACCCTTGTACTTGTGATTGCACCTGTCCGTGATTGTGTAAGTGCAGATATACTGTCTAATGAATGGTATGAATTGTAATCAGTGTTTCTACATGTACTTTTCTAGGCATTAAGTTATAGTTTCTGAAAACCGTTGAAGATGGAAATCTATGGTCACGTTTGAAAATCTACCTCTCAAAGGCACTTGTACTTAGTGCTACATACTGGGACACCAGTGAACGCAATGCGCATATGGATAAGGTAAAAAGCCAGCTCTTCCAGGGCCCAGCCACACCATGTAGTCAAATAGAGGTTTTCATGGAGATTTTTTCTGGCCTGTTGGGCCCAACCTTTTAGCAGGGTAGACATTTCACTGCCACTATCAGTGTTATATATACTACAGTACAGCACGCTGTAATCGATCATTGCAATGGTAGTCTGTCATCACATGCTGAGACGGAGTGTAACAGAAAGAAGTTATTTTGTAGCCTGGAGAAAGGCCCATACAGTTAGCTCATGTACCTAAAGTAAGGTAAAGAAGTGGTACACAGTTGTGGTAAAAATATATATATATAAAGAATATATATATCTATAATACATTGGTAGGGACACATTCCATGCACGGTGAAGAAAACCTGGACTATTTTTCTTGTGGCCTGGAACAGACAACGTCCAAACAATGCAATGACACATTCTCAGGGCTTGTACATACAACATACTTAAAAGTCATACTTAAAAACCTTTGTATACAGCATTATACTCATGAGAAAAGTAGTTGTAAGGTCATTTTTGTTCTAATGTACATTTTTGGTGACTGCAATGGGAAGTAGCCACGAAAAGCAGTAAGTATTTTGACACCTAATAACCTTGTCTTACCTACATGTAATCGTTCACAAGGTGGACTGCCACCATCCAAACTAATTTAGTCCATGAATGTACATATAATTTTATATTTAAGTCAGATTATATTTTAATTACCTTTGAATGCCAGATTATTTGTACTTCTTTACATGCTCTATAAATATCTATGAATGTAGTAGCTGTGGAGAGTGGTGTACATGGGGAAATGTTATGCATAATTTTTACCAAATCTTGAATGAGTTGGAAATTATGTGAGTCATCGTTCAAAATAATGTTATTAATTACTGAAAATGAAGATTTTACAGATTAAATCATATCAGCCATAAGAATTGTGGACAGGGTCAAGGCCAATAAGCTGCTGTTACAAATTTGCAGAATCGTGACTCTCTTTCTCTGTTTGGAGTACAGTCAATATTGGATTAGCCCCATGTACACCTCCAGTACTAGCTTAGGAAGACCCAGTAACTAACCATGAAGTGAAAATGTGTGTGTGTGTGTGTGACTTTTGCAGTGGTGGCAGCACCAGACCTATGGTAGGTCTTATCTACATGCACCCAGTATTATTAATAAAAGGAGTGCAAAGAAATCACTGATGACTTGTGTATATTCATTTTATTGTCGACATTTTTACATACATTGTAACGTAAAAATTATAGCTTTAAAATTCTGTCTCTTTCTGCTCACAAGTGGTATACATTATATATTGCGATATGTATGTGATATATGATAAAATAGAAAGATAGATACTGATAGATATAATGTATAGATTTGATTTAAATTGATAGACAATATGCATACATGTGATAGAATATTTCAAAATCTCTTGCGATAGATTTGACACCATACAGTTAAATACACTGCAACACACAACACCCTGTTGTCCTGCCTTCGAGGTTCTAAAATACTGGCACACTTGTTTTCACCGTGATGATCCATTAAGAATGGACGTCTGGCAAGTTGGATACTCAGTTTATAATTGTTTTAAAAGTCTGAGACAGGTTATGTGCTCACCTCACATTCAATAGAAAAACTATCTGTTGGTGTTCCACCAAGTTTTTGTCCTCACTATTCAATGCACCCCACAGACAACAATGACTTGATGTGGGACTGTGGAAATTAACAAATAGTCGTAAATGTCTAATGTTCTTTAGACAGACCTACAGACTGCCTGTAATAACAATCATGGTATTCATTAGCATTGATTTTTTCATATAATCTCAAATATAGTTTTTGAACAACTATTCTAAAGAGTAGGCAGCATTTTAGATTTCTGTAATATACGTTTTCGCTTTAGTTTCTTTGATTAGCAGCTTTGTGGTACAGGCAATTGTCCTGTAATCACGTAGATTTTTTGTAAAACATTTTAAAAATATGCCACTGGCTTTCACTAAAAACTAGCATCTCATACATAAAAGGAGTCACACACTACATGTGCATATAGGATAAAACAGGATTGGCACACCAGTTCAGATGTCTGATTTCACGGACAGAAGCATAAACTGTGACTACAGCTAATAAAATTGTAACGATATTGACCCGCTTTGTGCAGGCTTTTTCGAGGGAGAGGATTAGAGGCCAAAAAAACTCATAAACCTATGAGAATACTGTAGCCTCTTGAGTCCAGCTTCAATTGGCAACAAAATTTTAACTGAAGACAAGAAGCAGGACATTTTCTACTGTGTTAAGTTGATACGAAATCTCAGGTCATTTGGCTACCAGCATTATATAACTTAGAATACTTTTTTCCTCCAAATCATAGCCTGACTTGAAAAGCTGGCAGCAGTAAAAGGCTACAACTGGAAATAGGAGTTTATAATTCAGACTTACTGTAAATGCATTTAAGTTCGCGGGGATTTATTTTCGTGGTAGCGTAAAAATGGCATTTTCACGGTGGTTTTAAGTTCACAGTAATGCCATAGGCTGTAGTCACATACTATAATGGGAAAATGTTTGGAGTGGTTCTAAGTTTGCCGTGAGGAGGCCACCACGAAAACCGCAAACATTTCTGCATTTACAGTATAGCATTACACGTTAACACTTCTGGGGAAAATTTAGAAGTTATTTTTGCTCCTGACTGCTCACCACCCTACTTGCTTGCACAGTCAATCCACTCCCCAGAAGGAGGAGGTTCTGTTGTGCACGTCTCGCTCCCGCTTGACGAAAGACGTGAAGGAAGAGACGCAGTTGCCGATGAAATGTTGCGCCTGGCCCAGGATGTACAGGTCCAGCTGGGGCAGGTGCGGGTTCAGATGGTGAACCTTGACCTGAATGGGACATAAAATACCAATTGGACTGGATTAGTTTCTCTTTATTGCTGCATTGAGGAGATAGGATAACGCGTTTCACATAACTTGAAGGATGGGTCACTTGTAAAGGTCAGGTCACTGATAACAGTGTCAGCATGTGCACTGTGAGAAGCTGTCATGGCAGTCTCGGGAGATGTGGGTGGCATGTTGCTCAGGGTGAATGTCGCTCAACTATTTTAATCCTCTTTGTCAGCAGACAGGGATGGCAGTTCAAAGATGCATGTGTCACGGGGGCAAGTTACATGTACGTTTGCATTGAAGCTGGATAAAGCATGTGACACACTAAACTGCCAGAACACACCAGCCAATGTAAATGTATCCAAGGCAACTGGCACCAGTTTTGTGAGACATGACAGTTTTGTGGATATTTTACTCCTGCTGACATCTTGCATGTATCTTTTCCATTCAATCAATGACAAAAATTCTTACATAGCCCACATTGTACTTGAGAAATGTATATATGATATACATATGAACAGTTAAGCCATGATGCACAAAAGCTCAAATTCTGATTGATGGAACAAATCAGTTTTATGACAGTAAAGATTTTGTACAAAAACATTTTAAAAATTGGAAGCCAAATGAGTACTTGTGTGCATAGTCCAATCTGTTTGTTGACTTTGAATTCTTTCTAACAACACATTAACGTGGCTTTGTCCAGTGGTATTCCAGCATGGCAGTTACTGGTAACTTTGTACAGAGCAGCTCTGTAAAGAGTGCAATGCATCAGTGTTAACATTATCTAGCTAAGATGAAAAGACTCTGATTGACTCGGCCGGCCCCGTTCAAGGATTAGTCCTAATGTGGCCTGTGAAGCCCGCATCCTCTACAACATAGAACTACATATTCATTGTAACCTTCACATACCCTTCAGATAGCAACTATCCAGCTTTTATCTAATTTTTGGTTGTTCTCTTTACATATCTGCTGGGTTTATACATTAAGAAACTGTATATACACTTTCAGTAGTGTACTAAGAGTAAGATTAATACTCTGGAAGTTATGTGTTCTGAGAACTAAACAAGACAAAATAACCTGGGTAAGATGAAAGTCAGACATGCCAGGTAGAGTGTTGCAACAAATCTTATAAAGCCCTTGAGACAATTTGTAAGGAAACTTGTTTGCGTATCTATTCTGTGTACAGCAGAAGGACTTAGTGAGAATTAAAAAGGTAACTATTGGAGAGCAAGATAGCTGACGGGTAAAGGCATATCTGTTATGAACAAGTCTTGTCCTTGCCACAAAAAGCATGCTAGTTGCAGGCCATTAACCTAAAAAGATAAAAGCCTGGCAAGATAAAGATCTTTCACATCTTTTCCAGTCAATTCCAGTAATAGTCCTTGGATGTTTGGAAGAACAAAGTCTTCCTGCCATTTGCAAATCTCTTCATCCCGTATTCTGCCTGAGTCCATGCCGCGGGCTACATGCTGACGTCTGATGTACAAATCTGAGGCATGGGTCAGCGCTGTAGTAATGATATTCATTGCCTGGGCTAATCCTAAGGAGTAACTCCTCAGGTAATCAATACTTGTGTAATGGTTGTTGAGGGAGAAACCTGCAGGAGAGGTGAGATGTGCGCAGTTGGCAGCCACTAATCACATCGCTTCAACAGGGAAACTCAGCCAGTTGACCTCGTGTCAATAGAATATTCACTTGCCAAACAGCGGGGGTTTTCACAAGCTCCGGGCTGGGCAATCCAGTTAGCTGGAACAATTTTGCCGTAGTTAAAACTGCATGAGGCTCGCATTTACTTTCTGCGCTGGCTTTGTCCTTTTTCAGGGCACATTACGGTTGATAGATGCGGGGTCAAAAGATGCCAGCTCCCCTGTGAGCAAGATAACTATTCGTGCAGCCTTTAACTTCCCACTTCAAAGTGAATTGCGAAAGATAAGTTAACAAAATGATCAGTTGCATTGATGAACATGAGAATATATACAAGGGCACTAGGAGGACATCAACCGACCCCCTTCAAATAGTTCTATTGTTTATTTATGTTCTTTTATGAGAATCTTAGGTAGTGAGTCATGTTGGGGATCATATAGAAATAGACATTGTTACTAAAGAACACAGTATTTATCTCAAGAAAGTCTTGAACTGGTAAAGTAAGTGTTCCTTCAAAAATGCCAGGCCATAAAGAGCTGACTGCTGCTTTATCTTATGCTGAATTACCAGAGCACTCTTATTTCTGCTGAACAGCATTCATACCGTAAAATAACTCAGTCTTTGGTGCTGAACAGCATCTACAAAGCAACTTTGTTCTTAGTGCAGCAGTCACACTATGGAGCAGTTTTGTCATTGCCATTATTGGTGCGGAACAGCATTCAAACAATGAAATAGTTTTATCTTCATTGCTGAACAGCACTCATGCCATGAAACAAGTTTTTCCTTGCCTTGGTGCTGAACAGCATTCACACTATGACATAGCATTGTCCTTGGTGCTGAACAACACTTATGCATTGAAACAATTTTGATCTTGGTGCTGAACTGCAATCCCGCAAAGAATCAGGGTTGTCTTTGGCACTGGACAGCCTTAAAACTATGAAACAAGTTTGTCCTTGGCACCGGACATCATTCACACTATGAAACAGGGTTGTCCTTAGTGCTGAACAGTATTCACACTAAGATACAGCTTTGTCCTTGGTGCTGAACAGCTTTCACACTATAAAACAGGTCTGTCCTTAGTGCTGAAAGCACTATGAAATAAGTTTTGTCCTTGGTACTGAATGCTATTCAAACTAGGGAATAGCTTTGTTATTGGTGCTTAATAGCATTCACACTAAACCCTTACTAAACCCTTACTTTCAGAGATTTAAGGTGTTGCTCTAGCTCTTCCACCAGGGGGTCATTGTCTGTGGCCACAAACACAAACTTGGCTCGTGTTGCCAGAATGGCATTTTTGGTCTTCCTGAGGATTTCTTCCCTGGATGGGAAGCACATCTTGTGAGTGACGGTCCTGCCAGGCATGATGTCAGTACACTGTGGGGAGGCCATGAAGTTGGATGTACCCTCAACATTGGCACAGGCCCGCTCCTAGGGAAGAATATCAGAAGGTAAATAATTCAATTGTTGTCGATGAAGGTTAGACATCCAGAGCAGTTACTCTAGCAACTGATGTGATTTTGAAAACGGCCAGGCGTTTTAGACAGCCATCCGGTGTCAGTGTCACTGATGAAAGACACCAGATAGCTTTCTGAAATGTCTGACTGTTTCCAAAATCTCATCCAGTTGCATGAGTAATTGCTTTTTGGCATTATTCAATTGTCACTAACATATGTTTTATACACAATGTTCTGTTCTGTTAACAACCATGAACTAATTAATGTGTCTCTCACTTGTTATCAATTCCTACAGAAAAACTGATACAGGAGCAAAACTGCAAATAGCATGAATGCAATACTCCAAAAACATAACCCAACTTCATTTTGTCCTTTGTGAAAACTTTTCAACAGAGTACAAGTTATTTCCAACAACCCTGTTGATGTTGCAGTTACCACTGGCTGTGAGAACTATTTTTGTTCCATCTTGTTAAGTCTATGTATTTCACAGTAACAACTGTTGTTCTGAGACTAACTGAAAATGTGATGAAATGGAAGGAAGCTGTAAGAATTGAAGTGATCCTTTTGCTGGGTAATGCCCAGTCCTGAGGACTACAACCCAACGGGATGCCTGGCGTCATAGATAGCCTGGCCGGTATCATGTACATGTATGATTCATACCCTTCCATTACAGAACCACAGAGTCTAACCTCTAAATGACCACTTTAACATACTCTCAAAATGGAACTGTCATAAGAAATGCCATGCTGGCAGAAAGAAACACTGCTTCTGGAGGTATTGATCAAACATGTTCCATTTTCCCCGAGCCTGGGCCTGGGCTTGTAGTACCAGATTACTTCCACTTTGCTGCAGAAAGCTCCTGAAATGTTCAATCAGCCATACATCACAGACCTCTCTCCGCACAACGCAGCGCTTCCAGACTGGTAATATGACTTCACAGGACTACTGATACAATTCCCTGAATATAGCAGTCAGTATACAATCATCTTGTGCCATCTTGTATTGTGAAGGCAGTCACCTTGCACACACTGCGCATGGAGAGATGTCTCTAAATGGAAATTCACTCAATGAAAAGCCATACTGTAAATCATACTTCACAAAGGGCTATCAGAAGTGTGTTTAAAGCCTGTCTTTCAATCAGGAAAATTCTAACTCCGTCCATTTACAAAATGCTATTTGCTGTCAGTTCTGAACTTGTCAGCCGGCTCAATGATCTGTGTGTGTCTATCGATTACTTCTGTTAAAAGGATTCTGGCATTTACTTAAGAGGGAAGTCCAAAAGCTTTCCTCTGAAGCTATCTCCCACACAATTAGGTATAGAAACTGTAATATCCAATAAGGAACGTCAATTTTCCAGTAATGTAGATCAAAAAAGAACCTGGAAAGCATTTTTGGTGCTACTCCTCAATTCTTACCACTGAATAATGTTTCAAACATTCTTCTCTCATAACTCTGAGCTTTCCCTGATAAACGTTGTAACAACATAGGCACATCACGTAAAAGCTATTCAGACTTGATTCATACAAAATTGATATAGTTACCAAACTCAAAGATAGTGATTCAGTTCAATCATGTTTCACAAATTCCTACGTATACAGCACAAAAATCAAATTGTATTTTAGGATGCTCACAAAATCAGGGCCATTCCTGAGGTGGATGCCTATGTACGGTCTCCCCTGGAACGTGGTCTGTATGAAGTCCTGTCCAGGGGCTGTGATGGTGGAGGTCCACTGTAGGAACTCCTGCAGCTGTCTGTGGGCTGCCTTCATGGGGAAGGATGCCGGGGCACCTTTGAAGGCCAACACTGGATGAGAGGTTGGAGGGAACCTGCATGGGGGAATAAAACATGACTTGTCATGCCCTGCATCAAAATGTCAACTAAAAGGCATACACTCATATGAAGCCATTACCTTGAAAGTTTTAGCTTTGGTGCCGTTTGTGATTGGATTTGTTTTTTAGACAGCATAACTTGAGTAGCTGTGAACATATCTTTTTGATATTTGGTAAGTATTAGAATAAAAGATTGTCAGACTTGATAATGCCCATTATTAATGGGCCTCCTAGTGTTTTTTATGGAGCTTCCAGTTTTGATAACCCTTTACTTTGTGGTTTACTACTTATGCATTTTATTATTCATTGAAATGATAAGTTCAGTTAAGTATCACTGCATTTTCAGTATCACACTGCAATTAATACTTTTTATTAAAAGAGTGGTATTAAAGGTAAAATGCTACAAAGTTGGTTACAATAAAAAGTTGACAGATGCGAGCCGCAAACTTCCCACAGCGATATCAAATGAGAGTCTCCGTCACAGGAGAAGGCTCTTAAAAAGATTTACAGTTATTGAGCCCTGCAATCCCATCAAAACAATGGTGCAAGAAATTACATGCCCGCAAAACCCGGCATACCTGCCTTCCTCCCCAAAATACCATCTGCACCTCATCTGTGGCACCAACATTCTGCCAGATGTGAACTGCCAGAACCAAAGTAATGTGCGCAGATAAATCATCTCCAGCAGGGAAAAACATTCTTCCGTACAAGATTTGTTACGCTACCCAGAAGTAAAATATCCCGGGCCGTGCCATGGATATTCGCCCGGCTCATGAAAAATTCAGCGGACTCAACTTGACGATATGAGATTTGGAGGGTTATCAAGAGTACTTTCGCATGGGAAGAGATCGGGACATGACCACAATTAAACATGAACATAAATCATGCAAAAACTCCGCCATCTAGAACGAACCAGATGCCATGGTAATTATAACGGCGTGTGAAGACAACTGTAACAGTAACTCTGCGTGGATCTGCACATTTACACTGCAGCTGTCAGGTGTAGGCGGCGCTGGCATAATCAGATTAAAGAGTCGACATCGGTAACAATAACGTCCCGTAAGGGGATTAGAGCCTACGAGCAATGATCAACATTCTCGCTGACACTTTGACAGATTCGAGGTACAGAATAATATTTCCCGCCATCCATGCATGATGCAAAGCTATTCATCAGTGTGCAATGGGTAGGGTAATATTGAACTGATGTCATCACAAATCCTATCAGTCACTGCTCGGCTTACGACCTGTCAATCAGGAGAGCCCAATCAATACAGTCTACTGCTTTTGGCAAGGAAAGTTTTCGTTTGCATTAACTTTTTTAATTGCAACTTTATAGCGTTGTTAAGTGCTTATCTCACTGGCTTCGTGGCCCAACCGGCTCTACCATGAAAAGCAAAACATCAACCTCAGGATGAAATCAGCTGCCTTATTACATGTAGCTTACACAATAAGATCAAGGACGTTATGTAATCAATGTAATAACGTCCTTGGTAAGATGTAGAGATCCTTCTGACACATAATCCTTTGGAAATTTGAATCAAACCATGCAAAATATCTTTTAAAACCAATCTATTATAATGCAATTGGACAATTGAGATTATTTTCAGAAACACAACTTAAAAAGATTTTTAAAAACAGATCATAGAAAAGCATACAGACGTTCTCACTTGTTAGTACTTACTCTTTGGTCCAAGCCTCCGTCTGCTGGTACGTGAACTCATAAAACACAAACTCATCAAAGTCCACACCCAGGTGGTCCCAAAATGGCCCAAATGGGTTCCCTGCAAAGAACACAATAAAATACGTAACAATTACTCTTCAATAATAAACATTGTCAAGGAATCTGACACTTTTGTTGGTCAAACAGTTGGCTCCTTAGTAATAATACAAGGTTGGCTACTTAGTAATATGATAATCGTATGAAGGACAAGTGTCAGCAAATTACCATATATCACATTGTTTCACATCAATTCTGTCCTACAAAAATGCAGTCATCATTAGCATAAGCTTTTAAACTGTCTGGCATTATCCAGTCAACACAACATGGCAAACATCTCATACAAAATGTTGACATATGGTCTGGGTGAAGATGTTTGACCTTATGATTTAGCTTAAATACCAATAGAGACAGGGAAGGCTTAAATGGAATATCCACTGTGATTCAACAGACAAAACACAGCCTATTCATCAAGATATGAGTGGAAATGACTTTGCAAAATCACAGTTGGAGGAAAGCCCTACAACAAACTGTTCAGCACTGATAACACAGATGTACTCTTCATGGGGCTCCTGTTATCTTGTGTTTTTTTGTGTCCTTTTCTTTTCCTCAAATCCTGTTTGCTACACAGAACAATGTAATCTGTGTAATTGAAACACAAACAGGTTACGGTTTCATATTTACCACATTTCACCTAACTCACTGACAAAGGAAGAGATTACTAGTAAGGATACCATAATATTACTGATACGAGAGAACAAGGCAACATAGAGCAATCTTAATTCAGAGAACTTGGTTTGGAATTTCTTTAGCTATTCAATAAAAGAAAAAAAATCAGAGAATCGTAAAATTATTTATAGATTTTGTGAATTCCCTGTTTTATTCATTAATTGTGAATTTTTTTGCAAATCCCTTTCTCCATTTTCGTGCCTTACTATGGGACTTCGGATCCAGGCCTAGCCTGCTGCACCATCCTCTCTTCCAATCCTGCAAGTTTACAGTCGTACCATTTTTCCGACACATATCCTGCCAATCCACAATATTAAGATAACAGACATACTAGGACAAACAAACAGGGACCAAGAACAATACCACCTTTTCACAGGGATAACAAGGCCGTCAGCAACAACACCAACAAGAGACATTGTGCCTAACAAGGTGTGACCCAAATTCCCTACACAGCAATTTGCTTGATAGGCACCATTTAACCCATGACCTGTCAGCCACACTCAGGTGTGAGCCCCACCAGACGGCATATCACCTTAACTCAGGTGACTCTTCTTCTATTCAGTAACAAAGGAGGCATACATTATTCACCACCACAGCAGGTGTACTGTTGAGTAGGGAATACGAGCTGAGGCTTTTGTATGTCAAGGTTATAATCCCATAAGTGCCTTCAGGAAAATATCTCCTTGCATCAATACTAATCCCAGTTGACATTACAATGTTTGTTGCAGCATTTTGATTTGAATTCCAAGGATTACATATTAAAAAAATGTTTTCTTCATACAGATTGACGATTAGTTGCCTTGAGTGTAACATACAGCATTGTAACTTGGTAGAAATCAATGGAACATGATAGGACTGTAGATTCATTTGAACATCTTGTCTTCTTTAATTTGTTACTTCAGAAAGAGTTCATTTGTATGATTACTGATAATCTAAACTGTGGATGACGACAAGCTCTGCAGGTAGGCTCTGTGTTCCAACACTGTCTATAGGTATCCCCTGGGCAATGATCATACAACATGTTACCTAGCAACATATCCCTATTATTCTATACCAGCATTGTCTGGGAAATCGATACAGACTGTCTGACAGAGAAACAAGCTTATTTATGATTCATTGTTACTAAACGTTAGGCTCAGACATCAAAACTCATTTGGTTCTGGTAGATATTGAAAATAGAATTCAGCAGACATCATTATATCTTGTCGTGAGTGTGAGTTACAGATTGTTATTTGAAGTAAGTGACTGATCTTAAATGACTTCGTCTTTGGGAGCTATTATAAACATGAAGAATTAGAGTTTCCCAAACGGGAAATTGGAAAGGACCCCACGCAGAGAGAGACTTCCTGAGATGACAGGGTGGAAATAACACATCAATCCCTCCTGACAAAGTAGGCAACTTTTGACAAGATTAAGGAGAGAGGATGACAGTAGATTTTCCATACCAACCTCTCTTCTTTCTAGTTTGTCTTGGTCACTGCGGCTGTTTGCAGTGGCCCTTTCATTCAATTCAAATTTCCAATTTCCAATTTCCTATTTTACCTAATCAGCATTCATTCTACATTTTCACTGTAAGGCCAGTTGTGGACAAGATAATTTGCAGGTAAGATTGGTCAGTGAAATGTTAGGAGCCCCATATTGTAGTAGGAACCTCCACAATCTTGATCAAGATGATCACATACACTTAACATTTTGGCATCAAATTTTCTGGTATAGAAAATATGATGGTACAGTACTAGGGAAGAGTGCCAATGTTGCAAAACAGGCTGACAACACTTAAAATGAGCTGAGTCCTTATCGCGTCTGTTTGGCTTACCTTCCTTCATGCCACATTTAGCATTGGTGTCCCGTCGGTTCCTCCAGCAGTAGCCTTTTCTCCTTCCAGGTGGCCAGTGGACAGGTGCTAGCTGCTCCAGGAAGGCCTCCATGCTGACTACTCTGTGGTACGACTGTAATTGCTCTACCTTGAACCACTCCGAGAATGGCACATTCCTCTGCAGGAAATATTATAGGCAAAAAAACAGTTACTGATTAGAAAATCGTATAATGTTACCTTATAAGCCATTCACCTTCATTTGGGACTTAGAAGCAACAGCAGCAGAAATGATAAAGAATGTTTCACCCTACATGCATAAGTCAATCCATGAGTTTAACACTGGTATATTCCCGATATCAATGTCATTTTGTGGTCAATATGGCTTTAAAAATGTCTCAGGATGTCTCAAGATGTATTTTTTAAGTATTGTTTTGTTCGCAGAAAGAACAACACATAGAATGTGAGCACACCTCAGTAACCCTGCCATCCCTTGCTCACCATAACCAATCTGTGGTCTCACCTGTCTTTCATAAGTCAGCTTCTAAGTTTGAATAAAAATCCCTTACAGGTATGACCCTGGTAAATGTGTGACTGAACACCTGAGGCAGTGATTGCATCAACAAGGAAACCCGGTCCCAGTATGAATCACGCTGGAAATTCAGGAAAAACAAATTTTGTAAATTCTGTGTAGACATTTGCACTTAAGGTTAATATTCAAAATGTGAAGTATATACAGCATTAATACATTCCAATCTCTTGATATGATTGCTCATACCCAACTTTATTGCAACTAACAGAGATGTGAGCCGAGTGGTTGGGAAACCATTTTCCAAATTTAGCAGACACGATTTCAGCTTAAGATGCAGTCCACAACTGATTAGCAAGTAGCAAAAGACTGAAGTTGTGGAAGCCCATTAAATGGAAGAAGGGTTTTGCTTCCTAATTGGTTTTGTTATCTCTCTCCGCTTCACTCCTCTCCCTTACGTGGTCAGGATCAATAATTCTACAGTGAAATAAATGACCCATCCTATTGCCCTACAATTGATTTGAAGTAAGTTCAGAGGCGCCAAAAATGACTTTTAATGTAAAGGGCATACTTTGTGCCAGCTGATACGTGCAGCGATTCCAACATGTATCACAGCAATGCTTTTTTCATTAGACATCTGTACGGCTACTAAGAGAACCACTATCTGCAGCACCAAGGACAGGACCAATCCATTTAAAGGACAAAGAAGTTAGGAACATTTGCGGAGAATAACTTTCCTGAGGTGTATTTTGCCATGCATTTTGAAATTCGCAACAAAAAAGTGAGAATTTTCAACAAATCAATGAGTTTGAATTTTTCTGTTAGGAAACAATGGAAAATAGGCGCTACTCACAATAGCTTTCATCTGCTATGAGACCCGCCCATCTGCTGTGTAAAAGTTTGTGCTGTAGCTGAACTTTTGCTTGATGACGGAAACTTAAAACTGTTGCACAAAGAATAGTTATAAATGACACACAGCCTTTAGTTCAAACTTTACACCATGACTACCAATTTTGCATTTGTATAAGTAGCCCCCACAGCTACATGTACCAGGTCAGTGCAGTTTCCTATACAACACCGTCCATAGGGATGAAAAATATAGAAATGCAGCCTTACATCAGTCCTCCATGGAGGTAGGGCCAGTGTTCTGTTGACTGCCTTTGCGAATGCCAGGCCCCCCAGGAAATGCTCGGCTTGGTTTCCAAACCTCCCTGCAATGTTAATGAAGACATGGTAAGAGAAATGGCAGCCTTGACGTAGGAAGTCACTAATTTACTCCCTACATGAAGGGAGCGTGAAATTACCCATTTAAAAGTAATCAGGGCACTGTCAGCCTGACATTTTTAATAGAATTTTATGGAGTTGGCCAAAAGGGAAGGTGGAAGGTCTCAGCCTCATGGAATAATCTTGCCACTTCATATAATATTGGTCATGGCAACAGGAGGCAAGATGTTAACTTAAGCATGACAAAGTGCTGGAAGTTTACGTTCCAAACTTTTTTCTGTACGTACCTTTATCTGAAGTGAATCTATAGAAAGGCTATAGTTTTTCCAATTTTAAAATCTCCCTTTAAGAATCATTCATTGATCCTATCCTCATTCTTTAACATATTTGTCTCTCAGAGTCATAACAATATTCGGTAACAATTCTAAGTAATGGGGTAAGGTGAAAAAATTAAATACAATTCCTCATCATATTTAATGCCACACATATCAAATATCACTGTAAAACTCATTGGAAAAAAAGTGATTTCATAAAAGCTAAAAGATCAGATTCTTGTCCCAAATTCTTGGTAATTTGCAGAATTTCACAATTTTGCTTTTGTACATGTAATACTGCTACCCAAATCCCAGGCTACTGTGGTCCTGCAGGGCAGCGAGTGATTACCACACCATGTAGGTGCAAAACTATGCCTAACCACAGCTGCAACATTTTACTGAACCTCAGACAAACCAGAGGGATCAAGGCTGAATGCATGCATGGCTTGGTTATCCATTCCTATAAACAGCTGAGGGCTATTTGTCATTCCAAGTTCCTTCTGTACTGACGGATAACTCCAGCAAGACCTGCTCAGCATGCAGATCTCTTCGGGAGGATGAAAATGTCACTTTCTGTGCAGAGTAGAGATAAAACCCCCAAGCTCCTTTCCTTTGCTCCCTGTAATAGGTCCATTTAGAGTACACTGTACCTGATGATAAGCCCTACTGGTCTTTTGGATGGAAAATTCAGGACGGTTCCATGAATAGAAATGAAAGGCAGTTAGAATAACTTCATGAATAAAGTCAACAGTTACACTCATTATGATGCAAATCCATTTAAGACGTGCAACAAATGAATCATTTTGAGAAAAGGGCTAAACTGTTTAAGTATTGGAACCAGATTCAAAATGCACCTGTTCTTAAAACTACAATTTTTATTATACCACAGAATCCAATATTTGATATAGATACACCTTTCTACAGTTATATTATATGTGCGGAAATTCTCTCATACAAAAATAGATTACCTTAATAGTAATGTTTAACAACTGTCCTGTAAAAAACAAGTAACTTTGTAATGAAATATGGAGAGAAATGTTGATTTTTCTCATTCTATTAAATTTATCTATGGTCCCTTCAGATAACTTAGAAACTAATTTCCAAGGGAGGCTTACAAAACCATAACAAATGATTTAATCAGAAAAATAATTCCTGACATAGGAGTGAATGAATGATAAGTTCGCAACAATATAGCATAAAGTGGTAAACATCCATTCTGGACTAATAAATCATACAAAAACTCAAAAGAATGACAACTCAAGGTTCTTATGATAAACATACACATACAACTAAGAAAATATAATGAGTTTGAAAATTAACCTCATCTGAGAGTATAGAATATATTCTCAGTGTTTGAAGTTTTTCACACCCACATTTGATTATAGCCATGGTACTGAAAATTTTCCATACGCAAGCTTCTTTTGGAAAAATAAATTTTAGCAAGTATAATTCAATAATATACATTCCTTGCCAGCTTCAGTAATCTTCTTTTTTTCATTAATCAAAAATTAGCAGCATGCTTCTGAAGTTATATATTGTGTCTGTGACATGATTCTTGCCCTGAACTTATACACACTCAGGCTCAGCTATCTTCAGGGTGAAGAGCCATGTATATACATGTTAGCAAGGCCAACAGGAATAAACATCAGAGGATTTTCCAGAAACATTCCACACTATGTCAGTATGTGGTCACTTAGCAGCATTTGTTGGTTGTAATGAGATTTGCACACCTGAACAGACTTAAAGGATAACTGGATCAAAAGTGGTTTAAAAAGACTTCCAGGTGGTACCACTAGTTGTAGTGTGTTTGGAATGTAAGTTGACAACTGCAAAATTCATATGTATGGTAAATACACGTTACTTAACTTTCAATCAAATAGAACAAAAAGCAGAAACTGATAGATGTTGTTGCACACCATCATCAAACTTTCATGATGAAGAATACACCTGTCTCAAGGGTGAATTGAATAAGAAACATGTTTTCCTTCACATGTTCATGCACTAACAATGGCATGACTTGAATTCCCAAGTGTATTATAGAGACCCATTGAGGTCCGGCGTGGAGTGGCGTGGCTTAACAGCTCACAGTGTAATTTGGCTTTGTTCTGAAACAATGATATCTAGTCACCATTAATCATTAATATACAAGAGGTAATTGATTGGCATTTAGCATCTAATGGCGGGTCACGCAAATGAGTCCATAACAATCACAGGCAATCGTGCGGGTTGCATGATGAAGTCTTGAAGTGGGCGTGAGCTAGTCTGTGTAAGGAACGTAAATTTTTAACGGTTGGTCTGCTAAATGTTTCCACTGAAATTGCTAAGAATTGCGCTTAATGAGAGACCCGAGGCCCGACAGGTATGTTTTCCGTATCAATTTCACCCTATTAAGATAGTTCTGTCCATTCCCCCCTTTGATAAGCTGCGGTTTGATTTCGGACACCTGCCACGGCTCATTTACTGCAAGGTTACTGTGCCATATGTCTTGTGTAAACCCACTTAATCTTATCGTCTCAAGTTACGGTCTGTTTCGCAAGAAGTCTATAAAGAGCGGTCGGAAAGTTTCTGACAAGGACTCAACAAGTAATCACTGCACTCACCCATACACGGACAGAATAAAACATATCCGTTCGGATCCCATTCCAATCTAGGCTTCGCCACTCCCACTTTCAGCGCTCCTTCCACCCCGAAAACTTCTGCACCGTTATCCAAAACAACCCCCGGGACTTCCGGGTTCGCCTCCGCGGCCTCCAACTCGCTCTCTCCCGATAGCTCTCCCGCGAAGAGCAGCGCCGCCACGAACCAAAGATACATGGCTGATTACCCGGCGGAGATTGATCTAACGGGCGCTGTGTGCAGGTTCTCGGCGGCAGGCTGTGGACGTGTCCAGAGTGCCAAATCGCCGCATGTTGATGGATTTTGAAGCTTCCCTCCCAAAGTTTTGGACACGACAGGTTCTTCGTCCCAGCATGCCCCGCGAACAGTGACGTCATCGTGCGCACTACACCTGCGCAGTAGAGTAGCAGAGGACGACTTGGAGAAGACGGAAAGTCGGAAACATCGTCCAAAATTCACCAAAAGTACTGAGGTATGGGCTACTGACACGTCTCAAAGACTCTAGCATTCTTAAGGGAGATCTTAAGACCATCTACAGTAAATTTTATGACCATTCTTTGCTGTGATCAATAAGTTGACTGCTGTTGTTTTCAAGGTAATTTGATGTGTCGCAGCAGACGGCTTTTCATCTGCTGTGTCGAAGACTTAGTACTTCGATGTTTTTGGAAAATGGCCATATTGAAAGTTGTTTACTTTAATACGACTTGGCTACGAAGATGCTTGTCATCGTTAAGAAGAGACGGTCAAATTGCATCAATCTCTGCAGATGTGCTGAATCTAGAGAGTTGATCCAAACATCAGACATTTTCTGGGGGGGGGGGGTGTTCTCTCCCTTTCAGTTTCACTGAATTTGTGCAATGCTAGCGTTAGTACCTAAGCACAGAACGAAACCGAAATGTTTGAGATCTATAGAGATCCAAGAAGGTTGGAAACAGACTATTTTGGGGGTCACCTGGGACATCCTGATAAAACTAAAGCATAAGGTCTGTGTATTACTATAGCCATATGATATTCCTCTGAAGTTCTGTCATCAGTGAGATGTTGCACCGAGTATGATAATACATTCATGACAATCAGATATACCTGTAGGTGACAACTAACCAACAAGCATGTTTTCTTCTTTTTACAGGTTTTGTGGACATGTGAGCGCGTCCCTCGGTGTGCTTTCAAACAGAAGAGATTATTCCTCACCATATTGAAACAACCAGCCTGTAACCAGACACCGTAAACATGCTGCCAAGGTCAAAGTCACGTGAGACATACCGGGTGCTGAGCGGTCACTGCCCTGACCAGAACTGTCGCGCTAAACTGTTCTTCCCTGCGTGGGACTCCAGTATAGAGTGTACGGACTGTGGCCAGAGGCACCAGCAGAGCGCCATCCAAAATGTGGAGGAGGTCACCAACCCAGACGTCGCTCTCCACAACATGCTCCGTAACGTCCTCCTGAGCAACACCAAACCAAAGAAAGGGGCAGACACGGTACGTGTTCTCGGACTCTCCAACTACCAGTGTAAGCTGTTGTCTCCCCTGCTAACCCACTACGGGATGGATAAACAGTCGGGAAAAGCGAAACGTCTCAGGGACATGAACCAGCCAGACACATTTGACTGTGTGCTGCTGGGAGATAGGGCCTTCCAGATTGCGCCCGAACATGTGGAAATAGTCGGCTACGGCCGGGACCGCTCCGGGAGCATGCAGTACCTCCACGACACCTTGGATGCCATGAAGAAGGTAAATGACAAGGAGGAGCGCCTCATACCCATCCATGCAGATGGGGACGGCCACTGCCTGGTGCATGCCATCTCTCGGGCACTCGTGGGTCGTGAGTTGTTCTGGCACGCCCTCAGAGAAAACCTCAAGGCTCACTTCATCAAAAATCTGGAGCAGTACAAGGCTCTCTTCCATGACTTTATTGACAGTAATGAATGGGATGACATCATAGAGGAGTGTGATCCAGACTTCACACCCAGAGATGGGGAGCCCCTTGGCCTGAGGAACATCCATGTGTTTGGGCTGGCCAACGTTCTCCATCGGCCCATCATACTGCTGGACTCCCTGGAAGGGCTTCAGAGCTCAGCGGACTACTCTGGCACATTTGTGCCGGGACTGATCCCCCCTGAAAAGTGCAAAGGGAAGGATGGTGCGCTCAACAAACCGCTCTGTCTGGCATGGAGTAGTTCTGGGAGAAACCATTACATCTCTCTTGTGGGCATCCGGGGTCGGCCACTCTGCAAACTCCCCATGTGGCTGATCCCCAAGCTGTGGGGCGTCCCGCAGGACTTGTTGACGAAGTACGTTGAGTTTGACAGTGAACAGCGTTGTGCAATCGGAGGAAGTCGTAGCCTCCCCGAAACCTACATCCAGCGCCTGGCCCGAGCAATGGAGGATGTCTTCATGGAGAAGTACCAGGTCCATCCCTCCGTAGTGTCAGACATGCATCACTACGTGTTCAAGAGGACGGGAGTCGTGGGTGTGCAGCCTGAGGTGGTGACTGAAGCCACGCAGAGTGCCATCCGGAATGAGCGGCTCTACCGCTGTCTGACCTGCGATGCCGTCATGGAATACAGCGTAGGATCTGACCTCCTAAAACGAGGTGGCACACTCTATCAACTTGCAGTCAGGACCCACGGGAAGCTCCAAGTTGGCAAGAACTACCACTTTCCCCTGCAGAGTCTGATCTGTAAGTATGATCCTGTCAAGGACGTTCTCGTCCCAGACATGAAGATGAGCCGCTTGACCACCTGCAGCTGGTGTCAGGGAACGTCAGTTCGTCTGGTCTGCCCCGATGGCTCTGTGGTGTACCTGAACGGGGACAGAACCCACACTGCTGCTGAAAACAGCCAGTGTGGCTGTGGGTTCAAACACTACTGGGATGGCAAGGAGTATGACAATCTACCTGAACTGATCCCAGTAACTCTGGAGTGGGGAGGGAAGACAATCCAGGAGAAGGTTTACTGGTTCCAGTATGAGACAGACACCTCCTTGAACAGTAATGTGTATGAAGTTGCTACAGCTTTAGTACACAAGCACTTTCCTGGTGAATTTGGCAGTGAGAGACTTGTTAAGTGTGTGGTAGACGTGATTCTACAGCAAACAGCCAAGAAGGAGGTGTACAAACCAGTCTCACTGGAGGGCATGCCTGGCCATGAAAGAGAAGGGGAACCGAGGCAACAGGATGCTTTAGACCCATCCTCACCATCCAAAATCATCCTTACTGGACATAAACACAAAACAATTCACAAGGAAGAGTTGACGATGAGTGAAGCAGAAAGGATGGTGCAGAGAAAGATCACTGATAAAGCTGCCCATGAACAGAAGAAAAAGTCTGACGAAATGGCAAAAAGGAGAGCAGAAAAGGAACTCAAGCAGCTCAAACAACAGCAAGCTGCCGCTCACCAACAGTCAAAACCAGTAGCCAAAGTAGGTCCCATGGTAACAACCCCTCCTCCCAGGCCATCCACTCCCCCAACAGAGAAGAAAGTGCGGGTCACCACATCAGAGGGCCAACAAGTCATGCTAACCCTGGCAATATCAACAACCTTCCAAGAGTTGCAAGCAAGAATAGCCTCTGAACTAGGAGTTTCTGAGGACAGACAGCGGATCAGGTATGGGTTTCCGCCCCGACCGCTGGCTCCTCCCAAGCCGGGTATGGAAGGTGAACCTGTACCACTGCAGCATGGGGACAAGGTTACTGTAGATGTCTTGCCTCCTCCTGCAGGCGAGGGACAGGAGGAAGGGGCAGGGGCGGCAGCCAAGGGGGCCCCCATGGCAGTAGCAGGCTCCCCTCGACGTGTGCAGGGGATGGAGGCCAGTGGTGCTTCTGCCAGTCAGGACCCAGAGAGTGCCCTTCGAGACCAGCTCATGAACGTGTTAGACCAGCAGCTGGAGAGTAATGCTAGCTCTATAGACCTACAGATTTCCTCCCTCTCTGCCCTGGCCATGCTCTCGGGGAAGGACCTCTGGAGCTTCGTGCAGACAATGCCACAGCTGTTCTCACGGGAAGGTGTCTTCACAAAGAAAGTGGGACAAGACCTAGGGCTGGCGGATGGAAAACACTGCACTTTACCGAGCTTCCCAGGAAAGACATTTATGTTCAATGGTCAAGCTGGAAGGTTAGAGCTGTGCCTTGAGCCACAAGGGCATTTCCCCATTGGCCCTGGCATTGATGATGTCATCGCTCAGAACAAACAGACACGAGAAGCATATGATCCGAAAGCCTTCAGCCATGTCAAGGAAGCCTTGCATGTTGGTGGCAGTGGAGTTATCGTTAGTAAGTCTGAGGCCTTGAAAGTGAGAGCATTTGCAGGTAAGGGGCAAACCCTAGGTGGCACCTCCCAACCCCAACCCTCCACCAGTACTGCTACAGATGTGCCTGCAAGTGCTGCAGTCTTTATACCTGATGTAGTGCAGACTCAGAGTAGTGCAGAGGGAGCTGTGGCACAGCCACCTGCGGGTACAAAGCCTCAGCCAGTTGCCATGGAAGATGATGACTATTTCCTAGTGGAGTCAGGTGAAGAAGATGAGGGAGAGGAAGAAATTTCTGACAAAGATGACTCCTTATCAACTATGAAGAAAGCTCCAGGTGTGACTGTGATAGGCAGCGGAGCAGCAGCGGCTACCATGACAACAGAACAAGAGGCACTCATGGCCAAGTTTGCATCCACAGCTAGTGCTGCAATGCAGGCAGAACAAGACGTCAAAGAACAGGAAGAAGAGATTAAGGACTCAGGGGGTTTCAGGAAGGTTGAGATTGTGATTGAAGATTCAAAAGAACTTGCAGTTGCCATGGAGACAGATAGGCAAGAGGTTACAGGGGATGATGGGAAGCCATTGGAGGAGCATTCTGGAAATGTTTCTGAGGAAGTACCCAAAGTGTCCGAGACTACTGACAAAAACAAACCAAAGACAACAGAAGCCACTGAATATACTAGTATGGACAGAAGTAGAACTGAGGGGAAAACAGGTGATTTGGATCAAGTTCAGGCTCAAAAAGTATTGTTGGAAGAGTATACCTCGCAAGGCACGGAAGTGAACAATACCAGAGACAGAGTTGCACTAGTAGAAGCTGCAAGGACAGAAACAGAAATGATGGACACCAGTGCTGCTGAAAATACTGAAAGGGGAGCAGGTGATAAACAAGACAGCTCTCCAGAACATGTTGCAGTTGACGTGCCTACACAAGGTGTACAAAGAAGTGAACCAGTGAGTGAAGTCACACAGGCAAGAAACACTACTGGGGATCAAAAAGAACCCGAGAAAAAGGACAGTCCCATGGAAGTAGAGCCAGGCAAACAAGCAGCTCAAGAAGGTGATGGAAGACCGTCTGGAGAAGGTAAAGAAGATGCTGGGGAGGCTATGGACTCCAGCTGATAGCAGCCAAGGTACCTCTCTTTGAGTATTATATGTAGGTCCTTCCTGTAATCATTGTTGAAGAATTTTTGACAGAAAATTGCTATTACCTATGTATTTGATGAAATCTAAGAAAGGAGGTGTGCAGCAGGCTTAGCACCTGTGTGCACATCCTAGTTGATGGATGTGAACTTGGGATTACCCCATAGACTGTCAATGTGTCATAACTACTGTACATCAGTAGTCTTATTTGTTTTGTTGTATGTTGTAATTCCTCATACTGTGATATTTCTTTGTTTCTACAGCCACAAGAGCCAAGAGAGGGAAGGCATGCAAACATCCCTGGACACGCTGCTAGTAGGACAAATGTGGAGATTATGCTAACTTTTTATGTGCATCTTTTTGTCCCAATCATAGGCTGATTCCCTTAGAAATAGAATGTACAGGAAAGATCATGAAGGCAAATGTTAGAGCTGTGAATGCCCTTTTCATGACTGATGAATATGCCAGCTTTTGAGACTACTTGGCCAACCATGGCTTAAGTTAAACCCCTGCCTTGCTATTTCTGGGTACCTTAAGGGGTACTGGCAGGACAAAGGTCTTCCTCATGGTTTTCTCTATCATTAAAAGAGTTATACTGGAACTGTTGTGTTTAGACAACATCTTCATCACAAGTTCATTTTTTGTAAGATAAATCATGGATGTCATTAAGTCCCTCTTCAGGAGAGGAAAGCAAACTCAGCATCAACATTAATCTTAAGTTGCCATGTCATATTGCCAAGGAAGACTGTGTCCGTAATTGTGGGCTGCAGCCTTGAAACTAAGTATTGTAGCGCCCTCCTGCAAAATTTCAAGGTTTTTGATCTTTTAGGGACTAGCATTCCTCAAATAAAAGTACAAATGTAGGAGGAAGTTTGCCGTATAACTCCAGTGCACATTGCTTAAGGTTGTATTGGACATTGGGCAATTTTCTGATTTTTTTATTTATTGTGCTAGTGACAGTCAGATGTTCTCTACTTCCTCCATTGTATTGTATTAGTTTATGGCCTGCTTTCTTTCCAACTTAAAGAGCCAAGGATGTACATGTAACATTAGGATCGGGTTTAGATGAAGGAACACGTGCAAACGTGCATTGTCATTCACCATTATCTGAACATTAATCCAAAGTAAATGCTTAGTTTTGGGGCCTTTTCATTCATTGCAACATGTTGCATTGACAAGTGTATTTTGTTAATATTGAGAAGGTTTTGCAGTATTGAAATGTGGTTTGTGAAAAGCAACACATAGGGCAAGAAGGAAGTACTAAATGGTTACATGCCAGGACAAAACTGTCTTCTTGCAACACTATAAAGTCTACATGTACTTGGCTTCAGGATTACTAGTAACTCTGTCAAGTGGAAAATTGCAAGGATAAAAACACCAGAAAATATATCATACTGTCCTTTAATGCTTAAAAGCAATGTTACAAATGCTAAACTTTCTATGCTACATTGTTGATCAATTAACCAAGATTGCCTTGCTTTTTGTACAAAGGAAAGAGGACTATTCACTCTGTTGAAGTCTTCTTATATTCATCATAACATCATAGTGGCTATGCTGCATTAAGTGACATGGTACCCTACATTTATTCAGATTTGCTACAGAGTAATCAATAACTTGTGTTACTTGGAAAGCATTACGAATGTTAGACTGTGCACTATTAGAGGTTTATGGATATGTGTAGATGTCAAGTTGAATATTGCATTACAATCATTGAACAGTGAGATTCATTGTCAGATTGTCAGGGAAAGTATTCCCCTTTAACTAAGGTTTACAGGCGGAGAAAATGTTACATGTGTGATTGTTAAACTTTCGTTGGGAAGTTTCCTGTTGGCACATGCTCTGGCTGATTTTTCTATGATTTGTTATGCAAAGGTTCATGGCTAGCAGTATGATTGAGTCATACTTTTCTTAGACTCTTAAGTTTTGCATGCATATTCACCTTAACCATATTCACATACATATTGATTCATTACAAAACATTTCTGTATTGTAAAACCCCAAAATGCTATGATTGAGGGCTTGACTTAAGTGCATTCCTCCTTTTCAGGAACACTTTCTCTTGGAGAGGCTTGCAAAAATAAACAGCAAATGCTTGATATATTGCAGACAGTGTCAAGTGTATGGAGAGGATTAAAAGAAAACGTCTTTAGACACTGAAATCCAGTTCTTTGTGGTCTTGTTATGTGGTGATGCTCTTGCTTGTGAATGGACAAATAGACGAATGCTAGGCTTGTTGGAAAAAATGTCTGGCTGGATTGACTGAGGATGGATAATGGCATGGCACGTTTTTCTTTACTGCAAAAGACACTAAGTTCTGAATATTCTTCCAACTTCAATGTGCTGAGGAATGTGTCCTTTCAAACTGCGTCTTGTGGCTTTTCTGTAAAATATAAATAATCAAATTTTAGCACTCAAAAAACATGTCAACGTTTGAACAAGCATGCATTGATGAAAGTGAGCTCTTGTACATGTATAAAGCTGACCCTGGTTAGTATCATCAACAAATACAGACTGACAGTAAATCAGTGGCACCATGATCTGCCCAACACTTACCTTCCTTACTCAAAGCCTTACAGTCGTCCCTTTGCCTCAGGCGGACGTGGATCCCCACTGCCAGGGTGACCATTGCAGCGATGGAGACAAGCACCACAATAGATAGCGCCCAGAGGGCAGGGTTCCCAGCTATGCTCTTCCTTGCCTGTTCAAAGAGTCTCAGGTCTATATCAAGGAAGAGGAAGGTTTATTCAATTGATAGTCTGGTGATGCTGAGTGAATGAATGAAATGAATAACATGAATGATATATTCAAGGGATACCTGCTGACTCAAAAAGTCTTAAAATACATCTTACAATTTGTGTGAGAGGGAATGTGTTGCAAACAATCCAATTTACAATCAATCTTGGATTTCTAGAACCACTTGTGTGTGTGTGCAACTTCAGAAAAGCAGGAATTAAGAACATGTTGCATTTGCTCCTACTAACCAATGACACTTCCATCGACCTCTATTGTGGCATTCTGCGATGTCCATCCAAACGTAGTATGCGCGATGCAGGTGTACTGTCCAAAATCTGCCTCTTGTAGATGATAAATTGACAGACGAACATTCATGTAGAGGGAACCGTCAGAGTCTGTCCTGTGTGGGTTCGACAGTATGATATAGTTTAGAGGACAAAAAAAGTTCTATTAGTAGACTTTGTATGCCGTCTGGAAACAAGACACATATGAACCATGGCCAAGACATGTATTGTGTCTTAAATTTGAACAAGGAGGTTTTTAACCTCCTTGATTTGAACAATTGATTTGAAATCCTGTTTGTAAATCAGTAAGATGGAGGCGCTTTGGGCGAAAGACTTGTTAAGATTTTTTCCAAGCAGATGAGGGAGGTACCCCTAAAGAGACATGTCCTTCCCAGCTGTTGTGAGAGATCGCATACCTGCTAGTGCGGCGGAGGACCACTCTACTGCTGTTGTTCACGAAGGTGTTGTTCTTGACCCAGTACAGTTGAGGGAAGGTAGCGGGACCCACGACACCGTAGGACGCCCTGCAGACAAATGTGGCGTTTTCGCCCACACCCCTCCTCAACATGGGAGGGTCGACAGGCTCCATGGAGGGCGGTGTGATGGAGGGAGGGTCTGGGGAGAGAACCGTGATGGTTACGATGCAAGTCACTTATTATTGAGATAGAGTAACTGTTCTCATTCCATGTATTCAAATGGGGCCGATAGCAAGCAATTTCTATCCCAGGCTTCTTGCACGTGCGTAAATGCACTCGAAAAACTTTTTCCTAATCTGGTGTATCTCATGATCGACACGGTGAAACCTCCTACTATTTCTGATCAATGCATTGTAAAAGGTTATCCATCTGACCGATCAAGCTTTTACAATTACATATAACCTGCCAATTACCATACCTAGTCCTTCTGCATTGTAGCAAATTGTAGGTCATTTGGTATTCATTGCAATTGTATCGCTTACTTGTAGCCTCCAGTTGGATATTTCCGACGAATGTGTGGGTCCCGTTGGTCATCTGACAGGTGTATGTACCAGCGTCCTCTTGCCGAACTTGTGTGAACTGCAGCTGTTCACCTGCATCTCCGCTCTGCGTGATTCCGTCTGCGGATGGATTCAGCTTGAGCGGAACGCCCTTACGGTACCAAGTGGTTGTGTAACCATCCCAACACTCCGAGAAAGGACATCTGTATCATAAGGCCACGTTGATTTGATTATATGGATGACATACGCGCTCGCACCAATTTTCGGCCATTTCCAACCAAAAAAAAAAGTTTTCGACCACACAATAAATTGTGCAAAGCAGCTGTAAAATGAGCACAAATATTCCGTAGATTGAAAAAAAAGCATCAGAAAACAGATAACTAATGCCATAGAATGCCAAAATGAATCTAAAGTCAAAGAATAAGATGTGAAAGGACAGAAAAAAAAATCTATTGTTGGTTGGGTGTCTTCAACACACTCCAGGAGCTGGGGGTCCCCAGATCCGACTGGACTGTCCACGCCCAGTGTAAAACAACGTGGCGAGAACTGTTTGTAGCCGCCACGCATCAACATATGATGCATGCGAACGATTGATTGATTGTTGGTTGGGGGAGGTACCAGTACAGAAAATTCAGGTCCAGAGGATCATGAACCAGGTCCGGACATGAACCTTGACCTGATTGTCTGTGGAAACTTGAGAACTGGCAATACTCAAAACATTGGTAATTGGTCAATTTTGCTACAAAGGAATCTGTTTGGTGGATTATTGGACTCCCACTGCATTTTAAAATCCCATCTCCATGTAATAAAGGCTAACTGTCTCTGTACCTTTGACTGTAGAAACTTGGTGCAATTGACTATAAACTCTACTTGACTTCGCTCTTGTTGTCTTCTTGGCCCCCCGGTTAGACCCCAAATGGCTGCCGACATAGTGTGTCCAATTTGTAATTGGCGAAACCTGTTCCTCTGTGTTTTTTTTCAGGTCTGTTGTTTTCGGATTGGTCCAAGAAGAAAAAAAATGTTTTGCACCCGTATGATGTACTGGTCCCTACACCTAACTGTTGGTATACCATACTATGTGTGTTTAGTCCTATGTTCAACCTTCCTGGTCACTTTGATTTCATACTGAAGGCAACTTTTTTTTTTTGGCCAACCTTTTTTTTTATTCGCTCGCTCGCATCAGTTTTGGAGTTCCCGGAGGATGTCATCCATATAATCAAATCAACATGGCCTAAGCGGGTAAAGGGGAAGAGCGTCAACACACGAGTACGTGTCTGAGCGATACATATAGAGTACAACACGGTATATCACCCGAGGTACCAGCCCGACCGCGGGTCGGATCGCCCGACGGCCGAAGGCTGTACTCGTGTGTCGAAATGGTTCGATTTACTCGAAGGAAGCCTGTGTGATGCAACTTCGAGCCTGTGTGATACCGGAAGTTATCACAATGTCCGGAACACCCGTATCGAACGTTTTCGCGTCACAGGTATGACATAAATCTACTCGAGATTTTACACAAAACAAATCTAAAAGGAATATCGTACTACCTTAGCGCCATTTGCTCTCCAACCGTTGCTATCTCCCAATGGATCTCCTGTATGTTGGTCTGCCAGTTGTCACAGGCGTCTCCATAGTCACCTGTTCAATGTATATTGCACTCTGGTTAGTCGAATAATGAGCAGTACATTGTCATGTGAAAACTTATCCTATAAGTACCATCCGTAGTGACCGCTGGCTCAATACTTTCACGGAGTCCGTGGTTAGCAGAAGTATTGAGCCAGTGATCGCTAAGTTTTCAAATGAGAAAACTGTCTTAAGAAGAAAACGTATAACTTGAAGTGTCACAAAATTTGCCTTTGATTTGATAATATTAATTGAGAGCAGCACCAAGGACGTCATAATAAGACATCCTGTGTTTCAGAGGTCCGAGATTTGTTCAGCGCTGCGTAGGCGTAGAAACTGCCCTACCAATATCATTATTGACATTACTACACCCTCCGATCCAGACTGGTCAAGCTGCCTTACCCACAGTCCTTAGCACCCCCAGTTTGTTCTCTAGTTTCGCAACTCAAGAAACAAACGAAAAAAAAATCGATTAAATGAATTGAAGAGTCCTACTTGATATGATATAACATCATAAAAAAATAGATATTTATAGCTGCGGTCATTCTCTCAACAAAACTTACCGTAATAATCATAATAATCATAGCCGTGATCGTCGGTCGGGGGTACCGGTGAGGGAGCCGCATTAGCTAGTACTGCCGCCGACAAGTTAGGAGTCCCTGCCCAGAGGAACATCCAAGCACACATCAGCACACCGCCGGAGGTTTTGGTATTGTACATCTGGAGACTCCTGCACAGGAATTACAAGTGTGCTGAGTTACTTACGAAGTGCTGAGTTGCTGAAGTTCTCAGTTTACGAATGTTGCCGTCGAAAGCCGTTCCCCACGTTTACCACCAACGCTTGACCGTACCAGGTGTCATAGTCAACTAAATGAGATCAATTGTGATACATTCTTTTCTCGGAATAAAACATGATTGGGCCACACACTTTTGTGCCGGTCCAGCGGAAGCACGGTACCTGCCCCAGCGCGTTGGGCGGGTAGGTGGGTGGGTGGGCAGGTGTGTACCGAGGACTGGGTGGGGTCCAGAGCTGACGTAAGTAATTTTCCATGTCGCATATGAGTGTATCTGGTGACTGATGTGCGGGAAAGGTGAGAATAGCGGACGTCGTTCGTAAATAGTTTCATCATGATGGTAGATCAATTACACAAAGTCTTCAACGTCTTCAACGGTACAAAATGTTTGTACTCATGAAGGCGACAGGTCATCGAAACGTTTACTGACAGAATTAAAGAAGGTTGTGTAACGAAGAAGACTTTGTTCAATAGCGGACATCGGTTTGTCGGTTGACGTTAATTCAAATACATGAACTACAATGAATGGTAGGACTATGAAAAAAGTCTGAGGTTCGTCTGGAAAGAAGTAACGAGAGAGAATTGAAAAAAAAAACTACGACTACGAACTGCGCTGCAGCATGTAAAGGAAACGAAATAAAAGCCTGGCAGTAACTTAAGCCTTGAAATGGCCACATTGACTATACCCAAAGTTGTGATTCAAACCTTATAGTGTTGTGCCAGCCTACTCTCTGCAGTAAAGTCTCATAATACCCCCCTCACATTAGGCGCGATTCGATCGGACGACGAGTCTGCGAGCTTTAAATTACGAGGAGGCATGACCCTGACGGGAAGGGGGAACTCTGCCATTTCTTCGTCGGCATCAGGGTCATGTCTCCTCGTAAATTAGAGCTCGCAGACTCGTCGTCCGATCGAATCGCGCCTAATGTGAGGGGGGTATTATGGTGAGTGTGCATTTTTCTTATCTGTGTCATGATAACTGATCACGAGTTAACCCCAACTTCAAGTCTTTGCTTCTGTCTATCCGCAATACCTAGTTATTTTCTCCAAACAGATATCCAAACGGTACATCTCTCCACAGAGTAAAGATTACAGAGACAGACTGAGACGGCAAGACATTATCATATATGATTGTCCGTCGGTCCCAGCCACTGAGCGGCACACTTAACAAGCAGATTATGGGAAACTGGGTGCCAGCTTTTACCAACTCTTCCATTCCTTTTGCTGGACAAAGGCGTCGACGTTGTTGGGTTTGCACTCCAATCTTTCACTAAATATATCCGACAACAACAAGTCAGAATTACGTTGGTTATGTAACTTTTTAGAACGTGATATCTTACAAATCATTTGCACTTGTTAAGTCTCAACAAAACGTAGTGTATACTCATACCCTAGCTAAATTTAGATCATCACCCCGCCATAATCCACAAATGATATATATCTCACCTCATTATCGTCAGTCTTCTGTCCCCACGTCGGATAAGTTTTACCTTCAGGCACAAGGTGTTGTCGTGACTGTCAAACGCAAGACTGCCTTTGTTCATATACATCAGACATCTATTTAAACCTGATATGAAACCGATCCATTTGAGGAAGTGGTGCACCGAGGAAGCGTCAAAGCAGAAGTATGACCCGCCCGATCCTCCCACGGCGTTGTACAGGAATTCGTGTTAAGGTCACATGACTCCCACTCACTTGCGATGATTAAGTCAGTTGTATCCTCTATACCAAGTAGGAAGGGCTGTTCCAAGAAAAACATGGAGAATGCGCTTTTCGTTTAACCACCTGGTCAACTTTACACAACAGCCTCTCGTAAGTTTAGAATTCCAAGTAACCAAGACCACTTTAATACCCACGCCTCACTTGCACGTCTACATTACTATGTAGTTTGGGTGGTAGAAAGTAGAAACAAACAAAGGAATATACGCGTCTCCTTCAATGGATAGAGGACTGAAAAAAGGGGGAAGTGTTAGCGGGGATGATTTCGCGGTACGGAGAAAATGAAGTGTTCGCGGTGGTTCCGCGGCTGTTTAAACTGTCATGCAGAGTTTTAATGTAAAACTAAAAGGGAAAATATTCGCAGTGCGGGTCACTATTAAAAAGGCGAACATAAAACTACCGCGAACATTTTCCCTTTTACAGCATGTGGTTGCTGTATTTTTGGCGCGTGCTGTGTTGATTATTCTTTATTCTTTAAAAAACAGGGACACAGAAAGTTTTGGCCTGGATACCAACCTTACTACTGTCGTTTTCCGTTGAACTTTTCAGTATCGATCTAATCTCTAAATAGATTTTGGGAGGAGATTGTTACGTTTTCTGACTGCTGTGCTTCTCTCAGAGAAGCAAACCAACTGACCTGACAAAATCAAAATAGAATGCCCGATAGCAACGCCCAAAAAGACGCCCAAAGAGGCCACAGCCTTACCTTTACCAGGAGAGAAGCAAAGCTAACTACGGAATGCTCAGGAGTTTGGGACTTTTACTTATATAGAGGGCCAGGCTTAGATCTAAAGAAAATAATTTTATGTTTAAAGCATCAGTGAGATGATAGTTTGCTTATTATATGGGGAAGACAGACTTACTAATCAAGCCATCATGAAGTCACATGTAGTCGCTGTGTATAACATTACTAGTAATTGGTCACAGGGAATCAAATCGCGCTATATAATAAAAGTGTGATCTCTTGATGAAAAAGTGTATGAAACCGGTTAATGTCAGTTCGCCATTATATTTTCCCAACCCTTTTCAAAGTTTCCGCTTTCAAATTTTACTTAATTTGCTCATGGGCGTTCTGAACTAACACTCACGACCACTGTCTGTCAATTCTTTTCTCTATTCGCTGCTGTTTGTTTGTAATGACAATGGACTACAATCCGTATCTTGATGTATCTTCAACCTGATCATATCGCCAAGCAGATGTTGGGATCCAACATTGTTTGAAGCTTGCGATGACCTGGCACCCCTGCACGTCCCTCACGGTGGACTCGCCCAAGGTATGACGAGAGAGTGAAAACAAAGATGGCTGCCGCATAGTTGGAAAATTCAGACAACACCAAAGAAATCTGCATTATCTAACCAACTTTCGCGATGTTCGGACGGAAAGATAAGAAAAAGACCAGGGGTGAAGACAGCGAATTCGCTGCTAATGTAAGTGTTCCCCTGCATGAAGCTAATTTTGCATGCTATCCTTGTCAAGGGAGGAAAGTGGAAAGTGACGACCTGTCGTTTTGGCTTGTCACTTCTGTCTCTGTAGACAAACACTTCCTGGTTACGTGTGGTGATATCTGTATGTTTCAGGAAGGCTGAGCTCATAAACCCCCATGGTTTCATATAGAGCATACTGACAGAAGACTTGTTTATTACAAAGTAACCTCTTTCGTTACAAGAGATGACACTGCGTCATATATAAATGCATTGTGAGCGGGGTGTTTGTGGGTGTGTGAGTCATTGCTGCGTGATTTGCACATAATAGTGTATATCTGCCCTGCGTACTCCAACTGTTACGTGCATGGATCTCACGAAACTCAATGTCACCTCACTATCCAATATCCAAGTGTGACCTAAAATGTACGGATTCAGTTAAACACCATATTATAAATTCCTGTCAATAATAAAATGGTAACGTTAACGTTAATAACGTTAGATACCCGATGTTCCTGTCAGTAAGAATTTTTCGGCACTATTGAAAGGATATTTTTGTCCATAACAAGTATTTTAAAATTTCGTAAATAGTATTGACTGTGAATTTGATGGATATTTCGTTGAAATTTGATAATCCTCATGTGATCTCCTCACGATCACCATGCTGATCATTTATATATCGCACAGTCCAAAAGATGTCCCTAATCGCAGTTCTGATTGAGTGCTTGATTCAAAGTATTCACGGGTTTCCTGTCGATAAGAGTTTTTTCACTATTGACCGAATGTTCCTGTCAATAATATATAGCCCGATAGCAATGCTCTTATATGAATAAGTGTGTTTTGATTCACATAGAGTTGTCATAATTGACATAACCAAGGAGGTTAAAAAAAAGTTTTTAACCTCCTTGACATAACTATGACTCCCCTACACAATTCATAATGACCCATCTTACCAAAAATCATCTAGTTCAGTAGAAAAACCTGGAGTCATAACTCAATGCCCTTGTCATTTATTGACGAGTGTAATTTAGCTTGAAGGCATCTAGAACAAGATTTTTGCTGCTGATGTTATAGTTTCTGTCTGTTGACAGTTGGGGATGCTGGGAAGGGCTCCAGGTCTGGGAGGGATGGATGATGATGATGATGAAGACTTGGAGGCAGAACTAGCAGCACTGATGGGAGGTGGGCAGCCAACCTCCAGGGCTAAACCAAGGAAAGGTGGGTATCACAGATGAAACTTTGTTAAGTTTGCAAGGTGGTCTGAAGTGCTCGTGCAAATCCTACACAAATCTTCCTTATACCCCTGTCACATTGCATGAAAATCAATTGGATGACGAGGCTTCGACAGTAATACGCTCGGTGTTTTCTCAATCACCACGTGATTTTTACTTATTTTAGGGATTGTCTGCAATTTTTAGGAGCTTGTTTTAAAAATTCCCATAACTAAGACGTCAAAATGGATCGAGCTATAATTGCCTTTTTGCGAGCAACGCTTTCTCTTACCTCAACCATGTGCAAGAGGTCATGGGAAGCTCATTATCATAGATGTATTCCCCTGGGGAGGCAAATGTTTGAGCCTTGCTCAATGTGACAGGGATGTTTTTTAGGGGAAAAATAAGTACGACCCTCTGTTGATCTTAAAATCGCCTGACCTTCCAGCGATCAAGAAGTACGGCTGAAGGTCGTCAGCTATGTGACCAGTATTAAGTTTTGAACTGACATCTCTACCAACTCCATCCTATGTCACAACAAAAGTGTGTTGAATAGAGTACAATGTTATGACAATAATGTCAATATCATCATCATTATTAGTCTACTCATGTACTAGTAGGGCCACCCCCAAAAAGGCTCAGGTTGGCAGGTTTTTCAAGAGTAGGTCGGGAAACAGGAAACACAACATTTATTTTTGTAGGCCTAGGACTTAATTCAAATTCTGCAGCGGTACATGTAGTATTTGTTCATTAGATGCCTTCTACCTCACCATGTAGTGAATTTGAACTTGACAGTTGAATCTCAAATATTTATCCAGGGTGCCTCCAGGGTCATTAAGTCAGAATATGTTAGAATAAGAAAGGCAGGGCTTGGGTGGGGATGTTTTTGTTGTTAAAAAAAAGAAAGAATATCATGCAGATCTCTTAGTTTTCTGTGGAATATGCCATTATGTACAAATCTGCATTATTTCAACATAGGGAGTGTAGAATACACAGTGAAGTAAATGACTTGCTGTTTGCAATGATAGCAGTTTACTTTTTGACATTGTTGAAATTCTAGAACTACCAGACAAAATCTCTCCTATGTGTGAAGTTTTTCTAACTATGTACTGATGATGGTGAGCCACAAGATGGGTTAGGCCTGCAGTCAGACAGTGCCAGTTTTGGTCTGAGACTTCACCCGGGACGATATTGTGTCTGTACGTTGAACTATTGTGCTGGATAGCTGGGACATGGACGGTTCTCAGGCAGAAGTGGTCCAAGTTGTACAGGATACTAACCCTGCTGTTGACAGTAAGTCATTTTGTTAGCTTAACTAGATATTCCAACTGCAGAACAACCAGGAATTAAGATTTTACAGGTAATTTAGAAGATTGTTTTGTTTTATACATAAATATCTGTAATAATATAAGACATCTTCTCTCTCCGCAGCACCAGTGGATATGTCTGTTATTGACCGTATGGCAGCAGAGAGTATGAGGGACGTCAGTGAGGATGAAGATGTAGATGAGAACGACCCTGAACTGCTAGTAAGGACATCAGATTTACTAGATAATTGGTCCCTGTATTTTGTTTATGTCATAAGAACTTTTTTTTAGCTTTCTTTAGGAAGACTTTCCTAGCATACTTGAATATGTTATGTCATGTACAGTACCTGTACAGTAGTAGAACTTGTGAATTTTGAGATCCACATTTGTGTGAGTGTTTCTCCGTGTTGATGTTGACAGGCAGAGCTGCAGGCTCTGGAACCTGGTGAAGACGCACCTAAACCACAGCCCTCCCCTCAACCTCCCAGAGCTGGACAGGTAAAATAACTATTTTAATAGTAAAATTTTTATCTATTAGTTGAACGCTGTTTTGAATGAAAGAGAAATCTAACTGAAATAAATGCACTTTATCTCAAGGAATGCTGAAATATTTTTTATTTTTACAGTTTCGTGAGTGTGATTGTGTTTTAACCAAGCATCATAAGCATCAAATGCAGTAGAATGACTAGAACTTTTGAAGTGTGGCCAAAACTTGTTGTAGACTTAGTCCACATATAGTTGGATATGACCTCACATAGAACAAATATTAGATCCCTCCCCCTAGCCACATGATAGGCGGTAATGCTAGCGTGGTGTTTGAATCAAGCTGTTTCCATGTGCATTAGCCATCTGGACTACAAGCACTCCTGGAGGAGAGGAAACAAATGTATGAGGCTGCCAAGGCAAGTGCACTGGCCAAAGGTGATGGGTCAAAGGCTAGAAGATATGACAGGGGACTCAAGGTAAAGACAGGCTTTATTGCTTCCCAGGCAAACTATTTAAGATTCTTGCTTTATTCTAACTGAATCATTGCTATTTTGCTGTAATGCTACTTTTTCCAGATTTGCTTAGTTTACAATATGTACTTTACATTGATACAAGATAAGACAAACTTTCATCAAAAGATGGATATACATGCACTAATCTGAAAACAGTTTTATCATTCCAAGTTTCTCATTTTTCTCTACCCCACTCCAGACCATAGAAGGCCAGCTGAAGGCGGCTAGAGCAGGGAAGCCCGTTGCAGAGGATGAGATCCCCCCACCTGTAGCTGTGGGAGGGGCCAATGTCTCTCAGCCTGAGCCTGCCCGGCCTCCACCTGCTCAGCCTACAGTGGCACCCATGCAACCTACAGCAGCACCCATGCAGCCTACTGCAGCACCTTTACAACCTACAACAGCACCCTTAAAACCCACAGCAGCACCTATACAACCTACAACAGCACCAGTACAGCCACAGGTTAGGTGCACCATGTCCTACAAGTAGTGTTACATGTTTTTATTGTTCTGTGTAATAATATTAACATAGTGATACATCATTGTCTTCTATTCATTGAAAGCCTACCAGACAATGCTTAATGTATCGTGAGTGTCAAAGATTTACTGCTGATAGCACGATGGAGAAAGCCTCTCTTGTATTGTTTTCTTGACTAAAGCAGAGTCGTTCTACTTTCTGAAAGTTGAATGATAGGTGCACAATATTACACATTGTTCTGTGACGTATTGTGATTTTGCAGTTATTTAGCAATTTTGTACTTTTGAAGAGATTAGCTGATCATTTCGGTATGATCCTGTGTTCCTGTATTGTAGGTAGCAGAGGCAACGCCACAGGAACCTGTTCCTATGGAAACAGGTATGTTCACAAATCTGATACAAATATTTTTGAACAGCACATACCATTCTGTGTGTACAGAAGTGAACACCCAGTTGCATATGTGTGTCTGCCTAAGTAGCAAGTAGTGTCTCACTGGCAGTGATTAATGACCCCCTTCCCACTGTTGGGCCGGTCGCTAGGATTTTAGTCAGGCTATTGCTTAAGTATACAAAAGAAAGTCATAACTTTAAACCCTGATTATTTTGGTTTATAAATTGATATGCACCCTACTTAGAAGGTCATTTTGTTGAAGTGGCACCATGCATTGATAAGCCAGATTTAAAGAAATATGTGGTTGGCAATTTTGCAGTTATGTTTGATGCAACATGCTGATGACATACATTTTCTTCTGTTGGACAGATTCGGAAGACAAGAAGAAACTTGCTGTTATCAGAACCAGGAGAGATCAGTACAAGTTAGCGGCTCAGACAGCCAAGAAAGCTGGGGACAAACAGGCCATGGTCAAATACTTTAAGACTTCAAAGGTGTGGAAAGCATGTCTTTATGTATCGTGTATACCATATGAGAGTACAAATGTATAAAATTATCAAAATCCCAGTAGTACATTATTTCCAACATAGGTCTAAAGGAGTGGTATACATAATTTTGAGAACATGTCATTCATACATAGAGTCATTATTAGACTTCAGATCTTCAATTGGGTGAAAAAGGAAAGGTTTAAAAAAACTGGAATTATACATGTACATGAGATAAACCGCACAGAGACCAGTGTCAGACACATTCCCTTCCCATTGCAGCAATTTGATGCAGTTATCAGTGCAATAGAGAGTGGCCAGCCGGTGGACCTGGCTAACATGCCACCACCTCCACCCTCACCACAAGGTATGTT
The DNA here is from genome assembly GCA_019207045.1 of Branchiostoma floridae x Branchiostoma belcheri. Classification (NCBI taxonomy): domain Eukaryota; kingdom Metazoa; phylum Chordata; class Leptocardii; order Amphioxiformes; family Branchiostomatidae; genus Branchiostoma; species Branchiostoma floridae x Branchiostoma belcheri. Next base: position 9,154,222 of record CM033025.1, on the reverse strand, counting down.
TCAATGAGGCACAATGACCACAAAGTTTTGCTTAAGCTAAACATCTTGAGTATCCATGAACTGGTTTCATCAGATTGGTACGTCACTGAATTAAGAAACTTTTCTTACACGACCATTGCTTTCTACCACACCAACATTTCGGTGATCGTCTGTCACCTTCCTCGGGGCAATTCTGACCTTTTAGAATAGATTTGACTTAGGTTCTGGAGGCAATTAATTTGGTAAATGTCCAAACTTTTATACAGATGATATACTCTGTCGGTCACGCTAAATGCCTTATCCCAAAGAGATTGTTCTTTGATTGTACATGACTTGTATAACTTTGGTGTGTCTACTTCAGAGGTGTTAGCACAAGCCACAAAGCAGCCCAGCTCCATGCAGCAGGCTTCTGTGCCCCTGGCAGCTGCTCCACCTAGCACCCAGGAAGCACCTGCAGCTTCTACAGGCGTGCCCCCTCCCCCTAAGTCTGTGCTGGAGGCCCTGCAGCAGAGGATGGACAAGTACAAGTCTGCTAGTGACCAGGCCAAGGCAGAGGGGAATGGCAGCAAGGCTCGCAGGATGGGCAGAATAACCAAAGTAAGCTGCTGGCCCTTGAAGAAATTTAGTTTGTCATGAGTTGCTCTTTAAAAAGATTGACACTTAAAGAGAAGAAGAGGTTGATAAAGAATCAGGAAATGCCAGTTGGACTCATAAATCGTTATGTTGGCCAAGTACAGAGAAGGTAGTAAAGTTGCAAAACCCATTCAGATTTTGGAAGTTCTCTTAACGATAATGTCAATGTTAGCAGGTGTTTTATGCCAAAGGGATATTTAGATATATAATCCTTACCCTTATTTGCTTTGTTTTTAAGTGCCTCATTCAAATAGGGACTAAAGACCATTCTTTAAGACTTTTCCTTGTGTGAAAAACACACTTTACCTATATTACAGCAATATCAGGATGCTATAAAGAATCACAAGTTGGGAAAGCCTGTGGACTTCAACGAGCTGCCCTGCCCTCCCGGTTACCCTCCCATCCCGGGGGTGAGGGCTGCACAGGACGATGGTGCACCAGACGTACCTGGCATTTCTGTTGTACCACCTTCTCAGCCTGCACAGTCTGCAGCTCAGCCAAGGTAGGGCCTTGTCTTTCTTACATATGAATTGTGACACAGGAATGTGGAGGCAGCATGTTTGGGTAGCAGATTTCCAGGATCATAGTACAGGGAAAAGTTCTTACACCTAACATAGTTGAATGAGCATTAGGTGCTTCTGTGAGACTTAGATGTAGAATGTTAGGGCCTTACCTGTCTCACATTCTTTCTGTCACTCTTTCCAGTTCCCCATGCTTCATATAGATATCTATCTACAATTACATCTGGATTTTGAATAGGTGGAATCTCTGTTGGTCTGCCATTGCCTAACTTTAGTTTTACCAAGAACTTCCGTAGATGCTCTGATATGCTGTTATACCGTTAGTATTTTTGTGAATGTTCTTTAAAAGTGTTATGTTGGAACTGTCAGGCTTGATATGTTGGAAGTGAAAGAAACTGATGGGGTGGAGACATTTGGTAATGATGCGGATGAAAAGCTTGCAGCCATACCCGAGGAAGGTTTCCCTGAGGTTGAGCTGGCTGACGTGCAAAGAGGAAACATGTTAGACACAGAAACAGAGAAGGTTGCATCAAAAGCTGTACAAGTTTCAGCAAATGACTTTGAGCCTTTGCCTGCCACCATAAGCGAGGCACCCTGCATTGAAAATATGGAGGCAGAGACACCTAACCCTGAGGTGAAAGAAGGAACAGTTGTTGAGATTGAAGAAACACCCAATGCTGATGCAAAAGAGGTGCCTTCCCCTGTGGTGAAAGAGGCACCTGTGGCTGAAGTCAAAGAGGCACCTATCATAGAAGACAAACCCATCCCTGAAGTCAAAGAATCTCCTATCACTGAAGTCAAAGTGTCACCTGCCCTAGAGGCTAAAGAGGCACCTGTCACTGGCGTCAAAGAGGCACCTGCAATTGAAGATGAAGTACCTGCTGCTGGAATAAAAGAGGCACCTGTACCTGTAGTCAAAGAGGCACCTGTGGTAGAAGACAAAAAGGTGCCCATCCCTGAAATAAAAAAGACACCTGTTACTGAAGTCAAAGAGGCACCTGTTGTTGAGGCTAAAGAGGTACCCACACCAGGAGTCAAAGTGGCACTTGTTGCTGATGAGTTACCCACCCATCAAGTCAAAGAGCCACCTGTTACTGAGGCTAAAGAGGCACCTGCCATTGAAGATGTACCTGTTGCTGAAGTGAAAGATGCACCTGTTACTGAAAGCAAAGAGGCACTTGTCGCTGAAGTCAAAGACGCACCTGTCATTGATGTCAAAGAGACACCTGTCACTAAAGTCAAAGAGGCACCAGTCTCTGCAGTAAAAGAAGCTTTTGCCCCTGAATTCAAAGAGGCATCTGTCATTGAAGATGAAGGAGTTGCTGAAATGAAAGAGCCACCTATTACTGAAGTCACAAAGCTGCCAGTTGCTGAGGTTAAAGATGAGGATAAAGAGGTATCTGTTACTGAAGTAAAAGATTCCCTTGCTCCTCAAGAAGCACTTATTGCAGAGGCTAAAGAGGCACCTGTCCCTGAAGTCAAAGAGGCACCTCTTACCAAAGTCAAAGAGGTACCCACCCCTGAAGTCAAAGATGTACCTGTTACTGAAGTAAAAGAAGCTCTTGTCCCTGAAGTTAAAGAGGCACCTGTCATTGAAGATAAAGAAACACCTGTCACTGAAATGAAAGAGGCACCTGTTGCAGAAGTCAAAGAGTTGTTCACCCCTGAATTCAAACAGGCACTTGTCACTGAAGTCAAAGAGGCACCTGTCCCTGAAATAAAAGGAACACCACTAAGTGAGGTACCTGATCTTGATAAGACACCTGTGGCAAAGGTCAAAGATGTTTCTATCACTGATGTAGAAGTAACACCTTGGACTGAGCTTAAGGAGATCCCTTTCCCTGAGGTGGAGACACCTGAGACTGAGTTAAAAGATGCACCTCCTAAAGAGGTAAAATATACACATGCCGTCGGGGTAAAGGAGACACCTCTTTCTGAGCTAGAAGATACTCCTGTACCTAAGCCCCCTGTTCCTGTGCTTAAGGACACTCCTGTCATGGAGATTAAAAAGGCACCTGTACTTACTGGGGGCAATGAGACACCTGGCACTGAGATGACTGATTCAACTGCCACCAAGGTAAAAGAGGCACCTGGCACTACTAAGATACCTGTGCCTGTGACAAAGAAAGAACCTGTGAATGTGACACCATTTAATAGAAAAGATCCTGAGGTGAAAGAAACATCTCATGCTGAGGTTATAGGTAGTACACCTGCCAGCATGGTAAAAGAGGTGCCTGTCACTAAAATTCCTGTTCCAGTCAACAAAAAGACACACATTAGTGACGTGAAGGAGAAACCGGTCACTGAGATGAAAAGTGCATCTGTCCCTGGCAAGACACCTACAAGGGATGTTAAAGAAATTCCTGTCCTTGGTACTGAGGTAAAAGAGGCTACTGTTGTAGATTTAAATGAGGTGTCTGTCCATGGAGTAAAAGAAACGCCTGTCAAAGTGGTGAAACCTGAAGAACATGCAATTTCTAAAACCAAGGTGGTTCCAAAAACAGAGGAAGCTGTGAAGAAAAAAAGTCCAGCAACTCCTAAGAAAGTCACATTTGAGGCAGACATGAGACAGCCATCTCCAGCAGAAGACAGGAAGGTGAAGAAAGCACCAAGCCCTAACGCCATACAACAATTGCCTTTGGTTAATGGGGACACAACTGAACGTCAAGAAGCTGTGCCAGCATCAGGGTAACCTGCCTTTCCAGCAACTTGTCGGTTCTGCTTTTTTCAAATTGTCATTCACGAGGCTTTTGCTGTGGTCAGTGTTTTTTTGGGTTATTTCTGCTTCTTTACTTCTGTGTTGATAGTGTTTTCATACAGGATGCCGGAGATAGAGGCAATGAAAGTGTCCCATCTGACAAGCTTGTGTGGTAAAGTCTTCTCTGTCAGAACAGGCACAGTCTGTTCAGTCCATAAATTTCTACTTTGGTCTTTTTTCTTTTGGTGATACATGCTTTTGTTTATCTGCGCATGGTTTCCAGACTGTGTGAGCGTGAACATGTGAAATGCAGCATGTGCACGTTCACACATGGTCCATGTATTTGCAGTGCGGATGTAGAGTTGGGAGGGGACAGTGATGAGGTCATTACCTTGCCTGGCATAAGCCCTGACCCTGTCCCCAGTGGCAGTTCTCCCGAAGACAGGTGTGGAACCGAGGTGTCAGAAGATATGACAATATAACAGTGTGGCTACATTGTTGTACTTGGTCATTGGGTGCCAGCTTTCTAATGCTTTTTGCAGTTTATACTGTTTTTCTTTCATGTCTACCATCTGCAGTTACATGTAGATAGTGTGAGCTTGACTCTAAATGCTAAACACTCTATCTAAACTGTCTTGCATTTTATTCATCTTTAACTTCTCTTTCTGTATAAGACCCTGGGTAGTAAGTTGTATTTGTAAGGCTTTGGAATATGGAACTTAATTATACTAGTACACTTAATTGTAATGGTATAATGTTCTCATGAGTACTGTTGCTAGTTTACTTTTTCACAGACTCACAGCCATTAGGTATGATTTTTGAAGCGTCTTCAAACAGCTAATTACCTCAAATAATATTGGTCAGGCTGAATTTGTCCTGCACCAAGATGTTTGCACATAACATCTTTTTTTGTTGCTTTTGTTTGATTCGTAACTTCATATTTTTTTGTGTTGTTTCATTTCTAAATGAACAATCAGGCAAAATACTGACACAAAAGTTTTTATTTCCAGTGGTGCTGCAGGTCAAAGGTCAAGGTCAAAGTCACCACAACCTCCAGGAAGGTCAAGATCCAAGTCACCACAGCCTGCTCCTAAACAGCCAGTAAAGAAATCACCCAGTGGAGTCAAGTCTAGAGGTGATTTGGGATTGTATATTGTGAACACTGCTTGGTGATTTATCAATGATAAAGACTGATTACTACTAGTGCCATGATTAAAATGCTTCAATTGAAACCTTTTTTAACTAAAACATTTGTTTTTGTTTTTTCTACTTCAGCTCAACAACAGTTAGAGTTCCTCGAGGAGAGACAGAAGCAGTTCAAGATGGCAGCACTAAAAGCCAAGAATGAGGGAGACATGGAGCATGCCAAAACTCTGCTAAGACAGGCCAAGGTGTGTTCATGCAGAATTATAACTTCACTGAAAATCGCCTACTTATAGTGTTTCAGATGCATGACTGAGAGGGGTATGTGTGACTGTTGACATTGTATTGAGTACAGGCATGTGTCATGTAGGATGGGTTTAATGAAGAATAGCCAAGTTGTCTGCCTATTGAAGAGAAAAGACAAGGTTCCTCGATGAAGGTTAGACATCCAGGTAAAAAGATACGCCAAATAGCAATTACTCAAGCAGTTGGATATGATTTGGAAATGGTCTGAGGTAGCATCCGTTACTGGCATCAACAAAAATAAAGGGTGTTATCTGAAATGTCTGATTGATTGTTTCCCAAATCATACCAGTTGCTTGAGTAATTGCTATTTGGCGTAAAAAAAAACAAGGTTGTGTTGCTCAAACTATTATCAATATGTTAAACTTTTGCAGGGCTTTGACCCCATGATTGAGGCAGCTCAGGGTGGACTGCCTGTGGACCTGACTAAGGTGAGAAACACACAGAGCCTGTCACACTGAGTAATCATAGTTTAAATTAGTACACATTTTGTAGGCCATTGCAAGACATTTTATGCCTTTTGTAAAGATCCAATCTGAATCAATTTCCCACATATATTGGCATACAGGACAATCCCCATCTCTGTCTCTATAACCATTGGGGCCACACAGATGCCCAGGAGACTTAGTCTACTGGTCGTGGTGTTCAACTACCATAGTCTTTCTCATGAGTGCTGAGTGCTAAGCAGGGAAAATACATTAAATTTTGTAGTATGTACCGTTTTTACAGTCTTTTGTGTAACCTTGCCAGGGCTTGAACCGCAACCTCCTGAATGCAGTAATTGTTTTAGGAATTACATATGATGTTCTCAAGTACATTTATCCATTGTCATTTTAATTTCCATACATATACATATAGATTCCATCCCTGCCGTCCGAACCTCTGGATGTTGACGAGTTTCTGGAGTCAGCAGAGGAGGCGGACCCGGCTAAGATCGGAGACTCTGAGGAGATGTACGCACGACTTGCTCACACCCTGAAGAAACAGATCGAGACCTGCAAGACCAGCTCAGAACAGTACACCCACCTAGGAGATCTGCAGGAGGCTACCAAGTAAGGCACACACTCACTGAAACTCAAGTGCTTTTAACACTTCAGGCATTCAACCAGATCTGTAAGCTGCTGAAGGCAATAGCCAAAATATATAACCTAGGGCTTTACCTGACAGACTGCACATATTTTCAACCAACCATTGAGCATGTTTTTGTTACCTGTCATATGCAAGTGGCTATTGAGCTTGGACCTCAAATCACAGACTGTAGGTTGTAGACTACAAATGTATAATGAAGGGTAAATGTCTTGTACGTGTATAAATAAATGTCATTGCCATCTTTCCTTACTTTTGCACATTTATTCATGGCTTGGAAATTGGGAAATTTTAAGATTGTTCAGAGACTTAAAAGACAGACCTTATCAGAAATGAATGGGGCCAACAGTAGTTGACAGCATCTCAAATGCCCCTTTTCCCTTCAGACTGGAGAGGATGGGCCAGGCCTCCAGACAGGACCTGGACACTGTGAAGAACGCCCACAACCACGGCGACCCCCCGCCCAGGTTCCACTATGAGACCAGGACCTTCAGGCTTGTCAAGTAGGCACATGTCTTTTTGTAGCTGAAGTAGAAGAGAAAAATATAAATTATTTTATAAATAAGTACATTGTACATGCATGAGAGGTATCTATGCAGAATTCATAAATGCTATGCTGATGATAACTACAAGAACCTGTGGTTCTTTGTATAGATTTTGAATTGCTGTTGAAAGTCTCATAATTGAATGAGTACAAAATTAATGTGCTATTCTCCCTCAAGTATGGGATCCTAATCTGCAATAAATGTTTGTACATTTTGATATACTTCACAATGTGTAATAATGCACAACTTGTATAACAGTTCCATGTTGTCTTCATTTTGATCCCTGTTAACATTACCATTCTTATTTTCAGGATCAACACAGAGCTGCTTGACAGTGATCTTGAAGTTTCTGTACTCAAGGGTGTGGCCTATCCCCTGCCTTCAGGGATCTCTGAACCTAAGGACCTGTACACCTACGTCAAGTTTGAGTTGCCTTATCCTCATGTGAGTACTTTTCTCTGGGGATGAATAAACATTGATTTTTTATGAGAATGAAATTGAAGTTTGATTGTTGGTAGCAGAAGGATGTATTGGACACAAAAAGCCTTTGTTGAATGAACTGGGTTTTTTTTTCAACAGGATAAACCTCAAGAGTCCTCTACATCTACATTTAAGGGTGATGCCAATCCAGGTATCCATGGCTTTATACATGTTTTTTTTTCCCTAGGTATAATTGTAATCAATATCCTTTTAAATTCCTATTGACATTCCTATATTCCTATTTATGGTGGAGCCAACTACTGTCATATCAACGAAACTACATTGTCATTTTCAGACCTAACTCATTTTCACCATGAAAAAGTATTCTTATTAATGACAGGCTGTTGATGATGATTTGTTCCAGAGTACAAGCACACAGAGAAGTTCAGGATAGACAGGAAGGCCAGGTCATGGCTGGGGACTGTCAAGAGAAAGGCCATCAAGTTTGAGGTCTTTTACGAAAGGTGAGTTGTACTACATGTACCTAATTTTTAGTGTCTATCAGTGTGTATAATGTACGTGTTTGTAGTTGTTGCACTCATTTGATGTTCTCTGTATTGCTGCATATTTGTCATAAATATGATTTTGATAAGTTTAATTGCTGATTGCTGTCCTTAGTATGAAGTCATATAACATTTCTTCACCAAGTGTTTTGATAAGACTTAGTGCTTTTGTGTGACCTGGGCTATCACCATCATGATGATTTTGTTGAAACTCAAGCTTGATAGCTTCAAAAAATCTGAAGACACCTGGCATTGTAGACATTATATGACAGTTACAAAAAGAACAGGAGGTGCATGACTAGTGGACTTTAATCCCTTTTGTCTTTCTCAGGGGATTCCTGAGGAGTGACAAGTCAATGGGAGAGGCACAGCTCAAGTTGGAAAATCTGGAGAATAAGGCAGAAGTTCATGAAATCATAGATGTAAGTATACACACTCGGCACAAAAAGTTTGGAATATCAACTTTGGTATGTCATATTTCCGTTATTTATGCATCAATTTCAATGTATTATATATCAATAGAAAGCTTGTGTGATTTTCTTTCCTATGGTATCAAACTTATCTTGATTGTAAACACATGAAACGAGTACAAGACCTGCTTACATGAGTGGGTCACGAAAAAAAAGTGCCCAAATTCCCCTGCTTCTGTTCAACACTGTATCGCCCTGTTGATATTGGTCCGTGTGTCACTGGTTCAATCAATCCTTTTTTCACCTCACATTTGGTATCCGGAACATACAAGGTTTTAGCACACTTAGAGTAGAGTATATCCCTTTTGATAGTCGGATGGACATCAAAGCGCGGATGCGGCAAGGAGAACCGCACGCTGACACGACAAGAGTAACTTTCGGCATTTGGTGGTGGAGGCAGCCACATGGTGTGGGGCGGTATAACCGCCATAGGAAAAACAAGACTCGTCATCATTCCAGGCACCTTCAATGTGGTGAGATATAGGGACACCATCCTCCATCCAGTCTCAATATCCTACCTCTTCAATATTGGACCAAATGCCATTCTGCAAGATTACAACACCAGTCCACACAGAGAAAGGACCATTGGATTCTGGAGTACAGTCTTAGGGAATAGCCTTCCTACGGCTTATGGCTAGCACTCGATTGATCACCTCTTGCCATGGTTCAGATTTTTTGCTTGAATAAAGAGTATCAGTAGCTTTGATTGACATGTCCTGTTTATTTAACTTGCCTTCATTCACAAGTCAATACCGACGGAAGAAAATGAGCAGAATGTAGTGATTGCCTTTAGTAGGGTAATTTTGGCACTTTATCTTTAGGACCCCCTGTACGTAAGCGAGCCTGGTGCTCGTTCCATGAATTTACACTCATAAGATACTCTCTTCAGATATGCTAAAAAGAAACTTGGATGTTCTGTATACCAAACGTTAGGTTAAAAAGGGATTGATTGAATCATTGTCACCCGCGGCCATAACAACCGGACGATACAGTTTTGAACAAAAACGGGGGGATTTGGGCACTTTTTTTTCGTGACCCACTCACGTTAGCAGGCCTAGTGTATGTTCCGTGAGTTAACAATGATAATGAGTTTCATACCATTGGAAAGAAAATCATACAAGCTTTCTATTGATATACATGTATAATATATTGAAATTGATGCAGAAACAGCAAAAATATGATCAACCGAAGTTGATATTCCAAACTTTTTGTGCTGAGTGTATATCTGTTTTGAACTGCTTTATATGAAAATCATCATCATCATTCTCATCCTCACGGCATGTCAATGCTTAGCCCTGGGCCATCATTGCCTTCCACAGTTTTTTGTTTGATACAAAATATAGAGGTCTGATAACTGTGGGATTAACGTGGGTATGATCTGAAACAGGGACTACAGTATCTGTGCATGATTAATCAATTTCTTATGATTTGGGAGCTACCAAATAGAGGCTACATGGGGGTGGTCAGGCTCAGATACACGACAGTTATTAGTCTGACTGACAAACGAGAGGATGCAGGAGACAATCAATGTCTATTAACTCAGACATGGTTTTGCATGTGATGTAATGTACCCTTAAAATACTTTACCAAGTAATCAGTATTACATATTCTCCTTTGTCCCAGTTGAAGGATGGACGTAAGACGTGTGGAGGTAAGCTGGAGGTGAAGGTGAGACAGAGGGAACCGCTGACAGGGAAACAGGTGCAGCATGTGCAGGAGAAGTGGCTGGTCATCGACTCTGTCAAACGCAGACAGGTGAGTGTTCCTGTAGACTTGGTTTTGTATAAGTGGTCTCAGTTGAGGCACTTTCAATGGTATATTCTAAAACTACTACTAAAACTGTAAGAAAAGGAATGAGTTGTTTTCACAAACCTGTTGTATCATATGAGAGCCAAAATGTACTTGGTCTTGCTGTCAGCAGTATTTTTCCTATTCACCCATTTGGCGGTACAAAAGATTCATCTGAACAAACAGACAGAAATGAGTGCCATCTGAAAGGTTACATAGAACTGTTTTCAAACTATAAAATGAACTCATCACTTTCTGTGACATAATGTAACATGTCAGCACCAAGTTATGTTTTCTTCCCTCTTTCCTTCTCTCTCTCATTACCCTTGTCGCTACCCTTGTCACTATTCTTTATTCCTCTTTTCTCCATTCTCCCCATCAGTATGTCCCAAAACATGACAGTCCACAGAAGGCACAGCCCAAACCCGAGGAAGCTGGATACTGTGTGATATGCTGAAGTCATGTCTTACACAAAAATATATAGCTCTATCCTTACATGTATATTCATGGTTCTTTTAAAACATATATATACTGAGTGTTAAAGTTGTCAGCATGAAACCAGTGATATTCTGTATTGGAAGAGGCTTTTAACTGAAGTGTGTGCACTTGTAGACATTTGTGTCAACAGCATATCATTCACTGTAGCAGTAGACAAGTGAAATGCAAAGATTTGTCACAAGAATATCAGTTGTTGTTGATACAAAGTGCCAAATTGTATTAGTTCATTTATTTATGGTAATACTCCACAGTTCTGCAGTTTCCAGAACTATTTGTGATGGGCAGTTGGAATAAATAGAAAACCAAGTCTTCTAATAACACGTTAGATGTTTTTCTGCATTTTACTTTACAACTGAAGAGACGTATGTGTTGTAAATTCAAATGTATTATGCTGTCAGGGTACGTTTTAGAATGAATTTTTATGAATGATACAAAGAAAAGTGCTCCCCTATGTCAGGCAAAAATTGGTGTTCTGAAGAATGGCACCATCAAAGACCATCATCATTCTCTCAACTCAGCTCGTCTGTGTCTGTCTCATTTATACTCTCTCTTTCTAGCTTTCAAATATCTGTCTGAAGTTATTATCTTGCTTGACTTTAATATAAGATTTACCCATTGTACATGTAAGGTGGAATATGGATAAAACTGCAATCAATCCAGTTCCCATGACAATTGTCCCACAGCATTATGTTAACTTATGTGTATCTCGCCAGTACAACAGACTGTCGTGTATGTTTACATGTTTACTTTTCAATGTCTATTTATCAAATGTTCCCTGAAATGAGTAACCTTAAGAAAGTTAACTTCATTGGTGAAGCAATTCAAGACAATATGCGCTGGCATAAGGGGTGTGCAATTAAATGGCTTCTACTATACTTGTAAAGTGTGCCATATTGCTTGTTGACTGCTATTGCAGTCTACTGTAATCAAGATTCTGTAAGGTTGCTGAACGTTAAAATTTAGGTATATATACCAGAACTCGGGTGACTTGACATGATGTGCATCATACTAGTAACATTTATCATTGAAAACATTGTAGTTGTAGGATGGCAAGAGATGACCAGTATGTTTCTCTTCCAGGATGGTGCTGCGACCTCACCCCAGTCTTCATCACAGGGCAGGTAAGCACAGTCAGCCCTGTTATACGTAACTTGTAGTGTGACTCTGGCCTCTCTGTGTCCTACATGCCATGTCAACAGTAGGACCCAAGCCTCTGCTGTCTGCTTCCTCCATGGTTTTGTTGTAAGAGGCTGCCGTGTTGTTTCACATCCTGTCAAAGAAGAAGTGTTGCTGACCTGAACTACACAGTCATATAGCTCCTAGTATCATATTTTGTTTGCTCTGTGTTGTCACAAGCAGACTTTTTAAAACAGAACTCAGCCAAAACCCAATCAATAAATTTCCCACAGCCATATACGCAAGTTAGATTAAGAACTTGCAACATACATGTACCTTGGAGGAAGTACAGTAGTTGCAAAATCCTTGCTACATGGACCCTCTGCATTAGGTGAACTGTGTGCAGTGTTCTTTTTTAAACAGTTTGCACAATCTCTGAGCTGTCCTGCTGCTATGCCTGCAGTAGAGTAGACTGAAGCTGTATGCGGTGATATCCTTCTCTCTTCTGTCTGCACCCCTCCCCTCCTCCTCTCCCACTGCCCCATGTTGGTGTAGGAACCCAGGCAGGTGTGTCTGTTGTTGCAGCGTTCGCTCAAAGATGTGCTCAGTTGTTTGATGGAGAGCAGACTCGGCAGAACCGAGGGGATTCTCTTGCATCCCAACATTCACGATAATCACAAAATAAGATTATATTACATGGTTTGGTGATAAAGACTGTTTTATCTGTAACTAAATTATAAAAATTGTAAAATGAAAAAAATGAATTAGGCATAAAAGCTGAATTATGTATGTTGAGATATTGTGGCAGTTTGAGGATTTTTACATTGTAGTGTGCATTGTTGTGATATATGTACAAATGTACTAGCAATAGCAAGCTGTTACCTACAACTATGTTGGTTTCTCTCTGCTAACAAGTTATGTAAGACTAAGAGCTGTTTGTAATCACTGTCCTGTATGCTGATATCAATTATTAACAAGTCATATCAAATTCTACCAAGTAAATGTATCGCTGTGTAGTAGATTAATTGACGATGTAGATAATGCTATATTCTATAATGCATGCACATTTATTGCAAGAGCAACTGAAAGTATTGAATATTCTACTTACAACTTTTGTATAAAATTCAGCCTTGTAGCTTCCCAATATTTGCAGTAACCCATTGTAATGTTGAATTTGTATAGTATTTATAGTTAATGTATAGAACACGACTGTAGATATTTTCTTTTATATGTAGGATGTGACATGTGACAATGTTTATGTGTGGTTTGCCAATACAATGATACATAGTGCAATTCCATTTCACTAAAAGTGCCTTGCTATATGAGATTTTTAATCACTAAGAAATTATTACCAAAGCCACAAAGCTTAGCCTTATCGGCCAAACTGGAAAATGCATGTGAAATCTAAACTTTATCATAAGAAAGTGTCAACAATCATTGTGAAGCCATGACTGGAATGGCAGGAGATTATATTGTTGACTAGAACAATAAATAATCAGAAATGCTGCAGCTGGAAGTAGTTTTTTTAAAAATTGTTAATAGGTTGTACTAAAGGTTGTGCAATTAGTAGTGCTGGATTTCTGCTATAATTCTGCCCTACTCTTCTTTATCAGTTTACTGTGTTATGCAATACTAATAAGGACAAGACTGGTCTTCAGCAGTTTTTCAACAAGCATGAGGAACAAATTATATTATACCTAGTAATGATACACGTACCTATCCTTCATGAAGTGATTTTTTTTTCATAACATCACAGAACATCATATACGCCCCTTCCAACAATAACAGTACATATCTAGCAGCAAGGAACTGCAAAGTTGTGTATTCCCATTTTTCTGTACCATGGACTTGTCTCTTCCAGCCCCAACCTGCCCAGTCTGGAGGTGCTGAAGTTTGAACAGAAACTCCTGGAGAGACAGGTCAGTCCTGGTCATGTACATGTAATCAGCATGACCTTTTGTCAAACTACTTGGAGGGTTGAGGAGAACATTGTATGAAACTAAGTTTGTTCTAATATAACTTTTCTGTACTAACTGAATGATCAAAACATTAAAATTCGGGTTATGTGTAAAATTAGATTTGATTCTTCATATTGGTCTTAAATCCACTTTTCAAGGCACAATTAGTATCTGTCTCCTTAATGAATTACAGTAAGTACATAGCTGGCACAAGGAGCATTTTATCACTAGGCTGCTTAGCTGGTCAGTCATGATTAGTTATTGTCAATGCTACAAGCACACTTTACATTGTCATTCCTTGCTTTTTAACTTTCTAGTGTTCTTCCAGTGTTTGTGATGTTGAGTTTGTGAGATGAGAATGTTGTGTTCTGTTGTGTCTCCCAGATCCAAGCGGTGAAGTCCAAGGGCAGGTTAGTTCCAGAGAGGAGCATCCAGGTGTACCAGGAGATGGGCCAGCAGATCATACATGTCCAGAACCAGCTGGCAACGGGAGGGCCTTCTGTCAAGAAAGGTACACAAAGCCCACTCTTTAAGAGTTGTAGTTAAGTTTTGATCCAGTTGGAAGTTACTATTTCCTGCCAGTGAAAAGAACATTAGCCTATAGCTAGTAGTCGTACTTCAGTATTCATGCCTCTGTGTTGCAATAGGTTTTGTTGAACATTTGCCAGTCTTATCTAATGACATATATTTGACCCCCAGGCTGTGCATATTTATAGTTAGAATCCAGAAATGTTGTTGCTTTATAGATTTTTTTTTACATCTTACAGCCTACATCAGGCAGCTGGAAGCCAGTATGGCCAGTTATCATGCAGAGGCCGTGCAGTGGAATAAACAAGGGAAAAAGGTAGGCTCCAATATGTGTCGCTTTAGTTTATTCAGAGCACAAGTTAAATGCAGTGCCCAACATGTTCGAATGTAGTGTCCTATATTCCCAATTACTTCTGAAATATACCAGTTTATTTATTAATCTTTTTGGGTAGTCCCTACAGTTTTGAAAAAACTAATGTTCCAAGGAAACCCAAATCAAACAACATTGATTATTATTAATAGTGGTTGGGGTTTGATAATTATAGGAGGGGATGAAGACAAGTATCAGATGTTGTTAATTTCCATCTCTACGTCAGGATTCTGATATATATACCTGTCCCTTGGATAGAATGTTAAATGAAGGTCCCGTGTTTGAGGAGAACCACACCTACAGCATGTTTAAGATCCCACCACACTTATCAAAAAGAGTTGGGGTCCTTCCTGGTGTGAGTGGTTCAACCTTACGGTCCTAGTACATGTATGGCCAGGGGCAATTACTGTTGTACTAAGGTCACCTGAGTGGCACCTCGCTCCAGACACTTGCAATTTAACCCTGCCTATTGTAAGCTGCTCACAATTCAGCCCCTGCTGCAATGAGAGAGTAGTCAGCCCACCCAATAACAATATATAATTTTTGTATTTTACAGGATAGAGCACATCAGGCCTTGAGTAAGAAGAAAGTTGTGGAGAATGAGGTGAGTGCCTTTTAACCCCATTCCCTAAATCTGTAGTCTGTGTAACACAAACTCTGCTGTCTGGAGCTGTAACTGGCCCCTTCTACTTCTAGGCGGCCAACCGGATGGTGGGCAGGCTGATTTAAGCAAGATTTAATCAGGCTACTGAGTTTGCAAAGGCTGTTATTTATCTTCTGTCTTAACACCGTACTTAATTGAAGGATATTACAATTATCATGGTATCTTTCTTGCAGCTGATGAAGTTTAAAGCTGCTGCTGTCCACACAAAGTGAACATCACCAACCAACACCATAGCTTCTTAACAAGGATTGTATGCCACGCACCAGACCTGAATGATATTCTATTCATTTGTATAGGAAGGAAGTAATATTTGTAAGCATATTTTTTAGTATATCAATTTATCAAAAGATTTTGCTGCATGGAATGTATAACGGTTTTGAACTGCATTTCTTCCGGTAGCATTGTTTTATAGTTGTAAAATGTATCAAGAAGAATAGTCCTTAAGAAACACACGTTTTTCTGCAGGGCTTGTCATTACCAATGGTGAGTAGTTGAAATGAATCATTGCTCTGCATCCAGATATGGTCTCCAGTCATAGGGCATCACTGTCATGAACTTGATGAAGAAAATATCTATAGAATGCCCTATATTATCAGACCAAGTGTAGTATTCATGTACATACTGTGGTTTCCAGTACTTGGGGCACATTAATACATAGTTTACAGTAAACGTGGTCTAGGTAAAAGTGATTTAACAGAACCAGTTTCTACATGAATAGATGCATGTCCCTCTTTGTGTACCTGTTTATGTACACTGCTCCATTAGTGACTGATATGTCACTATTTCCAGACTCCAGGAAGAGTAGTGACATATCAGTCACTAATGGAGATCTTAATTAAAACCAAACCATTAAGGAGTTGACTACAAAACCTTGTTACCTCCCATAGTGACTCTATACTCAGCATCTTGCCAGATATTGTCTCAAACCTACATGTTAACTGTATAGCCTTGTCACACTTAGCTGTTCTTAAAGAAACCCAGCCATTTATAAGCCACAAAATGACTGGCAAAAACAGAACAGTTTATACAGTGTACAGTAAGAGGAACTACATTGTATAACATTAAGAATATTTCAAAGCTTTTATACCATATATTTGACAATTGAAAGTGTATCATAAGTATAGGTAGAAGGCCTTTCCATTTAGTTAAGGGTTTTGTTGCTTATTTAGGCTTTTTTTTTAAAAATATGGTTTGAAATTGTTGAGTCTTCTATGTTTTAGCATTGCTGCTTTGCGTGAAAACCAATTGTATTCATCCAAAGAAATGTAATATTGTGGCAGCCTTTCAAATGGATGTGGCTGTGATAGTGTGTTGGAAAAGAAAGAAAAAAACAGCTTCATGAATTTTCAGAAATGTAGTTTATTGCAGAAAGGTCTGTTTCTTTGTATGCAAAATATGAACATAAACAAGAACTGAACATAACTGTAGGATATTGAGTAAGCTTGCCTTTACCATTGGTACAATAAAGTATGATGTCAAGTCATTTGTCATGGTGTAAGATGCATGGTGACATACAATACTGTACTTAAGACTTTATGACCAGCCCTTTTGCTCCTCTTAAACAAGAGTACTACAGTACACATCTTAACCTGAAACAAGCTTACTTGGCATATGTGGAAATAACTTTGTGTACCTGAAATTGAAATGAAAGCTTTGCTGCCACACTCAATTGTTCTTGTATTTAAGTTGAGTGAAATTGAGTTGAGTCAAAATTTAGAAACTCAAAATAACCAGTAACGTTGTGCACAATGCAAAATTTTAACAAGGATCACTGAAGAAGTGTTGTTTCTCATTTTAGATGAAATGAGACTGCACAATGACAGCTTCATGACAATTTCAGGTACTGTCTCCTGTCATAACAGTATGGAAAAAACAATAGTTAAAGCCAACAAACTGAAGGTGGAAAGAAACTGCTTAAACTCAGCAACTTACAAAAGTACTCTAGAAAACTGTGGGGGTGTATATGACGCTTTAATCATAAACACACTTGATAACAATTCAACAAGAACCAAAATGTTTGATAACAGTGTTAACCTATCGCAACTAACCTACGGCTTAATGGTTGCAACAAAGAACAGAAGCCTTTTTGACAGTTTCCAACTGCTCTGTTGTGATAAATAACCTGAACAGTTTGCTATCAATTTTACTGTAACACAGTAGTTACTCTAGTTCAGATAATCGATGCACAATTTACAAGAACAAAATAAATACTTTCTATCAATGATCAAGAAGATAATTATCTAAATTATCATATCTTGAAATCAAATAATGTTAGTGTAACAATTATCAACACTACAGTTGCAATTTCCACTTGCTTGACATGATTGACACACGTTTTATACTGCTCAAAAAGGCCCAACTTCCTTATTTTCACTTTCTTATCAACTTACACTCCACCTTAAACAGAGCTCCTTTGGTAAAACTACTCCTTGTCCTGACACTGGAAGTAGTCCTTCAGTGGTGCCAGTAGGTGTCGGATGACGGGGATGCTCCACGCCCGGCCCAGCAGCCGCTGGCGGGAACAGCGACTCATGTTGCACACGTCCGTGTAGTGGCTGGGGAACCCAAACACACTGAAACATGGGTACAATGTACGTTTATGACAAGTTATCATGGCAATTTTCTAACCTGTCATGTGACTGCATTGGCTATGTAACTTAAATGGATGCAAAGACAATGGCAAACAAACCGATGGTCACTGTCTGTACTCTTACCATCAAAAAGAAAAATCTTACGGTTGATTCAAGCTGATTTCTTGCAGCTCAGTTCTGAAGGGTTTACAACATAAATAGTGTGTAACAAAATGAATTTCCCAAGACACCCACCGTTCCAGCTCAGTACACCAGAGAGTGTCAGGCTGCCCCTCCATGAGTACAGGTGCAGCCTGCTGTTTCCCCTGGTTACGCACTGAATGCAGAGTGGTGGTCACTGTACGTACCTTTTTGACCTGGGGGAAACAGACGTATATGTACATGTAGAGTCTCAGCTTTGTATTGTAATGTGCTTTTGCAGGAACTGGCGAAGTATGTGTTAAATCTTGATTTTGAAGATGTCAAATGACTTTTGGCAAAGAGCACTACAGAATGGAATTGCAAAGACGAGACTTCCTTACAAGGGAACACTCTCCCAACATACCTGAGCCACTCGCCCACAACCTTTCTCCAGACACTGCTCCAAATCCAGCTTGTCACTGGCCTTGGGCACCAAGGGCCTGGTGTAGGCAGAGGGAACATGTTACAGTATGCATCTAAATTACTGCCGGTATGGCATTGAAAATTGGGCATTGGGCTTTACAAAAAAACAAGATTGAACTGATAATAATTGTTGCTCTCAATACGACCTACTTAAAATGGGTATGAAAGGAGCACAGACTTCATCTTGTAAGGTATGAATTGTTTTCGATGGACAACACTGTGGAGGAACTAACCTGTTCATGCCGGGGAGGTTCCCCCAGAAGTAGCGGGCACGATGAGCAGGAGACACATCTTTGGCATCCACCACCACTGGGTTACACTGGGGGTGGGATCAGGGACATGCTTAAGGTCACACGTCATGCTGCAGCTAGTGTCTTGGAAACTACTTGACATTTCCCTCTCTCAACATATCTCTTCTCTGATATGTATAGCACAGTAGAAGCCAGTTAATTGCATGGAATCCCCAAATCCCAAACTGGTGTGGTCCAGCTAGATAACTTTGCACTATTGCACCATCCGGATAATTGCACAAACTTCACTGACAAATAGGCTGTGCAATTAAGCGGCTTCTACTGTACTACAGTATCCTCCTCCTCTATCAACCTCTTATAATCTCGCTTATAATCTGTAGCTAAATATTATTGTGCCCTGAAAATTGGGATAAAAATTGAAGATGAGACAGCCCCTCATCATCTCTGCAGACACAACATCTCCGTGTGACCTACAATTCACAAGAAAGTATTCTGTTACCTACTGGATTATCAAAAAAAGACTGTTTTGCAAATAAGAGTTACCCCCAGGAACAGACTTATGTCCTGTTTGTACTGGTGCTTCATGGCCACCACGTTCTCAAACAGCCAGAAGAACGGACGGTCGTCGCCGGGAGCGGGGGCAGCTTCCCGCAGCAGTCGGTAGAAGTTGAAGAACATCACACCAGTTCCACCTGTGGTGGGAGAAGACAAGGGGTGAGTAAACCCAGTCAACTTTCTTTCTGATAATAGAAAACAGCACCATAGGACAGACAAAATTATATTCTTATACATACGTACAGAAACTTTTGATCACCACACTGAGATCAATTATGTCAGAGCAGTACATTTTGCTTTGATCTCAAGCAATTGTAACTATAAGAGTACAAAGTTGGTGGCTCAATTCATCCATATAGCACAAATGTAGCTTGATAGAACCAGCACTAAGAATAACACCAGAAATGTTTCCACTCACCATACAGCCCTGCTCTGTTGGGGTTAGCTATAGACAGGTCATTACATGGACTTCCTCCCAGCACAAGGTCAAATGGACCAAGCTTTGGTATCTGTGGGACAAGGACAATACATGTAGGGCAACTAGCATGTCATGACACCAAATTACTCTTATATAGTCAAGTATTTCCTTTTAATGTCCATCCTCATGGCTCATTTTTATGTAATTTTATACCTTATAAGACTATCAAAATCTTTATTAAGATAGCTTCCTTGAACTGAATTTGCAAGATGGTGAAATAGACAAAAGCACAGAGAATACATTTCAAAGAAAACAGTTTTGTGTTAAAGACAAGACAGCACAAGGCTACTAACATCAGTGTTCCTGATGCTGCGGATGTCTCCCAGATGACGGATGCCCCCAGCATGTCTGAGCTGGGACACTTTGATGGCATCAGGGTCGATCTCTGAGGCGTAGCACACGTCCACTGTCACACCCAGCTCCTTCAGCACCAGCAGAGCTGGGAAAGAGTCTCTGTTAATGTCTGTCATTGGCAGTTTTGTTGATAGATATCATGATCAAAAGTCAAAAATATTAGGATGAGGCCCACATTAAAGGATCTTGTGAAGTCATGATACTTAGTAAATGGAATATTAGATGCAACTAAATCATGGCAATGAGTATTAAAGGTAAGGAAATGTCCTGATCAAGGAATACAGCAATAAATGTTAAGATTGTGTCCTGTGACGTGACAACATCTATCAGCCGTTACGTGACAAGGAATCTGCAAGATGAGATCTACTGTGTTGATAAAGAGACAGAGTTCATCTCGAAAGCTTTCCAAGCCATGAACTGTATACGTGTGTATTTTCTTTAACAGTTTGTCACTATGAATGTCAAGCTGTTGATTACAGTCAAACCTGCCCGAGCGACCACCTCTTCTCAGCGACCACCTGGCCATTTCGACCGCTTTTTCTCGGTCCCGAATTTTTTTCCCATTGACGTAAGCATTAAGCGACCTTTTCTCAACGACCACCTGGCCAACGCGACCGCGACCGGCCCAAATTGGGTCCCATAACGACCGCATCATTTTCAAAATTGAGGTTTTCATCTATTTTTGATGATAACTAGCGCGATATTGTGCCGAAATCGGCCAGTTTGCGTCGGATTTTGACTGCCATTACGATGTTATGTTTAGAATACAGATGGCGGCGGTCAATGGGGCAGTCTACTGTAATATGGGAGGAAATTTCGTTGTAAGAAAATCCGAATTTAGTTGTTACAGAACTTTTCTTTTTTTTAATCTATATCATTATAAGGTGAACGAATGCTGAAAGGTATATAGCCTCATACTTTTTCAAGAAAGATGTGTGTAGCTCATACCTTTTTAAGAAAGATCTGTGTGAGTGCTTTTGTTCAACTGTACTGTACATTCACCTGTGGGTAAGTACGCTATCGGGACGTACCGGGCATCGAATTCGAAAGGTGCACCGTAGTTATTTCAGATACGGCGATCAAGAACACAGCGACGCATAAAGGCTTGTATGGTATCAGACAGCATCAAAGTTCCCTTTAATAATGTCTAAAACCTTAGTGTACAAATATTGAGCTTTATAACACTGTATCGAATAAAAGCATGGGGTTAAATTTACAGTTTACAGTGTGCGTGTTGTATTTGGCATTAAAGACTTCGCTTCTTTGCGTGCGTGCAGTGTGTTTGCTATTTGCCATTAAACACAACGGAAACCATTTATACTTTGCATCGGGCATGTTTTGAGTTGATACTCTTCTCAGCGACCACCTGTCCAAATCGACCGTTTTTTCCCGGTCCCCCGGGTGGTCGACTTGGGCAGGTTTGACTGTACTTCAAATATTTAATATGTACTGTGTAGTTACAAAAGCTGGAACTACAATTAAGTACAAATTCTGTTACCTGTGCCAATGCCATCATAGAGTGACAGAACCCTGATGGGGCGGCGCTGCTGGGCAGGGACTGGAGGGTACAGCTTTGGTTGACCCTTACACACAGAAAACATCGGTTCGAATTCATTTGATACTAATGTAGCATGTCAACAGTAGATACATCTATTATATCGAGACCAGACAGGAGCTAATTAACTCATTTGCATCAACTTTGTCTTAACTCATCTTACCTTTGTTTCCTATTGGACAATTAAAAATCTTCTTTGCATACCAATTCATAGTTACGGTACACATGTATAAAACCTGCTCTTCAACAAGATCACCTCAGTGTCACCGACGAAAGATGATGAATTTTCACAGATGAAATGTCTGACCGTTTCCAAAATCATATCCAGTTGGTTGAGTAACTGGTATTTGGTGTATATTGAGACCTCTTATCTGACATTCTGGGCAAACAACCAACATTCTACATCTTGTATTCTATGCCTAGATTTTCAAATCTCTGACTCACAAAGTCCTCCACATCATCCATGGCAAAGAACTGCTGCAGCCTGGCTGACCAGTCCTGCTGCCGGTGTAACAGTCCATGTCTGGGTTCCTCCCGGCACATGTAGCACAGCCATGGGTCCTCCAGTACTGCCTGAGGGGAAACCAATATTCAAACCCTGCACTAGATGCCACTCTTTAAAAATAAAACAAGCTTCTGGCATTTAAAATAGCCTCACCTTATAGCTAGAATGTATAGGAACCATAGAGCAAAAATAAGCATCATTACTGGGGTATGGTTACATTAGTTCAATGTATCTTCTTCTGTCCCCATGTTGGATTAGTTTTACCTTTACGCACAAGGGGTTGTGACTGATAAACGCATGTCTGCCTTTGTTCATACATCAGCCGTTTATTGAGTGGACATGGCAAGTTTGGTAACTGAGAAAGTAACAACAGATAATACAGTGCCAAGAATATATTGAAGGAAGAAGAGATTTGCAAGTCTAGGAAATGCTTACCTGGTCTGCTGTGCCTGGTCCTACAGTCAGGTCAAGGCAGTCTTTGCAGAAAGACCTGATGATATGATACAATGCACATATGAGATATCATCAGTCAACTGATAAACTCAAATAACCGATGATTTTTATAAACATCCGGTATTTGTGCAAACTCAGTGTGAAGGACATTTTTTCATGACAAGAGAACCAGAGATCGCAGATTTCATGTAGCTCAGAAATACATACGCAGACTTGCACATGCAAAAAAAAACACTAGATGGATTTAGAAGTGAATCCAGACTACTAAAGATAGTAAGGTGGTTATTGCGTTATGACTGGCAGAGTATTAAGTAGTGTTGAAGCAACTTGGCTGGAATTTCCCACCAAACTGCATAACTGTATGTCATTTTGCTGAGCAAATACTGAGAATACAGCAAATGTGTCACATGCAGGTATAATCACAGAGAAAGACAGCTCCAGATGATTACTTGATGCTGACACATGCTAACCTGCAGCAGCTGTCCTGCCCACACATCAGCACCTCGGTCCCAGCTGCACACAGGCTGCAGTACGACTGGTACCCGTCCTCGTCAAACTGGTACGATGACTCCAGAAACTCAATCTGGGGATAAAAGTGATCAGTGAATACTGAACAGAAAGATATTCTTTGATTTGCAAATAAATAATAAAGGCAGATGGAAAGACAAGAGCTGATAGAAAGTCACAAAAGTAATAGTTACCCTTTCAGCACCAAGGACAGATACGATTTCACTTTCCATCAAAGACATGATCAGTACCATTCAAAATCACCTATGTCATATCGATATCACTGCAAATGCAGTGATTGTAACCATTCTATTTACCAAGGACAGAGACAATACACAAGTAGATTCAGATGTTACATACTTCCTAAGCAGTCAAACTTTAACATCTCTTTGGGCACCCAATTCATACTCCAAACTATGCAATGATCTGACACAAGTGGTCAGACTATCTAGAAGCTACTCATTAACATCATCTGAAAGTATCTTAATTGCAGTGTGCACAGGGAATGGGTAGAAAGATTATGTCAAGCTTACCCTACACCCCTCACACAGCCCTCCCCTGAACAGTGGGTGCTGGGTCTCCACATCCAGGCTCCCACAGGCAAGGCACAGCTGGTCAACAGACAGCTGCCTCTTCCGCACTTCCTCAAACAGTTTTGCTATGGACAAAAAATTGATTTTAAACTCTACAAGTGCTTTATAAAATCTTGAATTTCTTTACAGCCTTGATTGTGAGAGAAATCTAGATGGCAGTTTAGTAGTTCTTTTTGATTTCTACAGTGTTGTGTCAAATAATAAAACAAGGTAGACCCCGGCAAATAAAATATTTTGAAACAGATACATTCTTTTTCGACAATGCCTACTGCTTTGTAACAGCTGTTTTGGACGTAGAGCTTACCCCTCTCCAGTCGGGAGTCCACAGACTCCCTGCGACCCCCACTCCCAGACGACCTTCCCTCAGCTACCTGCTCCAGCTGTTTCAGGTGTCTCACCTGCAGCCACTGATGCACCAGGTGATCAGGTGGCCTGGCTTCCTCTGGAAACAGACAGTACAAGCAAACAGTGAGGAAAATGGTCTTGAATCTTTGAGCTTTACATGAAGAGCAATGATAGACTATGTACAGGATGGAGTTACATTTCTACAGTCTTAATTATTGAACTTTTTTAATGTCTTTTATCAGACTTAACAATCTTCTGTTTTCCCAGATAACTTCTTCCACTCTGAACAAATGATAGTGAAAAGGAACCATTCTTCTCTGACATATCTAAGACTGCAACACATTTTTACTGAAGCTGTGGGACTTGCTTGTTACCTGAAGAAGGTTTCAGGCTGTCAGGACCAGCCGGGGAGAAGTCCTGTAAGGCCCACTGCACCATGGCCCTGTCCCTGTCCTGGTTCTTATGAGCTTCAGGGGATGACAGGAACTTCTTCTTGGCACGATCTGCAGCAACCTGAACACAACAGGTCAACAGGACACTGTGAACACAACAGGACACTGGACAGGACTACTTTATAAGAAGTATAAAGGAGGCCATAGGCACTCCAGCATTCACTGGAACAGATACGCTGAGCGTTATTAGCTTCCTGGCACATTTGACCAATTGCTGACAACATGTATCTGCAAGATCACGTGTTAATAAGATCATGACTGTGTCTGTTATTATTGCAAATACACTTTATGAAGTGATTGGTCATCAGTAATGATCCTGAAGGAGACAGTGGACATTGAAAATTTACCTATATGCACTTTTGTGTAGGAAAAAAGTTCAGCATTGTACTACAGTTCATGCTTGTAAAAGCTAAAACGCTTTAAGGTATCTTGATAAACATTTAGGAGTATCTCTGTGAAACAAAAGAAAACCTTTCAGAACACAACCAGCGCCTTCTTACCTGTAGAGACTCCAGTATGGCACGTTTATAGTTCTGTAGTCGGTTGTACGTCCTCTCGTGATACAACTGGCTGAACTTCCCAAACGGCTCCAGCTTGTCCTCCACCTGCACCTGTACATGTGCACATGTTGGTATTGCTTTAGAAATCTTTGCTGCATATACTTTTGAGTGGCATTTTGCAGGTGACAAAATTATCTACTCCAGACAAATTCAACTGTACCATCTATTCTCTGTTCAATTCAATGCATTAAGAAGAGATTGTAGAACATATGGGTCATGTTGGAAAATGTTTTCAAACAGCACCAGGTCCTGAGCCTTCATTTGCGAGTGAATGCAAAGCAAGACAAAACTTAGATTACTTACAATGGAGAACTTGCCATCACCAAACCACCTGACCCAGCATGACCCCTCGGGTGCCGGGTCCCTCCCTGTCTCCACACAGGACACCACCCGTCCTGGCCACCAGGTGTAACCCTTCAGCTTACCAAACACCAGCTCTCCCATTCCATACTTCCCATCCTGTACAAACACAGAACAGATGATTTTCAGGGCACCTTTAAGTATAGATAAATTGTGCCTTGATACCCTTTAGTTCTTAAATTTCACAATTTATGTTAAGTAGAGCTAAAAAGTCATTGTTTTTATGTGGTTAGTTGTATGTCAAGCCTTGTAATAAGGACAAAATTTGGGTGTACTTTTGTCGCCTGCGAGGTCCTTACATTACATATCCTTACCTGTAATAAAAGGTTCCTGTAAAAAATTATACTTTGCTATTATAGGAATGTTTCAACTTAATCATTTAATGTTGTGTGCTGTCACATGTTTGAGCATGTCACACATTACTGTGTATGTTAAACTTGTTCCCAGTTTTCCTTAATTTATACCCATTTGTTTGTCTCTAAATAAAAGAAATGTCCCAAACCTCGTACTCCTGTGGCAGCTGCTCCTCCTGGCTTTTGTCTGTGGGGCTGCAATTTTCTGGAATGCTGCTAGTACTGGTGGCACCTGGAGTAACCGGTGCTGTAACAGGTGCTGAGGATGTACTGGCAGCTGCAGATACTGCAGGTGTGTCCTTGGGCACAGCTAGATTTCCCTAGGTTTGGAAAAAAATGGATCACATGATTTAAAAAAAATTTATAGCTCTTCAAGGTCAGTTCTTCTCAAGTGAATGTCTTACAATCATTTTTCTGGACTGTAATTAAAAGACAGATATTGCAGGTTTAACCTTGGGCACCGCTAGACTTCCCTAGGTTGAGGGAATATGAGAGCTCATATGTATTTTGTATTGATAGCTCTTTCATGTCCTTATCAGTAGACAGTATTTCTTATTCCATACTGAAACTGATAACAATGGACAGTACCTTGGAAGAAGTGGCTGGGCTACTCCTTATTGTTGTGAAGGCTAGAGGCTGCATTTTCATCTTTTTCTTTACAGCACTGCCCTGGATTTGACAGAATAAGGTTCATCAAAGATTCAATCATTCTCCACAGCAATGAAAAATAGTTATCAAACTGTCACTACAAGTATGGTCTGAAGGACAACTTGCCAACTCCAATGTTGTATGTATGAACATTGAGATGTCATGACAGTATACAATCAGGCAGAAAATGCCACATTATAAAACACACACACAGGTATTACATGAGTCTGAGTTTTGTACCTGTTCCTCTTTCTTTCTTTTCTTCCCTTTGTCATCAGCATTGGGAGGAGCCTCAGGCTGGAACCTCTTGACAGGTGACAGTCTCTGTCTCAGGCTGTCCTCCCAGCCAAACATGCCTCTGGTATGCTCCATGTGGAATGGTTCAAGCTATATGTATAATAGTTGGCAAATCGGTAAAATGTCAGTAACATTTGAATTCATACTTGACATAGCATAAGAAAGACGTACCAGTTACTGTTTTGGAATCTACTTTGTACATTAAATCATTGTAGGTTATAAACCAGTCTATAAACCAGTCTATACATTAAGAAAAAATAGACTATCTTTACCTTGTTCTTCTCAGGAGTACTAGTCCTTGCCTTCTTTTTGTTGCCTGTTTCATCTCTCTCCAAAATCTCCTGGGTAGGCCTTTTACCAGCTGCTCCTTTGTGGCGTTCATCACTGTCTATCCCTTGCTTCTGGACTTCTTTTGCTTCTTCAGTCAGTCCCTGAATTGTGTCATCATTTTGTGTAGTCTGTTTATCCTGTGACTGTGGCTCTACATGCCTTGTGCCAGGCATGGAGGTGGCAGTCTTCTCCTTTCCCTGTGCACCTCTTGGGGACACTACATACTTTTTCTTCATCGTGTCATCTGTCTGTGATGGAGGAATTACATTGTCCATTGTGTCTTGTGTTTCAGACAGTGTTTCCGTTTCCTCTATAATTTTTGCTTCCGAGGTTTTCCTTGAAAATGGCATCAACGTCATTCTTGCATCTTTCTTGGGCTTCTGCTTTCCTCTCTGAACATTCCGTGTATGTGCAGTATCAGCGTTTTCATTTTCAATGTCCTTAGAACTGTTCATATTTACTCCAGAAGGCAAAGCATTACCCTTCTCCTCCATGGCAACAAGGAACTTTCTTTTTTTCCTGCCTTCCACTGACTTGACATGAGATGAGGCTGATGCAGCAGGCAGAACTAGTCGAGAACCAGACAGCTGTTGGATCTTACTCATTAGAAGGTTTTGTGCTGGCAAACCCCTTTGGCCATCTTGTGCTGTTTGCTGCTTTTTCTGATAACCTGACTGTCTTTTATCCTCTCCTCCTTTCTTCTTCTGCTTGAAAGTCTTGGAATAACTGTGATCATTATTTTCACCTACCTCCACAGCACTTGGACAGCTGGCAGAACTTTTTTTATCTTTCCTTCCCTTTGTGGTTAGTTTTTGGATAGCTTCCTCCTTAGCCTGCCTCTTCTTTGATAGAAGAAGTTGCTGAGGGCTTGAGTAGCTGTGGTCTGCGTGAGCCCTTCTTTTTCTTTGTCCCTGTTTCAGTCCGGTAACTGAAGTATGCTGCACTCCAGCCTGTGCTGAGGCAGGTGGCTGTGTGGCAGCTTCAGCGTGACCAGGTTCAGCTGAGAGAACACCTTGTCCAACATCTTCACCTTTGGTTACGCTACTGACTGCATCCCTCTCTGACTCCCTCTCCAAATTCTCATCCTTCCCTCCACTTGGTGTTCCTCCTTTACCAGCTGCTTTCCCAGAACCATCATCAGAAGTTGTGCTGGAAAGGCAGCGTGAAGACCGTAAGATATTGCCTGAGGGAGTTTTCCTGATCATGACTTGTTGGTGGTGCTCTTGCTCCTTGGTTTGTTCTACTAAAGGACTCGCAGTTTGTATTTGTGTTGTCCCACTATCTATTGGTTGACTTGTTTGAATTTCTACCTCTCTAGACAGATTATCTGCTTCCTGTTCATTCTGTTTGGGTGGTATTTCTTCTCCAAAAGCAGACCCCTTTGTTGCTTCAAAATGACCAGTCAATATGGGCTCTATTCCTGACATGTAGTCTGAAAGGAGTTGATCTCCCTCAACATCTTGACTGAAAGGCTCGGGTATCTCCACCGTTCCCTCCAGCCCTGGACTTGAGTAGTCAGCAACAAGTGGCTTCAGTGGTGTGGTCCAGTCCTCTTCACTGGACCTACTGGTGTTTAAAACCAGGCGGAGATTTTGATTTATGTCTTCCTGCATTTCTCCCTTACAAATGGCAGATTCGTCGTTGTCTCCATGGTACTCAAACAGGCTTCGTCTGCATGTCTTTTTCTGGCAGTCCATTCCCCCTACAGCATTTGCTGATCCAATGATAGGAGAGATATTGACAGACTCAAGGAGATCCTCTACATCATCTTCAGGTACTTCAGGCCCCTGGCTGTGGTCACCAGGTATGAAGCTGTACGTACTGCTTTCATCATCACTCACTTCCTCCTCCAACTCAGACAAAGCACCAAGGTCCATGTCATCTTCTGTTATAAACACCGTCTCTGTTGGTTGACTTGTACGTGGGTTAGCATCATTGTGAGAATCAGAACCTGTAGCTACTGCATTAATGGAGTGATCCCTAGGTTGGTTTAAATCTTGATTCTCGGTATAACCATCTTTGCTTGTATCAAAGCCATCCAAACAAAAGCCTGAATCTTTAGTGATGACAGTGTCATTACGACTGTTTTCAAAGTCAGATGGTGTTTGGACGTTTGCTTTGCTCACTGGATCATTTTCCTTGTTTGATTCTTCCTCAGGGTTATCAGGAACATTGCAGTCGTTCTCTCCACCACTTTCCTCTGAACCTTCTGATTCTTCTGATGAAGTGTCTACGCCTGTACTGCCTTCTGAGTCTGAGGAGCTTGTGTAAACCTCCCAGGGAAAGGTTGACTTGTTGCCTAATTCACCTTCTCCATATATGACATTGACAAACATGTTTGCAAACATCTCCGCGCTTTCCTGACTCTGCATTAAAAGCAAAGACTCCTCTAAACTATTGATGCAGCTTTTTTCCTCTTCTGTCTCAATTGCTGTTTGTTCTGATGCTACCTTTCCACTGGGCTGTAATTCATGAGTTTCCACATATGTACTTGTAGTAGCTGTGGTACATGTACTTCCACGTGGTTCAATGCTTTCTGTTTCTACCATCTCACAAGAATCCCCAGTAACCTCACTGTTATGGGGGCCTGTCCCATTCTGCACAAGACCTGATGCAACTGGTTGCTTGGAACTGGCATTGCTATTGGTCACCATTGCCAAACTGTTTGGATCAGGTGTGGCATCATCATCAACCTCCATGTTATTGTGAAGATTCCCACTGGGTTCTTCCTCTGGTGTTTCCATGGTGCCAGTGTCAGTTACTGCTGAAGTCAGACTTTTGAAGCCACACTTTTCCCACACTCTTTGTATTGTTTTCTCCAAGTGTGCTCGTCGTTCTTTTTTCTGATGGGGGATGTTGTGATTTAATTCTGAATCTTTGGTCTTGTTGGTTGGTATATCATCTTCTATTTGCAATACCTGTCTGTTGCTACCTTGCACTTCACCAGTTGTAGTCTTGCATGGAGTACTGTGGAAACCACAAGGACTATTTTCCTCTTCTTCACTCTTAACAGTATTGCTTTGCTCCTCTATCAAGTCTACCTCATCTAGGGTATAAGAAATATCCCCAATCTTAACAGATGTTGGCAATTCCAAATTGTCAGAGTTGATGTCAGCATCCTTTTCAAAGGCCACATTCTTGTCTTGTGTAGTGAAAATGTTGCCAGCTTCTGGAGGGCTTAAGTTTGACTTGTCAAACTCCTCCTGTTCTTGTTCTGATCCAGACAGACACTGTGGACAGGCGCTATGTGGCAAATGTGGACAGGAATCCTCAATGGTACTGATTTTATCAATACTGGTACTGACTACTAGTAAGGTTTCTTTGCTGCTGTCTGGAGACTTCTCCCTCTTTGGTGTGCTGGTCACAGTATGTTTGTCTGTCCCAGAACTTCTGCTTTCATCTGCATCTGCTATAACAGTCAGCACTGACTGAGAACTGCTATCCTGTTGTGATAACTGAGAGACAGTGTTTCCTTTCATCTTGTCATCTTCTCTGGTATACTTTTCAACAAGTAGCTCATTGTCTTGTGAGGTTCTACCACCAGCGCTAGCCTTATTGTCTTCAACCAGTCTCTCTCCATCCTGAGTTTTCTTTGTAGCTTTTGACTTTCCAATGTTTTTCTCCTCTTTTGTGTTTGTTGACTTTGTTTTATTCCTAAGATACATGATTTCATCCTCCAGCCTGGTGAGTTGCACGGAAACGTCTTTGGTCACTTGGGAACTTTGGCAGTGCAGATTTGCGTTTGTCTTGGTCGCTGTCTCTGGTGCTGAAACCCCATCACTCATGGTACTTGTAGAAACAGTAGTACATACCATGGATGGCTCCTGAGTTGATGACTCCTGTTGTTTCTCTGGAGTATCTGTTATGATGATGCAAGAATCATCTTTATCTGTAGTTGCAGAAATGTCCTTGTCACTTCCTGCCTCATCAAACTTGATGCCATCTTCCCCTGTGGTATCAGCCGTAATTCTGTCATCTGTACCTGAGATAGTACCATGCATGGCAGCAGTAACAAGAGCAGACTTGTGTTTATCCTTACTTCTTTGGCTGTGCCTATCTGTACTGGTGCTTTCCATGAGTTGAATGTCATCTGTGGTACTGACAATACTGTTACTTATACCCGTACCAGATGCGGAATTGTCTTCATCTAATACAGATCCTTTGGTAGCAACAGCTCCTTCTTTGCCGATAATATCTGAAATGATCTTGCTTGAAACCACTGTACTGGGAATGGACTTAACTGTGCCTGTACTGTCAGGTGTTCCATTACCATTCAGAGAGAAGGGGCTTGTACTGCCAGTGCTGTGAGATATGCCTGTATGGCTGGGTTTCTTTGTGCCTACAGTGCTGACAACAGTTTTCTGTGTGTCTGGAGTATTGGACTTTTGCATGTCTGAAGTTACTTCCAATGTCTGTCTAAGGTTTATATCTCTCAACTCCACATCAAGTTTCACTTGGGTACTGGAAGCATGTTTGGCCATCTCTGTGGTATGCAAAACTGTTTTATTCTTTGTGGCAGTTTGAGTGACGCTATTGGGTGATTCTGATAATGTTGTAGAAGTACTTGTGAAAGTTGTTTTGCCGATGTCTCCAACCTTCTTATTACTGATGCTAGTCCCTTGTTTCTTTCTTTTCTTTGAGATTTTCTTCTTTGACACACCAGATTTCTCCTTGTTTCTGCTCACTGAAGCTCCATTTTGCAATGGTGCTGTGCCTTTCCCTTCTCTCCTAGAAGACATCACATGGTCAGCCACAGCATCTTGAACAGTGGCTTCGTTTGCTACCTCACTTCCCATAGAACCTGGGTTGTGATGGGTCAATGTCTCCAGAGAACAGGATGGTTCTACATCTCTTGCTGTATTTGTGTCCATAGTTGCAATGTCTTTGCCTGTTTCTTTGTCTTTCTTTTCTTCCTGATACACTTTGGACAAACCAGTCTGCTTATCCATTGGTGCTTTCTCCACATTGCTATGGATTTCATGATGGTTATTTGCACCAGGGTAAGAGAAAGTTTTCTCCACCTTTGCTGCTTTACTCTCTGTTTTCTTCTTCCTCTTCTTCTTGTGCACAGTTGAAGCTACTGCTGTTTTATCTCCTTGAACTAACCTTGATAATGTCAACAAATTTGCAAGCCTTGAAGTGTATGAACTGCTAAAGCTTTGAGGGGATCTGCCCATGCCCTCCTTCTCAAATGTCTGCTTAAGTTTGCCAGTACCACAATCCAACTTGCTGCCATCAGCATCTAGCTTCTTTCTTCTCTTTTTGGTGGCTTCTGAATCAGTTTCAACACTTATTGGTGTCACATACCTTGTTTTAATCTTGTACTCTTTCTTCTTCTTACATTTGTCATCATCTGGTTTCTTTGACCTCTTCACCTTCCCTTGTTTTCCATTGGCAGGATGTTTACCCTTAGCTGACTGAATATCTCCATCTGTGTGTGATGCTGATACAGAGGGAGACGTTTTGAGAGCTTTCTTCCGTTTACCAACAGCATCTGACAACTGTGTCTGCGCTAAAGACTTGCTAATTGTTGGTTCCTCGTCTGAACAAGACTCATCCCCACTGCTTGACTCAGAGCTGGAAGAACTTGCATCAGAAGGAACTGCTGTATGGGAACATGAGGCTTGGGTGACATCCTGTCCACTGTTATTCCTTTCCATGTGGACCCCTCCCTTCTTGACTGAATAAACATGTTTGCTTCCCTTATTGTCAAGATTGATCTCCCTGTCCTTGGTGCTGAATGTTCCCAAATGACACAGCCTTTCTGAGTGAGCTGCTTCCTTGTGTTTTGATGAAACAGCCTTCTTTCCATCTTCCTCATCAATCTCCTTCTCCTTCACAGGATGCTTACGCCCAGACCTGTCTGTTACAGTTTGTGATAAAGTAGCCCTGTCCTTGGTGCTGAAAGCACAATTTACTAGCAGTGACTTTCCTGTTCTTTCTGTAGGAGTCTGACTGTGGACTGGCAGACCTATCCCTCTTCCACCAGCAATTGCTAAAGGGTAATAGGACAGGGCCATCAACATTGCCCTTGCTGTCAGCTTTGCAAATTCTATTGGCATTGACCTGCGTTTACATTTACTTGATCCCTTTGGCTTCTTGCTTCCTGATGGAGGATGGGAACCATTAGCAGATTTCAGCAACCTCTTCCCAGACCTGCTTCTGCGTCGCTTTTTCCTCTTCTTTTTCTTGACCACAGAGACAAGACTGCTTTCACCTGATCCCCCTGGGAGTTGAAAATCAGGAAAACCACTGGGAGCAGAAGGCTTGGTTCCAGACGCTGAGCTCTGTAGTGTTAGCCCATCTGTACACCCTGCTGATCTGCCACTGCTGGTTGACTGTTGTATGCCTTTGTCAGGTTCTTTGCTGCAGGATCCCTGGATGGTACTGTGCACAGTTCCATGTTCTGTAGAAGATTTTACCATCTGTCCCTGTCCTGATGATTCTCCACTGTTTCCCTGGCTGCTGGCTAGCGGTTGGTGTGCCTCATTTTTCATTTCTGATGGAGCCATCTTATTTTTCTTTTTACGTGCCTGTGACTTTTCCTACAAAATTGGGAATATAACAAAAGCCATTTAGGAGACACTTTGAGGTCATCAACCTTGATTTGGAATTAAAATCTAAAACACTATAGAATTTATATTGTATGAAAATACTCCGGATATGATGCTATGACCAATATATCTAAGCACTTAAGGCTTCACCAGTCATTTGATATAGGCAATATCTTAATTTGCATTCAACAATAAATATAAAAAGTGTAATATGGTCATTTTGAAAGGCCCAATATTATGACGATAAAATTAAAAGCACAGCTGTCCTCACACATACCTTCTTTTTCTTCTCCATTATGGTCTTGTCTCGCTTGTCTTCTGCTTGTCTTCTTGACTAGCTATGACAGACATCAGTAGAAAACTTGGATAGAACATTTTATATAATGTCAACTAGAATTCAGCTTGAATGAATCATCATGTTTTATTTCAAGCTGCCTTAAGATTCTGCTTCAATTTTAAACAATTCAAGACAATTATAGGCATATTGGTAAATGTATAAATCTCATGCAGTTTCCTTACTGACACAGAACACTTCACATTATTCATGGTAAACAAAATGAGATCAATTTTCACAACACACTGGGACACAGCTAGGCTTTGCTCTGCCATCTCTTACATTTATCTTTCTCACACAAGACATATAACAATCCTAATATGGCATGTTCTTGGCCAGGCTGCTGTGATTTTTGCTGGTGATATGATACCTTTTCCTTTAATGCCCTTAGTTCTGGCCCTCAACGAGGTATTGGTCAAATTATGATGGCCTGTGATAGCTGAACTATACTGCCCATTTATTTCTGTGGGCAAAGGTTGCCACCCATAAAAATCCTTGTGTTACAGCCCTGAAAAAGGTAAGGATTCTCTCTCTCTCTTTCATTTGTTTCCATTTCTAAAATCTTGGCCAAAGTGATCCAACAAATAGTACTGTAAACTGAAATGTATCAAGCACTGGTATTTTCTATGTCATATGGTAATCATACAGATTTACACATACAAGCACGTGTATACTAATTAACTTAACTATAATTAACTGAAAGAGGAACTGCACATTCTTACCTCAACTGTTCAAAGCCTCAAACTTTTAACAGTGTGGCATACAGGATACAGGATGTCTGTTTTGAATTTTGTGACTAAAATGTGAGACCAGAGCTTTATGCCCTTTGCCAGCCGCTGACAAAAAAAGGGGTACACTCTGCCCCCTTCCCACCCACATGTTTTTGTTAGGGTCGTTGGGTAACCAGTACAGAACATTTTTTACTAGGCCTTACCAGTCTCTTTTCTTGAAGTGACAGCGCTCAGCCTTCCTAATGTTAGGCTGACTGACTGCTACTGGACTCTGCCTCACCAGGGGGACTATCACATTCCCCCTGTGGCTGTTCTAACAACCTCTCACAGGGGGAGCTCTCACGCCCTCCCTGGCGCCTGGCTGTGTCTGGACCAGAGTGATTGACACCTCAATTTACATGTTCAAACTCTTTGAAAGTTTCTAAAAACCTATAGAGACACTAAAATTATCAAATTTATCCAACTGTCTGCACTGTGGGGTTTACCTGTACGTTTCCCTTACTGTTTAATACCAACTGAGAAGTATTATGAACATTTATACAGTAAAGTTGCTTTTTTGGATGCTGGTCACGTGACAAACTTTCCCATGCCCAGAGCAGAGCAGGTGCACACTTCTACAACAACCCGCCATTTTGGATCAAAACTGAGCAAGCTGATGTTCCTCATGAAATTCACACCCTTGTCACTCTTTTGTTGCAATAGTCAAAGAATGTTGCAACAGTTAGTAAACCTTTACCACGCCCATTGCATCGCACTATCATCACGGTACATCTTATTTACACAGCCCATAAAAAATACAGCCCAAAATAAAGCCAGGAAGATGGAACTGAGAGTATAACGTTAGACCATCTCACAGCACCGTTGGATATATTTGACCCTATTACATGACAAATACATGTAAAAACTATGTGAACTAAATCCGTATATCTGTAATATCAACTTAGCTCCAGAAAGTTTTATTTTCTGATTAACTTCACTGTATCAGATATCTGCCTATTGGTCAAGACTAACTGACAGGTGGTCGACGGACGGTTTAGCCCGCTTCCCCGCTGAACCTCTCCGCTATCCCGAGCTCAAAACCTTTCAACGTGATGTCCTTCTCTCGTCTTAAAATGTTGTACATCAACACTGATTCTATCTATTTCAATCACCAGGCTTTGGAAGGGATATATGAGAAGAAAGTTGCCTTACCTCTCCACAAAACTCGGACCGCCCTCCCCGTACAAGAACTCGCTTAAAACTGACTTCAAACTTCTTGAAATGGCGGGAAAGTTGGCTGTTCCCTATCTTCGCTTCCCCCCTCCTTCATTCAAAACTAACAGTGTTATACCGGTTTTCAAAATGGCAGAAAATATTACTTATATGTCTTTATTGTTAAAAAGGTAGCTACGTTGCATTTGACATGTTATCATATGATAATATGCATAATCGCAAGAGAAATATTGGTTGGGCAAGAAACTAGTTGGAACAGCAAATCAACCTCCGTGTCTGTCTGTAACGTTAGGAGGCGTGGTCTAATAGGACAAGAATGGATGGAAATGTACCACCCTCGGGTTATAACCGGGGTATCTCGTAGTATTCTGTCTTTAAGGGATGATTTGACAATTAACAATGACGAGATCCAAAGACGGTTCTTGCTCATAGTATTATCATTGTTGAGGTCCTCTCGGTCAAACAAAACTAAAAGTGTTACTGTCACTGCACTGAATGTTTTCGCCTCACTTGGGAGACCACTTTTTCTTTCCCCCTATCGTATAGGAGTGGGTCATTTCGGATAGGTTGTAGTTTTATTCTACTATTTGATCTTGACAAACCTTCATACAATAACCTTTGGGCAAGATGATGAAGATGACTATACAAAGGCGACATCTAGCGGCAAATGTTCAAATTGCCTTGAAGTCGACCCATGATCTTCAGGACCTGACGAAAATTATCCCGCTGTTAAACTAAAATAAAAATATCACAAATCATTGACACATACAGTTTACATTGTGACTATGATCTAAGATTGCTTTCATCCACGATTGACAAATTGTTTTGTAAAGGTTCCCACCCCTTCCATGGTAAATGGAATAGTCCAAAACTCACTTCCGGGTTCCCCAATGTTGAACTCTGCGATTGTGATTGAACGTTGGCACTGAGGTTCAGCACAGCTGGAACGTTCAACCTCATTCAATCACAAAAAAAGCTTTCGAAACTAGTGACTCAACGTCGACTGACCCAGAGTTTGTTTTACAGGCGTGAGTCAGCTGAGGCACCCTCAGGTTCTCAACTGTGCTGAAGTCTTATCTCTGGGTAAAGTGACCTTTGGTGTTTTCAAGCAGCTGCTACTCTACAACAAGGACACAGGCAGACTCGCCATGGACGGGACTGTGGCTGCTGCACCCCTCCCCGATCCCGGCAGCTCCGCCCAGGAAGCCGTGCAGGTGTGTACGGAGGCGCACCTGCGGAAGGAAGGCAGGTGGAGCGGGCAGGTGCACGGCAGGGACGTGGTGGTCTTCCACCACCAGGGCGGCAGCTACTGCATGGACAGGATATGTCATCGTGAGTTTGAACTGTTACTATATATAACTGTAAAGTCAGTTACTGATATACAACCATACTGTCCGAGTTTGAGTAATTTCGAGTGTCGCTGGAAATAACACGAGTCAATAATTTTATTATGTATAGTTTAATACCAGTGCCCTTTGTACTGAGTAGGAAACACCTGTATGTCCGTCCCATGGTTGCTAAGTTACGCGCAACGTCCTCCTAATTACGCTGATAGAGATAAAGTGGGGATGGCGACTGAAGGGTAATCAATTCTTTCATGACCTACATATGTCCACAAAGCACTTTATCGTAACAGAATTCTCATAGTACCTCACATCATTGCTTGTCAAGCACGCATAATATGAGGGAACGTTATCAAATTTCCAATTGAATTAGAGCATTTGTCATGTGTGGAACATATCACCAAACAGCAAAAGGATGATGCATTAATTATGAGACCTTTTACTTCTTTTCTCCTCATAGATGCAGGAGGACCTTTACAAGATGGCGACATTGAGGTAACCTTTTACTAAGATTTGCTCTGTAAGCTGGGAATGAAGGCCTTTCAAAACCTTAGACTGCAACTTTGCAATTTTTTTTTCAGGTCCACTGCCCTCTATTAACGTTAAATGTATTGATATGCTGAAGAGATATTCACTATAAATTGCACCCTTTATTGTGGGTACTTACTAAGTAATAGGTAGTTTTAATGGGTTATAGCACCAGTAATAACTTCTTTTTGAATAATGCAGCCAATTTAGCACACACCATAGCACATTGCCGCTATTGAATATGTGCAACGGACCAGAAACATCTGTTCCAATATTGATTCAGGCTGAATAGAAGACTTGAAAGTGGAACTCTAGGCTCTAGTGCTTGGTACCAACCCAGTTTGTTTCACCACAAATGAGCCCTCACTCAGTCTACTTGTTACACATGAATAAGTATTTTAAGAACCTCATAATTAACTCTAAGAATGGCAAGTCTTGCAAATTGGTGACCTTCAAACTTGTATATGTATTGCTGTTGTCTTAGTCTATTGTTTCAACCACAACAAGCTCAAAGCTACACTTGCTTGTTTGAAACTTTCAATGCCATGAACTTGAATGAGTTTACAGTACTATTTTTTACCATCCACAAGATGTCTAGCTTAGCAAACCATAACTATTTTTGCACTGCTTTATACTTTTCCTTCTAGGACATAGCGGGTCATGCCTGTATTGTCTGCCCATGGCACAAGATCAAGATCACTCTAGCAACCGGTGAGAGTCTCTACCGTGCCATTGACCCTGCCACCATAAAGCAGAGGCCACCCAAGACAAGGTGGACTTCAAAGGGGGTGAAACAACGAATGCACACTGCAGAAATCAGGGATGGAAACGTTTATGTGACTTTGTCAAACAATGAACAGAAGCTTGATTCTGACTATTACTACTCAGAGGAGTACAAAAAGTTAGTCAGTGCAAGCAAAAGAGGCACAACTTGAGCTAGGACTATGGCAACCTTGACATGTTGTTCCTGATATGATCAGGACATTCATATGTATTTAGTCTTGTCTTGCCAGTGTTTGTCCAGCACCTTTGAAATGTTGAATTAAAATGTGACATCATAGAAAACTGTACAGTAGTGCACTTTCTTTCCAAATTCATTGCTTCTTATGCTACTAAACATTATGGACAGATGCACTAAATGCTATTCAAACAGTTGCTCAAAAGTAGTCAACAATGGTCCATTCAAAATACATACATGAAACTCCTGCACAACTCTTATCATAAAAAATGTGCAAGTCATCAAAACTACATCAACTTGTTGTCAACTTTTCAGTAATACCATATCTCATAGCAGCATTTGGCAACTGAAGTTTATAAAATAGAATTTGCAATGATAACTTTCCATTGAATCAAGTTCCACTAGTAACAACTTGTCTAGAATTTGAATGATAAACATTTCAATTTGATCAAGAAATTGAACAATAATAACAATTGAAACAATTCTGGCAAAGTTTTAGCTGAGATCACGGTCAAGGTCTTTGAGGTATGACAACTGTCTTGCCTCTTTGACAACAAAGTCTACTATTAGTGATAATGGGGAAAAGTCTAATTTCTTCCATAAAGTTGAAACACATGCATCTGACAAAAAGCTGTTTGGGTTTAAGTCAAAATCCTCAACCCTAAAGTCAACCAAACAGTATGTGCAATGTAACATTGGTTCAAACATAGGTCTCCACTCTGGTTTTCTTCCTAGCACACATTTGTGGAGAATGCTCTTCATCATGGCTGCTACCTACTCCATTGCTACTCTTGGAGTCACCTCTCCCCAAAGCCTCTAATTCTCTGGGGAATTCCATCTTCTTGTCTTCCTCTGGTGATGCAGCACTTTGGTTACCTTTGCTTATCTTCTTACTCTGATCAGCTCCACAGCTATCCCCATCTCCAAGCATCCAGTTGTCTTCATCACTTTGCTCACTTCCATCTGATGAGCTTTCTGACATCTCCACAGCCTTCACTGTTGGTGACTCCAGCATTCCAATGTTAGTTAGCTGAGATTTTACGGGCACCATCTCTTCTAAGGCTTTGGTCAAGGATGAGACTTCCAGGCTTGAAAATGAAGTGATGCTGCCATCCTTGCTCTCAATGTCAGGTCCCCTAGCGTTGCTGATTGACGTGCTATAATTGAGTGCTGCTGAGGATGTGATGGCAGAAACTTCCAGGCTGGTTTCAGAGAGGATGCTGTCATTCCTGGACCTACTTGTAAGGTTTGCCTGTACTTTTGCAAGATGAGAACTTTCCAATGGCACTGATTCTGGTTGATCTTCTGTTGTCAACTCTTCATCCTCTCTTGCCACGGGGTCACTGTGTGAATCTCCTTTAGCCCTATTATCTGGTTGGTCCAGGCTTGTCACAGACATTTCCAAGGCAGATATTTGAGTCAAGTCATCCTCAAAAGCTGACCTTTCTTGGAGAGACTGCAGGAGTCTGTGGTGAACTATGTGTGAGTTTTTACCCTCCTTGCTGAGAGTATGAGATGCTGGATCCAGCTGGAGAGACTCCTTGCTTGTGGAACTGCCACTGTCACCCTCACTGTCACTGCTTTCCTCTGTAGCACTGCTGATGAAGCTGGAGTCAGTTGTGTAGCTCATTTTGTCCATAGCTTGACATTCCTGCAAGGACCTGAATCGGTAATCCAGAAAGTCTTGCCGGTCCAGCAGACTTGCTCCTACCTCACTGTCTGTGGTTTGCGCATTACCAGCTTCTACTGTGCTAGCAGTGGCCATACCTCCTGCTTTGTCATTGCTGTCACTGGGGCTTTGCTGCTTTTCTACCTCCTGTGGCCAATAGTGAACTTCTACAGGAGCTGCAGAAGACCCTGTCTCCATCGTTGATACCACAACACTATCTTGGTCCTGAGCTTCCATGTAGAAGGATTCTTTTCCATCCAAACTGAGAGATACAGCAGAATCCTCTGCCTTACTCATGTCATGGTACTCTGTCACTGTATCTGCTGATCCATCAATAGCTGACTGCCAGTGCAAATCAGTAGTGTTTGCCTCTGAGATGGTGTTGGTGCTATCATCCTTGTCAGGCCGTTGAACTGTACCTGTTACATTTGGTGACACTTTGAATCTGCCATTGTCATCAGATCCGTTCAGACTTGATGTTGCTTCCATCTGCTTCTGCTCCTTGGCACTAGTGGACATTTTCTCTCTCTCCACACTGTACGAGGCAGGATCTGCATCTTGTGCAGCCAGATCAGATTGTGATGCTCTGTTTGATTTTGTATTCTGTCTTTTTGCTTTGGCTTCAAATGTTTGAATGAGCTGCCCGACGGACTTGGACTTCCTGGCCAGGAAGCTCCATCGCTTACTCAGCAAGCTTGAGCTACTGCTTGGCTCGTAATGTGGTTGCAGAGGACTCTCCTTGAGAAAAGGTTGCTGCCTCTGGTGCAGCCTGCTTGTCACAATGGGTGTGGAGTGGGTGTGCTGTTCTGCAGGCATGTGGCTGTCGTATATCTCAATGTCCTCCGGGTTATTGTATATCTTCAGTTCCCGGTCCCTCTTAAAAACGACCACACCTTCATCTCTCTCACTTGTGGCACTCTTCTCATGGAAAGCTGAAATGAGAAGAAATAGTTTTTATAGTTTGTCGTTAATAATGAGTATGCCTTTGTTTAAGAAATATGTCAGTTTCCAACTACAAGAGTTTATGAACTCAAATCATGACGTGCCATTGTCTTTCACAGAATACAATCCAGCCGAGACAATGATATATGACACAGGACATGTCATAGATAGCCCACAAAATAATCTTTGTCATAGATAGCCCACAAAATAATCTTTGCAGTAAAATATAGGAATCACATAGAAATAAGGAAATAATCAGCTCATAAACTATGAAAATGTGTACAGTATCTGGAATCAATTCAATCCTTTTCTGTAAAGAAACGCTCTTTGCCTTACATTGACTGTTCTGAGCTCTCTGGTAGTGAATGGGGCTCTCCCGGAAAGTGAAGTTGTGTTCCCTGATGTTGCTGACAGCATGTAGCGCGTTGTCCAGCACAGACTGGAACTTTGGTGGGAAGGGTGGGAGGTTCTCCTTGTCACTTGTGTCAAATGCAGACAGACTCCCCTGTTTGGGTAACAATCTCCTGTACAGAACACACAAAAAATGGCATTTAAGGTTTTATAACTAAACTGCCTATAAATCATTACTAGGAGTCTTACAGGTAATGTAAGCTTCTTTATGCACCACATTTTGGTATCTGTATCTATGTAGCCGGTATATCAAACCGCCCTTCGGTGTAATACACTAGTTGGTCATATTGATTATAACAAATCTATCAAAGGGCTACAGTAATATCATTTTTTTTTTACCTTAGGTAACCTATATCAAACTGCATCTTGAGAGTGCTAAAAGTAAAAGCCAATACACAACAACCACTCTAACCTGTTTGGACTTTGCTTCATTGAGGTAGTTCTGTCATACTGGATGCTGTCCTTCCCATCCAAACAGTCAGGCAGGGAGGCAACCAGGTCCTGATCAGTCATGGAGTCCTGGGTTGTGTCCATAGTTGTTTCTCCAAGGCAACTAGGTGATGAACCAACAGTGTAGGTACACCTGGACACCTGCCCAGGTGATTTCTTTGGAGGCTGCAGGACCTTTAGTGTTGGAAATGAGGTGCAGGTAAACTGTTCAGACATATGTGTTATTGTAATATATTCACAACAAATACTTAGTTATCACTTTATCAATATATGTAGGACATATATTGACAGAAAAGAAGCAGAAGACAAATATGATTTGAGACTTTTCCATATTTCTGGACTAAAACTTTAGAAGAAAGAAAGGCAATATTGATCATTTTAACATCAGGAAAAACCTGGGCATAAGGTACCTCAAGTTCCCTGCAGAGTTGTTCCCTGTATGATGTTAATGGTGAGAGCCTGTCCACGGCCCTGTAAGACAGGCCACAGTTCATCAGATGGTCCAGCCCCAGGGGAACACCGCCTTCCTCCATCTGAAGGAGCCTCTTTCCAGTAGCAACATGTCTGCGGAAGTCGTGAGCCTCCAAAGACTCAAAGGGTACTTGTCCTGTAGACAGAGGCAGAATCCTTCTTTTCAGCATGATAGAACACATGATAGAACACTGAACTGGTGTGTGAGCAAATGTATTGATTTTTAATTAATATCTGTTTTCTAAAGAATCCTTTTATGTTCTTAACTCTTTGAAGTAATAAAAAAGTTTTAAGCTGTCTTCACTAACTCGCTTATGTCATGACACGTCTTGAGTGGCCGAATTACAATTTCAAGGTGCATTTGTTTTACCAACCTACCTCCACATAGCTTATCTAAAAGGACATGTTCTACCTATTAAGTAAGATACACGTAATGGCCAGTGAATGTCAATGAGTAGTACCTGTATAAATCTCAAAGATGAGAGCACAGAAGCTGTAGATGTCACTCTTGATGGTTGGGGGTCTCCCTGCATGGATCTCAGGAGCCAGCCAGTTGTAAGCTGCAAGAGGCTGGGAGTTTTGGAGCACCAAGGACTTCTTTTGTAGAGCCTGGTCCTCGCATCTGTGAAAGAAAAGGAAAGTGAAGGGTTCAGTCTGTTGGATCTGTAAAGATAGCCGATAGTTGTTGACACAATATCATATGTAGTAGTATACGGCCATACTACAGATTAGTAATGAAAATAAGGTACAGTTGTAGTCCCTATAATGGCACGTACAATACACTTGCTCTTTGGTTGTAGAAGTGTTTTGAAGAACTAATGTTTCGGATATCATCCTCACCTTTCCACAGCATACTCAAAGTTGCCCAGCTTGCAGATATTCCCACAGGTAATATATGCAGCATGAGAGGTGACACAGCAGTGCAGGATGCCCCTGCTGTGGATGTAGATTAGGGCTTCACAGATCTGCAGGAGAAAGCTCACCACCATCTCTTGTTTGAAAAGCAATCTCTGGATGAGAGAAATAAAGGAACAGATTTTGAAACTCTTTGTGACTTTCTATGGATCAAAGAAGGCATATAATGATATTTTTTCTAGAGTAGTTCAACAGAGAGCAATTCTCTTTACCAAACCACATGGAATTCACAATACGTACTATTCGCATTTACCTCTGCAGTCTGCAGGGCAACTGAGAACTTTGGTAGTGGATTTCACTCTTCCAAAACTGACTATAACAGATGACAGGTACATGTAATCTGACTATAATATATATTACAGAAATAACTGTAAGGCTAGTAGCAACTACTTCAGAATCT
Organism: Branchiostoma floridae x Branchiostoma belcheri; assembly: GCA_019207045.1. Taxonomy (NCBI): domain Eukaryota; kingdom Metazoa; phylum Chordata; class Leptocardii; order Amphioxiformes; family Branchiostomatidae; genus Branchiostoma; species Branchiostoma floridae x Branchiostoma belcheri. The sequence goes on along the minus strand of CM033025.1, from coordinate 9,110,231 downwards.
ACAACTCAGTGCTGTGAGTCTAGTCGCAAATCATGGCACTGCGTTAGCAAATGATATACACATGAATAGAACACTAACCTCCTGATGCAACAGATAGAAGAGAGTTTTTGACTCAATATGTTCAAACACCAGCATCATGTTGTCCAGCAAGGCACTGTGGGTCACAGCCATCAGGAGGAGCAGGTTTGGGTGGCGCAAATGGCTGAAGATTGGAAGAAATCAAATAGACTTTTTTTACACTACCACTACTGTCTCTTTTCAAAATACAGAGATTACAGAGAAAAGAAAGCAACAGAAGATAGATAACATAGTTCATTAGCACACTATCAATGATAATTATGAACATATACCCATTCTACGCATGCTCCAAGAGATGATAATCTCATGATTGTGGTCATCAAAACACTCTGATATCGAGTTCAGCACCAAGGACAGGCATATCCCATTTTCGTATTATACCAAAGCTTTGGCTTCAAACCATGTCATTTGCACCCACACTGTGAATGCTCAGGTTGTAGAACTATTGAATAAGAGAAAATATTGACATGAAGACCAGTCATCTCTACCTACCCCAGAGTATTTATTTCATCCATCAAAAGATCCAGTCTAGCTCTGTCTTCTGTCCGCTCCAACTGTTTTACTGTAACCCTGCTGTGGTTCCAGTTCATCCTGAACAAAAGCTCTCGATTCATTACCTGATCTAAGAATACAATATCTAAGAATACAACATTAGCACCATGTCAAGTACTTGCATCTACTATTCTATGCTTTCACTAGAGAATCTGAATCAGCAATGCTTCTGTTCCACACTGCATGACAACATTCTTGTCACAAAAACAGGTTAGCCCAAAAATACTTTTAAGTTAAAAATATCAATGTCAGGAATAATTTACTGTATAGAAAATGTCCCTTGTGGCTCTTACCTTTGCATCGTGAAGAATCCTCCAGTCACATACTTAAAGGCTGATGAACCCCCCTCAACCTTGGCCAGCTGACTCTCAGGAATGATGGGGATGGTGGAGATGTAGCCTGCCGGCTGGTTCCCACTCCCAGTGTACATCTAGAGCACAGGAGAGAGGGACAGGGATGTGGTCAAAGATCTATATTTGTATACAGTCAGGAAGTTCTAACACCAAACTTGCACAACATTTACATACAGTTAAGGATAGTCAAAAGGAATAGTCTGATCTCCAATCTTTTAGGTGAAGCGTAAAAGTTCCTAAGTGGATAGCACAAGCTATCAGTATGTATATCTAATGTATTTGTTTTCTTCACGACAAATAGCATGACAAATCATGTCAGGTTAATGGGCTGAGAAGTGGGTTTAATTTTGAATACACTGACAGAAATCACACAGATCACAGCTAGTACTTAGTCTATGAAAGATATATAGTTTATCGACGCCTACCCTTCCATATCCAAGAAGTTCCACACTTTTCTTTCCCCTTGGCATAGAGGTATGCAGTGCTAACAGGGAGCTGGCCGATGACCTAGTCTCCTGTGGATGAAGTAAAAGTTATGATATACAAATTCTGTCTATTTTGATACGTAGCTGAAATAAAAATTAACATTCTACTTTATTTGATAAATTCATAAATGGACAAAGTACTGATGATGCTGATTACATTACCATCACACTATCTCCAGATGCTCCTGTCGTGACTTCCCCATTGCTTAGGGCCACAGCATGCATGTACATCTGGTCCAGCAGGATCAGCATCTTCTTATTCTTCTTCTTGTCTCTTTCCAGTGTCCAATCCTGAAGGAGTACACAAACACATTGAATACATGAAATCATCCTACACTGTTCTCTACATAATTCTTGACATGGTTGAAGGTATAACACCTACTATAAGGCATCTACTGCAAGTTTTCTGCCAATAGGCAATACTTGAAGTGACAGGAGCTGTTGTGAAAAGTCCACCCTACCTTTGGTGTCCTTCCCTCATTATCATGTAGCCTGATATTTCCCCCTGCGCTGACCAGTCTCAGTAGAATGCCTGTCTTGCAGCTCCAGGCAGCGGCGTGGACAGGAGTGCTGCCATTGTCTGAACGTCTAAGGAAACACAACACCAGACCAACCCATAAGTTTTCTCATCTATCTCACAGAATTTTTTGAAGTATGAATCAAAATGCTTACTGAACATATATTCATGGTTAGTTTTAGAATATTCTGTTGTGATACATGTCTGGTACAGTCTGATACCACTTCTTTTGTGGATAGTGTAAATGTAACTTTATCTTTCTTAATCATACAGACAAAAACTTACTCATTTGCATTTGCTCCATATTTCAGGAGAAGCTTCACAGTCTTCTCTTTACCCAAGTAACAGGCACAGAAAAGTGCTGTCTGGTCTCTAGAATTGGGATAATCCACCCTTGTTCCTGTGGAAAGAATTAATATTATATTAATAGATGTTAATATATTCAACATGCATTGACATATTCAATCCAAGATGTCAGTACTCAATACCTCCCTCATTGTTTATTAACAGGTGCAACTGTGGTATGTATATATGACTCTAATACACCGGATCAACTTGGAGCACGAGAACAGCCATTTTGTCCACAAAGAAACAAAACAGTTTACAAAGAAATGCCAGCCAACACATACATGCAGATATGCCTCACCTTCTTTAAGTAATTTCTTGACAACATGGACCTTCCCCTTCCTTGTAGCAGCATGCAGCTGTCCACCCTGGCCATCTTCAGACAGCCAACCGAGGGAGATCATGGCTTAGGCTGATACCTAACAATTTTCCAATGTCACTCAAGATGGTGCATGTGTCTTTTCCTGCATCATGGTACAGTGCAAATAAAGGTAATGTAAAGATAGACTATAAACATTGTGGAAATAATTCAATGTGCCTATTTCTGCCAGTAAGTTCAGAAATACATAGTTCTATCTCAACTACTTGCTTTTGTGGAGGAATATTTCACCAGTCTGCTTCACATAGCCAACATTAATATCAATCATTACCCTTTCCACATGTATGTTTCCTATGTCAGTACCACTAGCAATTAGCCTTCCTGTATGCATGTAAATTAACTTTCAGTAAAACAGCACGCATGCTGGATATGTAACACCATCTCTGATTTGTACTGTCTCAGGCGACACACAGCTTCTTGTGTGAGACCAAACATACTGGTCATCATCACGCATTTGAACAATTCAGTTGCTGGGCACAGACAAGGTGCGACAATCGTTCCGGTAGGAAAAACATACGTTATAACTAGTACCCTAATTTCTGCCCCCTTTTTACGGTTCTCATTGCATTTCCTTTTGACTGTTTCCTACAAAGACCGGGTGACCGCAGGTGCCTCTAGTGGGACAGGGACCCAAGGTCATATATTACATGGAGGCAGATTCCTAACATAAAGAGTAAAGATCCACCGATTTAGGACTGAATCAAGAAAAATGCTCATGTGACGTCTACAAATTGTAAAGGATCTGTAACGCTACATGAATTTTACAGAAAGAGTTTTTGATGACTTGCCACATTTAACAATACATGAGAAGGGGCGACCAATATCATAAGAGGTCAAAGCATGGATGATCCTTGGTCAATCTGAACTTGAGAACGCTAGTGGTACTTTTTCAAACAGCAGAACCCGCGTGTAGTTTACGTAAGGTTTGAAGTTCTGAAAGTTCCAAACCTACTTACCAGATTCCCTGTCTTTGTCGTAAGGCTGAAATAATATTTGCACGTCAGGTGTAAAAGTCGTCTGACAGAATTGCCGCCATTTTGCTGAGCCGCGTGCCTGAGCCAATCAGATAGCAGGAATCACTGTCGAAATTCACTCGTTCCCAGGGCGACTAGTGACGTGCGAAGATCTTCCGTGGTCGATGGTGGAAAACGTACCGTTACCCTTCCGTCTTTAATTTTTCGCCGATAGACTATACTTCTACTGTATATTGTCAAGCTTGAGCTTGAAAAAGATTTTGCAAGGAAATGAGAACAGAGACTATTTCATTGGAGTTTCAGTTTTACATAACGTTAACGTTAGTTTCCATATGTTCATATAATGTTAACGTTACATGCGTTTACTATGCCTATCTATAATACATCATCATGAGATAAAAATGATAATGTAACGCCATCTTTTCTGTAAGCACCTAGCTAAAAAGTTTAAATTTACATCTTAATCTTCGTAAACAATGTCTTCTGTTTTTACTCGTGTGCCGGTTCTTATTCAGAAAGACGAATAACTTGCTATAAAACAGTGATTAACTGGTTAGCAGGAATGTCGAAATACATTTATATAGATCTAATCGCGTAGTCCCTATTTCTGGAAACAGTGTTCAACGCCACTGCAGAGGAGGCTTTCAGACATCGTCGAGTTCCATCTGTCCTCTTCTCACAAACAGACTTTGGCCGTGATGACTGTCCATCCACTAGGCCAGGCTTGTCAACAGCTTCAGATCCGCCAGTGATGACGTTCCTTACCGGTCACCATTCTTTGACGTTCCTGGTAGTGCTGGGTTTGCTGAAAGGAAATATGAAAGCAGGTCAACTCATCAGCCGACATGGAACATCGGATTCGCAACTGCTGTCTTCTAATTCATTTTTGGCAAAGCAGGACAGTACGGTTCTTTTACAAAATAAAAGTCACTCCCGCCACTACGTTAACCACGTTATTTTGCTATGAACACAATCAATACTGGGAACTAATTCTCTTTTGAGCAGTTGCTTCATTTTAATTTTGTTATCACAGTGGCCGCCAGGCGAAAGGTTGCGAGGCACTTATACAACTACTCAACCACAGACTATGTAATAATTTACATTACAAAGGATGGACCAGGAATGACTGATAAAGAAGGAGGGAGTATTATTTATTTTAAGATGCAGGATGACCGAGAAAATAATATGAAAGTTGGTCCATATACCATATTCTATGGCAGTTCGGAAGTAAATCAGTTCAAAGTTAACCATCGGTCTCTTTTCTGTTTCCCGTTAACGTTGCAAAGACCTTTTCACCCCCACACGCCTTCGGTCTTCCTGGTTCATCCCTTACATTCTTAAGTACCCTACACAATTGTCTTGCATCTTGATTTCTTCATCTCGTAGATCTCTCGAGTGATGTGGCATCATCGCTGAAACTGTTTGTACCTGCAACACAGTGGATGCGGAACTTTTACAAGATCAAGTCCAACTAGTATAGTACTGAGGTCAGGTATATAGATGCAACCTAACCTTGTAGGAGTTTTTAAAAGGATTATGGCAGTACTTGATGCTTTATCATAACTAGTTCCTTTCCTTCGTTTGGAGCCTACTGGCACGTAGGGCTGCAAATTTCCTTGATGTTTTGATACCAGGCCGAGGTGCATCGAGCACATTAAAGACGCAACCTTGCGTCTTTAATGTGCTCGATGCACCTCCTGGAACACGTCACCCCCATTTACGTCCCTTCCGAAAGACGGGTCCAGTCCCAACCGAGATGCCCTTCCCGGGATTGAACCGGGGTGTTCCAGTTATTGACGTATTATAACCAGAAACTCGACTTTCCGTGTGAGGTTTCTACCGGCAGCTGAGTAAAAGGGACATTCCAGAGTTACAAGTTAAAAGTTACATTGCTTAAAAAACGGATGTCTTAGGCGATGGCAGCTCTGCCGGAAAGACCATGTCCTTCCATCCTGATATCGCGGGGATACAGGCAGGATCTGTCCTGGCATCTGGGATCGGAGTTCCGCTCCGTCTGTCCGAGTTTTCATTTCAAATTTTTTTTACTTTTGTTAAGTATAGGCCGAGCGGCTAACTAGCTATTCAGGGAGAGAACGCAGTGAGGTCTACATGTGCTTCTAAGACTTTTAATGAAAGCTGCAATTGTATGACAAAACATGCATCATAAAAAATATACCATGCATCCTAGTTCATTTACAAACGGACACACCTAACAATAAAATTCTGAATCGGTTCCTTGGTTAATTTTGAGCATTCATTCTAAGCGGGTTTCAAGCGGGTCTCCGATCTTCTTTGGCTAGTATGAAATTATACAAAATCAACAGGATTAATAGAATTTGTTACTTATCGCGATTCCTCTATGATTAGCATAGGTATTCCGCAAAGCACGTTACTTAAATAGTGAGTAATTCAAGTAATGGTAGGCTCTGCTGCTTTATACATAAATCATAAGTGTAATTACAAACTAAGCACGAGTTCCAAATGCGTCAGATTTTATCCTGCAGACCCGATTAGTTTGTGACGCAGACAATCAGGATTTAAGGCGAGTAAAGGCTTGTAAGTCATCTATATACGAGATGCGATTACCCTCATGTTATGGGAAACAGCTATCTGGTATTTCAGTGACACAGCAAACCTCACGCACTCATCGTACGCGATCAATTACATGGATGACATCCGCAAGCGTGTCTCAAAAGTTGGGAAAATTGATTTCAGTGGATCATATCTCTGTTGTTATTAATTCCATTATGTTATGTATCACTGGAAAGCCAACAACAACAGTGCCCCACTTGCAAAGATTGTTCGTGCATTCATGGATCGAACTACAACGCCTAAATAGATTTCAACATGCATTTTTTTCGCGTCATTTTGGAGTTTTCCAGCGGAAACCATCTAGAGGATCGCATTACATGATATGGGATTATCCAGAGGATGCCATCCATAAAATAGTCATTGTGGCCTAATGAATAATAGCTTTTCAATAGGCATACAGAAAAAGGTGCAGTTTATCAAAGGTCCACCCGGGCACCCAGGAACACGTCATACTATAGTGGGAATAAAAACTACCTCTCTAGGTCACAGATTTTATGATAAAGTAATGACCTGTAAAGTAATCTTCATGTCTACCTTGTCCCCCCAACGACCTGGAGGTCAAGGGACTAGGTAGGTAGGTAGGTAGGTAATGACCAAGTAGATCTTTACCAGACTCCATATGCCGCTGTAAAAGGCCTAGGTAGCATGCGGTATTCACAGGCCAGTGCCAATTGCTACATCTGCTTGGTAATTACCTTTTAAATGTAGCTTTAGAAAACAAAAGAATATTACTAGGGGATCGGCGATACATAGGTAAACTATTGTGGCTTATTTGCTGTACATCATAGTAACTGCACAAGAACGATCTAAGCGTTCTAAGATCTTCAAAATGTACCCCAGTTTGAGAAACCCGGCCAACGTTTGCTCACCGGGGCGGGTGGTTAATAAATTATTGAGCCAAAGAAAAACAAACCCGACTTGAAATGACGAAGACTTGAAGCTGACACAAAAGTTAGTCAGAGGTTCCACAGGTCTTACCTTACTGTCAGTCATCTTTTGGACCAGTTTCATACCACCGACTATCGTTACTGAAGTCGACATGTCGGCAGCAACCTGGAGCACCAAGGGGCATAGTGAACTGGCAAAATGTGTCAGTTACGTTTTGGTTAGTATATTCCATATGGCGGTAAAGTACAGTATGCTTTATTTTGTCCACGAATTGGTTGAAGCATAGAGGATGTTTTATATGAAGTTGGCAAGCGACATCTATGCTCCTTTTTGGGATTTGCGTGGAGGAACAACATTCTATCAGAATAAGCTGCAAATAACTGTTATATAGACTAACACCCCTGATTGTTGATTACATTGGTTTCGCCCGGGATAGACCGGTGATGATTAGTGTTTTTCTGGGCGGTCCCACGGGATCTGTGCATACAAATTACTAGTAAACTGGTAACGATATCCAGAGCAGGATTTAGGGGACAGGGCAGATGAACTGATACGAACAGCTTGCTGCCCCTTTGACTTACATTAATTTTTGTCATGACCTTTAAATATTTTCCTTTTATATATAAAGTATCCAAGTACCCTATGCCCTCAGCCTTTCACTGAACTGAACTGAATGAAGATGTGCAGACTCATCTGTGTTTTCCACCTGAGCTAGCCAGGGGCTAGTTTGCTGGTCATGTGAATGGTACCTTGGGGGCCATCCTTGTTTTCGTACCAATTAGGTAACTTCCAAGCACTGATAAGGGAATAGGCGTATTCCTAGCTACCATTTCCTGTATAGGAAAACTAAACGATTTTAGACTCCCCTAACATCTACTTGGTGATAACCAATTACGGCTTTACTTGCCGCCCGACAGCCTGAGGAATAACAACAACAACAAGATTTCGAAATCTCCAACTAAAAGTAAAACCTCCGTCAAGCCACCCTTGGTCAAACATTTGTAGTATGTGGAGACGTATGGTTTAGTAATTATAGACACACGGTATTTATTCAAGCACACAACTTTCACCAATATATCAAATTGAAGACCTGGCTGTTTAGTCTTTAGATGCTTTGACCATGTGACCTGGCCAGATTTTAAGTGATGTAATACCCGATGGACACATCTTTGGCCATCTGGCTTTCCAAGCGTTTTTATTATGTGCATGGACATTAATCAATGAGCCAGACTTAATCCAGGTCAACATATTCTAGTAAATAAGCCTCTCGGAACAGCGATGTTACTGCATTCATCGGATCCCCTTCCGCAATATCTCGGAAATGATGGTATTGAGCGCAAATAGAATTGAGTGGGAGGCTTATGTGAATGCGCAAAAGATAGGGAAATACGTCATAGAATTTGGTTCATACGCATAATACTATCAACTTCGTCACGGTATACGTATGCTGTGCCTTTCTTTTTGAACCAAGAGATTCAAATCGGGCTTTACGGGTAAAAAAGAAGGAACCCGGCATCTCTCCGTTGTGAGATCTTGTGATTCAGTTTAAGATCGTTTAACGCCAGTTCACCTTTACCCGAGGCCCCGGGTAACTCTAAAAAAAAACAGGGTATTCAGTGATAATCAAGTCGCGACAGACGGTGGTTTCAAACTGCAATAGTTTAATTTCTAACCACCGTCCGTCGACTTGATATCACTGAACATCTTGTTTTCAAAAGGAGCGGATATAGGTTTTCCCGCGAATAAAGGTGAACTAGCGTTGTACTATTTTGCAAAACGTCCGTTTCGTGGTTTCTTTCAATAGATCAACAGTCATCAATTTATCAGCTAACTGAAGTCCGGACCTGTTTTCGAAATGATGTGCTAGGATTGTCCCTCCCTGAATGTCTGACTACGTTACGTATTCAGTGTTCATGTCCTTAGTAACTAACGCAACCTCGGAAGGTGCGCTTAACAGCCCATGGCGGGCTGCGCTGGTCTAGGGTAAAATCAATAGTTTGCCGTTGTGCTGATCACGCTCCGTCTTTTTATCGCTGTTATCTGCGACAAGAGTGATCGGCGTTTATACGGAAGCAATTAAACGGCAAAAAAGTCACAGAATTAACCTTCAGAGGAGCCTGCTTGGGAGACTACACCGTTTCCGCGCCAAAGGTTTCAAATGTCGTCCTCTCCGCTGTGATTGGCAGATCCACATCGTGCGACCGCGCGCCATGAGCGCCGCGCTCCCATTGGTCCGTGTCCACCCATCAGACCATGTGTGCCGAGCTCCCATTGGTCCACGCCCGGCGATCAGGCGATGGAAGAACGTCCGTCTTTTGTCACTGATGCAAGACACCGAAAGACTGTTCTGGATACCAAGATTACGTACTTGAGGACGCTATAGAACCCAGAGTAGCTCATTCCCAGATTTTGTTAAGGCAGACTCGGTATCTTTGGATTTCTCTTCAAGAGAAGGTGAGAGTCAAAGCATAGGAGGAGCCATCGCTGTCGTCGACAGGCTGAGTTTGTGGGATCACGAGTGTCAATCAGCGTGGAAAAATGTCTTTGCCCCCAGGAGCGCTTAGGTAAGTTTAAACCCTTTTTATATGAGACAATTTCTGTTGTAATTCACCAAAAGGAGGACACGAGAATGATACGTGAGCCAACCTAGGGCAAAATTATTCTCCAAGCAGAGGTTGGGTCACGGGGATAGTAGTGGCCGGGATAATTTTTACCGGGAAGCGAGCCGGTAAAATGACCTAGTTTTATATAATAACTTAAAGGGCCCCTTGTCTTTAACGTTGCCCCTTTTTTTTCATTGTGGTTATCGAACCTCTAGTAAGGTATGTCAGATTTCATATAACTCAAGACAGTTTTCTTTTAGTAAATTTAGGTAACGTTAACTAATGTTACTAAAGAAGTGCAGTAAGACTGCAGCAATGCGTTTGACGTGCTCTTCATTTTCTAGGTTACCGCAGTGTCATGTTTACGTTACATTATGTTAAAAGGGTAGTTTTTTTTTACTCTTTTAAAATAGACATGACAAAATGAGAATCACTGATTTTTCCTAATGGTTTTCGAATGTTGTATCCACAGACTTATTGCCCTGTTCCTCTTCATGGCTAAACATGGAGAAGACCTGTACCAATACACCGGGAAAGAGTTCAAGTTGGCGGTAGCAGCTTACTTGGTGGTGGAGCTCCTGATATATTACCACTATCATGGACAGAAAACTGCCACAAAATCTAAGGTAATAATTTCATACTCTCTATTCAAGGCAGGTAACTACACCTCCTACTTTAGATCTTTATGCAGGCTTACTTGTTCGCGTCTTTGTTTAATACATCCAAGCATGACGTTGATACAGTGTTCTTTTTACCGTCCAATAGTATCGGCGGAACGCTTTATCGATTGATTGAGTAATCAACCGAAGGAGTTGTTGATACATTCAAACTGACGTAATATAGATATTGTACCGCACTATAAACAGGTTGTATACTCTACTCTAATAGTTAGTATGACAGTTAAATGGAATTGTGCCAAAGCATACACATCAGCGCCACCTAACTGTTGTACTTGAAAGTGCAGGCTAGTCGAGTTATGACTTATGTTTTGACAGTACTGTACATCCCCCTCTTTGACAGAAGAGGGTATCCTTTGCGCTCCCAGGCCTTAGTGAGACTGGCTGTAAAGTGAGGCTGACTGAGACAGGAATTTCTATATTAAAAGTAGGTAACAATATTTTTTTGTCATACTGAAGCCTAAAGGTTTTGCAAGGGGATTGATTGTCAGAAACATAATCACAGCAAGTGAAACTGAAGGTTTTGATATGTAATGTTATCATTGGTTTGCTAAATCTTTGCAGCCTGTCTTATCCTGGTGAGTTCTTTAATGCTGAGCATGCAAAATGAAAGGGGTTTATCATATCATTAGAGGCTTGTCCAAATTCCACCTGACCAACACATGAACAACCACAAAGTAAATACATTTTATTGACATGCTGGGGTGGTGACGTGATGGGTTTGCAAACAAAGTCCCCATCTACGTTACACGTGGTCTGTACGTGATTCGATAGCTGACCTAAAAAGCTAGCTTATGTAAGGGAGAGGTGGGGTATTGTTTGTACCTCCAGGTTGTTTGATGAGTACCAGATGATTTAGATGCAGAAGAGAACTGTACACATTCGATAAATTTGTAATGAAAGTTATGAAGAAGAAAAAAGTAAACGATTGAGTGTTAAAAAAAGCTAATGTAGAGCACATTTCAGAAACTGTACTTTTGTCTGTTTAACATTGTTTTTGTACTAATGTAGCACATGCCACATCTGCAGCAGGTATAGCCCTGGTTTATTTATTCATTACTGTCTCTTGTTCCATGAATGCAGAGACCAGCCGTCGCCAATGGAAGTGCTACCCAGAGAGAAATCCCAGAAGACCCAGAAGTTCTGGTGGTCGGTGCAGGAATCCTGGGATCAGCCATGGCGGCTGCACTCGGACAGGACCGGAGGAGGGTAGTTGTGATTGAGCGCGACCTGCGGCAACCAGACAGGATTGTGGGAGAGCTCTTACAGCCAGGCGGGCTGCAAGCTCTCAGGGCTCTGGGTCTGGGAGGTAAGGATGTTGTAATTTGCATTATAAGCAATTGACCGTAGATTGGCTGCTCACTTGTACAAATCAGGAGGGTTGGAGGAGGGGGTTATGACACAATTGGAAAAACAATTGCAAAGTGAAGGTGAAAAAAGCATTGTAAGTCATAGAACTTCAAGGAAATCAAGCATTTTTGTTCAAATTAACTGAATTACCTCATTTGCTTGTCTAACATGGTTTGTGTACATTGCTGTAACAGGTGCAGTAGAGGGCATCGATGCCCATCATGTTCAAGGCTATGTGGTCCACGACCTTGACTCTGGCAAAAACGTGAAGCTGACCTACCCCAAGGACGAGAGCTGCGCGGTGATGGAGGGACGGTCCTTCCACCATGGCAGGTTCATCATGGGACTCCGCAGGGAAGCACAGAAACAAGCAAGGTGTGAACCATTGGACGATTTCTAATAAGTTATATACAAGTTGTTCTGCAGTTTGATTTATTGAATGAATGAAGACATTTATTGTACATTAATACCCACTTGGTTCCTGATGAATGTTTCCTGGCATTACTGCTCTGTGCCTCAAGTCAAGGCATACCTACACAAGTCAGGTTTAGACAGTATGATCCCCCCCTCCCAGTTTTACTTACAAAAATGATTGCACCTCCAACCCATTAGTGTTAGACTGCAATCAATCATAGATAAATGCTACCGTAGGCATGAGATGAAAAGTTGTTGTTAAAGAATTGCTTACATCGATATTTCTTTGTTAGTGTGAGCATGATGGAGGGAACAGTGACAAGACTGTTGGAGGAAGAGGGACGCATTGTGGGTGTGGTGTACAAGGACAAGCAGACCGACACTGTCAAGGTAAGATGATACACATGGTGGATTATTCACTTTGTACATAGTAGTCAGTTATGACCCCTTTTGGTATACGGATGTTGTCCATCCCTTGAACAACAGTGGCCTTCAGTGGCCCTCAATGCAAACCACCCACTTGGTTATTGTATTATATTGCTCAGGTACTTTTGTACACATTGATATATAAGATATAACTCCCTTATTCATGCCTCCATCATTAATGAGCACAACTTTTTCCCCTCCCCTCCCCAGGAGATACGAGCTCCCCTCACGGTAGTAGCAGACGGCTGCTTCTCCCGGTTCCGTAAGACCCTGGTGAAGTCCAAGGTGAACACCACCTCCCACTTTGTGGGGACCATCATGGTCAACTGTCCTCAGTTTGAGAAGCATCACGCAGAAGTCGTCTTAGCAGACCCCAGCCCTCTGCTGGTCTACCAGATCGCTTCTCATGACACCAGGTAAGGTTGAACATTGTTAGGTATATGATCAGCAAGCTAGACCACCTGTAGAAATGGCACTCATATAAGTATGAGCTTTATTCTATTCTTTGTTGAAAAATTAAGGAAACATTTTTCGCTCTGAAGACTTGTAAAAATGTGTACCCAATCCTTACAGGGTGCTGGTGGACATACAGGGAGACATGCCAAGAGACATGAAACACTACCTGAGCACCAAGATTCTACCACAGCTACCAGGTATTGTAACTGTTGTATAATGCTCAAGTGCTCTGGTCAATTCAACTTTCATAGAATTATTTGGTTTTTGCTATTTCTATATTGGTAAATTTTGTTTCTCTTCTCAGACTACCATAAGAGACATTTAAAAACTGCAAAAAATTAAACAATGGTAGTTGAAACATCATGTCATCAGTTTCATTTTATTTTCTATATATTTCTAACATTGAAAATCTCCTTTCAAGATCACCTGAAAGAGCCCTTCACAGATGCGCTGCAGAATGACAGGATACGGAGCATGCCCAATAGCTTCCTTCCACCAGCCCCAGTTCAGAAGCCTGGTAGGTAACTTTGTTTTGAGTAATTTTGCACTGTAATCTTAAATTGACAGGTTTGCAATTGGATATTTTGGAATTAAGTGAAAGACATTGAAATACTTAATGCTAGATGTTCACCTGGGATGTTGGTGATAATGATAATAGTTTAGTCTTGGATAAATCAGCTTATGTTGTCCTCCTTGATTGTTAAGTTTGTGAATTTTCCCCCCAGGTGTCCTCCTGCTGGGTGATGCGTACAACATGAGACATCCCCTGACGGGGGGCGGCATGAGTGTGGCCCTGAACGATGTCCTCATCTGGCGCTCCCTGATCCAGCAGATCCCTGACCTCAGCAACGCCTCAGCCGTGTCCCAGGCACTGAAGGACTTCCACTGGGGCAGGAAGCAGTCCCATTCCTTTGTGGTGAATGTGCTGGCAATGGCACTGTATCAGCTGTTTGCTGCTCAAGATGGTAAGAGTGATTGTAATGAGTGATAGATAAATTAAGGGCTTGAGTGAGTGTTTAAATACCACCGGCATATGCAAGTTAGTTAGGTAATATTGGAGTTACATGTTTTAATGTCTACCTGCAATATCCGATCCTAACAACTAGATGTAGTTATTGTTGTGTATTGTTGGCAGTATAATTGCTTAAATGTACTTTTAGGTAAAGCTTTAATAAGACTCATTGAATATGAACGGAAGCAAAAGAAGTGTAACTTTTGGCAAAAGAAGCAACATTTCCTTTTTTGGAGGAGCAGTCCTGACTTACCCCTATGCTACATACATGTATATCTATCCTTAAGACTAAATCTGTAGGGTGATAGATAGTTTTCATCTTTTTCTACTCACAGAACATTTAAAGCAGATGAAGCAGGCATGTTTCAGCTACTTTAACCTGGGTGGAACTGCTCAGTCTGGACCTATAGGACTGTTGTCTGTGTGAGTTACCTGTTTCTCTTTCCCTCCTTGTTGCATGCAGAAATCACAGTCAGATAAAACAGCCAGTGCTTCTAAAATGTTTCAGCTGTGATATTTCTGAGTCAGTTACCTTGATGAAAAGTATATCAGATGGTATCCAGTAAGAAAAAGCCAACATTTTGAAGAGGACCAGGAATTTCTACTCCTTGGCTTCAAATTACACTGTTCTGTGACATCTATTCTGTTCATTCACTGGTGCCTTGTAGCAAGGCCAACAATTCATAGCACCTTTCAGAATAAATTGGATGCTGGCTACATATCCTGTATGAAATATCCTGGAAGAGAGCACTTACTGATGGCATCATTACAAGACTTTGATCGCAATATATCCTATTCCTAACTACAGCATTCTCCTGTTTTATTGACAGGTTGACCCCCAGACCCACCCTCCTGATTGGTCACTTCTTTGCTGTTGCAATGTATGCTGGGTACTTTGCCTTCAAGTCCCAGCCGTGGTGGGCCGTCCACCGTGCCATGTACAACTTTGTCGCCATTCTGTACAAGGCCTGTGGGATTCTGTTTCCTCTCATCTGGTCCGAGTTCTATTCAGTCTACCTGTCTACATAGAACTTTCAGAGGATGAATACTACCACTAACTGTACATACATGATATCAATAAGATGATCTTTGTTTTAAGTGGAAGAGAATGTACATAATTCAGTCTATATATTGTTTTGCAGCAAGCAGTCTGGTTGACTTGAAACTTAGATTTATGTAAGAAATGTTTTATACTTAAAAAGAAAACTATTTTAAAGCTGTACTCCTGCATAAATTGTAGTACTGTATGTACTGCAGTGGTATTATGAAAGAGTTCAGCTATTTCCTAACACTTGTTGAAAACTTGTACTCACATAGTTTTCAGGCTATCATCAGGGTAACTAGGAACCCAATTGCTTAAGACACATGACCTTCTGGGATGTGTGATGCCAGAGCAAGGGGTAAAAGGTGGTTGGAAGCCATAATGTATATTAGTACAAAATACTACAAAATGCCAGTCACTTTCATACTAATGTTGTGTGTACTGTTTATGGAATGGACCTTATTATTGGGATTACTGCAATGCAAGTGGCTGCTGATAGTAACTTTTTTAGATACACTGTCAAATATAATTTTCTACAGATGTTTTCAGGAAGAACATTAATGTTACCTGATTTGTAATATACAAATGTATTTGCAAATAATGGGGTAACAATAAAACAAGATGACAATGACCAAGAGTGGGTAGTTCATTGAAGATACAAGCACTTTAGTATTTGTATTGATGATTGAAGACAAGTTTGCCTGAGTAGTCAGAACAAGCGTGTGACTTTGCAAATTAAGTTCAGTGTGGCCCTGAACACTTGTAAATGTTACCTTTCTCGGCAAAAGCATAATGCTAACGTCCACATGGTCTAGCCAGAAAAAACTGCTCTGTTTATTCTTTCTCAAACACATTCATATCTACATGGTGCCTATCCCCCCCATCTCTGTCCTGCCACTTGTTACATTATAGAATCAAACGCCCCAGCATCTTGCTACTCTCCAGTAACCATGGTGACAGCTGTCTGGTCCACGTGACTGACCTTATAAGACTGCTAACAGACTGAATCTGTGAACAAATGGCCCAAAATCCCATAGCATAAGCTGGTCAAAGGGAATCATTGACATCATTCAGAAACACGTGAGGATGTTCAATTCAGCACCAAGGACAGGGATATTTCCTTTCATAGATGAAACGCGGTAAGTACATGGGAAAGGGGTGGCATTGCCGAGAACAGCGTAATGCAAGGGAAGGAAATGATGCATAAACACAACCTGATTTGTCCCTTACCTTACCATATAAACCTATTAGTCCAAAAAGGGGAACGACGTACGCGTATGTACATATCTCTTTCCGCGTCTGTCTTGATAACGTTATGTACAGATACAACCTTATAGGGAATGTCAGCATACAAAAGTCCGGTCCATGAACAAATAGGGCGACTTCCGACTGACCTGTCTATCTGCTATCAACAGATAAGGTCTCCACACAGTAACATCTGTTAAACATCCCAGGATATGAGCGTGTTGAGCATATCTCAGATATCGTACATGTGATGTAATAATGTTTCTACGTGGAGGTCGACGACATTAGGACCAGTAAGCCACAGGATGAAACTTGTTGAGACGTAATATGACAAAGAAGTTAATAGTAATGGTTGAAAATGTTGAATTGACAAAACCTCCAATTCCATGAAGGATAGTTAAAGAGACCCTTTCTTTGTGAGACTGATTCTTACTGATTATACAAAATAAAAGACAACGATCGTCTGTACACGATATCCATTTATTTAGCCCTGAACATTTTGTTTTACATATGCCAACCAATGATATTGATGTTGGTGTGACATACTGGATCTAGAGAGCAACCTGTTATCTTTTAGCAGTAGACAACGGCTAGCGGGTTGTCGCACACTCGCAAGTCCTTGTTGAAGACAAGGTTAGCGGGGCAGTGCATGAGGATGGGCGCGTCGTACCCCGGGGAGCAGACGTAGTAGATGCTGCTGCAGTCGTTCTCTAGGAGGAAGAAGTTCAGTTCGTTGCACATCAAACCCGGACTGAACGGCACAACAGCCCCCTCGGTGATGACGGGAGCGGTGGTGGGTACGTAAGGCGGAGGTGTGGAGACTGTGTGTGGCACAGGAAATGAGTTAGTTCATATTGGATCAGTGAAATAGCTTTACCCAAATCCTGAATTAGGATGAGAGAGGAAGAGAAATTGTTGGACCAATGAAAGGCACGATGAATAAGTACATATAGATATGATAAGAAGAAATCAAAACATTGGTAACTGTTCTATACATGTAATGGTTATCCTTTTATAGTTTAAGGTATTCACAATATTAGATCACAGTTGCACGTTTGGTCTTGATAAGATCTACCTCCAAAAGACAATCTATCTAATTATGGTGTTTAAGTCCATTTCACAACACTATAAATTCACGATATGTCTCGTTTTAACAAAAGAAAACTCACCATATGTCTCACACATCTTTCCCTCGTATGGAGCAGGACAGCTGCAAGAGAAGTCAGCCACCAGGTCCTGACACACCCCTCCGTTCTGACAAGGGTTGGGGCTGCACTCATCAAGATCTATGGAAAGAGAAACGTAAAAGCTTCTTGGAACATTTTACTGACTAAAAAGTTGTTTAGACAGTACCAAGAATGAGACATACCAGGCAAAAAATGACCGTCACATCATAGAGCCCCCAAGAGGCTATTTAACCACTATGTAGATGTATAGTAAGATACTTACCCATTTCGCACGTGGCCCCGTTCCATCCAGGCTGACATGAGCAGGTAAATGTAGCCCCACTTGCAGAACACACGCCTCCGTTTTGACAAGGTCTGGTGCCACAGGGGTCCACTGTGGAATAATGCCATAGGCGGAATATAAAAGATGTAACATTAACGTTTTTACATGAAATAAGGTCCATGCACAAGTAAGGCTGAACAATGGAGCAATGGACAAGCATTGTGTTATCTTTGACCTACATCTGCTAGACGGCAAACTACGCAGAACTTACCATATGCCTCACACGTCTTGCCCTGGTATGAAGGTAGGCAATGGCAGACGAAGTCACCACCCAGGTCCTGGCATAACCCTCCGTTCTGACAAGGGTTGGGACTGCAGTCATCAAGATCTGCAGAATCAAAAACACATACATGTTTGTAGCCGTTGTCTCCATAAATGAGAAAGCATGGCTTCACTCTAATTCATAACGTCATCAGTAGACCTGAATTCGCAAGGGGTTCTGAAGGGTTTTGCAAATGTCAAATTGACAGAGAGCTTTATCGTCAATACAGAGGGATTGCATTGGGGGGTTGTCTCTACACAACAATTAGTTGTTCCGTTTCTTACCTATCTGGCAAGAGGCGCCGGCCAGTCCAGATTGACATGAGCAGTAGGGCACGAGGTCCGGCCAGTCGCACACTCCGAGGTCCTTATTAAAGACGAGGTTAGCGGGGCAGTGCATGTGGATAGGCGCGTCCTGTCCCGGCGAGCAGACGTAGTAGATGCTGCTGCAGTCGTTCTCCACGAGGAAGAAGGTCCAGCCATCGCATTTCATGCCGGCGATGAAGGCGCCAATGATGACGGGGACATCGGTTGTAGACGGCACCGCGGTAGACGTGCCTGAAAACAGAACATGTCTGTTACCATGGGATAGCATGTAATGTAAGTTTTGCTACGTATATTTGCTACATTTCTGCATGGTGACATATGCTTGAAATAATACATCTTCATGCAATGACTGTTTTCGGCACCAATGTAACAGTTTGTCTGCATGCATCAGCAAAGAAACGTGCATTCTTTCTTCTCCATATGCATGTGGAGAAGAAAGAATGCACGTTTCTTTGCTGATGCATGCAGACAAACTCGTCCACTTTGTCCAGACAGGTCCCTAGCCTCCATTCTGACAAGAACTGCACGAATCATCGGAACGGCACAATGCCAGAAAGCTGTTGATGATGCGAAATTAAAGCAAAAATGGCCAGGATAACCCTACTGAATCGGCCCAAGGCTATTACAGACAAAGACATGTGACCAGGAGCTCCAGTTTTCTTGTGAGTTAGAAAAGTATGCTCCCCCGTTATCCCGTTTTCACCTACCCTGTGGTGCGGTGGTCGGTATCGGCGTTGCTGCGCGGTCCACAACCGGTAATACGCCATGACTCTTAGGTTCAGACACCAGCGGGGTACAGGACACCCAAGTCACCAGGGACAGGAGGATGAGAAACTTCATCGTGGTCACGTCAAAACTGCGCTTTGTGAACAGCTTTGGTGTCGTCAATTGCTATCACGGTGCAACGTCAGCGTTTAACATTATATATGCAGATACGAGTATACACAAGTCCAGTGGTCATTAAACAAATAAAGGGACTTCCGACTGACCCGTCTGACTGCAATCAGAAAAGGCCTCCACACGGTAACATCTGCTAAACATCCCAACTGGTATGAACGTATTGAGCATACTCAGCGCGATGCGATGTAATGTTTATACACGGGGCTAGTTAGCCATTATATAGGATGGAGCTTGTTGAGATATAATACGAGCAATATATGTTGAAGGGGAAGAGTGACATGTACAAAATTCATGTACCCCGATTCTCTGAAGGATAGTTAAAGAGTCCCATTCTTAATGGGGATGTTGGTATACGTTTTTGAATGTTATACCTAAAATCTAGCTGTTAAGCAACAACATATAGTATTGGGCTGTTGATATCAGCAAAGAAAACAAAATAAAAGACAACGAGCGTCTGACCATGATATACTTTTATTCAGCACCAAATGCATTTTGCACTACATATTCCAAACGATGCTTTTGCTTACACGATGACCAGCATAGAAAGATGATCAAACAAAAGGGTAAATCTATAGTAGCACTTTGGTTATCAGAACTTACTGACGTGGATGGCCGTGATAATTATAGCATGCAATGTAGAATTAGAGGATAACCGGTCAGGTTCTAGCAGTAGACAACGGCTAGCGGGTTGTTGCACACGCGGATATCCTTGTCAAAGACCAGCGTGGCCGGACAGTGCATGAGGATGGGCGCGTCGTGCCCCGGGGAGCAGACGTAGTAGATGTTGCTGCAGTCAGAATCCAGCAGGAAGAAGTTCAGCCCGTTGCAGGTCAGTCCCGGACTGAACGGCACAACAGCCCCCTCTGTGATGACGGGAGCGGTGGTGGGTACGTATGGCGGTGGTGTGGAGACTGTGTGTGGCACAGGAATTGTTTGCATTATGGATCAATGTAAAAACAATTTGACTTATAGCCAGACTAGGGATGATCCAGACAAAATAGGCCTCCAATGAAGGTGATAAGAAGGAGCAGCAGTCTACTCACCATATATCTCGCACATCTTGCCTTCGTACAGAGGCGGACAACTGCAGGAGAAGTCAGCCACCAGGTCCTGACACACCCCTCCGTTCTGACAAGGGTTGGGGCTGCACTCGTCCACATCTACGTAACAGTAACAGTGTCCTTTTGCCAACTCGGTCTAGATCTGTAGCCAGTATAAAGCTATTTTAATGATATGTGAATTACTTGGCGAAAATAAACTCCCAGGTCATAGAGCAAGTTCCTTACCTGTTCCGCAAGTGTAACCGTTCCACCCAGGCTGGCATGTGCAGGTAAATGCAGCGCCGCTTGCAGAACACACGCCTCCGTTTTGACAAGGTCCGCTGCCACAGGGGTTCACTGTGGAAGAAGAATTATGTTGTAGGTGCGATATATCAAATGGTTGGACCGTTGGATATTTCACCAACGTAATTCACAAAATGATTATGGAGTACCAAGTAGAGGGGCACGGGAAGAGAAATGTTATCCAAATATCTTGCCGGGGATATGGCCTTAGCCACTTAAGCTGCTCATATACAACGCCTAATTTGCCAACTAATAAGCAGCAGTTAACTCACCATATATCTCGCACATCTTGCCCTCGTATGGAGCAGGACAACTGCAGGAGAAGTCAGCCACCAGGTCCTGACACACCCCTCCGTTCTGACAAGGATTGGGGCTGCACTCATCGATGTCTAAGGAAAGAAAACATTACAAATTCTACCAAAAGAACATAATGGAGCAGCTTCCTCTTACAAAATAGACTGCGTAACCATTGCCTAGTGACATGCGAAGGTTCCTTACTCATTCCGCACGTGGTGCCGTCCCATCCAGGCTGACATGAGCAGGTAAATGCAGCGCCGCTTGCAGAACACACGCCTCCGTTTTGGCAAGGTCCACTGCCGCAGGGGTTCACTGTGGAAGGAAAATAATGTTATAGACACCTGTGCGGTATATGAAATGGTTGGACCGTTGGATATTTCATTAACATTACTCGCAAAAAGATATACCAGTTTTATAAAAAGACCTCGAAGATATGGCTTGAGGCAATTCTTATTTCCCAACTAGAGCAGCATAGAACTCACCATATATCTCGCACATCTTCCCTTCGTATGGAGCAGGACAGTTGCAAGAGAAGTCAGCCACCAGGTCCTGACACACCCCTCCGTTCTGACAAGGGTTGGGGCTGCACTCATCAATGTCTTATGAAAGGAAACAATACCAAACACATTGTTTTTATAGAACTTTTGATGATGCAATGAGTTATCATACAACACAAACAAGCGAAGAATTACGGGTCAGAGAAAAGTGCTGCATTAGTCAAGATCTGCGAAAAGAAACAATGGACCAAAGTCCTGTAAAAACAGAATATGTATCCATTGCCCAGTGAAATGAGAGAGATCCCTACCTATTCCGCACGTGGTACCGCTCCATCCAGGCTGACATGAGCAGGTAAATGTAGCGCCGCTTGCGGAACACACGCCTCCGTTTTGACAAGGTCCGCTGCCACAGGGATCCACTATAGAATGTGAGAAGTGTTAAGGCGCGATATCAAATAATTAGATATTGTACTACTTGACAATGGAGAAACAAGTGCACAGACAAAAAAGACAATACAAGAAGCAATTTGTGAAAAGAAATGAAGAGCAAAACTTCAGTCGCTTTAACCCCGATTTGCCATCTAATAGGCACCAGGAAACTCACCGTATATCTGACACATCTTGCCCTCGTAAGGAGGAGGACAGGTGCAAGAAAAGTCAGCCACCAGGTCTTGACACACCCCTCCGTTCTGACAGGGGTTGGGGCTGCACTCATCAATGTCTAAGGGAAGGAACATTATAAAACGCATTGTTCCTAAAAGACTATAATAAGTATTGATACATTGAGTGATTATACGACGCAACTCAGCAATCACATGTTGCAGTCATCAAGAACAGATTCCTCTCACAAAATCAAATGTGTAGCGAAAGATACTTACTCATTTCGCACTTGGTTCCGTTCCATCCAGGCTGACATGAGCAGGTAAATGTAGCGCCGCTTGCAGAACACACGCCTCCGTTTTGGCAAGGTCCGCTGCCGCAAGGGTTCACTAAGTACGATAAGAATATTATTAAAGGTGCGATATTCCAAGTACTAGTAGTTGGACATGGCACTACGTCGTAAAAATGTCATGCAAGATCAAAGACGGAGAATAGAATGCATATATGCAAGGAACAATTTCATCAAAAGTCGGGATAGTTTGGGTACAAACATCAGCAGTCTCTCTTCTGATAAAGGTATGAATCGCACTCTTTGCCTGTTAAGAACCAGAATAGATCCTACCATATGTCTCGCACATCTTGCCCTCGTATGGAGCAGGACAACTGCAAGAGAAGTCAGCGACCAGGTCCTGACACACCCCTCCGTTCTGACAAGGGTTGGGGCTGCACTCATCAATGTCTAGGTGACACGAGAAATTCATAACACATTCCTGTGATAAGCCGAAAAGGCGAACATTGATGCAGAGCGTGCCTATACTGGACCATACAACTAAGTGGCACGTCGTATTACGAGGACAAACTGTCGATAGGAGGGACACGTACGGTCGCCTCGTACTGAAAGTTTACTGTGCGGAAAGATACTTTACCACAGCTGAACAAACCACAAGCACAGCTGAATTGTGAGGGAACATTTTATTTGAATCCTAATAACTAGCTCTGGATATGGCTGGGGACCATGGAAAGATTATTTAAAAAAAACAAGCTCTGACCGAGGGCACATAATTTGAGTATTTATTACTTACTCATTTCACAAGAGTTGCCGTTCCATCCAGGCTGACATGAGCAGGTAAATGTATTGCCGCTCACAGAACACACGCCTCCATGTTGACAAGGTCCACTGTTACAGGGGTCCACTGGGGAACGGGGGAGGGGGGTGATAATGTTAACGTTAGAGGCGAAAGACGTAAAATGAATGGAAGTTGTGCGTAAGGGCCATATGTTAGACTGGACAATGGAAAATAAGGTGGGGAGCAGTTTTATCGGAAAATGAGGAAGAGAATAGAGACAAACACTTAGCTGCTGCTGTCATTATAATATGTCTCTAATCTTCTTCTTCTAGATGATAACACAGAACATACCAAATATCTCACACGTCTTGCCCTGATATGAAGGCAGGCAATGGCAGACGAAGTCACCAACCAGGTCCTGGCATAACCCTCCGTTCTGACAAGGGTTAGGGCTGCAGTCATCAAGATCTACAGGAACAACAAAACAGATAAAATAGTGGAAATAAAAGTCAATGATTGTCACCACCTGGAAAGAGGCTACCTGAAAAAGACATGCCACAAAATTCTGTATACGGTGAAATCTTTACCATAAAAGCAAAGAACTGGTTGAAGTTATTTTTTGTTTCATTTTACCTAACGCCCGTCTCTAATCGTGGCCAGTTACTTACTTATTTGGCAAGAGGCGCCGGCCAGTCCAGACTGACATGAGCAGTAGGGCACGTGGTCCGGCCAGTCGCACACCCCGAGGTCCTTGTTGAAGACGAGGTTAGCCGGGCAGTGGAAGAGGATGGGCGCGTCGTGCCCCGGGGAGCAGACGTAGTAGATGCTGCTGCAGTCGTTCTCCACGAGGAAGAAGGTCCAGCCGTCGCACGTCATGCCGGAGATGTACGAGCCGATGATGACGGTGACAGGGGTGGAGGACGGATCCGGTGGAGACGTGTCTGAAAGATATGTTTAAAAGCACTGCTGCATATAGTATTCTACGTCATGGCCTCGTAACAATTGCATAAGTAGTGTATGGTACAGAAATTTTAGTACAGAAATGTAGACTGCAGTCAAGATGAGACCTCTTGTGCAACAGCACAAGAACTGTGTTTACCACTAATAAAGAGGAACTTTTCATAACGTAAGGTGATTCTTACTTATCTGGCAGGTGGTCCCCTCCCATCCTGGCTGACATGAGCAGGTGAAACTGCCTCCACTGCTGGAGCACACCCCTCCATTCTCACATGGTCCGCTCTGACATGGATTAGCGGCTAAGTAGGAGAGATAGGAAACATTGAGACCAAAGAAATTTCTCCCCTCCCATAAAAAAGATATATGTTGCTTATGACGTTACACAGTTAACTTTTCAGTAGTATGAGTCAACAAAGGACACTACCAGAAGAATATGTATCTGCGTCAGTTTACCCATCAAACAGATAATATGCAGTTCTAAAGCTGATGACACTGAACAGTTGTTTCTTGCTTTAAAGGTAAGAGAGTATTAATGTAAGCTCACTGTTGATGTCACAGGTTTTCCCTTCATACGGATGGAGACAGAGGCAGACAAAGTCATCCTCTTTATCCAGACAAGTTCCTCCATTCTGACAAGGATCCGGCCTGCAGTTGTCAGGATCTGCGGAAAACATGGAGAAGTAAATGTCTTAATGCAATTGTGCCATTCATCTGTTGATAGAAACAATTCATCCATCTTTGATTGACATTAAACAATTGACATTAATGAATGGTCTATCGAAAATTGATATTGCAAACGAAATATCAAACTTGCAGTCAAAAGACTGAATTGCAGTGAAAATGCAATTGTCGTGCACAGTAGTTATAGGGTTAAAAGTGGTAATTCTAAAATGTATAGGATTTTGGGAATTATTGTCTTTGGTTATTTGCAATATCTGAAAAACCTAATGTCATGAATTATAAGAATTACATTTGAAATCTACCAACCTCTGCACTGGACCCCAGCATCGTCGGCATGTGTGCATGTATTGGTCACATCGGACAGGAGAGGGCAGGTAGAAAGGGAGTCCTCGTTCCCAGCGCAGTCCACGTTGTTCAACCAAATGGTTCCACTTCCCTGGCCGAAGTGAGCAGACCCGAAGGCTGCTACTGCGCCACCGTGGCCAATGTCACGGCACACCACCTACCGAGGAACATGGACATGACAGTTAACCGAGAATGATGCTGGAGCTAATGAAGAGGTACTTATAGATATCTTAGTCCTTAATTGCTTTATCAAATGTACATCTGTTGACTGACTAATAATTTTGCTTAAAAGCATGATATCAGAAATATTCAGTCATTTGCCAATGTGTGCAACGTAAATTAGTTCCAGTGCATATTAAAACAAAACAACCAAACCTGGGCC
This sequence comes from Branchiostoma floridae x Branchiostoma belcheri, assembly GCA_019207045.1. Classification (NCBI taxonomy): domain Eukaryota; kingdom Metazoa; phylum Chordata; class Leptocardii; order Amphioxiformes; family Branchiostomatidae; genus Branchiostoma; species Branchiostoma floridae x Branchiostoma belcheri. Next base: position 9,084,677 of record CM033025.1, on the reverse strand, counting down.
TCCTCTATCCCCCAGTTGTCGTCACAGATTGTCCCCCAAGCTCCTCCTCGGTTGATCTCAACTCGGCCCTCGAACACAGACCTTCCTCCAACCAGCCTCACAGTACCTAAACAAGAGGTCATCATCTTCAACCACTCAGTCACTCAGTCACTCAGTCACTCAGTCACTCAGTCACTCAGTCACTCACTCGCTCGCTCGCTCGCTCACTCACTCACTCACTCACTCACTCACTCACTCACTCATTAATACACCAACCCTCCCTCCCTTCATGTCTCCCTCCCTCCCGACATACCAAGAGGGATGATGGTGAATGGGTCAATCCTGAACATGAAGGTGCCAGGCTGCCCAACATTGGTCCTGGTGTCTATCTGGACAATCTCTGCAGACCGCGAGCCGGGGACAGTGTAGTAGTTTGTCCCATCTCCGGCATTGAAACCAGCCTGTCAAAAGTTCAATGTAAAACCATAGTGGAATATAAGTTTAATCTTGAAGTATCAGAACTGATTCAACTCAGATACTTCTAGCATATATCTACTACTGCATCTGATTCAGCTTCAACTTTTCGATTCACATGTGTGTGGAAATTTTATGTGTTGAATCCCTTGTGTTGAAAATCAAAGCCTATAATGTTAGTAGACTGCACATTTAACATTAGATGCAGAGATGGAGCAATACTTTGCTGAAGTATTGGGCGTGAAATTTGTCATGTACAAACAGACGGACATATCACTACTTCACATATCCTTTTCCCTTTTGCCAATATCATTTTGGAATGCCACCTTTGCTGGTTTATGCGGTCCTTCTACTAAACTAGCGAAAAATGTTTGAATCATATTGAATCGTGATATTGTACCTGTGCTGGGATTCCACCTAGCCCAGTATCGTGATCACCTTGGCTGGAAGTTCCTGTGGTCCAAACGATGTCACCGTATTTGAAGATGGCAAAGGAGTAGGTCCCGTCTGTTGCTAACACTGCCTGGAATGACTGACGCTGTGGAAAAAGACAATTTACAAAGTATTCTATTGTAATAGCATAATTTGTGACTTTGGAATAAGAATTTCCACAATTTTATATAAAGCTATTTCACCTTTCTCTTTCCTACATAAGATACTAAACAGATATGCTACATACTTGGAAAACTTGTGTTGAAAAAGTGTCTGGATGAAGCTCAAAATTGGCTACCAAGTTTGACAAGTTGACAAGTTTTATTAAAGATGCCCGGCATAGCAGCGTAGTGGCTGAATTGCGCCGACATTTACATACATATACATTAAAACCAGTCATGATAAAATCCATTCGTTATCTTACAAACTTAAAAGCAAATTCATTTGCAAGCTTTTCAGAACTGTGCCATATTGAAGGGTATTCGTCGTTCCGAGAGAATTATACAAAATATGGAAACATAGGGTTGCAGTACAACAATAAAGTTAAATACAATCAAGCGTTGTATCAGTGGAACCAAGTAGCACAATACAAAGATTCCTTACTAACACGATCCTTAATTTTGATCATGTAGATGTAGATAACATAATCAATACAACAGACTTACATTGGTGGTTGGGCTGCCTCCAAAATACGTCACATCATAGTAGGTTGTAACCAGAACCCAGCGGGCGTGGAAACTGGGGATGTCTGGGTAGTTCCTCAAGATATCCTGGGACACTCGGGAGATCAGAGACTGATCTGAGGTGGTCTGTCTCCAGTATACCTCCCCTGCAAGCCTGTTAGGAAGTTATGCAACACTTTCAGCACTTATACATTATTTCTACATATCAGTATGCTGATAGTCTGTGTAAAAGGTATACAAATCAAAAGCCGACAAGATTTTTCAGTGATCAAGGTTACATGTACTGTTAAAAATACAAAATGTAAACAATAAACCGGAAAAAGACATATGAAAACATTGTTTTTGATTCAGAATACACACAGGATTTCAAATTTTTTATTACCATCATTATTTTGTAATGGTGACAGGGATATGAAATCAGCTAAGTAACATTCACAAAACTCCGGGTGAAATGTTAGTAAAGCCAAAATATCCACACCCATACACCAGAAAACAATGTGATGATTAAAAAAAGGTTGAGTACATACCTGTTGTCAATATCACTCCAGAACACAGCCACAGTTGGGAAGGACTGAATCGGGAAGGGGGAAGGGGTGAACTGGGAAACTTGGCCTTCGAAGGACACCAAGCCGTTGTTGTTCACCTGTGCAGCATATATGGAAGAATGCGACAATCAAACGATGGAACATCAGACTGATGGAGAGTAATACAAGCTATAAACCTGAATGCATAGTTTTATGAAATAATATGAACCTCAGACTTATTGGAAGTTTTTTTGAAGCTACCTAAATATCTTAAAAGATTATGACCTTTGCTGAAATAATCTAAAGATAAGATTTACCCAGAAGTTGTGGTATACTGAGCCAAAGTAGCGGAAACCAGCAGAGTGAGACACAGACAGCTGACCGGAGCCGCCATCGTCACGTTTTGGGTTGGCACTATCCCCGGCAGATGGACCAAATGGGTAGAAGTCGGAGGTGTTCCCAGATCTCAAGCATTGGCCTAAGATAAATCACAGACATGACAAATGTTTATCACAAACAAGCAAAGGAACAAAATATGATCAAATAAAAACCCACCAAAAAGGTTGCCTTACACGGTAGGACATATGTTGGAACAAATTTGGACTCGGTGCGCACATTGATGCCCTTTGATGTTTAAGCCACTCCACTGTCTATAAAGTCAAAGCTGTCAATATTATAGTGAATGGTCTAGAATATATTGACCACGGAAGAAATGCGACAGTTATTGACAAGATTTCTAACATTTGGGTCAATATGAAAAAAAGCCAAGGGACTGCCAGAAAGAGGATAGAATTGCCAGGTGCCACCAGCAGGCATACTGGTGGGGACTTGGTTAGAAAATGGCAAAAATCATTTGGAATTGACATTATCTGACAACAAGCAAAGTATGGAAAGCGTACTTATTTTACATTAGTCATCAGCCAACGAACCGTTTGTACCAGGGACATATTATTTCTCATTGGCAGAGGTCATAAGGAGAAAATACACTCGTGAATAGTTTGTGAACAAAGCAACGGTTGTAAAAAGAGTCTCCTTTTTATTCTTGAGGATACACGCTGTTTATTGTTTTACCCAGAAGACAGGCTAACTCGTCCTGTTTTGCTCAGAATCACTACGTTGAAAAGTAAGAAGTGGACACAACATCATTTTTGATAATTTTCCAGTCTGCACCTACCATATGGTACCGCCATTGCATTCCTTGCCTGCATGTCGGTGAGATCTGCGCGGTCCACAACCGGGAGTTCGCCATCAGCCTTCGCTTCAGACACCAGCGGGTTACAGGACACCCAAGTCACCAGGGACAGGAGGATGAGGAGGAGCTTCATCGTCGCCACGTCAAAACTGCACTTTGTGAGCAGCTTTTGTGTCATCGAATTTTTCACACGGCGTTGCGTTACGTCAATGTTTAAACAAGAGAACTGTAACTATGAGCGAGTTCATCGGCCAAGTGGGGGTATTACATACAACCCATCAATTAAGATATTTGACATAACTACTATCTTGCTTTGCTAAATATTTTAACAAATGATATTTGTCGCAGTTTTAAAGGAATGGAACACGTTCAGATTATAGCTAATTCGTTTGTGTAATATTAAACATCATCTGTGCGGCAGAAGCACACTGTTCAACCCTCTGTGAATGTCAGCTTGTGAAAGTGTAGTACAGCTCATTGTATAAACAGGATGGTGTCAGATGGGCCTTCATATTGGTTATTGACTTGTTAACCTCTGGCATTTATTTTGACGAAAGCATTGAACATGTCTCAGAAATCGTGGTGGGTGTGAACGTGCATTCACGTATGATTAGGGTGACCTTGAACTTTGTAATCTGTTATGGTGGTATTTGTTCCGACGTCGACGTAATGCAAAACGTTGCTTACATATGTGTGAAAGTAAATGTAGAGAAAAATTGCACCGTACGGAAAAAAAATTCCTCAGTTTAGCAGTACGGGAATGCTTGTGTGCATTTCGTACCTAGAATGGTAAGAACAGACATCATTCAGCTGTTGATATCAGCTAAGGAAACAAAATAAAAGACAACGAGCGTCTGACCATGATATTCTTTTATTCAACACCAAATACATTTTGCATTACAAATGCCAAACGATGCTTTTGGTTACACGATGACCAGCACAGACAAACAGATGATCAAACAAAAGGGTAAAGTTATAGTAGCACTTTGCTTATTAGAACTTATTGACGTGTTTGGTCTTGATTGTGCAGTGTAGAATCAGTGGGTAACCCGTCATATTCTAGCAGTAGACAACGGCTAGCGGGTTGTCGCACACTCGGATGTCCTGGTTGAAGACCAGCGTGGCCGGACAGTGCATGAGGATGGGTGCGTCGTGCCCCGGGGAGCAGACGTAGTAGATGTTGCTGCAGTCGGAGTCCAGCAGGAAGAAGTTCAGCCCGTTGCAGGTCAACCCCGGACTGAACGGCACAACAGCCCCCTCGGTGATGACGAGAGCGGTGGTGGGGACGTACGGCGGAGGTGTGGAGACTATATGTGACACAAGAATTGTATGCATTATGGGTCAATCTAAGAACTTGACCTATAGCCTGACTTGGGAGGAGTAAGACAAAATAGGCCTCTGACAAAGGTGACAAAAGACTACTCACCATATATCTCGCACATCTTGCCTTCGTACAGAGGCGGACAACTGCAAGAGAAGTCAGCCACCAGGTCCTGGCACACCCCTCCGTTCTGACAGGGGTTTGGGCTGCAGTCATCAATGTCTACGGAAAGAAATCATTACAAAACCATAGTCTCTACCAGACTCCGGATCGCTGGAAAATCGTAGAAATGGAACAAATAGAGAGGAATATAACCGGCCAGGGAACAGCTCGCGATCCACGGATCCTAGGATCGCGAGCTGTTCCCTGGCCGGTTATATTCCTCTCTATTTGTTCCATTTCTACGATTTTCCAGCGATCCGGAGTCTGGTAGAGACTAACAAAACCATTCGTCTTACAAGACCACTGATGCGACGACTTATTATACAATACAGTAGCCGAGTTATTACGAGCTAAAAGAGAAAGTCTACATTCGTCAAGATCTACCAAAAGAACATATTGGAGCAGCTTCCTATTTCAAAGTAGACTGCGTAACCATTGCCTAGTGACATGCGAAGGATCCTTACTCATTCCGCACGTGGTGCCACCCCATCCAGGCTGACATGAGCAGGTAAAAGCAGCGCCGCTTGCAGAACACACGCCTCCGCTTTGACACGGTCCGCTACCACAGGGGTTCACTGTGGAAGGATAATAATGTTAAATGTGCGACATATCAGATGGTTGGACCGTTAGATATTTCGCTGACGTTACTTGCAAAATTATTATGGAGTAATCCATAAGGACAGGGGCACTGGAAAGAGTAATTTCATCAAAAGATCTTGGGGATATGGCCTTAGTCACTTAAGTAGCTCTTATGTAGCCTGATTTTTCCAACTAATAAGCAGCTGTGAACTTACCATATATCTCGCACATCTTGCCTTCGTATGGTGCAGGACAGCTGCAGGAGAAGTCAGCCACCAGGTCCTGACACACCCCTCCGTTCTGACAAGGGTTGGGGCTGCACTCGTCTATGTCTTATGAAAGGAAACAATACAAATACATCGTTCTTGCAGAACTAATGATGATGCAATGAGTTATCATACGACACAAACAAGTGGAGAATTACGGGGCAAAAGAAAAATGTTGCGTTCGTCAAGATCTGCGAAAAGAAGCAATGGAATAAAGTCCTGTAAAAACAGAATATGTATCCATTGCCCAGTGAAATGAGAAATATCCCTACCTATTCCGCACGTGGCACCGTTCCATCCCGGCTGACATGAGCAGGTAAATGTAGCGCCGCTTGCAGAACATACGCCTCCGTTTTGACAAGGTCCGCTGCTACAGGGGTCCACTATAGAATGGTAGGAATGTTAAAGGCACGATGCGACATCAAATGATTGATATTGTACTATACTCGACAGTGGAAGAATAAGCGCACGGACAGAAAAAGATACTAGTAATACAAGGAGCGGTATTTTTCTCTAAAGAAATGAGGGACAAAACTTCAGTCGCTTTAACTCTGATTTGTCATCTAACAGGCAGCAATAAACTCACCGTATATCTGACACATCTTGCCCTCGTAAGGAGGTGGACAGGTGCAAGAAAAGTCAGCGACAAGATCCTGACACACCCCTCCGTTCTGACAAGGGTTGGGGCTGCACTCATCTATGTCTAAGGGAAGGACACGTTATAAAATACACTCCTCTTGCAAGACTATTCATACATTGAGTGATTACACAACACAGTTTAGCAGACATATGTTGCAGTCATCAGGAAAAGATACCTCTTATAAAATGGAATGTTTAGTCATTGCCCAGTGACATACAGAAAATCCTTACTCATTCCGCACGTGGCACCGTTCCATCCAGGCTGACATGAGCAGGTAACTGTAGCGCCGCTTGCAGAACACACGCCTCCGTTTTGACAAGGTCCACTGTTACAGGGGTTCACTAAGTATGATAAGAATATTATAAAAGTTGCGATATACCACATAGTTGGGCATGATTACGTCGTAACATCAAGGATTAAGAATAGAATCTTGGAAGAGCGTTATCAAAAGAAGACGTCTTGACGGTTTGGGGCAAATATCAACAGTCTCTTGTGATTTTGATAAAGGTATGAATCTCTTTTTGCCTGCTAAGAACATGAATAGAACTTACCATATATCTCGCACGTCTTGCCCTCGTATGGAGCAGGGCAACTGCAGGAGAAGTCAGCCACCAGGTCCTGACACACCCCTCCGTTCTGACAAGGGTTGGGGCTGCACTCATCAATGTCTATGGAAAATTAAGATATTCATTCCACATCACTCCATTGATAAGCCGAAAAGGTTAACATTGATGCAACGTGTTACTATCTAGACCATACAAGTAAGCGGGGGACAACTCAAATGAAAAAATGGCATATTTGTGCGAACTTGTATAATATGATCATCATAAGTCGCTTAACGGCATGGAGAAGTGAACAGTTTTGTGACATTGATAGCTCAGTGCGATAGGAGGGACACGCACGGTCGCCTTGTACTGAAAGTTTACTGTGCAGAAAAATACTTTACCACAGACACAGCTGAATTTTGAGGGAACATTTTCATCGAAGCCGAATAACTAGTTCTGACCGACAGAACATAATTTGAATGTCTATGACTTACCCATTTCACAAAAGTCGCCGTTCCATCCCGGCTGACACGAGCATGTAACTTTATTGCCGCTCACAGAACACACGCCTCCATGTTGACATGGTCCACTGTTACAGGGATCCACTGAGGAGGGGAGGGGGTGGCAATATTAATGTTAACGTTAGAGGCGAAAGACGTAAAATGAATGAAAGTTGTACGTAAGGACCATATGTTAGACTGGACAATGGAAAATAAGGTCGCAGCAGTTTTATCGGAAAATGAGGAATAGAATAAGACAAGCACTTAGCTGCTGCTGTCATTATAGTATATCTCTAATATTCTTCTGCTAGATAATAAGAAGTAGAAACAGCACAAAACCTACCAAATATCTCACACGTCTTGCCCTGGTATGAAGGTAGGCAATGGCAGACGAAGTCACCAACCAGGTCCTGGCATAACCCTCCATTCTGACAAGGGTTAGGACTGCAGTCATCAAGATCTACAGGAACAACAAAACAGATAGTAGAGATAAAATAAATGTCAGTGATTGTCATCACCTGTAAAGAGGCTACATGGAAAGATATGAGAAAAATTCTCTATACATCGAAATTACCATGGACGCAATGAACTGGTTGAAGTTGTTTTTTTTGTTTCATTTTACGTAACGTCCGTCTCTAATCGTCGCCAGTAACTTACTTATTTGACAAGAGGCGCCGGCCAGTCCATGACATGAGCAGTAGGGCACGCGGTCCGGCCAGTCGCACACCCCGAGGTCCTTGTTGAAGACGAGGTTAGCCGGGCAGTGGAAGAGGATGGGCGCGTCGTGCCCCGGGGAGCAGACGTAGTAGATACTGCTGCAGTCGTTCTCCACGAGGAAGAAGGTCCAGCCGTCGCACATCATGCCGGAGATGTACGAGCCGATGATGACGGGGACAGCGGTGGAGGACGGACCCGCCGGATCCGGTGGAGACGTGTCTGAAATACATATATCTATCAGCAGCCTACCTCACATAGTACATGTACACCACGTAATGACCTTATTTACCACGAATGATAGGTTTGAAATGACAGCCAATACCACCTAAAACATAACGCGAAATGGTACAATATTGAGATCACATGGAAAGGAACAGCTAGATATTAGGTATATATTCGATACCTTCATCACACTCGTCCCCGCTCCATCCTCCAGCACACACGCAGATGTGCCCTCCTTTGTCGTCGTTGATGCAGGTTCCGCCGTTTTTGCAAGTGTTGATGTCACACAGTTCTGGTATCAAGGAGACAAAAGTCGTGTAAATTTCTTAACAGAACTTTACTGACGCTTTTGAGATATAACAAGGCTCGACCGATGGATACGTGTGCATGTTTATAGTCATAGATGTACCTATTTATCCACGATCTACTAGTATCTCACCTCCGCAGTAAGAGCCGTTTCCCCAGTACCCTGGGTTGCAGTAGCAGCCTTGGACACCGTTCTGAATGGCACAGGTGGCGTTGACGTCACAGCCACCCCCAGTGCACAGGATGTTGTTCTTGCTGACGCACTCACATGTCCGGTCACAGCCCTCCCCCCACGTCTGACCGACCTGCAGGGTGATGAGATACAATACGGATTCATTTCCACTGCGACGCAGATGGAAATGGTCACGTAATAATCAACAGATGATGACGAAACACCACTAACGTATGTACAGCTAAGGGCGCGGTCACATAGGTCGTGCGATCGTCGTACGATCACTATTAAACTTAAAACGGGCATTTTGGAGGACAAAAATGTAATTTTTTTCTCCTGCAACTGTCCTGGTACACAAATGATGTTTTGAATCCATGTAGCGATTAGTAGTTGGTTCTGTCACAGCTTGCTTGAAAATCTTAAGGCATCAAAATCGTACGACGATCGCACGACCCATGTGACCACGCCGTACTTACAGCATAGTACAATCCATCCCTGGTACAGCCACACTGCTCCCGGAGGACGCACTGGTCCCCGCTCAGGACATACCCGGCGTCGCACTCGCACCCCTCCACACACGTCTGGTTGCAGTAGAGCGGCGCGGACACGTCCGTACAGGTGGCGGGACAGGCGCTGGAGCAGGGGTCATAGTGGCTGCTCGCTGGGCAGGACAGGGCTGCAAGGGTGTAAATGAAACAGTATGACATATGCAGGTAGGCATTTTAGAAACGTATATGCTAATCATAACTTGAAACTGACCATTGAACGATTTATCCTTTGTGGTAGTTTGTGCGAATGACAACAAGAAGGATGGACCACGCGAAGGTGAGTGGTACTTATTCTGTTATGATGTTTGGTCAGAAATAGGATCATCGCGGTACAGAACTCAGATTAGTATCATCACGTCTGTACCGTTTGGTGTCATCATTGTTTATTGTGCAACAACTGTCTCAGACTGTTCTAACAAGACAGGAACACGGCTTTGATATACCATGTTCTTGTGTCAATAGTTGTGCCTTATCGCCACGACATATAACTAGCTTGTAAGAGTCTAAATGCACAATAAAAGTCTTTCATTCATTCGTAAATCTGTTATATTCGGTAGTAAATACGACGTAAACTCACGGCAGAAGGACGTGTTCCTCCACGACCCCACGTTGATGCCAGCTTCTGCGCAAGCGTCGGCGTAGGCTTGTAGATTGTTGCAGAGCGAAGTCTCGTCGCCGTTCAGGGCACACATGTCGTACACACAGGTCTGGTACGTTCCCTGTAGAACATGGCGAAGTAAACATTGCATCTATTGCAGTAGACAGTGTGAACAGTTTAATTTTGTTAGCATGTTGCCATGATCGTTCATTTCAATTCTGGAAGAATTGTCAAGAATAAGAAGGAACACTCTCAGATTGGTATACGTAAAGCAGTGGAGACTATATGCTACTGCCCGACATTCATGACGCTTATTTGAGTCAGTCCTGCGAGGATGAACAGTTTAAAAAAGAAAAGAAAAGCATGGCCCCACCTCAGGGTTCAGAGTGGAGTAACATGCAGCGAAGGCGTGGGCACCGTCGGTCAGCATCCCGCACAGCCCAGTCACTGTCTGCTGCAGAGCAGCGTCACACCGGTTGGGAGGTGGGGGGTTCGCTTCGCACCTGTTAGAGGAACACAAGATGCCCCGCAATAATTTTCAATATTGTACATTAACTGACTATACATCTTTTAAGGCAGACGGACATAGCTTAAGCATAACTAGAATAACTAGTACGGATGTCATAACGTGACTCAAAGATGACACAATGCCCTTATCAGTTTATGCATTTCTGCACAGTAGCTACGGAACCCCCATTGCAACATTGTACTATTTGTAGTGTGGTTTTGACTGGTCGAGGTATGTACTTACACTTCCCCGTGTCCATCCACCAACCAGCTGTTGCCAAACTGCATGACGTCCGCCGCCAGTGACCCATCGGGAGTGATGAACTCATCGGCGTCGTTGCCGTTGTAGTTCCCGCACAGACCGCACAGCGCGTCCTGGTAGGTGTCGGGGACGGTTACCTCCACACGGTGGGAGCCGTCGTACGACACTTTGAGGCCAAAGGTTGTTTCTGACGACATATTGGCCGACAAACTTGATGGTGAGGTCATCGACAGGTTGGGCAGGCAAGGTGGTGATGATTTGGTCGATCTGCAAAGAGGAGAAACGTCGTTTGAGAAACGTGTAGATTTTGCTATTTAAGAATGTACTTATGTTTGCTTACTGTATCGCGTTTGCGTACTCAATCTATGCACAGATGTAATGAGCTCTATTAGAGCAAGGAACAAGTTGGAAGTAAAGTTACAAATCCATTTGCAAGAGAGCAATGTCAGCAACGGAAAGGTGTAACAAGCAAAGCCTGCCTACATAGACGGTCTTGTCTTGCTGTATGACGATGGTACGGTTGTAGACTTCCACGGTCACTTCTGAGACGTAGCTGGTTGAGGGGTCTCCGCGCGGGTCGCTGTTGGTTATCACATGGAAGTACGGCAGGCTCCCGCCGCGGCAGCTGCTGCTCAGGGTGGTGGGGCACTGGCCGCTGAAGGCGTGGGCGAGGTCGTCGAAGGTGACGTAATGCGTGATGCCAAACGCGGTGCACGTACTTCTTGCTGTAAAGTACAGGGCATGTTATAGAAGCATTAAGATGATCCAGGTTCAACAAGACAGAAGCTCTTGAACGCTCATATATAAATCCTCTTCTGTGCCATGCTGTAAGACATTAATATCGGTGTGTAAAAGACGTAACTGTGTTATCTGTATCTGTCTTTATCCGTGTATATATATAGCCGGTATAACCGTCTTTCGGCGTAACACACCAGCTTCGCAGGCAAGCAGCGCGGCAACAACTGGTTATATTACTCTAAACGACCCGTGACACCTAACTTTTGCACATCTATCTGCAAGGGTTCTTCAAAACTATCCACAAATTCCACTCTACGATAGTTCTGGGGAAGGTACGAATTAACGTGTACTTACCCCAGCAGACTTTGCCATCGCCAGTGAACCCGGGGTCACACACGCACTTGTAGGAACCGTGGGTATTGACGCAGGTGGCATTTTCATCACAGATGGCAATTCCCAGCGCGCATTCGTCGATGTCATGGGTGACCGCGGCGACGTCTTCGTCTATCAGGCCGTCGCCGTCGTCATCTCTGTAGGGGGATTTAAGGCATAGTCATTGCTTTGCACTACATTCATTTTACAATTTGACGTACACTTGGGCAGGATTAAAATATAATTGGTCCGTGTAGCGAACAAGCTTGCTTCTACAACCCTAAGTTATTAACATGATCTTATCTACACGTCTTTGATGGTAAGGAGGACCATATCATCGCCCTCAAAGAATGTAAGAAAAGGGGAAAGAATAAAGCAGGTGACTTACATTCCATTGAGTAGTTCCTCGTCCACAAGTTTGTCACAGTCGTTGTCCACACCGTCACCCGAGACGGTCTCGGTCATGTGGCACTCACCAGAGAGCTTCGCTAAACGCAGGCCACCGGGGAAACCGACGGAGTCCCGAAGTGAAAATCCGTAGTAGAATATTGAGAATGTCACAATGGCGGAGTTGTGCTTGATCTTGTGGGACCCTGTGGTGGTGATGTGCAGTTGCGTCGCCGACAGGTCGGTGTCAGGAATCACAGTCCATGTGGTTGAGGAAGGCAGGGGGTTTCCGTCATAGGTGAGGCCAGCCGTTTCAGTGGTTTTGATGACAATGTTCACATAGTTGGTGTATACCGAGCCTACCGCATCCACGGTAGCGAAAGTGTAGTCAGCGGCGAACTGCTCTATAGGCGGGATGTACATCATGAACGGATCACTCGACACACCATCAGCTGTCGTCCCCTTGCTGTACTGCAGGACCATAACGGGTTGGGAAGCTGAAATGGCCTGGTAAGTGTGGGAAGGAACATCTAGCTCCCACCATTCACCTGCCATAAGCAGTTTGGGCGCATGTCCTGTGACATTTACGGTGGTGCCATCTGAAGCCGACACGATGCGGAAAATGTCTCCTGCAGTTCGCAGTGCAAGTGGAACTGTCACGAAACGTTGTCCCCAGGTGTTGACAGGAGGGATGTGTTCTACGATATGATCACAGTAGCTAACCCCATCGGGAATATTGACACACCTGACTCCAGACATGAGGGAAAGAGGCTTATTTGAAATGATTCTGGTTCCAGTTAGGTCTGATGTATAGGTTCCCTCACACTCCACAGCATCAAATTTATTCAGAACCAGGCTCGCCACGTGTTCATCAGGGTATGCAACACCTCCGCATCGAGCAGACCCACTAAACGTGATATTGACGAGTGTATCATCTTCGATGCCAAAAATCCCAAACTCAGTGGGCGAATTAGCCAATGTCGGCTCGTAGGCGGCAACGATGTACTCTGTGCCCATGACATCTACTGGGACACCAAGGAAGCCATCTGTTGTTCTCGTGTACTTGTTGACACCATACACAATGATCTCCTTATCAGCAGTAACAAGGATACCTTTGCGTGCCTTTTCGTCGCCAGACAAGGACAAAGAGTCTGGGAGGGTTACGACTTCCACTGCTGCGTCTGTGACCGTCAGACTTCGTGTGTAGCTGGCACCCGGAGCGGTGATGGTGACAGAGGCGGGGTCTGCACTCGCACTTGTGATAAAGAGTTCAAGCTGATTTCCTTCTTCATGGTTTTGAAGAAAGCCGAGCATGAACTGAGTGCCTCTGTTGTCGGGAGTGGTCATAACTTTGAAGAGAAGAAGAATGGAAAACACCTTAAACACCAACACCAATGGCTAATGATGCCAAATTGATCGTTTTATCTTTAATGTTACTTCATTTGACTAGCGACAACCGCTACAAGGCATATGCTATTGATGGTAACGTTACTGTCTTACAATACATATAGCTATCATCTCAGCTGGCTATAGCTATCAGCTATGTTTATTCATCCTTTAATGTGTTACTTTTCTTTGAAATTCCTTTTTTCTGTTGTAATAACATGTGTCTACGTGTTAAACATGTTGGTACCTGCATCACAGTTGGTTCCCGCCCAGCCAGGCGCGCACAGACAGGAGTAGGTGTCTTGTCGAGTCAGGCACGTCCCTCCGTTTAGGCAAGGATTACTCAGACATGGGTCAGGAGCAGGTGAGCCGGTGGGGGCTTGGTTAACGAATGACGAAAATGGTTTTGACTAGAATTATTTCAACAACAAAGAATTTATCAAAAGCTTGAGTTCGGAGACAGCACACTCCCAAATTCTTTTCTTACACTGGTCACCAGTCAACAAAGTTTGAACAAACCGACGCCATCCAAGACATATTCCTCGTCGGCAGGAGTAAAGATACTGTTTATAGTTTTACATAGCATACATTTCCAGGCCAGACCTGTCTGCTTTGCAAACACATTGACACCATATAATCAAAGTAAGGTTCGTCGTGAACACAAGTTTTTTTCTTACTTGAAAAGTTTTTACCCGTCATTTAACATACCGTTTTCACCTACCATATGGTACCGCCATAGCATCCCTTGCCCTCATATCGCTGACGGCTGCGCTGTCCAGAGCCGGGGGTTCGCCATCACTGTTCGGTTCAGCCAGCGCCGGGGTACAGGACACCCAAGTCACCAGGGACAGGAGGATGAGGAGGAGCTTCATCGTCGCCACGTCAAATCTGCACTTTGTGAGCAGCTTTTGTGACATCGAATTTTTAACACAGCGTTGCATTACGTCAGTGTTTAAACAAGGAAACTATGACTATGTACCTTGAACGAGTTCATCAGTCAAATGGGGGTATTACGTATAACCAATTATTATAGATATTTGACTTAACTGCTATCGTGATTTGTTATATACACCAGCAGATGATATTTATCGCAGTTTTGAAGGAATGAAATATGTTCCGATTATCGTTAACTCATTTTTGTGATATTAAACATCAACTGTGCAGCAGAAGCACACTATCAAACCCTTTATGAATTTCAGCTTGTGAAAGTACTAGTATTAGTACAGCGCACTGTATAAACAGGATGGTCTGACGGACGTATCGAACGCGATTGCTTTCATATTGGTTATCTACCTGGTAACCCCTGGCATTTGTCAAACATTCTATTTAGCATGACGAAAGCATTGAGCTTATCTTAGAAACCGTCGTGCGGTGTGAACGTGCATGCACGTATAGTGATGACCTTGGACTTTGTAAGCCGTTATGGTGGTATTTGTTCAGACGTCGACGTAATGTGACACGTTTCTTGCAGATTAGTGAGAATAAAATCTTAAAACAAATTGCACAGTAAGGAAACTAATGATTTATTTCAACAAAAGGCACGTGAAGATTTGCACATATCCTTCCTTAGTGAGGGTTCTGCCTGGCCTGGCCACTTTCGGGAACGAAAAGTTAATTGCATAGCTAGAATAGCTTTGCAGGTCTAGCTACAAGCGCAAATACATCCATAAGATAGCTAGTGTGTTACTAGTGTAGGTGGTGTGGTACGCTGAAGGGCGGTTATACCGGCTACATACGTGCAAATACATATAGGATGCAGCGACTAAATAGAAAAAAATGACGACAAGTGTATATCCATAATGATATGGATTTATTTAGTACTAAGGATAAATATATGTTACACGGCACTCGATGTTTTTGGTTACATCGTGACCAGCATAGAGGGACAAACACCCTTTTTTCATACGTAGCTGTATTTTAGAATGACAAAGTAATTCTTCACATGTTTTACGTCAGGTCTTTTAACAGTAAGCAACATTATACGGCCAGTCGCACACGAGAAGATCCTTGTTGAAGATGAGGCCGGCTGGACAGTACATGAGGATCGGGGAGTCGTACCCCAGCGAGCAGACGTAGTAGTAGCTTTGGCAGTTCCCTGCCAACATGAAGAACATTTGTCCTCCACACTCCTGGTCAGGACTGAAGGGCACAACAGCCCCGTCTGTGATGAGGGTGGTGGGCACGTCTGTGATGATGGTAGTGGGCACTTCTGTGATGGTGGTGGTGGGCACATAGGACGGAGTCGTAGGAACTGTGTGTGATGTAGGAATGGATTTGGTACATGTAAGAACTTAGCCCAAAGCAATGCATTGGGAATGAGTGGCTAGACTACGTACTTTTTTTTATATCATTCATAAACAAAGATCTAAATACTGCATGGCCGGCGGTCATATCATTGGCAAGGTTATCGATTTTTTTTCTTTCACAGCAAGCTATGTTTATATACCTAAGCGTTATCCAACAATAGATTAAGGAAAAAGATCGTACCATATGTTTCGCACATCTTGCCTTCATATAGGCCAGGACAATCGCAAGAGAAGTCAGCCACCAGGTCCTGACACACCCCTCCGTTCTGACAAGGGTTGGGGCTGCACTCATCAAGATCTAGCGAAACACACAAATTCACATAAAACTTTATACCCTCAAACCTGTGTATGTTATGAAAATAACTAGGAATTTACAGAACTTTTTGAACTATTCTTTATATATGAAGTGTGGCATTGCTTTTATTCCAATTGTCGCATTACTATCACACGTCATTAGTCGACCGCATTCGTCGTGAATCATAACTTACTTATTTCGCACATGGTGCCGTCCCATCCAGGCTGACACGAGCAGGTGAACTTGTCGCCGTCTGCAGAACACACGCCTCCGTTTTGACAAGGCTTGCTTCCACAAGGGTCCACTGAGGATCGAAAGTTACGTTAGAGATGCAACACAGACCTTGTAGTTTCCAAGTGAGAGTAACAAAAGTGAATATAGTATGGGATCGGCAAGATGTGACGCAACAGAAAACCACGAGTTTGGTTGTAGGTAAAGCAGATAGCTGGAAGGTATAGATCCACCATCGCTTACTGCTAACACAATGAAGATAAGAAAACTCACCATATATCTCACACATCTTGCCCTCGTATGGAGACGGACAGTTGCAGAAGAAGTCAGCGACATGATCCTCACACACTCCTCCGTTCTGACAAGGGTCAGGGCTGCAGTCGTCAATATCTAATGAAAGACAAGACAACAAAAAATGTTTCTCGTACAGCAAAGAAAAGACATGCAGCTGATGCCTATGCTGCATGCCCACGTGTAAAACTAGAAAACATGCACAGATCATCATGTTAGGATCTATGCAAGTTCATGTATGGAACACTTTCAGCGCATGCCCCGGATTGGAGTGATCCACTACTTACTCATTTCACACGTGGTACCGTTCCATCCTGTCTGACATGAGCAGGTAAATGTAGCGCCGCTTGCAGAACACACGCCTCCGTGTTGACAAGGGTCACTATCACAGGGGTTTACTGAGGAATGGATGTAATATAATGTTAGAGATCTTCTTGTTCGGGAATTACGGACCATGAAGTGGTAAGTGTAATGTAGCCGAGGCAATAGATGGGAATGTACAAGGAAAAGTTTTACGAGAGGTGTTGCTCATGGACAAGTGCTTTAATAATAGCTGTACATCTCAGTGTTTTCAATGAACATTTATCGACACCTGATTAAAAGCTCCTTGGTGCTTTATAGTCAAACAGTGTAGGACTTACCATATGTCTCGCACATCTTGCCCTCGTATGGAGCAGGACAATTGCAGGAGAAGTCAGCCACCAGGTCCTGACACACCCCTCCGTTCTGACAAGGGTCAGGGCTGCACTCATCAACGTCTATGGAAAGATTTTCCATTACTTGAAAACGGTTTCTTTACAATAATTATATAACAGTTTTACAATAAGCATCAGTGAAGTAGTTGTAATATTTTACGTCAACGCCAAAGAACTAGTAAAATGGCATTTACGTAGTGCGTTACTTACTCATTTCACACGTGGTGCCGTTCCATCCAGGCTGACATGAACAAGTGAACTTATCGCCACTCGCAAAACACAAGCCTGCATGTTGACAAGGTGCACTGCCACAGGGGTCCACTGGGGAATATCAGAAACGTTAGGGCATGGGCAGTACAAAATACAAGATTGGCAATACCAGGGGCAATGAAAGGTAATAAATAAACAAGGAGTCATCTAGTAGACAAGCACCGATTGGTATCAGCTTTACTGATACTTAGAACTCACCATATATCTCGCACATCTTGCCCTCGTATGGAGCAGGACAACTGCAGGAGAAGTCAGCCACCAGGTCCTGACACACCCCTCCGTTCTGACAAGGGTTGGGGCTGCACTCATCGATGTCTATGGAAAGAACACATATTCCTCTTGAAAATTGTATCACTGGTTTCCACCAAGTATGACCCGAGAACTATCTAATTGAAGAGGAACATAACACTATCAAGCTAGAATGTGTAACTTTTCAAGATTGACTAAGTCCTTACTCGTGTCGCACGTGGCCCCGTTCCATCCAGACTGGCACAAGCAGGTAAATGTAGCACCACTTGCAGAACACACGCCACCGTTTTGACAAGGTCCGCTGCTACAGGGGTCCACTGTGGGATAAAAGTATAAAGTAATGTTACAGGCAAATAGAATAATATATGATTTGATTTTGTGCAGAACGGATCAGCTAAACTAAGGACGAAGGGGTTAATTGGTTAACTTAGCCATCAGTATACAGCGATACGAAGATAAGAAAGAAGTATCAACCAACTTACCATATGTCTCGCAAATCTTGCCTTCGTATGGTACAGGGCAGCTGCAGGAGAAGTCAGCCACCAGGTCCTGACACACCCCTCCGTTCTGACAAGGGTCAGGGCTGCACTCATCAATATCTAAGGAAAGAAAAATAAAAATGTCATTGCAGTTTCCACCAAGTACGACAGAACTTCAGCAAGGAAACACAAAACTATCAAGCTAGAATATGCAACTTGTCCAAGTGGACTAACTCCTTACTCATTCCGCACGTGGCCCCGTTCCATCCAGGCTGACATGAGCAGGTAAATGTAGCGCCGCTTGCAGAACACACGCCACCGTTTTGACAAGGTCCGCTACTACAGGGGTCTACTGTGGGATAAAAGTACAAAGTAATGTTACAGGCAAATACATATGATTTGTTTTTGTAATGATTTGCAGTAAGGACCAGCTAACCTAAGGACAAAGGGAATTGGTTGGTTAGCTGTCTTATAAGAAATGACCATCAGACAACTTACCATATGTCTCGCATATTTTGCCCTCATATGGTGCAGGACAACTGCAAGAGAAGTCAGCCACCAGGTCCTGACACACCCCTCCGTTCTGACAAGGGTCTGGGCTGCACTCGTCAATGTCTAGGGAAAACGAAGAACAGTAAATGTCATTCTCTTTAAACGAGATACATTTTTCGATGCCATGTATACATATAAACATAGAACTCAAATGATGTGTGATTATATGCTCTAGAAATTATCTGTTTCTTACCTGTTTCGCACGTGGTGCCGTTCCATCCTGGCTGACATGAGCAGGTGAATGTAGCACCGCTTGCAGAACACATGCCTCCGTTTTGACAAGGTCCGCTGCCGCAGGGATTCACTGTGGAATAAAGGTAGAAAGTAATGTTACAGGCAAATGACACGCGATTTGATTTTGTAATGATTTGCAGTAAGGACCAGCTAACCTAAGGATCAAGGGAATTGGTTGGTTAGCTGTCTTATAAGAAATGACCATCATACAACTCACCATATGTCTCGCAAATCTTGCCCTCGTATGGAGCAGGACAACTGCAGGAGAAGTCAGCGACCAGGTCCTGACACACACCTCCGTTCTGACAAGGATCAGGGCTGCACTCGTCGATGTCTAGGGAAAAAAGAAAATTAGTAAATCTCATTCCCTTTAAAGAAACATGAGTGTTCATGCCATGAGTATACAAGATTGGAAAGCAGAGACTGTGCAACTGTATATTCTTAAAGTTGTCCATTTCTTACCCGTTTCGCACGTGGTACCGTTCCATCCTGGCTGACATGAACAGGTAAATGTAGCGCCGCTTGCAGAACACACGCCTCCGTTTTGACATGGTCCGCTGTCACAGGGGTTCACTGTACAAGGAAAGTTTTGTTAAAGATTCACCATTCAGAAGATAGCCGTATCGTCTAGTTGATGTATCATATAGATGATGTTAGGAAGAAAATGAGGTAACACAATAAAAAATGGCTTGTTTGTCGAACAAACACTGAGTTCCTATACTATAGGTGAAATACTTGTAAATTTGGTATCTGTATATCAAGGTACTGCAGAGAACTCACCATATGTCTCGCACATCTTGCCCTCGTACGGAGCAGGGCAGGTGCAAGAGAAGTCAGCCACCAGGTCCTGACACATCCCTCCGTTCTGACAAGGGTTGGGGCTGCACTCATCGATGTCTAGGTAAAAGAAAAACAATTTGAAAATCCTTCTTTGTTAATAGATAGACGAACAGTCAGTATCCTTATCAAACGATTTACCGTAAATATCAGTAAATTGAAGAAAAAACTCAAGTAACAGAACGTACTGAAGTACACATTTTTAGGAATGATTGTTCCTTACTCAATTCACAAGTGGCCCCGTTCCATCCCGACTGACATGAGCAGGTAAATGTAGCACCGCTTGCAGAACACACGCCTCCGTTTTGACATGGTCCGCTGCCGCAGGGGTCCACTGAGGAACGGGAGAACAACATAAATCTACCAGAACATTCCGTAAGATAGTCAGACCTCACACATGTGACAAAAACCATGTATTCACAAAAGATGAACAAGCACTTCATGTATGTGACAGTAATCTGGAAACAATCGAACTCACCATATATCTCGCACATCTTGCCCTCGTATGGAGCAGGACAACTGCAGGAGAAGTCAGCCACCAGGTCCTGACACACCCCTCCGTTCTGACAAGGGTCTGGGCTGCACTCATCTATGTCTAGGGAAAAGAACAAAAAACAAATAAGAATCCTTCTTTATTAATAGATAGACGAACAGTTAGTATCATTTCCAAACGATTTACCGTAAACATCAGTTAACTGAATAAAAACCTCCAGTAACTCAGCTGAAATAGACACAGTTGTAGGAATGATTGTTCCTTACTCATTCCGCACGTGGTGCCGTTCCATCCAGGCTGACATGAGCAGGTAAATGTAGCACCGCTTGCAGAACACACGCCTCCGTTTTGACATGGTCCGCTGCCGCAGGGGTCCACTGAGGAACGGGAGAACAACATAAATCTACCAGAACATTACGTAAGATAGTCAGACCTCACACATGTGACAAAAACCATGTAATCACAAAAAATGAACAAGCACTTCATGTATGTGACAGTAATCTGGAAACAATCGAACTCACCATATATCTCGCACATTTTGCCCTCGTATGGAGCAGGACAACTGCAGGAGAAGTCAGCCACCAGGTCCTGACACACCCCTCCGTTCTGACAAGGGTCAGAGCTGCACTCGTCAAGATCTAGAGAAAAAAGAAAATTAGTAAATCTCATTCCCTTTAAAGAAACATGAGTATCCATGTCATGAGTATACAAGGTTGAAAAGCAGAGACTGTGCAACTGTATATTCTTAAAGTTGTCCATTTCTTACCCGTTTCGCACGTGGTACCGTTCCATCCTGGCTGACATGAACAGGTAAATGTAGCGCCGCTTGCAGAACACACGCCTCCGTTTTGACATGGTCCGCTGTCACAGGGGTTCACTGTACAAGGAAAGTTTTGTTAAAGATTCACCATTCAGAAGATAGCCGTATCGTCTAGTTGATGTATCATATAGACGATGTTAGGAAGAAAATGAGGTAACACAATAAAAAATGGCTTGTTTGTCGAACAAACACTGAGTTCCTATACTATAGGTGAAATACTTGTAAATTTGGTATCTGTATATCAAGGTACTGCAGAGAACTCACCATATGTCTCGCACATCTTGCCCTCGTATGGAGCAGGACAACTGCAGGAGAAGTCAGCCACCAGGTCCTGACACACCCCTCCGTTCTGACAAGGGTCAGAGCTGCACTCGTCAAGATCTAGGGAAAGAATGATAAAATATCATTGCCTCTGAAATACACACTAGCAGTTCCTACGCAAACAAATGATCAGAGACCTGCGTGGAGAAGAACAGCAAATATTGGAGATAGAAAATGTGTAGTTTTGATGGTGTGTCTGCCCCTTACCCATTTCGCAAGTGAGGCCGTACCATCCAGGCTGACATGAGCAGGTAAAGAAAGCGCCGAAGGCAGAACACACGCCTCCATTTTGACAAGGTCCGCTGTCACAGGGGTCCACTGATGATCGGGAGAACAACATGATTGTAAATCTACAAGAACATTACGTGAGATACTTAGATCTCACACATGGGTCGCCAAATTCACAAAGAATGAACGGGCATTTCATGTACGTAACAGTAACCTTGAAGTTAGCAATCTAACTTGCCATATGTCTCGCACATCTTGCCCTCGTATGGTGCAGGGCAATTGCAGGAGAAGTCAGCCACCAGGTCCTGACACATCCCTCCGTTCTGACAAGGGTCGGGGCTGCACTCGTCAATGTCTGATGAAAAAAAAAACATTTGATCAAATCTTTGCTTTTAATTAACTTATTAAGCATGGATTGTCTGTTATTGTCTACTATGGAGACACAATAGGAAAACTCCGTGAGAGTAGAGAAATTTGAAGTTATTAGGTAAAAAAATTGATTTTTTTTTACAGGTTGTCGGTTCTTACCTGTTTCACACGTGGTACCGTTCCAGCCAGGCTGACATGAGCAGGTAAATGTAGCGCCGCTTGCAGAACACACGCCTCCGTTTTGACAAGGTCCGCTGTCACAGGGGTCGACTAACGAATGAAAATCACATCAGTCATACAATGCCATCGAACAGATTCAATGAAGCAATGAGCGAAAGTAGGGTTTGGTATGTTGCTTGCTTACTTGTTGTGGCCGTGTTCCTGGAGCCACCTGATAAATGACAAGAAGTAAAGAACTTACCATATATCTCGCACATCTTGCCCTCGTATGGAGCAGGACAACTGCAAGAGAAGTCAGCCACCAGGTCCTTACACACCCCTCCGTTCTGACAAGGGTTAGAGCTGCACTCGTCAAGATCTAGGGAAATAACACAATGTAAAACTTAATTTCCTTAAAAAGACAAACTGTCGGCGCCTGCTCATACAGATGATCAGTGGCCTGTGCGAAGAGGAGGAGCAAAAATGACAAAATATAGGGAGAAAATGAGTACATTTGATGTTGTGGTTGTCCCTTACCCGTTTCGCAAGTGAGGCCGTCCCATCCAGGCTGGCACGAACAGATAAAGAAAACACCGAATGTAAAACACCTGCCTCCGTTTTGACAAGGTCCGCTGTCACAGGGGTCCACTGAGGATCGGGAGATCAACATGATTATAAATCTACAAGAACATTACGTGAGGTACTTAGATCATGACCATGGATCACCAAATTCACAAATCTTGAAATTGGCAATCGAACTCACCATATATCTCGCACATCTTGCCCTCGTATGGAGCAGGACAACTGCAGGAGAAGTCAGCCTCCAGGTCCTGACACACTCCTCCGTTCTGACAGGGGTTGGGGCTGCACTCATCAATGTCTGATGAAAGAAAACATTTGATCAAATCTTTGCTTTCAAGCATGGGTTGTCTGTTATTGTCTACTATGGAGACACAATAGGAAAACTTCGTGAAAGTAGAGAAATTTGAAGTTGTCAGGAAAAAAAGTGAATTAGGTTGTCGGTTCTTACCTGTTTCACATGTGGTACCGTTCCACCCAGGCTGACATGAGCAGGTAAATGTAGCGCCGCTTGCAGAACACACGCCTCCGTTTTGACATGGTCCGCTGTCACAGGGGTCCACTAGACAATGAATATTACGTAAGTTATTTAACACATTTACTGAAACAATAAGCCAAAGCAGTACCGTCCAGGCTGACACGAAGAGGTAAAGAAAGCGCCAAAGGCAGAACACACGCCTCCGTTTTGACAAGGTTTGCTTCCACAGGGATCCACTGAGAAATGTAAATTAAGTTATATTTTAGACACTCAACATCTTGTTAGGATTACTAGATCGCAATGTACAAGTAGTAAGAAGGACTATGTGCAATTCACTGACAAATCGTTGAAGAGCAAGTAGCTTAACCGAAGACCTGAATTGTTATAGTCACACACCTGAGTGATATATTGCTATAATCAAACATGACAGAACTTACCATATATTTCACACATGTCGCCCCTGTAAGGAGCAGGACAAAAGCAAAAGAAGTTGTCGACAAGATCCATACACACCCCTCCGTTCTGACAAGGGTCAGGGCTGCAGTCGTCGATGTCTGAAGAACAGAAATATGATCATTCACCATGTTCAAAATATGTATACTATTAGTATACGGCCGATACACGTAGTAAGACACACGCAAACTGTTGAATCGCCAAACCAAACTTCCGAAACCTTTGCAATTGAATTAGGTTTTCCTTACTAATTCCGCACGTGGTGCCGTCCCATCCAGGCTGACATGAGCAGGTAAATGTAGCACCGCTTGCAGAACACACGCCTCCGTGTTGACAAGGTCCGCTGTCACAGGGGTTTACTGTGGATTGGTCGTGATACAGTATGCAAAATGGTTGAATATTGCACTACATTTAGCCAGGAAAATTAAACTGTAACAAGGGACAAAAGGCTCAACCGATGGAACTTTCAGTTGGTTAGTGAACAATCCAATTTGATACTGCTTTATGCCAAGAGGTCAATTGCTTTGTACAAAAGACAAATTACCATATGTTTCACACATCTTGCCCTCGTATGGAGCAGGACAACTGCAGGAGAAGTCAGCCTCCAGGTCCTGACACACTCCTCCGTTCTGACAGGGGTTGGGGCTGCACTCATCAATGTCTGATGAAAGAAAACATTTGATCAAATCTTTGCTTTCAAGCATGGGTTGTCTGTTATTGTCTACTATGGAGACACAATAGGAAAACTTCGTGAAAGTAGAGAAATTTGAAGTTGTCAGGAAAAAAAGTGAATTAGGTTGTCGGTTCTTACCTGTTTCACATGTGGTACCGTTCCACCCAGGCTGACATGAGCAGGTAAATGTAGCGCCGCTTGCAGAACACACGCCTCCGTTTTGACATGGTCCGCTGTCACAGGGGTCCACTAGACAATGAATATTACGTAAGTTATTTAACACATTTACTGAAACAATAAGCCAAAGCAGTACCGTCCAGGCTGACACGAAGAGGTAAAGAAAGCGCCAAAGGCAGAACACACGCCTCCGTTTTGACAAGGTTTGCTTCCACAGGGATCCACTGAGAAATGTAAATTAAGTTATATTTTAGACACTCAACATCTTGTTAGGATTACTAGATCGCAATGTACAAGTAGTAAGAAGGACTATGTGCAATTCACTGACAAATCGTTGAAGAGCAAGTAGCTTAACCGAAGACCTGAATTGTTATAGTCACACACCTGAGTGATATATTGCTATAATCAAACATGACAGAACTTACCATATATTTCACACATGTCGCCCCTGTAAGGAGCAGGACAAAAGCAAAAGAAGTTGTCGACAAGATCCATACACACCCCTCCGTTCTGACAAGGGTCAGGGCTGCAGTCGTCGATGTCTGAAGAACAGAAATATGATCATTCACCATGTTCAAAATATGTATACTATTAGTATACGGCCGATACACGTAGTAAGACACACGCAAACTGTTGAATCGCCAAACCAAACTTCCGAAACCTTTGCAATTGAATTAGGTTTTCCTTACTAATTCCGCACGTGGTGCCGTCCCATCCAGGCTGACATGAGCAGGTAAATGTAGCACCGCTTGCAGAACACACGCCTCCGTGTTGACAAGGTCCGCTGTCACAGGGGTTTACTATGGATTGGTCGTGATACAGTATGCAAAATGGTTGAATATTGCACTACATTTAGCCAGGAAAATTAAACTGTAACAAGGGACAAAAGGCTCAACCGATGGAACTTTCAGTTGGTTAGTGAACAATCCAATTTGATACTGCTTTATGCCAAGAGGTCAATTGCTTTGTACAAAAGACAAATTACCATATGTTTCACACATCTTGCCCTCGTATGGAGCAGGACAACTGCAGGAGAAGTCAGCCTCCAGGTCCTGACACCCCCCTCCGTTCTGACAAGGGTTGGGGCTGCACTCATCAATGTCTGATGAAAGAAAACATTTGATCAAATCTTTGCTTTCAAGCATGGGTTGTCTGTTATTGTCTACTATGGAGACACAATAGGAAAACTTCGTGAAAGTAGAGAAATTTGAAGTTGTCAGGAAAAAAAGTGAATTAGGTTGTCGGTTCTTACCTGTTTCACATGTGGTACCGTTCCACCCAGGCTGACATGAGCAGGTAAATGTAGCGCCGCTTGCAGAACACACGCCTCCGTTTTGACATGGTCCACTGTCACAGGGGTCCACTAGACAATGAATATTACGTAAGTTATTTAACACCATTGAACACATTTACTGAAACAATAAGCCAAAGCAGTACCGTCCAGGCTGACACGAAGAGGTAAAGAAAGCGCCAAAGGCAGAACACACGCCTCCGTTTTGACAAGGTTTGCTTCCACAGGGATCCACTGAGAAATGTAAATTAAGTTATATTTTAGACACTCAACATCTTGTTAGGATTACTAGATCGCAATGTACAAGTAGTAAGAAGGACTATGTGCAATTCACTGACAAATCGTTGAAGAGCAAGTAGCTTAACCGAAGACCTGAATTGTTATAGTCACACACCTGAGTGATATATTGCTATAATCAAACATGACAGAACTTACCATATATTTCACACATGTCGCCCCTGTAAGGAGCAGGACAAAAGCAAAAGAAGTTGTCGACAAGATCCATACACACCCCTCCGTTCTGACAAGGGTCAGGGCTGCAGTCGTCGATGTCTGAAGAACAGAAATATGATCATTCACCATGTTCAAAATATGTATACTATTAGTATACGGCCGATACACGTAGTAAGACACACGCAAACTGTTGAATCGCCAAACCAAACTTCCGAAACCTTTGCAATTGAATTAGGTTTTCCTTACTAATTCCGCACGTGGTGCCGTCCCATCCAGGCTGACATGAGCAGGTAAATGTAGCACCGCTTGCAGAACACACGCCTCCGTGTTGACAAGGTCCGCTGTCACAGGGGTTTACTATGGATTGGTCGTGATACAGTATGCAAAATGGTTGAATATTGCACTACATTTAGCCAGGAAAATTAAACTGTAACAAGGGACAAAAGGCTCAACCGATGGAACTTTCAGTTGGTTAGTGAACAATCCAATTTGATACTGCTTTATGCCAAGAGGTCAATTGCTTTGTACAAAAGACAAATTACCATATGTTTCACACATCTTGCCCTCGTATGGAGCAGGACAACTGCAGGAGAAGTCAGCCTCCAGGTCCTGACACACCCCTCCGTTCTGACAAGGGTTGGGGCTGCACTCGTCAATGTCTAGGGAAATGCGACAGTATATTAGGTATATAAAACAAATTTATATTTCAGCTTTTCACTCGATCAAACAGAAACAGCAGATTACAGCAAAAGATTCGTCTCTTACTTGTTTCACAAGTCGTGCCGTTCCATCCAGGCTGGCATGAGCAGGCAAATTTATCTTCGCTTGCAAAGCACAAGCCTCCGTTTTGACAAGGTCCGCTGTCGCATGGGTTCATGGCTGAATAATGCAATTTGCAAGAGTTAAATACACTATATAATGTAGTTGTGAATGTAACTTCCTGTTGTATGAACATGAACAGTTGAAGTTATACAAGGGACGAGGACTGTTTCTACTCCTTTTTGACAAAAAGTAATTTTTTGCTTCACAAAAATGAATTTACGCCGTTATTATATCCAGAAAGAACCCATAATCACTCCACACAAAATATTTCTTGGTGGGAATACCAGCAACTTTTATTGACTGGCATAAAACATAACAAATACGAGAAAGTTTACAAACCAAAATGGAAATCATTTCCACAAATTGATAGTGTTTCCTTGAAAACCAATCGAGAAAAATATTT
The DNA here is from genome assembly GCA_019207045.1 of Branchiostoma floridae x Branchiostoma belcheri. Taxonomy (NCBI): domain Eukaryota; kingdom Metazoa; phylum Chordata; class Leptocardii; order Amphioxiformes; family Branchiostomatidae; genus Branchiostoma; species Branchiostoma floridae x Branchiostoma belcheri. The sequence continues at coordinate 9,057,007 of CM033025.1, read as the reverse complement.
GAATTTTTGACCAGTAACTTGTGCTAATGTGTGACTGCCTGTGTATATAACCTGTAGACAGTCTGGGATTTTTTATTAGTTTATGTATTTATATGGTCAATTCACCCCTCTAGCTGCTAGGATGGTCACAATAGTGACTACTTCCTTAGTGCTTTACCCAAGGGAAAAAGATTTTTATTAAGAGAATGGACTGTGAGCCACACGGCTGCACAGCCAAAATAACCTGTGGTAACCCTTCTAGCAGGTCGCACAGGTAAAAAGAATAAGAGAATGGTCTGTGGGCCATACGGCCACACAGCCAAATATAACCTGTGAGTCATACTTGCGCACAGGTAAATAACATAAGAGAATGGTCTGTGGGCCATACGGTCACACAGCCAAATTTAACCTGTGAAACATACTTTTGCACAGGTAGATAAAATAAAAGAATGGTCTGTAGGCCATACGGTCACACAGCCAAATATATAACCTGTGAGTCGTACTTTCGCACAGGTAAATGAAATAAGAAAATAGTTCGCAAGTCATGTGGTCACACATCCTAAAATTGCCCACGCAGTAGTGAGTCAACGACCAGTCATGACCAAATACTAACTGTGAGCCAAACGGCCACACAGCAAAATTATCTTCATGATATATATATAAACAAGGCCTCATACCGGGCAAGAGCATGACCTGGTATTGATCAGAAATAATTTCCCGATAAACAGAAACAAGTACCCACATAAGAGTGGGTCAACATTCAGCTACCTATAAATACGATGTATAAACTAGTGTCCAAAAACAGGCAAGTGCATGACCTGGTATCAGCATGAAATAATTTTCCAATTTGTAAGAAAAAGAAATAGGATAAAATAATCCATAATAATCAGGTAACAAAACTAAACTCGCTCGGGACTGGGTGGGAGGGCACAAAAACAAGCGATTAACTTCCCACTTCGGACGGGGAGCTCGGGAGATTTCAAACTGTCCTTCTTCTATCTCTGCCAAGAATGATTCAGCGTTCTAATCTCTGAACGCTGATTGGTTGTTCGAAGAGAACTTCGGTTTAATGCTTAATTAGCCCCTATAAAATTGGGCCAAAACAAAATATATCGGCCGTCACGTCCGGCCTAAATTTTTATTTATACTTGAGGATACTCACTCCCCGGTTTTACGTATCTTCCAATACATCCCCCAAGGGGGATACAGACCAAACTAATTCTGAAAACACATCGACTCTGCGCAGAACCTCACTCCCACCCACCACTCTTGGTCCATCCCCTCCCCCCCCCCCCACACACACACACACTATTTTACTTTTTTTTGTGTTGCTATTTTATCATTTTTTTGGTTTTTAGATTTTTAACTCATCTAACTAACACGTGTGACTGGGTCTACTCAAAAGGTGAAAGTCACATCTGCGATTCCAACATCCGCCCAAGCGAAACCCTCAGACCACGTGATGAAACCACTGGGTCCAAGGCGGACAAACTCAAACTCTAGCCTCCATAGCAGGCTCTCTGGTTTTTTTTTTGCTCATAATACACTTTTGCTGGCCATTTCTATTTGTACTGGTCGCTGATTGCTGGGGGTTGGCAATCAGAAAAGGCCAGCAATCAGCGACCAGTACAAATAGAAATGGCCAGCAAAAGTGTATTATGAGGAAAAAAAACCCAGAGAGCCTGCTATGGAGGCTACTCAAACGCCTTTCTTGCAAGTGCTTCTTGAACATGGTAACCAGATCTGACCTGGAATACCTCTTGCTTTCAAACACACACTCACAGCGAGTTCGCCAGAGAAAAGATCTCACAAATGCTGACAATGCTTGTAACACTCTCTTAACCATGGGGGTCAACCCCGCCGACAGCAATCCGTACAGTGCAAAAGACTTGGTTAAGCGGTGCCCTGTGTTCTATAAGTGCTATGCAATAATCTAGAGAGAACTTACCATACGTTCCGCAAGTGGTACCGTTCCATCCCGACTGACACGAGCAGACGAATTTGTCGCCATCAGCAGAGCACACGCCTCCGTGTTGACAAGGGTCATTGAAGCAAGGGTCGCTGGTATCTAGGAGATGGAAGTAATATTAGTCCTGTAATACAGGCAGTACAAACGTAGCACTTGTCCTCTAGGCGATGAAAGCAAGTTATGTGTCAAAACGAGTCCAGCAGTGCAACTAGCGAGAGCATAGGGAAGGTATAAAGGTGTCGGAGAAGGCGACAAGATTGGTGGAAGGTACTAGTAAAGTGTATATTTCGAATATTCCACACTTAATTGTAAACTTCAATGTTGAATGTTGTTTATGTAAAAGAGTGGTCGCAAAACAATTAGTCTGTTAATTACCGATGTTGCAGTCCTTTCCTTCAAACGGAGGTTGACAAACACACACAAAACCGTCCACACGGTCCAGACATATCCCCTCGTTCGCACAAGGATTGGGCTGACAGTCATCAAGATCTGTGGAAACAAGATGAAGGATGAAATAATCGTTTATGAACTGCGATCATCAGTTTTCGTGTTTAATGACCGAAAGAACGATATGATAAATTCAAGACTTGAGTGAATTCTAATGAAACATAAAAGGAAGCAAACAGAAACACTTGAAATGGACATTCACACTAAAAGCTATACAAAAGAAATAAAACCGGGCAAAAGTAATGGCATTTTAACGTTTAATACAGTCGTGGGACAAACAAGGCTGATCCATCTTGTATCCAAACCTATCACAGCTGTTCTTCCATTTTGTCCTCCCTACAATTTGTGGAGGGGACGAAAAAAAGACTTGGCAGCTATCTTAGGGTGGATACCAGGCAGCTATCTTAGGGTGGATACCAGACTAGCCCACCTTTACACTCCACCCCTGCATCATTGGCGTGTGTGCATGTATCCGTCCCGCCAGAGAGAAGCGGGCAGTCTGACAGGGACATCTCGGTCCCAGCGCAGTCCATGTTGTTGAGGTGGATAGGTCCGCTTCCCTGGCCGTAGTATGCGGAGCCGTAGGCGGCTACAGCTCCACCATGGCCCAGCTCACGGCACACCACCTACACAAGGGAGACATTAAGTCAGTCTAATTCAAAGGAATTTTGCGAATGATATGATAGCTAACGCATGTAGACCACAATCATCAAGATGTATCGGCTCGTCCCTGAATAGAAGTTGCAGATCATCAAAACTTCAGCAGTTTCCCGCATAGAGTACACTTTCTTGTGAACATTACGACGATGTTTGATTTACCCAGCTATACAAACCTGCGCCTCTTCCATTCCCCAGTCGTCATCACAGATCGTCCCCCAGACAGACAGTCGACGTCCGCGGTTGATCTCGACACGACCGTTGAATTCAGAACTGCCTCCGACTAGCCTCACCTTGCCTAGTTAATTAACACACACAAATAACTTCAGTGACAGGGCAAATGTACACAGACCTTCCTATGGTCATCTGATTTTCCCTCACCTACCTCTCCACAGATAACGCATGATATGAACAACCAATGACAACGATATCTTAACATAACGATGAGGTTGACGTCTGTACCCCAGACGAACAGACCTCGTCCTTGCATACATCCAAGCAAAATCTTTGGCTTCTAAAAGATCGATCTTATATATTGCTTAATATGTCCGGTACATTACGAAACCGCCATGGAGGCGAAGAGGGGGCCGCTCAGGACAGAACTACCGTTACATCGACATTAAGCAGAAGTCAAAGTCATTTCCAAGTTGTGCTTGGTCCTACCCAGGGGTACAATCTTGTTGCCGTTGATCTGGAACATGAAGGTGCCAGGCTGCCCAACGTTTGTCCTGGTCTCCACGTCTACAATCTCAGAGGACCGCGAGCCGGGCACGGTGTGGTAGTTCGTCCCGTCCCCGGAATTAAACCCTGCCTGAAATACGTCAAACGTGGAGTCATCATGAACCTTTCAAGCAATAGACATTATTTACGAGACTCTCTATCTGAGATTCTCTATTTTTCTCGGTCTCCATATAAAGATATTGGTCGTTATTAAGGTTAGTGTTAAACGGTTGTTTCTATTGCAAACTCCACAGCAGGTTTGAAATAGGTAAATTTGTATGTTGACAGTCGTCCTATTTGTAGGGGTTAACCCTCGCTATCACAAAACACATGAAAAGCAAACAAAACATTTGTAGTGTACAGACCTGTGCTGGGACCCCGCCAAGACCAGTCGCCGCATCACCCATACTGGCGCTTCCCGTCGTCCAGAGGATGTCTCCGTACTTGAAGATGGCGAAGGACTGGATTCCGTCTGTTGCCAACACAACCTGGAACGACTGGCGCTGCATTTGAGATTTGAACACGAAGAAGAGATATTTCAGGATGAAACGAAAAGGCAAAATAGGTAATGGTAGATTTAGCACCAAACTTCTAGGACAAATCAACGATTTCTTGAATCAACACACGTGGAATTGATGGTTGTTTGGTTGTCGAAACCAAACAAAGGGATGTCGAAATATGCCAATAACTGAACGTATGTTCAATAAAAAAACTAGGGGCTGCTGATAGTTCCAATATTGACACAGCAAATTATCTAGTATCTATCCCATGTGACCCAACGCAGCTGAGACCAGAGACTGACCGGAAGACGGATTTCGACATGACAACTTACGTTGCTGATTGCGCTGCCGCCATAGTACGTCACGTCGTGGTAGGTCGCCACCAAGACGCAGCCCGCCTGGAAGCTGGTGAGGTCCGGATGGTTGGCGACGATGTCCTGGGACACTTGTGTCAGCAGCGCCTGGTCTGTGGTGGTCTGTCTCCAGTACACCTCCCCGGCGCGCCTTCAGAAATCAGAAATGTTTTTATGGAACGCAGGCTCTTTAATAATATAACTTTGCTTTGTGAACTCTGTAATGCACCCTGTACAACTTTTTCTGATGTATTGGCATTTTAATACCCTACGCTAAAGTTGGAGACTATTTTGCTGGCCAAATATGACTATATAACTAGGGATAAATGTTAATCGTTGCCAAAAAGAGCGAGACGTTCTTGTTAAAATATCTATCTGACTGACCTGTTGTCCACATCTGCCCAGAAGACCGCTACGATTGGGAAGGATTGGATGGGGAAGGGGCTGGGTGTGAAGATAGTCACCTCTCCTCCGAACGACAGTACCCCATTGTTGTTGACCTTAAGAAAGAAATTTAAAGAAATAGCATCAATCATAATCATTGTATACTAGTAGTTGGATGAAGGAGAATTCTTTGTACACAACCAGTGGGTACTTACATTGCTTACGTTTCAATGTCTCTCAGACACCTTCGTCAGAGCTTCTAACTGGAGTTCTGCTTCTCACTGCTATATGTAGCCGATGTATCTATCCGAATCAGCAGATGTAATTTGGCCGCTATGTTCGTGCTCTATGCCGACACTTCCGATTCTCGTACACCAGAATGATTCCATCGTGTCTTTAAATCTTTAGTGGCATTTGATTATCAAATCATAAATGAACGATCATTTGTAGCTTAGAACGCTGAACGTACCCAGAAGTCACGGTAAACTTCCCCGAAGTACGGGAATCCGCCGCCGTACGCCGAGGTTTGCTTCTCAGAGCTACCGTCATCGGCTTTGGGGTTCACCGTGTCACCAGCAGACTGGCCGAACGGGTAGAAATCAGCCGTTCCGTCGGTACGAATGTTACCTGCAGTGAAAAGCGTCACTATTCAGTGTCTTGTACGGTTAAATTCTGGGTATTACAAATCTTTTTCAAAAGCTCTCCGTAGCATTGAAGGCTAAACGAAGTCAGATTAAGCGACATTCGTGTCCCGTGTCGACTCTCAGGCGTTCTTGCAATCGAGCACATTTAATCATGAAAAATCACATGGGGATGGGCACTCTATAAAGGTTACCAGGTGTGTGTGTTTTTGTTATCAGTATCTGATGTGTTGCGCAGAAGGGTGGTTATACCGGCTCTACAGATACACATATCTGTTGGAGAGTACATGTACATATGAGCCATTTCAAGTGAAACGAAAAAAACAACGTTGCAAATGGAACGTTGCAATAGCATTTTGAGTATAGGGTGATGAAATAAAAAAAAGTTGTGGTTTTCGCCGGATAAAAACGAAAAATTTGACTTACGTCTGTTCTCCCTAACATGCGCATTCAGACTGGCGGACTGGGCTGGCACCACCACGCAAACTACCAGGAACAGAACAAGCGGGGTGATCATTGTTGCAACACGAGATGTCTTCCTCCGAACAGCTCTCAAAGTAACGTCGTTACTGAAGATATTAAGGCGTGTGGCGTCTTTTATATTATTTGATGTGCTCACACCATCATCTTTCATCGGACCATACCATTGTCAAATGTGTAAACTGATGATCCTTAACAATCAGACATGATAGAGATTATCTGTTCTAATTATGCACAATTATACAGCAGCAAATATCAAACATTGACAATTAACTGTAGCAGAACGTGGTGCCTTGTTACACGATTAATAGCTTCTTTATTTCAAGATCTTAAAAAAGGGCCCATCCCTATCAACTACTAAGCATGCTCATTTATCCTCTCGTCGTTCTGTAACGATTCAGCAAAACGTGACAATTGCGTAATAAACGGGTCATTAAACTTGTCTCATATTCGGGTCATCGTGGCACGGACCTACGTTTTCACGTGGCCGGCGATATCTTTACATGTGTTCGGGCCTGTATTCGTGCCGTTATTAATTAGGCGTTTGAGCAGTGTACACAACAATATCCGCTGTGAATTCTTCCGTTCAACTGATAATTTTGGCCCTAACACAAATAGCATCTGGCGGTAGACTGACATACTCTCACACCTTTGCACTCCCTGTCAAGTGGGCTGCTACGTGACTAGCTATTGGGGGTGAAGGAACTGAACCAAGCACGCGCGCGGCCAATTTCATAATTTTTAACAAGCTTATGGCAGGACCGATCGTAGATCTTCGGCAACCTCTGTCCCGTCACAGTCATCGTACGGCTGTCCGAAGATAGCTCTCAGTTTATTGTCGTAAAGCCGGCTTTGCAAATCATGCGGACGCCTGCCGAATTTGTAGATCGGTCAGAGGTCGCCAACTTTCAACATCGCCCGAGGATCGGCTGTATTTTTTTGCTGAAAATCTGCCCCTTTACAAGTTGAAGGAGGATCGGGCGACGTCTATCCAACACTAATGATTATATATCCCCCATGAGATGGTAGCATCTCTTGGACATGGACGAAGTGAGAATCGACTAACCGGGCAAAAAGCTAATATTTGGATCAACTTTAACTTCTGAGTTTTGGGAAATATGTAGGGCAAGATATATTACTTGTAATGTTGATTTTGGAATTGGTGTTGTAACGTTGCATAATGGTAAAGGGGCCAACGTTCGCAGGCATAAGTCTCCAAGGCCGTATGAGGGAGGGAAGTTCAGCACCAAGGACAGGCACCAATGGCTGTGAGGGGTTTTTGTGTGCAATGTGTCTGCTCGTCCGTTCTATGTACTAGTATATCTATCCCTGTTTGTCACCTTTGAGCCCTACTCCGTGCGCCAGGATGTAAATTTTGTATGATTCGGATGTAGACTGATTTCCACATGTCTGTGACGTTACACCGTGTCCCGTGGCCTGCCACGCGACTTGCTACCTTCGCCAAGAAGGGATGCATGAACCACCAGACTTTCCTTCTAGTTTAATATAGGTCATTGACCCCACGGCATTGCCCTTCACTGACCTCCAAATGTGAATAGCACTAGCAGCGATACAAATCAGCTATCGTCACAGCAAGGACGTTATATTGGTTACAGCAAGTAATTGTGTTCTGTCACTGCTTGCGTTCTGTCCATAGGATGTCAAAGAATATACTGTAAGATAAAGGGGCAATGTGTTATCACAAGGTGTTAAAACACGTGGTAGTGTTTTACTTAAAACGTGAATTTGTTCATTAACGTGAAATTATTCTTGACACATTTTATCACTTATCATGGAAAGTCAACCACCCATAGCAAATATACACAATCTATTTTATGACCTATTAGAAAGTATGGCGTTTGCACATGATTAAAAGTGCAAACACTACCACTGAGGAGGACCAGGGCAACAGCTTGCTTGAGTTGGTATGAGAACATGTTTTGTGCCAGATGAAATCATACAGTTTGTGAACAATTGGATTTTTTAAAAAGTTTCTAATGTCAGAGTACGATGTGTAGGTATCTGAGTTCTTTGTTACCATTTACCTGAATAGACATGCTTTGCAATAGCTGATGTTACTGGTTCTAAGAGGATAGGTAGAAATAGACAAATATGTCATTGTTGTTCCCTTGAAACAAACTTCTTTGAACTGAATAAACATATTGTCACTCATGGATATACACACATACCAGCAGTTCTGTAGAGAAAGTTTAATGTTCCACATGGAAGAGAAATCACATATTGTCATAAGTCATACAGAACAATAGGAACAACATCCCATTGTTTGCTGTAAATTCTAAGTTGAATGTTAGGTACAGCAGATTAGAGCTACAGCCTCTCTGGTGTCTTGGGTAGAATTACAGACTTTAAAAGTCTACATCATCATTGGTCTGATGAGACATGGGGTGGATATCACTTTCTCAACACCCAGGCGCGTTGTCACGCCAGTCACACACCATGTTGTCATTGTTGAAGACCAGATCAGCAGGGCAGCTGAGGACGAAGGGGATGTCTCGGCCCGGGGCGCACATGTAGTAGGTGTTGGCGCAGACTCCATTCAGTCGGAAGGGGTTGAAGGTGCTGCCGTCACACGTCAGGGTGGCGCTGAATGGGATGCTGAGGTCTGGGGAAAAGAGGAGTATGAGTTTGGGCAAGTTAGTGCAATGGAGGACACAATGATGCTTCCACATTAAGCCCCAGTAACACATATACAATGTAGTCAAACACGCCCTCCTGGCCTTCCCCAGCCATGGTTGGGAGTGAGTTGGGAGCTACCGTAGCTCAGCTGTGGCGTGCTGGTGTTTGCCTGAGTCAGGCTGTCTGGAATGGGTTAGTTGGTGGCTGACTGATGGTGAGGAGTAAGTCAGGGTGTCTTTGGAGGTCAGAGTCAAATTTGACTCTTAATCTAAAACTGGTCAGACTGCTTCCAACCTACTGCCAACCTTGGTTGGCTGTTTTTGGGAGCCATGTTTGGCTCTGCGTAACTGGGGCTTTAGGTAATGTGCTATATGTCCCTATAGAGAGCTACTTGGTGTCTTCTTCAAAAAAGTTGAAAATAGTTTTAGTCTATAGTTTGAGCCATTAGTCTATATTTTGATCCATAGACTTAAATGGTGGTGTCCACAAGTGTTTTAGTTTGTTTAGTTACAGGTACAGGTACACAGGTGTTTAGGTCTGGATCTGTACCTAAACTATTTTACAGATATGGTATAGCTACGGGTATTTAGGTACACAGCCCTCATTACATACCATACTGGCACGTTGTCCCCCCATAGCCCTCAGGACAGGTGCACTCATCCGTCCCAGAGCAGCTCCCTCCATTCTCACATGCGGTGGAGCACACGTAGGTGATGTCACAGCCCTCCACATCTTCAGGCCACTCACACCTAGGAGATGGTAGAAGAAATCACAATCTTTATTGATCACTTGGAGAGTGCTCAAAAGAGTAAAAGATCTATATTTCAGTACCATGGACAGATACAATTCAGTGCCAACAGTAGCCAACAAAAGATATGTAAGATGACAAGTTGCCTCTATAGAGATAGCTCAGTGTGAATAATTTTATAATATTCTGAATTAAATGTAATACTATGCAGAAATAACATTTCCCCTAGTCATCTCTTGCCAACTACCGTACTTCCCTGTTTGACTGGCAGGTGCTTATGAGCATCAATCATCATGCCAGAATTTCAGAAATCCCTTTGTTTAATCCCCCAAACATCCACCTTGGCTATCATTTTATCCCTTTAGTTTGAGACGTTTCACAGATCAAATCTACTTACTTCATGGTAGCTTGACTGAACACGGTGTACTGTGGGGCACATTGCTGCAGGACGTAGTCTGGAAACCCATCCAAACACTCGTAGTATGTCTTGCAGTCATCTGGGTTCTGATACTTGGAAAGTGCGCGGCCCGCACAGGTGACTGAAGATAAACAAAATATAGCCATTTTCCAACTGTTACAGTTTGTTTATCAAGCAAGAAGATTTCAAGGCTTTTACGGGCTCTTTTGGAGTTTATCACTAGCATTTTCCAACGTATTCATGCTATGTGAACATGAAAACAAACTGGCAAACAAAAAGTTGGAAACAATTGAACTACTCCTTGTATCTGTAGCTGTATCTGTATCTGTTTCTATATAGCTGGTATAATTGCCCTTTGGCATAACAAGCCTGTTTCACAGCCACAAAGTACAGCAGCAGCTGGTCATATTACACTGAACAACCTGTATCAAATAGATGACTTCACAAACCACTCTTTGTATCAAATAGCATGACTCACAGTTCTGACATTCAGTTCCCTTCCAGCCAGTGGGACAGGTACAGGTGTACAGGTTGATGACGTCAGTGCAGGTGCCTCCGTTTTTACACGGAGTGCTGGCACACTCGTCAATGTCTGAAACAGCAACAATTTGTAGGAAGCAACTCTCATGGATGGTCATCTTACCACTGTACAAATTTCCTGACCAATTACCAGTGATATATTAAAGACAATTCTTTTTAGCAAAATTATTTCTGTAATAATCATTTAAATAGTGTAACAGCACTTTTTAGATATATCATTATTTCAGTTCAGGAATCTCACTAATTGACTGCAGTAAAGATGACCAAAGACTTGGTGAGATCTCTTTGTTGAGCTACTGTACCAGCACAGTTAAGAACTGTGTTTACCACTGATAAAGTGGAACTTCATAATTTATGGTGATGCTTACTTATCTGGCAGGTGGTCCCCTCCCATCCCGGCTGACATGAGCAGGTGAAACTGCCTCCACTGCTGGAGCACACCCCTCCGTTCTCACATGGTCCACTCTGACATGGATCAGCAGCTGATAAAGGAGAGACATTGAGACCAAAAAAATTTCCACCTAAAGACATCTGTAGCTTGTACACATACAGTTAAGTTTTCAGTAGCATGAGGCAGCAAAGTACCACAGGAATATACGTCAATTTAACAGATAATAAACAGTTCTGAAGCTCTGCTCAGATTATCAAGCTAATGACACTGAAGAGTTGCTTCTTGCTTTAAATGTAAGAGAGTTTTGATGGAAGCTCACTGTTGATATCACACGTTTTCCCTTCATATGGATGGGGACAGCGACAGACAAAGTCCTCCACTTGATCCAGACAGGTTCCTCCGTTCTGACAAGGTTCCGGCCTGCAGTCATCAAGATCTGCAGAAAACATGGAGAAGTAAATATCCTAAATGCAATTGTGCCACTCATCTGTTAAAAGAAACAATTTCTCCGTCCAGGACCCACGTGAAACCTTTCATACTGTACACTTCCATCAGAAACATTCTTACAAATCTGAAGCTATGGTTGACTTGGCAGTTCTAGCTGGCTTGGATTCTACCTAACAGTATAGTTCCATCTCACATTTTTGCTACCTCCACTACCAATTTTACAAGGCGCAATTTGAATAACCATAAATCTGCTGCCCTGCAACATTCTTGTGCTGACTGAGCAGTAACATTTTATCTACCAACCTCTGCACTGGACCCCAGCATCGTCGGCATGTGTGCATGTGTTGGTCACATCTGACAGCAGAGGGCATGTAGAAAGGGAGTCCTCATTTCCAGTGCAGTCCACATTGTTCAACCAAATGGTTCCACTTCCCTGGCCGAAGTGTGCAGAGCCATAGGCTGCTACTGCGCCACCATGGCCAATCTCACGGCACACCACCTACCGAGGAACATGGACATGACAGCTAATTTAAAAAAAAAGAAATGGTTACTTTTTAAAACCAGGAGGTATTTAAGGATATCTTAGTCCTTTATCATCTTATCAAAAGTACATTTGCTGACTGATTAGTACTTCAGCATGATAGCAGGAACATTTGGCCATTTGCCACTGTGTACAACATAGTTCCAGTGCATATCTAAATAACGAAACATGACCAAACCTGGGCCTCCTGTATCCTCCAGTTACCGTCACAGATCGTCCCCCAAACTCCTCCTCGGTTGATCTCGACTCGACCCTCGAACTCAGAATTTCCTCCAACCAGCCTAACAGTACCTAAACAACAGATCATCATTTTCATATCACAAATCATGCACTTGTGTATGTGCTCCACTCTCACAAACTATCTTACAGTAGCAATCTTGCACTATACACTTTTTATTCTTTTATTCTATGAAATACTCTTCCTGCTTCATCACTGAATAACTCACTGCCTGCCTGCCTGCCTGCCTGCCTGCCTGCCTGCCTGCCTGACTGACTGACTCACTCACTCACTCACTCACTCACTGACTCACTCACTCACACTAAATGACCTGAAATACCAAGAGGGATGATGGTGAATGGGTCAATCCTGAACATGAAGGTGCCGGGCTGCCCAACATTGGTCCTGGTCTCTATCTGGACAATCTCTGCAGACCGCGAGCCGGGGACAGTGTAGTAGTTTGTTCCATCTCCGGCATTGAAACCAGCCTGTAAAAAAGACCAACGTAAAACCTTGGTGGATTGTAAGTTTAATCTTGACAAATCAGAACTGATATCATCAACTCAGATACTTCTACCAATCTACTAACTGTCTCTACTGCATTTCATTCAGATTCAAATGTACATGTACACGAGCATACAAATCTGGTGTGTTGAACCAAAGCATATAGGGGACTGCACACTCAGATGAAGAGATGAAGAAAGACATTGCAGGAGCAGAATCTGACCTGAAATTTCATACTTTGGTATGTTTACTTGTGTCATGGCCAAACAGAACAACACATTACTAACTATTTCACATGTCCTTTTCCTTTTTTCAATATAATTTTTGTGAATCTTTTGAAGCATATTGTATCATGATATTGTACCTGTGCTGGAATTCCACCTAGCCCAGTTTCCCTATCACCTTCACTAGCAATTCCTGTGGTCCAAAGGATGTCACCGTACTTGAAGATGGCAAAGGAGTAGGTTCCGTCTGTTGCTAACACTGCCTGGAATGACTGCCGCTGTGGAAAAAGATGATTTGCAAATATCCCATTACAGTAGCATATTTTGTGACCCGGGAATAAGAATTTCAACAATTTCATATAAAGCTGTTTCACCTTCTTCTTTCTTACATAAGATGCTAAACAGAAATGTTGCATACTTGGCAAACTTGTATTGAAAAAAGTGCTTGGATGAAGCCAAAAACTGGCTAACAAGTAACATAATTTTGATACAAAGATTCCTTAACAACACTATCCTTTATTTTATCATGTTGTAGACAATGTAATCAATACAACAGACTTACATTTGTGGTTGGACTGCCTCCATAATAAGTCACATCATAGTAGGTTGAGACCAGAACCCAGCGTGCTTGAAAACTGGGGATGTCTGGGTAGTTCCTCAAGATATCCTGGGACACTCGGGAGATCAGAGACTGATCTGAGGTGGTCTGTCTCCAGTATACCTCCCCTGCATGCCTGTTAGGAAGTTATTCAATACTTTTGGCACTTGTACATCATTTACATAAATAAGCATACAGAAAGTTTGTGTAAAGGGATACAAATTAAAGTCAGTAAGATTATTCAGGAATCAAAAGTTACATGTACTGTGAAAAATAAAAAAGGAGCTTAACAATGAACCAGAAAAAGACATATGGAACATTGTTTTTAATACAGAATATATACAGGTTTCCATATTTTGATTACCATCATAATTTTGCAATGGTGAGACATGAAATCTGCTACAGTATGTAACATTAATTCACAAATTTAACTCTGTTGAAATTTCTGTTGTAAAGCAAACAAAATCAAATCCATACACCAGAAACACTGCTATATACTGTGATGATTAAAAAAAGGTTGAGTTCATACCTGTTGTCAACATCACCCCAGAACACAGCTACAGTTGGGAAGGACTGAATCGGGAAGGGGGAAGGGGTGAACTGGGAAACTTGGCCTCGGAAGGACACCAAGCCATTGTTGTTCACCTGCGCAACATAAATGGAAGGATGCAACAATCAGATGATAGAATGTGGGAGCATCTAACTGATTCAGAAGGATACAAACTATAGAAATGAATGCATAGCTTTTAACCAATATGAAACTGAGACTTCTGTATCTGTATCTGTATCTATATAGCCGGTAAAACCGCCGTTCGGCGTAACACTCCAGCTGTCCCCAACTTGTTGGGAGTTTTTTTCAGAGCTACCTAAATACCTTAAGAAATTATGATCTTTATTGAAAAAACGTGTAATGGTTGGATTTACCCAGAAGTTGTGGTATACTGAGCCAAAGTAGCGGAAACCAGCAGGGAGAGACAGCTGACCGGAGCCGCCATCGTCACGTTTGGGGTTGGCTCTGTCCCCAGCAGATGGACCAAATGGGTAGAAATCGAAGGTGTTCCCAGATCTCCAGGTTCGGCCTAAAATCAATCACAGGCAAGAAAAATGTTTATCACAAACAAAAGAAGCAAACCATGATTAGATGCTTATCACAAACAACTTACTATGATTAAATAAAAACCCACCAAAAAGGTTGTCTTACACGGTAGGATATCTGTTTTGGTCTCAGCAAGCACATTGATGCCCTATAATGTTTAAGCAATATCACTGTTACTAAAGTCAAATCTGTCAATAATGAGCACAATAGTCTTGAATAGATTGACCACAGTAAAAATAAGGTAGCTTACCAAACTTGCTGCCTGCAGCTGTGCCAAGTAACAGGGCTGCCAGCAAGGCCAAAGAGTAGCTCTGAAATGGAAGCATTCTTTTTCATTATGGAATGGACTCATATCAGGGTAAAGTATTGTAGTAAAAGGTTGAAATCTACTAACTGGTAGGCAGTGAAGAAAATCCAATATTTCAAAGAGACTGGTTTTGGCATAGAAACCCAGATAAACCTAATCAACTTGGTAAGAAACCTTCCAAAATATGCCAAATGTAAAAGGATGTGACAACTACATATGATCATTAAGCAAGGAAAGGAAAAATCTTGCCTTGTTCATGCTGTTGGAGACACAGTTCTTACTGCAAGTAGTTGTCTGTAGGTCTGGGTCTGCCAAATGCTGCTTGGTCTAAAAGGGCCTTACTTTTAAACGTTTTACAGTCAGGAAACCCGTAGTTCCATACAAATGACCCGGGTAGTACTTCAATCATTTCTGGGCCTCAATATGTTAGTACTAATATTAGTTTTAGTAGTAAAAGGTCAGAATTCTCCAGGTTGCTTCTTTATTGCTGACATTTTAATCAAAATCTTGGCCACCATTCAACAACACGTACAATAGTTTGATTTGAGTTTTTTAGATGAAATTTCTTGCATTCTTTTCTTCATTTCATACTCTGTCAATTCCATCCCTTGTTTTACACAAAGGACAAAATGATTGTCAGGTCTGTTGTGGATGGTGTTCAGCACCAAGGACAGGTCTGCTTGTCTGTGTGTGGATGGTGTTCAGCACCAAGGACAGGTCTGCTTGTCTGTGTGTGGATGGTGTTCAGCACCAAGGACAGGTCTGCTTGTCTGTGTGTGGATGGTGTTCAGCACCAAGGACAGGGCTGCTTGTCTGTGTGTGGATGGTGTTCAGCACCAAGTACAGTCCTGCTTGTCTGTGCAAAGATGGTGTTCAGAGCCAAGAACAGCTGTGTTCATATGGGTGGGTGTTGTTCAGCACCAAGGACAGGTCTGTTTGTCTGTGTATAGATGGTGTTCAGTATCAGGGACAGGTATGTGTTTACATGTGTGGATGGTGTTCAGCACCAAGGACAGGTATGGTTCTCTGTGCACCAATGGGGTTCAGCACCAATGACAGCTGTGTTCACATGAGTGTGGATGTTGTTAAGCAACAAAAAACAGGTATATCTGTCTGTGTGTGGATGGTGTCCAGTATCAGGTACAGGGTTGTCTGTTGGTATGTGAATGGCAGAATTAAAAATTGAAACTTAAGGGAAAAAAGCAACTCTGCATATTCTAATGCATGGGAAAACTTTTAAGTAACACTTTTGCTGATCTCAGTACCAATCGAGACATGGAAGCTGGACAAATTTACAAACCTCTTATTCACCTCTGATCCAATAAATTTAATCAATAAGCATCAAAGTGACATTTCCTGGGTCCAGATGGTGTACGAGTAAACACACGCAGGTATGCCCTGCTGCCAAGAGTGGCACTTACATTTAGGCAAACATGTAAAACAATTTACCAAAACAGCTACTGTTTTTGAAGTGATTGGTCAATACATCAAAAACTTTTGCGATTTGTTTAAGTTCTCAATTTGAAATAAAACATATGAGTTTTACTAAAACATTGCCATAAAAAATGTTAGCCCATATTGCAACATTAAAAAATTGCCTGTAAATAGCAAAAAATGTACAATATTCAGACTGCTTGGGTTCCTCTTGTACCCGAGAGACGAGTCCAACCAACAGCACCTATCCTGTCCTTCTATCCTGCTATCTTATATCACTTCATCTATCCTGTCCCGTATCACTCATTCTGTCCTATTTCAGTTCTTCTCTCTATCCTGTTTCACTCCATCTATCCTGCCATGTATCACTCTTTCTATCAGTCATGTATCACTCCTTCTTGTGTCCCTGTGAGATGAGTCTCCTGACCACAGCAGCTATCCTGTCCCTGTTGTCAGCAGTCAGATACCTTCCCTGTGCTCTCAGTTTCCTCTGCTTTAAGGTAGCAGATGAGGGTCCTGCAAGACAACATCATAACTAATGCCAATCCTTATTGTAACATTTCACAAATGCAAATTCACAATTGTTTGTTGGTTCATATTTTCAGCCTTCATGGCAAATTTTAAGCAGCCATCACCTTTTCTCTTTCTTATAACCTTTCTAGCTAAATCAAAATTTCCTTGCACTTGTGACTTTGAACACTTTTCATCATCATTATTATCGAATACATGTATCTTAATTCCAACTAATGAATCAATAAAAAACTAATGAGGCATAGTAGTGGCATCTCCATAGTAGATGCTAAAAAATTTGCTTTATTCAAGAAAATTGAATAAACTCATATGCTTCAAGTTTCTATATATCATTCAATCATTGATATAAAGTTTAAAACAGTCCATGACAATTCTCACAACTGCTATGAGGAAGGCAAGGCACTTTTGGTAAGTTAAAAAACAATCAAAGTAGATACTTGCCTCAATTGATCTTACAGGAAGGTTTATATGTAAACTATGCGATTCACAGTTTTTAAGTCTATTTCTTACAGCTGCAGATATCAGAGCTCTGTGAGAGCCATTAGTATAGTATCAGCCATTATAGCCCCTAAAACATGTACCTCCAAGATTTCTTTGGAGGCTTAAGGCCACACCAATTTAATTTCTTGGTTCACGGATTTTTTCATAAAAAATAAGGAGCGAGAGGGCGAAATAAAAATAAAAATTGTAAAATGGTTGGGGTAAAGGTAACGGCAAATCCAAACATAAAGAAAAAAAGTTTTCAGCTTGAAAAAAGTACAAAAACACTATTTTTGTACAGTAACCGTACCTGAACCCACACTTTAAGGAGCTTATAATATAAAGGCCATTTGCTACACCAGAAAGTTGGTGAATGGTTTCATTAATGGTGAAAATTTGTTGAGTGGTAATTTTTATTTTTATTTTTTTCCCCAAAAAATAGGAGCGAGCGAATCCGTGAACCAAGAAATTAAATCGGTGTGGCCTAAGCAACATCCAGCCTATGGGGATGGTTGGAGATTGTTTGACGGGCTGGATATTGCTAACCCCTATCATAGATCTTCTTTGACATTACCAAGTACCCACAAAGTTCAATGTAAAGTTATCCTTCCTCACAACATACAACATGTGCCTTAATAGTTGGCCTATACATTTACACATACCGGACAGGGCCTACTGTTGGGCCACACAGAGTTCATCCCTTCTTAATAAATGTGGGCAAATATTTGTGTTTTACATGGCAGACACGTACAGGTGTTATGAAATGCCTACCCTGTTAACTGTAATAGTGACCTATAACAGTAGCATATTTGTACATGGGTAAGATGGAGGAGAGCCGGGGATCAATTCTGCATGACCTTCCCTTATTCAATGAGCTTTCAATCCATGTCCAAATGTTTTACACAAAAAAGAAGGTGAGAAAATAGTGGAACAAACAGAGATGGCAAGAATTCATCACAGCTTCCTTCTTTCAGCTTCTTCCTTCTTCTTACAGTTATCACCCAATTCCCTTTATCCACTCTTTGCTAATAACTGAACATTTGACTTGCTTAGGAATTTTTTTACTTAAGATGAAAATAGTTGTCTTATTGATAAAAGGTAACGTTAGGTAAGGTCGTAAGGGTTTTCCGAAATCAAAATCAGAGGTAAATTTTTCTGACTGTGTCTCTTAAATCTATAGTTAAACATCATTATAATAAAATGATATTTCTTACACAAAGAGAATTAAGCAAAATCACTTTTTGCTCTCACTCCCATGCACTTTGGACAGGGCAGCTTCAATGACTTCTTTCACTAACTTTTCACTGAGATCTTTAAGCTGACCTTTAGATGCCTTACAGCTACTTATATCTTCATTCTCACCTACAAGACTGTCACAAGTGTCTGCCTGGGATACGTCTACCTCCTGATCTTTGACATTTTCTCCTGACGGAGTTGAAAGGTCATTCTGATTTTCAATCACAGCTGAAACTCCAACACTGTTTCCTTCAACATTTTCACTGGGGTCTACAATATTATCATTTTCATTCTCTTTGTTACTTTGGTAATTTTTGACACTCTTGCAGCTTGCCTCCTGTATGGCCTCAGTGACCAAGGCTGTGCCCAGCGACTCGCTCAGTTCTGAAACCTTAGCTTTCATCGTGTCTGTACTGAACACTTTTGCCTTGGTGTTTACAACATTTTCGTCAACTTCCAGTGCCGTCAGTGCATCTTGAATGACAGATCTAGCAATGTGGTTGCTGAGTGTGTGCAGGGCTGCCTCTGGGTTGGACTTTGCCTGCTGTTCCAAGAGTTTGCACCCAAGTTGGAGGAGGGCCTCCCTGACTGCCCGGCTGGCAATGCTGTTTGCCACAACGTGCTCTAAGCCCAAGCCTACAGAGAGGAAACACACACCACACTGTCACGACAAGGAACAGCAGACGTACAAAACATAGCAAAATTTATCTTAAAGAGTCAAATCAAAGTCAAATAAAAATAATGAATATATAAAAAACAAAAAGTGTCAAAGGTAACAAACAGGGTAAGCAAAGGGAAATGACAAGGTAAACAAAGATGCAACATTGAAATTCTAGTTATAACATTACTGTAGACAGGGGCCTAGAAAGAGGACAAAAGAGAGAGAAGAAACTGAGATTAAACTTTTGTACAACATATTTAAACCTTTAATATGTAAAGCCAAAAACTCCATCCAGACTTGGGAGCAAACTCTTGTGCAGGCTGACCTAGTCTCAAGCTTATTTGCTGTTTATGTTTTAAGTAAACATTTTTCTATAAAACTACTGAGTATAAGTTTCTACACAGTACTTGTGAGTACTGTACTACAAACATCAATAGTGACTTCTCTCAGAGAAGACTGCTTTTGCTCTGGGGGGGGCGGGCTATGGTGAAATATTAGGGCACTAACTTAGGGTGCCAAATGTTATAAAGGTTGAAGAAGAGAAGGGAATGATTGTTTCAGGCATCAAAAGTTCCATTGAAAAAACACTCTAAAATGGGTCTTATTCAAGCAAGGAATCACTTTGTACAATCTGAGTATATGGCAGCATAATTCCTACACGGTAGGTGAGCGTCGTTTGAAATTATGATCTCAAAGTTTCCCCCAGTCACAATGACAAGAAGAGCAGTAAGGATATCTGACTGACCGAACATGACCTCCTCCTCTGTGTGGTAGTAGCCGTCAGCCTCTTTCTTCTTCAGCATGGAGCACAGCTGTAAGCCTTCCACAACCTGCTCACCAAACCTCTGGTCATTAAACTCCTGAAAAACAACAGGCCATTGTACATTTGACTTTCACAGGTAAATTACAATGAATGTTTCTGTTCAATGTTTAGTTTTACTTCAACTCAGCCGTGGCATTTGACGAGCAAAGAGCAAAGTATAATTAAACATTATCAGTTGAAGTACTAAGATTCTATTAGGATAACCTTACAGTTTTCATGTGGTAAGTCAACACCCACCAAAAAATCATCATTAGATACAAAACCTGCTGTTCCAAAGCCAATATGGTTTTTGGCAATGCACAATGAACAATGCATTTGATACAATAAATCCTTCTTTACAATGTAAATTGCTGCAAGTCAGGGTGAATTTCATTAAGAATGAGCATCGAAAGAATTTGCAAAGTCCAGTTTGTAATGACCATGAGAAAATTGCATGACCAAAAATGTCACTATGTAATTAAGAGATATCAACACATCTTTCCACACTATGAGTAATTGGTTACCCATAGACATCGGGAGACATTTCACAGAAAGCATTTCTTACCAAACAGTGAAGACAGCTAACATAAAACCCTTCGAATAACTGAGTATCAACAGGTTTACATGTATCATACTGATGTAATACAACAAGATGGAATCAATTTAGAATCACTACATACTACACCCCACCCTCACCCCACACTAACTCTCAGACTACACTTTTGGTTTTATACAGACAGGTGCATTTACATTTTGTACCAAACACCACCTCTACCATGCCTGGTCCCTGATTAACTTCCATGCTTAGCTGCTGTAAAGCAGAGCCATAGATAAGGCAGGGTTGGCACCAATTACTGTCACACTTGTTGTCATAAAGTATCTGCTGAGTAAACACAGGACACATCTATCAAAGGTTCAGATATAGTGGGTGGGTGTAACTTGGGTCATATCAGGTAAAATACTTGTGTGGGATCCTGAATACACAGCAGTTGGTTGTGTAAATGGTTTGCGCTGATTTCACTCAACTTTTGAGAGAATGATCGTCTGATAAACTTTACTGTTTTCAGTGTTGAAGGGTTTCTTGTCTTCAGAATAACAGCTTTATCTAATCATTTCTTAGGCCCCCTTTTCCCCAGATGGCAATCGATGCTGATGAGCAACTGTTGATTGACCAAAATTTTATTTGTGTGACCTTTAATTTTATTACTCGAGTAATTCTTAATTCAATATGAGAATCAGAAAACCCTTCAGGGACAACAAACTCAATGGAATTTACTAAAAAATGATAGACAGAAATATCTGCAAACCTAAAGGAAACTGAATCAGGCACCAAGAGAACAGCATGTAGTATTATATGAATAAAATAAAAAATGAGTACCTACCTCGTACAACTTGGGGTCGATCTTCTTGATGCCTTTGCTTCTCAGTTTTCCAAAGTTGCGGGACGTCTTCATGAGGGTGAGGTGCGGCTCGAAGCCCTTGTCATTCTTCAAACACACCTCCTTCTCCACAAAACAAGTCTGAACAGTTTCTACAAGGAACAAGATTTGAGACACAAGTTAAAAGAGTTACAAATTCTTCCACCAGCTAAAAGACCTGAACCAGACCTGCACTACACCCCAAGGCTCTGGGACTGAGTCATTGACAAGCAGCCCAAGATTATTACACACCTCCTTCTCCACAAAACAAGTCTGAACAGTTTCTACAAGGAACAAGATCTGAGAAACAAGTTAAAAGACTTATTCTTACTCCAGCTCAAGACCTGTACCAGACTTGCCGTACACCCCAAGGCTCTGTAAAGTCACTGAGGAGCAGCCCAAGGCTGAGGCTTATACAAACATGTCTTCCGCTGAAGCTAGAGTAAATTTGGACAAGACAAACATGCCGCTAAATCTGAGACATGGCGAGATAACATAACTGGTGGTCGCCACATTCTTTAATGGTGACTGTTGTTATCTGCTGTGATATAGTCCAGGCTGTCATACCTAAACTATCAAAACAACATGAAGGAATTGGCCCTAGAGGTACAACTGTGTATTTTTAAGTAAACATGACAGACATGTCAACATGGGTGTTTTAGCGTGCAGATCAGTATACAACCTAGCACAACATGTTGGCACTAAGGTAAATAATTAGCATGATGAGAGCTGTATTACCAAAACGTTTTCTAAGAGA
Organism: Branchiostoma floridae x Branchiostoma belcheri; assembly: GCA_019207045.1. Lineage (NCBI taxonomy): Eukaryota > Metazoa > Chordata > Leptocardii > Amphioxiformes > Branchiostomatidae > Branchiostoma > Branchiostoma floridae x Branchiostoma belcheri. The sequence goes on along the minus strand of CM033025.1, from coordinate 9,034,890 downwards.
GGAAGAAGACTCTTTTGAAAGCACATACCTCAGCAGCCACTTCTGATCACAGAGCCTTCACAAGATAAACAACAGCCCATTATCTTAACCTTTAGCTCTGCTACCGGCCACCTTCGTGACCTTTGCTCGGCCAATAGGACTTCAGCACATCATATCTGTTTGTTTGTTTGTTTGCTTGTACCTCTTGACAAACTGATGGAAGAAAGTTCTCTACATGTAGGTACCATTGGAAATATCATTATGATAGTTTCGTGTATTTTGGAATCATGACAAAAGTTTTTGTGTCTTTTAAGACTCGAGTTTGCTGCCTCCTGAAACAGGATGCTAGGAAACCAACAATGGTTCCCACATTTTAAGTTCAAACAAAAACAGTAATTCCCATATATCTTTCCAAATGCAAGCAAACCATCCTGTAATATTGCAATGTAAGCTACAGGTGTTCAAACATTTATGCTCAAATGTCAGGTAGTGTGTGCATGAAAGTATAAATGTCCAATGGCCCAGGCATTGATTCAAAGGATTTGAATAGGCCACCAAAATCCATCCAAATTGCTCCACGCTTACTGACAAAAAGGAAACAATTCTACCGCTAACATACCAAAACCCACACTGCCACACATAATGGAAAAGGTGGGATCATTCAATCTTCCACTGTCTTTGGAAAAGAAGTTGAGCCAAATAGCTCAGAATCTATAGCTAGCTTTTAGAGTAGAGTAGACCCTTGCTTTATTGTTTTCAGCCTTTCATGTTACCTGCAATTAGCCTAAGGGCAAGAATTAGCGATAAACTTACAACTGATTTTGACCCCAGTAACCAGAACCATTTTATGTTATGATTCCAAGCTACTACACGGCTGAAGAAAATTTACAGTCTGAATGTTGTCCAAGAGTATAACTGATTCTTGTATTCTGTTTAATTTGTCCATAATTAATAAACATTGCATTACAAAATTTTGTACATGTACATGTACCATTGAACCTTGCTGGAATGTGTTTACATTCAAAATGCCCTTCCCTCCCCCACTCCAGAAACCAAAATGTGCTTACAGAGTTTAAAACATACAGGACCGCAGTAATGGATACTACAGTCATAAGTACCTGCCAACTCTCGCAGGGAGGTCAAGTGGTCATTCTCCTGGATCTTGGCGAACACCACGTCGTTACGGAAGGTTCCCAGACCCTGGAACGTCAGCACCAGCCTGTTCTCTGGACGGAGAAACTTTGGGTTCAGCCTGGCTTTGGCTAACCTCAGGGCTTCTTTTGCTCTGTCACAGGGCAAGATAGGAGAATACTTCAGTCTAAACCTAACTATGTTTTGGGGAACAACTAATTTACTTAATAACACTTAAGTGATCAGGCATTTTGCTGGCTTCTATTTGCTTGATTGTAACATTTACTTGAACAGTAGATTACCTTACAAGTAGCCTGCAACAATTAGCATTAAAAAGAAAAACTGTTATTGCATACACAAACAGTACCACCTTCAGCTGACTGTTATAAACTGGTGTATGTATCCGGATGGCTGCGGGTTGGAGTTGGTGTGTCCATTGTCTCTGGGTACTTACTGAGGAGCAGCTGGGGGACCAGTTGAGCCAGGTCTTTGTTTATGTATCATGCGGGCCCAATGGTACATTGTATTTTATTCAAAAACAGCACTTCAAAATACTCAATAAAAATGTACACCCCAGTTCTGGTGATATGGATAGTTTTTTTTCTAAAATAAAAGCTAGGCCTTAATTACACTGCAAAGATTTTACAGTGACAGTTTGTTTAACACATAACAGTGTTACTTCTATCACTAAATTGTGCAGTGCTAAATGCCTGGAGGGATATGCTAGTAATACAGTAGAAGCCAGTTAATTGCACAACAGTTTATCACAGACTTATGTTAACTGCATGGAATCCCCAAATCCTATGGTGGTGTGGTGCAGCTGGATAACTTTGCTTTGCTGCACCACACGGATAATTGCACAAAATATGCAGGCAAATGAGGTGTGCAATCAAACGGCTTCTACTGTACTACTTATATTCTCGTCCTACTGAGCACCTCCAGGCATGGAGAGGTTAGGTTGTGTCACTCCACTCATCTCTAATCAGGTGACAAAAAAACCTTAATGACCCGCCAGGTGATGGAATGACACAATATCAGAAATACTTCACAGTGTCACATGAGACATGCAGGAGTGGGAAATGAAACTCTTTCAACTGGTGATCCCTTTCAACTCTAAATATCACAATCACATCACAATTGTATTCTCTGAATACTATTAGCCAGAGATTTGCAGAGTAATTACCATTGTGTCTGTCCTCCTGCCTACATATGTGTATGACATTTCTGATAAGAAAACACCTTGCACTGTCTACCAGCCTAAATGTGTGATATTTCTGTAACAAATCACCTTTACCTGTCCACCTGTTCCTCCCCCAGGTGTGTAATGTGTAAAGGTGAGACAACACCTTTACCTGTCCATCTGCCTATGTGCAATGTTTCTGATAAGAAATCACCTTTACCTGTCCACCTGTTCCTCCCCCAGGTGTGTGACCAGAAGAGTGATGTGCATGTTGATGAGAGGAATCATGGCAGGCAGCAGGTTCTTCTCCTGTTCCAACACTGCCTGCTGCACAGCCTCCAGGCCTCTGTGGATCTACAATTGTAAAACAGTAAACATGACAGTTACTATAACTGTGAGCTCACGGCTACAACCTTATGGAAAGATGACAGTTTGGGCTTCAGTGTATGACTTAATGCAATTTCCAATAGGGTTTAGAATTATATACACTCAGCACAAAAAGTTTGGAATATCAACTTTGGTATATCATATTTCCGTTATTTATGCATCAATTTCAATGTATTATATATCAATAGAAAGCTTGTATGATTTCCTTTCCATTGGTATCAAACGCATTGTCATTGTTAACTCATGGAACATACACTAGGCCTGCTAACGTGAGTGGGTCATGAAAAAAAAGTGCCCAAATTCCCCCGTTTCTGTTCAAAACTGTATCGTCCGGTTCAACCGTTGTTATGGCCGCGGGTGACAATGTTTCAATCACTCCTTTTATCACCTAACGTTTGGTATACAGAACATCCAAGTTTCTTTTTAGCATATCTGAGTAGAGTATTTTATGAGCGTAAATTCATGGAACAAGGACTAGGCCCGCTTACGTACAGGGGGTCCTAAAGATAAAGTGCCAAAATTACCCTACTAAAATCAATCACTCCATTCTGCTAATTTTCAACCGTCAGTATTGACTTGTGAATGAATGAAGGCAAGTTGAATAAGCAGGACATGTCAATCAAAGCTACTATTATTCTTTAATCAAGCAAAAGATATGAACCATGGCAAGAGGTGATCAATCGAGTGCTAGCCATAAGCCGTAGGAAGGCTATTCCACCCTAAGACTGTACTCCAGCATCCAATGGTCCTTGCTCTGTGTGGACTGGTGTTGTACTCTTGCAGAACTGCATTTGGTCCAATATTGAAGAGGTATAATGTTGCTATTGGATGGAGGAGGATGGTGTCCCTATATGTCACCACATTAATGCCTGGAATGTTGACGAGTCTTGTTTACCCTATGGTGGTTATACCGCCCCAAACCATGACGCTGCCTCCACCACCAAATGTCGAAAGTTACTTGACTTGTCAGCGACTCTCCTTTCCGCATCCACGCTTTGATTCTACCATCCAACTATCGAAAGGGCAGATGAACTCTACTCAAGTGTACTAAAACTTTGTATGTTCCGTATACAAAATGTGAGGTGAAAAGAGAATTGATTGAACCTGACACACGCGCCAATATCAACAGGACGATGCAGTGTTGAACATAAGTAAGGGAATTTGGGCACTTTTTTTTCGTGACCCACCCACGTAATCAGGCCTTGTGCTCGTTTCATGTGTTTACAATAATAATAAGTTTGATACCATAGGAAAGAAAATCACATAAGCTTTCTATTGATATATAATACATTGAAATTGATGCATAAATAACGGAAATATGGTATACCAAAGTTGATATTCCAAACTTTTTGTGCCGAGTGTATATAATGATTGAGGTTCCTAAAATCTACTGCCAGAGATGGGAACCATACCACAGGATATGAGACAAGACTAAATAAAGTGAGCATGCTGCGTAAGGACTTATAAGGAAATACGGCCGCACTTTATCATAGAAACTTTATTGCAAATTCTTGTCTGTGACCTAATTACAGATTACATGAAATGGTACAAACAGTATACGATATTGCAAGAGTCTACAATAGTCTAAAGCTAACTCTAGAATTCTAGGTTATTGGGTTTAACTTCTTACAGTAAGTTGCTTGAACACAAGAAGACGGTAACAAGATTGACAGGATGTGTAGGAAATATGAAATCACCTCCTCATTAGATACCCTGATGGCCACAAAGTAGTTGGGTCTGGGCCTGGATTCCCTTTTCTTCTTCTTGACCTTCCCCTCCTCTCCCCCCTCCTCCTCCACATCCTCCTCAGCTTCACCTGTCTTCTCCCGTTTCCTCTTCCTCTCCCACCACTTGGCTTTCTTCTTCTTTTTCTTCTTCTGTTTGCTGGGCTGTTGGCTCTCCTCTTCCCAAGTGGCTTTCTCCTTTTCTTCTGTAAGACATATCAACTAATGATAACAAAGTTTTCTTAGACCCTGATATGTATAGCAACAAATGGCTACTGTTTGACAAGCCTGGGTGTGCTCTAGATCATGGCCATCTGATTATGATGATGTGACAAAGTCACCTCAATTAACTTCTACGAAATCTGGGTTAATAAAGACACTTTTATTCAAACTGTCAGAAGAATAGAATTTTGTCACTAAATAAGTTCATGTAGACAAGTCTGGTATTTGACCAAAGTCTCAGCTCTCTTTGCTGAAACAGAAAACTTGAAAGTGATGCTTACCATCAAAGAGGTCTGTCAAGTTGAAAGTGCCGTCATCGTCTTCTTCATGATCAGACCTTGTCCTGGCAGTCTTTTCTGTGTCCTCCATGACATCGGTAGTGTGAACATCTGATTCTAAAGGAGGGTCAGCTACCATTTCAACATCTAGCACTCCCTTTCTGTCTGTTACTACAGAGCTTTGTTCTTCTGCTGCTGTACCAAGAGATGCTTCAGTGCCAAACAAATCAGTTCCCTGTTTAGTTCTGTGTTCCGATAATTCGGATTCCAACTTGGAGCATGGAGCAGAATTAAGAGATGACCGGCTCTCTTTCTCTGTGTCATTGTTTTCCTTCACATGTGAAGCTTTAGTGGCAGTTACTTTCCTTCCTTTTGCTGATGTCTGAATGTCCTTTGCAACTGTACCTCTAGAATGCCTTGCACTTTCCCCAGATTTCCTGGCCTTCCCATCAGCAGCATCTTCTCTGACAGTTTTCCGTTTCCTCCGTCGCTGTGAAACAGCAGTTCTGGAGTTTGCACTGTTGTCAACCACCTTTGCCCCTTTCACCTGAGAGCAAGGAACAGTTTCAACGTTGCTACTCCCTGAGTTAGAGTCTCTTACCTTGTCCTTGTTTCCTGCAGCTGAGGTTTCTGTTGACAAAATCTGCGGATCAATCTTAGCCTTTTCTCCTTGCGATGCGGTATCTTTCTCCACTTGAGAGAATGCTGACCCTTTCCCCACCTTGTATACCTTAATTACCTTTATTGCTCCAGGTGGTGCCTTGGTGACAGGATTGACAGTTGCAAGTTTGACATCTAAGGATGTTACTAATGTACCAGCATGTGCAGGTACACACTCCTGAGTACTGTAACTAGCAGTTTTGGCTTGATCTGCAGATTCCGCAGTATTAGGTTTATCCTTGCTAACAAGTTTGCCTGACACTTTGGGGGACTTGTGTAACTTTCTTGCTGTGAAGGAGGAAGGAAGTTTTGCTGTTGGAGGATTTACAGATGCTGCAGCAGTCTCACCTGAACTTGATGTTTGTACGTCTAGAATTGCATGACTTCTTGAATGCTTTGTTGCTACAGAAACTCTAGAAATGTCTGATGATTTTGAGGTTTGGAGTATGCTGGATTTTGAGCCATGGATTTTGTTACTTTGAGCTTTTTGTTGACTTAAGGTACTTTTACATGGCTTTGCTCCATTGCCTGAGTCAGACATCCTGAAGATATCAAGTTTCACAGCTCTAAGAACAGTTTGGTAGCGACATTTAAAAGTGAGACTCACAAGGCCTCTGCTGTAGGTCATGTGGAGAATGCTGCTAACATGATCAATATTTGGTTGCAATTTGGATTTCTATGATTTCTATGATGCCGAGGACAGGTGTTCAATGCAGATTTCCATCTCAAAAAAATCCATCTATTTCTACAGTTGATATCAACATATGCCCACTGGCAAGCTGGTTGCTGTCACCTGGAGAAAGTCTGTGACATCCCAAGGGCTGTTGTAAATTCCTGTGTTGGAAAAAAGTAGAAAATTACTGTGCTATAACTATGATATAATATATTGGGTGTATTTGCAGCCAGTAGGTACCCAATATGTTGAGTAATGAGGCTAATTAACATGGTTGAGGTGCCTCCTGTAAGATGGTTTTGTGGTTCTTCATGAGGCTACAACATCTGGTCGTCCTTGGTTGGTCCAGGACGTTACTAGTATATAAGATATAATGTCCTTGGTTGATCTCCTATCCAAGAACTGACTGGACTGAGCATTCAGCTCAACTTCTGAGATCGAAGGATCAGGTGTATCCAACAGGCCACACGGCCGTAGTTCTGCATGACTTTTACCGTTATTCTTATTTCCACGCCACGAATAGCACCAAATCATGTCAATCATCTCTTGACATATCAACATACCAAAAGCATGATGACCAATTAAAGTTGATGCATCAACTTTAATAACTACTTGATCTCAAACAAAATTGGTCCCTACAGGTTTAAACAACAGCTTGGGGACCAAAACCTCTTAAACACTAGGGGACGAAAAACTCTCGACCCTATGACTATAGTATGAGCTGTGTATCATCACAAGATATTAATTAAAACCTATCAAGTTACCAACACACCAAATATGAAAACAATCCATCCAGACATTCTTATCAAAATAAAAAGTCACATAGACAGATTCACACAGAAACGCTCCCTAACATAACCTTCTTGCAAACCTCCAAAATCTAACGTTACCAATTCATATGAAGATCAATCCAAGCCAAGGCCTTGGGTTAAACCCAAACAAATATCATTAGACCGCCCCTCCCCCAAATATGCCTATTTCTGGGTCAATCTCACTTTTACCGTATCATATCAACGCTTACCTTGCAAAAAGAAAGCTGAGGGTAAAGATTCGACTTCAGAGATGTGTCAAGGCAGCCAGTAACAGTTACAATCTGTCTAAGAGGTATTGTTGTTTTGTTCAGCCCTTTTTTGTACCCTCATTCCGCCATGACCCCACGAGCTCTGAAGTGTTTTGATCATGCCGTATGTGGACTTCATAAGAAAGTCGCAAGGTGGCGCTACTTCTCCATGTAATTTTTTTTGCGAGCTCGACCTTTGACCTCATACAGGTACGAGACAATCTGGGTGGTGAGGATTTCGGCTGAGGACGCTAGGAGAAATCCCTTCCTCGGTGTTCGTACCCCCGATTCCTCGTCTGTGACATTTGTGGTAAGTAGCCGCTTGTTTACAAGACAGGAATGAACGTTGACCATTTTGGAAAGGCGTTTACCGTTCTGCCATAACGTTAGACGGAAGTTGGGTGTGTCCCAGAAGCTAACGATTAACGATTGCATGCCACATGTAACGTAACGCTAACGTGTACACCTTCATGACTTGCAACATAATTCGTAGCCAGAGGATTCAAGCGCTTGATGGTCTTGTATATCCAATCCTCTAAACTGTGGTTTATGGTACCACACTCTAAACAAAAACAGATGATTAGTTTACTAACCAAAGGAAGGTTGGCACAATATGGTCTTGTGGTGTAAGTCGTTAGCTTCTAAATGATACATGGTTAATACACCTGAAGGCAATCACCTATGCACCTTAGATATATTCTGGTCAGTTAGAACATGGCCACTACCCCTCAGCCAATCAGAGTCCTTCAATTACTGTGTTTATATCCCAATAGTGCAGATAAGTCTGGTACTATGAAAAAAGTGTGGTACTATGAACTCATTTGCATAAAATGGAACCACACATTTTTCATAGTACTGTACTGCAATTTTGGTGCCCATTACATTTGCTAACACCACAAAACAGCAACACAATGTCTAGATTGGCATGAGAGATGGTGAAATGATATATGCTGAAAATATGATTTATTGTATTATGTTAACGTTACTGTAATGCTAACGTTATAATGTAACTGTGAGAGTGATTGGTTGGAGTGGCCTCATGATCATGTACAGACAATTTTCTGGAGGCAATGGTCGCTGGACTTGAGGTTGAAACCTGAAATAAATGGGTGTGCCTCCTTAACATCTGTTAATTACTGCTAGTGCATTTGAATTTCTGTGATTGAAAAGATAGTCTCCATGATTTCAGCAGGGCCACCAGACAATCTTTACTGGTGAGGTCATGGTCCCACTGGGCTTACTTCAGGATTGGATTGCAGTCTTCCAGACCTACCACAAAAGCGAGTGATTAAAGTGAAACCAATAAAGAAGAAGACTTGCTGTTACTTTGCTTCCAGCAAAATACTGTAAATGCATTTAAGTTCGCGGGGATTTAATTTTGCGGTAGCGGGAAAAAGGACTTTTCGCGGTGGTTTTAATTTCGCGGTAACACCATAGACTGCAGTCTAATACCATTATAGAAAAATGTTTGTGGTGGTTTTAAGTTCGCGGTGAAGTGGTCACCGCGAAATCCTGCGAACATTAATCCACCGCAAACAGTCGTTCGGTGTAATATAACCAGCTGCTGCCGCGCCGCGTGCCTGCAAAGCTGGTGTGTTACGCCGAACGGTGGTTATACCGGCTATATAGATATAGATAGATATAGATATAGATATAGAAACATTTCTGCATTTACAGTTATTCCCCTGGCATGTGTTTTCATGTTTTCCATGTTGTTTGTGCATCTGTTTGTTGGCATCCTAACTCAAGAGCTGTGGATGGATGTTGATTTGGTGTGTGCAGGTATAAATTGTGAACAAGATGAATAACAAGTCCAATTTATATGGGTTGGACACTTGGCCATGTACAAATACTACAATAGATTAGATACTGATGTAAACATGCACAGCGAGCATAGCGGACAATGTTAAGCTACTTGTGGATCCAAAGGAAGTCAAAGTCTAATATCAAGAGACGTACAACCTGAATGAGCTTTCAAACAGAACATGCTAGACAACCGAGTGTATCTGTAAAATTGGCCAAGCAATGGCAGTACTGTAAATGCAGAAATTTTCACAGTGGTTTTATATTCGCGATTTCAAGTTTGCAGTTTTCGCTGAACTGCAAACTTAAAACCACCGCGAATATTCATCTAGAATGCATGTACAGTACATTACTGTAAATAAGTTTGTGTAGGTATGGCGCTACCACAAATTCAAAACCACTGCAAACACTCATTTCACTGCTGCCGCGAAATTAAATACCTTCCCTTTTACCCCGAACTTAAATGCACTTACAGTATTCTACAGCCACATGTGCAGTGGTAGGTTAATTTAACATTTTAAGTAACCTGTAAGTTACAAATGGATGACTTCCACCATTGACCTGGACTTGGAACACCAAGAGGAGTGGTGGTGACATGACCATGCTGGAACCATCCCCTGATTGGTTCAGGGTGGGCTGGTGTTACTGACCCTGGAGATTACACCAATCTGTCTCACCTTGAGAGGTGAAGGAACTGGGGTTGAGCTGGTTGACTGGGCAGGTCAGGCTTTGATGTCTGATCAAGTCTGCAGAAGAAGGTGTCAACTGCTACAGTACTGTGGTCATTAAATCTCCTCACTGTGTTCTACCCATGTTACTTTTGGCTAGCCAATTTTCTGGCTGGTGTTGACATCATACACGTGCATGTGTGATTAATGCTGGCACATTCAGATCTACATTGCCAAGCTACAGTAGAGGTTTTACTATCAATGGGTTTTCCACATGATGCTTGATTCTTGTCATGAATAATTTCATGAAGATACAAGATAGCGTATATGTTATGACAAATTGAAACTGGGCAACTTTATGCAATCTAGTTTCTTATCCTTGGATGTAGCAAATCTCTTTTGAGTGAAAAAAAGATGCTGAGTTGAAGAAAGAACCGGAAAGGAAGAAAAGTGCATTGTGTGTTAGCGATTGTGAGTCGGCTTTTCTTTCATGAAATCAGCATCATCATGACAGATAACCTTTGGGGCCTGATATCAAGCAGCTGGCTGTAAGATGAGTACAATGACTGCTGTGTACTTGAACTTGTCTAGTTCCACTGACAGTTCATGGACGTGTCCTGATCATGCTGGGGTCACTAGCTCAAAGCTTACACAACCCATGCAGTTGTTCACACTTTATCTAATGTCAGGACAAGCAGATCAACTGTCTACTACGGTAGCCTGACAGTGAAGGGAGGTAGATGTAGTGTGATGTCAGCCAGTCAGATCACTGTGTTCAGCAACGTGAACTGCCAGCTCCTGGTGTTCACCAGATGTTGAGGAGTTCAGTCAGGTTTGTACAAGGTGCTTTCTAGAGGCACGCACTTGATATTATGATATTTGGATATGGCTGTAACTTGATTCATGTTTACAAGTTGTATCCAAAATGGATATCTCAATTTGTCTACCTACGTGGCATTGTGATGACTTCTTATAAACAGGGCAGTAAGATAAGCCTTTTGATTATTGGGAAAAGTACCTAGATTTTAAGTGCAAATCCTTGCCAATGTATAACGTTACATACATCTATTGGTCTTTTTCCCCTGGTATGTACCTTTTCTGTAGAAAATCTCACAAAATGAATGAAAGTTTTGTTTGTCGTTCATGTCAATCTTCAGTTCAGGGTACACATGCGTTTGACATACTGAGTGACTGAGACAATTGTATTATCAGACTTGCACCACAGTTGCCCCTTTTGCGGTTCATTTGGTCAATACAGGAGTCGTGCAAACATGACAAAAGAAGTCTGCCTTCTGTGTTATGTAGTTATTTATATATCCATAGGATATTGGATTGAGTTTTGTTCTGATATCCCATGATCTACCAACTTGATGAAACTATTCATGGTCATGGTTATGTCTATAACGTTATTGTGGTAATATTGACTTGTCCACATCAAAGAGTGTTCGAGAAATTATCCCACCCTCAAGGCCATTTTTTCAGCAGTTATGCAAGAAGAAATCACCCTTTTCTGTATAATATAATGAATGGAATAAAGTCTTGGCATGCCACCATGGACTCAACGGCATCAGCAACTATTGACAAAATTGATACCATGGATCAAGTTGTAAGTTTGTACAGAAGTTGCAGTGGATCATGATGAAATGCTCATTCAAACTGACTTTGAATAGTTATTTCTTGTGAGCATAATTGTGAAGCCCTCTGCAGGCTACATAGGGCGATCTAAACAGAACAAATTACCTCCGTTGCTCTTTTCATTCTTAATAACATCATGACATTATATATATATTTGTACAACCTGATTTATACAGGTGACCTGTGCCAACCTGTCCTACATTCATTCAATCATTAAGGTAGGGGCAGGTTAAATATAAAATAAAATTGATTTTTGGTTGGGAAATTCTTTCGGCTTACCCCAACGGAGTTTGCCCTGAGTGCTACCCAGGCACCTAACATGGAGAAACGTTTATTGCAGCAGTTGTTCCCCTAGTTTGAAAGTAAGCCAGTCTGTGTCCACCAATCAGTGTCTCAGGATTCAGGACTCTTGGGAGGGAAAGGTTTGCCCAGCTGGGTGTTCTGGGGTGGGGCCCGCTCTCCAGGTGGGCGTGTCAAGATTGGTTGCCATGGTAACAACTGCAGCTGGTACAAGCTCAAAAGAGCCTATAGCTAGGCAAAGGGTTTGAGGATTTTCAGGTTTCCCAATTGTAATTGTGATTGTTTGTATTGCATACCCAGTAAACAGCCTCATGGCGTACATAACGCACGGGGTCTTTAGTGAAGAATACAGGCCCCATATCCGGACAGATTTATTCAATCCACTCACCCTGGGAAGGACCTCTACTCTTCTCGATAAATGTGGTGGGTTCTGTTACGTGCTTGAGGTGTGGCTCTCCTCAAACATTGGACGTCTATTTAATTAACAGTCCTAACCGAAGATAGGTACTACCTGACTGAAATGAGATAATTTTCCCAATAACACAACATGTGGGCTTGTTAGAGAATCCAAACCCAGGACCTCTGGGTTTGGGGCCAAACAACTTGAACATTACTAATAGTAAGGTGATAATAGCAGTGATAGATTTCACCATGTTTATGATATTATTCTGTTCAGGACTCAGCGGTAATACAAACAAATCTAGTCTGAATATTCAAGTGCACATTTTCCTCGCTAATAGCATGGTCAATGCAGTTCTTTCCGTATTATACTACTGCATCTACTATTAGATCAACCTCTTGCCTGATTGAATCAAACAATCTGATTGGTCATATATCCCCATAACCTGAAGTGCAGGCACGTAGCCCCTCGGCAGTGAAGTTGTGAATTTATATGTCTGCCCAGACCAGACCATTTCCCACATAAAAATCTATATCTTAAGGGGCAACTGTTGACTGCTTGGCAGTCACGTCATGATCTTATTGACTTTTTACAAGATATATTCTGAAATTCTGCCCAAGTTGCGCACGTAGCGCATGTTATGGCTGACATGGGAGTTAATATATTAAATTTGAAAGTTTCTGTGAGAGACTTGGCAGGGAGGGCAGAGGCGTAATAGTCAGCACTTTGCGACTGTGCAGGTAGCACTGCAGGATGCCAGACTCTTTGTCTTGTGCTAATCTTGTAATGTTTCACCCCGCCCTGAGTAATGAACTCTGTAATCGTCGCCGGAGGACCGCCGCTGGGACCGCTGGGACGCGGCGTGTTCTAAAAAGGAAGTATGATGCTGTAATTATCGTGGGCTGCCCGGATGTGTTACCCAGATATGAACTTGGAATCAGATTATGGTGGTGTTTGCTTCTTGCCTGGTCTGCAGTTCTGTTGAGAGTTGCCCAGTCCGTGATGGATGTGATGGGTGATTAATCAGATATTATGACAGCCTCAGTTTTACCTGGTTGATTTGTAGGGCTCTGGTAAGCATGTCAGCATCAACCACATGGTGTTTACTCTGGACATGACAATTCCATCACTTTTGAAATAAATTAATGAATTTAGTACACGCTCTTTCTTGGCAGCCAGGGGCTGAATTGCGAGGAACTTACAATAGGCAGAGCTAAATCACAAGGGTCTGGAGCGAGCTGCAGTTCAGCGCGGCTCAGGTGACCTAAATACGACAGTAATTGCCCCAGCTGCGGCCATGGACTGTAGGTTTTGAACTACTCACACCATGAAGGACCCCTATTCTTTTCGATAAGTGTGTTGGGATCTTTAACATGCTCGAGGTGTGGCTCTCCTTAAACAGTCGGGACCTCCATATAACGTCCTGTCCGAGGAACGGCCCTAATTGAAGCTTAAGGCACTCATTTTCACCTGAGTGAAGTGATGAAAGTCATGTAAAGTGCCTTTCCCAAGGGCACAACATTGGTGACACATCAGTGGTTTTGAACCCGTTACCTCTGGGGTCCTGGGTCAAACTGCGCCACACGATGCCACACAATTGGACAGAACATCATCATAATGGAATCACCAACTTCATATAAACAATTATGCCACATCAACAAATTTCCTGAATGTATCAAATAGATATTTTTGTGATGTCTCCCATTTCTTTTTCACATTCAACAGTTTTAGCAATACCTGCCTCTGTGGTCCCTGAACCAAACAGAGGTTTGCAGCTACATCAGGAAGGACCAATAACCTACACACAAACATTCCCAAGGTTGGGTTGTTTTTCTCCCAAGTCTATTGCATCTCTCTATGGGTCATGCTCTGTGCGCATGGCACACACTAAGTAATGTGGTATTGTTTGATTAATGTGTAAAGGTTTGACAGTGTCATTAGCTATTGACCTATGTGATTTGCCCTGACTGTGGTTTGAAAGTGCCGAGCAGACTTGGGTTGACTGCACAGATTTAACAACCTTGCCCTCACAACCACTACCCATCAAACCACCTGTGCTTCACATTAGACAAAGGAGTTGAGTTCCTAGAGGTCAAATTCACCCCAATTTAGCTGTCTATGCTTACTGCACATGCGAAAAGTCAATGTTAAATATAGTACATGTAACAACACATTTTGTACAAACAAATGAGTGTGAATTGCTGCAAGAGATCTTTTTTCCCTTTTTTACAATTCCGTTTCTAAGTACATTTTGTATAAGTAATATAAAAAAGAGAATCCCTACCTAACGTTACCTACCGTAATTTTTTCAAGACTGTAATCGGAAACACAACATTGATATTGCTAGGCCCTGTTACCTGATACCTAAATGTAACTGTCACACCATAACTGCATCCATCGCTGGCAGTTACACGCGTCTCCCTTGGCCTTGGACAGGTGTAATAATGATTAATTCCAGGTAGCTCAATTACCGAGACGGTATTGAGCTTGAAGTGGCGGTAATTTACAATGTCTGGCAGGTGATAAGAACAATCCAGGCATGTTGACAACACAAGTTTTACCATGGCACTCCAACAGTCCCGCTGTAAACGGTAAATCAGGGTGCTAAACGTCGGAGTCGGAGGCCTGGAGGGGATTTGCCATCATGATAAGCCTATAAGGGCTCCGTGTTATTCCTGTAATTTAGATGGAAAACTTGAAACTCCAAAAAGCAGTTACTTAAGCACCTGGATATGATTTTCCGAAATCATATCCAGTTGCTTGTGTAACTACTTTTTGGCGTATCTTATTACCTGGATGTCTAACCTTCATCAATGTACAATTCACTTTAAATCATGAAAGTTCCACTGTGGTTTTATTTTTGCAGTGACCTGTCCATGGTGAAGTTATTGTGCTGCGAATTTGTCTCCCTTGTATGACTACCGTACTGCTGAATACGTTTATTTGTTTGCGCCTTTATTTCAACTAAAAAAATACTCCATTGGGTTTTATGCATGTGAAAAATCTATGTCTGAAAATGTGCAAAATAGCTGATTTAAAACTTTTTGCGAAGTTAGAAGTTCAAAAAAGATAACGCAAAACAGAATTGAATATCATATTGTTGCATTTTGGTGTACAAATCCGTCAAATTTTCTAGTGATTTTGAAATGATTTTGAAAAGTTAAATTTTCACATGCAAAAAAGAATCTGCTTGATTAAAGATATTAGAATTTAACTTTTCCCAAGGGACCCCAAAATCAGGATTTTTTTCAAACAAAAATTCAGTTTAGTCATATACATTTTGTCTTATACCATCCCCAAATATAATGTACATGGCTAAGAACATCTTACTATTCACCTACATTATCAGTGGCTGCTATATTTGTAGGAATTGAAGACTGCTGACATGCGAGGGACCAGCTACAGGACTACAAATGGTTTTATCTTAAACATCATTTTCTTTCAGGCTGGTGGGTCTCTCCTTTTTGTCCAGTTCAGATAAGGAAAATGAATGGAAAGGGCTCGGCTGTTTTCATTACACAGTGCAGAAAAAGTGCTGAGCTGGAGATCGTTAATGATAACAGGTGGTGCACAAGGAGCAGAAAAGATTGGGACAAATTTTTGGCCTCTTCTATCACAATGTCTTGATGTGGTAAGAAGGCCCTCGAAAACAGACAAAGGGGGTTGTATTAAAGAGGGCAGTTTTGAAATAACCCTAAGAACCACCTGTGGTTTTGTGTGTGTAATAAAAGTGAATCGAGAGCACCTCTCATGTTCCTCGCCTGGTATCATGTTTCTGCCGTCTCCCTTATGCTGTATTGTCCGGAACAGGAGATAAGATTTCAAGCTTGTATCCGTTATCATAGAACAGCTTGTCCAGGGCTGAAAGTATCCGTAGTGGTTCAAATGCAGGCAGGGTTACTTGATTTCTGAACAGTCTCTAGTGCCTGTTTTGTCAACATTGCGCCAACGGCTGCACGAAAATCTCACACAGGCCAGCTGCAGCATGCAACACATAGGCTTAACCCCTCCCCCCTTCCAAGTACTTGGAATATATATAAGTTTCAATTGCTTTAAACTTGAGGCCTCGCTTAGGATTCAACACGCCCATTTTTTTCCCAAACGTGAGAACAGGCCTTGTGGCCCTTTTAGTGGCACAGTCGTTAACTGTCACATGGCATTTGGCGCCTGTCATGCAGGGCGAGATGTGCCGCATCGCTAACGATGAAACACCTGGGCATTGTGACCCACCACAGAGCTGCGATTGTGTGTCCGCACAAGTGGAGCATCTTTAGAAGTGTACTGATAAGGGTAAAGCTTCAGCTGTGGAGAGGCTTCTCCAGTGTACAGGCCATATTGTGTGGCAGTCTGAGAGGGGTTCAGATTAGTTCTGCAAGTGCAATGTTTGTTTTGTGACTCTTTGATGAGAAACTGATTGTTCTAAGCAGCAAGCAAGTATTCTATCATGACCACTGCACACTGCACAGCCATGTAGCATGAATTTTGGCTGTCAAAGAAGACAGAATCGGTTTTGAATCGGAACTTTGTAAAACACTCTAATCTAAGTAGTTGCTTGCCTGTTTTTACATTACTAGCCGCAAATTAAAGCAACAAGGAAAAGATTGTGTATGAACTGAATTGTAATTTTTTTCCTTTGCATTGCATTGCATTCATTAGGCTTAAAATGTGATTTTGTTATCTTCTATTCTACTAATGAACCCAAATCCCTCATCAGTGGTAATCATCCAAATGGCAATTATCGTGGGCTACATTTGTTTTTGAATTATAGCTTCATTTCCATACATTAAGTTCTTCTTCAGAACCTGTAAATTACATCAGACTGGCGGGCTTCAGCATTTACTTTATTGACTATCTATTGTAAATAACCACAACAGTGAGTACATAAATTGCACCAATAAGCAATCCATGATTTAAAACTGATGACCTGTCTTACAAGCCAATGAGAATGGTATGATTTTGTGACATAGGGAGCAGAACATGCCATGGCATCATAGACTCCCTGGTGGTGGCCTTTGAATGCTTTCAATTTACAACCATCGCTTCAATTTATAACCATTGCTTATGTTTGTCTCTTTGCCATATGGTATGTCTTCTCTCATAGGTAACAGGAGTAGCCTGGGTACTGCCCTCCATAGTAAAAGCTGGCTCAATACTAAGTATTTTCGCTTGCCGTGGTTAGCAAGAATAAGAGCTAGTGGTTACTACAGAGGATGGTACCCAGGCTATAACTGCTCAAAGATATACCATACAAGATTGCTTGTTCTTGTTTGCTTTATCTGGGTCAATAAAGCCGCTGGGGGTCATTTGATAGATTTTCTTACTTAATTTGGGAAATCCCTAAAGGGACGTACCTGCACAGTCAGATAATAGTGCATGATGGTTGCTTTTTCTGAGCATAAAAATTGCCAGAAACTGTTCTTTAAGCAGGCACAGTTAAGGAGGTTGCCATCTTCCCACAATGTCCTTGTTGCAATGTTACAAGTGACCAATCACTGTACTGATAACCCACGATTCATTTTGTCCTATTAAACCTTGACCTCTGATGACCCCATTTCACACCTCAGTTGTAATGAATGTCATATCAGAAACCATCTAGAATAAAGCAACTATCGACATCCTAACTGGGGGCATTATCAATAACCCAGGACATGTGCCAAGCTCCCATCGATTTCACAATTTATGAATCCGATGCCTGCTGATTTCTTGCCTTGCACCAGGGGTACATTGTCTTGGAGGTCTTGTGTGCTGACGTGTCAGGAGTATTTTGCAAGAAATTGGGACAGAGAAGAGGAGTCAATACAGTTTTGATATTAGAGACAGTTGTAAATCAAAGCCAAGGGGGGAATGATAAAGGAGGGAATCATTACTCGTGCTATAGATAAGTAGAGTTCTTTCAGCAACCTTCAACAATTATGCTGCTAATGATGATATGCATATTCAGTCTGTTGAGTATCAGTGGTTCCCCTCCCAATTTCCCTGCTCTTCTCCTCATTCACCCAACCACATCTCAAAGAACTGGTTCAATGCTCCATACAATTATAATTATCATTGCAGCATACATGTATGTGCTATATTACTCAAGGTCTGTGCCTCAGATGTGGTGTTAGCAGGAGATACCTGGCCTCCCCTTCCCTTGAGGAGAATGGGTTCCTGACAGATACATTTGGGTGGAAATGGATCATTTAGTTAATATATTAAGGTTCATTTGGAAAGATGCCCACCTGATGTTCCTGCATAGCTGTAAAGACTAATTAGTATCAAAGTATTACGTATCAATTAGGAAGTCAAAAACAGTTTATTTGAGCTGAAAAAAAGTTTTGTCTCAGCTATCCATAGGTTTTGTGTGGTCTAACTGAAATTTTGCAGCAGAAGTTTATATTGTCTAACTATGATTTAATTTTAATATTTTTAGTGAACTTTAATATTGCATGTAGTTTGTAGACATTTCTCCTGAAGTGTTATGTCAGCATATGATGATGATAATGATGATGATGATGATGATATGCCCCTAACTACATCTCAGTTGGCAATGTTGAGATTGCTAGTCTCCAGAAGAATCTAGACAAATCTGTAAGATTTGCTCTATTTCGACATGAAGGCAATAACAATTTTTCAACCAGGCTTTTTATTGCAAAAGTGATGCTATAATTAAAATTCACCTGCACCCCTTATCTTCATGTGATGCAGAAGCAGGTTGATGTGATCTGGACCATTCTTACAAATTACACGCAACATTGTCAATCATTTATCTTGTCTTCTATTCATTCTAGTTATCACTTTTAAGGTCGAATGTTGTCATGAATGGTAACAGCAAGCTTGTGTCGAAAAAAATCGGTATCTGTTTGTATCATGTTTTTTTTACAAAAATTTTAGTAGAAGGATTTAAAGAATCTTTGATTATCTGATTCTAATTATCTTCATGTAACATTACTGACATGCATGCATGACATTACAGCACATACACATGATTTTACCCCCATTAGTTTGTTATTATGTTCAGTTATGCGAGCAGCAATCTGTACAAAGTACGAGCAATGCATTTTTCTAATGTCAGGATGTAACAGATGAGGAATCGTTGGTCCATATGCTTCCTACATACTTTAATTTGCCAGCTACATGTGCTGATATTGCCTTCAATCATGGCGCTGGCTCGATAGCACCAGTCATGTTTTCCCTCATTTCCCACAGGGAAATTGACAGCACGGATCCCAGGAGACATCTCAAGCCTTAAGTCGTCGATTCTGCGATCCTGGAAATTGCAACCCCAAATACAAGGTCAATATCCTGAGCTAAAACTTGGCAGCTGGTTCTACTGTAAATTCAAGGTACAGTTTCAGAAATATACAGAACTAGTGTATGATCGTAACTACTAATGCTGTGAGCATTGAAGTGAACAAGTGTATATTTTTTGTTAGCTTGTTCCATTTTGATGATTGAATGATTGATGGGTCTGTCGCTATCTATTCTCATGTGCAAATAGGGTCAGCTGCAAATGATGTATCACAACAAAAGTTCAGTAACGATTCAGTCATTCAGGTCAATTGTGGAATTAGTTAAAAAATCTGTGGCCCGCTGATTAGTTCAGAAATGTTAGAATGTAAGTATGATGTGAGTTTATATCAGGGATTTTCTAGAAAAAAACATCTATTGTTTATTTTGGAATTCCTTGGGCATGTTGATGGAAAATTTTTGAGGTGGGAGAAATACCCATCATCCATTTTTACTTACAAATGACCCACCGGTACACTGCGGCAGAGATTTTATAGGCTGCCCTCCTCCCATTCTTGAAATATTTTTCAAATTTCGAGCACTCATTTTCAATATGGTAGTGCCCTATGTTAAAGCCTATATTTAGCCAGTCTCTAACTCAAAATAAATTCAAACAGCAACAGAGACTAGAACAACTCTGGAACTCTCATACCTTTTATTTGGTAGTACTATGAATGTTTTAACATTTCACCAGTAAGCCTGTTCTTTGCATTATTGGCTTGTATGAATTTTGATCCCTGATCTTTATCTTCGTGAAGAAGATTAACCAGTTTATTTCTGTGATAATCTCTGGAAATTCAGATAAGATAAAGAAGTCCTAGAGGTGAACACAGGGATAAACTGGTAAGAACTGTGTTCTCATGCAAATTCATCTATTTTCAGCAGATTAGAGTGTGCAAAGCACAGATTATACTGGCATTTTCGAACAAAAGGTCGAGTGTGAAGATCCATTAATTGTATTCACTGTGCCTTCATATATATCAGGTTCCCCGTGGGTGCATATATCTGAGGTGAGCGTTTTCCCCAGCCATTACTCTGTGAGCACTCCACATCCACTTACCTCCCGATCTGGGTGCCTCTCAGTGGAAACATTTTATTCCCAGCTTCATGTGATTCATGTATCTCAGAATCTTCTGGGTGAATCTGGTTCAAGATAATCTTGGGGGTTACGTCGTAATCTGAGCGAGCTATAAACTATTTTCCATTCTGCACGTACGTGGCTCAATATCCTGACGAGAATTATCACCTGCTGCAGGAATATTTGAAAGGAGAAGATGAATGATAGTCCTGGAGCAAAGCCGCGCGATAAAAATCGACTTAATGAAACTAAAGCATGCTAGGTCACGTCTTACTTTACTCTGACTCTGCATTCATTTGAGTCGTTTTTTTTTGCCATAAGTATGTATTTGAAATTCCCTTGTATTTTAGCAAGGAAAATGGCAAAAGGGCTAACTATTCTTATTAATTTCAACTAATGTAGTATTTGGCCAATTGTCATAAATATCTGTATCATAAGCTATCGGCTCCCTTACCTGTGTTGCAATTTGTTATCATTCCCTGCCAACATTGTATGCATAGCTTTGATATATTTTTGGTCTGTGCCTTAGTGCTTTTATCCATGAACATCTTTTTTTTTAGAAACAACACAGGTAAAAACATGTTAACCCTTAGAAATCAATGTTCAAAACAGTATGGTTTTTTATATGATTGTATATTTAGCTCTGCATTTATTATAATGTTTCTATTACATGTAGATGTATGATGATGCGGTTGATACTAAAGGTTATTAATATGTTATTCAGATGAGACCAAGCACTACATCATGTATTTTTTCTCCAGAAATAGCAGCATACATCATGATTTTGGACACAGGGAATTTCCATCTATCATTATCAATCATGGGATTATGAAAACATTGATGTTGAAATACCAACATTAACACTACACTGACACTTCAGGCAAAGAGGAACACAGAGGCAGACAGGACATGTAAATCCATTCCTTATCTCATGCAGCAGCTCTTGAGGGAAATGCTACATGATAAGAAATCGTATAGCAAGCCCACCTGCAATAATGTCCAAGCAGATGTAGGGGAGGCTAAATCATTATATTTTCCAAGCTACCTCTTCTCTGTCTCTTAATTGCATCTTACTTGACACAAAAAAGCAGCTAAGAAAAATTGTCAATTTAGCCTCCCAACATCTGCTTGGAGATCACCTGTCTGTCTAACACTACTGCCAATGGTTTACTTTTTACCACAAACCACGTCCTTGACAGAAAGGGTTTATTCAGGGGTCACAATGCCCCTGTTTAATGACCACAACAACCTGTAAAACATGCTAATGGTCAACAATAGTCAGAAGTGCCTGTTTTCACAGTCTGTCTCTCAGTCCTTTACATTTTGTACTGTTGAGGTATTACAACTAGCTCTGTAACATTACTTTGATGGAGCTTATTTAGTACCAACACTTGTAAGATGGGCTACCATTAACAATTGTACCTTGCCGTCTTAATTATGAGAGAAATATAGAGGTATCAGCCAATTACATATATTTTGCATGTCCAATTAGACTTCTTCCGTTTCAGCCACCCAAACAGCAATTGTGTCAGACATCTTGTCTATATAGCTTTATTACATGAAGGCAAGAAGTATGAATAGATGTTATACAGTGAAAAGCAATGCATGTATCAATTTTTCAGTTACATCATACCAGCCTGCAGGCAAAGTAAAAGAGTCCTAACTATCTTTTTAAAAAGGCAACTCTTTAAAAAAGCGACTCAAAGCAATTTGTAATTATAACAGCCCACAAACCCTTACCAGAGGGTATGCAAGGACAATCGTTCCAATAAAAGGCTGGAGTAGAGGTTTTTCTTGTCCATTGTACCACCGTTATGTGTCTAAATTACGGGTTAAGGCACACCTCGGACAATAGCACCTGCAGGAGATGAGGAAATAAAGGTTGACATTAGTGTTTCTGACTGCATTTAAGTCCCATTTAGGCCTGACTATAGCTGGGGAGACCCTGTAATCCGTGTCCACAGGGTAAGATTAGTGTATCAGGAATGAAGTAATCTTTGCATCAGTAGTTTGTACTTTGCTCCCAGTGTGGAATCAGACCTCCCTGCAACTGTCTGTTCAAAGGAGCACCCAGATAGCCATTTACATTTACTAGTAGTGTGGTACTGCTAAATTAGAGGCATGCATTTCAGTGTTTTTACTCAGCTTCCCCCGAATGCTCAGAGTGTATTTCAACCAACCTCCTTGTGACAACTATGTGTGAATGCATGTAGGTCCTGGCCATACAGTGTTTAAACTTTATGATGACATATATAACACATCCTTCCGATGTTGGTTCGTTTACTTTGAGATAACACTATTTGCAGTGTAATTAGCAGAGAAGGAGAAGAAAAAAGAGCAGAGACAGACACATTTATGTGTCTACAGATAGAAATGTCTGAATGGATTTGTAGATACTAGCTAGAATTCTTAATGTTACATGCAGAACTTAAATGTGTTCAACTCTTTGTTGAATGGGTATACATTTGAATTAAGTGCACCAGAGATAAACAAGACAATGAAGGCTGCATTGTGCTGTCAACCCTGCTAGGTGGCAGTCCTGTGCAAAAAGATGCAGGACCATCTATAGTCAAGTGACAGACAAATGATTTGTTGGAAGGATTCTTCTGCAAATAGGAAACCTGGCCAAAAGGGCTCACGCAACTCTCAGGCTGATTATCGGGGCCTGTCAGTCACTTCAAACACTGAGATGCCAAGGAATTTGCAGATAATCCCATATTGTCCTTATCCCAGCTTCCACTAGCACGGTAATTGTAGTTTGTTGATTGCGTGCGTACACGGAATGAAGTCCTGGAATGGGTTGCGTATGTCATCAAGACCTGTCTGCCAAGAAGTCCAGACAAAACATTTAGTTTTCACCAGAAATACCCGGTGGAGTGAGCAAATGCTAAGTGGTTGTTTGTGTGTAATTGCATAGAATGCATCATTAAGAAGACAGGAAAAAATATATATAGAGGGTCGATTTGTGAAATTTACATGCATTAACCTCACAATGTCCAGAAAAGTAGTCTAGAAAAGGTTTGTAAGAAAAAGTGTAGTGATATACAGGTACCACCTGTCTGTGGTCAAGTCATCAGCTCTTCTGGGTGATTGACCTCTCTGACAAATTATGTGTAAAATTATACAGTTAGAGATTACAGAAGACAAGTGGTAATAGGCTGGTTTGAAGAAGTTGCCCCTCCAGAAAGTCATAATTATTGTGTCAGAGTAGATCATTTGTTCTGATGCTTTTAGTGTTTTGTTCCTACATACCATGTTTGTTTTTCTCGTACAAAAAGTGTTAAAAAAGAAGAAGAGAGCAGTGTATTGAAATAATTCAGGATGAGAATGAGTCAACATCTAAATAAAGTAACATGCTTTCAATCTGTGGAAGCAGTCACATTACTGTAAACATGCTTCATGCACTAGTCGCCTAAGTGGCTTATGCCTGCACAAACAAACCAGGCTTAACTGACCTGCAGCACCGTATCAGCTCACCTTGACCGAAAATGGTAAGGAGAAGTCAGCCAAGAAATAGGAGGCAACTGCGATTGCATCTGTGTGTACAAAGACTCTGGTTGTTGTGCAGGTTTCCTCCCCTTTCAAAGTTACTAAAGTGGAAAGGCTAATTGTTCACCAGACTGAGGCAGTTAAGAGAGTCAAGTTTCTTGTCTGGTTAAGCTCTAGTTCAAGTACCTACCCCACCCAACCACCACCACTACCAAATTGGTATAGGCAGACAAGAACTGTAAAGGCAGATAAAAACATTCTACTTCCAAAGTTGGGCTGTTTTTTTGTGCACTGTTAACGACCTGGCATTAGGATTTTAAGAGTTAACACCTCTGGCAAAAACTTCAAACGGACAGAACTTGATTTTCCACATTTGCTTTTGCTGTGTCACAAAAGATAAACTTCTTTCAGAGAATCCGACGTAATTGCCATATTTACTCTGGCTCTCCAATGTGTTTCCATGGTGGTAACCATGGAAAACAGAAACTCAGGGAACTTGAATGTAATTAAAGGCGGAAATGTAAATACACCATTGAAACAATTCGAATGGAGGTACAACAGATGTGAAAACATAAGCAAGCAAAGGCACGCTGCCCGAGCTGAACAGCGTGGCCCTGGGTGTGAGGTCATTGTTTGCACCTGCTGTTACCTGTAGGTGGGGAGATGATGTCATCTCCAATGGCTGTGATTGGTCAGTTTGAGCCTATGACCTTTTGTGTACAATCTTCCCATTTTCTTGCAAGAAAAAGTGGGGATAAGCCCCTCCAAAATAGCTGTGGCTGTTTTCATGAACTCTGGGATAAGTACATGCAGGACGCTCCTGTTTAATGTAGTGGGTTCTGTGGTCACATGACCTGAATTTTGACACATGGCTCCAACTTCCCGCTTCCCGTGTGGGCAAACAGGGTGATATTTCTTAGATTGTTTAGTCGTGAACGAAGGTAGCGTCCCACAGTTAAGCACTATAAAGACCATCAGTGAAGATACTGTCGTTTAGACGCTGTTATCTATCTACAGTATTTGCTAGGCGAAGAAAACGTGACTATTCCCTCGTCTATCGCACGCACCCCTCCTCCCTGCTACGTGCGCCGGCGGTTATCCGGTCCGGTTTCCCTTGTTCCAACGCTAGGGCGCGCGCGGCGAAATCAATTAACCATCCGCGACACAAAAACAAGTACCATATGTTATTGTCACAGAAAATCAAAATTATACCGATATTTTACACTTGCTTCAGCTAGTTGTCAACAACACGGGACGATAAAAAATTACAAGGCAATTATTGGGAGGGCACAGCGTGGTTTAACCCATTGGGATGTGTAGCGGATGGATTTTTCTCCAGCCGCCAGTGTGCCGTAATTGCTTGGTGTGGAGAGCGTCAGTTGCATGCTTGTGCCAGCCCGCCTGGAGGCCCGAGTCTCCACGGAAACTTGCCGATAGCGAACCCACAGGAGTCATTAGAAGGTACGCTATTTTAAGTCACCAATTTGTGCACGATACAGGGAAATAATGACGGAAATCAAAGTCAGAGTTGATGTTGTAAAGAAGGAGAACGCCACGTTCAGCTGGGACGTGATTGCTGTAAACAGCGGCTACCGCCATTTTGTGTGTGGGTTTGAAAATGTTCGGGCGCACTTCGGTCATGTTATCGGTACTGTCTCAGTTTCCAGACGGCAAAACAATCACCAGATTAGGCCTCTGCATTCTGCATACTGTACAAGATTATGGCTGCACCATTTTATTCCCGTAAATAGATAGTTAATTCGTCGCTCGCCCCTCCTCCCCATTTTACTATGTGGCATATGATGTGTAAGACGAGTGTTGCACTTTTTGTGTGTAGCGAATTTGAAACTGTTCAGTTCCTCAAAGATCGGCGGGCGTTAGTAACAGGGTTTTACATTTATTTTCCTTATGCAGCAGTATGTTTTACGAACGATAAATTCTGTAGGATGCTAGACATGAAATTTTCACGTGAGGGCCGCGGGTCAAAGGTTTTCTTCCCAGCGGCGTTGCAAGGTAGATCTCCCTGTACGATTTTACTGCCCGGTGTTTTAGAAGGGAAGTGATCGCTGCTGTTTTTAGTACGTCTTTCCAAGGCCCCGGAGAGCTACCGTTGACTTATTGCCCTTCACTGAAACCTGTGGCATAAACATGAGGCAGGTGCGCCGTGCCTGGAAGCAAAGCCAGGGTTATCCGTCTGTGTACATCATCGCCGTTGGTAGGAGGGCTGTTGTGTATGCGGAAGGGGACGCCATGAAGAAAAGGTCGTGTCACGCCCATGAACTATATCTCATATAATGTGAACACAATGGCTGACTGCTGACGGAATAGCGCTGCTCAGTCAACTGTATTGTTTTGTTGGTGATCGTGGCTTTGGAATAGCGATAATGTTTGAGTTAGCACCACCACAAGACCCCACCAACAGCCAACTAGGTCACTGATGGTCTTACTTATATCCATATAGCATTCATTTCAAGGTAGATTTTAGCATGAAATTGGATTTAGAGGGTTTGCTTTGGGATCCACTGAGAAGCTTTAGAACTCGATACTGTTTCCAAATTTACAGAAATTTGATTGATTTTCATTTAAACACTCCTTTTGTATTGGTCTCACTCTTTGAGGCACGTTTTTGAATCAAAGAAACTCAGTAAACTATTACTGTCCCTCCCCAGGCATCAACTCATTTGTCCTAATTTGTTGTCCTCAAATTTGTGTCATTGGGTTTATGGTACCCTCTTTTTTAGCACAGAGACATTGAAATGTGAATGTTCCTCGCAGACAAATGATAACATTTACATCAGAGTTGAAACAGATACGGTGGAAAGTAGATGATATGTGATTTTTGAAAATAGAAACTGGCAATATTTTAGTAGAGATGAAGATGTATTCAGTGTTGTCTAACCTTCATTTCAATCCCAATTTTAATGAAACGTCCTTCGAGTAGTCTGACAATTATATACTCACCAACAGGCAAGTAAATAGCACTCAAGCTGAGAAAATAACAGGAAGGCTATTGTTCCTGTTTGTCTAAATGTCCTGTAAAGTTTTAAAATCTACCAGTAGTGAACATTCTGCCATTATCTTTTGGCTGTTTTTAGAAATGCTTAGAAATCTATGCCTGTTCTCATAATTGGAGCCTAACAATTTAAAAGCATGAAATAGCTGATACAGGCTTTTATGTGAAAGGAGGTAGACAGTTTGTCTGATGACTGATTTAATTACCAAGTATTTCACACTGCCATTGCCAAGTTGCAGTATGACATCATAGTTTCTCTCAGCGTTTCCATACTTGTGTTGTAGAGTTGGTACTGATGATGTGACAGTTCAGGTAGTTTTCTTCACATTATAGAACACAAATCATGGTATGTTAGTTGTACTTTTTTCAAGGTTTTTGAGGAATGGTTAATTTTGCACTGATTGTCTTGCATCTTTATTACAGTCAGTGCTGTGTCTTTTTCAGTCAGAAATTTTTTTTATTTCCACTGAGTAAAACAAGCCTTTGATTAATTAAAATGCAATCTCGTTTGTTGGAATTGCTATTGCAATGGTATGATATGGATGTTTTCATCTATACCAGTATGTATGCCATTAGATTTTATTATGTCACAGGTCATGTATTTTTCATGGCCAATAAAAGTACAAGAAGAGGTCACACAAGCCCAATGAAATATTACCCGGCTGCAGTCAGATGAATCAAGTGTTTTTAGGGTGTGGTGAACTAATGTTGTTTGGATCCCTGCCATAAACTAGAGCAAATAGAATTGTCTGAGAGGTGCCAAGGGTTTAATAAATTACCACGAGCAAAGATGGATGTTGTTTGAGCAATTTTCATGTTATAACCGTTATAGTGATGTATGTTGTTTTTGTACAGAAATCAACAGTCATATTAATCACAACTTCAAAGCAATATCATGATCACACAACCAAGTCAACAACAACATGCATCATCATTGTTATTATAATTATTATTTTTTATTGTTTAAAATCTTAGAAGCAAGTAAGCCTTGGAAGTACACTTATAGGTCAAGTTAAACATTTATAATTTCATTTTTGGATTGACCCATGTAAGACCTTCCTGGATCCACAGTCTTGAAATGTAATATCTTGAGTAATTGAGGCTCAGGGAGATGATCCTTGTTATTGCTGCTGAAACTAATGTATTAGTCTGGAACTCTTGGGAGTTGGAATAGCTGTGGGACATTATCCACTGCTTATATTATCATACATGCGTTGCACCTTTCTTCAACTATGTCTAGTAATGCTAGTGGTAGCATTTGTATAATCACCTGTGCTATCAACATTCTAACATTCATTATCCAGTGACTGGTAGTATCAACTGTAAGCTCAGAGTAGCTCTTGAAATGGCTGTTGTAATCCAGATAGTTGTTTTATATCAGTGTTGATCTTTGTGATATTCTTCCCACTAAAGCGAAGTGTCAGTATGACGACATAAGAATTGCTCCTAAGGAAAAGGTCTGTTTTCTCTAAAGAAGGCATGACATGAGGGGAAGGAAAGAGGGATCCAGTGACAGGATGCTGCTTCCCCTCTGCTTTCCGCAACTTCCCCTTTGATCTTGTGGAAACAGCAAAGAGTGGACAGCTGCCCAGCAAGCGTGGGTATACTTCCACTGTGTGGGTATACTACCAACTTTCATGGTTGTGAAACCCTGCTTTTTGTTACCCCATTTTCTTTGCATGTGACAGCAAACAGCTTGAGTGAATTGCTTAGGCTATCTCATGCCTGTGCGAAGATGGAACTTCAGCTATGTAAACCAGGACATGGGCTTTGCTGTGTTCAAAGGTCTTATGTAGAAGCCCCTTTGTCTATATGTTTATTAGTGTCTCACGATCCTCGTTTCTGTGTGGCTGAAGGTGTGCCCGAGCTGTAGAACATTAGCAGTGGTTTCACCTCTTAGCTACACCCTATTCAAGTCTGTGGCAGTGAAAATTTTGGGTGCAAGATGTGGTGAGTTTCAGACAATTGTTTCGAAACTGGAGCAGTTTAGCTCCCATGGTATGGTTCCAGTTGTTGGTGTCACTTGCACAGAGCAAGCGTGGCAATACAGAGCCATGCTTTCATTTGTTTCAAGGGTCTGATGTACAGCCACCCAGCTAGTACTAATGCAGACAGTTGAGAAATATGACCCCGTTCATTAGGCGAATATCCTTCTCCTGCCTCCATTACCCTTTACCTAAGTGCAAATTATGTTTACTACTGTTTCATGCTATGGCTGTGGCAAGAATGGACAAGCAAATATCCTCCAACTCCAGGTGCTGTTACACTTCTTCTATTGTTTACTGTGTACCTTTGAGTTTTGCGTGTTTGTGTTGTAATAGAAGTAGAGTAATAACGGGTTATGTGGCATACCTGCAGCAGGAAGTTTGGCCCAAGGTAACAAAAAGAAAGTGTATCATTTTTTTTGTATAAATCTGTTGTGTTCTAGGAACGAAATTTTGTTTAAATAAAGAATGCAAAACACATGGAATACTAGTTAACTATTAACATATCCAGCTGATATTTTCCTTTGGTTTTGTCAACAAGGCCATAAACAGAACATAAGGGATTTTATTAGGCCCTCTGAAATGAGTTACGTCAGAAAAAAACACCTGATCAATATATAATGAAGTATGTCCATGTAAGGAAATCTCCCTCTTCTAAATATAGATGGTGACCTTGGTTGTGCTTTGATCTTTAGAAGATATTGAGCTTTCTTTAAAGTTGTTGTCAGTATGATGTGGTGTACATGTACAGTATATGGCAATCAAATGTGCAATCTGACATTGGTTAAAGTTAGAATACCATGCTTTGAATTTTTTTCATGGACTTTGATTCTCAAATAATCTTGTCTAAAGGAAAAGTGCTTCATTCAATTTATTGCTTAGTGACTAAAATCCTGACA
Source organism: Branchiostoma floridae x Branchiostoma belcheri (assembly GCA_019207045.1). Lineage (NCBI taxonomy): Eukaryota > Metazoa > Chordata > Leptocardii > Amphioxiformes > Branchiostomatidae > Branchiostoma > Branchiostoma floridae x Branchiostoma belcheri. The sequence continues at coordinate 9,005,057 of CM033025.1, read as the reverse complement.
GATATGAAAATGCATGTGATATAGTGACCTATACAAAAGTCAAACCTTGTGAAAGTGCAGTGCTAGAAGTCGCGTCTATCTTCATGTCTAGTTATACCATGGGATTGCCCACCTTAATGGCAAAAGAATGTTCTTTCATCCTTAAAGGACAGCATCAGAAAATTTTCAATTCTTTATTTTCCAGTAGTTTACTCATTAAAAAGTTGATGTACGTCAATTTTTACATTAATCCGCCTAATATGACCCTGTAGACACGTTTGAACTTCGCGCTCTCCTCCTCTCCCCGCCGCGCTGGCCGATGACGTAATGGCCTCGTTCTGATCGTCTGAGATTGTATGACGTCACGGATCCGAAACTTCTAGCCAGCCATTTTGCTCGGTGAACCTCGGTCCTCTCAGCGGTAAATAATCACCCCGCCATTCTGGAGTTCAGTTTGTTGTCATTGAAAATTACTTTCGTGGACCTGTAAGTCGCATTGTGAGCTGTCTACGAAGCCATAGTCCCCGGGAGACTGAACATGAATAAGCTTGCCTGCGTGTGAACCGCGCGGCGACGGAACGAAATCAAAACAATGGTGGTGGGGGAGGTTCACGCACCGTGCCATTCTGGACTATTACAAGAGCGAGTTCGGGTCAGTTCTTACCTTCTCCTTTCCGGACAGCACAGCGATAATTACACGTAAGCTTCCACGAATTTTGGTTGAATTCACAATTGTCCAACTGGCAGGGACATTAAAAAAATCATTCTCTGACAACATACCCTTGATCGCTACATATCGAACGATCCCCCTTCCGCGCCGAAACATACATACAGCATTGTTGTTTTTACATACAACACAGGCCGGCATTGTGAATGGCGCGAAATGTCGGCTTCGTTTCAGAGTCCGTGATTTGTTTTGAATGAACCCCCAGCAATCTCCGCCAAAGCTACATGATTGAAAAACCGACCAGTCCAGATAATTTACCCGAGAAACAGAAAATAAAGTGAGAGGCGAGGCGTAACTCGCACGATCTGTACAAGTTGCGGTGCTATCTGTTTCGGCGCGAAAAGGGGGTTGTTCGATATGTAGCGATCAAGGGTATGTTGTCAGTAGAACAAACGAGGTCTACAACTGTGAATTCAACCAAAATTCGTGGAAGCTTACGTGTAATTATCACTGTGCTGTTCGGAAAGGAGAAGGTAAGAACTGACCCGAACTCGCTCTTGTAATAGTCCAGAATGGCACGGTGCGTGAACCTCCCCAAAAACCATTGTTTTGATTTCGTCCCGTCGCCGCGCGGTTCACACGCAGGCAAGCTTATTCATGTTCAGTCTCCCGGGGACTATGGCTTCGTAGACAGCTCACAACGCGACTTACAGGTCCACGAAGTTAATTGTCAACAACAACGGACTGGCTTCCAGAATGGCGGTGTGATTTCCCGCCGAAGGGACCGAGGTTCACCGAGCAAAATGGCTGGCATGGCCAGAAGTTTCAATTCTGATTTGTGACGTCAGCGCGCAGGCAATCAGAACGAGGCCATTACGTCATCGGCCAGCGCGGCGGGAGAGGGGAGGAAAGCGCGAAGTTCAAACGTGTCTACAGGGTCATATTGGGCGGATTAATGTAAAAATTGACGTAAATCAACTTTTTAATGAGTAAACTACTGGAAAATAATGAATTGAAGATTTTCTGATGCTTTCCTTTAAGAAATTGGATGCAGTCTTTTATTGTATTTGGTTGGTTGCCTTCGTACAGCCAGGGAAGACCGCCCTGCCCAAGTGGATCAATAACGATTGCCTGTTTGGTATGCAGGCTGTGGTCCTGTTCCACTTCAATCTCGTCACAGTTAATTCATATTTCTTAAACCAATCTAGGCTGTGACTTGAGGCAAGCGGCATCTAGCCGCTGTGTTGGGAAACAAACTACAAGTGGGACCCTGAGCAGTAAGTCATGGTTGAGATATTTTCCTCTGTCTGGCAAAAGGCGCCGTTATCGTATATTCACGATTTTAGAGACAAACCTGCTTACAGGGATTTCTAAATGCTTTGTGCGTAGGGCTGGGTACCGGTACATCGGTACCGGTACGATGTACCGGTACAAAACCGGTTTTTCTCATTGGACCGGTCCAGAAAAAACGGACCTGAAAAAATTGGGTGGACCGGATGTTGGACCGATTGGAAAATGAACACATTATAATTCACACGTTTCGGGGCTTACCGGTGAAGGAAATAGCAACAGCGAAGTAGAGTATAGTCTATAGTCATTTCTACCAAGTTTTACAGCCAATCGTACAGAGGTAGTAGCCTTGTAGGATTTTAAAACGCCACTGGGAGTCAAATACTCCACAAAACAGATGTTTATGTTGCAAAATGGACCATTGTTTTGAGTATCGTCCATTCACAAGTTCTTACGTACTGAATCAGGTCCAGGTTCAGGTCCAAACCTGGACCCTATCCTCTGGACCTGAACCGGACCTGGACCTGAATTTTCTGTACCAGTACCCACCCCTATTTGTGCGCAAGCCACACAGCCTTGAGGCATTAGGTAGAAGGTAACCTGTGGCATGGTGGCATTTTCCTGTCTGGTGCATAGTGGTAACTGCAGGGCATGGATAGCGTGAGCAGCTTTTAGTTTTTGTTGTCAGTCCAGTTAATTTCATTAAAAGGTTAAAAGATCTGCTCAGTTGCTAGAAGCGATTGAAGGTTGCTGCTGTGCAAAGTCTATTTGTGAACCAACTTTCCATAATTTGTCTCTGTTGTGTAATCAAAGGCAAATGCTAAAAGGCATGAATCATGACAGAGTAATGTTGGTAGGCAGATCTCAACCCACAGTTTATCTCTGGTTCTGCTCCCTGCTGGAAAAAGATTGGGTGTTTATAGACTGGGGTGAGAAAAGGCAGTGGGGTAGCGGTAATGAATTAACATGGTAATGACCCGCGCTAAACACTGCAGGGATTAACACCTAGTTGTTGATTTGAGATACAGGATATGATTTTGAAATGGGGAGGCGGAATTTAGATTTTATCTTTTGTGCTTATGTGCATAGTTTGATGAAAATTGAATAAAGATGCTCATGTAGTAACAGGCTTCTGAATTCTTCAAGCAGATGTTGGGGTGTGATATATTCCAAAAGCTGGTAGATGACTGGCAGAAAATATTTACACTATTCCACCCAACATCTGCTTGAAGATTAAAGGCGGTTGAAAATAGATCTCTTGACCTGAAGGTTGTAGACCCCTGAAACTTGCTTGAAAGCATGCTTACTATTCTAGCATGGTACAAAGCCATCATGGATTTGACCTAGAGCACATGGGGACCTATCAATACTTCACTGGGGGCATTCCTCCTGAGTTCTAGCAAGAAGCTGTGGGAGAGAGAAACTATCCCCAGGCAAGTCATTAGCAGCCCTTAGAATTCCTCTGGTAAGTCATGGATGGGTGGCAATCCTACTTTGGAAGCTTGAGGAATTTAGCTGTCACTTGTCGAGCCCCCTGTATCCAGAGGATGGCCATTTTCCTGCTCGTGTAGTGTCAGTTTCTTGTTTGCAAACTTTGTAGGTACAGAAATAAGTTGTGTTGTTACAACTAGTGCATTTCTTTAATGATACTGATCGCAAGCAAAGAAATGTTTCCTGTCATACTTATTTTATAGGCTTGGAATAAAGATAGCAGGTGCACCATAACAGTGTTCCATATACATTTATGGTTTAGGGTTAATTCTCTCTGCATTCTTGGTGCAGCCAATCAAAAACTATACTTTGATGTACCTATATCTTTACTTCTGAATGGATATCCATTCAGAAGGAAAATCCTTTTAGATGTTGACATTTAAAATATCACAGACTTGATGTAAGAATCAGAAATTGACAGGGGGAAAGGCACATGTTTGGAATAATCAGCCAGCCTCTAGGGAAGCCTATCATGGCACAGTCTGGTATGGTGGACCAATTAGCTTATGTCAGATCCAAGGTGATAAGCAGCTCTCCTTTTTTAGTAAATGTCCTGTAGACCAAGTCAAGAATCAGCTGTCAAGAGTAAAAACTGTTTCTGTAATAAATGATTGTATGTGCTTCTCTGTATATGTCAACTAGTGTAACCTCCCTCTGGCACAACACCCTCAACACCAGCCTGGTAAAGACTTCAAATGTGCCTAACAAATGGAAGTTGACAGCAGGATTACTATTCAACCCCAGCACATAACTGGAGGAGACATGGTGGAAGATATAACCAACAATTCTGGCATTCACAAAATTTGTTTGGGTTAAATCCAGATTAGTTATAAATGTCAACCTACAGAAAAATGTGTCTTTGACCTGCCTGGAATGCAAAATAATGCTCACAATTGAAGTTAATATATACCTGATGTGGAATGCTTAGGTGCTATGACAAAGTGTTTCTGAATACAATAGACTATTAAATTTTCAGACAGAATGCTAGTCTACACAGAGAATTCACTCCATGGGCTGGGTTCATACAGCCAGTATAGCGTGAAAGAAAGACTTTTGGTCTTTTGTTACAGGAGGTCCTTGAACTCTTAACACCAAGCAGAGTCAAAGGGAATTGCAAACCCTTGGAGGGTGTGGCAAGAGAATGCCAACTGCCAACTTGGCAGTATTATGTTCGTAGTGAAACTTGCAAATTCACAAGAAGATTATATTGTCCTCTCACATGAATTACTGATGTGTTAAGAAGAAGCAACGCCACACTTCAAAGACATAAAAACTGATGAATTAACTTGCAGTTATTCAGTTTGATTCCCAGGCACATATGAATTTTATGCTTTTTACAGTACAAGGTACTTCACATCAAAGGCAATCTCAGTGGGAGAGTGCAAATCAGGCAAAAAAGGATTTTGATTTTTACACCTGTGGTCTGGCTGACATCAAATATACCTTCTGGCTTGATGATTAAAGTGTTGTACTGTTGTCCCTATAAACCCTTCTCATTATTCTTTGGAAGAGATAAGGATGATTCATTATTACCTTGGGGGAGTGGGGCAGAGGCGTGACCCAGTTTGGAAGAATATTCCCAGGCGTGTGCAGGATACAGGTGTTCCTCCAGGTAGCTGCGGGCATTGTAGGTATTTTCCCATGAAGAGGCCCTGCTTGTGAGGTATGTCTTGGTTTCGCTGATTCAGGATGAAAGGCAGCCACAATACCTGCGGGTCTGAAAGCTGTCTCTATCTGATTTGTTGTATATCTGGTGTTTTTTGACAGTCTACTATGGCATTGAGATAAACTGAAAGTAGCTACACTTACTTTTAAAAAAAATTGTTAAAAACATGACATAGTATTTACTTTGTAGACAAAATGTGGTATTTTGGAACTGTAAATAACATCTTTTGCCATGAGTGGGGTTATGAGGATGTTCTGTATAACAACTCCAAATGAAGTATTGTATCTTATTTGCTGGCTATGCTGAATCACTGAACGAGGTCATTGTCACATTTGTATTCATACGAATTATGCTTCTTTAATGTCTCCCAGGGTTAAGAATGTGCATAAACCAGTCACTGTTATGGAAAGTCAAGGAAAGCCATTTGATAGTCCATTGTGCACAGTGTTCTTGGAGACTGAACAGGCAATGATGGAAAACTTCCTCACTCCACTTCACCCACCAAAGTCAACAGACCGTTGTCGAAGAGGACAGGAAGTTTCGCTTTTATCTTGCAAATCGTAGTACCCACTGCTTAGCAACTGATGTAAAATTCATGCCACGGAACAGGAATGCCTTGTCATTCAGCTATGATGCAGGAATGCCAGTTTGTCCCAAACCATGTTTTCAGCTGCTGTTGTCCCATATTGTTCCATTTGTGTATGTGGTGCTATTGTGAAACAGATGACAGATATCTCTGCTACCCCTCTGGTGGGCCAAGTCAGCACATAGATTAGGGTTACCATAGGTAATGCACACATGCTGAAAGTTATGGGAGATAGCAGGATGGTACGTTTATGCTGTTAAAGATGCCTTTAACTACATCTCAGTACCACAAGTAAACAAGTTGGGCTTTTTCTAAATATATTGACTCAAACTTCTATTCGTGAAAGTTACGTTAGTACTGTTTCGTAACATTTTATTAGCAGAGTTCCCCCGACGCTTGTTGTCATGTTTGATATTTGTGCAAATACACCAACATTGGCCACAGGAAAATCTGATGACCCCGTAACTCAGGGTCGGGCAGACAAGCTTGGGGGGAAGCCAGTGTTTATTTTTGGATGCTGGTCTGAAGGCCTTTTGGTGGCCTATTCCCTGGCAGGCACTGAAGGTACAAGCCTAGCTTTTGTGCTGGTGGGACCTCAGGCCTGGTAGTGCAGCTGTCTCCAGTATACATCCTGAGTAGCTTTACAGCCAGCAAGAGTAACTAGACCTTGGCTCTGGTGTAGTAAAGTATTTAATTGAAACCTGATCATTTTGGTGATTTACAGGTGTTGACTTTGCTAAAGCATTGTCAACATACTGTTAATCCATCAAAATGAACTGCAAGGCTACGTGAAGGGCTAGGGGAAGAGTTTTAGAGGTGACATAAATGGGTGCATATTCAACATATTCAAATTTCTTCATTTACAAAAAGGCCCTGCAGTGTCTACACCCTCTTTACAAATTGTTGTCTAGAGATGGGTAAGGAAAATGGTAGTGTCTACAGGTTACTAGTAGTTCAGGCCAAAGAGGTATCCATTAGATGGGGCAGAGTCCAAACAGTGTGAATTCCTGCCCTGACCCTAGTTCATCAGAGGTCTTCCTGGGATGTTGTGGTTTACTGGTTGCCACCACAGGCAAATGGTGACTAAGGACAGGTTTCCTTGTCTCTCCTGGAGCTAACTCTTGTACATCCTGCTGGGTCCCAACAGACCAGGTAATTAGGGGTTTGTATACTGGACAGGGCTTGTTAAGATGTCAGGAGTGGTGTACCCATGTGGAAGAGGGGAGGAGCTAAGGAAAGCAGGGAGAAATGAGGCAAACATTATCTGTAGCAGATTGCAACTCAATTGATGTAGAGTATATTACAGTATCTCAATTAGTAGAACTGGTAGTTGGTATGCTTAGAATAAAATTAATACGGTGTTATAATACATTTGTAAAACAGAAGAATACTATGCTTGTCAAGTAGGTCTGATGCAGACAACTGCCAGAGACTTGAAGAGTCATAAGCCTGGTAAGCATGACTCTGCAGCAGCGTCTCCTGAAAGATTTAACTGGACAGTGTGATTCCAAACATGGGAAATCACTTAGCTTTGTCTGGCATCCATTACTGACTAGTCTACATCAGCATTCCATGTCGGTCGTACTGTGCAGATGTACAAAACATTTGCCATGCAGACAAGTGGCATACTGCAAGATAGAAGTAATGATGTCACCTCGAACCAGATTTTCCATTTTCAACTAGAAGCCAGGAAAGCCTCTGTCAGACATTGTCTCCTGCTGAAAATCGGACCACAGCTTCTTGGCAAATATTCCAGAACCATTGTCGCTGTGTTCTAAGGGTAATAAGCACTGATGGATTGTTTGGAAATGGGAATCCTGCTTTTGACACCTGAAATAATTCACTGTTGGAGGTACTGTATATTTTGCCACAACCTTTTTTGGCAGCTGTTTGTTTTTTGAATGTGTTGAACAATGATGTTGTTTCTGTTGGCTTTCTATTTGTTATATGGAATGAGTTGTCCTTGAGATGGCGTACATGATTAACAGAAGTGATAATAGATTGATAGAATATCATCTTTAGCGCAAGATCATCTTAGTCCCTTTGGAACTAATGAGTTGATAATTGCGCTATGGATGATCATGGCTTTACTTTCAAGCTGGAAAAAGTTGAAGGATTCCATCTGTATAATGGGCTGTGATGATTTTAACTCATGAGGAGTGCTTCTGATGGGACAATCTCCTTGTTTGATCATGTTAAAATTACTGACGAAACATCAAGGGAAAACAACACTATCAGTTTGGTCTCTGGTATTTCAACAGCTATAGGTGATTGTCGCATCATGTACAGCTATCACATGTACCAAGCCTCTTATCAGTCCTGAACAGACTTGTAGAGACTGTCCAAATCATTCTTTTGATAGGTGTATCATATCATGCCTTGTCCTTAATAACATACTTAGATGCCTTGCTTTTGATGTTGGATATGACAAGGCATTTATCATTAGTCTTCTAGAACTCTTAATAGGAAGTAAGGGTACTTAGTCCTCGCTCTATTGTCTAGGTTTGGGCTTAATACTCCCAAATTGTCCATTGCTGTGGAAATCTTTCTGCATCCTAAATTGCATCCTGTTTGTAAGCATGCATCCAGTATTGCCATATTTGGAAATGCTTGACTATCTGTTTGGATGATAAAGAATCAATCTTTCTTTAGTTTTTTTAAGACAGGTGAGTCACAGGTATATGGAGGACGTGTTGCGCTCATGCATGCAGATGGTTGTGAAGTTTGATTGCTTGCCTGCAGGAAGGCATGTATTAATGACAGCCGTAGCTATCATAAGCTGCCTGGGGCTGATTGATGATCTTGTTGTTGGATGGAGGTATGGTCTAATCTGAACCGACATCTTGTTTCCTCCTTCCTCCACTTCCCACTTTCTCCTCCGTGGGCTCTGTCATGGAACATCCTTGGTTTTGGTCACTTGTGATAATAAAACAGACAACAGCAAATGTGTGAATCCACTCTCAACCAAGTAAGAGTGTTCATTAGGTCATTGCCCAGAGGTAGTACATTCTTACTGGGTAGTGTCTGGTCAGGTGGTATTAGCATATTGATTTGTAAGATTTTTATGCCAATTTCACTATGATTTTTAAAACTACACTCAGAAGGCTATATGTTTCCATTGCTGGAAGCGCTAGAAGCAGTTTTACTGCTTATTGCTTTGTTTCATATCGCGTCAATTTGTAATAATTCCCAGCCTTTCCTAAAGGCTAACACAGATGTATCCCCATGACAGGCTTTTCTTTATTGGTGTATATGTGCATTTCAGCTATAGCGAGGAGCGTATATCACAATCTGTGATACCTATTGCTACTGAAACAGGATTAGCAGATGGTACCAAAGAAAAGATAACCAAGTAAGGAAATCTAACGTGGCCAGGTCATGTTAGAAACACCCAGCCTCAAGCTAGCACCCAGTAATCAAATTGAGACTCGACGGTCCATGGAATAACCATATCTCACATTGCCTTTGTAGGAGTATATCTCATAGAATGCTGATATAGAGGAACCTTAAAGCGATTATTATCGGCAAATTGGCAAGATGCCTGTCGGAAGATGGAATGTTTATGTGTGAGAAAAATGAAGCTGAAGAACACAGGAAGTGATAAAGACTGTTGTGGAAAAAATCAATACAGACAGGTCACTTGTTTGAGGCCAGGCCTTCCCTTGTGGCCAAAATAATCAATACAGTACGTCAGAGCTAGGGATGGACCGTTTCTTCATATGCGGGTGCCTAAATCTCATACTCCCATATGGAAGCAGATATCCTGTTATATGTAAGAGAAGTGTACATCTTATATAGATATATTGACAACAAGAAGTGAAAAATATTTCTTCAATCTCCCAGATTTGACTGTTATCATTCTTTTCATGATAAGATACCAAACTTGGATAAGAATATGATTCCAAATTAGATAAGTAGTTACATAGTTATTTTTTTCCTTTACAGGTTGAGCAGTGAGAAGAAGCAAGATGCCGTCGGAGGAGGGTGCCAACGAAGTGAACCAGCAGGACGCTGTTCCTGCCGAGAACAAGGCGGAGACGAAGACGTCTCCGGTGAAGAAGACCAAGCCAGTCAAGATGCGTCTGTACAAGGTGCTGTTGTTGGATGGGACGGAGTACGAAGTGGAGTTAGATGTAAGTCTTCTTCTCTTGTTTGATAGAGCTCTATATCTACATCTACATCACACTACCCCCAGATAACCCATCAAAGTAGGGGGGAGTTGAGGTCCAGGGCTAAGGCGGGCAAGCCACCAGCCTGGCAGGGGACGACCCAGCTACCGTTCAAGGGTATGGTTCAGGAAAAAAATGTCTCTTCGTGCTAATATAATCTCTAAATCACAATAATATCTAAATCATAATGTCAGCCACACAGCAGTGGTATCACTTGTTTCTTTATACTAGCCTGCTGTCAGTCAGAAAAGGTGGGCGGTTTTGGACCATGGCCACACTAAGCACACAGCAGATTTTATTAGGTCGACGACAGTGCCATGAAGGATGCTGGCCTTTGTGCCCTTCCATCGGAACCTGTTTCAGCAACCCTGAAGGTCAAATTGAAAGTTGGCAGGGACCTTCGTAATAACTCAGGAGCCAGAGGACCTGGTCCATCCCACTGTAATTCTGATTGCCAGTCAATAACAGGTTATTGCACGCTGTCTATCACCGAGGTGAAATGAGCATTCCCATTGTGACAGGAATTCCAGGCATGACCCAGTAGCCCATTCTGCTGTTCATCTTCTGTCCTGTGATTAGGTGGAGAATTTTCGATAGCCAAGGATCAATACATGCTAATTTTGGTGCAGGAGATGAGTTGGGGTGGCCTTGGGGAGGGTGCCTGACAGGAAATATCACAACCTGTGGTTTTAAAGGAAAATGATAAGGATTAAATAAATGAGGAAATAAACATCACCATGTTTCAGCTACTTTCCTTTTTGAGAAGCAAAATCTCGCTTTACCAGCCATTTAGAAAAAGATATCATTTCTTTGATAAACATATCAATTCCTCCTTGTAAAACCACCCTTTGTCTTTTTTTTTCTTGCTAACGATTGTCACTGTTAGTTTGTATATTATTGTCAGAAATATTAGAAAGAGATGTGTATAAATTTTCTGCATTTTGGTCATTGGGTAATCTAAGTCAAGCCATTATAATATGTTTGTGTCCAGGAAAGTGACTTAAAGTATAATTCATGGCTTTCTTAATGTGTAAAAGTCATTGCTAGTCACGACTCACGGGTGAATGTTATTCCTTTCAACTTAAATCAGAGCATTAAAGGTTGTGTTAAAGGTGGTCTTTTATGTCTGGGTGGAAACGACAAAAACGTTTTGATAAACCATGCATGAAATGAATGGCTTTTATGTGGTGACGGCTTTTTTGGTAAGGTCTGTGGAAGTAATCTTAGCAAAATGATCTCAAACATGGGTTAGCGTATTGTTTAATTTTAATGCGAAACATGTGCAGTCCTCGGCATCATATTCTTATCATTACTTTTCAAGATGGTCATATAATATGCATATGATAATAGTTAGTGTACTGAATCAGAGTGCAAAGCAAGGCACCAAGTTTTGTTTCAGATCACATTGACGGTTCTTAAAGTCTTCCTTTTGCTGTTGTTCCAGAGGAAGGCAATAGGCCTGTGAGATAAAAACATCTAATGTCAAATCTTGAGTACCTCTGCAAGAGGACCACCTGTCCATTGTAGCAAGTTTTTGCTGGTCCCTTAGATTATTTCTCCCAATGACCCAACCATGAAGAATCCTCACTGTAGTGGCCACCTGTCTTCTGTAAGCTCAACAGTAGTCACCATTGACAGGCTTGACTGTGTAGTGCAGCTTGGAACCTTGTATTTCATCCTTTGTTTTTTCAGAAGAAGGCAAAGGGTCAGCAACTATTCGACATGATCTGTGACCACATGAATCTCTTGGAGAAGGACTACTTCGGCATCACCTACACGGATCCTCAGGACCAGAAGGTGGGTAGAAAAGGACTGACGGGCAATTAAAGTTGTACCAAACTATTGCATTTACTATGCATCTTATATACTTAATGTGTTTCGATAAGGCTAAGTTAGGACCAAGTCTATATAAAGATATTACACACGTACATTTTGCTGGTTGCATGGATGCACATGACTCTCTCCCTCCATCCATCCTTATCTTACATAGCCTTGGGTTTGAACTGTGAAAACTTTGACATCAAGGTCAAACAAACTGGAAGTAATGGAGAAGGACATTAACTTGATACAACTTGAGTGGCTGAGCCATAGACATCTGTACATCTAGTATTTTTTTGTAAGAGAACACAATGTGTCCCCAACCTGACCCCCATTTGACCTGTCTGCCCATCCCTTGCTGACTTGATGTCTGTGTTGTTTCAGTACTGGCTGGATCCACTGAAGGCGATCGGGAAACAGATAGCAGGTGGGTTAGTTTACTCTACAGGCCATAACAAACCTGGACCTTAATCACAAACATCACCACTTTCCAACCACTGCTGTCCTGTATCTTTACTCCGAGCAAATTCCTCTGTTTACTTCTCAAGGCAGGATCTGTTAAAAGTATTGCTTTGGTGTTTGTTGATAACCTGCTTTAGAAAGCAAGCTATCTGTTTATATCGGCATCAGTGGAGTGTGTCTAGAGTGTTGCTTGATACATCAGATAGGGTGACTGTTTGATCAGTAGAAGTGGGTTTGTAACACTTCCTCAGTCTGCTGCATGTAACCTGTCATGAGGGGCTTGAGTCACCTAGAATGCAGCATGTAGTTACTATTAGCTCTGGGAACAACATGAGAAGACATTACACAACCATTACTACATGAAGACTTCAAGAAAATAACGTAACTTCAAGTATTCAGATGTCTAGATTATCGAAGTTGACACATGATAACAAAGCAGATTTACCAGAGTGCTGCTGCAGCCATTGGACCTTATCATAGAATTAGAGCTGGTTTAAATTGTAAAGTGCTGTGAACTGTGGAGCATTTGTTGAATGTTGCTAATCATTTACCTGGTGGATGTTTGACTTATGCAAGAATGATAGAAAATTTTCAGGGAAGGCAGACAAGTAGATTCGCTTCACACTGCAAAGACTAATAACTTTTGATCTGCAATCATGACGTTGATGTCACAAGAAAGGCTATGTTACGATAAGGTTTGCCACAGTGAGAGAATAGTCGGTTTAGTCCAAAGTATAGGTTGGCAGAAGTACCATAGGAAATTAAGCCTTTGAAAGGATGTTGGTAACGTCGTCAGGGAACAACGTTGAAATGTTAGGCTGCAGTTGAGTTTGTGGAAGTCACTGATACACAGTATTACTGTTCATGTGTTTATATTGAAGAGATGTGCCAATTAGATAACAAGAAGTTGGTAGAAAAACATCTTAGAATTCCTGTCTGGATTTCTGGACAGGACAGATAAGTGGCAAATTGCTTTCTGATGGAAATAGGACATCCACTTTTGGGAAAATAGGTCATAGGAAAAGGACTCAGCAAAACCGGAGAGAACCGATTGGTCAGGCTTGTTATGTGGAGTACAAATGCAAGGCCACAACCTCTAAAGCATGTCTACAACTTCAGTCCAAAATTGATATATTGTCCATAATCATTGATGTATTGCATCATAAGTATGGATAGAGTAGATGCTCTTTTTGTTCTGATACATAGCATTTTTAACAACAATTTTCAAAGAAATAGTAAGCTAGATTGAAGCGAGACAAAATTGTCTGGAACTGTCTGGGATGATGAGATAGCAAAATGTGGTGGGCTTTGTTATCTAGTAGGAGAAAATTAGTTTGCAGGAATATATCTCCTAAATCTGGCTTGTAGAATGATAATGCTTGATGTTACAGCCTTTTGCAATATCTACTGAGGTATGTGGAGGCTCCTAGCAGTATGTCAGCTAAGATTCTGTGCATACAACAAATTGTCTATGAACTGTAGCATACAGTCAAACCTGTATCAGCGGCCAGCTTTGCATAGCGACCACCTGGTCATGATGAGGCAAGGATTGTTAGAAGTACTGTAACTATGATGATAGATAGGTGCAACATTTGGCTGTAACACTTTACATTCAACTATAACTCTTAAAAGTAGTGTACAGTGCTTTACCCCCGAAACTCCCATTTCTGAGAAATTTGGTACCAAATTTGGACATCCTTCCTGTGTAAGTGTCAAACTCACGGTGACTGTTGGATAGCAGAAACAGCCCCATGGACGTCATCCACAGCCACCACAGGTTTCACTGCCGGCTTTACTTCATGGCACAAATGGTGCTAGTTCAAACAAATAGCCAGGAGGTTCCATTTGCTTTTAAGAGGCTAAAAGAAAGCTACCACACCTTTATGTTATCTCAGCCTGCGGACAGGCAGTGTTTTAATGCCATGGAAACAGAGGCAAGTTGTGGCTGATTGGATCAAATTGTCTAATGCTAGAATAGCCCTACCTTCCTTAGGATTGTGTTGGGATAATATGCTTAAAAGCACACCCATGCATCAGGGTTTTAAGTAGTGAAGGCCATTGTTTTTGTGACATCGTAAGTGTTTGGTTAAGGAATTAAGTTAAGTGTTGCCCACCAGTGTGGCATTGCCTCGATGTTATAACACTGAAAATAGCAACAGTTTTTGAACAGATTTTGTGGTACACTTGGAGCATATCCAATGTAGACCTGACTTTATGCGGCAGAAAGCTGTTGGAGGTTCATGAGCTCATTTCTATTTCAGCTTTTAGTATTATTTTCACATTATCAGTGTTTGACTTTCAAAAACATCATTTGAAATGCCGTTGACTGTGATGTTCACTGTGTATGACTCAAGGAAACTGTGAATAGCAACCCTTGACAAAACATCCATGCTTCACCAGGGGAAAAAACTGTAATGGTTTGTTGTAGTGAAATAGAAAGTGACAGTGATATTTTGTCATGAGGCCTAGCCCTCGGGATGTTCAATAGGAAACCAACGTGTGTGATCTCTATACATTGAGGCATTTCATTGAACTTGCAAGACCTTGTCATCCTGTAGTGCCATAACTTGTCAAGCTGGAGATAGGAAGGTAAGGAACCTGACAGACTGTTTTGAACATGTAGGCTACTGGTACATGAATGGAATGGGAAGAAGGTTGACTCTATACACAGATGGGTCTGTCCCGTGGACTCCTGCCAGCCACAGGTTGCACTGGTTCACTGGTTGGCAGACGTGTTGACTGAGAAGAACTTCAAGGGGTTTCAAAGCAATACTGCAGTTTTTAAACAGTACCACCAATTTTGTCCTGTTAATCTTGACATTCTTGTTCTTGAGAATGATGACAACCAACAAATATTTTGTATCAGGAATCGTGGATTACTCACTTGTCTTATTACTTGCTTGAATATTTTTCCTTATCAAACAGATAAGATTGTTCTTTCTTCTTGCTGTTAAGTTTTCAGGTACACTGTTATGTTTATGGGAAGGGGGCTGGAAGGGCCACAAAACCACCTATTGAAATGTTCTCAATGAGAGCTTATTTTCAGCCACAGTTGTAGAGAAGACAGTAGTTGCAGAGCTGTGAGCCAACTAGAACATGACCTTGAGGAATTACATTGTGTTTGTCATGAATGGGCATTCTTAAATTCCCACTGAGAAAAGCTTAAGATGAAGAAACCCCAGGTCTTTCTCATGCAGAAATCTGCCAAGACATATTTACTGGAAAGCCATCAAAGTCCTGTTAAAAGTAGGTTTGGGAAGTACGAGTGTTAGGGGAAAGTAAAACATTGTTGACAGGTCTCAATATGTAGGTCAGGTGGTATCAATGGTCCTTAGGTGGATGACATGTATGGAAATCGCTATGTCATGGCTCTGTGTGCACTTTCACACATAATTCATCTGTCAGTCTTAAAAGGCAGATAGTCTTAGATGTTGAAAATTGTGGAATATTATTTTTCATCTAAGTTTACATAATAAGAAGAATAAGAATCTTTAAGCCAGGCAAGAAATTAAAAACTAGTTCTATCTTCCACAGGTAACATTGTAGTCTTCAATCAATTCTGTAATAGCAAGAATTACCCAGTATCTGTGTAAGATTCCCTTCCCCATTATGGAAAAAGTTGTATTTCGTCCCCAATATCTATATATTGTGTTATGTCTTAGAAATGAAGCGCAGATATGTGGCATCTTAGAGGAATGTCTTTGGTCAAGTAAAGGTGGATCCTTGCCTTGAACTTTGAAACAAATTCAGCATGTCAATGAACTTGGGGATATTGTCATGGTCAAAGGTCAGATAGAGATTACAGAAGGCACTACAGAAAGTCCCACAGAAAGGGGCTTCAATGTTGATTTAGGTCAGGTGAATGTATTGACTTTCATGGTGTGCAAGGTAAGATTTTTGTGTAATACAGTCGTTATTCTTAGATTGAGGAAATGATAAAAGAAATGTAAAAATGTTCATTATAATGGAAAAGTGGTCAGAACAAATTCAGGTATTCTGTATATATCTATTTTGGTTGATTCTTGCAATTTCATGCTTCTGATTCACTTCCTTGCCAAGGTCAGCTTTGTGTGAAAAATAAATTGTGCAGCGCTGACAAGGACATGCAGTTCCAAATAAAACTTGTCAGGTCCCCGGAGGTCACGATGGGCGATGCGTCAACATCCTCTGCCTGTTGTCATGGCTACAGGGTCTGAAGGACAAGTTTGGTTACAGTGGTGGCCATCTTTGTAGGAGAGGGCTGTGTTTAGCATGGTGGATGTTTGGTGATAAGTGAAAACTAAAACCTTCCTTCTGTGGACATTCGAATTCTGTTGCTTCCTCTTTGCCGAGCTGAAACAGATGAGTCGTGTGTTTGGACTTAGAATTCACATAAAGATGTAAAGGCCGGAGCCAGTTTGTTCAGCCAAGGTTTTGACACAGGGAGATATCATTTCAACATTAAAGTATTATTTCAAAGTAAAATGTTCTTGTATGAGCAGCGCGTTTGATAGCATTGTCCTTTAATGTAGGACATTTTGAGGACAATAGTTTTTGTGATATGAAAGAAAAGTCCACAGTTAGACATTTCCAATATTGTTTTGCTGTACATAAGACTTTAGCTGAAATAATACGACCTTATTACGGTTAAGACAAAAGAAGGAACTTCTGAGATCAGCCCCTCCTAAAGACAGAGCTGCTAGCCCAAGCTTGTACAAGGTCTAAACAAAGCAGGCTGTTTGGAGGATGTCGATCAGTCTGGTGCCTATACCTGTAAACACAGTAAGGCCGAGCTCCACCAGCCTGCCCCGCTACTGTCTGGGAGGTTCTCAGCTAGATGTCCTCGCCAAGGTTCCAGATCAAAAGGCACGAAAAATGTTGCAACATCTGGCACAACAAAATAAATGTAGATGTTGGATCGCTGCCACTCACATATATAATACAGATGTACAGTAGTTGCTAAATCCCTGTGTGTAGTTAAGCCATATGGCATATGTACTGTTCATTTTTAATATATTGTCAAAGATAAAAAGTACATCATGAAGCTTTGTAGCTTTCGAAATGTAAATCTCAGTACAGTGTTTGGGTTGAATGTAGGCAAAGGATTTGATTGATATGAGGCAGGAAGGATTGACTTGAAGGAATGTGACTATGCCTTGACCCATCATTTGAATGATCATGCTTCCTTGTGTTTGATTTTGCTCTGTTTGTTTGATTATGGCGTCTTCCTTTTTTTGTTGTGTTCTGCTATTTCTTGCTCTTATGTCTCATTTCACCATGTGGGTTTTCTTCATGACATTTGATTCATTTTCCCCATCCTCTCTCTGCCTGTGACATACAGATTTGGAAGAGAAAGAGAATGTAATCATTCCTCCAGGTAGCGTTGTGCATCGTACCTTATCACTTGGAGTATATTGTTACCAGAATGGTCAGTTTGTACATGTCAATTCATCCATCTAAAAAGTAAAGCCTCTGTTTATGTGTCTTTTGATGAAAAATTTGAGCGATTTGATTGTCTGCAGAGTTAAAAAAAAAACTTCAAAGGTATTTTTGGTGTAAGTAAAATACATTTCAGTCACATCTGTATCTAAAAATTTTGCCAAATGACTTTCACAGCAACTTTCATGTCATGGTTGTGGCCCTTTGGTAACTATTTGAAATTGTTAGTTATCCAGGACAGGTGAACTGAAGTTTAAGACAGCATATTGTGCCGAGTTCCTGAGAATCTTCTGTTCACTGATGCATTTGTTTGTCAATCATCCGCATCAGTGCCATTCTGGTAACGATATCCACTCTGTCCATGTCCAAATGTCACAGTTTTGGCCTTGTTCATGTTCAGTCACTTAGTCGGCTTGCTAAAGCCTTCTAACAGCCTCCCTCCCACTAAATACCAATGTTCCCCCTAACCATTCATGCAAGCAGAGGAGGGAGAAGGAATGCTGCCTAGTGCAGAAACCGGAGGTGAAGATGCATAGCCTGGCAAACCTATAGTGTTGATGTCTTTTATGTGCAGCTGTGCAAATGTCTGTTGGCAGATTTGGGATTTTGTTTTGTTAATGCCGGCTTGGTAGCTTTTCGTTCCTCCCCTGCTGCATGGTTGGTCGTGTGTTATTTGTACACGTTTGTGTGCCAAATTTGATGATCTTGACATCTTGCATCACACAAAGGCATGATCACTAACAAGCCTCCATTTTAATGTAAATCCCATACAACACGATAGGGAAACATCTAAATGTTGTAGTTGAAAATAGTTGAAGACACTGCACTCAATACACAACAAGTATAAACTGAAAATCCATCTGTCCTGACTAATGAACCTCAAGACTGAAATGTCTTATGTATCTGTCTTTGCTGTTACTTCAGGTGCGCCTTGGGTGTTTGGATTCAATGTGAAGTTCTACCCTCCAGACCCCTCCCAGCTGCAGGAGGACATCACAAGGTAAGGGCATCTCAAGAATCTTCAGGTGTCTGTCTTACATGTAGGCCCTAGCCAAAAGCACCACAGCTGATAAAAGAAAATGTTGATTGTACTATGCAACCAGATTAGAAAAATGAAATTTTGAAAACTGTATCGTTAAGAGTTCATAACACTGAAATGTGACGTTTTCTTGATTGGGAAGCTTTTGCATCTTTCTCTCTCATCTGTTGACATGCAAAAAAAGCCCTTCTTGGCTCTGAAAAGCATGCCACAAGAAAGGTTAAAAGTATTAGTTAGGTATAACAAGGGCAGGAATGTGTATTCTCAGAATTTTTCAGGTTCATAGAGTAACCAATAAATACAGGGCCCCAACACCGATGGAAATATTTGTGCCAGGGAGGAATTCCTTTCATTGTGCCTGCCAGCTGCCCTCCCCCACTTGTGTTTAGTACACATCTCCCACAGTTGTGGATCGGCATGACTGTACATTCTGTTAGGAAGTGGCTTTGATAGAGCTGGTGTTAGATTGCTTGTCAGTAGGAAAGCACAAGTCAACACAAGTTCAACATGGCTGTTCCTCACCTGTCACAAACTTGAAGTAGAATGACACAATCAACATTTGTAGACAACATTTTTGCTTTACTCTACTTAAAAACTTACACTTGAATGTTGAAAAGATTGTGCCTGGTATATTTTGTGACAATCTGAAGTAGATTGATGTATGTAAATTCATTGGCACGTAAATCTACTTTCAATTAGAACTGTATCACTAGCAGTAAGTAACATTTATGGGGCTATAACCATGTCTTCTTGTCTTTTCCACAGGTACCAACTTTGTCTGCAGATCAGAGATGACATCCTTAAGGGAAGGTGTGTATATCAGATAAGATATAAACTGCTTAACTCAACAGCTTTAAGCTTTATCATATGTTTTAGGAAGGTGTTTACATCAGCCAGCTACTTAATCCTTACCTTGCACAGGTGATAAAACTATTAAAATCATGCACATCTGTAAAATGTTTTTCAAACGACTTCATAACAACATAATAGAAGACATAAGTGCAGTGAGAATTTATTTGCGTACCGTTATGAAATTGGCTATCGATTCGGCGGGTGTGAAAACTGCTGTACCCTGCTTGTACATCCTCCGCACGTCTACGAGAAACACCCGCTGTTCCTGCCAGGCGGCCTTGTGCTGGCCTCGTCCTCATACATTATTGAACACGCCCAATGGGGAGTATCAGAGTGTGGAGAGATGGCAGCCGTGGATTGATTGATGTCCAAAAAAGGATTTCTTTCCTCTCGAGGGCCCAAGAGAGATGAACAGTCATGACACAGTAGCGACGTGGTGTAAAATCCACCAAAATGAAATAACCAGTGTGAAACGAGGAACGGATGATAGCGGCCTTATTTGATTTTTAAGAATTTTCTATTTGATGCGCCTCTGGTTGGCTGTAGCTGCTGAGTGGTTCCAGCATGTCTGATTGCTGTTGACCTGTGTCAAAGTGGGGATTTTCAGAGCGCAATCTTCAGGACAGGTTGTACTTAAATCTTGTAAGGCTTGCACCAAATTAAAGGTCTTTGACAGAATGATTGGTGTTATCATCCATGGGGGTTTGACCGAACACTTCTGTGTTTCAGTAAATTCGTACTGTTAATTGCTGTTGTGCTACTGGTTCCCTCGGGACATTGACCCCAACTTCACCTGTCAAGTGAATGCAGCCTGTATGTCACACCTGTCTTCGCCTTGGCAAATCAGCCAGTTTCCTATTAAAGCTTAGGATATGTGGACCCAGGCATGCTTCTCTACTGAGCCTTTTCCTTAATAACATCATGCCATTAGGACTTCATGGAGATCCAATCAAAATGATACATATCAAATTCTGTCATTCTGACGTCATTTCTAGTCTTTAGGCAGTACAGTGTAAGTGAATAGTGAGGTTGTAGGAAGAAACACCTAAAGTACAACTATTTTTATTCCCCTGGTTGCAGTTTTGTTTGATGGTAGAGGTTTGACTGTAGAGGGAGGTAGCTTTTTCATTGAAAATCAATATTTAGATGTTGTTGAGGAATGAGCACATTTGAATTATTCAACAACTGATACATTTAGAACCTAGTATCAGTCTCAATACTTCTTGTATTGCTTCAGACTGCTAATACGTTCAAGTTTTAATGAATAAGAGTGGCTTGTCATTGAGGAGCTTAGTAGTGAATTTTTATTTTCAAATGATTCAAAAGGCACAATTCTAATTAATAAGCATACAACCTTTTGCACGTTGGGAATGTTATGATACATATAATGCCTGTGAATGCCATCATGTGCTCATCAGGAAACAGCTTCACTGGATTTCTGATAGAGTCTTCTAATATAAATGGTAATATAGTATCATCCCGAAATAATCACGGTGCTAAATGACAGATTTTATCCTCAAGGGGGTGCTTGGTTCTGTTATGGATTGAGACTCCGAAGGCTGAGATTCTGGGTCAGGGCTTGAAATACTTTTTTCTGCATACCTGCACTGGTGTAGGTAACATTGCAAATTACCTGCACCAGACAAATTTTACCTGCACCACTCTGAATTTAGGACGTATGGATCATACTAAAATTGTTCAGGAGCCATTGCTATTTTTACTTTATATGTGGTTAAGGTCAATGCAGCTAATAACAATCCATATACACCTACATCATAGGGCATTTATTTATAAAACCCAGTACATGGACCAGTGCAGGTTAGGTGCATGAAGACACCAGAAATACCTGCACAGCTCCAATTTTACCTGCACTAACCTGCATATGCAGGTGGTATTTCGGGCCCTGTGTGTGAACGTACGCCGTTAAAGCTACAATACCTCGGGGATACATTCAGTCTCAGGTGATGAATGGGGCCTAATAATGACGGACTGGACGACATCATCTGTAGAAGGAAGTACCATTAGAGTAAGGAAATGAATACCAGCGGGGAGGTGGAAACTCATCTTCCAAGCAACATATTGCAATGTATGTCGACTTTTATGTCAACAAAAAGGTGACTTTTTCAAGACTCTAAAAAAAGTAATAACTCCACGGTCCCTTAGTAGTATATGTATTAATCAAGGGTCAACGACCCGCCCTGAGGTGTATGCGGTGCCATAATTCATGGCTGGTTCCTTTAACTACCGAATAAACGTCCGAGCGTAGTAAGACATATTACTGTGTCCCAAACTTTGGTTGTTTAGGTTTTTAAAAAAAGCTTACTTCAATAAACAATATCGGATGAGATAGTCCCATTGATGACAGAATGGTATTAATTAGAAGTTGAATCAATCTTTTCTACTGGACACTATAATGTTAATTCAAACATTTCACACAGCATCCACTGTCTTTCTTCACCGACACTGACTGTCTGAAACATTTGAATAAACATTGTAGTGTCCAGTAGAAAGATTGATTCAACTTCTCCTGTTGAATTCCTGGATGAGTCATCTGCACAAATGTAATGCTGATGATTTTTTGTTCTCCCTACCCAGACTGCCGTGCTCCTTCGTGACACACGCCCTGCTGGGCTCCTACATCGTCCAATCAGAGCTGGGAGACTATGACCCCGAGGAGCACAGCGCAGACTACCTGTCAGAGTTCAAGTTTGCACCCAACCAGACCAAGGAACTGGAAGAGAAGGTCATGGAACTCCACAAAACACACAAGTGAGTTCTTTGCAGATGTTTTCTCAGAAAATGATAGAAGCAGGGCTGTCTCCAGAACTAGTCTGTGTAAGGCAAACTCTGCTGTAACTGCCCCCTCCCAGCGGATGTTTGGCGGGCTGCTATAAGCGAGATTTCATCAGGCTATCTCCAGGACCTGTCACTCCATCCTGGGATGGAAACTTTCTTGTTGGGACAGACGAAATATTCCCCTTTCCATCCCAAAAATCTGAACCTCATTACATGGAATAAATGAAAATTTGTTTTCCTAAGCTTAACATGACAGATTCTACAGCTAAAAATAAACGTTATGAGCTCCCAAACAATGAGTGGGAGGGAAAAAGTTGGGGACAGCACTGGTCAGAAGTGCAAATAAATCTCCCACGCCACAGAATTTCATAAACCTTCTCTGGGAGTTGAACAGGCAAGTTATTTTGTGATGTGTGTAAGTTGCAAGTTGCAAGTAAGAACAAGTTGCAGGCATTACATACTATGGTTACTGGAGTCAAATTTTGAAGTATTTTGAATTCAGAATGGTATGAATGAAATATGGCCTGGAATTCATACATCTTCAGTATGGATTGATGTCTCAATAAAAACAATGTGTTAGAACTTATTACTTCCTGGTAAATGGATTGGTACATAATGTAAAAGAACTTTATTTTTATGACTCCCATTTCTTTTGTTACATGTGGAGTGATCTCGCACTTTGTAATCCTCAGGTGCTGGGTGTTAAAATGGCATTAGAAGTTTTACTGGTAGCTATTACCATGTACCACAGCAACTTTATGTATGGCTAGACCTCAGCAGAGTTGTAAACATAAGCCATGTGATAAAGTGCTGGATTATATAGCTATGGCCGCGTGGTGCGTTGGATACACCCGATCCCTTGATCTCAGAAAAGTTAAGCAATGCGACGGTCCAAACAGTTCTTGGATGGGAGTCCCCTTGAACCAAGGATGACTGGATACTGTAGCTTCACGAAGCTTTACACGAAATCGTCTTCCGGGAGGGACGTAAAACGGGGGTCCCGTGCTCGAGCCGAGGAGGTGCCTTGACCGCGTTTATCAGCCTCATTACTCATTGGGTACCTACTGGATACAAATACACCAGATTTTAGTATTATTATTGTTATCATTATTATTATTATCATCTGTTGTGCAGGGGCCAGACACCAGCAGAAGCAGAGCTCCACTACCTTGAGAATGCCAAGAAGCTGGCGATGTACGGAGTCGACCTGCACCATGCCAAGGTGCGTCAGGACGAAAAAGATGTGGGCATTTTCACCTTTTTCCTTGCACGCTATTCTGTAGCTTTTACTGTCACTGTAGATGTAGTAGAGTACCGCCTTGGTGCCGTAGAAAATATCGCTTGTGTTGGTAAACTTATACCCTTGCACTTCCAATCCATACTCCTCAACCCGTTGCATGCAATGAGGCTTATGATTGCTGTAGTTCAATTTCATGCAGGTGAATCTCAAAACTTCCTTCTCCATGGTTGAGATCTGCTTGTTGTGTATCCTCAACTCTTTTGACTTTCCTTCATACCAAAAAAATGACTATGTGAACTTCCTCTTGTAACAGTCATCTATTTGGAATGCTATGAATTTATGAACCTTTCGGATTTAGTATTTACTTTATCATCTCAGAGACACATTTAGTGTTATAGAACTGTATTGAGCCCTCTTCTGAAAAGGCAATCTTGTACTACTCACGATTACTGAAACGCTATATCATCTTTGCTAGTTGAAAAGTGCACATGGAAACATGTTTGACTTCTTACTTTCAGCAGCTACCTTGTACGCTCAATTCAAGGGAGCTTCAGGGAAGAGAGGACCACATCTCCGGTGGTCCTGAACAGTATATGTACCCTTGATGAATTGTGCTAGAAATTAGGCAGAGATTACTGAGTAGTACTATGTTTGATAATTTGTGTCTCCATGCTGTTTTATCCTTTCTTTTGAGTCTTTTTGAGCCCTTCTGTGTCAGTGACATAAGTTCTTACTGTAGGTAACGATTTGTTATTCAGTAGGTGATGTTCATGTACACAGAATCTGCAGGTTGGTTAGCTTTGTGATTGAAAAGCTCCGCCATGCAAGAGTAAATGGTACTGCAGACATAGTGCACCTTACAAAAGATTCAGCTTGCTTATCTGAAAGAAAGTGCTTGTTTGTACCTCATTGTTTGATTACCCTTTTCTTTATTTTGTTGCCATTGAGTTACATTTTTCAGCTCACCCAAATTTTGAAACAGAACCATTACATGTTGCCACTAGATGTGGAAGAAGGCTTAGAATTTAATGTCTTTTCTTTTGTTTGCAGGACTCTGAAGGTGTGGACATCATGCTGGGTGTGTGTGCGAACGGTCTACTGATCTATCGGGACCGGCTGAGGATAAATCGCTTTGCTTGGCCCAAAATCCTGAAGATCTCTTACAAGAGAAGCAACTTCTACATCAAGATCCGACCCGGGGAGGTAAGGCTCGTTGTGTGCTGATCGTTAAACAGTTCAGCTTTCGTTTTGTCATGAGAAGCCCTGCACAGTCTCAACACTTCAAGATTATGGTTGGTCCATTTCTCCAAACTAAAAGTTTACCTTGAAAGCTAGTAGTACAATGGCTGAAAAAATATGAAGATGGTACAGATGTGACCCTGTTCCTTGCTACACCATCTGTGCACCCAAATTAGTAGTGGTCACAAGATTTCAAGAAGTAAAGGGTTGAAAAATCTGTTTCTTAGAATGAGAGGTTTTCCAGGATTTTACAGCTGGGCTTCACATGGAGACTTCTAGGAGCATATCTTCCTTTCCTTTGGATCATATCACTTTCCTTGCTACGTCTGTAGCATAGTTGCCTCTTTCACACTTAACATTTTCCTGGTTGTTTACCTCACTAACATTTGCGCATTTCTGCTTCTACCACCCTCACACTAACTTGTGTACAATGTCTCGACGTTCCTCTCACTTTTGTTCCAAACTAATCAGTCCAGACCTTTCCTCTGACTTTCGAGTCCAACCTTCTCTTGTCTCTTCTTGCCCTTGGTCTAACGGATCGCATGCCGAGCCTGCTTTCGTAATCAGGAACTAGAAAAGAAAGCCAGAAAGGTAAAATGCCATTGGCTCTCAGGCTTGCACGCACTGACCTTTCCAGTGATACTCTTGCTTATCAAAACAGCAAGTAAGTTGAACTGCATAAATCTCCGGCTAGCATTGGTAGGTAACATCTGTGCCGATTTTAAAATCAAGAAGTTTAATAGACCTAAACGAAATTTTTGGACCAAGCATGAAGAGACTATTCTTTTTTGACTGTTTTGCATGCTGTTAAATCAGACTTCTGTGTCCACTTTGATTGACAGCTTGGCGAAAAAACCTTCCTTATGTCTCCTGTCTCGTGAACATCTTCTCTCTCTAACTCTCTCGCTGACAGCATCCATCCCCCACTGATCTTGTGATGTGCTTGGTGATTATATATCTAATCCTGTCTTGCAAATTTTGCTCCAGGAGGACTCCCTCTTCTCACCAATAGTAAGTGCTGGATTCCTTCCTAGAAATCTCTATGAAGCTCAGCTGTCAATCGAATGATGGGACAGGTCTTTGCGGGAACCACAAAAACCTACTGTTATGCACCAAGCTCTTATTTCTGGAGACTGATGTCTCCCTCAAAGAAAAGAAGACTCTGCAACACAAATTTCTTTCACTTTTATCGTTTTGAGGACCATTTTGTGGTGAAAAGATTTTTTGTCTTGCAACAGTGTTGAGTCAGTATCGGCATGCAGACTGATGGGGAAAAAAACAAGTGAAAATGTTTGGGTCTGCTCTTGTTTGTCCGTGTGGTCAGGAAGTGTTTGTGGTTGCCCCTGTTTGGTGCACAAGAGTAGGTTGTTGTCTGAACCAGTCATCGTACTTACATGAGCCCTCTGTCCCCAGTTTGAGCAGTTTGAGAGCACCATTGGGTTCAAGCTGCCCAACCACCGTGCTGCCAAAAGGTTATGGAAAGTCTGCGTGGAGCATCACACCTTCTTCAGGTACACAGTCACCTTAGTCTCCTAGTCCCATAGGCCGTAGGGTCAGTGGGTTTGTTATTCACTGTGTCTAGGGCATGTTATTGGGAGGAGGAGCCCAATCCTCTCCTCCCACTGTCTTTGACCTCCCAAACTAAAGTCAGTTACACATTTTTACATCAGAGTGTGTAAAGAGCCTTTCCCAAGGGCACAAGATTGGTAGCATAATAGGTTTGCCAAACACCCTTCACACAGTTCCCTATGTTAGAGCGAACCTCTTGGTTAGATTTAAAATGTTTTTCATCCTTGAAAAAATCCCTCAAGAGAGTTGTGAGACAAGTACTGTATAGCATCAGTCATCATAAAACAGGTTTGCTTGAAATATCTCAGCATTGCATGATCTATAAGATAGTATCATTCAAAAGTCTGCTTTCATACTGTGCCATGCATGCTTATCTGTATTTAACCCACTGTCGTGTCTTTATTGCCATGTAGGCTGGTGTCCCCCGAGCCCCCACCCAAGAGCAAAATCTTACGCCTGGGGTCCAAGTTCCGCTACAGCGGCCGCACCCAACACCAGACACGACAGATCAGCGCGCTGATCGACCGCCCAGCTCCAAACTTCGAGCGGACCCTCAGCAAACGCTTCTCCAGCAAGAGCATGGATGCAGGTTTGTGGACATGTATGGACGGTTTTCTCTTTCTACTTGTTGGTGTCATGTGCGGTCTCACTAGCGAGTAGATCCCACACCATCAAGGCATCTGTAGTAACAGCACCGTAGTCTGCTTAGGTAGTTACTAACATGTAGCTTTCATCGATAGACTTGCATGTACAGAATGCATGATAATGTCAAATGCATTGATTAGGTAATTTTTCAGATTAATTCTGCTTGAACGTTTGATGATATAAGAGAAATGACATAGATGATTAAATGGCCACAAACCAGAACCCACCAAGCAAACTTCCACTATTATAACCCAGTTTTCTGTTCCAGCTCCTGGCTATGCCCCATACCGTGAGCAGAACCGACCAGACTTGTCAAAGCTCCCACCGGACATGTCTGCCAGTGCGGACGCTGTTGGTGCTGGGAAACTTCCGTACGCAGACGACGTCCCACCACAGGGTGATGAGGTGAGGATGTTAGATAGTCTGGGACAGCTGTGATACCTTTTGTTTTATTTTGCATGCCAGAATCTTTTTTTTTTACTGATACTTTGAACAAATATTTAAATACTAACTGTTGTGTTCTTTGGTTCCACCCTCTCTCAATTCATTGTGGTGTTGAACATCATAGTCTGTTGTTGTCGTTGGTTTTGTCTGTGTTTGTGGTGGTTGTTTATTTGTAGTGCATGGTGCATGGCATTGTTTCTTGTTTCTGTCTTGTGGGTCATCATAGAGTTTGGTGTTAGATGTGGTGTTTTGGCGCTAGTAAAGCTTTTCCTAGTTATTAAAGGGTGAGTATTTGTGTCTTGTGTAGTGAGTGCAGTGTTTGTTTATTTGGTGGACTTCTTGTCAAGGAAGTAGTCTGAGACTGTTGAATTTTAAGCAAACTAACACGTAACCCAAGTAAGTATGAAAACAGCCTCTTCCAGACAAGAAAGTAGTTGTGTTCCCTGTCTGTAGTGTGGTGTTTTGAAATGTTGTTTGGTGAGTTGTGTCATGTATTTGTATCCATGTTTTACAGTGTGCTGTTGTATGGCACATTGATTATGATGACGTATTGTTGGGTGAAAGAAGTCTCAGAATGATTGCGCTAGATACGTCCTCCAGCCTTTTACTTTCTTTTCCATCTCATTTGAATTTTGCCTTGTGGCCGGTTTTTGCTTTTCATTTCATCAAGTCATACATAGTCTAAGGTATGGCTTAATCATAGCCTAGTATTGTCATTAATGTTTTTGTGCTTAGCTCATTATTTATAGGCACTGAAGACTGCTTCCCTGGACACCAACAAATTCTTTTGACGTTGTTTACTGATCATCCTTTTTTCTGTGTGACAAGCTTTCGAGAAAATGGGAGGGGAAAGTTTGATTTGAAGGAACTTGTACAAATTGTTGATAAGTGTGATATACAGTATTTGGTACATCCCTAACTTAGCTGCAATCTAACAAACATCTTTTTTTATCAGGGAAGTAGCCAATAAGTGCATTCCTTGTATTTGTAACGTCTGTATTTTTCCCATCCCTCTTTCTCTCTCCTCCGCTGTCCCCACCGCCCGCCTTTATTTTTGGCCACCAGATCCCCTTCATTGACGCTGACACGACAGACGACTTCTATAGTGCCTACTCCCGACCGGGCGCCCAAAAGGCTTGTGCCTCCCATCTTTATTCTTTGTGTGCGCTGACTGCCAAACTAACCACTGTAGGAACAGAGTATGTCCACTGTAGGTTGTTTGTCGTGACGTCCTGCATCATATACCAGGCCTCATGCTCTGCCTGTTTTTTGACCACATGTACACGTTTGGTTTGTGGTAGGCAGGGGTCTCCTGCATGACGTGTGTTGGTTTGAGAGTGGTTTGAATACTCACCCAGTCCTCTATATGTGGTCTTGTCGACAGTGGTGTGTTGTGTGATGTCAAGTGTTACCAGAGTCACACCATCCTCTTCACAATATAACAAACCCTGTTGTCTCATTACCATCCATATTCATCCCTTGTGTCTTCCATTCCTCTCCTTCATTACTCGTTCTCCCTCATCACATCCACTGTTCATACCTCTTCATACACCAGCGTTTCGCAGAAGTACTTTTATTTTATTTTACATGTTCAATGCAAATGACCACTCCCTCATGAATTTGTCATATCCAAGACAAGGAACAGTTGAACATATCATGGCACAGGCTTATTGGATACCAACATGGTATAGCATACTGCAGTCTGGGCTTGTACTTAAAAGATAAACACTCAAGATGAAGAGTTGTATGGCTCTCACATTGTTTATAAAGCTGCTGATACGATTATCTACATAAGAATGGTTAAAACAAAGGTAAGAATAAAACAATCTACTGTACAAATGACAGACAATAAAATCCAATGAAGTCAGATGCAAAGTTGCAAAGAATCTGACTTTTAAATCTCTTGTTATGTTACCAGCCAAAAGATCTATACATATCAGTAAATACTTTTCAGCTGTACTAACAGGTGGGTTATAAGGTCCTGTTGTGGGTGTTTCTGGTGTAGTGGGGAGTGGTTACTTGCATTGTCAGGTAGGGTTGTGCTGACGTGTGAACCGTCTGTCCCTCCCCTGCCTGTCCTACGGCAGAGCATTGCCGAGTCTTTGGACACGTTGTGCGAGGGGGAGGATTACTATCCACAGGGCAGCTTCAAGGTTTGTACCATCCTGACATTGTTGATGTCAACCATGTCCCTCCGTCCCTGTCTTCCCTGCCTTCAGCCCTTCCCCTCACTAATAGGTTCTTTCAAGACGAAGTAGGCCTTATAGTTTCATAGTAGCTTGAGCCATAGACTTTGGTGATATGGGCATGCATGGTGTGTATGCTTGTGCATAGCAATGGCTGGTATGACAGTTAATGTTTTGTTTCTCCCTATCAACGTATTGACCTGCTGTAAACGGCTGCTGCATGGCACGTGCTGGCTCAGCCATTTCTACAACCGCGCTAAATCCTGTAGACTCAAAAAAGGGTCTTGTTTCTTCATATAGCAACATTTCAGATGCAGCTATGTATTGCATAGCCTTTTCTGTTCCGTAGGTTGTCTGTGTCTGCTTCCCTCTCCCAAATTTGATGTGCCATATATTTTAGATGTGCATTCAAAATATCCTTGTCATGTTTTTTTGAAACCTCCAGTTTAAGGTCATTTTAAAGCTACTTGACTTAAGTGTTCTGAGAAATACAGTATGTGTCTCAACCTAGTTGTAAGAAGTAAGTGCATTGTCATTTTAACTCTGGGTCAATGAGGGACAATTTTTGCAATTGCCCAAAACTTGCCTCCAAATAGCAGAAATTAAGCGAGTAGGCTGAAGAGGACTGGCCTCCCCAGCCACGTAACAAGCAGCATATGGCCGTGGACTCCCCCCTAGAGATTCTGCATCCCTCACAGGGCCACAGTGGCCCGTTCTGATCGTCAACCTTCATTTCCACCACCAGAGTCAGGGAGAGAAAGACGCCGAGCAGCAGCGCAGACAGAAGAATATCCACGAAATGAAGATGGAGTTCCTGAGTCAAACACCCCAGCCGGCGCCAGGGGGTTGGGATGCCAGAACCCCTCCCAAGACCCTGTCCCAGCAGAAAGAGGAGAAAGAGGAGCATGTAGGTGTTGATTCCTCATAGGCCGGCTCTCCAACCAATCAGACTGCGGCATCTTTGCAAGGCATCTTGGGAAAATTGCTAGATCCAGCACAGAATCAAAATAATCAGCATCCACACAAAAAAATAAGCCTGGAAAACTTAAATGTTAAATAACACAGTTGAATAAAAATGTTGTGATTAACACAGCACAAAAATTGTTTTAAGATTGAGCTGTTGTGAACTGGTTGTTGACGAGTTACTACCATGCAGCCTGTGTTGTGATATTGCTTCTCTTTCTTCCTCTGACTTACACCCCTGTCTGGCCACCTCTCTATCTCTCTCTGTCTCCTCACCACTTTGAGACTGTCCCACTGACTTCACACTTAGCAGTACATCTTCCATGCACGTGTGGTAGTTGTGTGCTGCGTTTGCAACGCATGGGATATCTCCCCAGTGTGCTGACTGACCACTGGGAGACGTGTGTGTAGCAGGTACCTGGAGCACTGCTCGTGTGTGTATGTGGATGGGTGGGTTGTGTTCACCAGATTGGGTATCTTTACAGGAGGAGGCGGCAGTGCAGGAGACAGTGCCGCCCGTAGCCGAGCCTGAGGTGAATGGTGCACCAGAGACGCATGCTGCACCCGTGGAGCCTGCTCCCCCTGAAGAGTTAACAAATAAGGTTGATGATGAGATCCCGATTGTTGAAAATGCTGTGGTGGATGAACTAGAGTCCCAGGTGAAG
The DNA here is from genome assembly GCA_019207045.1 of Branchiostoma floridae x Branchiostoma belcheri. Classification (NCBI taxonomy): domain Eukaryota; kingdom Metazoa; phylum Chordata; class Leptocardii; order Amphioxiformes; family Branchiostomatidae; genus Branchiostoma; species Branchiostoma floridae x Branchiostoma belcheri. The sequence continues at coordinate 8,973,873 of CM033025.1, read as the reverse complement.
CATGGTGGCAAGGCATTACATGTTTCTCACACCAACACACACACTTCTACACCCTCCCTTTCTCTCGTAGTCCACACAAAAGTAGACTCGTAGCTAAAAGTACAAGTCTCTTCCAGGGGGTCAAAGATCACTAAGCAGTGTAGCTGGGGAATAGGAGAAAACGCCAAGCCTTGCATGTGCTATAACGCTAACAGACATACCATTTCTTGTCAACAGCTTCAATGTTGTTTTGTTCGTTAGCTAATCTGCTGAGCCATACGTTTGAATGGCTTGCTAACTGTTCAGGACAAACATTTCCTAGGGCAGCTTCCCATACATGTGTAGCTACAAGGTGCTGTTTGCTCAGGTCTTGGGCTTGTTTCCCACTGACTGTAAGCATGACAGCTACATAGTACCCTTCTCGTACTAACTTCCAGCTTATACATCTCTACAGCGATCCTTGCATGAAGCAGGAGCGTATTTTGTGCATGTTGGGCATTGCTCATGTGTACGTTTTACTTGCATGTATTCGTCCAGCGGTTTTTGCAGGAGGCACACCAGTCAGTGACTCCCTACACCACGTCATGACCCACCCTTCCTGCTAACGTTCTCCCCACTAACACAAGTTTTCTGTGAGACTCATCCTTTTCTGTATGCCCTGTGGTACTAACCTGTGTTTGTTCCCTGTCTAACCCATATTGTTGTCTTGTCAGCACTCACACTTTTTTTTTAGCTCTGTAGGATACTAACTTGCCTTATTGCTCTGCTGCTGTTGTACTTGTAGATGCTAGTGCGGAAATGTCATGACCCCCCGAATGTGATCCCTCATTGACAAGGCTTGTGATTTCAGGAACCCCCTACCGTGGAGGTTAAGACAGAAACAGTCAAATATGTGGCCTCCGACGAGGCCCAACCTGAGTTCACATCGTCTGTCCCTATTGTGAAAACTGAGTCCAAAACCATCACGTATGAACAAAACGAGGACGGGGAGCCCGACCAGGACCCTGGTGTGCTTGTCAGCGCGCAGACAGTCACCAGCGAGACTATCTCCACGACAACCACCACACACATCACCAAGGTATCCATGGTTACCGGTCACTACAGTCCTCATAGGTTCCACGCAGAACCACAATCACCACGTGAACTTAGGTTACACTAAATATACAGTAGAGAGGTAGTAAGAGTAAGTCCCCAATCCATTGCCAGGTCCACATCACCGGAATTTAACTATCACTTAATACGTGCTATACCTTGCATGTGCATTGTACCATTTACGTGTCAAAAAAAAAAAAAAAGCCATAGAAAATGGTGCCTGTATATTAATGGATACTAATTGAAGATTGCATTGATGGTATAACAGTAATGTGCAATAGCATCCTGGATATGGGAAATGGAGCATGTACATGTCAGCTAGCTCCTCTGATCTTGCATGTGTGCATGCTGCATGGATACATGCCTGCACTATAACCCATAGGATAATTTCAGTGGGACAGAAGTATCTGCCAATCCCTCGTAATATGGAAAAACCACAAGTTTCTCGACAAAATGTTCCCATCCCTAACTGTAGCATTGGTTTGTGTAATGTTGCTTCAGAGCAGTGCCTCAGCCCAAAGTTACCTCTCTGCACTGTTGGTCCATCTCTGCTAACAGGGAGTGGGTGCAAAATTTAATGTGCTGCAGGTGAAGATGTAGGGGGAGAATTGATGACGTGCCATCTCATTAAACTCAAATGTTTTGTCGAGTAAACTGCAGGTTGTTGGCATTATGTGTACATGTAGATGTTCTATGTGGAGACTTTGCTATGTCAGTGCTGATCTGGTGTGTCCTGATCTCTCTCCTTCTCTCTTGCCTCTCCGTGGTGGTGGTGGTTGCTCCTTAAGACGGTGAAGGGTGGCGTGGCAGAAACACGCATTGAGAAGAGAATCGTCATTACGGGAGATACTGACATTGACCACGACCAGGTAAACCTTCTGTTCATTTGGCACCACCATGACATTCCTCCCAACTCTCATCTGCTGACCTCCACCCACCATGATATCTCCCTCCATATTATAACCCTACCGTCATCACCCGTGCTAACTAAAGTTACAGTCATTGCATTGTGCATTTAAAGTCTTAAAGTCAAAGAAATTTATGTTTCATCACATAAACACCACAATTAAACTACTCCCTAGAATTAATTAATTATACAGTTTTTTGGGGTTGTGGGGAGAAAGATTGAATGATAAATCTAAGTGTACATCATGGTAATCATGCCATCATGCAGTGTGCATTCTTGTATATGTTCATCCGTCATTTCTAAGCATAAATGTTTTTATTTTGCACTCTCATGTTTATTTCTGTCAGCGTTGCATGATTGTGATTTTGAACTCAGCCGTGGTTGCTGATGGTAGGACACCAGGCAATTCAAATTCCACTTTTTACATACTCTTTCCAACATCCCGGATGATTACTACAAGGAATGTGTTACTTCAAGTAAAAGTTTTATGTAAAACTTTAAGGCCGTTGTATTAGATCTTGCATGGTTATTTTCAGTAGGTTGGAACTGAGTTCCAAGCCATAACAAGGACAATTAAAAGTTGCAAAGGTTGATAGATTTCAGGTATCCCATTCCAAATACATAGGAATAGTTGTTGATGGCAGGATTCTTACACTAAAGGAGTACAGTTTTAGGAGGGACTGTTGTCAACCTGAAACAGGATTGCAGCCAAAATTTGTGCTCAAACAGTAAGTTATTGACCCTGTCCTTTCTAGCTAGCTTCAAAGCATCCCAATTATTTTCATTTTGGTTAGCATCGTACCACTTTTAAACTTGGTGTTAAGGGACCAAATAGCTCTCAAAATGGAATGGAAGATCACGAAAAAAAATGAAAGAAGCTCTCGTGGTAATGTCACTTAATGGAGCACACTATTGGTGTCTTATTGCCACACCTTGCCTTGTGCAGTACATGAAGAAAGATGGCACGCTAGAGACTCACATGGAAAGAACCACTGTCCTCACAGGGGATTCAAACCAGGATGAGGTGAGGACACCCCCGTCCAGTGGTGTCTCCCTAGGTGGTGGGATCTAATCTTTAACCACAAGTCCTTGTTCGGCCCATTTCGTTCACCCTGATACGTGTAAACTTTTTCTTTGGCTTGCTCCAGCGTATCCATATGTATCTAAGTGTATCAAAATCAATTTTAGTACTAACATCTGTCATGTAGAGAAGGTAATACTCTCTAGTGTCTCTAGAAACTTTTTGATATTCCTTTTGGCTGAAAAATTGTTTTTTTAACAGTTCAAAGTCAATAAAATGTGTTACAAAAATTATCCCATGTCTCTGCAAAAAGAAAGCTCTTACTGGACCTTTTCCTCCAAACTAACATTTCTACTTACACTCCACTTACAAACAATGAAATGTATTTGTTTTCCCTGACATAGTGCTACCATGAAATGTTAATACCAATAGTCAAAATGTATACATCATCTGTTGTCCAATGTTTAATCTTGATGGTATCTCAGTGACTAACTTGTTAATGATAAGGAGTAGAATAACTAAATCACGACAAATGAAGCTGTAAATATTTACTGGAAGGAAAGTGTCCCACATAATGCCTACTAATGAACTGAAGGTAGCAATAACTAGCTGCCAGTGACCGGTAACCATGCATACTTCGCTAATGTGTCTGCTCTGTGTTGTACAATGTTTTGTAGAGAGTCAACTCTCTAGCCTGACATAGTCTGACCTTTCGTTTTCAGTTTCCCCACCATATTCATTTGTTCATATGTAGTGCATGAAATCTGTTGGCATGATTGTAGACTCACAAGTTTTTGCAACTCAATGCAAAGCAACTCAAATTGAAAACTACAAGCCATTCCAGTTAAAACTTTCCATAAACTTTAACCATGCTGGAAATGCCCTGCAAATAATCTTGTGCTCCATGCTTGAAATTTTTAAAAACATCACTTGCATTTGGTTCACTGCACAAGTGTGTCACAATGGCACTTTTGCACCTTACTCTTCAGTAGTGCTTTATGTGTTGCTTGCAGTAAGTGTTGTTTGTCTTCCTCTCAAAAGTACTGCATTTCACCACCTTGCACCTTCCAAGCCCAGCCTGTGCTGTAATCATTGCAAGAATGCCTGATAACTCGGTCCCTTACAGAGAGGTAAAAACTATTGCATCTGAGCAAGTTGAGCAACAAACTAGGTACCCCTTTATTTATTTTTATTCTAACAATGGCAGGAGTGTTTTAGGTAGCTACCCCCTCCAACGTCCCGTAGCACTAGCTCTATGGTGTTGATCATTCTTGCTCTCTACAAACCCATCAACGCTTCCTGTCTCTGACTTTTCTACCGCCTCAGGCTCTTGCTGACCTGATTAAGGAAGCTGCAGACCAAAACCCTGACATGACGGTCACTAAGGTGGTGGTGCACAAGGAAGAGGGGGAGCAGCAGGTCACGACTAACGGGACGGGGGAAGGTCAGATTCTCACGTCTGAAAGATAGAGTTGTTCAGGAGGGTCCTAGGACTAGCTGAACACACTGTCCCAACCCCCTCTCGGGCCTTGAAACTTCTGCTTCCGTGGTGTCTTGTCTGCAGCAAAGCTTCCAAGAAAGCACATACATGTAACACTGAACACTATGTAAACCATTGTCTTGATGCACACAAATACTGATGGCTGTAGTTTTTTTTAAAAAGGGAACATAAGGTTTCATTACGTTTGCGATGCCCATATTCGACATTACAGATTTTCAAACTTCATAGTACATTGTATTAACTTATCGTGCGCTTACTCAATTGGATTCAATGGCCAGATCAAGAAGGTAATAATAGGTAAGTCACCCACACCATAGTAATACTGAGAGAAACCTAGTTACTGATTTCACACATTGGTTGCTTGCTGCTGCAGAACTATTGGAAGCTGGTTTCAAGGCCTATTCTTTATTCTGGGGAAGGGGAGGAAAGGTCGGGAAATGTTTGCTTCTCTGGAGACTGTGGGTCTCTGTCGGGTCTGACTTTCCCTTCAAAACCTTCATTTTCATGGCTCTCAAACTAGGTTGCTGTTGCAGATGATGTCATGCTTTCAAAGTGTTGTTTTCTGTAGCATTATGGAAGTGGGATAAGTGTGAATGTGTGTGTCTGAATGCATTGCATGACCCACTACCGTCCTTTGATTTCTGCCACCGTCAATTTATGCCTTAATTTTGCATGCGTTTTTTTTTTTTTTTTAATGTTTGTGGCTGGTGCATGTTGTAAAAGCACGTCCTCATCATGCTGAATACACAGAACTGGAAGTGGGGATTGACTAAATTGTGAGAACTTGGTTATCCAAAGGGACGTAGACAACAGTTAATATGCAGTATCCTGGAGTTCATTATAGCCAGGATCATTTCATTTCATTTAATTTCATTTCTAAAGCTTTTACTTCAAACTGCAACTGCTGCATCTCAACCGAAGAATTATATCAAACATGCCCTCTTGGATGATCAAGTTTCCAATAATAGGTCTTCTACTGTGTTACAGGTCAGCCTGTTGAAGATTATGCTGGCAGCTGGTACCAAAAAGACCACATTACAAAGAGGGTTTTTACACCTCCTTGACAGAAGTATTGCTTTCAGTATGTTTCACTTAATGTTTTTCTTGTTTCCCGTACAGACGACTGACGATGCCCAACAGTAGACAGTCAGCATGAAGACAGCACTAGCGTGTGGGAGGGAACCAGAGAAACATGTGTACACTGAGTTCTGAAGAAACTGAATGTTTTCACTGTTAAGAATTTTCTGATGATGACTATTTCACAAAAGAGCAAAACAGAAAAAATCACTTTTGTCTGGCTATGTAGTTCCTGTGCAGAATTCTGCCCATGTTCTTGTGACAATGTAATTTTAAACTCATTGTGTGTTAGAGTAGAGAAATTGTAGAAACTATGTCAGGAGAGAAAGAGAGAGAGAGGTTGAATGTATTTGGAGTTGATTTTTTTGCTGCCGCTTTGAAGGCTTGGCAGGCAGATACTTGTATTTGTGTAGAGAATTTTCAAGTTAGGACTAGAGTTAGAATGATTAAGCTGGAAGGACAGAGCATTGCTAACCATACCTGCTGAATACCTGCAGATCTTTACATTGCTATTAATGGAGTCTGAATGATATACTAGAGATGCCGACATTACTTAAAGAAATTGTTGGCATAGAGTGTAATGTCTGGTCAGGTCTGGCGGTGGTAAGCATAATTACATCAGAAGACTGCGTGTAGGGTTTATTTTTGATATGCACGCATTGTTGTGTTTGTTTGTGATTTTCCTATTCAATCATGTCCATCATCATGTGTGGCACTTTTGCTTCCTTGTAAATTTGTCTTTAGTAATTTTGCCAGACCCCATCTGTTGCTGAGCAGTGTATACTAGACCCTAACTCCTGCTTGTAACTGATGTATCATTTTGTATAAAGGGGTTGGGAGCATCGTAGTGGTGAAAGACAGTAGCACTGAGACTCGTAGAATTACCCAGCTTGCACTTTCTTAGTACAACTAGGACTGCACAAATGACAGCATCTGTGCTATCCTACTCAAAGAGGATGGAATTAAGAATGGATTTGTTGCAGAATAGCCAGACTAACTTTCAGTTTTATAGATGATGCTGACATGGCCTTGTGTTTGATTTAGATTGTGTACAAGAGTACGATTTATGGCTTTTGAGTTGATGTTGTCACTGCTTTTTACCGATTCTGAAAAACCACTGTGTTCTTTTATGGAGTAGGCCTTTCAAAGGCTAGACTGTTGTGGTACCGTTTTAACAATTCCACATTTTAATGCAAGCGTGATGGGTGATATGCTACGTACTCTAGCAGAACTTGACTGAATAAATAATTTCTCATCAGTACAGATATGTTTGTGTGGCACATTCTGTCTGAACTCATTTTAGACTAATGAAACTCAACTTCTGATAGAAGATAATGAGCTCAGGGTTAGCTAGCATATGTCGCAATATCATAACCAAAGGTATTACTAATATGTACATGTATAGGGCACTTATAGTGACAGCTAACATGTATATGGCACCATGGGCAGCAAAGAGATTGACAGGCAGGGACAGATTCACATGGACTAGGTACAGCTGGTACATGAGGCACTATCAGCACCAAGGACAGCTGAAATGTATGGGGTAGCTAACATGCATGTGGCGATATCAGTCTGTTCAGAGGAACGGGAATATGCATGTGGCACTATCAACACCAGTGAAAGCTAACACGTTGGTGAAACTTCCAGGGACAACTAACATGTATGTGGTATGATCAGCACCAGGGACAGCTAACATGTATAAGGCACTTCAGCACCATGGACAGCTGACACTCGAGGCACTATCAGATTCAGTAAACGCTAATATGCATGTGGCACTGACAGTACCAGAGACAGCTAACAAACGAGGCATTACATGTATTAGCGCCCAGGACAACTAACGTTGCAGTATCAGGGATAGCAAGCTAACATGAATGTTGCACTATCAGCACCATGGGCAGCCAGCATGTAAGGGGCAGTATCAGCACCAGGGATAGCTAACATGTATGTGGCACTAGATGTAACAAGGATAGCAACCAGGTACTCTATGGCAGTACTACTAGGATGGTAGATATGTATGTATGTTGCAGTAGTAGGGACAGCTAATACGCATGAGGCACCAGGAACAGCAAACGTGTCAGGGGCAGCTAACATGTGTATGTAACGCTATCAGGGACACCCGACGTCTATCTTGTAGTAGTAACTCTGATCATTGTGGTCCTTTCAGATGTGGGTTCGTAAATTTCCAGAAAGTTACAAAAATTATTACTGGGTAAACCTTTGTGTGATGACGAATTCTTTATTACTGTTGGTAAGCCGTGCTAGTCTGGCAAACCACGTTTAAACTTCTTCAGCCGACGGGATACTAGCTTCAGCATCTTTCTGGTGTGTCTGTCCAAATACTGCTGGTAAGAGGTCCGGATGCGACCGCTGCCATCGGTGAAGTTTGTTGGGCTTGCGCTGTTCCGGCAGCCGCACAGATCGACCTTCGGCATGCAGGGGTCCCTGGCTATGGCGTTAACCAGGACCCTTTCTCCTGCGACCACATTATGATAGATGGGGGCTGTTTTAGACAGGCGGGGGTCACAGTATGTGGCACGTTTGGGGCACTTCGCTGACTCCTGTGGCTTTCTTCTCTTCACCTGTGGCGAGGAACTGTCTACAACTTCATCGACATCCCTCTTTGATGCTTTTCCGTTTTTCCTCTTAGCAACGATCGCTTCAGTAGCTAACCGCAGTTTGGCGTTCAGTTTCCTGGCTATGACCACACGCTGCTCCTCTGTCAGCTTGATCCGAGGGCGTGTCGGTGTTGTGGTCGCTGAGAAGACAGAGAAGGACCTTTTGTCCTCTAAGCTTAGTCGACTAAGCCGCTTAGCCATATTTAACGTTATAATGTCTGCTAACAGTTTGTAAGAAGCATAAAGTCACACATTGGTTCAAATCAGGGGAAAGGCGTGGGTATATTTGTTATCTTAAGTTGGTTTCGGCCCAACGTAACGTTATGTTCAACCTTGAGAGTCACTTGTACTTACCTTGAGTCGCCTGATCCTCCTCCACCTCTTCTGGTATCGGAAAAAGCTCGAAGATGCCAGGCCGGTCGTTAAGCGCCCGTAACGTGTTCCTTTGATCATCGCCCTGGCCTATTTCCCTCGACATCGCCATGTCTCCGGAACCACGAAGGTGGGTAAGGTTTGAAGAGAAGTGCTATGGCAACAAGATCACTTTCGAACACTTTTGTTATTCGAATACTCACGCAAACGGACGTTCGAGTCATCAAACGACTCCGTTCTAGAACGTCCTCCAAACGTTGCTACGGTGATGGTCTGTTGTTATACATAAAGTTTTGTTTGCGCTGTGATCTGACGTCCATTTGGAGACCAGCACTCCTGTCAGTGGCTTTTTAGCAGTTCACAGACTCTGTCTGAACCAGACTCTTTCGCCCTAGTTGGTCGACTGATCACTGAAATCACTTATAATGGAATTATACCGAGAACAAGTGTCTGAAATATGTAAATGGATGACTAAGGCACTGACCTTGACGGACGCCTGTAGCAAACGACGGCTAGGTCCCTCTGCCGCAAAGTACCGAGTCCCGGACTCCCTGTCCCTGTGTGTGGAGAGCCCACTTACCAGAAACGCGCCAGGTGCCAAGAGGAAGCCGGAATCGGTGCCACCTCCCCCGGACATCAGGAGATTAACATCATCTAACAGCAGACCCCTAACATCTACTTTGGTCATCAGTGATGGTCTTTTGATAACCAGGGATACACCTAACGACGGAGATCGAAGGTCGGCTTTGAAAAGGTTGGCAGCGAAAGCGTTTCCCCGCACGGACAGTTCCACGAATGTAGAAGTCAGCTGTTGTGAAGAGAGTGACGATGATGACACCGACGACCAGTGGGTGCGAGTCGCGAAACGGCACTGCACAGATGAACAGTACGACGCCGACGACGAGTCATACTAATGGTTATTCAAATTTAGTTATTCTCTAGATGAATTTTTTAAACATCTTTGTTTCCCTCCCTTTGGGGTTACAGACTGCCACGAAGACGTATGTTACCAGCTCTACAAAAAGTCCCAGTTTCAAACCATGACTCGTAAGCGCTGTTCATTGTGATCGACAACCTGTCCCAATGTTGTGTTTGAGCCTCATCTTGCCCAGTGAATAAGCTGTTGGAAAGTGTTGAATGTTGTACAACAAACCACCACAAATGGAATGGATATCACAACTGTTTTTGGTACAAACCAGTGTTTTATTTTCCCTATCGGAGAATCGAAGCCACATAAAGGTCTAAGGTGAAGGCTGCAAAGGAGTGATTAATATCAGGAAAGATACATCTGAAGCAATGATTTCGGCATGTACATGCATCGGAAAAATACAGAACACTAACGTTAACCTTCATATGTCGTCTGGATAGAAAATAAACTACCTTAATGTCACGTAACGTACTTGTGACCAAGGCACTGGTGGTAAATGAAAACTAAAGAAACGATAAATCGAAACGCCCTGAATTGGGTTTTTGTTTTTAAAAAAATGTCTGCCTCCTACTCGGCAAGTCTACAATCTAACTTCACAGTCACCTTATTGGTCAGCGATTACACTTTCTTTTAACAATCGTTTTAAGACTTTCAACAGATATAATCTTCTTTATCATCTCTTTTGAAGCAATTACTATTGTGTAAACTTTTATATGTTTTGCATGCAGCACTATTCTAAAGTACAGTGTAGATGCCAGCGTCAGGGTTCGGTTGTTCACATGGGAGCGTTCATGGCAGCGCGGTGGGCGTTGATGGAGTTGACAAAGTCGACTTCCCGCGACATCTGACAAGCCGCACACATCGGGCAGCAACAGGTGGTCCAGATGTCATTATTTATGTCACCCTTGCGGAGAAATACAGAAATGCAGAATTACAATTATGGTCGACGTCTCACTGCAACTGAACGTAAGGAATGGATGCGGAAATATCACAAAAATCTGAAGAATGTCTGAGTACAAAAGATTTGTGGCACCTTATTGGAAAAATAAGACGCCGTCAATTGTGTATGGTGAACTACCGCGATGAAATACAACAGCTATTTCCTTAGTCTTGGGTTTTCAATTGCTTTTGATATGGTAAAACTTGGGTTGCCATTAGTGTTAACTGTCACTATACAAAGAGTGCAGGGATAGGAGTGCAAAAAAGCTGGTCCCTCTTCGTAGAAGAATGAGGGATCGCAGACTAAAGCAGTCATGATAACATGTAACGTTAGCTGTTTTTGTTTGTTTTCTAAATTTAACAGGAGACTTATTCTGGATTGTGCGACGTTTCTTACAGTGATGTTGTTCTGGATCCTGATCTTGGTCCTCATGGCCACCATGGCGGTGTGAGCGTAGCAGACGGGCAGGCAGCACGACTCGCCCATCTTGTCCGCCAAGTGGCACAGGAAACAACTGAAGCAAAAGGTACCTGCCAGGCCTGTCAAGGAGATTGGAAGCAATGAAAAACAAGTTACATTATACTCTGTGCAGATGGGCATACGGGTACGGCAACTCCGCAGAATTGGCACAGGGATCGCACATGCTAAGAAAAGCCTTTCAAAAGACCATTTGCAGAGTGACAATAATCCGAATTGAAGTGGGTGTTGTTGGATCGTTAAAACTAAAGTTTTAACGATCCAACAACAGCCACTTCAATTCGGACAATCGTTTCTGCCGGTATTAGTACATGTAATAAGTATTGCTTGTGGGTATGACATATCTATACGTACCAAGAAAAATGTCAACTGTACTTACAGCTTCCCATGTCATCACAACAAGCGCAGAGCCCAGAGGACCACTGTCGAGGGCTGACTACAGTCACCATGGGCTGCTGGACAATCACCACATTTGTAGAAGCCGCGGGCTGGGGTGTGAAAAACGAACCAATGGCTAGCCCTTTTTTTCTAGCTAACAACCGATGCAGCAAGCAAAGGCCAGAAGTACTTCCTGGCACGCCAAGCACATTGATAATGGAGCCTTTCTAAAACACTGAGTTCGTTAGACGTCTTCTTAATACCCATGGCACATTTGGCGAAAATCGATCGGACGACGATTCTGCGGCAATCGCCAGAGTCTCGCTTATAATTATAACATTATTGCACAACAATTGTACAGGGTACAAAGTATCGCTTATATGTGACAGGGACGGTTTTCAGGTGAGAAATACGCACAGCCCTCTGTCGATCTTAAATATTGCCGATTTTCCATCGATACGCCCGAAGATCGTGGATAATGTGACAGGGGTATTATGGAGCCTTTCTAAAACACTGTTTGCTGTCTACGAGGTCGTTAGACGTCTCCTTTATACCCCCCTCACAATAGGCGCGATTCGATCGGAAGACTAGTTTACGAACTCTGAATGACATTTTCGTGAGTAAGACGTCCGGTGTTCTCACGATCATCTTGCGATTTTTACGGATCGCCGGCAGTTTTCAGGAGTCTTACGACGGTCGCGGTGCAGTGAAACATGTTCTTAACATATGCGACTAGTCGAAGGAAATCTCCAAAATCGCACAGCTCGTTACCGAGTCGCAGATTGTGCGTACAAATCGTGCGTACCTTGCAAGGGTATCGGTCAATAGTCTTGCGTCAATCCAACGATTGAAGACCGATAGGCGAGCAAAGACATAGTTATTAATCATCGAGCGCAAATCGGATGGCGAACGCCCGTCAGTTGGGCAACGTTCGGGCGACGTTCGCCCGACTTCCGTATGTTTACAAATATTGAATTTCTGGGAATGTGAGGGTAATTCTAACATTGTGGCCGCTGTGGCAGTATGTAGGCTGGCTTTGTGACACACTTTCTTTTCTTTCGTCATTTCTATTATGCCCGCGCATTCCATTCATTGGTGAAAAGATTACGAGAACAAAATAAGCAACATTTATTGATCTCTTGCCTTTTTTGAGGAACGTTTTGTGTTACCTTGTCCGCGTGCAAGAGGTCATGGGAGGTTTATTATCATAGATTTATTCACCGTCGATCTCACAAGCCTCGCTTATATGTGAGGGGGACAGTTTTGAGGCAAAAAATACGCAAGACCATCTTAAGATCTTAAAATCAGCCGACCTTCCTGCGATCGCGAAGAACGTCCGAAGATCGTATATAATATGAGGGGGGTATTATGGAGCCTTGCTGAAACACTGTTTGCTGTCTACGAGGTCGTTAGACGTCTCCTTTATATCGAAAAGCCTAGAGTACAGCCTCAGCACACTTACAGCACGTAGACAAATATGTGCACATGTACAAACGACACGGGGAAAAATCCTGCAAGGTACAGAGCCAGATCTATACGGAGTGGTAAAAGTTGATGGGTCTACTTGGGTTAACACACAGAAACAGGTCCACAATACCTCAGATTGCCGTCTTATTTCCTAAACTATTTATCTAATTGATATATTTCCACACCCGGCAGGTGAATATGTGGGGCTTACCTGTTGCATGGGGAGGTGCCCTGGCTGCATGGTGATAGGTGCCTGTTGTGGAGGGGGTGGCGAGTACTGGGGAGGGTGGTCCGGCAGGACGATGGGGTCGAATTTCACCTCCTCTTGCATCGCCATGACTTCTGCTGCGTCCGGTTTCCGTTCTTTCTTCTTAGAAAACATTCAAATTCACTTTTGGGTGGTTATTGGAGCCCTCGGTTTGTTCAATATCGCAGTCGTGCAACAAACTAGACTTTCAATCGTGTTGACAGACATGTCATACAATGTCAATGCTCGCAGCTGTGAATTCTACAGAATATTTTAAGACGAAAGACCCTCATTAGTGACATACTGACTATGGACAGGTGATGATGAACGTGACAAGTAGTGGAACATGTCGCCTCTCTGTCTCGTGGGGCACAGTAGTTTGCATATGATTTAAAGCATCACATTGCCCTTAGTTTCACTGACATGGCCATCCCGTTATTATCATTATTATATTACATCAGGGATGATGCGCCTTTGAGGCGAAACTGGAAAATGATATTGATAACGTTACAGACTATAGAAAAGATGACGAAAGTTATTGACAAGATGCATACAAATAAGATCAAAACAATTGCTACCTGTGAGAGACACGGTAAGAATGCCCCGCTGAATGTTTTTTGCCTGCTTTGTTATGCATGGTTTCGGTTGTCGTAGCCGGCTCACTAGGAAAATCCATCGTGGTATCACTACGCAGTGACGCGCCCACATAAAACGCCACAAACCAAGGAGGTTAAAAATTTCCTTGCACAAACTAAATAGATTTTGTGATAGATGAGGGGAAGAGACCCATCTGCCTCTCGGTTGATCTAATATGGTGAGATGGCAGGAAAAAGATGTATGAATTTTCACTGATTTTAAGCACTATCTCACCACCGAACTATTTGTCTCTCCACATGTCATAGAAAAATGCAATCTCACTCTTCGGTTTTGCGCCAAGGCTTCTCATGTTTCATTGTTATGGTGATGTTAAAAGGTTTCCAATTTAGGCCTTGGTGTGACACACTAACGATGGCGTTATAAGTATTACGCGACTTGAAATAATTGGCACATACAACGTGCCGACTAGTACTTCTTTCTTATTTTACCTTTTCACCCTGCAGCTTTCTTTCCTTTGCTGTGTTGCGGTGTGTGCGCCATGTTGATAAAATGATATCCTTCCCGGATTTGTTAATTTAATGTTGCATGGCAATTGTTTTGCTTCGGTTTCATCATGTGCACGTGAGAGACTAAAGGTCTTTAACATTGTGAGAGGATTTATGATCATTTTTATTTTACAAGCTGGTGTGTTTGTATATGCAAGAAGACAATGGTCTGCAGACAGACATCAGAGACTGAGGCTGACTTGGAGTCACGCTATCGTGTCCCACGACGATTCAGATTTGAGACATAGAACTAAATTTTAGCAACCACCTGTCCGTGGACGGATTGTTAATAGCTGATGCCTAGTTCACCGGTTCAAGTTTTAAACGTTAATGCTACCTATCATAACAGAACAATGGCAGTGGCACACAAACGTTGCTAGCTATTCACTGCACTTCTTACTCGATCGTGACCGTCAAGTTCACCGTGTCTGGTACACATTTAACGTTCCTACATGTAACATTAAAACAGGAACCCCGTCATTTTACCCATAATCTAATTTCTTAGCATGTGTGCACTGCACCTAGATGTTTGAGCAGTCTTTTCGCACCTCTTCTACGCCGAAGAAACCCGTTCCCCAGCCCTTTACACATTCGACTGGGTCGCCATATTAGTTTCTTCTTGTCAAGGGAATGGCAATTACAGTGTAACAATCATACCCTGCCCTCAGTCTCGAGCCCGTCGACTGACTTACCTGTAACTGTCTACCAATGCCAGCGATTCAATGCCCTTCCTCTCTTTCTCGTGCTCAGAAAATCTCGGCTCGGCGTTGGTAGAAGAATGTTACCCGAGTTTTCTACGTTACACAAGAACACACACGCTCCAAAGAAAGGTTAACAAAGCCGACAGACCGTGAAGAACGCTGCTGGGGTTATGGCTAAGGGTGTTCAGTTTCGGTCAGGTGTGCCAACAACAATGTAGATGTTTTTCAGGCATTGGCTGTATTCATTTTGGGCATAGCTCCCTTGTATAAGCTATAAGCCATTGTGCTGTTACTTGGGAGTCTAGTTCAGATTGATTTAATGGTTTGTAAGATAATTTCGAAGTAAAATAATTTCATATTCTTGTTGAATTCTTTACATTCTATTTCATTTCAGATGATTAACGTTCAAGTAGCGATTTTCTCATGTCAATTAAGCTCTTGCGATTTTGAGCTAGTACATAGGTCACATTCTCCATAGGAACACGGCATCACACCAGAGCACAATACAATACATCAAGATAAAAGCACTGTATTAAAACCCTAGTTGGGTCGATGGTGATAACGCTTATGTGTACGATTTATCTTTATGTCTCAGGCGGTGACTGGAAAGCCTCCGTGGCCTTCAATGTAATCCAATGGTAACATGAAGTCGATCACCACTGTTGATGCTGTATCCGTCGTTCACATATGTGTGGAGGAGCACTTTTTCAATACTTTTAGATATATATTTGACTACATACAGGTGGGCAGCGACACTCAACCTTTCCTGTAAGGCCACAGCAAGTTAATCTCATGGATGGCATCTTCGTCGGGAGGGTTCGAAAAGTACCAAAAGTACATGCCGAGAAAGTACCAAAATGGAAAAAAATATGTTGTGATGTAGCAATGAATGTACTTGTAGAAGTGACACTGGTGAGGTAGCCATAACTTGTAGTCATAGAAATAAAACTAGTTGGACAGTTGTAAAAGTGGCACCACTATGGAAGTCATCCCATTCTACCACACTTGTGTCACTTTCACAACACTAGTTCACTTCTTGAATATACAGGAATGAATGGCTTGTTGGCTGTGTTACCATGTTTTGTCACTTCAAGTCTTGTTACAACGATTATGGTGTCTATTATTAAAATTAAGCCATCATGTTTGTTTTTTGTCCATCATGTTTTTTAATCCCTATCTCATTATTTTTTTGCAGTCTGCAGATTATGTTATCCACATAAGAAGCAGACTATTCAAAAGAGTGCCCGAAATCACATCAAGCTTTTCATTGTTTAAAATAAAGATACTCTTCCAACGAATCAACCTATCAAAGAAATTTTCAACTGTTTTCAAAGAAGTCAAGCCCCGCAATAGTAACGTAGGTTTAGAATCGTGTTCGAAATATTCTATATGTACATCCAATCATTTAATCTTTGCATGTTAGAATTTAGATTATCTACCTGTTTTCTACTTTTAGATACATCTTTGATAGCCTCCATAGCAGGCTCTCTATGGCCTTTTTTGGCACTTTTGCTTTTGTACTGGGTCGCTGATTGCTGGCCTCTCTGATAGCCGGCCATTTTAGAAATTCTAAAATGGCCGGCTTTGACTACATACACATACATGTTTTTTTCCCTCGCAATTAGCCCCATGGGCATGAATTTGCAATAAACCTTTCCATAAAATTTACTAGCTGTGGCTTAAGATAGGAAAACGCGCTAAATCTTCGAGAAATTGTGAGAAGAGGGAAATCGTCTTCTTCCTTATGTCTTCATAAGGATTGGGTTCTCCTTTATACGAGTTTCTTTTGGAGCCTCTTTCAAGAAAATGTTTTCTGTCGCGCAAATGTTTTATTTAAGTTTTTTTTTTTCGACAAATGGGGTTAGGCCACAGCAAGTAAATTTTATGGATGACATCAGCGCGCGCATTAATTTTCGCCTGATTTCAGAATAAAAAACAAGATTTTTTTTTCTTCTGCAGGGTTGGTCAACATGACGATAAAGTACCAAATGAGCAAATATATTGTGTTGTCGCCTAATAATTGTACTTGTAGAAGTGACACTTGCGAGGTACCCAGGACAGTAGTTGTAGAAATGAAACTTATTGCATAGTTATAAAAGTGACACCAATATGGAACTTCTGATATGAGTGTGGTTACCAACTTTGTTGGTGAGTCCAGTCTACCACACTAGTGTCACTTTTACCACACCAGTACATGTCTTTAATACAGGAATGAAGGCCTTGGTGGCTCTGATACCATGTTTTGTCCTTTTAATTCTTTTTACAACAGTCATCACAACTTTATGGTGCCTATTTTTGAAAATGTAGCCATCTTGTTTTTTTCACCCATCTTTTTTTTTTCGCCCTATCGCACTATTTTTGTAGTCTGCAGAGGATGTCATCCATAAAATTTACTTGCTGTGGCCTTAGTTATGTTGTTGGCAAGGAAATGCATCGAGTCACATTGGAGCACAGAGCACACTTATACTCACACGCACTGAGCTCACTCCTACACATTGCTATAAGGTCAATGACCCTGTCCATATAACGTTAGCCATGTACTGATAACTACCAGTACCAGTACTTACAGACCTTTGCCATAAAGCTTTTTCTCTGACACGCACTGTTGACATATGAGAATCCTGTGGTCAAGTGTTCTACTCCGCGCGCATCCTGCCCCTAACCTTTTGTCTGATTACCCTACTCGAGAACAACACATTCTACAGCAACTAGCTGTCTTGATTTTCATGTTCCTTTTCACGAAGCACGAAGTGATTGTAATGTTCTCGAGAAGAAAGATGGCAACACTGGAAGGCCCAACTCTCAGCTGTAGGTGGGAATAGACGCGGGCCTGGCTATACCTGTTCACAAAGTTCCAATATCTTGAACAGGCCACCCATTTCCAAGGAACTAAATCTCGGTCTTAACGTTCAACACAATACGCAGATCCGCATAGTCCGTTTGGGCATGTAGTTTCAGACATACTTGATAGTGAATACATTACTTTTGAATGACCTCATGACTCATGACCGCAAGGTCCTCATTTTTTCATTGCATTATCAATTTCACTTCCAAGCAAGCAAGCTCTGATGTGAATCATGTTGATTGTGAAGTGGCAACGACGTTGACAATTTTCGGCGATTGTGCCTTCCCTCGCGCAACATTAGATACACCTTTCACATACCCAATGGGTTGCGATGAGTATTCCACATTTTCATAACCGAGGGCGATATTTTTGTTTAATCATTTGAACATCCATATATGGCCATGCAATCTTTGTAGGAATCTTTGATTACCCCTTTTATTACCACGTGGGCTTTATAAGGAAACCCCCAAACCAAACCATTATGGTGGTGTGGCCAGTGTAAGGACTTATGTAACGAGGTAAGGTTAGGCTGCAGGTCGAGCAGGTGTTATCTGACCGGCAGGTATCGAGCAGCCCACATGCCTGTAAGACAGATAATTTATCGATGATCGAAAGGGCTTACCGTTTGCCTAGAGTCACATCCTTTACCTCCTACCAACTTCTGGGAACTGAACTTCATAGTGGCTCATCCATGTAAATCGTTGTGACAACATGTAATTCGTCTTCTTGCCATCTTTTACCTCTCTAAACCCACCCAAAGACATGCAGCTCTCATACATCGAACAATACTTACACATAAAAAATTGTGCTCGCTACAATTCAGTAGGAACTTTTAATATTCTCTTTATCAAACGGAGTTGAATGCACAATCGTAATTGGAGTATGCACGTGAATAATGAGACAGAAGACACATACAGAAATTGGCAACGCCATAGTGAGATATTTATCTGTGTTCCGAAAGTCTTGCTCCTGCTGCCTCGGGTATTTCCTTACAAAGGCTATTTACTCAACTCCTACATTTCTGTCAGAGATGATATGAATTATCACCCTGTCTGAATGCTAAGAAAGTGGTACTTGAGTGTTGTGGATGATTCCGATTAAGACATAGCGCACACGGCTCCTTACATCACGACCTCACACGTCCCGATCTTGCCGTTGGCTTTCGCGACACACCACCCTTCAAAACACGGGCATCTCCAGAAGGTGCGTATCCCCGGGAACGGGTAGCGCATCCGGTTGGTGGCGGTGTGGCACGGGTCTCCCACCGCCCCCAGCGGCTTGCACACCCTGACAGGAGTGTAGGGGTTGAGTGGCGAACAGCATGCCGGTCTTCCCTTCCCCTCCATGCAGTCTTCATCCGACCGGCAGGCCTAAAGATGATGAAAAGAAAATGAGAAAACTTGACTTCTCTAACTTATTGCAAACAATGACTATCTGCCATCGAAGTCGTTTGATGTCCCATCTTTCAGTAAGCCCGTCCTCACTTGAACAGTTAACAGAAAATGACCACATCTCAGCATCAACGAGTCCCGTAGGTAAACCTTTACTTAACGTTAAGTAGAAGCTATTGCCCCATTGGCCACATAGCACACCCGCTGGAGCCATAGTCCAGTTGTACCTCGCCTCTAGGCGGACATTCGGTGTGCAAGACGTGGTCTGAGAAGTTGATAGGAGCTACCCATGCTAAAGCTGATGTGCCCCATTGGTAATTAAAACTGATAGATATCGTGCACCTTTGCCCTGCGTAAACTGTCGAAAAAGCTTTCTGAATGACGCTCTGAGCTGGTGAAGTCGAGTCAGTCGACACTCTCACTTCATCGTCTCGCACAGGGTGATCCGTACAGGAGTATCGCTAGCCTCCCGTCCCGAACATAACGCCCGTCCGATGCACACGCGAATAACGCGTCTAATGTTGGAATCCACCAATTACAGGTATTTCTTTCTGGCAAGAAATACACGTAACACGGCAGATCCAAACGCGCAAAGAACTTTCCCCACTGTAGAAGCCAAAAGCTTCGAGCAATAAAAGGTAAAAGCATAGTCGCAGTATGTAGTGTGAGTCAGGATGTTTTGGTGCTGGTCACTCGAGCCGGTTTGGTGCGTCCACTTAGATTGCAATCTAGACACAAATCTAAAGTGTGGTAATGAACAAGAAGGGCACTGGCCAATTCCCTTAAGTCTGTGGATTCATCCTGGGTAATGCATGAGTCTTGACGTTCGTCTACAAGTCTACTAATCGTCTACAAGTGAAGAATGTCCCAACTTTGAGTAAAATGAGAGCCTCCATGGCTAGCATGCTATTATCGCTAACATAGTCCAATTTGCCTTGTAAAGTATACCAATCACCCACTCCCTCCACTGTGAGGTCTTTCAACTTTATCAACATGGTTGTGCCATTTTGAATGACTGCTCGACGTGGGCATAGAGCTAGGTACACAAAATGAAAATTTCCATTCTTTCATTTCTTTGGGGTGGGAGGCAGGGAAGAAAAATTAGAATAGGAGTTAGAAAGAATTTGAAAGAATAGGAAAGAATTGCGAAGTTTGTTGCGGGTGTTGTCAACGTTCATTCGGCATAGAAAATTTACTGCATCATCGAGTCGTAGACTGACAGTAATGCAGTTTAGACAGGAAACTTCTGACATGTGAAGAGTTTGGTTCAATTGATGTCTCAGCCGTCGTGAGGATTATAGATTTTTGAAGGTAAAATGCAAACATTCTCAAGCTTCGTCAATCCTGCTGTTGCACTCAGTGGTTCTGAACAAAAGAGCTTGTACATGCCGTGGGTTGTGAGGACTGCGTCTTCAAAGAAAACACGATGGGAAGACGTGGAAATCAGTCAGCCGTAGCTCTCAGCGTTAGGGTGGGGGTTAATATCGGCCAGAATGTGACGCAACACGTCTTTAAAAAGCCCGAGCGGTCGTCGACTCCCTTCAGCCACTGTTAACGCGTGTTTGCAGGAACGGATAAAGTCTACTTGCAAACACTTACCCGCAATTACATGCGGTTGACAGACTTAATATGCGTCAGTAAGGTGCAAACAACAACTTGTCATTATCCACTTCATGGCCATATTTCTTTTTAACCAGAGTAGGGTGCACTTAAAGTAACGCTCTTTCAAAGGGCATAGCGACTGAACTGCCAGTGTCAGGCTCCGCTCAAGGCGTGGTTCTGGTAAGTGATGAGCAATGTACATTGACGTACCGGGAGCAATCTCAGCTTGTAATGTTGAATTGTGGTGAGAAGCAGCTTTCCCAAAGCTTCTCAAAATGCATGTCTACCGCTACCCTTTCTCTGTGAGTCATGTTTATAATGATGATAGTGCAATTTTCTTAGAATTTCTCATCTTGCCAGGCCTTCAACTCAGCAACTCCTGCTGATCGTGTAATTTTCCCACAAAGCGGTCTTCTGTCTGACATCTCTGTCTGTATGTAATAGCACAATTTTCCTAAATCAGACGTCAAATGTACACCAACACATCGCATTTCCAGGAAGATGTCATTCCTGGCAAACGGAGAGGTTAATGTTTTCTTGTGTTTTGTAGGAGATCAGTGACAAGACATGGTTATCGCATTGACTACAATTTCTCAGGATCGGTCTTGTTGATATTGAACATGAAAAATGCACTTTATCAGCATAAACAAATCTTAAAACATATTGACAAATACTGGAGGTCAAAAACAGATCAGCAGTTTGCGGTCAGGAAAGACCGCACACTGGACATTGCAAACGATAAGCAACCATTCGAACATTTTATTTCATCATCACACCGAATTAGTCAACAGGTGGCTAGAACCATAATGCGTTGTTGGAACCTCTCGTCGGATACGAATTCGAATCAGTGCAAAATTCTAACTAGACATCTAAAAGTGTTGAACCTGAATAGCACGCCACATGTACTGAATAAGATTTGTCAAGACAATTAACGACTGCATCAGATTTGTGAGCTATTTTGTCACTGATTTTAAAAACAGAGAAAAAGAGCCTGTGCACTTCGCTACCTTGTTAATTCAGTTCCATCAATGTATCTCAATGGCAAAAGAGCAACTGTTGACCGATGTACCAATTAACACGACCTGACGCTGGTCAATACTTTTTACACGTCTCTACGCGGAAAAGAAATCGCTGAAAACTGGGGATGTGACGGAGTGAAAAGCACTGGGGACGTACGAGAAGATGACTTACCCCTGTGATGATGATGGCCCTTATTGTGGGGATGACTGCCCAGACTGCTAGTAACAGAATGGTGGTAAAACGAATCATCTGGTTGCCTTTAGCTTCCCTCTTCCAGCCCAGGCGCGTTCCCTCCGCCGTGTGCATCTCAGAAGGTCTTTGTACCAGTTTTGATATGAGCGCGCACAACGCCCTTCCTGCGCCCTGTGGGTTGCCGGTAGACAAGAACCATCTATCTTACAATAATTGCGGAAATGCGCGATAACTGACAGGTTTCTCCCCACGTTTCCTGTCTTACCGTCACACGCCCAGAAAACGAGTTACTGCCGTGCTTGATACTTCTGCAATGGCGTTCTGTTTACAGACCTGACTGTGTGAAAAGACTTTTGTCCGTCGATATTGCATTATTGGCTTTCCTGTCCGTGATAGAAAGTTGCTTTTTAAGTACATAGCTGAAGGTGGGGATAAAAAAAACCTTCAATATACATTTACGTCATCAGCAAGGAAGTTGATTTATGGGCCTACTTATGCAAAAGGGCATATGGTTTTCTGCGTTATTATCGTGTTTTAAATATATATTGTATGTGTTTGTATGAGTGTGTCTCTGTGTGTGTGTGTTTGCGTATGTGTGTGTGTGTTTGTGTGTGTATGTGCGTGCGCGCGCGCGTGTGTGTGTGCTCGTGTGTGTGCTTGTTGGTCACCATGAAAACTCAAGTAGGGTGGGATGAATTGATTTCATATATGGTGTGATTTGATTTGATTTGATTTGACTTATTAGGCTGTAAAAAGACATAGAGGATGGGCTGTCAAACCTGCCGAAGGCTATGCAAAAGGTCCAACTCTGGTGTTGCAAAATTATTACTCCGGGAAGGAAGGTCACCTCCTGACAGAGTATTGTAGCTGGAGTTGTTCTGATGTTTGCAGCTGTATCTCACGATCCCTAACGAAGACCTAATTGCATAATCAATGACAAAATACTATGATTCCATTGTCACGATAGTGAATTTCCAGAGACATAACAGTAATGTATTGCTCTATTGGACCCAGTTCTTGATACTTCTGGAATGGAGATGCAAGTCTTCGATTTCAGTATTGGCGACATATCACATCTTGTTAATGCTGGTACTTTTACTTGGCTCGTTGATCTTCTCGTATTTGCACTGCTCACAACAGCGAGGTTAATTGTCTAGCATGAAAGTACTGTATTTTAAGACTGAATACACAGATATAGCAGCATATCCATACATGAAGGCCATATCACTAGCTGTAGGATACACACCCATCATTTCTGTGAAGACAAAGACCGTTGAAAGTGCCAGTTCTCTGGCCCGGCTTGTAGGAACAAAGCTAAAGCGGCTGAAAGCAAACAAAACAATCTAAAAACGCCGGGAGCTGCGATTTCCCTTGTAATCCTTTCTCGACTATCTCCCGTTAACAGTTGTCAGTTCCCAGATAACCACAGATTCAACCGGGTCAATGGATTTGGCGGCATCAAACAAATGTCTTTTCTAACACTCTATAAGAGAACCATAAGGAAGCATATAAAACGCTCAGGTGGCCTATGACTTGGCATTGGGCTCTGTCCTATTTTAATTTATCGCCACACAGTGTCACAAGTGGGTACAAATAGTTCGAAGGTGCGCGTGCTTCGGCGGTGAGAATGGACACAACGTATGACGATACTCGGTATGACCGACAGAGCCGCTGGACGAATCTGCGGAATAAGATAAGAGCAGTAACTGTCAGGAAACTGTTTGCTCAACTTCGGTCAGTTATCGTGTTTGTTGCCCTTTGCCGGCTGCGGCGTCGCCCCTCCCACGCACGCTGACTTGAATGTCATCTGATACATTTAGACAGCTCGGGAAGATGTGCGCGGTGAGAGAAGTGGAGTGTGGGGTAGCGGGGGCGAGGGAGGCATGTCGCCAGCACGGCTTATGATTGATTTTGAAGTGGAATCTTTATATGCTGCATTGATGATAATCCACGGGCACTGACATTAGGTATTACAGAACAGGTTAGTCATTGAATACGTGACATAGCGATGACAGGGGACATCTTTAGGTGCGGTACTTGGATATGGTTTTGCAACAGAAAACTGTCAAACCTCGTTGTAGCAGGATGCTGCCCAATACTAATGGATACTGTATAGTAACTTCTGTTGTAATGACCAGCTCGGCATGAGGATCACCTGGATATTCTTGTCACTTTTTGGTGGCCGCGCGTAGATTACTTTTCGCATTGACCTTAGCTTTAATAGTCATATCTGCAATGACCACCTGTTTCATGTGGCCGTTTTCTTGATGTCCTCTGAGTGATCACTACAGATTTGTTAGGTTGTGCTAAAAGAATAAAGTATGGTTAAAGCCAGCGATATGTTTTCACGGAGCGTCATTTACTTCTCGAGATTACTTCTGATACAAAGTTGTAAAGAAGGCTAGACATATGTTCCATTACAAGTGCAATGGTGTCGAAAACACGCATTCAAGCGATAAGTCTGTTCACCCTCTTGTAAAAGATATTGCACTACATTGTTATTGTTATTGTTATGATTATTGTTATTATGTATGCCGACTATCGTAGTCTTTCCTCGCAGTCAGGGGCTACATTGCGAAGAGCTTACTCTTGGTGGGGTTGAATCGTAAGGGTCTGGAGCGGCGACTTCTCGGAGTTAACCCAAGTGACCTCAAGACGATAATTGCCCCAGATGCGTCAATGAGTAAAGGTTTTGAACCACTCACACCATGATGATGATCCTTCTCTTTTCGATAAGTGTGGAGCTGAAGGGACGTCTTACGCGCTCAATTAATGTGGGACTCTCCTCAAACACGGGACCTCGATCTACCTTTCCGTAGCTAGGAACTATGCCAGCTGAGTCGTGTGAGGAAGTAGGTGTAATTTGCCTTTCCCAAGGCAGTAGGGCCTGTCTTGGGTTGGAACCCTTACCACAAGGGCACCTTACCACCTTACATACAATGGATAAAGCAGCTGCTTCTAACTGAATGTAATACTATGTGCTGGAGCTGACAATGATTAGTCCAAATAGATGTCTAACGTTACACGTGTTTCAGCCTTACTTTGCGAACCGCCGCAAGCCACATTAAAACAGCAGAAGTTCAAACATTCAGTATCACAATACTATATTGTATTTTGCTCATCCTGGTTTAAATATCCTGGTTCATATATGATACACAACGTCCACTGTTTAATCTGTCTCAGGACCAGAGATGCTACAGGTGTATGATCGGACTGCCTCTGCTGTGCCGCCGACCTGACTCCAGTGGACCTAACTGGCTGGGCCGCACACATCACCCCACATGATAACGTTAGATTTTTACTTAATGCAAGACTGTTTATCGTACGTTAATGGTCGTACAGCTTACAAGGTAAGAAAATATAGGTCGTGTTGATCGAGCTGTTCCAAGTTATTCATTCATAAAGATTTCCAGCATTCATCCTGTGTGGGGATCCATTAGTATTGCTGAGCTTTACCAACAAGAATGATGAACTCCCTGAGTGAGTGGGAACGCTTTTCAAACACAGGAAATGCAGTGATACTAGTACAAAGTTCCATCATCTCATTAACGTTAGTCAATCTTACGCGTCAACGTTACACCTACATGACTACGCAAGTGAAAGTTTTTCGACGTCACATAAGAAATGAAATTATGAAATGTGACGCAGTTGTGGATTAAACCAAGTCATCAGAATTTTCCATCACTACGAGTACATATGTCACTTATCATGGAACAGAAATGACGTGTCTGTGCGTACCTACGTCATAACCTAGCACATAACCTAGTTAGATGCATAACGTTAACGTTAAAACGTCATGCTTTTCTACACCTGCCACTATATCAGGACTCACGCTCAGGTCGGAAATATACTAAAATATACCGATACCACCTGTTAATCATAACGTTACCATTTCTGAAACGTTAACTTCAACATTTCTGACAACAAGGGAAAAATTCTGATAACGTTACATGGTGTCTTAAGATGAACGGGAAAAGAAACTCAGAATGACTTTACGTTACACCCGCTTTTTGTCCTGACCACCCCTTGAAAAATGTATCGGCCCACTACACCTGTTAAATCAAGATGGCGGCGGCACAGAGT
This sequence comes from Branchiostoma floridae x Branchiostoma belcheri, assembly GCA_019207045.1. Taxonomy (NCBI): domain Eukaryota; kingdom Metazoa; phylum Chordata; class Leptocardii; order Amphioxiformes; family Branchiostomatidae; genus Branchiostoma; species Branchiostoma floridae x Branchiostoma belcheri. The sequence goes on along the minus strand of CM033025.1, from coordinate 8,947,896 downwards.
CCCGGGACGGCGAAGGTCCGCAGTAGGTCGGCCCCCATACACCTACTCAGGGCCAGGAAGAGACAGTCTCCGGAACTTCTGCCAGAGTTCGAACTGTCCTTAAAGCCTAGCGACAAAAATGCGCGCGTTTTGGAGCGTATGCTGACCAAGACGACTCTGTCAACACAGCGGGCTTCCCACTACAATGTGATGTGTAAGTCCAAAAACACCTTCACATGACTTCTGTTTCTTTAACCTAAATTCTTTTGGTTAACTGATATTTATTGTCTTCCATATAATGAATACCTCTAACGTTAAGTGTTTACTTTCACATTTTCGTTTTTCTTTTTCTCCGTTCCGTGTCATGTCAATCTTGTATGACTGGTTTTTCATTGTTGACTTCTGGTCGCCATCGGCGGTGCGGAACGCGTCGTCCTATTCATACTCCTTAGTTTCCGTTGCTAGGGGGGAGGGGGGCGTACAGGAATGCCTTTTAAAGTTTCATTGCTCACTTTGCTGGTTATGCTCGGCGGCAAAAATGCCCCAGCAGGACCGGATTTATTTAATCATTTAATTAGAATGCACTCTAGTTAACTTTGTGGCTTTCAGAGTTCGTGATTGACAAGGCTTTGTCACTAATAAACAGCCAGCGGGGCTCCATTCCATGTTACAGGTGTTAAGTCTTTTCATTGCCCTAAAGTCCTGCTGTTATGAGAAATATACACGTATTCAGACAATACATAGAATACAGCATGTCTGCTATCCGAAAATGAGCAGTAGTAGATCCAGAGCTTTAAGCCTCCCATGCTATCAACCAAACCACCTGTTACTTTAACCACCTGTTAACAGAGACTTGCTTCAGAACGTTTAAAACAAGCTATAAACTTCCCATTTCATTTCATTTCATTCAGTTATTAGTTAGACTCTAGTAGATCTTTATTCTGATGCAACACATACAGAAACTATTCAGCCTACCCTACATTTTGAGGATTAGATGTAACTAATGTTGCATGTCAATTGTGTTAACCCCAGCTGTAGGTACAGACGTCCTGAACACCATGTTGAGACGAGCCCATGCTGAGAAGGAGGAGGCTGTGAGACAGGCGATAGCCGAGGCTGAGGCACGGGCAGCCAGGGAACTGAAGGAGGCGCTCGATGAGGCTTTAAGGGAAGCAGCAGAGTCAAAGAGAAAAGCTTTGGATGAACAGAAGCAGGTGATTGATGTGCAACAATAAACTCTGGGTATTTTTGTCACTGTAAATTAAGACTTGCATTGCATATGACCTAACCTGTTCAACATTTGTTGTATCCAACTTTCGTCAGTATCTAACTTTCGTAATATGCCGAATCCTGGATATCCAGGAATCGTCCTGAGCAGAAGGACGATTCCTGGATATCCAGAAATCGTCGCAAACAGGACGTTTCCTGGATAGACGACGGTGTTTATCCAGAACGTGTACGTGGGGGTGGAGCTTCCTGTTTTCGAGGGAGGAGACTATGCGGAGGGCGGGGGCATGTTGTTTTCGTCAGAAAGCCGCCATCTTTGTATCTCCCCGCAAGAAGATCGTGTAGTTTATTCTGCTGATCCTGGTGTTACAGAACTTAAACGAATGTTGATAATGATACTTTGATGTTTACATGTTACTTACGTATCAGGCCCAAAATGCTTTTTGCGTAATGAATTAACAAATGGCAGTCAAGATGGGATAAAGTTACTGTTGTTTTCCGTATAGCGACACATTCACGGTAACGTGTTAATAGCATCCAGATGGCGTCTCTTTCTCACACAAGGCCTGGTCCACATCCTGGATATCCAGGAAACGGCTTGAACACGAGGACGCTTCCTGGATATCCAGAAAACGGCTTGAACAGGCTCAGGACGAATCCTGGATATCCAGAAAACGGCTTGAACAGACTCAGGACGAATCCTGGATATCCAGAAAACGGCTTGAACAGACTCAGGATGAATCCTGGATATCCAGAAAACGGCCTGAACAGGAGGACGATTCCTGGATATCCAGAAAACGGCCTGAACGCCTGACGAAAATAAGGAATTCTCCCGCCATTTTTGATTTGCGAGCAAGCGGTCACTGTGGGTCACGCACGCACCGCAATGGTATCCTGCACTGCGGGTGCCCCGTAATACTCTGAACGCATGTCTAAAGACAACCGTTGTCCACAACGATAGACAATAACAGTCGCACGACTATATTATGTGTTGTGTGTTTGAAGTTGTTTTTCGTGTAGCATCACATTCTATTTACGTGTTAGTAGCATTCAGATGACGTCCTATCATGGGGAGGGCAGCGGTCACTTCCGGGTTTTAATCTCTCGCAACTTGAGTCTGTCGAGGTCTCACGAGGTCGACCCATATATGGAAACATGGGCGTGCATAATAATGTTTTCTGTACTGTCAATCACCATGATTGACGGCACCGGAAGTACGAATCCTGGATATCTAGTTTTCGTAAGGTTTTTGGACGATTCCTGGAGCCGCCGAAAAGTAGATGCAACAACATTGCTTGGCAACTTCACAATCTCGCAATTCAGCCTTTTGGTTACCAGGATTTAAATCAGTCAATAAACCAGTCTAATAAAGAAATAAAACTTCTACAGTATACCAATGTAATAGCAGTCTGCCAGTGTTCATGAAAATATTGAAATGAAAAATAAATACATGAAAATAGGAATATTTGACAGATATACAGCTGCTCAGGTGTTCTCTCATTGGTTGAACTGCTATGGACAGTCAGGATTGGATGATTGAGGCATGGACCTTGCTTAGCTTCTTCAGAAATTGTCACATCTTGAAATGACCAGGTTTACTAATGAATCCCATCTGTTCCGAACACAGTACTATGAGCAGCTGGCCCAGCGGGTTGCCGAGGCCAGGGACAAACTGGAGGCAGAGAGGATCGCCAGCCTCACCAAGAAGATGCAGAGAGAGAAGGAGGAGGCACTCAAGGAAGCATGGGCCAAGGCTGAGGTCATCAAGAATGAGGTAAGACATCAGGGAAATAGGCAGGACATACATTCAGTTCCTGATGCAGTGGTAATACGTAAGGCAGGGGTTTGTTGGGGGAAGATATAGAAGAACTTTATTGCACGACAATTGTACATGTTACAATGTATGGCAACAACTATTACACGAAGTACAAAATAGAGGTATAGGATATAACTTAGCAACCTAGTTAACATAACAATAAGGGTAACATAATTCTTTGATATAGTATTGCAATGAAGTAGGTTAATCATTAGTTCGGGTGTTCTTTCTGATAGAAGAGCAGTCCTTGATATATTTGCCTATTGTTGCATTATGGGAGTTCTGACTTCTAAAGATATATACAAATCTGTTTGAAGCATCGAGTCTCTTGATATCTGTTGTACTTGATTCGAGAAATATGAATAACTCATTACGTAAACTAGTGTAGATATATAAGATAGCCAGTTTTCCTGATGAATCTAGACTGACTACTGCAAGACAGACAAAAATAGTAGTCGGACATTATGAATTAACAACATGATACACTTTGTGTTCCCTGAATCATAACTTTCTAAACACACAAAGTCTTATTCAATCTAATATTTGCTTTGTCTGCCAAATTTTACGGACCCAGTAAGACTTACTGTAAAGAAGAGGATTCATTGCTCATGTTTGTCTTTGTTACAGGCCATAGCACAGGCCTTGGAGGAGCAGAGGAAAAAACTGAGAGCAGAGGCTGCACTGGAGAGGGAGCAGGCAGTGGCAAAGGCACTTACTATAGCAAGGGTACGTGCAGTGTTGTGTACTATCATGTTCATGTGACTGAAAGAGGAAGGAAAAACACATTTAAGTGCTTTTCCTTTTTCTTAAAAGATCCCATAATTTTGTGATAACAAAGTCATATCTAAATATGAACACTTAATGTCTGTTACACATACCAAGAAGCCACTGAATATATTGTCGTTTGTACACTTGTATGGAAGGCTAATGAAATAATATGATGATCTATATCCATTGGTGTGTCTTGTTTGGTGTAGTCTCTTTACATAGAGTCCATTCAAGCCATGCCTGTACTCTTGTCTGCAGCATAAACATGCCATCAAACTTGACGAGGCAGTGGAGAGGACCAAACGTGAGTGTGAACACAACGCCAGTGTGAGGGCAGCAGCCATGGCTAAAGTTTATCAGTCTGAGATTAACAAAAGGGAACAAAGGTAAGAGCTGACAAATCTCTAGCAATGTGAAAGTATGTCTGTTAGAATAGCTACTCAAGCAACAGGACATAATTTTGGAAACAGTCAGACATTACAGATAGCATCCACTTCCCTCAGTGACACTGTGTGACACGACTGTTACTGAACAAAGGTAGTAAGAATGAAATATGAACAGGTTACTTAACTATTTCTGGCCATGAGGGATGATAGTCTTATAATTCTTCCATTAGAGGCTTTCATCATAGTTTGTGCTCAAAGAATCCATTTAGAATAATTCTTCCATTAGAGGCTTTCTTCATACATGTAGTTTGTGTTCAAAGGATAACTTAGACAGCATCTTCTCACTTGTTTCCTCTCTCTCCTTCAGAATATCTGATTTACAAGACGACTTGGCTGCGGAACACAGGAGGAAGCTGGATGTGGAGAAAGACTTTAAGGTAAGCCGTTAAAAAGGAAATCAAAAGAATCTTGTCATCAAATATCTTTGACTTGCTGTTATAAGTCACAATGAGCAGACTTACATGCGAAAGTGTTTGAAATTCGTTCATAAGCATTTCAGAAAGTAGATATTCATGGCCTTATTCAAATGTAGTATCTTCATCCTCAGTTTGATTGAACTCTTTCCAATGCCACTGAAGTCTTGCAAAGCCACATTACAGAATGTATGCAAGATGTAGCAAGATGTAGATGAAACATTGATTGTAGCAGTTAACATAAGGATTTTATTTCAACCACCTTACTGGAGTTTGCTTGATTTACTTGTAGGAGCTCCAGGTGGATTACATGCGTTTCCTGGACCTGACCGATGGACAGTACCACTCAGACTACATGATAAGGTACAGGTGGCATGGGCGCATGGCAGGGCAGGCTGACAGCAGGGTACAGACAGACAACCTCAACAAGAGAAACGCCTCCACAGAACCAGGCGACCCGCTACATGTCTTCTAAGTACAGGAAAACAGGCAGTAATTCTTCTCAACTATAATTGTATATCTGTGTTCTGATTTGGAAGTATAAACTGTAAAATGCATGAAGTACTTGTATCCACCAATATGCAGTGAATGTGATGCAGCAGAAGTTAAACCAAGCTGATTGCGATAAGTAGTCAACAAGGTCTTGCACAATGTACTGTTACTTCAATGGAGGTTCAACATCATGGTAATAAGATATGCAAGGTCACTCAAGTCACTGGAGAGATTTTGGAAACAGTTTCATGTTTCAGATAGCATCCACTACCTTTTGTTAGCTTACGCCTATGTCAATGATAAGTACTACCTGAAACAACAGGCCATGCATTGCCAAAATCTTCTAGTATTTAGTTGCTTGAATATCTATTACCCTGCATAGTCTTCCTGTCAATGATAACTAGCAAGATACAAAGAGTCCATTAAAGAAAAGCTGAAAAAAGCAAGTACAAATGTACAAGTACATGTAAAGTAAAACCTTTCAGATACTCAGTGCAGTATTATTGCTGATGTTCTAAATGCATGCCTAGTGCAGGTCACAAATGCATGAATATTTTTACAAAGCAGTGAGACTAATGATTGCAGTGTTATTTTTTGTATGTTGCTAGAGCTTCACCTATGACAATCAAATGTGTCTGCATGACTGGTACGCGGAGAGCTCATGCTGTTCCCAAGGATGCAGAGATTACTAACTTAAGTCATTCCAGTGTTCATGTTTCTAAAGAAATGGTGCTATATATATGCTGAACTGAATGACTTTTCAATTGAAATGCAGTGATGATATTCAGATTGTTTGGATCCTATCTATCATGTAATAACTATGCTCATAATATTTTTGTACCTTGTCAACACTGTAAACTTAGTCATTCAACGGTTTAATTTGTTCGAAACATTTTGTACTTTACTGAACACTTACACATACATGACAATGTGAAATATTTGTAAACTTTCATGTCAGACATACTGTGCTTAAAAGGTCATGAAATGTACGTGTTGTAAATCATTTTGACAGAAAATAGAGATTTCTGATAAGAACTAAGATGTTAGAATCGCTTTAATAAATTGAGATTTTACAAATGCTTATTACTGATGTCATATAAATGCTGTGCTTACTTCTGTACCTATAGCTTGGCAGTCCTTGGAAGTTACTATGACTGGGGTGTAGTTTTCCTAGTTGAAGAGACATGTCCCATACTGTTGTGATGGTTTTATGTTCGCCGTTTTCGCGGTGACCACTTTACCACGAACTTAAAACCAGGCAAACGTTTTTCCATTATAGATTCAGACTACAGTCTATGGCGCTACCTCGAACTTAAAACCACCACAAAAACTAAATTTTCCCGCTATTGCAAAATTAAATCCCCCCGAAATTAAATGCATTTACAGTGCTCTCTAAATATGCACACCTAAAACATCTAGGTACAAAAAAAGACTTCAACAATTACAATAAGCATCTGTAACTTGGATCACAATGATGGTTATTTATTGCCAAATATTCCTGATTTCATATCTGCATACAAAACTTCAGCCAAATCATGAAGTGCAGAACGATGAAGTACAGAATAATTCAAAATGTGCCTTATATAAATTTTCCACATTGGAATATTGTTCCATAATTATATTGATACATTATTAAGTTTCATGAACTTCCACAATTGCATAAAATGTATCTAACTAAATTCTTTCTGTACAATTTATTTCGAATATATGGAAAGGTCAATTCATTTCAATCTACATATACTGCTATGTACAATTCACAAATAATGTGATTCTTTACCTAAAATAGGTACATTGTCAAATTGAGTGTGATCATTAAATTAATAGGTAATTAAATTAAATAAAATTGCAAAGATTACATGAAATTAAATAATACCAACTGAAAAAGACAACAGAATAACTAGTACTCTGGCAAGCCCTGTGTGGAAACGTACATATATGTGGTACAAATGGCATCTGCCAGTGGTGACATTTCCAATAAACCTATCTAAACAAATTAAGTACAGGTACCTTAAGAATGGCAAGTTTACATGAGCATGTTTGTGCTTCAGTCTTATGACTTTATGAATCTCTACATGTGTAGAGCACAGGTACACTGTAAAGAGAACATTAAAATTAGCAATGCAACAGTGAAAGTGTTTGTATTGCTTTCATGTAGAGCTGTATCCATTTAAGTATGTGCTAACTACCAATTTCAGTACATGTACTCCAAGCCTTAGGGAGGATGGAATTCTGTTCTCTGAGGAAAAGAAAAACTGTAGTTCTATGGATGAATTCCACTGTGAAATAACGGGCCAGGTATTTGTCTAACAATGTATTACAAATACTGATAAGTAACTGTGGGTATGCCTTGGGTTATAAGGACAAGGAGACAGGTTTGTAACAAAACACTAATTTTGGTTCTCCACATGAAAGAATATTAACTGTTACAGTAATTTCATATGTAAACAATGAAAAATATATACATGTATATCACTTCCCTTAAGCTCAAACAAGTTGTTACAAAATCATCTAGCTAAGTAGTTAAGAGGCCTGGGTTTGGGTAATGTCTTATGTGACATTATCCAGAGTTAGGGGCGTAGGGCGGATTTCTTCTGGTTCCATTTCTTCTATCTCATGTTCAGTAGCAGGCATTTCCTGACCTTCCTCATGCAACAGCTCGCTCTCAAACATCCTCTGTAGAAGAATCTCTGTCTTCCGGGTACCTGGACAGACAGAGGAGGTTATCGTTAGACGGTCCATCTAATTGGCAATAGAAAAAGGTCATTCTATCATCTCAGCACTTTGAATATGCTCTAAAAGTACCTGCTTTGGGATATACTACCGTGATGAAAGGGTAGGAAAAGGTCATTCAAAAGCCTTTCTGAGGCTGTTGGGCCAGTGGGTTGTTATCAACTGTGTCTACGTCACAGTACTTGAAAGCGAAGCCCATCCTTGTCCTTCCTCTGCCTAGTTTTACCTCGCCAATTGAAGTCTGATAGCCATTTTTACACCTGGTTCGAGTGGGGATAGTTGTGTAAAGTGCCATTCCCAAGGACACAAGATCTAGGTATGCCAGGAAGGTAATCTGTGACATCTCAATCTAGTGACCGCTAGCATAGCCACTTGGCAACGTTGAACACCATGGTACAAAAAATGTACACCAGCTGTAACTATGAGGGTGGTACCTCGTCTGGCGATCCTGAAGCGCAGGCCTGTGTCGGCACGAGGTCTTCTCTCCTTCATCTCCGGCACCACGTCCGCAGCCTCCGCGGCCTCGCTGTCCGCGGGAGTCTGGGTCGGGCCGGGCTGGACCTCGATGTTGTCCACCAGGACCGACTGTGGAGCCTCGATCTGAACGTGCTCTACTGGTAACTGTTCCTGCAGGGGTTTCCTGGGGTTTACAGGGGTGGTGTTAAATGGTGTTAAACAAGATTGCTTTTTCAAACCATTTTAAATACAAAAAAAAATTTGACAACGACTGTATCAGCACTATTACATTATCATGATTTTTTGTCTGATACCGTGATAGTGACAGTTGTATTACCAATTTCGCAGAAAAGTACATAATTCTACAAAATTAAAACCAATGTGAGGAAGTATGAAATAGGAAGAGATCAATTTTGGGCCTATTTACATGTATCACGGGACAACTGAAGAACAGCTTGATAGCTGAGAAACAACTGAACTTTCTAACATTTGCTATTGTTGGAGGTTTTCATTTTGCTATTCATCAACATATCATTACTAGTAGATGTATGCACTTACTGAAGTTCCTGGTTTACTCCTCGACCAGCAAAGGAGTATTGGGAAGAATTATTACAGATACAGATATGCTTACACTTTCAGAGTAATATGAACTGATATGAAGTGAAACTCACTTGCTGACCCACAGACCCATCTCCTTAATCTTCTCCTCTACAGCATTGGAGAACTTGCCAGTGGACAGGGAGGACTCCAACATGAACGCCTCCAGAATGAAGGCCAGAAATATACTGTAGAAGAGATACAGATATTAGATGTGTTGGCAGAAAAAGAGTTTGGTCTCCACTGGTTGATATTGCAGTGGATATGAAGAGACGATTTGGCAATAATCAGTGAGGAGTGAAAAGTTAACCTATTTCAAGGCAGCATATTCTTATCCCACTCTCCAAACACTTTACCCCTTTTGTTATCTTTATGAAAAGATTTAGATTGTTGTAATCTGTAGTTTACCACAGGAAATCTTTTTTTTAATGGGAAAACTATAGCCTGCTCTAGTTTGCTGCAACTACTGCTTCCAGACAGAGTAGTTTGTCCCCCACCCCAGTTTTGAACTGTTTTGTCCTTACTTCTTGCCTCATTTGTTTAAAGCTGTTAAATTTCAGTTTGCCTCTTTGAGCACCATTACAATACCATTACAAGGACCATGTGATTTGGGAGCAATCAGAACTCTGTGCTCCAGGCCAAAATTTAATTTAAAATCGTTTCTCTAACAATGGGTGCCAGACTGTTCAGCACGGAAGGGATCAAACCAGCAGACAGAGCTAGAATATGATGGATACCAGGCTACAAAACTGTACCAAAAGACCTAGATATGGACTCACTTGAGCACCACGATGACCACCAGCAGGTGAAAGGCCACGAAGTACAGCCGTGCCCACGCACTGGTGACGGCGACAAACCCCGAGGTCAGCAGTGAGCAGGTTAAGGGTTAAACACACACAAACACACATCATGAATCATTGAGGGAACGCCCTTAGATAAGGGGACAACAGGCTGTACAATATGGCACTATTGGTATCACGGAGACAGTTAACACTGTAGCCTTGCCAGCAGATAAGAATAACTAGGTAAGCTTGAAACATTGTGGTATTGTATGATCCTTCGCAGCAGTGTCATTAATATTGGATGATACTAACAGATGTAGTCCCTCACATACACATGTACAACACTTCACACTTTGCTACAATTCCTACCAATATTTCATTAAAAAAACTGCTCAGAAAAGCAGTGCTGTACTTTTACTCAAAGCAGATGGTATACCTAACCAATATGGCCATCTGTGGTCTACATACAAGTATATCTATCATTAAAAGTCCTTATAACGAAGGATATCATGCCACTGGTTGACGACCATCAGTTCAAACAGCAGCACAAAGGAGGTGAGTAGGTCACTGAAGTTGTTGTTACAGTAGTGATCCCTGGCAAACTCCGAGCCATTCAGTTTTGGGTTGTTACAGAAGGTGATGTTGACATCCCCAGATAACATGGTTCCCCAGACTTCCATCCCGATGATGGCAAACACATAGTAAAACACCTGGTATGTCAGGGGTGAAATAAAATGAACAAAAATTATTTCTGGACTTCATTGTAAGATGTTCAAAGTGACATCAGATAGTCACATTAAGTTTCTAATTTGAATACAAATATAAAAGCTGCCAGTTTGTAAAGCTTGTATTCATTCTTTAGACCAAACATTTTCTCTACATGCTACAGCCATGAATATTACGTGAAATAAATGTTCCTGATACTAAAGATGTGAATACATCAATTCAGAATTTCTGGTAACACAAATAACGTCAACTTACAAACAGGACTCCTCCATAGGTGAACATGGAAGGTGCGATGTTCGTCAATGTGCCAATAATGATCTTGAACCTAACAGCAGAAAACACCAAATTCTAACCCTTTAAAAAAACACTTCAAATTCAATATAGTCAGAAGTCCACATTTAACCCCATATTGATATAACTGAAAACTTACCTGTCAATGCTCCCCACAAGTTTTAGGAGTCGCAGGATTCGAAGAACAAGGAGGACATCTAGCGTCTCCCTACTGTATTGCACTACATACAAGAGAGACCAGAATGATGCTTGAATCAAAAGGTACTAGTAGTACCAGTGGGAGATCAATAGCAAGACATTGTGTAATGTGTATATTGTCGTGTATACATATTACGTACAATACATAGTCTTAAAATAAAGTCTTACAATAAAGTACAGAATGTATTTCACAGGCTTACTAATCTTGGAACAGTAGCTTAACTCAGGAACAATACACAGCTTGTACAAATGTAAGTAGGGATGAACGTGTCCATATACACAAAAGGAGCAAAACAAAGATGCAGATTAGAAAGTATATAATAAAACTTACATTCTTCCAAAGCAGCCTCAATAATTGTGGCAATAAAGGCTGCTGATATAACAATGAAATCAAATCTGCAGGAAAAAATAAAAATATAAAATCAGACAGAGGAAAACAAACAGCAACAACACAGATCTTCATAATAATAGAAATATAAGATCATAGTAAATATTGTGTATTGTCCTTAAAGTTTTCATCACCACTGGCACCTTCTCCGATTCAAACATCCTAAACAGCAAGACTACAATATTATTTGAACCATTGGGGACAGTGTTCACCACACATACATTAGAAAAACAATATTTTGAACATTGTGTTAATTCCTACCAGAAGCACAATCTTGTCAATATGGAAGAAGAAGAAGATGGCTTTAGAAAAGTGTGTGTACAGAATACAATGATAACAAGGATGATGATTCCAAACTGGCACAGCAACGAATTTTGATGACAGCTTGAAAAGCAACTCAACAAACCTATACATGTAGGTACACATCTTTTTTTTTTTTATTCAACAAAACAAACATATAAAAACCATCCAGCAATTACAGAATAAGAATGTATGAATAGAATATCAAACAAAAAAGTGTGACTATGAGATAATCATCTCCAGCAGAAACATATGAATTAAGAATATGCACAGAAATGTCTTACATGTTCCAGAACCTGCGGCAGAACTCACTGAAGCCGTAGGTGTATAGTTTGAGGATGATTTCACAGGTGAAGACAGACAAGAAGAACCACTCGGCCTCGTCCAGGTTAAACCCAATGAAGAAGGCGTTGACCACGATAGCCAGGTCAAAAAAGTACCGGAAAAACCTGAAAACAGAGACAAATGAATCATGAGTACTTTGTTGTCATTATTACAACAACTTTGCTATCTCAATGAATTATCTATCTTTTTTTCATTATGATTTGTGGTAGGATTGTCACCTTTTCAAGATGTAAACCCAAAGACTGGATATAAGAGTTAACCCACACACACCAGGATGGACCTCTACTCTAATCCACAATTGTGGTGGGTTTTTACATACTTTAGGTGTGGCTCTCCTAAAAATGAAACCTTAAGGATAATCCATCTAAGAGAATCTAAGATAGTCCATCTAAGAGAATATCCATTACCAAAGCTATACTGCAAGTGCTCAATTTCACCAGTTGAGTGAGGAAATAGGTGATGTTAAGTGTCTTTACCATGGGTACGGCCTACTTGGGTTTTTAACCCAAAACCAAGTTAGCAACCCTTCCGCAAGGCCACCTTAGACCAACTTGCCACCTTAATATCTACAAATGTCTGTCTGTTCTAAACTCCCACCCAACTCACTTGTGCATGACGACCTGTCTGACAGCAATGCTGACAGAGGAGTTGTAGACGTGAGGCCAGTATTTCTCTATCAGGTGCTTCTGGTTCCTGATCTCTGACACCTCCACGTTCAGCAGGTCTGCCACCTGCAGGAACATCTTCTGATCTGGAAGAATGAGAACAATAGAAGGGGAGGTTAAGTTTTGCTTCTTTGATGTCAGTTTTATGTCCATCACAAAAACAAAGGTTCCTAAAATTTACATTAAAAGTTGATAGTTGGTACATTGCGGAAAAAATTATTTCCATAATTACATCTACCAACACAGATGAATGGTATGCAAATAAGACATCATGCTTTAATAGATAGCTTTAGCTTTCTATACTTTAATAACTATAAAAAAGACTAAATACACAATGGCAGCCACAAAGGTCAAAGAGTATTCCGTATAACACTGTCTAACTATACAAATGTACTTGATGACTACTGAATACTAACTTGGTGTATACAATTATTGTGTCCAACATTTGAAAATATTTTTGTTAACCTTTTGTCCCAATTATGATTATCATAAATTTTCCAGATATATCTATGATATCTAGAGAAACTAGATTAACTAGTTCTGTTTTTAGAGTAACTAGTGCAGGGATGGTATATCTCCTCACCTATGTAGCCATTGGCATCCTTGTCCAGCACTAGCCACAGCAGACTGTAGTAGACCTGGGTCTTGTTGGGTAGAACCTCCTTCATCAGAACGTACCACGTCTTCTCTGTAACAACAGACTTCCCCCCCACATCCTCCTTTAGCTCGTTAAACGCACGCTCCAGCTTCACTCGCTTGATGAACACAGACTTCTTAATCTCGTTCTGTGGGATGGGTGCGAGAGGATCCATATCAGAATGGAGTTAGACTACGATCTACAAAGAATACCGAGATAGAGTATATAAACGAGTGCCCAAAAAATCACAGCACAAGTGACATTTCATGACAAGGTTTTAAAAGGCACATCTCCCCATCCTGACGGACTAATGATATTTACTTCACATGCACTTTTATTCACTTGCACACGTACAAAATTTTGATGCATGCATTAATTGCCAAGCTTAAACCATCTTATGTACTGGCACTAGCAGTGCTTGTAAGCGCTACTTAATTCAGCCTCTGGCTGCAAGGTATTTTCTGAATAAAGTTTCCAAGTCTACAGTAGTAATGGTGTATTCAATTCAACATTTACAAGAACAAAGCAACAGCCTAATAGGCAACCCTAGGCTGCCTGAATTGCATGGAAGGTAAACTCTTAAGTTCATCACATACATCAGACTCCATTTGTGAAAATGCAAGATTGTGAGACGTACCTTAAGATGTTTTCTGTAGTTTTTGTAGATGACAGCAAGGATGATGCTCATGAACAGATACAGACAGACCACCACATACACGATGAAGAACAGGGAAAACCACTTGTTGCTGTCAAAAGCCGGCATCCTATAGAGACAACCAGGAGTAAGCGACATGATTACCGAAGATGAAGCAAAGGAACTGGCAAGTTACTGCATGTATATGTCAGTTAAGATTATGAATGTCCAAAGTTCTTTCTGACATGGATATATACATTCATGTATATTTCCCTGATGATGATGATATTTCCCTATATTATGGGTTAGCTGCCATGATACTATACTCAATCAATACTGTATGTACTCAATTTGGCTTGCATGAATAATTGTACTTTGAATAGTTAATGTCCTGTTTCTGCATTGGCATGTTAACGATGCTATTCCTGTTGTGTATAGACAGGACATTAATGATTTACCATGAGATGAAATAAATACTTATAAAAAGAGAAAAAAAAGAAGACTTTAAAAGAACATTGTTTGTTTCAGTATTAGAAGTCCAAAGTATTTAAAAAGGAAAGTTCAAGATGCTGATATATACATACAATAAGACATGGTTGTGATATGCCTGGGGGACACTAAGGAAGTTGACTTACATGATGTCAGGACTGTTGGCAGTTGTTACAAGCACATACAGCTGGAAATAAATGTCACCATAGTGCTTGAAGTACGGGCTGTTGTCAGTGTACAGTCTCAACTCTGGTCTGGGAAACAGAAAACACAGAACTTACAACAAGGTATGTCTTACAAAAGAGACATGCAACAAAAAAGACAGTAGGATGATATATTGAGGTAAAAATAGCCCATGACTGTGTTCAAGATTGCAAGGCGATACTAATGAAAATTCCCATGTGTACAGAAATGCTGGTTGAAGAGTTAACAACAGCAATTAATGTCAGAAATAAATATCATTCAACACACTGTTAACTACAGGACTACATCAGCCTACAGGGGTTTATGCTATGTAGACTATGCTTGAAGAATAAGATCATTAGCAAGGTATCTATGTCAATATACACTAACAAGAAGACTATAATGAAGGTATCTAATTAACGATGTGGGCATGCACCTTCTCTCAAAGATTTTCAGAGCCATCAGAGCGAAAAGGGCAATACTGAGGAAGAACAGGACTAGGACATTCAAGATGTCCGGCAGGGTACGGCGGATGTTCCGAAAAGCTCGACGAATCTGCAGAGAAACAACAAGATCATAGCAGCTGATAGGAGACTACAAGCACTCAACTCGACATCTGTTACTTAGAGAAAAGTTTTTATTCTACTGAGAACTTCTATCTGTCTTGATAGTGAAAACTTATTAATCTATTAAATATCATGGTTAGTAAACTTAGTCACCAAACATTTATATTTAGTAAGACATTAAGAATAGCAGGAATATGACTGGAGGTATTATATGAACAAACGTCAAGCTACATTTGGTATTCAGAATTTGCCTATAAAAATGCAGAAAATAACACTTCAGAGAGTTAATCACCTTCCCTAGATTCACCACCCTTTACAGCCTGTCTGACAGGAAAACTAACAATGAACCTATAAACTCTTCCACATTCTCATGATATCAACATTGCCTTGACACTTAGGAAGTAACTTATGGAGAACACAGGACATCAGGCCTTCAGCTTTGCTCTGTCACCCTGGACAGGAATTTGTGGAAATCCTGGACTGAACTGAACTGAACTGATGTTTTCCTGCTGGCACGTACCTGTCTGCCCTCCTTTATGTTGACCAGGAGCAATGGGCGCAGTGGGCGGGACCAGCGGTAGGCGTACATAGCCTGGCCAGAATTGACCAACGCTATGTAGGAGATCATGTCTATCACCACTACCTGTGGAACAATACATTGTATAGAGGATGTTACACACACAACTGGTACATAATGAAGTCCTGATGTTAACTCTCAGATGCTTTACAGAATAAAATGCACCATTTCAGGGGACACTTTTGCCTAACAGTATAATGCAATCATGTAAATGATATAATCCCCAAAAAACAAGTAGATGTAGTCTTTTTTTACACACAATACTATGGAGCAAGCCTAATGGTATAGTATAGTATGCAAGTAGCTTGATAAAAGGCTTCAGGGAAAACATTCTGCACATGTTGCCTTTCTAGTTTGTGATAATTGTACAAAAGCTACACTTACAAATAATGTTAACTGCATGACGAGATCTCATTAGTGACTCGTACTTGGAGTACCCATCGTAGTTTCAATTTTCAACAAACAAAAGTAAGTATTTCTTTAAAGAGCTACTTACAACCATGGTTGCCATGACAACCAGATTCTTCTTGTCAGAGTAAAAGGCCTTCCCAGGGGAGAAGAGCTTTAGATGGAACAGCCTGCTGCCAATCACAATCAGACAGATCACCTCCATGGGCATGGTTACCTTAGGCAGGAAAATATGGCAGACATTACAGACTGCAAGTTAGCCACAGTGGAATCAGAAGACAGAAGAACAATAGTCAAGAAATAAGGTAAGAGAACAACAACAGGTAGATTTTACACAAATATGCTGTTACAATGGAATCAATCTTGTTTTGGGGTCTTGGGTAGACTCCATTCATACTGCAATATATGCACACAGTGCACAGTCAACATCTTTTTCACGTAGACCTCTTTGTTTTTCTCTAAACATAGGTCAACCATTTTATGATGACAAGTTGCCAGTTCTCTTTTAACTTAATGACACAATGGTACTTACATAGTACTCAATCTCCAGGCCAGGTACAGCAGGCTTCTCAAAGATAGCCAGGGACAGCAGGAGGAGGATGAAGAAGTATGCCACCACCTTGGGCAGCCAGTGGATATAAAGGTTGTACAGCCTAGGAAGGTACAACAGGATATTTGTTAAAGCCCTTCCAAAACTGTTACCGGCTAGCTGGATGGCACTGGCTCTGTCTTTTTTACAGCTGAACCATAAGCTCTAAATATTTCATGATGGAGGTATGTTCTTACAGCTGAAGAAAGTCTACACTGTACGGTACACCCTTTATGTTCTCTTGTCAATCTTCACATTGATGTTGGCTTCAGAATTCCTAAGGTTTTCGGACTGGCTGGCTTTTCTGACAACCCACCATAACTTGGGCATACATTCAACAGTGGCATTGATACAGACGTGGAAAGATTTCCTGTCATAAACGGATTGTTGTTGAAAGCTTACATTTCATCTTAGCAATACAGTACGTAATTTCCTCACTTTACGGAGTTGTCGTCTGTCTCAAACTGCCCATTCCTGCCGTACTGTGCGTCTCTGATGAAGGTGGCTGCCAAGTACAGATTCATCTGGAAATACAGTTATGAAATGTACAAGGTGGGCTAGGCATCGTCATTCAGAGAAATTCACTGAACTCTCCTACCTTACATTTTCACTAATGAAGTACTTAAGATTTACAAAATTCTTAACTTTGCAATTGTGGTTCATTTGCCACTCATTTACTCCCTCTTTCCAAGTTCCAGAAACAATTCAATCACACCCTTTGTTTGTTTACTTGTTGTGTAAGAGGGTTCTATTCCCAGCCATGAGAAAATCTCACCCTGCCAATCCAAACATACAACCTGCACATGTACACACCAAAAATTGTTTCCACTTCAACCCTCCTATAAGTGTAAAGACTTGTAACAACTCACAATACAATGAACAAAAATTCTCCAAATTACCTGACTTTATATTACTGATCATGTTAACTTGTGTAAAAGACTGAATTTACAACGTTGAAATGTGTTCCTAGTACTAGTAGAGCTACATGCAACTCCGGAAGTGTATTATAAGTCAACAATCATGTCAATTCTCCACTACAAAATCCATTGTATTATGCCAATTTGCCTACACTAAAAAACACGTAAGTTAAATATAATGCAAAATTCTTACATTCGTAATCACCTGTTTGGCACCTGTCTGAAAAGGATACGTGAAGATACGTGAAGATACTTACTGCTCAATGCAATTACCCGCCAACATGGTCATAAAATTATACGTACTAGTAGTATGGTGTCAATGTCTGTGTTCCTATTTCCTTTTATGCGTGACAGAATATAACATTATGTTCCAAAAGGGCCATGTAACGTTAATATATCTTAAGTTTTGTCCTGTAATTGTGGGTTATAATATATAGACAGTAAGACATTGTGTAACATATTTCTCTTCAATAAATGCATTTGGTACAATATTATAAATCTAACAAGTTGTTCAGTAGTCATTGATACATTTTAGATAAGACGGACATACTTTTTGCAAGTATTTCAATAACCAACTGTGGCTACTATTCATGTTTCTGTTCTTTTCCATTAGAATAAACAAATAATCATTGTTGATACGTTTATTCCACTGATGTATTATTCAAATTTGACTGGACTTTCTCAAACTTTATGTTTAATGTGTATAAGTAATGTTTTTGCAAATTCAAACAGTAAAACGTTACAGTTGAACCAAGAAAGTTATCGTCCTGAGACAAGGGTGCGTTTATCACGACTGAAGCAGGATTTCCGTGCCACAACATGCCCAACATACTGATACACCCCCTCCCATAAATCTATAAATTACACAAGAAAATTATTACACAACACAAATTCTACAGCCACAACTGGTGTACCATAATATGGCTTACCTTTAAGATGCTTTAGTTGTTAAGTATCAGCAGATATAAGTTTCAGTATTAGCAAATAACAGCCTAACATTCAAAGAAAGTTTTCTTGACAAACTTTCTAGCCAGCAGTCGCCATGTTGTCCTTCAAGCCAGGTCATTCATCCGGGACTTGGGAACACATGAGGGGCGTGGCCTCATAAGGGGCGGTCCAGTAGTGCTACATAAGGCCTGCCTGTGTTCTCTGTAGGGACAGTCCATTACCGCTGCAACTAGGAAATAACACTCAAGAAGGAGTTGATCCAGAAGAAGCTCCAGGCTAGATGGTTACCGACGCTTGTGTAAACTTTCTGTTAATTAATTCCTCGTCCACTTTGATTAGAAAGTTAACGTTAACTAAGTAGCAAAGGCTAAGTATTGATCGTCTGTCGAGGACATTAAGGTCCATTGCCAACTTCGGAAGACTGAGTCATACGCCACTCAGATAGATCCAGATAATCAATAGCATCATGTAACTTAGTGCTTAGAGAAAAAAACAAACCTCGTGCTGATTCAGGTAAAACAACCTAGACTCGATAACAATTGTCACAAGGTATGATTTCTAAAGACTTTCAATCATTCGAGCAAATATAAAGTACCGGAATTTAATATTGAGTACCAGCGCAAGGAAAGCGCCTTCTGGCAGATTATTGCTAGACTGCAGCGCTGATGACCCTCCTATTATATGACAGGGAAGGAATATGTCTACACGAATTCGCAGATCCTGATCTCTAGATCTCCAAATCACAAAATCTGAAATCGCTAATATTTTATTAGTAGGCCTATAACGTTAGGCAAATGGTGACTGTGACCTACCCTCAGCCACTAGCTGCTTCAACAGTTTCCCATAATGAGTATGACGAACTTTTCGAATGACGTTCGGCGTGCATCTGACGTCACATGGCGGTCGAAACGTTCGCAAATTTTGTCAAGTTCGAAAATTGTCAAGCATTGCTTTCATATGTAACGTTACGTTTTCATTTGGAAACATGGAGGCACTGATAGGGGACGCTGGCCAGGGTGATAATCGGAGGAGTACATTGTGGAATTTTCTGGAGCGTCCTTGCGTCTTGAACTTTCCTGAAGGACCAGTGAAAGCGGAAGGGAATCAGGAGAACGGTAAGACATTCAAGGTCACGCTCCGTGTAAGATTCTAAAGCTCAATTTTTTTCAGATATAAGCTGCTATACATTTTTCCCTAGTGAACTCCGATGGCCATGTGAAATCTACATTAGCCAGACAGTTAGAGATGGAGTTTTTTTCAACCTCCTTGGTCGGATAATTACTGTAATCTTCTCAGCTTCCAGGTTGCCGACTCGTCTTCGCCCTCGGACGAGGCTATCGCATGAGCGAAGCGTGTCTGTAGCCAGACAGCTGAACGCCACCCTGAGAGAGGCTACCAAGGCAATCGTCGCCCAGAGAGCAGACAGAAACGTGCAGGACGTGGAGACCATCAAGTCTAACGTCAGAGAGACCAGGGCCGTCCCTCAGGCCACCGGTCGAGCCGGCGCGCGAGACCAGGCTACCGCTCCTGAAAAGAAAGCCTCTCAGGTCCGTCGAAAGCCCACGATTAGGAATGATGCGGAGTTCGAATATCAGTGCCGACCACATCAGAATGGAGAAAGGACACGAGCAAAGAAAAGTCACCGGATCGAGTGCGTCTCCCGATCTCAGGCGAGGAGAAAAGGTGCGCCGTGGACGCTAGGCTGTCCACCGCCTGGCACATACTATGATTCCTGCCTGTCCAAAACAGCACACATCTATCATGACGTGGTCGCAGGGGAGAGAGTGTTCGTAAACTACATCCCCGACGATCCCTGCAAGTGGGAGTCCACAGACGATGTGGAGCTTTCGGTCTGCCAGCGGGGCGTCACCCCCAGCGACTACGCCGACCACAGCGGGCGCATCATTCCCCGCTACCGTCGGCACCTGGACAGGATGTACAGGAAAGTTCTTCGGCAGGTGGCACGGGAGCTAATGAAGTACGTACGCGGAAAGTGTAGAACTACAACACGTGACAAGGACAGTAATGAACACAGAAGGGAGGGTTTATAGTCCGTCTAATTGGAAGATGAAGAATTAGGGCTGACTTAAAATCTGGTATCCGAGCAGGGACATCTACCGACACTGTGTTTGCTGGGAAAAACATTTGGTCTTTTTTGCCTGCACCTGCGGAGTATTTTCATATCATATAAAAAATTAGATATCTACATGTATGTATTTTCTAAGACAGTTAAATACAACAATCTAAATTTTGTAGCGTAGAAAAACTCACCATTGACAATATCCTCCATAACAAGTCGAAAATGTACGTTGTTTCTGTATGAGATATTTCAGCATCATCATCATGAGATATTGAGATATATTTGATATGTGGACAATTTGCAAAACTACCTCAAAACAGACATGTTAACAGATATAGGGTTGTCTACTGGTGATTTACCATAATCCGATTGATGACCAAATACTTGAAAAAATGTTTCTGTCATATTTCCTATAGGGAGAAAGTTTTGAACTTTTGATATAACATTAGTAGTTTTTATGATAGGACTGATAGGAGATAATACTTATCAATATAGTATGTAGGTACAAAAGCACTACAGGATGTGTGAACGCACTAGCTGCACCTATCTGACAATGTAACACCCAACAATAGCCCTCACAATTCACTAGTAGTTCTGCTGATTAAGCTATCTTAAGACCAAAAGTCGCACACACGGATCCGGACATGGTTAAACTACAACAGGTATGGTAGCTGTCACGAAATAATTGGTGTTGAAATCTTTATTGACACAACAAAGTTACAGCGACTTTCGTAAGGTCTATAGCAACTACTTAAAGTACGTATAAACAGACCTATATGAATACATATCTCTATAGAAATGTTTTGTGAAAAACCCAAAGCCGATGATCTCTGTAGGATCGTGAAGTAAGCTTAACGATAACAACATGACACGACACAGTGTGTTTTAAAAAAACGCTGACGAATGAGCCAGTCCCTAACGGTGGGTGATAGATAATGTACATGTATTGATATACAGACTGAGGAAGACTGCCAACATATGGGCTTTTTATGCTGCTTGTGGCGAACTTAAGATGAACTGCAATTGGCAACCATCCCCATTTGATGCCATAAAATTCTTTTGTTGAAATCTGTGATCATCGAAATCATGCAAAAGTTTGTGTCATAGAACAATCAGCAACCACACCCTTTCCTTAGCTCGACCGTGGTTCTAGCCCATTGTTAGAGAACAACCCTTGGACTGCACGGAAGGATGGCTGTGCCTAAGACCGGTCGGACTACTTGTCATTCCATTCGGGCGTTTTGGCGTGGCTCGGCGGTGGCTAAAACATGGCGGAACTCAGTAGATTTGTAGGATCGATATTATTTGCTGTGTTCCTCTGTCCGTATGTGTCAGGTAAGTGTCCTTAGCTCCTTATTTCCGCCCTGTACATGTAGAATTGAAATGTCTCAAGATGGCAAGATCCACACAGCCACGTTCGCAGGTTAACAGTAGCACTGATGTTGAAGTCATGTAAAGAATTCGCCGGTGGGTGTACCTGTATTTAACCTGCAAGATTTTGTGGGCTGAGAAGGCAGCAATGAGAAGTCAGAACTCCACGCTGCATACTCAGACTATACGCTTGTGTACGGACTAAAACCACGACTTTTGTGGTTGGACATGTTGATACTATCTGTAAGGTGTCCATTGGGCGTTTCAGGTATGGATTTATGACATTGAACTATGCACCTTTGCCATATCGTCATGTTAACTTCGTTTATTTTGAATCAGGTGAACTATACAGTGATTGGTATTAAGTCGACGTCTCTTTCAAGATAGTTGAAGAAGACTATTAACATTTTGATTTCTCTTGTCATACCGTATGGCACTTCGGCAGTGTGACCTTCTGCATCGATCTTTTTGTCCCGCACAGAATTCGAATAGACAGTTCGTTCATTATTCATCATAACGATGTAGGCCATGCCAGAATAGTAGCAATTGAGCTCATTATAGCCTTACACTATTGAAAGCCAGCCATTGAAAACTGGAAATTGAAAGAACCTTTTCTGCGAGCAACGCAAGTACAAAGAAAACGACTGTTAAGTACATTTCCTTACAGAGGGAAACATATCAAATGGCTATGCTTTGTAGATAAAAACGTGTGAAAGCACAAACTGTGGCATAGACAAGTCTGAATATCGATATCTGACTAACCACGGTCTGACAACTGTAATGAACGCTATGGTCATACACATGGAACGATTGATATTCTATGAATATGAGGCGATTACTTCTATGATATAGAATGACGTAACGAACAGGGCCTGAGAAAAAGAGGTAAAGTTAGAGCCTTATCTGCAGTAGTTGTTACAGCAGGCAATTGTTTACAGATACACACAGGTCATTCGGTCGACCTCTGGCTACTTGTCTTAAAAACCTACGCCATGTGTATCCATACTAGGCTGCAATCGTAATTGACAGTTTACTTTAGGAACTGTGATATGTTCATCGCGAGTCGGAGCAGCAGAAGGGTTTAGGTTCCCATAATCTGTAGAACATAAACCTACGCAGAAGAATGTGTGACCTAGCGTAACCAACACTGTCGAGCCAAGGTCATGAAATCGCGTCCTTCTGTCCTTGTGTGCGGAACTAGTTTATGATTAGATCCAGTGATAACATCATGGTAACATCGCAGCTGTCATCGGCTACACCGTGCCAAAATACACATTTGTACCTCTTCAGAAGTTCATAAACACATGTACATACATCAGACACTACATTGGTACACATTTAACCCTTACAACCTTGTAATCCAGTGAAGTATTCGTACACCGGAAGGGAGGGGCTGTCAGTAATCTTCTGGCAGTTTTGTGTCTTGCTTGCATTCCTTCTTGCCTAGAGATATACTGACAGTGATGAACGGCCATTGCCAAGCCAACGGCTCGCCTTGTATACAGTAGATCACGATTACAATCCCAGACCGAGTCATCGAAAAAAATACTTTTGAAATGGTACATGATGCTTTCTGATGCTTAGCATTCAGCAATTTGGAGAAAAGCATGGAAGTTGAAAACTGCACGCCACTACCAGTGGACCAGCCCCCCTACAGCCATGGCACAAAGTTGTGTGGCTCAAGGGCTATTGAAATGCGCCCTTTGGCGTGGGTTGAACTTTAACTAAATTCACATGAACATACATAGATAGTGATTTGCATGGTGTAGAGAATAGCCATAAGTTGGCAATTATGTACGCTGTGTACAGTAGCATGCAACTTTTGATTCGAACATATTTATTCCATCAGTCGGACGGAATTTCCGGTGATATGATGTCCTGTAAGTCCAGTTCTGCATAAGTTTTCCCAATCATATGGGCACTGCCAAGAACGTCAAGTACGAGTAGTGGTTTAGGCCACGCGGATAATGTTTGTAGGGCAGTGAGTGGCTAGGATTGTAAGACAATGAATTTTCATCGGTTTCAAACATATATGACTCACCTTGTCAGTATGTAACGTCTTCACAAGTCATAACATGTGTGTTGTATTTCTTTTACAGCCCAGACGACGTTTTCACCTCAACCTGGTAAGAGTTACATTTTTCTCCTTGATGTCGGTGAACATTGTGGGAATATTGCCTTTATCATGCTGGTTAAAGGAAGTGACTTGCTGGTTCAGATGTAGTCTGCTTAACACAGACACAGTCTTTCACTGTCAGAGCTGATTTGGCCTCTTTCTAACAGTTCCCTTTCCTAGAGTCAGTAGAACAGTAGAAGGGCACCTAGAAACGTGATTTAGTTGGACTAACATTCTGACGCACAGGCACGTTTTCCAGCTTTAGTTTCTGCTGGCATTAACTCCTCTGAATAACAGACTGCTGTCTATCGTAAGTCACCTAGTGAAATTTTCTTCTTTTTGATAATTTCACCTTGCAATTGTGAATTTTTTTTCTTTAATGATCTCATAGAAGACTTTTGATGAAAAATGATTCTAGCTTATCCAATGACAACTTCGTTAAGAAGTATACTGCAAGACGATCAATGGCATAGAAGAACCCTTTTCATGCCAACATAGCTCTCTGATCATTGAACGTAACTTTAGCTATTACTGATCACAACTTCTGTCGTCCCCAGTGCAATATGACAGTGCAGGCATCATCACGGCATGTGTCGTCGGAGGTCTCCTCATGCTGGCTGTGTTGATTGCGTTGTTGGCAAGGTATTTATTGTACTGTTGTTGGTTCCGGTAATGTAGTTATCCTTAAGGGGTAGCAACATGCTCCTGTTTGTTTCAGAAATATCAAATGGTGGTGTGTACCGAATGCCCTGTTAATATCATTATCTGTGTTTTATGTGTACTGCATAAGAATAAAAAAATAATGAACTACTTTCTGCACCAATACATACTCCAATGTGTATCATTGCAGGGCGAATTGTGACTTTTGAATTCTTCCGTATTTACAAATTAGATCAGAAATATACACATGTTACTACTACGTCATCTGAAGACACGGTGTAATTAAAGGTTTAGACATTAGAAATTCCTCAAATGATTGTAAAAGCCTCCAATGATTGTAAGAAACTTATCCCATACAACAACTCCTGTATTAGTTAGATAAGCCTTAAGTTAAGCTATAGAACTGTAGTTATGTAGATGCCATACTTTGTACCTCGTACAATTGTTGTGCAATAAAGTTATTATTAAAAAATCTGTAAATGTACATACGTTTTTAGAGGAGACAAGAGACTTTGTAGAGATGGAATACAGCAACTTGTCTTATATTTTAGTTGCATGCATTTAACCTCTGTTGACCATGAATACGCAATAAAATGCATGTCATTATATCAAGAGTTTTGAATGTTGTTGTTTCCATGCCACCAGGTTATGCAAACCCTGCGTGTCTAAAGAAAAGAAACATCAGTACGACGTGAGGAACCAGTGGGACCAGGAGGGTGCGCCTCCCGAACCGGGGTACCACGTGAACCGCGGCTACGAGCCGAACATCCCCAACGGCACGGACATCCCGGTCCCACAGGCTGACTACGACAGGTCCATCCCCCGTGCGCACGTGCAGGCACCTAATTACCAGACCACCATCCCTCGTCAGGACCTGTACAACGGGTAATCTGCTATGTCTCGTGTTCTGCTTGCTTCCCCATTGCTATTTCAACTAGAAAGGCAACATTTTCTACAAAAAATGCAGGGTGTTTCTCACTCTGAATAATCTTACTAATTTTACTAATCCAAATCTATCGAAAACCTTGAATTACCAATACATGTACATGTTTTGCTATAACAAACGTGTAATCGCCAATACATGTTTTGTCATTGCAAACCTGTGATTTGTTCTTATTTGCTGGAACAACCAATACGCTGATGTCATCGCAGTTCTAAGCTCTGATTGGTTCATAACAGAATAAAACGAAGAACACACATGCATAAACAATGTTTCCCGTAAAAGATACCCTATTGCGTATTCACAAACCAAAAATCAAAAGTGCTTTCCTTTCAAATTGGAAATCCTTTAAACCCTCAGTTTCAATGTATCCTTTTGTCATTTGCCAAGGAAGCGACTTGGTTGAGATGACAAGAAGGTTAGTTACATCATCTGTATGACAAAGGCTTTCCTAGTGACGTTATTCAAGTTTTGACACAATCTTCTTCAATTGTGTACAAGATAAGTTTCTATGCTTTCGATATTTTAATAGCACAGAAAACGTGTACACTCCTGATGCAATTAGACAAACCATGCATTTTAAGCTACATCTGCCTTTACATTTACAACTGAAGCGAGAAGTTGAACCAGTGTATACCAAAAATCAAAAGTGCTTTCCTTTCAAATTGGAAATATATTGTCCTTTAATCCCTCAGTTCCCAATTTATTCTTTTGTCATTTGCCAAGTACACTTTAGACTTTGTAGGCTTAGTTTTATATCACACCTTTACCCAGTTTGTACTTATAATCACTAGGAACTGCATTCTGTTCACTTTGACCCTCAATTAGCTGGTTAGAGAGCATAAACGTACAACAAAGATCCTCATTTATTCAATGTTCTCCACAGCTACGTCCCCGAGCCTAGCCACGCCCCCATGGGAGCCCAGCCCATGATTGACATCCCGGCGATTGAGACGGAGGACCCCCGGGCCCGCTACACGCCCGACCCCATGGACCTGTACCGGTATGACCAGCCCCACCTCGGCCCGGACGTGAACGAGTCGGACGGCTGGGTTACCTACCAGTTCAACAAGAGACGTTAGAGAACAGGCAGAACATCGCCGACTGGCGTTAAATCAAGGAAAGGCATAATAAACTTGTATCTGTTTAAGTACTAGATTTTGTTTGAATGTTGTTTCTTGAAGGTTATCGTCTTGCCCAAAGGGCTTGTTTAGAAGGGTGTATTCTAGATAAGATAATTTTTAGTCAAGATTTTCAAGAAATCTATATTATTTGAGCAAGCAGATTGATGCACATATCCTAATTAAGTAAGCGTATGTACATGTATCGTGTATCGTCTACAATAGATTGTAACATTAATATCATAGATAACATACTGTGACTGAGAAGAAATGAGTAACGCCGGTAACGCGTTCTGTTATTTCCTAGGATACTAGATCTTTTATAATTCTTATGTAAGAACTTTTCACTTCTGTTCGATGTCTACAAACTGGTTATCATGGGTCATATAAAAAATCGAAAGCAAAAGTTAGTTTTAGCGATGAACTACAAGTACATGTATTCAAACATTGTATATTTGTAAATAGAGGCGTGGTTAACATTTCTTCATTTACGGTATATTGATATGTATATTAACCAATGTACCAGTTATACATTGTACCTGCTATTCGTCACCGCAGTGCCGACTGTTGCAATGATTGAAAAGTTCAATTTGACCAATGGTATAAAATAAACTGAGCTTTGATAAAGGCTATACGTTGTTTTACTAAGGAATATGTCTGATTTGAATGAAACGTGAATACTTGAACGAAGATTATTTAACGGTGTTGTGGATATTCACGCGACATCTACAGAAAGCTGTAACTTTGTATGAACAAGAGGAATTCGAATATAAACGTTTACAACATGAAAACCAAGGATTCCTAAATAGTAGATCGTCGACGATAATGTAGGCATTGATTCCTTCATGTTTAAATATCTTGATGATACATGTATAGGATAAAATCAAAGTATCCGGTAATACAGTGAAGGCTACCAAGGGACATAAAACACAAGGCAATGTTATCAATATCTCCTCGGCTGTATACCATAACAGTGGATACAGGAGCTCCCGCACATCAGTTACAAAATCACATCAGGTATCAGTGGGAAAAAACAAAACGCTTCTGTCAACAACAGTTACTCCACCGTAAACAGGTGCTAGCTGTTCTCATATAGCATTAGATAGTGTATTCAGTGCGCATCACGTGATTGCGTAACTACGTCACTGGCACTGTCTTCCGGTTGCTCCAGCCCTAAATCTTATTTGCATAGCTTGCTCTAGTTCTATGTGCGATTCTCTGTTATTCTGCTCATACGAATATGACGCCGTTGCTGTACATTTTTCTTTGCTCGGCTATAGTTATCTTAGCTAGGTCACAGGCAATATGGAACCAAGGTGTTCTCGACGCTGAAGGCCAGTTAAACTTGTTGGCCTCCTTATTATGGTCGAGAGGTCCTCTTCAGCAGAAACTTGCCAACACCAACCGCGATTTCAGCACGGTGAGCTGGACTGATCATGATAGCACCATTCCCGCCCAACCCACCGCCAACATCAGCCAGCAGTGTCAGAAGGATGTTGCACAGTACAACGCAGACCTGTCCCAAGGAAAGATGTATGCCCTGCAAAGTAAGTGAACTCCACATCTATCGACTAAGTACTTCGTCCAATTGATATATGCCTCTCTCTTAAACTTGCGTATATGGAATGTAACACAGACTGATAACTTGTCACTGATAACTTGTCTTGGAGTCAAGAGAGACGATAAGAAACGATGTTGCGGAACTGTAAGTGTCGTGGGAATGAATATCGCCAATATGTCCCGTAACGTGTGGAATTGCTTTTAGATGTGATGTTATAAGTTGTTTTGCATTCAAGTAAATGGAACAAATGCAAAACAAACATACAACCTCATCTTTTTTCCTTCCCACGTTAAGCTGTATTGTTATTTTTCGTGTTGGCTTGTGTTTACACACTTGTGTTGACGCGATCTCTCCGGCCGAGTATTGTTACTGTCTGGCGGGCCGCTTGGTGCGTGATTTAGTCAGGGTAATTGTAAGCTTAGGAAAATACATTTTCATCAATTTGTTGTCATGAAGTTAAGTTTTATGGATGAACGGGTTGAAAGGGTTTTCTGTCCTAACAAACAGGAGTAAGCCCTGGTATATATTAATTTGCACAGCACCGAAATGACAGCACCTCTTTCTAACAGTGCTGGACGCAGGTGGAAAACCCCCAAGCGGAATCTTAGTCGGAAACCTGGTCTGGGCCGGTAGCTACTCGCAGTGCGTGAACATCACGAGGAAACGCTTCAACATCACGTTCGATGGGAAGTTCTATTTGGCTACGTTAGTACCTGTGGTCCAGGCGCGACAGCCTAAACCGCTAACTCAGGTGAATAGAATGCTAAAATGAAGTTGCATGTAGAATGACAAAGTTTGTGGTGTTTAAATGAATGATATATGCCTTTTCTTATAGATTGCTTAAACCAATGCTAGCGCATGCCGTTAACGCGTTGTTTTTACAGAACGGAAGCGGAATAGCCGGGGAGACGAAGTTAACGATCGGCGTCTGTGTTCCCAGCTCCTGTTGTCAACATGACGTTAATCAAACATTGGACGGCAGTAAGTCAGGCATCGACTCTCTTTTGTAATTTATATTTAAACTGTGGATAGAACACAAGTAACATATACTGATTTGTAATCATACATGCATACATACAATACACTGCACTTTTTAAAAAACATCTAACGTTAAATAGCCATGATTTAGCTCATTCTGTCAACTGACATAGATGATTCACACGGTACGACACGGTATGTTATATGTTGGACTGAATTGAAATGTACTTGCTTCTCGGCCTGATACCTTACGAACGAAAATAAATATTGTTTTTTTTCAGGTATCTACTGGCGTTTTCTTGTTCAACATGGATTGCTGCAAGTGACGTCAGTCTATTCTCAGGAATCCCTACCAATCCAGAATGTCACAATCGCTGCGATGTGAGCATGTTTGATATCGTCCGTTTATATCTGGCTGAGGGTACATGTAAATGCTGAAGACATTGAACTACTTGTTACGACTAACATTCCCCCTGTTCTTTGTACAGATGTATCTGCGGTGTCATCCTCCTTCTTCTGGCGATCGGCACCATTTATGACGTAATCATCCACCAAGCCCGACTGATGGACATGAAAAGGCAGGAGGTAAGAAGACATGGCCTGACCATATTCTCTGCGAACTTGCCATCTACGCCGATAATGTTCGTAAGGCTAAACTGGCAGTGATGCTTTTGTTGACGTAGTTTTTGCAGGAGAATGAAGAATCTGACGTCACCCTGACTTCACCTGACGAAAGGACGCTGCTGCTGACCCAACTCCCACGCGAGGAAACCCCAGCGGCAAAAGAAGGTCGGAATAACATGGATGTATCGTTTCAACCAATTTACGAGCGCTGACGTTTAAGCTATAACAAGTCAACATCATGTCCAACGATGCAGATGGCTAACTGTCGAACCACGTTATGTGTTCTACTGTATGCTGTCCACTGTTGTCTGATTGTCTCTATTTGACTGAATGTAACACGTCGTATCCTGTTTAAATGTATACTGCCCCCTGGAAATCCAGGAGTCTAAAGATGAAATAACTAACTTGAATAACCAAATATGAAGAATCGTAATTCTGTCACGTGATGTCAATTGTTGGGTCTCCTTATGTCTTGAACTGTTCCATCTTCCACAGGCATCACCGGCCGTATCCTCCTGTGCTTCTCCCTCTACACCAACATCGGGAAGCTCCTCAGCACCAAACAGGCGCCCGGCAGCATCAGGTGTCTGCACGGCATCCGCGTCATCAGTATGAGCTGGGTCATCCTGGGGCACACCTATTATTATACTCAAGACTACGTTGGTATGTACTAGTAGATTATCCAAAACTCGACAATCGTTTCACAGACAACACATTAACTACAAAGCCTTTGTTTTCTGGCTGCGGACATGGTTTCACTCCCCATTAAAAAAAAATATGATCTGATGTTCAAGTTACCATCATCTGAATCTGAGGTCATCAATAATGCCCGTGTCGTGTGGTCCCCAGTTGTCAATAAAATCACATCTTTTTTATTGACCACTGTGAACCAAGAAAAGCAGTTCAATCTTTGAGTTAAGTTCAAGGATGTTTTGCCATCCGTAAAAAAGTGCACTGATGGAATAAACAAAGCGTCTGGTCGTTGATGAACGTTTTCTTCTCACAACGTGATTGATTTAAATCTCTTATTTCAGGTACGTGTATGTGCTTTCGTCATGTGTGTTCCTGAGTATGTGTGTGCTGGCGACGTTTGTGTTCGCCTGTGTAGACGTTTGTGTGTGTGTGTGTGTGTGTGTGTGTGTGTGTGTGTGTGTGTGTGTGTGCACGCTCGCGTGAATGTGTGCCTGTTTATGTATGTGTACATGCCTGTGCATGTGTGTGTTTACGGAATATGTGTATGCCTGTGTGTATTTGATGTCAATTACCAGTGCGTGTTTGTGCTATGTTTGAATTACCACAAACCTATCATCACCTATTTAGAATGTGTATGTGCTCTTTCAGACAATAAACTGCAAACCCTTGAAGCCGTCCAAACATTTACAATCCAAGCCATCAACAATTCCTGGGTTTCCGTGGACTCCTTCTTCTTCCTCAGGTAACGGAACAGTTATATTAATGGACCCTTATTCAGTCACACATTTCTTTCGAAATCCTATTGTACATTACAATGAGCCATTCCAACTAATGTTATGTTCTTAAAATCAACAGCTTACCAAATTCTCAAATCTTCCCTTCCAGTGGACTCCTGATGTCATACCTTCTAATCAAGCAGATAGAAAAGGGCATAGAAAAGGGAAAACCCGTTCGATACTGGATGATGTATTTTCACAGGTATTGGAGGTGAGGACATACCAAAGGCTTAGTATAATTTTGAAACACGCACTCTCATAGCAAACACGCTGTTAAGTAGCTAACGTTACCTGTAAACTAACTCTTCAAACCCATTGTAAGACTTGTAGTCAAGAAACTTTGGATGTTTTCTAGATCTGGTTTAATCACAAGTATTGTGTCTTCCCATAAAATGCGTTTGTTCATTTTGTTACGTAAAGCCAAAAGAGTCAGGAGGATTCTACCAACTTTGCTCATCAAAGGAAGCTGGGGACTGAACATATACATGCGGTCACATTTGCTTTAACACTGCCATCCTCAGGTTGACACCAACATACATGTTCGTCATTATGCTGTGGACTTGGGTGCTTCCCTACATGTTCTCTGGTCCATTCTGGCCCCAAGCTCCTAGATCTAACGGGCTAGATCCACCCTGTGGGGACAACTGGTGGACAAACCTGCTGTATATCAACAACGTGGTCAATTCTGATAAACCGGTAGGCACATGTCTGTTGTGTTTCAACTGAGTATGATAATATGATATACAAGCGAAGGGTAGGAAATTAATGGTGCTTGAATCACATAAAAACAGCATATTGATTTATATCTATATACTCTCTATTTATAGGCTATGATTAAATGTCGAAATCTAGATTAGTTTCCTCTCCCTCTCCTTAGTGCATGGGCTGGACCTGGTACTTGGCTAATGATATGCAGTTCTTCGTCATCGGAGTTCCTCTCGTCTACATACTGTACAGGTATGTGGCATGTTTTAACTCATACCATGGTGCAAATTATCCAATCCATAACGAAATGTTGCCATCCAAAAAAGACATACTAGTATAGTCTTGGGACCGACGTAATGTAGTTACTCTTGCAACTCTAGATCTCCACTCATTATCATTAATGGACACACTATATCATCTTTTAACTGTACCTGACCTAAAACACAAATGCCATTGTTTAGTATCAATTTTATCGTATTAGAATCAAATTTATTCATTCCATCGGAAAAACATATGAGGCATGCGGTTACGTCTTGCTCATGTACACATGCTTACTACTCCCAGATGGCAGATATTGGGGATTGCTTTGCAGCTGGCTCTCCTAATGACAAGCTTCATCGCCACTGCAGTGATCACTTGGCATGATGATATGAAAGCACCAGCGGGGTAAGTCTATGCTAGTGTTCCTGAAATGAAAGAACACCGTCACAATAAAGGCGACGATGTCTATAATTATCTAATTTACTATATAGCACTTGTAAATCCTGACTTACATTTTCCTGTGATATATAATCCATACTAACAAAAGCCTGTAATGTTTTCGAGTTCCTCATAGCTTTGATTTCTACATACCAAAATGTTAATTTCTATTGATATGATGTCGTTACCCGAATAGCAAACTGTCATGTGGATCTTTTGTATGGATTTTTACATTGCTGTGGCAGGCTTAACAAAGATATCTATTATTAACATTTATCTGTACTTTATTTTTCTGTATTTCATATTCAGGACTAATACATACTATATAAAGCCATACTGTCGTATTGGGCCGTACTTAGTGGGAGTTGCTGTTGGCTGGCTGCTGATAAAGATGAAAAGGAAACAGACAAAGAGCTTGGTGAGTCAAACACATGTTTGTAAAATTCTTCAGACCGGGGATATTGATTGATTGATTGAATGAACGAATGAATGAATGAATGTTTGAATGAATGAATGAAACAATGAATGGAGCTCACGTCTTGCACTTTATCCTCCAAGCTTGTAAGACACCAAAGAGCAGTCTCCACGCAGATCCTACGGAGCATAAGATAGTATCAAAAGCTGGCAGAGGAGTGAAGACGGCACAGGAGTGTGTTTCGCCCCTGTAGCGAAAAACACTCCTAGGCCGGCTTCACTCCTCTGCCAGCTTTTGATACTATCTTATGCTACCGTAGGATCTGCTTGGGGATTAACCAAAAAGGACATACATATATCAAGAGGACAGAGGTACAGATTTCACACAATGTTAACAAATAATGTAACGTTAATCTTATACTACTGAATGCGTCATCTTCTCATGAGCCATGTTTGATGCTTGGAACATCTTGAATGTCACATTTGACGCCCTCAAAGAGTTGCCACAGCTACTGTTACTTTTTGTACTGAAATAATGGACAGAGAGGCCATCAAGCTTTTGCCACTGGCCATTAAAAAACACAAAGGCACCAATGATGGTATACTTCTGTTCCACAAACGAATCTTCGCGCCTTTCTGCACCAGACCTTGAGCCTGCTGATGACTATTGGCTGGCTCGTTGCCGCTACGTCTGCTGTGGCTGTGGTATATTCAACTTACGGCATATACAACGGCACTACTCTCCAGACGGAAGCAGAGAACGTGCTGTACCTGACTGTCCACCGTACCGTATGGGCCATGGCGCTTGGCTGGGTGGTTGTCGCATGTCATCATGGATACGGAGGTACAAACATAGTTCGAATTCCTACCTGCATTTAGTCATGTACTAATGATGTATGGTCGATCTTTTTTTGGTGTATGTCAGTCAACATATGAATCTTTAAATGGCTCCGTTTTGAAGTACTTTTAAATTAGTCTTTGTCCTTTATTATTTCTTAAGCAGTATTGCCGAGCAGGAGTTGGTTTAAGTAACTCGATCTAGAAATCATTTTTTGGAACATTTATAAGGCCCGGTTGCCCCTAATTCATGGAAATGTAATCTTTAGCAGGCTGGTGCCCATTTACAACACTATGTTCGTAACACACAATCAAAACTATTGTACTCAGACGCACACGCTGCCTGTTGGATTGGGACACTATTTCCCTTGACCCTTCTGATGTATTTTGTTCACTAAAGGAGTGGTAGACATCATCCTTTCCTGGGACGCCTGGGTTCCCCTGAGCCGACTGACCTACTGTGCCTACCTGATACAATCTGCGCTGATATGGACAGTATACTTAAGCAGGGAGGAGCCCATCCACTACAGCACATTCACTATGGTACGTTGATACATCTTGTATAATGTACGAGTCTACAAAATATACAATAATAGTTTATTGCAAACTCTTGCCCGAGGGCTAATTGAAGTTGACACGAAAAGGGACAAATAGTGCAGAACAGTATAGAATACGTCTACTCTAGTCTAAAAGCTAACTCTAAACTGTATCTTGTGTGGTTCGACTTCTTTTCCTGAGACAGTGGAAGACGAAGGATCCCAACTTTGCTTTAATGTGTGGGTTCTGTGATGCTAGGAGGAATGTAGTTTTCTTTTTGTCTGTAAAGACGCGGAAATTTGGAAAGCAAAGGCAGCCATATTAGTTTATGGCGTCAGAATGTTTGGCAACTGAGTGACGTGTTTATGAATACAATAGATTTGTGTGATTGCCGTTAGTTGATATACCAAGAAATAGGTCGTCAATTTTTATATGGATTGGAATGCAACAAGCGGCATAACCGGTGCTGAAGTGCAGTGCGCCTACAGCAGACCTTTAGACGGGTTTAGTCAATAAAATCACATTAATTATACCAAAATTGCAGGAAAGATAAAACATCATCCCCTGTAAATTTGGTGATTTTACACCGATCGTGAGCCGAAAAAAGCCCGGTCTAGATAGATTGATAAAGTAGACAAGGATGCAAATTTCATTGTTTTGATAAAACTTGTCTACCACACAGACAAAATTAGGAGTTCAGGACGTATCGCAGAACACGGGGTAAAGATAATCTAATCTCTTGTCTTACGATAATCGAATGTCTGACCTTCAACATCCGTTTGACTTTTTTCCAGATCTATTTCTTCTTGGGGCACGTGACTCTATCCTACGGTTTGGCCTTCCTGGTGTCTGTGGCAGTAGAAATACCATTGATGGGACTGGAGAAAAATACATTCAACAAATAAGGCAGTACTCCACGAAATAAACCTTTTGAGCACGAAGGGCAGGCAAAGTATTCTTATCACCCTTCTTTCTAGTATATCTGATGGTGATTTTGTGAATTACTTCAGAAATTATCATTATTATTATTTTTAGTAGTATCATCAGCATCAATATCATTAGTATTATACGTATTATTATAACTATCATTATTGCTCGCAAATGCTCCCCTTCTAGTAACAATGTAATGGAATAACTGTGAATTCGTTTACACGTGCATCATGTATTTCATGGATGAATTGCAACATAGTTTTCATATCATCTTATCAACTAAATTTCAGGAAAAGTCACCAAATTTGGTGGCTCTGGAGTAAGCCGTTCAGGCGTTATGCGACATGGAATTTGGGGCAGGACTCAAAAGCCAATCGCCCCCCCCCCCCCACCCCGTCTGAATAGTTAAGGAGACAACCGTGCACATTTCATGGATGAAAAAGAAAACTACACAATCTATGTTAAGAAAGAATGGTTTAATATCATTTTCTGAGGGCCTAATTCATATTCAATGACGTTCACCTGTTCATAACTTCCAAATGCCACAAGTAAGAAACTTTTCTGTCATTTACCATCACAATGGAATTAGAGTATTTTCTCATAAATTATGCACATTTCTTTCTTTATTTACATGATATTTATTTATCTCATCAAGACCTCCTCACATACCAAATATCAATAGGATCCATCAAATCATTCTCAAGTTATAATATGGTGGTCTTCTTCACACAAATAACACACAGACGCACAAACGCGTGTTCTGTCATTTAAAGGAGAACGGTTATGCCTGCCGGATTTATTTATTTATCAGTGTCTCCAGACAGCCGCGTACCCGTTTAAGGAACGTGAAGTCGAATATAAACAAATAAAAACATGAAAACTAATGATTCCGAAATGGTCTACGATAATGTAGTCATTCATTCATCTCAAAAAATGTACATAGCACATATATATAGGATGAAATCAAAGTATCCAGTAATACAGTGAATGGACATAAAACACAAGGCAAGGCAATGTTATCAATATTTCCTTTATTTCCTCGGCTGTGTACCGTTACAGTGGATTCCACATGTCAGTTACAAAATCACATCCGGCAACAGTGGCTTATCCAACAGCCTTACGTCATCCAGATTTATCATAACGATATATCATAGATAAATAAATAAATAAATAGATAGATAGATAAAAAAACAACTGCGTCAATATCATGTCGTAGAAATCTGTACAATACTGATCATTCAAGTCGGTTTTCAATACACAAGGTATTGCTTGATACGGTGTAGTTTTTCTGCTATCACTATATGTCAACTCTTGTCGTACATTATTGAGACAACATACCACAATGTCTTTCATATCAACAGAAACGCTGATGACAGTTTTCCAAGCCATGATACATGGCCTATTCGTTACTTATAATAACTATTTTCAAGACAAGCGGTAAGGAATATCAGAAATAACATATTCGTTCACGATCAAACATTGTGAAGTTGAAAATTAATTCTCTTTCACTGTCTATCCGCCGGTAATGTGTACCAAGCGATATAACGTTACTATTTAAACGTTGAAAAACACAGTATTATTCCATTGAGAAGTTCTAGCATACAGTAACAGACAAAACTTACGTATGGGAGGAAATGACTAATTGGCATTTCATCAGAGCCATCAGAAAGTTAAATAGGCCACAGAATCCAGTATCAAAGCAGTCTAGATTATTCATATACGTGAATACGCAAGAAACTGTCGAATCTAGACATATCAAACACTTGTTGAGCTATCTTTGTTACGCATTTCAAAGACCCTGTTCAACGACCAAGTGCCTGAAACTAACAACTAATCTCTGATATATAATGTCAAAGACATTGATACCATGTGCATGTCATTAGTACCTATTTACACCAGTCCCTGCAATATGGGGTGCCTCTACAGATCTACTCAACAAAAGAGGCGTTTTCCATTTTTGACCAAAACGTAGCCACGCCATACGCTTGTTTGTATAGACATATTAGTGAGGTCGTCACCTGATTGTCAATGTCATGTATTAATGGATGTCGGAACAATGAAACGTATATCATAACTAATATATCAGAATAAAAAGAACACAGCAGCATTGTTTTGGTGTCTATGTAGTAATTTGTAAGGTACTATGTCGCTAGTATGATGTATCCGTTCATATCATACGCGTTAATGACTCAAAACTGACAGTTCGTAGTAACCGATTTGATTGCAATCAACTGACACTTGAGGCAGCATGCCGTGGTCCCCTCATGTCCTACCTTAAACTGACACTTCATACATCAACTTTACACCACAGAAAATACGATATATCATCTCTCCCTCTGAGAAATATAAAGTGGTATTCTGTTAAATAGCAATCATCAGACGAATCAACAAACTACAATGTCGCAGTCGCAGTTAACGTCACAACAACTTTTATCTTTGCACAGACTAATATTTACATCTGACTATCGAAAATAACAATATAGATGATCTTCTTTGGTAATCACTGCTGATTTGATAAGACAGACCATGTCAACATTTGTAGAAAAAAGTTTTCACATTTACACTGTTCCCCACTGCATGCTGGGATGTTTCTGATCAAGTTGTCCGGCAATTTCCATGGTTGGAAGGAGTTTGATAAGAATTTTTACCTTATGTGATATGAATTACGTAGTACAGCGCGCGTCACATGTACATAGGCAAATAGGCAAAAAAATCTACCCAAGCTCAAAAATTATGTTTGTCACTTTCACTGGCATCGAGACATAATTATCTAGATCAGCACTCACACCTTCAATTTGTCATAGAGAACAAACGCAATCAACCAGTTCTGTGGTTTTCGTAATCATCATTTTCTAAATGTATATCACGATTAAACTAGGAACATTTACATGACTTTGAGAAACAGGAAAATGAAAAGATTGTACAAACAGCACTAGTGCGAGCCCATGGTGAGGGACTCCACGGAGCCGGTGTCGCCTGTCATGGGCGGCAGCAGCTTGTACCAGCCCGCCGTCTTCTGGCTCAGGTCCAGCCGGTCCAGCTCCACCCGGATCTCACCCACACACTTGTTACTGTCCAGACCCTTCCCTTTCTTCCAGATCATGAGCTACAACAAAAGTCGTCAATATATCAGACATGGATGGAAGTTGATTCTCCAGCCCAAAAATGTATTCTTTTGAACCAAATATCCCAAACGCAGTTTCATGGAATATCTAGGCACAAAAATACAGTGATACAGAATGTCAATTGGAGAGGTACTCAGTATTGTATGGTCCAAAGTGAGGACAATATCGTATTATTCTACAATTTGGGGAGTTTTAGCCACAGCGGGTAAAATTAACTCATGAAGACCTTAAAAGCCCTATACTAGAGGCAATTGTAACAATCATACATACTTGAAGAACCCTGTTGTCCACATCGCAGGCCGGATACAGCAACTTTTTCTGGTAGTTTGGGTCGGAACTCTGGTGCACCACCTTCGTCTTCCTCTTGTGCAGTTTCCGACCCTCTTCGAGAAGGTACGTCTTAACGTAAGTGTCTGTAAGACCAAGGAACAGGGCTTGTATAGTTACTTTTGAAACCAAGGGGTACTTTCGTGATGTCATTGTGCAACACATTACACTTGCATTTGCACCTTTGCTTCAAGAGAAGGGAAGAGACACGTAAACAATAGCTATAGTGACAGCATGTGACCTCCAGATGTCTTGTTTATCCAACTGTTCGCTTGTAACACTACTTGTAATAGTATCTAGTCTTTAGTATTCCATGTAATACTATCGAATCACTGCATTTAGTCCACGTGGGCACGAACATGCAAATAACGATCTCTCATTAAATCTAAAGTCAAGCTAAACCTAACTAATAACAAATTCTAAGAGGAATGTTCCGTACCTGGTAGGGCAGTGTCGCCCTTCCCACCGATGCCCCGAGCGCACATGATGCTGACCTCCATGTTCCCCTTACTCATGAGCAGGCTCAGGTTCACGTAGCCCAGGGAGGTGTCTGCTGCTGCAACGGAACCACAGAAGCACGGCGGTTATCAACCGTGATGCAGGATGTCGAGTGAAGAAGAAGTCTACATTCTATACTGTTCTACACTATTTGTTTGGTTGTCCCATTTCATGTTACCTGCAATTAGCCCTCTCAGACAAGAATTTGCAATAAACTATTACTAATAGCTATATATATTTATTTATTTATTTCTTCCTCAAACGTACATAGGCAGGGAAATACACACATGGTAAACCCTGAATTGCGTAGGTTTGTTACAAAGAAACTTATACGTACAGAATGTCAACAAACAAAAATACATAATATATTAACAAACACTAAGCATAGATCCGAACTCACAGGCTGATGGTAATGCTAGGAAATAGAGTCATTATAAAGTCTGACTGCAGTGTGGAGGAACGACTGTTTCAGTCTGTCAGTTCTTGCCTTGGGAGAGTGAACGCGTTCTTGTTCCTCAGTTGCCTGCCAGTAACTGTGCGTCTCTGAGGAGGCACAAGATCGTGCAGTGGATGTTCGGGTCTTAACATGTCCTTAAAGAGCTTTACTGCAGCAGCTTCTCTCCTTTCCTTTAAGGAAGGTAAGTTGGGAACTGATCGCCTACCCCC
Source organism: Branchiostoma floridae x Branchiostoma belcheri (assembly GCA_019207045.1). Taxonomy (NCBI): domain Eukaryota; kingdom Metazoa; phylum Chordata; class Leptocardii; order Amphioxiformes; family Branchiostomatidae; genus Branchiostoma; species Branchiostoma floridae x Branchiostoma belcheri. The sequence continues at coordinate 8,907,671 of CM033025.1, read as the reverse complement.
GAGAGAGATGATGCGGAGGGCCCGTTTCTGTACACGTTCCATACTGTCCGATTGTTCTTTGCTGCAACCCACCAGCAGAACGTGACCGTATTCAAGAACGCTACGAATAAGTGACAGGTAAATCTGAACCAGGTCAGCCACGCACATCCCCTGTTTAGTCAGTAGTCTGAGATAGTGCAGCCTGCTCGATGCTTTTGAAACGAGGGATTGTACATGATCGTGCCATGACAGCTTGCAGTCGAAGATGAACCCGCTATGGTCGGCAGAAATTGAAAGCCGCCTAGAAAATACCAATCAACCCACACAAACTTGTTCAGGGATGATGCCGCAAACACGACCCCACGTTTGAAGAATTGGAAACCCGTATGCTACATTTGCAACTGGATTTGACAAAACTCTAAATACTTCTTCATCCATTCAAAATCATGACTTTCGGTATGTTTAAAACTCTTTTCGTCATTGACAGAGTTTGTGTGATATCATATCTACCTACCAGTGGCTGGAACAAGAAGGGACATACTAGAACTCAATTTCATTCTAAGGCGACGTACCTTCCTTGGTAGACCACATGACCTGGGCGGGGCCGCCGGAGATGTCTTCAGGAGCGGCCAGGTCACCGTCACTGTCCCCGTCGGACGGCAGCAGGGAGGATAGCGACCTGTCAGCAGTCAAACAGCAGTGTTTAGAAGCGCGCCTCTTTCTTTATATGTTACATGTCTGGTAAATCTGACTGCCAGGTGTTGGTCATCAACGGCGATATTTTCCAATGATTGTTCAAAGGACGTACATATTCTATTACAAACGAAAATTACTAGTAAACCATTTACCATTTTACTTTTTACAGAGTTTGAAAATTTACAGTATAAAAGAATAAAAATACATTATCATAAAAAAACGTACATCTCACTGCCCATAGACGACACAAAGCTGGAGGAACTTCCCGCGCGTTTTCGGGAGGACGGAGACTCGAAGTCTATACCTGGAGAAGAGAAGACGAGGGTGACGATAACTCGTTAAAAACTAATGTTACCTTTGGGAAATGCTGCACACGAAAGCAATGCACAAATGAACACATAATGAAATGGGTGACTGGATGAAGAAAGAAAGAAGGCAGAGGGGATGGAGAAACTGTAAATGATCGGCAACAGCTTTTGATGTGCGAAAAAAAAACTGGGTGAAAGGACAGGCAAAAAACAAGCAATGAAAAACAAAACATTGCGGCTACACCCCTTCCCTCTCACGTATTTCGTGGCCCGCCCCTGTTTCAGAGTCGTGGTCCAACTGCCTGGACTCTGGACCAAAATACTTAACAAAACTGAATGTTGTCGATCTTTTACAGAATGCCACCGACACTTTTGCCACACCTGAAAGGAGAGGACTTCCAGACGGCACAGTATTGCAGCGCCTCCTAGCGGTTCCACCTAAGCTATCTCTACCTGCATGGAATGAATTCGAAGGGTTGATGGGAGGACAGATGAGGCGTGGAATGATGGATGGATGGGTAAATGAGTGAGAGTGAATAACTTGCTTGTAGATGGAAACATAGAGGTTGTAGCCTGATGAATATAACGCTGAGATCTACCAGTTATGGCCTATTCTATAGCGTAAGGTGTAAAATGAACTTCTGTATTTGAAAGAGACCATGGGGTACCTTCTGGTCGGGTGACGTCAGACGTGGCTCTGGCCCGTCTAGACGCGAGTCTCTCCTGTTTACGCTGCATCCACATTTCTTGGCTGGAGGGAGCTGGTGGTGGGGCAAAAACGTACGTATGGTCATTGTTGCTGTAATGAATGTTGGACACTTCTTGTAGTAATGAATTTGTGCTAATTTCTAAAATAGTGACCTAAAATAAAAAATATCCATTGCAAAATAGCACGGTGTTATTCCGTTACATTTCGGTTTATCTATTATACTGTGGCTTGTAGAAAATAAGATATTCTGCAGACGTACATGGTGATCGCCTGAGGCTTTCCTTTGATCGCGAAGTGGGTATTTCCCCCTTGTCGGCGCCGCTGACAACTCTGTCGGCGGGAGGATCGACTCTGACATCCGACGGAACCATGATCGTCAGCCCGGTGGCTGTGTGGGCGGACAAGCGATTTACATATGATTAAGACGTCAACATTGTAGACATACATTCTTAAATGGAATCATGAATGCCGTTGATATTTACAAATGAAATACAGATTAACACATATGTACATGTACATATAAACTGTGCATTCATGACATGACAGTTACCCATTTATCTTGTACCTGATTCTGATAGTAAAGTATAGTTTTTTCGTTCATATTTTGTAACGCTTGTATACATATCTAAAAGATCGGAATCGCCTGAGAAACGTTTTACTGGTAATCGAATTCGTATATCTAATCACAGACAATCTATAAAGTTATCAAATTACCTGGACTGAAGCTGGACTTCCGCATGAGTTGCCTCTGTCCGGACACCTCGCCGGAGGCCGGATCAGTGTCGGGTGTGTGGAGATAACGTGGTTCTACAGGCAACCGGAGAGGCCAGCTCCTCGTGTCGCCTTTGGTCAGGTTGGACTGGTGCAGGCTCCCTCCTCTAACGTTGGGGCATGACTCGGCAGATGCTCTCGCGACCTACGATAGACATGAGTGAATGATGAAATCCAGCGAGGGAGTTGAAATCGTGTAAATGAAGGGAAAGCTTAAAGGCGAATGAAGACCGTCACCGTTGAACTCAGGTAAAGTGGATAAACATCCTTACCGTTGACGCCATAGACGGCGCTGTGAGATGGCTCCTACTTGTAGTCCCGGGTTCGCGCCAACTGGGAGAAATGGATCTACTTCCGAACCTAAAGGACAGGAGGCATACACCAATGGCGTTATCTTCCATTCTTAGCTATCAAATGTAAACACGGTGTTCAATGACTTCAAGTTGTATTGCTCAAGTGATTACATTGTTATTATTATTTTCATCATACGAGAGTAAGCATGAATGGTGCCGGAATACAACAACGGAAGCAGGGCCGTAGGCGCGTACTTAATGTTATAAAAATGAAAAGCAATCAAACCCAGGATTAAGCACACGTGGCTTTGTGCCTGGTACAATGTACTTACGGTGACAGGCCGGGGCACGTCATGGTGAGTGTGACGTGGTTCTCGTCACGAGTGGCGTCGACGACGCGCTTAGTCTGCTCAAAGGTCAGGTCGGTGAGAGGGAAGCCGTTCCACAGAAGCACGATATAGCCTGCAAGAAACGGGAACCGCAAGCAGTTAGCGCCATGGGTGTGTTGACGCATTTGTTCGTCCTTGTTCAGCATTAATTGATATTTTCGCTACATCAGGTTTTGTCGAGGATCTCAAGTGTGTGAGCGATGGGGAAATGCCTTTACCTGGTCTGACGTCCGCCTTGTCGGCTGGACCACCCTCTCGGATATCGGTGACGTAAGCGGCAAGTCGACCATTCTCTGTCTTCACGCCTCCGGTGACTTGTAGGCCGAAGTTAGCAGCTGTAAAATCACGCACTGTCGGTGAAAACATAGCTTGGTCGTTTATGGTTTCTTAACAAAGATGCAGCAAAATCCATATACACTAGATTGCACCTAAGCGGATGTTGTCATTTTATACTTAAGACAATTTCTGTCCACACTCTCTTTCAAGCAGATGCCGTGTTACATTTAGAGAAAAAAAACGTTCACAGCGTCATGATCAGTGAATCTTTTTTCAGATAGTGTTGAAACTTGAAATGTTACTTTATCCTAAAGCAGTTAGTGATATAAAATCATGACATGAAGGCATGTTATTTTACTGACGAATGCACAAAGATAGGAGTATCTGATCTTGTAGAGCACTTACTTCTTAGTTCCTCTGTCCGTCTGTCATTGAACAATGTCACCTCAAACGACCCTGGTGGGTGAAGGTCCTGGGAATGATCAATTAAAAATAGAATACATCTTATCGTTCGAATATATCCGTGGATAACGGTCGTTACATGAAAATGGGTCAAGGCAGAGATTTTCCTCATGCAATAGATCTAATTTTGTTCACTTGCGATTAGCCTAATGGGCATGAACTTGCAATAAAACATTTATCAAAAATATTGATTGAGGAGATATATGTCTGTAGCATTGAATCTGTATTAAATAAAATATGATGACTGCATAGGCACAAGTATAGCCAATAGAAGCTTCTTGACATGTGAATGGTTTCTCACCTGAAGTTCTGAGGGTCTGCATGTGTCCGACTTGGCGTCTCGTCTCCAGCGAGTCACGGGAAGCCGCGTTTCCGGCTGGTCAATGCTCGCTGTCCGGCAAAGTAAGTTCGGCGGGGGACCATGCGCCCCCTTTTGGTAGATATCATCCTCACACGATATGGTCGGGTATCTGACGGGCCCGCGAGGTCTCCTGCTGTTCGATCTGTCCACTTCGATTTTTGGCAAGCTCTGTGTTGATCCGGTGTGAGCGTGCATGGCGGCCATGGCCATGCTCCGGCGGTCTAGCCTTACTGAGGAGGGAGACTCAAGTCTGGTGCCGATATCCGGCAAATCGTCGTTCAGTGAAGACGTGAGCAGCATCACATCTCCGCCGATTTCTGAGAAAGCGCGAGCGGTCAGGCTTTCTTTTGATGCTGCCGGGTAGAATTCTGCCTCGCCTTGTCTTTGGTTTCCATGACTGTCATTTCTCGTCAGTGTCGGACTCTTCGAGAGATCGCACCTACTCCGTCGCTTGGCCCTCAGTTCCCTTAGGCTGTCGTGCCTCTCCATGGCCATCTGTTCTCTCGTCGGTGGGTCGGGGTCGTCAGTGATAGCGACAGACCTTTGCAAACATCTATGGGACGAACGGTTTTTCCTCTTGGCTATTGTTTTGGGTCTCAGTTCACCTATGTCCTCAGAGTCTGTTTTGATGTCCCTTAGACGAGCACGACCTCCGTTAGCGCGTCTCCCGGTTCCCTCTTCCTAGTGGTACAAAATAGACAGCAAAGAGCTTAAGATAGATAGTTTCGCTTGGCCAAAGCAACTGGCATTTTTGCAAAGAAAACTTATTTCCATTCTAATTAAACACAATTAAGTACATTATTTCAATCCAACTAAGTGTGTCTTTCTTCACGTCACATACGTTCAGACTGATAGTAGAGGGGTTGGTACATTTTGAGCCATTGGACCTTACCATTGGACAGTCAGCAAAAATAGAATGCTAGTGACTAGTCATTTAACTAAAAGAAAGGTGATTATTATGACAACTACTGTGCCAATTAGATTGCAACTAACCTTGTCAGATTCGATGTCGAGTTCCTTGACGTCACGTATTCTGGTGAGCATTTCGCGGACGGATACAGTCGGCTTGCTCACGGTGCCATGGTACCACCTTCCCGTCATGCACAGCAGCTGACGCTTCAGTTGGCAGAGGTTACAGTGCCATCTCTCTCTAGCTGTTGTCATCTGCACAAGGCAAAAAAATTGTGTCAAAAGATTAAGACCAGCAACAGACACAATTTATTATATTCTGCACATCGCATAGCGCAGGAAATTAAATGCTCTTGACGAAAACTAATAAACACGCACGACTTTTTACTATACTGAGCTCAAAAAAGAACAAGAAACAGTAGTACATTTGTACTTACGTTAGAGTTATCAACCTAGAATTGATGTGTTTAAAAATTCGTATTTTCCTGGAATTATAGTAGATTTGCAGTCGTTGTTAACAAGTGCAGAAGCCTCCTTACTGGGTAACTTTACTGACAACGCTTGTAACGTTAGGTCAAATGTGAAAAGACCAGGAGTGATAGACTGTTCAGTGTTATATAACCAGCTGCTGCCGCACTGCCTGCCTGCGAAGCTAGTGTGTTACGCTGAAGCGTGTTATACCGGATGCAGATACAGATACAGATACAAATGCAGATACAGAGCCTTGGACAGCCCACACGTACCTCAGCAACAATTCGACAGAACGTTCCACATCTGCTGCAGACCCTCCTCTTGCAGTCCACACACAGCTTGCCGATGCCGTCCGCGAACTTGGTCTTGAAGCAGAGGCGGCAGAGGCGAAGGTCAATGACCGGCACGCAGCCCAGCCCCCGCGGGGTGGCAGCCGACTGCTCCAGATGTCTCACGTTTGTCTCAAACTCCTCGATCATTTTCTTCAGCTTCCTAGGACCGGAAACAGTCACATGTAGGTTAGATCACAATAGCAGACTAAAGATCAGACTACTATCAAAGGAAAGTTCCATTCAATTAAACGACGGCCTTCATTAAAAACCTTACTACATGTACATACATCTAAGCTTATCTTTTATGAGATTTTCTTTAATCATGCCCTTTTCTGGTTCATCTTGTCGTGGATGGTGGCGACAGTTTGTTTCTTTGTGCCTTTTTGCTGTATAAGAAACGTTCATTTTATCAGCGGTTTCAAATTTTGTAATAAGAAATAAGATTTTATGTGCACTCACTGTTTTACATAACCTGACCAAACAGTTATCTTTAACCACAAGAATGACATAGCATTGACGCATATCTAACGTCAGCCCTAATGCCGTTCAAAGGATGTTTTGTCACGAATCACTGATTAATGCTATTTGCAATTAAGGTTACTTTGTGTGTGCGTCGCCCGGATTCCTGGGTAACGGGATGCCAAACTGGGAATCCATGCAGGGAAAACCGGCACCTGCTTTGGTCTCAATCAACCTGCGTAATCGCGGCGTTTTTGATTGTATACAACATGTAGGGGAAACATGTGTGCAGATTGTGAGTCCACGCGAACAATGTTCTTTCTTGTCCTTTTCAAAGAGAAGTTGTCATTGGTTAGAAACGTGCTTTGCACGTCATCGTGCGTATGGCAGCAACCGGAAGTTTTCAATGCCCTTGTGAAAACGGTACAAAGTGTGTTATTACTAATGATGAGGGCTGACCATATAGGGCCATAGGGGGTAGGTATGTGAATATGGAAAACGAAGGACGTTAGAAAGTAGAAACGTTTCATTTTCAAACACGCAAGCTGATGACATGCAAAGAGGGGTATGTGAATGAAAAACTAAGCTATAATCATGTCTATAACGTAAGATAAGCTACATGTAAACAACACTTTACACTAGAGCTTAGGGATTGTCATGCCTGCTGAAGACGAAGGCGTGGTAATCAAAATAGCCGTCCTTTGAGAAGCTGACCTCTGCGTTCAGTAAGTGAGAAGCGTGGTGACGTGAAGGCAAATCAGCACTAAGGAGAGATGAAAGGACCTGCCTAATGCTCATGTTATATTCAACGCGGCCTGACGCGTGGAGACGAATTTACAGCGACATCAAAAAGGAATACAGGTTTGAAGTAAGATAACTCGATGGTGGGTTTTCAATTCGCTGCATGTCTTCGGCGATCACTGACGTCCTAGCTCCTGATGACGTCATTCTGTTACTGGGACAAGAATTACCCGGTAAGTAATACTGTTACCAGGGCCCTACGGACGCAACGTACACAAATACAACCTCGCCTGATATGAAGGAATATGTGCGTGTGTGCGTGTGTTCCAATGTGTGTGGATATGCAGGTTTGAGGGTATAGTTATGTGTGTGTGCGTACTGCGTGTTTGTGTGTGTGTGTGTGTGGGGGGGGGGGGGGGGGGTCCCAGAAAAGGAAGAAGCATGGTCGCGTTTACAAGACCACTGTCCCTGTAACTGGGGCTTTTCCTAACACACACTTACCTAACTTCCTATTTATTCTATCATGCCACTTAGCTGGATTCAATGAAGTGGAATGGCTAACGACATGTGCGTTTTTGATCGGCAAACCACCCACAGATTTCTTTGCGATAGGAGACCTTATTTGGTCAACTCTTACTTCACGTGGTCTGTCATTTTGACGCAGGGACATCGGCGCGGAAATCCTGCACCATGGTGACCAAGGCTATTTTGTATTGTTATTTTGACCTACTTCGTCTCGAAACCAACCTGTTATGAAAACTCATCATAGTCAAGCGGAAATCATTTTAAGTACACCACGTGCCCATTGATACTTTCCCCTGAATATAACGCGCCGAGTAAGCCGTTAATTGGACGCCGAAAGGTGTATAGGGGCGAGAAAATCGCTTTGTCTCGGCTTATATAACTGCTAGCTGCATGCATAATCTTGGTGGTATTTGGATTACAGCTTTTGCATTAAGCGTTTTAGCGTTGATAAAGTTCATTGTAGCATTGCATGAAGACTTCATGTCACAACAGGTAATCAAGTGTTTGTTTTTGTTGTTTTCTGTACTCCAGGAAGGCTAGGTACTCAATAATGTACTAATGGAGTGAATAAGGTATCCAAGTACCAATTGTAGGAAATCTCAGAAAGTTACAAACGAAGCCCGCGTTTGCTTTACTGGCTCATTGTAGCCCCTCATTAGGATCTGTAGAACACAATAGGTATTGTAGATTCAGCTTAACTATCCTACAGAATACACAAATTAACGGCAGCACCTTTGTTATGTGCCGTACCCTTTTTGTTATTATTACCGCCGTCTATGTGTGTGTGTGTGTGTGTGTGTGTGTGTGTGTGTGTGTGTGTGTGTGTAGTACACTGTGTACGATGAGAAATATATTACACCTACTTTTCTCTCTGCTCTTCTAACTGCTCCAGCTCCTCTTGCCGCTCCAGCACCGCCTCCAGAGTCCGGATCTCTTCGGCTGTCAGAGCCGACAGGTCCGGCACGGGCGGCGAGTTCGGCACGGTGGCGGCCGGATCGGCGGTGGACGCAGGCTGCTCCCGCGGCGCCGACCACTTCAACACCCGCTGAATCATCCCTGCGCTAGAACCGACACGACATCGTCAATCCTCGGCGGATGCAATTCCCTAGCGCACTACCACGTTATTTTGCATTAACGGACATTCCAGTAAACAGCGGCAACAGTTTTATAAAAACAAAAGTACGGGCTCAAACGACGGCATGACGGCAAGTGTACCGCGGCGGTAAAACAAGAATCTGCAAAAGCGAGGCCGTGCGTAAGTAGAGCTGAGCCCCAGCCGAGTTAACGGAAGTGGGCGCGGCTTGGTGACGCACGACGGCCGCACATCTACGCACCTACATGCCTGGCTCGCGAGGGATCCGTCAACACTGCCGAACATCGCGCCAGATATCGCATAATCTCTCAGATATTAAAAACAGTTTTAGCAGAAATCAATATGTACGTATAGAATGAAATAAGCTGTATGTGTTGTCCCGATGTGCATAATTGTTGAAACATGACCACCCCGAGTAACGAAGGAGATCTAGAAAGTCTTCAATTCTGACCATCGTGCACTTACGACTGAACAGTTCTAAGGGAAAAACCATCGCCGGTGCACTATTCACTATGGAAGCGAAGGGCCAAAGAGAGACAAAAACAAAACAGTCGATACAATCTTGATAGAGTAAAACTGATTCATCCAACAAGTCATATAGGCGCAATTATGGTGAAATCGCAATCAGATAGATACATGTACATTGTCTGTTGATGTAGCTATCTGGTTTAGAAGCGAAATGAGATATGGGATGAAAATCAAATGCTAGTGTACATGATAAAAGTTAGGCTACATTTTTAGATGTAATACGTTTATCTACCTTAATTCTTAAAAAAAGAATTAAGCTAGTCTAGATAAACGTATTCCATCAGTGTTCACATGGCAGCTACGAGTATATATTACCTGTTAGGATTTTTAGGTCCATCCTCCGAACACTTTGCCGTACGTTTGGTGATCTGCCCCAGCTTGCCGAGCTCGTACATACCTGTGTCGAACCGTGGCTCACTTCTTCCAGACTAGCAGGACCCGGAACAGGACAACGCATTAAGTATATACTCAAACCACTCACTTCAGACGTGTGCCGTGTTTACGCTAACGGCAAGCGTGGGTTGGACCAATCGACAGAAATAAGATCAACGGACAACCGGAAAACACGACGCCTAATGTGATAAAGGTTGCCACAACACACCGTTTGGAGCCCCGAACCTTGCCGAAACGGCCGCCGACCACGGAAGTGCAGTGCAGATGCTCCTGGCCCTAGGCGCCGCCCGTTTGTTTATGCAGGGCTTATATACGTCGCACGTTTCTTCCATGTTGGTATTGCGTTGTCTTTTACGTTTGCGGAAGTCCAGCTGACGACACGCTGACGTGCTTACGCGTCAATCGGCTTGATTAGACGAAACATCAGGGCCGAAAGATGTGAGGCGGAATGGGAGCTTACTGGGACGCACCTGATGCCGCCTGTGGCAACCGGAGAAGCGTCAAAGCAGGATAGCTTGTGCAAGCCGGCATGCCATCTGCCGCAGAGAATCACTTCCAGTCATAAGCCACACTAAAATTGTGCCGTCCAATTTTACATAATATTGGTTAAGACATTCTGATAACTAACCAACTGTCAGTCCCCGTGTCCCCGTGTCCCAATCAACAACCTAAGTTGATGACGATTGCACCACGCACAAGGCAAAAAATTAGTGAAGCACAATGTTCAGCAGCAAAGTACGAATTGAGCTAGTGGCATGCCTGACATAGAAAGCTCAAACACTTTAAGGGGATATTTTAGGAACAGACTCAAAACCACATTCGGGTGTTATACAAACGCGGATTTATTAATAAATTTACATAGCAATATGGAACGGATTAACTGTGTGCATTTCGGCCATCGAAACCATTTGTCTGGGACAACCACTCCCAACAAACCTTACCCAGCCCATTGAGTTGGTTGCTAACACCAGGTTTAAAAGTAGTGCGAACAAGTTGGATAATGCGCCCTTCTCTTCTACACACGCATACAAACGTCTTCTTTTCACTTTGATACAAACATCAGGTAATGAGTTCAGGCTTCATGTGCCAATCAATTCCAACAAAGAGGCCGTTTCTTTCTTTCTTCTCGTCAAACATTCGAACGCATATGATGCGCGGGAGTGCGCTTGCGTCACAAGGTTCTTCATGTCTATTTTCACCCGTAGGTTTGTGTAAGGCCCATGGCGACATACAGTGCCATTTTTTACCATTACAATAACCACGTGGATCTGCATGAACAGACATCACTGGCGGCTTCTCTTCTTCATGATTCCTCACATGCATCTGTATTCGACAACAAAGACAAGCGTCTCTTGTCATCTCTAGAACGTAACGTTACATGAAAGGAATGAAATCCACGACACTTGTCCTTTGACTTTGAAGCATAGGCAGAAGTTGTCACGTCGAAAATACAACAATGAAATGTTATTGTGAAAAAAGTCATCACTTCAAACGTCTTAACGCGCTTTAGATATTATAAAGTGGGAATTCCACAGAGGTAAAACTGTTGATCTTCCGAAAATTTAACAAATGTGTGTCGTCGTGTAGCATAATGGTTGGGGTGTTTGCTCAGAACCCAGAGGTCCCGAAGCCCTCGACATGCTCCGATGTTGTGATCTTTGGAGAGGGACTTTTCTCACTTCTCTCAAGTGGAAAGGAGTGTCTAGTTTTGATTACGGACTTTCCTAGGATAGGACGTCTCATGTTTGAGGAGATTCACATCTCGAGCACGTTAAACAACTCACCGCAAAACTCCTTTGTTCAGGGCTCGATGGTTTCCAAGATCTTCCAGTGATATCTGAATGAGTAACAACATGAAATCCCTGATTCCTTGTGTAGTCGGAGAAAATTCTTAGTTCTGTTTGGGTTTCCCATCAGCTCCGACGTTGAGCTTTATCACATGGGCTTGTAGAAAGGAAATAAGTCACGTGTTAGCCCTACAACTCAACCGCACCACATCGCCTCTCCACGCATGTTCTGCTATGATACTAGTATCAATAGACAGTCGCCACTGAGGTAAAAGTCACGCCGTAGTGCCGTACGCTTTGTTGAAGTGCTCCTATGTTATCCTGAGAGAGATGTCCGGGAGAAGAGCATCTCATTAACGTTGCTGCCATTCGCTTGCTTACAGTCTAGGTACGAAAAAGAAGGCCACACCCGTCCCGCTATTAGGTTACCGATATAGAGGCAAGACCCGTGAGATATATCAACTTACGCCATCATGCACGACGTCAATATATCATACACGAGTCGTGATCTTATATAAGCAGAGCGTTCCAGACACTTCGTTGTCACATTCTTGGAAAGCATTTCCTTGCATTGGTGACATAACCGGCACGTTTAAGTAGACCAGCTCTCGTGCCGCTTGAATAGATATAGACAGATATGGACAAATGAATCCATGCGTTTTCCTTTGGTCCAGTCGGCACTGGTCTCTTCCACTAGTCAAGTGGATGAGACATTCTGCACAGCATCGGGTCAGGACAACTTACATGTTACGGGTGCCCTTGGGGCCTAGAGGTGAAATGGTGTCAGCAAGAAGAGATGGATGCCAGGTGACCTGTACTCAGAGACTTCATTGCACACTTTTCCTTCAATCTGACAAAGCGATGTCGATCCTTACTTGTGATGCTTACTTGGGTGATGTTAACGCTTCAACGCTCTCATATCAGACTCAACAAGTCAACTACACGGCTTAAAACTACTGAGGCTGCTGCGCCCACGAAAGTGGGGATCGTGTCCAAACAAACTCTGACGTGAGTGAAGTGAAGACGTCTGCTGGCCCTGCAGCGGTAGGACCAGTGGGATCAGCAGATCTGGCCGGAGGCGGATTGAGTCTGTTCCTTATGTAACGTACCAATGACGTCCGAAGATCATCACCCACTCTTTGATACTGGGCACGACTTGTTTTGGGTGCCGTCGTATCTGTCAGTCAGTCAGTCTGTCTGTCTCTGTGTCTGTCTCTGTACATGTCTGTTCACACAGAGTGGTTCGGGAAAGCGAAGGTCAAGATCGATAATGGCCCCCCGACTGGCGACAGAACTTCCAGTTTTGATATCTCGTGTTATGGACGTGCAAATTAGGATATAACTTGTTTGCTGTATTTCCTGACATGAACGCTGTTACAGATTAATCATGATAAGCAGGGCCTCATTCATATGATTTGTGATGAAATAATATTAGCCATCTCTGCTAGGAGAAGGCTTTCATGTTATTCAGGTAATGAGGATTACTTAATTTATGCAAATATGGACCTTAATTGCCAATCAATTAAAAACAGTTATAATACGTCACGGTGAATGGTTTACATCGTTTAGCGAAGGTATGAGGTCATGGAACTCTTCCTTAGGACAACTTTGGACACATTCGGAGAAATCAAAGTTCCAGTGATACTTAAAGGCCTTACTCTGGTAACGAGAAAAGGATTTTGCCACATGCTCGAGGATCGCCGGTAACCTAAGCGGAGACGAACCCCATCGGAGTTCTATGACGCGGGTTCTTCTCTGCCTATACTATAGGAGAATGTGGAAACCTCGTTCCCGTGAAAGTTCTGTGTAATCACATGTTAAAGTACAAACGGGGTCCCGAACGTGGAACGAGATTTATCAAAACACTAACCTTGAAATAAACGACTCCCTCTTTCCAAAAGCGGAAATAAAGTAATATGATCTGAGAAAACACGTCTACTTTACAGATCTCACGCTGTCGCCAAGAAAAACACCTGGTGCTGAGCAAGACTTACGGTGTCTAAACCTGGCAACAGACCACATGGGTAGTCTCTACCAGACTCCCGCCTGGCCGAATAGTAATAAAGGACTTTGGCCAAGGTAGGAATAAAAGCCTAGTTGGAGTTAACAGGCATAGGAGTGAACTCACCGGCTGCACAAGATTGACTGAAATCCCATGGCAACTTATTTATCCCTAAATTCTTCTCTTTTTTTCATCCAACTGACACGTTTGCTTGGACACTATAAAGTCTGAATTCCATCTTAGTTGGTTTATAAGGTTCTCATACTCTACCCTCACCAATCGCTTAAACAGAAGCTATGGACCAATCAGAGTGCCCGGTCAAAGTCTGACTGGATGTACATGTATGAACTACAGAGAGGTATTGAATCTAATCGTCTTCAGACTGGTTGGTGAGGGGAGAGTATGGAAGCCCTGGTAAACTAACTAGGATGGCGCTCAGACTACAAATCGTCAACAATTCCTGATGAAGAAAAGTGCCATGACGAGTCCAGAACACAGGCATTTACAATATCTAGTTTTGAGCTATCAATGTGCAACAATGAATAATGAAATCTCTGTATCACCTATTTTAGTGTTGATGACCTCCCACGTTCGCTAACTTGCACTGAATTGATCAACTGGCAGAAAGGCGGGACCGCGGGTGTTATTAATTAGAACGCAAACCAGTCCTACAAGTCAGCTATCTGCTGCGTACATCAAAGGCCTTGCAGAACCAGCTCTTTCCGATGAAATGTTTTGCACAGAATCACCTGGCTACATACAGAAGCACATATGCCATGCTCACAATATAACCACGTAACAATAAATTTGCGTCGGCAGACACCATGCAAAAATCACGACAACCTCTCGATAAATAAATTTAGTACGGACAAATTATCAGCGTCTATAATTACAAATAGACATAATTATTGCCTAAACAGTTCATGCATGGCAGTTAATTTTCTACGTCAGCACAATACATCTGTTGCCAAAACAGAAGAAACGTATCAAGTCGTGCGTAATAACTGATCTCACCTCCGTTGATTAAAAAAAAACTGTAAAAACATCTGTGCGTGCACTGTACCGTTCCAAAAACTATTAATAATTTTATTATCTCGGGTAACTGGCTGCAAATAAAAGGATAGTCTACGCACACGGTGGGGCCTGGTTTGGCCTAAATATAATCTACATGTAGTCACGACACACATGTACCACACAACTATAGTACCACATGAGTAGACAATGTCTTCAGAACAAATTCTGTTTGCTGTGATTACGAAGCCACATAATTGCAGGTTGTAAACGGGTACTTATGTCTCCTCCTGCTCTCTTTCATCTCAACTCCCGAGAGGAAAACATTCACTCAAAGTACTTACCTTAGATTGACGGCCCGTCTGTGAAAGATAGTGGATGGTATCTGAAACGTCTGACCATTTCCAAAATCACATCCAGTTGCTTGAGTAACTGCTTCTTGGCATATCTTATTACCTAGATGTCAAACCTTCATCGAGGTACTTACCTTAGAGGGAACATCGTCAGCATGAGAAGCGTTAACAACTGTTGTTCTAGTCTGCACACATACACACTGCGCTGGCCCTCACGTTTAAATGAACAAAACGCGACTGTTCGTAACGCACGTCTAGACAGATCGTCTTCACATTCGAATGTCATGGATCTTGATTTCAACTCAGGCTGACGGCATGTGCGACCCACGCGAGCCCTCGACTACTCTTGACAGGGCGTCATTATGTGATAGACAGGGGTGTCCGAACGAAGTCCCCGTGTCATATCTCCGCCGTCCAACCCAAAAAGCTGTTTTGTTAAGTGGAAAGCTCTACAGAAATCTGCCAATAATCAAACATGCTATGAACAACACTTGTGTACAATTTGTACCTTTCATACAACACACTCATACCATAATGGAGTGATCGTGTGCGACAGACAGCAGTCCCGGTTACCTTAATGCACTTTTGAGAGGTCGCATGATCTAAAACGTGCGCTGCAGGGGACATCCACTCATGTGGCCAGGCTGGAAAACAACAAGGACCTCTCTGAACATTAATATTTGCAGACAGCAACGTAATCGTTAGGCCACAGCAAGTGACTTTTATGGGTCACATGCTCTGCAGACTTAAAATCTAATTTGAGTGCGAGCGTGAAAAAAAAAAGGTCAGCAAAAAAGGCATAAATTTAGTTTATGTGGCCTTATGCAGCTGGAGATGACAGATAAAAAGTCTGGAATATGTTTTATATCATACTCATATAAGATACTTTTGATGGTGAACTCGGCTACCAAGACATCACCAGGCAAATATCAGCATATCGTGCTTTCGTATCATAGCGTATTTCCATAACGTTACGTTAATACTTCAGGCATGACTGCTACGTGTGGCACATGTAACGTTACTGATATAGCTGCCAGAAGCCAAGTACGATCACGTATGATTGGAAAGCGTCTAAGAGCCCTCATCAGAACCTTACTTAGACATACACGACAGATCTATAGTTAAATGCTTCTAGCCACAGCCATGTTTGGCCGATCAGAGAAGGGATAAGTAAGGCATCTTTACAGTTTGTGTCCCCCGATTCCTCTGTACTTCTACCTATTCACGTCAGACGATTTGAAATTCGATATGACGGCAGCTTGATAACAAACCTTTAATGTGGGTGGGGTGGGGGTGATAATAATCCAACTTGGGACGAACTCTGTCCAAATTTACCACGCACAAAACAAAACAATTAAGGTAAGCCATACCTCTGCTTACAGATCCTCTGCCTCCAGTTTAATATTGATAAACATATTTGATATTGATAAACATAGACTTAGAACTTAAAGTTTGACAATGTAAAGCTTAAATTGGAGGACATGTTGGAAAACGAGTCTAAAACGTTTTCATCACTCAGATATCAGATGAAGAATTTATGTCCAGTTGGTGATCCCCCCTCAGGGCAGGTTTTTGCTACGGTAGGACGGATAACACAACATCGGAGGCAGCGGGCCTAAAGCTGGGTTATGATTACCCGATCATTAGTATCGTTTCTGGCCCCGATATCGGTAGACGAACTCATTAGGATAATTATGTTGATGAAACAACACTGACATTGTCTCGTTATACTACATGACCTACATGAATCTCAAGTCGAGGACGTAGCGGTCATTCTTATTCCTCGTGAGATAATGAAATGGTACCGTCATTTCCCGATGTAGCTATGTTCACTTTTTTCTATCAGCAATTAGTATCCATTTGTGTATAGCATTCTCGCGTTCACAACGGCATAAAAATAAACAATACACATCACACATGAAAGCAAGGAAATGTCAGCACAATTCCTGGAAGTCTCCCAGAGAGCGTCACCAAAAATCCAATGATATTTAATACACGACACAGTCACGGCTATGTTCTATTGCAAAGACGTCCGCGGGTAGCATGAAGTGAATAAAATCGTGTAGGGTAGACTATGTGACATATGCTCTGCACGGGACCCCAACATGAAGTGCGTCAATGGTTCATACAAAGAAAGTCGTGGGAGTCATGATCACTTCCCTTGGTTCCGTTGCAATCTATGTGCACTCATGTTTGACAAGTTGACACGTTTTTTCACAGATGCACGGCATAGCAGCAATGGCTGACTTGCACCGACATTTACATATATATATACATTAAATCATCAGATGTCAACGTTAGTTTCAGGCTAGGTGAAAAGGTGAGGCCGGACAACAAAAGCTCAGGAAGAAGGAGGACCATAACATGTTTATCAGCATATGAGCGCCGATTGCCCTTAAGTTATAATGTGAATGTAATATGAAGAATATGAAAGTAAACGCCACCAGAGTTGATAATTCGTTTTGAGATAAATGAGATGAAAGGATCAGTCAGTTCAGTTCATCCATCCGGTGACACTATGAAGTTCTTCCAGACGACGATGAAAGGGTATACCGCCGCAACACTTCCAAAAAAGGCAATGGACAAGTATATAAATGACGAATTTTGAAAGACCAAAGGTGAAGATATTGTATCAGTAATGTAATCAGTCAGACAGGCAAACTTAATTCCAAATTTATGATGTGACATTCTGCATTTGATGGCCTTTGTTTCTGCTACATGGACACAAGACGCATATCGTGTCTTCTATGGATATTTACAATGTGTTGGTGTTTAACCTGACTTCTGAATTACTACCTGATTATCAAAATCCAGAACCAATCCCAATAAATAACCTGCTCTCTGTCCACAAAAACCTGGCATAAACAGGCCATGAACTGTAGTTCATAGTTCATATAGTGTCTATATTTGCAGTGATATAGTTATGTATTAGTATTTACTGATGTTACGTTTAATACTGAACTGTGAGTCTATGGCAACACAACATCAAATGAGATTTCAGCTACGCGCTTCTATAGATGATGTGCCCTGGCGACTTGAAAGCAGGGTATGGATCTGCATACCTAGCTTGCAATTGGTTATGACCATTATTAAACTTCTTCATTGATACAAGCGAAGCCATAATTCTAGTCATACCATTTGAGTGACAGAATGCGACAGCCACACGCATTCAGCATGAACACAAAGCAAAACAGACTGTGAAGACAAACAAAGAGGAGGATGTTGTTTAGTCGGAAAAAAATACATGCATCTAGAATGATGATGTCCTCAGGCAGAAGAGTTGTGGAAACATGAAGAGAAACATTTGTGATCACCAAATTACATTTCCCCCGCTCTGAATGGCAAGATTTGTCAAGTCCATGTTAAATATCACAAAAGCCATCACTTAGTAAGTAGGAAATGTGGGGGATCTAGCGGCAATACGCCAGCCATTTGTACTGACATGAATCCCTTGTGTTTACCAGCAGTCGGCTGATCTTACCACCAACAGCACGTATCAAAATCGGTAATAATCTCTCAAAACTCTCGAGTTCCAGGAAACCACTAAATACTTGTCGTGTTCTCCTTCAAAGTTATCAGGATTCGCAACTGGAATCACGAGTGCCGCCAGTGGGCATTTTGCCACAAGCTCAAGCAAAACAGACTTTGCAAACGCAACAAGGGGCAGGTAGCTAGACTGGTACTGTGCGAACAAATGGAAATGTCGTCTTTTGTTACTAATACACATGTACACCAAGGCCGACCGCAATCATTATGTCCTGCAGCTCCTGCAGATTCTAACCAGACGGGAAATTGTTGCGAACATACCTTTAGATGTTGAGTTGTAGCATTGCCCGAGAATAAGGTCCGTTTTCCCGCTGAATATCAGCGTGCTCCAGGCGCCTGAGGACTTGCTGATATTTCTCAGTATCCCTGCCCTCCTTATGGTGAATCCATTGGGATCAGAGCCGCTCTTCAAGAATGTCAACGAACGCGTTTTATAACATCGAAATCATAGACAGTTCATAAGACATCACTCTATAGATGTGCGCAGTTGCTGGGTTCCGCGAAGACGAACCGACGCCGTGAAGGCTTCAGTTGTCTGAAAATGTGCAGGTTCCGTGAACGTAGAACTGTGTTGTTCCAACGGCTGCCTTCCACTCGCAATGGACTGCTTGGTATAATTGTAGCAAAGATTGACGTCAATACCGCTAAGTAATACTAGAAGACATGCAAATGCAATCTGCCCCCACACACATACGGTACTGTACACATGTTGAGCCAGTACAGATTCCCTGTCACAGGTGGCACAGCTGGAAAATGTTTTTCTCGCATCAGAATGATTAAATGTTGTAGCAGCCTGCAAAATGTCTGCAACCAAGAGTTGAATTGCTTCACACGTCATAGACAAGACTTATGCACCAGTCGCACTGTTGAACAAAGTTGTGTTATGTCTTTACACGTTTCTCCACGGAAGGTTTAACATATCCTTTGTATCTGTTAATAAGTTTCAGTTTCAGTTTATTAATGACAACAGCCTTGCAAGTAGCCAGGGCTACAGTAAGAGTCTCGTAGAGAGCTTTAGTCTTGTCAGTTGCTGTTGTTGCACTGTATACTTCGTCCCAGGGATGTAAGGTGATCCACTCACCGAATTCGCTCAGGCCGGGTTCGCGGATCGGTCAGATGATCCTCTTGGTACCTGTGTTTTGTTCGAATTTCACCTGTGGTTTCCAAACACACACTTGTGGTCACTGAGTGTCAAGGGTGGAAAAATTTCTGGCTTCTTTTGGCACGTCTTCATGTTGGTAATTATGATATCGAGAATTGCGTTACCTCTGGTATTGTTGTGTACAACCTGAGACAATTCACGATCCAAGAGGATCGTGAATCGGGAAGCTTGTCTAAGTCACCATTCCACTAGAGATAAGACAGCGATCGCGACGCGACCTCGCAGCGACCAGTAGTAAATTAGTAATCTCCAGGCAGATGTACCGATGGCTGGCTGACACTCCTTTGGTCGGTAATACTTGGTCAGCTTGGATACTGCCTCATGCCACTGCTAAATCTGCCTGCAGATTAGTAAATGGGATTTTATCAGAATGCGCCCGTATTCTCTGAAACTTCGAAGATGTTAACGTTGTCGCTTCTCTTTTCTGATAATTTTCCCTTTAGAGAGGTCAACTCGGAAGACTTTCACCCACGTCTTTCTGCTTTTCTTCTGGGAGGTACTTATCCGGACATCGTTTAGCTCCGATGTGGTTACATTTCCTTCTAAGGCGTGTGATATTCCTGTGACTGTGGATAATGGCCTGGTACTAACGTCACTGGGCATTGGAGAAGAAGCAAAAGGCATTCTAAACATAGCGTCTATTCTTCTGGAGCTGAAAAGATGGAACGCAACCATAGTTGTGTTTATTGGCGTTCTCACGAGGCAATTACTTGACTATTACGCGGTAGAAAGTATTTGAAGAGCGCGAAAAACATGTGCACGATCTTCCACGTGCACAAGATATCGGTGAAATATTCTTTGGTTTATCAAGGACATTATGTCAGTCCTTGGTTTAATGATGTTCGCGTGTAGATCCCCTTCGCTGTCCTACCGCTATATGTAAAAAATCAATTGCTTTCCCAAATGTACACTGATGATTAATGCTAAGAAATGCTACAGTAGCTTTCGGTGTTCAAACAATTTTCATGACGCTACGATTGCAAGTTTTCATAGACCTCATACCTCCGTGAAATATTCGGTGTTTATATTTACGAGTGCAACATTCAGCACAAAACGCATCTGCAGCTCCAAAGTTAGATACTACGGAGCCCAAACCTACATCACTTCTTCCTTACATAAAAAACTATCTGTTACCAAAAATCAATACCACATCATGTCCAGGACGATAAAAGGTTGTGCTGCAGTACTAAAATTAGCCACCAGGAGGCCCAAACTTAGTTTTGACGTTTGTCTTGGCAAAACACACGACAAAATATCATCACAATACATTCTGATCTTCTTAAGCTATGTCCACAAATAAAGTACGACTTTTCTGTACGTTATTTACATAATCATCTTCCTGTGTACCTCTAGATTCTAGAGTATCCATTTCCCATACATTGCACAGTCACGGAGACAGGCACGGCCAACCACACGGACATTGCTTTGATACAACGTTACCCCCTTGACGGTCTGAGGTACATTGTACTAAGGAGCAATAAACCAGGATCGTTAGATCTAGCATACCTTGTCATTTTAAAACACATACTTAAACGACCATCAATTGAATTTTGACTGACCTGGACTTTTTCTGATGCCGTTATCTGATGTATCTGGGGTGATGTGTCTGTGTTTAATTGCTAGCATTAAAATTGCGAATTTATAATTACTTCCCGCTATTAAAACTCGGTTTAACACGGAAAATGATTTGATCTTCAAAATTTAACCGGGTGATATTAAAATCGTTGCAATATTATAGAGATTGCTTCTGGTGGTGTTATCGGTTAATTAAACCGGCAGTGCCTGAAACTGCGTCACGCGGCTGCGATGTGCGCCATTGTGTGGGCGGGTTGCGGCTGCCAGTCTCTTTACTAAAGTACATAGAGTTCTCTGAACTGTCTTGATGATGACTAATAAGCAGCAACAACAAATCAGTAAGCTGTGATACGGCCTTTAAAAAAAAACCCGGAGCGCTCTTTTCTCTCACAACCAACCCACTGCTCGACAGATAGCCGCATCCTCTGTGAAAAGGCTGTGATAAAACTAAAAACGCGCTAACATTGCTAACTGTAGCAAACTATCGTGCCTGTATGTTTCAGCTTATTTTCCATATAATTCCATGTTGAATCGTTCTCATGTTACGGCCGGGATTTCTCACTGCTGCCTGCCTTCGTGAAGGCAGCCATAATTAAGAAATCGCGGCCATTAGTACATTACTGTCCCCCAACCGAAACCTCTGCTTGGGGAATGGCCTAGTCAGACCTTACCAGAATGTGAACCAGGCCTTCATACGGAGCTATGTGGATCGTAGAATTCGGCAAAAAAGAGGAATTCTTGGCCAGAAGAGTCATTCCGCGGTAAGGTTACTGGCCTGGCCAACTAACCCCACGGTGGCAAAACTATTATCAATCATCACCCCTACAGCCAGCGTAGCTAATTTGGTAGACTGACTATCAGCTCACAGTGTCGTTTCTTTGTGCCGTGTGAATGGCACCGAATGGCTCCTCACAACTTCCAGGGCTGCTGATTGCTCTTTAGTAACTTGGTTATTGTTCTCCGAGGGGGTTGAGGCTACGAGAGTTCAGAAGGTTCAGTGACAGAAATATAGTTGTGCCTCGGTTAATATTCGCACGATTTACCGCGATGGGGGTTTCATGCGCGGTATTAGTGTCGTACGACGTGCGTTGGGTGCAATATACTAAACATATAAAGCCGTGGTCACAAAGGCCGTATGCCATCATACGATGGGGCTAATAAGAGCTTAGCTACGTCAATTACAGGTGAACATAGGTAAATCGTAGGTACAATTAGCCATTTTTGATCGAGCATACGACGAAACATGTTCAAAAACTTCCCAATCGTCGTAGGATTCCTATTGCCCCCATAGCAGGCTTCACTATGGCCATTGTTTCTTTTACAGATGACGTGAAAAATTCATAACTTTTGACCATGTTGTGATGGCTTCAGTTCTCCATGATATTGCCAATGTTGATGAAAAGTGAAACCATCAGGACACAGTCAGAGAAACGCTACCGTAGAAGAGCCTGTTTCGAAGGCCAGGTTTCAGACGCTGCAGATTCAGTACCACGCGCATGCGATGCATACAGGTTTTTTTATGACTATGTACACGTTACACGTTGTGAATCGTAGATAAAATCGCAAGTTTATAATTTCACATCTCAGGTGTAGTCGTGCTCTGGGGTCAGTTTACCATGACAACGCTATGACAACATAGCGACAAATCGAAGAGGCTCTATGAGTCGGACGTTCAGGGGCTTATGATATGCTTTTTTATGACATTTTTAAAAATTTCTTGATAGCATAAAATCAGAAAAAAAAGCACGGTGACGAAATGTCAACAGGAATTCATCTGACTCGTTTCTATATGACTATAAGAGACTGTCATTAAGTTGAACATCACACCGATCCTTACCATTGCCATTTCCATTCTGCACAGCACTGTGTGCACCGTACTCAGGGTTTCTATAAACGCTGCGTAACAACTGTCAATAACTTCCACTGGGAGGGCATTCAAAGTGCGACTGGATCAGTGCGATATTGTACCACTTGTACGGGCTGTCAGATGTGCATTACGCGCTACAACACGTCGCATGGTTGATAAGATTCATACTAGAGACGCAGCTATTTTACCTTCCATTTCCGTTGCACCGCAAAGAGCAGATTAAACATCCTCGTGCGATCGTGAAGCCCCGCCCGGACCGACACTGAAACGTTCCACTACTTCTGTACCAAGCTGCACATATGAAAGGCGATCTCAAGTGAAATTGTCAACAACGTAGTGTAATATGATTAAATGTAGGCACCTGTCCACGAGGGAAGTGGAAGAATCGCTCATCTTCAGCTTGAGTGTGGGGAGCAAGAAGCAGACTCCTTAATCTCCAAGCAGATCCACCGGGGGCAGGGCAGTATCCAAATTATCCAAAAGGCTACCGGTAGCCAGATGGATACTGGTTGGCCCTTTGGATGCTGCCTTGCTACCGATAGATCTGCTTGAAGATCACAGACGTAAGCTTCCTGCTCTCAGGAAATTTGTAGGCGCCATTGTCTGGTGAGATAAGCTTTAGTGTTCCTATTGAGATGTAAGTCTTTTTACAGAGTGGAAGACAGCAATGATACGTTATCCAAATTTACATTAAGTTTTAAAGAATACTCAAAGAACATCGCCACGAAAGCTTTGCAATAGATGACATGCAAAGGAGTATCGCTACAACAAACATATCAACTAAAGCTATTGGACAAAAATAGAGTCAAATTTAGCCATTACTCATACTAAATGTAACATGGCTGCAAGCGCATTGGATTAAAGGACAGTGCCGGATCCACCTTCTAAAATAGCAATTGATTAAGAAAACCAAGTAGAAGGAAATCCCAAAGGGATGTAAAAACAATAGACATGACCGCCACATGGCTACTTCAGCAGCTTTCACCGTCCTCAAAGCTGCCTTACTATAAAAAACAACAACAATTGTCTCATGAAAATATCCCGCCATTGGAAAACATAACACGCATTGTAATTTAGTACATCCTGTCCATGTGGACAGATATCTTTACTTCCAATAGAGCATGGAGGAAAGTTTACCCGCCATTAGACGTCTGGTTCCGTTGTTCGGCAGATGTTGCCAACCAGAAGTGGTTTACAGTGCTTCCCCGGGGATGCGGCTTGACGACTTCATAAACCATATGTTGATAACGGAAACCCAGTGTAAACAAGATTACTTATTTTATAGGCTACGAGGGTCGATCATAAAATCCGCACCAACAAGGTAACTTGCAGCAGTACATATGAAGCGATGAAAAATGTAAGATTATAACGGATGACTACCGTCCAAGTGCCATCTGTCTGTTGATAAGTATAGCAAATGTAATTCCATTTAACTATATATGATATATGATGATACTGTATCTCACAACATCTCCCATCCAAAATACCTCCCACATAGGAACGCCTAGTGATAGGCTAATTGTGGCAATGGGAATGTTAATTAAGCTCTTACTTCTTTCTAAAGTCACTCCCATGCCTCCATCATGGCGGACGTACCTAGTTAAAAGAACTTCCATGCAGTTTGGCCGGAGTTGTACGCAGCGTCCCTCCCACCAGTTCCTGGTCTTGCTGTGACCCCTCCGCTCTCGGAAAATCCGTACCAAATCCTCGAGTGGTAAAATAAAACGGCGGCTGTTGCTTACGTCCGCAGCACCTGATACGTAGTGCGAAGCTCCGAATGGGGGAGACGTGCCGCCCGTGTCACTAATCATTTCAGCTGACCTATGGCTTACATCTTTACCTTTCTTCTGACATCACCAATAGCCAGCGAAGTCGCAAATGCCCCAACAGTCATGTTATATCAAATTTAGAAAAAATAGGAAGGAGACACCCCCATTGTGAGCCCCGAGTTAAGGGCTATATGGAGGAAACAGGGTGTTTGCGTAGCCACAACCACGTCGGTATCTCAAAAGGGACGCAAACAAAGATTTGAAGTGGTTCCTACGCTCACAATCTGTCACTATACGCCGCTGTCGTGGGCGGTGACGTCACGACCAGTCGGCTGAGGTGATATGAGTACTGATTGCCGCCTGAAGCATGAGTAGGGAAGGCTGTGAGACAAACCAGAGGGGCTCACTTCTGATACCAGCACCAATAATAATACGTGTAGTTAGAGGTTAGTCAGGCCGCTAGTCGCTGCTGTGATTTTTGGACGTTGTGCATGCCAGTTCTAAACCCTGCGTGTGGAGGACCGTGAGCAGGATTCTCAGAAGTAGGGATGACAGGTGTTCTAACTACCGCCTCAGCTGCTGGCCTTCGGTCGGTATTAACTACTGACGGCTCTGCAGGGGAGTCTTTTGGATAGGACGTCCAATATGCCATGAGTGTTCGTGTTAGTACATGGATAACAATAATGCTGTTTTCATGCTTGAATTATACCCAAGTAGTTTATGATACGAGTTTAAGTTAAACCAGATAGCTTTCTGCAAAATAGTTTAGGCTAACCTTGTACATATATTTATAATAAGTCTACCGCGTGGATTGAGCAGTCTCTTTTCGCACAGATAAAGATTACTATATATGTATATATATATATATATATATATATATATATATATATACATATCCATTCTTCAGATATACTAGTATGTATACATGTGTTTATATAAAGGACAGAATGAAAATACATTGCATGAGTGAATGACTGCGCTCGACGTCTTGCATTCAACTGCCAGCTGCATGAAACTATGTCTATTGTGACTATTTCAGGCAAAAAGGCATCAATGCCTCTTGAGTTCACGCAGGCGCTGACGCTGTTTGCTGCACTTGCTTGTGCTCCGTGGCCCCTGGTCGGAAAGGCATATAATTGCTGCACTTGCGTAAATATCATTAAATGTAAATTATGCAAATAAGGACCTTAATTGCACAAATGTTTAGAAAATGCTTATATAGCCTCCTTTGTTAATATAAGACTATCATAGCTTAGACAACTTCTGTTCTTGGGGTGGAGAAGATGATTAACTCATACAATCTTCTCAAATTAAGACATTATTTCCATAATCAAGATATGGATATGTTATATGCGTTATCAGTCGAAAGGTCAAAATTATTTGGCAAAAGTATGCTGTGGTACAAGTCTGTTTCTACATATTCTTCTCCTCACGAAGCTGCTCCGTGGGAACTACTCTGGAATCCTCAGAGCTAAAGGCAGGGTTTTAAAAGGAATCCAGAGAAAGGTGAGAGTGGGCGGTGGGGCAATTCTCTGGCAAGGATGCCACTCGTAGGTTGTATCAAATTATATAGACGTCATTAGCACTCACTCTGTGCATTTTCTCCATTTTTAAGGATCATGGAGAATCCAGAAAATTTCTATTGATGTAAAAAATGTTACCTCAGGCTCTACAGGTTTTAATTAGCTGTCCGGATACTTCCGACAAATAAATTCTTTCCCTGAGGCTAGATTCCCGGGCGGCTTGGTACAACACGCCTGGGGACAGGCCGATGGTTCCTGTACACAACACCAAACATCTACAGGCCATAGCCGGACAGAGAGATAATTAGACTGTTCTTCCGGGCAGGACGTGTCTTCAACGGGCATTGCACAAGGTTTGATTGATGCATGCCTAGTTACGTAGATGCAGAATCACAGGTAGGAAATGTTACGGCCAAATTACAGGAAGAAATCATTGCTATGAGACTACAGGAAGACATTTTTGCAATCTACCCACACAAGGGGATCATTACGAAAAAAGTACAGGAAGGAACGTTGCGATGGACACACAGGCATACCAATGAAGATGCTGAGGACAAGGATAACTGACCAACTGTGCTGTCTTCTTCGTTGTGTCCATGTTGTCATAATGTATTGTTATTTTGCACGGCTTCTCAGAAGACCCCCCTCCTGAAACGACACAGCATGCTGCTATTGATCATAAATTTAATCCCTATTTAAAAGGAAAAAAACTAATTACCTTTCCTAACGATGCAATGCCACAATCCACCGTCTTCAGTCGGCTACGTCTTTATGGAAATAGCCAACAGACAGAAGTGGATGTCCAGGCACGACCTCGTGTTATCAGGATCGAACACGCTGGAATATTCAGCACCTGAATATGAAAAACAGAAACGAACGATATGGTAATGCAAAAGCTGACATGGAATAGTTCTTATGTGGGTAAAACAAGAAGCCCAGAGGGAGGCACCTGGCTGTATGGTACCGACACCGCTGCTCCCTGGTTACTATGGAACATTCCGCCCACACACTCTTGCAAGTTTTCCACAACAACAGAGGTCGGCTTCATGAGATGTTTCAGTCACCGTGCAAACTATTTCTGTTTGATCATTCAATACTCATTACAAACCGTTTTTTCCTGATATGGTAAAATTTTCCCGTAGCATGGGGCACAAGTTGATCCGTGTAAAAACAATAACAATCTCGAAACCTCCCGCAAATTGTCAACTGAAGTGACTGCCGTACTGTTTACCATATTGCCTGCGGCAAGACGTGGGTGGTAATCAAAGAAAATGTCAATCTGAAATCTTCCAGCATATAGTGTATATGTGGCCTTAATCGTCCCTTAACCATGGAACAACGTTAGCGCGCTACGTGGAATTCTCCGAACTACTATCAGACGTGGTCGAGATACTGGTGCAGTGCACATGTGAATGCCGATCAGCACCAAGGACGGGGACATGCTTGGGAGAGGACGCGTTGCTTAAATGCCTTGGGCAGCAGCGACACATGTACAAGCGAATTGATTTGTTCATGTTCAGTACACATGGACTCCAGGGACTAAGGTCAACAGTAAGCACCAGGATTTTACAGCTCAGTACAGGGTCCGTGGTTAGTCCATGGCTATGATCGTAGAAATGTCTCCTTTCTTTGTGCACTTTCATTACTTGTTGCATATTTTGTTACTTATGAACAAGAAAGGGTCTATATCTTTCCATGTTGGTCATTATTTACTTTGATTACTAGTTGTTGTGAGTTGTCGGGTCTAATGTTTACTCTGCACACGAATAACTGGGAATCTGCTGTCATTTTGTCTACATTCTTATCTGGGCCAGCTGATGGTGACCCCTTTTCTGTTTAGTGAACTAGACCTTATTGTTTTTCATTGAAATGTGACTTTTCATGTAAACACTCCTACTATTGCCATTTTTGTGTATTCTACAATACTTAAGAATAAGAGTCATGTAATTGTGTTGTTTGACCTTAAGAAAACGAAAACCCCATTGATTGAGTCGATACCTTCTCCCGAACACGTTCTCGACATGGGTGCTGATGTTTTATCGGCTGAATATCGGAGATGGAGAAAGGGTAGGTAAGATGGGGTGATATTTAAACTTTGTTGGCAATAAATATTGCATTTGATACTAGGAGGGATTGATAAGGAGAGGTGATGTTTCGTAATCGAGACATTTAGCAGTAAGGTAAGTCTTATTTGCTAGTAGCACCACCTAGTGGTTTAATGCCAAACTGCAGAGTGACATTGGCAAACTGACGTGGACTAACCGAAGGTGACTATGATAGACATCGTTCTCGTTGTCATCGTCTTTAGATCTAAGTGTGAAATCACTAGAATGGACGCTACCTATTGTCCCTGGAACTAGTGTACAGAATATACTTTAGTTTAGAAGTATGCGGTATATGTTTGTCATTTTAGACTAAATTCTTCGGGATAAGGGAAAATATTTTTGGCTAAAACTATTTGTGTCATCCTTGATACCGTGTTTGACTGTTGCACAATAAAATTCATTCCTTCAACCAGACATCACGGGATACCAATCATGTAAATTCACACTATTCATATATACCGTTAACGTTACATGTATGTGATAGGGAGAACGGATTCATGTTGTGATTGTTGCAGACCCCATCATCTAGCGATTTGTCTTCAAACTGCAACCTGTGGAACAACTTAAGGGTTGGCTAACCTTTTACCAGATGGAATCGTACAGGGAACGCTGTGTGTTGTGGTGTGGTGTGAGGGTGGTGCAATGTACACTTGTACTTTCAAAGAAGACGTTGCATGGGAAGATTGGAACCTTCTGACTTCCCGCGTTCCAAAGTCTGACAGGTCTGATATCAAGGCTGTCAGTGGGGTTCTTTAGAGAGTGCTTCTAGGATCTTCTAGTGTAGTGCTAGTAGTGTGAAAGTACGCCGATCTGCCACTCAACGTTTTTTTATTTATTCAACAAGAGGGTACATTACGAAAATCGACAATATACAATAAACATGGCTTGATTATAAAAGTGACAAAGTGACAGAGTTTTTTAAACATTTCCAAAGTACAACATTCAGCTTAAAATGTCATATGCATGGTTTCCATTACTTCTGTTGCTATATCAGTTTTGAATATGAAATTTTTGCTATGAATATGGTCTAATTTTTAAAATTTTTTTACATAATTATCGGAGAAACCTCTCAACGTTTGCAGACAACGTGTGCATGTCGGCAAATTGACGTATCAGTAGATGGAAGGTTCCATTGAGTAATCAGCCCGAGGCGTTTACCGGTTCATGAGATAGGAATAAAGAGATCCACTTAAGTTTTATGACAACTGGAATTCGGAAAAGGAGCATCAGGTGCCTACGTCATTGCGTGACGTCAAAATCTTATCATGCCATTAATTACAATCTCTTCCGCTCTTTCTCCGAATTCGTTACAGGCATTCCGATCAATTAGTTGACTGAAAAGGGCCAGCGTGCAGACGATTCCTTGTCAACTGCCGGATGGAGTTATAGGACTTGGTGAAGATTGCCGAAAGTATGAATGAAATTGCGTTGCGATTGTGTGATGAATACGGATTTGTGTAAAATCCATATTTTGTCTTTCCAGTCACAATTACAATAGAAAAAAAACGTAATAATAAATCGATTCAAGTTTATCTGTTGAAATAAGGCAAACCGCAACCATTAAACTATTGTATTTTCCTACGTTCAGAGAAATACATAATCCACTCATATGATTGTCGTTTATTGACATCATATACCATTGAACGGTATCTAGAGTGAAAGATGCGATAATGGTCATGCCGTTTGCTGATATTTCTTTCTCACACCATATGCTGATCGTCTTTCTTAAAAAGGTTGTTAATTTTACTGTATTCTTTCAACCGTTTTCTTTTAACTTTTGGGGTCTTTAATGTACTCAGGATGCTGGGGACAAATGCTGGTATGAAATACTCACCATTCACCAAGCTCGAGAGTGTGTGGTTAGAGGAAGCTGTACACTCAGTTTCTCAGTACACAACAGGTGAGGAGAACGTCAGAACAAACAAATTAGTTCCACGTATAAACGGATATAGTTTCAACCCTCAGGCATGTCGCGGTATTTACACATCAAAGACGCGGTTTACCCAACCAGAAATGAAATCACCGAGAGGAGTACTAGTATTTTTGAAACGGAACGGTAGTGCACAGCATTCGGTGACCACGTCATTTTTTTATATCACTAGACACACACAATAAGCATCTACCATTATAGGATAAAGGACGAATGATAGATGTCTAAAGGTGACCCCGTAAGGATAATACCGAGCAGTCGCGACTGTAGGTACGTACTGGCATGATAGGTCAAACAAAAGTCGCTGTATCGGAAACATTCGGAATGACTATCGAGC
This sequence comes from Branchiostoma floridae x Branchiostoma belcheri, assembly GCA_019207045.1. NCBI lineage: Eukaryota > Metazoa > Chordata > Leptocardii > Amphioxiformes > Branchiostomatidae > Branchiostoma > Branchiostoma floridae x Branchiostoma belcheri. The sequence continues at coordinate 8,877,009 of CM033025.1, read as the reverse complement.
CGCGGAATTCGGTCCAGCGAGGAAGCGAAACATCCGGGATTCACACTGACTTGTTTTGAACACGTGCATGATGGTTTCTTCTGACTTTTATAGCTACGCATATGTTTTAAGTATCATCAATTAACGTAGTTGTGAGACCTATATGTTTAACTATTAGTACTTTAGGAGCAAGGAGCTTTTAAAAAGATGGTCATCTTTTTAAAAGCTCCTTGTTAGGAGTAACAGCATGAGTAACGCATGGTGTAGTACTAGTTGCATTTTCCCTCAACAAAGCCAAACCCAATGTGCTTATTGTGGTTAACGTTACACAGTTACATGTCAAGCTCATGTTGCTGGCGTCCTGCATACTCAATGTCACAAATCGTTTTTTTAATCAGAATTAACGTTTCTTTCGATATAATAATTGTCTGAACGATGAAGAAAAAGCAATTATAATGACAAATACAATTCGTATGCATTCTCGCTAGGGATGTGGTGTCTGTACCCCGAGAAAACGTCATCAGCTGTTCCTTTTAAAGACTATCCATATCAAGCCAGTTAATCACGAGGGAAAATTAGCGCTGTGTCACTCACGGTCTCACTCGTTAGCTGGCACAAACTTCCCTATAATCCTTTCGACTTCGCAGAAGGTGCACCACAGCCATTACTAACATGGCTAAATATAGCATCGCTTCTCAAGTGTACCTGGCCACCCATTGTATCCCCTTGTCTGCTTGTTGTGAGCCGTGGGATTTGGGGCCAATCACCTGACGTTTTATGACGTGCACCGTAGCTCCGCCTACCTGTCGACAAAGCGATGACCATATTTGGAATGGCGGGTAGTATGACGCACCCACCTGAGGCAGCCGACCTGTGAGAGGGTACAAAAGGGGCGCGTCGAGCCTGGCGTGTCTCAGATTTTACCTGCACAGCGAAGACTGAAGTAGCTCCAACTCGTTACAACTGTTTTTGTCGTCTGCTGAGACTCAGAGGATCGGAGAGGATGAATACCTACATGTTTCTGGCCGTGCTGGTGTCGGCCGCGTTCGGCTGTGCCCTTGCCGACATGACCATGCAGGGAGGAATGGTAAGCTGAACATGTTTCTTCCGGTATTCGATAATACTTACAGAACTACATTTGTATGTGATTATAGTGTACGTGCCCCACTAGGATCAATTTTGCAGACAGAAAAAAATACTTTTCGTTCATAAACTACGGCATTTCCTGGCAGGACACGCTGTAAGTGGTCCCAGGGCAGTGGTATTAACTGTTACTGATCTCTGACAGACTTTGGTACTCGCCAGATCATGTTCGCCAGATACTTCCGCTTTAAACAGTTACAGGCCAGGCTGTTAAAGGAAACAAGGTTAAACTTCAATGGTGCGTTTTTGTTACTGCCAAAAACCGACTCAGTTTTGACATAAGGTCGCTAAAAGCTCATGAGCGCGGAGATGGGCAGATAAAGATCCCCCCAGGTACACATGAAAACAAGGGAAGGACGCTGTTATGTCAACCATTGTTATGCCAAATCTGTGGAATTCTTCAGCACTACAGTGTGGTTATCCACATTGCGCGTAGTTGAAGGCCATGACGTGGCCGGCATTATCACCGGGCCATGGCACAGGTGGATATACGCAAGGAGCCCCAAAGTTTTTGTTTTTACTGTACAGCTTGACGGGGATTGCACTAGAGTGGGGTCTACCGAAAGGGCGAAATGAAACGAAAGGGAACGAAAGAGAAAGTACCGAAAATGCGAAAAGGAAAGTACCAAAAGTGCGAAAAGGAACGAAAGGGAACTAAAGGGAACGAAATGGAACGAATTATGAAGCAAACTGAAATAAACTCAATGAGAGTATAAGGAAATGGTACTGTGGGCGTCAAAAGCATATGAAACGTGTTTTATTTTGCCCAGATTGTGGCAATATCAATGCCGGGTCTCGATGTCCTTTCCGCAAAACAAATGCGTTGTAATGATTTTAATGGGTGTTTTTATTCGATTTTATTTCAGTTTGCTTCATACTCGTTCCCTTTCGTTCCTTTTCGCACTATCGGTACTTTCCTTTTCGGGCTTTTTCGTTCGTTTTCTCTCCTTTTCGTTACTTTCGTCCCTTTTTCGTTCCTTTTCGTTCGCTCCTTTCGTTCCCTTTCGTCCCTTTTCGTTCCGAGCCTTTTCGCACTTTCGGTACACCACTAGAGTGGGCGGCTCCGGTCTGACAGGTCTGGTCTAATTACCGTACAAGAGCCTCAATAAGGCTCCTTTTCAATCAGCCTCAGTGTCAGTGGGACATCAAATTAGACGGTTTGTTATGTGGAGACAGGCGTTACTTTAATGGAACATCAGCGTAATTTATGAAGAAGATCTATGCTGCAACTGTGTTTATGAACGGAAAGTCTGCGAAATTTACAAAACAAAAGGCATGTCAGCGATCACAAGATCCCAGGCTGCCACTGCAGTTGGAATGGTTTGCAGCAAGGAACTTTTATCCTTGTTTGCAGTAAAGCTATAGTTGTTGCATCTGCCAGAGCGAAGTTACTTTCTTGAGAAAATGTGTTTCAAGAATAGATTCCATACCAGACTTGAAATTTCACGGCAGGTGCACCTTGTTTGTCAATGGAATGTTGCAAAGGGCGTTTCCATTTGCGTTTGGGAATGGAGCAAACGACTTTTTACAGACATAAATGACAGACGTCACCAAAACACCGAACAAACCGAGACCAAAAACACCTTTTGTATTTTACCATGACAAAGGCTGTGGGTTAAAAGGTTGTGGGAACCATTTTTGAATACGAAACCCTTGAGACAAATTCCCCGCGAAACTACCACCCCACCCACCAGAAAGCGGCTGACCAAACGAACCGTCAACAATGTTTGCCACCGGAGGGCGAGAGAAAAAGGCACCCATAATCCAGGGTTCATCGTATTACACCTTGTTATCATTCCTTTGTAGGTCGCGTAGTCTGGCACGTTCTGCGTCTGGCACTGGTTAGAATGTAAAGTTGTCCAACCAGTTACCTTTTCATTTTGCATGTATCCCCAGTCTGGGCGAAGGCCGAAAGAGGATGTTTATTGTGGGCCATTTTTCACACAAGCTTTCATTGTCAACATGAGAATTTATTTGTAAAACATCGCAGCCTTAACATTTATTTGTAAAACATCGCAGCCAAAACATTAACGCAAATCTCACGACTTGGAGTGTGTACCAACGTGAATTCTTGGTGGGAGATTATTCCATGGCTAAGACTTTGAATTTGATTGTCATCTTGTAACGTTCTCTGTTCCGCAGAACTACCTGATGAATTTCGGCTACATGGCCCCGCCGTCCATGCAGACGGGCCAGCTGCAGAGCGAGGACTCCATGAGGGAAGCCATTTCTATGTTCCAGGAATTCGCAAACATTACAGTGACAGGTAAAAACTTGTCTCTTGTTGTTTGACCCAGAATGCATTGTTTCATTTATACAAATGGTGTAGATGTGTTTATAGTCGCGGTATCACGTTTTCCTTGTGAAGAAACGCAGCGACTGCCTGTTACAGATAACGGTTATTATCGCCCAACATCATGCCTCAGAAACTGTCCCAATTGTCGTGCGAGGCGTCTCGGTGTCTATCTGTAGCATCAGATGTTAGTCCTAGTTTTAGCAAGAAGGTTGAAAAGGGGACCTCCTTGGTTTCAGTAAGTCGGTGTATATGTTAGTCGTCGCACCAACAGTTATCTACGCCTCACTTCTTGCAGAGCAAGTGTATGTTGAAAGAATGTTGGTCGTTTACCGAATGAGAGGAAGTATCGGAAACTGCTAAGCGGGAACTGTGAACTAAAAATACACCAGCTATGAATCAGCATTCAGGTTTATAGACATAACATGCCAAAAATATAAACAGACAAAACTTCCTTCAAGTTCAAAAAGATAAGAAATGTTCCCAGACATGATGATAAGCGTTTGGGAGGAAGGCTAGGGGTTGAATTTCCGCTGTAAAACGGGGAACTGCAACGCTTGTCAAGATCAGCCAAAATGGCATCAAGCGAAATCATGGGATGTGAAGATGCAAACTTGTAAGACGAACGCATAAAGCTGAGTGCTTTTGTCCATTTAGGTCAGCTTGATGCAGATACCATGAGGATGATGGAGATGCCCCGGTGCGGTGTGCCGGACATGATGGGCACCCACTCCCGCGGGATGGCCCGCCGCCGCCGCCGCTACGCGCTCCAGGGCAGCACCTGGCCCAAGCGGGACCTGACCTGGAGTCTCGCCGATGCCGACTACACGCCGGACCTGGGAAAAGACGACGTCGATGAGGCCATCACGCGAGCCTTTCAGGTACTGCATATGATGTACACATCCTGTAGATACAATTTATATAGACTATGTCAGTAAGTTATCTTAACTGTCTGGGTCAAGTGAGGGCAAAGGAGTGGGCCATTTTTACACAAACTTTCATTGTCAACGTTAACACAAGTCTCACGACTTGAAGTTTGTACCAACGTGATTTCTGGGGAGATTATTCCATGGCTAAAAGTTTTGGGTTTGATTGACATCTTGTAACGTTCTCTGTTCCGTAGAACTACATTTGGCTAAGAATTTGTAAAAAGCGATTGAGTCAGTAAGTTATTTAAACGGTCTGTATTCAAACTGTCGAAGTTAAGCTTGTGACAACTGTGGTATGACTTGACGTGGCTTGTATTTGTGATTTCTGTAGATGCTATCGATCCACTCTGATCCGATGGTTAACGATTTATTTCATGTTTAATAGCTGTGGCAGGAGCAAACTCCCCTGACGTTTACCAGAGTGACCAACCGAGCTGACATCGTCATCAAATTCGCGCCCATCGAGCACGGGGACGGCGCGCCTTTCGACGGGCCTGGGGGCACGCTGGCGCATGCGTTCTTCCCTCAGTTTGGGGGCGACGCCCACTTCGACGAGTCGGAACAGTGGACAGTCAGAACTTCCTCAGGTACAGTACAAACACACATTTCATTGATATGCCAATTTTTGCCATTCTGGAAATTTTTGAGCAACCATTGGAAAGTTAGGCGTCACACAAATAAACGGAGGGTGGCGAGCTAATTTACGTTCAAGTGTGCCAAGGTCTGAAGTTCTTACCGTAGCGTGAGAACGATAATAGTTTTAGAAACTCGGGAACTCCGCCTGACAAAGAAAACGGAATGACCTTTACCATGTAACTGTAATTACATTTGAAAGCAGTTCCCTTTGTGTGTGAATGACAGGTCATTTCATTATGTAGCGACAGCTGAAATCCTGAAATGGCAACACCATACTCACAGCATTATCAAATCTTCTTCACACAGGAACCAACCTGTTACAAGTAGCAGCTCACGAGTTCGGCCACTCCCTGGGTCTGTCCCACTCCGAAATCTCTGACGCCCTCATGGCACCCTTCTACCGAGGCTTCGAGCCCAACCTGGTGCTCCACTCTGACGATATCGCAGGGATCCAGATGTTGTATGGTGAGATCAGCTTTCAGCTGCGGCTTCTCTGAAGTAGATTTAAGTCATAGATCCAATAATTGTACCGCTATACCATGATTTCATCATTTCAAGAAGGCTACTTCGAATCTAAGGATTTGCTCTTCACTTTTTTCCTGACAAACTGATGTTAATATTCCAGACCGCTTATTCTTTGTATTCCTTGTCCCGTCTCGTGTATCATCCAGCAAGCTCTTCAAAATATCACTACGTGCACATTACGTTATTTAAAAAGATTATATCCACTAACTCTATGCGCTTTGTGCCTTATAGGTATGCCAGATATGGAGCGCCCCACCCCGCGACCCGACGCCGGCATGACACCCAACCCGAACCCCAACCCTGACGTCCCTGACACCTGCAGCGGAGAGTTGGACGCCATCACCATCACAGAGGACGGAAAGACATACGCCTTCAGAGGTAAGCACCTGCCTCCTATCACTTCAACGTAGAACTACAGTTATCGACATGCATTGCTTTTACGTTAAGTCTTTTAGTACTGACACAGAAGTAACGTTACGTACGAAGCGATAAACAGAAGGTGTGACATACGATTTCACTTTGTTGTGCGAATCAATAAACATACAAACTTCTTGATGACAGGGAACTACTTCTGGGAGCTGAGCTCCGCCGGGATGGTGGACGGCTATCCTAAGCTTATCTCTGAGGTGTGGGGCGATCTTCCCGGGGACCTGGATGCAGCTGTGTACTACAGAGTGAACAAGAAAATCTACTTCTTCAAGGTGAATGATTCTTCTTGAGAAAGTCAAATGAAAATAAAAGAAAAGGGCTGTTTGTGTTTGTAAATTTCCATTATCTGTTGATATCAGTGCATAACTTAAAGTCATAACATTATTTGAGTTTTAATCCTTTCAACCAACTGACTGGTTACAAATTACAATTCACTTTCCCAGGGTGACCAGTACTGGCGTTACACCAACACCCAGCCCGACACCGGCTACCCCCGACCCATCAGCCAGTGGAGAGGCGTTCCCAACGACGTCGACACCGCCTTTATCTGGTCTGGGAACGGCAGGCTCTACTTTACCAAAGGTGAGCATCCTTACTGAGATGCATGTCAGGCTTGAGTTTACAAATTCACATCCACAACTTCCCATCCACACATCATGAATGAAATAGCCCGTTGTCTTCCACGGGATTGACAATAACAACGTCCCATTGCGTAATCCATCATAATTTTGTCAAAATATGAATAACTAGTTTGTAACAGTTGCATGGGGAAATAGGTTAAAATTGAAAGCTTTTCTGTACTACTTTCAATACAACAAGAAGAAGAGATGGCCAAGATGACTTGAAATAATTCAAACAACTGATGAGATTTCTTTTCCCTCTGCGCAGATGACCAATACTACCGGTACAGGGCCAGGACGGGTGTGGACAGGGGCTACCCACGTGACCTGTCGGTGTGGAACGGTGTGCCCGCTGATGGCGTGGACACGGTTATGCAGTGGGTCAACGGGAGGACATACTTCTTCAAGGTTAGACAACCTCTCATTTCATTCTATAAAAGTAGGCCAGGGTATTGAAGTTAAAGAATACCACCTTTTGTACAGTTTTAAACCACAGTCAAACCCACTCAAACCGCGCCCTGTGTTTGGTTTACAAAACAACTTTGCTTACACATATTTAATCATGAAGGCAGTTGAAACTTCTCAGCACTTTGTTATTGAACTCTAAACATATGTTCACAAATGTTCTATGTATATGATGGAGACTAGAACTAAAAGAGCAATTCATCTAAAGGCGTCGTGAAATTTCTTAAAGTAGCGTGTGTGAGATTTATCATATAACATTTATTTTCTATTGGCATACATATCAGACAAGACACAGTGGTGAATGCACTCTAGCCGAGCTATTAAATACTAACAAGATATAAGACTACGGTTATGTCATATAACATTTGATATTTTCCGTACTACAGGGCAGCCAGTATTGGCGTTTCAACGACACGACCTTCAGTGTGGACCCCGGTTACCCGAAGTCCACCGGGCAGTACTGGTTCGGGTGTATGATGGAGATGGAAGAGACTACGCCCAAACTGCCGCCTTGTGACCTGCAGGGCATCAACAGCGGAGTCAACGTGGTGCCTACTGTAGTCTTACCTTCACTTCTGTCAGTGTTAGTAGCGAAACTCCTGCTCTTTTGAGCAGACTTCTCATTTATGGTGTTGAGAAAGGAGCTTTTGTTGGTAGTTCAAGAATAGACCGTTTGTAAATTCAAATGATGTTGTAGTCGCACAAGCTAAAATTGATAATGATTAGTGTTTTTTTTCTAAGTTTGTATATAGACAGTATGTTTCAATAAGCTCTTAAGTTACAATAAGCGACACGCGCACAAATTAGTTTAACTCCCAGGAAGATCTAGTGATAGAGTATGGAAATGTGCTCCAGAATCATGTTCGTGAAGGCGATGTAATTATAAGTAATAACTGTCTGTTTTGACTGATTACTACTTGGAGTTTCTTGTTGGCATTTAGGGGTAGAGTAAACAGTAATGTAGATGTAGATGCCACGCTGGTCGTGGTGATGTCCCATTGTGTAACATAAAGGTTTTAGTATTCACTTTTTGAACTTCTGGTGTATTTTTCACTTTGTAAAAATGTGGTTTCTTTCTCATTCAAGTGCAGGACGCATAGATTTCCTTTTTACGACATGACTAACAGTTGTCAGGTGTATAATAATTATTTACATGTTACTTTTTGCAAATAAAATGCTTGTTCAAAGAAATTGGGTGGTGCTACACTGACTTTCTGAATCTATGAGGACAATCTCTTTCATCTACATCTAACGTTATAACGATTGATAGAGCTCGATACAAAAGTCTTAAGAAGATCACAACACCAAATATTCACTAAAAGTCAGTTTAATCAAATATTACAAACATACATGCATCAATTCAGATATTTTGACACGTCTTGGCTGCCCCGAGTGTATGAGTATTGTTAGTAGTTAAAATGTACACAAAAAATATTTTTGTATGATTAAGATAATGATAAATTGAATAGGAGTTTAATAACGAATTAACATACCCCACTATGGTAATTCTAACAACTGGAAATCGTTACGTGCTGTCATAATTATGTTGGTAGATTTCCCTGTGTTATTTGTACAACTTATTGGTTAGAAAGGTAGTTTGGATGTGTAACACATCGATCTAAACACAACACAATTCTCCACAACACTGTCAAGTATCACTATGTATCGTCTTCATGTACTATGGCTTACTTATCAATTAGGATTAGTGTCTATAGTTTAGCTCATACCCATATATGCAATAAACAGGCATTGCCACCAATGTTTAGTAAATCCACTAACACACAGACATAATTGTAATTCAATGTAAGAAAGTTTTCACAGCTACCTGTCATAAACCTTTCCCAAAAAATAAAATTGTAAACATTTTTTGACCCAATCAGAGCTTATTTCGAGGCAACTTCAGCACAGAACTGTTGAAGTTGACGCAAACACACCAATGGTTTATTGTAGACAACTAACGACATTTAAGCCATTTCATGTAACTAACCAAAGCTCGTCGTCATACTAAATTGGACATTGTGTAATACGTTGGTACCCTGTAGTGGACTAGTTCAGAAAGACGAAAAAGGTCGCTGCTTTAGAAGACACAGTCTTGTGGTGCTCATTACAACACGTAACGACATAGCTGCCGGAATTCCCCTTGCTATGATGTTCAGAAAATACCAATAGATAGCTACACGGGCATGCAAAAATAAAACCGAACAGTGATTGAGGAAGATCTGTTCTTTTTTGTGATTTCTTTTTGATGTTTCAACAAAAATTCTCTTCTGGAATAAGTGTAGCTAACTTTTGTTCCTACCGGGTCCTTCAGATATAGATATATACGCTACACATTACCGCACGCCTTTATCCGTCTCTTTCTAGAGCTGTGAAGTTCCGAGGTTACAAGTAGGATACATTCTTCACAAGCCGTACGTGCGTCGAAGATAGATCTGGGAGCGCAAGCTACACAAGAACCTCTCTTGTAAAGGGTCGACAAGACTCAACAAGTCTTCTACACAAAGTTGTAGACGATCAATTACTGTTGTTAGCAATGGCGGGACTCATTTCGCCGTTCTTGTAGGTTTCTTGAGGCAGTGCGTGATGCCGAGACCGACCAGCGTCAGGACGACAACGGCCCCCACCGCGGCGACGGCGGACAGTCCGGGGAGACCTCTGGACGTGTCTCCGTCTGGGATTTGAGAACGGAATAGTATGTTCATAAGCCTCAATATAAAGGGAAAAACACGCACACATCCTCGGTTTTTACTGCACTATTACCGTTCGCAAAATACCAACAGAAAACTCTATCTGAGTGAAGGAACCGAATAGCTACACATAAAGACGAAACGCGTACACAAACGGTCTGCACCGCTCTGGCTGCCTTGTGAATCTTACCACGTAAATAGACAATCCGCTAGATGACCGTACTAATAAACCCAGCTTACCGTCAGAGGCGAACGTCGCCGACCTTTTCCCCCTGTTGGCTCGCCCGCGCATGCGCACACGGTTACATGTGGCGATGGCCTCCTTGGCGCACTCCTCGTACTGCCGTATGGGGATGTCGCAGGTGTTGGCGTTACCTGTAAGAACGTCAAAATCACTTAAAGTTTACGAGAAATGGCGTCTTAGTTCACATGAACCTGCAGAGCACTGCGCAAGGCCTACGTCACATTTCCATACCGGGGCCCGACCGGGTAGCTTTCGGAAACGAAAAGTATGATATAAAAGACATTTAACTACACAAGACGTAAAGTGAATAGTCGTGGGCATTATTTGTGCATATCTGTACGTATCAACTTCTATTTTCGTTTCCACAAAAAAGCCCGTCCTTGGAAATGTGACGTTAGCCCTAGTCTAAACGTGTGAAAACTCCAGAACGATTCTCTGACACCCACCTGTTGACTCGACACGGACCACCCTGCTGTTGTGTCCGTCCAGAGAGTAACACTTGGACAGCATTTCACTCAGACAGTCCTCAAACTGAAGCACTGGCACCTGGCAGGTGTCAGCAGCACCTGGATAAATAGCAGTACCAAGGTCATATTATGTTCAAGCTACCTTATGACACTGGCGGCTTTAGAGAAATATTATCAGGAGGATATTTCGCATGCATGTGAATGTGTGTGTGTTTGTTTGTTTGTGTGTGTGTGTGTGTGCGTATGTGTGTGTGAGCGAAAGAAAATTTAACCGAATGGAAAGATACAATATCACTGCCGAAAGGCGATAGAAACAGCATCAAAACAGTAAAGAAATTGGTTCCCAGTTGTATTAATTGTATAAGACCTTCATCGGAACTCCTGCAAGAATGGGGAAAATGTCTGTCTCGACCTTACTGTGATTAAAGGTGCTTTCTTTATCACTTGAGCTATGAGGATATCTAGACACTCAAATCACAGTCAGAGGCCGCCTTACCCCGGCAGATTTGCTCCGTGAGACTGAGTGTGAGCGTGGACAGCGCGTCGAAGTCCGACACGGTGGTGATGTAGCGCTCCGCGCTGGCGATCAGTTTCAGCTCGTTCATGTTGACGCTTCCCACGCTGATGGCGTACATGATGACGCCTGCGCCGTGGGCCATCTGCGACGGGTAGCTGACGTCATCCTGGGAGGGAGACATGTCATCAAATTAACCACATATTTTAACAACGGTGTCCAGATCTGATGTTGAGTAAAGACAATGGTCCTGTTCTTTAGTTTCTTAGGAACTATTTGTAATAAGAATACTTGGACATACCGGGTACCTGCTGCATCGATTCTCATTATTTCCTCGTACTAGCAAATTGATATTGAAAAATGACAACAACGATAACAAGATCCCATCATCATCAACAACCCACAACATGACATTAAGTGTTGTTTTGCCTTTAATTTTTGCTAAAATAACGACTGTCTTCAGGACCAAATGAAGCCCGACCTGCGCCCTGCCGTCCGTGATGACGATGGCTATCTTGGGCACGTTCCCGCGGAACTGGCTGTGCTGCTTCATGAAGGTGATGGCCTCGCCGGTCCGGGTGAACCCGCCCAGGAACGGGATCCTGTCAATGGCGCGCATGACGTCCTGTTTGGTCAGGTAACGGTTCAGGGAGAACTCTTCACGCACCGTGCTGCTGTACTGGATCACACCGACCTGAGGAATGGGAATAGGAAGTCGTTGTTTGCTTTACCAAATGGTCTTTTGAACGCTCGATAAATCATGTTAAAACTGACCTGAGGAATAAATAGGACACGGGACATAGTAAATACGACAACGGTTGTTTGCTTCACCAAACCCTCAATAAATCATGTCAAAACAGTGACTCTGACTTTCACAAAATTCAATCACTGTCTTTGGCAAATTCCTACCTACGACAATAAAAGTGTGACTAAATTACCGTCAATAAAATCATGGCCGTACACTTGATAGTAGAACTGACACACCTACCGACAGTGCAAATTGGGCCTCCCCTATGGTATTGGAAAACTCTTTCTTTATTTCTTTATTTCTTTATTTGAATTTACCACATGCAAAAACAAGTGGAAGGGAGGACAAAACAGGTGTATCAACACCTTTACAAGTTGTCCTCCCCTCCTCTTTGTACCAAGATGATCAAGATGTTTGAGTCAAATCTGAATAGAAGAACAGAATATGTTTTGCTGCACATATCGCCAGCTGATGATTACCTTGGTTGCGTCTGGTCCGATCTGGAACTGGTTGATGACGTTCCGCAGGAAGGCCTTGGACTTGTCGAACTCGTTCGGACCGACGCTGGTGGACCCGTCCACAAGGAACACAAGGTCGAAGGAAAACTTGCAGTCTGTGGGAAATTGAATATTGCAGCTGTAAGACTGCTATGAGACAGCTACGATACCAAACGCCTTACGATAAACCTAACACAGATATCTTATTTGCAAGTCCTTAAATGTCTTTGTTCAGTAAAGATGTATAAGTATATATATGTTATTAAATAGATCAACTTTTTAACGAGAACACAGCCCTGTAAAAGTCGTGTAGATTGTTGAATAAAGAATAGTACCGTGCTAGCCTTTATTCAACAATCTACACGACTTTTACAAGGTAGCACCATATCTTTATTCCAGCATGTAATCTATTCCAATGGAAATCCCACAAATAGATGCTCCTTACCTGTTCGTATTTCACAGCGGACGCCTTCAAACCCCTGGAGGCAGTTACAGCGGAACCCAGTCTTCATGGGGATGCAGGTTCCGCCGTTCCGACAGGGGGCGGTGATGCAGAAGTTGACGGTGCCCGGTCCGTCCCCTTGTATGTTGGTGGGTTTGGGCTTCAAAATGGACCCCGTTGGCTTACCCTTGTTGACTTCTGCAACAGAAGAAAGGTTTTGTTACGTTCAAACAATTTCGTTCACCCATACATCTCTCTCGACGCGAACTGCCACATATCAGAAGAAAAACCCATCCAAGTCCAATGCACATTTTGCCTTCCTTCTATTTTCGTTATTGGTCGTCTTAATTCACCGCTAAGCGTTATTTGTTATCAAAGACATTTGAACGGAAGTTGATAACGTTACTCACGACAAACTCCACAGAAGGCGTGGCAGTTCTCCCGCACATAGTCCGTGTTACACGACTCCACGGTGGGCCAGCCTGGGTTGGCGCCGCAGTACGGGTGCTTGTCTTCACACCTCTCTGCAACACGTGAAATGTAAGCAGTAACATTAAATGCAAAGAAGTCTATCTACGTGTTAGCTCTTAATTGGATATCATTCGGACAAAATGTACCAGCCGTATCAATTGTTCTAAGTTGATACTTCTCAGTTGAAAGTACTGAACAGAAATAGTTAGTTATCTGACAACTGCATGGTAGTTTTCCATCCACGCACATTTTCAGATCACAGTGCATTAATTGTCATTGATAGAATATCCTCACTTCAGGCACTTAAATAGTAAATAGAATGTCAAATTCCTTACAGCCTTCGATGGACCAACCCTAACTATCTAATAATAAAACAGCTCAGTACATTTGTACAATTACCAAGTAGACTAGAGGAAGTCGAATGTATTGGAGTAGTTTAGACGTTTATATGTGCACAAATATGTATATGATTTGTTAACATGTGACTTGTGACATGTACAGTAAAGGCCTTCATTCATCCATTATCTGCCAAGATGCCTACCTGTGCAGAGGGGACCGTCCCAACCGGGGGAACACAGGCACGAACACGTGGTGAAGTCCACTACCCCGCCATGCTCACAGTGTATTTTACATTCTGGGGAGGCGAAACCGGTTAGCAATACCCAATAGTAGTCGTTACATGGTCTTAAGCCATCTGTACATAAAAGGTATATCAACAGTAGCTAAAACAAGAGCAATGTTGCCGACTTTAACAACAAGAAAGATTCATAACAGGTAATGTAAACCTGATACTGCTACACAACTCTTCGTCGAATGGCCAGTATGAAGAATGCAGGTTGCAGCGTTTGCTTCCAACAACACTGGCAATTAGCCAACACTTAACTATGGATTTTTCAATAACAAGCTCCGTTTTACGTTGATGTCGTCCACTTTGATGTAAACCTACTGAAATCTCCTACCTTCGCATGTCGGTCCCTTCCACATCCCCGCACAGTTGCAGTCACAGGTGCTGTTCATGTAGTTCTTGGGATTGCCGCCTCGCGCTCCGCCATTCCGACACGCGGGGTACGTGGGACAACCTAGAAAAATAAGACTTGTCAGTGTGACCTACAGCTGCAGTAGCTAAGTCTGTTACGGGAAAACTCCAAAACGACTGACAGTTGCGCCCAAAAAAGCAAATAGATTCTGACTGAAACAGTCAGACGTTATTACTACATTTCGTCAGTCAGTGACACAAGGACCGACAGTTGATAAAAGTGTGCACTCACTGCACTCTCCGCAGAACTGGTGGCAGTTGTTGACCACGTAGTCTGATCGACAGGAGTCCGCTGTCGGCCAGCCTGGGTTTGCTCCACACAGAGGACTGGCGTTCGTACACGGCTCTGGAGAAACATTGACATCGTCATCATCAAAACCGTTGGATTACCAACATCACGGTAGTCCGAAACCGAAAAAATTACACCTCTCGAACTTCTTTTTATAAAGGGTCCATGTCCATTGTGTTAAGGTTATAGTGCGAACAATATTTAATCTACATTCAAACATACTCTACTGTTTCACACAATTTCTACTAATGATATGTATTGATATGTGTCTCGAGTCTCGAAATGTAAGGTACATCTGTTCCTTCGTTATTTGTGTGTTGCACCTGTGACAATTGTTCGTGCCAAAGACGCGAGGACAGAAGAGTAGACTCACTGTCACAGAGGTCTCCGTCCCATCCAGGTGTACAGGCGCATGTGCAGGTGGACCGGTCCAGCCTCCCGCCGTTTGCACACCGCACATTACATTCTGTGGAAGGAGAAGAGATGGGGCAGGGTAGAAAGGATGGTTCAAACTACACTTACAACAGTACTGACAACTTCGACTTAAAAGCACCCGTATCTGATGACACGTTGGGCAGTAAGTAGTCTCCATTCAAGGAGGTTTTGGGTAAGGGTTTCCGCTTTCTTTATGTTAATTAATCCCTGACGACTGCATCCTTGTTTTACATATTTTACATAAAATTCATTATCACAGGTTAACACAAGTTTAGCAAACGAAGTTAATTCTCCTGGCTTTAGTACCTGTACACGTGGGTCCGCTCCACAGCCCGGCACAGTTACACTCGCAGCTCCTGTCTCCGTACTTGGACGGGTTGTTCCCGCGGTATCCGCCGTTCCGACACTTGGGGGACTCCTGGCACTCTGGGAACATGGACGGTATAACATACGTCATGTAGCGCCCGTACGCGCGTCTTTTCCGGAACAATATCAGGACACCATGGCCACGTAGAGATAGATAGCAGTTCACTCGTGAAGATGAAACACTCTAAATTACTGATGACTACAGGACATTCTAAGGATGTAAAGGACATTCTAAGCTCCCCATCATAGACAGTGTGGTTTGTTTTATATCTTATTGGCTAATTAACATATTGCTCAAACACTCAATGCTGCAGGAGACAGTAATGTCACATCTATCCTGCTGAAGACTACAAACTGTGTGCAAATAACGGATAGTGTATAACAAGGAGTTGAGATGCAAGTAGCAATGGCTATCGAATCTATGACTATAGCTGCCTTGCAGTCGTACCGACAAAATGATTTATAAGTTCTAGAGCTCACCGCATTTTCCGCAGAAGAGTGGACAGTTAGTTGTGACGTAGTTGTTGGAGCACAGGTCTGTTGTAGGCCAGCCCGGACTCGCACCACACAACGGGCTCTTGTTCTCACACGGTTCTGTGGAGGGTGATATCAACAGTAAGTAAGGGCCGGGAGTCACATAGGTTGTGCGACCGTCGTACGATCGCTAACTTCGCGCATTTTGGAGGACAAAATGTACGTCTGCGCCAAAGTTCAACTGTCTTGGTACACCAAAAGCTGTTTTGGATCGGTGGTTGGTTTTGTCCCGGCTCCCGGCCTGCTCGAAAATCCTATGGCATCAAAATCTTCAGTATGATATATGTGACCGTGCCCTAAGGCACTTCCTGGTCTTTTCTAAAGTATTATAACCCGTTACGGTCACTGACTGACAGAGAGAGGTCAGTGTTATAAACTAAGACATAGAAAGAAAGAAAGCTCGTGACTTAATCAACGACGAATGCTATTTATGATAAAAGATGTGACATACAGGCACGTTTAAACTATTCAATGTTTATTTCGCAGAGTTCTAAAAGTAAAATGTCGAGGTGACATGTTAGGTGGTGACACTAACCGGTACACTGGTCTCCCAACCACCCGGGTCCACACTCACACACACAGGATTCTGGGTACAGCGTCCCGCCATTTCGACAGATTTTCTTGCAGCCTCCCGAAGTGACAGCACTTGTCTCTGAAATGGAAAGAAATGAATTATCAACAGTGCAACTTGAATGGCCAAAGATTAAAAAGACAGATTTCACTAACTTATGTGTCACGAAGATAAACATAATCTGCAGAACATGTGGATAGAATATGCTCTGTAGATCAATCCTAAGAAAAGTCATGGATATAGATTTGTTCATGTACATGCATCAAGAGTTCAGAACAAGACGCACCACAGACTCCACAGAAGGCGTGACAGTTGTCTCTCACATAGCTCGTCTTGCATGAGTCCTGGGTGGGCCAGCCTGGATTAGCTCCGCAGAGAGGGCTCTTGTCCACACAGGGGTCTGACCAACACACAAAGTAGCACTCAGTCAGTACAAAACGCCATTTCACCACACCGACATTGAACGACGTTCCCAAAGGGAGCAACAATAGTTAGCTAAGCTGGATCAACAAATATCAAAGACTAGCACCGCCATTGAACAACGTCCCCAAAAGGAACAACAATAGTCATCCAAGCAGGTTCAACAAATATCAAAGACTAGGACCGAGCCACGTCACACATCCTCACCTTGACACTGGTCCCCATCCCATCCAGGTGTGCATTTACAGGTGCACGTGGCGCGGTCCAACGTGCCACCATTCAGACATCTCGCCTGGCATTCTGAAGTAAAGAAAAGGAGAATCAAGAACAAGAAATCATGGCTTTTCTTATTGACAAAATTTTGAAACTTGGCACTTTGAATGCTCAACATACAATCACAGGGAACATTTTTCCACATTTTTGAAAGGTGTGGTTTCCTCTTGGTGCGTTTCGTGTCAAAGGCTCGTTTTTTAATTTAATCATAATAAAAATGCTATTTTCATGACTACTACGAGCAATGGGATGAAAAAAATACATGCACTTTCTGCCCAACCTGAGCAGGTCTGCCCGCTCCACAGCCCCACACAGTTGCAGTCGCACGTCCTGTTGCCGTAGTTCTCCGGGTTGCCTCCCCGCCGACCTCCGTTCTGACAGGCCGGCTGCTGCGGGCAAGCTGGCGACGAGAAAGGTCGAGGTCTGACATGTGCCGTTTTCAAAACAAACGGTCGCAGTTTGCACGTACGCATTACAAGTCTTACGTAATCTCCTCAATGTCTATTTGTTTATGCTAACGCCATGTTATTTTTAAACAGAAGCTAAGTAAAGGCCAACACAAGAAGCTTTACGCTTTGCCATCATGTAAAAACAGGAAACGTCTTACCATCTTTATTTCTTATAGAATAGCTATTGAATAAGGCACGAAGATACATACATACATACGTACATAAAGTTACATACATACATAACCTTTATTTTGACTGGATGGCCCTATAAAGAGATCTATCAAGAGATTTGCATTACCATTTCTCGGTATTTTGCGACAAATAATGTTTTCCTAGATGTCTATCTTTCATCAACGTAACAAAGAGCGACCTTTCTGCAGTATTTGAGGTACTACTTACAGCAGATGCCGCAGAACTGGTGGCACTTGTCGCGGACGTAATTGGTGGCGCACATCTCAGTGGTGGGCCAGCCTGGGTTCTTCCCGCACAGAGGACTGTGGTTCTCACATGCTGCCGACACAGCGTCCTGGGGGACGAATGAGAACACACTGACGGGATACTCACTACCCGAGCTAGATGCATGCAAGGCTCTTCGTTCTAATCGGGGTTACATGTTTCTCATGATATACTACTAGACGTTGTAGTGGATCAAATGGTGTATTACCAAGTAATGGTGTATCGGGAGGTTAGGTGATACAAAAGATGAAGACGACCTCAAAACCATGCCTTACGTGATACAATGATACCATCATCAAAGACAGGGCACAGACTGGAATCTGTCTACGTTGGTGGCATGGCGGAGCCAAGGCATAGAATTTCTCTCTCAAAGGATCTCAATTGAAAAATTTGCGTGTACATAAAACCAGGCATTGCTCTTCAGATCCGACACCTTCTTTGAGCCACATCCTTGGATGACGTAATCCAGGTTTGATGTCGTTGCAAGGTCGTGGAATGAGAGACTGGGAGGGGCCGAATCATTCAAGCTTGACAACAAACTGAACCTAAAAATACCGGATGTATTCTTGAGAAAAACGTCACTAACTATTTTTGGATTAAACTATTTTTTGGCTGTTGTTTGATCCGCACATATCTCACAAAGAAGACCACCTATCCACGCTACCACTGAATACCATTGAGGAAATGCAATTGAATACTGTCGTACAAATCGGCACGTTTTATCCCTACTTTTCATCCAAACCCTCTTTATTGCCTTTGTCTACATGATCTCAAGAAGAATTCCACTTTCCCTTTGATGATATCCTTATATTGAAGTCCTACAGACATGTACGTGTTGCCATCGAGATGGCAAAAGCTTGAGTGGTAGTGTTCTCCGTAACCCTACGAAATGTTACAAGCATCAGCCATTGGCATATCGTGGCTTAGGGCAAATGGAAGTCTTCACGCAACTAAAAAAGTGCTTTCTATTTTCAAAAACGCAAAGTATTTTGATTAATCTATTTCTTTCTAGTAATTCTATCAGATAGTCCCGCTGCCCTGCCAATGCCGGCACCCTTTATGACCTGATGTTCATTCCGAGAAGTACGATCGACCAGAGAGATCCAGTCTGCTATATATATGCCATCACGATACCGCCGACAAAGTGCTTCCGGTCCGTTTCCTGAAGTAGCTCTTCATTGGTCTCCATCCAACGTTATGTCACAAGTTAAGGCTCTTCAATGTTACTCGCGACCTCTAGAACGTTTTGACATTGGACGATGTTGTGTGGCACGTAAGCAAGTAGACAAGGTGACTCGGTGGTAGCGCTGGCAATTGCCAGTGTTCTCTCAAGAATGCTGCTAGATCAACAATCTTGACATAGGCTCGCTCACTTCCCATCTCACTTCCCATCATCTCCTTCAAGAGAAACATATTGCCTTCGCCTTTCATAGCTATAAATTTATCCCATAGGATGTGTTTGATGTTGGGGATAAATGACTCAACTATGGCGCCTTGCCCTTGCACGACTTTGAAGAGTAAAAACAAATATTGTGCCGATCAACATAGTTCTTTCTGGACTTCATCGCGGAGAAAGTATTCTCAAACTAATGCATATGTCACATCTATTTTCTAATAACAGGAAACAAGTAATTACCGTACCAGTATAACATCTACACCATATCATGTTAACCCCGGTCTTTTACTGCAGATAATCGCTTCCACGAAAACAAAGCTCAGTATGAATATTTGTAAACGGTTTACGTCAAGATGTTGCTAGCTGTTCACAGGGTATGCAAACATGTGGTGCATTGGCTTGCTGCTTTGGAAACCACAAGGGAATAAAGAGAACCCAACAGGGACTACTTTTCCAGAAAGTGACGCATCAGTCAAAAATGTTCCTCATTTGAGCCCCAACTCACATCCCACCCTCTCTCATCTCACCACTTTTCGTATATTTACTCTTAATCCCAAATGGCAAAGGAATTCACTCCCTTCCTTCACAAAGAAGTAGAGGACCAAGACGCATCCCAAACACACCTGAACTTTCCTCATGGCGTTGGCTGTCGTGCACTTGTACAAACATTGGGCTCTTTGGTTTGAGACGTTGATTGACGCGATGCTGTGAACTTCAGGCCGACCACAATCGGCTTGTTGGCATGGAAGAACAATGGATTTCTGGCAGTACTTGAGGAAGTGACAGTTGGAACACAGCGGCCATTCAGAACTCTCAGAGCATCTTATGTGAACCCTGGCAAAAGGGCAGCGTCGACCATCCTGCGTGTGGTTGTGAATCAACCGATAGAAAGGCCCCCTCAGAACATTTCAAGACTAAGATGTAATGTCACTTTTAAGCGATACATATCTTTACAATCACAGGGGAATGGTGATACTAGTGGATTCTTATATGTACCTTTAATACACGCAGCGTTTTAAAATTGATGAATGTCTTTTTTTTTCAAAATACTGAGCGAAGCTAAAGCGTATGGAATTGGGTCAACAAGTACAAAGAGCAAAAAGTCAAAAGGCATTGTTGTGTGATACGTTTATGGAGATGGTTTAAAACAAATCTAGTGCACTTTGCCCGGACGTTGTTTACGTAGGTCTAGCATTAAGTGCTGATACCTGCCATATGAGGTAAAATGAAATGATCAGTTCCACTCGATCTGTGAAAGAAATGTCCGCAGTGAACATGACATTTGATCCCGTGGACATCGATTGCCACGCGTTACAAAACATGCCCAAGAAGCCATTGTTGTTGAATTTTGCTAGATTCGAGGATTTTGATCGTCGCCCTTATACCCCCTTCACATTAGGCGCGATTCGATCGGACGATGAGTCTGCGAGCTCCACATTACGAGGAGGCATGACCCTGACGGGAAGGGGGAACTCAGCCATTTCTTCGTCGGCATCAGGGTCATGCCTCCTCGTAAATTAGAGCTCGCAGACTCGTCGTCCGATCGAATCGCGCCTAATGTGAAGGGGGTATTAGCAATGTTATCATCAGTATTACATTTTTTGACGAGGTCTGAAAGAGCAAATAGCGATTCTAGGAATCCATTTTCCACAATGAAAGTGATGTTTCCTTTAATTACGACAAACATGGATAGACATGGAATTAACGGATGAAGAGGTCGATGATTAATTTCTTGTTGTTTCTCGGTCACTCGGTTTTTTATACTCCAGATAGAGTACAATAAGACGGTGTTTTTTTTCTAATTTCCGGGTTACCATTTCAAGCGAGGTTACCTCATGGCCGCTACTGGTAAATCATGTCGCATTAATCAAGATTGTTAATGCACAAGATGGCAGAAAATGGACGGCAATGTGGACTCCACATCTAGGAGAGTTCGTTTGAGCAGTGTCGCCCATCCACGCACAAGGCCAAATGATTTGACAGATACATTGAAATCCTGCATGGACGACAGTACACAATGATTCCTCATCGGTCTATTCGTGTATGCGTTATGTTTAGTGACAAAATCACTGTAGGAATGGTTAATGACGGATTCTTGTGCGAGTTCAGAATGTTTGAAGAAAACTGTGATGATATCACTGTTTGTGCAAGTTCTAGGAAATTGACGTTTTTTTCTGCTCACACGCATCCTAGTTAAACAAAATTACTTCTTTCATCGACAAATAGTTTATCTACTGCAAATTGTTTTCGATATGTTACTGTCTAATCAACAGCTTGCTATACAAAATGTACCTAACAGTAGACTCTTCACAATACCTTATCTTTGCCCTTCGTTTTTGGAATTCTACTTTTTTTTCAATGTGCTTGCCTCTCATGACACGATGGAGCAGAACCTCATGGGAGCGGGGAATCTCGGGCTGTATTCCATCATTTTACCAGTCCTGAGAATAACAATGATAGAGATGAACGGAGGACTGTACTATCTCAACGATTACGATTTCTTTTAGGAGACAACTGTTGGGGACCCCATGAGATCTAGCTGACGCGAAAATCACCAATTCCATAGCGAGAGTGCCGAAGACGAAACGCCACGAGCCACACTGGCGGGTACTGATCCGACGAACGTTTCTCAATTCATCGCAACAGCGCTACCTAAATAGTAGTACATATACCCGTTTTTATCCTGAAATTTCATCCCCATTTCGGAAACGGATTAAAATGCAGATGCAGCCGTTCTACACAACTAAAATAGAACTGTCTTTGAACCATCAATCGAACAGTATTTAGCCACCGCAAGATGATCACAATGGAAAGACCACTGCAAAAAGCAATGTGCACGTACCTCTACAAAGAAATGGATCAAGACGACAGCCGCTATCACTCTCCAACTCCCTCCTCCCTCCATGGACGACACTGGCAGCTTCACGCTTGTAAAATCCGAACTTTGCTCGCAATAAAATCCAAAATTTACCGCCTCTTCCTCGTAAATTATCGGGTGTCAGTAAAAATGAGCCTCGCACGCTCTGAGCTCACGACGTGTTTACCGACCCCACTGGTGCGCAGTTGGCTATTGGCTAGAGTGGTTCTTACCGGGTAACGCTGGAGGAATGCGACTTTCTCAATTGACATGGGCGAGCGTGAAACAGGATTTACCCACGCGAGAGGGAAGAATGGGGTAGCGGGAATTTTTTCTCAAAGCCAAACCACCAAACAGTGGCGCACCACTCATTTAGCTTTTGTCTACTTCTGCATCTTGTCAAAAAGGTCCTCCAGTAATAAAGATTCACGGTATGCACATCGCTCATTAAGGGTTCAACATTTAACTTCATCCGCGCGCTCTTCAATATTCATGCAGCAATGATGTATTCAGTACCGCCTTTCAATACAATATGCATTCTTTTGTATGAGGGCCCTCGATGATGTATGCGGTCCGCAAGACCTGGCAACTCGTGATCACGACATATCCTATCTTCTATTCTCTGAACATTTTACATAGAGAGTATCTTGATGGAAGCCATACGTATCTAGAGGTGTGCGGTATTTTTAATAAGCTGCCTTAGGACAGTGTATGGTAGCAGTGCGTACCCTTAACAGCTGCTGCAGAAATATAATTCCCACTGCGGGGATAATGCCTCTCTAATCACAGGACTCAATTCTTATGAAGAACCAAAGGACTTACACACAAGCTGGACCTGGCCTCAGCTAAGGACAGTGTTGGTACAGCAAAGTCCAGTTATGGACAAACAACATTTTTTTTCGTGTTTTTTTCTTTTCTGCGGTGTTACGAATAGGCATTTGGACTCATTAACGTAGAACGCATTAACGTTAGATCCAATGATCAGAATTGAACCTCTTCATTACGGGTTAAAAAAAAAGGTTTTGCAGAGTTTGGGATTTCCAAATTTGGGGCCATGGTCTCTAAGGTCGCCGTACGGGAAGAACCTTTTCTGTACAATAATGGTACATGGGGGTGTAGCTGATTTGATTATTGCTGTCATCTCCAAGCAGATGTGGGCTCTGAGAAGATTTTTTTTTCAATTATGCAAAGAAAAAATTAATGGGCCAAGTAAATTGGGGTGGGTCAGATCTTTTGTATGCTATTGGACTGATTGATTAAGTTACCTGAAAAAACTATATCTAATCTATTATAATGCATGTTACTCAGTTCAATGATCTTAAAGATGCTTTGAATACCTTTTCACAGACACCAGTTTATTACACAGGGATGCTAGTGTTACCAAAATGAAAACAGATCTGCAGTGGGCATCACTTGAAGACAGGAGGAAAATGTCCAGACTTTGCATGATGTACAAAATAACCAATAAGCTGGTGGACGTGCCGACTGATAATTATATCATACCAGCTCAAAAAAGAACATTAGAAACAGCCATGACTTCAAGTACCAGAGTTACCAACCTAGGATTGATGTGTTAAAAAATTCGTATTTTCCCAGAACTATCGTAGAGTGGAATTTGTTATCACCAAGCACAGTAGGGGCATCTTCTCTGGATAGCTTTAAAGAACGCTTGCAGATAGATGTGCAAAAGTTAGGTGTGACAGGTTGTTCGGTGTAATATAACCAGCTGCTGCCGTGCCGCGTGCCTGCGAGGCTGGTGTGTTACGCCGAATGGCGGTTATACCGGCTATATAGATACAGATACAGATACACAAAATAACACTGGAAGGCAGATGCCGGCATATTTATTCCCAATTACAAATTTACAATTGTTTCTCTCAAAAAGTCACCAGTACAACTTCTTTATTTTTGTATCAAAGGAAAAAAATCCTGATTGATTGAATGTAAATGAGAGAGTATACAACATAAATCACCATTAGCCATATCAAATAGAACCATTTTTTCTTTTTCATCAGAAAATACATATTACAATTAGCTGAACCCATTAAAAGTAACTGCTGTTGCATTCTATGTAAAAAGCACCTTACAAATGTTCAGTCGATTTCAGTTCTGTGTCAGGATAAGAGTATGCCATTGAACTTCCTCTGGTAAAAGGTGTTTATCTATCTTGGACCTCCTGAGGACTTGTCACTATGTCTTATAGGTATCACCTGGACAGCTAAGACAGACCCCTGTTCCTGCAGACACTGGGCCCTATAACCTTAGCCACAGCCATTGCATTAGGTTAAGGTGTTTGGCCCAGAACCCAGAGGTCCTGGGTTTGAAACCCCTTTTATGCCCTGATGTTGTGACCTTGGGAAAGGCACTTTACATGACTTTCCTCACTTCACTCAGTTGAAAATGAGCACCTAGCTTTGGTTAGGGCAGTCCCTCAGATTAATGACCTTAGATAGAGATTTCACGTTTGACCTCAAGCACGTTAAATAACCCACCACACTTGAAAAACAGTGTATTCCAAATGTGACTGGATCATCTTCTTACAGTTAAAAGGCTGCAACTGGGCCAATTACTGTAAGTTGTATTAAGGTCACTGGGTACTATGTACAGGCTGCCTTGCAATTTAGCCCTGTCTATTGTAAGCTCCTCGTAATTCAGCCCTTGGCTGAAAAGAGACAGTAGTCAGCCCACAACAATAACACAATGTTGGCAATGGCTGTCAAAAGATGTATAGCCATCCTCCTCATACATGTCTAGTTGCAACTGGGCAATCTATGTCTTAAGGGTGCCACTTGACTAGCTGAGAAAGGCACTTGTTCTTGCAGACACCAGACCCTTGCACTTTAAAACTCCAGCATTTGCACCTCAGTTATTGCCATTGATGACTGTGACAAGTTGCAGTCACTGTTTGCTGCACTTCTATGTTGTGAACGTGTAGGCCTTCAGCACATTGCCTGAAATTCCCACACAGCTGGTGTAGTCACTCAGTACACTCTGGAAACCACTGAAACATAAAAACAAGAATTATCTTTCCAAAACTCACTCAACACAATTCAAGTCTTTATCATATCAAGAATGAAATATTTGTTTTCTATCTTCTTCACCATTTACTTCTAAATATCGATATTCCTACAGATTGTAGTCATTGTGTTGTGATTTTCTACAAAGTAATCCAACTGTTATTCTATCCCTGGGTTGTGGTCCAGTTAAGTAAATGATACCAATTATAGATGCTCTTTCTGATGACTTATTCACTCAATCTCTCAACTGAGGTCTTTCCAGCCTGTGAGGATCTTTTAGGTCTTCTTTAGATGTCTCGACATTCCTTACGCATGTTACGTTTGAGTTTCTGCTGACACTACTAACTAACGTGACATGTTACAGAAGTGGGGAATAATAGTTAGCTAGGAAAGACAGTATTGCTGTACAAGCACAGAACTCACCTTGCCCTTTGAAGAGACCCTCCCAGTAGAGTGTATTTACTGTCCAGAACTCTGCTGCCCCCCTCCCGCCCCCACTGGTAAACCCTGATGGAAAAGTCATCTGAGCAAGACACAGCCTTGTAGTGGTCCTGAAACAGGAACAACAATGGTGAATCCATCTCTTCAGTGTGATTTCAAGCAGGCATCTACATCATTCCTCAAACACTGATCATTTTGGGATGATGTCTTTGCAACTAAATTAGATCAAAAGGATTTTATCATCAAAATTTTCCTGACTTGCAAAATGAGAGAAATTTATAGAAATTCACCAGAGAGTGCAGATCCTATCTATATTGCTAGAAAAAAAACAACTTTTTAAATCTTCTTAAGAATATCCTTCTGTAGACTAAGACAAGTGTGCTCACTACATGTATGCCTGTGACCGGTCCTTGGTGATCAGTGTACGTCTTCTCTTCAGTCAACCTGCCATCATTTTGTAAGGACCATGTCTTTAAGTGCACGTCCTGCGTGCTTGCAGATACCAGCATGTTGTGGACGGCACTCAGTCCTCTGACTGCTCCAAAATGTGCAGATGTGGTGTGAAGTAGTACTGTACAACAGAGTTAGAAGAGAGGTCAAATTACCCTATCTATATGCTTTAATACATAGAGAGCATGTACAATCTTTGAGTAAGGTATACTTTTGATAACAAAGCTATGTTGATTAGAATATATGGATGACATCTGCAAGCATATCAATTTACGTCCATGGGAAAGACAAGAAACTATCTACCACACTGTAGCTGCAAAATATATAAAGCTATAGAATACAAAATATTGAAATTCAATTCAAAAGTTAAACAAGACGTGAAAAAATAAAACTCTAATGATATTCACCTGGTAAACCTTTTTCTCTACCTGAAGATGCAGGTTTGAGATCCCAGATGCCAATGTCTCCATTTTCATAGCCGATTGCAGCATTGTTGGGTTTCCATGGCAACCAGGTGATACAGCAGGTGTGTTGCAGGCTGGGATGTTCCAGTTCTCCCACCTGGCAGTCCTCTGCATCACCCATGAGACCCTCAGGGGACAGCAACCTTTCCAGATCATACAGCTAAAAATGTAAGTCAAATTTGGTTACTATTATAGTACGACGCTAAATTTTCTTCCAACACAAAGGTGTTCACGGATCAAATTTTCAACTACCACTGTCGCCTTCTTCAGGATCACTACTGATGACCAATCACTTCACTGCTGTTAACCACTTCATGGCTGTGATACAAAACATTATTGAAGGGAAGAATCAAGATATCGGGCTCAACCAATGTCAAGGGTAACTATAGCAGGAGACAGGGCTGGGTTAGCTGCCACTGAGCTAATGAGTGCATCCCCTACCCTTCTAAACATGCCTTCCATCATAATCAGATTGTTATGGTTGTGGTTTCTAAATAGCTTTATCTGCAGATCAATATTCATGTGAGTGCAGCATGCGCACACCTTCATCCCTCCTCCATCGCTCGAGGCCACAGCCAGTGTTCTGTCCTTGTGAAGACTGAGGATGTTGACAGCCATGCCAGGGACTGCAGGGAATGTCTTCAGACAAGCTGCGGTGTTTCTTAGGTCCCACATCTTAATGTCTCCCTGTCCTGTACCAGCCTGAGGAAAGATGGAAAATAGTGCTTAGTTTACTTCCGAAAATAATTTCATCAGGTTGGTAGAACATAGGACATAAGAATTTTCTCTTACACAACCAGCTTTTCTGACCTGCTGACGTTTTGATGTATAGCAGTGAGAAGCAGAACTCCAGTTAGAAGCTCTGAGGAAGATATCTGACAGACATCGAAACGTCAGCAGGTGAGAAAAAACTGGTTGTGTAAGAGAAAATTCTTATGTCCTAGTACTTAGTTTATTTGCTCACAATGCTGATGGGTCTCTGGGTATAATCTTTGAATATGCAGACTTCTTCTTAAGTGTTTGCGCAGTCCATTTGACTTAAACTTGAGGCAAATGAGGCAAAGATGTCTCAAAAGTTTGTAATTCATGTAGAAACTACTTGTGTTGTCCATAGTACTTCACAGTATGTAGAAGAAAAAAGTTTGACATGTCATACAACACTCACCAGAAGTACCGTATACCCTCCTGACTTGCAGACCACCATTTTGGTTACCCCTCCATCATGTCCTCTGAGACTGCCCCTGTTCTGTCCAGTAGGACAGTCCCACATGTGTATATCTCCATCCTGGTCCCCACTGCACAGAATGGACTCTTCTTCCCACAGCACCAGGCAGGTGACAGCACTCCTATGTTCTGTGCCTACCCATAGCTCACTGCCCTGAGTAAAAAGGAAAGGAAAGTGATCTCAATCCAGTTTAGTTCAATGAAGCAATCTTCCACTATTTGTGACAGAGAAGACAGAATTGCTATGTAATGTTAAGCATTTACAGGTTCATAGTAATGAGGAAATTCTCCTAGCTCTTTTTGAAAAGCACAATGAACAGTGGGCTACAACTTTGCCAAGTCCTTAGGACTGCGACCCTTTCCAGTAGCATACATGTCAGTTGATAGACAACAGCCGGGATTAAGACACCCAAACTTTAGATCCAGAGGCAGGGTCACTATACCACTACACTAGGCATGCTACAGGAGAAATTTACAAATTGAAAATAGCTAATACGTTTACTCAACGTTTTTGTATGCCCATTTTTCTTATTGATCTCTGTTACCAGATTAAAATGAAAGATCCTCACCTCTGTGATGTTCCAGACTCTTACAGTTTTGTCCTCTGAACAGCTGGCCAGGATGGGCTGAAAGTTGGCGGTGTCAAAGCACACCTCCTTCTTACTCAGGTACACGGCATCATGTATCTGACCTGTAAAGAGCATTGACTCACTGTCAGAGATACACATTAGCTTCAGCCTGAGGTACAAAAAAATCAAATGAATTTCTGATGTTAACACTATTGTTAGAAATATAGCATCATTCAATGAACATGATATCATTGGACTCATGAACTGCTGTTCGCAGCACTTCAAGAGTGCTGCACTTCAAGACTATCCCGATGCAATCGTATGGGACTTTTTACAATTTGGCTGGCCTATCAACTTTGACCGCTCCTCTCGGCTGACTCCAGCTCCGCGCAATCATAACTCTGCCAGAGCCTTTCCAGACCATGTGGACCGTTACATAGCTACCGAGCTAAGCAAGCACGGTTCGACTCAACTTGCCGTAGGAGCACAATATGTTGCGGCTCAGCGTTACATTCCAGAAGGAGTGACTCTCGCTGCCCGAAATTCACTTGGCAGCTTTAGTTGTGTTATTCGACAAATGAGTCAAGTGATCCCGGGGGCCCCTCCCCCGCTATGGATATGGGCCAGGTCCAGCTGCAGCTCCGTGAGGTCCCGGGTGATTTCTTGGAATCGTTGTTCAAAGAAATCTTCCACGGAGACTTGTTGCGGTGTAGAAGTTGCCCGCGGAGGCGCGGAAGTGACGGTAGCAAAGGGGGTCCCAAGGTCGTACTCCTGATATCTGACTGGAATCGAAGCCTTCCTCTTTGGTCTAGCCATCGCCACTGGAATCAAGATGTGAGTTGCGCTTGATGCGACGAAAACTAGGTGAATTCCGAACAGTTCTATCCGAATTAAGCGATACTGATGCCTTTTGTGTCAGCGAGAGTCTCTATGAAGCTGTCTCTCGTTCGAAGCTCTGTTGCCGCACTGCGATGCATGCCTGGTCAGTAGTCACGTGGCCAAATTCTTGAGGATAACGTCCCCGGGCCTTATCCTCTCATCATGATATCAAATGTTTACACCAAATGCACAGTCACCCTTCTGAGGTTATTGAACAGACAGTTTAGCCAGGCACCTAAGCATGTAAAACACACACTTTTTAGAGGCAAACAAAGCAATTACATGTATCTTGGAATGTAATCATGATTATGCACTGTTTGCTTCTCAAAATTTTTGCCAATTTCATTCAGACAGAAATAAATTCCCTCAAACATATATATGCTCTGCTAGTAGTCTGTGTAACACAAACTCTGCTGTCCAGGGCTGTAACTGGCCCCTCCCCGCGGAGCCGGCGGATGTTGGGCGGGCTGCTATAAGCGAGATTTAATCAGGCTACTTCAACCTTACCTTTGTGTCCTCTGAGAGTTTTGGCCCGGTAGTCCTTTTTCGGTGCCCCCCTCCCCATGCTGGTGTCCACGGCATGCCTGTGTATGTAGTACTCCTGCCAGGCCTGGTCTCCTGGGGTCATGTTGGACAGGTTACAGAACAGCCATCTCTGTAGGCACTGGTGTCTGGGGCAGGGGGAGGGGTAAAACATGGAAAAATTGAATGGTAGAATCCCTGAAAGGAGTCATGGAGAGTTGGAGACCTATTGCTACTTGAATATCTTGGTAGGACACCACTTAGATTTCAATGAAAAAAACTTTGGTTTAACTTGCAGCTTATTACACAAATGAAGTAATCTCCAAGCAGATCCTACGGTGGGATATGATAGTATCATATGCAGGCCGAAGGGAAATCCACTCTGCTAGGCCGGCTATGCTCCTATGGTCATCTTATTATACTACTACATCCCTTATCATACTATCTTATCCCACTGTAGGATATGATTGGAGATTACAAATAAAGCACCTTTCACTTCAGTTGGTCTGTGAACGATTTTGTACCATTGGATGCTATATATTAGATACCATATCATATCATACATTACTATATATCCTATATGATGTCCTTGCTTGTACTGAAAGGAAACTGAAACAGCATGCTATTATATGGGTGACTTACTTCCACAATAATGGAGTTTGGGCAGCATCATGCCAGTTCTGTGGTGGAAAAACAATATTCCAAGATTTAACAATGTTTACATATTGCAGATAAAAAGCGCTAGCTATATATTTGACAGTCCCTGCATAGAACGTAGTAAGAGCTATCAAAAGAAGCGCCCAGTTGGGAACTTATTCTTCTGTGATTTTGAGGATGTTCTTGCAAATGACCGTGATGTTGTGTCATGTGAGAACGCCCCCCTCCCCCATTTTCACGTTACGGTTTCACTCGGCGCTAGTAGCAGTCGACAAAGGCTTCCACATTACCTTACACACTTTGGACACCTTTGCGAGGTCGTGCCCATCGAGATACCTAAAGATCTCTAGTAGACAATCAAACGACAAGGACAGAGCACTACTACTACTGCTTTCAGCGTCAACATCAACTTCCGCCATCTTACAATGATGACGTCATGCTATCGGGATTCCCCTTACAGGAGTTCCCTCGCCTGGTGTCCGGTTACAACAGGTGTACTGTGGGCATTTCATTCTACTCAAAACGTGATAAAAACAGTCTGGGTAGGTTTCCAACACCATTCAGCAATATTTTGCCCATACCTGTGGTGCTTATTTTTTCATCGATCAAGGTCTGACTCCAAATCAATGCAATGACTTGCCAAGCCAAGGTAGCGGAGCTACAAGTGGATAACGTAAGGTAAATTGCGTACAAAGGCTCAAAACGGGGGAATCTTCAAAGACAATTTTAGGCACATCTTCAAATCAAACGCCTGAAGAGAACCGGCACTGTGACGTGACTGCACACAGTTCTTTATACTTGTCCTTGGTGCTGAACCACTTTCACTTGGTGAACCGTTCTTTTCTATCCCCACCTAAAGACTAATAATAATAGTAATATGATGTTTCATACATGAAACAAGAAAGATCTGCAGGATGAAGACATAAACCACTCATTCTTATTTATACTTTATTTACAAACAGTTAATACATGGTGTTGGTGGGCTTAAGAATAAAGAAATGGTTTAGTTACAAATATCACAAAAAGCTACAACATACTGTTGTATTTGCATGGTAAAAGATAGTAGTCACTAACGTTATACAGTTATTGCACAGCGTATTTCATACATGGCACTATGTTGACCACCCTATACACTTTGGAACCTGACAACAAACAAACTATTTACAACAGCACCGTACCTATCTCTAGTGCACCAGAAATTACCTCACTATTAAGAAGTTGTGCCTTGCAAGAAATTGCTGTATGATTAACTGCAGAATGCCTGACACTGGCACTTACTGTCTGATTTGTAGATAAAAGTATTGTGCCCCAAATCTTACATCCATCCTGGCATCAAACCTCAAGTTCATTATCATTTTGTTAGGCATGGACTTCCCTTTGTGAATGGTAATTAAAACTTTGTACATTCAAACTGGACAATGAAGTTCCCTTAACTGTTAAGGAGAGCGCCTGACTCGTATCTAATCCAATCTCAGTGTATAAAAATTCACTAAACCTTCTGGTTGTCTTTGGTTAGTTATCAATAGAGTGGTTCCTTATCTGTGCTATGAATTGTATCTAAATGAATTCATAATGTAAGCACAGTGTAAGCAAATGCAATAGTTTGATTTTTTTCTAGTCTTTAATCCAATCCAAATACTGTATAAACTTGACTTAGTTTAACATTCTGTTTACATTCTCTTTGGTAAATCATCATAGAGTCATTCCTTACTTTGTGCTAATAGAAATAGATTGAGTCTATATGAATTCATAATGTAAACATTGAGCTCAAAATCCAGTACTTATGCTATTTGAAGTTAACATTACCTCATCATTTAATTTTGGAGATTTAAATTTAAAACAGATAATTATGTCACAAACAACAAGCACCATCAACAGTCTCAAATGTTAGGCTATAATCTTACATATGGTTCAAGAAATCATAGAAAAGACCTTTGGCATACTAGTTACATTGCAGTCAGGTAGCTTGATACATGTTTAAAACTGTCAAAGATACTGTGCAACTTCTACAATACTCTGAATAGGTGGCACCTAAACAGACAAAAGTTTTTTTATGAGTTCCTATAACAATTTTTGTAAGTCAAATCTGACAAATCTACTTACATAACAAGTAGACATAGGGTGACACAAATTCAATGAATAATGTTGATAAATTCCCAATCTAAAAGGATAACCCTGTTTTAAGGTCAAACATCAATACACATTTGTAACCCTTGGTAAATATACATATACATGTGTATATACATAAATATGAAGTTTGAATTATCTAGCACTAGCCTTACAGCACCCCCCCCTCCCAAAAAATACAAACTTTGGAATACACATTTGTGTGTCTAAATTCCAGTTACACAGTATTTGCTTCTACTTAATACAGATAAAAAGACAAGAGGGTGCACTTTTTGTAATGTAGTCACAAAAAATTTGTTTCCCTTGTATGCTCTCACCACAATAAAGCCATTATTGCAAGCTGTTTTGTATGATTACTACAATACAAAATTTTAGAGGCACTTCCTCAAAGTCCGCTGCTGCATGTTCCAATGTTTGTTAAATCATGTGGTACCTACAAAGATTCATGTTAAAGCAGTATTTTCTTTGGCTTACCTCAGTTTATGGGTTACTCCCTACTGAGCCCCTGGTGCTGAAGTAGCTAGCTCTTTGGCCAGTTGAACAGTGACTATACCTACATCCATACCTTAAGCGGCATGTTGGCATGGGCATGTTAACTTTGGGTGGGGTGTAAGTAATGTTTTTGGTTTATAATGATCACATTTTCCACTTTGAGGCATTCTGCTGAAACACGACCACCATGTCCCTGTCGGTGGCCCTGTGCAGGTCGGAGGCGCGCAGGTGGATGGGGCCGGGGAGGTGGGAGGCGATGTCCTCCTCCAGGGTGCAGTTCTGCAGGGTGATGGTGTGCAGGGAGGGCAGGTTGTGGCCGATGCTGCACACACGGGCTGTGAACATAGGGACACATGTCGCCATTAATGATGCTTCACACATGTGTAGCTTAAGGCTTTGTGTTTTGCTGACTAATGTAACTTAAGGCTTTGTGTTTTGCTATTGTAGAATAGGTCATCTTTGAAATTTACTGCCTCCATCAAAGGTCAGAGAATGAAATAGAAACAGTAGTGTTTAGTAATTCTTTACTTTCAACCCCCATTGTCCAAGATACTGAAATCAAGGACTAAATGTGATTTCAAATTTTCAATACATAATCTAGATACATGTATTACTCCTCAGAAATTCATGTACATGTATCCAGAATTTAGCCAACAACTTGGGCATTTATTTTCCTGTCTCACTGTTTTTACAGCACACATTACGGTACCGTTATATTTCCATCAGGGCTCTAGCCAGCGTCCATTTTTCCGTCAATTGATGGAAATTTGCTGCGTGTGATGGAAAAATTTTAAAACCAATCCGTCAACTTTGACGGACAAAAATCTGATAAAAGCTCCTTGGTGGAAGCTACAGGCTGCTTGGGGGCGCTGTCCACGGCCGTAAAAGCCACACACTGTTTGTTTTGCTATTGTTATGATTGTTGACATTGTGTGTCGGTGCCCTTTCGCATACGATAATCTCATTAAAATCCGTTTTTCAAGGTCTCAGTTCAGTCTCTCTAACTCCTGGAATAGTGTTTTCGCGACAATGGGAATAGGCTGACGGAAAAAAATGTCGAGCTGGCTAGAGCCCTGATTTCCATCAAACTGCTTCTTTTCACTCTAAACAAAGGTGACTTACTCATGCTGGTGTTGTCTCCAGACAGCACCAGTTCCTCCAGATTAGGACAGTACTGCAAAGACAGTATGGTACATCAGGAAGTATACATAAAAGGATTTCACATACTAAATGTATTCTGTTAGTAGAATATTATTCTTTTTATTCTTTAATCCTATGTATACGTGACTTATGAACCTTTTCAACTGACAAATGTATTCTGAATTGAGCGTTTTTCTGAGAAAATGAACCTGGAAGTAGAAAGTCGTTTCAAGTGACCAGAAGGAAGAAAGGCAGTGTACATACATATCCCAGAATCCTGGCCAGGAACCTGAGGTTGTTGCAGGCCAGCTGCAGTGACTTGAGTGACAGCAAGGGGGAGCTGTGATCCACCTGTAGCGATGCCAGGTTGCCTACTTTCATGCTGAAGGAGCACAGCTTGGGACACCCCTGCAGTCTCAGGTACCTTAGCAGTGGACAGGTCAAGTCTGCAGGGAAGGAGAAAAACATCTTAAGATTTTGCAGTGAAAGGCAGCAGTAAGCTTAATTCTATGAGTTGCGTGTAAAAATTCTCAGCAGTGGGGCTTTTTAATGCAGGCTGCAAAAGAACTGGCCATATCATACAATTGATTGTTTTAAGTGTATAAATAGGAACATTGGCATGAACCAATGGTAATCACCAGTCAGGGCCATTATGCAATCCTAGGTTTCACATCAAGCTTGCTTTCACGATCAAGGTGTCCAACAGATAACAGAACATAAGTTTTCATTGTACCGTGACAACGCAAGAATCTGAAATCATGTCTTACCCAGTCCGGTGAGATGAATGCACTGGTCCAGTGTGAAGGAGTGGAGTTGTGGGAGGGAGAGGGAGAGGTGCGTCTCATGGGGCAGTCCTCGCAGCTCCAGCTCGCACAGGCTGTTCTGGCACCTGCTCAGCAGCTGCAGCCGCAGGTCCACTGACACCTGATACAGGAAACAGCAACAGCTGAATTATGATTCTGTATGTACATGGTTGTGTGTGTGTGTGTGTATGCATGTGTGTGTGCGTGACAATTCCCACTTTCTGACATATCCTTTTATTCAGATGTGAAGTTTGACAGTCCCTATGTTATGTATCGTACATTATCAGTAAGGGATAGTTGGTGCTGATATAAAGTGAAGATAAAATTTTTTCACATAGCCCTGTCCAAGGTCAAAGAGATTTCAATGGTTCTTCCTGGTCTATAGATGCCTTCCACCTCACAAAGTATTGTACTATTACTTACCTCATTCAAACAATACAGGAAAATTTGCATAACTACTATCCTACAAGCTGCTGTCGCACCACGTGCCTGCAAAGCATTTATTTATATATAGAGAGACTATATTTATAGAGACTTTGTAACATGAGGTGTACTACTGGCCCTACCTTTGGTAAGTGACTGAGATGCAGCACAGTCAGTCTGCATCTCTCCTCCAACACGACCTGAGATAGTCTCCGCAAGGCACTCAGGGAGAGATGGGTCACTGTGGCTGGCACTTTCACATAGCTGCAGCACAAACATGTCAGGTATATGAAATTAGCAAGTCAAGAACCAAGTACTACGCCTTTATCCAAGTGGTGAATTTACACTCTACTACAACAGGTGCAGAACAGAGAATTTAACTTGACAATGTCTACAAGGGGAGATACAAAATTCAAGATGACCAAGCAGAATGTTGCCTCAGGGTTTAACTACTATTGATTGTTGAAAGTAAACAGCTTCCCAATATAAGTTGGAACATAATCTCAAAGCTTTGCTGCAACAAGATCAAATGTCAATGTTACTACTATGTGTAGAATATGAGCTAATCCCAAGGAGCCAGTGACAGCTAACGGCAAGTACTGTGAACACATAGCATCATCAGCAACAGGAACTATAGAATTGATCTTTGTGGCACATTGTGGTATATCTTACTTGACTTGGTTACACCCTGACAGGCGAAGATTGGTCACATTTGGACAGGAGGACAACAACTTTGACAGGTAGACTTCAGACAGATTCTCACACTTGAGGATGGTCAGGTCCACCAAACTTTCACACCTGAAATATGGACAATTGAAAGTGAACATAACATAACCCACAGTGTATGAAGCTTAAAACACAGACACTTAGCCATACAAGCTACAGAGGAGTCCTTTCTGAAATGTCACAATCCAATGCTACTTTGTCCCACCAAGAGCACACAGTATGCACTTTAAAGATCAAATAAATGTTTTCAGAAATGACAAAATCTCTACTAGTATGTGAAAAATAGGCGAAATTTTATTTCACTGGCACTTCAAGAAGAGGTGATCTCCTACCTTATATCTAGAGTATCTGTTGGCTTCATGCACACGCCGCTGACCTCCAGCTGTCTCAGAGACTTGCTGTGTACTGTGTAGTTAGCAAAGCTACACCCAGTTGTCTTCAGGGTCTGCAACTTGTCACAGATAACATGGAACTTCTCCATCATGCTGCTGCACCACTGAAATAAGATTAACAAAAGACGGTTGAAGTCTTTTCTACATGTCATGACATTGAAGGAAGAATACTGGTGAAGCTGTACATGTAAAATTTAACATTACATAAATCTTGTTGCAAAAGTGTCTTTACTGCATGTAAATCAAACAGAGATATTTCTCATAATTGTGGTTGAGAGTTTTGCTTACAGCTCCCTTATAATTCATGCCTTACAGTAAAAAAGGTTCAGCTAAGTATATACATGTATCTAGTCAAACCTAGATTCAGTGACCACTCAGAGGACTGAGGGAAAAATGTTTGCTGAAGGCAGTTGGTTGCTTAGGAAAGAGTGGGGTTAACAATATGCAAATGGACAAGACTATTTTAATGTGGCTTGTGACTGGAGGTGATTGATTACCTGTGCCAAGTGGTTGCCCAACAAGGTTTGATTGTATGTGCAAATGTAGAAGCATTTACCTGTGTGATGACAGTGGTCACATGTGGGCTGTTGATGACCACCAGATTGCTCAACTTTTTGGAGCTGTAGACTCGGACTTCTTCAAGGGAGGGCCAACCATCAATCTCCAGACTTCAGCATAGAAAAGACAAAAAATTAGGTCAGAACAATTCATTAATAGAACACAAAATTGTCTCTTTTAAGAAAATATTTCAACATGCTATGCTCACAAAAGTGCTAGTCATCAAATTAAACTGGACTAAAGAGTTTTAAGTGGTAACATGCATTGGCATAATACCGGTCATAAGCCTTATAACGGTCGATTAAAAATAGTGGAACTTAAAGAGATCTACACATGCAACAATAGTTATTTCTGAGGTATGCACACTTCAGACATCTAGGTGTCCAATACATAATTTACAAAGCATCGATAACAATGCATTCGAAGACAACAAGGCCAAAAGTTTTCAGGTCATTTTTGGGGCAGGCAAGCTCGTCGTGGGACAAACACACTGTCACGTTCATCGCCAGATTTGTAGATAATAA
This sequence comes from Branchiostoma floridae x Branchiostoma belcheri, assembly GCA_019207045.1. Classification (NCBI taxonomy): domain Eukaryota; kingdom Metazoa; phylum Chordata; class Leptocardii; order Amphioxiformes; family Branchiostomatidae; genus Branchiostoma; species Branchiostoma floridae x Branchiostoma belcheri. The sequence continues at coordinate 8,839,430 of CM033025.1, read as the reverse complement.
TCACATGTGCTCACGGCACAAGACGAGCATGATTCAACAGCAATCTTGAATTTGTTTTGGTGACCTACAACTCGTGTAAAAGTGTGAGGAACCGTTGCATTATCGCCCGGATCTACGGCTGAATGGGTCAAATTGAACGTACGCCGCCATTTCCCGCCATTTTTAATGCTACGGCCAGCAGTAAAGTTTTACGTCATAGCAGTTGTGACGGACCAAAATTAAATGAAAATTCTTGTCAGTATACGCCCATTTTCTCATGACTTTTTGTATGCTCATGCAGATTTTTGTTTTGTGCAACTACTAACAGGAAAGAAAGGAACAACAGAGGATGTATAAAGGTACATAGCGGCAGTTAATTGTGCCGTGTTTCGTTCGGCCGGTATAGTGCACCCCCTTCCAACCACGCGCCCGTTCTCCGTGCAATTCCGCGGTGTGTTCCAATTACGATATTATGTTTTAGCAGGACCAGAGAGACAAAATAATTTACACAGAAGAAGTGGCAAAGGTAAGCTGTAACAGCAACATGTAACTGGAGAAAATGATGCGTTGATCATTTGCCAAATTAGCATTGCTTGAGAAATTGCAGTAAACCGACCGGTATTATGCCAATGGATGTTAATGCCAAAATCATTATACATGTATGCATTTTGCACTCTTGTTTGTTCTGTTTTCCTAACCCGTTACTCACATCTTCATGAACGGACAGGCCTGGATCTCCAGCACCTTAAGGCAGACAAAGCTGGCTCCGTCCCCGCTCAGGCAGCTCCCGACCATGTTTGGGATCTGCCGAATGGTCAGGTGTTGCATCATGGGAGCTCCGTGACTGAGGGAGGGCAGCCTGGAGCGTGTTGGCTCGTCCATGGCAGACATCTTGTTGATTTGTTGTGACCTCTTAGTCTGCAGAAAACATTCAGCCACATGCACAGGAAACAGGAAATTAGTGCAATAGCCTAGTCGGTCATTAAAAAAGGCTATGAAAATAGTACATACTGCTTTCTCTGCATTGCGCCTATTCTACTTTAACATCTAGCCAGTTGCTTGTAAGAAACTAAGAGATCTGGTATGGTGATGTGACTGCACACTGTTCTATCTACTTGTCCTTGATGCTGAACCACTATCATTTGGCACTTTTGAGAAAGAGTATGGGAGCTGTACACTCATCACTACCGGTAGACTAGCCTCCCTGATGTTAAGTGGCCCTGTGCAACCCAAGGGCTATTTAAAAGTGGAGATGACCCTATACAACAATAGGTGTGGACCAGATTTTAACTTAAATAACTTTAAGAAAAATAGTTCACCATCTAATCCCTTGTGCAAGGGATTAATGTATAAATGATTCTTGGTTGAATTCTATTTGTATTGAATATCTCACTATGTTACCATCATGTAGCTCAGTACAATTTGCATTAGCACTGTCCTTGTTTTCATTCAACAAAATAAAAACAATCTCTCAGAAGCGTCTACAACGTCTTTGTAAGTCCTTACATGTCTCCCCAGGATGAGCCCATCCAACAGTTCCGGTTCTGTCAGGTCGGCACACCTCTCCACCGTGAACCTCTGCAGACTGGGGCAGTTGACTGACACACAGGGGAGGTGCTGGATATCCTACAGGAAGAGGTATGACATTGCACTGTCAGCAAAAGATTTACATGCAAACAACTTTGAATATTTAAAAACAGTTCAAGCCAATCTTGATGACTTTCATTTTTTCACTTCTGTAGATGTATCTATGTTTGCTGAGATTTAATTTTGCAGTAGAACAAACTCAAAAAAGCGAACTTTCCTCTACCGTGCCATCAGGCTTTGGAATGACCTACCACCTTACATCAAATCCCTGCCCAACATCTCACGCTTTAAAAAGGCAATGTATCAAGTCTTCTCAAGCCAATAGCTTTTTTAATGATTGTGTATCTATTATTATCTGTTTGTATATATACATGTATGTTTGTGTATATATTTGCGTTTGTTTATGTACGTTTCATTGTTTCATATGAACCCTGGTAGACTAGCCCTAAATAGGGCTAAAGGGTATCGGAATAAAGGAATAAAGGAATAAGGCCACACCAATTTAATTTCTTGGTTCACGGATTTTTTCATAAAAACATGGAGCGATAGGGCGAAATAAAAACAAAAATAAAACTTGTAAAATGGTTGGGGTAAAGGTAACAGCTAATCCAAAACATAAAGAAAAAAAGGTTTGAGCTTGAAAAAAGTACAAAAACACTATTATTGTACAGTAACCGCACCTGTACCCACACTTTAAGGAGCTTATAATATAAAGGCCAATATGCTACACCAGAAAGTTGGTGAATGGTTTCATTAATGGTGAAAATTTGCTGAGTGGTAATTTTTATTTTTATTTTTCTTTCCAAAAAATAGGAGCGAGCGAATCCGTGAACCAAGAAATTAAATTGGTGTGGCCTAAAGGAAAAGTATGGAGAAAACGGAGTGTTGGCTGTAGTTATTTGTTCATGGTTGAACCAAGGAGGGTAGGCAGGCAGAAGACAAATTAAGCATTTACATGGTGGTTTAAAGTTCATGGTGATTACAAAAAACATGAGCAACAGTTACAGTACCAAAGGAGATGCATACACTGTCAGCAAAAATTCACATACAAACAACATCAAATATTCAAAACACTTTTGTTTACTTTTTATTTGCATATTCTTTGCACTTTTGTAGGGCACTGACAGCAGCAATGAATTCAGTCTAAGACAGGAAGTAATGCAGGAAACAGTGCCAATTGCAGTGCAGTGCAGTGCAGTGAGTGAGTGAGAGTTCTTCTCAAATTGTAGCAAGCAACCAAAGAATACATGTAGTTAAAAAGGAGTGAAGAGATACCTTGATGATCAATCCAGTTAAGGTGAGTGACCTGACAGTGACGTCGTGGCTGGAGACATCCCCACAGACCAACTCTGACAGGTGGGGCATCTGTAACAAAGTTTTCAAAAATACAGATATAGATATACAGCGGTACCTAAGTATTCCTACAAATTTTATGAAAGTCACACAAATCTTATGAAGAACATGGAACTTTTCATGTAAACCACCCAACTGTTAACGTTACCTATGTGACATGACAAAGCCATATATTCGAGATAGTGCCATCATAGAATTTGCAAATGCTTAGGCACCCCTGATATAAATCAATGCTAGCGGTGAATCCTAAGTATCCGTCCAGCCAACTGGGACACTATGACGATTACTATCCAACAACAGTTACTGGAGTAAAACATGGACAAGACGAACCCTTGGCAGCAGAAGTGAGTTGACTTCTGTCAGGTTGAGCTGTTTGCATCCTGTGATGTTGAGTGTCTCCACACCAGACATGGATGGCAGGGACAACAGTTTCTGGAGACTTAACCTGGAAAATTTGGCCACCTCTTTGTAAATACACAGCAATTGAAATACCCCTCTGCAACATAGAATTTGCAGAAGACAAATTCTATAATAACAGGTAAGACATACACAAATTGCAATTTCTCCACTTAAAATTTCAGGTTTGGTATCATGAATTAGGTGAGCCACTACATACTCAGTGGAGTAGGAGATGTCCAGGGTAACCAGTTTCTCACTCTCCACAGACAGGTCTGTCAGGGCAGGCAGCTCACGGAACTTGGCCTGGAATGTGTCAATCAAATACAATGTCAACCAATCAAAACCAAGAATGAGATGACCTAATCAAATTCAACAGTGATCTGTAGACTAAGAACACAAGACCAGGCAATGTGTCTTCACCTTCTATAGTGCAAATGTATGGGCTAATAATTACCTCTGTCATGACCCTTGACTTGAGGTTGACTTGCTGTAAGAAGGTGCACTCTGTAACATCCAGTCTTCTTACTGAGGACAGACAAGGATACTGATGATAATCTATGATCTGTTGCTAGTTCTGATACTGAGTATACAGCTTAGTAACAACCATGGGTAGAATAAGCACAATTATACATCTAGTAATGTTTTACCAATACTAAGCTTAGACAGTAACTGAAGATATGGCAAAAGGCAGTTACTCATTGACAAGCAACAGGATATGATTGAAGATAACTGAAGAAGTTGATCCAAAGAAAGCAGTCCAACTCACATGCTACACAGTTGATTGTGATGGATTCCAGTCCACTGCACTTGGAGCAGTCCACAGTCTCGAGCTCACCGAGCTCAGTTAGTTCCAGGTTTTCAATATCTGCCCAGAAATAACAGCCACTTATTGCAATATGCTCATATGTATGATGTAACTAAAGTTATGCTCTACACAAATACAACAGTCAGTCAGCGTCTCTTGACTACTTAAGAAATTTCAAGATGTGTAGCATCACTAATGACCGTCAGGTACATATATGTGCAAATCTTCATAACTAGTCACCTGTTGCTCTCAGACACAGCTCTTTAAGACCTCGGAATCCAGTCCCAATCTGCGCAGAGATGAACATACAGTTAGACTTGCTACCACATGCTTATGATTAATTACATGTTATAATATTATAACCATCAATTGTTTTTGATGCATCAAAGGTTCTCTGATGAATGCAACTCATCATGAAGAAGACAGTAAGCATACTCTTCAGCATATTGAATACCTCAGTAGTAGGTAACTTCAATAAATCTTTATACAGTCAAAATAGTTTTCCAGTTTACTAGGTTACTAGTAAATAACAACCTTAGTAGATAAGAAGACTGACCGTTTGCTGTGTGATTTCTTGTAATCCAAAGCAGGCTGACAGGTCAACATCCTGTAGAAGTGGGCATGTCTGGCCGAGTGATCGCAACCTCTCTACTGAAAGTCTACATCTCTGGAAACTGGGAGTAAGAAGTACATTTAAGAGGTTTGACGTGACAATCCCACCAACGGACAATGCAGACTGTATATCACACAAACAATAAAACAATACAAGCACAAGAATACAATTGATTTGTTAAATTTTCATTAAAAGCACAAATTTTGACCCTAACCAGACTTGTTTGAGTTGTATTGCAGATGGGGGTTGCTCAGGCTGTAGCCAGATGTCCATGGGATGTCTCCAGTCACTGAGAAAAAATCAAATCACAATGAAACCCATCAGCTTTCACCTGATAATCATGGGCTCAGGAATCTTGTAATGGAGATCCAAGTCTCCAAAGATGTAAAGCTACAGGCAAGCTTCACAGTAGCAAAGCAACAACAGAAAGAAAGCACATTACACAATTACTATATGTCAACACCACTGATAGTAACAATTAAGCTTGAATGTGCTTTATTATAGGTGATGAAAACAGCCTTTCTTGATCAAGAAGTGCAACGGAAATGTACCCTATAATTCCCAGTTCCTGGAGGGAGGGGTTGGATGTCAGCAGTTTACTGATGGCGGCACTCGTCACCTCCCGACTGTTCTCGATGGTGAAGGACCTTAACCTGGTACCCTTCTCTGCTACAATGGCCACTTAAATGATACAGACATATAATTAGCATACAGGTAAGTTAAGCACTGTTACCAGAAAAAGTTGTAGAAATCAAGAAATAAAAATACACAGTATGGCTTCCTTATTCTGATCATTATTGTCAATGAGAACACTGCCACTAGTGGTGCACTGAGTACTGTTTTTTGTATCACACATTAACCATTTGAATTAATGTAAGCCAAAATTGAATATCATTGCTGCTTTTTCATCTACCTCATTACACACAATGACAGGGTATGATCTAGATTAAGTAAAGTAAGAAACAAATGAACAACCAGTAGTCTTCGATGACCTACCAGTGTCATCATTAGCTTGTTCTGATTCCAAGTGCAGGCTTCTCAACTCTAGACAGTAGTTCAGACTGTTTGTCAGCAGGTCATCAGTCAGAATGGAACCAATAGCAAGATAATCTGCAAGGAAGATAAGACATGTAAGAATAAAATCATTGCTGTGTTACTTATCAAATAATTCACACTGGACAACGGTATCTGTATCTGTATCTACAGTATAATACTAGTGTGCAAGCTTTGCAGGCATTCAGCATGGCAGAAGCTAATTATATTACAGTGAATGATCTGTCAAACTTAGCCTTTGCACATCTAACTGTAGGCACTCTTTAAAGCCATCAAATGAGTATATGATGTAATAAATACAACTGTACCATCAAATATCATTAAAGCATCCTCATTCAAGTTATTTTTTTAAACATGTGTATCTGTCAAAATGCACTGTGAATTATTGAATACAAATCATGTTACAAGACATCTTTCAAGACCTTTTTCTTTGAATATACAAATGTACCTAGCAGTGCTCTAGCCAGCGTCCGTTTTTCTGTCAATTGACAGAAATTTGCTGTGTCTGACGGAAAAATTTTAAAACCAATCCGTCAACCTTGACAGACATAAATCCTTGGTGGAAGCTACAGGCGGCTTGGGGACGCCGTCCACAGCCGTAAAAGCAACACACTGTTTGTTTTGCTATTGTTATGTTTGTTGACAATGTGTGTCGGCACCCTTTCGCATACTATAATCTCATTAAAACCCGTTTTTCAAGGTGTCAGTTTAGTCCTTCTAATCAATTTTCGCAGTTTTCGCGACGATTGGAATTTGCTGACGGAAAAAAATTTCGAGCTGGCTAGAGCCCTGGTACCTAGTGTAATCTTGGTTTTCTTCAGACAGAAACGCTCATCTCTAACTTGAAAAAAAAGACCCGAAAAGCATTCAGTCCACTTTCAGTTTTTCCACAGTGCCTCCAAAGTCCAAATCCAGCCCGCTCATTCCTGCTCACCTGCATGTTTACACAGCTCCAACACCTTCAAGATTCTCTCTTCTGTTGGATCCTGGCACATCCGGAAGTCAAAGTGTGTAATTCTAGACCTAAACCAAAAGGCAAAAGATTATTTTGAAATGAAGTTTGTTACTAAAGCAATGATTGAAAGTTCTGTATAATATCTGTGGTTCTTATTGCATTGATTGAAATATCTTGGATTACATATCTTTACATAACAATTTAAGATCAAACCCAATTTCTATAGCCTCTACCAGGCCTCCCTCCGGGGGGTGCGGGAATCATAGAATTGAGAAAAAAAATTAGGAAATTGGCCCAGAGATCTAGAGTCAGTCCACAATAAGGTTTATGCTTCCCCTCTGCTGTTGGCCATTGCCTCTGGTGGCAAAACTCTCTTGGAAAATTATTCTCCCTATAATAGCCTGCGTAGTCAGTCTGGTAGAGACTATGAATCCTATATAACTATCCAAGATCCCACCCATCTCTGTAGGAATTTAAAAAATCTCACCATAGCGCAGGACTCTGACACATCTCACATAGTGTCCTACATGTCTGTGCCACCACGCCCAGCTGATGCCACTCCAGGTGAGACAAGATGTGGAACAAAATCTCAGGTGAGAAGATCTCCAGCAAGGAGTAGTGGAAGGAGTATCTACATGTACAAGAAAAGAAAAGTGATTGTGAATGTGTACTAATTAATACTTAACCAAAAGTATGTAACCAAAGATCAACTCCTCTATTACTTACAGAATACAAAATAACATAATTGACTTGACAATCACTAGGTTCTAGCCAGCGTCCATCCCTTCGTCCTTTGACTGAATTTTGCCACTCATGACTGACAAGAATTTTCCCATTCCATTTCATTTGATGGACAGAAATTAGCCTGTATAGAACTTGCACTTTTTAAGAATTTTGTAAGGATGATTCCAGAAAATCAGTGGAAGTTTGCAGCTGATTATTTCTAACATTTGCTGGCACTACCTGTTCAAAATTAAAATACATCTTAGCAGATTACTACAATCCTTGTCTCTCACCCCTCATCTTCCAGAAACTCCTCAGTATCCCAGTGTGCCCTCGGGATGGTCCCAGACTCCTCCTCCGTCTCCATCCTCTCCCTTACACTGTTGTCATCCGACATCACTTTGCCATGTTTTGCAGATGTGAGTGTCTAAAGTAAAAAGTCCAACGCTGTTGACAGGGAGTCTACAAGAATTTTTCCAATTGACATGGTGCCGATACTGGGGAAAATAACTGTAGTCATCCCTACACAATCTATTTCTCCTATGTAGAGCTGAATACACATTGTAGGAACTCCTCAAGTTTCAGAGCAGAGTTCTAGGACCTGGGTTTGAATCTGCATAGGAGATTGGTGGTGAGATGACTTTAAGCTAAGAGGATCTGCATGTGGGTTCTGAAGAACCCACTATGTATTACCCTAAAATCAATGAAGGCAATTACATTAAAAATTTGGTCACTTCGCGACAAACTACATGTTTACGATAAGTCAAAATACTGGGGTAAGCTGCCTAAACCTCACAGAAAAGAGCACACAGACCCTTAGCCAGCTGGGTGCCATCCAATTACTACGAGGCCTGCCCTGATTTTAATTCTTTACCATATCGTATGGTACATATATTCTTCAAAACGTACTTGATTATATCAGCTCAAACATTTCTATGGAGGCCAATATGAGCATAGTGTACAGCTTTAGATTGTTTGGTTTACCCTACCACAAACAACTGTATTGCACCAGTATCACGACTGGGCCTGGCAGTAACCGGATGGCACCCAGGCTAACAGACCCTCAGCTGAGCCTCATGAAAACTGCCATGTGATTTTTGTCCTGAGGCTTCTTTCTTGATCACTTTTGAAGTTCATTACTCCAGAACTCTCCCTGCTCATCTGTCTCTCTGGAAAGTACAACAGGGACTCTATACCGTTGGTTTGACGACGACACAGCTGTCAACGACTCATAGCCCCCCTCCCCATTTTCCCACACTAGGCCAAAAAAGGTCCATTTGTGGGTCGTATTGTTTGATCAAAACTTCTCGAAATACTGGTTTTGTAGGGCTGCTCTTGTAGGTCAGTTTCACCAGTCCTTGCAGTTTAAAGGGGATCGCCCAACTAAGAGTAAATTATGCAATCAGCTGAGTCAGAATATTCAAAACAAAACGTAATTTTGTGCCATGATACATTACGCGCACGTAAAATGCAATACTCACCAAATGGTCGAAGAGCTTCCCCTTTTCTCAGGAACCCGCAGAGCCCATATTTCCGGTCATCTTTCTCTGTGCACCCCCACGGACCAAAACACAAGTCTGACCAACCCTGCAAGCCCTTGAACTTCGGCTCCTACTTCCGGGTTCTGCCTCCAGAACATTAACCATAATCCTTTGCGCAACTAGGTCAAAAGTCACTTCCTCTCTTTGTGTAAGTGATACACCCCTGGATGTTGAGGTCTCACGTTACAAATGCTCCTTTTACGTGGAAATTAGCAGCCTGTCAACATGTCAATTTTTGTATAAAGTCTTTTTGAGTTTTTCAAAGATGGGAAACCGGTGTTTTACAATTCCCTAGTACATCATGTGCAATTTGAACGGCACGGAGCATGTTCAAGCTTTAAGCATGATAGCTTCAGGCAAGGAGGTTAAAAAACTTGTGTTTTTTTAACCTCCTTGCTTAGTGACTTTCTTTGCAACCAACCGTTAGGCACTGACGTGAATTCAAACTGCCTTTAAATTTCTGGACCACCTGTGATTTGTACATACGGTTTCTTGGAACCATATGGACCGTGATGCTTCTAGTATTCTACAGTTTCCCAGATATTAAGTATCACACTGCCCTGTCTCCCCTCACAAATTCCAGAGATTCAAGAAAATACAGTACACATAAGCCAACTGTATCAGTGACAAACATTTTAGATATGGGCGGGTAACGTTACTTAGTAAGGGTATTACAAAACCGTTTTTTCTCGTTGGACTGGTCCAGAAAAAACGGACCTGAAAAAAATCAGACCTTGGACCAATTAGAAAATGAACAGATGATTATCGGTTGGCATTCACACGTTACAGGTCCAAAAAATAAGAGCGCAGGAGTCAGTTGATAATCGTTTTCACCAAGTTTCTATAGTCAAAGTTGGTCGATGTTAGTGTTGTTTACATGAATATAGTATTTTAAAACGTCAGTGTAAGTCACTAAACAATTGAATCCTTAGCAGCGAAATGGACCATTGTTTTGTATATAGTTTTCATGACATGGACCCGAGTTTGTACCGTTACCGACCCCAGGTGGCTACTGGTACAGAAAATTCAGGTTAAGTCTAGGTCTGGTGTGATTGTATGTGAAAAACATAACGTGTTCAAAATGGTCCATATCCCTTCAAAGGAATCTGTTTAGAGTATCTGTCTTCTAACATTTCAAGATCCTATCTTCATGTAAAGCAACTGTGACTATTTACGTGTCAACTTTACTCCTTAGATATTCTAGGGTGGGTAAGCCAAAGGCATGAGAACATCTGCCAGTATAATCTGTTCACTTTTCAATGGGTCCACTGGTTGAAAAAAAGTTTTGTACCAGCTACCTACCCATACAAAAATTAATTTTGCTACAAATTATCATGGATGCAAGAAGTGTACAAGTCGGCGGATTGCAATACGGCTATACTGGAGAAGTAAGTGGTGCCACTAAGCTAGGATAAAGACTCACACGTTCAAGGTAATATGACATGTGCAAGAAACCGTTTATTGCTGTAGAGACCTGAGATATTTCACAGCTCCATAATATGAAGTAGACACAAAGTATGTACAATAAGTTGCTACTGGACAGGTAAAAAAACTTGTGTCCTCCATTGCTGGTGTCAACAAACTTAACCTGTGACAGAATTAAAGTTTCATTTCAATACAGCAAAGCTACTTAAAAATACCTCCAAGATAAGGTTGTTTAACAGCTGGTATGGCACAATATATATTAAGTATCATACATTGAAAAACATTTTTAAAAATTGAAGTTGTACTAAAAAACATCACATTGTTTGAAAGGATATCTACTGGTAGCAAAATACAATTAGGATGATCATTGACCACTCAAGGATTTAAAAGAAAACCAATACAAGCTTAAACATCCAACTAATACAATGACCTATATCATATAATACATTAAAAGTTATGGTGTCTACTTTAAGTAGTCTAACATTCATTATAAAACCAAGATGCCATGATGGTTATCCATGCTGTCTGCAGATTTAAAAAAAAATCAAGTCTGATATACAAAAGTTACAAGCATCTCAAAGAACATGGGTAGGGTGTGGAGTGACAAACTGAACACAAAACATAGTGCTTGTCTTTCAGATCATGTACAATCCACGGACGACCCAACATGGGATTTAAAACTGAACAGAGACATTGATTTAGAAGTCAGCATCCAGCGTAAACTTCTGCTGAGCAGGAGAGGACATCACCCCCATCTTCTGGTACTCTCCAACCTTCTTCTCAAAGAAGTTGGTCTTCCCCTCCAGTGAGATGTTCTCCATGAAGTCGAAGGGGTTCTCTCTGTTGAAGATCTAAACGAAAGAGATGGTACAGAAGTGTAAGTGACTGTAGATTCATGTCTATATTGAGAATGATTTATTCTGTAAAACATTGCAGCCCTCTAGGCTGAATGGCATAATACATTATAAATAATGTGCAATATTGAGTTGGTAAGTCAAGTAGGACACTTCTTAGTAGGACACTTGACATGAAAGCGAATCAGTCGAAAATGAAAACAGGCCAGACCAAGTAAGGGAAATGACATACCTTACTGCACTTGAGTTCTCCCAGTAGTCTGTCTGCTACAAACTCGATGTACTGCTTCATCAGATCGTGGTTCATGCCAATCAGCTTCACGGGCAGAGCCTCGGTCAGGAACTCCTGCATCACAAAGAAACATTTCAGTGAGCAACCTGTTACATCTGTATTCAACCTCATCATATCCTAACAATGACTGGACTACAGATTCAGAAACAAACTTATTCTAGACTTGTCCCTCACCTCACCAGTCCCCTGCCTAAATGCACTCTACATCAGTTAAAAGCCATAATTTTCTGTACCTGCTCAATCTTGACTGCATTTCTGATGATCTGGTGGATGGCCTCCTCACTGGGCTTGTTCACCAGGTGACTGAACATCAGGCAGGCAAAGTCACAGTGCAAACCCTCGTCTCTGCTGATCAGCTCGTTGGAGAACGTCAGACCAGGCATCAGACCTCTCTTCTTCAGCCAGAAGATAGCAGCAAAGGAACCTGAAATGGTAAACAAGTGTTAGTACAAGGTCCTATGAGCAGCTCCTAACTCATACCATGACATCACCTACAGTTTTTGAAGGACGACCAACATGAACCACTTTTAAGGATTGTTTTGCTGATGCTAACCTGAGAAGAAGATTCCTTCTACAGCAGCGAAGGCAACCACACGCTCCCCAAAAGTGGCTTGCTTGTCTCCAATCCACCTGAGGGCCCAGTCAGCCTTCTGCTTGACACAGGGCAGGGTCTCGATTGCATTGAAGAGATGGTCCCTGTGGAAAGAAGAGTCATTGTTTGTTGTTTTGTTGGTACAAGTGGAAAGCTGCTATTTACTATCAATGGCAGAAAATGACAGTGAAGTTGTATTTCCTTATTCCAGAATGTAGCTCACCTGCCACATGTGTCCTAATGGCAGTTATTACATTAAATATATGCTGTGTTGTAGGGACTCGTCACCATGTAACCTCTATTAGGTACATAGGTAACCTATTAGCCATGTATAAAGGCTTTTATGGCAGCCTGGATCCTTATCAAACATCACAATGACAGGGAACAATGTTCCTTGACATATACAGGTAGTATTCAACTAACCTCTCTGTTGGGTCCTTGATGTATGTGTCAATCAGAAGACTGTACATTTCAGAGTGGATGTTTTCTATGGCGATCTGGAAGCCGTAGAAGCACCTGGCCTCTGTCACCTGCACCTCCTGGCTGAATCTCTCCACCTGGGAAAAAGTGTGAAGAAGGCCCATAAGTCACGACCATATCATACCCAAGGACAAATGCTGTTCAGAACATCTGGACCAAAAATAACTTTAATCTTTGATAACTCAACACTCACCAAGTTCTCATTGACGATGCCATCACTGGCGGCAAAGAAGGCGAGCACATGCTTGATGAAGTGTCTCTCTCCGTCGTTCAGACTCTCCCAGTGGCCCAAGTCCTGCAGAAAACAAGATCACCATCAATGTTGCTTACAACTTCAGTCTGTAGAATTCCACCCTAAACTGCTTTATATTATATTAGCTTCAATTCATGCTAGAATAGTCACCAGACACCATAAACTTTGAATGCTGAGGGAAAAATAAAGCTATCGAGAATGACAAAGGGTCCGATTGCAGTTCATGTTTTTTTCTGAATGCAAACGTGAACAAATTGGCTGGTTGGTGGGGGTGTTGTATATAGAACACATATGTTGTGATATGTAAGTGACCCCTGGGGCACGCTTCATCTCCTGCTTGTACTGTGAGCAATCTGAATTTGTGCTTCCCAGTTGTCTGTCAACTACTACACAATTACACTTTTTCATTCCGATTTTCCAGGACATTGTCAGTGTGACGTTTAATACCTTTGAGAGGTCAACCTCCTCTGCTGTCCAGAAGGATGCCTCAGCCTTCTTGTACATCTGCCAGATGTCATGGTACTGGATGGGGAAGATGACAAAGCGCCTGGGGTTCTCACGTAGGAGGGGCTCATCCTGGAGAGGCAAATTTACAAAAGAAATCTGTTTATGACCGATGCAACAAACCTGCTGTGAATCTAAGTGACTGATGCACAGGTCATTCAAGTGCAAATTTTCCTCACACTAGTTTGGTTAAAACAAACTTTAAGACTCAAGACTATGAATCAGTTGCTAGTACTCAATGACAGCATATGTAACTCGAATCCAATTCCAGAAATTATTTTTTTTCATGAGATAACATGCTGACAGTGCATACCTGTTCCTTTCTCTCTGGCTTTTGAACAGGTTCAACCTATGGATAGAAGAAATAAATTTATCAGTATTTGACAATGTGGAAAAAATAAGTTATCACAACTCAAAAGGGAACAACCCTGAATGTAATAAATATTAACCAGAATTTCCACATTAACATTTACCAGCCGGGAATGTCCTTAAATCTGGGGACCTCTTCTCATTTGCTCCTGACCAATCAGAGAGCACCCAGCCCTGTGACCCCAAGTGTTTGACCCCAAAAACAAGATGGCGCCGGAAAGTCCGCGAACTGCCTGGCTTCAGTTTACCTCGCGTGTTTTCCACTTTTGGCAGGCATTGGAAACCCTTTACGCTCATAAACGTTTACAGTGACATTTGCTTCTATTTCGTTATGATACATCTTTCACCAGCTGGTTGAATCATGTTTGTCAACAATATATGTTACGAGAAATATCACGAACACATACTCAAGTGCGACGTTCACTCAGTCACACTCATGCATGTATAATGCACACCACACTCACCCCCGGCGATGGAAACCAACCTTCTCAGTCCAATCCCTCATAGTACACAACTACTTCTTATGTCAGAGGTGTGAAAGAATCGAGCGTTTCATAATATCATAGCATTAGATCTCTCCGTAAAGGCTGACGGGCCCTCACTCTTTTCTTACAACAATGCCGCTCGCCGGGACCCAGGTTCTACCAGACATTTTTGTTGGGTAACTATAGATATCGAGAGCGGAGTATTCTAGATACAAGTCATGAAAAAGAATAAACTTCTTTGTAGCTTTGTTTTTTCACGACGTTCACTCACCTCCATGCCTAGGCACCTCCGGCGCTTGACTGCAACTTCTTAGCAGTATCTCTCTCGTAATACTTACCTATTTGTGATGACTGAAGAAACCGTCGGACTTTTACGAATCATCACAGAAATAGATCGTATCCACGAAGTATTGTGCGGTCCCAGAGAATCGGTACTGCCCGCATGTTACGAGGCCGCCGTCATGTTTCAATCAAGGCCGATCGGACCCACCCAGTAAACGGTGGGGCTCTCTACACGTTCTACCCAAGGTAAGACAGATACATATTGAGTAACCACAGAACCGAAGAGCGAAATGTTACAGGTTTACGTAAAAAAATGGTGGAACTTTTAGTTTCAGAGGTCTTTAAGGTAAGTAATACATCCTTAGTCAATTTATTTTCAGCATTAAGCGATGAAAAATTACAATAAAAAAAGAGAGCTTATTTGTTTTCAATACTTCATACATTTGTACATTTACACTATAAGGACTTGGTGTACAACAAAATACCTTTCTAGTCAAAATTCCTTTGTACCAAATTTGTCCAGTTGCCCTACAGATGGGTGCACAACCAATTGTTTAGTTTCTGTAAACTATGTACCCAATCAGTATATTAAATTCCAGAAGCCATATCCCATTTTTCTGCTCTCATACCTCTGAACACACTATGTTTTGCTTGTTTAGCTAAATAAGTCAGTATCTTAGAATCAGTGACAGTCTCTAACATATTTAAGATAAGAGGACTGTAGAGATACCAATATGATTGCAATCACATCAAAACTACTAGTAGAATAAATAAAATCTGCTTCTATCATCGTTTTTAGCATTGTTTGAGAAAGGTAAGTCTACCTTTGTTTCCCATAGCAGGGTAGAAATGTCAACATTGCAATTATATATCAAAATACCATCAGTATAATAGAGTCAAGTTGTGGCCAGATGCAGGTGAGAACAATGCAAGATAAGCTGGTCCTAAGAACAAGCCAAGCTTTATGGCACTACACACACAAACAATTACAGCACTTAGTTGTTATTGGTTGCCATACATTATACCCTGTACGATTGTTGAGCAATAAATCATTTATTCATTCACAAATGTTGAGGCGTACATGTATACATTACTAAAGACAAATTAAAACAGAATGTTTTATTTTATACATGATTTTACCATCCGAAAAGTTTGAGAGTAGGCAGCCGCATTTTTTCTTCAGACATGCCAAGCAAAGAAATCTTACATGTCACAGTACAAAGATTGATTTAACCTACCAAACTAATACACAGTATAACATACATTTTAACATGTTGACTACATTATACATGATACAGTATACAACCACTCTGTCTCTGAGTTAGTCTAATAAAGCATTCGTCTTTTTGAATTAGTGACTCTCCAATTCTGCTTTACTGTACACTGTGGTAACACTAGACTAGACATAGTTATTTATACTACCACATTATATTTGTTCTTTGCTGATTTATTCTTCCACATCATATATATCTAATAAGAAAAATAATTATGTCAGTATGTCCTGTTTACCAAAGCCTTTGTACTCTTGTCCCAAAGAACATTTTATTGATGCATAATTCCCTATCACAGAAGACAAATAAAACACTATAAACAACTTCAAATGTAGACTTTCTCATAGCAGTGTGAGAATCGAACATGAAGTACATCATATTCAAGCTAGATTGGAGACCGGGATTCCTCAGCCAGTACTAGTCTTCTCATTCGCTGAAGATGGTATCAACTATCAAGCAAGGTAAGTATATAATTAATGTGTCATTTCATGATAATGTACTTACATTACAAATCCAAATACTATACAAACCAAAACAAAATACTACAGTGAAGAAACATCACTTGTAGCAACACTTGTAGCAGCTGTTGCAGTGCAGCACACACTCCCGGTCATCCGTGCAATGTTGATACAACTTGTAATTTCTTGAGAATCCCTCAATAAGGTCGCCCGCTATTTTTAACCTGCAACCAGTAAAAATGATAAGATTGGATTCTTATTTTGCACATAGAGTTGAACCAACAAATTGTACATAGTCAGGAAAAAAGATGCCAGTACACAAAATGTTATGATGTATATGTCATATGATAATCAACAATCTTAACAAAACTGCAAGTACATATATCTGAAAATCTAACAGTACATATATCTGAAAATCTAACTCAAATTATGCTATTGGTGCATTGTTGACTGATTTACAAAATTATTTTTATTACATTTTCTTTTTGTACCAGCTTTGGGCAAATGCAAGTCTAAAACAGTTATCAACTAATTTTGCTACCAACATGTCAGAAAAAAATGGGTACACCTAATTGTGAAATAGCTATAATACATAGAACATGTTCACACAGTCAAAAAGGACTGCTGCATAAGCCCATTTCCCACAAATTTATGGCCCTCGGTCCATATTTCTGATAAACACCTCAAGATATCTGAAAATCAACGATCAAACCAAGGAGCTCCTTGATCAAACATACTACTATCGATCGACGCCCCCCTCCCCACTTCTCGCTAAACTCGACGAAATCCCAACCACGCAACTTTCAAAATCCCGACCGCCCATTTTTTAAAAGTAAAAATGAAAACAAATAATGTGGAACTATGGTCTGGGTTACAAGCTATCTGGGACGACAATTCGGTTTTAAAAATAATGCCGCGTAATGCAAGTAAAACGAATTTTCTCCGACAAAAACTAGCCGGAATTGTGTAAATACCCATACAGAAACATAGTGACCGGACGCTCCCAGGCACGAAACATCTCCATATAAAAATCACGACCCGCCTCCGCATGGCGATACATTGAAAAACAAAATGGCGGTATCGAATCTCGGCATTATAAACAACAAAGAAATCTAGTTGAATTACGGCAAATTCTGCAAAATTACCCTCAAAGACCCGTCTAAAAACACTGAAAAATGTGTAAATTTCAACCTTACCTGGAGATTTATCTGCCATTTCGGTCGAGAAGCGCGCTTTCTGACGGGTTCGTGCAGCAAATAATGCGTACAATCAGGCTTCCTTTGTGTTCTAGAATGTTCCTAAGGCGGATATGACGTAATTTAACCTTTGAACTTGCCTCAACGCAGGCGTAGAAGCCAGAAATATCAGAAATGAGCGGGAAAATGAATGGAAAAGTGCTAGAGCCTAGCGTCCGCGGGAAAATGACGTCATGTCAAGGGGCGCTCTCTGATTGGCTACAAAATAATCTCTGGAAGGTCCTCAGATTTAAGGACAATCCCGGCTGTTTACTTTCGTTACCAATATTTGTTCAGTAAGTGGATGCTGCAACAGCACAAGCAAAAGTGAGGATCAAAGATTGACTGTTGCCGTGTTGGATCCATTGTTCAAAACAGAACTCACCACTTGCTTCTTGATTTCCTTAATGTCTGATGATCTTATTATATTCTGGAAAAAAAGAAAAGAAATTAAAGTTGAGGGTGGAGTTGGAGATGAAATTGTCTGGAGCAACGCGTCTACTCATTTACATAACAAGAGGAACGCCCCGATAATTTACGTAAATCCCTTTTCGCGGGAAATTTTACATAACAGCTGGCCAGCAACGGTTTTCTTACGCAAGATCTCGGGTTTCAACCGCCAAGTTGTGTAAGAGTCCGGCATTTTAAAAATTCCACTGGTTTTCCTTTGTTTCTTACCTGGCTCTGGCTCTCTCCGAGGACCTTTCTTGCTACAGGTTTACCTTTAGAAGGTGAAGACGGGACCTGAAAGTACAAACATCAGAACTAACGTTACATAAACAGCCTGTGGAACGCTCCGAGTGGTGGTGACAAAAGAGCCGGTTTACGCTAAAACTGGCTTCACAAATCAATACTGAACGTGCTAAAAGAATAAAAATCATAGATAAGCAGTCTTTCTGCACATTTCGAAATAAAAATCAAGGGGCGCTTGGGGTGGGAATAAAGTCGAGGAGGATGGAAAATTTTCCTTTTTTGGTTTGCGCGCGCGGTCGTTTCCTGTCGAGCATGACAAAGGGTGACGCATGTTTTTCCCTTTTCTGGAAACATCGGTCAAATTCCCACATTTCAACGGGGAATTGTTCATCGGTAACGTCATTGTTTTACAGAATGTGCATAGGTCTTTTCAGTCAGTGAGGGGGATTCAAGACAATTAATCTAGCTGGCCGTGGGGAACCGATTCACATTTTGGCGCCAACACGAAGACAACATGCATTCTTTCGCTATTTCCAGCTGCAGATGCACAATATTTCACCGATGAAGTGCCGTGATAATTCTCAAAACATTACTACAGAGTATCAAACAAGGTTTTCGAAATGGACGGGTTAGGGAAAAATGAATTTTCTCTCACTCGCATACGCAAACAAAGCAGAAAATGGCGCCCAAAAACATGTTACCTGATTCTCTCGGTCTGCAGAGATCTTCAGCGCCGAGAAGTCCTGTTGCACGGACTGGGTAGACTTCGGTGAGTGCATGGAAAGCATCTTTGGTTTCTGCAGAGGAAAAATTTACGGTAGTGGAAGAAAAAATTGGCGGGACAGAGGAGTGGAGTTGCAGACAGAGAGAGTTACACTGACTAACGACAGACCAGCTGGGAGAGACTAAATTTTTTGGCGGCCTCTGCAGCGTTCATATAACGCGGGACTTGATAAATCTGACCAATCAGGAAAAAGGAGGGACTAACCTTGGGTGGATTTGGCCAATCAACGCACGGAACGTCGCGGATTCGACCAAATTTGACCAATCGAAAAGGAGATTTTTTTCGAGCGAACCATATCATGTATCCAAACACAAGGGGGTTTAGACGGATTAAAGAGAAACATTGCTAAGATCTGATATGTGAAAGTTTTACTTTAAATTACTATTATTAATTTTTCTGTAGATATATTAAAAAAAAATTGTGTAACGATTGAGATTTGACTGTTCTAGATAAAATATTCTCTCTCCTACAGTTACAGTAGTATAGTCCATCACCCTGTAAACACACTGTCACCAAGGACATTGAGGTGGTTTTGTAGTACTACGCGAAATTGATATTGGCTTGTTTTATACTTTTTTGATCAGAACACTAATGTTTTGTATCTTGTTGTTACCAATGGTTATCTTTTTATGAATGTATCTCTGGGTATTTTCCTTTGGTGAGGTGAACAATTCCGGGTCTATTTTGTCAGTCGCTAGGGGATTTCAAGGGTTCCGGGTGTTGTCAGGCACCGTCAACAAGTTTCAGAAATCATGGCGGACAGTGTGAAAAGTTTTGATCAAGGTGATGTACGGAGAATTCACAGCCAGAGAAGTTCAGGTCGCCTCCATAAAGGTTTGTCATTTAAGAATATAAAACAGGGGAGACCACAGAAAAGTATAGTGATCGCATTTTACCCTGAAGCATGACAGATAGAAGTTGACTGGAGCAGGTAATAAAATGGTATGAGGTGGAGGGGGTGGGGATGTTCTGACAGTATTTGATAGTTGATCACAATACAATTTGCTTGGTGCTTGCTTTCGATAACTGCAAAAGTCGTGACAGTTGCATAACGCAACTTAAAAATAGATAATCTGGATACTTGTTAAAACTGCAGGTGTCACCATTAATTCTCTTGTTCTGTTATTCGGCTATGCCTAAGTGATGAATTATGATTGTCCCAAATCTTTACTTCAGGTCATGGAATTGCAGCAGCCACATCTAGCATTCCAAGCAAATTCCAGACAATAGTTTCAGACAATTCTGACAAGAAGGGCTTTGGAACCAAATCAAGAAGGTTCAATCATGACGAACACATGGTAAGATCTGTTATGTCATCTTTATGAAATATTGTTGTTTTGAGGGGCATCCTTTGCACTCAAAGTGAATGCTTGTTGAACCTTTTTGACTGTTAAATCAATTCTAATATATTTTGAATGTGCAATGCTTTGACATCCTGTTAGTATCAGATATATTGTTCACAATCACAGATGGTACATAGTTCATTCTCTGTTGTCTTTATCCCCAACCAGAATGATCTACCAGGGCCTGGATCATATGTGAGGCATGGAACACTAGAAAACACAAGTACATCTCTCTCCAAGAAGGGCACTGGAGGATTTGCTTCCAAGGTATTACAGATAAATTGTTATGGACTGGTGATCAATGACCACATTGGTATGGCACCTGTGGTCAGAACAATCAAGCCACTAGCTTGACCAGATTATTATGTTATTATATATAAACTCTCATCCCCTGAGTGTAATACACATGTATCCTGTGTGGAGCTTTGCTCAGTATACTAGTACCATGAACATATGTATAGATGTAGATGAAAATGCCATTTTGTCTTTGTTTGTTTATAGAGCAAGAGAAAACAGTCCCATACTGTTCCGGCTGGCCCTGGCCCTGTTTATGCCCTGCCATCCTTGCTGAGGACCCAGGGGGACTTTAACAAGGCAGGATGCACGGGATCCTTCCACAGACCAATAGCTGTCAGCACTGAGAAACCAGACTACAAGCCAGCTCCTAATACATACACTGTAAGGGAAATAACGTTTAGCTGAAGTTTTGGTAATATGGTGTGACTGTGCATTCTATTACATTGTAACAAGGAGATTATAACAAGGTAGAATGTTTTTCAAGCCTGGACTTAGTGTAGCTTAGTCACTCCATCTAGTTGTGTCATTAAGATACACATAGATACTAGTAGTATAAATCTGGGTGGCTCAAATTGAACAAGTGATGTTTATGATATACCATAATGTTTTATACATTTGGGTCATGAACAAATCCAAGTGCTTGATCATATATATTTGTTTAAAGTTCACCTGCAGTAGGTGTATGGAAATGTGAATCTAATGTTGTATGCTATCTTCTGCTTCTCAGGTGGTGGAAAGTAACGTAGCTAAAAACTATGGCCAACCTGTGCAGGCGTCATTTAAGTCAACGTAAGTGATAGATCCTTTTTTTTTTACCATGAAATTTACTTGAAATATCTTTATTAGAATTTTGTTGAACATAGTGGAATTGGTGTTCTGTGTTAGAGTATATATTAAAGGAGACCATAAACTTTCCTGAGGAATATTTTAATTTTTTCCCCCCAAAAGAAAGAATAAATCCAATTGCTTGAGTTGATATACCGATATATGTATATTTCAGACATTTTGATGTATGTATGATGATGGGATAACCATGTGGTATCAAGCACATGAGTATTACAAGGACAGTTTAAGTGATCTACTTGCTCAGTTGTTTACATGACCTGTTTTTTCCCCTCTTCAGAACAAGAAGACCACCCCCACAAGGAATCCAAATTGTCAAATCAAAAGTGCCAGCACCATGTATGTTAAAGTTCTCTGTCCAATTTTTAAGAAGTCGGAATGTTGGTATGACAGTATAAACCAGTCATTGCAAGCCTGAAATATATGACTGATAACTTTCCTACTTACTTACTTTATGTTGGCTGTCAGCTCAGACTTAAACGCTTGACTGAGAAGGGATGTTTCATGTGGTTACAAGAAATGATGTCCCAATCACACCTCTAACATGTCTCTCTCTCATTCCCCAGGGCATTATGACATCAATGATCATCAGGTGAAGCAAAGTGTCAAAGTCCCGTTTTCCAGTTTCAAGTCCACGTCAGATAGAATGAGGAAAGCTAACCTGAATGAGGTACAATTAAAGTTTTAATCACTTCATTGGAATTGGTTGTTCTTGACATTACTTTGATGGTTGTCATTGATAATTTACACTCCGTAGAAAAATAGACATTTCAATTTACTATGTCTATCTTCTCCCCAAAAGAACCCCGGTCCAGGAGAATATCGTCCCTTTGAGGAAGCCGACAAACGATTAGGACAAAAATTTCCGTAAGTACTTTCCTCAGTTATTAATAATCTAAGGATGTATTGATCAAGTCCTTCAAGTTTCGAGGGCAAACAGTTTATTTGTATTAATTGAGAAAAAGGGAATTTTATTACAGTAGTTGATGTTATAATGTAATAATCCGTAGATGTTGTTTTCCTCCAGGATGAAGCACTACCTGTGTATATCTGCCCCTGCCATGCCCCTGCCCCATCCTATGCCTGACCCAGGTCCTGGGGCCTACAACCTGGTCAACTACAAAGGTCCGCAGAAACACTACATGTCCAGCTCCATGTTTGTGTCCAACACCAGCCGCTGGACATTCAAGGGGAAAGAACGAGACCAGCCAGGACCAGGTCAGTCTTTCTCAGGCCCTTTAACAATCTTGTAGGAGTTACTGATATGGACCAATCCCAGTCACTGGCCAGAGACCCTAACATGTAGACAGCAAAACAAGCAGACAGAAATTGTATGGCTGTGCCTTTTTCTCAGGAGTCAACCTTACTCTATGTCACATCAAGGTAGAAGTTCTTGAGGGAATCTGTAATAGTAAATGACATCTGGTTATTATCCAAAAGCTGTTAATGTTGTTGTATAGTTGCACAGTGTTCCATGATCAATGCCTAATATACAACACTGTACTCTCTCCACAGCCACCTACCATCCAGAAGGGACAGGCAAGCAGTCCTTCATCTACAACACATATGGAAGATGGGTGCCCACTTAGTGACTGAAGCATACATGCTTACAAAGCTCTTTAGATGCCATGCAGCTAAGATAATGTATCAACAAATCCTTTTCCTGAATAGAAATTGTTAGACTTGGTGGGAATGCACTTTTGCATCATAGGCTGTAACACTCAGGTTGGTCCATCAAAATGTGTCATGGTAGAATGAGTTTTGTACCTTGATGTACCATGATGGAACTAAATTCTGTCAGGAAATCTATATCTATCAAAAAGTGTGCTGTCTGGTGCTGAACGTGAAAGCACCATTACCTTGAATAGAATTTTTTGAGAAAAACAAATCCCAAACGGGGTGCCATACAGCTGAAGTAACCAAGGTGAACATTCTATATTTTGGAGCTGAGCTGCCATATATGTACCAGAACAGGTTTCTTCTGTACAGTACATCCTTTGCAAAATTCATCAGCATGCATATACTGTACTGTCATTTAATGGGATTTCATAATAACAAATTTCAAAAGCTGTTGTGCATACTATATCATGAAGTACCTATTATTAAGTGTTGAATATTTTTGTCATCCATGCATCATATGCATGGTATTAGATATGCCCTGTATGAGAAGTGTATATATTTTGTACATATGTATAACAGAAGAGAATATTGTAAAAACTGTTTGTAATGTTATCTGTGAAATGAATAAAAAGTGTTCAAAGCCTGTGTCAAATAGCAGAATGAATCAGCAGTGTGATCTGTCTATAGTATAACCTCCATTAACATCCACCAGGATACATGTATCTGCCACTTTGAAATTGTGAATAAGTGGCCGGTGCATTGGAGAGATCTCTGGTGCAGCTTCTCTTGAGTATGCACAGTTTAGATATACAACAGTGCATTATACTGAGAGATGTTGCATGGGAGATCTCTGTCAATGCAGTTCCTCGGGGAGGTGATCAGGTGGAATTATTTTAGTTAATGTTATCTCTATCCAGGAAATTCTTAGTGGTCTTTGAATTACAACCTAACATAGTTAAAGACACTAAAAGTAGGAGAAATACCATCGAAAGTATAAATCAAGAAAGCTTTCAATGGCATTCCGTATGAGGTCTGTTATGTTGCTAAATCAGATATGGTGATGGATTTTTCTGATACCATTGCTAGTATCTATCTTACTTTGCTATCAGCTAGCAATACAAAGTAGTACAATGTATTTGATATATGGGCCACTCAATCCCGAAATCCCCTTTGCCTCCTCTTACCATATTTCGCCAATAAAGCCAATGAAGCCCCGAGCCTGCACCACAATGTTCAGACGGTCGTATAGCTGGTTCAACATCATGTACGGTCAACTTCAGTCCTCACTCGGTCTTTCTCCTTTCCTGCTGCAATTTACACCAATCAACCAATCGATCAAGTCACTCGTAAGGATTACTGTAAAGATTTTTTTGCAAGAATGGTACGTAAAATGTGCTACCCCTACTAAGTCCAAGGTGTCAGAATGATGGAGGTGGTCTGTTCCATCCTCACGGGAGGATTGCTTGCCGCCCGACTGGCGAAAACGCCAAGCACCCATCGACTAACTTAATATTCCAACCTACCCCGAACTAGAATCTAATAGACCTTAAGTACTCGTCAAACACATCGTGAAAGCGAAAACGACACAATAAGTGTTCTCAGGGTGATGACGCAAGTACTGTCGTCAGAGCCCAGCACCCGCGGCTGATTAGCAGCCCTTCTTGACTCAGATCATCTGCGTGTCAAATTCAGCCGAAACGCTGTCGTCATCAACCAACAGGTCTATTTGTTTTACTCAAATACATAAACATGTTTTGTTCATGATTCTCGTGGCATAGGACCTTTGGTGGTTTATCCTTTAGTATTTCCATGCTAAGGCCAAGTGATGTTATTTTCGCATTTAGTTAGCGATCATGATAGTAAAGAACTCATCTGTTTTGTTGCTGGGCCTCACAATCACTGTAATTAGATCCGGCATAAGTCATTACTTTGAATCCCGCTGCGTGGATTACTCTGCGGTGCATGCGGGCATACTTATTAGTGGGGGAATAACAGCGTGTTTGCGGTGTATTATTGGCTGCGGCCGACATACGTATGAAAACAGACATAATGGTTTAGGACAACTGTTTCTGATGTAGAACCAACAGCGTTAACATTAACGTTAGAGGTAAAGAATCAATATAAGGATTCAACTAATGATGGACAATTGAGATGATGTTCCTTCAGCACCAAGGAGAGATCTATTTGGCCCGACTACGATGATTATTATACACGCAAAGGGAAATGTCAGCTTATCAGCGAGAAGCTATTAAATAACAGTTACGTGGACCGTCCTACTGATTGTGGCGATAATGGACCAAATTTACCTTCAAATCTGTACCTGTTGCTCATTGAGCTTTGAGACAAGTACAAGGCACTATGGCTCTCAGTTGTTAAAATGCGTATGAAGCACTGTGTTTGGCGGCATATGTCCCCGCTTTTTTTTTGTCAGCGTTTTGTAAAGGATACCAATTGCCGGAAGTTATGAGTACAGCGCTGGTGCTGAGCGCGGAATAGACGTTATCAAACCCAGCGGAGATATCCTTAATTTCGCATTCATCTTGTTCTGCATTACAGGAAGAGTACACTCTAAGACATTTTATATTGACGTCATTCACGGGCTGATACAGTGAAATGACATTTTGTCGTCACTATTGACTGCGTGGAAATGTGTTGGACTGACTCCGTATGCTTTATGTATCGGTGGCGCGAAAGTGTTGGAACTGGAAACGAGGTATCTCCTGACAAACAAGTGGACGTGCTTGAATTTTTGATTATATACCGCGCAGCGCAAAATGTGCCGTATCTGTCCTTGCCTCCCACGCACGGTCAGATTCCCCATCTTTTCTAGCGGGCCCTCGAACTCCTGACGCCGGAGCCACGCAATCAGGGGGCTCAGTGGAGAGGCTGGGACGACACTGCGCGTTGTAGCAGGGTCTGAGCTCGGGACGGTGCACCTTTCCAAACGCTTCAGCCGGAAAGCGTGAGACCACCGAGATGGCGGAGGACACCGACGGCCCCTCCTCCTCCTCCTCTTACTCCTGCCCGCCTCAGTTCGGGGTTCGCTCCTACCTTCACCGCTTCTACGAAGATTGTGCCGGGTACGGAGGGCCCGACCCTTCCAATCCTCACGACAACCCCTACATCTCCGATGACTTTCGCTACCTCATCAACCCCAAACCGAAGCGCTCAACCTACATCTTCTGCAAGCTGGCGATGGTGTGCGGGCTTAGCCTCCTTGCGTTCGGCGTCGTCGCCATCTTAATCGGCTACCTGATCCCGCAACGTCCAGAGCTCGTGGGCTACCTGGGCGGCGTGCCAGTGGTGGATTCAAGCGCGTCAGATCTGAACGACAAACTGGATGCATGTAAGCTGACGGGCCTGATTCTACTGTGCTTGGGCGGTGTGACGGTCGCCATCTCCCTGCTCGTGCCCAGCTTCCTGCTGGGGTACATGCAGAAGGAGATGTTACTGCAGGAGGATTTCAAGGTAGGAACAATACGCCAATAAAGAGATGTTCTTTTGCCCGCTGTATTGCAAAGAGAGTTTACTGTGGTCATCTTCTAAGCTATAAGATACACGTATGTCCAAATTCAAACATAGTCGGAAGTTATGTTTTCGAATGTGCATGATGACGTTTATCATGTGACGCATCCGGTGACGTGATTTTCTTGCATGGGAGAAGGGTAAACAGAATTTTAACAGAGGGTCAAGGAAAGTCTATGACCTCAGGCTAACTACAATGACGTGTCATGAGTTAACTAGCTATAGCCTTTCCAAACTACAGTATTCTCCTTCTGATGCTTGAGAAATGTGCATTTGTTGACAGTTATCATGAGATGCCTTCAGCTCGACATGAAAGTGATTTCTCTAATCTGTCTTTTTACTCCAGGACCGCATTGCTGGCGATCCCTTGCTTGTGGGACCAGGAGGGTACGGCACCGTGGGCACGACTCCGCCCGTGTCCGGCTCGGGATCGGGCATCCCTGTCACCGAGCAGGTGAAGTCCGTCCAGCCGGGGGCACAGGACCCCAAGCCCGCCCCCACCCCCGCTGGGGAAGAAGACAACCTCCTGGATCATTAGATATCATTATTTTCGAAAACATTCCATAATCTAGCGCGACAAATGCTGCAGGAATAGCCACGCACATTACTCGGATTATATGTATATAATAGACGGAGTATAGTTTAACGTTATAGATGTGGTTGCCTTAGTGCGTGGCATTGAATGTATTTTCGTGTTGAAGATCACGTAGCCCAGATATATATCTTGAGGATGGTATCTATTTTCGGAATTCAGCTCATTAACATCGTATCAGCTACAATGCAACGTCACGTATGAAGGGACCAAGAAGCGATTGTCGAAGGTTGATATATCTGATAATGATAACGGGCGATGGTTGTTGAAGTTGCAGTGTAATGACAAACAATATAGACATACGGGATTATCTATTTATGTACATGTTGTGCTTGTGAAAAAAATTCAATAATATCAATAAGTGCTAAAAATGTCAGATTTAAAGGGTCAAAATCATAATTCACATAGTTTGTGATGACATTGTGTTTACATGAACTGATAGAAAAGTAGATATCGAGTGCTACCACATAGCGATAAAAACGGTTCAATCTTGAATCAGAGGTAATTATCTCCCATATCATATGATTGTCAAATTCATATTTTTGCGAACATTTGTTTATCGGCTAGGTTACCACAACTGCCAGCATTATGTTAAGTATGCGGATTGTCGATTACTGGTAAATAAACAGATATCTGTCCAAAAATTAAAAGATGACGATATTCATGTGACGCTGTTGTCATGATTGCTAAAATCCAAGTTGAATGTAGCAAGTTTGACGCATTTCATCACCCTCCTTAATAGTTTATGTTGCAAGCAGGCTAGTTTAGGTCTAGCCAATGGGGACGTTTGTGATATAATGTTGTTTTACATCTTACATCAAAGCAAACAAAAGTAAAGTTCAGCGAACTCATACCCTCGTCAAATGATGTATCCTGTATGCCTTTACACTTGCCGTACCATAAAGGTACTCACTCGTACAAGTTATATCAATTGATGATTTTTCCCTACCAAAACAACACAACAGTTTTTTTCTTCAAAAGTATGAAAGCAAAGAGGCCTGTCATTAATAATGCAAATGAGGCCCTGATTTGTTTGATTTATTTCTAATGATATTCACTTAAAGTTAGCCAACTTCTAATTCTAAACACAGAAAGTAGGAAATTCCCGTCATCGACCACTGTGGTATGACAATCATAGTATTTTCTTAATTATGCAAATGAGGCCTTCATTTGCGCGATCGGTCTTTTTTCTCTCATCTTTACCACTCTGATAGTCGATCTTGGTTAGTTTCCAAATTTGAAAATGATTCAGAGAAGAAATGACCTTGAATGTTGATGCTTTCAGTATTATAAGTTAGAAAACTGAACGTCTGCGTTTGTAAAAGCCTAGATATGCATGATACAATGTAATATATCTTTGTACTATTGATAATTCAATTTTGAAACTGAAAAGCTGCCTGAACGCTGAAGGTCGTAATGACGTCACTCGGAAAGCCGAAGCCCCTTTTTCGGTTATCTTCGGCACTTTCACACGAAGATTGCGTCACTTCCGGTCTGAGCTGCACCCGACCTAGGAACGACTTCAAGTATTTGGGTGACAAGATCGGAGGTGAGCCAGGAGGAAGATCGACACGATTGAGGCCATAATATCCAAATGGTAGGTCATAATTTCTTAGTAAAGCATACATCTGATACTATTGTGACAAAGACAGTTGCCGATTATAGACAGTCGTTGTGGTAAAGTCGCTAATATCGGCTGTTATTTCGGACGGAAGTCACCAAACGAATTTTTGGGGAGGGGGGCGCTAGACGTATGGTATGCACAAAATTACTCAGTCGGTCGCAGACTGCAGTTTTGAATCAGTGTCTGATTTCTGAAGTCTGTAAAAACTACAAGTTGAGATTTAGGAATGAGAGCTAGATATAGATTTTTTTAACGCAAACCATTTACTTAAATGTTGTAGGAAATTGAAACCACCACGCAAACCACAACATCAACATGGCAACATTGGTATATCGAGATACATGCAATCTATAGGCATAAAAGACATGCCCACTCATCATGCTCATTGCAGAGAAAATAGATTTAACCTTTTGTCGAATAAGTCATTTTTTCTTTTAGTATGGATATATGTTCAATCTTTCCGCAGAATATATGGTACAATCATATGCTATTTATATCTGCATGCCAGAGGTATGTGACCAGTGCTTGTACGTACAGATATTTTGAATGATAATGACTTTCTCCAGCTCTGTTTGCTAAGCTCAACAAAACCTTTTCTTTCACAGGTACCGGTAGCCAGTGTATTCCTGCTCATCAGCATGTGATCAAATCATCACCATGAGCGCCGCCAATCACAACCTGAACTTGGAGAGGGAGCGAGAGCGGGAGGGGAACCTCAATGGCGGCGCCACGGCTGCCCCCAACGCCAGCCCCACCGTGGCGGTCGTGGCGAGCAACGCCAACCCCGGTCGCGTACGAGTCAACCTGATGGAGGGTGTGGGGGCACGCGTGATCCGCGGGCCTGACTGGAAGTGGGGGAAGCAGGACGGAGGGGAGGGGCATGTGGGAACTGTCAGGAACTTCGAGAGCCCTGAGGAGGTGGTGGTAGTGTGGGATAACGGGACAGCAGCAAACTACCGCTGTGCTGGAGCGTTTGACCTGAGAATGTTGGACAGCAGCCCTACAGGTGAGCTTGTCTTTGGTAGGGGATAGGTCAGGGACTGTTTTGTCTCAAGTTATAAACTGAAAATTGTAAGAATTGTCATGTCAGTTGGATGTTGCTTCAGTTTATCAGCAGCCAGTTCTCTATTGAAAACTCTGTAAAATTGTAAAGATTATTGTAAATCAAGAAAGCTATAGTTGTGTGCTACATGAGCACTATATTGCTGCTACAGTAGGCATTACGATTTTTAGTGAATATCCGCTTTGTTGTGTAATTTAGGTTGACAAAGACTAAGAATGTGTATTTTTGTTTATACATGCACAATCACGTATCATTCAATAGTCATACATGTATGTTTCTTGATATTTATTCCATAGGCATCAAACATGATGGCACCATGTGTGATACCTGCCGTATGCAGCCCATCTTTGGGATCAGGTGGAAGTGTGCGGAGTGCACCAACTATGACCTGTGCTCCTCCTGTTACCATGGAGACAAGCACAACTTACGCCATAGGTTCTATAGAATAGCCACTCCTGGAACTGAAAGGTATGTTGTGAATGTCTTTGACTTTCAGTATTATTTTTGAAATCTGATGTTGTGTAAACATTTTGATAACATTTACAATGAATGATATTCTTGCAAGGATATGGCCAAGAACTGGTGTTTCATTTGGGTGGCTTGAATTTGATTCAATCTTTCACCACAAATTACATGTGCATAATATATCGTGTATTTTTCTCACTTTGGGTAGTATTAGCTGCAGTGCCACATCTTCCCATTGCTTGATTTCAATCTGGTCAAAAAATATAAGAGATCAGCCTTGTCACAAACTTTTAGAGTAGGGGGCTAATATATGAGAGTAGCAGGCAAGGCGCGTAGTGGCTTGTGGCGAGCCACGAAGTGGCGAGCGGGGGGTAGGTACAGGAGTGGGGTGTCCCCCCGTCCCGTAGGGGGGTCTGGGGGGCCTCCCCCTGGGAAAATTTTTAAATTTAGACCCCTAAATATGGTTTGGGGGTGTATTTTGGGTAACTTTTATTGTTATCTTTAAACTTTGAATTGACAAAAAAATCCTGAATTTCAAAAAAATTCGGCATAGGTTCCCCACTATGACCCCTAACCGGGGGCCAACTATCAGAAAACTGCCAGAGGTTTATCAAAACAAATTGCTGGGGGATTTTTTTAACGGGGAGCACTGGACTTAAACTTTTATTTTTTGAAATTCTACCCCAAAGTAGCCGGCTGGAAAAATGTAAGTAGGCGGCTAAAATCGCCGCCTGCCGCCTTGTTTTGACAAGGCTGGAGATGTGGTGGAGACACAGGGGCCTCTGGCTGTGTCTGTGTACTTAAGTAACATGTTTATGCATCCTGTGAGCAACTGTGAAAATAAGCACTTCACTGTCACCGCATTTATCCTATAGTATTATCCACATTATCTCCAGACAAGACATCATCACATCATTATTAACATGCATATATCAAGTAAATGAGAATAATGAACTGATGATGTCGTACTCGTATGTTATGCTGGACTCTGGATTCTGTCAATCTTCATCATCAAACATTGTATTGTCATTGTCAAAATAATACGTTAGTGCCAATGGCTTTCATTCCAACAGCACCCTGCTAAACAATGCCTTTTGTGTAGCTTCGGCTAAGTGCCAAAAGGTGTGTTTTCAACACATTTTAATTGTCTTTTGTCAGAAGAAAAACATTGCAGGTTGTCTATGTCAATCGCCCTCATTTTATCTCTAGATTAGACATCATCACATCATTAATATTATCCACATGCATGTAACAAGTTAACAAGGATAGTGATGATCTTTGTTATGATGGACTCTGGATTCTGTCAATGTTTGTAATTGTATCATTTTGTATAGAATGAAATAAAACCACAGCTATGGAGATAACGCATGATAGAACACCTCCTGTATAGATAAATGAATGAACTCTGCCTTTATTTTGTCACCAGGAGTCTGATGGAGCAGCGCAGAAAGAGTAAGAAGATCGCTGCCCGTGGGATTTTTCCCGGGGCTCGCGTGGTCCGGGGTGTGGACTGGCAGTGGGAGGACCAGGACGGCGGGAACGGGCGCCGGGGGAAGGTGACGGAGATTCAGGACTGGAGCGCCTCCAGCCCTCGTAGTGCTGCCTACGTGCTGTGGGACAACGGAGCTAAGAACCTGTACAGGGTTGGGTTTGAAGGGATGGTGAGTATCTGTACATGTGAATTTGTTCTTTGATATTTGATTAACAGAAAAGAAATAAGAATGACGTTACAGAGAGATGTCTCTTGAAACTTCAAAGTGTCAATGAGATTTCAAAATGAAATACAAACTTTCATTGCTATTATAAACGTTGTCTTCAAACACTTTGTTGTCATTATAGAAATATTACAGAAGTGCCAATGGCTTTCTTTTTCCTTCAGCACCCTGTAAAACAATGCCTTTTGTGTAGCTTTGGCTAAGTGCCAAAAGGTTTGTTTTTAAAACATTTTGGTTGTCTTTTGTCAGAAGACAAACATTGCAGGTTGCCTGTGTCAATCAACCTCATTTTATCTCCAGACAAAGCATCAAACAGCATCTTATGATTTTTACAGTGTACCTGATTTTGGATATGTGTTGTCACGTTTCAGACGGACTTGAAGGTTGTCAACGACGCTAAAGGAGGCACATTCTACAGAGACCATTTACCCTGTCTGGGTAAGCTCGGTAGGATTACTTCTTTTCAATTTTACAGTAGATGGAGGGAAAAACAAGAGGTCAAAAATGACATTCTTCGGAGCTGTAGGTTCAACTATGTTTGAACTTTGAAGAAGACACACTTTTGTAATGTAGTGCTAGTTCAACTAATAAGTGTAGATTAAGTGACAGTAATGAATGACATGTTTTATCAAGTTTGAATTTATTTAAAAGAAAATGTCAAAAGTTGAAGTCTGTTTTTTCAGATAAGCAAGGTCTCCTTCATCATGAATTATAATTTTACTCAATTTTCCTTTGTTGAAATACCTTTTTTTATGAACCTTTATAAGGAGCATTTAATTGAATTCAGTAGTAATACATACCCTATTATCCATTGTGTAGTTTGTTCCCTTTCTATTCAGAATGACATGTTACACCTTAGTCTGTGTAATGCAAACTCCACTGTCCGGGGCTAAATTGGCCCCTCCCTGCGTCAATGTAGGGTGGGCTGCAAAAAGCATGATTAAATCAGGCTTGCTACACCCATGGCAAAATAAAGGTTTGAAGTTGAACTATGACCCCACTGGTACAGTATCACCCATAGAAATAGTAATATATGTACTGACCATGTTGTCCATGCAAACTAGATAGTTTGAACTGTGTCACCCAAAGTACCATGAACCGTGGACGTCTTTTGTGCAACGGAATGCTTGCAAACAAAGGGCAGGTCACACAAAGACAGATTAAGAATGTGAGGTGGTGACAGCCTTCAACTGAAGAAGGGTGTACCCAGAGATCAAATGTTTTCTCCACAAAGCTTTTTTTCCCTTTTACTTTACCTTATTCAAGTTGTCTCTCTAAGTACATAAAAGTGATGCAATCTTACAACCAGCCTTACCAAAAGACTTTGTTTCAACATCCAAAAGTAGCCTCTACTCCTATGTCTAATCTGTACGGCAACCGGCTGAGAAAAACTAGAAACTTTGTCAGACACACTGCTGGTGACTACAGCCTCCCCCGTGCCCCCCTCCCCCGTGCAGGTGAACAGAGTGCAGGGAGCCGGGCAGGGCCAGGAGGACTGGCCATCGGAGACCAGGTGAACATCGACCTGGACCTGGAGATTGTACAGTCCCTGCAGCACGGACATGGAGGCTGGACAGACGGCATGTTTGAGGTGAGGTTCACATGTCTACAGCAATGACTCTGCAGTTTTGCCAGGCTGGAGTGAACCTTATGTATGTAAGACTACATATACAAAATTAACTAAGTGTTAGACTTTCTCCATGTTCAAGCTTCAGAACAGTTTTGTTTTCAATGAAAGAAGAGTAATATCACAGAATTGGTACTAACCCAAATTTTTTGGCTGACGCATTTTCCTGCTATTAGTTTCTGGATGTGACATATTCTTTCATAATGTTATTTAATATGATTTACCAACACATACGGACTTTCATGCTAACAGTGTTTGACTGTTGTCATTATCTTGTATTAAGGTGACTGGATACAACAATGTTTATTTGCACTTTGCTCATGCCTTTTGTTATCTATTTATGGATGAATGAAGACTGGCATCTGAAATCACCTCACTTACTGGTACTTGATACCCTTACATGGTACTCCCACCTATATGAAAATATTACTCTAATTTTGTATTCTGTTGTTACCCTCCTCAGACCCTTGGTTCTACTGGTACTGTTTGTGGGATTGATGAGGACCATGACATTGTGGTATCATACCCCAGTGGGAACAGGTAAGATCAATTAAACACATTATGGATGTGTATTATCTATGTGAACTCTCAACTTCCTGTAAACGTGAAAAGAGTAAAAGTGATGTCAATTCAGTTAAGCTCACTGAAGAGCTATTTTCCCACTGGTTGTGACATAGAAGGGAAAAACCTTTAAGTCTTTTCCACAAGTACGATGAACAGTCGCCATGGTTTAATCAATGTCCCTTCCAAAAAACTGCAATGTGCATGTTGTGCGACAACCTCTTGGTCCAGAAAGCGCAGGGTCGCTAGCCACTTGACGACATTAAAGAAACTTTGTTTGCTCAACTTCCGAAAGTAATTTCATCAAGTTGGTAGAATATAGGATGTAGGAGAATTCTTGTCCACAACCAGGATGTATATATACTTACTTTGCTTATGTTTCAAATGTTTTCAAACATTTTACAGTAACTCGTGTTTTTATCTGTTCCAGGTGGACCTTCAACCCAGCAGTGCTAACCAAAGTCAGCACCTCCACCAGCTCCTCTGCTGGAGCCAGCGCTGACACCTCCGCCAGGGAGAACTTCCAGGTGGGAGACCTTTTTTTTCTTTTTCTTGTTCTTTTGAAATCTTAATTCTTAAAACAAGTAGTACATTTGTAAAAAAAGTAAGGTACTGAGACTAGTACTTTTACAATCTACAACTATTGCACAGGGAGTAAATATAGAATACAACACGGTGTATTCTGTATCACCCAAGGTTCCAGCCCGACCCGCGGGAGGGCTGGGACTGAGGGTGATGCGGAATACACCGTGTTGTATTTTATTCATGTCATACCCACCTGAGAAAACCTGTTTTGATGCGAAATGCGCCAGAAGTTGAACAAATTTGGTGCCCTCGAACAAAATGTGTTGCAACAGTAATGTTCCAACGTCCGAATCAGGTATTCAAACTTTCAATGGCACCGCACTCGGCCCGCTCGAAACAGTTCGATTTATTCGAATAGATATGCCTGTGCGATAGTATCATACGGAAGTTATGGCCCGGTCCGGAACACCCGTATTGAACGTTTTCACGTCACAGGTATGACATAATAAAAAATAAAAAGTATGTGTGTCTCCTATAACATGAGTACATGAGTAAGGGTGCATTTGTCAAGTACAAGTTAAAGACTACTATTTCTACAATCTACAACTATTGCACAGGTGGTGTTAAAAAGTACATGTGTCTCCAATGAGTTCTATCACATGGTAATGGTAATGATACATTTGACAGGTGGGAGACCTGGTACAGATCAACAGTGACCTGGAGAGAGTCAAGATGTTACAGAGAGGCCACGGGGAGTGGGCTGATGCCATGCTACCTGTAAGTTGTGGAATCTTTTTTTTTATGTTCCTGTTTTCAGCCTAGCTGGACAAAAACATTTAGCTTTTATCTAGTCATCAAGAACACTTGTACTCCCGGAAAACCATTGACATCTTAGATTGCGTCAGTCAAAAAGATATGCAGTTGTCAGGAGTTGTCAAGATCTTCTTTCATAAAACTGTCCCTGACACGAGTGGGCAGTAGTCGGGGAGTCACCTGTAAAATGATATTCTGAGGCATTATTTTATTTAGCTTGTGGTCATGAATTGTGGTCAAGAATTTGAATTGTGAAGACATTTTCAAGACATCTACTCTGCTGCTTGAACCCTTTCACTTGAGATAACCTATATCTTCTTCCTTTCCCCTGGTGTTGTCAGACCCTAGGTAAGATCGGCCGAGTGCAGCAGATCTATCATGACAGTGACCTGAAGGTGGAGGTGTGTGGCACATCCTGGACATACAACCCTGCTGCTGTGGCCAAGGTGGCTTCATCGGAGGCAGCACTGGGCAATTCATCTGGGGGTACATTGCTTCTTTGTTTTTGTAAATTTGAAGCTTATCTGTGGATATTGCTTCCTTTGTTCTGGAATTTTGTGGTAAATGAACAGAAAAGCAGAGTGGATCTGTCTAATTAGTAAATCCTGACACACATACTGACATAGCCAAATATCTTGGCTCCTACATCATGTGTCCTAAAAAGGACTTTGAAATTAGGAAAGCCCTAGCATGGGAAGCAAGCAACAAATTGGACAAAATCTGGAAGTCTAATATCCCTAACAAACTGAAGGTCCAAGTATTCACTACTTTAATGGGACCTATTTTGCTTTATGGTGCGGAAACCTGGACACTTACTTGTCAACTATAGAACAGATAAGATGGGACTTACACAAAGCTACTTCGCAGAGCACAGAACATATCATGGACTCAACATGCTACACTCAAAACCATATATGGAAATCTACCACAGCTATCCCAGAAACTGACTCACTGAAGGGTAAAATTTGCGGGATACTGTTGCCGAGCAAAACAGGAATTAGTGTCTTCTGTTCTTCTGGAAACCAAGAGGCCGGGTACATTGCAGAAGTTTGACTTTTACGGACACTTAGACTAGAGACTCTGGTATTGATTTTCAGAATTTAGAGCAAGCTATGTCAGATAGGGCCCTATGGAGTGAAATATGTACTTGCCTTGTCCCGACCTCCGGTCTATGATGTATGTGTATGACATAGGTGCTTGTATCATGTTTATTGCATTGGTGTTTTGTGCCCGTAAGTGCAAAGTCCATTGTTTGAATGTTGATGGAAATAGCCTGCAAAGCAAGCAGTTTTTGTGGGTCTAACTTTCTGTGGGAATGTAAGGGTTATTGTGAAACCTTTATTTTCATTCGCATGGGGAAAACTAAGGAAACAGGAATGTGCATCTCAGACATATCAGGGCAGTGAGGTTTCGAGAAGGGGGTTGCCCGTGGGGATGGGGCAAGAGTCTATCTATGTTGAATGGGCAAAGTAATCACACCTATTGGACTTAAGACATTGTTGGACATGCTAGAAAGAGGAAGACCTCAGTGGAATCCAGAGTCACTCCTCTAACGCCAAGAGAAGAAGAAGAGGTTACTTTGTTATCTGCCAGTGACTTAACTAATGACCAAAACCTCTCCGTTTCAGAACGTTTGTCTGCCCTGCTGAAGAAACTGTTTGAGACCCACGTGTCTGGGGATGTCAACGAGGAACTGGTCAAGGCTGCTGCAAACGGTGACAACCAGAAAGTGGAGGAGATCTTGAACAGAGCTGAGTCAGATGTAAGGGTGAGACCTTGATCTGTTCTGTTTGACTTGTCAACTTCCAAGAGATGTGTTTGTTTTTGACTATAGTATAAGTTTTCAGTAATCTGCATGTGAAACTTTAAAACATACTGTTATTGTACTGCTTGTGATATGTTGTGATATGTAGTGCCTTTAAGATTTGTGAAGATGCAAGTTACAAGCTTGTGTAGTGACCCTTGATAACACAATGCAAGCATTTCACCTCGGCATTAAGTATACGTATGTACTTCATATAGTTAAGAATCCACTTGATGCTGCTGTTTTTCTTGCTAGTTGTGTTTGACCCTGAAATTTCCTATTGTGTGTTCATGTCTACACAATTATGAATAGCAGATTTTGATAGGATCATCACTGCAGTCAGACTTTTTGTGCAGTTCTCTTCATCGCAGATAGGTGGCACATGTGCACCACTCAAACCTGTCTGTTTCTTAAATGGTTACCAACACTGACTACAATCCCTTTTCCACAGGTCGATTGTAATCTCTGCTATGTTAGTTATCATGCAGTTCTCTTAGTTGCTGATAGGTGGCATTCATGTACCGTTAACAGCTACCTGTGTTGAACCAATGATGATTCCTTTCTCCAGGCCAATGGTGTGTTTGCTGGCCATACTGCTCTCCAGGCAGCCAGCCAGAATGGCCATATAGACGTGGTGCGCTGTCTAATAAGACACTCTTGTGACTTGGAGGTAGAGGTAAGGACCTCCCAAACATATTGGTCATCATCTTACAGTTTTACGCAATGCATTCCCTGTACATGGAGGGAAACAAAGAACTGGACTGACAATTAAACTTGCTACACATGATTACCTGGGGGTGGTATCCCACAAGCTAAAAGGAATGTGAGACTCTTTTAGCAACCCTAAATACAAGACTACTGGGCAATATGCATAGTAAAACAAATGACTTATTGATTCAGAGGTTCATGCAACAGATACCCATCATGAAGTCTATCAAAATAAACTTTCTCGCAGCAAGTTCTGTGGAGAAAATGAAATCCTAATTGCTGGATAAAGAAGAGGCAGAAATAGTAAAGTTTTTGTTTACCATGGTGATTCTCTGCTTTCTTTATTGACATCATTTTGTCCACATGACTCAGCAACATGCTTCTAACTTAGTAGTGATGCCCCTCATGGAATCCACTTGACACGAAGACGTACTCCAAAGATGAGACTGAAAATAGTCTCTTTTGTATTGCGTCTGATGGACTGGCTTCCCAGAGCACCATATGATACACGTATATTTTGATGCGCCCAGGACAAGGATGGGGACCGAGCCATGCACCACGCCGCCTTCGGGGACGAACCCACGATAATCGAGCACCTGGCGCGAGCCGGGGCGGACCTGAACGCACGCAACAAGCGGCGACAGACCGCACTGCACATCGGGGTCAACAAGGGTCATGTGGGCGTGGTCAAGAGTCTTCTGGAACTAGGTGCTCATCCTAGTTTACAGGTAAGATCAGAGTTCGTTAAGGTATTCTGGGTAATCTTGACCTTGGTTGTAGACCAGAAAGCATGATACCAAGGTATGTTTTAGTAATCTCCAAGCAGATCCTACAGGGGCATAAGACAGTATCAAAACTGGCAAAGGAGTGTAGCTGGCCAAGGGGTGTACATTTCCTATGTGGCATCTGTAGCATCTGCTTTGAAATTAATGTTTTGGAGTATATAACAATCAGTTTGAATTAGGAGGGATTATCACTGACATGTGATAGATTGTGTTTCTGCATGCCTGAAGTCTAGATAAGTAGTGTTTCGTAGTTTCAGTAGGCCCTCCATGGCATCCTCAAATCCGCATGCTAGGTTTGCTAACCTTGAAGAGAACGATGAAAGTGAAAGGGTCAAAGAAGCCTTGAACTTTT
This sequence comes from Branchiostoma floridae x Branchiostoma belcheri, assembly GCA_019207045.1. Classification (NCBI taxonomy): domain Eukaryota; kingdom Metazoa; phylum Chordata; class Leptocardii; order Amphioxiformes; family Branchiostomatidae; genus Branchiostoma; species Branchiostoma floridae x Branchiostoma belcheri. The sequence continues at coordinate 8,800,183 of CM033025.1, read as the reverse complement.
GATCGAAATCTAAACACACCACCACACAAGTCTTATGTGACTCTCCTGCCTCAGCTTGTCCCATGGATGGAGAATATTCGGCATGGAAATTAAAGGGTATTGACATTTAAGAGTGATTCATGCATGTCCAAGAAAGGTCTATGGCAGCAAATGGCTTTTACTTCAAAAGCAGATGACAGGACGATTTGTCACTGAGTCCCCACTCAATCTGGGAGTTCTGTTGATGATATTCATTTGGTTATGAAGGACAAAATGTGCAATTTTCAGACTAACTTGGATTGGTTTGTGCTGCTGTGCATAACAATTATTTGCAATAGGCTGTTACTCACGTGTCTAGTTTCCCCCTTGCTCTCACTGAGAGCCAGAATATGAGTCCCATATGGTCCAAATCACTCGCAATCTAGAGCACTGCCTTTAAGTAAGTGAAAATCAATAATGGTAATGAAAAATGATATCATTTATTTCCCAGCTAAAGATGCTGGCGAGTTTGACATTTTTGTTTGCCCTTGCAGGAAAAAGCTATATTTAATACTCAATGTCATGTAGGCCCTGTCTATTCATATTGATCCTTTGAAATTGCCCCCAAAGGTCCATGCACGTGTACTTGCTTTACATGTTGCTATAATAGCCCAATAAAATGTTGTTATCTGATCTTTGAATTGTATTGTGTCTTCAGTGTTGGCTTCAGTACTCAGATTCCCCGATCGCTCTGTCCTGTGTGAAGCATATTTCTTATTCTATATGACCAGTCAATGTTGACTGACAGTGGTGACTGTGCAGATTGCTGAAAGGTTAATTAGATTTTGGTTGTACTGCTGCAGTACTTTTATAAACCCCAAGATGGCCCTTCTACATTGTTTAGCTTCAGGTCTTTCTGCTCTTGTATGTGATAGTTATAAATCAGTTTTACCACATTGCAGTTCTAAAATCAGGAATCATCAAAAAAATGTCTACCTTCCTTCATTATGTGTGTTCAAGGAGATGTAAAATTGGATTTTGCATGCAATGTACATGTATGTTGGTCATAGGGTCAAGAAGAAGATGTGATGTGTGGTTGATCAAGAATCAGTGCATGTGAATTAAAGAAAATAGGGTTAAGGTACATGTAAATTTAGCTGGTCTTCCTTTACTTGTCACTAGAACCATATCAATTTCTGTGTACTTCACAATGGGTCATGTGCGCTCACACACATACTGTACATAATATTGTGCACATGTCATAGTGCCGCGACCATACTTACAGGGGTCTCATTCGAACGCAGTCTCGGTAAGCCTCACACCTGACATACATGTATTAAGGAGCCAATATTCCGCAGACCAACCATATCGCATTTCCTCTTCATCTCACCTGGCTCCCTGCCCATGCAGCCAATAATAGTGCTGTAGGTAGACGCATCAAGCCGGTGCACGCAATGAGAGTGTGTCTGGGTCCAGTGCACCTGTGTTTATGTTTGTGTGCCTTTGACCATGAGTATGAGTAAACCTACCCACATGTTATTATCATCATATTATTATTATATTCATGTATCATGTATTTGGATTGTTACAAGACAGTAGTATGAATATACAATGTAAGTTAAAGGATCTATAATGATTGGATATGTATTAATCTGTATCCTATTGAACCATACATTTTTGCATAGTGATGCTCCTATTTGCATTGAAAATCATGAATGGGCCTTGAAATCGACAATACCATGCCTGGATTAACATCAAGCAAGCAATTCTGGTTGTCAGAATTTCGTTCAAATCAAAGTGATTATGAATTAGATTACAACTACCACCATGAAATTGCCTAGAGAATTTTAAAATGTTTATGTAGCAAAATCACCAGACAAAAGTCAACAAGACTTTGTTTGCATTAGATTGTTCTACTTGTTGTAATATTCTTGTGTAGTTATTACTTTACATGCTGGGTATTATGTTGTAACAAGTTTTGAAAGAAAATGCACCACATTTTTTTTTAGTTTGAAAAACAAGCTTCATGTGGATGGAAATTTCATGTAGCTAAAAGCTAATATGCACAGTTTGCCCTGCTTTAACAATCATTAACATTAGCATGAAAGCTCATCTGTGTTGGTATAGTCCATATTGAAGTTTTTAGCTGTCTTTCAACACAAAAAACTTCAATATAATCATTAACATTGTTGCTACAGTATTACTGACAAGATGTAATAGAATGTCAGCCTTCCAATCGTCACCAGTGCAGGGGAGTCATTTGGAGTCTGATTGGTTATACTTTGGTTTTATGTTTGAAACGTGACGTCTGACAACCAAGGAGATAAGATGATTCCGCCAAATGAACGGTGTCAAACTGAGCGAACGTTTTGTATTGGCCTTCCTATACAATTGAAAGTGATTCCCAAACATGGAGGGATTATTCTGCACTGCTGCAGTTTAGTGTGAAATGATTGCATTGTTGTTGGCCCAAGTAAGCTGGCTGTATTGCTACAGCAATGGGCATGAATCCATCCATTCTCATCGGACATATTTCAGATTAAAGAAATCTGACAGTCAATATCCTTCCTGTCAATTCCGTGCAATTTGCTACCTGGCAGGACTGCGGGCACCCCTTCGCAACCAATCAATGTAGTGCAGGGCCAGGTGGCCCATCTGAACCGTACTAGGCCCTGCAAATGTGAAAAATTGACTTGTACATTATGAAGAAGCATTGGCACGTCTATTCCATCAGATCCAACAATTTTCGACATTAGCTGTGCCTCACACTACGTGACCCAAACTCTGACCCCTGCGAGACTGCCTCGCTTCAATCAATGAATGTTTTCTAATTTCATTGTTCCCTGGTGAGGCATACATTTTACAAATGTAGAGATGAAATGCAGGAAATGATGAATACAAGGGATAGCTCAAACAGCTCAGGGTTGTTGAATAATCATACTATAAAAGGGATTCAAAATAGTTTTAGATTTATCACATCCTTAACAGTCTTGTTTCTGCTCATAGGTGTGTTATTATCATTCCCCAGTTCCTCAATCATATATAGTCAATGCCAAGTCCTTAGTAGAGTATATATACAATACAGGTAGATGATTTTATTCGCAGAGTTGTTCCATGGATTCGTCCATCTAGATCATACATGTACATGTACATGATTTCTTGATAATGGAATTAACTAATTCTGGGATTCACTATGTTTCTCTAAAGCCATGGGCTACAAGTCTGTCACATATTGCTTTGAGTAATATATGGCTATATATGGCATCCATACTACACTCTTGCACATCCAATGTGACATATAGAATTCATAGGTTGTAGACTTAATATTTTTGGGAACAGAAGATGCTCAAGTGCTACTTAAGCGTATGCCACATTCATGGAAAATGAAAAATTTGCACAGCTTTTGAGTGTGACCTGCCCTAGTGGGTCGCAGAGATTTCCTGGGAATTTGAATTCTTTAGAAAATCTGTGTTTTATCTGAACATTCTGAAGCTTGTTTTCTGTATCGTTACTGTCTGATCTAGCCCTGAAACCCTTCCAAAGTGGGGTCAAGACAGGTGTTACATAGAGAAGCCAGGGTCAGCATGGAGGCACTTTTTATGTTAAACTGGATTCCGTTTGGGTGGCATGTGTCACGATCAGGGTATGACATTGGGCTTGGGCCTGAATCTACCTTAAGATGCAAGAAACAGCTCAAGTAGAAATTCACGCTGGATGCTGGCCCTGAAAACTGGGCAAAACAGACTTCTTCTGTCCGGTGTGAGGTTTTGGAGGCCTCGCTGAAACACAGGACATTATAATGACGTCACCTATATGGCGTATGCAAATGTTAACGCGGCAGGTGAATTGTTGTCCCCAACACACGTGTACATCACAAAGCGTTGGACAGCGGAGTATATTATAAGAGGCACTTGGGGCCAGACAAGTTGTGAGAGGGGCCGGGAGGGGACAGATGTTGGTGTGAAAGGTGGCGCTGGAATGGCCAGCCCTCCGCCTGTCTATAGAAATCGATGAGGCCGGATATTTTATGTTCCCGGATCAATAGACAGTGTATTACTTTGATGATTTTTCTGTCACACTGGAAATATGGTCCAGATGCAGCGGTGCAAGTGTGAGATGATTATGTGTCATGACTGATGGATCGTACTTAAAGGCTGTCATGTGTCTCTTCAACACTTGGTTTTATGGCATTCGCTTTTTTTGACACACCCATATAGTAGGCTAAAAATTAAAGTTGTTTATGTACTATGTACACGTAGAAGGGGTATTCTCAAATATTTTTTGTCTTGAAATCTTAGGTCGATATACTGAAACTGTGTTGCAGTAATGTGATTTCCAGACAGATATATGGAATTTCGATGAAACTAATCAGCACTAATTTGGCCTTGAATCGGTTCAGACCAAGAATGTACAGGTTTCCATCAGAAAACTGAATGTTTGTAAGAAATTAGATAAAATAACATGTGGATGACAGAAATAGTTGTCTTGAAAAAAATTGCCAACACCGCATTTTGTTATTTGACTGTTCTGATTGTAATGTAGGTGTATTCCTGGTTTCAATATCAGACTATAAAAATATGTCACCAAAAATTCTTAGTATTGACACTTATCCTTGTGAAAGGAATAAGGGCTTTTTTGTGCTGATACACAAAAATGAAACTTTTCTTTGAACTCCTATTAAGTACATAGGGGTCTTTGCTTACTTTTCGACCTTTTTTGCCCAAACATCATCATAGAAAGATCAAAGAGTAGGGAAAGACCCCTATGTACTTAAAAAGAGTTCAAAGTAAAAGTTTTTTTGTGTGCATTAGCATAAACCCCATATATCTTTCACAAGGATAGGTGTCAAAAGAATTTTTAGTTTCAGGAATTGTAAAATGACTTATAGAATGATGTAGTTTTTTTTGTATCAAACTTAATTCCTCTACCTGAGCAGGAACTACCAACGTTGCCGAGCCCTTTGTAACATCCAGTGGGTGGCTCTAGCTGTGTGTCTTTTATAGCCAAACCAATAAAATGAAGAAATAAAATAAACTGCCAACGTTGGAGTTTGTACTAAATAAATACTGGCATTAAAACTGATTAATGAGGATGTTTTTGCTGCCCCAGGACTCGGAGGGTGACACTGCCCTGCACGATGCCATCAGTAAGAAGAGAGATGACATGGTGACCCTGCTGCTGGATGCCAACGCAGACATGACCATCACTAACAACAATGGCTTCAACGCTCTGCACCACGCAGCACTCCGGGGAAATGCCAGGTCAGTGATTAAAATCTTCATCGCTTTGGCTTTTATGAAATCAGGATCTATTAAGTCTGACATAGAAAAGTGCTTTGTCTGTAGGTGTGATATGTTTTCCCTCTTCAGGCATACCTTTCATGTGACTTTCTTTCTTTTCTTGTGAAGAAACTAAAAGTTACCAACTGGTGGCTTGTAAATGATTAAAGTCATCGCTTTGACTTTGTAAAACCAGGATCTATTGAGCCTGACATAGAAAAGTACTCTGTCTGTAAGTGTGATATGTTTTCCCTCTTCAGACATACCCTTCATTTATGTGACTTTCTTTCTTTTCTTGAGAAGGCACTAAGTTACTAATTGGTGGCTTGTAAGTCATTAGTCATTGCTTTGACTTTAATAAGATCAGGATCTATTGAGTCTGACATAGAAAAGTGCTCAGGCTGTAAGTGTGATATGTTTTCCCTCTTCAGACATACCTTTCATGCGACTTTCTTTCTTTTGTTGAGAAGGAACTGAGTTACCAACCGGTGGCTTGTAAATGATGTTTTTTTGTTGGTATAGTTAAGCTGCAACATGGATGTTGAGTATATATATATAAATGTGCATATGGTACACGCATCTGAGTTTAAACATAACACACCTGAGTGATAAAGAGACTCACTGGAGTAAGTTAGATCGATCAAAACTTTAAAACATTTTCTTTTACCTTACTTATGCTACCATGAATTGTCATCCTAGAACGTTGTCCTGGACTGTTAATTTAAAAGTGAAATTGTACTCTGTAATTGTTTTATAATGCTGTATACAGTGCTGCAGCAATATTACATGATTTCTTCCTACACGTTCCCAAGATGACCAAAGCAAATTTAATCAGTCATACGAATGTTGGCATTCACTCCATTACACTGGAAAGATCAGACCGGATACTGTCTAGTCCCAGGAACATCAGCTCAAGGAAATAAGACTCTGTCTTCTTGGTGTTTCTTGGATGTTGGCGGAACCAGGGGATCTGTGTGACATGACATGTAATGGATGCTGATTGCATCACATTCCCCATAGTTCCAGTGATGGTGACCCAAACAGATCCCCCTAGTTCTGCTGAACTGTTGGTTCATCATGTTCTGCCTGGTCCAATGGATGCTGCAGGAGCCAGATGCTACTGTATGAGTCAGGGTTTATCAGAATTCCAGCGATGTTGGATGGATTTGATTCCTTTTACCTTATAGTTTCATTGGTGATCTTAAAACAATTATGACAAGTTCTTTGGGTGTTGGGTGGAATGGAGTTTGTAGAAATCCATTCATAATAGACAGAACAAATCCTATCAAGTTCCATGGTTATAGGATGTCTGTCTGTTAAGCTCCATGGGGAACATTTTCTTTATAGGGAAACATTTTCTTTGTAGGGAAACTTTTTCTGTCAAGTTCCATGGGTTTAGGAAAACATTTTATATCAAGCTCCATTGGTGCTGGGAAACATTTTCTACCAAGCTCCATGGACATAGGGAAACATTTTCTTTGTAGGGAAACATTTTCTGTCAAGTTCTATGGGTATAGGGAAACATTTTCTTTTAAGTTCCATGAGTATAGGGAAACATTTTCTGTCAAGTTCCATGGACTTAGGGAAACATTTTTTGCTAATTTCCATTAATGTAGGGAAATATTTTCTATCAAGCTCCATAGACATGGGAAACATTTTCTTTGTTGGGAAACATTTTCTGTCAAGTTCTATGGGTATAGGGAAACGCTTTCTGTCAAGCTAGATTGACATAGGGAAACATTTTCTATCAAGCTCCATGGAGAGCCTGCCATGGACGTAGGAAACATTTTCTACCAAGTTCCGTTAATGTAGGAAACACAGCTTCTGTCAAGTTCCATGGGTGTAAGGAGACATTTTCAATTTCCAGGTACTATTTTACCAAAATTCAAGGGCCCACAATGTCTTGTATTAACAGCAAGGGCATGATGCACAGTATACTTGGATAGGTTGAAATGATGTTGTGGCATTGGGCTGCTCGGGTATGTTGCTGAAATGAGATATCAGCCATTGAAAAAGGTTGAATTCTATCCCTGGTACATGTATATTCATTATGGCAATCTCACGTCAGTATTTTTGCTGTTCATTGGTGAAACTGTCTGAAACATTTTTTTTGTGCTTGTGTGTGTGCTGGGTCAATCAATGTTAATGCGGACCTAATTCTACCATTGTATCGACTTCCAGAATCTTTGTAGGTGGTATGAATATGGTTTGCAAGCAAAAGAGACACAATTTAATCTTTAATCAATAACAAGGGCCAGGTTTGACTTGTTCTATTGATATATTTGCTGAAGTGCCATTTATTGGCTTTGAGAATTACTTTACAGGAGAGGGGAGAATACAAAATAGAATGGTAACAGCAATCATGTCGTTTGTAGGGCATTATCTGTTACAAATATTGCGAGGCCTCCAGTTTGCAAAAGGTGATAAAAAGAAATGCAAAAGAAATCATGGCAGATAGTCCCTAACCAAACCAGACTGGTACACACAGGTAACTTTGTAAGATGCCAGAGAAAATGCATTTTGATTTATGGCCTCCCTTTTCTTCATACTGGGACTGGATGTCAGTCTTGACAGGAAGAAAATGCCCTCGTGTCCAATGCCCACATTCCCTCCAGATGATAGATGCTGTTTGAACCTTACAATTTTAAGTTAGTCATCATTCTTGGTGGGTTGATGCTGAGAGTTCAGTCGAGGAAACCAGTCTATCAGGAAACACATGAAATTCCCGTGTAATATTGCAGTTGCTTCTTTTTCTACATTGAATGACTGACAGCTGTGGTTTTCCGGGCAGACCTAACGTTCAATTCAAAGAATGGGCATATCTTCACTGTAGTGTTAGTGCCATGAATTTCAATGCCATCAAAAGGAAATGACACAAATACCGTTATACATGTTGCTGATCCTGGGCAAACCATGTATTAAATCACCATCAGAGCCCCAGGCAGGCAAGCTTAATTCATATCCTGAAGCCTTATCAAATTATGTTAACATCTCCAGCACTCAGACACATTGGGATAAAATAACACTATACAACATTACAATGGAAGATTCCCAAGAAAGTCACTGTAATTAAGAAGAACATGGCATTTCTTATTACTGATAGGAAATGAATAAGAAGAGGTAATCAATCATGGGTCTCTAGCATCTTTAATGAAAAATCATCCAATTGCCGTGCATATTACAGTGTTTGGTATTTTGTATCCTTGTCAGTTGTAGGACTAACATACAGGTATTGTAGACAAGGCTGTTGTTTGATTCCATCCACCTGTCCATTCCCTGTCAGATTAAAAAGGATAAAAGTCTTGCTGATACGGTGCCAAAGTGTAGGTGTGGCAAGAAGAAGGGGAGTATGGAACTCTGTAATGCTACGAGTATTGATTTTCTTCTGGTTATAAACTTCCTTAAGCTGACATGGCCATTCATATGTAAATGTACGTATACTCAATACTACAGGATGTATGACAGCACGCATGAGTGTACATGTGCATGTACCTCTCATGACAAGACCTCCCAGTACTTAAGAAATTGGCAGCTCCTAATATGGTGATTTGGGGAGTAAATGGAGTCCTTGCATATGGGTGTTGATTATATGTTGACTTAGGAACCTCCAACATGTTCTTGTGATACATAGAGGTGCTAGGACCCATACCAGGCCTCACCACACCAATCATATCATATCACATCACATCATACCACCACACCACACCACACCACACTACATCACATCACACTACATCACACCACACTACATCACACCACACTACACCACATCACATCACACCACACTACACTTCACCACATCACACCACACCACACCACACCATACCACACCACACCACACCACATCACACCACACCACACTACATCACACCGCACCACATCACATCACACTACATCACACTACACTGCACCACACCACACCATACCATATCACACCACACCACACTACATCACATCACACCACACCACACCATACCACACCACACCATACCATACCACACCACACCACACCACACCACACCACACCACACCACATCACACCACACCACACTACATCACACCACACCACATCACACCACACTACATCACACTACACTGCACCACACCACACCATACCACACTACACCACATCACACTACATCACACCACACTATACCACACCACACCACACCACCACACTTAATCACACGACTACTCTCCAAGCAGAGGTTTAGTGAAAATGAAGGTTGAAACTGCCTCCCCCCAATTCCCCTAATCATGAAGTACATGGAATGTCTCAGATTTACAAATAGATAGTCTTTCGAAGATCCGGTGGACCTACATGTACATGTATGGTAATGGTCAGTCTGTGTATGTCACGCACTCTTGGAGCCTGAATTGCAAATTTCATTGTGACCAGAATTTAAACAAATGACCAGTGCCCAGGCCTGGATGGGGGCCAAAGTGGTCGTGAGAACTTTGGAAATGGGTTGCCATCAAAAAGCAACAACTTAAAATCGGAAAACACTTTGAGTCATGATGTGTGATGTCTTGATAGACATTGGGTCCGATATAGGAGATGGCACTGCCACAAGTTCAGCAATATGTAAATAGACATGATTGCTTTCAAGATGTGGTTGCAGATTCTCCTTACTGATATCTGGTATTTAAATTAAACATTGTCTAATGTCTGCAGAATTACTCACTTTCAATATAGGAACAAAGTTGAACCTCTTCCAGTGGTCTTAATACTGACACACTCAGTCAAGTCATCTACTGGAGTTTGATCCAAAATCTTGAAGTGCCTTACAGCATCTTATGTTGAAGTATGAAGTAAGGAATTGCGGTCTTTGCTGTCATGGAACTAGGACATCAATCCAAACGCGTTACCGGTAGTGTTCAAAATTCTTACAGCTATGCTACAACTTACAAGGTTTCGTAGGTTTATCATGTACAGGGAAATAAATACACAAGGATGTTTAGAAGTGCAGAAATCTCCAGATTGCCTTCCAGATAAAGGTCTATTTTTGTCAGCTGTTGTTAAGATATGTCTCGCAAAGACACCCTGAATATAGAATACTGAAGATGCTGAATCATGTGAATATATGCACTCTGTCTGTTGTCCAGCACTGATGACGTTCCTCATCTCTATGTTCGGGACAATTGATTGAAGCAAACATATAGGAATCAGATATATTTGCATTTGATATTCAGACCTGATACTTTTATGTCACTGGAGCTTGTTTCATATTTTCATTGATCATCATGCAGTCATTTTTTGCATAGTTTGCCATGATTATGATGACAATGAGTAAAGAAGGAAATTCTTTCAATTTTCATGCTGACCCTCCACCACCATTGTCACACACAAGTCAGGCATCTTTTAATGCCATCACAGCTCTTGGCTTCTTGTCCTTTGGATGGGGTGGTAGTCACATTTGCATGGGAAATGTAGTGCACAATTTAGGGCTGGTCAAAGGTCTCTGTTTTTGCAGCTGGTTGTCTTGTAATGTGCTATTCATGTACATGTATCTGTGTATGTGGAGTATGGTAACAGTTAGCTCCTTTGTACATGTAGCCTGAGCATCAATAAGCTATATGTTTATTGTTAAGAGTGTGTGTGCTTGATTTTATCAGAGTATGTATAAGGTGGTGTTTCAGGTATCTTGATTGTAAGATCCAGATTTAGATTTATGCCCGTGTATGTGGAATTCTGAAAATTTGATATTCATGTAGCAGTCTCGTGGTCTACTGGCTTTTCATGTGAATCTTCCCTGTTTCAACTCTCAAAATGCAACCCAGAGCTGTACATCTTCTACTTCATGTTCAGGGCTCGAAATACTTTGTTCTGCTTACCTACACTGGTGCAAGTAACATTGAAAATTACCTGCACCAGACAAATTTTACCTGCACCACTCTGAATTTAGGAAGTATGGATCGTACTAAAATTGTTCAGGAACCATTGCTATTTTTTCTTTTCAGCTAATAACAATCCATATACACCTGCAACATAAGACATATAATATATAAAACCCAGTACATGGACCAGTGCAGGTTAGGTGCAGGTAGACATCAGAAATACCTGCACAGCTCCAATTTTACCTGCACTAACCTGCATATGCAGGTGGTATTTCGAGCCCTGATGTTGGATGAGGAACATGATGATTGGTCCTTTGTGGCACAATTAGGGACCCTTTGGAAATTCAGCCATGTTCGGGCCTGGTCTAAATTTACCAGACAATGAAGCCGCATCATTCATGTAGCTTTCAGGATTTACTAGGTGTTATTTACAGATACTATGATATTTCTATATCAAGCAGATTGTAGTATTTCAGAAAAGTCTTTTTTAGTGTTAATTTTCATCAAATGTTGAGTGTTTTCCAAAAATGAGGTGTATATTTGTTTCAAAGTTTTAACACATGGTATATGTATGTACATGTACATGTGCACATAGTTGGCCCATGTAAGGTGTCAACAGTGTGTATCATGATACACACTATGATGGGCAACGCGCTGGACTTCGATTCCATCCTCCTCCAGTAATTTGATCACATTTCCTATTGCATCTTCTTCCCCCTACCCCAACTATGGTTGGACATGTTGGCACACCTAAACTGACGAGTCCAGGTAACGTGTCATGTGTCCATCAACATGAGTCCTAGTGATAGCAATGTGTGCTTGGTCATAGCCAGGACAGCCTGGTAGGGTATTGAATAATAGAGGAAATGAAAATGGACAAAACCTCATTATAATTTGACCTATGAAATTGGTATATCATTGTATGAGTAACTGGTGTGTCTGTAGTAATTAGATTCAGGAACAGCTAGAGAAAAAATTATCTGAATCACAGGTATTCTTTCTTCTGTGGGAGTAAGCTAAGATGTTTGAGACCATATGTCTTTCCCTGCTTGTCCTTTAGTTGCACTGTAAGTATTAAAAGGATAACCTTATCGAGTTGCATGTAGTATGTGCAAAATAATCTGGGTGGTCAATCTCCCAGAGGTTTTCAACTTGGTACAAGAGGTTGATGTGAACAAGAGCTGAGAACACATGTAGGCTTTGCATGCATACAAGTCACACATGATTTTGTTATGGCCTGTAGGCTTGTGTATAATTTGTTCATCAATGTGCAAGGAAGCATAAACTGGACACCTAATGGAACAATGTCAATTTGTTAGTTTCCTTGGCAGGAATTTTACGGTCGAAGATAATTATATAGTTTTGAAATTGTTGAAGAGGTTCATCAGGTACGTATAAAATAAGTAAGCCAATATGACATTTTTTGGAAAGTGTACTTGTGATTTAGGAGGCCTGTAAAATTTGTAATAGCATAAATTGTACTAACAAAGTACCAAGTAATGTTTTAGAAATTAAAGGCAAGTTTACAGCTTTTAAGGATAGCAACCGGGTGCAGGTATGAGGTTGGTTATGATTTTGGTTTGACTCTTGTGAGTAATAATTGAAAAAGAAATCACCTTTGAATCGCCCAGGTAGGTATTGGAGGTTTGAAGTGATTGTGTATTCAAGCCATGACTTAAAAGTTACATATAAAACTAGTGTGGTTGTAGATTGTGCGTACTGCAGTCATTTGTAGTGACAAGTGTAGGGATAGAGACTGACACAACATGCGCTGCACTGACGGTAAATTCCAATAACTTTATTGGTCCTGTAAGCAGATTGCACCAACAAAATTGCAGTGACCATCGATTTATGGTGATGCGAGCTCCATACTGCTACAAAAAAAATTGCACATTACTGTTTTCATAAAACACAATGCAGAGGAAATAGACTTAGCAAATGTCAGTGATCATAGGCAAGAATGTGGATGTCGTACACACACAGATTAGATGGTGTAAGGAGTATGAATACTGAATTTGTACATATCAAAAATTTATTCGGACCGGTGCTATATCCACCATGAAGCATAATCAAATTGGCCAGATGGACTGATTTTCTGCAAATCGTTTGATGTTATGATACATGATAGACTGAGCACATTGGATCTTAGAGACAAATACACAACTAGGAGATGTATTACTACAAGGTTCAATATAGTAGTACTCCTCAACTTAACCAGGTGTTTTATTTTGCAGACTATAATAAAATAGCAATACACACAATGTAGTTGAAAATGTCACAACCATACAACACAAATACTTTTTTTACATAAAATGTTCAGGTAAGATCTTTTACAACTACAACTAATGCATTTGCTGGTGCCACATCATAAGAATCATCAAAAGAAAACATGGAGACCTAAGCAAAGGAGTACAATGTAAAAGAGACTCGACTCTTACAATATTAAATCATGTTCAACAATGTAAGCAACAGCTTTTGGTGAAAACTGCAGTATGATATTATAGAAGCATTGCCGGGATATTACAAATATACTGCAAGTATTACTAAGATTAAAGTGGTGGTATTTTTAACAATATAAATGAGTGTATTCAACCATACAATGAACTAGTATCTTGTGCAAAATTATCTGTCAAAGGGTTGGTATAATTTTTTTAGTCTGGTGCAATGTACACATACAATCGATTATCCTCATCCTGAGTTTACAATGATGTAATGTAGGGATAAAGAACAACATGTTGTACAATCAAATAAGCATCAAAGATACTCTCTCAATAACCAAGAATTGATAATGATCCAAATGCACATTTGTTGCCATGTAAGTAAAATATGTGCAAACATTAAAGCATTAAAATGACAATACAAGAGAAAAAGCAGTGATTGCACGAAAACTATGGATATCAAACAATATCATATTCTAACACTGAAGTAAAAGAAAACCTCTCTTAAGCTTCTACAATTGAAAATAAAGTATTTGCTCATAACTCCAGAGATACTCCAACCTTTTTTTAAAGTAAAGTTATGATAATTTCAAACTTAAAGGCAGAATAAAGGCATAAGCACATGCGCTCCCAACAGTACAGAACTTCCCAACCAAAGTACGTTGTAACGTTGCAGGAGAAGGTTAGCACCAGCAGCAAGGTTTTGCAAAAAAAAAAATGCTGTAGGTCTTTTAACTGGTGCGTGTCCCACTAACCTTAAGAGTTGGATCTACTCTGCTTTGTAGCCAAGGCATTCCCTTCTTAGTAGAGAGGAAGTTGAATGGAAGGCTTGGAATGTAGGACGTGTATTCCAACGATGAATGTGCGGTTGAAAATGCAATGCTACAGCTGGTTGAAGGGGACCAAATCCATTGAGGAGTTGATTTGGTTCCAATTTACCAGCTTTAGCACAGCATCCCTGATACTTGGCAAGTGCAGATAGCATCCTTCCTTCCTTCCTCATACCTACTTCTTTGCCTATTTGATTATGTATGGGTCCATTGGTAATTCCTTAATTTCATTCTGTCTGCCTCTAATATATTCAACCTTACACAAATAATTTATCTTAGTAATCTCTGATTTTGTCCTTAATTCCTGCCTCTATTGTATCCCTGTTCTTTTGTGCTTAAGACCTTAAAAGATGTCAATTTCAGTATGATTTGTAGCCATTGTGTCATGGCATCCAACTCATATCCAATTGACAGGGTAATGACCATCTGCAATTGTATCAAAGTATATTTGCTGTATAGAATCACATGTTTCTTAAATTATCTAAGATGAAGGTAGCTATCTTTTTCTTATACCTCCCATCAAATGTCCTATTGAAATTTTCTACATTTAGTTACTATGTATTCATACTACTAAAGTCTCTAGTTTAGTATTATAATGTTGCAAAAGTTCACAACCTTCAAAACGAGAGCTTTGCATTTAGGTCTAGACTTATGCTGCATCTAGGAAATACCTATAGGGGCCCTTAATGGTGGAGTTATACCAATGAACACCTCTGTTGAAGGATTTTCAATACATAGAGGCTTGACCTGGGGTTCATCCTAGAGCTAATTTGGAAAATGCCACTTGCCTTTAAAGCTTAGTATCTCACTCTCTTAGTGTCCAATATTCATGGTCAGAAATGGAAGTACATCGTTGCCTCTTTCATCATTTAGAGCAGTGGGTTCACAGACTTGTCACTAAAAATATTCCCGTTATACCTTTGTGTATATTACAGTTTGTAGGGCAGTTGGAGTATCCTCAGTCTGCTCCATACATATAGAAAACTTGCTTATATCTATAGTGAGAATTCTACATGTATTAGAGAGTCCCAAACAATGTAATTCTTGTATGCAATGCAAAATTAGCTAGTACAGCTTCATTCTACCTTGCTATCTATTAAGCTACAACTATGTGTTTTGGGAGTTAATGAGACTATAGATCTTTATTTACAAAATGCCACCTATTCCCAGTCACGAAGCAGAAAGAACAAGAATATGTTAAATTTCAGAAGTACAACTGGCAATAGCTAATTTCACCATATTTGATGATGAATTTAAAAATGGAAGCATGACATATTTTCTATCCCCTGTAACTAAGTGTAAGCTATTTCCTGGCTCCGACTTAATCTCCATGAGTATTCTTGCTGTTATCTATCTAAATCTGCCGACCAAATTTGGCCAGACCACACCTCATTTCCCTCCCTCAAGGCACCAGTACTAAGGGCCGTGATAAATAGATGGTCTCAACGTCTTGCCGAAAAACGGAATTTACTGTCGTAATAGGAGATGATATGTCACTCCTCTCAGTGACCTTGAAGAGACCTAAAGTTACGGAATCAGCACTTACGTATTTGAGATTGTCTTGAGTTTCCCCTCCATCCCATCACAGGATGCAGGATAAGGGCCTGTGTTCCTTACAATGCAACATCCAGGCTTGAAAACCTTCCATCTTCTATGAAACATTGACTGTATGATAGGCTGCAAGACGGCAAACGAGGGTGGTGGGAGCAGCCTTTGATGGGATAGGGTACAGGACGACTGAGGTCCTTTTAGGAGATGCGTATCAGCATGTGCCTGCCGAGTGCTTAAAAATTAACAAGGAGGAAGTAGAACGTAATCGGATATGCAGGAAAAGTGCGGACCCGTGGCCAGCTTGCAATAAGTCTAATAGCTCCCCAGTGAGGCAGTTGGCTGACTTTCCAATGATAGTCCCGTGACCTAGGAAAATATCCACATGATGAAAGGGCAATGAAATATTAAAACAATAGCTGCAGACATTCCCTCTGGGTGGCCCCTCTTCTCCGCCTACCAAGTGACCAATACTCTCTCTCACTGCTGAAGGACTTGATCTGGTGTTAAATGGCCTGGCCACTCCCTATCCCTCATCCCCAGTCTCCCCAGCAGATGGACCTGCCCAGAAGCTGGCAGTCCCGGTGACAATAGCAACAGAAGGTGGCCGGAGGACCAGTCTGCCAGGCCAGGGACTGCCAAGCCTATTCAATCTGCAAATTATGTGCAGGCATCAATCACCAATGGCCCGCTGATTATCCCCACTCTGATGAAATATCTTCTCGTTTTTCCCCTGCCTACTAAACAGAAGCCTCTCAGTAGTACCCACTATACACATAGCAGTCTAAATGTTAGCTGAACCAATACAAGCACAAACCTTGGGGGCTTACCTGCAAATGTAAAAACAACATCTATGTCAGATCAATTGCCACAGTTGGTTAGTGGCTTAGTACCAGCTACTGCCTTGTAGCAATCAGACAGGCAGTACTTGAAGAGAGGCCAAGAGTATTGGCAAAATAATCTGTCCGTCCAACAATTTTCAGAGGCCTTTTCAGAGAGAGAGGGCCGCTGTTATGTCAGGCCCTTCGTGTGATGTTGCCGAAGGATGAGCAGAGGACAGGAACGAGATACCATCCACCTAAATCAAATTTGTGATTTTATATTGAATTTTTTTCTTATCTAATCGCTAAGGAAGATGAGACACTCCCAAAGCATTGAATTTATAATGCACTTAGCCGGCAGTTAGCAACTTTTGTGTCTGGGGATGCGCTGGAGGGGCCCATGGTTTTTACACAGGCAAGTGCCAAAACCTGGCATGGTTGCTGACCTAACATTTGCTAGATTCCTTACATAGCTAACATCTCTGCTACGTGGCCCTCATGCTAACTTTAAATGGCCAATCCCCTTTAAGGGCAGCACTGCTGGAAAAAGGGGGAGTCAGCTGGGAAAACTGACCAAGGTGGGGAGGGGAATTATTTGGTATTGGCTGGATGGGAAGTGCTGCGTCTTCCATGGCTAATTAAACATGTTTCATTTTCAGCCTTACTGGCTTCATTGATCAGGGACTGGGGTATTATATATGAATGACCAGTGCAGGGGCCCAGCCTGGCCAGCATACAAAAGGTGACCCAACAGGAAAAGATTGTATTTTGTCACAACTGAGTGTTTCAAGTGGAAAACTTCCAGTGACTAGCCATGCGATGGTTGTGATGAAGGTATAATAAGACTTGTTGTGTCAATATGAAGCCCCAACAATACCTGCCAGTGGCGTAATTACTTCATTCCTGATTGTCTCCAATTCCCATGGTGACGCCTGCCTGAGTAAATGTAAATGATATTTGCATAATGCGTCCCTTTACCCAATTTCGGTGAGTTGTTCTTCTCACCGCCTGGTGTGAAAAAATGTGACCAACTGTGCATCCATGCGCCATGCACCTGTTAGGGACAGTTGGTCAGCCTGTCAATCAGTCTCTGGGACCTGCTAGAACAGCAGAAATTGTCTAAAAACACACCCCTGGCCGTTAGTCACCTTGAAGTCAGGCTACAGGAGGTGATGATTTATTTACAGTCTGCCACTGTTGCCCACACTGGGCATTTACAATGGAGTTTCGGTTTAATCAGGTTTTTGTGTAGTGGAGGTTGAACTATTAAAGGCTTTGTACAAGCTGTCAGCTAGGATGTTAACCTGAAGCTCTTTCTGTGTTTGACCAAAACCTTCAACTGTACTTATATGCTGAAGGTCTAATCATCACTGCAGTAAATGAAACTCAGAAGCCAAAATTATTCAGTTATCACTTTTATGAAAACATTATGATACACAGTTTTCAGTGTATACTGCTTATGATTTCCCAAGATCATAAACTAATACAATCTCTGTAGAGTCAGTTTACATCAATCCTCCTGAGCTCGCTGTGTACCAATGCTAAATGGGCAGGATATTTAAAGTATGAGAAACTGAGGTCTGGTGTATACCCAGGGCAATATGTGTATTAAGTAAGGGGAAGTTTTAATTTCACAAGGTCAGGACAGCAGATTTGCAAATGTTCTGTCAATCTCATCTGAATCAGCTGCCTGTCTTGCCATATATACACATGCGCATCGCAGTGACAGATGCAGCACATAGCAACACAACACGACTCCTTTCTCTGCAGCATTACAGCCTCCTCCAGCGCTAACCGAATACTTTTTCCTTATACATCCACAGGGTCGACATTCTGTGGTGGTCATTTGGGACGGCATGTCAAGAATTTGTGTTTGCATGAGATACTTTTGACCATGCAGCACTATGCGGACCATGGGGCTATATTAGTCACAACTAAATTACTGTCTTCAGCACCCTGGTGACAAGACAGCTGACCATGCCTTTCTGTTGGCCCTGGCCCTGTCACTCTTTTCTACCATCCTCTATTTTAGATGTCATGAAAACATTGATTCAACCAGCGATTAACAAATTTTCAGAAACCCAGGACGAGAAACCTGGTATTATCAATCAATCAATCAATAAGAATGGGTGTGGTGAAAGGATGTATTCGTTGCAAAAGAGCACTGATCTAATCCTACTCACAAAATGAGAGCAGATGAGACCCAAGTAGAAAAGGAAGAAATTGTCCCTCTGGTTAACAATGGAAGTACCTGTTTCTGTTAAGCAGCAATCCTTTCCAACTGCTGTTAACACTGTTTTGTCGACCCACCACCCCTCCCACCCAGCATCTGCTAACCTATTGACAATTTTGTACTTTGCACAGATACTACTTCATAGTCGAAACTAAAAGAACTAGTTACACTCTATAAAATGGTGCCCCATGTACGAATATCATGTCTTTTATATTGTCTAGTAGTCATTTGGGTGTGGTTATCTTTCATAACATTTTCTTATTACTACTCAAATTTTACCTAGGTATTTTTTTTTTATTTACAAGATCTTGTAATAATACTCAAGCCCTTAAGAGGTAAAGCCTGACATCTTAGGCCACAGCTAAAAAAAGTCATATGTAATCTAATTTCCCCCATCAAATCTGCATAGGGATGGGTCAATACCAAATCATGTAGATGGACAGCACAACAGATGGGACCCAGCAGCAGGGGGCTGTACAGCAAGGAGGCTGCCTGTCCCTACACCTGTGTCACAGGCCTGCTCAGAAACTCCCTCCCTTCTTCATGTGAAGTTCCTGCACCTGCTGAACATGCCTCAGACCCTCTAACACACTCCCTCATGTAGAGTCCATAAACTTGTGTCACAAGCCTCCAAAAAAATCTCCCTTCCTTCTTCATGTGAAGTTTTCTGCTCCTGCTGAACATACCTGAGAATCTCTCACATATTACCCCCTCTTCATGTAGAGTCCCTAAACCTGTGTTACAAGCCTGCTCAAAAACTTTCTCCCTTCTTTATGTGAAGTTTCCTGCACCTGCTGAACATGCCTGAGAATCTCTCACATACTCCCTGCCTCCCTCATGTGGAGTCCCCGCACCTGTGATGCAAGCCTGCTCAAACATCCTCTATGTGGAGATCCTACACCTGTCTCTAGAAGCTGTTCACACACTCCCTCACTAACTCATGTTAAGTTCATACACCAGTGAAACATGCCTGATCAAACATTCACATTTTGAATGATCATTTAAATGGCAAACAAAACTTGCGGCATTTTGTGGAGTTTTTTTCCTTTGAAAATAATCATAATTTAATAAGTTTTTTTCCTTTGAAAATAATTATAATTGAAAGTATGTATAGTCTTATGGTGTAAAGTCAATGTAAAATGTAATGTAAAATTTAGGTCAATAGATTAGAAATATGATGTGAACAAATGCACTACAACTGTGTAAAGTAGTAGGTAGGCACATCCCTACCCATTCTTGTTTTATAAGTACCTCTGGTCTAAATAGCAGCCCCCCCCCCCAATTGCAATATTATTTCTTCATTGACATTTTGACCTATATTTCTTTATCTGTTTGTCTGAAACAGCCCTTCTTGTGTGGCTGCAGCTTTAAGAACAACATTAACCTTTAAATAGCTATATTCAGGGTTCTTACTTTTTTATCCCGCAAAGTATATAATATACTTCTGATTACTAAATTTAACCTAAAGCTCTGTACTATCAATAATCCCCAAACCCTCTATCCAGACTTTCCTGCCCAAATCATGAGTTACATTGTCCCTAACACACTGGTGGTATTCAGCCTGACAATGTGGGTGCTCACTGTGCACGTGTGGTAACAGGTGCAGCCCTTTCTCTGAGTGGCTTTCCAAAATTGCACCCAGTCACATGTAATGTCACCGACTCACATCACATCCTTACTTCCAAGTTGTTTAATCCTCTATTTCTGACCATGGTTTATAATTTCCACCCTAACCAACTGAGAGACTGGGCTATTTTTAATAGGATAAACAAATCAGGTAAGAAGACATGGATGGAGGCAAACCTTCGCAAGTGTATTGACCTTTTCTATAGAAGTTTGGTGACCTCAGTGGCTCATTGCTTTTTTTTTTTCAGTTCATGCCATAGATGATGCCATGTTTCTTATTAAGATGAACCTACAGTACCCATTATGCTTTCTACAGTAACTTACAGGATTTCTGTGATATATCTCTAACTTCTTTTACTTTAACTTAATTACTTCTACTCCAAGGCAAAAGTGATTTCATTGCTTGGTACCCAGATGAAATTGACCTCTAGCTATTGTATTAGATCTGAAAGTAACTTTGCTGTAGTGGCATACAAATGTCAAATTTATGAACTTGTTCTTGTGCTTCATTTCTACAATTGCACCTCTCTTTTGAAGTGTCTCTATTTCAAATTTGGGGGATGATTTGGGCATACATATGTCTACTGAATCTACGGAATTTACTTCTTACATTTAGGGAAATTTCTTGGTGTAAATGCTAAAGGGTATTTTAGTCTTAGATGTTTCAGACATTTTCAGGGATTTCAGATTGTGACCAATCTTATAAAGAGGGCCCTCAATGATTTTTTAAGTTTACTTCTAGTTTTGATTTAATGAAAGTCTAACTACTATTATGACCAGATGACGTGGTAGCCTGCTAACCATACATACTTCTTTACATTCCATACAATTGAGTTCAGTATGGGATAGTAAAGAAGTACTTATGCTTAACAGGCCTGGGTACCTGATTCTCAGGCACTTGGTCAAGCTAAAGACTCCAAGTCTTGTGACATACATGTGACAATACATGTAGCACTTGGAGATAGTGGACTTTAAACTTTTGTCCTACATAAATGATACAAAGCTATACAATCATGCTGTCTTATTTGTACCCTATTTTTGACAGAAAATTGTACCCTCAGGAATCTTGCGCTATTACCTATCTTTACCATGCCTAGCTCTTTGACTTTAACATGATTACAAAAATTTCCCTTACCTAAAACGTAAGGTCACAGCCATCTGTTTCTCTAGTCTGGTCACTACTTCTCAGTCACATTTTTAGCCCATGCCTAATTGGAATTCATGTCCTGCCAATATGATTCTAAGCCTGTGCTGCAGTATTGGATCCTATGCCACAAAAAGTTCCCAGTATAAATACGTCATGCGATCTATACTATGACACTGTCGATATATGCTTGCTTGCTATGCATTCAGCATGGGCGGGTACCAACATGCAGTTATACAGTTATTATCACGGTTCAGTAAAAAGACTGAGGAAAATAGTTTCATTTTTCAAGGCGTTAGCAATAAAACAGCACTCGGTACCACCAGTCCAATATGCATTGATGCAATGCATGGTCTATATTGTAATTCAGCTTCGATCATTAATTGATCAAACTTTGCCAATGCGAAATTCCTGAATTGAATTTCTCCCATCGGACCTATTTTACGAGATACATGCCGGAATCTGCCCAGTCAGAAAAAGACTAAATGTAAACCCAAGCCTAAGCCATGGAAATGGGATGGTTCCAAAAATAGTAACATGATGCCCTTGCCTATGACATGAAAATGAAATCATCCACTATTGCTAGAAGTGCTATTCCCTAATACCATGACCTTGGTATTTGAACCCCTCCTATTTAAACCTAACCCTTGCTGTAAGGCATGCTATGCTTAAAGGCAGTCTAGTCCTTACCCACCAAGCCTGGCCAGGGTGGCATACATCGGGCATACATGCATGCAGTCGATGATGGAACACTCCCTTCACAGTATCCACCCCTCCTCTCTCAGCCTCAGCTGGCCATTTGCATGACAAGTAACTATGCAGCAACCTTGGGAGCTACCTCTTTTTGCCTGACAGATAATAACCTGGGGTTCAGGGGTGTGCAAAGGTCACTGCCCCTGGTCCAGGGGCCTCCATAGGGGTTGGTCGTACCTTGGTCCAGGTCTGCACAGGGCAGAGTTAGACGGTCGAATGGAGTAAGGCGTTCCATGAGGGATATAGCATGGCTGTAGAACAGTAGTAGAGATGGCATGCTCCTGTGTGTCCAGCCACCGGGGTTGACCGATGCAGACTGAAATCCCTGCCTCCAAGCATCCGCATTTCCCTCTCCTGCCAATCCCTGGGCCTCTTGCATGTACCTCCCAGTTTTATACCGAATAAGGCATCTGAAAAATGCAAGAAAGGGGCCAAATTTCATTATGCACGCTGCATTATTTTCCCATATTTAGGCAGGCCACTATTGGTCACCAGCCCCCCTGATTGTCCCAAGCCCAACTGCACCTCTTGATTGGGGCCCCCAAAATAGAGGCGATTAGTTGCTATATTTAGTTTGTCCAAATAAAGAGAACTGCCTGTATCTAATTATACCGCATTGAAATTCAATAGCCCTACTCTATATTTGGTGTGCCATGATGTCATGCTATCTAAATATAGTGCCTGCACTGTTGGTGCTATCTTTCCAGTGTACACATAATGCCTGCTTACAGAGGTTCTCAGGTGATTGGTAAACCATGGGTATAAAGATGTCTACGGAAGGTTTATGGTCTTCCACCGCTGGGGTAATTTCTTAATTGTGTTTCATGTTTTATTATTGTTCTGTTTACTGATTCTTGGTGAGCGTTGCCATGGCTTGGGATGAAATTAGTGTGTGAGATTTAGGTAACCTGTGCCGATAAGGCTTGTATACTGGGAGTGCACTTTGACTGGGTTTGTTTGTAGTTCACTCTGCTGTTGTTTAGCTTGTAGGAAAGTGCGTGGGAGTCAGGCAGCAGATTGTTGGCTTTACAAGCACTGAAAACCTCTCGCCGGTGGAACTAGATATGACATTCAAGGATTATCTAATCCTTCAGTTTCACCAGGATACATAGGTCAGGCTCGGATAAAAAAAGCAGCAAGGGAGTTTCCCAACATGTTGTGTAAGCAAACCAAACAATGTGAGCAGCCAAGCACTCTGGGAACATGTAAACCCAGCACAGGTAAGGCAACACTTATTGTGTAGCCTTGTTACATTATGGGTTTCACACAACATTTTTATCACAAAGAAAAGTCATTATGTTTTTTTGTTTTTTTTTCGCAAAAATTGTTTTTAGAAATTCACCAGGCACATGGCACCTGTCATAGGCCATACCGATGTGATTGATTTGATTGGTTGTTGCATTTTTCATGAAAGAAATTGATTGCTCAAGGGAGGTGAAAAGTGTAAATCCCTGCCAATTTTTCTTGCCTTTGCCAATTCTGCTCATGCAATTGGAAATGTGGCAATTATGGACTGAAGAATAATTCAATATCAGTAAAGACAATAAAAACATTCATTGTCTTCAAATGACTGTCCTTTGAATAGGACCATCGGTCCTTTGTTAAAGGGGGGGCCTCTAAGCCATCGATCCTATAAAGGTATGTTTAAGGGGGGCCTCTAAGCCATCGGCCCTATGTTTAAGGGGGGCCTCTAAGCCATCGGCCCTATGTTTAAGGGGGTCCTCTAAGCCATCGGCCCTATGTTTAAGGGGGGCCTCTAAGCCATCGGCCCTATGTTTAAGGGGGGCCTCTAAGCCATCGGCCCTATGTGTTTAAGGGGGGCCTCTAAGCCATCGGCCCTATGTTTAAGGGGGGCCTCTAAGCCATCGGCCCTATGTTTAAGGGGGGCCTCTAAGGCATCGGCCCTATGTTTAAGGGGGGCCTCAAGCATATTTAAGAAAGAACCCACCATACTTCTCAATAATAGCAGGGGCAGGCCAAAGATACTGGGTATGCAAATATAACCAATATCAACATATAAATTCTGAAGTATGGGAATCTATAAAACCCATTTATATTCCTATAATTGCCTAGTCTAATTTATATATTATGATATTATGGATGATGATTATCTTCTTCAAATCTATTGTTAAGTAAATGATGCTATTGCGTGGCTGTTGTTCATAAAACATCATGATGTTTTAATGAATGGGTTGATATAGTAATTGTGAGGATCCTTTCTACATTATCTTTTCTTTCACTCTGGCAATCTGTGGGGTATAATGTTGTAGGTACATTATATATACATACACATTGTCTGTCAAGTCTGAGGTCTTCTCAATGCCTTGACTCTTTTTGTGGAGAATTGAAATGTGTTAACCAAACAAAGGTTAGAGTCCATGCATTTGTGACACAAGCTGACACTTCAAACATATGGGTCAATGCTGTCGTAATCTCAGTGGTTATTGAGAAAAATAATTTTGGACTTGATGTAACTCATTGTTTGGTACGACACTTGAAGTTGCTACAATCTTACAAATGGTACCCTGGGAGCCAGACAGGACCGGGTAGCTAGCGAATTTTCGTTTCGGGGACCCAAGGCAGTCAGCCCGCAGATCTCACATTGGTGCTCCAGGGGAGTTTAAGCCTGAAGGAGTTATCGAGAAGGGTAGATAAACTGTCCTAGCTGCCCGATCCCGGCTGGCTCCCAGGGTAACAAATGGTGGCTTTGGTTGAGACCATTGTTCTGTGTTCAGGGAGAAGAAATCAAGCAATGCAAATGCAGACATTGTTTCCTGCTGATTGAAGTAAATCAAAACGGAATATAGACAACTTGAATTGAAATCACCAGTTCTAACATTCATGTGCTTGTGTTGTGGAATCTGTACCATGGGTACAATATACAAATGGCCAAGGTATGCAAAATGTTTAGGCTCTGTATATTTCTTTGACAATCAATCAATCTATCCATCAATCAGTCTTTATTGCACAACAATTGTAACGTTGAACAATGCAGGGCAAGGTCTTGAGCAATAAACGCACAGAACATCAACATATATCTACATAATAATGACATCGTGTATGTACAATGTATTTTGGTTGGGGACAATTTTCACTTTGCATTTTTTTTGCTGATGGACCATCCTGTACAGTGGTGTTACCTCAGCTGTGTGTATGACAGGGGTGGGCAAGTGCACCATTCCCAGGATACCCAGGCCTGGGGTTAGGTCTCATTACCCCGGACCCAGGGGACACATTACCTTATCACCACTCAGCTGTCCGCAGGTTTCACCTGTTGTGGCCCCTTCACCTGTTCAGCCTGCCTCAGACACTGGTGTGACCAGCTGGTGCTTAGGTTAGAGTCTACCCATAAGGCCTCACTTTACCCCAAGTTTACTCCACGAACATCATCACCCCAAGGCCTGCCTGACGTTCTCTGTCACATGTGGTGCTTCTATGTGTCTATAGTGTGACATGTGCTGTGGAAGTCCTTGCCATTGTAAACTATATGAATAGCAATTATTTGTTTTCCTGTCTGACATTGTGTGAGCACAGGTGTTAGTTAGAAGGGAGAGAGAGGCTCCTCATCACATCACCATGTCATGTACTTGGCACTATGGGAGGTTGAACCAAATAAGCTCAACCCATTAATGTCAAAGATTAAAGACTTCCATATTCATATATAGATTGACCGTATGGCCAAACTGCAACAGCTGGTTCTGTTTCAAGTTCGCTCTTCACCTGGTTGCGTGCTTTAGCGTAAATTAGATACGAATGGATTAATTATGAAAGGCCTGATGCTCATTTGCCTGTGAGTTGAAGCATACTACTGATTAATCTCCAAGTAGATGTTGGGGTAGAGAATTCTGACCAGCCAGTTTTTCTTCCTAGTATATTTATCATTATGATAATGTACTCTCCAGGGCTGTCCATAGCTTTAGATTTTTTCTTTCTGACCCATTGTTTGTAAAACCTCATTGTTAACTCTGTCATTTTAGCTTTCAAAAATACATTTTCAACAATTTTATGTCATGAAGTTAATTTTTGTCCTGAGACCAAAGGACAGGTCCCGGAGAGAGTCTCGGTACTGTTAGAAAAGCCAGTCTGTCACCAACATTGCATTTTCTATAAGGGTCCCTCCAAAACATAATGCTGTTGGTTTTTGTTTGTTGACATTTTTCCATCAAATGAAATGAAATTTGCCACAAAGAAAGATATAATCTTCCTATTAAAGACTGAAATATCAATTTATTTTCCAGATTATTATGACTGGCTGAAGGGATTTCAATTTGACCACACCCTTGGAAGTCCAGTCAAGTGAAAGAGCAGTGCAATTAATGTGCAATTAAATAATTCCCTGACCCACATTTAGCTATGGTATGAAACAGAAACTGCACATTATATAAAATGCATATTTGTACAGGCCACATGCATATTTCGATGAGCCAGTTGTAAAACCAATGGCATTACTTTTTGAAGGTACCTCAAACACCCAACATCTGCTTGGAGATTGACTACAGGTGACCTTTAGAAGACCACTGTGACAGAAGAGGAGCTGCTGACTTGTGTGTATTTTAGGATGCTGGTGATGGAGGAGTAGCTTGCTTGACAGTAATACGACCCAGTGTGCTCGGTTCAGGTTTTTGGTTCTGGGTTAAACTGATGGTGTTGGAGGTCAAAGGGTGATGTCCAGCGTTATTGAGCAGGACGTCCCCTTTCCTGTGGTCTCACTGCTGGACTCGTAATGAGGGGCCCTTTAAGGCGAACATGTTTCCTGCAGAAGTGTTCTCCTAGTTTGGGTGTCTGTGTTGCAATTTTTGTATGAGGTAAAGCGTGTCACACACCTGTCACAGTGAAGTAACTGGTAGAATGTTTATTCTTCATATCCCAACTATATACTGCATAGTGCTTTGCCGCAATGTTACTGATATTCCTTTGAAGTTGGAGCCATATCACAGCCACTACTGTATTCAGTAGTTTGTCTACACGCATTAATTTGCAGGATAAGTGAAAATTTGTCCACTCAAGCAGAGTCCTTTTTCCTACCTGCACTGCCAGGAATCAATTACATGACTTCAAGCTGATCCATAAAAGAAGCAGGATCAATAGTGGCTGTTTAGAAATCAATGCCAACCCATATTTCTATTCTTAATGTTCTAAGTCTATATGTATATATGTCTGTTGAAAGATATTGAAACAGTTTATGCAGCTAGGAAAGAAAATACCATGGCATATTCCTTATGCAAGGTTTCCATATTGTATCGGTTGGCCATTGTATCTCAATATGCTGGGCTGGGACCAGCCATCATTTATTTTATTTTATCTCACCCCCTAGGAAAGTGCATTTTAAATGGATTTCACCCTATATGTAGTTTCATACCCTTTATTTTTTATCCCCTGCCTCCTCGATAACGTAAAGATACTCCCATAAAGGGAGACTATAGAGAAAATGAAAAATGAAGCATTTACTTCAGAAAATCAAACAGAAATGAGATGTCAAAACAGGAAGTTCTGCTGCAGTACTGGCAAAAGCTGCTAGGAGGCCTATTATGAAATATAACCTTCGTCTTGATATCTATCTGTTCTAGGTCTTTAAAGTATACCATAACCTCCCTATTCATGTTATGAGGTTGCAACATTGGTGGAAAATGGACTATACACTTAGTCTACACTGCAGTTTCCTAGTGATCTACTAGAGGTTCCCGTAACAGAATGTTTCGTCATACCCAAAAAAGCTGAAGGCAGCAAAGGGAACTTTGATAGAGTGTATATTTCATATGGTCCCAAGGGTACATTATGTACATGCATGCAGTTTCCTGATTTAATGGCTGCTGAAGTTAGCCATAGTAGCAGTAGAATGACAGCTTCCCTGTTCAACACAAACAACAGGACTACAGGAAAAAATGTCCGTCTCTGCAGATCTGTGGGCCAAACCGCAGCACCACATTCATGTGGGCCTATGTAGGGACATGTTGGGTCAGCTGTCCCCACACACTTGCCAGATATGTGGGATATCCAGCTGGACTGCACATTTCTCCATACTCATCCCATACTGGGCGGCCCCAGGGATACGCTGGCCCTGATGTATCAGCTGTTCTGCACAAGTAGGGCTGGTGTCACATGTTCACACACAGCTTCCAAACAAAACCATGCTGCATTAGAGGGACCTGCAATGTCCTTGGGACAGAATGCCACGTACACATTTTTGGAAATATTGCGGTCATCAAAACACAAATAAAACATAGTCACCATCTTCTTGTTGTTTTCAGTTTCATAGCAACTGAATATTACAGTTTTAATGCTACTGATATTATTTTTCATTGAGATCTAGAATCGTGTTTGATTATTTCTCAAATTCAGGATAGAAAGGAGCACACTGAAGTTCACATCAGCACTAACAGTAATACCTCTTACAATGAACAAGTCATCTATTTACCATTCACAAGCTGCCATCAACTGACAATTCTGTAACTTGTCATGAGCAATTTTCAGACAAGAAAATTTCAAGTTTGATTTTTGCCTGATCTTCTTTTTTTTTCTGATCTATCATAGATTGTCTGAGCCTGCCTCTGGCGTTTGAGCTATTTATTGTTCACTTGACATGTACATTATAATGATACATTACATCAGTGTACACTGAACAAGGACTGAACTTTTACAGCATACAAATGTGTATAGTCAATGTACCTGGCAGGAATTTTACACCCAGAGCATTACTGTAGAAGTTATCCATGAGTCTTGACCAAGAAAGAAATAGATGGACAACATAAAAGAAATGCACTTGACAACATCAGACTTCAAAGTGCTGAAACACCCTAGGATAGAGAGAGTTGGCGGTCTGCTATAAACCCCAATATGAAACTACAGGAATGTCATACCTTGGATGACAGGAAAGTCGGGCAGTGAGTGTGAGTGAGCAAGACTGTATTCTTATATGTTACTGCTGTTTCTCTGCAGTGCCATGCGCATCCTGCTGTCAAAGTTGCCTCGGCCGTGGATCGTAGACGAGAAGAAGGATGATGGGTACACAGCGCTGCACCTCGCCGCCCTCAACAACCATGTGGAGGTGGCAGAGCTGCTTATCCACCAGGTAAACGTAAGTTGGACAGGCTGGAGAGAAGTATACACTGCACACACCTTAGACATTGGATCTGTATCTATCTACAGTATATAGCTAATCTCCAAGCAGATCCTACAATGGCATAAGATAGTACCAAACTGGCCAAGGAGTGTAGTCAGTCAAGAGGTGTCCATTTGCGGTAGCGAAACTCACTTCTAAGCCGGCTTCACTCCTCTGCCAGCTTTTGATACTATCTTATGCTACCGTAGGATCTGCTTGGATATAAGTATATAGCCATTATAACCGCCAGTAACACACCTGCTTCACAGGCAGCTGGTTATATTACACTGAATGACCTGTCACACCTAACTTTTGCACATCTATCTACAAATGTTCTTTGAAACTATCCAGCGAAGATGCCTCTACTGTGCTTGGTGACATGGACAATTTAGATATTTCTATTATTATTAGAATTATAAAGACATAACGCTGTCTCTAGAGTTTTTTAGAGTTATTTTTGTTTTAAGAGGCATTAGAGTTTTACGATATTTATGTCCTTAGAGGCATCATAATCCATATTCAGAAATCCTGTATTGTCATGTGATCTTGGGCTTGTGAAGGACATCTGCCTGTGCATTGATTTTTTCCTTTTAAATAGATTTATCTGTACAGTAAAATATAACCATATCTGAAGTGGAAGTCTGAAAAACTAGTTGTTGATTGACACAAGAGTACCCAATACCAATTGGTTTATATGGAATTCACTGATTGCATTTTCTTCTATAGTAGCTGCACTCCATGGTTACACGTAAGATCACTTTCAAAGTCTTTTACTTGACTGTTCCTATCGTAGGGCCAGGCTAACATGGATCATCAAAATGTGAACCAGCAGACAGCACTACACCTTGCCGTGGAGAGACAGCACACTCAAGTAGTCAGGGTAGGTCATCATGTGCACCACGTCTTTATGTAAAACATGAACCTTTCTGTATATATCTCCATTGACTTAAAACATCAGTTGTAAACCAGCAACTTTGTTACAAGGATTTCAAGAAGATTGCCTTTTTTGCTGCTGCCTGTCTGGGCATCTCTGTCTGAGTATCTGTGATCCACTTTGAAGCTTTGACACGATTGTGTTGTAGATACATGTAGTGTTTTTTTGGAATGGAAATCTGTTCATTCATGAATTTGTTAGTTGGATACCTTGCTCTGTCTATTTTTACATTTACAAGTTATTGCTTTAGTTCTATATAGATGTGTTGAATGTCAACCACATGGAAAGTTAACTATTCTGTCCTGTATTGACATAATGTTCTGAAGTATTAGCTTGTATAATATTATGTAGTTTATGCCGTTACATTAGTTACAAAAAGATTAGTGTAGATGTTAGATTCTCGCAATAGTACATAGTTCAACTCCCATGTATACACAGATTGTCATACATTGTACCTGTTACAATTGTAGTGCAATAAACTTCTTCTGTATTTCCCAGCTGTTGGTGAGAGAGGGAGCAAAGTTGGACATGCAGGACAAGGATGGGGACACGCCCCTTCACGAAGCCCTGCGGCACCACACCTTGTCTCAGCTGAGACAGCTGCAGGACATGCAGGATGTGGGCAAGGTGAATGTAATTATCTTAATTATCTTTCTTGGAATCTACAAATGAAATGCAAATATTCTGTTGTGTTCTACAGAGAAATGTGTCTAAAATATAAAACACATTGTTGGATTTTCTACAAGTAGTTCTGCAAAGGGATATTTGTAAATGTGAAATTGGACAGCAATTGTCATCCAGATTCAGACATCCATGCTGGTTACATCACTGTAGTGCACGTGATCTTGAGTTTACGAAGGACATCTGTCTGGGCATTGATTTTTGCCTTTTCAATGAGATTTATCTGTACAGATTACTGATTCCTACCTTTCCTCATGTGTTGCACAGCTCCTGATGGGACTCGGCACCCAGGGTGCAGACAAGAAGAGCAGTGCCTCCATCGCCTGCTTCCTGGCTGCCAACGGTGCCGACCTGCACATTAAGAACAAGAAAGGGCAGACCCCGCTGGACCTGTGTCCCGACCCCAACCTCTGCAAGGCCCTCATCAAGTGTTTCAAGGAAAGGCACAGGTATTTCATGAGTTACCCAAGCTTTCTGTAGTCTAGTCTCAAAGATAAGTAGCAGTGGTTAACTATACATGTTGAGTACTTCACAAGTTTAAATGATGTACTTATAATCGTATGCAATACAAAGCTTATCAACTGCCAGTTTACTCTATGTACAGTTGTTGTGTCAAGCCATTCCCAATAAGGATGCCATTTGATCTCATTATTTAATTTTGTACTGCATTCAATGATAATATCAGACAGGTAAAAATATGCACACAAACTGAATAATTGGATGAAAGCAAAGCTTTTTTTTTAACAACTTGGCTCAGTGCAAGACCACTTCTGGGCACTGAACTAACACTCGCTGTAGCAGCATTTCACTTCCCTAAGTCAGAAACATCAAGCGTAGGCAAGCTCGACTAACTGACTCAGTAGGATCAGAAAACAGCATTTGTATGCATCAGTAGAATGTAGGCATTGTATCAGGAAGTTCTAGGAAAAAGAAATGATAAGTAAAGCAAGGACCTGTACATGAACAAGTATGAATGCTTGACAAGTGTTAACAGGAAACTTTGTCTCTCAGCCCCCCGATGAATGCTTGACAAGTGTTAACAGAAAACTTTGTCTCTCAGCCCTCCGATGATTGCTTGACAAGTGTTAACAGAAAACATTGCCCCTCAGCCCCCCGATGCAGCCCCTCCATGGCGGGTCCATCCATAACGATGAGGAGGCTCTGGAGGAGTGCATGGTGTGTTCGGACATGAAGAGGGACACGCTGTTCGGGCCGTGCGGACACATCGCAACCTGCTCACTCTGCTCGCCTCGTGTGAAAAAGTGCCTGATATGTAAGGAACCAGTACAGTCCAGAACTAAGGTATATAGCTCTCTTCCCTTGTAATTAGACCTTTCTTCTTCCCTCAACTTTACTACATATGTTGACTTAGGCAACTTAAATATCTCTGTACATTATGCTTTTGAACATCAATACGCAACTATATTTTTACAGAATATGGTGCAAAAGATGTTTGCCTCAACTCCCTACAATAGAGCTAGCATAGACTTATGGATGACAGGGATTCCGATCCTTTGTAGTGTGGGGACTCTCAAAGTAAAGTGTAAACTAATGTCCTAGATGTACCAGAAAGCAGTTTTCTCATGTTGTGTATTTCATCGTTCCAGGTTGAAGAGTGTGTTGTGTGTTCCGACAAGAAGGCATCAGTCCTGTTTGAGCCCTGCCTGCATATATGTGCCTGTGACAGTAAGTTTTCTACAGAATCCATGTAATACAGTAGAAGCCAGTTAATTGCACAACGGATTAACGCACACTTCTGTTAACTGCACGGAATCCCAAAGTCCCAAAAGTCCCAGCCAGATAACTTCGCATTATTGCACCAGCCGGATAATAGCACGGAATATGCTGGCGATTAGGCTGTGCAATTAAACGGCTTCTACTGTAAAACATTTTCTAGTATTAAGCAACGAGAGATGCTGCACCTGTAGCACTTAATGATGCTGAGTAGTTGTCCAGAGCAAAATATGTTACATTTTTACAGGTTAAAAGCACTCTTTGCTGGAGCTCTGATAAGCACCTTTGCGCATGTTATGATATATGAAAGAGATTACAATTAACAATGATATTGTTCATACTTTCAATCAAGATTAGCACAATTCCTGAAGTTTATGACGTTTTGAAAGACATGTGAAGGAGATTACTAGAAACGTATTGCAAAGATGGTGACATGTTAAAATATTTTCACTCCTGTGTAGATTGTGCCAGCCTTATGAAGAAATGTGTGCAGTGCAGATCTAACATAGACAAGATGGTGCCATTTATCGTGTGCTGTGGAGGGAAACGTAAGTCACATGCAATTTTTCTGATGGGAAGGGAATACTGGTGGTCGTGATATCCTCACTTGTGTCAATATTTTTAGATATAAGATAGAATTAGAAGATAACATTATTGGAATTGCAGTGTTACCACTGAACAATGATTGAAAACATTTATGAAAGTCAGTTCAATATATTTAAAGTAGAATATAATAAATATTAAGACCTAATTTGATATTAAGAACTGTGCACATTGTGGTAGTAAAGACAATAGTTAGAATTGACATTTTGTCAATTCACACAAATCAAGTCTCCATACTGGTTGACAAGTTGGATCAGATACAGTATGCTAGAGTTAAAATACCAGCAATTTTTTTTTTTCTGAAAGTTTAATCTATGATTGTTCGGATTCTACAGTAGCGGTAGGTACTAGTATGTAATGTACACAGTAGGTATGTAATGTACACAGTAGGTATGTAATGTACACAGTAGGTGTGTAATGTACACAGTAGGTATGTAATGTACACAGTAGGTACATTTGTATGTAATGTACATGTGATGTTGTATTCCCTCAGCCCCGATGGAGAAGTCCCAGAACCAGGTGCAGGCTGGAGGGCAGGCAACAAACAATGCTGACATTCAGAAGCTGCAGCAGCAGCTGCAAGATATTAAGGATCAGGTGAGGCTACATGTATCTAGCATAGTCTATTTGTAAAAGAGTGTACCAAAGATAACAGTGGCCCCTGCTACTTTTTGCTGCCGTTGGTTGCACTAATGAAAAGTAATGTCAGGGCAGCATCCATATATTAGTGTGCATGAGCAGATCCAAGGAAAGCAAAACTAGCATTTTTCTCAGATTTTCTCTGTTGAAGTACAGCCATTAGGGTAGAAGGATCCACCTATGTCCCAAACTCAAGCTGCAGGATCTAGCTAAAATAGGTACCGGGTAAATCCAAGGCCTCTTCTTCTTCTTCTTCCTCGGAAGCCCACGTTCATCGTGTTGAACATTATGGCTTTTGAGGTGCGCGTCGGTTTACTACTAATAATATCAATCATGATCCGTAACTCGTATGTCCAAAATTACCATGCCAGGTCCGTCACCATAGAGCCTTGGCCAGATTAAAGTAGCCTGGATTCCAGCCTTGTTTGCTTTAGTCTCTCTGGAAGGTTGCTACCTGCCAAGGTAGCGACCTTCAAGAGCGGACTAAAGATACAAGGCAGCATAATCATTTATAGAAGATACAGAAACAGCATTGTTTTCTTGGATCACTGAACTTACCTTTGACAATATAGATATTGTATATGCTGCACTGTAAAAGTACTGGGCTTTATATCTTTGTCTCATCAGTAGAGATATAGGATGTATGAAAGTTGAAGGTTGTCCTGCGCCATGTACAGTTGTATACTAAACTAAAATCCAGCATAAAAGTGAATTTGTTGCGTCACTGTTGTTGTGCAGACCATGTGCCCTGTGTGTCTGGACCGGCTGAAGAACATGATCTTCCTGTGCGGCCACGGGACCTGCCAGCTGTGCGGGGACAGGATGACCGAGTGCCCCATCTGCCGGAAGCCGGTGGAGAAGAGAGTCCTCTTGTACTAGTTGCTGGTACTGCAGGAGGAACGTGCACCAGCCAATCTTACTACGTAGTCTCTACCCAGGCCTCTCTGTGGGCTGTTAGAATAGCAGAAATTTGCTAGAATAGGAATGATATTTTGCAAGAGGAGTTGGCTTGCTATACTTGCACAGCTATGCTATTTGGGCCAATTTCCTCTATATCTTTTTTAACCCAAAGAGAGGCCTGGATAGAGACTGCAATTCTAGTGTGGAGCCCTCCTCCACCCCTTTTAAGTGCAAGTATAGGTACAGTAATAGTGGATGTCTGTGATTTGATGCTTGAATAGGAAAATATGTCTTTTAAGGTTCCTTGATGAGCCACTTGTGCTTGATAGATGTTTGATAGAGTTTCTTTCTGTGTATGTATCTATCAATGTTGCTGTATCAAAGTACGGTGTCTTTTCCTGTTATGTTGTCATTGGAGGTAACACTTAAATGTTGTCTACTGTAGACAAAATAGATTTTCAACCATTTCATTCACTCATGTTGATAGACATAGGATTTTATCATTGTACTGCCATACTGTAAATGTAGAAACTTTCCAATGGTTTAATGTTCGCAGTTTTCGCGGTGGCTGCTTTACCGCAAACTTAAAACCACCGCGAACATTTTTCCATGGCAGTAAGAGACTGCAGTGCATGGTGCTACCGCGAACTTAAAACCACCGCGAAAAGTCCTTTTTCTAGCTACCGCAAAATTAGATCCCAGTGACCTTAAATGCATTTACAGCATTTGACAGAAATTACCTTGGGCTCTTCTTGTTTTATGTATCACAAATAGATCATAGGCACAAAGAAATAATGTTAGGTAACTGTGTATTAATTATTGTGTTGTCTATATGTCTTAAAAGTAATGAA
Organism: Branchiostoma floridae x Branchiostoma belcheri; assembly: GCA_019207045.1. Classification (NCBI taxonomy): domain Eukaryota; kingdom Metazoa; phylum Chordata; class Leptocardii; order Amphioxiformes; family Branchiostomatidae; genus Branchiostoma; species Branchiostoma floridae x Branchiostoma belcheri. The sequence goes on along the minus strand of CM033025.1, from coordinate 8,764,274 downwards.
ATCCTGCTTGTATTTGATGTAATATGATAATTTGTCATTAATTTAATTTTTGTAAGTCATTAAGTGGTATTCAGGACATAGGGAAGGTGAAGCATATGTACAATGTACATGCACCAGTGTTATGTGGTGCATAACATGGGAACCAAAAGCAAAAGATTAGGCTTTATCTGTGTTCTACTAATCTGTGTCGGTGACAAGTGCAAACATCAGGACATGGGGAGGCTTTGGAAATTTATTCAGATCGAAATCGTGTCCCAGAAATGTCCAGAATTCTTAATAGGTTTTTTTGTAGGGGGGGGGGGGGGGTCATATGCAGGTATACATCATCATATACAGGTATACACTAGGGCAAAATGAAACCTATAAGATGAAGGATATACGGTTTTTAATTAAAAGTGAGTTTGATCATGACTTAAGAAGAAAAAAAGTACCTGACTGTATGAACAGGAAAGGAAAGGAATGTTGTCACATAATACCTACTGAAAATACTGCACATGTACGTATGTGCTTGCTTACATGTAAGTACTAATAATAATTGCATACATGTTGTATCATTGGGTTATTTAACTGCTCTGAATTGCAGTTATGATGTGCTACGTGTATAAGAAAAGGCACGAGGAGATTGTGTAGGGAGCTGGTAAATTACATCAATATTTATGATTCAGGTGGTGAAGTAGCCAAAGATGTAACTCTAACCATGAAGATAAGGATATTATATACATCTGAAAATACAGAAATCGCAGACCTGTATGTTTGACAAATGTGCCCATATTTACAATTGGTTAGAACAAGGAGGTTGAATAAGGAATATTCAACGTCCTTGGTTAGAATGAGAAAATAGTGATTAAAATTGTTCTGGGGATGGCTCTTTTATTAACTCTTTCAGAAATGCTGTCAGCACATTGTGTTTTTCAGCCTGAACTGCCTTTTGTGCAACAGAAAATTGTATGTGACTTAAGTTTTGCTTAAGGGGCCATTGGAGAATGCAACATTCATGTACTGTCATATAGTTTGTAACACACTAAAACTGCAACCTTTGATCATTTAGAGTCATATAGCAGTGACTGTAACATATGTAGATAACAAACCTAGTGACTGATTCATATACTAAACACATATACAGAGCTCAAATCACAAATGTTCAGATTGTATTCAGCTGAGTACACCTCTTCAAAGCATTGGTGACAAATTATTTATTTATTTGTTGTGGTTATTATGGGTATAGAATAATCAAGCCTCTTCAACAAAGTTAAAAATCAATATACATTGGTATATGGAACATCTTCTATGTTGTGCAAATCGACTACTGGGGTAAGAAATGTTCTTGTGACTCAACTTTGTTCAATAAGTGATGGGAAATACTGTCACAAAAGAATGTGCCACTAATGTGCGGAAAAGACGTGGTCAGTTGCGAACTTAAAGAGTGGTTGGTTTCAAAAAAAGGAAAGAAATTTAACAACCTGTTTTGAATGAAGTTTTAATCCGCCAGGCTGCCCAGTACATGTTGTATCTGTACAAGACACTTGCTGGTTTCATCGGAATAAATCTGTTAGGCAAAACTGGTTTAGCTTAGTGATTCTTTCTGTTTATTCATTGCATATTATTTTGTTGTTCATAGTTAATTGCGTACTGTACTTTCTGAATATTATGAAGTAAGATTTAGATTGCAAGTAAGAAGTCATTGTAATCTTTGCTGAGGAACAGGGAGAAAGCAGACTAGTGGTGGCCATGGTGCTGAATACACCATCCGGGCAATGGCTGCAGTTTTAAAGTAACATGCTAGGTGGCGTTAGTAAGCAGTCGTTACCAAGCATGTAGATGCTGACAGTATAGGTGACTGTCAGCACACACGAGTCAAGCAAAATAGATGACAAACTTTGTTGCATTTTCTTCTGCTCAATTCTTTTGAGTTTTTATCCACATTTTAGCCATATGACATAGATATGCCGATAAAGTGATCCAAGTGATAAGATATGCCAAATATCAGTTACTCAAGCAAGTGTCACAGACAAAAGATAGTGGATGCTATCTGAAGCATCAGACCATTTCCAAAATCATATCCAGTTGCTTGAATAATTGCTTTGGCACAACGCACATCTGGCATAGGGCATGGACAGTCATCACAAAGATTCCACTTCTTTTTTTTTTTTATTGTTAGAAAAAGAAGACTAATCCAGTTCAGTTACATGGTTGACTTTCATAAATACATGAACCATTATCTGAGGTGTAGTGACTCCTTCATTTTCAGCATATGTACTGCTACCTGTAACAACAGCCTTGAATTTATCATGTAGCCTATATAAATGATTTAATAACTACCATAACTAATCAGTTAACTCCAATAACATTGCACCTGTCAGCCTAATGTCTCCATGTTGTTATAAAGTAACCCTGTCAGCACCACAAACATTGCAATGTTCCCACATCTCATACTTTTACATATCCACCAGTCCTCATGACGTGTATGTGATCAAATATGTCTCTTGATAAAGAAAAACTGAGACATATCTACCAGATATCATTATACCTACATGTACAGTCAGTTCTCTTCTGAATTCTAACCTCATGGCAGTTAAGACTATATACAGTGAAGTTACGTAGCTTTAGTCTAGTTTTAGACAAATAGAAAGTGTTCCCTATCAATTGCAAGGAGTAGCTACTCATGGAGTTATATCAGAATGTTGAGTACAAAACATACACAGCTTAGTTCACAGGCATTGTTAACTAAGTTACCTAATGTCAAAACTATGTACATAACCAGCCTGGGTATAAAGTTGACAGAAACAAGATGGGATGAAATCACCCGACAGAGGAAGATGGAAAGTACATGCATAAATGACCTCAGAAGGAGGAAAACGGCCAACTGGATTTACAAGTGCCTTGCAAGTTCTCACGGCTACCAGTATGTAAGGTCTACATGTGGTTTAGTACACAGACATATCCATTGAATTCTAGATTTAAACAGTAAGTAAACAGCACGTTTAGCTGGATACACTTGTAATACCTTACCTTTTGTTTTAGTCAAAGCCAGGGAGACTTTCATTGCCCATCTACAAATGTACAAACATCCTTCCCTTTCTAAAAGGACTCTCAGTGCAAATACAGAATCCGATGTACAGAAAAGATGTAACATTGTTTTCTGAACTGTTTAAAGGGGAGATTATCTCATTTACAGTTTAATAGGTGACTGAACTGAAAAGGTTCTGAGTGCACGTCTAGACTGTGAAAATGATTCTAGGTCCCCAAAACTTTTCTTTTGGCTGGGTTATTGGGGACTTGGGGTCGAGTACCACAACAAAATGTCAACATTATCTTCATGCAGACTTTCCAATACCTCAGCAGCACCTCACTTGAAAAGAACCCTACTAAGGCTTACCTATAAAGAAAGCCACTGAATGCATGGCGAGCTGAGCTACGTTCCACATGGTCATAACATTTCCACACATATTCAATAATTCTGGTCATGCACAAAGAGAAACTTTATCCATTACCACCACATAACATAAACTCCCCTCCACAAACAATATGCTAGACTTTAAAGACCATCCAGTCTGCTTCCTTTCCCTAAGACTTGTTAGAAAATTTCTAGCTATACATGTGTTATAAAATAGTCTTGTAACCCAGAGGTTTAAGCTTGGTCTGAGTCTCATCGTCACTAGGAACCCTTAACTAATTCATTGTTCTTTCACTGGTTATTACTGTTGTGCTTCCATTTTGTACACATTCCTACAACAATCTACTTCTTAAGGCAATCAAAATACACAATATTCCTTTCAGTTGTATGAAAATATGCCTTTCCCTGCACAGTTGTATACCAGTCAAACCTTTGACTGCATTGCACAGAGTTTCATTCTTGTCCACATTGTGAAAAACACTGGTAATACAAACCCCACAACAACTTCTCAGTGATTATATTTTGCACAGTTCAAAGACCTGGTCTTTATGACACAAAGCAGACAATAAAAAACAACAACACTTTATCCTAAAGATCTGACATAAAAAGGTCTAAGCTGGGATATCTGGTCACCAAATGCTGAAGATAATGTCTGAGGCTGGGGTACATCAGACCAGGAACCTCCACATTGGGGAACTAACAGCATTTTGGTATGACAATTATGTGTTGAAATAAATGCCATAGTAAAGTCTGGTGAGTACTACACTACAACATAAGCATTGATTCAACATGTTGAGGACAATGTGAAAGCATTTTTAGTTTTGACTCAAGAAATGAGCTTGTCCACACAATTTAAGACAAAATATACATGCAACAGTAAATGTACATACAAAGGACACAGACACACAAAAATTAGACTTTTTCCCTGTAAGTACTGTGTGTCAGAAAGCAAACTGGTGTGAAGCTATAAAGGCAATGTTCTGGTCAGAACAAGTATAAATTTCCAATACAAATGTAACACTACTTCACCTTTATCCGTGGGGTAACCTATATCCGTTGTTTTTAAAAACACGTTTTAGAGATATCAAGTTGACGGACTGTACGTGGCAACAAATTGCAATACACAATATTTTAGAAATATTGCAGTTTGAAACTACCGTCGTTGACTAGATATCCTTAAATACCCTGTTCTTGAAAACAATGGATATAGGTTACCAAATGGATAAAGGTGATCTAGCGTTACTAAGATTGGCCACCACTAAAATCAGTTGGAAGAAGTTCAGACAAAGTATATCTTACGTTCAACACCTTATAACAATCTTGAGTACCGTGTGACAGTATACCAAAGTACACATCACCATCTGAAGATGGAACATATCTCCGTACAAAATCCCCTCACATTTGTGCTTGTCCTCTCTCTGTACTAGGGCAGTTACCAGCATTGAAGTACAAAAACTGGGTCCAAGGTGCTAGCAAAGTGGTCGAAAGAGATGTCCCATATTTGACTTGAGTCAACACCCCAGTCAGAAGACCCTGTCCATATCCCGCAACCTTGCAACACAGAAAGAGTATTGCACCCCCTGTCTAGATTGAGTCAGGCTCTCTGTAGTTGGGCTCCGTAGCTGTGAAGTAGTCGTCTAAGAAGTTGTGGAGATACTCGAAGGTGGGCCGCGTCTCCTCGTCACGAGCCCAAGTCTGCAACATGAGGTTGTAGAGCGAGTCTGGGCACCCCTGGGGCTGGGGCATCCTGTACCCCCTCTCCACCTGATCCAACACCTCCCTGTTCATCATCCCTGTACAACAACACAAAGGGCACGGTCAGAACAACATGCACAGCTGTACGTGGGGACGGCTTGAAACTGTGACAAACAAATCCATGAGCAGTTCTAATAGTCCAGGAGGAAATTCTCAGAAGAGGCCTAGAAATGAAATTTGCATAAAGAGCCCTAGAACCATGATGTCCCACCTGGACCATATAACAACATACCTTAAAATGATCAGGAGACATCAAGCCATCATTCTATGATAGAGAAATAATTATGTACTGGGTGGGTTACGAAACATTTTTTTCAGGAATCTCCTCCTGGACTATAAAACATAAACCACATCTTCCTGCAAAAGCTAAATAGTGAGTAAGGTGAAATTGTGACATACAGTTGACCAAAACCACTTGAGTGGCAGAGTGACATAATGGCATAAAAGAACAGACATACAATATAAATACATGTACATACATTGTAGCATGACATCAGGTTTCCTGGCAGTGTGCAATAGTTACATCAGCTGAAAGCATCTAACCCACTCAGGTTTAGGGTGTAGGAATGGACATGTGATTTAAGTATATTGTAAGCTTTGTGATGGGCTTTCCTTGTAGATAATCTTACTTTCAACAACAACAACAACAAAATACTTAACTACTATTAACAAATTTATGACCATAAATACATTTGTATATCTCATTATCTCCCACAAATTTCTGTCAACTTGTTTACTTTTCCATCATCCTGCAAAACAAATTCTACAATGCAGGAACTGAGATACTAAATGATATTCTGGCTAACATCTCTTGTTAGCCCTGATACCCCACTGCTACACAGACGTTATAGGAGAAGGAACATTTAGAAACCTGTTGTCACAAGGGAAAATAGTCAAGTTTTAATGTCTTAGAACTACAGTCTTCACAGACAGAGGCGACATCATAGTGCGAGAAGCCTGCGACAGCCCATCACCTGCTGACAGGAACGTGTAACAATGGAAACCACCACACCCACCAGCAGCCACCAGCACAGAGACATGACATTGATTGACACATGGTACCTGCACCTAGATGGCCTCAGGCTCTTTGTAGTTTGGCTCTGTGGCTGTGAAATAGTCGTCAAGGAAAGACCCTATGTACTCAAACGTGGGTCTCTCTTCCGGGTCGCGGTGCCAACACTGCTGCATCAGCTCGAACAGCGAGTCCGGACAGTCCCTGATTTGAGGCATGCGGTAACCCCTGGACACCTCCTCTATAACCTCCTTGTTGCTCATGCCTACAAATAAACACCTACAGATACAGTCTAATACTGTGTAACAATCCACCACCCAATCTGCATTCATCCTTTGTCAAGTAATCGCATCTTGCTTACTTACATGTATATAATAGTTCTAGTCCTTTTATCAAATTGACACAGTAAATCATGATGACGCTGTAATATTTCCAATTTTGCAGACAGTGCAGGACATAGGTTGGTAGTATTACTAGTAGTAGTAGTATTACTACAGCAACACCTTACCAGGGTATGGAATCTTGCCATGAGTCACCAGCTCTGTCAGGAGGATTCCAAAGGACCAGACATCAGACTTGATGGTGAACTTGCCGTACAGCGCTGCCTCTGGAGCCGTCCATTTGATGGGAAACTTAGCACCTGCAGGGGGATAACAGACAAGAAATGTTTCCAAAATCATATCCAGTAGCTTGAGTAATTGCTATTTGGGATAAGAACTGTTTTGTTTTGTTTTGTTTTTGCATAAAAAGTAAGCAGCTTTTAGGTGTAACACACCAGTTTTGTACAGACTGCCTATGACCAATGTCTCCACATTTGATCCACATTAAGGCCTGCTAGTAATTTGAACCCAGAATTCTTAGATTCAAAGTCAACAACCCTAAGCACAAGACCACCAGTAAACCTTAAGACTGAATAGCAAAACAGTATCTACACAAAGTTTGACCAAAAACATAACCTTCCAGGCAAACCTAACAAACCTCTTTGTTTTCTGTCCACAGAAAAGAACTCAACAACAGAAAGTTTTTAGTGAAACACCCACCTTGTTGTGCCTTGTAAAGGTCGTCCTCTATCAGTCTAGCTAGGCCAAAGTCTGCTATTTTGCAGTTATTGTCGTCACCTACAAGTACATTGGCTGCTCGCAAGTCTCGATGGACGTACTTCATTCTTTCAATATAGGCCATGCCAAATGCAATCTGTTGGAGAGAAACAGTAGCTGGTGAAGAAATGTATAAAAGAAGGCTGTTGTCTTTGATAAAATATTGTCTATAAAAGAAGGCTGTTTTATAACATATTTTGTTCAAACATTGCATGACCATGTCTCCTGAGAGTCACAACTTTTCTTTCCAAAAAGCACAGTACATTTGTATGTAAGGAAAATTGATTCACAGTGAATTTGCACATGTTTGATGACAGTTTAGACATTAACATCTGCTTAAGTCATTGCAATGCACTACATTTCAGGGCAGTGGTGCTTCTAACTCCTAAATCATTCTAACCCTCATCTCTTTTGTACCAACTGTGTACTTGTTCAACTGTGATAAGTAATAATTGCTAGTGTGAGATGAGCCACTGACCTGAGCCCCCATGTCCACCAGCTCCTTCAGCCCAGACTTCTGCCCGTCTCCCTTGACTATATAGTCCAGCAAGCTGCCATTGCACATGTACTCTGTGATGATGTAGATGGGTTCCCTGTCCGTGCAGACGGCGTACAGCGCCACCAGTTTCTCATGACGCAGTTTCTTCATGATGGTGGCCTCCTCCAGGAAGGCCTGAGGAGACATGGAGCCTGACCTCAGGGTCTTCACCGCCACCTTGGTGCTATGGTTCCACACGGCTAGGGGAGACCGGGAAATAATGTGTTATGGTTAAAGGATATCACAAGACTTTTGGTGGGACTTTGGTGGATATTATAATTACATTTTGCCTGCAAAGCAGTTTCTGGCTAGTGTCTTGCTATTTCCATGCTTTTCTGCCATTATGAACTGTCAAAACATACATACACCTAACATCAAAATGATGACATTTGTACACTGTGGTGACTATTTGCGCTAGGAAAATTACAGATATATCTTTTAATTTATACAATAAAACTAATTACATTCAAGAGCTTTCTTTAAACACTACTGTGGCCATGGACTGCAAGATGCAGAAGAGACCTCCAAGACAGTGACAAGGCCCTACCATGAGAGTGTCAAGAATCATGCAATGAGGCACCAACTTACCCAGCCAGACCTCTCCAAAGTTGCCCTGGCCCAGCTTCTCCTTCAGGGAGATGGACTCCCTGTCTATCTCCCAGGCATCCTTGGTGTGGTGGGAGAGGTCCTTGGTGATGGGCATAGACTTGGAGCAAGGCTTCACCAGCTGATAGGCCAGGCCACCTGACGTCTCTGTACAGAAACAACAAGTCAATCATCTGATGAAGGTGGGATAGATGGACAGCTACCACTGCTATAAACTTAATAAAGCAGCCCTAACATCACCTGGTAGAGTGTACCATAGATATGACATTATAAGACAATTAAAATTACATTGTGTCTCAAAGTCTAATAGTATCTACATTAATTGTATTTAGGAATTCGAGTTGTGGGACCTACATCACATAGAATTGTAACAGCTGATGTTAATCCATACCTAAGACCTACTCTCCAAAAAGATCTACTGTGGGCAAAGACAAAGTGGAGTTAAACAGTGTCCAACGGGCCACTTGGACACTGTTTAACCCTCTGGATACTGACATTGATATATCTTCTTTGAGATTAGAACTTGCAGTTCATTAAGTAACTCCTAACTTACTAAGAGAATTGTTCACATTTTTAAGACATATCTTTTGAAGACATGTTTTATTTTGCTCTTGACCCACCTGAGTAGTGCTGTACGAGTTCCTGTAAGGTTTTGAACTGTGTCCTGCTGGCGATGTAGAAACCTCCGCTGTCCAGGTTCCTGATCCTGTAGTGCTTCACGTTGTCACCCTTCGTCTCGTCCCAGTCTCTCACAGACAGGGAGAATCCACCTGCAGTCAACACAAACTGGCTATGTTAACACAGCACATGTCGGAGTTCTGTTACCTGCTGCCTTATTGGAGCTAAGCTAAATGTATCTATGTATTACAACATCATGTCTTCTTAATTTGTTATCATCTGTTTTGTAGGTGAGGACTTGGGTGTTCCATAATGAAAGAATGGCCAGTGAAACATGTAACCTGGCAAAAACAGGTCTTGCTTGAAGCTATTTCTTTCTTCAACGTACAAATGTACATGTTCAGTGGCTATTGTGTAGCAGTGTTTATCAAACAACTGCCCTGTCTATACACTAACTCATGTTTTTTTCACTGATAAACTAAATGGCTATAGAAGCTAACAATGTTTTAGCATAAAGCCTTTAGAAATATCTCTTCCATAACTCACCTGCAGTTGTCTCGCTCTCCCGTATCAGGAACGTCCCCCTGACGTTGCCTGGTGCCAGCAGCAGCTTTTCTGCATCTTTCCGTGCTATCTTTCCAAAGAACCAGCTGGAATCAAAGTCAAGAAATTGATACGGATTTAAAAAAATAAAAACATTGAACACTATTCAATATCATTGTATTAATCAATTTAATTGAAGTGCTTCTTATACAAGTACCCTAAAAGTGCTATAGATTAACACTGGTAAGTTGTGGTTAATTACTTAAAACTGACAATCCATATCAAGTAGAGGTGGGAAACGGTTGTTTTCAGTACAAGTCTCAAGTACTCACAACTTTTCACAGATAATTAAGTCTTAGTTCGGGTCCAGACCTGGAACTGATCTTCTGGACCTGAACCGTACCTGTACTTGTAACTGATTTATCTGTACCAGTACCAACCACTAATATCACGTAAAAAAAAGGTTCTTACTCTTCTGCATTGATGCTGGACACAGGTGCAACATAGTTGCTGGGAATGTAGCCTGTCTGTGATGTAGTTAATGACCTGGCCTCCCACCAGTCTCCATCTCTGTGGACATTCACAATTAATATTTTAGCAGCAAGCAAGCTTTTAGAAGCATTGTTTATCAGGTAAATATCTAAACAACTGTCTCTGACTTAAAAGTACCAGTTAATATGCTGAGTTTCAAACTTTGAACTCACCAGTGCAAACAGCATTATGAATATTTACATTGCAACAGCTTTGCAGGCATTTCTGTATGATATAATAAGAAACTGCCATATCTTAACTCTCAACTGGTATCTTTTTGGATAGGATAGTAATGGTATCAGCTTGATAGCCCTCAAGTCAAGGAAATGAAGAATCTTCTCCTAACTAACATCTCCAGACAATGCCGAATCTAGTATTCAGATGACACTGTGTTTTTTTATGCATTGGGCTAGTTGAAAATCTAGTTTACTGCTCAGGAGATATCAGTTAAACTACTTACTGGTTGTTGATAATCTGTAGCTGCTCTCCTTTCTTAAAACTCAGATCATCTTCAGTCCTTGCCGCATAATCATACAAGGCCACAAATATGGTCACACCTGTAAAATAAAATATTACTTAATCAAAGTTCAGAAATATCTTAACATTGTTAGGAATAGAATCTTAAAAGATATGAATAATAAAACTTTGTTACACATCAAGCTCATATCATAACTACCTGGTGTCACTGCTGGAGATAGAAGGGGTCATTCTGTGTACGGTTGATGGAGTTTGTCCGAAAATTTAGAGGGGTAAGTGTTGGATATAAAGTGTTAGCGTTTTTCTATAAGGTATGAATAATGGTAGTATTTAAAAAAAAAAAATTAAAATTCACGGGTCTTAGTGGCAAGTGTGCAGATGTTGACACACTGGCAGCACTAAATCCGTAGGTGTTTTTGGCACCTTTAGACAGATTAGCCGTGAGGCTCGGTGGGCATCACTCCACCGTCATTGGGGCAGGGGCATGGCGAGTATCAAACTCAGGACCTACTGATTCTGATTCCAACGCTCTAGCCGTTGCGCCACACAGACACACAATGGTAGTATTGATTGATTATATACCTAGCTTTTCAGCTATGAAAGACATAAAGCCATGTCTGCCCAACTAGCCAATGGCTACCATTACCAGTGAATTACTGACCTTGACTTGAAATGTTGGAAGTGCTCGGTGCTGTGCTGCCAAAGGACGGAATGTTGACCCCCCCTGCTGGTGAGTTGAAGTTGGGGATTGCCGCTGGTGGCAGGGAGAACCTGTCGTTCTCGGTGGGAGACTGTGTGTACCTGGTGGCATTGTTTATGGCAGACGCGTCCAGGACAGTGTCGTCTTTGGCCTGGTACTTCAGTTTAGGATCGTTACTCTCGGAGCTCTGCACACACCCCATGGCTGCTAACTACTGCATGTCCTGTTGGAAATGAAAGTCACAACATTTAAGAAAACTGTTTCGGAACCTTTGGGGGCTAGAAAAAGGCACAATACAGGAGGCTAGGAAAATTGAAAGGTATAATAGATTAGGGTAATTATTGGCTTTTAACAGCCAATCCCAGCCATAATGGGTATAATTAGCCTTACCAGGAAATTGTGGCAGCTAGGTTGGCAAATCAACTAGTATAATACCATGGCATAGCCCTGAATTGAGTCTTCCTTAATTAAAAAGATAGAAGGTCTCATGACAATGGAGCATATACTATTAGTATTAGCCTAAATTTGAGGCTAAATCCAATCTTTGGTCTCTCACTTTCAAGTTTCATCTTTTTACATCAGAAAACATACATCTTCTTACATTTAAGACATTTTTCCTCTCAGGTTTCATACATGATGTCATCATTTTTATGAAATCATAGAAAGGGGACCTTTTATTTGACAGAGATGAGCAATGCCGATTGCTCAAATTGCTGTAATTTGTAGGTGAGAAGTACAGGTTTTGTGTACCATATCACATTATCAGGTGACACACAGAGCCTTGACAAACAGCCACCTATCCCAGCCCAGCAGTGGCTATGAAGCAGCTTGTTCCAGCTGGCCCCAGGTAGACAACCTGAGCATTAACAAGGTTGTAGAGATCAGATAACATCTGAGGCCATTTGTCCACGTAGCTCCAAAGTAGCCCAACAAGTTTTAGCCATATGCCGCCCATAGAAAGTCAAACATTAATCTAATTAAATTACCTCCAATTTATGCTCAAACAGCTAAGGAATGCAAGCACAAAATTAACATCAGTTAGACGTATATGAAGCCTTGCATATTCTTGGGAAGGTTATCTGAGGGAAACGTAAGTTATGTTAAAAAGTTGACAACTGAAGTGTCGTCTAAAATTCAATCCTACCTAGAACCCTGCAGATTATGCACTACATGAGGTGCTTTTAAACTGTGTTTTGTCACATAGCTTGGACTATACGCAGGAGCCAAAGCAAAAAATACTGTTTCCAACATTATATCATTATCAATATTATATGTTCTTTTATGTTGTAAATTGGTACAAAATACTACTGTACTACTACTACTACATATACTTTTCAATTTAATTTTTGCACACCTGTTCCATAAATTTTACAACTAAAATTTACGTCATTTATGGGTTCAGTGAATAATGTTGATGTCAGAAAAACATTAATTATGTATGGTTGAAATGGCAGCACAGCTAGCACAGTTTAGATAGGAAGTATAATTTATGCTATGCAATATGTGTCATGCTGATTTGGACTCATGTAAGTTGATATACAAGTAAGGGTGGGGATTACAAGAGGAAATGACATAACCACACAAGTTGTATTTCTTATCCTCTTGACAGTATATAACCTGACAAGACAAATCACCAGACATTCCATGAAGGCTTGATAGATAAGCACATCCCTGCTAATCAGTTTCCTTCCTAATTTTCTGCTCTGTCCCATCTTCCTGCACCTGTCTCTTAACTACTGTATAAAAGTAGACATGCACATTAATTTTATGATGAAAAATATCAAGTGCCAGTGGCAAGTTATAATGGGGATTTCCCATTCTATAAAGTTCTGGTCTCCTGTACTGAGAAAGATGGATGGTACATCAACTTATCACAGTATAAATATGTCAATGAACGTTAGACATTCAGGTAGAACATTAGCCTGATCAAATCTTGCATATAGCAGCCCACCCACCATCCGCCGGCCTCATACATAGGGGGCCAGTTACAGCCCTAGATGGTGATAATTTGTTACACAGACTAGTAGAATTTTACATGATACAAAATGAAACAAGCAGCTGGATGAATTCTCTTTAGAGTCAGATGTTTCAGATAATATCCACTATCTTTCAATGTCTGATCTGATGACAGATGGTGGATGATATCTTAAATGTCTGAATCTTTAGAGAAGTCAACAAACTGCTTGATTCATTTTGTATCATGCAACTTTGTAAATACTATAAGTATAACTGTACTTTAACATCACTGTCATTGGGGCCCAGGCACTGGAAAGACTGCAAGGCAGGGCTGCATGGATGGCTGCCAGTGACTATCGTAGGGCCAGTAGCATAAAAGAAATGCTGGGAAACCTACAATGGCCTCCCCTTGCTGACAGAAGGAGAGATACCTGTCTTACCACATTTTACAAATCTAAGAAGCTACATGTGTAAATTCCAGTTAATTCCAGCAAAAAGAAAATTTTCTTTTTTTTGTACTACAATCTCCGACAGTCAAGGACCACACACTACCCAACACCCACACACACACACATACACACAGGGATGCCTCGAACTGTTGGAATTGGATGGATAGAGGGTAACGAAGAAGACATCAGCCCCACTTGTGCACAGCTGAATTCATCAAGGGAAAGCAAGGCTCTTCCATCTTGTGACCTGACAGACATGACTTCAACTGTTTTGTTCCAGGCCCATTCAACAAGATAAAGCCAGGCTACCCATGTGCACTTAGGGGGTCCTGTGGGGCATGTTTATGTGTCCTGGTCTGGGCAGGGCAAAAATTGGAATGATTTCCATACCTGATAGAGCACCCTTTTACAAAACAACCAAAATAGGGTGCTGGAACAAGAATATTTACTTCCAAGTACTCTCTCACTCCTGTGGTGTAGTCTTCATGCATACAGATATCTGGACATGACTGGTTGACATGCATGTGTTGGGCTGGGTCTGTCCCTTTGTGACTCATTCACTGAGACTTGAAACAAATTATGTAGGGACTCTTGCGACAATACTGACTATTATTTGAGATCTACAGCAGATAACGGTGGTACACGAGCTGCTACAGTGTTGATATAAAAACGGCAGTCACAGTACAGGCTAGATCGTTTAAATCCGGCAACAACAGTGGCCCAGTTTGAAGTCTGACAACTGGCCGGAAGTCTTCCCCAAAACGCAACCCCTTTCAACACCACCGGTATAAACACTGTTACGCTACAGTCCAGTCACAAGAAACGTTATATACCTTACTCTACGTGCAGAACATTGTCCTCTCCGGAGCAGGGTCGGGAGAAGGAAGTTTCAGTCCTTGGACGAGAACGTTGCTTGATGTTGAATACTGGTTCACGATACTTCCTTACAAATTATAGGCGACTGCCATATTTCCTGTCACAACAGAGCGGAAGTCAGGGAGCGCACCTAGCGGCGCAAAATCTTGAACTGCACCCATTGTTTGCATACATCAAGGAGGGAGATGGAGGTGATATAACCTCCTTGCATACATCATTTGACACATGAAAGCTACATATAAATGTTAAATAAGCTTTAGAAAGTGAATGTGTGATGTCAATTTCTTGTGCAGGTGACACGAAGTTTATTAGCTGGCGTATAAGTTTGAGCAAGTAACGTAAAGTGGTGAAAGTGAAAATATACCGGAAGTGATTTTTACTAACAGGAAGTATATTAGGCAAGCCCAACTACAGGGAGGAAAGGGAGAGTTATTTTGACTTTCTTAGTTTATGAATGCTCAATTGATTGTAATATCTTATCGCATATTAATATAATATATATTATAATAACAAGTATATTTATATTTCAACTTCTATGTGATAATTTTTACGGTACATTTCGTATCAAATTTTTAGAAAACCGTTACCTATTCTATATATGGTATAACCTGCTTGAAACACAGCCTGATGGGATAGTTTAGGGGAGCCACAGTTTTCTTTGTGCTGTGTATTCCAAGGAGCTCCTTTTATATTTTGAACCTTCCAATATATTTTAATCAAAACCCAAATATCACCACGATGAACGAGAATGTTTGTTTGAACGTTTCCCTGTTGAACAAATTGGGTATCACACTGCAGTTTTGGAAACTGAAGACACTGCCAAACCTTGACCAATCAGGGCTAAGGATGTTGTAGATCATTCAACAACCCATCTTCTGATGGAGGAAGGCCTAAATAGCTTCTTCCTCTGAGCTGTTGCACAAGCCTAAAGTATCTCTAAAGATATCATTGGTTACAGTCAACTCCAATCAAGGAGATGTTTATACGACACTATGATGGGCATTGCTGTCATCTGAGCAGTTTCCTAGTTCTCATAAAAAATTGGCCTTGCAATCAGTTGGAAGGTAGCTCATCTCATCTACTAGTATTTGATCATGTAAGACACGATGTACAGTTACATAAGGTAAAAATTGTTTACAAATTCACATTGGATAATCAAAGTGATAAATGCCCAGTTTGAGATTCAATAACGGCCTTAAACTTCTCCCTCTGCATTCACTTCAGAGATACACCAAATTACAAAATATTTTTTTTAGATTCAAAGATAACCATTTATCAGTCTTTTCACCATTGAACTTAATGCTTACGTGCTGAATGTAGAAACTAGTAGTGGAGGCTGTTTTTCCCTCCACAGTGTAACAGGAAGCTTGTCGAACCATCACACTTTTTTGGGGTAGTAAAAAAATATTAAACATGCAAATGCTATAGTAAATAAACCGACATGGAACAAAACTATATACGTTTGAAAAATACTACATAACAATTTGCTTGATTTGACTTTCCAATAAAAAGATCGTGTCATATACTGTTCTTCAATATAAAACTGATCTTACAATGCATCCTTCCCTACCCCCGATTACTTGGTACACTCCAATTTGATTGTTAGTTGAGGCGGCAGCATGGCGTACACACAACCGGCTGGAAAGCGGAAAATCTGCTACTACTACGATGGTAAGTAGTGCATTCCCGATAGAATCTTACACAGGGATTAATGCTTACATTCTAGAGACCACTTTGAGCAGAGTTACGGAGAACTGGCTGTGCTAGATAGTTTTTTCGGGGCAGTTTTTCCGGGGCTGCAGATAGAACTTGAAACGCTGGACCGCCGGGTGGCGCGCTTGCCAGACGGAACAACAAAGGACTAAAATTCGTGTTCGCCTTGCTTTGGGTTGAACAAGTTTACCCAACAATTACTGTTTAGTGTTGGTCAAACTGTTCACCGGGTCCATCTGAACTATTCGTTAGATGCTTTAGGCGCCTGCAGATCACACTAGACGAATTGTTGTAGATTCTCCCGCTCAAAATACTTCGTTTCTCTTCTGGTGCACAGCAACGTAAACGTCGTTTGTACTAGTTCAGGTTTGGGGTGAAGGTGTTAGGAGAGGTGTTAGATGTGACGATGGTAGGTACTTGGCCTCAACAGAAATAATTTGTACGGTAACACAGGCAACTTTTGCAAGTTGCAACATATTACAGTCATAAGCATAAAAGCGTACAAGTCAATGATTACTGTCAGTACTAAGCCAATGCATGTTACTGTAACATCCCAATATACATCACTTGCATGTTCATTCCCCCTCAGCTCTGGAACCTTATAATTTACCCAATATTTTCCAAAAATTAAAACTAATTTCTAGAACTCGTTACCATGGAAGATTGAGGCACGCTAGTCCTGCATTATTTTTTTTGCACTCAGAAATGCTGTATTGCAGCTTGTTATCTCAAAGTTGTTTTCCATTCCTTTCACACCATCAGGTGACATTGGCAACTACTACTATGGCCAGGGTCACCCCATGAAGCCACATCGAATCCGCATGACCCACAACCTGTTACTCAACTATGGACTCTATCGAAAGATGGAAATCTACGTAAGTGCACTACTTTCTGAATTCGAAGAATGTCTAGTAGTGTCATCGTTTTTTAATGGCGTACTAAAAGGTGAAGAGAGAATGTAAAGCATAATGTCCAGACTCTATCTTTTGATTGTCATTTTTTTGTCATTTTTTTGCTGAAGTGACTTTTTTATGAGCAATTTTTGTCCAACTTGTTTCCAGCGACCACACAAGGCCTCGTTTGAAGAGATGACTAAGTACCACAGCGATGACTACATCAAGTTCCTCCGCTCCATCCGGCCGGACAACATGTCTGAGTACAGCAAACAGATGCAGAGATGTGAGCATTTCCAACCTCCCACTAGATAGATGTGTACATATCATGTGTAGAATTGAAAACAAGCTGCATGGCCAACTTACTTCAGTGGTTTTAGAGCTCAGTGTACAAAATACTTTTCTGAACCAGGTTGCACAGTGTGCAACTGTGAGCATACATAACATTTTACTATCATATTACTTATAAGCATGTTTGTTTCAAACTAGAAATTAAGGAACTTAAGAATAATAGTATCTATTAATTATATTGGAAACTTACAAAATTGACCTATGAATTATTAACAATTTATAACGTTTATGATATTATTATACTATGTCATTGTCCATATTGTATATCTTAAAAATACATGTAAAAGTAAAACATAAATTTATTTCTGTGTTTTCATAGAAAATTTATTGTTCTGTTCTTCCGATAATGTCAATCTGCTGAGGAATCGTCAATTACTGACATGTTTGGCTGATATGAAATGACGCTGTGTCGATCCATTTTTTCTTCCAAGTAAATTGACAACAAAATGAAGTTCTGAGGCTCAAAATCTAGGTTGCGCTCTGTGCAACCTCAGTTTAGAAGTAACTTGCACCAAGCAACAAGTGGTTGCAATGTGCAAGTGTGCAAGTGGTATTTTGCACGCTGGAGCTTATGTGTGTTTTTCTGATGAAATGCTGTTTTTGGAGGTACTGAGGTGTATTTTTACTCTCCATTCTACAGTCAATGTAGGAGAGGACTGCCCGGTGTTTGATGGGCTATATGAGTTCTGCCAACTGTCAACAGGAGGATCTGTTGGTAAGTACATCAGCATGTTTCTCATGTATTCCTTATCTGCAGTTACAATGCCTTTGGAGAAACAAAACACTGAAATAACTTACCAGTTACCAGAACCATCTATACAAATGTTTGAAAATATGTAGACAAAGGATTTTCGAGTACTGACCAAAACTCCTAGCATAAAGTTTTTAAATATCATGGATTGTAACACATGCCATGATTGCATTTCTCTATTGACAGCTGGTGCAGTGAAGTTGAACAAGCAGCAGGCTGATATAGCAGTCAACTGGGCTGGCGGTCTTCACCACGCCAAGAAGTCCGAGGCCTCTGGATTCTGCTATGTCAACGACATTGTTCTCGCCATCCTTGAACTGCTCAAGTAAGGACACCAACTTTGAATATTCAGCAGTTCACATAGAAAGTTATTTTGAAATTTAGAATAATAAGAAAACAAAGCAGCTGTCTTCTTGCTTCACGTTAACATTGTAACTTGGAGTGTATTCATTTAATTATTTGATAAAATGTCTTACAAGCCATTACAATTGGGAACGGGTTTTCTGCGCGTTAAAAATCTGCGCGCGCGTTAAAAATCTGCGCGTTAAAAAATTAAGTTGTACATTGAGAAATTCTTAGGCAGAAAAATGTGACCCCATTATATGATTTTACCTCTGTTACTTGAATTTTGGGTTTGAAAAGCCCCTAATTTTTAGGTCCCTTGGGAATAGGTTAATTTGCATATCCAGAAGATTTCAAAATTACTTGAATTTGACACAAATACATGAAAAAATAACTAACGTGAGGCTTTCTATTGTAAAATATAGCTGCTTGAGGCTTTTCTCCATTCTGCAAGCTTCATTTCATCTTTTCTCAAGCAGATTGTTTCACATGCAAATATCAACCTTTGTTGCGCGTTAAAACTTAATGTTTAAAAATCACTTTAAAACTCCTGGAAAGAGATATTTGTACTCTGGAATGCAACAATATGATACTTAATTTCATTTTGTGTTATCTTTTTCAAGCTTTTAAGTTCAAAACTGCAAAAAAGTTTTTAAATCCCCAGGGAATCAGCTAATTTGCATATTTTAACGCGCAGGTTTTTAACGCGCAAGTTTTAACGCGCAAATTTTAACGCGCACAAAACCCCAACCCTTACAATTTACAGAAGTGATGAATGCAACGTCAGCTTAGGACTTAATATACCTTGCATAGATACAGGACTTTATCTACTTGGTCTTGAAGAGCAAAAGCTCTCTGCTAAAAGATGTGCTTGCAGATTTATTGTACTTGTAAAGTACTATGTTGAACTTTGGATGGAAATTGTGACTGACATTGAGTGTGATAACCCCAGGTACCACCAGCGTGTGTTGTATGTGGACATTGACATCCACCACGGGGACGGTGTGGAGGAGGCTTTCTACACGACAGACCGCGTCATGACTGTGTCCTTCCACAAGTACGGGGAGTACTTCCCAGGAACTGGTGACCTCAGGGTACAGCACTATATCTTCATCTGTTTTTGCTGTTTGGCTTTTTCTAGTACATCTAAGATAGAAGTTACCTTTGTCATAAATTTTCTCAAATGACAAAGCCATCATACAGGCCTATTTGTCTTGAAAGTTTAGTAGTAGTCCACTGTGTTCTGCTGCTACTGAAAGTTTGTCATGCAATACATGTTCTGGACAGGTAAGTTCTTTTTTTTTTCAACAATAAGAGTAAATGTTGTATGTAACAGATGTGTATATCGGTCAGACGCTGAGACAGTAGGCATTGTTCTTCTTTGTGTTAACATCAGTACTCTGTGAAATGAATAGAAATGGGATCAGACATAGTTAAGAAATTAGCAAATCAAATTGGAGCAAACTGGTACATAAAAGTATGTATTTCAATACTGTGTATCTGAACATGCAGCATACTGCATAGGAACATGCTCAATGTAATGCATTCTTAACAGAATTAATAGACAAAAAAATTTTAAAAAGCATAGCATGCTGTCTGAAAAAAATCCTCCAGTTTCAATAGTTTTCAAAATCCAATATATGGCAATATATAAGCACTGTTGTGCTTGATGAAAAAAATTGCCATCTTGAGGCATTTCATATGTAAATTTCATCATGTAGGACTCCTGTAGGAGTTACAACATATACCACATGTAGAAATAAGGCCACATAGGTGCCTCTCATTTTCTACAAGATGGGGGTTGTTTTCTCTCTTTACAGGACATTGGTGCTGGAAAGGGCAAGTACTATGCTGTCAACTTCCCCCTCCGGGAAGGCATCGATGACCAGGCATACGAAACAATCTTTGAACCAGTAAGTGCTGGTTGCTTACTGTTTTTGCAGTGGCCTTGTCATACCATAACTTTGCTGTGTTTTTCTACCAGGACATTGGTGCAGGAAAGGGGAAATACTACGCCGTCAACTTTCCGCTACGGGACGGGATTGACGACGAAGCGTATGAACACATATTCGAGCCAGTAAGTTTTGCAACCACCGCGACAATCACGTCTTATTAATCCTCCGCACCTTTTTCAATCACGCAGTTGGGGTGATGATTGTTAGTGTTGGGGAAGTGGAGTAATGTGTACCCAGGCCAGGATGGCTGCAGATCCACCGCATCTTGCCGTGATGTTGGTGAAACAGCATTTCCACACAGAACAGTTGTACAAGTGTGTCACCGATACATTTACAATTGTCAATCTGCTGGACACTGTGTTCTCTTCTCCATGTGTTAGAAATAGGTGAACTGTTGTGTGTCTTTAGGACATGTATGTTTTTCTTAACTGTACCTGTAGCTATCTCTAGTAGGCCAATATATGTATATATAGTGTCACCAGGTCCAGTGTTTAGAGTCTCATTGCAGTTGTCTTGCATGCAAAGTACCTTAAGGAAAATACTTTTGAACAAAAGACCCTACCCCCACTGTGTAACTTCAGCTTTGTCAGTTCCTTCCAAATAGTGTGCCCTTCTTTATATACAAACTGCCTTGATCATTCTTATGTAAGTGGCATGTTATGGAAAGATGTTCAGATATTGAGAAAGTCTTAAACTGTGTAACTGTCAATTACATCCAAAGTTCCGTGACTAACTGTCAGGACTTTTGCCAGCTTTTAATTTTCCCACACATTCCAGTTTCCCAATGTCAAAAATAAAGGGAAGTTTTGATTATCTGCAGAAATAAACCAATCATGACTGTTCATCATAATTTGCAGTTCAACTAATTAGAGAATGATAGCTATCGATGCGACCAATCAGAGAGTGGATGGATGTCAGTTAAATATTATTATTTTTATGTATTTATTGTGTAACTCTACATTTTGACGTTGTTGGATAGGTCTATTTTTGCCTGACAATGTTATCTGAATTTTATTTTGACATGAGCTGGCAAGAACCCTTATTAATGTTGTTGATGTATGTCTGTTTCCTAACCTTTTTGACAAAATGGTAAGGAAGAGTGATATTTGATTTTTCTTTTCTTCAATTTTGTGTGTACTAACTAGTGGATATGGTAACTAACCAAGGACAAGTCATTTTTTCCACTCTGAAAATGTAGTTTGTGAGCATGAATGCCTCCACAGTATTTGAAGGGCAAATTTTTGTGAGTGTATTTTTGCTGATAAATAAACTTAGGACTTGCGCCAGATGACCAAATTTGGAGAATACTGAGGAGTTTTGCAATCTTTGGTGATTGCCATGATACCTAAGGCAAAGTAGGAACTTTTGGTAAAACCCATGAAAGAATCAGGAAAGAACATGGAGATATTCATGCTCACCAACTGTATTACTATACCATGAGTCAGTTCTCTGGCTCTGATATATTCTTCAAGTCTGACAACCATTCCACATTATATGTGCTGTCTACCACAAGTGTCAAACTCACCTCACACTTTTCTCCTCTCAACACATCCACATGGGTACCAGAAACCATAGTTAAACAGTGGTTTAAGTACTAAGGAAGACTTCTCCTTGTTTCAGGTCATGTCCAAGGTGATGGAGATGTACCAGCCCAGTGCCATAGTACTGCAGTGTGGGGCAGACTCTCTGTCAGGGGACAGGCTGGGCTGCTTCAACCTCTCGCTCAAAGGTAGGACCTGAGGCCTGGCTACTCTGTGTTTCTAGTCCGAATCATACTGGGAGACGCCATGATCGTTTGAAAAAAAAAGCTAAAAATCTCCTTATTTGCTCATGTAAGTTGTGAAATGCATCTTGGATGCCAAAATGTGAACCACCATCATGATGATTCTCATCATATCCATCTGTCCTCAGGTCATGGGAAATGCGTAGAGTTCATGAAAAAGTTCAACATTCCTATCCTGATGCTGGGAGGAGGCGGCTACACCATCCGTAACGTGGCCCGCTGCTGGACCTTCGAGACATCCATCGCCCTGGGGTGTGACGTTGCTAATGGTGAGGGAGTACTCGTTGTCATGTGTCATTGTGTCATATGTAGTATATATGGCATCCTACGGTCATTATTGACCATTGTTAAACTTTAATTGATATCAGCCCTACAGCTTTGATTATGACTAAACAGTCCTATATAAGACTGGCAGTATAAAAACTTTAAAGTACGAATATGAGTTTTGCTTTGTCCCAAGTGTATGGCATCTTGTGATGTCTTGATCCATGTGTTGAATAATGCTTTTGTCTCTTCTCCACAGAGCTGCCCTACAACGACTATTTTGAATATTACGGCCCAGACTTCAAGTTGCACATCAGTCCGTCAAACATGACCAACCAGAATACACCAGAGTACCTGGAGAAGATCAAGTAAGTTGGTGTGCAATCGTAGCCAGGGTTCTAGCCTGCATCTGTCCTTTGATTCTGGGGATTTACAAAATTTTTCCCATTCTGTCCTCTGTGATGGACAAAAATTGGCAAGTAAAGTTATTAATTAAAACAAGCTGTGTCTACCAGCAAAATTAGCCCCTCAAAATAGAAGAAATTGCGTTTCAGAGGGTCAAGGTTTCAAACTTTTTCCCGGAAGAACATACCCCGGACCCCCTTAGGATCGTCACAACTTCGACAGGACTTCCAATCAAAATCCAGGGGACAGAAAAAATTTCAAGCTGGCTAGAACAATGATCGCTCAATGTACAAACTGGCAGTCCACTCACACCAGTGGGGCAATAGGAAGGCTTTTTGTCAGAGGGAAAGGATAGTATTTTTCATGACATTATCCATGCATTGCTGAAAAATCAACACTTGTCAAATGAGGAAATGAATTGGACAGATCTATCAATGTTTCTGTATCTGTTTTTTTCTTTTCTTCAGACAGCGACTGTTCGAGAACTTGAGAATGTTACCTCATGCACCTGGTGTTCAAATGCAAGGTAAGAACTCAGACTTTGCAAAGCAAACATTTATGAATGTTAAAGAATCTATTCATTGATGCTGCAAAATTAATTGTATTGCTGGAGTAAACCACCACTGCGTATTTCCTTTGAAGGTTTGAATGAAAGTTATGAAACCAAAACAGAAAGTACAGTTTTCTACATACTTCTATCATGTTTTCACAGCTATTCCAGAGGATGCCATAGACCAGGAGAGTGAGGACAATGAAGAAGAGGACCCAGACAAGCGAGTATCAAGTAAGACGAATTACTGTACCCCAAATCCATCCAACACCTCAATTTTGTTTCCTGTTGTTTGGGGCTCCCTTGAAATCAGCTACCTAGTTAACTGAAGGGACCACCCAAAAATCAACCTCTCCTCACCTCACCTCACCTATCCCTTGACCTTCTAGTGGGTCGTTGGGGCACCATGACAATTTGTTGAACCACCCTCCTCCATCTAGCTCTGTCTTCCGCCACATGCATTGCATCAGCTAGGCTTAAGCCAGTCCACTCTCTAAGATCAATAAATAAGTTAGTATATGAAAAGATAATCAGGTTTCATCCGTTTCATGTGAAAATGTGGCACAGATTTCATGTTACACAAAGCGTGCAGATCTTTGAACTTGCAAACACTAATGCTGACCATGTATTGTGTATATCTCCAGTTCGTGCCCAGGACAAGCGCATCACCTGCGATGAGGAGTTCTCTGACAGCGAGGATGAGGGAGAAGGCGGAAGACGTGACCACCACAGCCACAAGAAGCGGAAACGGTTGCAGAGGGAGGAAGATAAGAAGGAAGAGGACAAAAAGACAGGTTTGTGTTACAACTAATAGCAGTCATCTGTAATAAGATTGTTACCTTAGAGTGGATTTTAGTCTTAATTGTTCATGTATTTGGTGTTGAAACCCCTGCAGTTAACACAGGATAGGAGTGTACATGAAATTAGTGAGTGAAGAATTTGTCTTTGCTTATGTAGAGGGTGGGAAAGACGACACATCTAAGTCCAAGGATATCAAATCAGAGGATGCAGCAACTGCAGCATCGCCTGGAACACAAGATGCCAAGTAAGTACAATAGGATCTTCTCCCTCAAATTACCATTGCTGCAATAGCTTCTCATCACAGCTATCAGAAGAGATTGAGGTGCCACAAAGGTGTAGCATTTGTTAGTAACTGTATTTGTGATAGGTACTTGATATTCAATAATGATAGCCAAAAGTAATGACCAACATTACAGCCCTGAAGTGTGTGCAAATTATACCACCAGACGACATGAACAACATAAAGTCTTTCCATCCTTCATCTTGTGGCAACATTGGGAAACCTGGAGCCCCGCAGTTCCATGTGACTGCTTTTTAACCATTTACTGTAGATTTAGTAGACAACGCAGCACCTAACCAGGGATGAAGAATCTGAGAATCACTGTCTCAAGAATGTATATATATGTCTTGTCACGTGATGATCAATACATCAAGACGAAATCTACCTGGTTGAAAAAGAGACTAGAATGGACCCAAAAGCTCCCCAAGTAGCAAACTTTGTTGTGTTAAATCAATAACATATTTTGTCAAAAGTTAGGTTTAACTGCTTTTTATCATCAAACTGTAACTGTTTTTCCGTAAATCAAAACGTTGGAAGTGAGTACAGGTCTGGTTGTGTTTTTGAAGAACCTTACTATATGTGTATAGTATACTGTTATTGTTTTATTGGTTCTCCGTCAGTGTTAATGTTATCTATTCGTATTCCACAGGGGAGGTACTGAGGCCAGCCGGGATCCCGAGGTGAAGATGGACACCTCTGACAGCCTGGCACCCAGCTCAGACAGCAAGGAATCAGGTCAGGCAGCTTACACCACCACTCTACTTCTCAGTCACTAATCAAGCACGCTATTTTGGTGTCTGTCTTATTGTGGGGAACTTTGGACGTTGAGCATTGCTCCAAGGAAAGCTGTAACTTGTCTTGACAGGCCCTTCTTGACCTGTTTGGAAGTAATCTGGAGCAGAGTATTAAAATTTGGTATCCATTATACATTGATAGATGAATTTCACTTGATGAGTACAGTCATTGCATGCAATGAAAAGTGCTACAGTAATTACAGCTTTCATGTACCAGTCATTTCTATAATAAAAAGGAAAAGGAATAACTCCTCTTGAAGTGATCTCTTTCAGCCACATCTCCCTTTCACTGCAATTTGTAAGTAGGTGCAGTATGTGTCCAGGCCTGAGGGGAAATTCATTAGTGTTGCTCCTTTTTAACTGCATTAGGTCCAGTGAATGGCTCCAGCACAGTCAGACCCGCCCTGGGGACTTCTACTGGATCTCCCCTGGTGGCTCCCCTGGACCCTCCCGCCTCCACCCAGCCTCAGGAAGAGAAGATGGAGCATTAAAGAATTACAACGTGACTCTAACAAAGAGGAAATACATCTGTCAATGTTAAACCTGGGGAGGGGGGGTCACAAGTGATGGCATTGAGAATCCAGTCTTGTCCCATGTTGTGCTTTACTTTCGACTTAAGCCCTTTGAAGGAATGCACAGCACAGGTCTTAAGTCCAATAGTGACTGTAATTTTTGAGTCTCTGTCAAATCTGTTCCATGCTTCACACCCCCTCCCAGGGCGACCCATTGACAGGTGCATGATTAATACCCTTTTGACATTTGTTCAGAACCACCTGTCCAGCTTACTCCTGGGCACAGTGCTCTGGCATGTAACAGATAGGGTGTGTATGTGTATGACAGAAGCTACTTTTTCTACTTAGTACAGATGGGCGTATTTAAGAATAGTTGTAGGGGACAGCCCAGGAGATGGAGCTTTCATTTTGTCTGGTAAAGTTGAGGAATTTTCGTCAAGCCTCATCCATGAGAACATATTAACAAACACACCTAAATACCCCAAAACAATGACATTGTTAACTCATTGCTGTGTATAAAAGATGCCAATACCAACAGCCAAAAAATAGCAACCATGCACTCCTTACCTGTCAGATTGTAAGATGTACATCCTCTCCTCAACCAGAACAAAAAGATCAGAACGTAGTTGATATACAGAAACTGAAAAGATGATTCTGCCTGGTACATCTTTGCATGGGGACCTTCCCCTTTGATTGTCTGAACGTATGTTCTAGTACTAATGTTCAAGTACATATGTACTCGTGTTCACACTTGTAAATAGTATATTCCCACTGTATGGCTCTGTTTTACATTCATCATAAGGAGACTCCCACTTTGTAGAGATTGAATGTATTGTTAGATGTCCTTTCGTTTCCGTACTGCTCAGACAACTAGAGCTATTTTGTGGTACCTCAGTGTCAGCGATTTATAAAGTCTACCATAGTGATTGTGTCTCTTGTTGAGTGGTATGCGCTTCCTCCTATGAAACTGAAGTTAGCACTTTTTATGTTGTGCAAACTACATGTAAGAATGTGACAACCTTTGTTCAGGAAACAGATTTTAGCTCACTTTTAGTGAGGGTGAGAGAGTCAAAAACCCTCAAATTAATGCAGTACTGGTATCAGCATATGCCATACCACTGAACAAGAGATACTGACATTTCCCTTTTGTTATTTTCATATCCTGGCCATTCTGCTTTCTTGAAAGTATCACAATAGGAATAGTTTGTATCATAGTGTATGGTGTAGATTTACAAAGTTCTGTACAAGTTATTGTTGCTTGTTTGGGAGAAGACCTTGGGCTGTGCCTATAAAGAAGGCCAAAATGGAAGAGAAGTACTAGTTTTGTATGTTGACCATGTCTTGTGAATGCCCTGTAACATTTAGCTTGTATCTCATTATGTATTACTATGTAGTTTCAGACAATAAAGACTTCTTATACTGGCCATGTGTCTCTGTTAAATGTGTTATGATCTATACCACAGAGCTATGATAGAGCTATACCACATTCAACATAGTACTTCTAAGAGACACAACACTGGCTTATCCTATTACAATAAGTCAACCACTCACTTGCACTCACTCCAACCACTGGAAACAACCAATTTCTTTGTGCATTTTATTGCTTAAAAACACTAAGCACATTTTCATAAGGAATTTGACTATGCATATAAATGACACCATTATGATATAAGAAAGAGTAGCACTGCTACTTCTGCATTTATTTGAATCACCTGATAAAAAGTAGTTACAATGTATATATCAGCACACACTGCACATTGTGTGCAGCTTGTCAAACTTGTCATACCTATGCCCACACAAAGTAAAGTAGAAAGTGCCTAAAGCCTTTGTTAACAACATCACCAGTCCTGCACCTTGTGACCCAAACGTTCTACAGAATGGAATGGAAAATGAATGGTCAGTCATCAGAGGAAAACTAGCTTTCATGTCTGATCTTTGCCTTGTTACTACATACTGTAAATGCATTTAAGTTTGCCGGGATTTAATTTCACGGTAGCAGGAAAAAGGACTTTTCGCAGTGGTTTTAAGTTTGCGGTATCACCATGCAAAGTAGTTTCTTACTGCCACGGAAAAATGTTTGCAGTGGTTTTAAGTTTCATGTGAAGCGGCCACCGCATAAACTGCAAACATTAAACCACCGCGAAATTTTCTGCATTTACAGTATCAAGCCAACAACTTGGCTTTAGTTTAATTTGATTTAGCTTAAAAGATACATCTTTCTCAGAGACGCTCTAAAATGTTGTTAGAAAATGTCCTAACATATTGCATAGTACTAGATAAAGTTCTATTCAATGCTTTTAGAAGGCACTGTGGTAATTTCAGGAGCACATACACTGCACAATTCTCAATTCAAATCTTCACAATCTAGTACGATCAATTGCACAAGTTTCAACCAAAAAATATCCATGTAGTATCATGTGCAACAATAAGGGAATTGCCTTTGTCATACATATCCAGATTGGTCCCTTGTTTAACGCAAGTAACATTGCGGATCTGACTGAGAAAGCCACCCAAGGATTACATACTAGTAGTTTACTCAATAAACTATTCAGTTTGAATATATTTGCATTCTCCACTTATTTTCAGTATCTCTAGTTACATTAGTTGCATTTGACACAATAGAAATCTGCTTTTGCCTTATCAAGTTAATCTTTAATTCTAACAAATATTAAGTATCATTGGAAGGCTCATGACAGTATCTATCATTAAAGGGTGAGGTAAATCATTACAGACTACAGATCATATTTGTTTCCTGAGTTAGATTGGCAGAGAAAGCGAATCTATCACTACTGACTTTTAAAATGAACAAAAAAGGGGAAAGGCCACAATGGACAGCATCATACCTTGGTATCTTGATCAACTTGAGAAAAACAATTAGGTTGGTAGCATGAAAAGGCAACAAGGGTTTTTGAATGTGTTTTGTTACACTAGTGAAGACAGTATCTAGAAAGAATGTTCCCATAAGTCCCAATACATTCATTAAATACTCTATCACACTGATTTTAATCTCTTGAAATCAGTTGCTGGAATGTGGAAGATGTTCACTTGTCACTCACTAGTCCTTCTTGAAGCCCTGAGGATTATGGGACTGCCACCTCCAGCAGTCTTCACCTATGGTACAACAGTAGAAAAAAACATTTCAGATGTAACATAGTCACACTGCAAATTTAAGGCTTTACATCCTACATGATGCATACATCAGTTTTGTGTTGATACCTGTCTGTGTGAAGGCCATGCATTTCCATCTACATTTTGTATGTATTCTATCACTGAAAATAAATATGATATAGATTTTTGTACATGGTCATTAATCTATCTGCCTGACAAAGTCCTGAAAAACTGTTCTGGGAAAGGTAAAATTATCCATAATTTTTTTTCACTTACACATTTCTGTGAGACCGCGCTCTGCCTTCCAGCCCAGCTCCTTCTCTGCCAGCGAGGGGTCTGCGTACACGGAGGCGGAGTCTCCCGCACGCCGGTCTACAATCTTGTATGGAACCTGGCAAGTGTGACAATAGCCAATTCAGCATATTCATGTGCCTGATTGAGACTAAATCCTAAAAAGCTGCAAGCACAGTTGGGCATCGACTGCATTCAAAACTAATCAAGTGCAATTTTTTTTTAAAACTTGATACTATTTTTGGTTATGACAGTATTGATTAAACCAAATGCTCTTATCCACTTTACAGCTGTGATGAATGAACATTTATGTGGACATACTAACTTTTTTCCCACTTGCTTTCTCAAATGCCTCCACCACCTGCAACACTGAGTATCCTGTGCCAGTCCCCAGATTGTAGACCTGAAAACAATTTCAAACAACATTTTTTTCCTGAAATACGCAACTGGACTACAACAAGAAGGATAGTTATGTCATCTGACAACAAAACTTTGCTACAGCAACACTGGGTTGGAACTATTGTTCCAGCTAACGTGTGAATTACATAATGACACTGTAATGTACATAATATGATGTTCATTTTGCTATGTAGGTATTTGAAGGATTATTCTACATCTATGAAGCAAACGTCCTTCATCACCTTGCATCCCGAGATGTCCTCAAGTTTCTTAAGAGCAGCGATGTGCCCCAGTGCCAGGTCCACCACATGGACATAATCTCGCACACCTGTGGTGACAATAATAATAGACCCCATGAGCTTTCAGCACAAAGGAACATTCCACTTTGGGCATACTTTCTTTAAATTAGAGTGTCCAAAAGTAGAATGTAATGACATAGCAGTATCTATCAATGTTTACCTACATGTACAGAGTACAATCTACCTCAGGAGTTTGGATTATTGGAAAAGATATCCTGAATATATATATAAGAGTAAATCTAGACATTTGAAACATATCTATTTGTATGGCAACATGACAAACCTGTGCCATCCACCGTGTCATAGTCAGACCCATAAACACTCAACTCAGGTCGACGCCCCACTGCTACCTGGAAAATATGAAAACAACATGTCCTTTTGTCAGAAAAAAGGAAATAATTTGCATCTTTTACCAGTAAAACCCTGGAACCAGAGAGGGATTTTTTAATTTTTAAGTTCATTAAGAACATGGTTTGAATTGCTGAGTTTCCAACTGGTTTATGATTATGTATTTGGGTCTTAACAGATTATGAATTCTTAGGATCACCCCAACTATTGTGTTACTGTCTCACCTGTGATACATATGGCAGCAGGTTGTTGGGAATGCCAGATGGATCCTCCCCGATAGTACCAGACTTGTGAGCTCCAATGGGGTTAAAGTACCTCAGCAGGACAACCCTCAGGTTCTGAAAGTTCCAGAGAAACTTTATCATGTGTAATTTCATATGTGGATAATAAATGGACATTCAAAGAATACTAATAGCAGCTGTTCTGAGATGTCATATGCCATCACTATGCATTATCACTTAAAATGACAAAAATTTCTTAAGAATAGTGTAATGTACATGCCTTCAAATTCAAATTCTGAGAGTTCCTATAACTGCAATCCTAACCTTTTCAGCGATGGACAAGTCCTTCAGAATCTCCTCAATAACATACTTGGTCCTCCCGTAGGGGTTGATGCATGCTCCAGCTGGGTGACTCTCTGTGATGGGCAGGAACTGTGGTTCTCCGTAGACTGTAGCTGAGCTGGAAAACACGAAGTTGTACACCCCCTTCTCCAGCATCACCTGGGAACAAAACAGCTGTCATTTTAGTCTTCATTTTCAAAGAATATTCATTCCAGCATAGGACTATGAGATGGAAAGTATCTTCCTGTCAGCACAACAAACATGACATAAAAACAACATCCAGGATATCCTCACCTCTAAAAGGTTAGTGGTTCCACCGACGTTGACCTTGTAGTAGCTGAGTGGTTTAGCGACAGATTCTCCCACAGCCTTCAACCCTGCAAAGTGCACTACAGCCTCAATGTCATGCTGTAAGAAATGACAAAACAAAATGTGTGTTTACCTTCCAGTGGATAACATTGGTCTTGAAGTTATAAAGCTGCAGTCAACACATCTTCATGCAATGTTACACTGTCCTTGTGTCCATTTTAACTGCATTCAAATATATTGCAAAAACGTGTTACTGTTACCCCTACCTTCATTCTTTTCAACAGTGTTCCTACTTCCAGAGATGTGGTGACATTAACTTCATCACTGGATGTATACTTTTATGGAGAATTTGTGCAGTAAAATTTGTTCAAACCCATTTTGAAGGCACTAGGGCCTAAGTGTGCTACCATCATCTGCAAAGATGGAAGGATGCCTACCAGGGGTGGGTACCAGTACGATGGACCACTGTTTTGAGTATCATGATGTGCACTCTTTCACTAGTTTTCATAAACAATTAGATCCAGGTTCGGCCCAGGACCTGATCCTCTGGACCTGAACGGGACCTGTACCTGAATTTTCTGTACCAGTACCAACCCTCTATGAGGAACAGTTGGGAAGAAAACAAGCCCAGAGAGTGGATAATACATAAGTGAAGTGGTACAACTGAATAAACAACCTTATCAAAGATGGCCTGTAAAGCAGGTTTGTCCAGGAGGTCGGCACTGTAGAATGGAATGCTTGTCCCTGTTATGGCTTCTACCCTTTTCAAACTCTCTGAAAGGTAAAAATAAATTCATTACCACTTAAACATCTACCTGTAGTAAGATCACACTTAAATCCTGGAGCAAAGCAATTGTCAACTTTATATGCACACCTAAACTTTCCTGACATCTTGTTTGTCACTTTAAAGCCTGCTCAAACTTAGTGGTTGCAACAAAGCATACAATCACATTTTCTATTCCCTCTTTTATGTAATTGTGGTAACGTTACCTTCCATAATCACTAACTACAATTGCTAATTGCTCGTGAATAGCATGTATGTCTGTGTGAAATATATGGGTAAGTTATTAAACTATAACAATATGTATGGCTAATGAGTAGTTCAGACTATGCCATACCTATTTTCCTGTTCCTAAAAGAATCAACTGTCATGCTTTTAAACACAAGAAAGTTAAACCCTTTCATTTCACATTAACGTTGGATAAGTACCATTACCTGGACATGCGTTGGACAGGTTATCCAACACGACAGGTGAGAACCCTGCAGTGACCATCTCCACCACCGTGTGGCTGCCAATGTACCCCGCACCTCCCGTCACCAACACCTGCTTCCCGGGCATCTTTACTTCTGGATCTACAGAGAGGATACTGGAACTCTGATGTTCGGTTCTTTCTTACCTGTTGGCACACAGGGCAACAAGGTTCAACTATGAAGCCAGACTCTAAAACTGGAAAATAGTGAAGACTGAAAAATATTCATTAGATAGTTGGTGCCTACATGAAAAGCGCCCTACCGGCTGACTTGACCTTTCGTGAAAAAACAATGTTTCAAATAAACAAACAAACAAACAAACACAAATGAAGGAGTTGAGTGATCCATAAGCTCGGGTACTGAAATCTTACCATTAGAAGAAAGTTTCGAGCATATAGTGGTGGCGACAAAGGTGAATGACAATGGCAACTCCAATAAATCAATCTCAATTACTGTAACATTAATCAGCATTTAACTACCTGCCTGGCGTGGTAGTAAGTGCTCCCACAGTTGAGAGCTTCCGCGCCAGGCAGGAGGGCTGCCTGCCCTAACCGGGACCTCAGCTCCCCCCCCTACTTTGCCCCTTGCGGGGTTATATGGGGGTAACCCATGATGATGATGATGATGATGATGAACTACATTCCTACGTTTTTATGATGATGATAGGCAGGTAACGCTTAATCTGTACATAATTACCTGCATGTATGCAGGTATGGTTCTGATGCTGGTGGAAACTTTTCGGTAGCCGGGGATGTAGGGCGCTGTATCTCGTGAACGGATGGTGCGAGCACGACGATTTTTGGTACGTGGGTTGGGGGTGGTAGCCTGACACTCAGGTGTGATTTTGGGCCTCCTGGCGCTTGACCTTGACATTGAAGGTGGCATTTTTGGTGTTTTTGGGGCACTTTTGGCGCTGTGTGTCCGGAACGATACGCGCGATTGCGACGATTTTTGGTGCATGGGTGGGGGGTTGTTGCCTGTTGCCTAGGATTGACTTTGGGCCTTGTCGCATTTGAACTTGACCCGGCAGGTCGAATTTTGTGTCCGGGAGGGGTGTTTCCGGAGTTATATCTTCTGAACGGCTGGTGCTGGTGCGATGATATTTGGCACATGTGTCGGCGGTGGCTGAATAATGCTCAATTTTGATTTTGGCGCCCTTGGTGCTTGAACTTGACATTTTAGGTTACCTTTTGTGCGGGCACGGGGCGTGCGCTGTATCTCCGGAACGCAAGGTGCCATTATGTTGCCATTTGGTACGTGAGTTGTTTGTGGTGTCCTGGTGGTCAGGTTTGATTTTGGCCTCCTAGTGCTTGAACTTGATACTGTATAGGTTGACCCTGTTTTAGTGTGGTTGGGGCATCCTCCCAATATCTGCTTGGTTTTAAAAACAGATTATGGTTGGGTGTAGAACCATCATCTGGCCTGGGCCACCTTCAATGTATCAGGTTACTTAGTGGCACTGACAGTTTGCCAGATGACGGGAGTGTGCCAGATTATATATCTGTTGGTCAGGTATAATTGGAGTTTGCTTATTACTCTTTGTGGTGTTTCTAGAGCTGTATAGTACTGAGTTTTAAGTTCCGGTACAAGTTCCTTTACCCTGTTGGCAATCATGGTTGAACTTGAACTTAAACAGAAGAAGATGCAATTTTCTAATGTGGAGGAGAACTGTATAGAGTTTGGGCATAAGAGAAAGGTATGTGTATGATTTGTCCTGTGTTTCTTTTTGTTTCTTTGGTAATGCCATTTCCATACTGTATACAGGTAATTTGTTGTTTTGGGCTAGTCATATTCGCTTGGTTTTTGGGCCTGCTTAATCTATGGTACAGGCAGGGTTAAGTGGTGGAGGCTTAGCTTTGTTCTGTTTTGAATTCAGTATCGTTTGTTGCATTTTGTCGCGGCAATATATGATGAAATTCCCCTTCTAAGCAACTGCTCATTGGTTTGCGGGGATGTTTGCTGGGTGTTTGCTCTGACTACAACAGCTTCTGAACTTTTCAAAGCTTCCATTGCCAGCAGCTTGCCATCTATAAATGGGATTGACAAGGACATTTTTCATAGTAAATTGTGCTGTTAAATTTGGCTTAGATACTACAGGAGATTTAGGTTTGGGTTGGATGGATTGAATGAAAATATCATACCACCCTGGGGACTAACTGTTGCTGCTGCATGGGGGCTACCACTATTCATATTGTCTAATGTCTATGGAACTACAGATAAAAGTATCATTGGTCAAATTATGCGAGTAACATTCCGATGTCAAGTGAATAACACCCCAGAAATAAATCTTTAATGAATATCATTGGAAGAACACAAACCAAGGAGACTTAGCAGCTGCATTAGGTCAGTACATTGAAATAGGAAGATATTAGTATATCATGTGACAGAGTAACTACATGTGCATGGGCCATCTGAGACAAAAAAAGGTAGCGTCTCAACAACTTCAAAGTACTGTGGTTGGTTACATACTTAGGAAATCCAAAATACGTAATGTTCATCCATGTCCAAACTTACAAATTCAGAAAATGGAATTTCAGAGTCAGACTTTTGCATGGTGCACAACCAACACGGTAAAAAGCTCATTTTTCCAACCACGTACCACAGACAAAAAGGCAAAAATACACAATAGGTCTACAGAAACCCAATACATTTCATGCAGGCCTGAGGTCTACGAACTCTTGTTTGATTCTGGTTTTATTGCATTAAAACTCAAACATTATTCTTTGTTCCCTGCATACAGAATTTGATATAAGAAAAATACAAGGAAAATAACTTACAAGATACAAAGCTACACAAGTACTAGTATACAACTGCAGTTATACCAAGGACGTTACATGAGATTTAAATCTGTTTTCTTTGTGTTGCTTAAACGTATCTCTCCAAAATGGGAATGAGAGTTTTCCGACAGAAATTTTGCTCGCGAAATGCGTACTCTGAACTTTTCCTCTGAATAAATCGTTAATCTGCTGAGTTGGCCGGCGAACCACGTACAGACAAATTACATGATCGTAAATTCCATCGTAAGGGGCCGCGGTGTAACTTGAAAGATTGAACTTTCACGAAAGTCCTCTTTGGTTCATATTTGTAGTCCTTAAATCAAGTGTCAGTATTGCTTGATTGCACCTTAAGATACTTGAGACTACGTCTGCGCTAACCATCCCGTGTAACCTTACATTCTCACCTGACACAGTTCCAACACACCGCAGCACACAGGTGAGGTCTCCCGCCAGCCAGCTGACTGCCACGTCACATGGGACAGAAACTAGCGTCCGATTCGGGAATGGCGGATTCTGCGAAACAAGTAGCAGCACATTCAGGCAGCCGCTCATTCTATTGAAATTCGACGTCTATAACGTGAGGGGAAGGAGTAACAGCCTCTACCTATAAAAATACCTTTCTACTGGAAACATGCTGCCCTATGTACCACTGGGCATTACAAGGACTCGCGGATGAACGCGAGAGAGTGATCATAAAGCGTAACGTCACTTTTAAGACGTATTCCCTGGGGTAGAAAATATAACGTTAGGATTGATTTCACCCTTGTGGCATCTTACCACTCTCACTAAAATGACAGATAAATAATTTTATCCTCTTCTTCTGAGTTCCTCGATAACATGTTGCTCAAATAAATTTGAGTTCAGATAAGACCCAAGCTGTTGTTTGCAACAGAACAAACCACCTGTTATCCTATTGGAGCCAACGCCTTTATTATCCAAAGAATGACTCGTGATGGTAGACAGGCTTTTCATTTGACGTCACCTGCGCCATGTTGGACTACAGCGTACGTCTGTAAACCATACGAAGATGTGACTGCTTAATTCAATTACCCGCCAACGTGGTCGTCGGAGGATTTAAATTATAATTAGTATGACGTCAAGAAAAGCCTGTATACCGTCAAAGCCAACAGCTGAGATGTGACGTTAACGATCATTGGCGCGCTGTATTAAAGTCGAAACGATCGACCAGTCGGTCGGACCCGTGCGTGCACTTGACTTGCATGATGTTTGCTGCGCTTGTTTGCTCTGAGCAGTACAAAGGTTGAGGTGTTACAGCTCACTGAGCTCAGTCCAAAAAGTGTAAACTTGACTGTCGACATGACCGCCATGATGGGGTATCAATTTCTGAGGAGCGGCTTGAAGGTGACCAACATTTGCCGGGACAAATGTTGGCATCATGATGAAACGCGACTACGGTATGTGTTATTCTAACTTGCGAAAAGTGAGCCATCTGCTTGGAGCATGTGACCCTCTGGGTTGCTGGATCGCGCAGTGAACAGACATTCTAAATCCGTCTATTAAAAGGGATCGGAATAGTTATTGAGTGTTGTGACAAAGACACAAGAGCAACTTGAACAAGACACTGGTTCTCCCCACAGCACGCCTTGATCCCTTCCAATGGAATTCAGTCAGCAGCTGTGATATAATATTACGACCTACCGGTCGTTGACCCACCTCCACAGTCCGATGACCCTCGCCGAGTCTTTGTGTACGGAGCTCTGTTGCAGTCATTTGTGCTGGTGTTTTAGGTCAGGCCGGCTAGGTGTGGAGCTCCTTCGTAAAACAGTACAAGGTGAACATGGCCGACAAGACTGAGTACCGATTCCTGGGCGGCAGTGGATTGAAGGTGTCCAACATCTGCCTGGGCACCATGACGTTTGGAGAAATGGTGAGAAGAATCTTTAAATCTTCAAGCAGCACGTTACACTTACAGACTCGGTAAACACTGACTCCGACTCGTCACCCCTGTACATACCAGCGTTCACGGTACCGTGGCGACTAACGTAACCGATTCCATGTATGATACAGGAAAGCCAAGTAACACATCTGCTTGGAAATTACTTACTAGTACATGTGTTGGGGGTGGGGTGGGTTGGGTTTCGCTCTTTGATATTGATACGTGGGAAGGGCGTTCACGCCCCTTTACTGCTGAGTCATTGACAGCGCCACGGTTCCAGAAAAGGCATACCAGTCATGCAACTTTGTAGAAAATAGGACAGAAAAGTGGAATAAAAACTCCAGATCATGAAACTTTGAAGTTCTAGCCTATCATGCCAACTGTCATTTCAATAAATTCTATACGGCCATTCTGTAAATCCAAAACCGCCTGCTCCACGCGCTGGCCGAGTCCAACAAGCTTTGGCTCAGAGCCAGCTGCACTGGCGATCATACTATTGTTTATGAGGGGGTCGCCTCAAGCTGGACAAAAGGTCATTCATTTAATATTAAACTATAAAATTCAACAATTATAAAATATCTCTTGCCGTAGCTACCCAGAACTGCTACGATTTCACCACGGCACCAAAACCCCCCGAAGAATGCATGTTCAATGGTTTAAACCCTTCTCTATCTTTTGCTCATGCACCAACAGTCAGTCCTCTCACGCATAGTCATGGTTGGCGGAAGTAGTGACATGAACTCGTCTAACTGTAGGCCTTTACATTGACGCGTTACAAGAAAAACAAGAGTTCGGAGACCTCATACCTCCATGAAATATTCTGATTATGCAAATGACTTTCACATCTGCATAATTTATGATTGCTAATGTACACCTTTCACTAACTTACACAGGTCACAATGTTGACAGCCCAATCATTTACTATATGTATTAAGAATTAGGACACTTTCACATTTTTTATGCAAATTAGGGACTTATTTGCATAATTAGAATCTGCTTATCTTCCACCTACCACAAACTACATGATACATGTATCTGAGTCCTATATTGGAAAACACTGTAAATATAGATTTTCTTCATTAAGTATGCAAATTCAGTCCAATTTTGCATAATTTGCATTTCATTATATACATCTCTGCCACAGGTATCTGCATACCAAATATCATGGAAATCCATCATTCCTATCTTCCGTTATGCTCCTTGTATTGGAAGATTTTGACAAAAACACTCCTACAGTTCTAGAGCTGCTAGGAGGCCCAAACATACACCACTTATTCCTTACATCACAAGCTATCTGCCACCAAAAGAAGTTCTGCTGCAGTACCAAGGTCACATGCCAGGGTGCCCAAAATTGACCTTGACCTTCGTCTTCCCAACCTCTACCCAAGTATCATTGTAGTCCATCTAGAGGTTCTTAAGTTATGCTTACCACAAATATCCGGAAACACAAACACACACGCAAACAGACAACCCCCCCCCACACACACACAGACACACCAAAAACTATACCTCCATTTTTCATTTAGGTAACAAGCTCGACTTGTTTTGTGTCCACAGCTTTAGCTTTTCTTCCATCCATATTCCCATGCTAATTACAAATGTGTAATTACGTTGGATTGGATGAATGAAAAAATGAATCATACAGAAATAAAACACGTCTACCCTTTTCATTAAAATAAGTATGACACAGTGACATTGATATTTTCGTAAGCCTCCTTATGATACATTAAGTACATTTTGTAGGGAGGTTGGCCAGGCCAGTGCGACGAGGCGGCCTCCCATGCCATCCTGGATCGCTACGCGGAGCTGGGAGGAAACTTCCTTGACACAGCAGACATGTATGCAATGGGCAAGTCTGAAGAATACATTGGCAGCTGGTTGGAGAAGTGAGTATCTTGTTACACGTCGATCAAGGAAGGTTAGACACTCCAGTATTGAGAATATGTATATTATATGTCAACCATACCACAGTATGGGTTGAAATATATTGTTTTTCTGGTGTTCTCCTCCTCCGTCTTCTGTCAGATTCATCTCTGTAGCATTGTGAGCTTCTAGGGGTTGACATCGATGTCTCGTCTAGCTACGTTATGATGATTGATCCACATTATTCTGGGTAACAAAAACGTCTTCAACTGTAAAAGTGGGGGGGGGGGGCAAAACGTTCAACGTTTGGATGCCTGCCTCTGTGTCTTATGATCCCTGATAGGCATCAAAATTAAGTCAAAGTGGAAGACGGCTAACATCTTATTTGCCGAGTTGACGTTTGGGGATGTGTTGCATTTTAGGCAGCAGCGAGAGAAGTTTATTGTTGCCTCCAAAGTCCGGTTCAACACCAGCCGCTGGACTCAGGACATCAACCGCTGGGGACTGAGCCGCCATCACATCATGCATTCCATAGACGACAGTCTGCGCAGGCTCCGTACGGACTATCTGGACCTGTACCAGGTGGGTAGATTGTCCGTTTGTTAATCTGTTGTGCGTTTTACTCTATGAATATTCGCAGGGTGTAATGTTTGTTTTATAACCATTTGGTCCAATGTCATTATCAGGGTAATAATTGCCATCAACATCAGTACAAATAGCAAAGCCATTTGCCACCAACAAACTGTTTCTTCTCACTTTGCCTCAACTTGTAACACCTTTTCTATTTTCATATCGTCCTTTGCACACAATGTTAACTCATAACGTAAGCAGATACATGCTTAATTTGCGCGTTATTTATGGCGTCTTCCTGGTGGTGCACGTGTCATTTGTAATCTCTCGTCATATATAACCAATCTGGTCCAAGGGGCCGGAAGAGAGCGCATCATATCGCAATGTGTAAAGCCCATCATGTTGTAGACACAATATTTTCAGACAATGATTTCAACAGGAGTCTATTTAAGACAGGTTAGCTATTGGGTATAGTTTCCTCCCTAACCGCACGTCACCATTTTAGATCCACCTCTGGGACGAGGCTGTCCCCATCGAAGAGACCCTGTCAGCTCTGAATGACCTGGTGCGCGCAGGGAAGGTGCGTTACCTGGGCGCCAGTAACGTCAAAGGCTGGCAGTTGCAGAAGATTGTTGATCTTAGCAAGTACATGGGACTCAACAAGTGGATATCTTTTCAGGTGCGAAGTGTTTAGTTTCAAAACGTGCAATCTTTGAAAGATTAACAATAGGGAAGATATTTGCCACTCATTGGAAATTGAAACTCACATTAACGATTTGTACCTGTCAGGTCCGTAGTTAAAAATAATAGTCCGCCGATAGTGCTACCGTGTGGATTTTGAAAAAAAAATCACATATAAAGAGTAGAGTGATGTTGATCTTGAATTCCAGGCGGAGTACAGCCTGGTGTGCCGTGGAATAGAGTGGGAGCTGACTGATGTCTGCAGGCGGGAGGGTATCGGGATCATCCCGTGGAGTCCACTCAAAGGGTGCGTTGAATAATCGTCATCCTTTAGTTCAATTTCTTTGAGCCATTTCCAAGTTGACGAGAGTCATATGAAACGTTCAGCAGGACATTCCACTCATCTTTTGGCGACAATGGCTGCTAATTTGGGGATGATGCCTGTTACTTTAGAGTTTTGTTTCATATTGCTTTATCCATGTAGCAAAAAGAAAGTATTGAATCATTCATCCGGATATCCTGTAAGTGACGTCACTGTTAACGTTTATCTATTGATCAGAGGTCTGCTGACTGGGAAGTTCAAACGAGAAGCCGCTGCGCCCGAGGGAAGCAGGATCGCACACTCCACAAAGACTGGCCATACCTTCGAGGCGGCTCCGGATTTCGAGAAGGCCAAGAAAGATGACAAGACCTGGAACGTCCTTGATGTCATGAAGAAGGTTGCCGAAGCACACGGTAAGAGTAACATATGATATGTATCATCTTTCCATATTGTTATCCAACTCTATATGTATATCGGTACATCAGTTCCTACGGAAAGATACAATATTATCCTGTGTCAACATTGCCATGAGACTAGAACCATATCGACTTTTTTTCCCTTTCGAAGTCATTAAGCATAGCTCAACTTGCATGCCACCAATACCGGTTACCGCAAAATGACATAGATTTATATTAATCGCCAGCGCTAGAATGTACTTTACCCTTCTGAGCTACATTCTTGTATGGACTACCATCATCATCTTCTATGGACTACCCTGTTGGAGGAGAATACCGCAGTATCTGATAAGTGTTGAACTGATTATGACCGTTACTTTCAGGCAAGACTGTGGCGCAGGTGGCAATCCGCTGGCTGCTACAGAAGGACGTGGTGTCGTCTGTCATCATTGGCGCGAAAACTCTTCAGCAGCTGGAGGACAACATGGGCGCCTCCACTGGCTGGGAGATCACGGAGGAACAGGTAAGGGAGCTAACAGGCATTTCATTAAGTTCAATATCCACATTGCATTCAGCCCAGGAAAGCTAGTGCCAGGCAAGACAGTTTGACAGAATACCGTACACGTGAATATTGTCCATTGAAAGTCAATGCAAACACAACGTGATGGCTATAACGTCAGAACTGCTAAGAAGAGTATTCCTCTCAACATTAACCTGTGACTTGAGATCTAAGATAATGTGCTCATGATCAACGAGTGAGGAATCTTGAACGCACACAGGCATCATGATGATGGTGGCAGACCAGAAAGGCACTGCACAAAATGACATCACAGATGCTTGGGAATATTTGTGGTCGGGCTTTCTAGATCCAGATGAATGTGTTTGTATTACAAATAGATTACTTTAATGAAGAGAAGGTTATTACATTTACCACTAACGTTACCCTACGTTGACCATGTTCCAGATGGCAGAACTCGACACTGTCAGTCAGATGGATGCGTTCTACCCCTACAACATGATCAATTTTGCGAACAACGACAGGGTGAGGAAGAACATGTGTCAGTAAACACGTGACACAGGACATCACTCTGTAGAGTGTCTACCTGCTGTACAACCCAGCTTGGGTCGACAGCACGGTTCAGAAGCTTTTATGAACGTCAACAGTGGTTTATCATACATACTTGATTTTGGAATCCAGTTGCTTGAGTAACTGCTATTTGGCATGCCTTCTTACCTGGATGTCTAACCTTAATCGACGCATTATACATTATTGTTTGGATGTAATTGTTTGAGTCACCATTCAGTCAATGATTATAGTGCATCTTGCAAACTTTGAACACCATGTTTTTAGTTCGTTCACGAGAGTTATTAATATGTTGATGCTCATACGTGTTTCTTTGCTTGACGGATGTAATGCTATCTTTCCTCGTGTTTATACCGGGCAGCATCCATTAGTACGGATGGCCATTACTGAGGGGACTTGATATGCCTGCACTTGTCAAAATAAATAAAGAGAAACCTCTCCAAAAGCATTGCCATATCTCTTTAATCTCTAAATCAAGACCAGCGTGTCCAGGTAAAAAACAATACAAAAAAATCGAAGTTCTGCTGTAGTACCAAGATCACATACCAGGGTCCGAAAATCGACCGTGACCTTCGTATTATCAACACCTACCAACATGCCAAATATCATCGTAATACATCCAGAAGTTCTAGA
The DNA here is from genome assembly GCA_019207045.1 of Branchiostoma floridae x Branchiostoma belcheri. Lineage (NCBI taxonomy): Eukaryota > Metazoa > Chordata > Leptocardii > Amphioxiformes > Branchiostomatidae > Branchiostoma > Branchiostoma floridae x Branchiostoma belcheri. The sequence continues at coordinate 8,721,538 of CM033025.1, read as the reverse complement.
GTTTTGGCTTTTGCTGACCACAAATATACGGAAACACAGACAGACAAACAAATAGACACAAAGACAGACGCATCAAAAACTATGCCTCCATTTCTCATAGAGGTAACTATCTACAGTGGCATGCCATATGGAGTTGATTGCTACAAATACAATCTACATTACAATTCCACGTCTTGGTAATTCAGTCTTATGTTAGGCTATGTTTGAAAACGGTGTGAAAATGCCTAAAATGCCCCGTGACAGCGAAGAGGTCCATGACCTTTCGGTTTTTTACCACAATCTAAAATTTTAATTTTAATTTCTGTTTGGAGACACTGCTCAGGTGTAGTACCAGTACAAAACCAGTTTTTCTTGTTGGACTCAGGTGAGCACGGGTGTGCCGTCGACACTCGCTCACCGGGTACAGGTGCAGGCAGAGGTCAAAGGTCGTATAAGCGCTATAAGGAAGTATAACCGCACTTACTAGTACTTAAGTCAACATGGCCGACAAGACTGAGTACCGATTCCTAGGCGGCAGCGGTTTGAAGGTGTCCAACATCTGCCTGGGCACCATGACGTTTGGAGACTGGGTGAGTGCGAAGACGTAGACCGTGCTCTGTGTGGGTGCGTGGGTGAGAGTTCAGAGGAGTTATGAGAGATTTCTTATTGGGAGGTTTGTGTGTGTGTGTGTGTGTGTGTTTTTTGGGGGGGGTGTTGTAGGTGTGTTGTATTTACTGTAATTCTTGATTTTATAGCGGTAACTTAATTTTAGCGTTTTTAGCGCCCACTAGTCGAGCGCTAAATTTTTACGCGACTTTTTCATTACGCGGATACACCCCCCCCCCCCCCCCCTCTAATGTCGCGGCACCGATTTCTGGTTTTGTTATATACGGTCACGATGTAACTCTTATCCTGTACAAAAACGTGCACACAGTACACTAGAAATTCACACAGGAACAAGAATTTCGTCAATCTTCAAGAAATAAAACATATATTTAATGGAAAGTTTGTCGTCATTTCTTTTACAAAATGCAGTGAATGCATGCTGACGTAAACAACACAAATTCGTTACGAGCTGAGCTGCATATTTACACAACTTATTTTATCAATATTATTCTAACGTTACGCTACGATTTAGAAGTTTGTCCATAAAATATACAATACAGTTACGAAATTCACGTTGTGCTACGATGTTACACAAGACTTAGAAAATGTCGGCGTCATCTTAGCGTGCAGACAACAACAGCAAAAATGGACCGTGCTCTGTGTGGGTGCGTGGGTGAGAGTTCCGAGGAGTTGTGAGAGATTTCTTATTGGGAGGTTTGTGTGTGTGTGTGTGTTTTTTTTTTTTGGGGGGGGGGGGGGTCATTCAACTTTTTGCCTAGTCACGACAGTTGAAGGTTTTATAACCAAATGGAATAATTGTGGCAATAAAAACTAATGCCATGGCGACGGTTTTATTGTTTTCAAGTATTATTGATTGTTGTTGTAGGTGTGTTGTATTTACTAGTATGTTAGATCCTTTCACCTGGCTGTGTGTATGAAGACTGTTTTACGACATGAATTTAGGACATTGCTGAAGAAAAGCGACCTCTTGTGACGAGTGGCCTATCATAAATGTTTGTGATTGATTATACAAATGAGGTCCTCATTTGCATAAAAGATATCAGAGATTTCTTATTGGGAGGTTTGTGTGTATGTGTGTGTGTGTGTGTGTGTTTTTTGGGGGGGGAGGGGTCATTCAACTTTTTGCCTAGTCACGACAGTTCAAGGTTTTATACCCAAACGGAATAATTGTGGCAATAAAAACTAATGCCATGTCGACGGTTTTATTGTTTTCAAGTATTATTGATTGTTGTTGTAGGTGTGTTGTATTTACTGTAATTCTTGATTTTATAGCGGTAACTTAATTTTAGCGTTTTTAGCGCCCACTAGTCGAGCGCTAAATTTTCATTACGCGACTTCTTCATTACGCTAATACACCCCCCTCCCTCTAATGTCGCGGCACCGATTTCTGGTTTTGTTATATACGGTCACGATCTAACTCTTATCCTTTACAAAAACGTGCATACAGTACACTAGAAATTCACACAGGAACAAGAATTTCGTCAATCTTCAAGAAATAAAGCATATATTTAAATGGAAAGTTTGTCGTCATTTCTTTTACAAAATGCAGTGAATGCATGCAGACGTAAACAACACAAATTCGGTACGAGCTGAGCTGCATATTTACACAACTTATTTTATCAATATTATTCTAACGTTACGCTACGATTTAGAAGTTTGTCCATAAAATATACAATACAGTTTCGAAATTCACGTTGTGCTACGATGTTACACAAGACTTAGAAAATGTCGGCGTCATCTTAGCGTGCAGACAACAACAGCAAAAATGGACCGTGCTCTGTGTGGGTGCGTGGGTGAGAGTTCCGAGGAGTTATGAGAGATTTCTTATTGGGAGGTTTGTGTGTGTGTGTTTTTTTTTGGGGGGGGGAGGGGGTCATTCAACTTTTTGCCTAGTCACGACAGTTGAAGGTTTTATAACCAAACGGAATAATTGTGGCAATAAAAACTAATGCCATGGCGACGGTTTTATTGTTTTCAAGTATTATTGATTGTTGTTGTAGGTGTGTTGTATTTACTAGTATGTTAGATCCTTTCACCTGGCTGTGTGTATGAAGACTGTTTTACGACATGAATTTAGGACATTGCTGAAGAAAAGCGACCTCTTGTGACGAGTGGCCTATCATAAATGTTTGTGATTGATTATACAAATGAGGTCCTCATTTGCATAAAAGATATCAGTTGATCATCTTCTTTACCTAAATAACAATGTGTTCAAAGTATGAAAGTCTTTGCAAAGAAATCTATTGTCTCATAATTTATGTAAATGAGACCAAAAATAGCATGACTTACGTCCACATGTTCAACTTGACGTACATGTTGTTGCCAAATATCGCAAGAATGCAGTTTTCATCATTAAACACTATAATATCAATTTCTCAATTTCTTTATTATGTAAATTAGGCAACAATTTGCATAATTGATGTCTATCGATATTTCTCTCTTTTCTACGTATATACAACATGTATGACATGTGTCCTAGTAGTAATTAGATACTGTGCTTAGTAAACTGTGCTCATTAATTGTGCAAGTTAGCCCCTAGTTTGCATTAATAGCCCTTATTCGTGAAAGGCATCTCCCAAGTTATCTACATATGAAAAATTACGATGATCCGTCAACCCCTTTCCGAGTTATTCCCTTCCAAAAGGATGGTGCATTTGCGAACGCGCAGACGAATTGCAATAGAATTTTGGGAATTTTTGCCACTTAATATATACTTAACAGTATGTCTGATATTTCTCTCTTTTTGAGTTACATATAGCATATTTTGAGCCTTCTAACACCAAATAAAGCGTAGTTATAATTATGCAAATAAGCCCCTGATTTGCATAGTTAGCATTTCATTCCGTAAGGTACCTCTGAAGCTATCTATTCCAAATATAAAGAAGATCCGTCAATTCATTCCCGAGTTATTCCACTCTAAAAGGATGATGCAACTAAAGTTCCTGACATGCCTGTAGAAAAATTCCTGAAATTTTGGGAAGCCTTGTCAAACGGTCAAAAAGTATACATTTAGGCTTGCTTGCCCCAAAGGCGTCGCAAAAAGACTGCTTGTGAAGACGCGTGGGTACGTAAACCCAGTGTAAACATGTGTTTTGATGAAGACATTGACTGTGTTGGTCCTGTCAGCTTTTGCCCGGCCAGTGCGACGAAGCGGCCTCTCATGCCATCCTGGATCGCTACGTGGAGCTGGGAGGGAACTTCATCGATACTGCAGACGTGTATGGAGAAGGCAGGTCTGAAGAAATCATAGGAAGCTGGTTGGAAAAGTAAGTGCAGTTAAAATTGTATTCAACAACCACACAAGGGACCTTGTGATGAGAAATATAATTCTTAATTTTGTACCATTTTCTGCTTGAAGATAGAACAAGAGGCTAAAAAAACGGATGAAGTTTTTATTTCATTTAAAAATCGGCATTCCTTGTCCAAGTGTAAGGAGATACGGCGGCCGTGGTCATGTTGTCCATGTTGGTCATGAGTCAGTCCAAACAGCAATCTTCCAGGTTTCACATGATAACAAGACTAAGAAAGAGCGTTGTTTGATGTTGTCCGAAAGGTCAATTATCTGGAGACTATGCTACTCCTATATTCCAGGCAGCAGCGAGAGAAGTTTGTGGTGGCCACTAAAGTTCGCTTCGGCAAGGGCATTAACGGGGTAGGACTAAGCCGCCATCACATCATGCAGTCCATAGACGACAGTCTGCGCAGGCTCCGTACGGACTATGTGGACCTGTACCAGGTAAGTAGATTTGTTCTTCTTCATCTCATCAACATACTGAAGAACCTCACACAGCAGAGGCTTTATGTCCTATCAAATCAGCTTCGTCATCTACGTCGACCTCCTTATCAATGTCATGGAATTTCGACATGCCCATGCAATGTTTCAAGACACCTTTTTAACCGACGATATGCTTGAAAATCAGAAGCTGGGCGGCTGTATCCTCGTGCGCAGCCTTTCAAAGACATTTGAATTAAACAGATTCTTTCTCGACAAACACGTGTGCATAAAATCGCCATTTTGTTAGACTGTAACAACGTCTGCTTCACACTGACAATGATCTTTGCAGGTTGTTGAATCGACTATCCTATCGCAGCTTCGACCAGTTTGATATTATGATGATTACATCTGTCAGTGATGTTTACTAGTTTGTATTGTATTGTATATTCGGTAGGGTAAACCGCCTCGTGGCGTAACACCCTAGGTTTGTATGCATGAGACGCATAAGTACCAGTGTATCAAGACAGATTTGATTGATCTACTCACACCGTCAGGACATGTACACCCACTCTTTTTTATTAGCGTGCTAGAGGTGTTGCTTTCCTCTACGCCCTTCTCTATAAACTACATGGTTTTGAATGGTAGAGCTGTTGGATATAACTCAGTTATTTATAAACCCATCATGTATGATCTCATTCTAGATCCATATGTGGGACGAGGCTGTCCCCATCGAAGAGACCCTGTTAGCTCTGAATGACCTGGTGCGCGCAGGGAAGGTGCGTTACCTGGGCGCCAGTAACGTCAAAGGCTGGCAGCTGCAGAAGATTGTTGAGCTGAGCAAATCCATGGGACTCAACAAGTGGATATCTCTTCAGGTGCGACATTTTTGGGGTTTAGAACAAGCTGTCTAAATAGGAGTTTGCATCGGTCATATTTGGCTCTTGGCTTTATCTGTGCAAGTCCAACGTGAAATGAATAGCCCACCGTTTGTGTGACCTATGAATTTTGAAAAAGCATCACCTATATCATTAAAGATAATGAATCTTGATTCCAGGCGGAGTACAGCCTGTTGTGCCGTGGGATAGAGTGGGAGCTGACTGACGTCTGCAGGCGGGAGGGTATCGGGATCATCCCGTGGAGTCCGCTCAGAGGGTGCGCACGGTGCTTATAGTCCTTCAACATGAAATGATGAATCCATTTCATACATCCTTTTTCTTCGACATCGGTGGATAAGATAGGAAATGATGACTATTGATTTGATATTGTCTTGATAATGATCATTTCATCAGTAAAGAGAAAGCATTGTCGAATTTGGGCTGTACATTTTGACTTTTGAACAGAGGCCTGCTGACTGGGAAGTTCAAAAGAGAAGCCGATGCGCCAGAGGGAACCAGAATCGAGCACATCACAAAGAAGGGAATGATTTTCGAGGGGGTCCCGGATTTCAAGAAGGTCAAGAAAGATGACAAGACATGGGACATCCTTGATGTCCTGAAGAAGGTTGCTGATGCACACGGTAAGAGTAAAATTTGTAGTACAGTACATGTATCAACATAGTACATAATGGTGCCAAATTGTAATTATAAGAGCATGTATATGGTCTCGTTGCCGACGAATCGGCTACCCAAGGTCGTAGAAAAATTAAAGGGGTACGGTATAATTACTGGTGGTACTAGTTAAGTCATTGTGTAACTTTAATTCCATCGGTTCCAATGGAATTCCTCATCGATCACTGGCACTAGAGTAGCGCATTGTCTAGAGCTGTCCATACAGACTTAATCAGCAGCTGGTTGCCCAAAAGGACATCTGTCATCGCATGTGCCAGAATTGGTTTTATCCCTGGTCGGAACTGCATCTTTGTGTTGAATACAACATGGGCCAGAAGGGAAAATCCTTGCTATAGATCTGATCATGTTTGAAAATTTCAGGTAAAACCCCGGCGCAGGTTGCAATCCGCTGGCTACTACAGAAGGACGTGGTGTCGTCTGTCATCATTGGCGCGAAAACTCTTCAGCAGCTGGAGGACAACATGGGCGCCTCCACTGGCTGGGAGATCACGGAGGAAACAGTGAGGGAGCTAACAGGCATTTCATTAAGCTCAATATCCACATTGCATTTAGTCAGCCTAGGAAAGCTAGTGCCAGGCACGACAGTTTGACAGAATACCGTACACGTAAATATTGTCTATACAAACAAAACGTGATGGATATAACGTCAGAACTGCTCAACATCAACCTTTGACTTGAGATCTAAGATGATGTGCTAAAGCACGCGAGAAATATTGAACTCACGCAGGCATCGTAATGATAATGGCGGACCGGAAAGACAATGCACAAATCCACATTGCAGATGCTTGGGAATATTTGCGGTCAGGTCTTCAAGATTCAAACAAATGTGTTTTGTATTACAAGTGGATTATTGCCATTAGAAGAGAAAGTTATTACATTTATTACTAACGTTACTCTTCTTTGATCATGTTCCAGATGGCAGAGCTCGACACTGTGAGCCAGATGGACGCGTTCTACCCCTACAACATGATCAAAAGGCGGAACAAGGACAGGGTGAGGAAGAACATGTGTCAGTAAACACGTGTGGTACAGGACATCACTCTGTACAACTCAGCGTGATTCGGCAGCATGGTTCAGCATCTTGTATGAACGTCAGCAGTACATACACATAATTGTTAGGACATAATTGTTTGAGTCAAACTTCTATTTCTAGTTAACGTTACTGCATCTAATATGAGGGAACCTGTAGTCAGTTCGTACACAACGGCCATCAGAATGTTGCTGCCCGTAACGTTACGTGTTTCCCTGCTACATAGATGTAATACCGTAATCTTGTTGATAGCAGACAGAAATCATTTACTGTGGATGGTAAGCACAGTAGTAAAACACTTGATATACGTATACGTACACTTGTAGATGATGAAATAAAGAGACTTTGACTTTTACTTTACAAAGAGACAATACTCCAACAGCTTTGTCATATCTCTTTATTGGCTCCATTAGTAGTGTCATATTCAATTGTGATATTAAAGTACCCTTTATGCCATAGCCAGTTCTGTTGGTCATCAACGCACTGACTAGCAAACCAAATGAGACCCTACAGTAGTGGACTGCCCGTTCGTAAATGAATCGTGATTTACAGCATTTTAAGCCCCTGTAACGGGACACCATCTGGAGATTAACACTGCACGATCGAGGTAATTACGTCTTTGCAAGTGATACATGTTCTAACGTTAATACATTCCAAACAACGGTTGCGACATCGGTGGATAATTAAGGGTTAATGACCCGCCCCGAGGTGTATATGGTGTCATAACGCCTGGTCCTTTGCTATAACCACCGAATAAAACCACCGAGTGAGCGAAGCGAACGAGGTGGTTTTATGAGGTGGTTATAGCAAAGGACCAGGCGTTATGACACCATATATACCGAGGAACAGGTGGGTCATTAACCCTATTATCATATAGCCTACCCACACTGACCCATTTAAGAGTAGATTAGAGTAGAGTAGAGTTTCCAGTTGAGTAGGAGCGACAAATTCTTTTCTAAAACATACATCTTTAATTCAGTACATACATTTGAACAGTGAATTTGAACAACATAAAACTTGTACGTGAAATGTATTTCTGTTCCAAGGCTTAAAATAAGAACAAAGTCGATTCATTATGTTACAAACTGTTGCACGCTCCGTATTTCTCCACTCGCCCATTCTCCAGTTTGTCGAGTTCGTTCGTATCAGGCGCTAAATCTCTGCCGGCTTTCCTGAGGTATTCCGGGATCCCTGTGCTTCACAGCTCTTGAGAATCTCGTTCACTACGGACCCAGACACGACTTCTCCGAAGAAAGGTGGCATTTTGGTCCTCCAGCGCCATGACCGCTACTCAATGGCGGACCGTGGTGTTATTGTTGTCTAAACTTGAATGGGCGGGGGTGCAAATAATTTTGTTTTCCATTTGCAGTTTAAATTGGACATGACTTGAAATAGATTTTATTATCTTAAATATTATAGGTAATTCAATGTTGTTTTAAGACAGCAAATGTTTTCTTTGAACAAAGAAACACGCACTACCGATGTTAATAGAGGGAGCCATCCCCCCTGCCATGCCTGTACTTATTCCCCTATCTTGGCAGATGGACGATTCCTGGATATCTCATTCTGATTTGCCAGCGTCCTGTTTGTCTGTCCTCCTGATTGGTTTAAACTTTCAAAAGTTTTATCACATATGTGATAATCAAAAATTTAATGCACGGCTGTTACGGCGTCATAACCAGCATGAAATGGGGCCTTCTGATTGGCCCACGTCCCCTGGCTATATGATAATTATGTTTATTGCATTAAAATAGTTTTGATATCATTACACCACTTCATCAAATGACAAAATATTCGCGCTGTACATTTCGTCTTTTGAACAGAGTTCTGCTGACTGAAAAGTTCAAAATAGAAGTCGATGCGACCACCTGTACATAGAGACAAACTTCTGTTATCCCGGAGCCGCAGGAACGCTCTTTGTTTTGAGGTCCAGATAACCTTTCGGCCTTTGAACACAATACATGTTTGAAGACAAAGCTCAGGTGATCACTGGTGTAGCCAGGTCGACGCAGCGCCCTCCGGATACAAGTGCAGGCGAAGGTCAAGCGCTGCAGAAAAGTCTAACCGTTCTTACCGGTACTGAAGTGGACATGGCCGACAAGACTGAGTACCGATTCCTAGGCGGCAGCGGTTTGAAGGTGTCCAACATCTGCCTGGGCACCATGACGTTTGGAAACTGGGTGAGTGTGAAGATGTGGGTCGTGCTTTGCACTGTATGGCCGTGTGTGAATGCTCTGTGGGTTCTGAATGGTATCCATTAGTTTTTGCCTAGTGACGCCAGACCAGGGGTTTATGCCCATACGGCAAAGCCTGCGTGTGAAGACGCGATTGTCAATTTTCCTCCTAATTAAGAATATATTTTCACGGAGACATGGACTATGTTGGTCCCGTTAGGCGCTTTTTCCTGGCCAGTGCGACGAGGTGGCCTCCCATGCCATCCTGGATCGCTTCGTTGAGCTGGGAGGGAACTTCATCGATACAGCAGACATATATGCAGAGGGCAGGTCTGAGGAAACCATAGGAAGCTGGTTGGAAAAGTAAGTATCTTGTGATGACAAATCTAATGTTGAACCATAAGAAAAAAGTTAAGTTAAAAAAACAGATGAAGGCCATTACATTAAAAATTGTCCCTATCTCAATCATGTAGTTCTCCGCTACAGTGCAGAAGGCGTCTTTTATGTTAGGTATGGATAATGAGATCAGGGACAAGTGGGAATTTTCTGCACCTCCTCATAGGTACTCGTTTTACACCTGAGTAAATTGGGGAAATCCGCGTAAAGTGCCTTTCCCAAGGGTACAAGATCGGTGACACGGCAGGATTCGAACTCGAGACCTCTCGGTCCTGAGCCAAACTACGCCACCTCACTAAATTTTAATGTATAATATATCAATTGAAAGCTTGTGTGATTCCCTTTCCTATATGTTATCAACCTTATCATGATTGTAAAGTCATGAAACGAGCAGGCCTGCTAACAGTGCCCAAATTTCCCTGATATCGATTTTGTTTAACACTGTCTCGTCCTGTTGGTATTGGCGCGCGCGTTTGTCAGTGACTCAATCAATCCTTTTTTCACGTCACGTTTGGTATACAGAACATAAATATTTGTTTTAGCACATTTGAGTACAGCATATCTGCCCTTTTGACAGTTGTATGGCGAAATCAAAGCGTGGAAGCGGCAAGGAGAACCGCACGCTGAGACGGCAAGAGTATTAATTCTTTCAGCGTTTGGTGGTGGAGGCAGCGTCATGGTGTGGGGCGGTATAACTGCCATAGGAACAAAAAGACGCGTCATCGTTTCAGGCAACTTCAATGTTTTGAGATATAGGGACACCACCGTCGCAATATCCTACCTCTTCAATATTGGACCAAATGCCATTCTGCAAGATTACAACACCCGTCCACACAAAGCAAGGGCCATTGCAGACTACCTCCAGGATGCTGGAGTGCAAGGATGGAATAGCCCTCCTATGGCTTATGGCTAACACCTCTTGGTTCAATTGTTTGCTTAAATAAAGAGTAACAGTGGCTTTGATTGACATGTCCTGTTTATCCAACTTGCCTTCATTCACAAGTCAATACCGACGGCACAAAATGAGCTGAATGGAGTGTTTGACTTTAGTAGAGTAATTTCAGTACTTTATTTTTGTGCCCTCCCTGTATGTAAACAGGCCTGGTGCTCGTTACATACATTTACAATCATAGAATACTCATAACGCTAAAAGTAAATTGGGATGTTCTGTATACCAAAAGTTACATGACAAAAGGATTGATTGAATCATTGTCACCCGCGACCATAACAACCGGACGATGCGGTGTTGAACAGAAGCTGGGAAATTTGGGCACTTTTTTGGTAACCCGCTCACGTAAGCAGGCCTGGTGCTTGACTTCCATGAGTTCATAATGATAATGAATTTGATATCATTGGAAAGAATATCACACAAGATTTCTATTGATATATAATACATTGAATTTGATGCAGAACAACAGAAATATGACCAACCAAAGTTGATATAACAAACTTTTTTGTGCCGAGTCTCCATACAACTCCACGACAAACGTGCGTCTCTGTCCCGTGTTCGTGTGTTCTTCACACTTATGTGCCTACGTGACATCCCTAATTATCGCCTGTTTGGTTCTACCTGTTCTTAATTGGATTGCTTACGCCGTCTCCACTTCCGCGGGGACTACATGATTAAATTACGGCATTTCCTATCATAGTTAGGAACCTGTGAGGTCATGGTCAATGTTGTCAATGTTGGTCCATCCTCCTACGCAGGGACATCCAACAGCCAAACCGCCTGTCTGGATGTACCCTGCTCTTTCAACCGTCACCCTTAGTTCCTGACCGCCTTGCTTATGAATATTAATGAGCTTACCCTTATATATGCGAGACCCCTTTTGAAAACAGAAAGGCCTATTCTCTGATTGGCTGACAGCTGCTTGGGGGAGGGGGGGGGACGTCCATAGGAACTAAGAGTGACGGTTGAAAGAGCAGGGTACATCCAGACAGGCGGTTTCGCAGTTGGATGTCCCTGCGTAGGAGGATGATGTTGGTCATGAGTTAGTCCAAAAAGTATTCTTCGAGGTTTCACATAATAACAGTACTAGGAACGAACGTTGTTTGATGTTGCCGGAAAATTCGTATATTCCAGGCAGCAGCAGCGAGAGAAGTTTGTTGTAGCCACCAAAGTCCGCTTCACCAGCGGCAAGGGCATCAACAGCGTGGGGCTGAGCCGACATCACATCATGCAGTCCATAGACGACAGTCTGCGCAGGCTCCGTACGGACTATGTGGACCTGTACCAGGTGGGCAAATTCCTTGGTCTTCACTCCACCAACACAGTAAAAATATAGCACACAGCAGCTGATCTATGTTCTACCAACTGAGCTTCCTTGTCTATGTTGACCAAATTATTAATCGTAGTTTCGGATTTGGACTTGCAAAATTTCAAGACAGGTTTTGGGCCGATAATTTGCTTGGAAATCAGAATCTGTGCAGCTGTATCCTCGTGCGCAGCCATATAGAGCATTGTATTGTATATATACGGTCGGGTAAACCACCTCATAGCGTAACGCACCAGGTTTGTACTGAGCAGTTTAAGTGGCATATCAAGATAGATTTGATTGATCAACCCCCACCGAGAGGACACCCACACTTAGCGTGCTCGAGGTGTGGCTCACCTCTATCTATATCCTTCTATATAAGCCATATGGTTTTAAACGGTAGAGCTGTTGGATATAACTCAATTACTTACAAACTCCTCATGGATGTTCACATTTTATAGATCCATGCGTGGGACGAGGCTGTCCCCATCGAAGAGACCCTGTCGGCTCTGAATGACCTAGTCCGCGCAGGGAAGGTGCGTTACCTGGGAGCCAGTAACGTCACCGGCTGGCAACTGCAGAAGATTGTTGAGCTGAGCAAGTCCATGGGACTCAACAAGTGGATATCTCTTCAGGTGCGCCTTTTGTTGGTTTTACAGCAATCACTCTTTATTTCAAGATAAATTTACCGAGCACTGTGAAAAAGTCCCCTGCATCAGCGAAGATCACCTGTGGCTTGCCTGTTTTAAAGCGTGCCGTATACAAACTGTAACATCTAACGGTAGAAAGGATTGTAACTCGTTAACACTATTTGAAAATTTTGGACACAGAAACAAAGTTCACATTAGAATTGTATCTACTAATTTCAGACGGACTGCTGTGCCGTGGAATATTACAATTGTGTCTATAATTTGAAGGTTTAAAAAATAATCCACATTAGAAAAGCGCTTCCGTACTGACTCAAGGTGACTGACTTCAGGTGGAGTACAACCTGCTGTGCCGTGGGATAGAGTGGGAGCTGGTTGATGTCTGCAGGCGGGAGGGTATCGGCATCATCCCGTGGAGTCCGCTTAAAGGGTGCGGTGATGTTAATATTTCATTTATAGTAATCATAGTTTCTGTTTCTCATTGGTTGTTTCATCTGGAATCATCGGTTTCCAAGTGGGCTATGGGATATTTGTCACTAGCATCTATCTTTTATCGCTGTACCTTTACTTTTACCCTTTTACTACTTGTGCCCAGAGGCCTGCTGACTGGGAAGTTCAAAAGAGAAAATGACGCGCCCGAGGGAAGCAGAATCGCGCACACCACGAAGAAGGGAATAGACATGGAGGCGGCCCCAGACTTCGAGAGGATTCAAAAAGATGACAAGACCTGGAAGATCATTGATGTCGCGAAGAATACCGCTGAGGCTCATGGTAGGTTCAGAAGAGTATCATAGTTGGTGCTCAATGCTTAGTGCAAAGTGTAGCCTAGGCCTGTTGCTGATGAGGCAGATACAAGTCCCTAATAAGTATTATGAGGAGTAATAACGAAACCTGCCGCCTAGGAGTCGGATTCATAGTGTACATACCATATTTATGACTTTGCAGGTAAAACCCCGGCGCAGGTGGCAATCCGCTGGCTGCTACAGAAAGACGTGGTGTCGTCTGTCATCATTGGCGCCAAAACTCTTCAGCAGCTGGAGGACAACATGGGCGCTTCCACTGGCTGGGAGATCACGGAGGAACAAGTGAGGGAGATAACATGCACATGCCTTATTAAGCTCAATAGCTGCCTCATTGGACCCCTTCAAGTCTAATGACAAGTTCTAGTCAATGATGACTACATCACATGAACTCATACCCGCAGATAACTTCAATAAAGTAATATGTTCTCACTGCACAACAGCTACAGAGGGTACCCCACCAACGTCAAAATGCTGTGCTCAGGCATGTAAATAGTACAGAAGACAAAAAAAACAGAACACAGTCAATAACAAGCAACATACCAATCCCACAGTGTTAACTAAGGTATCTATGTCTGGAAAGAAAGACTAAAACGTTTACAATGTTCCATTTTCTATCCTCTTGTCCCAGATGGCTGATCTCGACACTGTCAGCCAGATGGAACCAACCTACCCGTATAGAATGATCACAAGTAGGAACAGAGACAGGGTGAGGAAGAACCTGTACCAGTAGAGTACCTGACACTACCAACGGCGTTGCCGGCATGGCTTCTCGTGAAAGTTGTCCAGATAACCATTATCTGCTATACAAGTATATTGCTGTTCGATACATGTTACTTCCACAGCCTGGATTAATGTACACTACGCCAGATCATGAATGATGAACACTACAACTTATGAACGGATGAGATTAGACTCTAATGTGTACTCATTTACAGGATAGGAAATATATTCATACATATTTGTTATATATATCATTAAGCACATATCCAGTGCATTATCATGCTACTACTTTACTTACAGCAGGGTGTTGTTAAGGCATCAACAGGTAGCAGAAGACCAAACAAACAGAACTTTAATAACAAGCAATACATCATTCCACAGATGCCACATTATTGCTTTTAATGACCAGTACCAATGACCAGTACCAATACATGCATTCACTTCTTTGTGCCTTTGAAATAAGTCTCTTGAAGCTAAGTAGGCAGAACTGACAGCCAGCACCATCTGTTAGTTCAACATCGGATACAGCAGAAGTCAGCAGGTAGTTGGGTAATCTTCACCAAAAATCTTGTTGTTCATACCTCCTTATTTTGAAGATCCCACATAATGAAATTGTACGAAGCATTTAATCCATATCTCTTATATCAACCCTGTCTTTATGGTCAACGTCAGTGTATCTATTACAAAACAATGATACACCTATTTCAGTACATACACAATATGTAAACGATCATCAGTATGTTGATAAAAGGTCGTTCATAACTAAACAAACAAAACCGGAAATCTCGCTGCAGTACCAATGAATATCTATAAGAAACAGATGTTAGACACTGCAGAGCAAGTGGCATTTCAGAACCTTACAGAAAACCATACAAAACTACAGGATATCAATTTACATAGCTCATTGTGTTGTCAACTATCTACAGTGGCATGGCACATGGAACTGATCGCTGCAAATAAAACCTGCAACAGGGGTTCATTTCATGTCTCCCTTGGGAATTCATTATTATATAATGAATGAAGACCTTCATTTTAACCACACCGGGCTAAGTACAGGTCACATAAGACATGTTGAATGTGAAGTTTGGAAAGGGTGTGAAAATGCATTACACGCGTCAAAACAACCGGAGTTTAACCTCTGCTTAGAGAGTAGAGGTCCATAACCCCTCGCACGTTGACCCCATTGTTTGGAGACAGTGCTCAACAGGGGTTACAGGTTGTTTCGCAACAATGTCAGTTCGCAACCGTCAGTTCGCAACAAGGCAAGTCTTTTCGCAACAAGGTACAAGTCGATACGCAACAGTTGAATTCTATTAATCTTAAAGTTGATAGCCTAATAGTATTAGAAATCACATATTCCTGACATGATTATACTCCTACCTGTGTACGCGTATGAAACTGTACCGCCCGGCGTATGAAAATCATCGGGCTGTCAGGTCCATGCAGCCCGATGTTCCTCTGCCGCCGGGGTTGTCTTTCGCACCCGGTAAGATTTTTACGCGGAAGGAGTATAATTATGTTATGAATACGGTTTCTAATACTATTAGGCTATCAAGATTAATAACATTCAAATGTTGCGAAACGTCATGTACCTTGTTGCGAAACTACTTGTACCTTGTTGCGAAAAGACTTGCCTTGTTGCGAACTGACGTTTGCGAACTGACATTGTTGCGAAACAACCTGCTCAACAGGTTATAACGTTTGCAGCGCCGTCAACGCCCGTCGGGTACAAGTGCAGGCAAAGTCCGAAGGTCGTATATTAATCGTATAAAGGGCTGCAAAAAGGTATAACCGCACTTAGCAGTACCGAGTCAACATGGCTGGCAAGACTGAGTACCGATTCCTGGGCGGCAGCGGTTTGAAGGTGTCCAACATCTGCCTGGGCACCATGACGTTTGGAGACTGGGTAAGTGCGAAGCCGTGGACCGTGCTCTGGCTGTGTGTGTGTGTGTGGGTGCGTGGGTGATGGGAGTGGCGCGGAGTTTCTTTTCTTTTTTCTTGGGAGGGGGAGGGGTGCGCGCTTCTGAATGGTGACCACCTTTTTGCCGCTAGTAGTCACGCTAGGCCGTGATTTTATACCCAAAGGGGAAAACCAGCTTTTGAACACGCGTTGGTATGTAAACCCAGTGTGTGTGTGTGTTCCTGAAATAAAGTACACAATGTTATGTTTTGATGAAGACGTTGACTCACGGTGTTGGTCCTGTTAGACGCTTTTGCCCGGCCAGTGCGACGAGGCGGCCTCCCATGCCATCCTGGATCGCTACGTGGAGCTGGGAGGAAACTTCTTAGATACTGCAGACATGTATGCCGAAGGAAGGTCTGAAGAGATCATAGGAAGCTGGTTGGAAAAGTAAGTATCGTATGTTGACAAATTTGATGTTGAATCATAAGAAGAAAGTTACGTTTTAAAAAATACAAATGAAGGCCATTTTTTTTTAAATCGGCAGTCCTTATCAAAATTAAAAGTGTACGGAGATACGGTGGTCCTAGTCATGTTGTAAATGTTGGTCATGAGTTAGTCCAAACTTCCAGGTTTCACATAATGATAGGACTTTGAACAAAAATTGTTTCATGTTGTCCGAAAGGTCAATTATCTGGAAAATATGCTACTCGTATATTCCAGGCAGCAGCGAGAGAAGTTTATTGTTGCCACCAAAGTCCGCTTCGGCAAGGGCATCAACGGGGTAGGACTGAGCCGCCATCACATCATGCAGTCCATAGACGACAGTCTGCGCAGGCTCCGTACGGACTATGTGGACCTGTACCAGGTGGGCAAATTTCTTCGTCTTCACTCCACCAACACACTAAAAGATATCACTCACAGCAGATGTTTTATTTTCTACCAACTAAAGCTTCGTTGTCCTTTATCATATTTCATCCATACCACAGATATGGTAAAATAGATTATTTCGTAATGTTCCTGCTTCTTTCTTCTTTTTTTTCTCCTGTCAAATCTTCAAAGCGACTCATCTCTGTCGTTCCTGAACCAAATGACTTTGTTAACGTGGGCTAATATGCTCAGCCTTTTTGTCAGATCTGCCTTTAAAATGATTTTATTGGGTTTATTTGGCAATTTTTTTAGGCCAAAACTGTATATTTTGGCCCCCTCTACCCTGGTATGTACAACCGAATGACCTGCCATTTGGTACAGGGGTACGTTCACAGTTCATATGCCCCTATAGATTCAATAACACTTTTAGGATACAGTACAGCAAAATGCTTACTTTTGTGATATTTTTTGCCATTTAAAAAAAACAAAACATTTTGCCTCCTGTACCCTGGAACAAAATGACCTGAAGTATGGTATAGAAGTGTCTGGACATGGATTAAATAGCATTATTTGTATGCAGTACAACAAGATGCTTAATTTTGATTTTTTTTCTATTTTATGACCAGAAAAGGACACTTTTGGCTCGTGTACTCTGGTTTTACAACCAAATGACATGGAATTTGGTAAAGGGTGCGCTAGGAATTTATTCAAATGACCCATGTATGATATTTGGCATGAACCACTTGATGATTTCTTTTGAGATTTTGGGGGTCATTTCCCATGGCCAGAGGGGTCAACGACCTTGAGGTCGTTACCCCCACCTGGACTGTCTTGCAGGTGCAGGCATTGGCATGTCTATTATGAAAATAAGTAGACAGGCAATAACTGAACCCGAAACAATATCAGGAGTATTCGACAGCCAATCAGCGAGCCTGGTGTTATTTGGAAGAGTCCATTCATGTAGGGGGATGGGGCTTTTTTGTAAATTGAATTTTGGACTGGGTTGATTATACAAAAGGCCGTGTTTTCAGTGGGAGTAATTCTGGACCGGTCTATTTTGCAATTTTACATGGCGTGTGGTAGAAGAGTCCATTCTTGCACTTAAAATTCCTTTTTGGACTTTTGTGATTATGTCAAAGTCCTATTTTAGTGGAAATATGTTTGGTTGCTCCACTTTAGATAGGGGAATCACAGGAAGAGTTCACTCTTGCACGGAGGAGGGATTTCTTTGAAATTCAGTCTGGAAGGTGACGATTCAAAATTCCATTTTAGCGGGTGTTTTCGAACTGGTCTATTTTATCTTTTTAAATGGGGTGCACTGGAAGAGTCCAGGGGATATTTTGTTAAGATTCATTTTTGCTCATAACGTTACGTGTGATTAGTAGTTAGAAGTGATTTTAAGCAGAAGTGTCCAAGTGTTCGCTGGCTGCGGACCGTCAGTGGTGGATGGAACTTGTGATCGATTGCTACGCAGCGGACTATTGATGTTCAATTTTCGCACATGGTAATTTGATTGATCCACTTAAGCCGAGAGCACACACTCTCTTTTCGACAAGTGTGATGGGTTCTTTTACGTTTACACGCTTGAAGCGTGGCTTTCCTCTATGCTCTTCTACATACCGTACATGGTTTTCAGCGGTGGATATAACTCAATTATTAACTCGTTTTGAATATTGAAATTTTAGATCCATGCGTGGGACGAGGCTGCCCTTCTATGCAAACTACATGGTTTTGCATGGTAGAGCTGTTGGATATATCTCAGTTATTTACAAGCCCATCATGTGATATCTGATTTTAGATCCATATGTGGGACGAGGCTGTCCCCATCGAAGAGACCCTGTCAGCTCTGAATGACCTGGTGCGCGCAGGGAAGGTGCATTACCTGGGCGCCAGTAACGTCACTGGCTGGCAGCTGCAGAAGATTGTTGAACTGAGCAAGTCCATGGGACTCAACAAGTGGATATCTCTTCAGGTGCGCGTTGTTTGGTTTTACAACGATCATCTTTATTTCAAGATGAATTTGCCGAACATCGGCACTGCATTCATATAAGACCACTATAAAAAGAAAAGAAAATTCTGCCAAGTGTGAGCCCTGTGAAAAAAGTCCCCTGCATCAGCGAAGATCGCCTGTGGCTTGCTTGTTTTATACCGTGCTGTACACAAAGCGCAACATGTAACGTTTGAAAGGATTGCAACTCGCTGCCACTTTTTGAAAATTTGGACAAAGAAACAAATTCCACATTAGAATTGTATCTACTGACTTCAGGCCGTGGAATATATTATGTCTATTATTTGAAGGTTTTAAAAAGTCATCCACATGAAAAATGTCATCCACATCAAAGCACTTTCGTACTGACTTTAGGTGGAATACAACCTTCTGTGCCGTGGGATAGAGTGGGAGCTGGTTGATGTCTGCAGGCGGGAGGGTATCGGTATCATCCCGTGGAGCCCGCTCAAAGGGTGCGGTGATGTTATTATCGTTTAATAGTAATAATAGTTTCTGTTTCCCACTGGTTATTTCATCTGGAATCATCGGTTTCCAAGCCTGCCAAATGATATAAAACATCTGTCACTTGCATCTATCTTTTAAAGCTGTACCTTTACTTTTACACTTTTGCTACTCGTGCTCAGAGGTCTGCTGACTGGGAAGTTCAAAAGAGAAGATGACGCGCCCGAGGGAACCAGAATCGCGGTCGTCACCAAGAAGGGAATGGACCTGGAGGGGGCCCCAGACTTCGAGAGGATTAGAAAAGATGACAAGACCTGGAAGATCATTGATGCCACGAAAAATGCAGCTGAGGCTGCTGGTAGGTTTGTACTTACTGCTCAACGTTTAGTGTAAAGTGTAGCCTGTTGCTGACGAGACAGACACAAGCCCCTAATAAGTATTATAAGGAATAACGAAACCTGGCATCATTGGAGTCAAATTCACAGTGTATAGTCCATGTTTATCACTTTCAGGTAAAACCCCGGCGCAGGTTGCAATCCGCTGGCTGATACAGAAGGACGTGGTGTCGTCTGTTATCATTGGCGCGAAAAGTCTTCAGCAGCTGGAGGACAACATGGGTGCTGCCACTGGCTGGGAGATCACGGAGGAACAGGCGAGGGAGCCATCCATGCTAGCACTCTCACTAGTATTGTAGTTCTAATGCAATATAAGACAACGAGACAATAGTATTCTTTTGCCAGCCATGTTTGGTATGCCCCCGTTTGCTTGCGGCATTTCTTCCAGGACCCCTGCAACTTTTGTGACAAGTTCCAGTTGATGATGACTATATCACATGATCTCACACCCGCAAATAACTTCAATAACGTTACATGTTATCATGGCACAACAGCTACTGAGGGTACCCCACCAACGTCAAAATGTTGTGCCCAGGAATGTAGATAGTACAGAGTTTGCTGAAACATCTATGGCTGGAAAGACCAAAACGTGATGTTACTTTTTGTATCCCTCTGTCTCAGATGGCTGAGCTCGACACTGTCAGCCAGATGGAACCAACCTACCCCTACAGACTGCTCACAAGGATGAACAGCGACAGGGTGAGGAAGAACCTGTGCCAGTAGAGTACCCAGTGGTACTACCAACGGCGTTGCCGGCATGGCTTCACGAGAAAGCTGTCGAGATGAATGGTGATCTGCTATACAAGTTTATCGCTGTTAGACAAATGTTACTTCCACAACCTGGATTAATGTACAATACGTCAGATATCGATTTTGAATGATGAACAGTACAGCTTGAACGAATGAGATCAGACTATAGAATGTTTATTGGATAGGAAAGATCTTCATACATGGTTCTCATTTAAGCACTGCTACTACTTTATCTCCAGCTGGTTGTTGCCACTCAGCGCTGTATATGGTATGTTTTGTATTCTGTTTCAGTCACATCAAAAGGTGACGAAAGACCAAACAGAACTTCAATAACAAGAAACACATCAATTCCCACAGATGCCACATTATTGCTTTTAATGACCAGGACCAATACATTCACTTTTCTGTGCCTTTGAAATAAGTACTCTTAAAGGTAAGTATAGGCAGAACTGACAGTCAACTCTCTCTGTTAGTTGAATGGCAAGTATTTAGCTTGACACCTATTGTTTTGATAAGCTGTGTAAAACAACCACTCAATCACTTTTACATGAATGAATGGAATATACCACCAGGCTAGTAGTGATGGGATTACTTTGCGATCAATGTTTGATAGCTATAGGTCTTTTCTCTATGATATACCGCACATGTCCACTATTTCCACCACTCTTCACCCATCTGTGTAATCATTCCTTTATCACATTTCACCAGTGTATCTGTCACCTTGCTGTGGCCACATCCATGTACCCAACATTGGTTACAACAGAAGTCAGCAGGGAATAGGGTAATCTACAACACAACCTCCTCATTTTGTAGATTCCACATGAAATTGTACAAAGCATTCATTCCAGATCTCATTCCAGATCTCATCCAGTATCATTGTACAAGATCAGGTTGTCCATAACTTTGGTTATTTACATCTCTACCATGATAGGCATTGACACAGTTATGTTAAACATTATTTGCAACGCATAATAAATGGGAAAATCCTTTGATTTTGAATGGCACTCCAGGTCCCAACACAAGAACACCTAGACCTTACATGGCTCATGCCACTGTCTGTATGTATGTTGGTTGACAGTTTATACATTCAAAAGATCTTTACTATTTTGCAAGGCTCTGTGGCTTTACAAATGGATGTTTTAATTTCTATACATGTATGTCCAACACGTTTCTTTTACATAACATGTTGATCAGCTGAAATCCAAATTTCTCCATGATAGGTGATCCCCAAGATTGTTTATTCTGACATATGCTCTAAACCCTTTCATTTCTACATGAGCTGTACAGGTACATCCTTCCACCAGGCCATATCATCCCTCTGAGCTCAAACTGCCTGCCTTCCCATCAAACATTTACAGTAGCTTTTACACGATTGTAAGGTGTTCTGTGAAAACACTACCATTCTATACATCTGATTAGTACCAGAATCACAAAAAACAGGCACTTGGTGGTCAATGTACAAACGCAAAAAAAATCCTACAGTGCTACTGTGTATTACAGATATGAATACCAGTGCCATACTCAATACCAATACTGTGCCCACACATTCACCAACAGATGCAAGCAACTCATTACCACATTCCCCTGAACTCTTGCTTCTACAGTACATTGCAATAAAACTTTTGAATACACACACACCTTTATCATTAATGCATATACCATTAACATTATACCCTTAGTATTCTACTCAATAAATATGTCACATTTTGAGATATTGCATTGACAATATATTGAATTAGAATGTTAAAAAAGATAATTTCTAAGTCATGATGTTTACACAGAAATATTCAGTTTCTGATACACGAAATAATCAACACAAGTAAGTACACACTTCTTATATCTAATGTTAGCATTGCACATTCTCAATCTATTTTGCTATCTTTATAAAGGACTTGAAGAAAAATACATATGAAGTAATATTCATTAGTGGGTACTGAGCCAGCAATGTCAATAAAAATGTTGCTTTTTGCAATAATAAACCATTCCACCCATTGCACACTAATGAGTAACACACCTACAAAAGTCATGTCATTTATCGTATGTTCCTCAGGCCTGTCGTCATATTACATGTAAGTCTAGGTGTTCCCAAGCAGCATATCATTGTATTTCTGTGGAGGCAATGTACAAACCAATCTGAATGGGGCTTTCAGGGTAACATCAGAAAATATGAAAGCAACCAATCAACATGTAGAAAAGGGCTTCTATTAACCAAAAATTTGGCCACCCACTTAGTATGGCAAGCCAGACAACAGTACATAATAGAAATAAACATTGGATGCAGAGCCTGCAAAGAATTCATGGCTCAGGCTTCTAGCAAACAATCAGATCCAAAGTTGAAGTTTGTAGCAACCAATCAGCACCAAGGACAGTGCTAGTGCAGGTGGTAACAACAATTAAGGTTGTTTTTTGTCCGAAAATTGAACCAAGGACTACAGAGACTATGAAGCTTTCTGAAACACCTGATAATTATTAGGAAAAATGGACTGGGACACTGTGACAAATACCTTTTCTTGATGCCGGCAGGACTGTGTGTTTTTTGTGAGGACTTTTAATGGGGTTAGCCAGCTGTGCACATTGTACAGAGATTTTCCTGTCTAATGTTTGTAACCACAGAAGTAATGCACACTTCAACGACTACACCTCTTTAGGGTACACCCAGGGTACACCTGACTGGACTCTGTCCTCTTTACGGAGTTAATTTCACAGTCAAAACGCATTTACTGTGTGACGCACTTCAAGCAAGCCAGACAAAATGTTAAATCAAGCAGATGTAATCAGTCTGTGACAACAACATCTGTATCTGTGCCTTGTTACCCCTCCATTAACCATTTGTAGCCTTAGGTGACATTCCAACTGCAATGAGACTAGAAACATTCACACTCCGTTGACTATTGCACAAGATATTAATGTCATAATGGAAGAGGTGGGTAAAAGACTATGTTGCACTGTTCCCAGGAAAATAATGTCAAACATTACGTTGAATATACAGTGTTATACTTACACTGTGATATCACCAGATGTTTAGATCTCTTCTATCTAATATTAAAAAGTACAGAAACAGGGTACGTACTAAAAATTCTTGTTCACAATTATGAGAATGTGAGATTTTTAGAACAGCTTCATGCACATCTTTCCTAGAAAATATCTATCCTAACTTTGGAAACTCTTCTTCCAATTTCTTAAAATTCAAGATTAAAAATTCAATCCTATCTACCTCTACTTTCCTGTTACTATCCCTCATAGTGACCAATTGTTTAGGGAAATAAAATGACCTTGCATTTTCATGCATGTTAAAAAAAAAACTTCTAATGTACACAAATGATGGAAACAAACTACGCCTAAAATCCCTACTGGATAAAATGTTCTCTTTTCAAAATGTAAAAAAATGAATGATATTTCTTGTGTAACACATCTTATATGCTACAACACAATGAGCAGTATCTCAAATCTTTTTTTCTTCTTCTGGTCTCCAAAGTCATCCCATTGTCTTCATCTTTGGCAACAAATCTGGGTGGTTTTGATTTTCACAATGGTGGACCTTCTAAGCCATACCTCCAAGGTGTTGGCTTTGTTCCTGGATACCCTATTTTTTTCCAACTTGAGCACTAGAATGACATTGATTCTACATGCTAAAGAGCAGAGTTTTCATCCTCAGACTGCATCCATAATCTACAGAGGTTGACCAAGTGCTGCCTACAGGATGCAGTAGGTTACAACACGAAGAAGACAAAAAAGGGACAAAATAAATAAACATAAAAAGAAATTATTACAACTTATAAATCACACACAACAGTCTGTACCAACTATACATTTACATGTTTGTAAAGATAGCTGCCCAACAAAACACTAATTCCTGCTACAGATCTGTTCCACAGCATCCCAAAACCTACTCTGTAACAAAGTCATCAATCCCAATGTTTCTGTTCTATAAAAACTCCTATTAACAACAAGACTATTATATACTCTATGGCTGAGTCTCTACAGGTATAGTGCACCAGTGCATGGCACTCTTTTGCTTGGACCCTTACTAAACCTGGTTTGCACCAGCACCTGCTATTCCTAAAAAATGTTAAGTAATTCAGTTAGCTAATTGATTTTTGATCTTGTCCTCAGCTGAACTTATTCTGTTTTCGATGAAGCTTCCTTGTTGTCATGATCCTTCTCTCGTCTTGGGAGAAAGTAGAGCGGCAGCATGCCCAGGAGGCAGCCTACTGTCACACCAAAAACACGACCCTGGAGAAAACATGAAGACATGATTTGTTGAGCGCTATGAGTGCAGTCCATCCTGATCTCAACAGCCACTCAAGGGACTAAAGAAAAATGGTTGGTGACTGTTGGTGGCCGAGGGGCATAACAATGTAAAATTGGACGTGACTGTATGGTACCGGTTGAAATTTGTCTTTCCTAAGCAGCAAAATTCTGTCCATGGATAGAGGGACAAATGCTGGGTTGATATCTATGTACAGCTGGGACAAACTGCTTGTTACATGCAGATTACTGATAACATCATTGAGAATACTGATAACGTACCAGATTTGCTGCCCATTTTGAAGAAGACATGTCCAGTTGCTGAGGAGTCAGCTCTGGTGACGGGAGCCCCACTTTTAACGCCAGCACCTCAACATAACTTGCCGCTCTGTTTATTTAAAACATAACACTCATAAGAAATTAATATCTACACATGTCGTATCTGTAGGGATTCCAACCCTAAGCTTTCACCAAGCACATACGTCCTACCCACTATCTGGCTTACCGCCTGGTGTTACCATCTTGCAGGGGTTATACATGTGTTCACTTCATAAAGATGTGGAGGTTTGATGGAAGGTCTCCAGCTACCACTGTCTACATGTACACAATAAGGGGCCTTGTTTTTGATTAATCTAGTAAACTGTGATGTCAGTGAAGTAGAAGCAAGGAAGACACATTTCAGTCCTAATTGTAGACAAATAATCATCTGAACAACCTGTTATTTTATAATTGATCCCTTTCATTTTTTTTTTTTTACTATCACAATAATAAATTCTAAATGTACTTACCCCAGTCCAAATAGGTCTGATAACAAGTTGCCCAATCCAGCAGCTAGAAAAAGAACAAATACATGAAACAGCATACATACATACATTTAACCTAGTTTATGCTGATATCACAATCAAAAAGCATGTAATGTAAGTATTCCAATAAAAAAGACAATAACCCTTTGCTTACAGAAAGACAAGTACTGTAAAAGATAAATTCTTATCTTGCAAAAATAGAGGTATGCCATCCTTACCTGCTAATGTTGAGATGCCTAGAGCAGTTCCTATTGTCACATCTATATAATCACCCTGAAATGGAACAAAAATGGCTGAACAATCTAGTCATGAGGTGTCTTAATACTTTAGTAAGGATAATTCATTCCATGAGTCAAATAACAGCAGAATAGACCATTTACTAGTACCTAACAGCAGGGCTTGAAATACCCACTTGCCCACTTGAAAATGCAATCTCATTTTGCTTGGCGCAACTTAATTTCAAACCCAGGTTGCACACTGCGCAACCTAAAATTTTGCAGTTGGAACACTGCTTTTCCTCCACCTACGTGCAAAAGCTTTTGTATTTATTTTTTGATAACATAAAACATATTACATAGTTACATATAACTGGAAGAAAGGATAAGGAATAAGTAGCTGATTTGAAGAAAATAACAACTTGAAAGTAGGGCAACCTGAAATGTTGATGGCGCAACCTGGCTTTTAACTCAGGTTGCCACTTGGACAACCTGGCTGAAAAAAATATTTCGGGCCCTGTAACAGTCAATACTAACTGTTCTATTTTCATCACATTCTTCTGAAAAATCTTTCCTGTGTATTTTTTCTTCTGTGTCTTTCCAAATATTGTAGCCTGCCAAGCAAACTTGACAACAGTTTTAAAACACTGTTGTCCATACAAAAGTAATTCAATCTCCATTAGCCTTATTAATCATGTTATTTGCAACGTAACATGTCACAGAAAATGAAAGCACAGCAATGGTCTGACAACACTCTTGCCTTGGGAGAATAATTTATCCTAAAAAACAATTTCCTTCGACAAGAAATTACTTTCAACACAATGCAGCTGCAGATCCATCATGCATCTTATCTAGACAGTTATGTTATCAATGAAAAAAGTGGTATCATATCAGGGAAGTTCCTTAAGCAAGCTGTCATGCACTCAAAGAAAACTAATGAAGGCTTCCTATCCAGGTCAATTCCTTAGAGCACACATCTCTTGATAAGAAGGAATGCCCAAGCAGGACAAATTTGATATTTGCTTTATATGGCCAACCGTTGGGTTTTCAGGGATTCGACATTCTTGACAAATAAAAGCCGAGATATTTGCACACAATGCTGTTTTAACCACAAATTGTTCTAATTTCTCTAAATTTGAGGTATTCTAGTTGTTTTTATCCAACATGATATGATATAAAAGATAATATCCATGATGCACACATTACAATCAAAATATATCTTCATGCAAATGTTCACATAGTGTGATGTAAGCAAATACAAATGAAAACATCTGTAATAATACCAAATACAATAAGAACCATACATACTGCAACTAACATAACAGCATTGTCCAGAAAGCCAAAGCCTATGAATGGCAAGATATTGTGTGTGGCAACTGGAAGGAATAGAAAAACATACATACATTCAGAACTCATATCAATATCTGTTGTTAGTTTCATGTCAAAGCAATCCTAAACAGTACATAAAGCACATGCACATATGACTTCTTTTTCATATCATGAAGTGTGTTCAATGTTACCATTAACAAACAACTAAGAAAATGAAATGAAAATTGAAAAGCATGGATCTATTTCGTATTTGGCAGACTGTCAACTTATTGTTGTTGGTTTTGACCTTGCTAAATTGAGAAAGTCATGTTTGATTGTAGCAGTTGTGAGTTTGTCCAGGCAATGCAGGAGTGATGTTTATTTGGTTTGGACACACTTACCGAGCCATAATTGTCTGGATGTTGGTCTAATTGATGGATTCCCTACAGAGGTACAACAAAAGGTGAAGTTACAAACATTGAAATATACATCATAATCTTCCAATGTGATCTAAAGGTCAAACAGCAAAAAGAGAACACAGCTGTGATTCACATAAACTTTATAGTATTTTTATTAAAACTTGACACAAAAATACAAAACTTTTCTAATCAAGATACCTTTTAATCATTGGTTTTAATTCTTCTATGTCTTGAATTTTGAGAGTTTTTATAATATAAATATGTGTGGAAAGGGTAATCAAGTATATTTCTGACTCACATACCCTCTATTTCTTTGATCTTCCATGTATCAAATTTTTCACTGAAGAAATACATTTATATTTCCAAAGTGCTCTTTAAATGGCATAGCCCATGTCAGCTTGGGAAACAAGAAGCTATTTACTATCAGTATCACTCCAAAAAATTATTTGCACACAAAGTCTCACACACACTGAAACTCACTATCCATTTTAACATCAGTTTTCCCCCATTGTTCGAGGGTTAGACATGCTTGCACATTGTCTGTCGTGGTTTGACGGCAGATCTCCAGCTGCTTCTGTCCTGCAAGTTTACATTATAGAGGATGAGATGGTTTGTTTTTTGGTCAGCTATGTGGGTTCTGTCCTTCCACGGTCATGTAGAAATGCCATAATTGTGCTAAGGCACCATTTCAGTTTCCAGTGGCATTGTTAAGGATAACGTTAAACATGATATACAGTACTTCCTTTCAGGAATGGAGAGTTACTGACCCGGGTGTCGGCAGTGGACAGTGCAGACTAATTTGGTAAAAGAATTCAATTTCAAGCTCAAGAGACTGTGAAAGTGGTCAGGGAAAAAATACAACTTATCTTTTCTTGGTTAATAGAAACTTAATCCAATCCTGAACAATAATTTCACACCTGATAAATCCTAATTATGACTATAAGTTACAAACTGCGCTATGATTGAAATGGGTCTTAACATTGCCAAAACAAACAACAACATTTTCCATTTTCAATTTGCTTAGAACTCAACTTAATCCTCGAGCATAGAAACTCGGAGAGCTTTAGTGAAGCCAAATCCTTTTGCCACACGATGATGCAGCTTTTAGTACAATTATGTAAATGAAAAACTATTAGCTCCTTCAATCAACTAAATGAAGAAATTGCTGCTGAGTGAGTAAACCATAACCCCCACACATATTAAGCATTCCAGGCTAGCCTTTAGACTTGATCTGTAAAAACAAAAAGGACCAACATGCATGTGTGACCATATACAACTAGACAGTCTAAAAATTGTATAACAACGTCCAAAATGGAGTTCTCATTAAAAACAGGTCATGATCTAGTCATAAACAGACGACCATGATGTACCGTTACTTTGCAGGGCGCACTGGCGTCATACACTTATATGTTGGGACTGAAAATTTGGATTCATACATGCCCTTACCATGGATATTCCTCGTCTTCTCATTCTATAGAATAGATCTAGTGGAAAGACAAGTATAGATAAAGCAACAGATACCGATACCTTGGCCCTCCTGTGATTCAAACTTCTGTAACTCAAGAAGCAGCGTCTGACGTTCCATCTTCCGCAGCGTGTATACAAATTCCTTGGCGCCTTCTGGTTTGTCTAATGTGTACTCATAGACAGTCCTGTGCTGGAAAAAGGCTGGGAGATAATTTGTTCCGGACCGGAGCAGTACATGGTCGTGACACAACGATCGGACGACAGTAGAGGTGACAGCCTGAGAAAATCTGGTCATGACAGCCGCCATTTTGGATCCAACTGTAAACATGGAATTTACATTCGCCTAATCATATTCACGCTCCCTTCACTCGCACTGTCTCAAGCAAACTCAATTCAAACGGCGTTTCGTTACTTAAGTAGTTAAATTGATTACTTTAATCCATTACTAATGAGTGTTTAGCCACGTTTGGCTCAAAAGATTAACTTGATAATTAGCAACATTCGGATTCGAGTGATATTCAGAACAGGCGGCTAATTTTACCGTCGGGAGGCATACACACGAGCGACATCTAGCGACTTTTAGATAAATCACAGCATGCACCACAGAAAAAGTGTAATGCGGTGCACGTGTCCCAGAGGGCGTAGGGATACATTTAAAAACATATAAATCATTTACTTACCCGAGAATTTCAATGAGACATTCGTCAGCAGTGATTCAGCACAATTAGACACTTTGCTTCTCCTTGCTTGTTCCCCAGTGGGTTTTTAAAAGGCAAACTAAAAGAGGCCTTCAGATACAGGCAGAAGATATAGATCGATAGTCTACCGTGGACCCAATGTCTGGATCCAACCTACCGCCAGACACACGTACGGCCCCAAAATCTGACCTGCTTTCAGAGACTATTTAGTAAAAGAAATGACCAAAACGAACGGACACGGACTATGGACGCTGAGCATTCGTTCTACTAATGTTTTGTACCATGTCATGTTATATGCAGTGATATATGTTAATAGATTTATCAGGACTCGATGTAATCTGTATCTGTATCTGTCATGATATGACCTCATGAGTCATGACCTCAACGAAAAGCGGCCTGTAGGCCGATTTGAACTTCTCATGAATAAATAAGCTTAAGGTTCAAACAAACAAACAAACTTTGTGACTATACGATGGTACAGTTTTGCAATGTTTCTATACGCTTAGCTGACTAAAAATCGTCTTGAATATATTTCACCTAACCAAAGTATTGTCTTTGGAGCATACAAGTAAGGCGCATGTGTCATTTCTGACCGATCATTTGTGTTCGTATCTCTTCCTGTGCTTGTATTTTGCATATCCAAGCGGTATGAACGTCACAGCATTTGCGCTAACTGATTTAGATATCTCCAAGGAGGTTTTATCCTGATAAAAGCTCCTTGATATCACCAAACAAAGGTACATACTGATAGAACTTGGTAAAGTATCACTTGCGTGCCTTTTTCTCTCATTACGATGATACGGTCGGCCTGTGGGGTCTGATTAGTAGCCCTGGTAATTCTTCCCGTACATCTTCCCAAGGCTCCTGTTATTACGTCTGGAGAGTAGGTAAGAAAGTGACAAATAGAAGAGAACATTAATCGTACTCTTGGGGAACATTAATCGTACTTTGTTAGCCCAAACTATGCCATGTCACGCAGATTTTTCAGCAGACAAGCATTGTCGAAATAATCAGATCGATGCCAGTTTTCTGTGTTGACTGTAGAGCCACAGTAACGCCACGTTGCTATATATTTTGATAGATACGGCTCTACATAATCTGTATTAACACTTAATAACAGTTCTACTAGAATTTTTGAACTCTATTATCCCCTGATTCGGTTACGTATACTGAAGTCGGCGCAAATCGGTGCACACTGGCGTGTAGTCCAGCGGTGAGATACCAGCTTGACGGTGCCAAGCTGTCGATATCATTTAGCAAATGTTGTTTGTACTTGATTATTAAAGAAAAAGCATTTTGATCCGTTCATTATTTTCAATTCACTACTGTGATACAGTCCCTCCAGTTGATTCGGCGTTTCAGATAAGAAATGCATTGCCTTGTATCATCGGCCATCGCTACAATATAATACTTCGAGCCTGGTACCCCTTTTCATGGATCGTCCAAAAATAATTTTCCTTCTCAGTTTCGTCTCTTTCTTCCCTGTACAATTTACCCTCCCACAAGTTATCACGGTCCGCTCTTTGGTGAATATGCCTTTGAGAGAAGGCTGAAATACGCAAGGGAAAGAGACGACCACCTCATATATGTACAAGTGAACTTTGCAAGAAACTCAGGACAAAGACGCAGAGACTTAAGTTTTCGATGTGACGATAAACTGCATGCCTTTATTCACAACTCATGGACAAAAAATGTCCAACAATACCATAGAAATTTACACAAAACTTAATGGAAAATTAAATATTCCGGCAAGTAAAACAAAAAATTGCAGTATGTACAAAAATAAGAACATTCCTGTATCAACCACAAGTAGCGCGCCCGTGTACACAATAAATACATATTGAATAAATTAGGAATACAGCGTTAGAAAAAAAGGAGCACACATTCCTCAAAGATATGTCGCAAACACAAAATTTAAGAATTAAGCACTGTTCAATTTCTAGAACATATGCGTAGAATTCTAAAGCCTCACACTTCTAGAGGTATT
This sequence comes from Branchiostoma floridae x Branchiostoma belcheri, assembly GCA_019207045.1. Lineage (NCBI taxonomy): Eukaryota > Metazoa > Chordata > Leptocardii > Amphioxiformes > Branchiostomatidae > Branchiostoma > Branchiostoma floridae x Branchiostoma belcheri. The sequence continues at coordinate 8,690,115 of CM033025.1, read as the reverse complement.
CAATAATTTCTATGTTCCTAAAGTCTTACTCGTCACTCAGGGTCTACACTTTGTCCACGTACATTCAGCCTTCCAATCACTGCAGACAACAGCGTTTCTTTCATTTATACAAGAAGGCAGTTCCCGCATTAGGGCTGCAACTAATGCTGTATACGTGGCTATAATACTATTCTGTACAGTCATTGTCACTGTATAATAGGTTCACTTTTTTGAATGATATAATTCGATTGGAATCTTTTCTTTAAAAAATTCTATGCTTGTCCATTCGCTGTATCCATAAATCAAGGTTATGTGGTCATGGCAGTGTGTTATGTTCAACACAGTTCTAATTTACTTTCAAACTTTGGTACGCTCGATTTGTAATGCTCATAGGTCACTAATGTGGACTGAGCATTTCATCAGCACAATTTAGCGATTAACAGTGGCAAAATCATTGGACCATGTTCAATGGGCGATGTGCAGTGCGGTACCGATTGAGAACAGCAAGCAGCAGTGAGTGTGTTTACTAACCCGCAAACACAACCACTGCCACTCAACAAAACCGTTTCTCTCAACCCGCCGCTTTTCAATGATTAATTTGCTGTACCCAAAGTCGCGGTAGAATTCTTATAAAGCCATGAGGATATCGTCGAACAGACATCACCAATTCCGCATTACACTGACTTAACCATACAACCCCGATCGCTAAGGACAAGCATTTCATCCTTTTTGTCTCACACTTGTCTCTTATGTGTATCAAAGACAAATTCCTTACATTTCTCTACAATTCAACTGGAATAATTTGATATATTTATATATATATATATATATACGTGACACAGTTCATCATCACACAAGTTCTACCACTACAATAGAACAATTTTTCACACGATTTTGTTTGACACCAGCAGACATTATTCAAGCACAAACATTGATGTGTACTTATATATAGAATCCATCATGATCATGTTCTATCTATCATCTTCAGCAAATTTTCCCCGTATTGGCTACTCTGAATATAAAAATCTACGTAATGCTGATAGTTGGTACGGTGCCCAGTGTGTGTAGCACCCTGAAAATGCATTATCTATAGGAAGGAGTTGACGGTATTTTCCAACGTCATTTTCTCATTGCTTTTGTAGCTTTCTATTTTTTAGATGTCGTTCCATGTTCTTCAGGAAAGGTAACTCCAACCAACATGTAACGATTGTTTGTTTTTTGGACAAACCATTAACAATGGTGTATCCAAAAACAAGGGGAACGAAAATGGGAATAAAGATATAGAATAGCACATGTAAATAGAGGGTGAAAGAATGTCCAAATCTAGGTCTATTCTTCCTAAACGTTTTAAAACGAGTGGCCAATAATTTGACTCTTTTAGATTTTCCTATGGCTTTACTTTGGACGTGTTCATGTCGAGGCAAACTGAGTTCCCATGCCCGGGTGCGGATATCTGTATCCCTAAGGAATTACAAACCAGACGTATATAGCACACGATGAAGTGTGCATACATGGTCTGGACTAGAGTGTGTGGTATCACAACTTTGAATGTCGTTCCTATTGAGCATGGGAGTTGTTCTCTCAAGCATTTGGACTCTCTTCAGTTCTGATGAGTGGAGACTCGTGTTAATAGACACGAGGCGAAGTGTATGTACTACTGGTCTATTTTGTCACATTAACAACCCCAACCCCGGCAACAAGCCTTTTGAAACGTCATGTTACTAATTTTGGACCTGACTCCCATGCACTTTTGCTGGACTGAATGTAGCCAAAGACCGTGTACGGCCGTCACTCCCCACTCCATCAATAACGACATGCGCCATTTCACAGGCGCCATGTGCCCTCGACCCCTGCATCCTTTTACAAATGTGCTACAAATGTGCTTTCGTTTGTTCACGACCCCGCAAATCTGCGAGACAAACTTTTCGACCAAGGTGGTGCATGGTCATGGGCCCTCCCGGTTTGCCCCGACAAAACGCGCTCCACGGGTTATTGAACATGTTTAAAGTACCAAACGTTTCGTGTGTAGTGGTACCTTTTGGGTTCAAGAACCGGTAATATTATATGTATGTTTATATAACATACTTCCCATAACGCATGGCAACACTCTTCATGCGTGTCTAGGCCGAGAGATTTGCCAAACTTCAATAGAAAGACTGCGACAAGAGAATTTCGCTTGGCTAAAAACAAGGTAGAGCCTTGGAGTCATAGCAGCAGTTAACGCAGTCTGCACATTACAGCGTTGGTGTGTTTTACTTTTAGGCTTCAAGCGGTAAAAACACCAAACCTCTGCCATACTGAAATAAAGGCAGTTTTGAGCAAAACCTTTTTTTGTTTCATTTGACAAAGGAAGATGGAAGTGGCATAGTTAGCTGAAATGTTGCAGACTTGGGCAGTGAAGATTTTGTTTTGTCCGTCCATTGTTCATTCTAAGTTGCCCCAACAAGGAAATTTCAGTAGGTCTGTCCAAACCAAAGTTCCCAGGCCAAGATGGGGCAACGAAAATGAATCAAAATCCGGCAGTACAGTGACAGTATCTGCGGTTTGGGCAGATGAGATGATGTGCATAGTTTGATCATACAGTACATGCATATTGGATTTCAGAGGGGAATCAAGTCCACTCTTAAAATGACACATAAATTCTCTCTTTCTGACATAGAACACTGTTATAGATATATATATCTATGTTCATGGCATCACTGGAAATTCTTAAAGTTGCCCAAGTCAAAATCAAGTCATGAAATCTTTACATCAGTTCTGACTACCTGTCTCATTAAGACATAACAACTGTTCCTAAAAATTGAGATTGTCGGGGTCAGATTCAAGTCACCAAGTCCTACCTCGTCATTTCTCGGGGGTCGAGACTCCGTCTCCCGACAAACGTTGTCAGAATTTTCCCAGTCCTCCACCAATCCTCCACCTGGAAGATATAACTGTCTTCCACTCAGCAGCGGCATGTAGCGATCCAGACGCGAAGCGCATCCTTACTAGGTTCCCCGCCACACATTTGGGCGGGACGTCTGAACTTTTAGGATGTTCACAGAACGTCGAGTCTCAGTTCTTCTGCTTCTTTCCTCTTTTTTGAGCTCGTGACATTCTATCTCTTCGTCGTCTGGACCGGCCGCTTTTGTGCCTGGGTAAAAAATGAGCCGACCGTTGTGTTTTTTTCGTCTTCCTTCCTCTTCTTGGCCTCCCGTTTTTAGCAATACTCAGATACCACCTGACGCCCTTGCGATGTCTTTTCTTCGGGTGCAGCGCTGACGAGTACGTGTTGAAGTTGTTGGCCTCGATGGTCTCGTGCCATTTGCAGTTGTCTCGGAGCTTCTTCTGCGAAGTCAGACAACGCTGCTGTATGAGAATGATTTGTGATAAGATCAGAGACTAGAGCTGTGTGGTGATATGTGATGGTATGTTAACAGAGGATCTTTGTGGCGCAGGTGTTTCGCTTTTCGCTGGAGGGTACAGCACTGACGTGACAGTCGTGTTATAACCTCGCTGTAAGCCAAGTACTAAGACACGTATCTCACATGCAATAATCAATCATGTATGAAAATGATAAAGCTTCTAAAAATACAACCACCTGTAAACTGAAAGACTGTATCTACATGTGTCTGAGAATTTGCAGAAGGCTTCTGAACAGATCCAGTCGCTAGAATTAATTTATATCTGTCGTTTGACTTACATGTTGTTTCTGAAAATTTTCCTCGTTTCGCTAGCACGGTTTTACTGATGTTAGGCTCACAGACAGTCCCTCCAGACAAAACACCCATCACGTCGGAATAATACTTTCCTAGCTTTGAAGGGTATCGCCAGGGCTTAATGGGGATTTTTCTGACTAACATCTGCCAAACACGGGTCAATTTGGTGGGGCTGAACTCGCTCACCCGTAACATGTTCTTCAGTTTTCAAAACTGCGTCCGTGTTGCCTGCTTGAAGCCAATGCTCATCAACTCAAGCATCCCCGGGGAAATCCTATCTATCTTTGTTTGGATATGAAACTGCTGCATGTCATCGCCAAACAAAGTGGCGACAGACAGTGGAATACCGGTGTTACCACTTTCCTAGCCCGGGGCAATACAGCTGGCAAATTTGTCTCTTGTTCTTTCCCGCTTCTCTCTACTCCTCAGTCTGCCAGGGAACGTTACTTTCCTGAGTGCCGTCCCGCGGACTGACACCGTACCGGTCCCCGGGCGCTAGCGGGACGTGTTTCAAAGGCAGTTTACAGCCTGGCTAAATTGATCGTTCTAGCTAATGCACTGGTCGTTTTGCACTTTACATTTTTGGCGTGCCTTCGATGAAGAAAGTCGACACCACATCTATTCATGTTTTGTTGTGTTGTTGTTCTAACCTTGTGTAAACTAGTTACTATAACATTGCTTACACAAGATTGTCAAAGCGTCTGAAGTTGTGCTTTTATAGTCGGAACGCGCCAGAGAGACACTCTATACCTTCTCTTATTCAGAGTCATTCAGCGCGCCTATTCAACAAGTGGTTTCACGGCACACGACGGACTGTTTTCCGTTATCAAAACCAAACTCTTTCATGTCCTGTTTTCTACTGTTCCACTTACCGAGCCGTACACCTTGCCCCGTTTGTTCATCGCCAGGTACAGGCCGCTCTTCACACCTTTGATGGCCAGGATCCCCACATCCACGGCACGGACTTGCAACAAAGCTGAACGGCAGAAATGGACAAGGAATAGTCTATTAACGGTAAAGTCAAACACACAATGAAACACAATGACAAAGAAATAAACAGGATGTCCTGTAATGGGACAAGAAAAGGGTGGAAATGACAAGGAAAACACGGGCGGCATTCCCACTACCCGATTATGCACGTGGGTGAGCAGAATGCATCGATTAAAAGTTCCTGCACACAAGTCTATTTTGGGGAAATACTTTTATGAAGTGCTTAACCGGTGAATATTTCAAGCACGCCAACCTGCGATCGGAGATAGATACTTCTGAAGAGGCCATAGGTCCTTTTAAAACAATTTGATGGCGAGATATGATTGGCATCTTGTCGCGTTGTTGCAGGTATTACTGGGCTGAGCGGAATGGCACCACAGGTGGCATAGAAATGGCTTATCAAATCTCTCAAGGCCTTGATAAAGACGCTTAACAAGAAAGTATCCAGGTCTTTTGTGCCGGCCTTAACACTTACAGATACTTAAAATATTTATCGGAACATCTGAGGACTTAAACCTTACGGTGCCCGATCGTTTCTAGATCATCCCCCTCCGTTTGATAGATATCTGTGGATCCGCGGCTAGACTTATTTGCACTACAATTAGCGAAATTGCGATGATTTGTTCTCGTCCACCTGCCGGGTGAGCGGATTGTCAGGGGGGAGAAATGACAGGAGGTGACCTTACCGTACGGCGAGGTGTGATCCCGGGTGCCGTTCACCTTCCCGTCGGCGTTGATCTGCAGGTGAAAGCGCGTGCGGCAGTACAGGCGCTGCAACCGCACAACACCCTGGATGCGAGTCAAGTCAGGGTTCGGGTTCTCGTTCCACGTCCCATGCGGTACTGATCTCTCCACGCGGGTGCTCGCGGTTGTTGTGCTCACAATCAGGTCCAAATATCCTCCGAGAACAGTTAATAGTAATGCCAATAGTCTCACTTCTGCCCCCATTCGGTACCAGGCGGTCCGGCGTGTCGTCAGTCTGCGTCGGTCTAGACCGTGTTGTGCCGCGGGCCGAGGTCTGCCCTGTTCATGGGGTGTGAAGTAAAGTGTGGCCGTTCGGCCTGAGCCAAGTCTGGCGGCGAATTCCTCAGGTGAAGCCGTACCTGCGACATTGCCTTGGTTTCGCACAGAAGAATGTCAGGTATTCACGTGGGAAACGCAAGGGGGTGAGACGACTCACTTACCACATTCCCTGTCCGTCGGCATTAGCTTTCGGAAGTCGCGCTGGCGGCGATGTAGCCGTCGGCATGCTTGCTCGCCTCTCAACTGCAGGGTAGGTCGGTTCAACTTGCCCGCCCGATCCCGGATCAACACATGATTAAGTCACCCACTTGCTGGGCCTTTCCCCGCCTGCGCGCTTGTTTGTTGTTCCCGTGTTTGGGTACAAGCGCTCTACGTAACCAGGACCGCGCTATAGGAGGCAGGTGATATGCTATGCCCACTTTGTTGCGACCGCCGTGGTCAGAAACTTTTAAGTGGTTCTTGGGTATCAATTTGTACAATACGCCGACGTCACCGTTTTTGGACGATCCACACGGCTCGCAGTAGAGACCCAACAGTCATGACGGAACTTAATGGCATTTTCCTCATTGTCCATTTGTCGGGTCTTTCAGGTGAGAATTGTCCCCAAACAGCTGCTCTCCTTGCATTATTGACGTGCTTTGTAAATGAGCTATTTTTACACGAGTATAAAGAGTCATTCTTCAAACACAATCACCATGTTTTCTTGTAGCAGACAGAGATATACATCGCACCACGCGCCACCTCTCATGAATTCGTGCTCTGTAAACCCACGGCTTACTTCAATTGGGTGGAAAAAAGCTAAAGAAAGCCGCCCCCTCCACCGATTTCTAAGCCCTGGACAGTCGACAAAGAAACGGTCTCTGTCGTTTCTGGGTTACAACCACGTCAATGGTTTCCAACGAGCCCAATACTAAAAAGCAACATTTTCATCTACAAAAGCGCACCTGGGCGGCCCCTTTATACCCTTTGTATAGAGGGTCTACTCCTATCAGTTGACTAACAAGAGGCAGGCATTTTCCGCTAGTGTAAACAATTTCTTACAGGATGATGAGGAGAGGGTATTTTAAAACATGTATGTAGCGCCGTTCACTCAAAAAATAAGACAGAAGATGTGAACATAATGGTGCGGAGATCAGGTGCGATACAGGGATGACGTCAAGCGGCGGCGACTAGAAGGGTTCGTCGCTGCCCGCCTCTGTTCTGTGCCGTATCGTTACATCTTACAAGCACAAAACAAATTTACTGGAATGTTCTACAGCCCTAATGAGTAATGATGTACACACACACCCAATTTGTACTCCGGAGCATTTAGGGCAAAACGTATAAAAGCTCGACTGCCGTTTTAAGTGGGGAAAACGGCCGCAAGTGTAGGTGGTCTCGTGATAAAATCACAGCTCACTAAACACACACAATGGACACCCATTCCCTAATGAATACCATAATTACTACCCTTTGCGCTCGAAATCAGTATATTAGGCACGAAGAGAAAGGTTTGATGGACACTGATGAGAGCTGGACTATACCAGGAGCGGGAGATGACGCTGTGGGGCGGGGTCCGTCTCAACAGTACACCTGTCTGTTTACATGACGACAGCGGAGAAAACGACGTTTAATAACGCAAGTAATAGGTGATGTGGTAACGGCTGTAGCATAACAGGTGGGGAGGTCTTCTGGGTCAGCGGAGATAACCCGAGGAGCTATTCTTCCCGCGGCAGGCCCACAAGGTAGGCTTGACAGGTTTGAGTGGATGTCAGGTCCTGCAAACACCGGGGAGGGAGCGGCCGTCAGGGTTGGTGGAAATGTCCCGTGGGTGTCTCACTGCTGGGTGTGTCGGGAAACATGAGATGGCGAGGGAACTGATCACCTCTGAATTTACGTTATGAGACTGACGACAGCGCAATATAAACGGGATTATAGAGGGACAGAGATTGTTCTGTGAAATGTTCTGTAGGAGGACAGTGAGTGATAGAGGGATGTTAGACCGTCATTTGTGGGTCTCGTCTGTGTTTTATGGATGGGTGGGTGGTCTTACTATGTTGGTAGTAAATATCATACACATGACCAGGAAGGGCTTAGGAAATGAATGGGTGCCGACTACACATTAGCGCCAGACTTTTTACAGCTTAGAGAACGTACGCTTCTATTATTCGAGCATAAGTCTTTGTTCTGCCGACGTCAAAATTCCTTTCTTTCACTTTCCTCATCAGCCATTTTGTCGTTGTATATTTGACCCCCTCCCCCTACATTAGCATTCTATTCTAGTTAGCAAAAGGAAGCGATGTCACTTTTTCCTTTCATTCTTGTGACCGGATACTCCTCTCCAAAGTACCCAGTATGTAGGTGTAGGTGTACTTTATGTGGGCTCCATCAATGGTAGATGGTATTTTCCCACCTGTTAACTCCATCTATATTCTATTAGGAAAGGAAGCAACGTCACTTTTTTCCCATTAACTGTGGTGACCGGATAGTAGCTCTCTCACCAAACAATTCCCCGGCATGTAGGTGTGGGTATATCTCTAACGTCTACGTGGTGTTTTCCACCTGTTCACTTTGGAAGGGAACCAATGTCACTTTTTCCGTGAATTCAGATGACTGGATCAAAAAGAAATTCTCAGCGTCGTAACGTAGGTGTATAATGTAGCATTTTGCGTGGGCTTCGTCAATGGTTAATTGTGGTTTTCACCGGTTAATCACTTTCGGTGAGTCAGATGTCCCCTCCCCATCTCTGTCGACAAATTTCACCTGAGATTCCAATCGTCTATATCACCGCACAATTCTCAATATTTTCTCATTAATACCGTTATGATTCATGTTCAGAAAGTAAGCAAAAAAACTAAAACAAGTCACAATCTTATCTCTGGAATTGCACAAGAAAGGGCGTCAGCGCTGTTTAAACCAACATATTCCTTAAAAAAAGCTTGTCAACTTGCGTGTCGGACCACAGTTTTTCTCATCATTGTCCAAGGAGGTATCAGAACAAACCGAATCATTCTTTTTGACATCGCTAATCATCAACCACCAACATGAACTGTTTTATAATGGGACTTTAACGTGAAAAATGGTGAAGTCAAGAGATAATCACGTTATCTCTTTGTAAAGTTTTTCTATCGGGATTTTTGTGACATAGCAATAACCACTGAAGTCCGTCCCCTTATCTTGGGTTGACAGCTATCATTGTCACTTGCGGTGAGTTGGAGATAAAAGAAGTTTTGTTTCCGTAAAGCTTTTCAGCACCCGCCCGTATGGATCGGTGGTGAACACCGACAGACTTCCCGGATGCAGAATTTACCACCATGTCACCTTAAGTCTGAACAGCTCACCATTAGCGATCGGGGATAGAAGAGGAGCTACAGATCTTGACTCGGCGAATCCCTCTTTACATAAACAATGATTAATTCTGAATGTGGCTGGGAGGTCTGAAACGCTATTCATTCAATGGGAAATATTCACAGTTTTTTCTCTTGAAAGGAGGAGAATGGAAGGGGGATCTTGGACGCTGAGCCCCCCTCTCCACCCACACACGAACTCACCCCTAAACGGATAATACTGGGGGTATAATCTCTTGGCAGGTCTTAGAAGAGAAGGGCGTTATCTGCTCGGAGATTAAGAGTGTCATATGCAGAGATAGCCTGTGACAATGACGGCTATGTTTCAACTCAATCCGCTTCAGGTTATAATCTGAAAAGAAGTTAAGTCTGCGGCACAAATATTCGAGCTGGAAAACAAACTCGTTTCAGCAAGTGTGACTTTGGTCTTAATTTCTTTGTCCATATATGGAAGCCTGTAAAGCCCAGCGTCCGAACCTCAAGTACGTTTGTTATTGCAGGACAGATCAAATTCGCCACACGTGTTTGAGAAAATTTCCTTCATTTTGTTGCATTGTTGGCTGCTAACCCTGCAGGTCACATACATGAAAGCGAGTGTTTTTCCAGCGGGTTTGGGCAGCTATGTTTACATGAGATGAATGTGTTTTGTGTCGCAGTTCTTTACGCAGAAGATGTTGTTACAGAACTCTATTCTCCTCCACACATCTCGGTAATAAAACCACGGCTCGGAATGCTTTAGACGACATAGTTTAGTTTGTTCGGATAATGTATCTTCCCGCGGTTAGTCAACTTCTCGAGCTGCGGACATGTAATATAACCGTTACCGATACAGAGGCACTCCTGAGGCCTTTGTGGTCTAATTGGTGTACTGTGATTGCTCTATAGAATCCCACAGCTTTTCTGAGTATCTCACAGGAACAATGCAGGCATGAGAAGAGCTTTTGGATGTTGCAGTAGAGTTTGACAGTACCTGGCACTGGTTTCCCCGTCCTTACATGATGCCAGGGGATGGGGATTAAAAGAGATTAAGACCGGTCTGAAAGGAGGGTTTAGAGGATGATGAGAACTAAGCGGTCTCGTCTTATCGATATTATAAGGCAGAACGGATAGAAATCTGCCCGTGTGTTTTATCTTGTCCGCCTGTCTCCCAGCCTACACTCTGGAGCGAACAGAACAGCAATGCTAGGACTTTTCTGGTGCCCTAATATGGACGTCGTATTCTTAAAGAAATAACCCTCTTATAACTTTGTACTCATCTACAGGTGGTTCATACACTCTGCTACCATTTAGACAAGTGTCCTTTGCGGGTGTAGTTTTGACGAGAACGGATAGAAATCTGCCCTTGTGTTCTATCTTGTCCGCCTGTCTCCCAGACTACAGTTTGGAGCGAACTGAGCAGCGATGTTAGGACTTTTCTGGTGCCCTAAAGTGGACCTAGTATTCAAGGAATTACCCTCTTAAAACTCTGTACTCATCTACAGGTGGTTCATATACTCTGCTACCATTTAGACAAGTGTACTTTGCGCGTGTAGGCTTGATGAGAATATGGGAGAAAACGTCAGTGTTCTTTATTCTGTCTCTCTTCGCATCCATTGAACTTCGCCTGACACGGGCGGGGCAAAAGTGAGGAACGTCTGTCTGCGGAAAAAGAGGGGGTTTGGTCCTCAATAAATTAAGACGTTTACAAAATTCATCGAAAACAAATATAGTGCTTTAGGTAAATACGGAGAGGCAGTGACCCGACCAGCCCGGAGCCAGTCCGGGCCTTGTGTGCCGGTGTAATGTTGCCGCACAACAATACTGAACATTCTGAACATAGTTTCGTCCTGGTGCAAAACCCAGCTACTTGACCCCAAGAGCAAGGTGCGATTGTAGAGCGTTTCACATCGAGCAAAGCCCGATAAGTCGGGTTAAACCACTTGCCCAAAGCTGCGAGCTGCCACGACACGCAATGCGCTGTTTCCTTTCAATGGGCGGGAAAATGCTCCATTTCTGTTGCCGCTTTGCGTGGCGGGTGCGTTAAACATCAGTCTTTGAGCTCTCAACGAGCGCCGTAATGGAGGAGTTTTAATTCCACAGGCTGAAAAGTGCATACATTTGCCAGATAAAGGATAGTTCGCTCTTCATCCGATGATAGACACGGACGAGCTTGATTTCTGTCAAATTAGCACCGCTTCCAAATACTTTCCGTTTGAAACGCGCTTTACGCGGTCAGGCAAAACAAAGGAAATTGGGCAAGACCGATCGGTTTGATGTTTGAAAGAAGGCACAAACTAACAAACAGGAAAAAAGGTGATGAAAAGTGGGAGGCAGACGTCTCTAATGTTAGTGGCTAAGTGGTTTGGGGTACGGAAGCAAACAGGTGGAAGCTAGAAGAAGGTATGTGGGCCGGGGACACAAGAACTTGCGGACAAAAGGTTAGGAGGGAGTGGTGGCGGTGTAGACTTGCAGTTGTTGTCAATTCCAAACTAAAGTTCCGCAGGCTTGAAAGGCATGCGCGTGTCGGCATACATTGATGATTTATCAAAATAGAAATGAACACCGTTACGTTGAAAAGGCGGCATGCCTTTTTGTCAGGCCCTTTGTCGAGCGTTTATGGCTTCTCGCCAACAAAAAGAAAGACTTCTCATTGAACAGCCATGAGTAAATGAACGACTTTTAAAAGCCTAGATAGCCCCGACCAGGGCTGTTACTGGCAAAGCCTAGCAATTAGCTACACTAACTGTTGGGTTATGTCTATTCGAAGGGTTTGCATAATTGGAGAGGGCAAACAGCAGCTCAAAACTTGAATCACTTTTCAGTCAATACACCGCGAGTAACATCAACGTGGGAATGTTCAAACTGTTTGTACTACAGGGCAATTAGTCACAATTGCGTCCTCCGTCGGCATATACTGATCTCCAAGCTCCGTTTTACTTGACCCGCACTTATGTTGGATACTGTAGCATTTAAACACAACAATGTAAATCCCCCCTTTTCTTCCCGTCCGCAACTATTCAGGAATTCAGACCACAGTTACTTTGAGCTTTTCATTCGAGCATCCAACGTGGACCGGTCAGCCATGGGAGAATTGGTGCCTTTTGTCCCACTCTAGACAAGCGTGGAGAATCCACCCGTTTACTTCTAAACACTGCCAAGATCATAATGACTAGTACAAGGGGATAGTACACTCGGGACCGGCTTCTTGGTGCCAGACTCCGGACTGGTCCACTCACAAAAGTTGGGGGGAGACGTAGGGGTACTTTAGAAGATTTTAGAACATTTCGTTCACGGGGCGCTGGTGTCAGGGGAATGAAATGGCAGATTGTGCTAGTAGTAGGTAGGTTTGAACAGTGTACCTTGGTATAAAATGTAATTCATATTCACACATACGAAACGTCCAATGTAGGTAGTCAGCGACGGTCTCCTAACTAAATAGGCTGGTAACTTTTCGTGTGTAGCAACAACTCTACTTGAGGTGTTTTGATTTGTGAACAAAGTTTTGTTACACCTCTCCGAATCTACCACACTTACTTCCTTAATTCTCCTCTAAACACACGCAGATCCCACATCATAAGTAAGGTGCGAGTAGGTTTTCATACTGACCCAGCCGGCGTGACCCGTTATCAACATCAAGGGGTGGGAAGCTCTGATTCAAGAGTCTTGGGGGGAGAGCTTATCTTAAACCTACACAGAAAATCCAGGGGTCAAGAAAGTCCTCAAAGAAAATCCAAGGGTCAACCACTGCACTTAAGGACCAGCAGAATTGGCCCCGGCTACTTTGTAAAGTATTTCAGATTATCCTTAAAGTTGTTTCGTATGCTGACAGGTTTCTTTTGAAGTCTGGTCTAGCATTTTAGGGAACTGATAATGGATGTGTACAAGGTCATGAGTCATTGCGGGGAAATGCCTTGTATGTAAATATGGGAGTAAACGTAACTGTATAAATGTGGCGGCGCTTGTCTGAAGTATGGTTAGGTGGGGTCACACAGAAGTGTATATTGAGTCATGAAAATATGTGGTAGCAATGGTAGCTTCATGTGGAAAATAAAGGGTGCTTCAGAACGTCAAGTGCACTGTAATGGTTACACAATCAAAGAATTCAAAAGTACATATTGAGTCATGAAAATATGTGGTAGCAATGGTACCTTCATGTGAATAATAAAGAGTGCTTGAGTATGTCAAGTGCACTGTAATGGTTCTACAATGAAGGAATTCAAAATCGCAGATTGAGTCATTAAAATATGTGGATACAAAAAGGTACTTGAGTATGTCTAATGTTCTGCCATTGTTATACCATGGAGGAATTCATATATATAGAACAAGGAACTTTAAAAAAAGAAAAAGATATTTGAGTATGTCTGGTACCCTGTTGTGGTTAAATACTGATGGAGGCATTTCACTGACAAATCAAATGCCATTGGTAATGTTTGTTGGTGTACAGAAAAATATCTTTAGCTGACACCTGTTTCCACACAAATACATGAAATATGCTAACATAAAACAACATGCATGCATCAGTCATGGTAATAATTATTCATAAATTAGTTAATGATCTTAAATTTATATGTCATGAGAAAAAATCACGAAACTAGTGTCACATATGAAGTTGCATAAAGCATATGGAACAGCATTTATTTCCAGTGTTTTCTCATGTGTGTGCATATCTTAGAGTGTTTGTTTGTTTGTGCGTGTATGTACACATGCACTATGAGGCTAACTGATAGATGCAAAATATATTATGCTTGCACATACTGGCGAGGCATTGGCATAGACATACAAGGGCATAGGACCTGGGCTCAGAATGCCCTGCCAAGGTGGATGGCAGAGGATGGAAGTAGGACAATACATCGGAAGAAGAGTGTTTATAGATAGTACTGTTTTAGTGCAGCTTTTGCTGGATTTGATCTTGCATTAGTTTTAGCCTCTCCTGAATGAGGCACAGTGGGTGGCATACTCCAGGTAACATCCATAGACACTAAAGTTGATCTCACTTAAACCTGTTCATGATGGGTCAGCATCTTCAGGAGGTAGATCGCTGTCATAAAAGTTCCATAATCCTTTTTAGAATGGGAAACTATTTCTGGGTAACATGCAGATGTCAAGCTTAGAGGATCAATGTCGGTGAGAACAAAGTTGACAGGTGTGGTTACCTGTTTCAGGTGTGGTTACCTTGATCTTTTACTGTCACCACCTTTGACTGTTTTCTCATGGGAAGAGGAGGCACAAGCCACACACAGTCAGTCAATCTCTCATCTAATGTAAAGGAAGTATTTCTCTCTCTCATACTTTCTGTATGTAGGGACAAAGTAAATCAAGACAAATGTTGTCATAACCTTCACAAGTCAATATATCCAAAGCCTCCTTTTCAACTCTCCAGCAATGCCTTTCTACTCTGCAGTAATTATTGTTTGGGGCACAATGCATGGTGTCCTGACATTCACATCTTCACGTCTGACCTCCCAGAAAAATGCGGTGTATTCAGCCTGGTGTGTGAAAATCCTTGGATTTCCATTTGCAGAGGTGTGTACTGTTCAGGGAATACTCCGCTGAGGCTGACTGTCATCAGCCTCTCAATGTTCCCATCTCCACTGACACACTTGAAGTGTGAGACATGGTAGGTTTCTGTCTGGTCATATATGTGCAACATTGTCCCACAAGCTGTGATGTGTATCTATCACAGCATCTTGGGACAGCCAGCCTTAACCATGAGACTGACAAAACTGGCCATGGTCAGCTGGCTACCTTGAGGCTGTAGTGACCTAATTTATGCCGATGCTTCTTGTCTAATCAGCTTTAATTCCACTTCTATCAAGAAGGACAATCTCCCTCAATTAAAGCACTGTGGCCATGATTTACATTGCTCACCAGACCATGGAAATAATTGGCTGGAAAGTTCGTTGGTATCCGAATTCCCAACCATCCCAGCCTTGCTTTGAAACAGTGTAATCAGAGGGTTACGGGCACCTGTTATCTCCGACAACCCCTTCTTGGGTAGCGGCAATTTGCTGGGCTCGACAGTTCGTCCCCTCCCCCCATTGTGTGTCTCCGGTCGGCAGGTACATCTGAGACAGTGTTGATATTAATAAGACCTCTTGAATGTCTAAAGCTCGGATTAGCACTGCTCTACTTGTTTCCTCGCCTGAGTAACTTGGTGGGAAGATACACAAGTGATCACTTACTGAAGGACCACAGCACAAGGTATTGTTACCATGTTGAAAGACGATCAGACCCACACTCCATTTTGTTATCTATTAGGTAGACCACCCCAGTTTGGTTACCCAGGACTGATGCGTCGTCCCACCTGACTTGTCACTCCTTTGTCTGCGCGCGCTTTTGCCTTCTTTTTATTTTTTACCTGTCTTCTCCGAAATCATCCATCTTGTCAGCTACAGTAACACTACTCCAGCATTTAGAACCCTATCCCCCCAACAAGGCACTCCCATCAGCTAATAGCCTCTTAATAGGTTGGCGTGCCCCATTTGGGGACCCAACTGGTGAATCCTACACTGTTTTGGCTTGGCTTTTCTGTGTTCACAGGTGTAAGTGGACTGCTGTGGCTGGAGTCTTTTGTGCAGGTGCACGTGGCTGTTGTAATGAAGATGGCACAGGTCTGACATAGGTCAGGTGTGGCGGACCTGGGGCATGCTGCTGTCCGACACATGACACTGTTTGCTTCAAAAACTTTCCACAGAGAAAACCCAGAGGATCCTTCTGCACTGTAGTTAACATTTTCCACACTCCCACTCCTTCCTTTTCATTTTTCTTTTCAAATCCCAAGCCTCTCATTTTCTTGCAATTCTAACAGTTAACAGTATTACTTCCCCACAGACGCTCGGAATGTGACTTCTTGCACCGGCTATTTCCCAGGTCTTTCATTTTTGTCCTGGAGTAAAATAAAGTGGATGTGCATGCTAACTGACAAAGACCATGCTCTCAGTTCTGTGGCAACTTCTGCCCAGTTACTAACCCAGTACAAAATTCTAGCATCATTCGATGAAATAAAGCAGAAAGCTTCCACTGTCAACTGAAGACCTTGTGCCTGTCACCCAACATTTCCCCCCAAGGCTACTCCACTTGTAAAAATAGATAGGACGTGATCATGCATCCTTTAATGAAAGGGAGTCTATCCAACTGATCTGAGGCACTGATATGATTGTAAACATAAATCATTCTATGTTCAGATCTTAATTCCACATCCTGTAGTCCTGTGTTAGCTACACAGCTACATGTAGTTGGGCAGCCCTGGTTGTATGTCTTTCACTGTGAGGCAAGCCATAAATATGACTGATCTGAATGAAAGGACAGTTGTCAGACAGTCAGAGCAAAAAGGCAGCACCTCAGCTTCCTCCCTATAAACCATTGTTGAAGTTTGGAATCTGCTGTATCCAAGCAGACGTTGGGATGAAAAATGTTAGCCTGTTTCTGGATTCCATTTTCAGGCACCAGATCATCAGATGGTATTGAAGTACATTCCTTAGATGCAAATGATCTCAATAATTTGCCTTAATGTAATATACTATGATTTCTGGGTTGTAAAAATTTGTCTCCATCTCGCCAAAAGTTTAAGAAAAAAAAAAAAAAGAAATTGTACATTCTGCTACAGGACTACAGGATGTATTCAATGATAAGGATGGATTGAATCAGAAGGACTAAATAGATTTCTACAACACAGAACATTATCAAGGTCTTTCCTTGCAAACATTTTTGCTGACTGATTTTTTTTAAAGGGTAAAAGGAGAAATGCTGTGAAAATGTTCCAACTTTTCTTCAGGTCAATGACTTGTGTATCTATAAGTCTGGTATATTTCCATGTGACTTTGTTGTGCCATTTTGTTTCTCTTAATCTTATTTTCATGGTGCATTTTCCCATATCCTTCAGTATGAACTTCAGTAAATGATCAAAACCTTTCAACAGGACTTCACTCAAGTTTTAATATCCACACTTTCACAGCCTCTTCTCCTAGAGGCTATCAGTTGCACCCTTTGGAAACACAAAACTTGATGTTGCTACATTCCACAGGCTTCGGCCCAGTGACCAGGTGGGACATTCAAGGCCAGTCACTTCAGCAGGCCTGAGCCTGTCCAGAACACCGCACAGGAAAACTGAGGTCCCCGCTGAGGATCTGACCTTCCTTCTCATCAGGATTGTCTGCTGACTTGGTGACGGTTTGTCACCAGTCTGTCAACGCCGTTTCTTTCTGTCTGTTAAAACATGGTCTGGGTGTTCTGTCCATCTTTGGGACCATAGTTGCCTTTTCTGGGGATCTCCAGTCGGTACAATACCACAAAAATTGTTTACTTTTAGCAAGGAGGTCTACTATACCGAATGTGACAGCACAAAACCAAAATGAAATGACACCCAAGTGTACACTTTATAAAAAAAGTGGAATTCCTACAACAAGGATGAAAATTATCAAGAATTAAGCAATGGATGAAAATATCACAAGGGCATTGAAATTAGTGCCATCTTTGATTTGAGGTCCTCTTGATAGAAGAGGTTCTTTGAAGGAGATACCAAAAGTCCAAATAGTAGTATCCAGTATTTAATTATAATGCTGCTGGGGACACAGGGGTAGGCAGCAGTCCATTAGTCTTCACACCATGCTTTCTAGCAGCTCTGTCCAGTGGGTTCAGCCTAGTTAGACTGCACATTTTGACGTCTTTTCTAATAAGCAAGTTGTTTACTGTTTCGGTCATCCTCGAAGCCCAAGAAGACATGTCCATGTCTGCCTCTGTACCTGATGGTACATTTAGGTATGCATGTATGATGGTAGCCTGGGCACCATCCTGGTTAGTTTATGTCTGCTCTGATTGGCAATTTACCCACCAAGCATGGGTGGGAAGTGTGTTACATACTGGAGCAGAGGGAAAGTAACCAGGATGGCACCCAGGCTAATCCAACATGGCTGCAAAAGACAACATTTGGAGTAGTAAGTGATTGTGGGACATTAATCTACTGAAAGACAAGTTGATGTCATGTGCTGTTAACCTTTTCAGACAACCCTGTCAATGAAATAATGTCATCTTTGATATAAAAATAAATCTGTGAATTAATAAAACTGTTGTGGACATTGTTTGTAACTACATTCAGATGCAAAATGCACATGTGCTAGTAAACAAAAACAATTACAGTAGATCTATAGCTACTTTAAATATCACACAATGACATTGGCTTAACATAACAACAAAATCTTGTCTGCCAAATGTTTGAAGATGAAACAAGACATTTTGTGGGTTCTAAGTGTTTATTCAAGGATTCTAGGAAATTCAGGCATTGTGTGATCTAAGTTACACGAAGATTACTTCTAGCAATTTGACAGGTGTGGAAATATTTCAATTCTGTTAACACTAAAAATTGCTAAGCTACTAGCTCTGGTAGCTTGATAATGGCACAAGGTGTAGAAGCGATCTAGTCATCTGAGATGTAACTGTGGATTTTGCGGTTAAAGATCCTGTTTCATGTTGCCATGGTACGGTCTGAATGTCTGACATTTCTCCCACCAATACAATTTCGAACGTCACAACTCAGTTTATAGTTTTGGCACCCTGCGTGTGGCGTCAGCAGCGATGTTAGCCAACCGACAGGACCTAGGTTAGATATGTCAGGCTTTCAGAGAAGGGCCTCTTTCGTCACTCAGATCTCCTGCATGATATGAGCCAGGACATAAAGAGCGCAATGCTCTGTTTCTAGGCAAACAAATGATTTTTCTGTCTTCTCAAAGGGTACTTATCTGGCCTGTGGTAGTAACAAGTGTTTTGACATAAACAAACTTGGCCAAACAAGAGTGATCAAAGGCACTGTGTTTTAGCGAGGACGAACTGTACAAAGATGAACAGTGCATGTATTTTTATGTCCCACGCACTTTCGTGTCCTCAGTCAGTTTTCACATTTGTGCTACAAACAGCTCATTAGTAAATGTACAATAACCGATAAAAGTCCTTGGTTACACAGAGCACTTGGTTACCCTTAGTCTCAATATTTTGCCAGTTTTGTCTACTGCAGATTCGTCAAACAACCACTCAACCCTTAAGCAGTATTGACAGTGTATACAACAAATCTGTAGAAAATCGTGGGGTCCATAATACACTTGCTGCTGCCACCAAGTCATGTTCCCTCCTCCACGTACCTCTGAAGGCCCTATAATTGGAAGATGACAAAGCACTGACAGATCCAGACCATTTGTGGTTGGGGAGGGGGGGACTTAACGAGCAGGGTGTAAGTAAGTAGGGAGGTGCACGTGGCTAACCGTGGCATAAAGAACGCCCTTTTCCTCAACAGCTCTGAACCTGATTTACCCGTTGGTCCATGTAGCTTTTGTTCAAGTTCCCATTGCCAAATGCAGACTGACGTCAGTCCGCGCCCTGGCAGCCAGGCAGCCGTGTTAGTTACCAGTGTGAAAAGTCACCGTAATTGTTCTGTGGGACATTGTAGTTCCAGCTCCACTAACAGCAGAATGGGATTTCTGCCGTGAAGGTCAAGGGTGGGTGAAGGGTCTCCCCCCAATCTATCGGTCTCCCCGATCTGTCAGAGTCAATCATCTCAACTTGTGTGATTTTTATCACTAAAGGATCACATAAACTTCTGAGATAGTCATCACAGGATCTCATACAAAATGTCTGGGAGGCAAAGTCCAGTCTCCGAATAGTCAGTCATCATTTAGTCTGGCTAGTGTGTCACGGGTACAATACTGCAGCACAAAATTATCCACTTCTGTTCAGTAGGTGACCATACAGCCACATCAATGAAAATTTGTCAATGTAAATGAAATTACTGTAAAACTACTTGAATGCTTTCAAAACTGATGTCTTCTATGACTGTCCATGGCTCGTCATATCTTATAAATATGCCAATGAGTTTAGTGTTTATGGAAAAGACTTGTACAGAAGTGCAGATCTATGGCATGAAGAAATGATGACCCAAACTGAATGCACACAAGAGATTATGCTTTCATTTTGGACAACAAAAATCAACTAAATCATGCTTATTTATCTACAGACACTGGATTGCTCAAATGTGGGGTCATTTTTAAAAACAATTGTCACTTATAATCACCAAAAAGTACCAAATTCTGCTTCTCTTCTTATTGGTTTGGAATTTTCTTCACGATCTAGCGTGTGTGATCCGGTCGACAAAAGAGGCCATGACCAAGACCAAGAAATTCAATTTCTGTTGCCAAATTAGATCATTGCTTAAGTGAGTACAAGTCTTGATTTAATAAACAGTACTTACAACAGAAGCCCAAAGATACTTATCAGGGATCAAATTCATTCCTTAGCCAATGCTGGCCCACCTTCAAATATTTTCTGCATAACATCATTTTCGATTGTTGTCTTTTTGCTTTTAGGTTTTTTCTTCTTTTCTCTTTCCTTTTCTTTCTTCTGCATCCACTGCCTGATTTCCTCTTCTGTTTTCTGCTGCTTAAAGTTTCTGCCTGCACGACTGCTGACTTCCTCTCCTTTCTTCCTCTTCTTTTCTTCAATTTTCTGCACAGCTTTGCTTTTCTCAAGACTTTCCTCAAAGAACTTGGTCTCCTTCTTGGCTTGAAGGATCTCTGTCCGCATCCTCTGTTCCCTCACGGCTCGCTCGTACGCAAGCTGCTCGCTCAGATGGGTCCATTTGAAGCGATGCAGGTACTTAATGTTCCATAAGTCGCCATAGAACGGACTACGCCTCCTCGTCTCTATGGGCGTGTTGTTTAGAGACAGGGCGATCCGTTTAGCGAGCCTTTTGTCCCTGAACTCGACCCAACCCTCTACAAAGTTCTGCCGCTGCCTCTTGCCGCCCGGCTTCTTTTTCATCAACCGCTTATGTTGATCTGTAAAATTAGAGATAAAAGTTTGGCTGTATTCCACTCATGATGTTTTGGAAACATTACACACTCAGATAATTGACCTGAGAAGAAAGAAGTCAGTGTCGCCTTTTCTACAGGCAGTTAAATACCAGATTTCAATTGCAAATAAAGTAACTCAAGACGTACATACAACAAACAGCAATTAACTCTGGTATGTAGACAGGCTATAATGCTAAAGGCAGCCTGAAATATCATGAGGAATTTTCAAAGGGAAATCATGCCGAACATTACAAGGGCCAGGATCTTTGCCGTAAACATGTTCCCCGCAGAACACATGTGCTGTCAGGACAATGTCGTCGGTGCACTTGTAGCAATGGCAATGAGCTGTCTGTCCAGCTGGAATGGGCCGGCAGACCTGATTTCCTGCCACCTTACACACCTGTCATGTCATTGGTGCCAAATCACACCAAGCAGATCAAAGCCCTTGTGATTCTGACCATGAACATATGCAAAACATGGAAGAGGATATGTTTGTGCAAGCATACAGAATGACAAGCTAGCCCCCAGGCTGGCACAGCTTACAAACTTCAAAGCAACAGTTTCTTTACAAAGTTCCTCATTGTCAATCACTCTGACAGAACCACCGTCATACCTATGCAGACTTTTCATCCTAGGAAGTCTTGCAGAAAACAAAAAAGACAAGAGCCTGGTCCTCAGGGGAGTCGTGGGAAGGGCAGGTAGCTATTTGACTAAATAGGTGGAAGGAATCTTGGTAAGTGAGCATTTCCCACCTGTTACACTCTCCAGCATGGGACATGGGCAAACTGGGCACTAACAGTGGCATTCATGGGAGAAACAAAATGGAACGTGGAATTAAAAGAAGCATAGTTTAGTACCAAAGCAAAAGGAAGTTAGTGGCAGAAAAAAGATACTGAGTAATTGTCATTGTCATCATCATCATCATCTGTCAGCCCATTGAGTCGGGGTCCCAGAGCGGCTGTAAGCTTACGGGGTTTACCTGATGCAAGCTTACCAGCTATATAACCTGAAATGTTCAAATACAATTCAATCTCTACTACTGAATAAAAAACGGAGATTTACCTCAGGACATTTCGAGTGACATCCATCACTCCTCCTCAGCATCACTAGAATGAACTGGCAAAGCAATCGTCCGGAAGTAAAATTCCGTTTTTTTTATCCAGTTGTACTTGACAAGTAGAGATTGAATTGTATTTGAATATTGTTTACTTGGATGTCTAACTTTCATAAAAGTATGACCTGAAATGATGAAGGTTTCTGATCACCATGACTTACATATCATATCATATATTTAGATTAGTAGATTTATAGGATTATATTTCAATTTAGACAGCTCTGTTCCCATTTCGTTGATCATCTTTCATGCATCCTTCTCTAAACTTATTCTTGCTTGACTCGCCATATTGAGTCCCAATCCCCATAAGTTATGCTGACAAGAAAAATTATCTATCCAAACAAAATGAGGGTAAGTTGAAAAGTCTGTACAAACAGCATTTTCTCTTCTTCGAAAAAAAACAACACTCATCTTACTACACAATTCCTGCTTAGGTTGCCTTTGTTGATCTTTATTGGCACTCAGACTATGATGTCTTTAAGAGTTTAAGATATATGTCATTATACAAGAAATGGTTGCTTTCCCTTTAACAAAACATACCTACATTTGTATCTCTGCATATTACGATCAGACTATGAGTAATTCATTTTTTCAAATTCCATATAATGGGCAGGGGGCCAGGGGCAAACTTGGATCTTGGATCGTATCTACCCCTTCCAACATATGGCATTGAAGGTTATTTATAGATGGATATAGATTTTCCATTTTTCAAAACTTATGAGTTATGACTGTTCCTACAGAACAATTTCTCATCATTCATGTACGGCACAGAACACCAGCTTTAATTCATCATGTCAGAGTTGTGAATGTCCTGCATTATACAACATCAGATCCTGACCTACAATCTACAAAATAGCATGTACCAAGCAAACGTTAATCCAAACCTACTCAGCTATGTTGGCAGTATTTCAACAGTGGAGATAAGAAGAGCGATACTTATACAAACTATGAGAGAAGAATGTGGCAGAAGTCCCAACAGTTCCTTAAGATCAAGACAATGCTCTGTATGTGTAACATCTGTTTATGAATATTCCTCTTATTGATGAAATGGGCAAATCACTTGTAAGTACACTGCAACTAGATCATGAATATGCATGTTTAAACAAGGATGAAATGTTCCCCTACATCATGTAACTAAAAAGTACTTGAAAAGCTCTGTAAATTAGTTAACATAAGTTTTAATAAGAGAATTTTAGATGATATAAAATGTAACCTGTTTACACCTCTACTTTAGTTATCTAACTCAATGCATTTAGCCCATGATGGGCAAGAATATGCAATAAAGATCATTGTCATTGTTTCAAGAAAATCAGAGAAAAGCTAGCACATCCATTTCTGTATGCTGAACATCCTGCCAGTATCACACACAAATTTAACAGTGTGTAACTAAGAAAGGTCATTGACTAAGTTAATTGAGCAAATGAGTCAGCACAATTAAATTTGTCTCCACTAAAAGGTAAGTAGTCCTTATTGCTAGACATCACTAAATCAGTGATTCACTATGTCTGGTTGACGCCTCTTTAGGAGCAGCAATGTTTGTATAGAAATCGGAATGTTGCTTTGTATTTCATACCACAGAGGTCAATTACATACACTTCATGCTGTTCCTTCATACACAAAATAGCAATTACCGACCTCAGCTCACTCCTCGCCATTCATTTATATCATCGCAACAGTTGCAAAATCTCACAGACATATGCAGATGAATTCCTTCATCTTACCTGCATCAGGGGTAATTAGGAAATAGAGTCATACAAAAAGTATATTTACAAACATTAAAGTTTCTATCAACGTTTCTCGAAGTTGTCTTGAAAGATATGACTGGAATGGCCGGCCCAAGTGCCATTTGGAGATAAAACCCAACAGGTTATACTTATCAAATTTTGAGGTCACTGCTACAAACAAGTGTGTTTACAAATCAAATGTAAACAATAACAATATTAAGTTACAATGCATAAAATGAACCACTTTCAGACCATTACTTGGCCTGAGAATTTTGGAAGAATGTGATTTGTGAAGGCAAGCGACAAAATTGGGCAAGCAAAATCTGACCAACCCAAGCTTATTTTAGTCAGCTACTGGCGAAGGTTATAAAAATTTTGACCTGACATCTATACGAGTCTTTCTGTATTACACAATTTGTTAACAGTTTGGGGCTTTGAACAGTCGATATAAAAATGTGTACTACTTTTGTGTAGTGAACATTGTACTTCTTTATTCAGATTCTTAATATACTTGTGCCTGTATGATATATATCTTTACAATTACAATATGACATTGAAAATACCAGTGCCTAATGCATATCAGTTTTATGTTGCATTTGTGGGGTCACTTTGGATGAAATAATCCGTACCTGCCAAATCTATATTTTTTAAGCCTCAGTACCATCCTTCATAATGACCGCTGGCTCAATCATTTTGCTTGGTAACCACGTGGCTAGCAAGCAAAAGGATTGAGCAGGCGGTCACTACAGAGGATGGAACTCTGGCTTGATTTTTTTCAAGACTTTAACCGGAAACACAACATATTTTTTGCTATGCCTAATCATCACATAACGTTCCACTTATGCTAGCTGGTACTAACTGAGGGGCTGAAAGATCCGTCTGTGTCCGCCCAGGATCATCACAGGAAGCACAACATGCACTAATGAGTAATTCCTAACAAAGAACAAGTCTCTTTGATAAGCTTCAATCTTACTCATCATGGATTCATCCCTCCAGGGGGGGCTGATAATATCAGGCATATGCTCCGCAAGAGCCGTTGAGCCTACTGAGGTAAAAACAATCATCGGATGTCAACAATACATGGATTTATTCACACATGACGTACCTATGACACATGTGATATATTGTGGACAATTTCACTTGTCTCCACCCTCAATTAGCCGGGGCATCATATGGGGAATAATTAGTGGAACAATGGCGTAAGTCGTACCTACTGGTACTCACACCTGTGTGGCCACCAGCTCACCGCAGGCCTGGAGACAAAGGAGCTTCACAGGTAACCCAGGTGGACACAGATGTCGGATTCATTTAACCAGGGGTAATATTTGATACATGAACAACCTCGAAGGGTACAGAATTGATGCTCTAGAGTTAAACTGAAGTATTCATGGCTCCAACGTAGGATGGTAGACACAAGGGAAACCTGCTTTGTCAATTTCTAAGCTGTTCAATGAAGGGACTTTAGGTGGTTGATCCTTAACTGCCGTTAACATGAAGAAATACACGTAAGCCTGAAAGTGCGATAAACTCACAGTGATATTATGGTGATGTCATGTTTAAACAGGTGAAAATCACTTTAGCAGCAAATTCCACTTAACTGATTTGCATCAGTTGATTTTACCATGGTTTGTAGAAAGACAGCCTTTGTGATAAAACATAGATATATCCAATGCTTTGTTATAGTG
This sequence comes from Branchiostoma floridae x Branchiostoma belcheri, assembly GCA_019207045.1. Classification (NCBI taxonomy): domain Eukaryota; kingdom Metazoa; phylum Chordata; class Leptocardii; order Amphioxiformes; family Branchiostomatidae; genus Branchiostoma; species Branchiostoma floridae x Branchiostoma belcheri. Next base: position 8,664,763 of record CM033025.1, on the reverse strand, counting down.
ACTGACTAAAATACAGTTCAATTTTTTTCCTCACTGCCAATAAAAACGGACATCATAAGAAGCAAAATTTCTATCTAACATTGGTACATGATACAACTAGAGCTTTGAGACCTTACACAGAAAATGAAAATAATTTTGAAACAATCCCAATCATATTTTTGATTCCTCAACTTTTTAGTGATTAAGATGGCCTCCGGTATCTCACTCTGCTCATCGAGTCAGACAGGGTGGACAAACAAAGGCACCAATTGATATCACACATGTACAGCTGCTTTGTGGGGAAGCGAGCGAACAACACCTGGACAAAAGGCATGAAATCCCCGAACATGCAGCAAACCAGGAGGGGTCACGGCGGCACCGCCATCCGGCTGGTCGTACCTGCGGAACAGTGCCCTGCCTGTTCCCGGGGTCATCGCGCCAAGGAAACTATATGGCAGCTATTGTAATCCATCATAATACCCTGCTCAGGTGGGCTCAGCAGGTAGCTACTGTCTAGGTGAGCTGTGAGCACTCAGCTTGTTTATGTCCTTCTGATTCTGACTTCCAATAAATGGTTGTCTCCTACATACACGCACATGTATGCCCCACTACAGAACAAGTTTTGCACACACAGACAAATAAATGTAGTAACTATGTTCCAAAGCATGAAGTACAATACTGACATATGTTGTCAACTTTTTCCAGAATATTGTTAACCAGCTTGTAGTTCATGTGGGTGCCATGGCCCAGTGGGGAAGGTGTACAAAACTCTAAAAAACAATAATCAGATCCACCAGAGTGTATTCTACTCTAACAAGAACAGTAAAAATGTATCAGGTGTCAATTTATGTACCCATTACACAATTTAAGGTACATGTAGATTTAACACTGTGTCTGTGCCCATGTTAGATATTATACAGTATCAGGTGAGTATTCCTGAGAGTTAGTCTAAACAAAGTTAAACTGTTAATGTAAGAAACTGAGGAGTGAACCTTTCATGCCATAACGTACAATAACAAGGCACACACACATGTATGCAAACACACACACAGGCACACACACATACACATATGAACACACACACACACACACATACACACACACACACACAACACACACACACACACAACACACACACACACTCACTTAGTCACTATATGTTTTATCATGTGTTTTTTTACACAGAATTTTAGAATTTTATAGTTAGAATCTAACGTTAGCTATAATATTTTTCAATTGCTTGAATTCTGAATAAATATCAGTATAGCCTCTTATGCTCTTCCTCTTAGGTTTGCCTTCCTCTTTACTATAGAATCTGTGGATCTGCCTGATGTACAACAACGTAAAGAGGAAGGAAAGTATGACTCTGAGGGACAGGGAGTTACAGTTCTATAGTGATTCTGACATGTTTTGTTGAAATATTTCATACGATATGAAAATAAGTTATGCAAAGGCCAACTTTTGAGAGGCAGGTCAAGGAAGCTCTGGGAGGACTGTCACAGCTAGTTTTGAGAACTGTTGCAGCTTTTGTATTTGCCAAGAAAAGAGAATGCAGCACCACCTGTATATAGAGACATTGTTTGGTTTAACTGTGAGTCATTCCTGTAAGTAACAATACTACCTCATTAATAGATATGACTTTTAAAATTTAAAAAATTCTATAGGGGCTAAAGGGCACCAAAGTTTGAGACCCGGATATTTAACTTAAAAGTCCCTTGTACAGGAGATTATAATCAAAGGTACTCAGACCATTTCATTGAACCACAACAAAGAATGGTCTGCACATGTTAAGTTCCTGAAATGCCTATTCAACCAGAAAGACTAACTGTACTCTAATTACAAGGATCTGGGTCTTTTTCTGCCTGCCGTTTTCAGACTTGCTTCAGAGAACGAACATGTGTGACAAAAGCGCCACTAGTGATAGGGAGAGGAACTGCAACACACATACATTCATTCCATTGCAAAAACAGACACATAGCGATCTCTGTGCTGATCGATTAATCATAGATAGGCAATACTTTGAAAGTTAGCACATACAAATGCATACAAAGTTAGTACATTATTAGTATCATTGGTGTTCAAGGTTCCTAAAAATCATTTTAAGGAAATAAAATACCTTTAAAAAACATGACTTAACTCTTGTTGGTATGTATTTGTTGTGCTTTTGTAGACCTTTTCACAAATGAAAATCCGGGCACCTACACTAATGTTGCTTTTACACTTTTACAGTTGTTAAGACTTTCAATCAATAATAAAATAGAGCAAAATCAAAACCTGTCATATGATCAAAAACAAGTCATCATCAATTAATGTCTATATACCGATTCCTCTTCAAATGTCAAAGAATGATGTGGTGCCATCCCCTGTAATGCCCAGTGACAGGGCATACAGGTGACAGGTTCAGCATATCAAACAAATAATTCCTAATATGTACTTGTCAGAAGATTAAACCATAAAATAACCAGGTGTGTTCTGGTGTACTATCCTTACCACCAGGCTGCAGGAATGTCCGTCCCACCTCCCCGTACTGGCTGAACATGTGGCGCAGGTTTTTGGGGTTCATGCGTGGCGGCAGGTGACTCAGGTACACCACACCTGGTTCTGATGCAGGGGCTTCTGCCATCTCTGGGTCATCTTCATCTGATGCCTGGACAGGGTCTTCTGTCCTCACCGACTGGTCTTCATCTGATATAATAAAAGTCACACATGCAGCCTTATGCAGATACATGAAGGTTCATGATTCTAAGTAACAGTTACACATGCGCAGTGAAATTTGAGAAAGCTGTGAGGCTCTAGATCTGTCAATTAATTTTGAAAGGAAGGCCTTGAACAGTGCTTGGATTGTCTTGATTTGATATCTTGATCAAAATGGCGTCGTCACTGGACGTCCAGTGACGAAGAAAGTTTGTCACTGGCTTCCCAGTGATGAATTGCTTTGTTCCAGTGATGTAGCTCTGTCAGTACCGGAATTCCAGCGATGAACCTTGTTTTGTCACTCGGTTTCCAGTGATGAACTCCGCTGGTCACTCGGTTTCCAGTGATGAACTCCGCTTGTCACTCGGGACCCAGTGATGAACTCCGCTCGTCACTCGGGACCCAGGGATGAACGTCATTCGTCACTGGGCACCGAGTGCGGAACCATCTAGGTCACCAGTTCCTCACTGGGTTTTCCAGTGATCGGTGACTCTTCGGCACTGGACGCCGAGTGATGAAATCATTTCCGTACTGGGCTTCCAGTGACCACATCCTAATGGCACGGGAACGTTCCAGTGCCGAGTTCGCCTAATTCACATGTCGCCATAGCCGTCTTACTATTAGATTTGTTCCGGAAGTGTGGGGATTTTCCGAGGAAAAAGTGCTAACTTTCTAATCCCCTCAACTGAAACGATGATTCCTTTTTCTTCAGTAAACAATAATGGCAACGTAACACACGGTGGGTCCCAGCAGTCGGTTTCCTGGAGTGCGGAATATTTGTCGTCACTGGTTTACACGCTGAAGTTTCCTCATCACCGGAAAACTTGTGACGATAAATATAATTACCCACACGCGACTTCATCACTGGAAACCGAGTGATGAGAAATTTACCCGTGACCTCGGTAGTTTTGCATAGCAGTGTCCAGATGTGTTTTATTTTTGTCTATGGGACCTTCACCTTTGACATATTACTTACAATGTATTTCACTGCACATGTGTAACGTTTTATAATAAATACCTACAACAATATTGTGAACATTCAACCTCCTCATAACGTTACCTACCTACCTACCTATTTCTATAACGTTACCAGAAATCTACAAAGATTTAAAGTTTGAAAGCTTTTGCAAATTGCAGATCAGATCTTTACAGTTCACTTGCCCTGGTCATTTACAAAATAATATATATATAAATGCTGAATCTTGTGTTGAAGATGCTGAATCTTGTGTTGAAGATCTCTCCTAAACCGGAAGTGGGGAGGGGGGCGAAGCAAATTCACATGCAGCATTCGCCCGGTTATTCTGAAATATTACGCTCTATATCAAATATTTTAATTCAAACCTGTGCTACTGGTTACCTACCTTTGGTCTGTTCTGTCTCCGGGTCACTGGAACTTGAGTCTTCCTTCTCTCCAGCTCCAGACATGATCACTTTGTGCTCAAATAATCTATGAAGTTTCGACGATCAGAACAAGTACGAACAGTTCACCACCAGTCAAGAGTAGAGTTCTTCCTTCATTGGCCCTAAAGCTGATGTCTAGTGAGTTAGGTAAGTCATTAGAACCATGACCTATGAGGGAATTATGTCAAAACAATGAGGTTTCAATCAAAACCACGCGTATTTTCTTCTTTCTCCACGTGTTTTCCGGGCGGATTGGCATCAAGATCTTGAGAGACTCTGTTTTCTCTGTGCAGGTGCGCCCCATGGCAGAAGGTGATAGAACTGCAAGCAGTATGGCGTGCTATTGTACGATTATGATGATGGGTTTATTGGAAATCAAACTACCTGACAGTCAAATGGCAAAATTACGTATATCTTACAGAAATTCATAACTTATAAATATATCAATCGCTGTACAAAAGATTTAAAATACATGCTTATTTTCATATAATTCCAACATGAAGGATCATTATGGCCATGGGTATCTAGTTAAATAGAAGATATTGCTTTTCAAAAGGAAAGTCAAAAGAAAACAGACAAATGTCAACATTATCATCAAATAGGCAATTTTATTTGGCACATATTGCTGTCAAGAAGTGTGATGTTCAGTGCTCAAAATAATTGCACAGAAGCAAATATTTCTTTGACTTTTTTATCAGTTAGTGATTTGGTAACACTCATTGCTGACATTACAGTTAATGTTCTGATCAGCTAAGGTACCAAGGTAATAATGAACCTAGAAATTAGGCAAATTCAATTGTAACTTTGTAAGTACACCCCTAACTTTAACAATGCTACCAGAGGAAATACGGTAATCCATGCTGCATGTCATATAGCACATTGTGCTGCTATTCGAGGGGATACACAAACAGGTCTCTGTTATCTAATCCCAACAAGACATCTATGAAAGGCAACATGTTGGTTAGCTGTTAAGTGGCAAGGAATAACATGCATATGAGTTAGCAAGGACTAAGACAAAATGCTGTTTCCACTGTGACCCTAGCAAAAGCCTTTTTTGGTTGATTGTAAGCGCTGGCTTGGGAAATTTTGCTTTAACTTTTTATCTAAGTGACAAAAATTTTGCAGAATTGTTTTCCTCATGTGTTATATACTCATTTTGCTTGAAATAGACATTTGTGATTGTACAATGTGTATCTGTATATACATGTACTTACAACATGTGAATTTGTGAAAATACCAGTATACTGATAAATTTCAGCTTTACACTGTAAAGAGTATTTGTTGGATCACTTCAGCTTAAATCTGTAAAAAGATAATTCCTAACTATCTAATTTTTTCAGGGCCATAATCAGATGCACATTTTTTGCCGATGCGTAGCACCCGCTTAGAGGCGAGAGAAGCGGTTAGTTCAACCATGGATGCATGGATTGGTCAATTTAACCAAACTTTTCTTATAGCCCTTCTATACGCACGATTACGCAATCAGCCAGCGTGGCGGAGCGGTCTACGCGCTGGGTGGATATAGCGATTTGCTTTTGCAGCTGTGGACTGTGGGTTCGAACCCCACTTGTAACAATTTTTTTTCTTTGTTAGACAAATCTCATGTAATGTTTTTTTAATAAAAGACAGACCAATTCAGTAATTCGATGTTTAAAAATTCTTTTTTCATGTGATTTTGTTTAACATCCAGGCTTTTTCCAAAATATGCACCGGCCAGCTTTTTTCAGAAGCTTTCTTGTTTCCCTAGCCCTAGTTTGGTATCATTGACAATCAATCATTAGGTTTGAACTTTAAACATCATCAGAATATGATCTAAATTCATCATGGCCAATATAAAGTCGGTGGGCTTATTGGACACATATATTTGAAAACAAAACATCAGCCATAAAACTTACACTATAAGGCACCATATTCCACTAGATTTCTCTTAAATTTTTATAGTTTTCTGGCAACAATTAGATAACACTTCCTTTCTTAATATAGGATTAGAAACATATTTGATTTTGTCTATAACGTTTAAAAAAAGCAGGAATGTACCAGGCTTTTTCTGCTGTCCATTCATCATTCAGCAACAAAGTAAAACAAGCAGATAATAATTTCTTAAGCACAATTTTTTTACTCTTAACACTTTCTGCCATAACTACGGTATCACACCGCTGTAGCCATGGTCTCCCCACAGAGTTGTTGGAAGTCTCCCTGGCTACTTGCTTGCCAAGGGCTCCCTCCTGCCCTCGGCCATCAGTGCCTCGATCTCCTCGACTGTGCGTGGGACGCAGGTCAGCAGCTCGCAGCCATCGGCAGTGATGGCAATATCGTCTTCAATTCGCACGCCACCAGTACCCTGGGCAACAATGGGGTAATATTACTGGGTTGCCAAGATTTTATCATATGATCATATGATATTCTTGAATGTAGTCCACTATGTAGCTTACTAATCCATTTTCTGTGTACTCATTTCTTTTGGTTCCAACTGGAGTCTTTCAGTAGTTATCAGTGCTTTAGGAATAGCACAAAGACAAGAAAGAAGTAATAAGAAACAAGTCAATAACATCCTTGTACAGATTTGTGTTAGTGTTTCAAGATTGATCCAATAGGCCCCACCTGAAAGCGTTGGATGGCCTCTGTGTTGAAGAAGCGTGCCTGTTCTGGATTCTGCAGTGCTGGTTCCAATAGTGCAGGGATAAAGTAACAGCCAGGCTCGATCGTCAGAACCATTCCTTCCTGGGGAAAAAAATCAACAAGAGTTGACATTCAAGACCATTCCTTCCTGTAGAATAAAGGTCAACATTCAGGACAATTCCTATTGGCTAAAGGTCAACAAGCGTCAGTGTTCATCAGGACCATTCCTTCAACCAGAGTCTATAACACAAAAGTTAAGTTGACAGGAAACTATTCTCCATCTCAGAGTTTAGTTGTAACAGAAGTGGATGCTACATGTACATTGCACATACATGTTGTGTGTGCAGTGGGAAAGATTCACCTTTGCACAGATGTACCTGCTCTTTTCTAAGACTGTAGATCCTTTACTAACACTGTGCATCTAGGCACCCCTGACCCCTGTACCTTGACCCCCGACCCCTCACCTCCAGTGCCCTGGTGGTGCGAAGGCTGCGTATTCCCGGCTCGTTGATGCGCTCGACCCCCTCTGGGAAGCCTCCAACGTCGTGCACGTCACAGCCCATGAAGTGGCCCAGTCCGTGGGGCATGAACACTGCTCCCAGGTGCACCTACAGGGCAGAGGAATCAGTCAGGCATGTTGCTTTTGATTTTTTCTTTTGATTTTTTCATCTTATCTTAAAGCATTTTGTTGCAGAAATAATCATGTGCACAAAGGGATTGATAATTTGAACATAACTAATGCTGAAGTTCTTACCTATCCAAGACCTAGTTCTATCTTCTTTAGGAACACTTCAATACAGACTGACCTAAATGTGCGAGACATTTTATGTGTGTTCATATGCAGCGTTGCTGTTTGTCAAAAGGGAACAAAATGTCCCCATGTGTCCAATGCTTTCGGCTGTTTTACTTTTGGAAATAGTAAGAAGTGCCTTTCCATCTCTATAGAGGTCATATGTGGGATCTATGACCTCTGACCTTCATCATGTCGTCGACCTCTCCCTGCAGCAGCCCGCCATCCCGCAGCTCCTGCAGAAGAACTCGCTCTGACAGGCGATGCATCTCTGGCCACGACACGCCTGCGGAAACAACATCAACGTTACATCACAGGCACACCAGCAAAACAGGCAATACTGAAACCCTTGGCCTGCAGTAAAAGCCGCTCAGACAGGCAGTGCATCTCCCGCCATGACACGCCTGCAGCAACATCATTGTTACATCACAGGCACACCAGCAAAACAAGCAACACCCTAACCCTGCAGTAGAGCCCGCACTGGCAGGCAAAACCTGCCAAATCTCTGGCCACGACACTCCAGCAAAAATATAATCAATGTTACATCACCTGCACATCAGCAAAACAGGCAACTCTTTAACCCTGCAACATATCTGACTTCAGAATTACAAGTGGAAACTGGTGAATATCAGATGTCTTCTATGCTGCCATCCTTCTGACTTGCAACTTAATAGTACTGGATAACACAAAGGTCCTCACAGGAGGTATAATTATCAGGTGATCAAATGTCTGGGATTGACATTACCTGGTCTGCAGGCGGCCATAACAGCACGATTAGAGCGCAGCACAGCCTCGTAGATCATCCGCTGGTCGGCCGTGAACTTCCCGTTGGCGGGGAAGGAACAGGTGATGTCAGAGGTGTAGCAGTAGTACTCCCCACCCATGTCAAACAGGCACATCTCCCCATCGTTAATCAGGCGGTCGTTAGGAGCACCTGGAAATAACAGGTAACGTGTGAGGTGTAACACTAGTAGTACTCCCCACCCATGTCAAACAGGCACATCTGTCCATCGTTAATCAGGCGGTCGTTTGGAGCACCTGGAAATAACAAAGTAACAATGTTTGTTACAAACATGTCCAGAGTACAGCGTGGCAGCATTGCTGGACAAGGCACAGATACAGGTGTAGGACATGTGCCTCATTATACTAGTGCATGAACATGTGTAGATTTATAACTAACCTGCGTGTCCATAGTGCAGCGTGGCAGCATTGTTTGAAGAGACACAGATACAGGTGTAGGCCACGTGCATTAAGTTATTATATCGTAGCAGTGGTAAGTTTTAGGCTAACCTGCATGTCCATAGTGGAGTGTGGCAGCGTTGTTCGATGAGGCACAGATACAGGTGTAGGCCACGTGCCTCATGCCCCCGTTGCTGTAACAGTAGTGCTGGAACAGTGACTCCAGCTCAAACTCGTGCATCCCCGGCCGGATGGCTTTCATCACTTCCTTGTGAGCCTCACTGCTGATCCTGGAACAATAACAAGCACAGAATGTCAGCCATGCCCATGGTACAGCTCAACTCTTGGCAGCTGTCAGACTCCCCAGTTGGTGTACCTGTACAGTTTGCCTGCAGATACTATATTGAACTCACCTGCTGGTGTACCTGAGCGCCTGTACGGCACACCTGCATGACTCACCTGTCGTATCCACCTTTTAGTGTACCTGAGCACCTGTACAGTCCATCTATAGAGATAACAGCACACCTGTCGGAAACACCTGTTGGTATACCTGTATACCTGTCTACCTTATATGTAGGTATCACAACATACCTTTCACTTTCACATTTCACTTTCACCTATTGATATATCAGCGCACAATGCAAACTCACCTGTTGGTTTACCTGTACACCTGAGCTGTAATTTGACAACACACCTTTCGCTTTCAGTTTCACTCACTTTTCACTTTCACTGTTGTGTCAGTTTCACTTTCACTGTTGTGTCAGTACACATGACAAACTCACCTGTTGGTGTACCTGAGCACCTAACCTGTAGGTATAACAACACACTTTTCACTTTCACTGTTGTGTCAGCAGACATGACAAACTCACCTGTTGGTGTACCTGAGCACCTCTATCTCCATGGGAGACTTGATAACGCGGCACTCCATGATCTCAGGGTGCAGCAGTTTGTTGTTCACGTTGAACTCGCTGATCCCGTCAAAAGCCGCCTCGCGACACGTGGTACCGCTGTCCGTGTTCACGCCACGCAGTGTCAGAAGTGCCGCTGGCTGGAGGGAAATGTAAAAAGAAAAATTAAATGTAGCTCAATCCAGGTGAAGGAACATTCTTGTGAAAGTATTAGACTAGTAACAGCAAAAAGGGGCTGTATAAAGATAAGAAGAACTGAAAAGCTTCTCTTTTGAAGTTTTCTAAAAATCTACTCTTTTGTGGGACCAGAGACTGATGTCATGCAAAGTACATAGATTCACAGAAAATTCATTATGAATATAAAAAGTGGTCCAAACTACATAAAAATGTCTAATCTAAATGCCAGCAACTGGCTACACTCGCTGCCTGTAACTGATGAGACTCTGTCTTCATAATCATATTGCTCTTCTATTCCATTCCAGTTCAGCAATATTGACAGGGAATTATCTATGTGTTTGAGAACTGAAACTACAAATCAAATGCATTGGTGGGCCTAAGCAGGAAACATCAGAGAGAGATATATCATGTAACGTTAGTACTCGTTATTTTATTATTGTATTTGTTATGACAAGGTTGCAATGCAATGTTTATCCCAACCTTCTTATCAGAGAGAACCTGAGCAATGTCGCAGGTGAAGTACACGTCATCGAAGGCGTACTTGTCACGGAAGTGCTCCGGAGGGTGGATCTTCCCCATCCACACCGCGTACTCTGCCGGGAGCTTCGGGATGAAGAGAGACGCCTTTCCCGTCGCGACTTCCACCGCGCCGTAACACCCCGGCTCCAGCACACCGAACAGCCAGTGGAAGTACGACTCTTGGCTGGGAGGGGAGCACAAAATATATGCATGCGTCAAGGATATGCGAAAGGAAAAGTAACCAACAATTATTAGATTAGTTGAGGCATAACTGTCATTTTGGAGCTTAACAGCAGACTGCATCATAAACGGCACTTTGGCATACCAAATTAATAAATGTTTTTAAAGTTGCTCCCTGGAACAACTAACGTTAGCTTGAAAACCATCCTGATTTGGAACCAAAAGAATGAATACATAGTTAACATTCAACATTGTACATTCAGATAAAATTTCTACGTATTTTTTTTTTCTACTCACTTGTTTGACTCTTATCAGTACCTCTCCTAACCACCAAGTTGATAAACAAACCATCATACGCAAAGAAAACAAGTGACCGTAGGTAACATAGTCTGTGACGTCGGTCTGGTATATGTTGGTTGTTTTGTCTTCTTTGGTGTGTGACGTTGTGCTTATATCCTATATGATTCTTTTCATGGTGTTAGATATATCGTTGTATCTAAAGTTGCCTAATATTTCTGTGTCATGTGAATCTTACTAAACAGGTATGGATTGTGAGATAACATGTGGCCAAAGTCAAAAAGATATGGTGACGATAAGTTACCGGATGGTCTACTCTAATACACAGGCACATTCACACACAGACACACCTACAAGACCGACAGGCAGACTGACAAACGCACCAAGTATTAACATGTTTCTGTTATGGACGTAACAAGTATGAAGCACGGAATAGGACCTTGATGTTTCTTAGTCGAAGTCCGGGAATATAATATGGCTAAACTTCATGTAGTCTAAGACCAATGGTTCCTTATTCGTGATACAAATCGTATTGTTCGCAATTGAGATTTTGAACTATGCTGTCTTTTTAAATTGTTGTACTTAACTTATAGGGTATTTCTCCCCGGAGGAGCACATGTAAATACCAACATAATTCAGACATAACTAAATGTCTGCTACGTGGTATCTTAATAAAGATTTCAAAGATTTCAAAGATTTCAAAGATTTGGGACGAGAATTCTTACACGCTTCATTGCAAACGGCGACAGGAGGTATTTGATTGACAGGGTCATTAGTGGAACATTAGATGTCGGTTCCCATGTCCCACATACGATAACACACAGCTGTTGATGATGAACTGTGCGATAAGTTTTTAACTAGTGTGAAGCCATAAGGTAGCATGACACAGTGTTAATGGGTGAATCCCGGGGTCCATGATGCTGGTACATAAAGTAGTACGGATAAACTTGTTGAATAAGAGGTAGAAAGCAAACGCGCGTAAAATTCTTGCACATATCGCGCATCTGCTTAACTATACCCAATTACCTCAACGGGCACCATATGCAGACATGGGCCAATACACTGTGAAACGTACAATTTGCAGGGGTGATTTCTGAAATTATTACATACATAATAAAAACAGCTGCCGAAAAAATAAAACACCTTGCATCATCGTCCAACTATGTGTAGAGAACCTGCCAAACCACAAACGTATGCGACAACGGGAACATGCAGATATAGATGCGAACGCGCGTTACATTGACGACCAGAGAACATCACGCATCTGCTTGCAATATCTCAATTACAGCATGACCCATATACAGGGGATCTGGACTAATACACCGAAAGATGAACATTTTGTAGGGGTGTTATTTTTATTGCGTCCCTAATAAAACCAACTGCCGCAAAAACAAAAACAAAAAACAACGTGCATCATCGTCAACCTCAGTGCAGATGACCTGCCAAACAACGTACGTATGCGACAACGGGAACACGCAGATACCGATGCGAACGCGAATAACTTTGACGATCAGATAACACCACGCATCTGCTTGACAAATTCCAATGACACCATGACCCACATACAGAGGATCTGGACCAAAACACCGCAAGACGAACAAATTGTAGGGGTGTTATTTTTATAAAATCCATAATAAACCACCTGCCGCAAAAAAAAGTTCACGTGCATCATCGTCAACCTCAGTACAAAGGACCTGCCAAACCACATAGAATTCAGACAACGGGAACATACAGATACAGCTGCGAACGCGCGTAAACGTGACAAAACTAAAAGTCTGTCGACCAGAGGGTCTGGTCACAGACTAACAAGGCTTTGCAGCTACTAGTATTTCGTTAAAGGTTCCATTCTTGGTTTTGGTGGGACCTCCTTCATCTCATTCTTAATTTATCATATATCTCTGACTTAGTTGCTGACATACTGACACGACAGTCACAGTAAATCATATAGTCGAAAACAACATCTGGAAACAATCCCACATCAAGCATGGGGAGGGGGGCGGTACGTGACCCTACCGGAAGATCAGTTCCTTGTCGCTGCAGTACAGGTTCTGGCTCTCCCCGCCCTGCAGCAGCACGTACGACCCGTCCGGAACCTTGCCGTTCCGCCGCAGCCGCTCGCACAGCCGCCGCCGGTTGTCGGCGAACATCGCCATCGGCACGGACAGGCACTGCTGCCCGAGACAGAACGCCGCTTCAGCACGACCAGCCGCCATCTTGCACGAAAAAAGAACGATAGTCTGAGTTGCAGGCTTCAGAACACAGCTCCTATTTTGTCGTGTGCAGCTGGCTGTGGACTGTTTTGTGTCTGTTCCTTTATTTCATTGCACTCTTTGTCCTAAATAAAGTATACTATTAAAAAAATGACAAAATAGCAAGACAGAAATAAGGCATATGTCCCTTGCACTGGTCTGCGAACGAGGCTAACAACTGGAAAGAGGGAGGGACAGGAAGTTCAAACAACATCAACGTGGCAAAAACTAATTTTCCCCAACTCTTGCAAATTGACGAAGCTAGTTTTGTCAAACACTTGATTGGAATCTATATTGTCCCGTTCGCCCAGGTGTGCGCTGTTTACTAAGTACACACCAGGTGGTAAACAAAAGTTTGGCGGGACAAAGGTCAAAGGTTGTGTGGGACAAGATGGCGCTGATGTTCACAGCTACAGCGAAGTAAGGGCCAATTTTCGTCGTTTTCTCTCTCAAATTGACTCTGTTGATCTTATATTTATTTCCAAACCAAGTTGATAGCATTGTAGATCACTTGGGAACAATATTGATGGCATAAAAGTTCTAGAAATTGATATAACGGCTTTACAGACGCTCCCTGATCATGATCAGGAAACCGGAAGCAAGATTGCAGTCCCGGCCAAACCCCTTCCTCTTCCTACCGAAGCGACCGCTATCGTCGGTCTAAACGGTCTTAAAGCTTTGTGCCCATAGTGACTACTGAAAAAAGTCACAGTGCACAGATAGCCACTGTAGACATGATTGTCACTGCTTGTATTGGGAAAATGATTGAAGTGACCATCAAAAATTTGGCCTCACTTTTCAATTTGTCACAGATGGCCACCAATACTGGTTTGACTATACAATCCAGGACATTCTACATAGAAGGGATAATGTTCTTCGTACAAACAATATGTCATGAGCCCTGTCTGGTCTTGGACTGCTCTTCTGCGTTGTGGTCCAAGTGAACACACTTTCCGGCGGTTTACTCACTCCGCCTCTCATCAACACTACAACAGATGTCTTCGGGTCAGCCTTTTTACCGGAAAACAGAGGAAAACACAGTTAAACACCGGAAAACACATGAAGGAGTGTATAATCTACTGAAATACAGTATGTTTTGATGAGTAAACATGACAGGTCGCCATGTTTTGCCACAGAATAATCTACATATGGCCCTGGAATGAAGAAATCGTCAGAAAATGCATGAGACGACGGGCCGGACCGCCAGCGGCCATGTTTGTTTTCATTGCAGAATACATGTTTGTTTAGCTGGTCTGATACTTTCACAACAAGACAGCTGATACCTACCGAACTTCAGTGCAAAAATCTGTTATATATTGGCATAAATATAATATATATGAATCTACTCGGATTGTGATAAGAATCTGTTTTCTGCCTTTCTTAATAAAGCTTGCTTCTTCTAGCCGTCAACGTTACATAATTTTGCACAATCAGCACGTCCAGTCCGCCGGGTGGCGGCGGCGGTCAAGCCCGTAGTCTCAAGCATTTTCTGACGATTTCTTCATTCCAGGGCCATATGTAGATTATTCTGTGGCATTAAATATAGCGACCTGTCATGTTTACTCATCAAAACATACTGTATTTCAGTAGATTATACACTCCTTCATGTGTTTTTCGGTGTTTAACTGTGTTTTCCTCTGTTTTCCGGTAAAAAGGCTGACCGGATGTCTTCCAGTCTCATTCTGTGTGGGAAACTCTAAGATCTTCTCTAGAGGTCTCTTCTTTATGCATGTGTGTCTCATATTACATGTGAGTTTATTATGCTATTATACCTAACACCACATGTTACACAAGTTACAACAATCTATGAAGTAATATTTCCTTGTTTCTGTTCTCACAGTATAAAGAAGGCTGTGAGTCTGATAAACCAGCTGGATGCAGCCAAGTTCCCCAGACTCCTGCAGAGGATCCTTCAGAAGCTCCATCTCAGGGTGAGACTGGCTTTCTTTTTAGCCCAAACATGCCTGTCTCTAGTCTAGGCTTTGTTTAAGTAAAAGTTAAAAGTCTAGCCTTTAGGCTATGTAATTATCACCAGTGATAGCAAGGACCAGATCACACAAACTTTAAGTACATGTAATTCCCATTTTCTGCTCAATATCACAGTATGCACAACATTTAGATTTTTACTGACTTGTTCCCAGGATGAACAGTATTTAAATCTCTTCTGACTTGTTCCCAGGATGATCGGTCCTTTTCTGAGGAGGAGGAGGAGATGCTGCAGCAGGCCCTGGGGCTGCAAGGGGGCGATCTGCAGCTGGTGTTAGAGACAACAGCCTTCGTCTTGGAACAGGTAAACAAACAAGAAAAAAACATGTCCTCAGACAAAAATGGATAGAACTTCTGCAATACTTGTGAGAAGACTATTTTTAAGCAATAGAACAAATCTTCATCATGTTGGGCTGGGTACCCAAAATGTCTCTGTCCTTCATTGGAACAAAGAAGCAAATAAAATGTGTGATACATGTTGTTTATGTTTAGTAATAGAGTTAGGCTATTAATAAGTTAGTAGGAAGTTATTGATGCTATACCTGTCCAGGCTTCCTACCACAGTGCCAATATGAGGTGGTGCTATTAAAGTTGTTGATGTTTTTGGTACTAATGTATTGATGAGTTAGTGCTAAATTCCTAAGGTGAGCCCAATGGCTAGTTTGATGATGCTGTAGCCAAACAAATAAATTACTAGTAAGTAAAAAAAATAATTGGTGAATGGTGCTAAGGTACTGACTTGTGTCACTGTTTGGGTTGGGTACCACATTGCCAGTATGATGAGTTAGTGATTTTACCGATCATAAGTACAAAGATATTGATGATAAATTCAGAGGTATTGACCAGTTACTGATGATTTCTACTTGTTTACTGACTTGTCTCCCTGTTTAGGCTGCATACCACAGTGCCAAACCAGCTGTGTTGGAAGAACAGCTGAAGAACATCCAGTTGGAGGAAGATAAGGTAGGATTGTCATAGAAACACCGTTGTCATGGTAATGGAGCTGTATTGTTATCTGTATGTTGTGTTTGTTTGTTTACTAGTATTACATACCCAGTGAACTGCCAGGTTTGTACTGGACAGTAAAAGCTGCACATCCAGACAGAATTAATTGACCCAATCACAGTCACGCCGGGATGGTTCAGGCTAGGTACTCATTTATACCTGAGTGAAGTGGGGAAATTCATGTTAAGTGCCTCTCCCAAGGGAACAATGTAAGAGCATAAACCCATGGGACTTGAACCCAGGATCTTTGGACTTTGAGCCAAACACCCTACTAATATAATGTAATGCAGTGTTGTAAGTTAGGTGTGGACACAGGCAAACATATATCTATCACTTTTAACACACTAGTACATTAGCAGGGTGCAGGGAGAGACTATTGGCTCATGATTGTATTTCCCAGTTCTATGTACTTCTGTGTCCATGTAGATATCTGTGTTTGTGAAGGCGTGGTCAGCCAATGGTAAGGAGGTGATCCTGAAGCTGAGGAAGAGAACTCTGGCTCCTGACCAGGTGAGTAGGGGGAGGTTTACTTTATATCAATCATGGGTACCCTGGCCTTCATGGGAATGTACATACATGTAATGTGTCGTCAATACTAATTGGGTGATCCTGACTGCCCATCACAAGTAGCAGTCCAGCCAATGACAGGATAGCAGTTATAGGTTCTACAAATTCATGTAAGAAAGTGGCTGCATGTCTGTCAACTATGTGCAACTGGTCTATTACACAGTTCATTACATGTATGTATGTGTCCATGCATATGTTTTTATTTGACATCTCTACATTTTAACTGAGGTAGGTGTAGATGTATTTTTCCATTCTTAGCAGCAAAACAGTTGAGATGCTAATTCGTAGGGGTTCCTGTTTCCTGTCACAGTTAGAGTCCGTGAACTGGAGACTGAACCTACAGATGGCCCAGGCATCACAGACCAAGATGAAGCTGCCCAATGCCATGTTTGAGCTGGGAGTCAGACATGATGATGATGTGAGTGGGAATTTTTCTGCTGTTTGATAAACTTGTAAATACATCATGTTGTCATCATCTTAGTGAGCATGATTACATGCTAGTATCTGTGATATAATTATCATTCACCTAGCTTGCATTGTACAACACAGTTGAAGCTGTCATCTAATAGAATAGATAATTTTTCACCAATATTTGGTGTCTGAAATACAAGTGACTGTTTCACACATGTGTAAAGTAGAGTGGATTCATTCCTCAGCTACCTGACATCTTTAACATCGCAGTCATCTCTCATTTAGACATCTGCAGCTGCAAATTTTCTGTTTAGAACTTTTATTCAGCCTGTCTCCCACAATTGTTTATGTGATAAGTGGGGTCTGCATTTAGAGCTGCTACAGTAGGCTATGGAAACCTGGTTGCCAGATCTGTGGCAATCTGTTAGCCAGTGGAGGAAATGAGTTCTGGTGACATTGTGTGTTAATATATTGACCGTAACTTGAAACTTATTTGTTCTCTTTCTGCAGACAAGAGAAAAAGTGCGGATGGAGTTCACTCATGATGAATTGTATGATTTCTATAGTCAGGTAGGTACATGTAGCCAGTTTGTCTTATTTGCTGCATTTCTTCTCTCTATCTTGTTCCTTTCTGAATGAGCTGCTTTCTCTCATTATGTCAATTTCATTTAAAATTTGTCACTCAAAGCAAAGATACAATGTAGTATTTTCAGTATGATACGGACCTGTACTAGTGACCACATGTTCTTTAAGATCACCTGGCCAATGCAACTAGTTTTGGTAGTCTCTACATTATTTCTAATATTAATGCAAACCTTAAGAAGTCTTTAGTGGTCACCATTTTCTTCAAGTCCTCTTTGGTATAGATACATGTAGAGAGATGTATATTTGAAATTTTGTTTGTTGTATGTTCTCCACAGTTGGAGACGATACAAGAACAGCTGGACACTCTGGGCTCCTGATGCTCCTGTTTTACACCATTCCAGATATAGCCTGTTTATTTTATCTTACCACATGAATACTCAACCGTGACCTCAATGGTCTTCACAAATGTTAAGGTTCACCTTGAGATCATGAAAAGAAAAGTTGTAATTGAATTTAATATAAGATTCAGTATTGTGTCAATTATTGTGTTGAAGTACAGGTATCCCAACATCCAGGTACCTAATAACCTTGGATAATGTGGAGGTGTGTAACACGTTTAAAAAGTGTGGTGGCTTGCTTCATTCTGCAGCCATGAAATTAGAGGGAATCTTGAAACTCAAATATCCCAACTTTGTATTGGAAAATGTTTTTATTATAAATAATTATCTTATGTGAAATATGAAAAAAAAATCACAAAAGTTGAAAAAAGTTGATTGATATTTACAGTCTTATTAAAGAGCATTCCAACCCCATGTTGGAACAGTCAGGTTTTCATTTTGTACAAGTATGTTTTATTTAGATCTCAATCCAATATTGGAAAGAAGTTCAAGAAAAAGAAGTGCCTGAGAAAAGTGAGATTGTCTGTGTGTTGGTAACATAAAACTGACTCTTCAGTACTATGCAAACAATGTGTTTATTAATTTCAAAGTAATTGCTTCACAATAAGTCTTGCTGCCTTCACAATAAATCTTCCAATGGTCCTGCATAAGATGACACCATCACCCAAGGGTTCCGGATCCTAATCAACATCTACAACTTTTCCAAGCTTTATGTCTTCATCTTTGGAGAGAAAAACCTGATAGTCACAAACAGTTAAGAAATCATGAAATGTCCACAGCAAACAAGCAAAATATCTGATAAATAGAACCAGTTAGAAAAAGTTAGGAAGATGTTAGTCATTTTCTTGGTGGATCTATTCATCTGAAATCCTGAATTCTAAAGATTAGTTTAAAAATTAGTTTCTTAGGAATGTTGAACAAAAACCTGATACATTATCAAAAATTGATTTGACAATTAGAGTCAAACATATCCTACTCGGCCACATTCTATGTTGTACAGTACATCAATGGGAATGATATTATGTTTCTTATTACTACAGTTTAGTTTTTAATGATATTCTGAACCTCCCATAGTTAAGTTATTGTCCATTGCCTACATTACAAGTACTATTTCCTGTAACATTTGTCAAAGAAGTAATCTGAAGAAAAAACAAAGCATATCTATACACCTTACAAGCTAGCAAACTGTAATTGTTCCAAAGAACAGGAGATACACACATGATGACATAATATTACAGTCCCCAAAGTAGGGTGTGCACAGTATGCAATGATTAAACTTTCTATGTAAGGAAAAACATGTGGTCCTCCAAGCTAGATTAATATTTTCTAACAGGTTACAAAATTGGAGTATCTTGAATTTCATTATCACTCATTGTAGCATGTATAAAGTAACATACAGTATCACATTGGGGTACAGAGAGGAGTGCACCACAGGCAAAGATCTGGTGACCTAGAGGCCAAATGCATCCAGAAACTGCCGGTGTGACGCCTCCCAGTACTTGGATGCCAGCAGTTTCTCCTTGAGCCTTCTTGCCGCTTGGAACTCCCTGTGCCCATCCTTTAGGATCTTGATGATCCGGTTGGCCAGTGTTTTAGCGGCGTCTTCATCGTCATCTTTGATATCCACGATCGGACGGTCAAACTCAGGATCTTGGCTCCTTAAGAACCAGGCAAGCCCAGAATTGTCGGAGACCAGGACTGGAACCCCTGCAGCGATAGCCTCCAGACCAACCAGTCCGAATGGCTCTGCACGAGACGGCATCAGAACGACATGGGCCTGCTGCATGTCCTTGGACAGATCTTCTTGGGTACCGTACATCAGGGGAGTGAATTTACCCTTCTTTGCATTGGCTTGGATGATTGCCTTGCTTTCTGGGAAATCTTCAGCTGTAATGCCACAGGCTCGCCACTTTGTGTGTGGTAGACGGTCGAATACGATGTCCATGGACTTCGCGATCAGATCATAGCCTTTCAGCCTCTCCACACCCTTGACCCTGCCAACGGACAGCACCACTTTTGTTTCCGAGTCAACGTAGGTCACGTCCGTCGAGCTGAAAATGTCGGACGGCTCGGGCAAAAACTCAAAATGAGGTTTCAGTTGCCTTGTCTGACTCTTGTAGTAGTCATACATCAACGGGCCCACCGAGAATATCACGTCAGCATGCTTTAGGTCTTCCAGGATGCTGGCATTCTCGTCTCCGATGGCCATCACCTTGGCGTCACTCTTGTAGTGGCCGACAACTTCTGGGATCACATGAGGGACCTGGATGAGTTTGGCATCAGGAAAGCGTTGGTCCTTGATGTGCCGTGCTGCGCGACTTGTGATGTTCACATGGCCGAGGATAAAGTCGATATTTGGCGGCAGCTTCGAATTCGGATAACGACTCTGATGGTCCCAGGTCAGCCAACTGAGATCTGGCTGTCTCGGATCACCAGGAAAGGTCGTTGGGAGGATCAGTTGAACACCATCTGCAGTCGCGTCATCCATGTCCTTTGTGGTGGCTTCCAGGACTGTGCTGTAGACCTTTGCTCCTTTTGAAACCAGTAGGCATGCCATCCCGCGGTGGATGGTGGATATGCCTCCCTTCCTAGTCCCATACTCGTCATTGAGCATCAGCACCACGGGCTTTGAGCTGGAACCTTGAAACAGCCAAAATGAAATGTAATTTTATAAACAAAATCCTTACTATTTATT
Organism: Branchiostoma floridae x Branchiostoma belcheri; assembly: GCA_019207045.1. Classification (NCBI taxonomy): domain Eukaryota; kingdom Metazoa; phylum Chordata; class Leptocardii; order Amphioxiformes; family Branchiostomatidae; genus Branchiostoma; species Branchiostoma floridae x Branchiostoma belcheri. The sequence continues at coordinate 8,644,124 of CM033025.1, read as the reverse complement.
CAACCAGTAACATACACTCAAATCACTCATTGCCTTGTCATTCAAATCTTTCGATAAGGCAGATCAGAGATCATGGGCGAGTTTTTGTTTGTTATTCATGATTAACGTTTAAAAGTTTCAGCCTGGCCTTGAAGGAAAAGCGTTATCCCTTATTGACTAGTAATGAAGAGTACAGTGTCTTATAGTATTGTAACAGTAACGGAATTGATAATCCATAGACTGATAGAGAGGTAGTCCACGAAGTAAAGTATGAATGACACCCTATCAATTTGCATATTTTTATGAAAGATGGCAGATTTCATAAAATGAAATGTATATTTGACTCATGGTGCCTACCGCTCTTCCGACGTCCTTTGGGAGACGTTGCCGCCCCAGCACCACTGCCGCCAGGCTCTGCTGCTTCTGAAGATACAATGTAAGTTCAGCGTAAGTTCACTGTTGAAAGGTATTGACCAAGCTGGCAGGAGTCCTCATTTTTAGAAAAGGCGCTATGCTGCGTTACTTTTGTTGTTCTTACATGGCCATGGCTGTTTGGTATTTAACACTCACTGACTGTCACTGTTTTTACCGACGAAAGAGGCACAGGCCTAGCGCCTATGCTGCGTCTTGAATGCTGACCTGCTAACTACAGAATTGGTTTTAAGTATACCAATCATAAGAGAAGGAACACAATTCTGATGAACGCAAAAATGATAAAGTACCTGTGTGTGAGCAAGCCTGTACCACATACCTGTTGTCCTCTTGCCTGAACCGCCTGTCCCTTTTCCGGCCCCAGCACCACGTGTACCTTCCAGCCCTGCCAGGGACAGTGTGCGGACAATTATTAGGTATACTCTCAACATTTACCATGGAATATTTGAATGATAAATGACAACTATTGAACATAACATTTTTCGTGGTTCGAAAAAGTATTAGTCAGTGAAAATCTGTAGAGAACTTCACCTGCAGCTTCCCGCAGAGCTCTCTCTATGGGTCCGGCTTGTGGCATCGGCTCCTTTTCCAACTCTGTTAAAAAAGTTTACAAGTAAATTTAGATATCAAGATTATTGTATTTGATGTTTTTGCAGTCACAATGCTACCTAATTGAATTTTACCTTATCTTTGGAAATATGAAGATTTGAAGTAAGAAAAAGACCGCGGCGATAAATTTTCTTTCAAGTTTCAGACATGTTTGCAGCCTAATTACCTGTCATGCGTGATAGCAGGTAGACTTGCTTTTAGCAAGTATCTTCCTAACTCGTTAAAATGAAGGAAAAGTCTCATGCCTGGGTATTTCTTCTTTAGATCCTTCACAACCGCCCCCAGTTCTGCATCAGTCAGAGCCTCCATCAGCACCCCCATGGTCGCATCGCCACCTTTCCGTCGCTGCCACTCCCCCAGCATGTCTCCGCAACGGTTTATGTCATCGCTGTTTCTGCCGGCGATGTTAGTGATGATCGCAGGGTCAAAGCCAAGAAAGCCGGCCAGATCCTTCCACTTATCGCTGACCTTTTTGTTGATGTAGAAGATGTACCTAAATGGAATAACTACAAAGGAATAGAATTTGTTAAATCTTCTCACGGTCATTTTCTGAATGTCAACCTTTAAAGTGGGGTGAAATGACTTACCATGGGTATATATCAAAATTCGAGGTGTCGTAGTTTACTTGAAAGTGTGTGATAAAGAAATATCTTTGTCTGGAATGTACGTGTCTGCAGGTGGTTTATTACCAACGTATTGTAATAAGTTTGCGTTGGTTTTTCTTGTTGGGAGTCCACAGTTATGTGACTATTGTATAGTTGTATTGTGTGAGGTCTCCGAACTCTTTATTTTGAAAACAACTATTTTCTAACATTGTGGAGAAGTAGATAACTACTAGTATTTGAGAACTTGGTAACTGTGAGAGTACGTTTGTTGTTTGATAAAGAATTTAAAATGGCTCTCATGTTCTGAAAATGTGATTGAAAAAAAAAAGTGAAATGAGCTGGAAGGAGTATCAGAAATCGCATATTGTCTCACCTTGGTCCGACATTATTCACCTTGTCCGGTCTGCGGGTCACTTTGTGTATACAAACATTCAGAGATCTATTGTTTAGAGAGAAAGTTGAATATTATAAGATATGGCACACACTAAACGTTTATTTTTCTTTCAACAATGAAAACATACACAAGGGTTTCAGCTTGACCTTTGGGGGCGCGACGCCCCAAACATATTTTCGGGGGGGGGGGGGGGGGGGAGCGACCGCACCTGCCCCCTGTGCCGCCACTGCTATACATTTACAACTACTGTGCCCTTTTTGTCAAAGAATGATTGTCGATACCTCAGGTAACCTTTGCACAGAAAAGTTCACATTGTCCAAAGTTCAGTCGTCGTGTTTTGATAAGCAGAATTTGGTATTTGTTGCTTTATCGCAGATTGCAACTGACTTAATGATTCGTACTGAATCTGATACTGTTGACTGGTTGTACAGACAGGCACGCCACCCAAAAGTGAAAGTCGCGCGCGGGTAATTGGGCATGAATGTGTTCCGGATGACTGATCGTGACTGTGAAACTGTGTATCTGATGTAACGTCCTTGATCCAACAGGACGCAATCTTCCTTTTGGGTAGGAGCGGTACCGTCAGCAGTTTTGGGGGTCGCCGTACCACTCGAGTTGGTACGTAAACGTGAAAGTAGTTTTGAAGCAGGTTTGAACATAAATCAACAATTGAACTGCTCTTCCATTGGTCATGACGTGATACTCTTGATGATCCAATCTGAGACACAGCGACGCCGCCAACGTGCCACAGTCCGGTGACATACCCGCTTAATTTCCTCAAAAACTGACCACTTGGCACAATCAGGTAGCACGCTATAAAACGCCCCAGACCTCTCCATAGGAGACACTACCTTTGGCACACTTTGTTCGCCAACTATTCACCAAATGGTGTTGTCCAAACCCAACCCCACCTTGGCACCGCGCCGCCACTGTCATGTTTTCTTAGTAAGAGAAATTTGATGGATATGTAAAGGCACTGCAGAAGGTGGCACATAGCTACTACATGTAGCTTTAGCTGAAAAGAAAGAAGATTTCGTACTCACCACGTAGCGAAGACACACATTGTGTCCAGTTCCAAAGCTTGCCGCGCCTTTGTGAAACTTAACCGTCTACTTTCACTTCACATGCGCACTGCGTCGAGGTGTTTGTTTTTCACCTGCAAGCAGGAGGCCATGGCAGGGGTGTCCATTCCCGAAAGTTCACACTGACGAGCCCAAAACAGAAAAAAGTTGACCACATAGGCCAAACTTATGCGGCTTTACAAGTAAAGATTATAACTTATTTATTCACCTACGCTGCAGAGAAATACTGCATGGTTCATGGCGACACAGTCAGATATGGTTGACTGGTCACCGGCCACGATACACACTGTACACTGGCGCGCCATCCATTCAGGTGGAACAAAGGTTAAAGACACCAATAGGCGGGTAATCAGTGCGGCTGTGAAACCTGGGAGCAGGTGAGCTGGTGGGAGCGGGGGGGGGGGGGTGTACAACATCATGGCACGAACTACCTCACGAACTCCATCACCTGACTCATGTGAACATGTACCTAGTTACGGTTAGGGGCCGCTTCACAGATAGGACGTAAAGCCGTGTTGGAGAATAGCCATGCTTCACGCTTAATATCGATAAGAGTAGGGATAAATCCCGGTCAAAACCTTACTAGTGGCCTTATCTGTTTGTCAGTCGACCCTTATTCTGGGATGTCCTACCCGGGCGTTTTTAGGGTCGTCTAACCTTTTTCGTGCCACTACATTTTCGAGATTCTGTCCAGTCAATCCAATGAATAAATATTGCATGGATACAAACCATCTTGTGTCTGTGCGGACTTGTCATCATTTGACTAGCCATGTATCCAAACCTATCAGAGCCACCTATTCCCTTCCTACTCTCACGCAATGCGTGAAAGGACGAATAGGCTCGGCAGCTATGATAAGTTTGGATACCAGGCTACCATTTGACGATGTAACGAAATTGAACGTATAAACAATCATCGAAAGCATTTTCAAAATACTACTGGAAAGAAAGTTATTTATATTTATTTATTTATTGATCTTATAGGGTGGTCCCTTTAAAGTTATTTTTGAAAGCAAATGTCATGGAAAATTACAAATCAAGAAGAAGAAAGAAGAAAAGTCTCTAAAATCTACATTATGTGAATAAAATAAAACCACAGAGACTCGCAGGTAACGTGCAAATATCGAGTTTATTCATGTCCCATAATCAACTTTCACACTTTTACATTTAACACTTTCTTTCAATCTAGAAATCATGTTTTGCATTTCTACGGTCTATTAAAGAAAGATACTTAATTTTTGCAAAATGTAGCCAGGTTATCCTTCAATTTGAAGTTGGTCGAAATCGATCCGAAATATTCACTGTTCACAGGAAACACACAAACAAACCTAGACTTAAACGTGGATGACAATACCTCCTCCATGTTGAGGCAACCCATATACACTGATGGTGGAAGATGTTAGCTTAAGGACCTAAAGGCCGAATATCTCCAGAAACTTGTTGTGTGACGCGACCCAGTATTTTGAGCCCAAAAGCCTCTCCTTCAGCCTTCTTGCAGCCTCAAACTCCTTACTCCCGTTGTTCAGGATCCTGATGATCCGCTTGGCCAGTGTTTTGGCGGCTTCGTCGTCGTCGTCCTCATCTGCAATCTCCACAATGGGGCGGTCCCAGTCGGGATCTTGGTCCAAGAACCAGGCAAGACCAGACTTGTGGGAGACCAGGACTGGCACCCCTGCAGCGATAGCCTCCAGACCTACAAGTCCGAATGGTTCTGCACGAGACGGCATCAGGACGACATGGGCCTGCCGCATGTCCTTGGACAGATCTTCCTGGGTGCCGTACTGCAGGGGAGTGAAGGGTACGAACTCAACTTTATTGGCTTGGATGATTGCCTTGCTTTCTGGGAAATCTTCACGCTTTATGCCCCGGGCTCGCCATTTGGTGTTAGGCCGAACCTTGATCACCTCACCTAGGGACTTCGCGACCAGATCGTAGCCTTTTAGCCTCTCCACGCCCTTGACCCTGCCAACGGACAGCACCACTTTCGTTTTCGTGTCGACATATTTCACTTGCGTGTTCTGGAAGATGGCAGACGGCTCAGGCAAAAACTCCAGGTGGTGGTCTTCTTCTCTTGTCTCGTTTTTGTAATAGTCATACAAGCGTGGGCCCACTGAGACTATCACATCAGCATGCTCCAGGTCATCCAGAATTCTTGCTTTCTCCTCTTCTATGCGCAACTCCCTTTCTTCACTCTTGAAGCGTGCGACGTCTTCTGGAATCACGTGAGTGACCTGAACGAGTTTGGCGTTAGGAAAGCGGAGCTCCTTGATCTGCCGTGCTGCGCGGCTTGTGATGTGTACATGACCGACGACGAAGCCTACATTTGGTGGCAGATTTGGGTAACGATTCCGGTGGTCCCAGGTCAGCCAATCGAGCACTGGCTGTCTTGAATCACCCTGAAAGGTCGTTGGAGAGATCAGTTGAACGCCATCAGCTGCCGCGTCATCCTCGTCCTCTTGGGTGGCTTCCAGGACTGTGCTGTAGACCTTGGCTCCTTTAGAAACCAGTAGGCACGCCATCCCGCGGTGGATGGTGGAAATGCCGCCCTTCCTAGTTCCATACTCATCATTGATCAGCAGCACCAGAGGCGGGCCTCCAGATCCGTGTGCTAGTCAAAGAAATAAAGATATAATTAGGAAACAAATCAATGTCAAGACGGTGACAAAATCAACTATAATAATGACCTTTATGTTTTATCTCTGAGGCAAGGCACTCTCTCGATACAAAAATGTCGACGTCAGAGGATACTAACTTCAGGTGGGCTTTGGTCCCAACAAGAGCAAGAAAGGTGCTAAGAAGGAAGGATATAGAAGACAGGTCGAAATGAAAACATCGTCACGGTGGTATTTTTTACCTTCCATGCAGGTTATTTCTCTTCTTTAAGCGCAAAATGTGCTCATTTCCGAAGATCGCAACACTTCCGGCAGACTGACTGAGATCAAAGTGCATGTCACCTTTTTACTTTCACTGCACATGCGCACTAATTAGACAGATAGGGTTTCACCTGTACACAGGAGACAACAATGGACGCTGTCGTGACACTGTCGTAACTTATTATGTAACCGTCTGAAAACTGCACGCGAACCTTCATATGGACCAAGGAGCTTTTATATCAGAGAAACGCCCTTTCTTGTATGGACAAAATATGGCCGTATTTTGATAAGTTACGATTGTTTTTAGTTACCTTTGATTGTGTAGTAAAGTTTAAGTTAACAATAGTTGTTTAAACCCCTTACAGACCCGCAGTATAGAATGACATCGCAGCTATTCAGGTGGAACAAAGGTGAAGGTGCCCACAGGTCACAAGTAAGCAATGCTGGTATGACGGCCATGGAGTAGTTGGCTGCGTATGATTTACAGCTGTTGAGAGAAAACATACTATTCCCAACATTCGCTGCCCTAGGTTTTAACAGAATCGTCTATTTTGAGTCTGTCGTAGAGTTTTACCGGATGACTTTAGCTGCCAATTGTCTAAAATCTGGTTGACCGTTATGGCACTACACATACAATGGCCATACCATCAAGTTATTGGCCATACCGTCAAGTTTGCGTTTTTTGGGGCCGCGGGTTAGAGATCTTCATTGGGTCTAGTGGGTTTTCTAATTCTTTTCCCCGCTTCCTCGTTGGTTTTGAGCTCCGTTTGACCGGGTAGATAAAAATCCTCTGAGGCATCTCATTTCTGGGGTCTGAACCCTCTTCTCTAAATCTGAAGCTTCGGGTTTAAGATATAACTATTATAAGAACTGTTTAAACAGCATTTTGTGGTGAAAATGCTATTGGGCATCAAACAATAGCTAAGGTAATGAGCTAAAGTGCTGTTTTAAACATTGTAAAGTACGGAGCAGGGTATGAAGTACTTGTATTCTGTAATCAACAAAACATAACGTTTTCGGTAGTATTGTAACGTTAGGCCACATACAGATTAACGTTAATGGCCAAGAACCAGTTTCAAGTTCGCAGAAAAATGTAAAGTTATAATTGTTTATCAAAGGACATGTAAGGGATTGAATTTATTCATTTTGGACGAGTATGGTGCTATCCATATGGTTCTATTTCATCTTTTATATATAGCCTCTAAGCGTCAAACTTCTGTACGTAGAAAAAACATCATGATCATACGAGAAAAGTATCCCGGGGGGTACATGTGCCCCAGTTTGCTTGGTGACAAACGCGAACCGTAGCATGGCCTCCATGCGGAATCCACGTGAAGTGCACAACTAACAACGTTTGTTCACCATATATTCTTTTTCAGTCAGCAGGTACAATGTACCTGTTTGATCATTATGGCTGTTGCAACGTGATCGAGACACCTCTTCGAACTCGGGACGGTGACGATGCAGCTCCAACTAGGACGGTAACGTTATGTCCCTTTCGGATTGCCGCTTTTTTAACGCCCGTTTGTTGCATGAAACCCACCACCAATACTAGTTGTTAAGTTAGGCATATGCATCTATGTATGGTTTTATTCAGTCGGAATCACTTATGACAAACATGCTTCACTGTTCGACTGAATTTGTGTCTGCTAGAAGTAGTAGAACTTTCTCCCGAGCGGCATGGGGCATGGAACGGTCTATTTTGTTGCACATAACGTTAGGTGTATCACATTGTAAATTTATCAACTGATATCTAAACTTATAAATATTTCAATTGCCATTATATCAATATATATGATATATTTATTTTCATGTAATAAAGTGCCTATTTTACTTCTATTTCCCTGGAATCGTCTCAAAATCTGTAAAGGAAACGTCACCCCTACCGCGTAATAAACTTTTCTAGTTTCCAAGATGGCGAAAAGCGGAAAACCTGAGAAAATTCCAGGAAAGATTTGTGAGAAAACTTGAGAAAAGTGAGCAGTCCATGTGCTGATGTTGTGCCATTCAATGTTGTCAGTTCCATTGAACCCACTGTACATGGGATTGTAAGGTGATTTTGAACTTTTTATACGCATTTTTAGGCATAATGTTATGTGTGTTTTGATAAGTTGGTTTAATATAAACAGTTGCACTAGCCGGTGCCACTTTACTTGTATTCATACAGAAAAAATAACGTCTATGTATTATAAGTAAATACGTTTTTTGTATAGTCGCACCGGCTACAGTTGCACCAGACCTTCAGACCAGTTCATCAAGGTCCGCGTTTAGCTGCCTTAGCCATGTTTTTCTCCTCTAGGAGTGGATCCTGGCCGGTGTGTAGTAACATTAATACAGTTAGGCACATTGTGTCTGTATGAGAATAGTTGTGCAGAGAGTTAGGCAATGCTGCAGGAGAAAGTTCTTCAGCACCATGGAAGGTGTCAAAAGCTAGATGTAAAAGAGTTAGGTGTTTTCCTGTACAGTACTGTAATTAAAGTGCTATGATTTAGTTTTAATCATGTTGTTCTGGAGGAGTTAGGTATGTATAGATCTGTCTGCAAGACCTATTAGCTAATGATTGTGTCCTTTTTACACAAATACAGCACTACTTACCAGCTTACCAACACACCCAAATGTATTTTCTTACTAGAACTGAAAATTATGAAGTTATTCCCTGCAGAATGTGTATAGAAGAAGTAACAAAAGAAGACGATATCTGTAGACCAGTAAACTGACTTGGACTGGCCCCTTTCCAACATTTATGGTTTTTGATGGATGCAGCAGATGTCAAAATGCGCTTGATGAAAATCCAATACTCTATTATAACAGACAAACCGTGTTTAATCCTGGGATGTGGACCCAATCAAACACACATCCCTGTGGGGGAATAAAAGCCACAGTTTGCAAAAATCAGTCTGAAGTTTCAGCCCAATAAAGTCGCACTGGAACCATCTGTCAGAAGGGTGGCGACGTTGATTGATTGATTGATTGTTGGATTGATTTTATTTTGCGGATGTTGCTGAAAGAGAAGTAACCGTTGCAATGACAGCAAAGTAACATTGATAATTGGTTTTCTGAATTAGGCCATGTTGATTTGATTATATGGATGACATCAGTGCATTCTTTCTAATAAATGATTCCCAATCAAACGTAACTTATTCCAAATCACAGATGCTGTAGAATTACCATCATCTTGAAGACCCACATCCTTCACAAATGATATATCTTGAATGCATCCTTAGCATGACCTATAAGGCAGGTAGACATCTTATTGTTGTCCGTAAGATGTTGAATGGTTCCATTTTTTAAAGACCCACATTCCTCACAAATGATAGATCTTAAGCACATCCGGACCATGTCTAAAGACAGGTAGATGTCTTATTGTTGTCTGTAAGATGTTGGATGGTTCCGATCATAAAGACATCCTTTACAACTGATAAACCTTGAAACATCCAGACCATGTCCTAAGACAGGTAATTGTCTGTAAGATGTTGATGGTTGCCATCTTGAAGACCCACATCTTTCAAATGATAAGATCCTAAGCACTTCCTGACCACAGGTAGTTGTCCTATTGTTGTCTGTAAGATGTTAGATGGTTGCCCTGTCCCCAGCTGGCGCCACTAGGACTACCCGTGCCAGGAGGCAGCATGATGAGTGACAACTGTTAGCGGGAGGGGAGTGGGAGATGAGTGGGGACACTTAAGATAACGGCTACCTGCAGACACCTTCCATCCCTCACCTGTCTGCAGTGCAGATGGAGACATCTGTCTTTGGAGGAGGGCAGCCTTCTGTCTTGTTCTTGTAGGGTGAAAATGGGAATTTCTTGGGCTATTCCTGTTAAACTTTATATAGGTTCCACTGATTTGCAGCCATGGTTACAGTATCAACTGATCAGTAAGATATGATGATCCTAAGCAGTTTCTTTTCTCTTATTAAGGTTGAAATAGTTCCTTGCTAGGCTGTTCATGGTACATTCATGGATACAGACTAAGCAACTGGCTTGCCTGTAAATTTGACTCATCTATTCCTGAGCATATCTCGACAGTTTTCATCAAATCTGTAATGTGCTTGCGTTGTTGCTGTATCCATTATTCCTTGTGACATTTGATGTTTTCCTTCCAACCCTGCTGTGCTGGCATGGCCTGATATAAGTTTTATTGTGCAATCATGTGCAGAAGCGATCTAGCAGGACCTGAATGCCTCTCGGTGTGAGATGACAACTGAAGAGAGATTAAGGGAGCAAATTGGACTTCCACTTTTCCTCTCATTACTCTGACCTGTCTCTCACCGCTGGGCCAGTCAGGGGATGTCAATGTGCTGTTCCTGTCTGACAGGTAAGACAGAATGAGGCACAGATATGTTGGTGGTGAGGATTGAAGTTAAAGTTGGTCTGTCTGTCTGCAGACAGCAGCATGCTGATCACAAAGAGAATGTCTGACAATTTGTTGGATGTAATGTTACTGCCAAAGTGACAGCAAAACCACTTTTCAAAGTATTTTGTATTACATTTGTTCCTGTGTGATTCTACTATGATTTTCCTTTTGCCCATGTTTGTGTGAGCAGTTTGCTCTGATTACTGGGAAACAGGGCTGCTGGTGTAGGGGCAATATGCAGGATCAAAATCAACTTTGTTCTGAATAATAACGAATGATGAAACTGATGAATTCTTGCCCAGGGGCGTCACAACATCCATCAACCAATGGAACTAACTTTTTTGATAAATGTTGCACATTCATTTTAATTCAGTGGCAACACTGTGATCTCCAATAAAGTTATCTTAAGTAAGTCTTGAGTATTTTGTTACTTTTTTGCATTTATAACAAGATCCGCTTAAAATCTAAAAAAAAAAGACTGTTACATCCCGTGTACTGATTAGCGAATGGATGGTTGGATGGATTGATTGAATATTGAATTAATGACAGATGGACAGATGGATGGACAAATGAATTTACAAAAATGTATATTATGGATGGATTGATGGAGTCCATGGCTACATTCTCAGTCTTTTCAGTTTGACTTGCATTGAAAACCAGCAAACTTGAAGCAGCTATGAAAACAAGGAACTGGCTAACTTCTGCCCACTCAAGGCACTTTTCTCCCCTTCAATGACTATCAAGCAGGGCCATTAAGACATTTTTATTGCCTCCTAACTGTCGAACAATCCTTGCATCTCAAAGACTCTCTTCTGCACTCCCAAGGCCCAAACAAACGTCTTGAGTTCCATTAATAATACAGGCTGATATTGATGGCGTTTTCACGGCAATAAAAACTTTGTCTGCCTGACATCTTAACCCAGCCGGCAGTTTAGCTGCTGGAACGTTTTCTATGGATGCAGAAAATGGATGCACATCTGGGATAGTGGATGTCGTATAGAGAGGCAGGCTTGAATGGATGCTTTAAACAAGAAAGTATAGTGGCACAGGGGATGCAGTTATCGTAGGCAGGACATTTATTACCTTCCATTGCAGGCTTTCACGCTATGATGTTTCTGTGATTGTCCACTGTTTTCTGACCTCTGATAGCAGCTATTAAGGCTGAGGATTCATTCTAGGAACGATAATCTAATGTAATGGTCTCGTTTGGCATCCATCGGCCAGCAGTACTCATAACAACGAGACATGCATATGGTAATGATAGCGGCCTTTCGGCAGTAGAAAAATGCCTTCTTTGTCTGGCAATGGCCATTAGAAATGGTGACTTGATGGTCAAGGATGTCATTTGATCGTGTCATATGACTGAGGATACAAACAAGCTTATAGGCCTGTATTAGAATGGTCAATGCCAACGTTTCATTTTGTTTTTCTCAGCAACTCTATGAAACCAATTTCTGTAGTATTTGGGATAAAAATCTTCATATCTCAGAAGCAAATCATTATTAGGTGATGATCTCCTTCTTAACTTTTGTGTTGCTCAAAATAAACAAAGAAGATATCCTTCCTTCACTGCTTTCTATTGGACAGCCTCCAGTAGTGAAAGTGACATTATCATTTCACTTTCCACTATATCTACACAAAGTGATAACTGCAGCTCTACACTGTCAATTTTAGCACTTTCTATCACTACAAAATAAAACAGCTGGACGCTTTCACTCACCACTCCATCTCCACAAAATAAAAAGTGTTAAACTTTATACTCCAACACTTCACTCTGACCATAAAATGAAACTGTTTCATTTTATGGAAAGAGTTTCAGTATAACAAATTCAACCGACAGCATAGTATTCTTTGAGAGTAACTCACATCCATGAAACAAATGGCACAATCTTCAGTTCTACGCTGAAGAAAAGTGCAACTGATAATGATATAACCATTTAGCGCAAGCTACATGTTTGGTGGTACTTTGGGTTTTCATTAATATTGTTATAATTGTTAGAACTTCTTGTTTAATTATCATGCTTTCGATAGAGACACACGTTTATGCCTGAAAGTCATTTGTCTATTGCTGTATAATTGCGTGTGTGTGTTGATGAGTGTTGTATTCATCTGTGTATTGTCACATTAATGTGACACCGTGACTTGCATCTCCTTCACCCCGTGTTTCAACTTTTGATAAAAGCGAAAACGTCAACCCCGTCAGTCAGCTATGATACATCACTTATCCCAGCAGCACCAGTCATGTAGAAAGTGCTGTTGAACCATAGATAGTGATGTGGAAAGTGTTGTTGAAGCATAGATAGTGATGTGGAAAGTGTTGTTGAACCATAAATTGCCACATGCCCTGACATAAATGGCACCCAGTGCAGTGGTGGAATTGTAATGTGAGTCTTAGGCAGGGGTTGTCAGCATTGATGCAGCACAGCAGTCAACTCTTATCCATAGATGTAGATTTTGCCCATATACATTTATCCTGACGCAAATGGCTCTCATCGTTATGATTTTTGTAAGTGTACTTCAAGGTGTAAAGATCATTTCAGTGTTGATGTTGTCATCTTATATCCATAGAGATAAACTTTTCCCCAATCTCCGTCTGCCTTCAAGTTGACATAAATGTTTTTTATGATTGCTTTGATAGAGTTGTGATGGGTGTCGACACCGGGTAGATAAAACACACTCATATATATCCATAGATTGTACAAGTCCTCATCATTCCTTATTATCATCATTAGGGGGAAAGAAAAGTTCTCTTTAAAAACAAAGACAAAATTGCCATCAGCCTGACAAGTTGAATGGTTATGATTCCCATTGCTGTGATGTATATGTGATGCGTTATGGCAGGTGTAAAGATGGTGTCAGTGTTGATGTAAGTCATCGCCCTGAGCGGTTGAGGCCGTGCCTGGATCCTGATGAAGGTTGTGATCTATAGGAGTATAAAACACTGATGTACGCTTCAATCTGTCATAAAGGTTCCACTCACACTTAATAGTCTGATACACAGAGGGCTGAACTAATGACATTGCTTGCTTCTTAGAAGTCCTGCTCTTCCCCAATCATTCAGAACTTTTGTAATTTTTCCCAAACTAGTATTCAGTAGTTAAGAAGTTAACTAAACAAAGTTGTTGAATGGTTGGAGATATGTGTGGGCGCGCAATATTAGGCGATATGTGTGGGAGTTTGAGATGTGCTTTGTCATTCTTAAGGGAACCACTTATCACTGGGAATAGCAAAAATCTCTGTGATTATCAATGAATAGCACTAAAGCTTCAAATCCTTCAGAACCGCAGGTAGCGGTATGCAAAGTTTTGACAGCATTTTCAGTAGTTTTTTTTCAGTAGTTTTTTTTTTTTCATGACAGCTTAGATTTGTAATTGGAGGCCTCCACTGCATTGAGGGGACAGAGACAAATTGTCATTTTATGCCTTTTTGTATGTTTGAGCTTGAGGGAGGGCAGCAGCAGAGGACTGATGACATAGCTGCAAGATTTACAGTCTGAGGATAGGGAAGGACAGGGATTAGGGAAAATGAAACATGTTGATTACAAAACTCTGCAGTACTTAGGGGCGTAAAAATGACTTTCAGACACAATCAGAACTGAGTAAGGAATCATTTTCAGTCCCGATGGACAATCATAGATCTACAGAACAATCAGAACCAGGGTCTCTAATTTATAGTCAAACATGTAAATCATGTAACATAGGTCAGGTTATGATGCTGCGATACCAAACTGCATATAGTCAAAAGGGTTAAACGTTTTTTTGATCATTTGCCATAGCAACAGAGGTTCAATGAAGTAAAATTCATTTATGTAACACCTATGTACACACTCCTCACAATAATCGTTCCAGCTTTATTTCTAAAATATAACAGCATTTTAGTGCCACATAACTAAGAAACCAGAGTATGAAACATCACAGGTTTAGTTTTGCTCCAATACAATTTGTTAAGCTGAAAAATCACTGACATGCACTGAGGACTGCTAAGCACGGAATTTATGCTGTATTGGGAAGATTTATATTCATAACTATTGAGGGAAATCATATGTTAGGCATTATTCTGCTTTTAATGGGAGTCATTCTTTGTGTGTGTGATCCCTGCTGACTGTGTTTTATGGTATGAGAGCGAAGGTTTCCTATTAGTGATATGGGTGCAGCTTTGATAGCATATAAAACTTTATATTATTACCTTTCTGTCACTACATCCCTTATGAGGGCTGGGTAACTTAGTCCACAGGACATTAATGATATACAGATCTGGACATCCAAGTGCACAATGATTGTTGCTTGATGTAAAATCAAAACTAGAAATTTTGTTTTCCCTCCAGGTGCCTTGAGATAGTACTTGTAGAAGTGACACTAGTTTGGTACATTATGCAGTTGTAAAAGTGACACTAATGACTAGTGTATTCAAGTTTACTTGTAAAAGTAAAAGTAAAATTTAAAAGAAACTCTCACACACGACATAATCTGCAAACCTGATGAAACTACTAAATGGATTGATGTCAGGAGTGTTTGGTAAAGTGCTGTTGCCTCCCAACTGATATCATAACTGCTGCATCAATCAAGACATGGTATCATTCGCTGTCACATTGAAGTAGATTTATTTCTAGAAGCAGCGAAGGAGATCAAGTGATGGGAATTCATTTCCATGCATTGTAATTTCCACAGACTGAAGCTTGTGTAATAAAAGACTAGTTCCCCCTTAATGACATCAGTACTGTACAGCTTGTAAAATGTAGTAACAGTAATGCTCAATCATTGCAGAGGCTGCATCCCCAGTGTTCCACCCATGGAGACATAATGTAATCTTCTGTCACTCGCGGTCCCACCTGAGGTGTGGCGAGGTTCTCGTTATTTTGTTGACGTTCCATCAGGTGGCAAATGGCCCCTCTGGGAGGACTGATATGATCACATGATTTCTACATGATCTGAGGAATACCACTTGTCAAATCTTAATCTTACACAATTTAGAGCATGGGTATACAAACTATGACGGGTTCTTTGTTGCTAGCATATTTCTTGGTTCTTTGATTTTGAAAAAAATAATGCTTGAATGGAAAGCAACATTCAAACAGAATATAAGAGGTCTGTCTTGTCAGGCACATTTACAGGAAGTCTAGAGTAGGGTTTTCCATATGTTGCTTAACAGATACAAGAAAATCAGTACCAAACTGGAAGACCAGCATTTAAACAGTCTTAGGGAAGTCGACCATAGTGTACACAGTTTTAGAGAGTGGATAGAGTCTGATTCAAGTTTTCTTCTTAATATCGCTCTGGTTTCATTCGGACCTCTTGCTGAATTTTTTCTAAAAGTGTTTGAGATAAAAAAACAACATTGTTGCACAAAGAGATTGGGAGGGGGGTATGGATAGAAGAAGAGTATGCAGAAAGGAAATGTGGGATACATAAATGACTCTTCAGAAGTCTGACCCCCATGTGTTGAACTGGCACAGTCTGAAGTGGTGCATATTGCTGTGATTGATGCTGTAATCTGCAGGCGGAACGGTTTATTGTGCCTGTCGGGAGGGCCTCATCCATCCTGTTTATTACAGCCTGAAGTTACAGCGTTTATGGAGTGAGAGTAATCGTGCATTACCAAATTATCCCTGACCTCTTCGGTAACCTGCCGCGGAGTTCGTCACCTCTAGCCTCGTTATGAAGCACAGCGCTGGAGATGATAAAAAAACTGGGTCATGGGAGTGAAATGGCTGCTGGAATTGCAGCAGAATTCCGCTGCAAAATCTGGGTCATAACTGTTATGAACTGTTATTAGATTTAGAGGAGGTCATAACTCAATGTGGTATATAAGGTTTGGGTGATTGATGTGATCTGAATGTAATGCAATGTATGGTCACTCACTGGTACTGCTTTTCCCTGCCCTTGGTGCTGAATGCATTCTACACTAACAACAATGTCCCTGTTGCATGATGCTTTCCACACTAACAAAACTGTCTCTGGTGCGTAAGACTTTCCACACTAGCAACACTGTCTGGGGTTAACACTTTCTGCACCAGAAGCATTTCCCTGTCCTTAGTGCTGAACGCATTCCACACTAACAACACTGTCCTTAAAAACATTGCCTCTGGTGTTTAACACTTTCTGTACTAGCAGCACTGACCCTCTCCTTGGTGCTGAATGCTTCCAACACTAACAACAGTGTCTGATGCTAAACGCTTTCCATATCACATTTTCCCTGCCTTTGGTGCTGAACACATTCCACACTAACAACACTGTCACTGTTGCCAAATACTTTCCACACTAACAACACTGTGTCTGGTGCATAACACTTTCCTCACTAAAAACACTGTCTGGTGCTAAACACATTCCACACAACATTGTCCCTGTTCTTGGTGCTGAAGGCATTCCATACTAACAACACTTTCCCTGTTGCTGGATGCTTTCCACACCAACAAAACCGTCTCTGGGGCTTAACACTTTACAGACATATAACACTGTCTGGTGCTTAGCACTTTCCACACAACATTGTCCCTGTCCTTGGTTCTGATTGCATTCCATACTAACAACACTGTCCCTGTTGCTGGATGCTTTGCACACTGACAACACTGTCTCAGGTGCTTAACACTCTCCACACTAACAACACTGTCTCTGGTGCTTAACACTCTCCACACTACATTGTCCCTGTCCTTGGTGCTGAACAGTGCTGTCCCTTTCCTTGGTGCTGAACATGTTCTGCAATTTGTTTGTTGAACTTGTTGTTCCCCCTTTTATTTATTTTTTGTCTAAGCTTTTCTCTATCTGCAAACAGTGTTTTGTCAGATATCTTATAGTGAATAGTGAATGCTTGGAGAGGAGCAGTCTTTTCCAGAGGATTGGCAGGTAAACCAAGCCAAACAGAACATACTCTGTCCCAACATGCAGAAAAAAGCCCCATCAGATGAGCCTGTAGAAGGGATATGTGCAAGAACAGCAGTCACATAAGATGAGCCTGTGTGTGTACAAGAATGGCAGTCCCATCAGATGAGCAAGTATAAAGTATGTGTACAAGAACAGCAGTCCCATCAGATGAGCCTGTATGTGTACAAGAACAGCAGTCCCATCAGATGAGCCTGTATGTGTACAAGAACAGCAGTCCCATCAGATGAGCCTGTATGTATACAAGAACAGCATCCCATCAGATGAGTCTGTATGTGAACAAGAACAGCAGTCCCATAAGATGAGCCTGTATGTGTACAAGAACAGCAGTCCCATCAGATGAGCCTGTATGTGTACAGGAACAGCAGTCCCATCAGATAATTTGTATGAGGAATGTGTTCAGGAACAGCAGTCCCATCAGATGAGCATGTATAAAGTATGTATACAAGAACAGCAGATGCATCAGATGAGCCTGTATGTGTAGAAGAACAGCAGTACCATCAGATGAGCCTGTATGTGTAGAAGAACAGCAGTACCATCAGATGAGCATGTATAAAGGATTTGTACAGGAACAGCAGTACCATCAAATGAGCATGTACAAGAACAGCAGTCCCATCAGATGAGCATGTATAAAGTATGTGTACAATAACACTAGTCGCATCAGATAAGCCTGTATAAAGGATGTGTAGAAGAACAGCAGTCCCATCAGATGAGCATGTATAAAGGATATGTACAAGAACAGCAGTACCATCAGATGAGCATGTATAAAGGATATGCACAGGAACAGCAGTCCCATCGGATGAGCATGTATGAGGGATGTGTACAGGAACAGTAGTACCATCAGATGAACATGTATGAGGGATGTGTTCAGGTCAGACCAGTTGACACCTGGTGTTTAGGCAGGCCAGCTTCATACATAAATCTGGCACATATTTTGCCAGTGAAGCAGTAATTTCCTCCCCATATCAGCCAGGGTCAGTGGAGAGTGTGCACAAAAATGGCTGTGAGTGTTTGGAATGTTGATGAGACTGTGCTGTGATTGGTTGGCTGTGAGTGTTCAGAATGTTAATTAGGTTGTGTTGTGATTTGTTTGGATGTTGGCATTCTAAATATTGGTTCTGTGACGTGATTGGTTGGCTGTGCTTTGAGTGTTAATTGTGCTGTGTTGTGATTGGCTGGCTATGTTTTGAGTGTTAATGGTGCTGTGCTGTGATTAGCTGGCTGTATTGGATATGGTAATGAGGTTGGGATGTTTATTGTGGGATGTGTATTGCAATGAATGCTGGGAAGAATGCCAGATCCTATGCATGTGCATGTGTCAGGTTACATATTAATTATGTGCAGGTGTCATGATGATGTTGATGGCAATGATGATGATGGTATCAGGTTATGGAGCATACTGATAAGTTTATTGGTACTTATCCTGACCATGTAGCATTTATTTGGCAATGGATTCTTTTCCAAATAGAAAACTAACATTTATAGATTTAAGGACTGACCAGAATGGACATGATTAATAATCAGAATAATAGGTTTTATACATAGAACAGGACTCTACTTCCCCTGATCTATATGATGTATCTCATAACCTATCTTTATCAGTGTGTTAATTTCCTTGTGGGCACTGCCTGTATTTGAAAGTAGTACTATGTAATGTGTGCCATGGAATATAAAACGTTTAATGCACACCTCTGTTAAGATTCATGGCCACCGCAGATCAATACCTGCAGTGGAGTGTTTGCTTTTATCTCTCCCGTTTCCCTGCATGGCGATCTATATTTCTGGTAGATTAGTGGTCAGGCTGAAATCATGCCGGCACATCTGGCCTCTTAATAGGCTGGCTAACAGGAGGGTCTGCATGGGGGATCCTGAGGCAATGTTAGATGGTGAACTTAGGGGAGCAGGCAATGGTTAACGTAGATACAAGAGGGCTGGCAGTGGTTAATGAAATTTAAGTTGACTGAAGTTATTGCAAAAGGTTTTGGGAATGATTTCATCGGATTGTACCTTTGTACATGTATCTATGGGCTGTCTGGCAAAACTAAGTCATAGACACCGACACAACCACATACACATTGTAACTTTTGGGCAATCTGGTGTTCAAATTTGCAATAGGAATAGATTATCAATAATGCTTAATGATGGATTCAGGGATAAAAACAATATGGATACATAGAAATAAAGTGACCAATTACACTTCAAGAAAAAATTACCAAAAACTCTTAATGTTGAATTACAAAGGACAGCTACTTTGTAGATCTTAAGAAAAAGGGCATACAGACCCTCAACCAGCTTCACAGCCCAGCATGTAGACAGGCCAATTCGTCAGGCAGGGTAGCGAGAAGTGACTCTCTGATCCAAACTCTGCCCTCTCACACCAGCTGCCTTGACCTGAGGAAACTTACTACATCTTGACACCACATAGAAAATCTAGAACAAGTTTGTTCACAATATGCCAAATTTCCCTAGATTTACACTCAACAGTTTAGAAAGTTCAGAAACTTGAATTTGATCAATCATGTCTCCATTATCACTTTATCAATTGTATGGAATTATATATCTTTAAAAAGTATATTTATTGATGAGGAGAGAATGGAAGACGATTGACCAACTTCAAGTTGTCAAAATTTGCATTGATTGTATTTTGCCACAGAGGTCTAGATTAGATAGAGGCATTGAAAAAATACAAAACATATTAAGCCACATACAAAAATTATAATACTAGTACATAATGATGATAATGATATTAAGAATAAATGCAAGAATAACTACTAGATCTAACAGAATATCAACCAAATATCTAACTTGCTATGTAATGAACTATGTGTGTCCAAAGTAATATCAAATTCTAAGTTACAATTATTTGATTTATGTTGCCAACTTCATGGGAAATTTATCATGTTGCTAAGGCCACACCAATTTGTTTCACTGGTTCTCAGACATCTTGAATTAAAATTTAGACGTGGAACAGAAGGCGGGGAAGAAAAGTCAATATTTCACTTAAAATGAACATTATTCTTTAAGATATATGAGCACCAACAAGTAAAATTGTTGTAGCCTAAACTTGAAAGTGGGGGCAAAATGAAAATAGATTAAAGTGAGAAAACTTCTCGTGTCATTTAACTTTTGAAAGGAAGAGAAATGAAGACTTAATCCATGAAAATTGCTTTCTTGACATGGAAGACCTTGGAGATTACCTGTAATGTTTCAACGTGGCTGAGCTGCAATTGTTACATCTATATCACTTTTTCACTGCCAATTGCGATTGTGAAACGTTCTCAACTGTACCCTTCGTGTGCCCTTCTTTATTGTCTTATCAAGGAAATTGATTGATTTTAGATTGCAATGTTGGTGTTTAACCTCTTCTGTGCTGCCTAACACTGTAATAGATACAGATACATGTCAGGTGCCAAAAGGCAACTTTAGCAGAGGAAGGTTTACTCTCCATGCAGATCCTACGGTAGCATAGAATAGTATCAAAAGCTGGCAGAGGAGTGTAGCCGGCTTAGGAGTGTGTTTCGCTACAAGGCAAATGGACACCTTTGGCTGACTACACTCCTTGGCTAGTTTGGTACTATCTTATGCCATTGTAGGATCTGCTTGGAGATTAGGGAAGGTTAAGGTAATCTGTAAATCAGTAAACTTCTGCACTGGCTTAATAATAATAATAATAATAATAATAATAATATCCATTGAATAAATGAGTGGTGGATGAATGAATGATTGATCAATGAAAATCAATGAAAGAGTGAATTTCTTGATCGATGAAGTTTCTAAGACACCATGATCAAAAGAATACGAAGATTACATGAATGAAACGTTTACATGACCACCATACCAAATGCGTCAGAGGTAATAGACATAATAAAAGATGAATAAATGACTAATTTAAGTAATCTTACAACACTGAGAAGAACAGAACTTCAGCTGACTGTAGCTGCAGGTGTGATACAGTTTTACTGGATGCTGATAAACCAGCAGAGTTCTATGAATAAGTGAGCAGCAGCTCAGCCTCCTAACTCCTGCAAGCAGACTGTGGTAGCCCCAGCTGGCTATCTCTGTGGAGCCAAATTGTTGTAGTCTCATTTGATTATCTTAATTGAAGAGAGTGTTTTGTTTGTTCAACTGCTTTTAAGTGCAACGCAGCAGTTTGGTACAGGAGGCAAAAACTGCATTAGACAATGTCAAACTTTACAGTTTGAAACAGTTATTGGTTCTTACATGTGCTCTAGGTGTCTCTCTCCTCAAACACAGGACCTTTATGTCATATATATTCCATCCGAGAGACATCTGTAGCTAGGTATGCTTTTGCCCGAGGTCAATGGAGAAATGTGTTAATTGCTTTTCCCAAGGGTTCAACATTGGGGCCCTCATGGGATTCAAAACTAGACCCTTTAGATTCTGATACATTAACAACAAGTCCCTCTCGATACCTAGTCTTGTCTGCAGCTTGTTCCTTCCACAGAACATATTCAAAATGTGTCAGCCTGTTTTCTTCTCTTGTCTGCATGGTCCACTCTATAGAGCAAATTGTGTTAGCCCCATTCTGTCTGTGGAGTTCATCACAGCAGACTATCATGGTGTTTATGAAGGGGAAGGTATTAAACCTGTTTATAGGCTAATCTGTCATGGAGACCAGCGGCCACTTCCTCATAATTCCTGCATGCCCGACGGCCGCTCGTTGATCAGCCGGTGCAGGTAATGGGTATTGACGATTATAAATCAATAACCCTGATGGTGTTTGGTTTGCTGGCAGGGTTATGAGGAAGGTGATTTATTAACCATGAACTTCAAATCTGGTGCTTCACTCTCTAAGTGATGGAGCTACAACGTTGTAGGTGATAATGTTGGCAGCTGGAAGCTGAAAGCAATCTCTGACCAGTTTATGTCACGGAATTATCTTCCACTGGTCATTACAAAGATTAGATAGAGTCTTTATTTACAGATTCATTGCACCAGGGAAATTCCCCTTAATTTTAAAGAACTATCTCCAACTTTTCAGTACAATTGAGCAGTCAGTCACTGTGGACCACAGCCTAACATTCTGTTCTAAGGACCTGGGTTGCTAACCACTGGACTATGGACATTCAAGGAGGGACATTGAATATCATCTGTGATCAGTTTTTTCTTGCTCTGACACCATTCAATTATCATAGTAAGCTTTTTGAAGGAAAAGTTCATTTTGAACAAAGCATGTACATGTATGATGGCCATTTGCTGCCTCGTGATTACCGACCATGTTTCATCCTAGCATTTGGATGTGATCATGGTCCTGGCACAGCAGGTTGCAATACCTTCTCCTGAGGCTAGGTGGCACTGTAGGATGCTTTGTTTGGGCAATTTCATACTCTTTTTCAGCAGGTCAGAGACAGCACAAACCATCTGTCATAAGTATGCTTCCTTCTTGGAAGACACAATTGTAGCTATTCTTCCTATGGTTCTTGTTAACATACATAACTTCACATATAACCAAGATATACAGAAACAAACATTTATCACTAAACTAAAGCAATATTTCCTCTGAGACAGGTGCTTTTATGCAAATTAGAGGGGTTCCTGACTTGGGTAGGATGAGTTTTCATCTTTGTCAAGGCACTGCAAGATCTTAATATGTTCTACCACAATTTGTTGGTTGATTGATTGATTGATTGATTGGTCATTGAGTTGGTTAGATGAAATGATAACACAACTAGAGTTCGGGGACCTCATACCTCCATGAAATATTTATTGCTTTTTTGTGGATGGCATGTATGTTTATAGTCGGTTGTATTTGAGAGTAATGGTTATAAATGTTATGGGAAAGTAGTGGTGTATTTATTTAATGACACAGAGGATGTCCATCTGATTAGTAATTATTAAAATGTGACACTTAATTGTGTAATGTGCGTTTAAGAGGTCGACGGCATATGGTAGCGTGGTGTTCCTTAAGCTTGATGTTTGGCATTTAAACTGTCTAAGGTTGTCAGCATTATTGAGGTTCGACTATGTGCCTCAGAGCGGTGTGGTGGGAGGAAGTTGGGAAACTCAGAAAGAAGAAGGGATGTGGCCAACTTTAGTCAGATGGTGATACGATTTTCCACCAAAATGTCATAACATCAGCTGTTCACACGGTACAAAAATGAGATGCACACTTTCCTCTGATAGCCCTACATCAACTGTAAGATGAATACTTGGCGCCAACCCCGTCTGCTAAAAACCAAGTACCATTGGCTACGAAAGAGACAACTAACAACTGTCCCTTATCGTAACGAAATCAGAACATCTGTATCGCCCATAAAACTTCTGACACCCAACCCATCTAAGATGAGAGGACCTAATGGCATTTTAATCACCATGTCACTCAAATCAGCAGTACAGTATGTGAGACATCCATACCTGTTAAGCACTACCATTGAATGTACCTCAACTTCTTACAATTATACTTATGCTTCACATCTC
The DNA here is from genome assembly GCA_019207045.1 of Branchiostoma floridae x Branchiostoma belcheri. NCBI lineage: Eukaryota > Metazoa > Chordata > Leptocardii > Amphioxiformes > Branchiostomatidae > Branchiostoma > Branchiostoma floridae x Branchiostoma belcheri. The sequence continues at coordinate 8,620,488 of CM033025.1, read as the reverse complement.
CATGATATCCTAAGCAGACATAAATAAAACTAATTATCATATTCAAAAAACTCGGGGTTCCCCAAACAGCTGTCATACAAATCACCTCACTATCTGCTTGGAGCTAAGCCCATTAACAAACACTTAAAGCACGATGCCTGTTCCAATATATCGCAGATATAGGGGGGATTTCTAATATTATTACATCGATTATAATGACAGATACGGCGCCCAAAATCACATCGATTCGAGCTTTCATCACAGCCCACCAACACAACAAGTATGAAACCAATCCATCCAGCCGTTCTTGAGTAATCTTGTACACAGACAGAGACACATAACAGAAAATATAACCTCCATGACATTTCATGGAGGTAACTACTGTGCCAACTGTCACAAATATTTCAAACAGTCCCAAGCAGACATAAATAAAACTACTGGGGGTTCCCCAAACAGCTGTCACCTCACTATCTGCTTGCAGCTAAGCCCATTAACAAACACATACAGCACGATGCCTGTACCAATATATCTCAAAAATAGGGGTGATTTCTGATATCATTACATTGATTATAACGACAGATACGGCTCCCAAGATCTCATCGATTCGAGCTTTCATCACACCCCACCAACACAACAAGTATGAAACCAATCCATCCAGCCGTTCTTGAGTAATCATCTACACAGACAGAGACACATAACAGAAAGTATAACCTCCATTCCATGGAGGCAAAAAGTTATGAAAGACTAATTGATTATTTCTTTAATAATTTCATGCAGGTCCAGTCTGATGTTTTCTGAACCATTGAATTTTCATTTCAAGTCTCTTAGAGACTTTAAATTGCCTCCCTCCATTACTAGTGTAGGCACCAAAACCTTCTTTAGTTCCTTTGGGCCCACATCTCAGAGATTTCCCCAGCCCTACACGTACCCGTATGTGTGGGTTTATAGTGAGAAAATAACGCCTTTCCGCTCCCTGCACCCAATTATCGCTATAGTGGCCCCTCTTATTGAACGGACGACGACTGTTTGAAGTTCATTTCCTCTCTGCGCTCTGCTGGCCTTGCTATCACAGACGGTCCTTAATTTTACCTGCCTGCTCCTCTAACTACACATGCTCCCAGTTTCTCATCTGTCTGAGAACGCAGTTTCTGGCAGCCTGGATACCAGACTGTTTCTAGAGTTGGCACAGGTGCCATGTTACCTGTGGTGTGAGTGGGCACCAATGACAGCGTCTCTTCCCATTGCTTCAGAACATTTTCTATGTCATATGTAAAATTTTCTTGGGGGTACATTGCCTAAAAAAAGCTTGGACCTGGCCTGTTTACACCCTGGAAAAAGTCTGACATCCAGGCTAAGTAAGTCAGGGGCAGCAGTAAAATTTCATTGGGGGCATGTTGGCCCTAGAGCGCAAAGAGCTGGCCAGGCAGCAGCCTGGCATCCAGGCTAAGATTCTGGTAAGTTGCTGGTAGATGGTGAAACTGCAGGTGTGGGGATCCAGAGTGATGTGTGGATGAGAGAGCAGATCCACGGTGGATTCTGGATGATTATCTGCTGTTTAGGCACAGGAACAGACAGACTGTGGAACTCTGGCTCATTCCTTACACACCAAGATCTTCCAGGGAGGGTCTGAATGGGGAAATGTGGATAACATCTTTGAATAAAAATTTGACCTGATCTCCTGAGGGCATAAAAGGGGTTTTAGAATGTGCATTCTGAAAAGAAAATCTTATTGAGTAATGAGGTTTGGTTTGGTTTGGTTATACAGATCTCCATTAGTGACTGAAATGTCACTAATGGAGACAACTTGTAAATCAACTTGTAAATCAACTTGATCAACTTGTGAATGAGGTATCATTTACAAGTTGATTTTTGAAGAAACTTTGCAATGGGAAAAGCCTTATCCTCAACAGCCTTCCCATTGGTGATTTGAAATACAAAACCTGTGATTTTGGTCAGAATTTTTTTGGACTACAGATTAAGCAACGTAAGTGGCATTTTGCCAATTTTCAGTAGAAGACAATCAAAGGAACGTTCTTTCCAATGATTTTTTTATTCTAACCCTCTTATAACACTGATGGACGAGCATATAATGAAAAGCAGTCAGTCAGGCGACCCCAATACAACCCACGAATTTGCCTCTAAATGAAAAAATCAGTCCAATCTGTTACCTGCAACATCAGCTCCTTTATTTCCTGCCTCCTGATACAGTATAGAAGAGTTGGTGATATATTGGGCAGCAGGCTCTTGTATCGTGGATAAGTACCTTTATTCTGCAGGGAAATAAGATGGAGAAGTGCTTCGTTACTAATGCCTGGCTTTGTGAGAAGCTCTCGCATCTATCACCCTGATGTTACGGCATCAGACAATTTCACAACACGTTCCCCTCAAATCAACCTGCATGGGGCCTTTTCACCAGAACAATGGAAAACGGATAGTAATGATTATTCTCTTCAGAAGTTCCAAGGTCAGGTGCGTTTGTGAGACAGCTGGCGTGGGGAGACGTGTGACTTGAAGTGTTTGGATAGTTAAGGAGACAATACCCGATACAGTCCCTCAGCCCGCACAATTAAAGAAAATCAATGGGATGAAACTCTAGCCCTTTATACACCACTTCAGCTTTGCAGACGTTATTGCACCGGGGTGGCTACACAGGAAGTCATTTTTCACAGAAGGACGGAGAGAGAGGCAACAACTTTGGCTCTAAGATCCAATTGAAGATTAAGTTTTCTCATCTTGAAGCTAGATTGCTGCAAGCTGCTGATTATAACAGCCAATTTTGTCAGAAAATATTCTAAAGGCAACAACTCTGGATTGGGGATCAGTGTGTAAAAATTAATTGGCTTCTTTGTAATTCATATCACTTAGCTGCTGGTTATAACTGTCAATTGTTTTTAGAAAGGTTTGACAAACCTGAATGTACATGACATAGCAGTCAATATTTATCATTGTACTGGGATTATCTGCTGTGAAAAATGATCAGGGATTATCTGAATGTAGAGCATTGATAGATTGTATTTGACTGTGTAAATTATTATGTGCGATGCATACAGTTTGAAAAACTGGTTGGTTGTTTAATCAGAGTTTATTTCCTTAACCCCAGCTCATAGAAACAGGTGTTTGGCTACCGATTCTCCGTGGTTATGGGGTCAGGCAGCAGGGAGAAGGTTAATTGTTTTACTGTTAATTGCCTCTTTCCCTCATTGGATTTCAAAGGACACATTCGACTTTTATTGCAGAGGTTTGATTCTCCTTTATAGGGTCGATGACTGGAGAAACTGGCTGATGGACAGCATTCAATTGTTCGGATTTTCAACTTCTCTTAGGACCCTGTTACCCAAAAGGCATTGAACTCATCTTGATGGTACCTTACTTTATTTTCCCCATTGATTTAAGGATTGAAAACCGGGTTTATTATGGCCAGCTGCCTACTGTAACGATTATGTGGTCACCTGAGACCAGTTTGGTTCTTAGTCTCATACCAGTTTCCCTTTCACACTGCGTTTAGTACTTGCAGTGCTCCAACATTGTGAGGAAGATGATGATCAGTTAAGGGAAAAAAGAACTATGCACTTGCAGATGTGTCGCTCGTACTTAGCTCTCCGGTAAACTTACTTTCAGCTCTGAGATGATTGTTTTGTCAGGTGAGTCAGCTTAACAGAGGGATAGCCTCATTCAATCCTGCACAATTTTACTCTGCGCTTTGTCCGACATCATTATCCTCACCTCTGAGAGTTATCCTCCTTAAACACTGCCATTTCTCTCTCAGATGTGCACTGAAATACAGTCCTGGGATAATGATCTATTTAGACATCGAGTTACCGACCTGTCCCACCACTCATGTGGAAAGGTGATTTCCCGAATATCGGCGTATCGAGTCATTTTATTTGATTTTCGATGGTGTCAGGATCGACCTGTATGATAAATTCTGGCCGGATCAGGGTAGGTGATAAAACTGTCCAGTTGGGGCGGTTAGGAATTGATCAGCTTCACTTTTCCTGTCGGGTTGCTCATCCCGAGAGCGCCGTACCGTTTGTGGCTTCTGCTGGTCATGCAAGATAAAGGCAGAATTAGTTTCATCGAGATGTCTCAGAAATATGACTTCTCTACGTACGAACAAGCCTGGAAGAATGGGTGATAATGGGAAATAAGTGCTGCCAGCTAACGGCTGTGGTTGAACGGTTCAAAGCAGACACGGAAAATTCATGAGCCGATCCAGAAAGTTAATGGAATTTGGAATGACGAGTGGTGCAGAGTGGGTAGATTTGTGGTTCCTGTTTCCAAGTAATGATATTGTTACCAAACTGTTTGGTGTCGGCTAGATTGGCTCTCGTTTCTGAATGATCCTGTTGCCAAACAATGTTATGTAAGCCATGATTGGGTCCCATTTCTACCTGATACCGTTTCTGGCCAGGTAGATGTGGGCCGGGATGCAAGCCTGTCTAGTAGTAGTTCTTGCCTGGTTTATGTGGGCCTGTTGGATACTTCTAGGCTGGTTTATGTAGGCTGGTACATGGGCCAACTTCTTGTCTTTACTTGGGCCAATTTGGTGTTCACTGGCTAGTTTATATGAGCCGATTAAGTCTTCCTCGGCTGGTTAATGATAAAATCTCCTTGATCTGATAAAAGCTCTTTGCTTATTGTGGACCAGTAGATCAGCCAGATTGTTGCTTGTTTGCTTGTATGTGGACCAGAGTGCTGTTTTTAGGCCTTTTGGGCCAGTATCTGGGCCAGTGTGGTGTCTAGGCTAATTGACATGGGAGAATGGGGCATACCACCTGACAGAAGAGGGTCAGCGTTCCATACGATAGGGCTGGGGGAAGAACAGCTGACGGGGAGTAATGGGGCTGCAGTTTCTGATGGTTTTTCCGATAATGGGAGCCCATTTGGACCGGCAGAATCCGATAGGTGCAAATATTGCTCACCTGAGGCAGCCGGAGTCGATGGCTGGAATGTTCCAGTAAGTGTAGAGAGTTTGGGATGCACGGTTATGGGCAGAAACACCTGCACCAGTTCAAGGCAATAGTGTGACATGCCTGCCCTTGGTGCTGAAATTGGCTGTTGTTGACTACCTGGGACATCCCTTGTTGAAAAATGTCTGAGATTGTCCCCTGTACAATCTGGGGTGAAAACTGTCTGAATTTTGAGACTCTCCCCCACCCCAACAGTCATTTGTGACAGTGATTAAGAGGTGAAATAATGTAATTAGTGCTCATGTGTTAATTAAGAGTGAGGAATGATGTCAGGATGTTAATTAATTGTTGGGTAATGAAGAGTTATGAACAAGGGAAAAATTTGTTAGGCAGGAGGTCTTATCACAGGCAGAATTCAGAGTAAAACCAGCAGGGGTTTGTTGGGGGGGGGGGCATGTTTAATTCACCATTGACTCGCCACTTGTATAGATTGGTCGTGGTGCAGCTCGTGTCATTAATTGGCTGTGCTCTCAACAATTCAAGTTCCTTCTTTTTTTCCTCACCTCAAAGTATAACTGTTAAGTCTCACGAAAACAAACATACAGACTTTCATTTTAATAAAATAAAATAAAACAAAAGGTAATAACAGAACAGAGTAAAGATACTGCATGTGTGGTTGTACTGAGCTGACCCGAAGGGATGCACAGTTGACAGTTATCCTGTCTGAATTATTGAATAGGAGACAGGACAACTCTGAGAGAAACAGCAGGGAGCAAACGTCTGGCAGACACTGTCTGCTGAACCTAGGCCTACAGTAATTTATGTTCTTGTGTCTTGGATATTTAATCACAGTTAAAATTAATCGAGAAGGCAAGATTAAGTTTCATTTGACAGGAGAACTTGACTATGTTCAATCCCCAAAACTTTCTGTACCAAGGACTAGACATTCACTTTTCATGTTGATCTTTTAATTGAGCACTATTTATTATACCAAAAGAACAACAAACTTGATTGGTCTAGCCTAACCAGACCCCCCTCCCTTGAGACTATGGCAGACAGACAGACTGACTCCGGCAGGTATCTCCTGTGGGAGAGTACAATCCACCAGGTGTGGTGAGCAGGTGTGATGAATGGACACCATCACCTGTCAACAGGACAAAGACTTCTAGCACAGGTAGTAATAATGCAAGGGCTGTGAACATTTTATTCAGTGACGTACCAACCTGATGAAACTATTCTGGATGCAGGACAAAGAGTTAATTGTATCACAAATAAACATTGTCTGGGACTTACTTAGAATCTGTCCCCCACTGAGACTTGGCCAGACAGACAAGAAAAGTCTTTAATTTAGAGACAAACAATCTTTCCTGTCCTGGAGGATCCTGTTCTATCTGAAATCTCCTGCAGACAGCTCAAAATGTGCCACAGGCTTTTAGCTTGCCGAGTCTGAAGGCATCCTGGGACACCCTTCACTGAAACAAAAGAGAAATTAGATGCCCTACTTTTGCAGTAGGACGCCCACGTGCGAAGCTATCCAGAGAGGCCATCGGGAAACTCTGGTTCCACAGGTAGAAAAGAAAGCCAATTTGAATGCTTAACCAATAGATTTGTACCAAGCAGTTTCAGTTGTACACAGTGTTGTTGCAAGTTATGAAATAATGTTTTTTATTATTGCCCCAAATCCAGCAATTTTAAGTGGTGGAAATGCGCTCTTCCCCCCAAAAAATTGAACACGTCTATAAATCAAATGTAACCCCTGGCCTATTTGGGAACTCAGGATCTATTTGACATACTGATAAATATTCTTGCCTATGAACAGGATTGGGTATTGAATTGATATAAAAGCAACATTGTCATAATTGAATGGAATGTCTCCTACTCCAGACTCCCCTGGCAGCCAGGCAGACAACAGATGTGTCTAAGACATTGTCTGGTGTCTATGACACTGTCTCAGACACTCAGGATCTTCTCCTTGCCAGGAGACACTGTTGTGCAAAGCCAATTGTGTCGGGTACATCCAGGGGGGGAACTGTCAGCCTGGGACCAGGAAAGCCCCATCTCTGAGATCAGCCCATGAAAATGCTGTTACAGGAATCCCATTTTGTGTTCACTAAGATATAATGAAAAAACTTTTGACAGAGGTTAGACTTCCAGGTAGAACATTACAGAATACAAAATAAATCAAGCAACTGCATAAATTCTCTAAAACGTCAGATGTTTCAATTAGCATTCCTGGGGGTTACTTATGAAAGATGGTCGATGCTATTTTGAGCATAATACAGATAATCTATCCAATTGCTTGATTTATTGTCTATTACATAATGAACAACTGGTGCAAGTAACCTTAACTTAACCTCAAAGTAACAATGCTTTCCAAACATATCAATATCGTATCAATAGTCCAAACGTGCATGTAATATTGTAAGGCTTAAAGAGTCAATGCCCTTGAGTTGTGTTTTGCACAATGTCATAAATGAGAGCTCCGACCCAAACAACCATGTCAAAAACTGCTGATTAATGTGTAATTGTTTCTTTACATAATGTGCAAAATAAAATCAATCATTCCATGAATTGATTTATCATTCCTGTTCATGCTTCGGAGTCCTGCCATCTGGTGTGGTAATTTTTTGTGGAAGGGTGAATGTTCATTACCGACTCGTTAATTACCTCATTAAAATTAATCAGCTGTTCGGATGGCAACAGCAGAGGCAGCTGCTGCCAAATGTGGTGAAGTACATGCCAGCTGGGAAGCAATAAAACAAAAAAAGTAAATATTTCATAAATCTCAGCAAAATTTCAAAGGGAAACAGATGTTAGCAGATCCAGATATCATAATTTTCCTTCCGATAGTTTACCTGTGCACATTTTTATACTACAATCCTTCTGTAGTCTTATGTAGTTGCACCTTTTTTGTTACCAGGAAAAGTAAGTCACAGTATAAATGAAGTTTGCCTGGAAGTGCTTGCTGAATTTTGGTGATCGCTAGACCTATCTTCAGGATGACTGACCCACTACTGCTGAACTGACACACAACAAGCTTTATTGACACGACAGAAAGTACAGTGACTTTTGTATGGTCAATTATAAACTACAAAAAAGAAAGAATACAGAATAGATCTTAAAATTCTACTAATTAAACAATATAGGATAATAAAATTCTACACATGTGATGCTAGTGGTGGGTCGAAGGTTCCAGGATGTCTGTTTCTTCCACAGGCTAAGCTGACATGTGACCTGTTGATCATGTGACCCAGTGGTGGATTAAAGGTCCATGGAAGCCTGTACCCTCCCCAAGCCAAGAGAGGAACCCAAAAGAGATGTTATGGCTCTGCTTAAAGTCTGGTGAGTTTATGCTTTCTTTGTCATTGGGGGCTTTAAAGCAGGTTATCATAGAGCCTCTGCCTGACTCTGTTGAATTGTGCTGTTATATAACTGGAAAAAGTTGACCTCAAAATGATATGATTGCAATTTTTTTTTTACTTTGCAGTTGGAACAATTCTGTAGTACAGTTACAGTGTAGTACAACACATACTCCTGGTGCCATGAATTCATGATAGAGAGATTACCAGGAAACCACAAAAACAAAACCATGGTGAACATTTCAAGATTTACATTATTCCTTAACACACATGTGCTTCATGTTTACTAACCTGGATCTGACGTTCTGACTTTGTTTGTTCTCATAAGAAGTTTATTTTCTGATGCATCAGCACCCTTAGAATTGGACTTCTTATCTCCCCTTACATGTTTGTAAGCCTGGTTTAGACGTTCTGACTTTGTTGAGGCTAAGAAGAAGTTTATTTTCCCGATGAGTCCTCTTCCTTAGATGTAGAACTATTAGTTCCTCATCAGGCCTGAATCCAGGGTGAACAAATAAAGCCGCTTCTTCAGCAGGTCAGGCTGGAGTAAGACAGTTGCAACACCAATAAACAAACCACAGGAAGGAACACAAGATGTAGACACAGTTCACAATAACTAGTGGTTGTAGACCTTAACTTAAGGATGTAGAAGGGACCATTATAAAGCCATTATGTCTCACACCCAGTGGCTTTGGAATCTTAATTTGAGTACTTTTATTCTGTTATAGAGGTGTTGAGGGTGTGAAGGGTATTTGAAAGTTCAGTAATTGCAGTCCAACTGTAGTGATTTTGCCAAGTGCCATCACAAAGGGTGTTTTAGATTGAAACCTGTTTCAGGTAACTAGCATGTATTGCTATAATTGTCTGCTGTGTAAAGTACTGAGAAATCGCTGTGCTGCATATTGAGTCCTTTTATTTTGTCTGTGATGAGTGACTCTGAGAATCGAATCCAGCATTTCTTGCAGACATTCCCCCAACTGGTTGATGCTTCCTGCAGGTGTGAGGCAGTATCCCCTGGCTGCTCTTAAAGCCCATGAAAAATGCTTTTCTTAAGTTCTCCTTTCCTGCTCCTAATGTCCGAAGGGAGCGGCATCTGCAGGAGTTTTATCACCTGCTTGCTGCCTCTACAGCAGAACACAGGTCTCAGGTATGCTGATGAAGTATTAGGCCACACCAAGTTATTTCCTAGGCTTTAGGATATTTTAGAGTAAAGATTCAGCAAGGAGATAATGAAAATGGCCTTAGTGGAAAACTTGCAAAGTGCATCCCTGAAACTGTAATTGTAACAAAAGAGTAGAAAAGTAGTCTCCTGCCTCCCGGGTTTTGAACCTGGGCTAAAGCCGGGCCATCAAGGCATCAAAACCCAATGCACTAAACAGTTACGCCAAAAGGGACAGTCCCATTTGGTATGGTCAGTTAGGCAGCGATTGAACCCCATTTTTACATTTAACACATTCCCCTCAGACTCTATTTTCCTGATCATCATAATATTCCAGTATAAAATTAGTTGTCAAATTTGAGAACGAAAACATTGAGTTAGAGTGGCCTGATCCAACATTGCCATCACATTGATCTGCTAGACAAAACTTCTGCCAAATGATGGGCTAAACTGTTTCTGTATGATCAGTCACGAAGATTGGGTTGTGGACTGAGTGACTCCAGTTTTTGCTTTATATGTTTTCCTTTGGCTTGAAGACAAATGCTCCTCTCACAGGATGGGCTGTATCGATTGTGGCAAGGATCATCCTATTGTAGCAGTAAAATAGCCCTATTGTAGCAGTAAAATAGCAACTATTCTTGCAGTAAAATATCCACTATTGTAGCAATAAAATAGCCTGTCTATTGTTGCAGTAAAATAGCCACTATTGTTGCAGTAAAATAGCCACTATTTTATCTGCTAAATGGTGATGAAATAGCCACTCTTGTAATTGTAGTGACCTGGTGCCCACAGCTTGACTCCAATGGATGGTCGGCATCTCAAATTGTGAAACTCAAAGTTGGAGGGAGGAACAGTCGTGATAGAATTCTCCAGGAGTCTTCATGTTTGTGGGGCTTTCTTTTCTAGCAGATGGCCACCTGATGAACATCCCATAAAAATGATAGCATGGTTTTAAAGAGGGATTTCAGACAAAATAGGATGGCTCATGAGATGGCCAAATGTTCCCAGATAAGTGGTGTACATTACCAAGTATGCCTTTATCAGTCAATAATGATACATGCTGGTTCTTACCATAATGCATGAGTGCATTTGTACATACATGTATCGGTGGCAGCTAATAATTCAGTTAGTCATGCCAGGCAACCATAGAGGCCATTCAGTTATACATGTATCTGTAACAGACCACCATATGATGCAAAAAAGGATGGTGACTTTTATACAGTCAACTACAAAATGCAAAATAGAAATACAAAACAGATCTTAAAATTCTACATCACTATGGTATGTCGTGTTAGGTAAATGAGGTGGTGAGGTCATGTGGTCATCCCCCTGCCCTTATATAACGTTATATTACTTATTAGATAAGTTTATTGCAAATTCTTGCCCGAAGGCTAATTGCACTTAGTGACAAAAAATGACAGACAAATAATGGTAAACACTAAAACAGTATAGTAAGCAAGTACACTAGTCTAACTTAAAGATGTAAACTATTGGGTTTGACTTCTTTTTCTGAGACATTGGAAGACGAAATTAATCGGCGCTGTGATCGCCATGTCTTCTTAGTCATCAGATTGTCAAATCCTTGTCTCTGGGTTGATCATCAACATCTTATTGGTTTCATAATGACGCTACTTACTTAGTAATAAAGGACAATTTGAGTAAATCTGTAATATTTTGTTACAATCAGGTGGGGGTAATCCTGAGATCAGTATCTCTATCAATAACAGGTAGACATGCTCACCTGCCTCAGATCTGTGAGACAGCCACTGCCCCCTGTCCACCTGTCTGTGCTTTGCATCTTCATTTTCTTGTCATGAAGTCCCCCCCCCCCCCCACACACACACTTGAATGTTAAGTGTCACTGGTCCCACATTTCAGCTGCCTTCCCTATACAAGTGTCACCCAGCTAATCTGTTGGTATAGTTAATCCTGTTGTTTACAGAGGGAAACAGTGGCTGATGATCAATCTTGTACCTCCTTTTTAATCTCCAAGCAGATCCTATGGTAGCATAAGATAGTACCAAATGCTGTCAGAGGAGTGAAGCCAGCCTAGGAGTGTGTTTGGCTCACTCCTCTGGCAGCTTATGCTACTGTAGGATCTGCTTGGAGATTACCTCTTTTTGGCTCTGATTCGCATACTTCACTGTGTATAAAAAGGTTTTTATCACATCGTATATAGGAGCTTTTACTGTAAATTGCAGAATTGATTTTGCAATGTTTAGGCAATGAATTTTGGAATTGATAAACCCTACCATGTCAATGTCTGAATCTGCATCTGACATTATGATTATGATGTTCCCATTCCAAATGTTCTATTTTCTGGTGTAGCAAATCAAATATTACTTTCAATTGTTACCTGAGCATGAACATTGTCACAGATCACTCAAGCACACATCTATATCCTGGGAATTGATTAGAGCTTCTTTCTCACTAATTGGATTTTCAGGTGAGGGAACAGATTTAACAGGTGTTCTCCTTCCAGACAGACTGGGGTCTCGAGGGCCTGTTGACATGTTTTGGGCAGGGTCAACTCAAACACTGCACTGGAGTCTCAGAGTCAGATGCTGGAAATATAAGACCACATAAGGCCACACCAATTTAATTTCTTGGTTCACGGATTTTTTCATAAAAAATATGGAGCGAGAGGGCGAAATAAAAATAAAAATTGTAAAATGGTTCGGGTAAAGGTAACGGCTAATCCCAAACATAAAGAAAAAAAAAGGTTTTCAGATTGAAAAAAGTACAAAAACACTATTACTGAACAGTAACAGCACCTGTTCGTTGAAAATTACAAATTTAGTGTCAGTTTTTATGTTTGCTACACCAGAAAGTTGGTGAATGGTTTCATTAATGGTGAAAATTTGCTGAGTGGTAATTTTTATTTTTTTTATTTTTTTCCAAAAAATAGGATCGAGCGAATCCGTGAACCAAGAAATTGAATTGGTGTGGCCTAAATTTGAGAAATCTTACCTTTGTATCATTGTCATGTTTTCTGGCCATTGAGTCTGAACTCTCATGATTCAGCAGTTTTACAGAGTGATCTCTGGAATACAGTTTCCAGAAAACATCATAAAAGTTTTCATAGAAAGATCATGTAGATTTGGAATAAAACCAATTTGGCCCCAAGGCTCTGTTTATGTATCATGTCAAGACAAAGATCATGATCTGGCAGATCTACAGAATTGCTGATTCTACAAGATGGCAATTTCTTCTTTACCATTCATACAATTACGACTGTACTGTTTGGAAAGGAAAAGACATGGGAAGGTTTGTCCTGTTATTCTGTTCCTTGCCTATTTCAGCTGTTGGGCCTTCTCTGCTTGAGCCTCCCCTTAGCCTTGCTGTGGTTTATGGTTAATGGCCTCCTGGTGTGTGCTGATCCTAATCACACTAATTAACCAGCAGGGTTAATCAGCCATGGAAGAGGCTAGACAGGGAAGATACTGTGTGCACTGATCTCAGGGGTCATGCAGGGTCACACTGGGTCAATCAGGGTCAAGGGCTGGGTCAGAGGTCGGGAAGAAGGAAGGCAAGACTTGAACACCAGCCAGGAATGCTCTGTAGGAGATGTGCAAAAATGGTGAGTACAGTTGTGTATATAGTCCATGTACATGTAGGCCAGGGTTAAAGATACAGAATATTACCAGGAGAACTTGAAATCACCCCTGACTCAGTTCTAGTCTCTGATATGGAGTCATGTTCCTTCCCACATAGATGGCAGCAATACCTGGTATAGGACCCAATAGTGCAGGAGGATGAAAGAGTACAGCAAGAGTTAATACAACATGTTGAGGCCAATTTCAATGGAATTGCTTTTAAATTATTATTTTTTTTGTATTGTCACTAGCACTTATTCTATAATTTGATGGTAGCCTACTAATAGGTGCTGATCATGAGCCATTTAGATAAGTTGTGAAGATGTGACTAACAGGAGATTAAATATCTTGTACCTTGAGTGTACCAATGATTGTAGTTTGTGTGTTTATTACCAAATGTCTCCCTTGTTGGTCTCTACACAGTTGTATTTCTTGACCAGCATGAGGAGATTCACACAGGAAGATGGTATTGATATCACAGCGACTATGAGGGGTCTTGCCTTGACTGTCTGTAGCTTATATGCATTCATTTAATATATATTTATTGATACTTAACGTAATGACTTTATTTTATTCATCTATTTATGAATATTTAGGGTAGTCTCTTTGGGCAGATCCCTTCCTTTTTGGTATATCATTTAACCACTTCTTTCATAATGAAGGAAGCTACAAATGAAATACAGTAAACCATTGTAGCAAAGGCCTAGGGGACATCATTCCATGCAGTGTCCTTGACACAAGGCTCTGTACATGTAGAAGCTGTGAAGAGTCCATTAAAGACAGCCTGTTTCCTTCTCACTCCTCCCTCATCTGTATGAACCTCAGGTTCAGCTGACTCCTGCTAGTGAGAATCAGTTACAGTTCCCTGTGGAGCTCAGCTGATCACTCTCCGCAGATTGCCGTAGCATTTCTCCCTAAATTGGGCTGAGCCGGGATGGCCCCACCGAGGACAATTAGCTCGTTTTCCAAACTTACTGATGACCCCTGAGTCTTGATAGTCTTCCCATACAGGGAATGCCATCACAGCCTCCTGACGCACCACTTGACTCTGCCACTCTCCAGGGTTTCTTTGAAACAATTAAGTTGTTGAAGATGCAAACATGGATAAAAATAACTTAATTGCCAAAATGGAGGCTAGAAGTTCAGAGGTACAGATAGCAACAAGTGGAGATGCACAGTTATCAAGAGGTTATGATCAATGAGTGAGCTAAATGGAGTGAATGAGTGAGCAAGGATTAGTGTAGTTTTGATATAGATTAATATACACTTTGTTAATTGCATAAAAGGAAGTGAACTGCTAAGGTGTCATTTCAGGACAATCTCAAGGACTCTGACCCAAGACAGAAGCTGTTATATGTGAGACACAAATTGCAGTGACTGTTAGAGGCCACCTGGAGATACAGAATTACCTGAGGTCATTTAGGGATACATGTATATCACCAAATTAGAACTTTTTCTAGTTGGGGAATACCAGTATTGGACAACTTCAAGTTGAAGAGAAGTAGTAAAGTCCTGAAATTCTGATTGAGGTTAACCAAAGTTTGTTCCATTGATACAATGTAGGAATACAATGTACGTTTGAGTGACGAGTTAGTGCCAGGGTAGTCTGTGTAACACAAACCCTGCTGTCCTTGGCTGTAACTGGCCCCGGTGTATGTTGGGTAGGCTTCTATAAGCGAGATTAAATCAGGCTAGTGGCAGGGCACTTCCAGGACAAGGCTCACTCATGGAGATGATGGACTGTGAAAGGTAGGACAAGCTGACTGCATTTATGATAGTCTGTGTTGCACAATTTCTTTTTGTCTGAGTGGATGACTTTGCCCCTGAAAAGGGCTGCTAGAAGAATGGTTTATCAAGGCTTGTAACTGGTTACATTTTCCCAGACTGTTGCAGATAAGATTTGATGTCTGTTTGGACAAGAACTGAAACCTCATCACTGCCTCTGTCCCAATAATGGTGCTGGTATCATTCGGGGAGCAGCCCAGTCAGACATTACAATCAGCTGTGGCGATGCTGGTGCACGTTTGCCACATGGCATTGTAATCGTTACATCAGTAGCGATACCAACACGCTTTTGCCACATGGCAGTGTGATTGTTGCAATATTGAAGTAAGTGGGTCCATCAAAGATGTGTGTTTCTCCATTGGGTTAGTACATCAAGCAGAAACATTACAATGTAGGGGACGTTGTCGGGACAGTGAAGATCATAGAGGATAAAGGCATGTTGTTAGAATAGCTGGAGAACAGGCTGGACCTAAACTCCAAGCATATCCTACAGTGGCATAAGATAGTATCATAAGCTGCCAAAGGAGATTAAGCTAGCCTAGGAGTGTTCTTTGGCCAACAAACATGGGAAAGGTGTTTAATAGAAATCCTGATGCAGGGAATGCATGCTTCCTCCTGTTGGGGCAACAGCCTCAGTTCCGATCAAAGTGGGATGTTGCCTACCTGCCTGCAGGATTGGGTTGCTATGGCAACATCCTGGGTTGTTATGGCAACAGCTTGGTCACGAAGGAAGGGACTGGCAGTGGAGATGGCCACCCTCGTAAAGACAACATGGGTGTCTCCAAATCAGGATATCATGTTGATCATTTGAATATACAAAAAATAGAACTGTTACAAAAATTATCAGTTGTCCAACAATACTCAAGGTGGGGCTGAGACAACTTAACTAGGGAACACTAGCAGATGAAGGTTTGAAATCTTTGAAAGTCGTAAAAAGGATTTGGAATCAAAAGAATAAAGTGGAAAATGAAGGTGTTCATGGGGCAATATGCATCAGGGCCCATCAACCCTCACTGAACTGGATTTTTGATTCTTTTTCTTTTGCAGCAAATCAGACATCTGACGAACGTTGATGAGATTGATCAAAATTTATTTATGGTGAGTGCTTTTTTTGTGTGTTTAGATAAAGCTCATTTACAACTGTGGGTTCTACCAACACCAATGAGTCTTCATTCTAATACTTTAAGGTACAAAATGTATGTTAGTAACCACCAAAAGGTGCTCACAAAGGCCAGGTGAGCCTTCTGTTCACTAGTACACATTTAAGTACAGTTTTATCAGAGTGAATGTACACACATGCTGACTTTACTGGTACAGAGTGAAAATCTACAGGTAGTGTTTACAGCATTCAGCAGGACAATGGTATCACTGGTGCCGAACCCAGGCCTTAACTCGTGTTTATTTTGCCACCACGCCTTGATGCCAGCCTTAATGCTGTCCTCAGGTCGCTGTACACAGCGGCGCGCTGCCCTCCCCTTTGATTCCTTTCGTGTGAACTCTTCCGTCCTCACCTCTGCCCAGAGGCTTTATTTTGTGCAAGGTGTCCCAGTTATGCTTGCCATGAAGTGTTTACATAATGCACAAGGGGAAAACAGTTAGGTGGAGAAAAGGGGGACATGAAGATGTTGGCAGTGTTTATACATCCAGCAGACCTGAACATCTGAAAACCTGTCATAGGGACAACCTGTCTTGGCAACAACAACCTGTCTTCTGTACAACCTGTTGCATACCTGGAGTTCAAATGTCGCCCAATCTGTAAGAAATTTAATTTTAAAAAAAGGAGTTATTCTTATTGTGACCATTCTGAGAAAATAACTGTCAAAAGTCCTCAGGCTCTTCAGCCAGTAATGAACCTTTTACTTGACTGATCCGACTGCTGCCTACCCCTGTGACAGGGATCCCAGCAGCAGCATAATCAAAAATGGATACGACGACGACGACGATTGAAAGTGAACCTTTTTCTTTAGACAAGTGGACTCATTAAAAGGATTAATCTAACAATGACACAAAAAGTCAAAATTTGCTAGTCCTTACATTTCTAGAAACAACACCCGAATGATGCCAGTGTGGAGAACTGCATTCTGTATGTTTCTGAATCAGACTGTGACATGGGCTCAGGTTTAGAATCCTCCAGACAAAGATTTTTCTAGAATAAAGCAGGGATGTCATGGGTGAGGGATAGACATAGTGTGGGCAGGACATCTGTATGGCGACAAAGTGGGGATCAGAGGCGTGCAAGTCATGCCAACCGAGCGACTGAAGGCATAAAAATGGTGCGTGAAGGCGCGACGGGGGGAACAATGCGCGGCGTGTCGCCTGTAACGGTCTGCACAAACATGGGACATGGTAGAGCTGCTTAAGTACATAAATAAGTAACGATTCTTTCACTGCTTGATCTTAGGCAAAGATGTAACATGGTTAGCTGGTGTACTGTGTGTACCAGTGTCAAATGGGGTGTGGTGATTGTAGGCATGGTTGTCTGGCAACAAGGAACCTGGCTGCTTTTTTCATGTTAAAATATGTAAATGGAATATATTGTCTTTTTGTTGACAAGTATTTCTGTACTTTTTGCTGATACTGTGTCAAGCCATTTGTGAAAATAAACCTTGAATATTTCTAAGAAGTCATTTCAAGACTAATGTCATGCATGTTTCTTTGTCTGCTACCTCATATACGAGTAGAGTGTGACAATTATCTGCAAGAATGCAACAGTATTGCTTTTGGCATCATAGCACACTGGTATGTGTCCCAATTGGTAAATCTTTGCAAATCTGCAATTCAAACCTTCAAGAACCATAAAAAAAACAAGGAACTTTATACTTCAAACTTTTGATGATATAATGAGACATTGGAAGACTTGTCTGGCTGGCTCTGGTCCTTTTCCAAAGGTTGATGAATGAAGGGAAGGAAGGAAGCTCTAGCCAGATGACAAGATAGCAGGAGTGATGGATGAAGAGGGTTTCAGCAGGAAGATCTTACCTAAGGAGACTCTGCAGAAGAATACTTCCGTAGAACAAGATTAAAGGCAATACATAGATAGGAAAAGAGGACAGTTGATGTTGTATCTATAGTCTATGCGGAAACCGAAGAAACCATTGATCGCCTGATAAAACTATTAATGCCACGGGCTTAAGATTCTCCTGGAGACGGTAAAGAATCAGATCTGAAGCAAAGTCACGACTGATCCTCCCTGTAAGGCTGGAGAGGAAGAGACTAGGTTGTAGATTTGGCATCTGCCTTTGAAAGTGCTTTCCTTCCATTGAAAGTGCTTTTCCCCTTACTTAAAGTGCTTTCTGTCCTAGTCAGAGTCAGCTACAAAGACAAAGCCTGTGGCTTGAGATAGCAAAGATAGTCAGACAGTGATATATGTAAGCCCCGGTCACAAAGCGCGTACGATTCCTTGCGATGGACTATTCCGCATGTCGTACGATGAGCGCAGTACATCGCAAGAAAATCGTAAGCATCGCAAGCCATCGCAACGCATCGGATGGTGTTCAAAATTTTTCCAGCGTCGCACGATTTTTCACTTGTGTCTCTTCTGTATAGCCGTCTGACCGCTTTTGTGCTTCTTTAACCAACAAACATGTGGACGTAGCTGTTAAATACCTTCCTATAATATCTTTAACTGTAAAAATAAATTAAAAAAGACCATGACAACAATATTACAAGCAAAAGTTCAAATCAAGCGTGAGTACTGGTATGGTTATCTCGGCCTGCTTGCCGGCTCTACGTGTCAGGCTCTTTCGAAGATCGTATCATGATATGCTATCAACAAAAAGATGCCATCATACAAAAATCAAATGATAAGCATTATATCATATATATTTCCGACTCATAGAGCCTGCCTTTATGTTCGAGTTGTCCCCATGGTTATTACGATTATGGTAAACTGACCCAAGAGTGCCAAGACCGACGAGAGCTGAGATTTGATCTAATTATAAACTCACGTGCATGAAGCGATCAAACTATTGTCTGCATCACCTGTGCGTGACGCGCTGTTCTCTGGTTGCGACTGTGGCAGTTGCGACTGATATATTTCCCCTTTTCGTCAATATCGACAATATCAGGTAAAACTGAAACCATCACAACATACTAAAAAATCATAAATCTATAACCTCATCAGTAGACAAAAATTGCCGTAATGAACTCTGCTATGGGGGCAAATAAAACCTTACGACGATAGCGAACTTTTGAACATGTTCAAAATCCATTTCAGCTCTATTTTTCGCCATACGACGCTCCCCGATTTACTATGATTCACTGCGATTGACACAGGCACGCTCTTATGACCTCATCGTACGATCCACTACGCGCTTTGTGACCACGGCTTTATATACTTAAACCATTGCTTCCGATTTTCTTCCGACTTACGTCGCACTGCGATTATCCTGCGCATCGGAAGGAATCGCAAGGAATCGTACGCGCTTTGTGACCGGGGCTGTACCTGTCAGGGCTGTGTACCAAAACTAACCGATACAGGTACAGAGGCTTGTTTAGGTGTACTTGTACAGAAAGTGTGCCTTTATGAGCAGGCTGTGATATACCTACAGATAAACTATACCTGTAACAGTAGGGTTTGATACTTAGTAGGTACCCATACCTACATGTAAACTCTATCAGGCAGAGCAGGACATATGATGAGGTCTAGGTAAGGTGAATGAAACCTGAAATTTGAATCTGACACAGAACATGGTATTGAAAGAAAGATTGAAGTAGAACTTTCTGTGTTAGTGTAGCTATATAGAACGCTATTTTACTCCAGTTGAAGATTGAGTATGGTGGATCCAAACACAAAGGCAGAAAAGACTAATCGTGAAAAGACAAAACGGCATTCAAATGCAACCATAACTCTTTGATGGTTTGTCTAGACATACTAATGGCAAATCCCAGTAGCAGTCTTCGTACAAAAATGTACAAATCCTTTTGAGAGATCTTGGTTAGCCTGAGACTGCTTGTAATGATCGCAGACAGATGAGATGGAAGTGTCTGTCTGTAAAACTGTGTCGCTATTCCTGCAGATGGATCGCACCAGAAATGATTGTAGACCAGGAGTTTGTTGAGGTGTAGACAAAACATAAGTCCCGATGCACACAAGGAAACACAAAACTGGTAACAAGACAATGTTGACCTTTCCCAGGGCCAGTGGTGGTACCACTCCTCCTCCTACACATCACCAATCTGTCAGAATGTGATGGATGGATGGAGGGAGGGATGGATGGATGGAGGAATGGATAGACAGATGGATGGATGGATGAATGGATATGGGTTATCATGAATTGCAGAAAAACAAGACTCCAAAAACAGCAACAACCAGACACTTATGTGTGGAATTATTGGAGTTGGATTCCCCTTGAGAATGTTGTGTCAACGCTTATGCTTCACACTTATGCATCAACTATGCTGTTTGTGCGATAAAAAAGTGGTCTAGCTATAAATGATGTAGAAAAGCCAGCAGCCCCCAGGAATGACTCCCATCAATTATAACCTCCATCATACCAGCCGGCCTCAGGCTGACAGAGTTGTGCAGTAACTTCACTCAAACAAGCAGGAATGTCAAGCTCAAAGCAGGACTAAGTGCTACCTCCTTGACACCATACTTTTCTTCATCCTTCAAACGAGATCTTAAGAAAATGACAAGAAGGAATGTCACGCAAGCATCAATGCTAAGTGGTTCTTCCTGAGACATTTCTTTTCTGCAGCCCAAGAAAGGATTTAGGAAAATCCCACCTGTATTAAGGAGAAGCATCATGTTGCAGACAGTCCTACGTACTTTTTGTTAGCTTGAGATGAGATTTTAAGAAGCAGTAACATGTACAATGTATAAGAGATAGCTCTTCAAGATGAAGGAAAGATGTCCTAATTTCCTTTGGCATTATACATTTCTAGAAAAGTTAGTAGTGACTGTTGACAATCCCCCTGGGCCTGCAGTTTGTTTAGGGAGATCAAAAAGCTGGGTTGGACCTAGGCCAATCTAGATCTGCCTAACATATACATCAAATACTTTCTTCTGGCTGGGAAAGTTTCTACTGGATCTTAGTCTGTGTGAGGTGAATACTTGGTGTAAGCAAAAGTATATACATGTATTACCTGTCGTAAAAGACATTCATTTGTCACATGATCTATTTATGAATCTTTCAGGTAGTCCCTCCAATTATTCCACTGATTTTCAATTGCAATGTGGCCCTTAGAATACGAGTGTCAATGTATTGTAGAAATAGATCTTATCTATAAATCAGTCTTGAGAGAGATCAGAGGTCAAGGTGGGTGTTGTCCTTCCACCTCACCCAGTGCCAGATATAGTTGTTGCAATTATCATATCAAATTGGATTAGATGGATCACTTATCAACAGCAGCATTTCAAGGCTAGTAGCCAGCTGTCCTGTCCCTAATCCTAATCCTATCCCTAATCTTGTGTTCCTAATCCCGTTCCTAATCCCCTGTTTGTAAAGCCTTGCAGCCTGATCAGCCAGACTGATTAATCCTCTCTAATCCGTAGTGCCTGATGTCTGGTCTGTCGTTGTGTCTCACCTGAAGGAGAAAACTTCTTAACTCAGCCATTGTCTCACTTGCGGAGGCAAAATAAACCATTATCTATAAACCTGAGAGGGACAAACCTGGGTCCCCACCTAGATCCTTTGGAAAATGCAAAAGTAGCACAAATTGGCTAGATGAAGTATATAATGTGCCAAACAAGTTGCCTCAGCCTTTTGGGGCAGAAGTTTTTCTCCTCTGACCATGCCAGCTAATTATTAAGAAAACTTTGCTCAATTTTTCAGATTTATACTATTTTTCAGGTCCCAAATGAGTGTGGTGAGAGCAGACAGCCTCAGACTGATCTATGCTGTCTGATCCATGACTTATAGTGGGATGTTTGATGGATGGTCTGTCGTCTTGTCTCACCTGAAGGGGAAATCCAGCCATTATCTCATCACCTGAGGAGGCAAAATCAACCGTTGTTGTTACACGGGAGACAAACCCCAGTTCTTTTCAGGCTACTTTGACTAATACCACTTAGTTGAGAGCTACAAAAATAGTACAAATTGGATAGCATCCAGAATTTGCCTAGCCATTAGGATCAATATTTTTAATCCTTTGAATATTATTCATTTCTACTATTTTTCAGCTCCCATAGGAGACTGGTGGAGACAAGACAGCCCAGCCGCTCCCTCGTTAGCAGTGATGATGTCAGACTCATAACGAGCAGGTGAGAGGGACGTGTGGGTTACAATATCAATTCAATACTTCCTTTATATGACAATGACTTCAATGTTGATATGTAAAGATATGTAATTGTTACACTGTGTATATATATATACTAGCTAAAATTGCTTTGTTCTATGATACTATTTTGATGCATTGGCATTTAGGCTGCCACTGTCTGGCACTTTGTATTCTTGATCAAATAAACCATTGATATACTAGTACATATCATAACGTCGCCGCAGGATGAAATCCAGCTCTGCACGTACCACCCGCACACCTGTATAACAGATGACAGTTACTGTAGCACGTTCCCTACAGGAAGACAGGAAGATTGATCTCCTCCCAGATAAGCAGGATCTTCAACAATGCTCATGCTCTCAGCACCAGTTTCTGCACATCAACATGCTACAGCAAACCATCTTTAAAAGTATTTTATTTCACTTTTATTATTTAGAACCTCTTAAGTTTGTATTCTGTGTACATGAGTACCTGAAATCAGACCAATTTGGTTGAGGGGACCCAATGTATCATCCTTATGAATGATTGATAGATAAAAGTGACAGCACTTGGAAGACCTTTCTGTAATAAATGTGAATTCATCTTTTGTTATCAAATAAAAAAATATCAATGCTAGACACGCTAAAGTTAATTTGCTTTGCTCTCTTGCATCAAATTTTGTGTTTTTGGAGGGGTAGATTACACCAGAATCAGGCATTGGATGTCTTTTTTTTCCAAGCTGCTTTTCACATTCGAAGATTTGACACCAAACTGGATCAGAAGTTTATTTTACAGTAGGTCTGAGATGAAAATGATGAAAAGAAGCAGAACTACGATAGCCCCACCAGCCGGGACGTCGTGGCAGACAGGTCATTCGCATTGTGCGTTTCATGGGAGTCATTTGCATCAGACACCCCACGGGAGTTGTCTAGACGCTGGAAGACCTGCGCAATCGATGATGTCATCTCCTGTGACGTAAGAATAATGGTGAGATAGTCCAGGACGTTATGATGTGATGCTGAGTCTCCTCTCCCGTCCCCTGGACAGAGAAATTTGATTTGGATACAATTCCTGTAACAATTATTCCCAGCTTTTGTGTCTAGATTTTTCACATCACCCACCATGTACTAAAAGGCTGTCTCCAGGACCATGCCGGGATGGAAGCGAAACTTGTTTGTGGTGACAGAACTTCCTTGTGGGGACAGACAGGAACTTCACCCAATCCATCAAAATATCTGAACTTCATTACATGAGAATACATTTTTGCATGACATTTCTATCCATTTTGGGGCTTCCAAAATGCTTTCTAATAGAGGGAAATTGACTCAATCTTTAGTTTTTAGTATCTTTAGTTTGTATCTTTAGTTGTGCAACCAATATACATGTATAAAGGGACCTTTAAAGGTGAAACAAATGATTGCATTTGTCTAGCCTCACTGCACCTTGTACATCCAGAAGTGAATATGTCCTAATTTGGGATATTTCTAATCTTCTCATGAATTGTCCAAATTTGCAAGTCTTCATCGGAAAACTAATTCATGATTTGCACCATTGTGTTTTTTCCACAGAATCAGTAATGGAGATAAAGTAGGTCTCAAAGTGAATGGATATGATTCAAATCGATTCTTATACAAAAACATGTTCATCAGGGTCTGGATTACTGCGGAAATCTTGTTAAAGACATTACATCATCCTGAAAGGAAAGGGAATTTCCTATCTGGGATACGGCAGATTTCGTTATGATCGCAAATGGCCAAAACTAATGAAATTAGAGATGTCTCCTCATGACTCATCTCGTTACCAGTAATGACACCGGTATTTTGGAGAGACCTTAACGACCCAAATGTGATTAACAAGGAGAAGTCAGGTTAAATCAGACGGCTGGAATGTTGGCCAAGGCTGGCTATGATGTTCAAACTGACAAACTCGAAACATCCTCCATTTGACAAGGTGAAAGGATTTTTTTCATTGTGGTCTTGTTTTCCACATTTGAGTACAGGCCATTGTGTTATGTGTGTGTGTGTGTGTGTGTGTGTGTGTGTGTGTGTGTGTGTGAGTGTGTGTCCATATGAAAAAAATATGCATCTGTCAGCGTACATTTTGCATCTATTTGTGTATATGTGTCCATTTGTCTGTGTGTTGGAGAGTTTCGTTTGCATATGTGTTAATTTTTATTATTGTTTCAATATGTATATACCCGATTACTGCTTAAAACAAATGCATTTCATGCCATGTAAGCAATGACATAGTTAGGAAATATTGATTTTGTTCATATATACCTGCCATGTGTTGGAAAAATAAAATCTGAATCTGCTCAAGTGCATGAGTATTCATATGGATATGCGTGCATGTATCTCTGTGTGTATAGACAGTGAGACATATGGTGCATGAGGTTTAAGGGAAATCCAGGCCTGCCCTTTCCATGTGTGAACTCTGCATCCTTTTATCTTCAACCCCCAACTGCCTGCCTTAGCATACAATTTATTCCACCTGTGTAAACCCTTGAGTTTTGAGACAGTCCCTATGTTTCCCACAGGGAACTGTCACACTCACCTCAGGGAGTGCAAAGTCATTAAGGTTATGATTAACACACCAGATTAATTAAGATATCAGACTTCATGTCAGCAGAATGTGATGCTGTAACAAAGACAAGGTTTGCATGTTATTTCTTATTATCTATTTATTACTGTCATCGTGTGACACACTTGGATGGCAAAGTGGATGTTACAGATCACATCCTTCAGAGAACTGAAACAAAAAAAAAGGAATGTCACAAAAATGAAAAAAAAAGTTTGATTTTCAAGAATGGCTGAGACATCTGTATTCTGAACACACCTGTACATAAACAGGACAGCCAGTTTGCTATGAGGCACCTGCATTCTGTAGGTACCTGTGCAACAACAGCACAGCAAGTTTGTTTTAAGGCATCTGCTGCATTCTGTACAGACACAGCTAGTTTGCTTTGAGGCCCCAGTATTCTGTATGCACCTGTACAGGAACAGGACAGTGCACTTGCTGTTAGGCACCTGCTGCATTTTGTAGACACCTGTATAGAAACAGGACAGTAAGCCTGTTGTGACTGAGGCACCTGCATTCTGTATGCACCTGTACAGAAACAGGACAGAAATTTTGCTTTGAGGCACCTGCATTCTGTACAACAGGGCAGTAAGCTTGCTGTGAGGCACCTGCTGCATTCTGTATGCACCTGTCATAGAAACAGGATAGTAAGCTTGCTGTGAGGCACCTGCATTCTGTAGACATCTTTTTACAGAGAGTTCAGCGAACCTGTCAGCATCAGAGCCCAGCGCAGAACGATAAGTAATGGGAGTTGTCATAAAATGATTATTTCTTCATTTTTCTCGGGAGGAAAGCTACATCACTGCCTATGCTGTGGCAGGCATGACAAATGGAAAACCTCTCCCCTCAGGGCAGCTGCCTGTAGTGGCAGAACAGGGAATTCTGTCTTGCATAATAATGTAGAATGGGGCAGGAAAATGTGCTACCATCTTTTTTCAAGAAGAATACCAAGATATCGGGTAAGAACTAGAAATTGTGACTTAATGACAAACGGTTGTCAGGCTTGTCTTACATTTATAGTTTTTATCCTAAGTTTGTATATCTTTTGGGGAGTCGGCCTCGTAGAGGAACTAGATTTCTGTTGCCGACTCCACTCAGATTGTACCCAATCTGCGAAGTGGAATAAATAAATAAAAAATCTGGGTGTTGTTTGCTGAGTTCATCTGTTGTTGACATTTATAATTCCACATTAAGGGTCATATGTGGAAAAAAAAGTTACACCCCTATGTTCCTTTAATAATACAGCTCCTAACCCTAACATACAAGGAGCGTTGAAACATAGCAGCATTCTAACACATCGATACGGTGAGGGGCGTTCGAACATTGGGATGACGGTATATAGGCCTGTCGGGTGTATTGGAACATAGTGGCGTCTGAACACAGGGCCGTTAGAAGATAGGAGGGTCCAAAGACAACCTTGGGCATTTTGGAAAATAGGTATGTCCCCGTGAAAGAAATATTTCATACCTTCCCTTTAAGTCCCCCTTTCCTCCATTGGATTGAAGCTTTAGACGTTTTCCCAAAGTTTTCGCAACTTCTGTAAGTTCACCGCACTATGATCTCGTTTGGCCCAATATCCATCAGTATCCAACAATGGCTGCCTTGCTGATGGATACCAGGCAGGCAGGCACGTTCCCAGCATAGCCATGGTGGATCTAAGTCCTGGTGTAATGGGTCCATTTCTTACCAAAGGGAGACTGGACGGTTCTCTGGCTGTGGATTATCGGTACATCAACCATCAAAGTCAGTGTGATCGGTGGATGGATTTGCCAGGGTTTGTACGGAGTGGTCAGTCTCTTCATCACATGCAGCGGCAGGAGGCTGCTGCAATGCTTCATCCTTTACTCCTGACATCCGGTTTATACATCTTCCTGCTGTACTCGGGTTCGTAGACCTTTGATGACGAGAATATTGATGATAAAAGAATAATCCATATGTATTATAATAGCACTTGTGAATTTTGATACAAGAAGTCGGTCTCTTCTCCCTTCTTTACAGTGTTGGAAAGGCAGGAAGAGACGAGTATGTTCAAGGTAGGTTGATCAGAACAAGTATTTCTGCCCATGGCCCTGTGATGGGTTCCTGGTGTTGAATGTTTTTATAGTTCCTTTATGAATGTCTCTTAGCTTGCAGACCAAATGCTTGGGTATGTTTGTAGGACTTTGCAGCACCAGCCCTGTACTGATACTATCATAGATACTGGAAACCAACTATCAGAGCCGAGTGACATGTAAAGATCTGCTGAGTATGGCAACTCGGTTGTCAGACTGTGAACGGTAAATCTGCAGACAGTGATAACTCAGTTGTCAGTCTATGGCATATAAATCTGCTAACTATGACAGAGTGTGACATGTAAATCTGCTGATTGTGACGACTCAGTTGTCAGGCTATGACATGCAAATTTACTGACTGTGATAACTTAGTTGTCAGAGTGTGGCATATAAATCTGCTGAGTATGACAACTCAGTTGTCAGACTATGACACGTAAATCTGCTGACTGTGTCAGGAGAGATCTCCCTGTAGGCGGGCTCTAACACACCAAAGGTTCAGAACTTCAAACTGTGAAACTTCTGGGGAGGTTGAAGACTGCCTTCAGGCGGTTTATAAGACTGGAAAAGGCCATCAGAATGGCAGACATCACTTCCTTACTCATACTGCTTCGTGCCCCTTTCAGTCCCAAAGACCAAGATACCGAGGATGTATTCGTATGACAATGCCGCATTGCTTATACATGTATTGGGAATCGTGGAAACAGATACACATATAAGCAGACAAGCCAAACACAATAGTCGTTACTTCTCTCGATTGGGGGTAAAGTAGAAAAGTTCTGTGGAGTACAAGGTTGCCTAACGGCAGTTTCTAGCATTGAAGGTTCCAGCTGTGGAACTCCTGGGAAGTTCACGGTTGCCCACGGGCGATGCTCACACCAGGACACCAACCTGCAAGCCTGATAAGCCTGCGCATTTCTCGCCTCTGAAGCTGGCTTTGGGAGCTCACTTCAATCATGTTCTGGTAACTTCAGGGCTGGAGGAATGTTGCATTTACCGCCGCGGGAAACCTGCCTGTCATTCGGTGATAAGATGGTCCTTATTATTTCATTAGGAACTCATCGCGGAGAGCTGCCTGCAGGCTATCCTGCAGGTCCAGGAGCTGCTCCGGGATTTCACCAGGGTCCAAGATCTGATGGGGGTTTCCTGCTCAGGATGGAAAAATTCTCTGATCCTTCTCCATGCAGGATGAAAAGATTGTGTACGTCTTAACATTGAAAAGGTCAATATTTTATACAAATTACACCCATAACTTTTGCTTTAGGTTTGCAGTAGATAGTGATGTTCAGCCCAATGAGCTTATGAGCTCCGAGACCAATCTGTGACGACATTAAATTGCTAAATTCTTAATCCAAAAACTTTTCCAACATTATGAATTGCAACAATTGGAACAAAAATAATCATCAAAGTTGTGACTGAAGAGTTAGGATGTTCTGAAACAGCAACTTTCTTTGTCCTTTACATGAAAGTGGTGGC
Organism: Branchiostoma floridae x Branchiostoma belcheri; assembly: GCA_019207045.1. Taxonomy (NCBI): domain Eukaryota; kingdom Metazoa; phylum Chordata; class Leptocardii; order Amphioxiformes; family Branchiostomatidae; genus Branchiostoma; species Branchiostoma floridae x Branchiostoma belcheri. The sequence continues at coordinate 8,592,399 of CM033025.1, read as the reverse complement.
ATACCATCTGGCTTCAATCCTTAGTCAAAGCTTTATAGTATCACGAAAGAGTGAGTCAAGAGAATACATATATTACATGCAGTGCTATTGAAGTTATCATGCAGTGTTATTTTTTCGGACTTTATCAGCTGCAGTAAAGTATACATCAGCCTGAAGGTGACAGCTTCTGCAGGTGAGAATTGTTTCATGTGACACACCTGCCCCGTCGATATTACATCCTATGTGAGATTAGCTGAGAATGGTACTCAGGAGCAAGGTCCGCACATATCTCTATTTTTTCGTTAACTAATGTGCAAGGCACCAAGGAATAGTTTCTGTGTTGTAGAGTTAACATTTGTTTGCTTTTGGGATTGTTGTATGGTTAATCTGTACATCGAAAGTCTCCTCCACAGTCATCATTATGTGTTCACTGCCAGTACAAGTTTGGTTTGCCAGGCTAACCAGGGACAGAACACGAACAGACGATGAAGAACACGTAAAATCCATTTTATGATGTATTTATTGGTAGGGTGAGATGAAAGGCTGTCATACGTGATGAATGGGGGCCTACAAGCGTTAATAATGCAGCTGGCAGGGCGCTGCGATGAGACACGTTAGCACTTCCTTGTTTGTGTTGAGACGTTTGTTACCACAGCCTTGTCTAGTGAGGTGCCGTTAACGTGCCTTCTGGGGACGGGTAGGGATAATAAAACAGGCTAACGTTGTAATGTAGACTGGGGATTTCTAGTGCACAATTTCTTATGTTGTTTCACGTCTAAACGTAGTATTCCTCGTGGAATAAGGAGGGCAGTGAGATATGTTGAACAAAAACGGTTAAATTCGTTAGCACCTTTTGCGATCATCATGAAGCAGATGTATCGATTCTGTTGTAACCTGGCAAGGAAACTGTAACAAACCTGGTGCCGGTTGGCCGTAAAGTTATACTGGCACTGAATCACAGCGAGTAGGTTTGTCTTCGCTTCTGAGACTGGATACCATTGCAAGAAATTATCTTCTGTTCTTCATCATCTAATTGTGACTAACGGTGAAAACTGCTGTTCTCAGTGGCAAATTTGGAAGATTCCTCATCCCTGTGGTACGTTTACATTGTATGCGCGATATATGCTACTGACAGTGAGTCAGTTACACCAAGGGCATTGTATAGTACATGTACACCTTAGTCGTTATATAAACATTCAGGGATGCTCACTATGTTACAAACCTTCTAGATATGAGCCAACCTATCCTCTCGCCAACTCAACATCAGTTGCCCAAAGTCGCGGAGACACGGAACATGATAACACAGCGGGCGTCCCCAGCCCACTATTACGATTTTAATGGGACTAACTGATCCCAAACTTGGACTTGAACTATTAATGTCACTTTCAATGCTATCTGGCGCTAGTCATTCCCCGAGTACTGATGACATACCAGTTATTTTATCGGCGAACGTCCATCATACAGAATACATTTCCATTTATATGAAAGTTAGCCATGATATCTTCCATTGACGATATCGGGTTTTATATCTGTAACTTAACACACGTTCGTAAAAACCGTCTCAATTCCGCTCCTTTTACCGCAAGATCGATTCCTGCTTAATAAACCATTCATGGCTTCGTGCGGCTGGATGCTCCGTTCTGAAAGCCCGAAAACGCACGCTTTGACGGACTGGCGCCTTATTTACGTGCTGAAGCCGTCAGCTGAAGATGTTTCCTACCTGCTGAACATCGATCACTTTTTTTCCTTACCCGAATCCGTTTATCTCCATCCAGATGCGTATCGGTGGAGAGGCTTTACAGGCCACGGCGTGGGGGCATGTGAGATGTGAGATGGGCAGATAGCCGTATCAGCCCGACCATCTTCACGCTACTCCCCCGGGCCGTTACCCGGGCGTTCCCCCCGGTAATCTTCTAACAGATGTTTGGAAGTAGGATTTCTACCTGGGCTTTGAACAGCATGCACCCATCCCTGTCAAAATGTTACGATTATCGCCCCTACATCTGCTTGGAGATTGGATCCCACCCACTAGGGGTGGGTACCGGTACACAGGTACCGGTACGGTGTACCGGTACAAAACCGGCTTTTCTTAGTGTACCGGTCCGGAAAAAACGGACCTGAAAAAAAATCGGTGAACCGGATATTGGACCTATTAGAAAATAAACGGATTATATGACCAGAAATTCACGCGTTTTGGGCCTTACCGGTCGACGAAAATAACGAGCGCGAAGCAGGTAGAGTTTATAATAATTTCTACAAAGTCTTGCTGTCAATCATACAGAGGCAGTTAGTCTTGCAGGATTTTAGAACGCCCGTGGGAGTCAAATACTTCACAAAACATACTATTTGTAGCTAAATGTACCATATTGTTTTGAGTAGCCTGATTAAATCTCGCTTATAGCAGCCCGCCCAACATCCGCCGGCCCCGGGGCCAGTTACAGCCCTGGACAGCGGAGTTTGTGTTACACAGACTATGTTTTGAGTATTGTCCAGTCACATGCTCTCACATACTGAATCAGGTCCAGGTTCAGGTCCGGACCTGGACCTGGACCTGAACCGAACCTGGACCTGAATTTTCTGTACCGGTAACCAACCCTACCACCCACTAATCACTGCGCACGATGATCCCCGCTAGTCCCCACCAGATTCCTTTACTTGCGCCGAAAATGGCCAAATGGGGGTTAATAACCTGCCAGATGGTGCAAATGTGTAACTCTATGATCCTCTATGGCCAGCTCAATGATCTTCTATGGCCAGCCGGTGCACAAATCATGGCGGTTTTACTCGTCAGATGAACATCATTGGATGCACTCTGAAGGTGTCAGGGGATGTGCGGGGATGTAGCATGGATATCCATCGTATATTTTTGTGAGATCGGGCTGGGGTCTAGTATCCAGGCTAGCGGGGATGCGGACATCTGGTTTGTAAATGTGGTTTTGTCTGATCGCATCTCCATGAAATTGACCAGTGGAGAGGGCCTTGGCAAACACGACGTGTACAGGGGAAGGGAGAAGCGTTACACCTGCAATCAATTCTCCAGTTAGGTCGACTCGCCGTCACGGTGCATTCGATTGGGCGGCACGCGTATGATTGCTTATCTAAAAGGCTAGGCACAGCACGGTGCTTTTGGCTAAGTAAACAGTTAGCGGATCCAAACCGCAAGATGACTGATCAATGACAAGATAGGGCTCTCAGCTGGCGGGAGGAACGGAGGAGTCCCGTGTCATCCATATTTCCGTTTAAATAACGATCGGGCTTCACAACATGACGCGGTCCCAGGACTTTAAAGTTTTCAAAACTCATCACGGTTTAAGCCGAAGAAGATGTGAAGCTACCCTAACTCCTGTGGGGCTCTCCGGGCGATCGGTTACTCTACGGTTACTCCCCGGCGGATTAGTCAGATTAACGGTCAAGCTTTCCCTCCTGCCAACGCGGAGGAGAGAGCCCCATGTGGTTCACACTCTCCTAGCAGATCTTTAGGTTTACTTTCTTCGGCTTATTCTACGATTCCTCTTGTTAGTAAATCTTACGTAGATTTATGTAGAGGGATCAGGGGAAAGTCTCGGTCACATTAGCCTGGGTGTTATAACTGCCATCTCAATTTTCCACGACTCCCAGAGTATGGGGTCGCGGAAAACTTACTAGGATGGCACCAGGCTATGAAAAAAAAATGGGTCCGTGTTGTAGAAAAGGCCGTAACAAAGCAACAAAAATACTAGTGACTCACAAGCGGCTCGAAGGCCTGCAGAACGCATCAGAAACACAGAGCGTGTTCGGGTTTACGGAAAAGGCTGGGCTGTCTACCTGGGCTGTCTACCTGGGCTGTCTACCTGGGCTGGCTATCACGTCAGGCTACTTGGACCTACGAAAGCCCATTGGGACAAAAGCTGTTTTAGCAGTAGGGGCTGTTTGTGCTCAGCGAAGGATCTGTGTGTTATTATGTGAAAGAGCTGTGTGAAGTGGCAGTGTGTGAAGGAGCTGTTTGAATCAGTTTGGGTTTGAATCAGTTGATATGCCACCAATCTTGTGCACTTGGGAAGGGCTCTTAACACGACTTTCCTCCCTTCACTAGGGTAGAGAAAAGAGTACCTAGCTTCGGTAAGGGCCCTCCCTCAGATAGGGCAAAGAACCCACCACACTTACGGAAAAGACTAGGGGTCCTTCCTTCCCAGTGTAAGTGGTTCAAAACCTTAAGTCCTATGGCCGCACCTGGGGTAATTGCTGTCGTATTGAGGTCACCTGAGTTAGCACCAAATGGCAGCAGTTCCAGACCCTTGCACTTTTAGCAACGCTTATTTTAAGCTCCTCACAATTCAATTGTTGATCCTAATGTATGGCGCAGAAGCCTGGACCCTGACAGCTCCTAAAGAACGGCTCCTGGCCGCCTTTGACCAACTAGTCTTAAGACTAATCCAATCAGCCCGATAAGTCGTGTTAATAGCCCTTCCCAAGGGTACAAGATCGGTGGCATATCAACTGATTTGAACCCAGAACCTCTTGGTTATGTAACACACACAATAGCTTCACACATAGCTTCTTCATTGAGCACAAACTGCTACCCCTACTGCTAAAACAGCTCTACTGCTAAAACAGCTTTTGTCCCAATGGGCTTTCGTAGGTTCAAGTAGCCTGACGTGATAGCCAGCCCAGGTAGACAGCCCAGGTAGACAGCCCAGCCTTTTCCGTAAACCCAGCGTGTTCTGGGGGAGTCGTTTCGCCTCCCGTGACAATTGGGGTGAAAGGTCGCGATCTCCCAGGACCTGTTGATCTAACAATCAGCTTCTGTATGGTAGACCATATTTTAGCGTTAGGAACAACAAAGTCAGTTCAGCTCACTTCAAAATGCTATAAGTTACGACATCTACACCAACGTCTAGAGTCGGCATAAACCGGGGTTGGCATATTTTACGCCATAGATATATGAGTAAGTTGGATAATTAATTGGCTAAATACGACAAGTGGGTGTACGTTAGTTGTTCCACAGTGCGCGTGTATGCGCACCTGTATTTTACAGTGTGTACACGTACAGTGTGTACACGTTGTACCAGTGTTACCAGTGAAGTGTGTGAACTCCGGTGCTGCACAAACTTTTGATGTGTCCAAAATGACTCCACAAGTGGGAAACCAAGTGAATATTATTCGCGCGAGTAAACAAACAAATTAAGCTGTGAAAGATGATATACCGTGCAGTCACAAGTTTGTATGGGCTCTGTTGTCCTTCGTTTCCGAACATACTGAACAATTAGCGAGTTTCAGAAGAAAGACAAAGTTCCGTCCAAAGTTTCGACTGGAAATGATTCATTTACGCGAGGAAATCCGAAGCGACTAACTGCGAATTCGCTTCCCTTTGTGTGCTGATCATCAGTTTAACTTTCTGCAATCTAATTTACCCCCTCGGACCAACCCATGGCATCACTGACTCATACTCATAGCCGGGCTTTGCGTCGGAAGGTTTATTTTTAAGTCCTAGACCCTACGGTCCGCCAGGCCTCCATGAAATAGTAGAATTGGGAAAAATAGGATGAATAATCACCCAATGGATTCCGTCCTTGGGAAGTGTAAAGCCGAGCTTCTCTAGGCAAATTGTTCTTCCTACAGCAAGTTCCTAGCTAGAACCACTACCGCGCGTCAGGAGTTTGCCCTAGAACCGCTGGAGTGGCCGTCCCTAATGAGATCTGCACAGACGAGTGGGTCGTCACTCGGCTGAGGAAACTAATCGGGCGAGAAAGCGCTTTGATCTTGTTTAACACCGCCGATGGAAATAACAATAAATTCTGCAGCTCGGTGTATGGGAGGGTTTGTCCTGAGAGGTGGTGAACTTCTGCTTTCCGCATCTACAGGTCAGGTTGGGATTATTTGTGGTGGGATTACAGCAGCGGCTAAGTTGTGTGCCAGACGGACACAGTAGTACTAGTGGGACCTATGAGTAATAGAGACTTTGTCACCTCCCTTAACTCCCTACCCTACTGCCCTGGTCGCAAGTCACTTTGTTAGTCTTCTCCACTTGCCCTCCTGGTACTGGACTTCATCTTCCAGAAGTTCTTTATTTTCTCTATTAATCTTATAGAAGTTGTTCTGTGGATACCAGTCTATGGTATCACGGTGAACCTGATGTGTTTCAGTGATCTCCAGGCAGATTTACCGTTGTCATAAGGAGTTTACGTGGCCAATGAGTGCCCCGGTGGCTCAGAACACTCCAGCTTACTCATTATGTCACCGGTAGATCTGCCTGGAGATTTGTGTTTCACCCGGTTGACGTTCACACTATGATGTAGTAGATTTTATTTATCATGCTGTAACAGCTCGGCGGCCCAGTTCAGAGGTGACCATCTGCCGAACACCTGTTCCAACATTGACGGATTACTCTGCCTGATAGTCAGATTACTCCGCCGGTACTTCTGCGGTTTATAGATGTCAACAGTTGTCAGCTGGGCCCGCCAGCAGAACTGTCCAGGCAGAACATAGCATTTCAAACTTCCGTGCTGGAGTCGTAGGACCTCGTAGATGTTCTTCATATTTAAGGCTCATGAATGGAATAATGTTTTTGGATAGGCATTGGCGGTTGGTTCTGTCTTATGCGACAATCTAGTTTATCCCCGGTGCTTCACAACCTCCTGTGCTTCAAAGTGTGAAAAGACAACAACAACAATGTCAGCAATCACAAATGTTTGTTCGTTGGTTGGTATAGATATGAAGAACATACAGAAATGAATGCGCGAATAACTTTGTTGTCCAACATTTGCCCGCCTGAGAAGTACTGTATGGCATGGAAACGCACCTCATTGTGTGTAGAGGTTGTCGCAGTAGTTCTGATGTACAGTATGAGTATAAACAGAAGAATCTATTCCAGCTGTCCACAGTTTTTCATTGCTAATATATCACTGTCACAACAACAGCAGTTAAATAGTTCAGATGTGTTTACTGTGAGCGAACCCTTGTTCGGGACAGGTGGTAGACCGTGCCCCTGCTTGGCGTTACACGAATAAGGTATGACGTGCCGTGTTACAGGAATAAGGTATGACGTGCTGTGTTACAGGAATGGGGTATGACGCGTGGTGATACAGAAGTCGTTGTGATGGATAATGCAGCTCAAACGATGTAGCACTCGCTGAAGGCGGTAAACGGGGAAATGTAGAAACGTTGACCCTAGGGTTGGAACGCAACTCCTTCTGGTTGAAAGACGGGGTCTCAAACAGAAAACAGCAGTGTCGAGAATTAGAAATATGATCATAGTAACGAAACTGGATGTGCCTGACATAAAGAATTATACTTTTGTTGCGTGGGGCGTATTTCCCTTAATGCCCTTAATGGCTTGCCTGACACGTCAATGCAAATAATTACATTCGGGGCTTATAGTGAGCTGACTATGCTTATAAATGGAGCAATCCTATATTTTTGTTCAAAATTAATCAGTAGCAAAGTGTACAGAAGAAGATCGGTTCCTGATGATATTACTTCTGGTTGGATTCCTGCTCATCTGTAGTGTCTACAGACAGTTTCCGACAGATGTGGAAATGAGTTACGGTATTGATTCTGTCATGTACCTGATGGCTTGGACAATAGGCTCATGAGAAAGATGTTTGTTTCAGACTAGGGTGGGTCTGGGTGCAGTCCAGTTCTAGTTCCGGACCTGAACCTGAACCTAATTATCTGTCAAATGAAAACTTGTGAACGGGCAATACTCAAAACAATAGTCCATTTCACTGAGGAAGGGTGCTGTCTGGTGGAAATCTAATCGGTCCGAAATTCGGTCCACTGACTTATTAGGTCCGTTTTTTTTTTACCAATCCAACAAGAAAAATGCTTTTACACCGTACCGGTACGCACCCCTATTTTAGACCTTATGTGTGATAAGTATGGCGTACGAAAAGAGGATGTCTTCGGCACAGGTGTGGATGTGGCCGCACAGGAAATTCCTACATACTGTTCCGCTCACGCCGTGATAAGGCGCGACAGGTGCAGCCGGGGAAATGGCGATGACATCTGGAGCCTCCGGCTTTTTTTTTCTGAAAATTTCCCATTTTTTGTTGTTGAGCGCAATCCCAGAGCACCATTACAATAAACTGGCAGAACAAAAACAAAACAGTTCTGCTAGTTCATTCTAGTAATGCCGAAGAAGAGTGATGAGTTCACTCGAAATGTCCGGAATTTATTCCGTATCGTATGAAGTTGTAGGGATTGAATTATCTTTGAATAGATACTGTTCATCTGTTGTTTTACAGACCGTCTACAGCTAAGGGGACGTTTAACCTACATAAACGGAACTAAAATAAAAGCGTTTCTACTTCCCAGTGGGTCGTGAGTGGACCGCACATTCTGATGGGATATGACAGGTTTTGTAGAGATTTTCCCGCCGTTAGAATATCGATGAACAGATGGCAGCCTGATCAGCCCGTAATCCTGCACTTATTACATCACGAAACAGATTCCCAATAATATCACAATGGAATGAACTCTCGCGAGATCTCCACTCGCGTGAGTTTATGACATGTGATATAACTCCCCCTCTATTCACAAGTGAATCATGAGCCGCACGAACAGGACGTTGCCAAGCAGAGCTCCTGTAGCGCGGTACCAGCCATGTGCAAGCCGGTGACATCTTTTACTTCTGGGAACGTATCTTGCCGGCAGCAAAGGACTGAGTAGTTTCCTTTGGCGTTAGTGTCACTAACCTAGAAGGTACGCAGTATTGCCTTGCCGCCTTATGGCGTGTTCTGGAATTTTCGTTTGGCGGTCTGTTTCCCGCGCTTTGGCGGGACAGTGTTCTCAGTGCAGAGACATTTTGCTGTCTGAATTTCGTTTTATTATTCTGTGAATTTGTTTGCTCACCTTTCCTAAGGCGTGCAGCTTGTGTTTTAGAGCATATTCGAGTTTTCAAATGTTCCTTCTGATACTCGTGTCATTTATGAGTGGAATTTGCATCTGTATGTGGAGCGCACGTGTTCGGGTGCGCAGGTGAGATTGATTCAACTTAGCGTGGTTAACTTGGCTTCGGATGCATTGTGATTTCCTTGTTTGTTTGTTTTTTCGCATGAGTGAGGTATTCAGACAAGGCTGTATCACCACCAGGACTGCCGTAATCCTTGTTTTCTCGCGCAAGGAGCCTAATGGAGCAGAACAACACTGAACTGATCACCGAGGGCCTGGAGGAGCACCTGACATTCCTCCCCTGACGACAGTAGTGGTTAAACTTATTACTGACACCGCTGTGGGTGAGTTAAGCCATTTTTTGGAAACTTTGGGCAGTCGTCAAAGTGGTGGTCAGTGTTTTTCTGTGTGTGCCGAAGCGCCATATTTCGGGTAGAGTTGCCTGATTGGGCTGCTCTCGTTTTAGCAGTGTTGCTTGTCTGTTTTACCGTACAATTTTGCCATGGTTTTCTGTGCTAGGCCAGCATTTCTGCAATCTGTGGAGCAGTCAACAGCCCGGAAAGTGGTTGGACCAGGCTCAAAGACTTCATTACTCGGGCAGTAGTCAACAATTTGCAGCGGTGATTCCAAGTTGACTGTGATATCCTTTCTGAAAGTGTTTGTTTTTGCACTTCAGGTTGTCGGACAGCCTGTACGCTAGTAAGAGATCTGTTAACCGTCGTGAACTCGTGATGTTTCTGTTTTCTCAGTAATTTTTGCCGCGATGACGTAACATGTGATGTGCCCTTCTTCCAGTTTACCAGCTCCTGTCATGCTGATCGGCGGGGCGCAGTTCGGGGCGGGTCGCAGGTCTGCACTAAACCGGCGTTCTCTCCACCACAGCCCCTGTCGGGCTGATCGGCGGGGAGCAGTTCGGCACTAACCCGGCGTTCTTTCCTCCCCAGCTCCTGTCAGGCTGACTAGCGGGGAGCAGTTCGGCACTAACCCGGCGCTCTCTCCTCCCCAGCTCCTGTCAGGCGGACTGGCGGGGCGCAGTTCGTTACTAACCGGCGTTCTTTCCTCCCCAGCTCCTGTCAGGCTGATCAGCGGGACGTAGTTTCGGAGTGGGTCGCAGTTTTGCACTAACCCGGTATTCTCTCCTCCCCAGCTCCTGTCAGGCTGATCAGCGGGGCGCAGTGGTCTGATTTCTTAGTACCGAGGACGTAACTTTTGTGGGGAAACTTTAGGTTTTGACTCTGTATGACTGAGGATCGTCGATCGATTTAATGTTTTAATTGGTTAGAATTCGCTGTCGGACAACGGCACCGTCGGATGACGTAATAAAGTAATTGTTGTATATTGTATTCGCTGTCGGACAGCAGCACCGTCGGACGGTGTGGTACAGTAATTTGTGTTTATTGTATTTGCTGTCGGACAGCGGCACCGTCGAACGGTTTGGTACAGCAATTGTTGTATATTGTATTGGCTGTCGGACAGCGGCACCGTCGGACGGTGTGGTATAGTAATTTGTGTATATTGTATTTGCTGTTGGACAGCGGCACCGTCGGACGGTTTGGTACAGTAATTGTTGCATATTGTATTTGCTGTCGGACAGCGGGCACCGTTGGACGGTGTGGTACAGTACATACATCCTGTATGTTGTATTTGCTGTTGGACAGCGGCACCGTCGGACGGTTTGGTACAGTAATTGTTGCATATTGTATTTGCTGTCGGACAGCGGGCACCGTTGGACGGTGTGGTACAGTACATACATCGTGTATGTTGTATTTGCTGTTGGACAGCGGCACCGTCGGACGGTTTGGTACAATAATTGTTGCATATTGTATTTGCTGTCAGACAGCGGGCACCGTTGAACGGTGTGGTACAGTACTTTGTTGTATATTGCATTTGCTGTCGGACAGCGTGGCCGCCGGACGGTGTGGTATAGTATACGACTGTATGTTGTATTTCCTGTTGGACAGCGGCACCGTTGGACGGTGTGGTACAGTACATGGTTGTATATTGTATTCGCTGTCGGACAGCAGCACTGTAGGACGGTGTGGTACAGTACATACATGGTTGTATGTTGTATTCGCTGTTGGACAGCGGACTCCGTCGGACGGTGTAGTACAGTACATGGTTGTATGTTGTATTCGCTGTTGGACAGCGGCACCGCCGGACGGTGTGGCACGGTACATACATGGTTGTATGTTGTATACGCCGTTGGACAGCGGCACCGTTGGGCGGTGTAGTACAAGTACATGGTTGTATGTTGTATTCGCTGTCGGACAGCGGCACCATTGGACGGTGTGGTACAGTACTTGTTGTGTGTGGTATTTGCGGTTGGACAGTGGCACCGTTGGAGGGAGTGGTGCAGTATATGACTGTATGTTGTATTTGCTGTTGGACAGCGGCACCGTCGGACGGTGGGGTGCAGTACATGGTTGTATATTGTACTCGCTGTTGAACAACGGCACCGGTGGACGGTGTGGTGAGATTGTTGGACAATCGTGTAGAGAATTCGTTGTTGGACAGCGGGGTGCGTCAGACGGTATAGTGGATTTTCGCTGTAAGACAACGGGCGCCGGTGGACGGTAATCGTAACTTTGTTTGATTTGAGTCGGTGTTTCATTTGATATGACGACAGGTTGTTGGACAACCTCAGATTTTGTTTGGTTTGTTGCATGGTTGGTGAACAAATCCATGGTAGGTAACAAACCGTACGGTAGTACAGTGAAGACCTACCTTGTTGGACAGGTCAGAAGTAAAGGTCAAAGGAATGGAGGACACAATGGGAACAATGGAACTTCGTTTGTCACAATTAGATTGTGACCTTGGACGACATGCAATTTTCGATAAGGTCCGCAGCGTCTGCACGGTAATGTTGGATGGTGATTTTACCGTTGACTGAACCGGTGTTTGCGTTTCTTGTTATGCAAGTTTGGAATAAAGACAAAGATCATGACGAGTTTCTCGTGTCACATTCCTTCCTACCATTGGATTTTCTGTGTTCCTGTTTATTGGCTACCTTTAGCTGGCCTAGTTCTCACTCGTGGACCGTGTTCAGCTCCCTTAAGCTGTTGCCACCCATACTGGCTTCGGCCTGGTGGTCCGGGAAGCGAGTGGGGCCTGTCCAGACTGAAATACATAGAACTGTGCGTAAAGGTCGACAGTTATAGGTTAGATACTGAGCAAGCATTGTGGTGATAGCTTTCTCTGCAGCTGGAATATTGTTCTTGTATACGCAGAGAAATCAATGTTTGATTTCCAACACGACGCAGGATGAGTTGAACTACTGTAAACCTGGGAGAGGTTGGTCTCAGGTAATCTCTAAGGGTTCTCTATCTAATCGGACTGGTCGTCGACCATTCCACTGAGTTCGGATTGGACAGGTCCCACTCGAGCCGGACCTTAGGCGCCCAAGGAACTTAGCTGAGAACCAGGGATCAATCTGCATTCCTGAGGAACACCTAAAGACTGATGACTGTGACTGTGATAGTCTTACACCCACCCTGTTGATAACAACAAGCATGCGCAGCAGACCATAGGGGATGCTGCTGTGTTGTCAAGGTGGCTTAATGCATACGTAGAGGGTTTTGTACGGAAAGGCACAGAGGTGAGGGAGTAAATATAAGGGATTGGGGGAATGAAGACAATAAGGATTGGGAAAAGGGAATGGAGAAGAATAAGGATTGGGAGAGGATTAAATGAAGGGAAATGTAGGAACTTAAATTAGGGGAATAATGGCACTCGGGAGAAGCGGGTGCCGAGGTCTTCTCACCCAGTCCTTAACTCTCCACTGAGGCAACGTGAGTGGGAATATATTATGATTCCCAATAATATCACAATGGAATGAACTCTCGCGAGATCTCCACTCGCGTGAGTTTATGACATGTGATATAACTCCCCCTCTATTCACAAGTGAATCATGAGCCGGACGGGAGGGACACAGCCTAGCAAGAGTAGACTAGTCTAGCTACAGTCCACGGTCAGAGGCAATGTAGGTTTCTAGTGTAGCCGTTTTTCACCAGAGGGATATCTCCGATCTGTGTGGATTATCCAAAGCTCCGAAGTTATATGCAACTACTACCCTACATGCGCTAGATGTTTGTGTACTGCAGGGACCAGAGTACACGAACAACCAAAGCAAGTAGTCAACTGGTTGTCCCAAAGCCTAAGCGAGAGACCTTCAGAAGATCAATAGCCTACCGTGGGCCCAATGTCTGGATCAGCCTACCGCCAGACACAAAGAGTGTATGGCTCTTTCTCATGTGGTACAGCAGTCGGAATAAAACCAAGTGTCAGTCATTTGGTACTTTGTGTAATAATAGTTGCCATATCATGTACAATTGTCGGGCAATAAAGTTCTGTTCAAGTGTAGGTGTCTTTTCTGTGTTATATCTGAACAACAGAGCGCAACACATGATATCAAGTTTCGGAGCAATTCTTCACCTTTTCTGCTGAAGAGGATATTAGTAGATGGGGAGAGCACGGGAAAGAAGTGCAGTCAAATTTTTAGCCCCCCCACCCACCCACCCCCTAAGTATTTTACGGGTAAGCATGGAATCTCGGATTCCACGATGCCTCGGTCTTCTCACCCAGTCCTTAACTCTCCACTGAGGCAACGTGAGTGGGAATATATTATGCTGCTCGCCGCCCTCCTGCCCTACATACAAGTAAACGACACGCGCGTCATAACACAAGTATCTCATGTCAGAGCAGAGGTTAGGCAGAGGAGGTCCGTAACGTTCCCTGACTGATGGGATCGTGTTCTGTTGTCAGAGAAACCGTCCGGCTGTCAGAAATAATTACGATTTTTTTTCGCACCAACCTCAGCTTGGAGATTGCTCATACGGCGCACGTATAGCACTCGATACTTGGGGTATACATGCTTGTGATTTTCTTTGGGTGATTTTCTTGTGATTTTCAAACGCCTTTGGGTTTCCCTGGCTATAGAGTTTGTGTGTGACACCAGTAGGTATCGCCAAGTAGTTGCAACGTTACCAGTGTGAAGAAAGCTTTGGCTTCGGAAGACTTTTTCTTCCTCCGCGCCATAAATAAATCAGCAGCTAATTCGGCTCCGCGTAATGACAATTTCATGCTTGCCACTTCTCGCGCCGTTCGTCATTTACGCCTTCTTTGATTCCGTCAACATAAAAGGCAGTAAAAGACGTACGTTATATGGAGTTTATTCCCCGCTTAGAAACCGTTGAGCTGGTTTCAAACGCCCGTCCCGTGGAAGTCGTGTTCCGGGCCGCCGGGTTTCACGACACAAATCCGAGGGGGAAGGAACAGAGCCCGAGCCAATTATCAGAGTCTTCGCATTGCTGACAAAACTCGCCGTGAACGCGGCGTCACCCTGTCAATGACCTTTGGGCAAAGTTTTTTGATTACCAGAAGGACGCCAGAATGTCGAGCGTATTTTTCGGCACTTTGAACGATGTACGATTTTTTGCCTCGTGTAAATCGTGCCTTCGTCTGAAAATCTGCCCCGTTACATGAGACAGGGGTGAGATAAGCTAAAGGCACAACCCGCCGTACGTGCTTTTTGTCCGTACATTTTTGGGAGCCACGTTGTTCTCAAAAAGTGGGGAGGAGTGGCAAGAGCAGGGAGGGAGTACGTCCCAACGCACGTCACTCGCACGGTTGCGCAAGTTGTAAGCCGGTAAGCCGGTTGCATACATCGTTCGCTGCGCAAGTGGTAAGTGAGTTGAACGTGCGATCTCTGTGCGATTGTCACGTTACTGTATGCAGGCCCTACTTACACGTGCTGCGTACGTACGGTGTCCTTACTCGTTGTACGGGGTGCGCGCGTCGCAAATTGCGCGCGTCGCAAATTCGGAGCCCGATGGCATAGACAGTTCTACATGCACCTAGAGTTCTATGTCGTGTCAGCGTGCTCCGAAATCCGTTGGATTCCGTACGGTTTCGTACGGAGGCGGGTACTTACCACTTACGGATCCCAAAAGATTGCCCACGCAGTCACCACGCAGTTGCACGTATGGCGGCTTGTGCCCTAAAGCCTGGGGCACAACCCGCCGTACGTGCAATTTATCCGTACGTTTTTTGTGGAGGCCACGTCAGTCTGTACATGGCAGGTGCGTCGCCCGTACTGGCACGTACGGAGGGCGAATCCGCAGCCCGAACGCAGAGAAAGTTCTGCATGCACTTAAATTTCTACGGCGTGTCTGCGTGCTCCCAAATCCGTGGGAATCGCCACGTGTTCGTACGGAGACGGTACTTACCACTTACGGATACCAAAAAATTGCCCATGTTTTGGCACGTAGACAGCACGCACTTGCAAGTACGGCGGGTTGTGCCCCTAGCTTTAGCTATACCTACGATCATTTGCCTATGCCTAAAATCGCGTGTTGATTGAGAGAGGATTACTCATTTAAGCTCGCAGACTGATCCGGAGCGCTATTTCCCTGCTGTTTGACTCCGGGAATGGAGAATTAAGAAGTCTTGCCATGCCCTGTACATGTGTAAGAGTTTGGACAGAACTTCTCTCATCTCTCTTGCAGACACGTCCCAAGTAGCAGCTGTGAAGCAAAGTTATAGCCATGCTAATATAGCAATAGCAATAGCAATAGCATGCTTCTTGTCCAGACATTTCTATCCCTTCCAGTTTGCTGCTTTCTGATTGCATGATTTTTATGCGGCAGCCTCCAAGGGTTGATGTGTGGTCCAATCTCCAGGCAGATGTTAGGGAATGCTAAACCGTCACATTTTCCTGGTTGTCCTTTCCTGTGTCGAAATGTCTTCCTTACCTTGACACAGAAAATGCTGGCTTGGAAACATAACGGTTAAGATTTCCTCCATCTGCTTGGAAGCTTAGCGTGACAAAGGAGGTTTTTACTATAACTTTATTGGAGTCAGAAAACGTGACGATCATCCACCCCAACATCTGCTTGAACTTAGAGAGCAGCCCTGATAACATGCAGCCCTCCAACTGGAACACCACTCACCAGCCGTCCCGCTGTGAGCTTGGACTCAAATATCAGCCTGTCTTTAAACTTGGAGTGTTTACAGCTATTTAAAGCCCGGTCCGATTGCGTGGGTGTATGTCTGCAGCCCGGTCACGTGGCGATCACGTGGCACAGCGGGTGAGGAGGGGCAAGTCGGCCTCCCGACAGGTTTTACATCAAACAGGTGTCCTGTCAACATTGTGTTTCGTGTTTCGACTGAGCTGCAGATCTCTTCCTTGGTTGTTTTTGCGGATGTGGAGTTAGAGTTAACAAAATGTTGCTTTCCTGTTGTTTGTGTGTCTAGATTACAGCCATTTGCTGGCGTGTATGTTGGAGTAGCTGAGAAATGATGTCATACTTCCAAAATGGATGTACAAATGTAGTGTAGCACTAGCAGACTCTGAACGAATGAAAGAAGCTTAATTCATTTGTCTGACGCTTAACACGCCCAGCCCACGTGGATATATAAGACATGAAAAGAAAGTACAGATTATTTGATACATATGGCAAGAGGACAGAAGTATATATTAATATAGTTGACTTTTATAAGATTAAGAAACAGTAGATAAATAGATATAATAGAATTCAGGCGTACAAAATCAACACTAATAGATACTTAAGCACACATATTCAAAGACAAAATCAGTAACAATACCCAATAGTTTTATGGATGTTCAGCATGTTTGTTTGTATTCTGGCCAGTTTGACGTTTGCGATTGTCACTTCTTTCAATCGTCCAGCACTTTAGCGATCGTTTGTGGAAACTGTCAGTCCCTGGAACAGACCAAGTTTATTTGGAATAGGGAAGCCTGAGCCAATATTATGGCTGGGTGTCCGTCCTGCGGGCTGAGGATCCGTACTAGCACTGCCAAGCGGGGAGGCAATACACATAACTTCCACTAGATCTATAGACCTCAATGCGATGGTACGGAATGTACAATTTACATGTACTGTGTCTGCGAGAAGGTTGTCATTTGCCCCTTAAAAATGTTACCCTGTGGTGACCAAACTCCCCCTGCGCATACTAGTATTCTCCCTAGCCATAGTTGTTATTCGCGTAGAGACATGCCGTGATGTGTGGCGGTCCGGGTGAGTAGGGGATGTGGTGTGTTGATGCAGGATCAAGTTTAGACAAGTGTGGGGAAAGGAGAACACCTGGAAGGAGGGGGAAGGGGGCGACAGGGGATCTGTTCTTTTCTATGCAGTTTTTTAAAAAGTTTAACCTAATCACGGCCCATTGTCCTCCCTTTAAACTACTAAAAGTGCCATTGTCTTTCTTGTTAGGCACTTCCCTACCAGGTACCATTGCTGGCATATGCAGTATAGACTTTCACTTACTAAGTTGGCAGTGGCAGCAATAAGACGTAAGGTGCAAGGAAACGAATCTTGATGATAAAAACAATCGAATTTTGTTCTGTCACCTTAATCTTAAAACGGTCGAATTTCTTCGAATCTACATTCAAATTTGAGGATCGCGCCAAGGAGACTGTCTGTGCACGACGGTTTCTGCTACACTGAGCTCCTGCATGATCGATTTTTGGATGCTCACTGCGATATGCTGCTTTCATTACGTGTATGTAGTGAGAGTCAGATGTTTTATCACATGTAGGTCGTTGGTACAAAGCGACATCTCTGCAATCTTTCCCGCGAAAAGATCGATCGTTTGTCAACCTGTATAATCTCAAAGCCTTCGGCGATGATGTGGATGCAGGCCAGACACCATAACACTGAACCGGCGACTCTGTTGTCACAACTCCGTAACTTTTGGCCCGACTATCAGCGTGACACCAGACACACAAGTTCAACTCACGTCACTCTGCGCCGACCGTCTTAGAGTTACAACATCCACAAGTGTCGTAACTCTGCCTCGACTGGACAACAGCCGCAACTCGCGCGTAACATTGCAAGTGTTACAACAGCCACAGCTCTCGTATCTCTACGGCTAGTTACTATGTCCCTCGGACTTGCTGAAAGAGTTGTGCCGCCAACTCCGCGAACATATCTCGATTTTATGAAAGTTGGGCGACATTTGGTGACCTTCCCGGTGGATGATGGACGTCCTGATCCTCGTTCTGGCCGCAGATGGGAAATAAACCAACTTGTGGTGGATAGTGATCTACTTTATCAGCTGTTTAACCATTCGGGTTATCTGGATGGATACAAAATCGATATGTTTTACATACTACCCTCCGGGAGAGGTCGCCTGCTTGGCCGCCGGATCTACATACAACCCTCCGGGGCAGACCGGCTGCGCGGCCGCGGGATTTACGGCTGATAGGATCAGGTTGGCTGTCCGTTTCGCGCTGGTTCGTTTCCGCCGGCAGGTCCTGGAAGGAAATAGCCTTGCATTTACGAAGGGACGAATAAATGAATGTAAATGAACGAATATAAAAGACCAAATGAATGAATGGATGAATGACAATGAATTAATGGTTGAAAGAATGAATTAAGGAAAGAAAGAGAAAAAAGAAAGAAAAACTGAAGGAAGAAAGAAAGAAAGAAAGAAAGAAAGAAAGAAAGGAACCTTCCTTACAGTGTCCGGTTTGTAATGGACACAGTCTTCTAATAAGCGAAACAGTGTGAGACACTCGGAGACTTTCTTAATTAAGTTCTTCTATTCCAAAGAACATCAACGCAGTTGTCTTCTGACAGTAACAGCCGGATTCGCAACGATGACGCAGATGCGGCGCTGATAAACCTGCGTAGTCACCTGAGCTGTTCTTTAAATATAGCCACCCGCAGTTCTTATTGAGCGGTTTGCTGAAGCTGTGACGTTATCATCTCCAGTGGCTCCAGGATGCTGAATGGTCTGCGCTTGCACCGTTCCAAATCTCTGTCTGTATGAAAATAGCTTTATAACAAGTCACAATCGTTCTACTTCAATGTCACTTCTTTGTCACACCCTACAAGTTCACTGTCAACACTAGAGATAATGGCATTTGACCGTTGGTCCTTGACGTCATGGTATAACTACCGTATTTCGCCCATATGGGCAAGAACGTCATGCAAATAAAGGTAATTCATTAAACGCCTCCTCTTTCCTCCAATAACCCACCAGATATCAGTAGAGTGGGTTCTGTAAGAGCAGGAAGAGCATGCGCACATCGCGCCATTGTAACTTGCTACACGAACGTTTATCGGTCTTCTCTGATGTTCTCTATCTCAACTGTCCATCATCTGCGCACAGCAGCGTGCTCCTGGCGTCTATTCACACTATCTTGTACCGAAGCTCATATTCCCTACGTCTTATAACAGACCGCATATTCTCCCTAATCAATCTGACAACGGATCGCATGTTCACACTACTTTCCAACTGATAATAGATAGTACAATCATACTGATCAATGAATTAGTATGACAACGGATCACATGTTTACACTGCCTTCCAACTAATAACAGATGGCATATTCACTATGTGACAATGAAGCGCATATTCACACAAGTCAGTCTGATAACAGATCTTATACCCACACTACCCTCCACCTGATCATGATTAACAACAGCACATTCATTCCAATCTGCACGGATCGCGTATTCACACTATCCTATGGCGTACCAAACCTTACACCCTTCCATCTGATACAGCACCCAGACCTTGGGCTTCGAAATTAGAACTGATAAATCTGCGAGATAATACCATTCCAGGTCACGTACCGGCCCGTTGCCCTGGTAACATCGATACTTGCCAAATTTATCTGACCAAGCTCAGTCCGAAATCGTGAAATCAAGACTGCATATAGAGATAAGATCCTGCAATTATTTCCGAGCTTGACAAGCTACATAAGTGAACTTTGGTTGAGTGGTTTATTGGTGTGGTGTTGTGAGTTGAGAATGTGGGCTGTAATGCGGTGCGGTCCGGCCTTGCATTTACAGCAGCTGTGGTTTTGGATGGACACTTACAGCCGCACATAGCCACTAGCACTGTTGCGCAGTCATCAAAACGCGCTTTACCTGATGAAGAGCTTTCGTGGAAACATTAGGCCGAAACTGTCCGGCTGTGGGAAGCGACCATTTGTCAACGTTAACGCCCATCACGCCATTGAACTGTCCTCCCACACACTGTTACTGGACATAGGTGATGATTGTCATCAGCTTCATCAGCATATCGTCATCATCACCCCACTTCTAACACTGATACCATCGTCTCTGCCATCATCAGCATCTTCAGCAACATTTTGCTCATCATGATGACGCCGTCATCTCTACCATCAACATCTTCGTTACTCTGTTTATCGCACTGAAGGCATGGTCTCCACCATTAACAGCATCAACATCTTCATCATCACTCTGTTCATCGTACTGATCATGACTGATGGCATGGTGTTAACCATCAACACCGTCAGCATCTTCATTATTATATTTTACCCTACCAACCATGCTAATGCTGCCATTTCTACCACCATCGTCGTCAGGACCGCGACCATGTCGTTCACAACAATCATTGCCTTATTCATCAGCACTCTTGTATCAAACCACTAGAGACCGTTTATGTACACATTACCGGAACACCTCCATACGTAATCAATCCAAGTCTAATGCACTTCCAAAACTTTGGGAAGCTTTCTATCGGCGCTGTCCGCGGGCAGTGTCATTCAGCCCCTCATTACGTCAGGCGTGACCATGGCGACCTGGCGCAGGTCCCCGTGGGGGTAATGTTGGTAATAACCTGCGCTGGGCCGCGAGGTTCATACGTCATCCATGTGGTGCGCTCGATTCCCCTAGAGGCACCCCTCATGTCGGACTGGGCGATTCGTCATGAACAATTCAGGTACAGTCAGTGGCGTCAGACTGGTTTATGGCGTACAGGACGGAAGCTATGGAACAGTTCTAGTTCTTACAGTTACTTTACTTTTCTTTACCAAACCGAATAACTCTACTCTACTCTACTCTTAGTTACAGTGGCTGTCAGCTCAGGTAGCTGCAGCTTGACACGTTTTTGAGCTCATAGTTTGAAATTCTATGGATCGTCTTATCATACATCCAGAAAAAAATGATTTCTGAGGACTAGATTTCTTAGTATAACAGGTGTAGAAATGTGGTTTAGAGGATGTGTCCCCATGTGGTCACCCCACATCTTTAAAACGTTATGAATGGATGGATGCTAGAGAGGCACCGGGGTAAGTGGGGAACCTTGGCTTGAGGCTTGAGTTACAACTTTTGTTACGGTCTTTATGTTATAATTAGTTAACCCTGTCCAGTGGGCTGTGCCTGTGCCAACTTTGACGTCGTATAACTCCCAAACGTCTTGTGCTAGGACAACCAAATTTGTTGACTTTTCCTAGAATATTGTTAGCAACAATTCACAAAAAATACAATAAGTTTATAATTTTTCGTGAATGAATAATTGTGAATGAATAAGTGCCCAGGTGCCCAGGTCTTCCCTTGGTGCTGAACATTCCAGCCGCATGTCCCGAGCGCTAGTCACGGGCACCAGGACAGGGTAACCTTCATGTAAGAATATGGCTCATTTTCGGTGCTTGACGTCTTTTTTTAGCATTATGCTCTATTTTCTAGTATTGTATTTTTAACGGGAGTGGTTGAAAAAAATACAACACTAGAAGAGACTACTAAATATTACAAACAGACGTTTTAAAACCCTGAAAATAAGCCGGATCCTTACATCTGCCTTGAGATCATGCCTACCCTGCGGACCTACAGCTCCGCAGTTGTTTCGTCCCGCGTCATAACGCTGATATCTGGCCTCACTGTGTTACTCGTTTCTACTAAATCAATCATGAATGATGGGGAGATGGAACCGGGCCTTTACTCTAAAAGCAAACAACATGCGAAGCGATGATTGCGAGATTGTTGATCAGCCGTTGTTAGAAGCCTGCGGGGATCATGTCAACTCGGATGTACTGCTGAAGAGTCGGTGCCAGGAACGATTATCGACGTCGCTTCCAGGAAAAACACTCGCAGACGCGCCAACCCTGGACTAATTGTGTCAAATAGCTACAGATTCAACCATTTATCTATCTCATTAGCCGGCACAATTAGCTACCTTATTATCATTTGCATCAAACGCTCCCAGCTAATTTCATTATTTACCTGGAGGTCTGATCTTGATAAGGTACGAGGAAATCTCGTCATTTCCCGTGTTTTCTCGAGGGGAGACCATGATTCAAGACGTGCCGCCAATGACAAGGCAATCTGATAGCAGAGTCTATCCAATATAAGCTCAGTAACCATAAATATTCAACTCGCTGATACTGATTCATTGCTTCAGATGTGAAAGCCTGGAGGCACGAAGACTCGCGAACAAAGTAACATCTTTCAAACTCATTGGTCTGCCGATGTAAGGGTTGATTAGAGTGTATACATTCAAAGGATACACGCCGAAGGTAATGGCATGAAAATCATCATTGATTTTTATTGTGCAAGCACGGGGCTTATCAGACAACGTTACTGTTGGCAGGGCATATAACTCTTAACTTGAAGAATTGCAAGAAAAAAACGGGAAGAAAGAAACGTCCTTTATTGTATTTGGCGAAGTCTCCAAAGAGAGTCCTTTTCGTTGTAATGGTATATTATTGGTCACGTCATGAAACACATTTCGTTCTACTGTGAGACGTATTAAACAGAGAAGGAAGAAAATTACACGTTATCTATTTGTAGTTTACACTAATTCCGCTGGTTCCTGTCCGACATCCTCCGAGGCCCATGTGAACGGACGGTGTCTGCAATATAACATGACAAATCTGCTGCCAGAGCGCTGCGGAATAACCTTCAGCTTATGATCTCATATAGCGGCACGTTTTGCTGGGGATGGCAGTGCGTTGTTGCTGCTGATATATCATTGCGGTCCAAACCAGCGCCTTTGTCTGCAACGGGTCGAGACGGGAACAGGGCATTAGCATTCTGCACGTGCAACCGAAGGTGGGGCTCAATAAAGTGCGCGGGCCTCGCTCCGTGTCAGATCCGCCCACTCGGCGAGCCCGGCTCGGCACACTGCTGAGGTGTGGGCGACATGTTCATGAGCATCGCTTGGGCTGCAGATTTGCTCATTCTCTCTGTTGCGGAGACTCTACCGTCGTCTAACCTGCGCTGATGCCTTTTTCTACGGACATGGCGGATGTGTGAACTTGAACTTCAGGCGCAGGGTGGATACATCAAGTCAAGCTGTGCCTCATCGTTGAGATTGATACTTGGACTTACGCTTCAGCCACTGTGCTGACCAGTACTTGAGCCGGAGTGCATTAACGGGGTCGGACGGCACTTGAGGTAGCTAAGAGCAGATACGGGCTAAGATGTTCTTCAACCAGAAGAGCCGCAATTCCAGGTTAACCCATTCGTTAGTCTGAGGTCCTACTGTGAGTTGATCGAGAGGAGTTGCAGTAACGTGAGCTAGAGGAACTGCACTTGCAGAATGACCCATTCTTAGAGCTGCGTATTAACGTGACTTGGAGGTCCTGCTCGCGGTAATACAGAGGACCGGCGGTAACACAGAGGACCTGTGGTAACACAGAAACAGGACCTGCGGTAACCTAAAGGACACGTTTGAGCTGGTTGAGCTGAAATTACCTGGTGAGTAGCAGGATGAGGTCTGACGAGGAAATGGTCCTCACGACATTATACGATGCACGTTCTGGGTTTGCGTTTGTTCTGGGAAGTGTACGTTTGCGCACTAGTGTGAGATACTCGACATCTGCGCACTACCGTAACTCAAGTCAACATGATTACACGCTCACATAACACTATTCAGCAAGATGTTACAGTCTATATGGCGGTCACATCTTGCTTGATAATGTTGTCAGTGAGTCCTTTGCGTGAGCTGAGTACTCTCCAAGCAGAGGTTGAATCGATCGCGTAGATATAGTAGTAGTCGGAAAAATTACACGGGCGCTCTTCTTAGGAAACCTCTGCTTGGAGAGTAAAGCTGAGAGCTATTTGACCATTGTGTCAATCGCAATAACTGCTATTTCAGATGGGCAGGTGTTGGACCGAGTCCAGAATGCCCCTCACCCCTTGTGTCGTCCCAGTTTAATGAAACAAGTTCCCGTAACAAGAAATCAGGTCCGAGGTTCCAACCCCGGGCCAGAAGTCTCCTCTTCATTAGGAAAGACAATGTTCTCCTGTCTCGAGGGAAATCTTCGCTGCGTTTCAATTTTACAAGCGTGGAGATGCTCCGCCCTCTGCCGATCCGCACACCTGCGTAGTGTCTTCTTAATGACTTCTATAACCACTTTGGTCTTATCAATTTTCCTGTACACCTGCGTAATGACCTGTACATGTCCCTGCATAAAATTTTCCTTTACACCTGCTAATGCCTTATCAATTCCCCTTAGCACCTGCGTCATGTCTTATTGATGTCACAGCACACCTGTGTCGTCTCGACTGCATGTAAAGACGTCTCCAAGATACAGAGATGGCTCCTGACGCGCCTTTGCTACGCTGTAGCGATAAGACCTTACAGTGGAGCGTGTGACGAACCATTGCCTGGCGGCCGAGGATTGCTCCGGCAGATCCCACGACTATTGACGATAAAGTACACGGTGGGATGCACAGGCGGGAGGTAACACAAACGGGCAGTGATGATATCGCAATGATGTGGCGATCAGGTATATATAACACAATCGGACAGCATTATCTCTTAGCAGATGTCACCTTTTTCGGGTGACCCACTTTTCTGACCAGTTTACCCGCGACTGCTCTGTCCCTCTTTTTCCATCTTGGGATAAAACCTGTCAATCAATCCTAGCATCTTCTTGAAGATGAAGGTGGTGGGATGGGCAAAACCCCTCTCTATTTCTGTTGAATCCTCAAGCGCTATTCTCAGATTTATGTTTTTATTATGAAGTTCTCTGACGTTTGCTATGACGCAACTCGTTGTGTTTAGGTTGCAAGAGATATTTTGCTAGTCTGGGTACCATCCACCGCACTTCACACTGGCCCTATCTTTTCGCTTGCTAACAGTGAAAATGATAAGCACGCGAAAAGATTGAGTCAGCGGGTACTACGGACGGTGATACCCATACCGCACGAACTTCAGCAAGGGCGCGAACTTTGGCTTGAGAAAGCGCGGATAACCGATTGCTGAGGGCGGTTTGACCGCGCGGAAAGGCCGCAGCTTTCCGGTCAACAGTTGGTCTCATAGTCGGGCCGTCCATCATGGGATGCAGGCGGGATTCCAGCCGTCCTGATAGCGGGTTCGGAATCGAGCTCACGTGCGCGCGGCCGCGTGCACCGGCTTTGCGCCTAATCCCCGATATCAGTGGACGTAATCTTGCCGCAGCGGCCGAGATCGCCAGAGCGGAGCGTGTCGTAGCCTGGATGCCAGGCTGCTTCCAAAGCATACACAACGGTCAGCTCCTCGGCTGCGGGGGCAACATTCCCCTGAGAAACTTTTATCACAGGCACCCCTGAGACTAACGCACTTGGGGCATGTTGGCTCTGGAGCCGAGGAACCTGTCGGTGTAGACCCCTGGAAACAGTCTCGCGTCCAGGCTATACTATAGGCTCACATGTGATGACCCTGGGAGCAGTCTGACATCCAGGCTAGGCGTAACGAACGTCGCTGCTGACTCGCTCTGGCAGGGCTCTCATCCGGGCAAGCAGCGCATCCCATTACAATTCCCCAAGACAAATTGTTGGGCGGAAAGGATCCCAGTATATGAAGTGGTTTCCGCGACCCCGTAACACAATTAAAGCTAGAAGAGTCACTCTATGATCCGAGCTCATAAAAGTGCGGGGTCTCCGAAAATGGCGCGTAACCAGGGCCGATGCCAGGGCCACGCGCCGTCGCCCAGGTGACCTTTCGCGTTAATCATACGCACAATGGATTGGCAATTAAAGCAGAACTATTGGCCGAATACGCAAAGTTTGCGCCACAGGACGCATCGAAATTTTCGGATCGATTCTCATAAAGCACGACTGGCAAGAGTTCACACAAACTTAATGAAACTGAATGGTGGGAATGTGAAGAATTAAAGGGCGCGGGGATGATTTTAAAACATTCAATTGTGTGACAACACTATCGGTGGGTAGTTTATTGAGAAAAAAGGCCCAAATTTTGAAGTCCCTTAAAAAAAAAAAAAAAGAAAAAAAAAGAAATCATAAGTGATTCTGAATGATTCTGTCATATTTACAGTATCCCTTTCAACTTAAGGCGGCGGCCATTCAGCGGCAAAGATCTCAGAAGTAGTTCAAACGAATGTCTTCTGCATACGTGTCAACTTCAATTGGCTGAAGATAATGAAATGTTTTTGGGCGATTTTCGTGTTTTGTTATCTTTCGTGTCTTACTTCAAATTCTATTTTGGTCTCTGAGCGGTCTCGGTCAGAGGATCAGTGGAGGAGGGGGGGGGGGGGCTTAAGCTTACCGGTCCGATAGAAACTAGTTAATGCTGCACAAACAGCTGTACATGTGCGTACGCCTCAAGCTCTCGGTAGACCTCCACGACTAATTGTAGCACCATTAGGTATCTGCTGCGCTCTGTGCCGTGAAGTGTGTATGAGAAATCGTCGGCCGTTGAAACTCCTGCTGAGTAGTCAATATTTCCCAAGGTCGCAGCCGCCGCCAGAGGCGAAACTAATTGTGTGGAAATATTTCTGGCCTACCAGTTTGACCTCCATACACTGTTATACATGACGAGCTCCTCTGACGGATGGATGATGATGATGTTCTGTCAGGTGGAGTGTTTTAGCGGGAATTTGTAATGGTCGTGTTTTTTCCCCATCCAGCCAGGAAGCCATTTTATAGTGTTTATGTCTCTGCCAGATGGCCATTTTGGCTGCAATTTCTGATCGATGACCATTCTTAGTTTTTCCAGTTAGGTGACTAATTTAAGCAAGAATTTGTGATGGCCGAGTTGTTTTTCTCCGACCGTCGACCAAATATTTTCTGTCAGACGATTACTTTTGAGCGGGCATCTGTGATGGCTGAATCTTCCTGACAGTGGGCGGTATGAGCGGGAAAGTTTCTGTCAGGCCACCATCCTGGGGGGAAGGTTTCCGTCAGGCGGTCAGTTTTGGCGGGAAGTTCTGATCGATGAGCGAGTTCTTCTGACAGGTGGTCAGTTTTAGCGGGAAGGTGCAATGTCGGTTTGCGTGCGTGTTGAGCCGTCGGTTGTCGGACAGGAGCACACTTCGGCGCCAGTCTCACATCAAAAACACTCCGGGCCAGAACACCACAAGATGTGCAAATCCCGGCCTCCATGCACGACCTACTTTCTGCAGACCTGGGTAACTTTCGTCGTCGGACACCTGGTTTCCATAGTAACCTGTCCTTTATCCGCGGCATCAGGAGACCATCCTTTTTACCTTGCATATGGTTGTACCAATTAATTTCAAGGTGAGCTTATTGCGTCATACACATAAAGTTTGGGTCAGCAGCGAGGTCATCGTTAAAGACGACATTGGTGCAACATTGATGATGACATCAGAGGGTAATGCAACGCAACTTATATTATGCGAGGGTTGCTGTGAATATTGAAGACGATCAATATTTGTTCAAGGAATAGAAAAGAAAATTTTATTTATCCCATGCAGTCCAAGGGGAGGTCACTAATGCACTGACTAGCCAGTGCGAGTGGGTGTGCGAGTTACACGCATGGGTAGGTAGACTTGACATGGTAACTTTATGAACATGAACTTGCGATATCATCTTGTACCGAGACCACTTAGGAGTTTGCAGACTATCCGGCACAAGTACAGCGTGAAATGAAAAAGACGTGACTTTCCGCAGCAATTCCCTTGAATAGCAAAGCCGGGGAGTATCAAATGTTGCCTGGCATAGTGGCGCCAACATAATTACGAAAAACAGCTAACGGCCAAGTTCATGACTACGTTACGTAAGATAGTTCACGTATGACGTTATTATCCACAGTACTTAGTTCCCGTGAATAGTAACCTGGATGCCAGACTGTTTCCAGGGCCTACACAGGCCAACTGAGTTAGACCCTGAATTGATAGAATATTGAGATCGGGCTGGGGATCTTTCCATAATACAGGCTAGTGAATATGTTGTAGGGCAGCAAATGTTGCATGGCGTATTGGCGTAGCCTGTTTGTATTTATAGCTAGCTTCCGAGTCTTTTCTGTCCTCTCGGTAGCTATACTACGGCTGGATACAAGGTTAGCAGTGGCGCCCAAGACTGACGTTACGTTACGTTAGACAGTTGACGACCAAGTTCATGTCCGCATCGTCACGGCTTGTGCGTACCACAACCGTGAACTATGGTGACATGCCTCTGGGACTTCGGTCTGACATGTTTGGTAACTTGAGCTTCTGACTTGGAAGCGCAGATCTTCGATCAACACTGACAGATTTCGATTCCTGCCCCGCGCTGCACGCGACGGTGATCGGGTTACTGCTGCACGCGCCTCGGCCTTGAAGTACCGGGGAAGTCGTAACGTTACACCCCAGTCCCAAAGTTCGCTCTAGTCACAACAAACACAAGTTATCTATGAGAGAAGAGTGAACCTCCCGAGGCCGCTGCTTTCCGGGCTGAAGAGCCATTTATGGCGAATGTCGAGTACCGATTCCTCGCGCCTGAAGTAGGGCGCAAATGTTTTGGCCATGTTTGTAAAGCTGAATGATGGCAGGGGATTTGGCGGGAAATCTTTCCGCGGGAAATAGTTATGTCGCTTTGTTGACATTCTTGCCGAACCAATCAGAGGCCATATTTTCCTGACCAATTACAGCGGTTGAAACTGTCTGCTATGGGGGACCGTTCAGTGTCGTCCAATGGAATTGCAACGTTTTGAAATTTATATTAGCATAAATTAATAATTCATTAGGCGACGTAAACAATCCACAGAAAGTGATTTTCACGCCGATTGAATCTTGCGAGCCTCGGCGTAGCTTCAACTTTCTTCGTCCGAAACCGCCAGGATCTAAGGACTCTTTCCGAAAGGAACCTCCGTCAGGTAGGAGCATTTTTGCATATCGTAGTGTATCTCTGTGTGGCATTTCTAAAGTTATGCTGGGGTTTTTATTGAAGAACCCTGGACAGGATAGGTGCAAGGAGAGTTCGTTGGGTTTGACGGACAGCCGCGGGTAAGCCGGCCGGGCGCAGCTGCAGCCTGCAGCCCCCAGCGCCGGGCCATCTGCCGGCCTGTGTCGGAACGTGCGGCCCCTGTCCGCACAGTAGGAGCCCCGAACGCACGCCATTCCTCAAAACCCTCGCCATTCCTCCACATTTCCAGCTGTACGGTCCGTAAGCCCGACCTGTTTGGTGCGGAGGGTAGCGTGGCCGTGCTCGGGCCGAAGCGCCTGCAGTCCCGCCAGGTCCTACAGGCTACAGTACAGGCGCATCGCTGGACATCCCCAGGAAACGCCGGAAAACAGGACCTAATTTTCCCGACGGCTTGAAATGAATGGAGCTTTTTGTTGTCACTGGAAAAACCATGGAGCAGAGGCAGACTAGCGCCTCGGGGCCGCGTAATAGCGGTGCTCCTGGCAGTGGCCTCAATTTTCATCTCCCTGCTGCATCATTCATGATGTACGGCCGGGCAGGCACCCCGCCGGGTCCGGCAGTCACGGCCGCGCGACACATCCATCACAGCCCCGGTTTTAACATCACTCACGGACCCGCTAACGGCATCCGCAGGCCCCTACACACGTTTGTTTTCCTTTCCCCGTTTGTTTTGCTTCTCTGGTCTCAAGTGTGGACGTTTCCAATCACTCATGGAGACGGTGCTATCTGAGGTTAGGTGCAATTAAAACTGTGATTGGGACACCAGGTGTTACCAGTGTGACACAGCGTGTCAGTCACTCTGTCACACAGTCTGTGCCTGTGCAAAGCAAATCAGGGTATTTCTCTTCTGGACAATGTAGCTGGATTGATATTTGAGATAAACTGCTGATAGATCCATATAACGATTCCTGCATCCATCCATCTCCCCATCTATTGATCACCTGCTACCCAAGCAGATGTTGTGACCAGGTACACAGATTACAGATCGACTGATGTACCTGCAGTATCTGCCAGTCTGATCAACCCAATTTTGATGCTGTTTGTATAACATTGTACATTAGGCAATGTGTACGTAGTAGTGGTGGTGTCACAATCATACTTTTCCAACCACTGTCCTTATGCCCTTAAATCATGGTTCCAATACTGGTTACCAGTATTGGAACCATGATTTAAGGGCATAAGGACCCCCCACCCCCAAACACACACAGGCATCACAGTTTCTCCCAGACTAGAGTTTGGGCTTCTTGCATCCATGCTCAGTTGCCTCTTGGTCCTGTTTTGTGTTTGCATTTCAAGACAGTTGGGGAATTCTATGTCACCTTGCATGGTCAGACTACTGGAGCATGGCAGAGGTTTGTGTCCAAAGATAAGGCTTTTGTGGTTTGTGTCCAAAGTCTAGCCTTTTCCTAAGGCCCAATCTATACACAGTTTTTACCGATATCGGTGGATGTGTCGGGAGGGATCTGGAACGCTGGCCGCGGGACACCCGTGGCGCTTGCAGTCATAAACAGCTATATAGCCTAGTGAGCCCGCGTTGTATGCTAATGAGCCTTCCCGAAGTCGGGACACATCTACACGCGCGCGGAAGCTGTCGGGGACCCCTGCTAAGCTATCGGGGACCCCTGCTAAGCTTTCGTACGAATGGTCCGGACCTTTCGGGAGAAATTTTCCCGATATCGTAATGGCGATATAGCAGTTCCATCTAGACGATGAAAAAAAGCTGTCGGCGAATGGTTGTAGGCTCGCCGATATCGGGAAAAACTGTGTGTAGATCGTGCCTTAGTTCTCTGGCAGTTAGCAGTTTTTTCAACCCCTAACAGATTGCCTCTGTTTTCTTGTTGATCTTCTGGCTCAGCTTACCATGAATTTAATCCAAGAAACAACAAATTGAAGATGGTATGGCCTCAGAGAATGTTTTTGATCTTCCCTTTCCACATCTAGATGAGGAAAAATTGATCCTGAACTGTGTATGAATAACTTTGCCCTGATCATGTAGACAGGCTCTGTTGGAGGTTGGCAGTCTGGTCATCTCTCTAGGCTTGGGCGAGAAATCTGGGTGACGTTTGTATTCAGTCCATGGTCGCTGCCTCTGGAACAAAAGGCAAATAGCATTGTTCTCTGGAAGACAGAGTGCTCGGGTTAGAGTTACATGCATACCTCTGGTGAACCATGCTGCATTTGAGGACTAAAGAAATGCGAAAAGATGTTTCACGGAAATCTGAGAAAAATTTTCAAAGATGAACTCATTTGTGCTTGTAGTGTACCGTATTGCACAATGTTAAATTTGAACAACAACAACTAAAAGATCTTTTGTTGTACTTTGCTCAGAATGAGCCCTTTGGATATATTATTTGTCAGTGGGGCCATTTTCGATTCTACTAACAATGTAACTTCCAAGTCTGTGCTGACTTCTGATACAGGTTTTCTTGTAATGCACCACGGACCTGTTTATCAGATGCTGCACCACTGACCACCACCTGTAGGGTTACTGTAGCCAGGTCTGTAACTGGAGACACATCCTCTGGGGACTGGTGATGCGCACCCTGGGGTGGAGTACTGTTCTGCCAATGAATGAAGACCTTTATAAATTATAAGGCTTTGTGCCCTAACAGGCTGAGTACAGGTGGCACTGAGATCTAGTGGATGGA
The DNA here is from genome assembly GCA_019207045.1 of Branchiostoma floridae x Branchiostoma belcheri. Classification (NCBI taxonomy): domain Eukaryota; kingdom Metazoa; phylum Chordata; class Leptocardii; order Amphioxiformes; family Branchiostomatidae; genus Branchiostoma; species Branchiostoma floridae x Branchiostoma belcheri. Next base: position 8,561,042 of record CM033025.1, on the reverse strand, counting down.
TGCTTGGATGCTTTATACCTATATCGAAAATGACACAAACATACTCATGAAACAAGAGATCTGTCTTGATACATCCTTGATGTGAGCTTCTGTGACAATTCTGTGCATCTGAAGTCTGTACCCCAAGGTGTGAGGTTCTGTTAGACATTTGTTCTGGGCAGCCTCCCAGCAGAATGTCTTCTCCAGAGACAGGCAGGGTTTTGTCCCCTCCCATTGATGAGTTATAAGCACAGAGAGTCCTGCTGGGCTGCTCTGAAAAGTTCTGTACTGTAGTATCCTGTTCCCAGGATTCAGCTCAAGTTGACTGAATGAAGTCCTTTATTGTACAGTCTTGTCCCATTGGTGCAAATACAAGAGAAACATGTTTACAGACAAGTGATGTAGTATACAGCGTGGAGAGAACCGTAAGAGGATCTTACAGGTTTAACTAAAATCATTTAATCAAAATGAAAATGCATTTTTTCTATACTACTCCTACATATTAACTTAAGAAAGTAGGGGGATTATCATTATACATTCATAGCTGAAAAGATTAGATATATCATTGTCATCTTAACTACAATCAAAGGATATCATCGGTGATTAGAAATAGAATAGAATGAGGTGCACCTTATATAAAGCACAATATTGGCAGGTTCTTTGCTGCGGGGTTGTGCACTGGAGGGAGGAAACATACAGACAATTCAGGCTAATGGTGTTTACCTACCGTCACATCCCAGCCTGTCTCACCAACTGAATTTTTTATGAACCCCAGCATTGCCATGGCAACGGGCCAGGTTGCTCCCCATCCATGAAATTAGATAGTATCATTACCGTTTTAAGGTTGGAAATCAGATATGGTCCCTAAAGGGGAAAGTGTTGGGGTGAGCTAGGGTAAACATATTTATCAACTGTGGAGGAGAGGGGTTGTCTCCAGGAGTGAACGTTGTTTCATCACGTCGGCGACTCGACGCTGCCTTGTCTTGTCAACCTGTCTCTTTTGATCGGATTGGAGCTGCAGCCCGAGCACAGAAGAAGAGGGGGCCCGCAATCGACTGTAGCAAAGCATGGAGAGATAGATTGTGTCCATGTTATGGAGGTTTGCCTGTAGCCGTTACTCTGTAACGAGGACATACGTTTTCTGGGGTGGGGCTTCAGTAGGGCAGTTGCACCTACAAATATATCTCCATGCCTTACGTGTGGTCTTGACTCATGAAATATTCATGTGAAGTATGAAATAAGAAGTCCTGATTCCGTTTCTTTCTGTACTCTATGTCAGCTGTATCCATGATAAGGGCCTTCACATTGTTCAACCATTGGTTGTGAGTATCAAGATGGCTAGGGTCCGATCCGGGGTAACTGCCCAAGGAAGGGAAGGGCTTTCCTGGTTTCTGCCATTTTTCCCTCTACTAGATGATGGCCTCATTCAGTCATTACGGGGTGCTTGCTGTGCTGTTGGGGCCCAAGTCTCCCTGACCTTCGCAGAGCGCAATTTTGGATCGGTATGGGAGTAATCGTTTTTGATGGCGTCTCGCAGGACTGTGGATATTGCCGCGACGCAGGCTTTCATTGCTGGGAGATTAACGAGCTGGCTGTTATCAGAAATTGCTTGTCTATACATTTGGTGTGAGCAGATGATACAGTCTATTACAGTCCTGCATTTCTTAGTTATCAGTTCAGTTCAGTTATACTCTACACATTTGGTGTGTGGAGATGATACAGTATTACATTTACAGTCCTGCATTTCTTACAGTTACACTCTACACATTTTGTTTGAGGAGATGATAGTCTATTTCAGTCCAGACATTTTTTTACTCACCACACTCACTAGATTTGGTGTTCAAATACGCACCTTTCATGCCCGCAAATCCAATAAAGAAACACTAGTATACCTGCCATTACCTGACGCTGTTTTGCTTTCTATCATAAGCACACCTGTTAGTTAGGTAATAGAAAGAATATCACCCAAATCTAACTGATACAATGATGGTTATCGAATTTCAATCTACAATGTCCCAATATCTGCTAGAGGCCCTTTTGATCAGCCAAAGGCTTGACCTCAGCACTCGGAAGTATACAGAAATGTACATGTCTGAAAATCGCTTGCATAGTGAAACTTGCCAACATAATAATGGCAGTAAAACACATTTTAGATGGTTTTCATATCAGATGGGGGTGATGAAAGGAAATTTAGCATCTAAATACGCTTTTGATATTTGATTTATTTATAACAAATTTATGTTGAATAAATAAAGAGTAACGATCATGATGATCCAACCTCTATACCCTTCCCTTATAGTTATAGTTATATATTATATACAGAAAACTGTACCTGAGAGTACATTATTACCATTGACTAACTTGACTGTATATTTTGATTTGCTTGTACAGTAATGAATTTAAAGATTGTGAGTATGAAGACCAAGAGGTTTTTAGAAATACTTGTCCAGCTGTTTTCTGTGATAAGTATGTTATCCACATGTAAGTGTCACAAGCCAAGTTTGACGTAGGTGTTGCTTGAAGTCCTTTTATTTGTTTCCCAGGTCGTAATCTTGACAGCTGGTGGCACAATAAAAGGCAGTTAGAACTGGTGTCCAGTTGTTCCACTTCACCTCCAGACTGTTTTAGCATCAGGCAGTCAGGAGAGTTACAACTGCAGATGTCAGGGTCAGGTCTGCTGTAGGCTCACTCCAGGGGGAGGAGAACTGCAGGACAAGGGATGGGAGGTTAAATGGTTTGCAAACTCACTTGTGGCCTTACAGAACAGAACCAGATGTCAGAAGTTGAAAAAGTGTGTTTCTTGTAAGTGAGTTCATCATTGGCTTTGATAAAAATCAGTTTGAAAGTAAGTGGGACGAAATGGACTATGTACCAGTGTGAGTTTACCAAGTTTTGACCAAGTGGGTGAAATGTATGACATCATTTGTCTGTATTTAACTTGTTGAACAGAAGTACCTATTTCACTTTTGTATCCATTTTTTGTACCAATAGTCGCTGCCAAGAACGGCAGAATTATGTTACTGATGCCACAATGGTTGAACTTAGCAGAAAGGCTGGCATAGGATTGCGTGCGCAATAGACAGCAATGTCACTGGACACTGTTAGGTGATGGGCATTACGTAACAGTTATTGGCATAGAGTAATGGTTATAGGCACAATGTAATGGTTATTGGCAGAATCATGTAATAATAATTGGTGTTAAATGACAAGGTTTCATGTTTAGAGTAATGCTCACTTCCGGAAGGGCGGATTCAAGTGCATCTGTTCATGGTTGTTGAGGGCCTTATCATTATTTTATGCTATAAATCCAACCTGTTTCTGGAACAGAGTGTTGTCTGTCAAATGTCTCTTCAGAACTGTCCTTTGTCTGTTGGCTGTTAGTTTTGTGATAAGGGCTTCTTTGATATGGGCAAACTTTTATAGGGTAGTACCTGATATCATGTGACATGCCAGCAATCTATTTGCACCCTTACAGTGAAAGAAAGGAACCACCAGTTTCCCATCTGTTATGCAGGACCTGGAGAGGATAATTAGATTGTGTAGTGTAACTGCCACTCAGGCCAGATCGTGTAGTGACTACTGCTACTCAACATTTAAAAGGAAAGTTTGTTGCAGTCGGAATCTTGTATGCAAGGTGCGTGCCCATCGAAATGAGAAAAGTAAAGGAGGCGTCCAGGGAAGACGGAGATTGCAGCTCTCAGCTGGGCAATAAAGAAGCTGCAGCCGGCTTAGTGAGTAAGCCTTCTGCCATCAATACTGCAGGACGAGGGGCAGCTGGGGCTGGGAGGGCCCTGATTGGTCCTGCTCCACTGCATCTGCAGATGGAGACTCCGAAGAGCAACCTCCTCCCCCTCTGCTGACAACTACATGGATGTACAGGGGGGTATCTTTTGTAATGTAACAACTTTCTTAGCGCATCTGCAGGGGGGTCTGGCGATGTAGGAAAGGCCAAAACATACTTTCATCTAGCAAGCTATAGTGACAACAGCTTCTGCTGTAAACATCATTTTTACCCTGGAAAATAAACCTAATCTTGACCAATATCTTTCTATTTATTTGCCCCGATATATGTCTGTATAAAGTTATAGATAGTGTGTTTTTAGGAGGAATCTCATGTGCATAAAGTCAGATGGGATTTTTATGCCATATTCATGATATTGTGGACTGAATGGACACTGAAACATGACACTAGTGACAAACAGGGTTAAGGTTAGGGTCCCTGGACATTGTTTAATGCCCCTTTCTCCTCAGAGGAGGGGAAAATCAGATCAGCACATTATCAATTTCTCCATCTACCATCCTCTATTGTTAGCACTGGCTCTCCGTTCTCATTTGCTAAGGGAATCTTTCAATGGGAGAGCCAGCTATAACTATGCAGCATGATACCAGGCTATGTGACCTCTGCTTGGAATTGGAGTGGGCACACTGGTGACCCAGTGCAAGATTTATGTGCCAGGCCTGGTTATGAATGGGTCTTGTGTTTAACTGTACTGGCCAAGCAGGTCAAATGTGGTATCGTCTTACAGCCATGACCTGACCCCAGGGTCACAGGTTAGACAGGGCTGTCTCTCAGGGCCCAGACACAAATCATTCCTTCTGCTCTCCCAAGTCTCAAGACATTCAAGATGTTGGTTTGTTTCTGCTATGGGTGCAATCTCAAGGCTTGGTGGAAGAGAGGTGTAGCTGTCCAGTTTTACTGCCACTCACAGGATGAGGATCAGGAGAGGAAGAAAGACAGACTGTCAGCTAGCTCCCCAGTCAGGGGAGGGAGTGACAGTTGGAAAAGCCATTGTTGCAATGTCTGATTTGTGGTTGATGGATAGGTTTTCAACTGGACAGATGGAAGAGCGTCATTGTCTACTTTATAGGTTGATGGGAACAGATGTAAAAGCCATTGCCCAATGTTGCAGGTTGGTAGGGGGTTGGTTAGAAAGTGTAAAAGCCATTGTCCAGTGTTGTGGGTTGAGAGGGTGTGAGATGGACAGATGTAAAAGCCAGTGTCCAGTATTGTGGGCTGCTGGACATCTGGGAAAGTGGCGGGAAGATTCAGGGTCAACAGAAGGAGCCAAACAAACAGAGGGACAAGTGTGCCCCCTTCTCTGAAGGGCAGAGGTCAAGATGATGAGATATCCATGAGGGGCTAGCGCTGCCAATATCCATGAGGGGCTAGGGCTGCCAGGGTGTTTTCTCCACTAGGTAGAACCCTGGGGATAGGATAGATAAAACATCAGGGCTTGATCAGTTTCAATTTGTTATGAAGTCAACATGCAAGACAATGTACACAACTCAATTGTGTTGACACATACTTGCCCTGGGCCCCCTGGATGTTTCCTTGCAAACTGCAAAGACAGTCCCCCTGTGTTAGAATTTCAATAGAAAGTTCTTGAGTAGTGTCAGGAGATGTACTAGTTCCCATCATGTCTGTCCCCATGGAGTAGGAGCTGTAACAGTAAGCATGTTTGTGGTGAAGCTGAGCTTGAACCAGACTAGAGTAAACATAACTGGTCTGGAGAAGAACTCAGTAAACATGTCACTGTGCTGGCCAAGGTTCAGGGTCAGCTGCAGGGCACCAAGTTCTGAACTCCACTCTATTATAGCTAGCAGTCTCAGGACTGGGTTCAGGGTCGACTCAGAGGTTGCCAACACTCCAGCCTCCTCTTCTCCACAGGCCAGGTGTTAAAACTTAGTTGGATACATGTACAGTAGTTCTATTATCCGTATGGACCAGGGATAAAGTCCCACCCATAAATGTCTGGCTACAGTCCTTATGATCTGTCTGTGGAAAGGGGGTTTATGTCCTAGTAAAAAAGTTACTAGAATCAACATCCATCTTGTTGTATAAAGATGTGAATATCTCTGTTCTACCCTATCCCTGTAAGGCTGTCGTCAGTATAGACAAGGAAACTAAGGCTATAATAGTATAGAATGTGTGCTGTTTATCTCTATGGACATTCACCATAAGTAATAGGATAAATTCAGTAACATCATATACAACACATATAGATTTTACCTGGTGTAAAACAGGATTGCAGTTTTATCACACGTACAGCTGCAGTGAGGAGATTCGGTTTAGAACCTTTGATTTCTTTGGCATGTGCAGCTGGGACCTGGGGCTGTGGAGATGACATGGTGGGAAGGGAACGAAGGGCAACGCACTGCTGCATTTGGCGTGATAGTGCAGGAGTTCAGAAAACAATTACAATGTTTGCAGTTGATGTATTGGTTTGAGATTGGAAAATAATGACAATGTTTTAAAATTCCCTAGTTCGTCGTGTTGGTTTGAGATTACAGGGAACAACGGACGCTAATCCGGATAGTGAATGAGTGAGTTTGTAGTGTTTGTTTGAGATTGGAAAAATGATTACAATGTTTGTAGTTTGTAGTGTTGGTTTGAGATTGGAAAACAATTACTGTGTTTGTAGTTCATTGCGTTGGTTTGAGATTGGAAAGCAATTACAATGTAGTTTGCTGTGTTTGTCAGAAATGAGAGAACAATTGCCGCATTTGACGATGGAAAACAAGTACGTTGTTTAAGACTGAGTGGCAAATAATTGATTGTTGTTCGATGTACTGGTGGGAAACAGTCACATCAGACCTATGTGTGTGTGTCAGCACTGAAAAATTTGGAAAACAATTGTAGTGTTTGTAGTTTTAATTGTTTTGGGAAATGTGAAAACTGAGTTGTGATGTTTGGAGATTGGAAAACAATGACATTGTTTGTGTTTCCCAGCTGAAGCCCTGCAGAGTGGAAACAATAGTCGTCAGAAATTCTTTTATATGCAGATATTTTGATCTGAGAATTGTACATAGACCAGTTCCTGCATATTCAGGACCCATCAAGCTACCTGCAAACACAGGCAGCAAACATAGCTGCATGAATTTTGCATCTCATTCCTTCAGTGTGTAGCATTTTTCTATCTTACAAGTAGCCTGATTAAATCTCGCTTATAGCAGCCCGCCAAACATCCGCCAGCGGGGAGGGGCCAGTTACAGCCCTGGACAGCGAAGTTTGTGTTAAACAGACTATCTTACAAGGTGGTTAGGAGAGAACCAGCCCATTTTAACTATCTATTAAATCCCAGCTTATTAGGACGAAATTTAGGTCCAATTAACCTTGCCACAGTGCATTTCAAACAAAGCCAAAGCCTTTCCTTCAAATCCTTGGCACCCTTGGACCTGGTCTGAGTTCCTGTAAGCAGATGTGACAGCTCCAGAATTTTCTTGGAAATCTGATGGTGAAAGGGCCCCTTGTGTTATCTCGTACCTCCTGTTCATATTGTGATCATAGACATGTATCATAATAATTATTATCATTCCAGCAGTGGAATGTGAAAACCCTGTTGAAGTTGGTCTTTCATCTACCTTACTTACCAACTCAGGAGAGTGCCTTGGGTAGAAGACCAGCCCAGCTTTTGGGATGAAGGAATGATTTTTCATCATTACACTTTACAGGATGTGAGTGGTAGGCTGTCTTGCAGGAAAGCCTACCCTCCAAGCCTACCCTTCACCTTCATGTACTTACTAGGTATTTTTTTTTACCATGTACATGTATTATTCAGACTTAAGTCCCTGCCCTGAGATTTATTGCCCCGCAGGGAAAGTGAATTTCCCCTGTGTTTGTGGTCGGTAAGCAGGTGTGAATGTCAGGTGAGCCATTCTGCCGCTGTGAACGCAGATAAACTGACATGTTGACGGCCTGAACTTTCGTTATTTCCCACGGTCGTTCTCCAATGACCATTGCGGAAAGCCCGCGACGTGCGGGATAAAACGTGACATTTCGCTGCGCAGGTGAGAACTGCTCTCCCCGACTCCATCGCAAACCATTTAACCGGCATAACAGCCTTTTTAATGGAACGTACCATTAGCTGGGAGGTGTGGCTGGTGAGATAAGCACCTGCTGAAATGCCAGCTGCCTCCATCAGAAATTCTGCTGTACTGCACGGATGTGGGGATATTTGGTGGGAATGTGAAAGGTGACTGGTAGTACATGAGAACAATAGTTGCAGGAATGTGTAGAAATGTCAGCTTGGCTGTATATGTGGTCATCATTTGAATGCCAGCCTGTGCTTTGTGAAGATAGTACACGATGTCAGGCTTTACAGCAGCACACGAGCATGTAGCCAGCTATTCTGTGGAAATGTAGCGAAGAGTTGCTTTCAAATGTAACAAAGAAATTTGCGGAAATTTAGCAAATAATTTGGTGGAAATGGCGCGTAGAATTCATTGAAGAGCTTGCAGTGTAACAAAACAGTCACTGACAAGTTGACCTGTACAGGTGTGACAGTGAGTGAACAACTTTTCTTTTATTTACCTGACACAAACCTTCATAGATGGGTAATTTTGTAAACATGCATTTACCTTCCTTCCCAAAGTGGCCAAAGAGTAACAGCAAACCTCATGACACATTTACAAACATAAACAAATATGGGATAGTTAGTCTTAAAGCTCTAATGTGAGACATTGACAGGCAGCCTTTGTGCAAGGACAGAGGAATTTTGCAGAAATGTAGCACAAGCTGACAGGCCTGACACGTGGGGACGGAATTACACAAAAGTTGTCTTGTACAGGTGTGAAGAAAGTGTCTGAGAAGTGAGATGCTGACAGACAGGTTTGTGTGACGTGGGCACTCCTGAAGGTGTTTGCTTGTTTTTGTTAAGGCTTGGCCAGTTTTGAAATAAAAATACATTTAAAAAAAAATTCTCATGTTTCCCTATGCTCTCAATTGTTAATTGTGAACGACAAACAAAGAAGGCAGCTCCATTTAATCACGGGTTAGTGAAACTGGGCTGGTTGCCAACATCAGTTTGATGCAGTGCTTGTGAAGAAGTTTTGCCCAGTAGAACCGTTGGTTGATGGCCCCACTCACAGGACAATCTGCACTCTGTTGTTTCTGTGATGTCAGAGGTCAGCTATTGTTCTCGTTTGTTTATAGTACTAGAAACAGTGAGGCAAAGCTAGGGCGTGAACAGAGCGGCCATTGTACGACACACGGAGCTCGAAACGGATCCGATTGGCCAGAAACGTGACACCCATTGTCAACGGCACTCCTTTTACTTCTGATCTGAATCGGCTGATCTTATACTTTACAACTGACGCAACCTGATCGGTCCTTAACAGTAACACCAGGTAGAATCGGTCCTTTGTCCCCCTGGTCTATTATTTTGGCAACCTGCAGACAAAGTTCTAACTGTTCAGGATGTAATTTTGAAAAGGTCCAGTCATAGGAGGAACAACGGTCGTACTGATGATATGATTTGCTACTCAGACAGTCAGGAAAGTCAAGTGCCCGTGCCTGTTTCATACTCCTCAGGCCGCATTACTCACTTCCCGTTTGTTCATCAGTGGTTTACAGCACGTGCTCTTGGCCAACACACTCTACAAAGCCAGTTCTGAACCTACTTTTGAAGACCAGTGCAAGGGTGATTCGGGTGAAGGGGTGTTTTTGCAAAGAGGCTGGAGTTTCTGATCTTTGGTTCACCTGGGTTGTTGGCTGCTGTGAGTTGGCACAGATTTCAGATCACAATTGCAAGGTATTGACAAAGCAACTTGATTAACAGGTTCAGTTCAAGAACTTCCTTCCTGTACGTTTCTGTCACGTTTCATGGGTTCTGTTGATTGAAGTGGTAGCTCTGTTCCTGAAGACTTGATTTGACTGTACGTTGTGACTGTTAGAAAGTTTGCCTAGACTAAGTTAGGTGACAAGGTATAGAGACCAGGCAGTCAAGATTACAGACAGGACGGCTCAGTTCACATTCAAGTACAAGTACTTCCTTCCTACAAGTTCATCTTACTAGTTTTTGACATGGTTCATGGGTTTTCTATGAACTGAAGGTTTGAGGCTGTTATTTAATTAGAGGGTTGTTCATGTTGGAGTTTGTAGGTAATGGGTGACTTACATGCATAAAAAGGGCTGACTGGACTGTGTGCTATAAATTCTGAACTCTATTGTCAGCAAATTCTGATGTTACAGTTTTTTTGCTTTGTTTATTTGTTAGATTTTGTTATTATGTAGGAGCCATTAATGGTTTCTGTGGATTGAAGGTGGGCTGAATGGTAAAGAAACGATGAAGGTGTGGCGAAAGTGCGCACAGCCTGTAGATGAACAGCTGTTTCTGTGCTTGTCCAGGCATTTCAGGATTACCTGTATTAAGCCCAGGTTAGCTGTACAGGTGTAACAGCTGTACTGATGGGCATATCTACCTTGTGCATCACTTGTTATAAATTATGATTAACAGTCTTTGTCAGTACTTGTTATCTTTGTTAGATTTCAAACTGAATTTTGATGAAGATTTTAGTTCGGTTGAACAGGTGTAACTACTGTACTGATAGGAAACAAGAGCTTCTGAAAAAAGCTAGTCTTTCGCTTACTTATATTGTGTAGGTAAAAATGTTTGGCATAGTTTGGTCAAGCGTGGGTGCCAAGTCTGCAACGTTGGCAGCTCTGGCACAGTTTGGTCAAGTGCTAGGTTATATAACTGTTTAGTAAGGTAGTGGTTCTCACAGAGTATATTTTACTTGAACTGTATAATAACACAACTGCATGAATGATGTTAACTTTATTCGGATTGTTTCGCTGTTAAGAACGGCTCTGTTACAGTACAACAGGGTTTTATGAAAGTGCACTGTAGTAATCAAATTTATCAGTAGATGTGTCCTGAATTTCTGCAAGAACAAACAAAGTATTGTCACCATAAACAACATAAAATATTAACATGGCATATACAGTAATGGAAATATTTTTTTTTAATGGCAAGATCATGTGAAAGGTAGATATTTTAAACTAAAACAGGTCCGTGGTATGTTTACTGGAACGTTTCGTTTCTTTTAGTAACGCAATTATGCTTTTACTTGACGGAGTCGTGACGTCACGCGTCAGACGTCGAGCTCGGTCAGAATCTTCCCTTTCGAAATTATAAATTAAATGTGGGTAATTCTATTTTCAACGCATCCGAGGGCTACTATTTTGCTGAAAGAAGTTTGTTACACGAAAATAGCCTGAAATTTCTTAGAGTAAGAAATTTCCGAATACGCCCCCCTCCCACACCATGTCAGATGCGGCGCACGCATCTTACACAATTCTAGATTTTGTAGCGGTGATTTTCCATAAAACAAAGTAAATCACATGTCAAACTGTTCTCTACAATGTCTGTTTTATTATAACCAAACAGCGAACATGTTAGTTTATAAATTGTATACAATCTTACGAAGAAATCCTCACCGTTCACATCCGTCTCTGCAAATTCCTGCTTATAAGCCATGCAGAAACCAAGCAGCACATTCATGGTAGGCCGATACGTATGTCATAACGTTACATACCGTCGAATCTGCAGGGTAGAATATCTCGCTAGCACGATATGGCATGGACCGCAAACCAAGCAGCACATTCATGGTAGGCCGATACGTATGTCATAACGTTACATACCGTCGAATCTGCAGGGTAGAATATCTCGCTAGCACGGTATGGCATGGTCGACCCGGACGGACGGACGGACAGACAGACGGACAGAAATATAATATCGGTCTGATTGCCTTTCGCCGCGGAAGCGCGGCGAAAGACAAAAATGATATGCAATGAGTTTGGAGACTTGTCTACCGTTGTAGGTCATTTTATTTCATTGATAGGAATGTACTTGTCAGCAAGATAGTAGCTGTACCTACTATATGTTTTCATATGTGATCATTGAAAAACACTGAAAACAAGTATTCTTGTAGCTATTGAGGATTACATGACATACATTTCTTAGAGATGTGCACTGCTAATAATCCCCAAAGAAGTGAAACTTTGTGCCATTTTTTAGAAAGTTGTCAACTAAAGATTCTTGTATTATATGTCATCTGCAAAATGGTACCAAAAAAAGCTGATGAAAATGCTGCTTCTTTTGTTCAAACTGAAAATTGAAGTTTCTGTACCGAACATGAGCCATGTCTGATGCCTGGTTGTTTTACCGTGTAATTCTGTGGTAGGCTCAGCTGCGAGACGGTCTCGGTGAGCCGCCCGAGGTGTTAAATGTACTGGAAAGACGCCGCGTTAAGATTGAAGTGCACTTTTCCCTCCGGTGAAGTCCCACCTCGCCGTCGAACCGCCGCAATTGAGTGACTGGTGGCCATTTCTGTTCCCGTTCCTTTAATTGGAACCAGGAAAGTCTACCAGTAAAGTCTCGTCTGGCATTGGTTATTGGATTTTTCTGGCAGGAGAAGAGAGAGCTATCGGGTACCGCTGTGGCAAAGGCACCGGATCGATCAGCAACGATTGTTTTTGCGCCTTTAAAGCCCCTCGGAGGGCCATTTGCCGTGGTGTCAGTTTCAGCCGTTATCATGTTTGTCTTTAGGGTGTTCATAACGGGCGATACCCGGGGGGAATCATGGGCAAGCTCAGTGAAATGGTGAATAGGAGCGATGCACAAGCCGTGATTGGTGCTGCCCGGGTCCATAAATGTGATGGGGCATTAGTAAATAGGCCAGAGGAGGCAACTTCAAGGCGAGACCGGATCGTCTAATCATGGCGTACTTCGGCCTTCCCGTAGCTTGCAGCAGGCAGCACCATTATCATTCGCCCTTATGGATTTACCGCAGTGTAAAAGCTGAGTTTCAATGTTTCTACCCTTCAGGAAGGGCACCTGTATGAAGTGATCTGACCTGGTTCAGTAACTGGAGCTAGGCTAGGCTAGGACACAATATGGAAAGGTCACATGGCACTTAATGTTACTTTCATCATTCATCTCGGAATGTAAAAGTAGAAGGAGAGGGATGGGCTCCACCTTCCAATACGGCGGATCAGCAATTCACTGCCCCATAGGTATCTAAAAAGGGCTATGGGACTATCTTAACTTGTTTTACAGAATATTCGAAGGGGATGTAGTGCCTTGTCTCATAGCATCCAAGTATGGTCAGGTCAAAGGTGGGCAAGTCATTTTACAGCAGCTCTGATTGGTTACTCCACATGGATGCTGTAGTTATGAAGATGAGGTGCAGGCTGTAATTTGATCACTCACTGCTTCTGACAAAGTCTCAAAACTATTGTCTTTCAAAGTCAACTGTTAATCCAATGTGAGGTTGACCCTTATCAGAAAGGCTATGGTTGCCTCACAGAATTGAATTATAGTTTCTTGTCTTATGTGTTACAGGTGGTTGTGTGGCGGTTTCACCGGATGCTAGACTTCTCATGATCTGCGGGATGCAGTGCTGAAACCGACCCTCCGATGCCAAGACAAGGAGTTATTGACAACTCCTGCAGATACCCGGTAAGTCATTCTGATGTTCTGACATAGCACGTGTACATGTAGTCCAGTGGTGGGCATCTAGGTTTCCAGACCAAGCATTTGAATCCTGGCTGTATCGCTCACTGGACATACATGCTACTACTAGTACTAGAAATGGTCAGGTCACTAAGCCGTGGTCCACTGTTCAATGTACTTGCAGAATAGACCAAAATATAGAGCTATGTGGATTTAAAAAAAAACCCACAAAGAACATAGACCAAGGCTTACAATGTTGGAAGGATGGTGTCCCTTTCCTAAAGTGTGTTAGTTGTGTGATTGACCACCTCTGTTGGTTTACTTCGAGGATATCTGTTACGTTATCAAGGATGTCCCACCATGTGATTGATCAGAGAACCTGGTGCTTGTTGCTGCACCACTTACAGCCTTTAGATAACCTGATCGTTGTGTGCTGCTCGTACCTATCTCTCCTCATTACACTCTCCTCGTTAGCGCTGCGCACACCTTGATGTTAACGATGAGCTGTGGGGCACAGAACATCGCCACGCGAAATTGCCTTTTGATTATTCGCCATCAGCAGTTAAACACTAAAACAGCACATTAGTAGTGATTTACCACATTTATCTCCCGGCAAGTTGGTATCAGTTGAAGAGCTTCTCTGTGTGTCAGGCGTAGATACATGATCAGCTCTTCAGAACATCACCCTACAAAATTACCCTTTGATTGGCACATACCCTGATAAATTGAGATCAGTTGAATACTAGACCATAAATTGTTGGCTTCTCTGTCAGTTCTTGATACATGATGTAGATTAGAAGAGTCTCTATATGTCGTGACCCATTAATAAATGATCAGTGAAAAGTTTGCCACATTGTCAGGAATGTTGGTAAGATTTTTGTTTGTTTCCTAGTCTGTAGATGGTTTTTAACTATCTCTGCTAAGATAGCCATTTGGCACCAAATATGTATTAGTACTAGAGTTAGGCAGCATGGAGGAGGTTAAGGAAATGCGACATTTGTACATTGCGCTGCGCTGGCAGCGATAGGCTCCCAAGGTCACACAGAGTGTTCCAAGGTCATGAATACATATGTAGCGGTGTGCGAACTGCCATCTTCCCGGCTTCGCCACATCTTTAACTGCCGCTTTGAAATTCTACGCTTTAGCACACCGTTAATCAAAGTGCCACAGGGACGTAAAGTTTACGTGCCTTTTGTAAGCCTTGGTTGTGAATTATGCATGAACCTGTCGTTAACCCGTGTCGTGCATACCTGGGCTCATACCTGGCTGTGTTCTCGGGTCTTCAAGGTGTGCAATTTTCCACTTCAGGGCCCACCATGCAGGTGTGATAGTCTGTGCTCGTACAGAAGACGTGGCATGAGTTATTGTAGGATTTTGCTAAATTTGAGGGAGAAAATTGACAAAAGACAGAGTTGTGTAGTGGTGTGACTGACTATGAGAGAGATAAGAGGGAAATGATAGGGTTTTGTTCCGCTGATATGAGTGTTTAAATTTCAAGGTATTTTTCTTTGCCCAATTTTCTTTGTCTGAAATTGCTTCAATGTAAACAGTGCTTGTAAGCTTTGCTCTTTTTATGTCTTCAGACTCTGAATGACTGTTCTGCTTAGATTAAAGGTGAAGTTCTTGCCACACAATCGCATTTTTCTCAACTGACAGCATTTCGGCAACATGAAAGAATCTCGGCCAAGCGACCGATAGGCAGTTGATAATCTAACTCTCTGCCTCAGTAGCTGGGCCGATAATTGGAAACTCAAGTTGCCATCCTGTCTTGTAACAGTACTTGGAGACACTTGTCAGAGACTGATAGAAAGGATGATAACGTAGGAGGTGTTTGGTGTTTTCTCCTTGCGTGACTTGACTGTCGGCTGCCCTTTCTCAGACAACAGTTTTACCCCATGCCTGTAAAATATGAAAAGCCAATAATCCTACTTTGCAGCCGGGCAGGGTCATCGTCATGGAGACGGTCGTCAGGTGACTCACCCGGTAACAGCAGCCTTGCTTCCCTCAGTTCTCCATCAGACCGCTGCTAAGGCCGAGTTTATGTGAAGGATTGCTGGGGAATAAAAACCCCTCATTCTGCTGAAGTGTGCTGCATGAGATTGTGAGAGTGTAGATGGCTGAGGAGTTTTTTTAACGTGTTTTTAATGGGATAAGTTTTATTTCTGCGTCTCTTTTTTAGCACCTCCTAACATGGTGACTGAGCTGAAGCTAGTTAGATGACACCACACAGGAGGACCTTATTAAAACAGATTGTCTGAAAAGCATTTTACGATTGTGACGTGCCAGCAGTTTTACAGCAGTCAATCACAGACATTTTAACTGTCATACCTCCATCATTCTGTTGATTGTAGAGTTTTGATTTTGTAGCTCGTAAAGCCTTGTTATTCTGGTTGGGTGAATTAAGGGTGTGAGAACCAGTGGTAGTAAGGGCAGAGAGGCGAGCTGTGACGACAGTCACCACCCTCCTGCGTTATCGTAAGTGTGCTAACTTATGTAACTTTTGTGTACCAAATTTGAAAGTCCAAGTGCCTGCCTGTACTGTGTGGAGAAGTGAGCTGCGATGACAGTTCAGCAACTTTCTACCATAACAGTTGCTACTGTAGTCGGACTCAGTTGGAGTTGTTTTGTTGTCATGTCGTTTTTTTTTCATTGTTGTTGGCTTTTGGCGGGAACGTTTCCCAGCTCTGTGAATGTTGGCCCAGATCCAGTGAACCTTTATGTTGTAGGTCACCTGCAAAAGGTGTTCTATTATGATTTGTGTTCACTCACTGGAAGCCTGGGAACCTTCAACAACCTGTAAAATAACTTGTATTCTACCTTTGTCTTCTCAACGTAACTCAAACCAACAAGCTCTTGGGAAGGTGTATACCTATTACTTGTGACTGGATGTTTATGAAACTTTGTCAAACCTACTCCAGTTGTCCTGTTTTGTCAACTTGTTTTGTTGTCCGTTTTGGCGGGAAATCTTCCCAGGCCTGTTAATGTTGGCCCCCTGCCAACGACCTTTAGGGCACAACAGAAAGGTCGTTTGTTGTGATTCAGAACCAGTCACTGGAAACTTGGGAAACATCATTTAATGGCTGAAAATTTACTCTCGTTTTCTGTTGCTGGCTGGCGGAAATGGTGCCATGGCCACTGCAGCTATCACAACATCGTACCTGCCCCCGTTCCAGTGACTAATCGTCCCTGACTAACGAACCTGTGGGTTAATGAACTGTCAGACCCCAGGACAATAGGATTATATATACTCACACACACACCCTCCTTTGTGCCAGCAGGTGAGAGGCTGATTGTCCCACCTGCCTATATAGCCTATTATAGGGGCTGTTGTGTTGGGGATACTGATACACAGGGCTTAGATGGACTAGTCTATTTGCAAAAGAGGGACTTGGAGCGGTTGAAAATTTGATGCAAGCTGCGTGACTTTTCTGAGTCTATTAGAAAGAAAACAGAGAGATGATAAAAAGAAAACAGTGATTTCTTTTCAGTTTAAGGGCTTAAATGGACAAAAATCAAAACAGACGGAAAAGTGTGTATGTATAGTTTGGTTCAGTTCCCCTTTTATTTCATCACCAATGGTTCCGCCTTTTATCTAATTGGACTGGCCTTGGCACGATGCCAACAACAACAAACCCCAAGCAGACCTATAAACATCTTAGAGCCTGCAAAACCTGGCGTGACAATCGCCTTAAAGGCACCCACGATAATGCTGGACAAATTCTGGACAAATTCGCTTTCTAAGAGGGGCCCCAAGGAGCTGATTTGCCTGTGACTAAGGATTGAGTGAACACCTTTTGTACAGGTGAGTGCAGTTGTTGGGTCTTAGTGTCTGACATTGGGCAGGAACAAGGTTGTATGGTGAGCAGGTTTGACATTTACGCATCACAATGTAGCTGTTCAGTAGAAGCTGCTTCTGATTTACAGGACTGTTTGCTCTTGCTTGCTTGTTTTTTTCCTAAGGGAATGTTTTGCTGTCCAGAGAAATGGGGAAGGTTGTTACATAGCATAACAGGTGGTCACTGTGGTGTGTTCTCTGACAATGTCAGATTCCTGCCTGCAACAAGCAGTCAGTTTTTGTGTGTCGCTCTGGATATGTTTGTGTGTCAGTTGTTCCTTGTACAGGAGACATAAACCAGTAGCATGTATAAAGCTGTAGGTTGTTAATAGTGTAGAGTACAAGAGGGTGCTTTATTGTAGATAGGGAAAATGTTTTGTTTTGGGTTAGCTTTGGTACAGTATTATTTTTGTTAGGGTACCAAGACATTAAAAAAGAAAAACACATAGGAGGGAAAACCTACTTGTTTGCACTCTTGAGTGAAATGACTTGCTGATTAAAAGTTTATAACCAAATAATATGATTTTTATCCAAAATATCATTCAGGGCTGCTATGGTACTTTAGGTGGCAGAGGAAGACAAGAACTCCCAAGTAAGAAAATAGATTCAAAATTTTTACTTTGCCCAGGACTTTGGGCTATGTTGAATGAATACAAAATTCCCTAATGTCTGGATCTATACTTGTTACCTAACCATTTTTCAGTCTAATGTTAGATACAAAAGCTTACGTTTACAGAGTACATTTACTAGTTTATCCCTGCCGTTCCCAACAGTGAGGTTCAGGTGTGTAATGCATGTTGCAATTGTGCAGAACGCTATTTTTAGCGCCACTAAAAGGCACTTCAGCTTCAGCTCCCACCGCTTCGGGTTTTATGCAATCCTCTCCTCGGGTAGTGAAACCGGTGATTGGGTAGCATGACTGCTTGGGCCTGAGGCAAGAACAATCTATTTCCTAGGTTGATGTAAAGATGATGGGAGAGGACAAGGGCTGGGAGGAAAAGTTGTGTCTGATTCCCTGAAGCTGTATGTACAATTTAAAGGTACAGACTTACACTTGAAGGCTCAGAGTCTGCTTTTTGGTGCAGCATAACAATTTTTATTTTTGAAAATGTGAGAACCAAAAGATGAACTTGGTGTGGCCTGTGGTTCAGGTGCGGGGTTGGCAAACCTGTCTGGCCCGACTGCGCAGCCCTGAGGTTCAGGTGCGTCCGGGCGGGAACTAATTGCATGCTAAGCTAGTTTAGCACCACTAAAAGGAACGACCTTTCCCATAATGGCGCTCACCGAGAACCAACCCTGCGGACTGGAATGATAAAATGTTCGCTTCAGATTGAACCAGGAGTCTTCCATATCAAGAATTTTTTATAGACAACCTGGTACCGAGATACTGTAATATTTTTCAGATTTTCCCTGCTGAGTTAGCCTTTCTTCGTACCAAATCTGTGGCAGGAGGATACTGTGTATATCTCTGCTCCTTGACAAGAAATTTCTTTTACACGACTGAAATCAGAAAATCTTACATGGTATCCTATTGTACACAGTTACACAGAGAGAAAGTCAGAAACTAAGCAAGTTGAACCTAAGCTCATCATCAACATTGTTATGTCAAAATGTAGTAACCTTTGCCACCGTTACCTGCAATCAGCCTTGGGCAAGAATTAAGAAATAAACATATCATCATTATTACGTAGAACCTGCAACAATTTCTGATATTCAGGCTTTGTTCTGTGAATAGTGCTAATGTTGCTGTACCTGTCAAACGATTGCTGCACTTGGGTTTGTCTTCCCATGAATTACGTAGGCGTCTCAGCCTTTGGTGTGGCGATCACAGGTCGGCGGCCGATAAGCTTTACAAACCGATCTCTGATGGCACCAGCGATCCATTAGCCTGTCCTGAAAAATACATGTCCACATCTATAATTCATCAAACAACTTCAAGGGTTTCTTCCACGTAAAAATGCAGAATGACTTGCTCAGTGTTTTGTTTACAGTTTTGTGCATGTGTTCCGAGAGAGTTTTCATGCTACCCTGTGACTTCAAGAGCGATCTAAAAGCTGGTCAATAACATTTATTGGAAAGAAACAAAACAATAATTAACGTTTTCAGGCATAGGGCATTTTGTTTACCATTTGTGGGTGTGTTTCTGATACTAAAAGAGTTTCTTGTTTGTTTGTTTTGTTTGAACCTTTGTTTATGTTCTATGTTGCCTTTTGACTTGAAGAGCATTCTAATACTGGGTCAATAGCAGTTTTCTGCGGGTCTGAGGTATTTATCCCTTTCCAAGTTTGCCCTAACAGACTCAGATGTTATTGACTTCCCTAAATGTTTCTGTCAATTTCCATTTGGCTCGAGTCCAATATTTTCATGGAATTTTCTATTTGGAATGATAAAATCTATATAAACATCATGGGAATTTCCCTTCTCTTGTACAATTTTTTTATGGTATTGGACTATAACTAGTATAAGCTCTCTGTATTGATTTCTGAGCAAAAAGTAATTTCCTAGCCACTGCTGTTTTTGACATCTTGTTCTTTTCGATTTGCGCATCTTCCCTCTCTGCATGCCTTGTTTTAAGTTTAAGATGCCAGAAAACTCCTTGAACTTGTGACTTGAAGATTAACGTTAAGGCTTGCCAAGTGCAAGAATGGAGTAAAGATAAGCTCGCTCGGCAGCTCAAGTTAATTTCCTCGAGGTGTGAAGAAGAAAGAGCATGTCCTAGAGCATCTTACAGCACGTCTTGAGTGGAGGTGGAGTGAACTTCAAGGGTTTTCTCTGTACGGGAGAGTGTTGGAAGTTACAGGTGTGACTGGAGTTATGATGTTGTGAGACAGAGAGAGAGAGGGAGAAGGCAGATCATAGCTTTGGACATGGACAACAAGACCTTGCTCTGGACCAAAAAAGAAAAAGCAAAAACAAAAGAAAGGGTAACGGTTCTCTTTTGACAGCCTGGATTTGATGTGTTAGAAATTACCATAAACTATTATGATAAAGACCTTAAACGATGCAAAAAATCTCAGCAAATTGGTTGTTTAAAGTTATTTTAACATTTCCTCAAGGCAATTCCTGGTCAATAGTGAATATGTATGGGGTACTCCAGGGTTAGGTGTGGGTAGGTCGGTCGATTGGAAATTACCAGGCTGTTTGGAAAGCCTGTAACAGTAGTTATACTAGCCTGGATACCAGACGTCAGCCCGATCTCAAAAATATCTATCATGTTGGATATGTTTTTGAGATCGGGCTGGAGTCTGGTATCCAGGCTATAGTCATACATGTACATAATCATTGTGCAGGTTGACAGCAACAGACATAGTGGCAGTTACACACCCAGGTGCCTTGAACCGTGCACATACATGTACTTACAGGTACATTTTGACACTGCATATACCCATGCCCACCAGCCCAGTCCCAGTCCTGTGTAGGAATGCTTCCATACATCTTTATAGGCTGTTAACCAGCAGAACCAGGATTACATGGATGGAAGGCAGGCCTGGGGAGATCTGGATGGCTCCCAGTCCACAGTCTTTATGGTGGTGTTATGATGGAAACCTGATGCAAAAGACTTAAATAAACATCATACATACATGTTTAGTGGGCAGCACCTCAGCTTGGCTTAAGGGTGGGAGTGAAAATGTTGCTGCCGTGGGAAGTCATTAGTATTTTATGATACAGGTGATTGAGAAATATGGAAGTGTACCTACAGGTAGAGGTACATTGTATATGCTTGTCATCAGTATCAGTAAGGAGCCAGAGCCAATTATTGTACAATTCGCCACACGAGGGCATTTTGGAGATGTTGTGCCTGTGACGTGTAAAGATTGGCTGTCTTGTTATGAAAATGCTGTTTTGGATCCTTGTTGGCAGTTGGTTGTCACACCGAGCCTGAAAAGTTTGCAGGATCAAAATCGTACAACGACATGCCATAAGTGTCTTCACCGTAACATAACAGATACAGGTACAAAGTACCCATGTAACATTACAGGGCTGTTTTTACCGTCTTGATACTAATTGAATCCTATGTAAAATCTGATACTTCCTACACATTAAGTTCTCTTCAAAGAGATTGCAGAAGTTGAACAGGCTATGATGTCATCTATTACCTGTGCTCACCTGTAGTTTGTGGAAGAACGTTCTGATGACTGTCCCCTTCTCCACTCTGATCTCTGTTCTTGGAGCTGTAATCCATGTCCAGTCCGGGTCTGAGCTGATGATCCCCACCCAATCCTGGGGTAATCCATAGATCAGACCCCCCCTATAGGGACATCATCGATCATGTGTTATTCCAGGCAACTCAGTTGGCTGGCTGTGCTGAGATATCCAAGCAGATGGGTGATGCTGTATTTGTATATCACCAGTATTGTTCCTCATTCAAGTGGAACATTTTGTTTCATAACAGTGATACATAAAGCTCCTGTCACCATGGAATGAAAATATGTTTGCTGACATGACCCTCGGTCAATTTTAAAATCCAGCCACTTTCTGGCAGTTGACAATATAGCCAAAACTTATCGTCTGTGTGACGGGCTTCATAAACAAAAATTAATACACAGATGAAAAAAGAACTTAACAAAACATCGCTGCTTGGAGATAGTGCAGTTTAGGTATAACTATAACAATCTGAATTGCAGTTTCAGATATTCACAGTCAAAACTCTAAGGCATTGAAAGAAAACCTAAGTCAGTAGCTGAATGGAAAAATGAACACAGCAATGAAGGATGCTGCATTGATCTGTGGTCTTCTTCCTCATTGGTTTTAGATGGTGTTGACTGAAATGGAGTGAAGTTGATTTGTCTCATTATAATTTCATGGCAGAGATTGTCCCTTCATTAGTTACCTGCAACTGCTTAAATCTTGTGTAGATGGGAACTTCAGACATTACTACATGCATCTACAGCTTAACGGAATTTACAGCTCCAGTCCTTAGTATTTACAGCTCCGGTCCTCAGTATTTACAGCTCCAGTCTTTAGTATTTACAGCTCCAGTCCTCAGTATTTACAGCTCTGGTCCTCAGTATTTACAGATCAAGTCTTCCGTGCACCTCAAGTCCTGAATTTTACACCTTCAACATTTACAACTTCTGTTCCACTGCTGGTGTTTCATTGCCAGGCAAATCTGATGATGAATATGAACGTTATACTGGGACTCACACATCATCCCCTCCCCGCCGACAGTCGTGATTACGGGAATGTTCGCAGCAGAGACGTCGGTAAATCACGCGTGTCTCCGGTCGTGCACAGGAACCATTGTTGGAGGGAAATTAAAAGGAAAGGAGCGAAGATAATGGAGGTTTTAATGAACAATTGTCCACAGAGATAAGTTGGTAGTAATTCAGGCCACAGTAGACGGTCTGTTATCACTGGATGCGAGACTGCAGGCAGTAATAATCAGTGCAAGTGTTTCTGTCGGGGGTTTTCTGTGGCGTTTGTCTCACCAGTAATTACTCAGGAGTCTTGGATCCCCGCAGGTCCAGATTACTGCGTGTGGCTACAGAGATACGGCTGCAGTTTCCCTCATTACGGGATGAAGGGAGATCCTGCAAGCCTGTTCAGGTAGCGCTCAGGCCAGGGATGTGGAACCCAACTGATGCTGATCAGTGAGAGGAAAGTTTTTCATGCCATAAACACCCAGCTGCTGTAGCCGTTTAGCTGATGAAAAAATGTGTCTCAGGTCTGCATGGATTTCCAAAAAAATAAAATGTACAACAGAGTCATATCCAGGTAAGAAAAAGCATCAAGACAATCTGTAACAGTGCTCCATCCATGATTAGATAATTTATTGGGACCTCTCCTCACTCGTGGCCTCAATTAAAAGCTTCTTATGAACAAGCAAAGGTTCAAACAATCAAGGATAAGAAGAACACACCCTGTCGGGGATACATAAAAAGCAAAAGCATCCTGTGTAAAACAGCTTTAGCAATTGAGATAATACATCAGATGAAAAGTCCTTGCTGTAGTCAGTGTTTCTCACACAATAAATTTTTCTTAGGCAAACTGATGTTGTGGAAGAACCAGCCAACTGGAGTTAAGTGCAGAGAGGAGCCAGTCGTGGGCAGACTGACGCAGGTCGTCAGTAGAGATCATGTCTTGTGTTCATGAGATGATCCCAGCAAAATCACGGTCTTTCACACTATGTTAAAATCCCCCCTGGTCAAAGAAATGGTGTGTGGGATGGCAGCTGATGTGATGTGGTCTAACTCAATGGTACGATTGCTTTGAACAGTTGCTCTGTTCATGTATCAGAAGGGACGTGTTTGTAACTCTTGTGTCCCGCAGTATGTGAAATGTATCGGAGTATCCTGTCAACCTGCGTTTGACATCAGACATGAATGCATGCATACAGGGCGAAAGGGCTCTGTCAGAACCAATCACATGCCACCATAAGGATATGATAAAGGACAGAAGCTGCCAGAACCAATCATATCGCACTGTTGCTAGACAGTAGACATGAACACATGCAGGGCAAAGGGTTCTGTCAAGACCAATCAGATGCTACCATTAGGGATATGATGGACACAGGGTCTGTCAGGGCCAATCAGATCTCACCACTGAGATAGGATGAAAAGCAGGATCTGTCATGACCAATCAGAAAGCACCACTGTAATAAGATTAATAATTTTGGACAACAGAGTCGAGATCTTATAAGTTACCGGCAGAGAGGGTAAAAAAAATTCACAGACAATTAGATTTTTATTTTTATCTAGTAAAGTTCTCATGGAAATAAGTTTATAATTGAAGATGATGATGGCACTTTACATTTAACAATTAGTTCTATTTCTGTGCCAGTGACTCAATCACTTACTGTGAACACAATACAAATACTTTGACCTTATTTAGAATTAGATCCACAATTAGCTTGACATTTCAGCAATTCTAGTTGTAGCAGCCTAGTTGTTCCCTTGTTTTAAACCTGTAGCCTCAGGTTTAAGTCCATGCTGGAGAGAAATCTTTGTGCCTCAGGGTGAGGGTTTGGGAGTATGTCATACAAAAAATACATTTGTTGACAAAGACCCACACTGGGGAGAAACCCTAAGGGTGAAGATCAGACTTATTGAGAGAGGAAATACATTTGTGACAGACATCCACACTGGTAAAAAAACCCTGTTTGGGGCCTGAGGGTGGGGGTTTAAAGGTAACAGTGAGAAAACGTGTTTTAAGATAGAAACCCACACAGGAGAGAAACCCTGATGCCTCTCAGTGATCCACAGTGGAGACCAGCCTTCAGCAGTGACCCTGACTGGGGATTAACCTGAGTGTTTCCCATCCATCTCCTGTCAGCTCTGGGAGGATTAAGAAAACCAGGACCCTTCAGGGAAGATGGGAAAGGTTCCTCAGAGGCTTAAGACACAGTCAGAAGACCTTGGGCATGCTTTGTAAGATTTGTGTGTAGAGCTGAGGCCAAGGTAAACTGTCCTGGAGTCTTACGCTCCTAAATTAGCAGCAGGAAGTCAGTGGAGTTTGAGTTAACCTGGAGGTGAGGATGGGCTCATGTCTGAAGACATCTGACGTCTTTCCTTAAAGACATCAGTGCTAAAGATGGGCTGTCTTCCATGAGAGGAGCCTTTGATTTGGAGCTTGATGATCAGAAGATACATTACAGGATGTCATCTCCCTGCTGCCTAACTCCATCACAAATAAAAATGTGATGCCAAACAGCTAACTAAGCAGGTTGTAAATATCTGAATATAGAATGCTTAGCCTCCATAGCAGGCTTTCTGGGGCCTTTTTTTGGCTCATAATACACTTTTGCCAGCCATTTCTATTTGTACTCGGTCGCTGATTGCTGGCGTTTTCTGATTGTCGGCCTCCGAAAGCCTGCACCTAAATGGCGCATGCTGTCCCTGAGTCAGACAGTGTTGGACAGTGTGACTGTGAGATAGATAGTCTTGGCCTGTGGGTTTCCTGCTCTAAGTGGTCGGCCTGTTAAAGGATGAGGTGTAATTGCTTGTTTGAACTTCTTGCTGTAGTTTTGCTCTCTCCACAGCAAAGTTGTTTGATGTATCATAGTGATTCTGTAGGCTGGCAGAATTGGGACATTGTTATGGATGGTTGTACTCAGGTACTACTACTAGACGTATAACTTGTAAGGCATACACATTTGAGTATGGTCAAACCTGTACAAGTGGCCACCTCTACATAGGGACCATCTGTCTATTGCTATGCAGTCAAACCTGCTCTAGTGGCCACATCTACATGTATATTAGGATCACCTGACCAATGTGACCACTTTTTGATGCCTTAGATGATTTCTGTCTATATAGTGACCACTTAATGACATCTACACTGGTGAGAGACCTTAGTTAATGCCTGTGGGTTAGGATTAGGGAAAAAATACTTTCAAAAATTTTCCATACTGGAGAGAAACCCTGGTGCCTGAGAGAGAAAACACAAAGAAGATACTTGAGATCCCTATAGTAAGGAACACTGATGGATGTGCAACTCTGCCCCAGTCCGAGGAGTGGTCCCCAGTAGAAAGTAATCACAGTGATGAATCTGTGCGCTGAACTCCGGCCCTGGGCGATCAATACGACCTGCGGAGCTATCGCCCGTCCAGCCGAGATTGAATTTGTGCGGGGCTTGTGCGGGCCATTACTGGCAGCAGTGACATTCTAACATCCTCCCAGCAGCACAGATAAACACACATGATAAATACTCCCTGAGCAGCCGGATCAATGGGAGCGGCGGGGTCATGCATCTTGTGTACAGGCTGTACGTGTTCTCACACACACCGCAGGTTAATATATATGGGAGGGAGTTTAGCACTGGTCAGTGTGGCTGGGAGATGGTCAGGTACCGTGATCAGTTGTGAGAACAGGAATTTCAAAGTGTTAGAAATTTCAACCATTTAAATGCACAAATGTACCTGGAGACTTGAGTGAGGCATCAGATCTACGGATGCCATCTGAAACATCTTACTCTTGAAAAACTTATCCAGTTCCATGCATGATTTATTTTCTACTACATAATGTTCTACCTGTACATTACTCTAACTGTCGTTGATGTATGTGTTGTTGATATATATATATGATAATTGACCTCTATTTCACCTTGTGATTACAGAAACACAGAAGACAACTTCTCAAGCTGTGAGGAAGAGATTTCAGCAGGTGTGAAGATTTAAAGTAATAAAGGTGAGCATCGAGTGTTCTGTGGAGAAAGAGAGATGTGTGTGGGGAGGGGGGCTGATTGTGATTCTGGGCACACCGCATGTTTGCTGGAGACTGCGGGGTTTCTTGCCTTTTGTGCCAGTAAATATCACATCAGCATGTAGGTTTCATAGTCAGCTGTTCATCATTCTGCTGTTTGGAGATGTGGATATGGAATGTTTCAGCCTGTAAGCTGCTGCAGAGTGTGCGGACGGAGAGGAGAAACAATTCTTGGATGTGTTTATGTTCTGCGGTTGGCAAATGTTTCTGCATCACAGGAAGGTGAATCTAGTTCTCCTCAAATTAATCCCAGCGGAGGAGTTTGTTATTAGATTTTCCTGGAGTTCAAGTTTGAAGGGCAACGTGTTTTCCCCTTCTTCCTCTCACAAGTCTCGCTTCAGTTCAGTGCAATTACATTCTGCACTGTCGGGGGAGTTTTCATGATTAGATTTTGCCTGCTATTTCTGTAATGGGACCACCCATTTACTCTCGTTACTGTGATGTAAGATAATCGCTCCTGCCGTGTGTACAATGTAGTTCAGGTTTGGTGTGCGTAAGGTCGACATGATGATAGGAAGTGGGGTTATGAAATGTATGTTACGTTATGAATCATGCTGTTCTTATTGTCCACACAGAGACGCAATACTGTAATCAACACAGAAATACTCAGGTTATCTACATTCTGCTCCGCCTGCCGGCTCTATGGTTTCTATGGCAACACTGGCCTTGGAACTCCCTAGCACAAAGGGAGCCTGGCTGAAGGTCGTAGGTTTAGCCAAGGTCGAGTTGGCTGCTAGGCTGGCACAAAGCTGCTCAACGTTCAGGCACGCCTTTGATGTGGCGGATTGTCTCTGTTGTTTCGCAACATTATTCATACCGCTGCTTGAGATAAGTACATGTGACATTACACGTAGCCCGTCCAGCCTTCGCTTCAGCCAGAGGATATTATGTATGACCTGTGCATGTATAGTATGGACAGTATATATACAGTCTGGTCTGTGCTGTAGCCCAGGTTTGTTAGCTGAGATCTGTGTACAGTGGATGTAAACTTACAGTTACACATAGCTGCTATAGCCAGTCCAGTCATTGTTCACAGCATAGTTATTACACGAAGTTCCCTGCATCCCAGGGTTGGATCAATGTCACGTGATCTGATGTTCTATGATGAAGTCAAGGTCGTGCCCGCCTGTAGGTCATGTCCATGCATCAGGGTTTGTCCGACGGGCGCGAGGACCCTGCCGCCACCCGTGTCCCGTCCCCAGCCAGGCGAGAACCCACGGAGGAGGTTCGGAGGCAAGCGGCGGCGTGATTTAGAAGTGGACTTGACGGGTGTGACGGTTGAAGTTGGACTTGACAGGTGCGCGGGAGAGCATGAATTATGCAGCGTGTTGTCGCCAGGCTCATCCGTCATGCCTACCGGGAGATAAGGAACAAGTGGGCAGCTCGCAGGGATTAGAGATGTACCAGTTGATAGATGGAATGTCAAGGATGAGTGGGACAGCTCTACACGCAGGGAGGGGGTGCTGAGGTGAGAAGGGGGGGTACGAAAGTGAGAGGGGTACATGGAGAGTGGCATGGACAGTCACATGGCACAGTTACTACAGTCACATTACAAGCATCAGGGTTTGTAAGAAGTCGGATCAAGTGTGGAAATGGCTGGGAATCATGTCAACAAATCAGCCTGTCTTTATTTCTTTTTACCATTAAGTTGTAATGCCATTCCTTCTGTCAACATTCTTGTCAAAATCTTTTCTTGCATGTCATGTAAATTATCGTGATGAAAGTTTGCCCCGTCTGATCCTCCCTGGTCCTTTCCAAGTACACAAATAATCCCTCAGCCAGGATGTCCGGAAGAAAAATCTGCTTATATGGCACCAGCAGCTTACTTGTGAGGTGGGCTTTCTCCTTGTGAGGTAGACTTTTATCTTCTCAGCGGAGGAAAACCACCTGCAGGTAAGGTGCGTTAAGTGCCGATATTATGATATGTGGGCAGGAGCATTAATAACGACCATGCGAGCCACAGCCACGCGTGAAATTAGCTCGGCCGGCTTTTTACCCCGATTTCACAGGTCATCTTCTCCCCTCGCTGTAACGCTCGGCTCACGATACTAGGGAATCGGACATCGGATTAGACACGGTTCAATTTTGTCTGCTGACGTGCCCGGGGGAGGCTATAATTGTCTGGCTCTGGGAGGACGCTTATGAATTATTAGGCTGCGTCACGTGACGGTTGGTGGAACGATCGGCAGAATCTCTAGAAACATTAGCCGATGTGACTCGGTGTACAGTTCACAGCAGAGGAGTCCCTCCCCACAACTTAAGGTGCTCCGAAAGGTGTGGCATATGTGAGAATCGGCAGGGAGGAGGCACATGTACTTGTGTGCGAGATCCAGCGGAATCAATACAGACGTAGGAAAATGTGCAGGGAAATGTGACAGTGTTGCTGTGTGCTTCAACAACAATAAGGGTCCCTCCCTGCAACGTCAGGAGTCAGGTGGGTGTTTGGGAGAGCAAATGTTAAGAAGTCAGGATCTAGGGAACATGTCTAGTGTTGAAAGGTTAGTAGTAGTCTTACCTTGGGTTCAATCTAATTTATTCTAAAGCTGAGAGGTTGCTACAACCCCAGGTGCTGGTGTAGATGTTTATGAGACATCAAATCAAGAAACATGCTTATATCTGTGTTGGTCATAAAAATGTCATGTGAGAGTCCCTCCTTACATTGCAACCTGGTGGATATGGGTTATTGTCATTGTTTGTACGAGCAGGTGTCGGATGTTTGATGTTTGTGGCAGTATACAGTTGAGTATTATTTGTTATTGCATGTGAGAGCGAATATTGGGATGATGTCTCCTGATGTGGAGCACACCCCCCCTCAGGAAGTACTAGTATGAACCAGCCCGCTCACGTTACTCCTCTCCTCGTGATGAACGTTTTTGCTGCTCGACTGGCGAAGAATAGAGAGGAAATGGAGAAGGGAATGACTAGCCTGTGGGTTTGCAGTGTTAGAGGAGCTTTAGTGTGATGGTGCTGCTGATGTAACCCGGGAAGGAGCAGGCTGAGGGATGGGCTACCCTGGGAAGGAGCAGGTTGGGGTTGACCTCGTATTTTCCTGGATTATGTACCAGAGGTGTGCAGGTACGGGCTGTCGTTACGTTTCGTGTGATTGTGTAAGTTGTTCTTCGGTTTCGTGTGCTGGATGATCTGGTTTCTGTTAGTTCAGGATGCTGGTTTTGGGTTATTGTTCCATTTTGCATGGTTTGAGCTATTGTTCCATTTTGTGCAGTTGCGCAGGTTATTATGATTCCATTTTGTATGGTTGGTTGTTGATGTTCCATTTTGTGAGTGTGCAACCTGGAGAGGGTGCCATATTTATTGCAGTAATGTTTGTGTGTTCAGTGCACAGAAGGTGATGTATTTACATGTATATGGCTGTAACGTTCAGATGTTTATTGTGCACCATAATGGCATCCTGCAGTGGACAGTCGGCATAATGACGGCATATTTCTCATCCACGTTACTTTCATTCATAGTTATATCACTGTCTGCTCAAGATAGAATAGCTTTAAACCATGTTGCACACATGAATATGAAGTTCAGCTTCATATGTAACTTATTAAAAATTCAAAATACACACTTTAATGACAATAATAACAGCAATGATTTTCATATTCAAAGACAAAATACTTTTTTCTGAATGGTTCTTACTGTTCATCCAGTGAAAGTTTCTGTACATCCCTGCCTTTTCTCTCTCAGGATATTTCCATGGTGAAAGTGTTACCCTCCCAGGAATGAGAACCTTACAGGGAGGAGGGCGACCATTGTTACCTACAACCCTGGTCAAATGCTGACAGTCAATCATGTTGGCTGGGAGAACAAAATAGCTGTGATCTTTCACATGGCTTGAAATACCCACGTGCAGCCTGCAATTTGAAGAAAAAAAGAGTTTGAGGGCGAAAATGTAGACATTGTGCAATGTTACGGCATAAGTATCATTGATCACATGTTGCAGGTTATTTTGATGCAGTATTTTCAGCTACGTCGATGAAGGTTTAACCATCAAGGGAGAACATTGTGTTATACAAAATAAAGCAAACCACTGGATAAATTTTGTAGAGAGTCGGGTCAGATAATTCAGATTCAGTATCCCATATCTTTCATCAGTGACTGATGAGAAATTATGAGGCATCAGTGACTTAGATATTCTCCGTCACTGATGAAGGAAGGACAGTGGATACTATTCTGAAACATCTGGAGAATCTATCCAGTTGCTTGATTTATAATCGTATTGTGTTCAGTATTTCCATCATTATCGACACTTTTACATCCCCAGCTGACCTGCCCCACTTCTGTCCTCTCTGTTTAACTGACATCCATTTTGCAGCCTTTATTGACAGGAAGACAAATGGCTGGAGGAGTAAATCATATTGACCTCGATACAAGTAGATCTACCAGGAAAACAGCCGATCATAGTCGCTAATGGCAACATGGAGAAGAAAGACTTGACAAGCACATCTCTCTCTCTGAATTTCCTTTTTCAACCTACTTTGGCTCTTAGCATGTGAGTAGAAAATCCAGCTTATAGAATGCTATCTTGTGAGATGTTCATTTTTTATTGGAGAAAAGCAAGTAGTTCAAGTAGACAAATGGAAAGATAATAAAACATTGCTGGCCTCAATTCTACTGGAAGGAAATGTGGCATTGATATTCATAAGAAAGAGGCAAAGAGAAAGAAGACGCTACACATTATTCCGAGCTGTGCCGCATCCTGTATTATAACATGAACCCTGTGTGGGGTGAACTGAAAGCCAGCCTGCCCTTGCAGTGCCCTCCAGAGCTGTGCAATCGATAGCTGTATGTTTGGATGCAACATTATATTTCCTACCTTATCATTATAGCTCAGACACACTGGCAATATCTGTAATGTTCAGATGTAACATTAAGCCATACTGATTTATTCCCTTGGTTCTTAAATGTTATGAGATATTGATTCGTCAACAAGTGGTCAAGATGAAATAAAACAGAGGGCAGGGAGGATGTTTGACTCTGATTGTCTAGTTACTCCCTGAAACTGTATGTACAAAGGGACAGGCTTTTCCTTCAGGTTTTCATGCTCATCTCAAGTTTGGTATTGAATGTTTTATTCCAAGAATCATCAACTTGAATTTTTCAATTTGGTTTGGCCTGATATTTGTTCCCTCATCAGGGCAGTGGGTTTCATAAGTCAAGCCAGAGAAAAGATGCCTGTATGTAGGGATGTATGGATGTAACACACTACCGCTCTGTATGTGTGGATGTTATATTGTATAACTTAGCTTATCGCACCAGATGTTGCTGTATGTCGGTCCTGTATGTGTGGAACTGGGAGTAACGTCATATTTATCGTTAGCTTATCACAGCGGATATTTGGGGATTGCCAAGTCACGGCCCGTCCTTGTTGTAACAAGCAGTTGGGCGAGGATCAATATTTATGGGTTTTATTCGAGCAGATTTTATTACCCGCACTCTTGACGGGGCCGTTACCATGGCAACGACCCCCTTAGGACGGGCGGGCAAGCAGGAAGTGGCAGTTTGTATCGATCTTAAAGGAGGAAGGGAAAGTAATGGGGGACAGAAGGTGACGTTCTTCAAGGAGTGGTGACATTCTTCAAGTATGTCTTTTTGTCAAGAACTTGTCTACATCTGATAGCAGAAGGTGAGAGTGTGAAAGTGAAACCTTCAGGGTTACAAGGTGCGTGTGAAGGATTGGTGGTTATGTTGGTCATGTTACAAAGGCGCCAGTCTATATAACAGAATGTACAAATATCCTTGTCTTTTGGAACAGCAGAAGGCGAAAGTGTGAAATTGTGGATTTGAAGTGAAATCTTACGGATAAAAGGAAAAAATAAGTTTCAAAAGGGTACAATACCAGAATAGGAAATGGAAGTGACACTTTCATTACAGATATGGTTTAAGAACCAGACAACGTTGGCCTGAAAGTGAGAAGTATCTGCAGGATCATTTCCAAAGACAGCTAATAAAACCTCACAATGAAAGTCAAACTGGAAGTGAAACTTTCTTGGCAATGAAACAAAGCAACTGAAAGTAAAAGTACTTCCACCATGTCAAAGTCAAACAAAAGTCGCAGAAGTGAAAGTTGAGAGTTGACGTTCTTTTTTGTGTAGAACTGTTCAATAGAGTAGGTAGGGAGAATTGCATGACTACACAGGGACTTTCCACTCATCAGTCTTGCATATGTTACATGTATGTTACTGTTTCATTGAGTAGGCTGCCAGGATTGGCATGTTTTACACACATCCAGGTACATGTTAACAGAATTCTGTCAGATTTGTGCCTAAATCACAGCCAGGTTTCCTAGAAGGCTGTGAGGAACTGAAAGGACTTAAGGAGTTGGGAAAGAATTCCATCCATCCATCCTGGTAAGACAGTCCTGTTGTCAGGTTAATCGGATTACTTACTAGATGTTTTGAGAGTTAAATCTTTCGCTTGTCCATTTACCTTGACACTCGGAGTGTTAAATAACCCAATTGACCCCTGCATGTTGCTATGCTGATAGGTAAAAGGATAACTTTGTGCTCAGAGAAGCAGTTCCAACCCTACGTTGATTCAACTTCAAGGAGCCTTGGTTGTATTTCAGCCCACTGACTTGAGCTGATTGCAGATTCACTTTCTGTCCACTTGAGTGAGGTTTTAGAGGTGAATTATTTCTGACCTGTCCACAGCTGGGATTATCCACTGTTACCGGTGAAAATTCTATTTTCTCATACTGCAAGTTCTAAATGAGCCAGTAGAAATTTAGCTATATTCCAGTCTGCTGCTTGTGGGTGCTGAATATTCCTTAGTCTCCATGCTCTAAGCACTGTCCTCACTGGGGAAGAAACAGGTCAATCTCAAGACCTTACCTGACCTTCTTAGCCAGAAAGTGTAAGGAGTTAAAAGGAGGCAAGTGGATGTTAACCTTACAAGGTTTGACCTAACGCTGCTGAGGGTGTAAGGCTGACATGAGCATCTCAGAGATCATTGCGCGGCTGATGTCACCTCCCTACTGTACCCCACGGAACACTCGCCTGCATGTTTTATTGATGGTCGGTCCGCGCGGGCCGTAAATCGCGAGTCGTCAGCGCCGGTTCCAGGCCCTGCGGGTTTCGGGATTGCTCCGCTGGGACCTCTTCACTTCCAAACCGTCACGTTTAAACTGGTTACCGGGGAAATTCCACTCCAACACTTCCGTGCCGGGACCGTAATGCGAAAGTTTGCAGGAAAGATTAGGAACAATTAGATGTAACTCCAGTGTGTCTGAATGTCGTTACATTCTTAGATTTGTATGTTAAGGCTAGTTTGGGCAAGCAATTGACACAAGCAATTGTATGATTATTGACACAATAAACTTCAGGCTTGTTCTGTATTGATTTGTCGTTTTTGCCCATCACAAGTTTGTTTTAGAAGATTGATAACCAGTCAGTATTGTTTGATGGCCCAAAATTCATCACATACGATGTGACAGAAATGTGACAAGTTGATTTCCCAGAGGACCGGTCCATCTGAAATTAGGAGGATGTTTGGACCAGTCCATCTGAATCTACGGGTATTAGGAGAGGTTCATGCACTGTTTGAAGGAATTTTTGCAGGGGCCGTGTAGTTACAATGTCATCTATTACTTTATATTTGTAATATGTTCAAAATCCAGTGAGTGTTCTTACATTATTGTTGTCACTTCCTCCTGCTTTTCCACTGACACTTGGAACAAATCCAATTTTTCCTGCAGAATCCTGGGTAACTAATAAATCAGGAGTTGATAATATGACAGGCTGCGAATCCGGGTTGAACAATCTGCCTCAATATCAAA
This sequence comes from Branchiostoma floridae x Branchiostoma belcheri, assembly GCA_019207045.1. Classification (NCBI taxonomy): domain Eukaryota; kingdom Metazoa; phylum Chordata; class Leptocardii; order Amphioxiformes; family Branchiostomatidae; genus Branchiostoma; species Branchiostoma floridae x Branchiostoma belcheri. Next base: position 8,527,010 of record CM033025.1, on the reverse strand, counting down.
TCAGCAAGACTGGACAGATGTAATAACCAGGGGGAGGTGTGACAGTCATGTGATCATCATGTGACTGTTGCATGACGGCCTGAACCATGTTGTAACTGTAACTGATCTGCGATTTGAAAATCCCCCTTATGATCCTCAGGAAGAAGCAGGCAGTCTGTATGGTGGAGTCAGGAAGGAGAGATATGGGGGAAGTGGGTTGTAAATAAAATAGGCAAGAAATGAATAGCTGGTCTGTTGGTACTGGTATTACAGTAGTAACATAGCTGGAGGAAAACAGCTGTTCTGTGTGGAAGAACATTGATTTTGAAAACAGTTCATTTGGGGCAGAGTTATTTTTTTTTGTAAGTAACATGATGTTATTCACAAATGGAAATTAAGGATGAGGATTTTCCGGGAAATGGTTGTGCATTCATCTATGATCTTGAACCAGAAGGTCAGAAGCAGTTGCAGGGAAAATATTCCTGTTTGTATCGCTCCATCTGGTAACATGTCAAAGCCCTGGAGATTGTGTCGTAACTTAAATGGTGTTAAACATAAAATGTATCACCTCTGCCATCCACGCTGGCAGAACTCCAAAGCCATAGAGATTATAGCCCAGATAGCTTGTCAGCGTTTTAACCTTCTCACTGCTACTTAACCTGGTAACCAACATAAATGTAGGACCAAAAGGCTACCTCAGGAGGAATGAGGTTAAGCAGTTTTTGACAGATGCCTCACACAGAATGCATGCTGGCAGGCAGGGGGTTCATACAACACTGGGACACCTTGAAAGCTTGTGCCTTTGGCACTTGCCTTGCACTTTTGGCGCTTGCTAGTCCCAAGAATCTACAAAAGAACACCCATAAACAAGTCCTGGCTTCACACATTTATGTAATCTTAAGTCCCTAGTCCGACTGAACTCCCCCTCAGGCATGACGAGTTTGTTGCTGGAAATAGGGACTTGTTATCTCTAGTTAACTCGGTCTCTGCAGTTGCAATAAGCGGTGTGTACAAAATCCTCCGTTAGCGCTTGTTGCGTAACACGGTAATGTTGTGGGTGGGTCAGAGGTGAAGACTGGGATGGGTCAAGGTTAGGGGAGGCTGTTGCACTGGAATAGCTGTGCTTTAAGCCAAAATAGCATATCTTAGAATCTGTACGTTTTCTTAGTGACCTCAGAGCAGTTTCTTGGACCAACATACATCAGTTCCATTGCCAACATGCCATTTTATAATTCTATACAGCACCCCTTGAGTTCGACTCTCTGCCATTTGCATTGGTGTTGGATTATACCTTGGAAACAGTCTGGCATCCAGACTAGAGGTTAGTTAGCCAGTTTCTGAAGAATGGAATGCTGTACCAGTTACTGTTATTCTAATGGACTTAAGATATAAGGATTATATTTGAGATTTGGGAGAATTGTTGATTCGCCAGTATTCAAGAAGGGATGGATGATTTCCATTGAGGGATGATTGAGGGATGGTTACCATTTTGCTTGGTGATAAAGAAAGGACAAGATAGCATTATCAAGATTGTAAACAGACTCCTTACATTATCCACCATTACCTGTACCTGTAAGACATTACTGCAGGTCCTGAAGTGTGCTAAAGATTCTGAGACCTTGCAGGAAGTGACAGGAGTGTCTCCAGTCCTGATAGGAGGTGATGTTGAGATAAGTCTGTCTCTGCCTAACTGATAACTGCTATTCACGAGGCTGTGACAAGGGTTTTCAGAATACCCTATTTTTAAGAAATCTTTGTCAGACATCAAACAGTAGTGTGAAGACTGCCCAGTTTTGACTCTGTATTTATCAAACATAAGAAGTGTTTCTACTGAATACAGGAGATCTACTGATCGCAAGCCAATTCTTTCCCCCGCCAGAACTGATATATCCCAATCCCTTTCCCCTCAGACACCAGTGTTTGTGTTGTGAGTTCTGAAGTCTCTGTCCCAAGTGTTTGTAGTTTAAACCCCAGCCTGGTGGTTTGTGTCTGTCGGGACAGAAAGATGAATGTCAGGGATTTAACATAGAACCTGAAGCATTTATCACATTACTGGTGTACTGTGTGGGAATTCCTAGTTAATTTGTCTGTCTGTTTGGCTGGATTTACACACTGGACTTAGAGTCAACTTGGAGCAGTTCAGTTCGACAAATCAATCAGGTAAAATTGAAATGAACTTAAAATCAGTGGACTCCAAGTGGACTCAAAGACACATTTGTAAACCCATCCCATGTCTTTCAATTTACCATCAGTGACACCTGTGAGGATCAATTTTTGCAATACTCCTATTCTGCACACCTGTCTGGTTCACCTGCATGTAACATCAGTGTGGTTCACCTGTATGGCACACCTTGTTGGTTCAGTTGCAGTTGTTGTAAAACAGAAACACCAGTATGAAACACCTGTATGTACCACCTGTGCAGCACAGTTGGTGTAGAACAGTAACACCTGTATGGTTCACCTGTATGTACCACCTGTCGAGCACAGTTGGTGTAAAACAGTAACACCTATACGGTTCACCTGTATGAAGCACCTGTACAGCGCAGTTGGTATAGAATAGTGCCACCTGTACAGTTCACCTGTATGTACCACCTGTGCAGCACAGTTGGTATAGAACAATAACACCTGTACAGATCACCTGTATGTACCAGCTGTGCAGCACAGTTGGTGTAGAACAGTAACACCTGTACTGTTCACCTGTATTTACCACCTGTACAGTGTGGTTGGTGTAGAACAGTAACACCTGTATGGTTCACCTGTATGTACCACCTGTGCAGCACAGTTGGTGTAGAACAGTAACACCTGTACGGTTCACCTGTATGGTACCACCTGTGCAGCACAGTTGGTGTAGAACAGTAACACCTGTACGGTTCACCTGTATGTACCACCTGTCCTGCACACCTTGTTGGTTCAGTTCCAGTTGGTGTAGAACAGTGCAGTCATGCCTGAGACAGGTGTGAGGTCCCGTCTGTCTGCTGAAGTCTGACTAATGGGCCTTCGTTCCCTATGTTTGTGTGCGAACACCTCACAGCTACGGACTGTGTCACAGGACAGTTCATGAGGGTCCTCTTCATTAGACACCTGTAAACAGAAAGGTCGTCTTCACTTCAGTAAAGTTTATCTGGACTTGCTAACAGTTTGTAGTAGCCAGCCCTACCCATTGTGTGTGAACATCTTACAGGCACTTGTGTATGGAGTGTGTCAAGAATAGGTCAGGAGAGTGTCCTCTTCATTAGATAACTGTAAACAGCGCTGGAGGGGTCGTCTTCACTTTGGGAACGTTTATCTGGATCTGCTGAACTCTGGCTAATGGTTTGTTGTGCCCATGTTTGCGTACTTGGTTCCTGTGTGTGGTGTGTTTCAAGGACAGGTCTGGAAGGTCTTCTTCATTAGATAGCTGTAAACAGTGGTTATAGGACAGATAAGACATGCACAGATATCGGAGTCTCGCCTCTGGTGTTTGGTACACAGTGGAAATGGGTCTTGGTATGGTCTGCAAAACCCAAACATAAGTGCTATTTAGATAAAGCACACGATTACTACTGTAACTTGACCTGGAAAACTCGACACACAGTTTTGTAATCCAGTCTTGTGATTGATGCTTAAGTGCAAGTTTACACAACAATGCAGAATCATCTTCATGGTGCATACATTGTTGGGTTATCTTGTATGCAGACTGTATGGTTAGACCCAGCACACAGGAGCGCTTGTTTGCTTTATGTTGTTTTAATGATCTTATGTAGAAATGTGCAGTTTACCCTGCGGCTATAACATACATCTCCAATAAATCAGGCTTAAACCAGGTAATCATTCATTTTCACAATGGAGACATAACGTTTTATTTGACTGCATTCTAAGCATTAAAAGTTGGATGGAAACAAGCTGATGGGGCTTCTGAGTTTATGTGTTTTGTTTTCTTTGCAATGCACCAAACAAACATAACCAGACTGCTAAGTATTTTTGTTTTGTTTTGCCTAATTCTTTGCTATCGTTACAAATTTTTTGCCTATCTTTTATATGTTTGTAACCTGTCATTTACCCTCTGTGTCTGTGTGTTTTGCATCCTGAGGTAATATGTACCAGTCAGGAGTGCAAAGCCTGTCATGTCCCTGATCCCTCCATGATTTATGCAGCACCAATTCTGTCAGAGTGAGAATAATGATCATGTTTAACTCTAATTAAGCCCTGCCTTCGTTAGGCCCACAGAAATGGAGAATGGGCCCTTTCTGTGGATAGCCTGGAGGTTATAAATCCTTCTACTTACGTTACCGTCAATGTTGGCAGGCCACAATTATGTTTTGCACCTGTTGTATCAAAATTAGACCTCAGCAAAACGTTAAAACCGAAATTATTAGTTGCTGGCATGAGCATTCTAATGGTGAGGTACTTTCCTGTCCCGTTGTTTGGCTTGTGCAGTAGTGGTTCAGATTTGTTAGCAGCTGGCAGAGGAGAGGCATCTTCAACTGGAGCTAACAAGACCCCCACTTCTACCAGCTGTCAGTATGACAGACTGTAGCCCATCCCCATAATTAGGGAGTTTAAACAGTTATACCAACAGAAGTGTTGTTGTTGTCCCATGGGTACTGAGGTGCAGGGGTGAGGAGAAAAGCTGATATTACCTGTTATCTTCTCATTAGGGCAAAACACAATATTACCCAGGTGTCAACATGGTGTGAACCTTCATATAAGTGTAAATAAGGAATATAAATGTATGTAATACTCAAGTGTTGCCAACCATTGCTGATACAAGTAAGATACCACTTCTACTTGAATTTCTAATGTCATTCTTTTAATTGTTGTTGTTTACTTGTATGATGTTGTTTTTAACTGAAATCTTTGTATAAAGAAATATAATGACAACCAATTGGACTTAGAGAAAGGATTTTTATCACCTATCTTTATAATTCTGTCAGGTTTGATGGTTTGTGTACCATAATGATGAGATTCCCATGGTAACTTGCTGGAAAATCCGTGTGGAAAATCCTCATCCATCCCCATCAGAAGATGATCAGTGTTTATCAAATTTATATTGTAGTGAGCTACAATGTATCAGTTGTAGGAATCTTTCATTTGCAATTGTTGCATCATCAAGTGAAACAGAAATGACACACGACATGCACTCTGCTACAGTGAACTCAGGATTTTCACTCTTCTTGTGTCTTTTCACCCACGGGTCTTTTCAGCTACTGTTACCATGGCGTTTCCACTTTTTCATGATTTCTGCCATGGTTCTCTTTCGCACATTTCATTGTGATTTCTGTCATGGCTTCGTACAAACCCCGTAATACTCGGTAAATGGGCGTCCCGCAGGGACCGGCATTGTCGTCATTCACAAGTTGGAACCAATCCATCGCCTAAAGCGGATTTTCCCCGGTCGTCTCCGTGATGATATTTTGATGCAGTGAAATCCAGAAGAGTGGAAACGTTGATTGCTGCTGTCAGAACGTTTGATCATAAGTACATCTATAATTCATCTGTTTGACTGTAACAAATTTTACATCAGAAGATAAGGCAGAAGATAATCGTTACATTTGTCGCACTGGGAGTCACAAGGCAAGGAAGCTGTAGTGTTACAATAGACCAAAACTGAAAATCATAACCTGATGCCACCCTCCAATATTGTTGGACATACATATATTTACCTTCAGCCTGATGAGGTAGCCATTTGACAACCCGGACGGAGGCCTGGTGAACCTCTGTCTCATATCAGCCAAAACATGTCAGTAATTGCCGATAGATATTATCAGAAGAACAAAAGATCAACAACAAATTTTTATTGGCTATGGAGTTAGACAGCAAGAAGAAGGTTACATGTGGCAACATGTGGTCTACTTTGTCAATTATTTGGGGGGTTGAAGTACCACAGTGATCAGTGGGACCCGGTGATGGACTTTGTTTTGTCCAGGACCTGTTGCAGATGCAGTAATGGGTTCTAATTGTTCTGGAGTGGTGAGTGGTGTGAGTAGTGGGGAGGATAACTACAGGCAACACTGAGTGATGATGGCTGGGAGCTTTATAAACCCTGGGATTCACAGCAGAATGTCAGATGGTTGTTCCAAATAGAAATCTCACATTTGGGAGCATAGAGGCACTTCTCTGTGGTATATAACAGTTGATATTTTCACCCCTCGAACAATGTAGATAAAACATATCACAAAAAGATTTTGGATTTCACAAAAAGTTTGGGCATTCTATGATTACAATCCATGTAGAATTCTTGTCTAAAACTGGTGTAGTTTGGTGGGATTTTGTTTTCTGAGCCTTTTTTGGGGATAAATATTGTAAAAATATACCTACCACTCCCCTTGAAAAAGAATGGTGTAGTCCTAACTCCTGCTCTTCTGGCTGGTTGGTTGTTGTCTCTACCCTGAACTCCAGGAGAGTACATGTACATAATGCTGGGTGCATACATGGACATGTATAGTATACTATTATGCTTTGGCGATATAACAAGTGATAGCCCAACCTTAGTGCCTGCCACTGACATGAACAGGAACTGTGCCCTGCTTGCGCCCAGGCATGGAGGTAAGATAAGAGCAATAGTTTTGGGTTCTCCTTGGATGGTATGTGTCAAAAACTTAAAGGGCATGAAAGTGTGCAGCCTCACTAGTGCGGACCTGCAGGACTGAACTGGAAGCAATCTATTCGATTGTTGCCCACCTGTATCAGAGACCTTTACAACAGCATAATAAAACACTGGATACTGCTATTACTCTGCTACTACTTGGAAATGAATCAAATGTTGAATTGTCTGTAGTCCTGATCAGTCAGATCCTTGATGTGCCTGTTTGATAGTGACTTCAGGCTATACATTTTGTACATCGCAACACAACAAATCAGAGCGACAGGAAAACCTGGTCCCCGGGGGTCTGTTTTCATGTTGTCTGTGTCGGAAAAGGGTCTGAAGTTAAAAGGCTGTCGTTGTTTTGCCTGGGGTTGAAGTTGTGTACCAGGACTTGTCAGTGGGTACTTCAGAGCCAGACTGGAGTGGTTCAGGACGTTGGTGCCTCTTCAACCTCAGGAGCTCTGTAAGGACGGATGTGTACAGTTTTCTTGTTACTACATGAGAGTACATTGTCCAGAATTCTACATAGGACTTGGAATATAGGAGGGAAAAATAATTTTGCACAAACAAGCATAGATTATACACATACTTCTGGCTGGCACCCAGTGTTGTCCTGAAACAGCATACAAACTTGGTTGTGCCCATCCTGTCAGGTTGAGTAATGATCTCAGCTTTCCTACCTTTACTCATATCCCCCTGTTTACTTAGACCTGGGGCATTTAAATCACTCACTGTCCCTTTAAACCCAATCAGCCAGCAGGATCGCCAACCAATCAACTGGCAGGGCCTGTTTCATCAGGTGCACTTGACCTCTGACCCGCCAGAGGCTATCCCATTATTGTTATTGAGCAGAAGACTGGAATGCCTTTTTCTGTTGCTCTGAAGACTGAATGATGCTTTTAGAAATGAACACAGAAATATTTCTGGCTGCCATGTGGATTTTTCTAATATCTTCCTAGTGTGTAAATGATTCATTACTTTAGTTCATTTAATTCAACGGTGACTAAGTTAAGTTGTAAAAGATAAGACAAGGTTTACATGCTGTTAAAAGTTTGCAATTCTGTGGCACAGCTGTAATCCTACATTTTGAAGCATATATTCAAGTAGCCTGATTAAATCTCGCTTATAGCAGCCCGCCAAACATCCGCCGGCACTCCGCGGGGAGGGGCCAGTTACAGCCCTGGACAGCAGAGTTTGTGTTACACAGACTAATATTCAAGGTGTCATGAATTCATGGTGTCATGTAGGAGAGCTCATTGTGAAAATGTAACCTCTGCAAACATTTCAAGATTTACAGTATCACGAGGATGACATTCCATGATGTTTCCCTCACACTGATGACATCACTGTTTGTTGGAGATAATAGAGATGCAGCATCACGTAGTATTGGTTAACAGTTCAGTCAGTGATTGTAGACTTCAACCCTGGCAGGATGCGTAGGAACTGCACTACTCCCCTTTGGTAAATCATGTAAAAACATGCCTGCGGATGATAACGTTTTACTTCAGAAGCTGGTTATTTTTATCAGGAGCATCTCTCCTCATAGTCATACATCAGAAGGGATGGATGGAGAGGCTGTAAGATTTCCTGGCTTTCCAGTCTCTGGACATGTGAGTAGCCAGGGGGCACTTTGTCAGCAGGACCCTTTTGTCTGGAATGGACTTGGAGGACTTCAAGGGGAGTTCCCCCCTCTGGTTTCCTGTCCTGGAGCAGGGGGGGGGGGGGTATCAGAGGGGGGTGTCCTGTGTCCATGGGGTTTTGTTTGGAAAAGCTTATAAGAAAGTTCCTTAGTCTGGAGTATGGATATGTACCACTCAGTTTTCTTCAGGTTTGGTTTCCTGTGCTTCAGGGGGGCAAATGAATCATAGTCTGGGTTGACTACAACGATAGGCTAATCGTAAACCAACTTTATTTATGAAATAGTGAGAACCACAGAATTAATCTGGATAGACCAGCAGAAACGTTGTCTGATGTCAGGAGAATGTGCCAAGGTCACTGCAGGTCAAAGTCATTGCTACTCTCTCCATGACTAGGTAAACTCAGTTTCAGTAAATCTTTCACTTGTCAGATGTACCAGAAGCTTTCAATAGTTGATAATGTGTTTCATATTTTCCATTTTGTCATATTTCTGTTGTCTTACAGTTCCGCCCAGCCCACCCTGGAAAATGATATTATTTACTTAATTTCTGACTTATTGACCCTGAACTCTAGAATATCATATTTTCCACATCTGTGCTGATGAGTTGTGGGTTTTATTTCTAGCCACTCACAGATTTTATTTTGGGGGACCCGTGGGAAAGTGGGACTTGACGTTGGATGACAGCTGTGGCCCACGCCATTGTTGGTCATGTGATCAAGCTGGGAGTCATGTGACCAGCGAGCCGCACTCCTAGTGGTCCACCTGTCCACCGTTGCCATAGTAACAATGGCCTGCGGTTGTCAGTGGGCAGGAGGAAGAGATACCTAAGTGTAGGGGTGATAGGGAAATAATTTCAACAAAATTCAAAGTATCCCTTCTCTTCCTCTCTGCTCGGGGAATTCTTCCAGCTTCTCTAGTTTCTCTGCGGTTGTGAAATGTGAAATTTGGTAAGGAGAAGAGAAAGATAAGCCATGAGTGGGATGTACACATAATACAACTGTGTGTAACCGTAGCTGTCGGGCTCAAACTTGGCGGGGTCTGATTTCTGAAAGAAAAGCAAAACCGATATTGGTCTTGTTTTCTATCTATGTAGGAAGTCATAAAATCCCCCCCCAAAGTATTTCTAAAAGCCCCTATCCTGACATTCTTAGAAAGACCATCAAGCCATGTAGCCAGTAGAAGTTTCTGTAAAATAAAAGAAAAATTTTCACTGGTTAAACTGTTCAGAGTGTCCAACCATGGTAGATGGAATAAAATACTCTCCATGCATATGATTGCTGTAAAGATGGCCTAAGCCAGGGTTTCATCTGTTAAAAGGTAGGTAGAGGTTCTTCAGCTGGCAAGGTGTCAGGTCCTCCTGTCATCTCATGTCTTTCCTTGTTGCTCTTGACCTTGAGGAAGGTGTGTAAGGAGGAGGTTAAGGTGAGGAGTTCTGAAGTCCTTGAGGAATCCTCTCAGCCCATCATGTTTGCCCTCTGAGCTCCATCCATGTTTGAAACATGACCTGTTGTTTGGACAGGGCAGACGCAGTCCACTCCTGAAGTCTGCGTTGTTCTTGCACTTGTTGGTTTTTGCCTCATGATTATGGCATTAACATTCCTGAACTCTCAGTAACATAAACATGGTTTGGTCTTGGCTCTGCCAACAACACAGGAGCGAGATTAGACAGCATAACAAGGACGTAGCGTTGTGATAACTTGTCTTGCATGTTTTTATCGCTTGCCAAAGGCAATGGTTGTGGACTAATCCCTTCCCCACTTAAACCATCATGCCTAGTTTGTAATAATGTGTACAATACTTAATCACATCCCCATGGGAGCAGATAATATCTCGTCCTCCCCTCCCTCTCCATTCTGCTGAAACCCGACACCAGCACTGATGGATGGCGACATTAGGCCACACCAAGTTGGTTTGTTGGTTTATAAGACGTACACAGTCTGAAGGAAATATCTTTTTTTCAACACCGTTTCAGGGAATAAAAGTACTGTAGGCAGAGTCATGTTTTCCTTTTACTGACAGTCCCAGCCCTTAATTTCATCTTGTCATATTGTGTAGATAATAATAAAAATGGAAATAAATGTAGTAGCATTTTTTTAATTTTGTGACATAGCTGAGATGAGCCCTTCCCTCTAGCTCTGATCTCTAGGCCTGACCTGCCTGTTGTGAGTCTGTTTACTATAGCAGAGTCAGATAGGCTAAAGTTGTGTTTGGGAGTTGTGTTTGGCGTGTTGTCAGATAGCAGCAGCTGGCCAGGCCTGCACACTTGCTCTCTCAGATATCACTTTTCCTGGCAGCCTGCCCGCCAGCTCACTTTCAACAGCAGTTTGCACATCAGGCATTTTCGACCCTAGCTAGCAGAGATGGAGGAGCATCTATGATTCTATTTCACAAGGAGAAAGTCCCAGCTGTTCGTAGGCAAGAGTTTTGTGTGCAAATCGTCATCGGCAACTAGCAGCTTGAATACTGAAGAGTTACAGAGGCGAGGACATATCAGGTACCGTACGGTATTCCACTCACAGCCTTAACGCTTGCTGTCGTCTATCACAGAAGCCACCGCTGGCAGGGTTCTTCTCTCCCAATTCCTCACACTGACAGCTTCATGACAATCCCTACCTTCTGTAGTACTGACAGCTCTGCGGTCACTACTGTTCCCCTCTTCACAAGCGAGCTGCGTCCACATCTCCGGTGTTGTGATGGTTTGGACAAGCCTGGGACATGTTTGAGCTTCCTGTGATCTGTTGTTGCAGCAAAGCTCTCCTGTTGGCTCCCTCCCATCTGCTGCACAGGTTCTACACACTGGGCTTGCAGCCTTCATTCTCAGTGCCACCACAGCATTTCTCTTCAGCACAGTCTGCGCACAGTACACTAGTGGTCATCATAACATAGCAGGACAACGGACGTCACGGAGGGAGCCCAAAAGGACACTGGTGGCCAGTCTTGTTTTGGATGTTGTCTACTAAAACTGGTTCTAATCCACACATGCTGCTGACATGACGTTACAACACAGTGTCTTCTCACAACATATAGCAGGTCTAGGGAAGCCACATACATGACTTGATGAGACTGGGATCCCATGTTGTTATGGAGTTTCCTAAGTCTTTCTACCTTAGAAGAAGTCACCAGGTTGCCGTGGGTAAAGGTAAGGACCTACAGGTCACTGTGAGGGTCACAGGAGTAAAGCTGCTTTTCCATGCATCTGTGCTGTATAGAGGGGGCCAAATTATTAATGTCCAAAACATGCACATGTATGTAAATGGTGTTAGTGTGTCTGGCCAGTTGGATTTTTGTTGCTAGTACGTGGGATGACCTGGGTGAGTTGCTGCTAGTACGTGGGGTAACCTGGGTGACTTGACCGGATAGTGCGGCTATAATCAGCCGGGCAGTTTTTGGCAAAGTTGTAGCCAGAATCTGGTGACCCTGTGAGGGACTAGGCTATAAATAAAGCAGGGTGAGACCTTGTGTAAAATACTTCTTTTTAGAGTGCAGGCGAGGCTGCATGTATAACTTGTGATGTGGGAAACTGGTTATAGTCCGTCCTGTTCTGTCCGTGATTTGCGGGCTGCGTGTCTGAGTTCGGTACAGGATATCCTCGTGCTCTCTCCTTTGAAAACACTGCAAGCGTAGGAAATAACAACACCATGTATCCTGCTGATAGGAAGGTATGTGTGTGACTGTTCAGAGATGTACAATGTATGGCCGGAGTTGCTTGCACGAGTACAGCGTGTGTTATCACATTCACCTCCAGACGGACGGTATGCCACGCTGGCGACAGCGCCGTATAGACGTGAAGGCGACCGTGATCGCTCTGCAGGCTTGTCGGCCGCCGTGTTTTGCTCCGTGGCGGGTGTAAACACGGCCAGCCGCACGTGGCGTGTGCCAGCTCCCCTCCCCACGCTCCACTGAGTCTACAGCATGCCGAGTATGCACCAAACAGCCTTCCTGGACTCCCTGTGTCTGTCCTCACTGCATTTCTCAGAACCGGAAGGCAAATCATGAAAGAAACACGCGGACATCGCTGCGTGGTTACTCCACGGTGTGTTGTGGCCGCGTCCTTTCATCCTTGCCTCTGATTGGTCGAAAATGTCGGTCGTCAGCCCCTGCTGGATGAATGGGCGGTTGAGAATAGCACGGCTTGCCGTAATTTCTGAGTCAGAACTGGTGATTGTGGACAATCTGGGCTGACTATGAGGGTTAGTCTGGTATCCACGGCATGAAGAACACACGGAGAATGTGCAGCTAGGGGGTTACTTCAGCAGTGTTTCTACGAGTCAGCGTGCACGTAGGGTAACACTGGCAGCAGTACCGGAAGTGTTCACGTACTCCGAACGTGCCACGTGTGCAGCGCCTTTCACGCCTGTACACGATAGAGTGTAGATACGCAAGCATGTATTCATTCATCCAGTCTGTCAAGCGTTTTCTTCATTGGTGGAGATAAAGCTATAAAGCGCCGGTATAGTTGTTGTTGCAGTACAATCACATTGTGTTATTCCCATCAAATGTTGTGTTGTTCCCAAACCAGGTTAGCTCCCAAATTACCTTCTCGGCATCGCTAAGGCAGCTTTTTTTATTCATAAAATTAGCTGGTTGCCGTTACTGTGTTTCCATGGCAATGGCTCAGGTGTGGTCCATCTCTGTTCTAAAGGAAAATTAAGGAAACTGCGTCATTTAGTCTGAGGTAAGGAAAAACAGGCTGGTGTGTATGTGTAAGTGGAGGGGGACCAGCTTGTTTGTGGATGAAACAAGGGATTTGAGTTCTTAGGAAATACGGAAGTGGAGTAGAATAGCAGCTTGTTTTTGGACGAGTGTACGTGATGGTCCTGATGAGTGTGCCTGATAGTCTGGAGTGTGTTTTGAGGGTCACTCCAGTCAGGCGTGTGCTGTCTATTTCTGGAGCTGGTGGCACTTCTTAACATAACTGTGCCTGGAAAATACTCTGGTCCAGTTTCACTGGCTACTATGACAGGCACGAAGAGCATTCTGGGTCAGGGGGTCTATGACCATGGTGGGGTGGGGCAGATCACCATGGTGATGGGTGGGGCAGGTTGCCATGGTGATGGGTGATGCAAGTCACCACAGTGATGGTTGAAATAGGAAAGTCATGAAGGATGGACCTGACTGTTATTGATTGATTTCTAAAATAGCATCAGTCTGTCCAGAAGGACATTTCGCATGACTTGTCAGTGCCCAGCCAGAGCCCCTGAAGGTAAAGAAGACTTCCATGGCCACTTGCAAGGATACGAAACAGATGGGAGGGTCTCAGGTTCTCCTCAGCTGGCACCTTAAGGTTGTCCCACCAGGTGTGTTGTGTTTCAGGTGAGACACGGTGTCTGGAAGGTCTGGGTGTCTGGAGGGTCTGTTCCATTCCAGGTTGTATTTTCCAGTCATGTGCCAAGTTTGTTCCTGGGAAATGCCAATGGCTGTTTGGAGTGTTTGCTATCTTGTTTACATTGTTGACAAACAGAGTTCCTGTTGTTTGGACCAGACAATGTAAACAAAGCCAGCTGACTGGCACCAGGAGTGCATTATACAGACACAGGCAGACATCAGTCTCCTCATCACCAACACCAATAGGATTTGTTGGTTGTCAGATTAAAAATGAAAAAGCTGAATTGGTTGCTTGATTAAATCTCGCTTATAGTGGCCTGCTCAACATTGCCGGTCCCCTGCAGGGAGGGGCTAGTTTAAAATACAGCCCAGGACAGTAGAGTTTGTGTTACACAGACTACTGAATTGGAATGTTGAATCTGTCAAGAATATATCCTAAGCCTGATCCATGTTTCTTTCCAGCTCAATTTTTTCTTGCTTAATTCGTTCTTGGCAAAATGTCAGGAACCAAGGAAATGTATTGCTGTAACATCCTCAAAGCTAGTAATAGCCTGGATGCCAGACTGTTTCCAGGGCCTACAGTCCTACACAGATAGCTTCTTGGCTCCAGTGCCAACGTGCCTCCAAGGAAATTTTACCACACAGCCCCCCTGAGTTAGACCCAGAAGAACTGAATAGCAAGATGTAGTTCACTCATTGCCTGTGGCCCTGCAGCTCTCAGTGCTATAACATCTCAAACTGGACAGACAGTGTCAGACAGTTTCCTGTTCCAGTACTATATCATCTCCAAAGCCACCACTTCCCCTGTTCATGGCTCCACTGCACCTAAACATGTCAGACCTTTAATCCAGGAGTCCTTGGTTTATCAAAGGCCGAAGGTGCAGATCCAAACACACACACACATGAAACAAGTCTGAAGCTGTTACTTCCTCCTGTTTCCTCCCTCCTGACTTCAGTCTGTCCTCAACAGAAGGAAGTCATAAGATTAAGAAGTCTGCTGCACAACTGACTGCTGCCCTTCCTGCAGACACCCCCCCCCCCCTTACCTAGAAGGTGAGAGCAAGGTCAAAACTTGCTCTTTCGACTTCTCTAAGAATCTGATCAGAGCTAGTGAGCTAACAAGGAAAGCTAACAGATCAGTTGAATGGAACGATATTGAAGTCTAGGGATGGATAAATGTGTCAAGTTCTCACAAAGTTTGTCATTGGCCTCTCTCTCTAGCAATGCATCTTTTGAGTTTTGACCGTAGATGGGTACCAAACACACATATGGTTTCCTAATGGGCCCAGATATGGACAATGGGTTAAAAAAAGAAGTCGTAAGGTATGGAGCCAAGGAATTTTTGAAATTATTTACAACATAATGATAAAAATGTATGGTTGAAGTACTGCCGGCAGAAGGCTACAGGATGTGTTCCTGGCAGGGAGTGTGACGCATTCAAGGTGGGGATGTACTGTCCATTCCCAGAAACGCCCAACAGCTCTGCGTCCTGGCTTTGTACCAGCAGCAACCCTGTACCATCCCTGTAGCCTGGCTCTGTGCCATCCCATTCTGAAGGAACTCAATT
Organism: Branchiostoma floridae x Branchiostoma belcheri; assembly: GCA_019207045.1. NCBI lineage: Eukaryota > Metazoa > Chordata > Leptocardii > Amphioxiformes > Branchiostomatidae > Branchiostoma > Branchiostoma floridae x Branchiostoma belcheri. The sequence continues at coordinate 8,511,935 of CM033025.1, read as the reverse complement.
TAACCTGGAAGTCAGCTTCCGTCAATGATAGTAACTTCACCGGAAGTTACAGAACCTGTAGTACTGCTTGCGGAAGGTAGAGGTCCAGTCCATGTTTCGCACTAGGCTGCCGGGATAGGATGGCACACGCTTGTATGTATGTTGCATGTGTACATATGAATAGATTTTTAAGTACCTTGCATTAAGTTTCTTAAGATGTCGGAAAACTGGTGAATACGTATGAGAGTTAAGGTGATGTTTCCTTCAGACACTCCTGTATCCTCAGGGCACCTGTGTGCATTCCCCTTCAGGCACGTTAATGGTAATGCAGCAGCCAACCTTTTTCAGACCTGTCTTGCCTGTTTCTTCAGGCAGCTGGCGCTGTCCAGCACCAGACAGCCCTGCAGAGTTAATAAAGCCTATTTTGTAACCATTTGTCTCTCACCTGCTTCGTTTCACTTCCACAATAGCGCAGTTTTCTCACTCGGGATTACGGGATTTGTGTTCCCATGGCAACAGTCTCGCGGTGGTAATCGTGGACTAAGTCGTACACAGTGTTGTGTTACATGTGCACAGCGTTGCCAATGCGAAGTTATGTTTCGTTACCGCCAGACCAGCCATGCACTTCGGGTAACGTAACATCAACTTGATCAAGAAATTCCCCTTTTGAAAGCCCTGTATTGCCACTTCTCTTGAATGGTGGTTGGGTATGAGCTGTTACATCTGCTGCAGTCCTTGATATGATTATGAAGAACTGAGATTGTGGAGTGATTGCCAGTTATTGCAAGGGGCTTTTCAACCTCCTTGGTTATTGGCAGCCCTGGTTTGGATTTCCCTGTTGACGCAGCTGAAGTCATGGGATTCTGGAATACTGTCTCTATTCTACATACTGCTCGTGGTCTAAACACGATAATTATACCAGAAACACTTAATCACTTAAACCTTCAGCAATCAGACATTGTCATTAGAACTGCCTGAGTACAGCTTTCACTACATGTATTATGAGTTTGTCTGGGGTATAAATTTAGATTGAAGATTTTAGACCTGGAGTAAATAATAGATGTGTTTGATAGGAGATGAGTGCAGGAAACGTAAAGTTTACTTGCTTTGTAGTTCATCTGGATTAATTCCCCCTTTATTGTTGGTTGTTCACACAATCAACCAGGCTCATTTCCCTTCCTATAGAGCCTGATGTTTGGTGTACAGGAAGCCTTGTGTATCATTCCTGCATTATCCTGCACTACACAGGCTAATGAGCGCATTTTTACTGCCTTTGCCCCTCCCCCTAGTGCTGCATCATTGTACACACTCCCCAGGAGAAGGCCACACCAGTGCAATTTGTTGGTTCTTGAATTGACAAAAAATTACTGGAAGTTTACATAAACACAGTCTGGTACACAGTTTCAGATAGTGAATACAGACAGATTCAAGCCTTTTTCCCAGTTTTCTGGGTTTTTTTTTACAGACAGTTTGCTTGTACAATTTGCTGTAGATTGTCCAAGAACCAATTTACTAACTTGGTGTGGCCTAATGAGGGCATGTTTACAGTGGGTACCCCTCCTGCTGCCCCTCCCCCTGGTGCAGGCTCCAAGCTGCCAGCCCCAGACAGACCCAGTCAGCCTGATGGTTGGGTCCTGATTACGGCTGCTGCAGGCTTTGTTTGTACCCAGGATATCCCGCCTGAGCTCCTGGAGAGGCGAGGCCAGCGAGGCTGTGCTGCTCTGTTGTTCCCTGTGATCCTATGCGGGAAGTGTTGTTGTCCCTGCTGCAGGAATATTGTTGTTGTTGCCGGCCGGGTGGATTTTGTGCGCGTGGGAATCAAGCGGTGAAACCAGGTCTGTGGAACGTTGGGGAAGGAAACTCGACTTAAACCAGATACGGGACAAGGCTGGGACTCTTGTCTCCCACAGGCTTGTGTGTGTTTCTGTTTGCACCTGGAGCTTTATCTGCTGAGGAACTACAACTTGTGCAACACTGGCTGGGTTTGCACCATTGTTTGCAGCAAGGCAAGACTGATGCATCTAATATTGTGAGGCCTTCATGCTGAGGTAAACAAGCTCAATGCTTACATATGTATGATAGTCCCAGTAACAGCATATGTTGTGTTATGTGTTAATCGGATGCCTATAGTTGCAGTTGTATTCACAGCGAATTGAGCCTCCATTCTGCCATACATGCGGCCTCCTGCTGCTACAAAATAGCAGGCTTTGCACAATACAGGAGACAGTAATGGCTGTTCTCTCGCCCTTTTGTTATGTAGATGTGGCAGCGCCATGAAAATGGGCTGTAATAACCAGGCCAGATTTCAACAATATGTCACAAGCTGATGGGGAGGGGGGCAAGAGTTAGAAATGTCCTGGGCTCACTGTGTAAAATGGTACATAAAAAAAAGGGAAATCTGGCCTTTAGGTATGCCCTGTATCTCTTGTTTAGCACAAATTCTGCAGCTCTGTAGCTAAGTCTGTTACGTTTAAGTTACAGAGGTGGAATTTGCCTTCCTGGTGAGAAATGATATCACATAATTTTTGCAGAACTGCTCACACCAAGGAGGTTAATATAGAACGTCCTTAATTACTCACACTTAGAATGTTACAGTGTTTCATGTTTGAGCTTTTTTTATTCATGATTCATCAAGCCTATAGGCTGACGAGGTAATTATAAGGGTCAGATCCGCTATTTCACAGAGTATTGCGTGTTGTGCATTATTCGGGATAGAAAATTGGCTGGCTGAACTGGCTTTACCAATAGTTCAAGTAGACATTTGCATATAGAGATCTACTGTTTATATTATGTTGTATCTTGTAGGCTGTGCCTTGGTACAGAAACTAGTCTGTTGTTCTGTTGTATGGCTGGCCTGTCGACAGTTTAGATGAGTCTCTTCTAATTAACTAGGGGCAAAGTCAACACAGTTCACCAAGCAGGCCAGTCTGTGGTGTTTACCTGCGTGTAGGTCCCAGCAAGTTGTGAAATATTTGGGGTGCTTACTCACACGCTGGACGGGGCACAGATTAGTTCTGCACGGAGAGGCCAGCAAACACAGCACAGTGGACACACATGGCAGTCTGCCAAGGGTTAATATTTGTGTACAAAATTATGCACTACACAGACATCGCCATTGATGTAATGGTGACGTAGGCCCCCCCTAGCTGTGACGTAGCAGGCTTCAGCTGTAAGCAGTGCTCCGCCCCATGCCCCAGGGGGAGTGTGACCACTGCTATCAGCCAGACTGACGCATGGCCACATGCTTGTCTCAGTCCTGATTAAAACCATGCCTGGGGCAAGCCAAACTCATTACTCACACCAGACCTTTGGCTCTACAGTCTGTGCAGAAAAAGGCTCAGAAATCACCAGAGAAGCAGGTAAATCAGCTGGCATCTGGAGTAGCAAGACCTGCAGTGGCGAGGAGGCGGCAGGCATGTTGAGTAGATGAGATAGGAGGCAGGTTTTGTTGCTGTTGTGCAGCCTGGCTGCCCTCCAGGGGAGAGATACTATCAGCCCTGTCATGCAAATGAGGCTTGACAGGCCTGACATGGGGTCGACCACCTATGCCCATATTTGGCAGCCTGTTTACTCACCCAGGCTTGATAAGTAGTAAAATGAGTTGAGCAACGGCCAATGAAACTACCAAGTCATTTCCTGGGAACCTACCTAATTACTTAAAGCAGCTTTATAAGTTCCTTGGATTCAGAAGAAGTTCCTACTCCACTCCTTGGCTGTGGTAAGGTGAGTTTGTGGAGTCTTTGGGCAGTGTTGTAGTGGATCCTGAGAACCAAGATCTGTTAGTGCAGTGGTGTATACAGGGTGTAGGAACAGAAAATGGGAGCTTACTGTGTTTACTTAGGAAGGTGCAGTTTAAACGGCCGGTGGCTCAACCGGAAAGTTGGCCCTGCGCAGGTAGACAGTTGTGACGTTGGTTTTGAGCATCTGTGTGTTCCGTTGGATTTTTAATCGCTAGGAGTGAGTAAATGCTGGTTGTGGTGTGATGTGTCAGACACATGTTAATGAAACGTTTAACCTCCTGAGAATTACCCAATTGTCCAACCCCCCTATTGTCTCCATACCTGTTTTGTACCTTTCAATTTCCTATGGGTTCGTATCCTCTGGGGAGCGAAAGGGAGGGGAAATAGGATGTTCTGGTGGGAAGTAGGTTTGGGAAGTGTTTCCTGAACCGGGGGTATTTATTGAAGGCGAGTTTTTGTGTTGTTTAGTTTGGAGATGAGGTCATTGGACTTAGAACAGGTAAATCTGGTTTTTAATCTAAAGGTTGGTCCCAGAAAAAAGCCGACGTTGGGAAAAAAGCGTGCCTCCTGTGCTGTTCTGTGTATACGAAGAGTCAGTTATGACAGGCACACGTCTGTAGGAAAGATCTGTGATGTCAGTCGGTGCCAAAATGTTGAGATTTTGGACCAACGTTGTCCAGTGGCAGTTGGAACAGTTACCAGCCCTGCCTGACAGCTGGTTACAGATTAACCAGGACTCCAGGCGATGAACTGCGGACAAAATTTGCACAACATCGATTTCCTGTGTACAGAGATGAGATTTTCATTGCTACGACAGTCGGGACTTTAGATAATGCATATCTGGGAATTACGCTTACGTCGGGGTGTATTTATTCATGGTGGAATCATGGCGTAATTCCATTTTGGAGCGACAGGGCTGCCTTATCAAGCCATGTAATCAAATAACGGCAGAGTAGAGTAGAAAACGTTGGTAATTCCCCACATTTATTCTGCGTTCCTCCTGTCTGCTTTCATTTCTGCCTGCCGAGAGTGGATGCAGTATCGTGAAAGCTTCATATCCTACTCAGAATTTGACAGAAATGTTGTACTGTAGCTATAGCCAGGCACAGTGATGATGAATAAGTGTTTGTTGGAATTCTACAAACTGCTTCATTATGTATGTTCATGTTCTGCCTTCTACAAGATGTGCAGATATCTAATCCTGTCGTTTCTGATCTGTAGCCTATACATTTGTCCCATCGAAATTGGGTGCTGTTGTTGGTATGACGTGCTATGTATGTAATGTACTGATATGTAGCTGCGGTTCTTGTTTGTATGGTCTGTAGCTTGTCATAGTACTGGCGTAATCCTGAGCAGGCCTGTTTATTGTTCCTATGGTTGATTCCCAGGTATCTGCCTGACTAATCTGCAGGGGAGGGACTGTGTACCTTGTACTGATTATTTATCTTAGCTCTGGGATTGTTCAAGTGGAATTATCTCCACAACAGTTCACAGTCCAGCTTTGCCGTGTCATGTGCCATGTGCTCCATATGTTGTACATTTGTAACCCTTGGCTACCTGTGAACTTGGAAAGCTTGTGTTTGACTTCTTACATTTGGTTTTGTGTTATTGTTATGGTTGTTTGAATGATTATATGTCCTTTTTGCACTGAGAACTTATAAGAAATCACATGATTATTACGTTCATTAGATTAGTTGCAGTTTTTAGGAGGTGCCTCGACCACGTTAAACAGCCTCATTACTCATACTGGGTACCTACTGGCTGGCAAAATACACCAGATGATTATTATTAGAGGGATGGTTCTGTCATCTTTCACATTTCACCAGTTACATGTTAAACTAAAGCTTCATACTCTGCCTTAATTGAAGTTTCCATGATATTTTAATCTGTTCTAAACTCTTTTCTTTTCTCTGTGTTTCTCCAGGACTCCAGTGCTGAGTTGTAACCTGTGAACTAAGACAAAAAAGGAACCGCAGTGTTGGGACTACCGGACTGTTTTACCAGCCGCTGACTAGGATATAACCCAACACCACCTGAACTGTAGTGAACTGTAGCTGAACTGTAGAGCTGTTTAATCAGAGACTGACGATGTATCCAACGCAGCTTGCCAGAAGACTCTCTGCTCTGACTGGAGCTTTATTAGTGCTGTTAACGAACCTGAGCTCGTTATGTGGCGGTTTCCCGGAGGACCTGTACCCACTGCACCAGATCCCATACACTGAAGGTAAATACACTGTAGGATGATAAAGCTACTAATGTAGAAGAGTGTAACTTATACATACATCATGTGCCATACGTGATACAGCCAAGGTAAACACTATAACTTAGACCTAATGTAGAACGCTTATACATTGTACATCATGTCTTGTGTGTGACATTTTACCCACAGATAGATAAATGTTCAAAATCATGGACCATACAGTATAGATAGATACTAAAATTGATGCCTAATGTGTGGTACACCAAACATTCATAAACAGCATATGGTTACTATGCATTATATTCAAACACTACAAGTATAACATCATGTGATGTTCCACCACCAAAATGAGCACTGCCTGTATGAAAGCTTAGAGTTATGAAATGATGTTAGAAAGAAAATCTAGTGTCTACTCTAGACATTTTCCTAAATAGAAAATTTCAGAACTTCCATTATTTTGTTTTTGTAGCAGACTGCAGTCCTAACAAAATCCTGAGAGTATTTTTACATCTGGAGTTAGTTTTGCTGTACCTGAATCCACTCCAAATATGTCTCCATAGGATTTCCTTATCACTGTGTGCAAACATACACGTAGTGCACAGGAAGCCTCAGCAGGTGTGAAAATAGGGGAGGGAGGAAATATATATATAGCACCCCCCCCCCCCCCAACCCCATGTTAGGGTGACCTTGCTTGGCCAATGGAACTGTATGTTGCTATGGTGATGTGAGGTCATCCTGCCCTGATCCCAGCAGTGATGTTGGTATGAATTATTCAGGAACTGTCAGTGGCTCACTTCGGCTTAGGCTGCTTGGAATCTTAATTCTGTCTTGCCCACTGTTTCATATTCTACCAGTCCAGAATGCTACAGTCAACAAAATAGGCTGTGAAAGTTTTTGGTTGTTTTTAACAGCTGAGACTTGATGCTAACACTGTCAGTCTGGTACAGGCCAGGACATGGTGCTGTGCAGAAAAAGATACTTTCAAGAAATTAAAACACTTCAAAATATTTGAAAGCATTTTTTGAAAGTTCAAAAAACAGTTCAATGTTCATTTTAAATGTATTGACTTGACATTAGACTAAATGCTGATCTACACCAAACAGGGCTTGTGTAGAAACATGAATTATGAATGAAAACTACCCTTGAAAAAAAGTCAGACGTCACATCGACAGATATAACATATAACATGAGTCTACACAGGGAGTAGGATGTTCAGTAATTGTACCCATGAGAGACATTTGGTGCACATCGCTGCCCTGAATGTTGATGTCAGCATTGCTGCGTGTTTCCTGAATATCGTATTATAAAGACTTTATAACAACGGAGCCAGGAGAAATCCGATAGATGCAGTAAATAATGTATAAGTCCTTAACCTGTAGTTACAGAGTCTGCTGCTGAATACTGATCAGTGCACAAGGCACGGGAAAGGGAGCCGCAGGCTGCATAGAAATGGGGAAGGAAGGATTCCATTCTTAAAACCTAGTGTCACTCCCCACCAATCTCATTAGTTGCTTCACGGGGTTCAAGAACAGAATCTGATAATTTGGAACTGCAATATCAACTTGGAAAATGGCCTGTACCTCAAGGCAAACTCAGGTTCAGGGATCGATATTATTCATAACCAATTAGAAGTGTTACTCCTAGCCCTTCATTTTCATATTGCTAAATTTGGGGCTTTATGATGCCCATGAACAAAGTTAATAGTTCTGTGTCAGATTTTGTTGTGTCCCTTCCTAGGTAGGTTTGTACTTGTACATCCTGTAGCCACTACAGGGTCCCTAACTCGAAGGAAACCTCCAAACACAGCAATCCTCAAACTGTTTCCAAATCAGCAGGCACTTAGGAACTCTCCCGGCTCCCACTTATTGAATGGAAGGGAAACATCTTCCCTTTCAGCCCATAAAGCGACCATTCCGCGCAACGCGGAGAAAGCTTTTTGGCGAAGTGGTCCCCTCCGCTGTGATCATGGCGTCTTTGGGGATTCGTTAAAAGGAAATGATCAGAAGGGGCCGAGCTTTATCGCTGGCTGAGTGGCAGAGTGCGGCGCATGAGGCCACGTTCCTCCGCTCAGATTCAAGTTGGCTATAAATAAGCAATCGTGTCCCGGATTAAAGAGCAGACTGAGGAATTATGGAGACATGAAAAGACGTGCCTCTCGGATGAAGAGGGCTGAAGAGTTAAGGCGACTTATTTTCAGGGTGACTTGAGGAGTAAATGTTCTAAAGGAAGGTGAACAGATCTGAAGGCTGCTCTAGGGAATGAGAAATGAGAGGATCTCCGAGCCTCGGTTCCCACAGAAAATGGGAATTAAAAGTTAGATGGAAAGTTGGGGGTAAAAGTTTGTAGCAGCCCACCTTTAGGATGGCACAACTTCTTCATAGAATCACAAATTGAGCAAGAAAAATGCCGGGAGACAGTCCACACTTTGATGGGTGAGGAGAAAATTGTGACAAACAAGCCACGATGATAAAGTCGTCTTGTAAAAAACGAAAATTAGTGCCTACCATGTTCATGAATGTCCTAAATAGTGTTATCTGGGAACTTGTTGTCTCTTGAATGAAAGTTTTGCAGCATTTCCAAACTTAGCCTGATTTAATCGCGCTTCTCAGGCCCGTCGTACATTGCCGGAGGCTACAAGCTCCGGATAGCGGAGTTTGCGTTACACAGACTATTCCAAACTATGGAAGAGAAGGCATGACTGACTGGAAGGCTATGTGTGTGTTTTTTTTGTGTGTGTGTTACTGTAATTGCAGGATGAATATTTCCCGTTTTGTTTTCTGCCAGGATCACCTGAATATGAGGTTTTCTGTGGACATCGGCACAATGACGAGTTTTCGAACTGCTCGCACAACTACGAGTTCCAGCTGCTGAGGGAGCTGGCGTACGATGGAAGGAACCACCTCTTGTTGGGAGCGAAGTAAGTTTTGCAACTATGATAGCACATTGATGTCAATTTTTCTCTATCAATCATAAAGTTTGTGTTGGTGAAACTAGGACAGCTGAAAATGTCTTGTGCCATCGTCTGTGTGAGGGAGTACAAAGAAACAGCTTTTGAAGATATCACAGATTTCAGTCAGGTCCACTGCAGATTTGTGTCGCTCAGATGTTGCAGATTTATGAAGCTGTGGAAGTTTTGTGAATATCTGTCAGTTAGTTTTAAGCTAGGATTTTGATGAAGTATTCCAGGCAGCTATGTTTTATTACTTTTTTTGTTGACTGTCACTTTGAATCAATGATTTTCTTGTGAGACATGCACAAAAGTACTTTGCAAGAAAAGAACAAGATTGGAAAGTTTGACAAATAGTACGAACTTCTAATAAATTCTATGTCTAAGTCTGATGTCAGGTAATGACATATCAGACAGGCTGTTATGAAGGTGATGTAATAATGTGCAGCCAATAAAGAAAGCTCCAAGTTCTAACAGCCCCAACTCTACCCTTTTGTAGCCTGGACACCAGACTGTTTCCAGGGTGGCCACTGGCCAGCCCCTTTTGAGTTTTAGGGCCAACATGCCTCCAAGAAAATTTTACCACAGTTCGTATGGTGTAACTCAGGCACTATGGGTAAATTTTAATGAGGGCATGTTGTCCCTGGAACCAGAAGCTGGTCTTTACAAACCCTAGAATCAGTCTGGCTTCCAGGCTACCCCTGTCACTGTCAGGCTTGGTTAGAGCTAGGCTTCAAAATGACAGGGCTAAATGCTGCAGGGTTAGAGGTCAGGGTCTGCAAATGTCAGGGAAAGGCAGATGAACAAGTGACGACATTTACTATTTTGGATAGAGGCCAAATTTTCCCTAGTGGTAAATTTGAAGTTATTTCTTTTGACATAAGCCCCAAACAGGTCAGGAATATTGCTGTCTCCCAACTGACAGTAAATGGACACTAAAGTTAGGTCAAGTAGAAAAAGCCTGACCTTTTTTAAAAATTTTATTTCATTTTTCTCCAACTTTTTTGAGAGCTTAAAACAGGATGGAAAATTTAATCTTCAAGTTCTTCCATGCCCTGAGGTGAACAATAGGTGAACTATTGTTAACCATTGTAAACGTGATTTTGAAGTAAAGACGTTTCAAACTTCAGACTGTTTTTCTCCACTTGTTATGCCCACAGAATCCTGAATACCTGTATTGTACAGGAACATGATTTTGAACAACAAAGGCTGCCTTGTGCAGCAGCCCAGAGTGGCTTCAGTTGAAGCATGGCCAGTACAAGGCCTGATGTTACAGTATTGTAATGCAAACCAGCCATTGTTGGGCTCCACTCAAGCCTGTACCATCAATCATCCTATCAGCAGCCCAGTGGGGAATGACCTGGGTCAGAGGTTAGGGGTCAGACTTCCCATGAGTCAGCCGTCACTGATGCAGGGTGGTACCACCAGCAGGTGGTGGGGAGGGTCAGGCCACTCTGGCCTTCCCTGGGGGTGACAGGATCGGGATTGTAACCATTAGCCTGCTGCCTAGCCTGACTAAAATCAAGCCCCTAGCGGCCGGCCCTACAATTGCCGCCACCCGTAGGAGCTTGATGTCAGGTCCGTCTAAACCTCGCGGATATTGTCGGCAGTGGGCCTCCATATATGGTGCTAATGAGATGCAAATGTCACGTGCGCCCGCCGCCGGCATGGCACCCAGCGGAGCCGGTTGCTACGGGCCTGTCGGTCGCTACGCAATGATGGATGTCGGCCGGCCTTTGATGTGCCAAAAAGTTTCGTTTCAAGAAATAAAACATATATTTAAATGGAAAGTTTGTCGTCATTTCTTTTACAAAATGCAGTGAAAGCATGCTGACGCAAACAACACAAATTCGTTACGAGCTGAGCTGCATGTTTACACAATCGTATTTATCAATATTATTCTACGCTACGATTTAGAAGTTTGTCCATAAAATATACAAAACAGTTACGAAGTTCACGTTGTGCTACGATGTTACACAAGAAAATGTCCGCGTCATCTTAGCGTGCAGACAACAACAGCAAAAATGGCGTCGCAGAAAAAAATACAAAGCCACTACGGAATATTTGGTGTAAATCTACGAATTTCTAGGCAGAAATACAGTCAAATTCATAGCGTCAAAGCGCAATATGTAAGGCACCTACATTTTGACCTACGAACAATTCGGAATCAAACCCTCATTACAAGAATCCGCCGCCACCCAAGCGTACAAACAACAACAATCAAGTTTCAAAATGGCGCCGACCGTGCGCCGCATGGTTCTCCCCTCTTTCAACCTCCTTGTTCTCACAAAATTATTTCTGCGGCGCCGCATCGAGGTCGGCAACCTTCAAGTCTGGCGATGTTTTTATGCGTGAAAATTTTGCGATCTTGTTCGTTCCATGGCGGGCGACTTCTTCCAGAAACGTCTTTTTGATCGAATGCGTGGCCGATTCGAGATTCGCTGACGTCCCTCACAAGTTTTCGCTACCAAATTTCGCAATCTTGGTCCTGCTTCCGGAGTATGGTGGTGGTTCCCGCTACGTTTTTTCTCGCTGTTCGCCGCCTGTATGGCTTTCTCGGCTTCCTTATTCACGACAGCAGTATCAAGTGGGCTGTTGTCGTCGTTGGGTCGGCTATGTCCGCCAAAATTAAGCGGGCCGCCGGCCGGCCAGAGTCGGCGGTCGTCAAGCGCGTTTTGAAATCACCGCGTCGGTACAGTAGTTGTTTATTATTCAGAACCACACGCAGCGCCGGCGTGTATGTTATTTCTAGTGATGTATTTTTCGGACTTTAGACATGTAAACGACCGAGGGTTTTGGTAATATTCATGCTATTTTTTCACACATCCGACTGAAAATTTAGCGCCTCCTTCACAACGCTAAAATTAAGTGACGCGAGTTACTCCATTTTCCACAAAACGCTATAATTTCCAGACGCGAGAATTTCAAGAATTACAGTATTTGATCGTCTCTTCCTGAAGCGGCTTCAGGGGCCAGGGACTCCCAAAGTCCGCACACACCGTCTGCAGGACGTTCCGAAACTCTGGTGTTGTGCTGTCCGTCGCTATTTTTGTGAGAACTGCACGCGGGGGATCGATCAAGTTTCCTGTCCCCGCCTAGTACTCCGCCCGGCCTGGCGCCGGGGATCACGTGATGGCTGGGCGGTTACCATAGTAATTCCTATCCTGGCTTCCTATTGGTGACTCCAGAAACTGGAATGGTCCGCGCGGCTTAGAACTGTTCTGCCACAAGCTCTCGGGGGGAAGGGGTCATTAAGCCCAGCCGGCGAGAGCTTGTGTAAACACAGGCTAGCCTGCTGCCGTGTCACAATAAGAGTATTGTGTGTTCTGATGTTGGGCAAATAATTACTGTAGCCTGCAGGTAAAGTTCCCCAGGAGGGATATTATAGAAACTGATGGAGCTGTCTGGTGGAGGCAAGGTCATGTTCAACATATATAGGATAGTTTCTGAGAACCTCACTAATGGATCTCCAGATAAGGCCCCAAACTCTTGAAAGCTGTGCAGATAAATGTTGCTCTCTCCGCTCAAAGCTTTGGTCCTGTGGTAAATTCAGGTAACAAAAACATACTGGACATGATCATCTGCAATGGCATGCAGGAGCAGTATGAACTATCATCATCATCATCATCAAACTACCATATCTTGTACTTGTGGCTTCCCTGCCTGCACACAGTCATGTCAGACTAGCATTCTAGTACGGAATTTTGGGTGAAAAATGTCTGTAAGCAAGAGAACCCAAAAGTCAGGTTTATGTAACTATGTTGGGGAATCTTAGAAGGTGGTGAAGTGTTGATGAAGCAATTTGATAAGGTATAAAGGTAGTCAGCTCTGTAGAAAATATGTGATGTGAAAATTCCAGACTGAAGTGCTGTAATCCTGATGGAGAACCAAACCAGGGGATCTGATTCTTTGTCATAACTCATAACGTATCTTTCTAAAGCCCTATGTATTGTGACTCCAAACATCAGAATGAGCCTCCAGTATTCCTGCCATTCCTGGCGTTACTCCAGGGAATGCAGCTTGAGAAGGGATCAACATTCCCAACAAAACAAACCTTTGGGATCAGGCTGATAGACAAGCTGATTTACTCCATGTTACTTTTAAATCAATCAAAATTTCATTCTGTCTACCTTGTCCTAAATCCTTGGACACAGGACACTTCTAAAACTAGTAGTAAAAGTTGTTCTTACATTGCTCAGAGAAATTCTACTTGCACGACTAATGCCAATGATAGACAACCTCAACTCTTGGTGGCACAAAGTAAAAGTATTGTGCTCTTTCTCCTCAGCGAATGTTTCACACTTAATTGTATCAAAAACTTGTTTGTCATATCCAAATGATCAGCCCTGACCTAAACAAAAACAATATTACAAATCCTAATCTGTCAATGTCAATCTAAGTAAGAGGAAATAGGCTACTACCCCAGGGACACAGCCATGTTTCTGTAACTGCAGTTTGATGTTCCTCTGGGCCCTTCTCTCTGCACTTACTGATCTTACTCTCATGGACCAAATTAAATTCCAACAACATCAATGGAACACAATATGGAAACACCACAGAAATTCCCTGCCTTTCTCCTGTTGGAATTTCCCCTGAGCATTCCTTATTTCTGCACTAATGGAATTGATAAAGAGATGGAGTGCTGAGATGAGGGTGGAGCTTTAATTATGCAGAAATGCTAACAGGAAACCTCCAGCAAATCTTAATCCCCTCATTAATGATATTACTGTTTCCTGCCTTGATGGGATTAATTAATTGATTATAATAATCTGGCAAGAACCACTTCCCCGTAAAGGAGTGGTTCTGGCATATAACCCACTTCCTTTCAATGGCAAACTTCCCGACCCTACACCACCCGCTTCCTTCTGATGTGTGTACCTGCACGCCCCACCTCAGTAACCCATTCTAATGTGGTGCCAGGCATTGCCCTACCTTAAAGTTAGTCATGCATCAAACGTTCGAACAATTGTCTTACCTCTGACATAAAACCCAACCCTCTATTACTATGAATCATTCATGAATGGAAACAGAAAGATTTCCTTATTTAAGTTAATCATTATCCTATCCCTAAACAAATCCTTGTCCAAGTTTTTTGTCACCAGGACAGGAGCACATTTTTGATTCAGAAAAGCACACTTTTTCTCTGGCCCAGGTAAAAAAAAAAGTTTAGGAAAGCTACTGTTCTTGCATACTTGTGGTGTTGTTTAAATGTGTGTTTTGTACACACTGTACTAATACATGTTTTGTGTTCATTTTTTAAGTCTACATGCCCATCTTTGAAGGTTTCTGTCCACATCCTGTTTATGCATATATAGAGAGCCCCCCCCCATGAAGGTTATACATACAAAACACCTGTTATCTTCAGCTAGACCCTGTCACAGTGTCAGCAGTGTGAACTTGAAATTGGAACATGTATACTAGTATCCCCCAGATTCTTCTAAAACCCATGGATGTAGTATTTTAGAAGAATGAGGGAGATAATTAGCAATAGATAAGTAGCAGATGGTTGCAAGCAAGACTGGGAAGAATTTTTGCCATTTCCTCTTGTCATATCATTTTGTTGTGGTGTCTGAAGTGACTTGCTTGACAAATATGTGTGCAAGCACCGTCTGAGGGGAGAGGGGTTGTCTTGTGTGTCATCTTCATCGTGAATCATTTTTTCTACTGGCAACAGTGTTTGTTTCTGCCAATTTCTGGGACATCTCTGTTAGTGTTACTGTATGAAGAATAGTCTCCTTATCAGGCGTTGTACATGTACCTGCCCTCCCCACACCAGTACCTGCACTCAGCACCTTTGTTTCTTACCTACCCACACTTCGGGGTTTGTTGTCTTTACGGCTCTCTGATTATTGTCCTACCTGTCGGCTGTACGCTGCGCTCACTTTCACACCTTTGTCCTGCCTGTTTTCCATTACGGAAGCGGCGCGGGTGAGGTCCAAAGGCGAGAAAGGATGCGTGACGCTGTGTTCTGTGTATTTATCGTTATCCCCACTCACAGTTCTGGTGAAAGTTGTTTCTGGCTGGCTTAAAATTGCTGGAATCTCTCAGAGTTAGAATAACAAGCCTTGTGTATAAGGAACATTTTAGGCATTGGGACCAAACACACATTCGGACAAGGAGAGGGGGGCATTGTGAGGATACTTTCCTGCTTGGGGGGGGGGGGGGGGGGGGTAGAACCATATTGTAGAGGGGAAATGTGGGGAATGAGTCAGCAACTCCAGATTCCATCCTGCTGAATCTGTTGAACTTGACTTTAAGCCTCTTGGATTAATCAGAGTCTTAGTTTGCCGGAAGGATGGATTAAGGTTTGAAAGGAAGAACCTGTCAGAACGGGTGTATTGAAGCAGCTTAGTGCCAGGGCTGATTACAGTGACATGTAGGCATTATATAAGGACCAGATTTTCCCACTCAGAGCCGAAGTGATGAAATAGAAAACTCTTATCTTGCAATACAAGACACCCTTTTTGCTGGGTCCTGTCTCCACATCAGCTTTCATAAAGAATATTATCTCGGAATAATCCAGATTGTGTTAATTGTTTGTAGACAGGGCCTTGAAGAGGAATACAAACAAACAGAAGAGTAATCTTTAAGACGGACCAAGGAGCAATCCTAAACTTAAGACAGGAAAGCAATCTTGTGCAGGTCTGTCTCCATAGCAGCTGCAGGGGCCACAGATTCACGTTCAGGTCACAAAAAGCTTTGCAAACAAATGGCCGATCAGACGCAGTAACAGGCGCTGGGGCTAAACCTAACATAGAGACTCCTCACGTTAGACGTGCCTCCTGGCTCGGTTGTTTTCTTTATTCCTACCAAGGAGTGATTTTTTTCCAGCACATTTTACAGGAACCCGCAAACTTCTGATAAGACTTTCATGATTGCTCATAAGCAAGTTGATCTTGGCGAAAACAAGACTTTAAAGATTGTAAATTGCAACCCCCCAGGAAGAATTCTTTCCTTTAAACTGTTGACTGTGTACATCTGTAACTCCTGTGGAGAAACCCTTGTTACTTCGTGCTTACGGAAACGCTGCATCTAGTTTGAAAAAGGTCTCATCAAACCCCGCGTGTAATATCGCGGGATTACATGACAAAATCCTCCTTTCCTCAGATCTGACAGCCTCCATCCATCTCTCCCCTCCCGCCCTGCCTCCTCACACAGCAGCCAGCAGCCCTAATTTAGACGTCTGTCTGCGCTAAGACAAACCTTAATTGACAAGTTTTTAGTTGTGGAGAAGCTAAGAAACTTTGTCTGCCCTGTTGTCTACTGCATGGGGTCGTCACACGCAGGGAAAATAACCTGCATGCATAACTTCCACTAGATCTGTTAAACATTCAAGGTCATATCTAAGCACGCAAGGTCACTTCAGGGGACAAAAGCCAAACAGGGAAAAATACTTATGACCTTTAAGTTGCTCCATTAAGAGGTTTTGAGCTAATATTGAGAGATGATTTATTTGTTCACTGCGGGGTAAACTGGGATTAATGTTGAGGCATGTTTAAAGACTGCTGTGTGTTTAGGTGATAAATTTGGGCGGATTTTATCAGTGTGGAGATTTATTTTGTTTCTTATTAATGGTGACACAGGTGAAGTTTACTTGCATTTGATAATGGGAGCCTCTGCCTTCATCCAATAAATCATTTTCCAATGTGATTTGTTTTCCAGACATTCATTGACTTTTAGTAAAAGTATCACTTATGTTAGACCTTCACACTATCTTGCTGACTATATATAGTGACGTTTGTTTCACTGTCACTACTGACATGCTGCAAAGATGATGTGCAATGATGATGATGATGTTGGTCTAGCCTTGCATGTGGATGTCCCTTGTATGATGTCATCACCCCTAGAACTGCTTAATATAAACTTCTCTCATCACACTAAGACATCCAGCATCTTGGGAAGCATGCCAAGTTTGGCCTTCTCCTCCCAAGGAGCCCAGCCACCTCCTTGCCAGGGATAAGATGTCTTCAAATATTTACTCCCTTCCCCAGTGATAAACGATGTTTGACTTCCCACCTCTCCAGTTTTCTCAAGTCCCTGGCAGGAGGCGACTTCTCGAGACACCAGTCTCCCTGTGAAATAGCTCTGAAAGAAGTACATTGAGAAGCTATTGAAACCAGTCTACTGTGAAATAACTTCATTTTTGCACAAGGAGATAATAGTGTAGAGTTTTGTGACAGTCCAATAATAATTACCATTAGATCAAGTGGCCATAGAAAATACTGCACTGAAAGCTTAGTCACAAACCTTTTTCTTTTCAGATTACAGATTGCTGATTTACTAATTCTAGTTGTTATGATGGTGCAAATGACTGAAAACTGTCTTAACAATATGTGCACATCTGTTCCTTACTAGTCCTTTGACTGGGTAACATACCTGTTTCTCACCTGTAATATGTTTACTTTTTTTGTGTTTTTCAGAAACCATGTCTTCCTGGTGGATGTTGACGACTTCCAGATATTCAGATCGGTGAGTTGTCACTAGTCAGCAAATTTCTGGTCTGTCCAGTGGTGCTTGGATACAAATTAAAAAGGGAAAGTGATGGGTGTCAGGGTAAGAAGCTGTGAAAGTGAAAGTTGTCCTGGTAAGAAGCAGTGAAAGTAAAAGCTGTCAAAGTAAGAAGCTGCAGTGAAAGATGTTTTCACCCTCACCTCAAGTGATTGAATATACAAAAGATTCAGTTTCTCCTGTAAGAAAGGAACTGTTAGACCTGGAGACACTAAATCTGTCATCAGCACTGCAGGTTACCTGGGCAGGGCAGTTTCCTGTCCATCAGCAGAAGTCTAAAGCAAACAGCCTCCATACTATAGCACATCCCAGTGGCACCTGACTGGCATGTCTCCATTTGTTTGCCCCACAGTGGCCTCTGTGGCAGTCTTACTGATAAATTGATATTTGAACAGAGAAAAGTAGCCAGAAAACAAGACAAGGTCTGCCCACTCAAGCAGGCGGAAGATCTCATCTTAGATAAGAACCTTTAACCCTTGAGAAAGCTTAGGAAGACAAAGGGATGTAAGAATGTTGTTTGGCAGTAGAGATGCTGTTGTTGTGGACTGTTCTGCTGTGTTGGTAAAAAAATTTCTGCCATGTTGGTAAAAAGAATTCCTTTCTTTCAGAAGATTGAGTGGAAGTCCACTGAGGATGACCAGGGCATGTGCCAGATGAAGGGACTGATGAAGGTAGGTATTCTCACCAGGCAGATTCACTAAAAGACCTTGGTGGTCTTGCATCACAGTTGAGTATGTAGAAAGTAAAATCATGTCATGTCAGACTTGTGCGCAGGGAACAACACGTAGTCAAATATAACAGCCAAACAGTCTTGACTTCTGAGACATGTTAAGTAGAGAACTGGTTGTCCTGCCAAATATGATGATGTTGAAATAGGGTTCACTGCACTTATTGTCCATGTTGCACTTGAAAATAAGCTGTAAGTTCGCTAGTAGAAGATCCGTCTTAAGAAACAAACTAAACTCTTCCATGTCTCCTGCAGCACGAGTGTCACAACTTTATCCGCGTTCTGGAGCTCAGGAACGACTCCACGCTGTTCGTGTGTGGGACCAACGCGTACGACCCGAAATGCCGAGACTATCCGGTAAGCAACATTTTGTTTATCAATGTGTCGTATCCTTGGTGATGCATGAGAGACATACTTCTTGCTTCTGTGTTTTCCACAACTCTCTTGATCTGAACCAAAGCTTAGTCTTTTCCCTTCTTGTATTTTGCCATACTTGCCATCTTCAGTTCACTTTTATGTTAAAAACTTTTGTTAAACTACACCTACCATAATTAGACCCTGTCAGTTTCCCAAACATGATACACACACATACCTTTCTACACTATCCTGCAATTTCTCTCCCTTTCAGAGCCTGATCCTAAGAATTGACGCTACTAAATGTGTAACGTAAGCTTCCCTGTGTCACTGGACAATCACTGATGCTAATTGGTTCTGGCACTTCCAGAGTTGAGCCTATTCAGTTTTCACCCTGTCCTTAGACCCTGACTACTTGTTAGCACACCAGCCAAACTGGCCCCTAATTTAAGTATTAAGTAAATGCCTGTTGCAAAAATCTATTTTAGATATACATCCTGTTGGACCACTTATCCTATACCGCAAGGATTTCGAAAAATGCTGGGATTTGCCATGAGATGTGAAGACCAGATAAATGCTTTTGTCCTCTGTATCCTTGGAAACCAGTTCCTCCTGTAGGTCAGAGGTCAAAGCTTGATCCTGCAATCTTCTGGCAAAGGAGTCTTGATTGTCAGGGCCTTTTCTTTAAGGGGAACCCCTGAGATAAAGAAGCCAGTTCTGAGGTATTTAAGACGAGCTACATTGTATGTATCCTGCGTAGCCCCTGAAGTCTCACCTTAAAGACCATAGGTCCGTCTCTCCCATAACTCAAACTCAGGCTTATAAGATCACTTCCCCCAGACAGTCCTCCAACCTGTAATTTCCACTAAGCCTGCCATTCCCCCAAACTACTGGACAGTCTCCATCTTAAATCACCTGCTGACGGGGGCCCTTAATACTGGATGACCCTGGTTGATAGACTTGTCTCTAATGCCCAATGGTTTGGCCATGATCAGTAATGATGGACACTTACTGCAGATAATTGCCATTTTTGTTGGCATGATGGAAAACTTCTGTTTTTGTTGTGGGGAGCTTTTGTGCTCCATGTGGCATCTGATAGATTTGTCTTACCTAAATTGTACTCCGCAATCTCTGTGTCATGGAGGCATGAACGTCACTACAGCTCACCACACTAGCACCAGACATCACTGATTGACCCAAACCTGTAGGGAGTATGCTGGAAATGGTTACAACAGGGAGAGATGCTCATTCTGCACCTGCAATTTACACCATCCAACAACCACCTCTCCACAGTATGATAGACTATTACGTCAGTGTGGGCTGTATAGAGAGAGTGATTTGGGCATGAGGACTGTATAGAGAGAGTGGATGACTATGGTCATGTAGAGGGGCTTTAGCTTTTAGAAAGTCCCGATAAGTGTGAAGTGGAAAGCTGAAGACAAGATCTAGGCTGCAGGTTGTACAGAAAGCAGTTTGAGGCTTGAGGAAGTCCTGTAAAGTTTGGAGCTGAAGACATGACGGATCGCTCCTCACGACTGCTGCCCCTCGCCGCCACCCCGATTCGTCATCTCCTGCTTCGCGCAATTAAAATAATCATCACGAGACGCTCCTTTCCGCGGGAGCGCGGCCAAAACGCCGCCGCCGCTGCCTCCATGCATCATCCTGACAACCAGCAATTTCATGCCGAGCTTCTGTCAGACGAGCGTTGTTCCTCCTCATACAGATCAGCCAGGAATCCCCGTCCTCAGCACCCTCTAATTCCCGTCCCAGGAAGGACACTTGGCCCCTCGGGGAGCGTGCTTTGTGAGGGAAACGGTTGCCGGGGTAACGGTTTCTAAAGGCGATTGTGCTCCGAGTGTTCCTGCTCATTTCCTGTGAATGGGACGTCGCCTGTGATGTGGGAGAGAGAAAGGACTCGGAAGGAGTGAATAGTTTGTCGGGGCGGCTAATGGATTTGTCAAGTTCAGGGTCTGACCTGAGCGAAGCACGTACGACAGCGATTACGCACGAGCATCAAGCTGCATAACGGGTCGATCATTGTGGAAAATACTCATGTAACAAAACACAGATTGGGGAGAGGGAGAAAAGAGGGGGCATTCTGAAAAACGTTGTCCTTGAGCATATTGGACTGAAAGCCAAAGAATCTAAGTAGCACACAAGTTAAGAAAAAATGTCTGGTACAGATGATTTTTAAAGTATCAGTTCAGGATTGAAAAAAAAAAATTTCGAGCCCTGCCGACATCAGTACTAACCCAGTGTGTGTTAAGACACAGCCTGCGTAGCGGCGGGTTCCGGGATTGATGCTGGTTTTCCCGAGGACTGAAGCGGCAGAACAGATGACCTTTGCTGGCTGTCCGGCGGGAGATTCGGTGTCATTAAAACAAACTGCAGGGCCGGTAATAAACCTGAACCAGGGCCAGATGGGACCTCATAGCGCGGGTAACAAACACGCAGGAGAAGCAAGACCACTCCTGTTACAGGCAGTATGGCAGGTTTACAGGACAGGATGGTCCATCAGCAAGAAGGATTTCCCTGAGCTTTCCATCACTCTGTCTCACATACATGGTGCTATACATTATCCCAATCCTATCTTATGTATCACAAATTTATTTAAACTGTGAAAATGATTCAAGTCGAGTCAGATCCATCACAGGTTCAAAACATCATACTAGTAAACTACAGTGCAGTGATCTAAATCATGGTCCATAACTATGCCTGTTTCATAGATGTCTCCTAGCTCTAAACTACAGTGCAGTGATCTAAATCATGGTCCATAACTATGCCTGTTTCATAGATGTCTCCTAGCTATTTAAAACCAATGCAATGCCAATGCAATACTTGTGAGTTGTCTTTTGAAAATGCTTACTACATACAAAAGGACTTTGCACCGATCACACGACTTTGACTACAAGACCCCAAACACATGCACACAAATCCTTGAGTTGGCTTCTTTTCAGCTGTTGTAAAATTGTGTTGTCTAAACTCTGTTTTCATTGATATTGTGATGATGCTGATTATGATGAAAGTGTGTGTTGTGTTTTCCAGTTGGAAGTGTTTTCGGAGCGTGCGTACAACGGCGGAGCACCCACCATGTCCGGCATCGCGAAATGTCCGTTTGATCCGAGTCACAAGAACACCGCTGTCTTCGCAGGTAAGCTGAAGTCACTTAGACATGCTTTTGAACATTAACGCAGACAAAGGCAACACTTGTTTTATTTTTCGAGAAGCACTGTAAAATTTTTAAAGTCCAAGCCCAGGGCTCAAAATAGTTACATTCAAATGTTTTTAGCTTGTACTGCCTAATCTAATCTGACTAGCAAGTAGCTTTGCTTGAGGAGGGGTATTTGTGTGCTAGAAGTCTCTCAGTGTAACCCATTAAATTCTGGC
Organism: Branchiostoma floridae x Branchiostoma belcheri; assembly: GCA_019207045.1. Classification (NCBI taxonomy): domain Eukaryota; kingdom Metazoa; phylum Chordata; class Leptocardii; order Amphioxiformes; family Branchiostomatidae; genus Branchiostoma; species Branchiostoma floridae x Branchiostoma belcheri. Next base: position 8,490,093 of record CM033025.1, on the reverse strand, counting down.
ATTATGATTTCCATTGGGGGTTTATGAAATGAAACAAAGGACAGGGGAATCAGGTCCCTAGAGGAGAATTGTTCTATGGCCAAGGTCACCTTCCAGAAGTTGTGGGGAGGGGGGCAGCCAGTTTGTGATGCTGTTTAGCAGCCAGTTTGGAAAGGACTCTGCAGAAGCCCAATTGAAAGTCTGAAGGTGTTTGCTCAAAGGAATACTGAACAGACTAAGCTCAGTAAGGAATACGTAATGGTCTGAGATGTAAGTCATTCCTCTGAGGAACACAGAACTGTCAAAACTGAGTCTTAATCCACTTAGGAATACCAAGCAGTCTTCGCCAAGTCTAAGGAATACTGAACAATCAAAGATGAAGGTAATTTCCTGGAGGAAAACTAGATAGTTAAAGATTAAAGTTGTTCTTCAAAGGGATACTAAACTACATAACATAAGGCTCTCATGAATACTGAACAGTCTTAAGTACAACTGATTCTTCCAAGGAACTCTGAGCAGTCTCACATGTAAGATGTGAGTTGTTCCTGTAAGGGATACTGACGGGATCTGAGCATTTAAGTTAGGTTCTGTGGGTTCTGCTTCATATGCTTCTCCTCTATCTGATCACCACTAGATACAGAAACCCTTCCCTGTAATTGAATTTGCCAAGATAGGCAGGTGGCCAAATAGCTTTAATTTCCTCGGATGTTCAAGTCCATTGCCGTACGAGGCCCGCTGGGTTCGACCTTTGACTAGAGCTGATAAAACGGGTGGAGAGTTTGGAATTGGGGGATTTGTTGGGCGTGCATAAAGGGTCAGGCAGGCAGGATGGCTGGCAAGATTGCAAGAAAGCAGCTCTCAGTTTCATCGTAAACCTATGCTGTAATCAGGTTACTGAAGTTCATCCGTGGACTGTACATTAATGACTGTGGTGTGCGTGTGAAAAGTAGTTGTACCCTCTAGTCCTCTTGTAATGGATTTGTGACTACAGAATATAACTATTTTAACCACATTTCAAAGGAGAGGAAGAAAACAATGCACAGTAGCTAGAAAGAGCGTTTGGAAAGTTACTTGGAACTGTTTTTTTTTCTTTCTGAAAACATACATGTATGTAAAACAGAATAAACTCAATAAGTGAAAACACTGTTTGCTTTGTGTCTTTTGTTTGGAAGCCGCACTTGGTTTAACTGTTGTAGATATGTGCGTTTGTTTATTTGTTTGTTTACCCTTTTGTTTGTTGCCTCACAGATGGGAAGTTGTACTCTGCAACCGTTGCGGACTTCACGGCGAGGGATACGGTGATCTACCGGAGTCTCGGGTACACGGAACCGTACGACCCAACGCTCAAGACAGAACAGTATGACTCCAAGTGGCTGAACGAGCCCAGCTTCATCAAATCCTTCGAACACGGCAACAAGGTCTTCTTCTTCTTCAAGGAAACCGCTGTGGAGTATATCAACTGTGGGAAGGTACTGAGAGTTTTTTTTTGTCCTTTTACTACCATTTTTATGTTCAGTAGTTCCCAAAGTGAAAGCTGGGAGGGTCTTTTTCTTATCAATTCATATCTTCCATCTCCCCTCAGACGATCTACTCGCGTGTGGCACGGGTATGTAAAGATGACCAGGGCGGTCAGCGCGTGCTGCAGAACCGCTGGACCACGTACATGAAGGCACGACTGAACTGTTCCGTCCCCGGCGAGTACCCGTTCTACTTTGATGAGATCCAGGCCATGACAGACCTGATCCAGGTCGGAGACAGCTATCGCATGTACGCTGTCTTCACTACCCCACAGAACAGCATCTCAGGTACGTTTTTTTGTTGTTTTTTTCTCCAGTTTACTCCTGGTTCATGTTTGCTAGGACCCTGCAAAGCATAATCTCTGGTACGTGTTTGGTGGTATTTGACAGTCGATTACTGTCAGTTTATGGTATTTATTTGGAAATGTTCAGTGACAATTGCACAGATGTTACAGGACTGGTTTACTGACTTTCATATGTTGTTTTTTTTCTCCCAGGATCAGCTGTATGTGCATTTGACATGGAGAACATCACGGAAGCGTTCGATGGGAAGTACAAGGAACAGGAGACAACGCAGTCAACATGGCTGCCCGTCCCGCCAAACCGAGTGCCCAGTCCGCGCCCCGGAAACTGCGTCAACAACTCCAAACTGGTTCCAGACACCACGCTGAACTTCGTGAAGACGCACCCGCTGATGGACAGCGCCGTGGGTGCCTGGGGCGGGGAACCGCTCTTCATCAAGACCGGATCAGCACGGTTTACGGCCATCGCGGTGGATACAGAGGCAGGGATCGGGAATCACCTGGTGATGTTCATCGGCACCAACACCGGGAAGGTGAGACATTTTGCATTGTCATTTCGTTATTACGATGAGCCATGTTTGCTGTCAATCTCAAATTAGTATTATTGCTATTGGGGTGGCCCGACTACTCTCTCTTCGCAGCCAGGGGCTGAATTGTGAGGAGTATACAATAGGCGGGGCTAAATCATATTGATGGATTTCAGCTTCAAGTTGAATGTTGCTTTCATAGCTTAATTTTTAAATATTACATTAACGTGTGACATGTATCTGGAAAGTTGATGAATGAAGATAGTGGTGGTTTTGGTGTAGAAACAGAATTGTAGAAATCCATAGCAACATTTTGTACTACACCTGAAAGAAGAAGACTATTTTAAGGCAGGAGCAGAGTCTTGACTTGACTTGCCTTGGTTTTCACCTTTTTCCTTCCCCTGGTGCTTAAGACGTTGGTTTGTTTGTTTCCTCAGGTTCTGAAGATCCTGTATGTTGATGGGAAGCAGATTTTCCTGGAGGAGATAGAGGTGATGGACCAGGACACCCCCGAGGGGGAGCGCTCCATCTTAAACCTGCGTCTGGTTCAGAAGACGCCTCGCGAGAAGGTCCTGGTGGCCGTGACCCAGCGCAAGGTCGTCCAGGTGCCACTTGCACGCTGCCAGCGGTACAGCTCCTGCAGGTAAGCTCTCACCCCTCCTGTAGAGTGGTACAACCCACAGATGACACACATCCTTCCCTAATTTTGGACCGTTGCACTGTATATAAAGACGTTGTCATTACTATCCATGTTCAGGACAGAAGTCTAACCCTCCTTTTGTTTCCTACAGGTCGTGTGTGAAGGCTCAGGACCCATATTGTGGGTGGAGCGGCGACAACAACGACTGTCGGGAGGCGTGAGTACACTTCACCTTTAAACTTGGTCAGATTGTCTTTGTGAAGTTAAACTGCAACAACGTGTTCGTAACTAAAAAAAGATGATTTTCTTTCTTGTAACGTGAACTGTCCTTAATTTCCAGACAGTGCTACAGAGACAGATTTCTGACGAATCTTGTCGTTTTTTCCAGTGTTTCCAACACCCTCCAAGACATTCTGAACGGAGATCACACCAGCTTCACTGGATATACCTGCTCAGGTGGGTCTTCAGTCTCGCTAGTAGCAGGTCGGCTAGTGTCGGTCTTCTTAAACTCCTTGTAAATTTTATGCTGGCACTGCATTAAAGGAAGTTTCCTTACAGAAATCCAATCGAAACGAGCAGAAAGCAAAACAGCCTTGCAGTTTTACTTTTTTTTGTAACATACATCAATAACTGTTATGGAAAAATTTCACTACTTTCCAGCTTGAGAGAATGGACTCACCCGATTTTCGATGATATCTGATACATGTGTAACTCCAGTTGCTCAAAATATATGACCTCATAGATGCTTGATATTAGCAACAGTTAAAGACAGTTGGAAATTCAATTGTTTCCACTACATTATGTATGTAGTCCAACACCACTGAATGTTCTAACGTTTCTTTCTGTTCTTCCCTGCAGGATTCAGCGACTACGGAGGTAAGTTACGGTTCACTGTGGTGACAGTGCCTTCAATACAGACATAAACATTCATGTACCCACACACTTGCAGACTCACAAACTACACAAATGTACTGTAGAACTTGTATATATTGTCCACTCTGGAGTGAGAAGTGATTCACAGCTATTTGTGCTGAAGACAGAGACTTATTGTGGTCAGGTTAACACAATCCTGCATGGCGTTCGTTGAAGAGGACATAAAGGCGGAGACTTTCTTACTCCTCAACCATGGTAGTCACAAACATGCCATAATGACAGCTCCTGTGCAATATAACTGGGTAGATGGTATTTCTATCATGCTAAAGACATTCTTTCCAACTGCCAGTCAAAATAATTAAGACATTGTGACTTTAGTGCACATAAAAGTGAGATAAAAACAATGTGTCCCCCAAAAGTTTTGATACTGACATTCCGGCTTGAATTCCTCCCGTACTAAAGCCGTCTTTTTCAGCTACATTCTGACCTTCACAGGCTTTACTTGCCAAATCAGGCACTTTGATCCAGTCTAAATGTACTAAACTGAAAACTTTTTATATTCATCACAATTCCCTTTGTTGTTTTAATTTCTGTACTGTTATTTTTGTTTGTATGATTATTGTTTCCGTTGGTGTGCAACTTTTTTTCTTTGTTTTCTTCCTTGGCCCAATAGATACGAGTCCCCAGTCTACGCAGGCTCCGTGTGAATGCCGATCTCCGGGTTAGTAAGACCACACATCTCCCTAGTCTCTGCCTAACTACGAGACTCTCCATTCCACTGCAAACCCTCCCTCCACTCTCTGCTCTGTTCTCTAAAATCTATCAGTGACAGTTAAACTCTGTACGTCCGAGCCAGAGTTGAGATAAGCTTGCAGGTAGGCAGGCATGTGCACAGTACAACAGGGTGGCTGAAGGATGATAACCTTGATATCATATATTATAACACACCTTATCATGTACAGTTATAACACCTGTCAGGTACATGCAACATGCCTGAAATGTCATGTACATGTACAGCTTAAACACCAGTTAGAGTAGGGGGTATGAAAATGGGAGGGTTTAGAGACTCTGGGTCTTTTTCCATGGTAAGTCAGTATTCTGCCTAAATAAGTTGTTACTCTTCTGGTATGATTGATTGCCATTCTGGTCCTGAAGAAATTACTAGGTTCCCCGTAGCACTGACATTTACCGGACGTGGAGTAATTGAGTTTATCTCTAAGATGTAATTATGACTGAACCACATCTCTACAGCCTGGCTACCATCCAGCTCTTCAGAAAGTCTAAAGCTTGGTTAACACGTCCTGCTTGGGTACCAGGTGCTTTCAGATAGTGGTGCTTTCCCTGTACAAACTGTGCATGATAGGGAACTGCTCTCCTGGCTCTCTCCTGATCAAATTCTGCCTGTTGTATACAATGTTATGTAACTATCTAACCGGTTGTAAGGTGTCCAAACTTGCCATGGTGTTTCGTCAACTGACACAATGGAGGGTCTTCCTTTCACCGTCCTCTTGAAAATGTAAGAAAAATAAATGTGTAAAGAAGGAGTCATTATATGTACTGAACTGTAAGGAGTTCAGTTATGACAATTGATAATCCTGTCAGTAAGAGTTAATGTATGAGGATAAATGTAAGTGGTGAGGCAACAGAACTAATGCGGTGGTGGTAAGTTGGTGGCAGGATGTGGGGATGATGGCTCGGTGCTTACTGGCTTCTTTGCTTGCAACCTTCAGTCTTAGAGGTAGTTCCCTTAGCGGACGAGGATGAGGGAGGACCCCAGGCAGTGTCGGACCTGGCTGAACAGCTTTTGGAAGGATTTGACGCAGCTTCAGCTGTAGAGCAGACTAAGACTGCAGTGAGCAGGATGTATGGAGGAAACATGAATCTCGAGAACGTCATCCGCAGGCACTGGGAAGTTTTCGGCGAGACGGCGCAGAGCCTGTACCAGAGGCTGGTGTTGATGTGTGACAGTAGAACGTCCAGTCAGATGCAGACGCACCAGCACATGAAGCAAGAGTGGGGCTGCCTGCGACGCTGCCTCCTGCGGCACCACCGTGATGTCATGACTGTGGGTCACCTGACATCGCAGGAGCGGTATGACATCCTGGACGTGATGTTGTCGGTGGTGTATGACATCGCCATGGAGACAGTGTTCAGCCTCGTATCGCGCCGGGTGAGTGACAACGTGACGGCAGAAAGGCAGACGTACGGACTGCTGCTGGACGAGCTGCTGCTGGACCGGTACAACCACACCTGCAACTCCTCCCGCATGTACCACCGCAACCGCCTGGAGATAAACATCCTCGAGAGCTTCCTGGTCCGGGAGGACCACCAGATGCTGCTGAACTCCTCCCGCCTCCAGCTGCTCCGGGGCATCCACCGCTCCGCGTCTCGTTTCCTCCAGGCAGAGCAGAACCTGGCGAAGTACGGGGAGCGGCTGGTGGTGAAGTGGGCGAAGCTGACGAAGATGATGGTGCGTCACGACGCGGACCTGCAGGTCCAGTACAACCGGACGGTGCAGCCGGTCGTGGACATCATCCAGGACCTGAGCCCCGCGGAGAAGGAGAGGGCCAAGTGGCACGTCTTCAGCAACACGGTGACTAAGGTGGTGTGCCGGGCGCTCCTTCAGCTGTCGGGGACGGAGTGTAAGGAGGAGGAGACGGGGAAAAGACGGTGCATGAGCGAGGAAGTGATGGAGGAGATTGACACAGATGATGATGATGAGCAGGAGGAGGGAAGTGGTGCTGATGCTGAATCAGGGATAGTTAGCTGGGTCATATCTCCTGGGTGGAAGGAATGGAAAAAACAACAAGAAAGGATGCGTAGGTTCATACTAAGAAGTCCTTGATAATGAACTATAGCTGTAGCAGTAATACAGAAATTGCAGTGACTGTTCACAATCCCAGCAACAGTGCTATTTTGAGCATTTGGCTAACACTAAAACTTTGTTAAATGATATTTATGAAATAGCTTATGACATCAGAAACACAACACAAGTGTAGAACTGTATAGACTTTGTAAAAGTACCCGATCGTTGCTGTTGTTTGTAGATCACGTTTTGCAGTAGACAGTCTTTTCCATGACAGAAACCTTCAAAATACCTCAAACATTGTGGAATTGGGTTGTTAAGATGTAAGAAACGTAAGATGTTAAATGTTGCATTTTGTTTCACAACATATTTATCTATCTTTAGCGTACTTGATGATCATCTAAATAGTGTACCTTGAAATTGAACTTTTTGATAGTAGTTCATGCAAATTCAAATTGTCATAAAGTATAATGTTAAGATATTGATATGTACAGAAAATCTGGCATGAGACTTGTTTTGCTTATGGTCACAATAACATGCTGCACATTCTAATAGTAAGTTGTTAAGTCTATGACAATCAAGAGCTATATTTATGATGTTGGGACCAATGTTAAGGTGGTGTGCACGACATAGATAAGGGTGGTGGAAGGAGATGGTGCAATTAGCATCGTTTAGTGCAAAAACATGAACATATCATTTTCAGAGTGAATGACTTGATTATATATTTTTCTATTGTAATGTACGTTTAATTAATAGTTGATAAATGTCAGACCGTACTAAAGTTGCCTGGCAGAAAACATCAAAGTGCTAAGTGTTACATGTAGAGTTCCTTTTCAAAAGTTTACAGGTTCGTATTCATTGCTTGTATGTGAAGTTAAAGTTACAAGTTATACTTGATTGCATAGCTTAGTTCATAAATCACACATTTTCGCAGGCACCAGACATACGTGTTGGGCAACGTTTTGAGTACCAAGTAAGGTCTACAAATGAAAATGTAACTGACAGTATATCTGTAAAAAGTTATTTATTTATTCATGTATCAGCAAGTTTGCAGTATGTATGTATCAGCAAGTTTGCAGTATGTAGGGTCTAAGGGGGAAATTGTGCAATTAACATACTATTTGTACATTGTAATCAGACAAAAGTTTATACCTTATATATGTTAATACTATGGTAAGGAGAAGACAATTTCTATTCTCAGAATTAAAATCTATGTTCCTACTTTTGGTTTGTCATGGAATGTGTACAGAAAAAGGAGATGAGATTGATTTGGTGCTAGTTAGGTTTAGTGTTGGCAAATAGGGATGGTTGGGCACATGCGTGTATAGAGTTGCCAAGTTATCAAAAGGCAGCATTTCTGTTCCCTGTCAAACTTACAATGTGAGAGATCAGTAAGTCACATCGTACAGTATAGTAACAGCGTCTGTGGAAACATCCCTAGTTCGTTAGATATACCAGAGTAGAACTACATGTCACTGTGCACATAGCTGTACCTGCAAGTTAGACAATTGATACTAGACTGTCACTGAGTTTTTCAAACTTCCTCAAATCTCCATCTAAACCTCCTACATTTGCTCCTCCAGTAGCCTCCTGCTAGACGCTTTGAGAGATACCTTTTTAATGCATGCCTTGGAGACATACGTCTCAAACATGGCAATAAATGTGTACATTGTAAATTCTCTGATCTCGCCCAATGTGTATGCTAACCTGTGACGTGTAACAGCGTACTCTCTTAAACTGCCTGCTAACTGTAAACTAACCAAACCACTGGCATGGTCAATAAACTACTGCATGATCTTGGCCTAATCAAAGAACCACACTGTTGATTCTCCTATAATGGTAATTCCACTGATAACTGAAGCGATAGGGGGCAATGGGAGTGTTGTGTCCTGACGGTGCTTTTCGTGCATGTACTGTACAGGCCCCCCGACCACTTCCCAAGTCACCCTCCACACCACCGGCCCCGGGGAGGTCACTTCCCCCACCACGTCGCCTGTACCACTCCCCAGTCAGACAGACCCCCCCGGGGTCCAGCTGGGAGAGACGGTTGAAATGCCTCCGGGCAAAGTCGAGCAGACAGTGGTCAAGCCGCCCGGTAAGGCCCTGTCGTTCTCAACTACTTACAATGGTGGCAGCAAGATTGTGTTGGGTAGATTTTCTGTCTGAGCTCTTCAGTTGTGCTCTTTCCACAGACGTGACAAAGCAAGCATCTTCTTACCACGACACGATTGTTCTGTCTGTGTTTGTTCTCTGTTCTGTACGTGGCCAAGATGTGGCGTTACTTAAGGCATCTTTCTTTTCCTTGTGTGTCGGTTTTGCGAGTGTGTGTATCCGTGGAAACGTGCTTGCTGCTGTGCGATTGCTAAGTGCAAGCCTCGCCTCACACTAACCGAGTCTCAGCATCGGCTAACCCATCTCTCAACACAAACCATTCATGCCATGTAGTACCCTCCTCTGCTCCTACACCCCCCACCCCCAAGGCATGCTTGTGCCGTGTAATGTCCACCCCTTTCAGTTCCCCCCTCCCTTCCCCGCATGATTTTGCCTTGTGGGATCTTGCTTGCTACCATTGTAGAGGAGTTCGACGGGCCATGGCTTGAGTCAATGCATGCATAAATCGGTCCAGAGGATGTTCGGTTGTTTAACCTGCCATTCCAATGTTCATCTTCACCTTTAACCTGTCATGTGCCATGGACATGAGTACATGGGTCATCTGTAGTGGCACCGGTCACTGGGTGGTGGTGGGTGGTGCAATCAGTGTAACCAAAGAAATCAGCACACTGAAACCGTCCGTCCTGTCACCTAATTTCAATAATTTCTGACACATTATTCCATATGACCAGTAGCACTAATTTCACATGTTTTGTATGTTGATAACAGTTGCGTTCTATTGTTTGAGGGTTTGACACACGGTGAATTATTTGGTTATTGGTGGGTGATTGTGTATCTTAACTGTCAAAGCCACGACTGATTGTACTTAGAATCGACACATTTCTGTTTATGGGGATTTCAGACAACATGGTATGAATTCTTGCTTCCTTTAACAAGTGACAAAAAAACATACTGGGTTTGAGGAAACCTCTGCACCAGTGGAAGCCTGACATGGTTTGGCCCCGCTTGAAACTGAAACAGGAAACACCTTTCCAGGTCCTCTCTGAAGTATTTTAAAGATTAAGACAGTTTCTGATTGTGTCCACTGTCTGTGTATGTTGCCATGGCAACACTTCCTGTCAGCTTCCATGGTCCAGAGCAGAAAGCTCAGAAAGCATGAAAAAGGGTCTTCCTCAATACTGTTGTAAAGAAGCAGCAGGTCTTATACTAAATACAATCACCGTGGCAGTGGCACCTGTATAATAAGGTGTAGCAACTGCTTGAACCATTGACCAACTTCTTTAGATAATCAAATGATGCAGAAGATTTTTTTTCTTTTCTGTCTTTCTAAGCAATGTTGACCTGAACTTATGATGTTAGCATTTAGGGCACGAAGCAAATTTTCAGATTCTCTTGCTGCTGAAACAAAAAAGATAAGTACATACATTGCAGAAAGCTTATTTAAAATTGCTGATCAAAGAAGCAAGCTGTGATACTAAGTTCTGCTCCAGCATAGGTGACCAAAGCTGAAGGTTCTGTTATTCCTTAGGTGGTGAAAGTCTTATCTTCAAGCAGATTTCTCGGTGGTAAAATTGCAACTGTTGGCCTCTTCAGTGGCCGATGGAGATAGTCTGACCGGCAGATACTATTTTGCCACTGGAAGATATGCTTGGAGATTTGTGAAAGTGGTGCTGTAGTTGTTGTGAAAGTGCTTATTGTTCCTCAGATGAAGAATGTGAAAGTGCTGCTGTATCTCATCATATGTCTCTATTTCTTCTCCAGACTTGCACGTGTCATCGCAGGTTGGTTCTTATCCCGGAGGTTCCCCAACGACCCTTGCGTTGGCCATTGTGTTCTCCGTGATCGGCGGGGTGATTCTGGGTGTGCTGGTGACGTACTGCGTGGTGTGCCGCCAGGGCGGGAAGGACTCGCACGAGAGCCACACTGTCGTGGAGGTGCCAGCCTCTCCTCCCCGGGAGAAGAACGAATTTCCCAAGAACGGTTCCCTGAACAATCTGGCGGACACTTGCAACTACATCAACAACACAAAGAAGCAGGACAACTACAAGGTGCGCAACGAGAACTTCAACCACAACCAGAATGCTAACGGTTCGCCGTCTTCCGTCCCAAACGGCACGATTCCCAATGGCTCCCCCGGGCAGATGCCCCACATGCACGGGAAAGACCCGTCGGACATCCGGAGAGAGAGTCTGATCGACCGCGAGCGGATGGCCGTGAGTGGGTACGCCACGCTAGACCGGGACATGACCACCCCCAGGAAGCTGCCTGGCGTCCCCTCCGATACGTCACCAAAGCACCGGTATTCCAGGGCACACGGCCCCATCAACCCTAATGAGTACGATATGGGAGAGTTCATCACACCACCGAAAGTCCCAACCAAACAGACTCTTCCCCCCAGGGTGCCCCCCAAGGCAGGGACGCTCGGCAGGGACGGCAGGCCCAAGCCCATGGGACCCAAGCCGGTACCACCCCCCAAACCTCCACAGTTACGGATGCAACAACACCATCATCACAGACATGCAGACTCGTAGGGGGGTGCACGAGGGGGGGGGGGGTGAAGGGACAGACTGAACTTGTTTTTACAAGAAAAACTGAAGAAATGAGGAAGAAAAAAAGATGAAATGATGAGGACTTGAACTCAGAGGTGTACAGAGAAAGACTGCAGAATGAACTGCAGACCACACGTGTGCGTGTGAGAGAACGGACGAACGGACAATACGGGGCTGCAAGACAGCACCCCAGGACTGCAAGTAGCTCAAATCACTGGCTGGGTCAGGGTTTGTGTAGGGCCAAGATTCTTTGTTGTCTTCTGCTCCAGTGAGACATGGTTTTGCCGCTCATCGACATCGGTCATGCAAACTGACTCATGTATGTTTAATGCCTGTTGACCAGAAACTGTGTGCGTCAAGCAGGCATGGCAACTCGGCTGTCAATTTTGACATACGCAATACGCAGTTCAGGGCAGGCCCAAACTTTCTGCATGAACACTAAGTACAGACGAAAATCCGTCTGTAGTTCCCTTCAGATCTCGATGTGGGCAAGACCCAGCGTCTCGGTGGAGTCGTTGGCCAGCTGTGACTGCACACTGCCGTCTTGTTTCTTATATGGTTGTGCAACATTCTGATATCATGACACCAGAACCATTTCATATCCTTATATGAAGATGGGCCGATGTACTAACATAAGCCTGCAACTGCCGGCAATTTTAATGTTGTACAGTGTTTGAAATGTGTATGTATATACTTATATGATTTTATCACGTCACATTTTAATGGTTACTTTTCAAATGTAAATATTACGGTTTTAGTTTTGTACTTAGCAATGCAAGTGCCTCAGACTCTGAGGGTCAGATGCGACAGAACCAGTATTGTAACACAAGATTTGGTTTGGGTTGAATTGTGACGTTTTCTGCATGTCAGGAGGGAAGTCAAACTTCGCCATCTCCTGATGCCCAGGAAAAAAGGGACCCCGTAGTGTGGTTTTAGCCATTAGCATGACACCAGAAACCATGTCAGATTTTGGGACCATAGTTTATCTGAATATTTTATGGAGTGCTCTCTGTCCTATTTCAACAGACAATAAATAGTCTGTGGCGTTATTTCTTAGAGAGCAAAAATGGGGGAAAAACAACAGCCAATTTGGCCTGACTGGTCCGGTGATAGCACCTTAGTTTGTTTTTATATTACCCCAAATATGATATTTGAGTCCAGACTACTTCCCATGTGGGTGGAACTATAAGTAGTGTTTCCTACACAAGTACTGTAGTTCTTTATCAGGATAGCAAATAGTTTTACATGTTAGTAGTATTAGTAAGAACATGTCCTGGATCTGAGTTTGTACCATGACCGTCCTTCCTCCAACATGACATGTGTCGATTCGACACCGACACTCTTGTTGCTGACATCTTCGTTGCCAGTGACGACTAATTGTACATAGCACATGCATTTTGTCGTTTTCCGCCATTGTTGCCAAGGCCTGTCATTTGAGCCGCGCTTGCACGTGTGGGAGTGAACCGTGATGATTTTTCCGGCCCGTTTGACCGTTAGAGTAAGTAGGACTCTCCGTAAGACCAGATCAGTGGACTCTGAACCGACCAGGTCTGGGGTAGACACAGGCTGACAGTTCCAGACGTTTCACATACAGGGACAAAAGTTTTTGTCACGTAACAAAGTCAAAGCTTTAGACTAGAGTTTCATTTCTCTTACACAGTTTGATAACCAAATTGCTCCTTTCGAAAACAGTGGTGAGAGTGAGTGAAAATGTTTTTGCTGTTCGAAAACAGAAAGAAATTGCGTTCTTATCCATTGGAGAAGTGACAGCCTAAAGTAAGGACAGCCCATACAAGGGAGAACCCACCTTACCCCAGGGAATAGAGCTTATCCCGGGGACAACTTACCAAGCCCTGGGGACAACCCAGCTACAGTGTCTGAGAACTGAACTCTAGTGACAAACCTGAGCTAGTAGGGATTACAGGAGGATTAGACACACAGTGTGTGTGAGAATTATTTCAGATACGGGACAAACCATCAGTATAGGGGTGTGATCTAACAATGAAAATATTGTATTTAAGATATCCTGTATCTTCTCTAATGAAATGTATAATTAGATTGTCTTTAAACATAGAAAAGCTCCCCTTTAAGTGATGGTCTGTCCCGACATGTTATTGCACCGTGTCTGGTTGTACAAATCTCGAACTAATCAAAAGTCTCAGACGAGTTTTATTTTTGTATGTGAGCATTGGAAGGCTAGCTTAAAACACTAGAATCACGCTTGTAGGTATAGACTCCATACTGCTGGCTAAATTACCTGACTACTGCCGTGAAATTGCCCATGCTGTAGAGCCAATCACTGCCGTGGAACCAGGCTTTTCACTGCCGTGGAATCAGGCTTGTCTAGCCGTTCTTTTCTGCTATTAAACAGTCTGATGTAAATGATACTGTGTGTGTTTTTCATAAATAGATAGATAAATAGATAGGAGTAGATAAAGAATGAGTTTGATATGTTCATTAAAATAATAGTAGCCTATCCTAAAATGTGGAAAAGATGGAAATGAAATACCTATTCACGCCATATTCTTTATAGTCAGAAAATGGGGCTTGATTTTTTAAGTAGCATCCCCTGAATGCTCCAAATCTGATGTGTGCAGAAAAATACATTGTCAAATTTCAAGACAACAAAGCATGTAACAAAAAGGGAGAAAACATGCATGGTATCAACCAACAAGTCTTCTTACCTTTGTCAAGAAGGTTATGTTGTGTGTATCTTAGTGAGTATGATATCTTTAAATTCCTGGGCGAATATTCTTGATATTAGCAATATGGGTAGGTCTTGATGAGACCTCGAAATGTTTAGGATTGGGGGCCCCTAGTAAATTTTTTAGGTACTGCAGCAGATCTTTCAGTTTTGTACATATTGTCATGGGCCATGGGGATTTACGAGTGGTTGGTTTTGACCCCCTTGCTAGTGACTTTTATTGACTACAATAGCCGACTTTGTTTGAGTTTGGAAGAAGATAATGTGTTGACAGATTGTCATGATTTTTGGTGTGATTTACATAATATGGTAAATAAGCAAATCTAATTTACATACATAATGAAAGTATCCCATGATAGGACTCTCAAACCCCAAGTGCTCAAACCCATTGTGTATAGAGAGGAAGATCTATAGATCTCAATTTTGCAAATGATCAAATTTGCATGATTTTGCAAAATAAAGTTTCACAGTGGTAGATTTGAATTTTATCATAATACATTTGGAAGGGAAGCAAGTCAGGCAAGAATGCAGCTACTTATACCCTGGTCAAAACAGCGAAAAGTGCAGGCATTAAGCAACACGAAGAAATACATTTGGCAAAGGCGTGGGTTCATCAGTCTGAGTCAAGGCTGTGTACAGAAGTGGTCCCTTGTGGCATCAATTTTGCACTGAGCAAACTCATTGAACAGAAAGCACAGAATGTGACGCAACTGCAAATTTATTCAACCTACAAGTTAAAGATAAAGATCAACATAATTCTTGATATGCAGGCAGAACATATAGTCTACATGGTTGGTGACGTGACTGTTGTGTCTTAAACGGTTACATTGGTTTGACAGGTGTTACATGTTTCACTGGAATTAAAGGTTTGAAGTTACAGGTTGACTGGAGTTCCGTGTTTGGATTAACAGGTTTGACAGTAATATGTTATTGGAGTACGTTTTCTAACACCTTGTGTATCTTGTAGAATTCTCTGCAACTAAACCTGGCAGTTTTGCCATGTACTTCTGTCAAGTTGTGACAAGCTGAAACCTGTTACATTCCTCTGGTAGCAGTGTGTGGAGTTCTGTTGCCTGACTTGATCCATATTTCAATGGATGATTTAGTATTTCTAGAATATATCGGATAAAATGGATATTGAATACTTTCAAAGAAGTTGCAAGTATTCTGGAAATATCTTTCTTATGAAGCTCGCTTAAGTTCTAAGCTAAATCAATATTCCTCAGATTAGCTGAGTACAAATGGCATTATCATATCAGAAAAAGACTCAGCTGCATCTTGGTTTAAACTAAATAAATGACTATTTATAGCTAGCCCTTGATAATAGCCTTCGGCTAGTTGGGTAGCTCTGGCTCTATACAGCTGAATAAATCAAATGAAAAAAGTTACTGGTAACATCCTGGGTATCCATAATCCTTATCAGATCAGTTACCAGCCTCTCACCCATCATGACGGAACGTTTTAAGTTTCAAGGTTTACCTTTCTTGATATAACATGTCCATTGCTACTGCCAGTTAGTCCATTAATGTGAAAGTAGAACATGTCGTGTAGAATATGGGTGATCGCCAAGATAAACCAGAGGGAAACATTGGTGTGTGACCACACGGTGGGTGAACACTAAGGTTAACCAGAGGGAAACACTGGTGTGTGACCACACAATGGGTGAACACTAAGATTAACCAGAGGGAAACATTGGCAGGGCTCGAAATTCGTTTCGGGGATTAGGTGCACTGGTGCACCCAACCTAAAAAATTGGGTGTACCAAACAATTTTTGGGTGCACCACATAAAATAATTAGAGGATTAGGTAGAAAAACCTTACTGTTCCTCTTCTGGGCATCTAAAATTTTGATGAATCCAAATTGAACTTCAAATTCTTAAACAAGTAAGTTACTATGACAGATATTATATTTCTAACAGTTGGATGTCAAGAATATGGTGCATAATAGTATGTATAGGTAAACCCACGGAAAAAAATTGGGTGCACAGCTCAAATTTTGGGTGCACCTGGGTGCACATGCACCCAGTATTTTGAGCCCTGATTGGTGTGTGACCACACAATGGGTGAACACTAAGATTAACCAGAGGGAAACATTGGTGTGTGACCATACGATGGGTGAACGTGAAGATTGACCACAGGGAAACATTGGTGTGGGACCACATGATGGGTGAACACTAAGATTAACCAGAGGGAAACATTGGTGTGTGACCATACGATGGGTGAACGTGAAGATTTACCACAGGGAAACATCGGTGTGGGACCACATGATGGGTGAGCGCTAAGATTAACCAGAGGGAAACATTGGTGTGGGACCACATGATGGGTGAACGTGAAGATTTACCACAGGGAAACATCGGTGTGGGACCACATGATGGGTGAATGCTAAGATTAACCAGAGGGAAACATCGGTGTAGGACCACACGATGGGTGAGCGCTAAGCAGACCTGAGTACTACATCCGGGCAACATAGTGACGGATTGTCAGACAGTTGTCATCATGGAGTAACCATGTCGCCAACTACTGTATGTACCTTACTTAAATTTCATATTATTAAAGTTGCGTCACAATCCACATTAGAACGTCTTCAGTGTGTGTCATGCCTTAGGAAACCAGGGGGACCTTCCTACACCACATCTGCAGATGGATAGAAAAAAGACCATCTCAATTTTCAGAACATCCTCAGGCTGTCTTTTTGCGACTACTTTTATGCCTAATAATATATATAATCTACTTCGCAAAACGCATCCTTTTGCTTTCTATGCTTTTATCTCTACTTGTTTATACAAACTAGACATATTTACCGTTCTACGTTATCGCATCTGTTAGTTTCCTTGCAATTAGCTATATGGAATGTATTTGCAAAGAATCTATCTTTGTCTTTGTCTCTTAAATGGACCTCATTGTCTATTTCTCTTATTCTACATACATTGTATTTCTTTCTGCCTGTCTGGTGCTAGGCGACCCTCAGTTTCAGCATTCATGAAAGCATATCTCACTTGCACTGTTTTATTGATAACTTACCATAGCAGCATTTTATCTTGTTTCCCCCCCAGCAGCATTTCCCATCCCCACATCTGTCGGTAGCCACCTGATATCCGCGGTCGCAGCTGCCTGGGTCACAGGCCGGAGATGTCCCTTCCCAGTAGCACCCTGGAACAGCGCACACAGGCAGACCGGGTTATGGGCATTTATGCTAATTGCTGCTAAGTACTATTATGTCATGCATGGACCGCGATAACATTTGATACATGACCATGTTCCTGACCGGGTAATGAAAAGCCAAGTCATACAAGCTTCGAAGTTTTATCACACAGGCTTCCATCATATAATACTCTGCGCACACCGAGATTGGCACGGTCGAAAATTCGAATACCTGAGTCGGATGTTGGAATGTGCTGTTGTATAAACAATTTTTGTTCGAGGCACCAAATTTTCTCAACCTCTCGGGCATTTGGTATGGAAACATATGTTTTCTCAGGTGGGTGAGACATAAATAGAATACAACGCGGTGTATTCAGCATCACCGAATACACCGGTCCCAGCGCCACACGATCTCACGTCGCGCCACGCAATCTCAGGTCGGATCACCCTCCGGCCTTCGCCCTTTGGGCGATCCGACCTGAAGTCGGGCTTTGACCTCAGGCGATACGGAATACACCGTGTTGTATTCTATATGCCTAGCTTACACATAGCCGAACATGACCTCCTTACCATGGCCGGGTGATTCGGAGCTGGGTCAGCTAGTGTTCGGCTTGGTCGGCTGACATTCGGTTTAGTCGGAGTACGTTATTTACTGGTCGGGAGTTGTTTGGCGGTAAAGGGTTTAGGCTTGGCCTAAAACTGGTCAGATTGCTCCCAAACTATCACTGACCTAGTGGTCGGGAGCCAGTTTGATTATGTTCGTCTGTGTGTAAGCTGGGCGTAATGTATGTCTATGTTGACTCACTGAATACATAAACAAAAATATTCTGCTGGTTTTGCCTCCCTGAAATCCTTGCTTGTAACTTAGATGCCTTCTGAATCTATCATCAATATATCAACGGTTTTTTTAGCGTAATGTGAACAAGAATGGTTATATACTACTATGTAAATACGTGTAGATAATACTTACTTTGGCAGGAGGTTGATCCAGCTACACTATTAGAGTCAGACGGGCACTGACGACACCAGCTGGCCCCGGCCGTGTTGCTGTAGGTCCCAGCCCTGCAGCGCTGGCAGCTGGTAGACCCGGAATATAAGCTGTACCATCCAGGCTGGCACTGCTGGCAGCTGGTGGACCCGGCCGTGCTGCTGAACTCTCCTGGCGGGCACTGGTTGCACGCCGTCCCGTCCGCCCTGCTGTACGTCCCCGCCGGACAGATCTCCTCCACTTGGTCTCCCAGTACACACCTGTAGCCGGGCTGACAGGGCCGGCAGGTGAAGGTGCCAGCTGTGCCACCTGTGTCTGCAATGATAATGTCAAGTCAATATTGATGCTCTTACAGAGATTGTCATGACAACAAACAAGTACCTACTTTGGCAACCTTAACCCAGGATTGAGGTTTGAAAATTCGTTTCCCCACAAGAACTATCATACAGTGGAGCCACGCTCACTGAAAGCTTTAACAACACATGGAGGTAGATGTGCACAGGTTAGGTGTGATAGGTTGTAATATTTGTAACACCACCCCTGCACGCAGAAGGTAGGTCATACCGGCTATTTATATACAATATATACAACATGGTGGCGAGAATTATCTTTGTCACTTATGGATTTTACTTTGGCAGCTGAATGTACCATTTCCGAATTGCCAGTGGAGAAACAACTAGTCTACTGAATGAACCTGCTTACCATCAGCAGTGCAGACCACACCAGCATCCTCATGATGGTCACAGTCGTGCACTCCCCAACCACCATGGGTACAGTCGGCCAGACTTGCCTCGGTACCGGAACAGGCCACTTGGTCTAGCCAGATCTGCCCCGAGCCTTGGCCGAACGAGGCTTGAACTGTTGCGTCTTGGGCGTCCCCGAAGCCGAGCATCCGACACACCACGTGTGCGTCCTCTATCGTCCAGGCATCATCACAGACTGTCCCCCACTGACCGTCGTGGTACACCTCAACTCTCCCCTCACGAGGCCCGTTTCCACCCACAAGTCGGATATCTGTGGTCACTGGGAAATAATCATCATCATTAGAGGGAAGTGCAGTTTTGCTTATGTTTCCCTCTATCACCTCCATGAAAACGGAGAAACTGTTTGTGGTATCCTCTGTATTCTAACTGCTTGATGCATTTCAACATATTTATGGTCAGCATAACCTCAGCCTTTTGATGGATTGAAATTATACTTCATAGATCTTAGGAAGATGAAGGTCAGGGTCAATTTTGATTGTCCTGGCCTTTGTCACTGCAGTTTTCAGATTTTTGCATCTTTAGTCCTGGACATGCATTGTCTGGTTCGTTTGGGACTGTACATGTATATACTATAATAAATCTCTTTCTTTCAGGAATAAGTGCATCAACATACTACAAGTAATGCAGAATAAGGCGGGAAGACTTATTCTTGGATCTTACCGCATATCGGTCAGGCAGATGAACAGTGTCTTATCGTGGCAGACGGTTATGGAGAGACTTTATGTTACCAACATGTGTACTTTCCATAAAATACTCTACTTCAACCAACCTTCCACTCTTTACAGTAAACTACATCTCGTATCTCACCAACACACCTACAGCACAAGATCCGCAAAACGCAATGACTTCAAACTACCAAAACCAAAAACAACAGCTGCAACGAAGTCTTTTCTCTACCGGTGCTCAAAATCCTACAACGATCTTCCACAACACATCAGATCATCCGTTCCATCATCCTTCAAACTACTCATCAAAGACAGGCTAAAAAGGACTCAAACATTCTGAACTGGTAGCACATTGAAATTGATGTAAATATGTATATACTATGTAATGTTATGTGTATGTGTACCAATGTAATGTATATGTTTCAATGTATGACCCCAGGAAGAGTAGTGGGTGCACAAGTGTATTCACTAATGGGTGTCATTTTAACAATAAATAAACAATAAATAAGTCACTAGGTAATTGGTCCCCCTAGCAGCTGATTCTGTTTTTTGTGTGAATCTTTAAAAGAGGGTAACTGACGATTTCAATGATGTTGGACATGCAAAATAGCTTAGAGGTAGATGCACAAAATTGAATGCAAATCATGCATTTTAGGACTTCATTTGCTATACATGGCAAGAAATTGGACATTGTGAAACATGGGGCATTTCCAAACCTAACAGAAGACCTAACGTAGAATGATATTGCACCCAAGGGAATTCACCGATTTTTGCAACACAATCCACCTTACATGCCAATCAGGTACTTGAATTTCATGTTGTCTGGGCTGGGACAGTATACACATTTTCCATCAACCCTTCGTCCAAAACCCTCCACAGCCTAACAAGGGACACACGCCATCCTGACACAAGAGGGACACCGAGTCTCAAGCAAACCTTACATAACGGCATTAGCACGGGTGGTCCTTCTTAACAAGACACAAGACACACGCAACCAAGTTTTTCCACCTTACGTTACGAGCTGCGATTTTTTCGTCAACCCTTACGTTACGGAAGCCTGTCCGCTATCTCGAGCTGCGATTTTTTAGTCAACCCTTACGTTACGGAAGCCTGTCCGCTATATCTAGCTGCGATTTTTTTGTCAACCCTTACGTTACGGAAGCCTGTCCGCTATCTCGAGCTGCGATTTTTTAGTCAACCCTTTACGTTTTTTTTTTATTTATTTATTTCTTCCTCAAACGTACATAGGCAGGGAAATACACACATGGTATACCCTGAATTGCGTAGGTTTGTTTCAAAGAAACTAATACGTGCAGAATGTCAACAAACAAAAATACATAATATATTAACAAACACTAAGCATAGATCCGAACTCACAGCGGTAATGCTAGGAAATAGAGTCATTATAAAGTCTGACTGCAGTGTGGAGGA
The DNA here is from genome assembly GCA_019207045.1 of Branchiostoma floridae x Branchiostoma belcheri. NCBI lineage: Eukaryota > Metazoa > Chordata > Leptocardii > Amphioxiformes > Branchiostomatidae > Branchiostoma > Branchiostoma floridae x Branchiostoma belcheri. The sequence goes on along the minus strand of CM033025.1, from coordinate 8,469,095 downwards.
ACGTTACGGAAGCCTGTCCGCTATCTCGAGCTGCGATTTTTTAGTCAACCCTTACATTACGGAAGCCTGTCCGCTATCTCGAGCTGCGATTTTTTAGTCAACCCTTACGTTACGGAAGCCAGTTCAAGCCAGTTGCGTGTCCGCTATCTTGAGCTGCGATCTTTTCGTCAAACGTTACGGAAGTGGTCCTGTGTGGCCCGTTGACGGAAGTGGTCAATTATACGCAAAATCCAAACACGCAGGGCCCCAACGAATATCGAAACAGTCTATGTAATATTGCATCATTTCCGTGTCAAAATGTCGTATTGAAAAAGGTACCTTAAAGAGGCGAAAATAGACATAAATACGTCTACGATGCTTTGAACAAAACGTCGTTTCGGTGGGCTTGAAGGGGCCTTTTGAACGATGCCCATACGTCCCCTTTGCACAGCTTCACAATTTCCGTGTCAAAATAACGTTTTGGACAAGGGTACCGTAAACAAGCGAAAATACTTGTACGATGTTGCGACAGGGACGTAACCATATCGTATCGGTGGGGAGTGGTGATAGAGTCAATTCCAAGACACCATGAGGGTTTTTAGACAATAATTGTAATAAGTTGGAATTATTTTGAATAAAAGAATATCTAAGCCCCAATAATTATAATTTTTTCAAAAATATCAATATGGAATTTTGAATCTATTTGAATTCCTTTTAATACTTTGGAAACATTTTCAAAGAGATCACACAAAAATCTCTTTATTTACAATAATTTTCAAGCATCTGCAGGATTCTTTCACTTTTAGAAATATTTACAAAAAATGGTAAACCTTGCTAAATGGTAGAATTAATTCATTGCCCCAAGAAAGTTAGCCCCTTTTGTCTGCCTGGTATATTTTTAGATTTCACTGATGGGCACTGGTGGGCCTTTGTGGTAGGCCATTGGCATGACATCCAGACGTACTTTGCAAGGATGTGTGAATTGCTTTCTTCCTAGCCCACTGACCCAATATTACAAAAAATGGTAGAAAATGGTAAATAAAGGCAAAATGCTGTTACCATTGTTTACAAACTGTTAGAAGTATTCTGTTCCACATTGTGAATATTTCAAAGGTTTTACAGACCAGGAAAAATATTTAGAAAGTTCAAATAGCATTAGAAATATTTCAAAAGTATAAAATCTCCTGGACATATAATTGAAAACAATTGAAACCATTTGTAAATTATGACAATGGCAACCCTCGCGGTGACTCGGAATCGACTCTAGCGTGCTACGATCTTCTGCAATATCGCATATCATGCCATATACCCGTACACCATTTACTAGAGTCTAACCTGAAATCTTGTATACTTCATTTCCTCGCTGTCCGCCCTCGCCGTCCGATGCGCAGGTTGTGGAAGGACCGTACCTGTCGTACGTGTTGAGCCCATCAGCAGACCCAGCACACCAACCGCCATTTTGTAGAGCAAACACCGGAAAGCCACGAGAAAGTGCTACCTGGTAACACTTCTCTATGGGGTTTTCTCGTGACTCGTAGTCTCCGTCCAGGCGTGGATCTGTCCCCTCGAGTGTCGGAATGGCGCGGTCATCTGTGTCCGTCCAGCAACCCAGGCTGATGTACTCACGGCTTTCGCTTCCTGTTTGAGAGAGTAACGTTAAAAGCCAAGTGGATTTTTCTACTCTTGTTCTTCTTTCAGGGGGTCGGTGTATTGGTGGTTTTGGTCCAAATACCGTGTTATGATTTTATGTATATTAATATGAATTTAATCACACATTTAAAACGAAGTGCGTTGCACCCAAGTGGTCGTTCTAATTTCTACTCCCTACGATGCACGTAATGTCCTACCGTTCCTGTCGTCTATACTTCTAACAATTTGCGATGTGCCGCTAACGCTTTGCGCTATACGCTATCATTAAAATATCACAAAGGTATCTGGGACAATGTCACACACGTTCTTACGATAAACGCTTTCATATACATATCTGGTAGACGTCTTTAAGTTTCTTTAAGTTAACGCACGTTTTGTGATACGATATTCAGACATAGAATGTACAGGCAAGAATGATACCGGATTAAAAAAAACATCGTCTGAATTGCGATATCATACCTGATGACGATAATTTAAGGTACATCTTTTATCAGAAAATACGTATATCGTAGACGTATTTACGCAATTTTAAGGTACCTTTTTCTCTGCCTCAATTTTTCCCACAGATTTTGATGAAGTTCTATTTATGGCCCTTTATCTATTCTTTTGATTGTCCCTTGATAACATTTACCCTTCCACTTGTCATCTTTAAAAGACCTTCCCCTACACCAAGAAATAGCAGAATAATAACCGCACACGTGACGAGTGGCACTTGCCGGCGTCCTTCTTTGGGCAACTTATAAGACATGTGACAGAGAGTTGTCAATCACGTCGCCCTGTCATGTGCTAGACTTTGACTTTGACTTTGTTTGAATCGCAACAGGTACAATGTGCTAAACGTGAAATGTCATTGTTTTATCCGCACTCCAAATCACCTACCGTCACCTTTTCCAAGTGGGGCATAACCATGTTTGGAATGGGGGAGGGAAGGGTCTCGATTTCAAGTGACGCGTACGCAGTACCTAATGGTCCACCAGGCGTCGCTTATGGTAACGTTGATTTGATCAAGTGGGACATAACCATGTTTGGAATGGGGGGTGGAAAGGTGACGATGCTTTGATTTCAAGTGACACGTACCCAGTACCTGATGGTAACGTTGACTTGATCAAGTGGGGCATAACCATGTTGGAGTGAGAAGGGGTGTACGTACCGTATGATGTGTAACATTACAGCATACATATTTGGTTCAATGTTGCTATGATGTGCGATATAGCAGGAAATCGTAGCACGCTATCGTTCGATATCGTAACGTCCCTGTTGAAACATCGTACACGTACCTTGTTTAAGGTACCCTTTTCCAGAACGTTGTTTTGACTCGAAAATTGTAAAGCTGTGCAAAGGGGACGTATGGGCATCGTTCAAACGGCCCCTTTAGGCCTAACAAAACGACGTTTTGTTCAAAGCAGCGTAGACGTATTTACGTCTATTTTCGCTTCTTTACCTTTTTCAGTACGAAATTTTGACACGGAAATGATGCCATATATATAAAGACACGAACATATGAAAAAATGGAGCGTTTAATACCAGTCCTATAATCTTTTAAGGAGACACAGCCCGGTGTGATTCTTTTAGTTCATGTTTACCAGAATCGTTGGAGAATGCCCCACTGAGCATCATGCACGCCTGGCTTGGCACGTGTTGAGCAAATGTGCTTCCAAGTGTAAACTCGAAGGTCGTACTACACATTTTACCAGAGAAACATTTTTTCGAAATGTTTTAGATTATGCTATATGTAATATTTTTACGAGAACTTTGCTTAACAGAAGCTCGGTGACAGCTTGTGTACTGATGACTGCTAAATTCTCCCAACAGCCGGATTTTTCCAGCTGTGGGCTCGCCGGCCTCACGTTTCTTCCCCTTCACAGCGTTCTTTAGAGGAAAATTGGACATGTAAGGCTTCCGTAACGTAAGGGTTGACAAAAAAATCGCAGCTGGAGATAGCGGACAGGCTTCCATAACGTAAGGGTTGACAAAAAAATCGCAGCTCGAGATAGCGGACAGGCTTCCGTAACGTAAGGGTTGACAAAAAAATCGCAGCTCGAGATAGCGGACAGGCTTCCGTAACGTAAGGGTTGACTAAAAAAATCGCAGCTCGAGATAGCGGACAGGCTTCCGTAACGTAAGGGTTGACAAAAAAATCGCAGCTCGAGATAGCGGACAGGCTTCTGTAACGTAAGGGTTGACGAAAACATCGCAGCTCGAGATAGCAGACAGGCTTCCGTAACGTAAGGGTTGACTAAAAAAATGGCAGCTCGAGATAGCGGACAGGTTTCCGTAACGTAAGGGTTGACGAAAACATTGCAGCTCGAGATAGCGGACCACAGCAGGACCTGGACTTAATGGTCCTTAATTGACCACTTCCGTAATGTAAGGTTTGACGAAAACATCGCAGCTCGATATAGCGGGCAAGCAACGGGCCATGAACGACACCGGGCAACCTGTTAGTCCTCTGTACTGAAATTCCCAAGGGAGACATGAATGAACCCCTGGTGTACATTTTACTCGTAGCCACTGAAGGCAGACTGTTATGAAAACAACAATGATGTATTTAAATCGATAACCCCTTGGTTTGTAAGCTTATTTGTAAGTTTTTGAAATGCCCCATGTTTCAGAATGTCCAATATTTTGCCACTACTGTCATTTGCGTCATTGATATGGGAATTCTATAATTCCAATGTGTTTTTTTCATATTCATTCTCCATCAGCAGCTGAATGTACAATTTCTGAATTGCTACTGAATGAATCCACTCACCAGGGGCAGTGCAGACAACACCAGCATCCTCATGATGGTCACAGTCGTGCAGTCCCCAACCATTATGGGTACAGGCGGCCAGACTTGCCTCAGTACCGGAACAGGCCACTTGGTCTAGCCAGATCTGCCCCGAGCCTTGGCCGAACGATGCCTGAGTTGTTGCTTCCTGAGCGTCCCCGAAGCCGAGCATCCGACACACCACGTGTGCGTCCTCTATTGCCCAGCCATCATCACAGACTGTCCCCCACTGACCGTCATGGTACACCTCAACTCTCCCCTCCAGGAACCCAGTTCCACCCACAAGTCGGATATCTGTGGTCACTGGGAAATAATCATCATCATGAGAGGGAAATGACATCCTTAGAGAAGTGCAGCTTTGCCATTCTCCTGCGCAGATTCAAACCTTGTCACAGAAATCTGTGCAGTTCGACTCTACATGCCCGCACTATCATATTCACTATCATGGGCATAGCTTCAAACCAGGTACATGTATCAGCCAATTAGGCCAAGGAGGTTAAAAGCCTCCTTGATTAGTTTAATACTAGTCTTTGTCTCTTCCATGTACCTCATTGTCTATTTCTCTTATTCTACATACATTGTATTTCTTTCTGCCTGTCTGGTGCTAGGCGACCCTCAGTTTCAGCATTCATGAAAGCATATCTGACTTGCATTGTTTTATTGATAACTTACCAGTGCAGCATTTTATCTTATTTCCCGTCCAGCAGCATTCCCCATCCCCACATCTGTCGGTAGCCACCTGATATCCGCGGTCGCAGCTGCCTGGGTTGCAAAACGGAGCTATCCCTTCCCAGTAGCACTCTGGAACAGAGAACACAGGCAGTTATGGGCATTAATGCTAATTGCTGCTAAGTACTATTATGTCATGCATGGACCGCGATAACATTTAATACATGTGTTCCTGACCACCTAATAAAAAGCCACGTCATACAAGCTTCGAAGTTTTATCACACAGGCTTCCATCATATAATATTCGGCGCACACCGAGAGCGGCATGGTCGAATATTCAAATACCTGAGTTGGATGTTGGAATGTGCTGTTGGAACTTCCTGGGCATTTTGTATGGAAACATATGTTTTCTCAGGTGGGTATGACATAAATAAAGTACAAAGCGGTGTATTCCGCATCACCCTCAGTCCCAGCCCTCCCGCGGGGGTAACAGGTCAACTCGCCCCAAGACTAACTCGCCCCAACTATTTACTACCGACTAGCCCCAAGTTACGGGGACAGGGAATACAGGATAGCCCTTGCTTTTATACTGCTTTAACACACGTATATCCAAATTTTAGATATTACTTTATATGCTAACAAAATCTCGTCGCTCTAATTTTTGGGGCGTTGGGGCGAGTTAGTCTTGGGGCGAGTCGTCTAGAAATCACCGCAGTTGGGCTGGAACCTCGGGCGATACGGAATACACAGCTTACACATAACCAAACATGGACTCCCCGACCATGGCCAGATGGTTCGGGAGCTGGGTCGGCTGGTGTTCGGCTTGGTCGGCTAGTGTTCAGTAGGTCTAGAATGGGTCGGCTGGTGATCGGCTGGTGTCCAGCGCGGTCAGCTGTCACTGTCATATTCACTATCATGGGCGTAGCTTGAAACCTGGTATCAGCCAATTAGACCAAGGTTAAAAACCTCCTTGATTAGACAGACGCCATTTTGTTGTCCAAAGCAAGGAGGTTATATAACCTCCTTGTCCAAAGTATAGAGATTGTGTTGAATAAGGCAAGAACATCAATATTCATGAATGATGGTATCGTACCACAACATTCCACCCCATTCAACAATCCTTTTTGCGTCCAAACCTATCAAATCATGTACCAAATTTGAGATCCCAGAAATCTGAGAGTAAAGGACGACCGCAGCATCACCAAAAATATTGCCAAATGCCATATTGGACATTTGAAATGTAGTTGCGCGCTGCCCGCTGATTGGCTGTACCCAAATAAGGTAAGCTTTTTCCCTGAATCTCAATTAGAAAAAGTGGGTAACTAAGGAAATGAACAACAGATTTGAATGCTGTTCAACATGCAGGTAGCTCAGAGGGAGGTGCATAACTATTATGCAAATTAGGACTACATTTTCATAATTGATATGGGAATTCCAATGTTTTCTTTTCAGTAAGACTTCAATCCCTGAAATGTAACTTAGAAGTGATTAATGACAGGGGCATAAACTTGCAAATAAACTTCATTACCCTCAACGGGTAAAACTAGAGTTCCACGACCCCATACCTTCGCCAAATGATTGTATCTTTTACAACTGCTGTATTAATTGTGTTTGTCATTAATTATGCAAATAAGGGTCTCATTTGCATAAATCATATTATCAGATCATATCCTCCACCAAACAACAGACGCCCGCAATCTATGTTAAGAAAGAGGGCTTTTATCGCATTTTCTGATAAGTTATGCAAATGAGGACCTCATAATCATAATCGTTTGCATAATCAATGTTCAACGATGTTCACCTGTACATAACTTACAATGCTACCAGTAAGAAGTTCCCATCATTTACCACACTGACATTATGGCATGTTCTCATTAATTATGCAAATTAGGTCTTTATTTAGCATAATATATATACATATCAATATTCTTCTCTTTCTCAGCTACAAACGTCACATGTTTCAATGGTCCTATGATGGAACTGAGCATGTTTAGACCATTTCTCAATTGATTATGCAAATTAGCTTGCAATTTGCATAATTAATATGTAATTATATGAAGCATCACATAAGCTATCCACATACCAAAAATCATAACAATCCGTCAAACCCTTCTTGAGTTATTCCCTTTCAAAGTCTGACACTAAACCTGCCCTGCAGTTCCAAAACAAGCCGCTAGGGGGCCCAAACCTACACCACTCACTCTCGGCATCAAGAGCTGTCTACCACTCAGAATTCATAGCCGCAGCATGTCCAGAACTTGAGATATGAAACCAGAAAGTTCCAATGCAGTACCGTAACAGGTTGCTAGGGGGCCCAAAATCTAATCATTTTTAGGTCTCATCAACACCTACCCACATACTGAATATCAATACAATCCATCCGGGCGTTCTCGAGTTATGGTGGTCTTCTACAAACACACATACACACAAACGCTACCCAAAATATAACCTTCTTGGCGAAGGTAATGAAAAGGCAGTCGTGGTTCTTGGCCGCAGTCGGCCCTTTCAAGCATTCTTGACAATCCTACAATACAAGAATCGTACGATGGAACAACGACAAATATGATCAGAAACCATTACCAATGTAGCTACCAACCTAAACTGCTGCCTCCAGTTCCTGTCTCTTCCACAGCCTTCTCGCCAGGGGTACATCCGTGTGTGCAGCTACCGTCCGTCCCCCTGTACAGGCAGTTCTCACACTGGTCAAGCTCGGGCCCGGAGCACATCCGCATCCCCTGGTCAGTCACATCCTCACAGAACCCGCTACATCCTGTAAATAGTAGCAGTAGACTGGCTTACTTCGAATTCCACAAAGGATGAAAAGGCTTATTGTCAGCCCAGTGCTGAATTGTAGTCGGGTATTCCTTTAGGATTGAAGAGTTGATAAATATTTAGATTTAATTAACATGGACTCTCATAATTCCACCGGATGCCATTATACTGCCACATGAGAAAAAAGTACATTAATTTAAAGAAATTTAATGAGATGTACCAATGCGGCATTAGTAATTCTCAGATATAGACACGGATATTTAGGTGTTCAATATGAACAACATGTTTGAAGTTTAAGTCAAACGTCCTCCTTGGAGGCATTAGATATTATGGCACTTACTCCTGCAGATATTGTTGTCGTCATAGTGGGTGAGAGGGCACTGCGACACACAAGTGACCACGCCCGCAGGTGAGACGTCAGCCATCTGCTTTATACCTTACAAGGCGTGAAAACATCATCAATGTCTCCTAAGAGCACAAAAAGTTTGGAATACTAACTTTGGCTGATCATATTTTTGTTGTTTTTGCATTAATTTAATTTGTTATATATATTAAGTAAAATATAAATAAGTGCCCAAATTTCAATTTTTGTGTTCAACTCTTTTCCATCCTGCTTGTATGGGTGTGGGTGTCAAGGATTCAATCTATCCTTTTTTTCACGTAATCTTTGGTATACAGAACATCCAAGTTTATAAAAGTATATGTGTCCTTTTGGCTGTTGGGTGACCGAATCGAGGTATGGAGGCGGCAACGAGAATGCCATGCTGACTGTCGTACGGATAGAGCGTAACAGCGCGTAGCACTTGGTGGAGGTCATGGTGTGGCGTATGTATGGCTGCCACAGGAAAAACAAAGTTCACCCTTGTCCCAGACATGACAACCTCAATGCTATGAGATACAGGGCACCATTCTCCATGCAGTCGCAATGTCATACTTCATCAGCGTGTGTGGGGGACCAAATGCAATTCTGCAAGTGTAAGACTACAACGCCTGTCCCCTCAGAGCAAGGGTCATTGCAGACTGTGTGCGTGGACGGGCGGTGTAATCTAACAGAATGTCATTCGACACCATACTGAAGGGGTTTCAAGACATTGCGACTGAATGGGAATGGTGTCCCTGTATCTCACAGTATTGAGGTTGTCTTGTCTAATTAAAGATGATAGTGAACCTTGTTTTTCCTGTGGCAGCCATACATACACCACACCAAGCGCTACGCACTGAACATTACGCTCTATCCGTGCAACAGTCAGCGTAGCATTCTCACCAACATCCACATCCAACAGCCAAAAGAGCACATATACTGTTATATATAATGTTAAAGATAAACTTGGATGTTCTGTATACCAAAGATTACGTGAAAAAAGGATAGATTGAATCCTTGACACCCACACCCATACCAGCAGGATGATACAGAGTTGAGCACAAAAATTGAAATTTGGGCACTTTTTTTCGTGACCCACTGACGTAAGTAGCCCTGGTGCTCGTTTCACGAATTTATAATCATAAGAAATTTGATACCATATGAAAGGAAATCACACACGCTTTCTATTGATATATGACACATTAAAACTGATGCAGAATCAACGGAAATATGATCAGCCAAAGTTGATATTCCAAACTTTTTGTGCCAAGTTTAGTATTAGGCGCATAAAAATGACAAAATGTATTAAGGGCTTCAATTCATGGTCAGACATTTATGGTGAATCAATGGTTAGTTTGGATCAATAGATATTTCATTGATAGTAATATGGTTCTTTGACAGTAATTTTAATAATAACAGCAACAATAATTTTTCAGTTGGATCTGTCCATCTCATGATGAGAGAAGCGACTCTTCACATCCCTGCTTTTGTGTGGTTAAGCAATGTGAATTTGTGTTGCAAAAAAGCTATTGATAACATCCCCATGATTTATCTAACTCGGTATGTTGCTGACATTTCACAATGATGGATGTGATGTGGGCAGCGCCTTTGGTCAAGAATACGTACCGGAGGACTTGCACTAATGCTATGCAGGCTAGGATACAGCAGCCTAGACACGATTTTTCCTCTTTTTGCTAGTCGAGTCCTCCGGTAGACACAATTTACGCATTGCAAAATACTAAGTGCTCCAGCACACATTCTTGACAAACTTTGTATCACTCTCATTGCTGATCACACCTTGAAACTAGTGTTGTAATGGGCTGCCTGGTGAAAAGTTAGATGTGAGTGATGAGCCAAGGCGACTTACATTCACAGTTCGAGGATCCGGCTGGCGCGGTCATGGTGTAAGGACAGTCTGCCACGCACTCAAAGTCTCCCTCATGTCCGTCCAAGTACGGGTATGGCACCGTCATGTTCACACACGCTATGCAGTCCCGCGGATCATCGGACCCGGTCGTGCGGCAGCCTTCGCACTCCTCGTGACACACCTGCACACATCTACTGCCGAACTGTTCTGTTCCCTCGCGACAGACCATGAGGTCCTCGGGAAACGGGTCCAGCTGAGACACGCCCATCATCTTCACATCTTCAGTACCGCTGCCGAACGCGTAGAAATGGACGGTTGGGATGCCGCTGAACTGGTAGTCAAGCCAGACATGAGCCCGCTCCTGTAGGTCGTGGCAGGGTATACAGAGAGAAAATAATGCTACTACAGAATCGTTGGGACAAAAATGAATTACTGTCAGGGTTCCAGAAGTCCAATGCTTGTAGTATTCCTCAGCAGAAAAGAAAAAAAGAAAAGAAAGGTTGATGCCCTTTGTGGGTTTGTAGGTAAAGTGTTTGTGGTTTGCAAAACAAACGACAAGCTCCTATGGTACTGCAGTATAAGCTGTAGAACACACACAGAGACACACACACACATACGCACTGACACAAACATATGCGCGCGCTCACACACACATACTGGTAGATATCTGTAGCATCACCTCATTGTCGGGTGTCTTGCCGTACTGGACAGTTGTCTTCCGAGCTTGGAGGTCCTCCGTGATGCAGACAAAGTAGGACTGGTACAGATTGTCAGACCCTAGGCCTGTTGAACCCTGTTCAAATTGGGCAGCCTCCAGCTGCATGGCCTGCAAAATACGATGTGCAAACATTATCCTAGTTTATCAAGTATGTACGCAACGGTGCCAATGATTGGGCATATCATGCTACCAACATTCCCTAAAAAACGTTAAAACTTAGGTAAATAGAGAAATTTTAAGATTTCCTTTGAGACACTTTTCTCTATTCTACTAAGCTGAAATTCTCCTAATGATGCATAAAGTTGAATACATCTTAATAGGCTGCACATATATCTATAGGTTATCAAATTTTCATTTGTGAACACTGAACAGTGTCTTTTTGCAAGTACTACTAGTATTCAAGATAGAAGGTTTGATGACAAAGTTGGGTGAATAAAAATCAATCACGATGGTCCTGTGAACCAGGATTTCTTTTATCAAACCTCCTTGTTTTAAACCTCCTGTTCAATAGCACTTGTTTAAAACAACTTGATTATCAAACCTATGTATTATGTTACCTTAAAAACATATCTTTTGAATTATGTCTACAGGACTTTGATAATTGCTCTTCATTCGCCTTATTCCCTCGTCACATCCTAGCCTACTTTACTGCAGTTTTCTGTACTAGTACTAGTATTGAAATGCCCCGGTACACGTGTAATGTTTAGCTACTGTTGGCACCTAGACTCTAGAGATGCCACAATGATAATATTAATGCTGTTTACCACATAGAGCGCCACGCCGTCGGGGGAAATCTCCAGGTACAGCCAGGTATCTTGCTTGCGAGGAACGCCAGCGAACACCACGTAGATGTTACCGGCCGAGGCAGCAGTGAAGTGGACACACTTGCCCCCTTGGGTTGGGTCGATTCGGTTGAAGTTGGACCACTTGATATTACATGGCATGGCTCCCCTGGTCCCCCTGGATCAATCGGAATGGATCGATAATTGGCCATGAATCAATACAATAACTTTATTGCTCCAAAATTGTGCAAGGTACAAAGCATGACATTTGCTGATACATAACTACAGTCCTATAAGGCTTACAGGTAGATATACTTATACAAGGGTGCGTAGTATGGGATGAAAATGGTCTTTTATAATCAGTGGAGGGATTTCTAGCGTACAGACATTCTTTGATATATTTTCCTATGCATACCATGCAGGGCTTGCCACATGTCGTAATATAAATATAGATGTATTTAAATTTACTATCTAAAATATATAAGTCCATTTAGGCAAATCCCGATATGTAAGATGATAGCTTTGTGTACAGTGAGTTACGTACAACAGAATATTTGGGGCATAAAGTCAATACATGGTCGTCTCACTGCTTGCTTGCTTATGATAAAAGCATCAATTGTTGCACTGTGTACCTAGTCGGCTGGTTGCTGTGTTCTTCCAGTAGTGACTTGTGCTGCGCCCTGGCGATAGTCATGCCGTTCAGCCAGGCAGGCAGGTCCGGGATGGCGGCTGATGACGCCTCAAAGTCCTCCTGCGTCACACTCAGCAGGCCTGTAGCCCCGTCATACGTCATCACTAGACCGCCCACACTAATCTGTAAAACGTAAAAAAAGAAGAGGAGTCAAAATTGGAGTAGTCAAGAAGAAAAATGTGTAGTGAATTGGTGATCATGTGTGTGCTCACTTCCCAACTTTGCTCATTTGTCATTCAGAACCTGTAATATCGCCAAGAAGTTGTCACTCCCTACTCACATTGATATGTCAGAGTCTGGTGAGTCTTCTAATGTGCAGGGGTTTGACAAGGGGCTGAAGATTTCATGTCACCTCCGAAGGTCTAACTAGCTATAGCTTACTGCGGTCACAAATGTCGTGCGACCGTCGTACGCGTTGATTTTGATGCCATTATCATTCATCATTATCATTATTGCGTGGGCCAACTACTCACTCTTTGCAGCCAGGGGCTGAATTGCGAGGAGCTTACAATAGGCGGGGCTAAATCGCAAGTGTCTGGAGCGAGCTGCCATTCGGCGCCACTCAGGTGACCTCAATAAGACAGTAATTGCCCCAGGAGCGGCCAAGGTACTGTAAGTTTTGAACCGCTCACATGTGGCGGGTTCTTTAACGTGCCCGGGGTATTAGGCTCTCCCCAGACACAGGACCTCCATTTAACGTCCTATCCGAGGGACGACTCATTTTCACTTGAGTAAAGTGAGGAAAGTCGTGTTAAGTGCCTTTCCCAAGGGCACAAGATCGGCAGCACGGCCGGCGGATTCGATCCCGCAACCTCTCGGTCACGAGGCGAACACAGTACCACTGTGCCACGCGGTCCTACTATATGCCATAGGATTTTCAAGCAGGCCGTGACAGATTTAAGTTCCAACTATCGACATGGTTCCAAAACAGCATTTTGTGCACCAAGACAGTTGGACTTTGCAGGAGACGTACATGATTGTCCTCCAAAGTTTGCGATCGTACGACGATCGCACGACCGATATGACTGCGCCCTAGTAATGTAGAAGATTCGTGCGGCCGTCGGACCACTGAACAATCGCGCTATAGGGATTCTTGCAAGTTCTTTTTCATTAAAGGGTTAAATTGTTTGGGAAGAAATGCAATAAAGCCAGAACTTTTATATACCAGTTTGAGGATGACGACTTTGAGCTACCGAACCTTGTTCCTGCTGAGGTCACCACTGTTGCCGTTGTCGCGACCATCGTACAGGTGCGGGGTGACCCCCTCCCTGACAGGCAGCCACTTGTTGAACAAGTACTTCAGGTTGAGGGCGGCCTTGGCTGTGAGGAGGTTAGGAATGCTGGACGGCATGTCGAAGATGACGGTGAACTCCTGCCCGCTGGTCATTTGCTGCCAGTCGGGGGCTGCCCAGTTCGGCCCGCCCGCGACAACCATCTCCGCGGTTTCACATCCGGGTTCCCCGCCCGGTACGGCAAAATCCGTGCTGAGAAAAGGACCCTTCATACGAGAAAAGTGAGGATACACGAGTCATGCATGACTTATTGTATCAAATTCAGAAAGAAGGCCCTTCTGTCTTCCTCTGACCATAATATATTCCTTAAGGGTATGCGACAAATATACATCAGAAAATGAACATGTCCAAACATGCCGGCTGCGGTATGACGTTATTGTCAGGAGGGTTTTACCGCATTCGGTCTCAACACCAAAACATTACCAAAAGGGAACTTGTTTTGTTCTTGGCAACATAAAAGCAAGATAAAGCTTCTTTACATGATAAAACATAACATAACATATGCAGCAAAGAACACAAAGAACCCAAACATCGCAATACATATTGTCAAATTGAAACATGCCTCTTCTAAATAAACAGCGATGGCGCGCTTCAGGGCGAGCCTCCGATTTAGTAACCCTTCCCTCAGCTCGTCTTGTGAGGCGAAGTCACAGTAGCGGACTTCTGTGGAGAATCCTGTCCCGTTGGCGTGAGGCACCTGCTGGGTGTAGTACTGCTTACCGTTGGCATCTACACTCAGCGACTTTCTGTTTATAACAGATTTATCGCGGATTAAAGGCATAGTGTACTCAAGAGGAGAGCTTCTGCTAGTGATATTTTTCTGAATCCCAAAACGTAATGATTATTGTATCGGCCACTTGGTATTGGACTTGGACAAGGGAACAGTTGCATTACACATCATTAAGATAAATTACAGGCAGGTGTAACATGTTATAATGCGAACAACGTTCAACTTGGGCGCGCACACACACACACACACACACAGAGAGACACGCGCGTGCGCACCTGCCAAAACAGCCGTAGTCCGTGATGCCACTGGGGAAGAGCAGATCCAGATTCATGTCGAACAGGTCAGAGATCAGCTGCATGGTGAACTCGAAAGCTTTGGGAAACTCGTTGATGGACTCCAGCCAGTCTTTGAGCGAGTTTCCAAAGCTCGTCGTGTACTGTTCGGTGATGGAGCCAGCAATCCTCTGACTGCCTCCCTGCACCATCATTACCTCGTTGCTGAACTCCATCTCGTTGCTGCAAATAAATGGCACATCAAGAGGGGAACTTGAACACTTGAGTATTTTATTCAGCCCATTAATCAGTTAAACTTTTGAGCAGTTCTCCATAGTCTAACTTGACATCGCACAATCGCTGCGCTTTGCAGAGGGAATTTACAGGCGAGTGAGAGAATATGAGAGGGACTTACGTAAGAGTGTGAAGACACGAGAGAGAACTAAGACAGTCTCATAAGGGCGAACTACAGGAGAGATGGAGAGATCATGAGTCAGAATAAGAAGATTCACATGTTTTCCTGGTTTTCATTTGACGACTGAGACGCGGTATCCTGGGTTTCTTGTCCTGACGACGTCTGCTTCTCATTCTTTGTTTCGTGGTCGTGAAACCAGCTGCTGCTCTTGGTCATGGTCTGCTTTGCAGAAAATGTGCTGAACACTTTCTTGAAATCCGACTGGGCAGCCTGAGCGAAACTTTCCTTGGAGACTTCTGCGGTTGCCGTCTTCGTCTTTATCATCTTCAGTTGTCCGCCGAGCTTGGCAGAGGTGATGTAGTGTGTTCCGTGGCGGAGAATAAAGTTTTCTGTCCAGAAAAAGAAAGAACTGTTAGGATTTTGACAAGTTGCAGACGTCACCTGACCGTACCAATGCATTGCCATGCGTGATTGAATCATTTGAATTCTGAAGAAGAGTTCAGCGGGACATTTGAAAATTTTGCTTTTGCTAACACTTACAACTCAGTGAATGCACTTTCGCGCTAACATGAAGAGATAGATAGCTTACGGAACGCCCTGTCTGCTCCGATGCTGAAATAGGACGTCGGTAAAGTCAGGAAGTCGCGCAGGATTCCCAACTCGAGATCCTGAGGTCTGACGGAGTCCAGGAATATTTCGTATCTGATGCAGTGAGTTATATAGAACATATATCAGAGAGAGTTATCTCGCACCAGTTAACTCAAAAGTAACTCAACGAGTTGAGCTACTCTTCCACTTGTCCTAGAGTGTTCACTGTACAATGATCTGCGCAATACATTTGTTAATGCTACACATGTAGATCAGAAATATGCACACATGACGAAGGAAGATATGTTCAAATATCTCATGTCATCATCTGACCACGATATACTAGAAAATCTCTGTAAGTTCATCTACAAATGTTTTAGGAAGAGAGCAGATGCATATAAACTATAGTATGTGAAATTGTATAACTTTGCGTTTACTACCTTTTGTACCAAACTGACTGCATTTAGCCCCAACGGGGCATGAATATGCAATAAACTTCATTGTCATTGTCATTGTCATAACAGAGAAGACAGGTGCGTATGTATACCATTGATAGTTGACCGCGTCATGCCCCGTCCTAATACCCCTGTCACATTGTCGACAAGCTTCGGCCGTATTTTTTGATTGCTGGAAGGTCGAGCGATTTGAAGGTCGACAGAGGGTCGCGCGTATTTTTTACTTGAAAACCATTGAGCGCGGCTCGAAATATATCTATGATAATGAACCTCCCATGACCATTTCCATTCGGACAAAACGTTTCTTGCAATAAGGCAGTAGTTCAATAAATGCCATAGATGTAAATTGTTAATACAATGAATTATTGCCTTGGTAAGGATAAGGATACCATCCTCACCTGAAGACGTTCAGCTCTAGCATGGATATGTAAGTTTCGGTGGAGGTTTCAGTCAGCTGAGCGCCCGCCAGTGAGTTGGACTGGGTGTTGGATGTCTGACTGTCCGAGCCGGTCTGCTTTGACTGTCCACCTCCTCCAGACGCTATCAGCCCGAAGCCAAACGAGCCTGCCCCGTGTCCCTGAACCTTGTTCATCTCCTGCTGAAACATACCCTTGGCTGACGTCACGGCAGACTTGTCCTCCAGGTAATGCCTGTATTCCTCCACGCCGCTGAAGGTGTAGAGCTCCAAGTCGGTATCGTACACCCCCTGTACGGTCATTTGGTCAGGTACGTGGAAATCCTTATATCTGCAGACGAATAGTATGACAGTGGAACAGTATCTTAGTAATAATGCTAACGCTATATCAAACAAACGTCACAAGTCTTGCGGGGTTTGTTCACTGTGTCATTGTTGTGTTATTTTCGCCGATTTTCTGTTGCGCTCCCACTGACCTGCGTCACTGTTTCGTTTCTAGACTAAATGAACATGTTATTGGAAATCGCAGCGTTGTCAATTCATGAAAAATCACTGTAAAATGATGAAAATGCCTCAAAATGAGATTTATCATGAAATAATTTCCCTTGTGATGATGCATAATATGTTACATATGTTATATAATAACCTTGAAAGACACCGCGTCATCCACAGGCAGTAGCTGAGGCTTGATCTGACATTAACTTTAATGCTCGGTCACACAACATTGTGACAATCAAAGCAAGGACGAAATGAATATGTTGTTACAGTACATGTACATGGCTGCTACTAACGGTTGGATGGCGGTGTCTTATCTATCCATCCGTTTCGATAATATTCAGATATAATATAATAATATGATATGATAATATACGCCAAAAAGTAGCTTATATAATATGATAATGATAATTCAGAGGATTGTCTTGATCCCATAATCTGAAGATTCTGGATGATTCAGTCACAATTAAAAAAAAAACGACTGTCTAAGCTACTAGATAAGAAATGTCACAGATTGAGTTGTGGAGAAAATACAGATTAGAGTTCAAGGAGATCTGAAATTTTCACATTCATTACAAATTGTCTATCGTTTATTTTAATGCCCCATTTCTACAAGACGGCGAGATTACTGATCGACCAAAAATTTCAAAGATCACTAAATGGATTTCATAGTAAGAAAACAAAGTCTTGAAGGTAGTCTTTTCAATCATACTTCTCGTATTCCAATTATGAAATTAAGTATCACACAAATCCAGCTTTGGTTGCTGTCCTGATCGCTCAGTGATCGCCGGCTAG
The DNA here is from genome assembly GCA_019207045.1 of Branchiostoma floridae x Branchiostoma belcheri. Taxonomy (NCBI): domain Eukaryota; kingdom Metazoa; phylum Chordata; class Leptocardii; order Amphioxiformes; family Branchiostomatidae; genus Branchiostoma; species Branchiostoma floridae x Branchiostoma belcheri. The sequence continues at coordinate 8,451,379 of CM033025.1, read as the reverse complement.
TGGAAAGGAGGTCGAACTGCTCTAGAAAGACTTGATTATTTAACACATTTATTTAGCCCTGAATAGTATTTTAGGACAGAAATGTGATAACTTATTTTTAGCGGTTATTTCAATTATTGTCTATATACATGTACTAGTGAATTAGAGAGGTGGTATCCCATTTTTTTCTAGTAGACACATTTAGACCATTAAAAAAATCTTTTACTTGTAAAATAATGGGATAAATGGGTGCTTTCACATTTTTTTCACTAATAGACACCTTCTTAATACCTCTTACTAGTAAAATAATGTGATAAATGGGTGAGAAACCCACCCTTGTAAGGTTTCACAGGCTCGCTGGACGAGACTCTTCTTCCTGGACTCACTGGAGTACTCACCCCGGCCGTCATACCCCACCCCCATGAAAGTCGCTCCTTCGATAATGTTCTGTTGATAGAGAAGTTTATTTGCAAGTTCATGCCCGAGGGCTGATTGCACGGTGCTTTGTATAAACATAGGAGATGAACTACTCTAATACTAGTGTTGGTTATTTCTAAACAGATTGGGTTTGACTTCTTTTTTGGAAGCAGAGAGAGTTTGACTTCTTTTTTGGAAGCAGAGAGAGACCAAAAAGCCCCACCTTTTCTGCAATTTGTGGGTTCTGCGATTTCAAGAGAAAAGTGACTATCTGTTCGTCTGTGAGTGTGGGAAAGTTGGGATATGTCTTTGTGGCTTCTCTAAACAAAGCGATTCTTTCGGTTTGGTTGAATGAACACTTGGGGGGAAATAAAATGTGTCTCGTCTTCCACTGCTTTCGATGTACTATATTTGCAAATTCTTTCACACACTGGTAATCTCTTGTATCTCCCTCTTTCTACTTCAAGAGGATGAGCGCTAATTCTGAGCGCAGCTCGAAATCAACTAGTTCAAAGTACTTTTCTCTAGCGTATAAAGATTTACAAGATTTACAAATTGATAAACTGAGGCTTTAGACAAGCATATTTTACTTGAATAAGGCCATTCTGATTTGATTATATGGATGACATCCTCCGGGGACCCAAACTCTGATGCGAGCGTGTGAATAAAAAAATAGTTTGGCCAAAAAAGTTGCCTTCATTTTGAATTCAAAGAGGTCAGGAAGGTTGAACAAATGACTCAACACACAGCATATAGCATACCCAACTATAGGTTCTTCATTCTTGTTCTTTCACATCTTCTTTGACCTTATCCAATATCCAATAGTAAGATGCAACTTCAGCTGAATAGACATTAGTGCTATGTACTACATTGTATTTTGTTTCCCTCGAGAATGTTCTTGCAATTAGCCTTCGGGCATGATTTTGCAAATAAACTTGATTTTGTTGTTGTTGTATCTTTAGTAATACTTGTACGTTTTTGTGGACTTAAGGACTTGTATATATGTCAATACGCCTTCTACGCCCATTTTTCTGTAGTCGTAGACTTTAGAATAGACTATCATTATTCGTCATTGATACCATACATTATATTGCGTACACCTCTCGAGCAATAAAGTTCATTGATTGTAAAAAAATTCAAAAAAAAAAACACTTCTTTGACCTTGAAATATTCTATGACATTAGTATACTTTTTTCGATGTCTGTTTTTGCAATCCATAACATACATTTGCTTGTTTTGAAGCTGCTTTGTACGATTTACATTTTGGTTGAATTGGCGGAAAATTGATGCGCGCGGGAATGTCATCCGTACAATCAAATCAAGGTGGCCTACGGTATGGTATGATAAATAGACTTAAGAAATGGTTTGATCGCAGAGACTTAACACGGCTTGTTTTCAAGACCGTTTACGTCCATTTACTTCTTAATGAGCATTTATAGTTTGCCCTTAGGTAGCAAACAGGCTTGGTCAATAAGCTAATCAAACAAACTTTACATTCTAGCGCTATCCACATGATTCACAACTGATTCGATGCTGAAAACTGAATAACCACCTATTCAAATGATCATAGAAAATAGTTTTTAAAGAAAGGTAGATGTATTTTTCTATTATATTCTCGGGGTCCACGCCGCCACTTTTTGTCTTTTGTTTCAGTATGTTCAATGGTCGAATGCACAGGTATTTCATTTGGCAAGTTGATAAATTACGTCTTAAACTGATATCGTATAAAGAATCCATAGAGGTAGTCGCGAAATGAACACTTACAGCACAGTTCTCTATCGGGGTAAAAGCCTCGAAGCACGGGTCACCCTCCTGGTAGTTGGTCCCGAAGCAGCCGTTCATCATGATTGGCCCGAGTCCGAAGGGGTAAGCGCGAGCCCCGCCTAGTTGTGAGCTGTCCTGTTCTGCATTTTCACTTTTAAAAAATGGATATTAGGGTCAGCACAGACTTTGGCACAGGACAGACCCGGATGGAAGAATAAAGCCATGGCCCATGTCCTTATGTCTCGCAAGGGATAAGTGGATAAGTAAGCATTTAGAAATAAGAATTCCATAGCAAATGCGGACAGGTTTCGTGAAATGTATGTCAGAGAAAAGTTGTAAATAGGTGACATAATTTGCAGGACGGAACATGACATGTTGTTATTGATTTCTGTTTATATCAGGGACCTCAGGCAGTACTGAAGAGCTAACTTGCGATCCATAATGATATTGCAGCCTGGAACGGACAGAAGTCTGGATATGCCTAAATGTGTGGGCGATGGGAACACTAAAACACACACACACAAACACACACTCTCTCTTTCTCTCTCAATCTCTCTCTCTCTCACACACACACACACACACACACACACACACACACACACACATACACACACACACAGCCAGAGAGAGAGAGAGAGAGAGAGAGAGAGAGAGAGAGAGAGAGAGAGAGAGACGCACAGATTCCCCTCACACATTTAAACAACAACACTTCAACTTTTGAGAAATAAGAGTCCTTCACTTGCAATTGAATTTACTTTTAGTATACAAGTTTTGTTTTGTATAGACAGATAGATAGATAGATAGCTAGATTGATAGCTAGATAGAGAACTGTCTCTTTCTCCCGGGAATGAAGGGAAGGTACGCTGTACACTGTACTTACTCCCTGTGCTCAAAGGTCATCCGGACCTCCTGACTCGGTGGCGAGAAGGTATCACCTGTGTTGGATCCTCTCCCGTGCAACACCTGAACTCGAGCCTGGATTGAACCAAAACAGAATAAACCATCTGTAGTTGAGCCGGTCTGAAGGACAACATTGAAATGAAGTTTCAAACTTTGACCATGAAGTACTGACCTGTTCGACATCTTGAGCAGCTGCCAAGAGGTTTCCGCTCCGCCCAATAACATTGTCAAACTCCTCGTCCGCCTTGTCGAACTGTCCGGAGAAGTAATCCTCCAGAGCAGACACCACTTTCTCCTGGTGATTCTCGACGACTCCCTCCGCGATCCTGTCCCCGAGAGCTGACACCACCTTCCACAAAGACATATTAAAAGACCTTCAATTGAAACGGCAGGCGAGCATGAAGAAAACGGTACAGAATGGAAACCTCCTAAAAGATCCTAAAACATGTCTATAGCTGCTTGTGCCGAGCCTCTGCTTGGAGAAAAGAGTTTATGACTGTATACATTGCACAAGACTCTGCAGCAAGAATGGCAACTACATTTGTTACCAATAGATAGAAACAAAACAAACAAACAAAAAACAACACGACAAACAAATGAGGTACTAAAGGGAATTTCCTATAACGTTACAGCACTCGTAGACCCTACTTCACCTATTGAGTCAATGAAGTCAAGCTTGCCTAAGCTTGATGTTTCTGACTTAGGGAGAAGAGATGCTGCTACAGTTATCGCTAGGGGCCGTTCTTCATCTTCATGATGGTAACATCAGGCTCTACGAACGATTTAAAACAAAACAAACAAACAACAAACCTTCGCACCGACATCCTTCGCAGCTGATGCCACAAAGGCGGGAATTGCTCTCTTCCCACGGGCAGGGCGGCCATCAGGGTCGGGCGCTAGAATTCAAATTGGGTTTATGAACAGAAGGACACTGCTGTATAATATCATATTAATTAATTATGTTTCCATATGAACACCATATACATTTCCATTATATAGAACTAAAACGCCGAATCTAGAGACAGTCATGAATTTCAAAAACTTTTTCACCTTCATATTTAGTTCACTCATATACAAGATAGAAAAACATGGTGAATATTTTTAAATATGTTGTTTCCTAATTCTACATGACGCTGCATGATTAAATTCAAATTTAATGCAATTTGCATATTGTACTCCCTTTCTAGCATTGTTTGACATGAGGACTGGGATTTTTGCAAGTAGGAGAGCTGTTTATATCATTTGTTTTTAAACAGAAAAAATTACAGTAATCTAATCGACGCACCAGCAGGGGCTGCGGTGACGTAAGCAGTGACGCCACACAGGAACAGGAGAAGCACCCCTCTCCACATGTTCTTGTTCTTTGGACCAGCTGGGCACTGGAAATACAACATAACGTAACGTAACATAGCATAACATAACATAATATAACGTAATGTAACAACAACACTGGTATCTGTGTATATGAATTACATGTGTGACATTTGGGACAGTCCATTTATCAAATACACTTTCCTCATTAACTATGCAAATTAAGTCCTCATTTGCATAATGTGCATATTATTGTTTACATCTTCGTCAAAGCTACCTACGTGCCCGAAGTGATGGAAGTTCGTCGTTTCTTTCTGCAGTTATCCTGCTTGGAATGTTTGCACACAAATGCCCATGTAGTTCCAAAATCAAATGTTAGGGGGCTCAAACCTGTCCCATCTTGTCTTGACATTAAGAGCTATCTGCCACCCAAGTAACAAGACCGTATCATGTCCGGGACATTGACAAAACTACTATAATGGAGCATTCTCATTAGTTATGCAAATATACTCCTATTTTGCATAATTTGTATTTAATTTTGTACATCTTTGTCTAAATACACATACCAAAAATCATGAAAATCCGCTATTCCTTTCTTGTTGACCAACAGACAGACAGACAGACAAACGCTAGAGTAAATATAACATCCATGACATATTTTATGGAGGTAATAACAACACCTACCACCATATGCTAGTAACACAATGACATAATCAGCAAAGAACCTTAACTCCGAACCCACTGTAACTGGGTGAACTACTAAGATATTCTTTTGTAACTTTACTTCAGTTTCTGGTACATCTTAACTCTAGTTAAAAATACGGAATACTCTGGTTGATGCAATGAAAGACAGGAAGACTTGTAAAGGGTTAGTTCTGAGTGAGCTGTTTGAATTGCAGGTATGTGGTCTTCATGCATATGGCGAACACGTATACCCCCCATCCACTGTGCGTGATAAATTGATGTGTGCTGTGCGCCAGAGAACACTGTCCGGCAGGTTTTATTGATTCTGAACGACTACGGAGAAGGATATGACGGCACACGACAAGTTGTGAAAACATGTTTTCAATAAACATTGCAGCACAAACAAGAGAAGGCCTCCGTCCTCTCTGATGACTGTTAGTTAACATTACAAATGTACAAAAATGCCACAAAGCATGTCAGTGTCATCAAGGCCATCTACCTAGACGCCTGTGAATGCCTTTATGAGACAAGCTCCATTCATCCATACTCAGGTATTCATTTGATAAAGATCATTCTTGGCTAGTTAATTCAGATCGAAATGCATACCTTATGTGCACCCTAAATTTTGCAATATCATACATTTTGCAAAATACAAAAATATTCCAGCCATATGACAGGTGGAATATTCTACCATATTCAACCACCCTTCAAGCTAATTGAGTTGAAATTTGGCACAAAAGTAGAGGTATATGTTCTCTTGAGATTGAATGTTTTAAATTTGGTCTTTATCATTTTATGAGCAACTGAGTTGATTTCAAGATGAACACACCATTGGTAGCTTTTCAGACTATCAATTCTTCTAAATCTGACCCATTGGAAATCACTGTAGGATGTTTAAATTATACATGTATGATACCAAATGTCTCTATAAGTTGCGTGCTAATTTTCATTTCTAAACTCGTAATGGTTCTTTATTTACAGCTGCTAGGATGCAGTAAGTTGTGTTATAGAGCTGTTGAATTTATACACGAGTTCGTGAGTTGTTGGTTAAAACTATTAAAGACAACTTTCCATTAACCAAAAGAAACGAAACTTTACACAGTTATTAACTGTTTAAAGGTCAAAAAGTTTGCTAAGTTTTATTTCTCTTTGTTAATGGGAAAGAAGGCTGCAGAAAGTTTTAATCACAACACCGCAGATCTCATGACCCTGAAGACCGCGTATACCTCACTCTACACCAGCAACGAAAAAAGGAAAAGTGCTCGGATTTCAGAGTTAAAATTAAGCGTGTGGCTTATAGAGAAATGCAGCTTTTTACATGTGCAAGCTTAGTCTCCTACAATAGCAAAAACTGGTTTAGGGAAATTCTTAACTGTACATTAATTGGACCTCACTTTTCTTCTGACCGGATACTAAGGGTGTGGTCACTTTGAAAGCAGCTCAGTCACTCATAAGGTAATGAGCAACAAATTTAGATATTTCAATCTCAAGAGGAGATATGTATTAACCTTTGTGCCAAATTTCAACTCATTCGATCAAAGAACGACTCTGTTATGAAACCACTTGCATTACTTTATGACTCACCCTCGTAGTTATCAGGCTGTGTGGTAGGATTCTGGTAGAAACATAGCAAGAGCTTCTTTGACTTTTGATTTCAAATAAATCAAGTAACCAACCGTGGGGAAACAGCCACAAATGTGTACGGTTTATGAAGCTTTGAAAGGAAACATGATAGTGTACGAGTAGTTAATTTTTCTCTGTGTTTACGGGTTGCGTACGTATACCGCTGGAAAACCATGATTGCTCAGAAAAGAAACAACCACGAATACAAAACCAGTGGCAGAAATATCCGTAGAGAATAAAAGAAATCCATTCGTTTGTAGAGCTATTGCAGGGTGCTCTTTTTAACACGTATGGCAGAGGCAGTCCTTACGAGACAGTTTCAATCGCTAAGCTTTGTTATTGTTTAACAACGGCCAAACTTGGATGTAAAAGATGTTAAAGTATGATTCAAAAGAAATCAAAACAACCCAAAATATTCGTTGTTTCTCTATAGAAATTCATTTGAGCGATCTGTGAATTCTTGGGTCGCTCAAAATGAGCAGGTATCTAGGCCCGACTATTCAGTACACATCGAGAACAGAGCGTTACAGGTAAAGGAAAGGTAAAGAAAGCCATAGGAGTGAAATAAAAACATTGAAAATGTAGATGCGATGAAATATTGAGTGTACATAGTTGTAAACACAAGCAGAACGCTCTTTTGTAAGTAGTTCCGACGCCCCGATGTCATGGAACGTACAATCCCAAAACGGTGCGCGGTTCCCTACTGCAGTCAGGTAAGAATTTTGAAGTTAGATTTCTCTCTCCGGATTAGGATATCAACTTGAAAGTCGAAATTTATACACTGGGGACTCCCGTAACCTCTATTCCGGTCAAATATTTTCTCTTGCGGAAGGAAAATAAAACTGCATCGAACTCTCGACGTGGCTTGGTGGCTGAAGAAAACTATTTTGTGAAATCTTTGATCGCTTGAAATGGAAAATTATAATAGCTTGACTCTTCTGAACTCTGATAGTAGTCTACCTCGGGCCTACCTAAGCTAGAATTTTCTGGAACCATTTTACAGAGCTGAAGTTTTTCGTAACATTGCATGGATGCTTGGCTGTAAATGTACTGTACGTATCGCTCTGTTTGTATAACAGAGAATCTTGCACAACATTTGCAACAATCGTTGACGTCAATGAATAATTTTTGGATTCAATATAGAATTTCATTCACATTAGAATATCATAAGTCCAACAAAATGGCTCACCGTTACACTTGGGATACTTCAGAGAGTGCCACCGGGCCTGCTACGCAGTTTTACCGGGTGTGAACTCCACTTCCACTGGCGGTACCGGACCGCAGGACCGTCTTGGGGTTCTGAGTGACGAGACGGTTGTTTGTGAGTCTCTGAGTATGTTCGGCAGGTGCCGAAGTATGGGGAAAGTATGAGAAAGTCTGCCCGGCCTCTGTCTTAAATGCAGAAGCTACCAGCGGCTGACGTGGAACTTCTTTGGTCGGTGATTGGCTGAATATGATCCATAACAAATATGACGGCGTTGGTCACAAGACGTGGCCAGCGTGGCATGCACTGCGGTCCGACGTGGCGGGTATGATGTGCAAGGAGCTTGTATTTGTACTTTTTAAACAAGACTTCCCAACAGGAGTTGAACTTTCAGACTGAGTGCGAACGGATGTTTCATGGTGCGCTCACCATTACTCCCAATAAACAGTGCGATTCTTTGATACTGCATTCTGTACATCCGCGTACTGGTAAAGAGATTTGTTTCTAGATTTAAACATACCTGTCGCAAGATAGATATCATAATAACGCGTGTGAGGGATACAGATCCATATGTAAAGTGGTAAAAGTTTTTTTTAATAATCCCAGCACTTAAAGTTAGACCATCGATACTATTAAAATCAGACCGTTACTCTCAGGAGTTCTGGTTTGTTACAAGAAAACGGTATATTTTGTCGAGAAGCTGACGATGCACTACCGGAGATCGATAGCCCATGTGTTATTGTACGTGTATGTCTAGCGCCACCTTTCCACTAAAGGCTGCGACCGATCTGCGACTGCTGAGCAACAAAACATTCCGAAGATCGCTCAACGAATTTCAACGGTAAAGGGTGATGTTTCTTTACGTTCCTCATCTTATTGTCTATTAAACCATATTTTACACGCTTGCATTAGCATGGGATCAAGGGTCACATAAATCAATTTTTCAGCTATGATAAACACAAGAATGAGCTGCGAACAAAGTATATCTGATGAGTGATCATGACAACACAGTCCCATGCTAACTTCGAATGTGCACTTTTGGGTCCACACATACCGGTTAACAGCAAGTAAAATGCTTTGTTAAGTACATAGACTGACTACTACCACTACTGAGCAAAGCGATTAACAAGGATGAGACTTAATGACTACATTGTATACCTCCCGTTATATTTACATCATTGTCCGTATGGCATTGTTGTGGCTCCAGCAATTCATTTTGATCGGTACAGAAGTTATTTTGAGTACAACTCAAAGAAACCATATCATTTAAAAAATATAGGACCTGTTAAACGTAGACAATACGTTGTTAGATGACTGGAATGTCCGACGTATTTGCTGAAAAAGTGTCATAAACCGTGAGGGAAATTTTGAGTGACTGAATCCTCACGAAGCTGATGAGGAAGGTTCCGCATAACTGGCGTACTCATGGAATTATGTATGGAATGTATTTTAGACAGATTAGTTGGATGGATCCGGAGCTGGACATGGTTTAGTAAGTGTTGTATCCTTGTATAACATCCTTCAAAATCAGCCCACAGGATGACGACCTTCTATTGTTTGTGCTGCAATGTTTATTGTAAACGTGTTTTCACAACTGACCAGGAAGGTTGCACCGCCACATCCTTCTCTTTACACGCGTGCAGTATCGATGAACCATGTATACGTGCAGTACGTGGGGTCAGAAATGTCAAGGACTCGACTCATGGTCAAAAAGGATGAAACTTGCAAAAAAGGGACGTACTGCTACCTGCTTGACCACAGACACACACAGGCACACACAGACACACAGACACACACACAGACACAGACAGACAGACACACACACACACGCACACACACACACACACACACACACACACACACACACACACACACACACACACTAAAAGAATAACTAAAACATACACACACCCAAACAAGAACCTCGAGTATTAATTGAGAAATATAAGTGTCTGTCATTAAATTACCAGCGAGGCATGTTAACTACAATAAAACAGGTACGAATGTATCCTCTACAAGAACGAGCTGTGAGCATCTATCCAGTTTAGCAAGCGACACACATCTGTTAACAACACAGTACTGTGCATCACCACAGGTCCAAGCCGAGTTCAGACGCTCACGATTGACTCAAACTATATCTGGCTATCTAGTAGTAAAATGATTTGTAAAATAAATGAACATGGGCAAAGCTATGAACAAAAATGAGCACAAATTCAAGTCTATAATATGTACACCCCCGTATGACATTTACATAATTGACCAAATGGGTGTATGTTATTGTGGCTGCAGCAATCCGCTTTTAATGAGAGATCGATACAGCCGAGTTTGCGAAGGTATTTTGAGTACATTTCAAATCATATTATTGCAGGACGTGGACTGCGTGAAAACGTGTCTTAAACCGTGAGTAAAGCTAGGGGCACAAACCCGCCGTACTTGCAAGTGCGTGCTGTCTACGTGCCAAAACGTGGGCAATCTTTTGGTACCCGTAAGTGGTAAGTACCGTCTCCGTACGAACACGTGGCGAATCACACGGATTTGGGAGCACGCAGACGCGCCGTAGAAATTTAATTTCGTTCTGCGTTCGGGCTGCGGATTCGCCCTCCGTACGTGCCAGTACGGGCGACGCGCCTGCCCTGTACAGCCAATGGGCGCACAACGCACTGGCTCCGTGAGTTTATTAAAGTTTTCTCACGGTCAAGTGCTCTTGTAGTTACTATTGCAGCATCAGAATCCGGAGTCTCTGTGGTGGAATGGGTGGCATCTTACTTGAGGCAGCTGCTAGGACTTCTGGGGGCAGCCGCTAGGACCTTGAAAGGTCGTCCTATATAAACATCTCCGAAAAACTTTTCGTTCATCGCACTTGCACTTACTTACACCATGCGAGTGAGTGAGGAAACCGTACGTAAGCAGCACGTGTAAGTAGGGGTTAACGTGGCACTCGCACAGAGATCGTACGTTGTACGCACGTGCAACTCACCTACCACTTGCGCAACGAACGATGAACGCAACCGCTCTCTGCCAGGCGTGGCGTGCAGACCACGTACTTACACCTTGCGCAACCGTGCGAGTGACGTGCGTTGACGTACTCCCTCCCTGCTCTTGCCAGTCGTTCCCCACGTTTTCAGGAATACGTGGCGGACGTGGCCTCCACAAAAAACGTACGGACAAATTGCACGTACGGCGGGTTGTGCCCCAGGCTTTAGATTGTGATTAAAATGTATCAATACCCCTTTTCATTACGCTCTCGCTTCGATCGCAAATTTGCCTGAGCGCAGTGACAGCTAGCACCAAGGTCGTCATGGGACCGGGAGACTTTCAAAGTTTCACTAGAGCAATGCAGTCAAACCTGCCCGAGCGACCACCTCTTCTCAGCGACCACCTGGCCATTTCGACCGCTTTTTCTCGGTCCCGATTTTTTTTCCATTGACGTAAGCATTAAGCGACCTTTTCTCAACGACCACCTGGCCAACGCGACCGCGACCGGCCCAAATTGGGACCCATAACGACCGAACCATTTTCAAAATTGAGGTTTTCATCGATTTTTGATGATAACTAGTGCGATTTTGTGCCGAAATCTTTGTGAGAAAATCCGAATTTAGTTGTTACAGATGGTTTTTTTTAAAACCTATATCATTATAAAGTGAACGAATGCTGAAACGTATATAGCCTCATACTTTTTTAAAGAATGATCTGTGTAGCTCAAACCTTTTTAAGAAAGATCTGTACGTGTGAGTGCTTTTGTCCAACTGTACTGTACATTCACCCATGGGTAAGTACGCTATCGGGACGTACCGGGCATCGAATTCGAAAGGTGCACCGTAGTTATTTCAGATCAAGAACATAGCGTCGCATAAAGGCTTGTATGGTAACTGACAGCATCAAAGTTCCCTTACTGTCTAAAAAGTTAGTGTACAAATACTTGAGCTTTAAAACACTGTATCGTATAAAAGCTCGATAAAAGATTGGGGTTAAATTTACAATTTACAGTGTGCGTGTTATATTTGACATTAAAGACTCGCTTCTTTGCGTGCGTGCAGTGTGCTTACTATTTGTCATTAACCAAAACGGAAACCATTTATACTTTGTATCGGGCATGTTTTGAGTCGATACTCTTCTCAGCGACCACCTGTCCAAATCGACCGCTTTTTTCCGGTCCCCCGGTGGTCGTCTTGGGCAGGTTTGACGGTACATAAAATGTATTTTCTGGGGTCTCAGCGTCTCACCGCGCTCTGGCCAATTTTACATCGACATCGCAGCAGGAGCGCGATGAGAGCGCAGTCACGGGGTATGCAGCGAATCCTCAAGAAGCCGATAAAGAAAGTTCTGCATAACGTACTCATGGAATGGTGAATGAAAGTCAGTTCAGTTTTAGTGAAGCTGGACTTGCTTCCGTAAGTTTTGCAAATCTATATCACGTCCTTAACAGCCGGACCAGAAGACGACGACCTTATTGTTTGTGGTTGCATTGCTTATTGTAAACATGTTTTCACATGGCTGTTCCGTCACATCCTTCTCTCACACACGTAGGCAGTATTGATGAACCTTCCGATCAATGATATTGCGTGGTCTCAGAACTGTCAAAAAAGTACGACAGATATGCACGTACGCACGCACTCGCACGTCGCACGTCGCGCACGCGCGCGCGCGCACTCGCGCGCACGCACACACACACACACACACACACACACACACACACACACACACACACACATACACACACACACAGACGCACATACACACACAGAACCCCCCCCCCCCAAAAAAAAAAACCTCAACTTTTTATTGAAAAATAAGTGTCCGTCACGTGAATTACCAGCGAAACCGTAAAGGTGGGACAGATGCGAATGTATCCCCCCCCCACGAATGAGCTGTGACCAATCATACATCTGATAGCAACATAGTTCTGAACATGTTCTGATGTCACTGTGTGCACAACCGCGTTAGTGTATCTGCATGATTGTCTCGTGACAGTAAATTAGGCACATTCAGTAGCACACCAGTTACAGATATCATAACGACAGTGAGGTTCTCGGGATTTATGGCGGTATAAGAGGACACAGCATCAATATTAATGCTGTGCTGTTAACCCGATCCAGACCGTGTGTGTGTGTGTGTGTGTATGTGTGTCTGCGCCACCGTCCGTCGACTTGACATCACCAAATATTTTTTCCAAACAACGGAAATAGGTTAACCCGCGGATCATTGAAAGATGAACTAGCTTCAATCGTGAACAAGAGAAACAAGTCATCAACCTTCGAACTTTCACCTCCGACCTGAACCAAACCTGCCGAACCAGGTCCCCCTCACGCGGCGTCGAGGCAGGCGTTTTGGGTTTTCCACGAGAACAGTAAATAAAACAGCAGGTAAACATTTATTTGATGAATCCTTATGCTGTGTGTGTCAACTCAAGTTGTTATATACCAGTGAATGGCTACCAAAGTATTTTAAAATGTTCAATTTTGATTTGGCGTCTTGCACACATGTAAATTGCGACAGTAATCACATCAGATGAGCGTATAACAGCTCTAGAGTATTTTGTATCTTGTACCTAACCAGGTGTTTCTGTACTATTTTAAGTAATGTGAATGTCAACAACCCACCAAAGATATTGGCTTCTGCAAGTGACAAGAATGGAAGAATTTGTTTACTATCTGCAGATGTTTGTTTACAATCCGCAGGTGCTTGTTCACAGTCCGTAGTTGTTTGTTAACAATTCACAGGTGCAGTATACAGTGCAGGACAACATGTTGCTGGCCGTGCTGGGTGCGTCTGGACAGACAGGTAAGAAGTATATTCTTTATGCAACTAGATAAATCCTGTATTATTGATTACATCTGCCCATATGTTTACAACTGTCTTAAGAAGCGAAAAGAAGTTGAACCTGTACATAATAGCACATAGTAGTCTCTATAGATAAAATTGTGTCTTATCGTTACGACCTGTACTAGCTTGTTGGAGCATGAATGTACAATAAAGGTCTTTCATTCATTCATTCATTGTTGTAGGATGATAACAGGGCAGATGGGGTCATTGTTGTCTGACGAAAGTTCATTATTGTCATTGTTGTCTCGGTAGAGGCGGGGCTTAGCTGAGGCATCTGCGGCAAGGAGATACGAAAGTGCTGTTTAGGAGTTTAATTATAACATATATTGTGTGCTTAACAATTGTTGTGCTATAAAGTTTGATCTTGTTGTTCCAGGAAAAGCGACTGTCATTTTCAACTGTTTTCAAATAAGAAGTCAAACCCCGCAATAGTAATGTAGGTTTAGAATCGTATTCGATATTCTGTATGTACATGCGATCACTTAATCTTTGTATGTTAGAATTCAGATTATTCACCTGTTTTTATTCACTTCATGTATTTTGTTCACTTACAATTAGCTCCATGGGCATGGATTTGCAATATCAAAAGCCTTCAATTGTAAAATCGTCCCTGCTAGATCAAAAGGGGGTACAGATATTTTATTACACTTCACGACGTTATAAAAGTATCTGACCTATATAAAGTGGAAACAATCCGTCAGAAGTAAGAGCAACCTTCTGGCCCCCTCCCCCTCCCAGGCGTCCACCTTGTGCAGCAGGCCCTGGATAAAAAGAACCGCGTCCTGGCGCTGGTCAGGGACACGGACAAGATGGAAGGTCTGGTGCAGGACAGCAACCTAGAGGTAGGGGGCGCTGTTTACGCTTTCCATTGTATTAAAGTAATAAAATCGCAGAAATACTTACTTGATACTTGATAAGGTCTCCTCAGTGTCTTGTTGAAATAGGAGTTGCAAAAATACCTGTCTAAAGCTTTAAGAGAATTACACAGCCAGTAATATTATCAGGAAACTATAAAGCTCAAACTAGAAATGGGTATCTGCATCAGCAAATAAACACAGGTAGCGTTTAGTGATATTTATGTCTGTGCAAGATTTTTAGTAGGTGAACATTGTGTGTTGCCGTTGAATACTATGTATGTGAGGGACTTACTAGTATACTTTTAATCATTTCTAGCATTGGCGTTGAAGTTGAATTGTCGGAGTGCTTTTTTGTAGCGATTGGAGATCCCCCTTTATAGTAACTAGGAAAATGTTAAATATAAATCCACTTTTCACCAAGGTTAGATCTCATACTTGTTTCTCTTGTTGGCTTCTCAGGTTGTCGAAGTTGATATCATGTCGGAAGATTCCATTACGGCTCAGTTGGAGGGGAGGGCAGTGGACGTGGTGATCTCCTGTCTGGGCCGGACAGACCGTAAGTCACGTGAGCCCAGCACGTTCTACAGCGACTCCATGCGGGAAGTGGTGGGCGCGATGCGGAGGGCGAAAGTCAGGCGGCTGGTCTGCGTGTCCTGCTGGTGGACCGTTAGTAAGTTATTTTTGTCTTTATTCAAACAACAGCACAACAATATGTTTTAAGTGAAGTTTTGTCTCAAATAAAAAAAACGATCTTACGGAAGCATCTCGCTGCCCTGTTGACGACAGTTGCTATGTGACGCGAGTGTTGCTTGTTGTTGAGGTAACGTAAAGACGTCGTCCTTGGATGGATCTAGCCAGATTGCAATTTGGACAGGATCCCTTGGTGATACCACTTTTAGTTGTAAAGCTGTAACCTCTGCTGATTTTCAACCGCTGGTGGCTGTTTTTGACAGCTTGGCCCAAGGACGAAAGCCTCTGTGGTGGAACTGTTGTAGTGATAGATCGTAGCCGTTGTTTTGTTAAGTCAAGTTGTTGTGTTATAAAGCTGTAACCCTATTGTTGGCGCCAGGTTGGCCGCAGGACGGGCGCCCCTGGTGGTACCGATGGTTCGTGCAGGGCGGCTGGACTGCCACTCACGCGGATCTGGCTGAGATGGAAGAGTTCATCACCATGTCCTGCACAGACATCAACTACACTATCGTCAAGCCACCCGTCTTCCTGACGGACGGACCTCTGGATGGTACGCACCCTAACCCTAACCCTAACCCTAGACCTAACCCTAACCCTAACCCTAACCCTAACCCAAACCCTAACCCTAACCCTAACCCTAACCCTAACCCTAACCCTAACCCTAACCCTAACCCTAACCCTAACCCTAACCCTAACCCTAACCCTAACTCTAACCCAAACCCTAACCCTAACCCTAACCCTAACTCTAACCCTAATTAAGTTAAAGTTAAAGTTTGCCCATGCATCTACAGACGCGTAGGGTGGCGCCCATCCCCACTTCGAAGCCCTTGGGCCACACATGTGCAAGCCACTACAGCAGGGGGCTGGTCCGCTGGTAGTGATGTGTGTTTAACTTCCATACTCTTCCTCATTAGTGCTGAGTGCTAAGCAGAGAAACCCTAATCCTAATCCTAATCCTAATCCTAACCCTAACCCTAACCCTAACCCTAACCCTAACCCCAACCCTAACCTACCCGATGTAGACTCACTGGGTGTTCCAGCAAATTTTGCGGCTTTCTTCGAGACAAAGCTTAAGGTACATGGACGGTCCACCAACGCTATCCCTGGCTTTTCAGTGAAGGCTGGTGGACCCTGATGACCCATGCTAATCCTGAATTAATCCGGTTCAATTCCTATTACATATTCATGCGATTTCTCATATCAGTCAGGCATTATCTTTCCATAGTCAGTTTCGATCACACGAATCTGTAGAATCATTACTGCCAACAGACCGCGTGCTTTTATTTTCAGCCCGTGAGTTGAAAGCGGCGCAGCTGGAGCAGGTTCCCTTCACCGGCCGGCCGAGACTGTCCCGGGCCAACCTGGCCAGGTAAGGCATCATTTGGTCATCCAAATATGTCTTCCGTTCATAGGTTCTTTTGAATATGTTTGCCAATAACGTGATGTTCATTACTCTATTCGTTTATTGGACTTTCCATATCAAAATGGAGGGTGAGACAAAACAGGTGACGGGTCACGTGCACCTCTACAAGTTGTCTTCCCGAAACAACATGTTTGCCAACAGTGTCGCTGTTCATTAGTCGTTTGAGTATGTTTGCCAAAAGTATGGCTGTGTGCCGACTGTGTGACATTCTCGCCCTGTGGACATCAAGCAGGGCTGATAAACCGTTATGCATCCGTCCATATGGGGGCGTTTTTTTTCTAAGAACTTCAGGATTTATCCTATGATGATGTTGTGTGAAAAGAACGTTTGAACTTGAGGTTAAGTTATCCTATGAAGCTTGAACGTTTTGAAATATTCTTTGACCGATGTTAACTCAATTTTGTTTTCTTGTCAGATTCCTCCTTTTCATTCTGGGTACCTCCAAATGGAACAGTAGAAAAGTAGCAATCCTGTGAAGACGGGCGGCTGAGGATAAGCTGTGGTTTGTAGCCAGCACAGCTCGATGTCTCCGATGCTTCCATTCAAACTCTTCATTGTTTCGGTATGTCTACAAGATCTGCCTCTGTTGATGCCAGGCGACAGAAAATCTTCCACAGATTGAGCATATATGCATGTCACAATATTCTATCAATGCGACGCTACGAAACCAAAACTCTGTGTTATCTGGTCCTCATTTATCATGTAAACGACATTGTCTACTTGAAATGTGATTGTAAATAGAGAATTCGTTTATTATATTTGATATTTGCATTTTACGCTATGTAATCAGCAGTGCTAACCGTTTAGCTAACGGCTATGTAGTTGAATAACCCTGGCTGTTCCGTAGTATGGCAGCCAAGGTAATAAATAGATGAATGGATAAATATGTATTATCATATCAGGTTGTACATGCACGCTGTTATGGACGTAACAACAGACCGCTTGACCGTAATGACCAAATTGTGTCCATCGATACCAGTGACTTGAACTTTTAAAAAAAAGTACATGCATGTATGTGATTTAGATGCTGCATGCAAAAGTATAGGCTTAGCCACCATGCACAGGAAGCTTACGTGTTTAAATATAAATATGTGCTGCTTATGATCCACTGTATCTGTGCATAAAATAAGCTATATTCTCCCTGTTGCAATCTGAAGAAAGTCAAAGCTGCCGTCTAGCCATTCGCTTATAAAACGAAAACTGGTTACCACAGATTGAGGTAAGACAACTGGCTCTTTTCATCTCATTACTCTTTCCCCTTGTTTACCACCACACTAAATGTGCCAATGAGCTCATTAGAAGCTGTGCATGTACTTTATTGCGTATTATATGATACATTTTATCACCCTTGTTCAAGTTCCTGAAATAAAAAGTTGATTTTGTAAGAAAAACGTTACGTCATGTCTTGCACAGTAATTTACGGACACATATTCAAATTTGTATAGACTGAGTTACACTGCTTGGCCAAAAGGACGAAGCCGTGGTCCACCGTTCATTGTGTACCTGTTGAGGGGGAACGGTAGATTCATATAATACATTGAGCATGTACGAGTATATACTACACATATGGCCTGTTCGTCTTGTCTTGACCGACATTTCATATACAACAGCAGATGTGAACAGTACGTCTTCCTTGGCAATGCGGCAAAGGTAAGCGTTGCTCTGAAATAGACGCAATACCGCATACTACTATATAGGTTGCCAATATATAGACATCTGTAGATTGTGCGGGTTCCGTTCGGATAGAGCCAAGATAGTCTAACTAGTGTAGAGATGACCAAGTTTTATCGTGACAGACTCTCTCGTGAAACTTGCAAGCATGTTTACGGCGGCTGTTGTCACTACACGGACGTGACATGGTACATGGATGTGCTGTTCAGTACATGGATATGCTGTTCAGTATCCGAATACGGTGTTCAGTACGCGGATGTACTGTTCAGTACACGGACGTGCTGTTCAGATATGGCATTCAGCACACGAATGTGGCGTTCATCACATGGGTATGGTTGAAACATGGCGATATACGGTAGATGAATATGTTGTTCAGTATCCGAATACGGTGTTCAGTACACGGATACGGCGTTCAGTACACAGGCACGGTGTTCAGTACACGGATGTTTTGTTCAGTAGATTGATATGTAGTTCAGTAGATGGATATGTTGTTCAGCACCCGAATACGATGTTCAGTACACGGATACGGTGTTCAGTACACAGGTATGGACTTCAGCACACAGGCATGGAGTTCCGTACACGGATATGTTGTTCAGTAGATGGATATGTATATGGTGCTCAGTAGAAATTACTGGTTACGAACTTTATCGTCTCTGCATGCCGTAAATGGGACGACTGCACCGATTCTCCACGATAGTTTTTGTCATGAACAGTCTAGAGGTCTACTATTTCTACAATGATCACTAACATTTCTACTAAATCTTCAGCTGTTGGCCGATGACAACACACACATATTGGCACTATCACGTTCCTGTGTATCTAATTTGATTTGAGACTGAAAGGACACATTTGTAACAGTCACGTGAAGACAGCGACACAGACACTAGAACATACTTTTTTTACTACACTGGGAGAAATGTAGATTCATTCCGTTAGGGCGCGGTCACATTGGTCGTGCGATCGTCGTACGATTTTGATGCCATAGGATTTTCAAGCAGTCTGTGATAGAACCAAGCAATAGAATTTTGTGTACCAAGACAGTTGAAGTTGCAGGAGACGTACATTTGTGTCCTTCAACATGCCCGAAGGAATGACCTATGTCACCGCGCCCTTACGGACTCCCTGATGCAACTTGCAAACGTACCCTGCCATAAAGCATGTACCTTCGTCCATGGACGTGGCTTTCATTCGCTCTTCACTGAAATCTTGCAAGTCATGTTAAGGTACCCTTGTGAATATTTCGCAGCCCGGCCGGTACAGACGAGTTCCTATACATTGTTTAGGCAGTCCGATATATTTTAGCAAGGACGAGGCAGCAACCGCCGCAGATCTCATCTAGATCTGGAATGCCTTTTAGACATGCGCTGTTTGGCAGTGTAGCAGTAGATGGCGTGTTGGTATTTCAATCCACGGAGTTACGTCATCACGAGTCAAGAAACGGCCAGGACAGACACGAACAAACATCATTACGGCACGAAAGCAATTGGTCATAGCTAGCTGTGCGGGGACTCACCCGGAGTCCGACCGCCTCAGCCGGCACCCTTTCCCGCCAGCCCCACAAAGAAGTCTCGGACCTGCTCGAGTATGTGCGGGGCCGACAACAGGATGGTCCCGGTAGTCACCATGGTGAAGATGGCGAAGATGAACAGGCAAAGGCGATCCACCGTCATGGCGGCGTATCTCCACTCGTTCGCCGCCTTGTCGTCCTCGTTCTTGTCGCGGAAGTGGTTGGCGATGTAGCGGAGCTCCTTCAGGATCTGCTGGGTCTCGGCGGAGGTTCTAGCCGCGGCGCGGGTGTACTGCAGGCCGGTCTCGTCGGCAGTGGCGCTGACGGGGATGTTGAAGCCGGTGGCCGACAGGGCGGTGGGGAAGTTCCGGGGCAGCCGCGGGGACAGGTCATTACTCAGGCCCGGGGGAAAGTCGTGCTGTCCTGCCTGCAGCGGGAAGTCGTGCCCCACCTCGCGCCGCTCCAGAGACGCCAACAGGTTGTGAGAAGACAGCTCGTCCATCGTCTTAAAGGAGTTCATGCTGATGTTATCAGTTCTCAGAGTCTCCCGGACCCGATCCCGGGCGCCTTCAGACTTGTCTTCTCGGCGGGACGGCATGCACAGCAGGCGGGGTAGCCACTCCAGCAACACCTTCCTCGTCTGCAAAAAAAAAAAAAACATAGCAAAAAACAAACAAACACGAGTATTAATTGTTGCCCTATCCTAACTCAGCAAACAAGGGAAGTCATTCCAGCAACACTTTTCTTTCTGGAAATAAGTGACTACTCATGAACGGGATTGCCATAACGTTACGTATGAGAACAACATGAGGAATTGTTTCCATATTATTAACCTGGAATCCAGCCTTGGTCACTTTGGTCCGCTCCCAAATGTTGCTACCCCGATGATGTTGGAAGGGTTAGCAACCTCCGGGAGAAAACCAAAGCTAACAAGGCTAGATTCCAGGCTATTGTTTCATGGTGTAAAGAAGGGAACATTTGGGCTAAGAGTCCTCTTATCCCCGGTCTACAAATCGTCCCGTCATAGGTTCGAGCAGATTGACGAAACTCTACGTACCGCGCGAGACATTCGGCTTGTCTCCGGTGAACGATGATGGAAGTTCAGCGTCAGGACCGTCAGGACCACAGACCCCGCCACCATGCACAGCGTCGTGGCGAAGTATTTACCTGATGAGTATGACACAACAAAGCGTGAGGACCACAGAAACCATCACCATACACAGGGTATTTACCTAAACGTACAGTAACAGTGATATACATAGAGTTGTCCTCAAATGAGTGAGTAACGACTTGCCATTACTATGTGGATGTAGCCACGAGGTGTCCTGACTCTTTACTGCAACACTATTGCACTGGAACCAAACCATACTTCCAATTCTCCAAGTATCCTATTACACCACTTCCACCTAACACGTTGCTACTCCACATAACTGCGGATGCACACAAAGAGAAACAAACAAACGAACACTGCAGCCGTTTGCAACACCGTGTGTACAACAAATTTAAGGCGCTGGTACAACCTTTAATAATCGTCGTTATATGAAAAAGTGTAAATATAAGTGGCAATCGGGTAGATAGGTGGCTCCTGTCGATGTCTAACGTACATCATCAACAGTCAGGCACGAACGGAAGTTGCTTGCTGTCAATTATCCCCCTCCCCCCCCTCTCTGTTGCTGCACGAGTTTTCCAGGAATTTGCGTCGCTGCCAAAGTAATCACTTCCCGATAGTTCCGCTTCGGTAGCACCCTTGCCCTTTGGGCGCGGTATTATCAGTTTCCGCATCATGTGCGGTGCAAGCGGGGCACATATTTCACTTTCTTGAGACACGCCGTATGAATGCACAAGTTGATCTGCCGTTATTGGGCCCGTGAGGTCTATTGAGGCGGTTCTGCTGCACGCGACATGAGGAGATACCGACCCGCGATCGCCACGTCTCATCGCGCGAATCTTAATGACGATCACGCCGATATCGCATCTGAACGGAAGGTAATTACGCATTGCCGCAGGCCCCATGCTGCCAACAACCTGATATCAATGCACACCGGCAGGAAGATAGCGATCATTGGGAGCACCCGGTGCGATGGTGATTGCAGCAATCGACCATTTCAATTTGTGTTTAGAGAGGAAATGGGTTAGTTTCATGTCTTTGGATGGTTTGCCGGATTTATCTCCCTTCTCGCCGTAAAGCAGGCGTGCAGAATAAAGTGCTACACAGGCTAGCTGGGCTCAAGGATCTGTGTCTCCCGCCCGTAATCAGAACATCAATCAGATCTACATTCCCGAAGCATCCGTATCTTCCTGCTCTTTTGAGAGGGGGTCGTCACTAAACGGGTCTAGTTCAAAATCTTAACATTGACTTGCAGCGACTTGTACGGAATTGTGTCTGAGTATTTGTTAGCATCTACCTTCTATACCCTCACCGTCACAACATCCTATGATTATCAAATCTGAACAAAATAATCATAAGAAACCACTCATTAAACTCTCAAAGTAAGTACTACCTATAAGCATTCATATCTAACTATAAGCAGCCAAACCCACCTATAAGCAGCCAAACCCACCTATAAGCAGCCGGCCACGCCCACCTATGTGCAGCCGGCCACGCCCACCTATAAGCAGCCACACTTACCTATAAGCGGCCATACCTAAATATAAGCGCCCACGCCCACCTATAAGCGGCCACGCCCAACTATAAGCGACCACACCCACCTGTAAGCGGCCACACTCACCTACAAGCGACCACACCCACCTATAAGCGGCCACACTCACCTATAAGCGGCCACACCCACCTATATCTGTATCTGTATCTATATAGCCGTTATAACCGCCCTTCGGCGTAACACACCAGCTATGCGGCCACACCCACCTATATGCGCCCACGCCCACCTATAAGCGGCCACGCCCACCTATAAGCGACCACACCCACCTGTAAGCGGCCACACTCACCTATAAGCGGCCACACCCACCTATATCTGTATCTGTATCTTTTACATAGCCGGTATAACCGCCCTTCGGCGTAACACACCAGCTATGCGGCCACACCCACCTATATGCCCCCACGCCCACCTATAAGCGGCCACGCCCACCTATAAGCGACCACACCCACCTGTAAGCGGTCACACTCACCTATAAGCGGCCACACTCACCTAGAAGCGGCCACGCCCACCTATAAGCGACCCTGCCCACCTATAAGCAGACAAACCCACCTATAAGCGGCCACACCCACCTATGAGCGGCCACATCCACCTATAAGCGGCCACACCTACTTATAAGAAGCCACATCCACCTATGAGCGGCCACACCCAGCTATGACCGGCCACATCCACCTATAAGCAGCCACACCCACCTATAAGCGGCCACACCCACCTATAAGCAGCCACACCCACCTATAAGCGGCACCACGTCCGAGGTTGGCGGCATGGCCTCGGCTACCAGTAACAAGAACACTGTCAGAGACAGCAGAATGGTGATACCTGTACAGAAGAGAGCAGAGCAGAACATAAGAGAAGACAGCGTGTTAATACATGTACAGAACAAAACAAAACAAAACAAAACAGAACACAATACTTACAGTCGTGATGACAAGTATCATTTCCACATTTATGATGTTGGCAGTGACGTCTGCACTCGGGCATAGTCCCTTGCAAAGTTACTCCCTTAAACTTTAAGTTTGACCCTTACCACGAGACAGTTTCTCCCCGGTTACCCTAGTCTCTATCAGACTCCGGCCTGGCGAATAGTAATTGGGGACAATTTTCTTTTGGCCAAGTTTGGGATAAAAATCTAGTAGGAGTTTATTGGCCTAGGAGTGAACTGACCCAACCGCACTTTCATTGATATATGGCTTAAATGACTACAACTCCAAAAGCAAAGATTCTGTCTTTGTTCGGGAAAGGAGTGGCTCACAGACTCCGCCGGTCGATCAGTTCACTCAGTTCTAAGCAAATTAACTCCTACTAGAATCTTATAGTCCCCTGTTACTATTCGGCCAGGCCGAAGTCTGTCAGAGACTACCCTTGTCCAATGCTTACCTAAGGAGAGTTTCTCCCCCGACTCTGGCGGCATGGTGAAGACCAGCAGCGTGAGGGTGGAGATGAGCACGCAGGGCACCAGCAAGTTGGTGCCGTAGAACAGCGTGCGCCGCCGGATGTTCACCGTGAACGTGATGTCCGGGTAGGGCTCCGGGCAACAGTCGTACTTAAACTCACTCCGCTTCGCCGGCATACCTAACGGCAACAATGCTACAGTGAGTCTAAACCAACTCCGCTTAGCCCGCATATCTAGCGGCAGTAATGCTATAGTAAGTCTAAAATCAAGATCACACCGCCTAGCCATCATACCTAACGGCAACAATGCTACAGTGAGTCTAAACCAACTCCGCCTAGCCAGCATACCTAACGGTAGTAATGCTACAGTGAGTCTAAACCAACTCCGCCTAGCCAGCATACCTGACGGCAGTAATATGCTACAGTAAGTCTAAACTCAAGATCACACCGCCTAGCCGGTACACCTAACGCCAGCAATGCTATAGTAAGTCTAACTCAAAATAACACCACTTGGCCTGCATACCTAACGGAAAGTCTAAACTCAAGATCACTCCGCTTAGCCGACATGCAATGCTACAGTAAGTTAAAATTCATTACCACTCCGCTTAGCCAGCATACCTAACGGAGGGTAATGCTGAGTTTTAACTCACTCCGCGCAGTCGACACAGCAATAGCGGCGGTCATTCACCGGTCAACATAACACCGACTTCGGAGACGGATGGAATAATCTGTTCTTCCAAATCCCCAATTCCCCGGCTACTCTCCGCTGGAAAGGGCTTTCAAAACTGGGGATTTTCATGTCGCATGCGGCAATAACCACTGCATTCGTCTTTAGCATTTTTCACCCCCCCCCCCCCCCCGCCACTCTGTATCTGACTCCCCACAAAACATGTACACATACATACACACACAGGGGAGAGAGAAATAGAGAGAGACGGGAAATAGTGAGAGACATACCCACGAACTTACCTAGCAGGTCCCACTCGCCATTCGGCATGTATGGTGTTAAGTCGGCCC
Organism: Branchiostoma floridae x Branchiostoma belcheri; assembly: GCA_019207045.1. NCBI lineage: Eukaryota > Metazoa > Chordata > Leptocardii > Amphioxiformes > Branchiostomatidae > Branchiostoma > Branchiostoma floridae x Branchiostoma belcheri. The sequence continues at coordinate 8,426,463 of CM033025.1, read as the reverse complement.
CTCCACTGCGGTTCACCATCTGCAGATCAACCTGGAATATAAACATACTAGTAAGCATAAACGTGCATGCACACGTATTGCTGACATTGAACCTGGTTTGACTCAAATCAGATTCAAGTTGTGCCACGGTTCGGGTACACACTGGAACGAGCCGAACCGTACTTCCAATTCTAGTATAAATCCCAATACACCACCAATTCCACCTTATTCCACCTCTGTGCAATATTCCTTACGGGCGCACACCAAAACTAACAAACAAACACACGAACTGATTACAATGCCTACTTATTCATGGGATAAACTACTCAAAATTGTTGAGTACTAACGCTACCTGAAATCCGCTGTGGCTCCAGGAACCAAATTTCATGTTGCATCTCTGCTCGTCGAAAGGAAAGTACGTGACGTCGATCTTACAGGAACTTTTGAAGATGCCGGGCGGTAGGTACAGGCAGCTGCCGCTGGAACTCACCACCACTTTGGTCGGGTACGTCCCATCAAACCGCTCGTCCGCGCTGTGCAGAACAGAACAGAACACAGAATGGTGATACATTTGTACATATAGAATACAACACTGTGTATTCCGTATCCCGCGGGAGGGCTGGGACCGAGGGTGATGCGGAATACACCGTGTTGTATTTTATTTATGTCATACCCACCATTCGAATGGAGCCCGTGTGATATTCCTTTCGAACATGTGCGATACGGAAGTTATGGCCCGGTCCGGAACACCCGTATCGATATCGAACGTTTTCGCGTCACAGGTATGACATAAAGGACTGAACAGAATACATTATCTCACCGATATCGATGCAGGGTGCGACAGTGTGCTTACTAGTATCTATTAGCGCTGAACATGCAACGCCGATGTTAGAGTCCAATTGTGTTTTAGCCACGGTCCAGGAAGATAGGTGGCTTGCCATAGGGCACGTCACTAATGGATTTTCAAATAAAGTTTTAGCCAGACGCCGGATCGGATAGAATGTGACCTGTTGTACACACGGATATGAACGTACACAGGAACCCGTTGTGCAGTACAGTGCGTACGTGTATACGCACACGCACGCGCTGTGTATACAGTCCTATTATTCCTGTGGATTTTGGTGATATGGAGACATATACAGACCTGACGTATATGGAAAGGTCGTGATATGGGTCGTATATACAGACCTGTTGTTCATGAAGATATTGGTGATCTGGAGACGTGTATACAGACTATTATATATGAAAAGTCAGTGATATGGGCCGTATATATAGATCTGTTGTACATGAAGATATCGGTGGTATGGGGACAGACAGAACTGAACTACATGAGGGCATCGTTGATATGGAGAGGTGTATACAGACCCGTTGCTCATGAGGATATCAGGGGAGACGTGTATACAGACCTGTTGTACGTGTCTACAGACCCGTTGTACATGTATACAGACCTGTTGTACGTGTCTACAGACCCGTTGTACATGTATACAGACCTGTTGTACTTGTCTACAGACCCGTTGTACGTGTCTACAGACCTGTTGTACATGTATACAGACCTGTTGTACATGTATACAGACCTGTTGTACATGAGGATGTCCGGAACCCAGATTCTCTTGGGATCCAACCGGATCTGATTCAAGCCACCGAACTCCGACTCGTTCCATGATAAATATTCATCAGTCCATATCTGCGTCAGAACAATAGGACACGGAACGTGTTATTCTTGCAATGTGTTAATATAAGTCATTCAAGCTACAGAAGAAGTAATACACTTTGTTATGTTACTGACAAACGTTACTGCTGTAAAATCCACCCTCTAAGTCTGAGCTGCACTTCACCTGTGCGTCAACACGTCACCTGTGCGTCATAAATCATTCATCACCAGGTGTCAAACATGGATGAGGGTGTTTCCTCCTGATTGCGCTTCCGATTCCGCCACTTCAGGCCCAATTATACTTAGATTTCCGCGGGTCGGCTCCCGGATTACATGCAAAATAAAGTAAGCCCCGCTCGGCTTCACTATTGATTTTATACAGGAGTCAAAAAAGTTAATAAGGCAAAGTTATTGTATTACAGCACAGAAATTAGATAACGTGTAGTCGTCTCGTCTGTGAGGTGAAGGTGTGACACCATCAGGCGTTACAGAAAATGTGACAATGCTACAACTCTTCAACAGCTGGACAGAATAAGTGCCGTTCGGTAATATTCCCATTAGATTTAAAATTTGACAATGACAGCAAACAGCGTTTACACAATAAAACTAAGTAATTGTTGATATGAAGTAACTGTGGATGATGATGATCATTAACAACTGTTAGTCTTAACCCGGCCCCTACATGAACATTTTTTCAAAGTTGCATTAAGTCATTTGTACTGCTGTTAACGACATATACAGTGTTTGTATGACACCCATTCATCAATTTATCAATCAATCAATCGATTGATCAATCAATCAATCAATCAATCAATCAATCAATCAGAATAAGTCATTATTTTCTCACCATTCTCACCCAGATGTTCGTTGTCAGGATCTGGTTTTTCTCATCCTGAAAAGAATAATTCAAACTATCGATAAGTAAAAGCTTTATTCATCCCGACGTGAGTTGCATATATGTTCAAGGCTACATACTCACGGCTACATTCAACGGCTATTGTAGGTGTCAGTATATGTGCCGGAACTAAGTGGAGAGATTGGCCGCCCCAAACAAGAAGTAACATATTGACCCGTTTGTCCCGCTGTGCCTCCCTGCTGACCGGCCAGTTGGAAGCACGCTCCATTTCAAACGTTTCCAACCCAGAAAGGTCCCGACACCGACATAGGTAATCAATAGTAATCCAGACATGTTGGTCAGTCGTGGTCAATCGGCCGTTCTGTTTGGAGTATTATTGAAGTTTCCTCACAGTGTTCGTGTGTAGGTCGCAGTTTATCATATGTTGTAAGGATTGTGACACTTGGTATGACTGCACCTTTTTGAATTTTCAGTACGCTACGATCAAAGTTGGATTTCGTTGGCTTCCGCTTATTCAGTTGATGGTGTAAATGGCAGAAGGAAATCAAACGATCTTATCAAACTAATGAAAACAGAACGGCATTGTTGTATAGCTAAAGGTGGGTTTTGACATTTTTCGACATTTTGACTGATTTCTTCAATACGCGGCCGCACGCACAAGTCGCACGTCTATCGCATCTGAATCGTCTTTAGAAAGTTTCACGTACGCAGGCAAACGAAAATATACGCCCAGTTCGCCTGATAGTTTTGGACATGCACAAAACTTTCATTCGTACGCAGTTTGGTGCCCAAAACGTTATGGATGCGCAATACAGTGGTCCCACGTCGGTCGATTGCGCTATGAAGACGCTACATGTTTGCGCTTTACACGCAGTAATACGCGGAAATCGCGGTATTGCGAGTACATAGCGTTCTTACAGCGCAGACACAACGCACCATGAGCGACCGTATAACGAATGCACACATAGATCACGATTTAGTACCGTGCGTTCTGCGATCGCTTTGCGCATACTACGCATACTGATAGCGTGATTGACGCACACTCCAGATTTGGAATAAATACGAAGGTGCATCTGACTCCAGACAAAAAAAATCATCTCAAGATGTATATAACTTTATTGCACAACAATTGTACGAGGTACAAAGTATGGCATCTACATAACTACAGTGCTATAACTTAACTTAAGGCTTATCTAACTAATACAGGAGTTGTAGTATGGGATAAGTTTCTTACAATCATTGGAGGCTTTTACAATCATTTGGGGAATTTCTAATGTCTAAACCTTCTTTGATATATTTTCCTATATCTGCTATGCAGGGATTGTCACATGTCATTATGTATTTGAATTTGCACTTCAGGTCCATTTGGATAAATCCTTGTGTACAAAATGACAGCCTTCTGTATAGAGAATTGCGTATATCGGAATATTTGGGACATACAACCATAAAGTGATATTCGTCTTCTATTAGCTCTGGACAGAATGGACAAACCCTCTGGTCGATAGGGATTTTATGGAATCTTCCGGTTTATGATGTCAGATCCAGGCCAGGACTGACGAATTTGCACCGGGGGCATGGAGAGATGGTCACAACTTGCAGGACACCATGAATGCAGGACACTGGTCCCAACAGAGCCTCCAGGGACGGGAAGATGTAGAGGAACCTGCTCAAGCACTTGGTCAATTTGTGTGACACACGTGCCATTTTGTGTAACAGATATTTGACTTAATTTGCTGATAATGGCACTTTTTTTGTGTGTAGAACCACATGATATAAAGGTGCAATATAGAGCCATATTACAACTTTGAAAGAGGGCGTAAGGTTTCATAATTGTTTAATTTACGTGTTTGATAAAGATCTTGAATACGTTTTGTGGTGTGTATGAGTGTGATTTTTATAGTAGTTGAAATAGTAAGATGATAGGGGAAATCATTAAGGACAAAGTGAAAACAAACACAATCTTAACAGTGCACATAATTTCTTAAGGTAAATGATGGCCGACATTTCTGTAAAGGCACAGTGTCACTGCTTTACTGCTTCGCAAATGAATAAAAAAACCCTCTTCACTGTTTACTTGTCAATGTTCTACTTGCACTGCCTGTAAACAAAGGCATACGTAGTACAAAGGGTTCCTCTAACAAAAATACTCTATTGGCAATGCTCGCAAACAAAAGTATATGTAACACAAACTGTTCCTCTGACACACCTGAAATGCGTTTGGAATGCAGTTAGCACCAGGTGCGTCAGGCATGCGGTCGGTAGACGTTGTGTGCGTCCGGAAAACGCCCAACATACGTACCCCATACGAATCTATTCGCAGTACGGAAAATTTTGTTGCGCATTTCAGTTGCAATCATACGCATCTCATGCGAAATGAAAACGCTGAAGTCGTAAATCAAACGCCAGATGGGCTCGACGTACAATTTAATTTATTCCAAAAAAATTCCAAATGTTGGGCGTTCGGCCGCGTATTGACAAAATTTCATGCGGAACTCACGCGCACTTGAAAATATACGCAGGTGTAAACCAAAGTCTTCAGCGACATTGTTGCGTATCATACCAGCTAGCAGGCAGTTAACAACATGTGTTGGATAGCGCACCGACTAGGTAACTGCTATATCAGACACGGCATCAACTAATACATTAGCTAGGTACCCACCTTTCCTAGGTTATTGCCTTGTTAATTAGATTACCACTGAAATGTTTAAGTAGCTTCTTTATCAATTATGCTACCTTCAACATCAGCCATGGTACCTAACACATCGGCTAAGTCAATTACTATTGTGACATCAGGTAAGGTACTTACTACACCAGTTAAGTTACCTGTCACATCAGTTGGGTACCCGCCATACCAGGAAAGTTACCTACCTCATCAGATATGGTACCCTCAACATCAGCAATGGTGCCTACTACATCAGCTAGGTTACGTGTCACATCAGCTAAGGTACATCGGGTAAGATACTTTACCACATACTTCGGCTAAATTACTAGTACCTACCACATCACCTAAGTTACCTGCCACATCATCTTAAGTTCTTACCACATTGAGATCAGCCAAGGTCCTGCCACATCAGCAATATTATCTACCACATCATCTAAGTCTTCTACCACATCAGCTAAGGTACTTACCACGTCTATGATCTGCTGCAGAGTAACTCCCAGATTGACGGTGAGAGGGTCCGAGTCGTTTAGAACGGGACGCTCCAAGGTGTTGTAATTCTTCAGCAGTTTGTCCAACAACTTTCGTTGGTGCCGGCCTTGGAGAGAATCTGTGGAAAACGGAAAGATTTTAACTTTTAACTCAGTATTGCGTGTTATTGTCGTCTTGTCGAGGCTGTTGTAAAAACCGTCACTCACATTGAACGTATTTTGATGCGGTAGTTTGGCTCTTTTGTATTAGTCAGCATACTGAAGAGAAAGAATCATTCATAAAGTAAGGTTTGCACGTTCATTTATGATTTTGTCGTTATGAAGGATATTTGATTAGCCTTTTGGGGTGCATATAGAGGTTGGAATTTAAAAGCGTGGAGATGCATGGATCTAAAAGTTTGACATGTGGAGCTATTTGCGGCAGCTTGATGCATTCCCGGTACGGTATTTGACATCAATGTCGAGGACGTCCGCGCACATCAACTCCTGATCCTCCACTTGGCAAGAAGCACGGCGATCGATCTTACGGCCTGCAAGTTTTCTGGCTGCTGCTCTCGTCGATCAGAGACGTTTTTGTTGCAACTGTTATAGACGTCTGCGCCATTACTGAAATATGAATGCCTTTTCTATTACTATTTTTGAAGTCTTTGCCATTTCTTTTACAGAGGTTTCTGCCATCACTTTAATGGATCACTTTTATCACGTTGCTATTGCCACTATAGGTGCTTTTCCAGTACTTGTAGAGGTCTGAGCCATTTCTATTAAACGTGTTTTTGCTGCCATACCTATAATATCGGTACTTCGATATTGGTAAAGTTGTTGGTAGAAGTCATTCTGGAGAAAGTTGGGCTGTAATTTCTAACACCAAAGATGGACTTACCCAAATTTTTGACTGATCGACTTCGATCTTTGTCAAGGAATGGGCAATCCACTGCTTCTGTGACGCAAGTACTTACGTAATTCAAACTTCACAAAGAGTCTGCAAGATGATATTTTGAACAGAGGTTTCAAAGATGTCAATGATCTGTGATCTGGACTCAGGTGTCATTCCCGGCATGTCATTACTGTAGGGACGCCAGACCCGGCCAACGGGCTTACGGGTGTGCTATCAGATCTGCAGGACTGCAATAGTGATTACCAAACAGCTTTATATTGTGCACATTATAAAGCTGATGAACAGATTACCTTATCCATTGTGATTGGGTCCAATAAGGTATATAAATCTACATTCGCTCGCATATGGGGCCATCCTTATCATCTGATTACCGTATTGAATTAACCTAGCTCAGATTTCCGTTGTTGCATCAGGAAAGGCAGAGTTGTATGTACCAGACCAAGCCTGGGGCCAGTCTTACAAACGCATGACTCTGAAGTCTGATTGAATGATGTGATCACCGGGAGGTTTCGGCTGTAGAGGTCGGAGCGTTCAACTCTGGATAGGAAGGTCAATACCCCCGCCGCACTGGTCCCTTATCATGATGATTTGAACATTCTATCATGGAGTGAAATTAATCTTGAAAAAGAAGAGAGAAACCTATTGGATGGTGGAAATTTTCTATTATAATCCCACTCCTCCGCTTAATACAGGCTATCAATCCTTAGCTTCGTGATTTCCCCTGGTGTATGAAGCCTCCATGCCTGAACGGTGCTTTACCTTTCTTACTCATAGCTTCTGTTCAGTGCTCATTTTCCCGACGACATAACGGCTGTTTTCAGCTGCATTCATCAGGGTTTACTGAACCCTGGCGGAAACAGGGGAACGCGGGCTGATAAAATTAACTGCGGATGTGAAAAATGGAATTTAAGCTGTATTTGAATAAAACCGTGCAATTACTGTACATAGGTACCCTGTAAAACGACACCGTGCATAAAGCTAAGTGGCGCAGCCATGTATCTGATGCTGATACAAGCAGGAGATGGGCTATTCATGCCCACATCTGGGATGATTAGGGACGTGCTTGTCATGGAGGATCCAACAGACTGTGCAACGTTGTGTTCTTCACGAAAAGAGAAAACTGTCGTTGTCTTCACGAAAGGAGAAAATTGTCGTCGTTGCGAACCTTGTTGAGATTGAATCAGAACAATTCAAGCTGAACGTACAGACCCTCACAACTACTCAGACCACTGATATTGCTTGTGGGTCTTTCAGGTTTAAATTCACAATCATATGGAACGGGTGACTATACGGACTCTACTTATTCCAGGGGCGCTTACCTTACATATATATACGTATATATCATGTAATTTATGTATTTCAACGCAAGGTATTTTACATGATTGTTCCTTTTCCGTCCCATCGCGCGATCCATGCCGACCCCCATCTCCGCCTGCTCACGTGCACGGGTCGCCGGGCCGCCCGGGAATTTTGCCATTTAAAGTGTAAGAAAATGTCAGATGAAGGTTCCAACACTCCGACCCAACATTCTGTGCCCGCGACATAGATCACCACGTTTCTCATCAGGAAGAAAGTAAACTTTTCCTGACGTGGAAAAGGATCATGCTCCATATCGATGTCCTCCGTCACTTCCATCGCTCTGCCCACAGACTGGCGTGCACGTGGGGTGTGATCCTTCAAACTAACAACTCCCGCGGGTGCCGTTAGACCGAACCGCTCTCCTCGTCTCATCAATTGTGTCAGACGTGTCTTCATTCCTACTGCAGATGTTACCAAGGACATTGATATATGATGTCCTTGATGTTACCTAATACCTATGGGGATGCACAATTTCCTTTCCTACTTTTTCTCAGTCATCGAAAACCACTCCTGAGAATCCCAATGATGGCACGGGTGTTTACATGGATCTATCTCCTGTCCTGGTTTCAACCTATGTCCGCCTTCACCTGACATCAAACAAACAAACATACATATAGACGGACAGACATTACAAAATGGGAGGCTAACGTATCCAGAATGCTTTCAAAAACAAATGGCCGTCTCTTTTAGTTAAGACTTACGAAACTTCCATCTGTCATCTCGAGCTCAGGACTTACTTCAGGTGCATACTTCATTCGTCAGACCAGTGGTTGAATACCACGTTCCCGGACTTACAGGTATGCAGTAGGGGGACTCCATGACAGTTTTGTAAGTTTAGCCAAATCTAGCTATGTATTACAAACAAAAAATCCTAAAACATGTAATATTCATGTTATATTAAACATATATGCACAAAACAAAATATATATATGGACGCCCCATTCCTGCTTCTTTTCAAAATTGTCCGTTACAATTTGCTCTGTTATTCATTTAAAGACCTGATAAGAGATTGGTAGGTGTCTACAGAAGGGAGATGTCGATGACCTCCAAATGTTTCACTTGGGAAAGAATTATCGTGGGCAACTAATGAGGACTAACGCATGAAGACGGACTCATTTATATTCTTGGCAGCAGAAGGTCATGAAAGGCGCTGCATGCCAGAACATTACAGAACCAGTGACAAGTAAGCCGCGATGCACGGGGTTGTCGCAGACCTTCTCCCAAGACAGATAGAGCCGAGGAAGAACATCAAAGAAAAGTCAATTGAGGTTAATTGTATGAAAATGCCTCTAACAAGAAAGCTATCGTAGTGTTCTGCCCTGTACAGCTGCGGATATCCCTCACTCTAGCTTGAGCTGGTGTCCTTGCCCCATTATATGTAAAACATTGCACATTGATTGTCATGTAGTCATTTCCAATCTTTATATCTGTAACTAAATCACGCGGCAGACAGCCTCCACACGGGCGCCTGTAAGTTGATTTGAGCGGATGATAATGAAGTCATATTATTTCAGGGTTAACATCCGAGAAAACAACAAACCGCCTCTAAACTTGTACCTTACGCTAAGAACCGGGGCCGCTCGGCCCACTGTCAATTTTCATAACTAAAGCCGTGCGAAACTAGTAAGAATACCCAATTTGCCCGGTACTAACAAGAAATGTCAATGTTGATACGCTTTCAAACTTCATTTGGTTTGCTCCTGTCGTATATATTCAAACCTTTTTTCACGCTGCTTGTCTCCCTGCGTTGATACTAGAACTTAACTCTAATTCCGTTCCAACATTGTTGAAACTTAATTATCAGGCTCCATTTCTCCGCGATCTGCATATTCATTATCGTCACCGATGCACATCAAGACGTCTTGTTACTGATATGTACAGACGAAGACGCCATTGATGAGACGTTTACAAGGAACGGTTTGCAGGACATGAGTGTTGTCTTGTTCACTATCGGAATGATCACCAAATGTTTTCTCCTTGGCCCGTGCGTCATTAGTTCCAATCACTTACACCGTCTTTAAAGAGCAAACACACACGGAATGAGTTCCTCTGGGCCTCCCGGCCGTGAGACGCAAATTTAGTCAGGTTTACGTCGATGAAGATTAGACATCCAGGTAACAAAATACGCCAAAAAGCAGTTACTCAAGCAACTGGATGTGATTTTGGAAACGGTCAGAGGTTTTAAACAATATCCGCTGTTTTAGTGTCACTGACGAAAAACAACGGATGTTGTTTGAAACGTCTGACCGTTCCCAAAATCATGTCCAGTTGCTTGAGTAACTGTTTTTTTTTGGCGTTAGTCAGGTTTACCTCCGTTGTTTTAAACCGAGCTGTGCTCCAATCACGTCCGGAATGGCGGACATGACTCACCCACACCGCAGGATAAACTCAGGAACAACGAGACGGACAGAATACGGATCTCCTCATGTTCAGTTTGTGTAAATCAGCCGGCTGACGGGCAACAAATCTGCAGCAGGAGCTGCTCAGTGACGGTCCCAGCGATTGGTACTGCATACGTCACAGTTGATGGTTTGTCTCGCATAATATTTCAACGAGGCTACTTTGAAAACAATAATTATTTCTGGAAAGAGGCAACAGAATAATGTACGACACAACAGTAACTGGCACAAAAATGCCCGGAAATTAATATCGCAAACCCCATGTACTAGGACGAAGGGAACTGGGCTCTCATGAGGACAATGCGTCTTCCAGCATAACCCAGCTGCGGGTTAAGCCGTGAAATATCTGAACGGGCGATCTGCAGTTTACTAGTAGTTAATTGATAATTCATCTGAACTTCTAACGTCTTCGTCTGTTGGCAGCCACTGGCTCGGGTTTAACGCATAGAACGAAGAACGAAGAGATAACGGTACAGCCGGAGGCGATCTGTCGGTGATGTGTAGCGTACTTTCCGTCGACTGGTGTCATGCGTTTCGGTAATGATTTCAATTTTTGTGGGATCGAGTTTCATTTTGTGTGATGAACCTTTTGTCACTTTCATGGTTAAACATGTACGAGAAAGAAAACGAAATTCTGTAACAAAATCATCAGTGTAGTATAATTTACATATCTAAATATCATAAACAGTGATTATCATCAACATATTTATAAACGATTTCAATGTTAACGTTCAGTCAACTAATGAGGTTAAAAAAAAAGAGTCAACTAACATGACCACGTACGCACTTTGAAAGATTACCTGTCTTCACACATGATGAAACAGGTTTGGAATTCCATCCTCTATTAGGACAGCTTCCGCGCCTTGGCGGAGTTTCTATTTCCGTAAATCCCTTTGTCAATAGAGTTGAGAATTCAGTCAGCCCACAGAATCTTGTTATTAGCAGCGGCTTTTTTCCTGCCTGGTCTGCTCGGTCTCATATCGCCGGACTCTGTGAGCTGCACGTCAACCAAGGAGTGGCAGCTCTTAGTACTGGTCCATCACAAATGGCGGACAGAATCACATACACGGCATGTATAACTGCTATCTGTCGCCAATCTCTTCGAATAGCTCTTACAGGTTACGGTCTAAATAGCTAATGAAATAACGAATTTTCTTTATCGAATTGATGCTCCTGAGGAACATCAATTGCTCCTGAGGAGCAGCAATTCAACCCAATTGGATATAGAAAACGTTTTCGCGGTTTATCAGCACTGAACTCAATTCATATCATCAAACCTTTGAACAGTGCTCATATCAGGTTCGACTGATATCGGGCTGATATCGGGGTGGTCTAATATTGGGGTGGTTGGATATCGGGGTAGTCTGATTTCGAGGCGGACTGAAATAATGTAAACTGATATCAGGTTGGACCAATTGGTTGGACTAATATCAGGGCACTCAGGGAAGACTGATATCGGGGTGGTCCGATATCAGGTTGGACTGATCAATATCGGGGTGGACTGATATCAGGTTGGACTGATATCGGAGCGGGCTGATATCGGGGTGGACTGATATCAGGTCGGCTGATATCAGGGTGGTCTCATATCTAAGCGGACTGATATCGGGTGGTCCGATATCAGGTTGGACTGGTATCGAGGCGGGCTGATATCAACTGGGACTGATGTCGGGCGGTGTGATATCGGGGCGGTCCGATATCAGGTTGGACTGATATCGGGGTGGCCTGATATCAGACTAGACTGATATCGGGGTGGTCTGATATCGGGGTGGTCTGATACCGGGGCCCGGGTTGATACCGGGGCGGGCTGATATAATGGTGTGCTGCAACCATGCCTGGGCAACAACGTCCATATAGCGCCGAAGGTTTACGAACTGAGTAACTTCATTTTTGTCCAGGTATCGCTGAACGGTTAAGGACTCAGGAATGTTGTCCAGGCTAGCCTTTATGAAGTAGTAACGGCATGCAAACGGCGGGCGTGACTGTTCAGATCTGCTTCATGGTTTGGTGATCAGGCGTTATGTATCTTCATCAGCCGTCATAGTCGTCGGTCTCTACGTCGCGTATGCCCCGGGTCCTCTATGCACATCAAAAACTAGTTTCATAACGCCAGACATCATTAGCCACCATTAAAGACTTCATGGTCCAAATCTTACTCAGTATAAGGGAAGAGAAGCCATTCTTACCTCTCGGTAGCAGCAGGAGGACCAAGAGACAGATAGACCATCCCGGTGTCCGCGCCATCCCTGCACACAAAAGTTCACCAGAACCTCACGCCTTGTGTCCTCTACAGACACCGTTCGCCTATCCAGTGCGCTGCCCCGTAGCCTTGGTGCAAATGTACTACAGAGCCAGTGCGCTGTTTTGGGGCAGCAGCAGTGACGTCCAAGTCTCGCTCCCCACTCCACTGCCCTGACGGTGTGTTGTAACTGAAGGCGGATTCCAGCACACCCTGCCGGTGCAGTCGCAGATGGAATATGCATGTATCGTGCTACTAACAGACCACTCCCATGCAGCCCTGCGCCTACTGTCAACTCCCTGCGCACAAGTCGGTTGTTGATCACGCCTTTATCTCAAGTATCTCCCGGCTCTAACCAGACTGTATAATCCGACATTGTTGCAGTAATTACCGCGGCATGTAGGGCCGTAATTAGTCCATCGAAAGGGATTAGGGAGGATAGAATTATGCGTGATTGGAGAGATTAGCCGCCGTGTCCGTGGGGGTGATTAATGACATAATCTCCCATATCGTCCATCAACCTCAGTCAGAAGACGCGGAAAACGGCAAGAAAGTGTCACAAGTCATCTCACCTCTGACTCGTGTAACCCAGCAGCCGCAGCGGGTCAATTAAAAGCCATCCAAGCCGTTTATATCGCGCTGTTGGGGCGGCGCGGTTTGAGAGTCTGTCCCGGTGTGCCGATAACAAGCGCATGCTGTAGGTAGAATCGCTGTGCGTGTGGCGGAGAGGAATAAAATACCCATTACGGGCGGCTTGGGCTTAAACTGGGGATGAGGAAAATGAAACGTGTCATCAAATATCACACGTGAGCCGGAGGGAGTAGTTTGATTTTACCCCATTCCAGGTTGAGGACCGAGAGCATCACTAGTGTTTGGAGTTGACAAGACACACACAGACGCGTACACACAAACGCTGCCGAAAACATACATTTCTTGGCAATGGTAATAAATACATGCTATACCGAAACAACAGCCGCCTTGGCAAAGCTAACTAGCCATGAAATTGATATTTTCCATCGTTATTCCTAGTTTATCAACGCTGTCTCCGCCAGGAAAACTCAATCAAGTCCATCTTGACAAGGTTGACTCGCGGCGCAATCCAGTCTAACATCATGCCTGTATAACTCCCATTGGCACATACACTTCTGCCGACCCATGGCATCCGTAAGTGTGCGCCGTCCCAGGCGAGCTGCCCTGATGGAAGAGGGGTCCACCTACAAATTGTCCCTTGGCGCTGATCGTCAGAAGCACGGTGCACTCTCACTGCACTTGCGTCAAGCTTGCGTCACTGAGGGGTTCGAAATATACTCAACGAATTTCAGAGATAAAGAACGAATATTCTTACTTTTTGTGTATTTTGTCGTCTTCGAAGTCATACTTCTACGTATTACGCAATATCTAGATTTAAAAAAATCCGTGAAAATAACAAAACAGTGACGCAGTGTCAGTGAACGAACCCCGCAGTGACGCAAGCTTGTCAGGCCGACTTTGGGCGAGGGACATGACGACTGTCTCCGGCATCAGTTTATGTTAGGCTCACGGCCCACGTCAAAATAGACATGTTGTAACTGTATACGGGATATGAGACACGCATTAGATACGAAGGAATGAGCAACCTGCGTATGGTAGAGGACAGAAGAAAATCAGCAAATTCCTTCGCTACTCAACTGCGGTTGCTACACCTAACTGCCAATGGCTTTGTGATTCTGCTGTAGTACTTTTGACAACGGAAGAAGCAGTGGAATTCGTTTTCCTGGAACATTTTATCGGAGATTTGTGGTACTCGTGATAATCGTAGAACTATTCCTATCATTGGGCAGATACAAATAACTCCAAATTGTAGCTGATGACTTGAATTACAATGGAAATCACATGTAAAAGGTGGATCAGCACTTTATGTAGGCAGATTTCATTACCCTTTAAGACACCCCTGGGATTGAGCGGCAAATATCAGCAGACGGTCTCCAGGCAGGAATCTACGGCCCAAATTACATTCAATTCGTCATATCTGTCAAACATACCTTGTTTATAGATTACCTTTATTACAGATAAGTCTTATATTGCATGCTTTAACTGCTCTTATCGTATCTTTGTACAATTGACATTGTGCTAAGTTCCTTTATAGCGATTGCCTTAAGGGGAACTATGCATACATTGTCTGCTTTAAATAACAGAAATATTCAGTATGTTCTCAATAGACAGCTTCCTTCGGTCAAATAGAAGTGTAGAAATATAAATCTACACTCGGGAAAGGGCAAGACGTTTGAGGGGTTTGGTATACCCCTGTATACAGGAGGTTTGAGGAGTTGTGAATACCGTATCGAACATTTGGTGAAATGCTTTCTTCTGTTAACGAAAGCACCGCATATCTAACCCCACTTAAAACTACACATGGAGGGTCTATTGTATAGAAACTCCCGAGGGAAGAATGGGTTTGCTATTCTGGGCTATGAAAACCTAAGCTGTGGCTGTTTCTTGTGTTTGTCTCCGCTTTTATGATAAAGATGCATGTTTTCTTGTACTACACGGTCAAGTTGAAAAAGCAGTATATGACTATAGAACGTTTAAAATGTTGAGTGATAATCACCATACGTTCTCGGCCTCACCCAGAAATAATATTTCGAGGTACAACTTCATAGTATGAAGCCTTTTATCAATGTCCTCCAAATTTCAAATCAGTGCAGTCATTACTTTCCAGGCTTCTTCTTTTTGATAATCATTAGGTACGTGGTAAGAAAAACAAGGGTAAACTGTGATCAGACATGTGTGGGCTGAGTTCGATTACGTCGTAAATTCTTTGAAGACATTGTCAAAATCTTTGATAATGATTCAATTTCCGTATCTCAAGTAGAAAGAAGTGGTGCCTGACTTTTCGAACAGAGCAAGTTGACCCACACACAACAGGTCGCAGCTTAATTGTCCATGTTTTTTCCTTCTCTCTTACCATTCGTTACTGGGTGTCGCCTGCAAAATAATGATCAAAATAAGTTGAATGTTGGTACACATTCATTACACGTGCGCTTCGAAATTTGAGTTGTGCTTATCATCTCTGGGTGAGGCCAGGAACTTATTGATCTCCCAACATGAACATACCCTAGTCGTAAACAATCTCAAACGTACTTTTCTCCCTGATTATTATTTTGTGGTAATGTCGGGAATCTTATTTCACGGTGGTGAGCATCCTGTGGCGTACCGCTCCGAGGAAATGCCACCTCCTCCTGACGTCACGGCAGAATGTCAGCTCCACCGACCTCTGCACCGGGCTGCGAGCAACGGCTTAGTGATGTTCAGGTCAGTAACCGCTGAAAATATCACACCAACAACAACACAGTCGCATCCACCCTAAGGTTAACTCCATTATGACTCACAAAGTAGGCGTGCAGAACTATGTGCATCCGAATTTGAAGTAGTAGATGAGCAGGCAACACATGTCTATCCGAACTAAAGTTGTCATCATGGCTTATACGGTAGGTGACTATCCGGACACACATGTGTTGTCTATCCACCTTAGGTGGATAGACAACACATGTGTGTCCGGATATCTGCTAGTATGGCTTAAACAATAGGTGTGCAGAACAGTACATCATATGCATCCTAAGTTTACCACCACTACTGGTTCGGTGTGCAGACAACACATATGCATCCGTGCTAAGGGCTTGTACGGTAGGTGTGCAGGTAGAATGTACTGATATGCATAGCACGAATGATTCCACCCGGGTGCAAGGCAGGGCGCACTCCGAGCCCACACTGCTTCAGCGTGATGTAACGTTAAACGTCCAGAACAGGCTATAGGTTCGAACTGTTGCTTTGACTTAAAGTCCTGCCCTTGATACTTTGTTCTTCAGCACGCGTGAACTGAATTAACCCCTTTCACGGCACGAATCAGTAGCTTAGCTGTTATAAGCGATGGAGATGGATTGCATTGCCGTGATCTTCCCGGGCGGGGTAGGGGTTAGTAACATCGTATCTGATTCGTCTGACGCTGTCCGACGTCTTGGACTAACGGTCTGCACGAGAGGCGCCGTGAAGGAAGAGTAGTTAGTGAAAGTCCAGCTTTAGTGAAAGTCTTTACTGCAGTGTCTCGTGCCCATTACCCACTAATCCTGCATTTTGGATAGCAGGCTGTTCATCCGCCTTGACGATCAGGGAGAATTATGACATCTGTGCCAAACTTTTAATGGTACGTATATGCTCAAATGCCGCTGGAGGCATTGATACCGTTCTGTGCCAATTTCTCTACGCCCACCTTCTCCCAGCAGTTAAACTAAACCCGACATGCAACTGTCATGTCGTCAGTAACATTTCTGGCGTGTGTGGAAACGATCTAATGTTTCAAGAAAAATAAGTCTCATGTTTTCCCCACATAGTTATACTGAATGTCTTGACTTGATATGTAATTCCCATTCCAAAAATGTTACCCATTTGTTACATTTAATGATTACTTTAAGAATGCACAACTGTGAAATCTATGAAAAGTGTTGTGAAACTTGATGAATTAAGATATAACGTGAGACATATTTAGTTAGTTGGACGTAAGAGTATGGTAAGGTGAAATTGTGCAGTTGGGGGCAATGTTCCTGGGAAAGTTGACCTTACGGACACGCGCTTCCATGCATGGCTGGGGAAAATCTCCGTGATCCATTACCGTGCAGCAAGGTTACAGGAGTCATTGTGTCTGCAGGCCTGCTCTGTCTGCATGGCTACATGTATACGTACCTTAGGTCACTGACTTACACCGTGTGGCAAGTTCAACTCGTGTTGAGGCTTTGCTGTCTTCACCTGCGTACTCATAGCTACAACGAACTACTCACTACATTTAGTAGTTAGGACGAGACGTATTGCAAATTGTATCAATACGTATTGATCACAAAAAGCAAGGCCACACACACCAGGGTTAATTGACCTTGACCTTCGTCTTCCCAACACCTAAGCTTATATATCACAATCAATCAAGAGGTTCTTAGATTATGCTGACCATGAATAACGTTATACGAAAATAAAAACAGACAGGTAGACAATAAAATACCTCCATTTTTCATCGAGGTAACAATGTGAACAGGATGGGAATATATTTGCGAGGAAGTGGGGAAAAAGCTATTGGCTGGTAAAACGCTAAGGCAGAACCACCCATGTTCTTATGTTTATTCATTTATTTATTAAGATTTTACAGAATGTATGTTCAAGTTAACGATCGTCCCCTGTCCAAAACTGGGATGATGACCAAACCTTAGAAACAGTCATAGTCAGCACGCAGGAGGCTGACAGGAATGTGGGTGGAGATACACGAAGAAATATCCTGACCCGTGAAAACCCACTCTTCCCACCCACTGCAGCTCTTCTAACAGTCAGTCCTGCAATTTCGCAACGGCGTCTACAAGTCAACTGACCGGCAGTCACTAAACCTATAAATCAGACTAAGCGCATAGATCCCTGGACGTAATCCTCGCCGGGGTACCGTCCATTTGGGCGATAAAAAGGCTTAACAAAATTTATTTCGCCCTTTTGAATATGAGGTCAAAACAACCAATATGATTTACCGTGTGGAACAAATACATCGTTCCCGGAAAATTGATAAAGGCCTGTTTTCGGCAGAAGGCGTGTTTTGGGATGATGGTGTGGATGGTGCTAAACCTTAGCGTGAACTCACTCTTCTGGCCAATTATTCCATTTTTTGACGAATTTTAAGATCTGTACTCCGAAGGAAGGCATGGTTGAGGCCAGTGTTACGTTGATGAAGGTGTGTTTCGGGATAATGGTTCGTTTTTAGGATGGAGGTGCACGTGTGTTTGGGATGAAGGCACGTTTTCTTGATTTGAGGTTTGTTTTATTGATTAGAGTGTTAGGAGATGAATGTTTGTTTTGGGGATGAAGTTCCACTTTAGGATGAAGGTGTGTTTTGCGATGAAGTTTTTTTTTTCGGATGAAGGCGTGTTTAGGATGAAGGTCTGTTTTGCGATGAAGGTTCGTTTTGGCATGAAGGTGTGTTTGGAATTGGTTTGGTTTGGTTGAAGATCAAGGTCACCTAACAAGGGCATGATAGAATCCAGAAGAAATGGTTTTGGCAAGAGGCACACGGAGGCAAGGATGCGTCCAGTGCATTTTCGTGATAGGCCTGTTGCGTATTGGAAAAGCTCCAATAAATCTCCACTGCATGATCTGATGTTATATGAATAACACGGTCATGAATTTCTTGCATCTGCCGTCCCTACAGAGCGACTCCAACAGAGTATAAATGTCTGTGCTGTTTATTAACTCTAACTATGGAGCCCTGCTCGCTATTTCACTGTATGATCAACGTTTTTCTGAAAGATTTGTGGCAATCTACAGGTTATCAATAAATTTAAGCCTGAAATGAGCCCTCTCATTCTACGACATTTGTAACCTCCTCGATAGAACCAACCTCTTGTATCTCCTCAAGACGTGTCTGTACGTAGCCCGTAATGGGTTTGTCTGCCCGAGTTTGATTCTCTAACCCCTGTGATGGATATACTTGACACAATTCAACTGGGGCAAACCCGCAATCTGGTGGTCGGTTCAGACGGAAGTAATCCAATTGACCTCCGAGCCCACTTGGCACGCTTGAGATGTCTTCATCTGATACTTGAGTTACAGGACGCTGGCTGGAGACGAATAGCCTGCTGTCCAGCCATGTTCGCTTTGGTCTACTCCGGTGACGGGAGCTGGAGGGGTAGCTACGCTGGACACCAGGGTAGCAGACGAAGTCTAAGATGCTTTAAGAAGAAATGTTATGGGATATCAGGTCACATTTTATTCAGGTGTATCAGTTTCTGAGGTATAACTAATCGCTGCTAAAACAGCAACAACTGTTGATGGATCTGCCCATACATATCAGTCTGTACTAGACTTTTAAACTTCGCTGGCTGTAGGGAGACTAATTTCGCCATAGACGTTTTGCCGTCATTTGCTCGCGCAGCAGTTTCCGATGGGAAAGGATGCCCTTACCACAAGCTCACTCTCCTGGCCAAATATTATGTTTCACTCCATACCACAGGTATATGAGGAAATATGTAGTTTTCCTGACGTTTCTTCTTCTCCTTCTTCTACCATTTGTTCAACTGGATTTTTCAGTGAAATGAACTGAAATTTGAGATAAAAATGGACTGGACGAACATATGGATTTTTTGTTCATTTTCTCAAAATAGGCCTCTAAAATCATTTAACTGAGGTTTTATGTTCATTCTCAGACCAAAATGTATGCCCTATACCCCACTATTACAACCAAATAACCCAAATAACATTCTTGGGATGCATTATTTCAAAAATGAATAATTCATTTGGGGAGTTTTTTTTTTGTTAGACCAAATGTTGACATTCTAGGCTCCATTGTTACTGTATCACAGTCAAATTACCCGGAACTTGGCATCGGGGTGCTCATTACCTGCATGTATGCAGGTATGGTTTTCATGGGCGTGGGAATTTTTGGTAGCCGGGGATGTAGGGCGCTGTATCTCGAGAACGGATGGTGCGAGCACGACGATTTTTGGTACGTGGGTTGGGGGTGGTAGCCTGACACTCAGGTGTGATTTTGGGCCTCCTGGTGCTTGACCTTGACATTGAAGGTGGCATTTTTTGTGTTTTTTTGGCACTTTTGGCGCTGTGTGTCCGAAACGATACGCGCCATTGCAACGATTTTTGGTGCATGGGTGGGGATTTGTTGCCTGTTGCCTAGGATTGACTTTGGGCCTAGTCGCGTTTGAACTTGACGCGGCAGGTCGAATTTTGTGTCCGGGAGGGGTATTTCCGGAGTTATATCTTCTGAACGGTTGGTGCGGGCGCGATGATATTTGGCATATGTGTTGGCGGTGGCTGAATAATTCTCAATTTTGATTTTGGCGCCCTTGGTACTTGAACTCGACATTCCAGTTTACCTTTTGTGCGGGCACGGGGCGTGCGCTGTATCTCCGGAACGCAAGGTGCCATTGTGTTGTTATTTGGTACGTGGATTGTTGCTTGTGTCCTGGTGGTCAGGTTTGATTTTGGGCCTCCTAGTGCTTGAACTTGATACTGTAGGTTGACCCTGTTTTTGTGTGGTTGGGGCATCCCCCCAATATCTGCTTGGTTGTGAAAACAGATGACTGTTGGGTGTAGAACCATCATCTGGTCTGGGCCACCTTCAATGTATCAGGTTACTTTGTATCAACAGTGTCTCCTGCCAGATGATGTACTACAAATTGTACCTAACCAATTTGGTAAGGTACAATTTGAGTTTGCTTCTTAGTCTTTGTGGTGTTTTGAGAGCTGTGTAGTACTGAGTTTAAAGTTCTGGTACAAGTTCTTTTACCCTGTTTGGCAATCAGCAGAAGATACAACTTTCTAAAGTGAAGGAGATATGTATAGAGCTTGAGTGTAAGAGAAAGGTATGTGTATGATTTTTCCTATGTTTCTTGTTGTTTCTTTGGGGATGCCATTTTCGTATTGTATGCAGGTAATTTGTAGTTTGGGGCTAGTCATATTCGCTTGATTTTTGGGCCTGCTTAATCTATGGGACGGGCAGGGTTAAGTGGTAGAGGCTTTGTTCTGTTTTAAATTTGGTATCGTTTGTTGCATTTTGTCACTGCAAAAATATGATGAAATTGTTTTCCCCCTCTAAGCAACTGCTCATTGATTTGGGGGGATGTTTGCTGGGTGTTCACTCTGACTACAACAGCTTTCTGAACTTTTGAAAGTTGCCAGCAGCTTGCCATTTATGAATGGGATTGACAAGGACATTTTGAATAGCAAGTTCTGCTGTTAAATTTGGCTTCTTGGTTTAATTTCTTGGTTCACGGATTCGCTCGCTCCTATTTTTTGGAAAAAAAAAATAAAAATTACCACTCAGCAAATTTTCACCATTAATGAAACCATTCACTAACTTTCTGGGCTAGAAAATTGGCCTTTATATTATAAGCTCCTTAAAGTGTGGGTACAGGTGCTGTTACTGTACAATAATAGTGTTTTTTGTACTTTTTTCAAGCTGAAAACTTTTTTCTTTATGTTTTGGATTAGTCGTTACCTTTACCCCAACCATTTTACAATTTTTATTTTTATTTTTATTTCGCCCTCTCGCTCCATATTTTTTATGAAAAAATCCGTGAACCAAGAAATTAAATTGGTGTGGCCTTAGGTACTTCAAGAAATTTAGGTTTTAGTTGGATGGGTTGAATAAAAATATCATACCACCCTGGGGACTAACTGTTGTTGCTGGATGGGGGCTACCACTATTCATATTGTCTATGGAACTACTGTAAAAATATAATTGGTCAAATTATGCAAATAACCTTCCAGTGTCAAGTGATATAACACCCCAGAAATAAATCTTTAATGAATATCATTGCCACACTAAGGAGATTTAGCAGCTCCATTGGGTCAGTACATTGAAATAGGAAGATATCAGTACTGAATATATCATACGTGACAGAATAACTACATGGGCCATCTGAGACAAAAAAGGAAACGTCGTCTCAACAACTTCAAGGTACTGTGGTTGGTTACATGCTTAAGAAATCCAAAATAAGTTATGTTCATCCATGCCCAAACTTACACATTCCGAAAATGGAATTTTAGACTTTTGCATGGTGCACAACAAACACGGTAAAAATATCACTTTTCCAACCACGCAACCACGGACGAAAATAAAATAAAAATAAAAAATAGGTCTACAGACACTCAATGCATTTCATGCAGGCCTGAGGTCTACGAACTCTTGTTTCCATTTTTGGCATACGCTACTTCAAGAGATTTATTGGGGATTCCTTTTTGCTATTTGCAGAAGTTTATATTTTGAGTCCCCGTGCCGTGAAACTGAAACCAAATGATTCTATGTTTGGTCGATGATGGGGATGTCATGGAAATATACCTGAAAGACATTTCTCACATTTTTAATACGTGACCTTTCTAGCTTTCTGGAAGCGACTGTCCACCACCATCAGTCAACTGCAGGTAGCCTGACATCCAAACCTGTTATAGCTGCCAAACGCTCTTCATCCTCTCTCGCAAATTTGCATCAGAGGACGGAGAGATTCGGCGTCTATAGACTAAGTACTGTACTGGGTTTTTGAGATGTTGCAGTCAGTGGAAATGCATACCTGCTCCTGGCGTTACCGGCCACAACTGCAGGTAGGCACTAGAGTATCTGAATGGATGCTGTCTAACTGTAATATCAGGTTTTTATTTTCTCTGGACCTTTTAGGTCACAACGTGGGGGTGTAATGTACCGTCGCATTTTTGAATAAATAACGTGGGTGTGCAGTTTATTTTAGTAATCGCGAGGACGTTAAGATAACAAGTTATTGTCAACATGCCTCTACACACGCGTGTTGCCAAACTTCGCAGGTTTGGGACTTTTATGAGATCTTATTGATTTGATAATCAGAATACGAGGGTGATCAATAAGTGCTCGGCCTCACCCAGAAATAATACGCACAACTCAAATTTTGAGGCACAACTTCATAGTATGAAGTCTTTTATCAATACCCTCCAATTTCAAATCATTGCAGTCATTACTTTCCAAGCACTCGTTTTTTTGCAAATTAGAAGGTAAGTGGCGAGAAAAAATGGTGAATGGTGATCACACATGTGTGGGTCGAGTTCCCCATGGCGTAAATTCTTTATCAAACATTTTGACAATGACTTTAGTTAATGACAATGATTCTTTTCCTATTTCAAGCAGAAAGAAGTGGGTGTCTGACTTCCAGCAGCGCAAGTTGACGCGCACACCTCAGGTTGCAGCTCAATTGTCCACGTTTTTTTCTTTTACGTTACCTAACGTTACTGGGTGTCGCCTGCAAAGTAATGATCACAATAATTTGAATTTTGGTACATATTCATATTATAAGACTTTATACTTGACATCTATGCTTCGAAATCTGAGTTGTGCTTATTATTTCTGGGTGAGGCTGAGAACTTATTGATCACCCCTCGTACATGTATTTGCAGTTCCAATTCTACCATACACACCTTGGAATAAAAATAGTTTCCGGGAACGGATTGAAGTACTGGTAAGATGATTTTGATTCGGGAAATCTCAAGTATACACGGATGGAAAATGGTAATGATATAATATATTGTACAAAATATATATATGTTATACAAAAATGAAGTAAGCATAGAGTGAAATGAAAGTCGCCTAAACTAGAACGGTTCTTTTTGGGTCTGCTTTCTTTTCTGTACGAGATACCCGACATTTTTGTGATAACATATATACTGATTTATCACACTGTCGGGAATTTTCTACTACACTTCATACTCCACAATGCAATAAAAGATTCAGATGGAGCCGACCTCCCCTGAAACTGAATGGAACAAACCGCTATCGCATACAAACGTTAATAATACTTATGGGATTACATTACCATTCTTTATCAAAAGTAATCACAAAACATTATGGAATAAAATCTTTGATGTTATAAAGAAGATTTTTGTATCACATTACAGCTATTTTCACCACATAAAGCCAACGCTAGTTTTTTTTTCTTCTTTTACGTTCTTCGGTAGTCTATGACAAGGGGGTCAACAGAAAGGAGGTCATTCGGCTACGCAGGGAGAAATACAACAAAGCTGGTGAAACGTCAACAACAATAAACCCTGTCGGCGCGTGATCGTCGCTAACCCTTCATAGCCTTCTCTGTTGGTAAAAAGGTGCATGATTGTACTGTGAGCCCTTCTCTGCCGTTCGTTATTAGTCATTTTCCCGCGAAAATGCAGACCAAACCGGAGGAAACAGGTCGCGATCGTGAGCAGCAGGTAACGAACGTCATATAGTGACAGATCGATAACTGATCAAGTGTGTGTGTGTGTGTGTGTGTGTGTGTGTGTGTGTGTGTGTGTGTGTAACGTATTTGCATATGTGCAACGGTTAGTGTGTGTGTGTAAAGTAATGATCTGAATTCTGAATTTTACCAGTGACCTTCGCAATAACTTTAATAGAAGGTCGTATTTTGAGCGTGGTTGTCTCTCTGTGCAAGGAGGTTAAAAAACTCGAGAAGCCCTGTATGGATGCTGATGATATTTCATATGTGGGTAGGGGTCAGGAAAATGAAGGTCAAGTTTGATAATGGTCTCCTTAGCGGCTTCCTAAGAAGTTACTGCAGCAAAACTTCCATTTTTGTATAACACTTGTTCTGGACATAACGTTACTATGAGCGCAGAGAGTATGAGGTGCAAGATTGGGCCCCCTAGCAGCTTTTTTTGGAACTGCAGGTGCCAATGTCGTTTTAAACTTTGAATGAGAATAACGCAAGAATATGTCAATGGATCGTCATGATTTTTGGTATGTAGATAGCCTAAGTGATGACTTACACAATGAGGTACTCCTTATGCAAATCAACAGCTAATTTGCAAAAACTGACTGTTCTGCTACCTTCAATCAAGAGAAAATTGGTAAACCTAGAAACACAGTCTCCCAATTTATGTCTTAAACATTGCTCAGGTGCCCAAGGATGGAGGTTCTGTTCTAGGTTCACTGAAGAAGTGTGTGTTTGTGTTGGGGTCAGCATTGCTATGTCTGGTGGCAGCAAGGAACACTATCACCTGGTAAGCATGGCAATAATCACCATAGCAACCACATAATCACTTGATAAGCATGGTAACCACATAATCACCTGGTAAGCATGGCAACCACATAATCACCTGGTAAGCATGGCCACCACATAATCACCTGGTAAGCATGGCAATGATCACCATAGCAACCACATAATCCCTTGATAAGCATGGCTACCACATAATCACCTGGTGAGCATGGCCACCATATAATCACCTGGTAAGCATGGCAACCACATAATCACCTGGTAAGCATGGCAACCACATAGTCGCCAAAAAGTAGTTACTCAAGCAACTGGATATGGTTTTGGAATTTTTGGTTTTCCAAAACCATATCCAGTTCCTTGAGTAACTACGTTTTGGCGTATCTTATTACCTGGATGTCTAACCTACATCGACAAACCACATAGTCACCTGGTAAGCCCAGTGACAGCCGCACAACAAAAAATATGTTGTGGGGGCATCGCCCCCACAAAACATCAAGCTGAAACCCTTGTGTATTTTTTCACCAATAGAAATTTCATAAACCTTGCTAGTCTGAGGCTCGAGGGCAAAATTTGCCCCAGAAAATCCAGGAAATGGTGTTTCAAGGGGTCTAGATTTTCAAATTTTCCCAAACCTCCCTTGCGACGGCTCACGCTATAGCGTTGGACATGGTGAAAATGTATTGGGGAGCATCAGCGTTGCCCTCAAAAACCTTTTTCACCAATAGAAATGTAAATTTGCCTGAGGGATATGTCTTTTACCAGGAATAGAACAAAGAACAGGAAGGGGGATGCTTGGTCCATGTTGTCGTATAGATCTTTTGAGAAGAAGTGAAAGGGTGCGTCATCATGGTAGGCGATCTGTGATGTCACACAAATGTTGGTCTCCACTCCACTCCACTCGGCATTGCCAGGCAGAACATCCGACGTGACATGCTCACAAATCTATTACCAATATTTTGCCCCCACAAAAGAAGTTTGCTGCCGCCGCCTCTGATGGCAACCCCACCATCACCCTAGCAACCAGTAACCTGGTATGCATGACAACACACATTTACCTGGAAGGCATGAGCCTAGATTATACCCTAAGCCCAAAGTATATCCTAAGGATTATACCTGGGTATACTTTAGGCAGATGCAGACTCTCGGCAGTTGAAACCTTTTGCTATTTTGCAGGCATGTGCAGGGCCTGTGGAAAGCCTCGGACAGTTTTTGGCAGCATCAGTGGGGACTGGTGTATGACTTGTTTGGTGAAGATGAACATTTGCTGGGAACTCTTGGTGAGTGGAACTGTGGAAGTCATACTTCCTTTAGATGCCAAAGATTATGGTTAATGTTCTGGGTTAGGTTTAGGTTCTGGGTTAGGTTCTGTGTTTGATTATGCTTAAGTTATTGTTAAAGTTATGGGTTAGTGAGGTTTTATGGCTAACCGTTTGTTCCTACTGTTGCAGGCACATTGTTGGTTCCCTCGCTGGTGTTCTGGTTGGTGAATGGTTTCCTCCTGGTGGTGGACGTGACCGGCCAGCCTGCCGCCCTGCTGAGGTACAAAATACAGGAGGAGAAGAACGTTCCGGTGAGCAGTATGCTGACATTCTGGTCAGCTATTGAACTAGTTTAAGTACAGGGCTCGAAATTAATTTTTGGGATTAGGTGCACTGGTGCACCCAGCTTAAGAAATTGGGTGCACCAAAAATTTTTTGGGTGCACCACTTTAAATTGAAGTAATAACCTAGTAATAAACTAGTTACAAGCTATCAAATTCTTAAACAAGTACCATGATAGACATTTTTATTATCTTTCTAACAATTAGATGTCAAGAATATGATATATACTAGTATACTTTGGTATCTTAATATTTAACATACACAACCTAAGAAAATATTTGGGTGCACCCTGTGCATCCACGGAAAATAATTGGGTGCACAGCTCCAATTTTGGGTGCACCTGGGTGCACATGCACCAGGTATTTCGAGCCCTGAAGTGTAATATCCAACACAAAAATTGGACTCACCCAAGTTTTTGACTGAAGAGCACCAGTCTTTGTCAAGGAATGAACAATTCACTGCTGTCGTGCCATCACGTTATGCAGATAGCACACGTGACTGAGTAAGCAGTAGATCATAGGTTGCAGGAGTCTATGGTGCCCACCGTCCCTGTTCTGGTCAGCTGGTTTGTTCAGTCTCGCCAGCATTGTTGAAGGCTGACTGTTGCAATTTAGTTGCCTTGCCCAGTCTCATGTGAGAAATTTATATAGAATAAATTGTCTTCCTTGCTCTTGCAGGTGGACCCAGTAAAGCTGTGGAAAACCGTTAAGTTGGTTCTATTCAACCAGTTCATTGTAACTGGCCTCGTGATCTTCCTCACTGCGCCGACCCTCTTCCACTGGAGGGGCATGCCGTGTGGCCGGGAGCTCCCGTGGTTCCACTGGGTCCTGGTGGAGCTGATTGTGTTTGTGCTGGTGGAGGAGGTCATGTTCTACTATTCTCACAGGTCAGTCCCACTCCTTACAAACATGTATCAGCCACCTCCTACTCTTCTATTAATTACACTATCATGGGAAAATTCCAACCCATCACCAATAGGTAACATCACATCACATCACCACCTCCTCTACTACTCCACTACTCACTCTCACAGGTCAGTCCCACTCCTTACAAACATGTAGCAGCCACCTCCTACTCTTCTACTCACACTAGTCATAGGAAAAGTCCAACTCCTCACCGACAGGTAACATCACATCACCACCTACTCTACTACTCACTCTAACAGATCAGTCCCACTCCTTACAAACATGTAGCAGCCTCCTCCTACTCTTCTACTCACACTAGTCATAGGAAAAGTCCAACTCCTCACCGACAGGTAACATCACATCACCACCTACTCTACTACTCACTCTAACAGATCAGTCCCACTCCTTACAAACATGTAGCAGCCTCCTCCTACTCTTCTACTCACACTAGTCATAGGAAAAGTCCAACTCCTCACCGACAGGTAACATCACATCACCACCTACTCTACTACTCACTCTAACAGATCAGTCCCACTCCTTACAAACATGTAGCAGCCTCCTCCTACTCTTCTACTCACACTAGTCACAGGAAAAGTCCAACTCCTCACCGACAGGTAACATCACATCACCACCTACTCTACTACTCACTCTAACAGATCAGTCCCACTCCTTACAAACATGTAGCAGCCACCTAGTACTCTTCTACTTTTTTTCTATTCAATTAAAACTTCAGCCTTTGAATTAGCAGCTGACCTTAAGGGTGCTGATGTATGTCGCTGAAGTGGTTATTGATGCTGGTCGTAAACTCCTCACCAATAGGTGACATCACCTCTTAATCTACTACTTGGCAATTAACCTGTGACATTAATTCCCCAGACTGCTGCATCAGCCTGCTATGTATAAGCGGATTCATAAGAAGCACCATGAGTGGACAGCGCCCATCGGGATTGTGGCTGTGTATGCCCACCCTGTAGAGCACATCCTGTCCAACGTGCTTCCTGTAGCCGCAGGTAAGAATCTTTCTCACCTGTACTCACTTGCACACACCTGTTCCTGTACACAACTGTAACTGTACTCATCTGTATCATCTGTCACAGATGATACAGATGTATGAATTTCAAACCCTTTTCATCTGTACAGTAAGAACTATTTTTGTCTGTACCTTTTTTTATCTAGCCTTTTGCTTTATCTGTTTGCTGTACTCTGTTTGTTGTAAATTTTGATTTATCCTGTTTGTTGTACCCCAGTATCATTTGTATCTCCTGGTGTAGCCTGTCTGCTGTACCCTGGCTATATCTTATGATGTTTGTTGTCCAGGTCCTATCCTGATGGGGTCCCATGTGGCAACCGTCTGGCTGTGGTTCTGTCTGGCTCTCACCACCACGTCCATCTCCCACAGCGGCTACCACTTCCCCCTGCTGCCCTCCCCCGAGGCACACGACTTCCACCATGCCAAGTAAGTACAGCTCAACTTGTCTATAGCAACCACTCAACAGCAAAAGTGGTCATTGTAGGTATGAAGTCACTGTAGAGGGGAAACTTGTATACATTCTATTGTTTTAATGAGCTTACTCGGTGCAAGGCCACATGGAGCATTTCTGGACACTGAAATAGTGCTCACTGTTGCAGCACTTCTCCCAAAATCAGAAACATCAAGCCTAGGAAAGCTAGACTGACTTACTCGATACATGAAGCAGGGGTTACGAAGGCTGCTCAGGAAATTACCCACCGGAATGGTTATGATCCACTCACATTGGGAAGGACCCCTACTCTTTTTGCATGGGTTTCAACTGCCTTTTGGCATAAAACACCAGCTTTGCTGGCATGCTTTGTGGCAGCAGCTGGTTATGTTACATTGAATGATCTGGCAAACCTAACCTTTGCACATCTTACTGCAAAACTCCTCAAGCCAAACACATGACTCCATTTGATACCTTATCCTCACCTTGTGATGTTGTTGCTCCCCAGGTTTAACCAGTGCTACGGTGTGATGGGTGTTCTGGACCGTCTGCACGGGACAGACGAGCAGTTCCGCCGTAACAAGGCCTACGAGCGGCACATCATGCTGTTGGGACTGACCCCGCTGTCCTGGTCTGTCCCGGACAAACCCAAGGTCAGCAAGGAGACCCTGTCCTGCCGCAAGATGTCTTGTCATGAATCTTCCTGCCACCAAACGCCTTGCCAGAGTCCCGGAGTGTTGACATGTGGCCAGGCCGAAGACAAGAACGGGAAGACAAACTAGTAATACAAGGAGTCCATAAGTCAAATTAATATATGCTTATGCATATCAATGCAAAACCTAGTAACATGTAAGACAGTACAAGTGTGTAACATGTACCAGTGAACAACTTAGGAACATAGTACCAGAGCGATATTGATCTTGAGTAATATGTACCAGTGTACAACCTAGTATAGTAACATATTCTACTGTATAACTCAGTAACATGTACCACAGTAAAACTTGGTAACATGTCCAACCTAGTAACATGTACATGTACTACTGTGCAGCTTAGTAATGTGTACTACTGTGCATGAACCTGAGCACCACCTAGTAACCTGCACCAGCATTCAACCTAGTAACAGGTGCTGGTGTACAACCTATAAACGTGTACCAATGGACAACCTAGTAATGTACCAGTGGACAACCTAGTAACTTGTACCAGTGCAGAATCTAGTACTATACCAGTGTGCAACCTATTAACTTATCGTCTTGTTCAGTCTAGTATAATTACAAGTACTAGTAACGAGGAAGGAGTAGAAACAGAAAGAAAACACATGTCGACACCCAGGATTGAACCTGGGCCGGCAGATCACAAACCAAGCAGTGCTAACCACTACGCTACAAAGGGCTGACCAACCCATTGGCATGGTTGTTAGGCGATACTTAACTCCCCCACTGTTACACTTGTAGTGTTGTACCAGTGGACAATCTTGTAATGCACCAGTGGATTACCTAGTAACATACCAGTGGACAACTTTGTAACATGTACCAGTGGACAACCTTGTAACCTGTACCAGTGCCGTGGTCAACCTAGTAACTTTCCAGTAGAGTCAACATACCAGTGCACAACCTAGTAACATGTACCAGTGGACAACCTAGTAATGTGTACCAGTGGACAACCTAGTAACATGTACCAGCGGACAACCTAGTAACTTTCCAGTAGACAACATACCAGTGCACAACCTGTAACTTGTAGCAGTTGACAACCTAGTAACGTGTACCAGTGGACAACCTTGTAACATGTACCAGTGGACAACCTTGTAAGCTGTACCAGTGGTCAACCTAGTAACTTTCCAGTAGACAACCTACCAGTGCACAACCTGTAACTTGTAGCAGTTGACAACCTAGTAACGTGTACCAGTGGACAACCTTGTAACATGTACCAGTGGACAACCTTGTAAGCTGTACCAGTGGTCAACCTAGTAACTTTCCAGTAGACAACCTACCAGTGCACAACCTGTAACAGTTGATGACAACCTAGTAACATGCACCAGGTGTGGACAACCTAGAAACATGTACCAGTTGACAACCTAGTAATGTGTACCCGTGGACAACCTATCTAGTAACATGTGCAAGGCACATTTGTTCCCATATTTTGAACATGCTATGTACATATATTAAAGTTGTACACCCAAGGAGGTTATAGCCATAGAACAACTTACTGGACTATTGTATGAACCTCTTAGCAGCAAATAACTCTTGTGCATAAGTGGGGGTGGTTACCAGTACAGAAAATCCAGGTTCGGTTCAGGTCCAGAGGATCAGATCCAAGTCTGGACCTGAACATGGACCTGATTCAGTATGTGAAAACTTGTGAATGGACGATACTCAAAACAATGGTCCATTTCGCTACAAAGAAATCTGTTTTGTGGAGTATCCGACTCCCACTGGTGTTTTAAAATCGTACAAGGCTAACTACCTCTGTACAATTTACTTGGTAAATGACTATACATTCTACTTTGCTCTTGCTATTAACCTTGACCGATAAGCCCCAAAACGTGTGAATGCCTGATCATATAATCTGTTTATTTTCCAATAGGTCCAACATCCGGTCTACCAAATTTTTTCAGGACTGGTCCAATACGAAAAAAAAAAAAAAACGGTTTTGTACTGGTACACCAACCCCTATGCATAAGTGTACTCTGTAACCTGTGGCTGTAACGTGACTTTGTGCCAAATGGTAAAAATAAATGCTGCACTTCTAGTGATGGGATTTACAGAGTCATGGTATCTGCATGGGCCCTTATCATGGATAGCTGCTATCTATGCTTGTAAGTTATCTGCTGGGTCCTTCTATATTACAGAATACTGTTACCTTCTTCCTGACCATCTCGGAAGGTAGTATTAAAATTCAGGAACAAAATGGAACTTACCGTTTTCAGGTGTTATAAAGCTTTTTGTTTGTTTGTTTGTTTATTTTCATACACCTGGGTAGCCTATTCAGTGCTAGTACACTGGTTTTCAATAGGGCCCAGTATTCACATTTACATACAAGGAAATAAAAACAACTTACAGAGGGAAAGTAGACAATACGTCGGAACATATAAATACAACTGAAACATGAAAGACATAGATAAATCAAAATCATAATCCGATCCAAGGTCAACAGTTTGGGAGGTCAGAGGTCACTACTCAGTACTGAAACTATGTTAGGTCTTTCAAAGCTGACTTAAATGAATTTAGGCTTTGAACTTGCTTAATGTAGGCTGGAAGTGAATTAAAGTGTTTTGCACCTCTGTATGAAAATGTACGCTGTCCTGTTGTGGTCTTGAAAAAGGGTTTGTATAGGAGTGATGTCTGTCTGGTTTGGTAATTGTGTAAGTTGTGGTTGTGAGAGAAGATGGATGATAGGTATGTTGGTGCTAGCCCATTGATACACTTGTAAACCATAATGCACACATGATCCCGCCTTCTCCCTGCGAGGTACTGCCAGCTGAGCTTCTCATGGAGGTCGAGGACACTGCTGGCCTGTAGGTTGAGTTGCAGAACTACCCTGGCAGCCCGGTTCTGTAGCACTTGGAGTTGTTGTTGTCTCCCCACTCCGCAGCTATCCCACACGGTGTCACAGTAATCCAGAAGGGGGAGTACCATTGCTTTATACAACATGTCAGCTATATTTACAGTGAAGCAAGGTCTAAGACGTCTGAGTAAACCTACTCGTTGGGTTACCTTTGAGCAGAGTTTGTCAACATGTTCATTCCACAACAATTTGTCATCAAGAATAAGCCCTAGGTATTTAAATGAAACCACTCTTTCTATTGACTCTAGTCCAATTTTGATTGACACTGTATGTGCTTTCTTAAGCTTACCACTGCTCCCAAAGAGCATCCACTTTGTCTTTGAAGCATTTAGGGTCAAATGGTTTAACTGGAACCATGTAGCTATGTGGGAGAGTTCTGAATTCAGAGTGGCTTCAATGTACCTAGTGTCATTACTGGAGCAAAAAATTGCCGTATCATCAGCATAGAGACATACTTTGTTGGAGATACAGTCAGGTAGATCATTTATAAACACAATAAATAACAATGGCCCAAGGATTGACCCTTGTGGCACACCTACTGTCACTGGGAGATAATCAGATACACAACCGTCTAGAGACACTGTCTGCTTTCTATCAAATAGGTAATTTGTGAACCATTTGAGTTCTACATCTTTAACCCCAATCCAGGACAGTTTCTTCAGTAACAGGCAATGATCTACTGTATCAAAAGCCTTTTTCAGGTCTAAAAACACAGCCCCCACTAGGTTTCCACTGTCAATGTTTTTATACACATGGTCAGTGACATCCAGTAAAGTAGTAGCAGTGGAATGACCTGGCCGGAACCCAGACTGCTGTTCAGAGAGAATGCTGTGATGGTGGAGATATTCCAGGAACTGACCATGTACCTCTTTTTCAAAAGCTTTCATGATAACTGGAAGAACAGATATAGGCCTATAATTATTTGGATCCTCTTTTTCCCCCCCTTTGTGTATTGGGGTCACCTTAGCTGTCTTCCATTCCTTAGGAATGATACCAGATGAGAGAGACAGATTAAATATGTGGGTCATAGGTTTGCATATACACGGTGCAGCTGCTTTTAGCAGTCTTGAGTGTATCTTGTCCAACCCTGTGGCCTTGTTAGTCCCTAAGACTCTGAGCTTGTCGTATACAGTAACTTCTGTTACCTCCTTGAAGGCGAAAGTGGATGTTAGCTTCTTGTACTTATCTGGGCAAACCAAGTTACCTGTCTGTTTCGTGAACTTCTCAGCTAACTTGTTTCCAATGGAAACAAAGAAGTTGTTGAAACAGGAGACTATGCTAGAGGGGTCCTTGTAGAACTGCCCTCCCCAATGAAGTGACTTGGTAACAACAGGGTTTTTGTTTGGAAGTACTTCCTTTATTGTTGCCCATAACTTACTTGTGTTTGACATATTTTCTTTTAGTTTTTGTTGACAGTACATTGCTTTGGCCTGTTTGACCAATTTGTTGACATGGTTTCTTTTGGCTTTATATCCTTCCCAGTCTACAGTAGCACCTGTCCTACGGGCTTTCGCCTTAGTGCTATCTCTGTCATGCATCAATCGCTGAAGGTCAGGTGTGAGCCATTTGGGCTGATTTTCCTTAGTGCGTTTTGATATGAATGGGGCATGTAAATCACTAACAGTGATGAAGAGAGACCTAAATAGTCCCCAGGCTTCCTCTACACAGGTGGACTGTAGGACACTGTCCCAGCTTAGTGTTCTAAGATGGGTCAGGAAATTGTTCTCATCTAAGTTGGAGAACTTGCGTGAGGTGATATATCTAGGTGCTGATTTGAGTCGCTTTGCTTTCCTGACACAGAACACTGCATAGTGGTCCGAAAGGGTGGAGTGCACTACACCATGCTCACACACCTGATGTAAGTCACTACAGTAGATGGCAATGGATCATAACATGTATAAACTTTTCACAGATTAGAATCCATCTTTCCTCTGACTGCATGGGAAGGTCGACATGCATTCCTTCTTCCTGGCTTTGATTAACTAAAGATTTGATTCATAATCTCATCATCATCATATAAGTACATTTTAAGTCTAGATACTCTGATGAGAAACATGGAAACTGGCACCAATCAAGTACTCTGGGCAAATTTTCTTCAGAAAATTCCAGTTAGGAAGGGGAAAAGATATTTGAAATGTATGGTTGTGAATATGTTTTTCATAAGTCACCATATGAATCTAAGGAAAGTTCATTAACTCCTCTGATTGGCTGCTGTAAGGCTGCAGTGCTGTGATTGGTGTCTCGTGATATGATTCGCTCTGATTGGCTGATGGAATTCTCGAACCTGCGCTGTGGATTTGAAAACACCGCGCGACCGGAAGGGGAGGGGAGAGTAGCCAAACATTTGACCTGCGCCCAGGGAACCTGAAAACAATAACAATATTGCACCGTCTTACAATATTTACCTCTATCTGACGTGCCGCCCGGCATGAACGGAAAGGATATGTGCGACTGAAGGTGAGTACAAATGCTCAAAATGTCCTGTCGACGTCCCACAGTGAGAGAACGCGTCCGCTTCACGACAGCTGATCCGAAACAAAAGTGTACTAAGTGTCTCAGCCTTTAATACATGTATGAAGGGGGTGAAAGAAATTATGACTTCGCTACGTTTTTTCTCAACAGGTAAGTCAGTAGTATCATGCTTTCATTTTCCGCATCACCTCCACGAATGCCGTGTCTCAGTGACGTTTCGTCATCTGCCCCCCTCCCCCAGCAACTCACTACGCAGTTATATTGTGGAAAGGAATCAGAGATTTACTCTTGCTGCCTTGTACCAAGGAGGTTTTAAAACCTTGCTTGTACGTGACGAAGTTTGTCTATCTGTCACTACACATTTTGGTATCATATAGCTAGTATACTCAATGAATGCATGCCAAAGTTTTTGAGCTGAAGCTCAACCCCAATTTTACATACACTACATTGTACATTTTCAGCCTTCCATCAGATGTACTAGTAAAGCCTATACTGTAGCTGGCAGCTGACTATCCTCTTGCATTCTACTAGTAATCTTTGTAATGCTTGCTTCTGCATGTTGCTTTTGCATATAACAAAATCTTGTAACTAAGTTATTCTTGATACAAAGCCAGTCCTGTTTATCATTGAATGCTGTTTACATTTCCCCCACAATCTGTGTTTTCTATAAGTTGTAGGTGAAACAACCAGAGGGGCGAGTAAGAACAGAAAGAAACAACACCCCGACTCCCGGGATTCGAACCCGCGCCAAACCCGGGCAGCCGGATCACAAATCGAACGTGCAAACCGTTCGGCCATAAAGGCTTAAGCCGTTAGGCGTCTTCGGTTTAGCAGTCCTTGAACACCACTGTTACATAGGACCTGGTATGTACTAGTACTTTGCCTGAGGATATGCAGTCACAAATTCTCTGCTATATGCAATGTTTAACTTCTGTTCAGTTGACATGATCTCATGACTTGTTTAGTCAACATATATTACTAATTATATGATTAATTCATGGCTTTCCTTTCACACACCTACAGGTGTTCCCATGGCATGCTGTGGATGTCAGCATTCCATCATGTAGAGAAAGAAACACCTGTGTGTTAGAACTTGCCTTTAATTTCATCACACCTGGACTGGGGGAAGAAGCAGACCATGTCAGTGTTTGAGTGCATGCAGAGAAGACAGTATGGGTATGAGGCGCCCCCTAACAACATTCTCATGAACTATGCCTCTAGAAAAATGCCCCTTCTTTTTGAGGAGAGGGAGTACCACTTGGGGATGCTGAACAAAGTCTTTGCTGCGCAATGGCTATCAGCAAACCAAGTGGTTTGTGCAACCAAGTGCAATAAGGTTGGTTAATGAGCTGCTGCTTAGTAACCATTAGTGTATGCATGCAGTATGTCTGAGAAATTCAACAATGCTTTGTCTTGCTTACTCTTTTGAATTTGCTATCACAACCCAGATTTCAAATGCACCAGTCAAATTTTTTGTGACACACGAGATACTCTTGTACAGTTGGGATGTATGTCTGTATGTATATCAGCCGTAGATGAAACTGATGCTTTTGCAATGACAACAAATTTCTTTTTTCTCCAGTTGTTTGTTCTGGACCTGAAGACAGGAAAGCAAGTCTTAATCCCCTGCCTGCAGGGCTCTCCTTCGGAAAACGTTAGGGGTGCAGAGCACTGTGGCATCCACAGTGTCGCTATCAACCCCTCCGGCACCCTGCTGGCCACGGGTGGGGAGGATCCTCTCACCCTGGCCATCTACAGACTACCCAGCTTCGACCCACGGCATATAGGCCAGGTGGGTCACGGTTGTACTGCACACAGGTTAGAAGAGGTCATAAGCACTAGAGGAGGCAAAAGCGCATATGAACCCCATATTTCCTAGCCTGAGTATCATCCTCCGTAGTAACCGCTGGCTCACGACTTTCACTTGCTGTGGTTAGCAAGCGAAAGTTGTGAGCCAGCGGTTACTACGGAGGATGATACTCAGGCTACATATTTCCAGCCCTGTGATGACTCTATTAATCTTGTCTATGACTCTATTTGAGTTTATAGGGCTGTCTCTATAGCTCTAAATTTTTTTTCGTCCAATATTGCTGATATTCATTGTCAAATTTGTCAACCTTATTGTAGGAATGTATTTTCATCTGATTCATGTCATGAAATTAAGATTTTTGCGACAGACGAGATGATTATTTTTTCATCAGAACACGCAAATTTCTGACTCAGCACGGAGGGCGGTCCCTTGAAACAGTCATGTCAAAGACAGATACATGGCACAGATCATTCAATCTTCCTTCCTCCCCAGGGCTGCCACGATGACTGGATCTTCTCCATAGTTTGGTTGGATGACAAGTTTCTGGTCACAGGTCAGTCTCGTTGCCATAGTAACACTGTCAATCATTATCACCCATGTCAGAGTTTAAGTTTGAAACTTAATCAGTTAACCATCATATAGCTGACAATCAGTCTGAATTGTTCTAAGTTAGGATACAAAAATTTTTATGCTGTGATGGTTTCTGTACTCAGGTTACAGACAGATATTGTTTTGCTGTTGCAGGTTCAAGAGACAACTCTGTGGCTGTCTGGAAGATTGGGGACAGCTCACAGACAGAACAGCCTTCTGTGAGGGAACAGCCACATAGCCAGGCAGGTGCAGACAGCAGCACGGAACAGCCATGTAGTCAGCCTGCCGAGGACAGTGATGTTAATCTCCCAACCTACTCCAACATTCAGCCTGTGCTGAAGAAGACTTGCTGTCTGGGTGAGAAGGTGCGGGCTGTGGTGTTCAACAGAAGATCTGAGGTGGGTGTATTTGAGCTGCAGTGTCCAAGAGGACAACTGAAGTGCATGTATATGTGATCAGGAGTTCTGAGGTGGGTATATTTAGCCTATGGGCATGAATATGCAAATAAAGATCATCATTATACACATGTACCAGATCTAAGTTGGGTATATGTGAACAGATCTAAATTGGGATAGATGAGCTGTTGTGTTCAACAGGAGATCTAAAGTCGGTAAACATGAATAGGACGGCCTGGCCTGTTATAAAGCCACTTGCATTACTTTTTGACCCTCTGACCTTGTATTTGTGAGGTGTGGTGTGGCTGAGACAATAAAGGTTTCTACCATAGTCAATATTGGTGTTAGTGGTATATATGGGTCCAGGAGAACCTACAGAGGGGGAGTGGATAACATGAAAGTATGACTAGTCTAACAGCTCCTACAGTGCATGCTATCTTTCTGTTAGCTTGACTCTTTTCTTTCTTATTCAGGAGCTGGTGGGACTAACTTCAAATGGTTACATTAATGTTTGGAATGTCAACGGCATGAAAGAGGTGAGAAGATTGCTTAAAATCATGTTCTGGTGTACATGTACATGTGTATCTGTATCTGTATCTATATAGCCAGTATAACCGCCCTTCGTTGTAACACACCAGCTTTGCAAACACGTGGTGAGGCAGCAGCTGGTTATATTACACTGAACGATCCGGCACACCTAGCTTTTGCAAATCTATCTGCAAGCGTTCTTTAAAACTATCCAGAGAAGATGCCCCTACTGTTCTTAGTGATAACAAATTCCACTCTACAATTTATTTAGTTTATTTAGTTTTATTGCAAATTCTTGCCCGAGGGCTAATTGCAAGTGACAAACAATGGTAAACAGTATACTAAGCAACTACTCTAGTCTAACTTAAACTAGTTAAAGATGTACCTTATTGGGTTTGACTTGATAACGTTCTGGGAAAATACGAATTTTTTAACACATCAATCATAGCTTGGTAACTCTGGTACTTGAAGTCATGGCTGTTTCTTGTTCTTTTTTGAGCTGGTATTAGATATTTATCAGTCGGTACATCCACCAGTTTATTGGTCATTTAGTACATCATGCAAAGTGTGTGTGTGTTTCTGAAAGCTTATACTACGTAGGCATCTTTCCCATCACCGCTAATGTCCATTACTACATAGACATCTTCCTCATCCAGGTTTTCAGTGCTGCAGCTCCGTTTGCCAGAGAAAATACCAGCTTAACTCTTGACCTGGAGAGAGGGCTGTTTGCGTTGGGGTCACAGTCCCATGTGTCATTCCTGGATGCCACGACAATGAAACATGTCCTGAACGTTCCATCAAAGGACAAAGGCACAGGTCAGAGCAGCTTGACTATATAAATCAGTTTGGATTATATTGTAGTAAAGCTTACAAGTAAAACTACCAGTAGTGTTGCTTACACCACATGTTGGCCATGCTAGTAAAACTAGTACTGTACTTGAGCAGTGTAGATATGATTTCACACAGATTTTAGAGTAGTCATCTTCAGTTTTTACAAAGTGCTAACAGAAGCTAGCAAACAGATTATACAACAGGATGTTGATAACTTTGATGAAGAGAAGCTGGCTGTGTTTGCAGGTGTGAGGTCCATCTCCTTCCGAGGGGATATCGTTACCATGGGAACCGGTGCAGGATCGCTGCTGTTCTACGACATCAGGGCTCGGAGGTTCCTGGACTGTAACTGTGGGATGACTCTGAGGCTTCGCTCAGGGGAGGGCTGGCTGGTAAATAATATGTACCAAAAACTAAACAACAAATAAGCAACAACAACATGCTACCTGTGTGATACAAGTAGACTGTGGAGGGTTGGCTAGTACATACCAAAAAATAATAAAGACACCAGTGTGGTGTGTGTGAAACTAGACTGGCGAAGGCTGGCTGGCATGACAGTCACTACCATCAAATAAATAACAAACAAATAAGCAACAATACTATATGATCTGTGTGGTACATGAACACTGTTGAGGGTGAATGAGCCAACAAAGAAATAAACAACAACACCATTTAGATATGTAATTAAGCTGTAGCTTATGATGAGGGGCTGGCTCGTATAGGGACCAACAAGTAAATAACAAACAAACAGCAAAACTATGCTAAGATATAAACTGAGCCATGGGAGGGCCGACTCAGGTTCATATACCAACGAATACACAATGAACAAATAAATGACACTTTGTAACCTTCGTTGTACATGTAAACCCCAGTCTGTGGAGGGCCTGCCTGGTAGGTGGTTGTGTGCTGGTTGGTATGTGAGTCATCACTGACTTGTATGTGGATGTGTCAGGCGGGTACATGTGCATGGGCGTGTGCTGGTGGAATTAGTGTAACACAGTTTCTTTTGTTTTTTGCAGAAACATGATGAAATGTACCGCGAGTTTTTCTCCGACCAGGACCACTTTCCCAACGCGGTGTACGCACATCTGTACGACGATGCAGGCGTCAGGCTTTTTGCTGCTGGAGGTCCTCTACCAGCTGGTCTGTGGGGCAACTATGCAGCACTCTGGAGCTAAAGTTCAAGGGAACAATGCAGGACTATGGAGCTACCTTAAGTCGAACTATGCAGCACTCTGGAGCTAAACTTCAGTGGAACAATGCAGCACTCTGGAGCTAAAGTTCAAGGGAACAATGCAGGACTATGGAGCTAACTTAAGTGGAACTATCTAACACTCTGGACCTAACCTTCAGAGGAACAATGCAGGGCTCTGGAGCTAAACCTAAGGGGTATTATTCAGAGCTCTGGAACCAAACTTAATGGGTAATTTGCAGGGCACTGGAGTTAACTTAGGGGGTAATATGTATGGCTCAGGAGCTAATATTTAGGTTAAAAGGTGATCTATCCAGTATTTGGAGAAAGAGCTGTACAGAAGGGTAGTGGGGGAGCAGTGAAGTGCTCTGCAGTTTAGATGTGTATTCCATATCAACAAAATATCTACTGCCAAAGCTATTTATCTCAAGTGAATTACATGTATTAGAAAATAAATATATGTATATATGCAACGTATGATTGTTTCTTTCAATGTGTCTCCTTTTGTTGACCATTTGTAACACCCCCGAGTTTGTAAATTGGAGAGTCCCATGGTCTCACAGACCACCCCTATCTCCCGTCTGGTTTGTGGACGGAAGATCTAGAGTCCCATGACGGTCGCACCAAGGAGGTCATTTAGAGGTTTAATATATAACCTTGGTTGCACAGACCATCCCTTACTCCGCTTCAGGCAGAAGTCGACGTTTTCACATTGGGCATGAACGCAGTCACGTAAATGTTTTTTTAAGAGGGCTATTGTGTAGTTTGCAGCATTGTCCTAGTACAATGTATTTACCTTGGAGCGCATCTTTGTCACGTGCGGCGGCGTATGTAATCACCCTATTGTCCAGCCTCCTAAAAAAGGACAGCAGTGCCGGCTCATTAAACAAACCATACCGGTATTTTCACAACAGTCACGCGACTGTCACATGGTCAGAAAAGATGTCCCTCGTGATCCTGTCATGTCGTCTTTTGACCCGATGTAGCGTGCTGGATGTTCTCGCACACCTAGTTTCCTCATATATTCGGCAGCACGGAGGTTGATTTTGTTATGAAAAAAAACCCACCTCGTATTCAGTCTTCACCGTTATGCTCAAGAAGAAAACGCTCGAGGTTTAGTGCAGATTCTAAGAGGCTTTGTGTTCCAAAGAAGACGTTTTAGCATAACCGATTTCAGCTCTACATAAGCCGTCTCCGTTCGACAGATATTAAGTACACTGTAGCACTCGGCAGTTCCATACAAGGCGGAAACTTCAACTGTTCAAATGGAAACGCGCCGCTTGTTCTTGGAAAAGACGCATTTGTAGCTCATCGCATGATGCGCTCAGGTCTATTGAAGAGGCTTCTTGGAATCTACCCAAGACGTTTTAGTGTCCTGACTCACAGAAGAAGCTGTTTCGCCGTGGCTACTGTTATCAACGCTCTGCTTCGAACGTCTTAGGAATTCTTGATGCCCGTTTTTCGTATTCATTCGAACTTCAGAGGCCAGCGGTGAGTGGAACAGGTGATCTCATTGCTGCACTTAAGTCACTTAACTGTAAGAAATATTCTACAAGAGAGAAAACTCTTGCGTTTCGCTTCATTTTGCTTATTCCAGTTTTTGGACGCGTTGAAGCCGTCTAATCACGTCAGTAAATCACTACCCGAAAAGCGGGATAAACCATTGATGATAGATATTAGGTACGTCTGGCAATGATTGCTTTGGGCGCTACTCGAAGCCAATGTAGCTTTTCTGGATATATTTGTCGCTTTTGGTAAGTCCGACATTTTGCGGGGTGATCCCTGTTTATCTATCTGTCAATACGCAGCCGTACGTCCAACATTTAGAAGCAAGTTGAATTATACGACACGCCCATGAATTAATTACGACTTCAGCATATCCATTCCGTATGAGGTATGTGATCAGTTCGCAACACTTTTTTTCTTGTTGCAAATAGGTGCGTATGCATGTCGCGTTCCAACCGTATGGTTTGCATATGAAGTGCGCAACACTATTTTGCTTGCTGCTAATAGCTGCGTATGAGGTACGTATATTAGTGCTATATGTACGTACACACTGCTCAGATCTCATGCTGCGATAACAGCCTATTACCGCGTATTAAGCGCAAACGTATAACGTATTCATACCGCACTCGACCAACGTAGGATGATGACCACCTTCAATTACATGCGCGCACACACGCACGCACGCACGCACGCACACACACACACACACACACACACACACACTCACACACACACACACACACACACACACACACACACACACACACACACACACACACACACACACACGTTGACACTTATAACTGTTACAGACGATCAGGGTCACGGGGTCAGCCCAGGCGTTCCGGGGTCGCAATCCTGAAACAACCTACGTCATGACAGATCGTGACCTTTTGTTCCCCCTGCTGGCTGCTGACGTAAGGTTAACGGGCTGGTTAACAGGCCATTCTCTTTCCCGCCATTCCGGCTGACCGGTCATTATCTTTCCCGCCATTTCAGGTTAACGAAGTATTCTCTGCCATTCTCCTTTCCGCCACTTCTAATTCTCCGAGTTGCATATCTGGGAGGGGCCGCCTGTGAACAGACAAAAGTGAAGTGCAGCACTGCAGCATCCATGCAGCTTTAATACCGTAGTAATATGCTTAGTTATGGCCCAACACCAGGGGTATATGACATAGCTCATTAACTACACGCGACCTGCTCAAGGCTTCTCATACAAGGCAAACTTTTACTTTTCCATAACATTTGTGACAGAATGAAAACATATCTTCAGTGAGATGGACCGGAACCCCCAAAAGCGCTGAACTCCGGACGCTAGTGACGTCATTAACCGACAGGTTTCTTTTTGTAGACTAAGCACAAAAAGTTCGGAAACTTGATTTCGGTCGATCATATCTCCGTAAATAAGGCATCAATCGCATTGCGTAATGTATCATTGCAAATCTCGTTTATTGTTTACACTTTACAATGAAATTCTGTTTTTTTGCGATGTTACATTGATGGGTTGAGCAAAAGACTAGTTATGCGAGCAGGTCACGAAAAACGTGGTGCCGAAATTTATGTTGATCATATATCCGTTACGTTGTATTTTAATGATTAGCAATATTTGTTAGGCCATGTTTATATAATGACATGGATGAGATCCGCGTGCGCATTAGTTTTCGTCAGTTTCCAGAAACAAATTTCCACCAAACGTCCTTTTTTATTCGCACGCTTGCATCAATTTTGGAGTTGTAAGAGGATACCATCCATGTAATCAAATTAACATGGGCCTATATCATGGGAAAGTTTGTATGTTCGCTTTTTATACCTCATGATAACGCTTTTGTGCGATTAGATCGTTTTCATGTGACGTCACAGTCGCGTTCGAA
Source organism: Branchiostoma floridae x Branchiostoma belcheri (assembly GCA_019207045.1). Classification (NCBI taxonomy): domain Eukaryota; kingdom Metazoa; phylum Chordata; class Leptocardii; order Amphioxiformes; family Branchiostomatidae; genus Branchiostoma; species Branchiostoma floridae x Branchiostoma belcheri. Next base: position 8,382,691 of record CM033025.1, on the reverse strand, counting down.
CGTTCGAACGGCCATGTTGGATGGTAAGCTGTTCGATCTCCACACGGCTGTGTGTTGCACGTGGTGGGCCCGTACATGGAAAGAAGTTTTTTTTTTTTGTTACTATTTACAAACGGACTGGTTGTTCGATGTGCTAACTGCGAGTTCCATGAACACAGGATACAGCGTACTCGCCGTTTCTATCTAACAACACAGTTATCCCTTTTAACTCGACTGAATCACTATTATAGCGGCCAGCCAACATGGGTCCCCGTGCGGAGTTTGCTCATCTGTGATCAATTGTTACAAATCTAGTCGTTTTTTTGTACGTAAAGACGTGGTCTTTTAGAAAATAGTACTCTCCTATGGAGGAAAATAGTTTAAGAGTCATTTCATGGAATACGGCCCATCTACATTTCGTTATTCTAGTTATTTGCACAATGAGCATATTATACGTTTCCCACGTCAGAGGTTGAACTTCTACCTAGCATGCAAGTCAAGTGTAGTGACAGGTTAACCGGTTAGACAACATCTTCAGACAGGGTGTGACACGGGCAGGTCAGCCCTGCAAGCTTAAAGATCTCTAACTTTGTCACCAACTTTGTCTCACAGGTGGGAATATATTTACTGTGTACGTTCTAGTTGAAGAAATGAAGGTTGTCTTCTGTCGCAGTGAGCAGGGTTTGAAAAGCTTCATAGCATGCATGCGCAAGTTACCACGCACACATATGCGTAGCTAGTATTGTAGAAACTATGTAACGACCAAACCTTAGCCTCAGGGAATTCTTCTGGTTTTCATAATGGCTATACGATCGAATGTTTATCTTGTTCTCAGTTTAGCGTATTGGGGGAGAATACAATAACGTTACGGTGTCGAGGTGATGTACAAGTTGGTGGGATTAAGACGTTGTAGTCAAACTTTGTCGCAGTATGGCTGAAAATACGTACTAGTAGTTTGGGTTGTTACATTTTGCACTAGATGTGTTTACAAAATCTCTCACTGGCTAGGTTTAATGAGGGGGGCGGAACTGTCGGGCAAGGAGAGCGTTTTTAGTCAGGCTATGGTTACCGTACGAAGTAGTTGAGTCAGACCGTACCTCAGGCCGAAAGACAAGTCGTATTGAAGCTCGTTGGGTGAACTACGCGTGAGTTCTCCAAATTACGTCGCGCCTTGTCAAACAACGTCGTAGTTGGCTGAAGCACGCCGTAGCTCAGTTTTGACCGGAGTAGAAAACAATTCACACGAAGTCAGAGTTGGAGAAGCGCCAAATCTTGCCCCTTGTGAGGCAAGTGGATAGTGAGGGCAGCTGGATACTGGGGTAGACTGTGTAACACAAACTCCGCTGTATAGGGCTGTAGCTAGTCTAGTCCTCCGTGCGCAGCCTATATCATATGATAGGAGTGTACATAACGCTATATAGTCGCCCAGGGTAGCGGTAACAGATGTCCGGGTATTCAACCATCGGCAGCGTTAGATCGTCGAATGCCTTTTCTCTTAAAGCACATGGATCAAGACCTATTATTGCAACTTTGTCCTGATATCTAGCCTTGGCTACATCACTATTCATTCACAGTACGGAGACAAAACAGCACACTTGAACCCGCCGCAAGTAAATTGATAGCACCGTTCTGTGTTCTAGTCATTCAGGTTATCATCCAACATGGCGCCCACGCGTGGCGAAGCGGTTTTCGAACGTTCTGTAAAAACGATCTATGTCGAGTGCCTTGACTGATTTTCTTGGTAGTATCACATGGATTGTCAAGGTCGATAAATAAGCTTTCCAATGACATACTAAACAATTGATAATATACAAGTAATAAGGGACATATGATTGATAAAATATGAAGTTTCCGAACTTTCTGTGTTGAGCACTATAAGTCAACGGTACTGCAGTACCGATTGAATCGCTAGGAGGAACAGCCGTGCCTTGCTGATTAATAACGGTAGAAAATATGGCCGTTGTTCTGGCCCCGGTCCTGCTGCCATTCGCTGATTAGTTCCAACCCTGCTGTCAAATCTGACTTCGTCTCGACAGGCCTAACGCGTGGCATGCATGTAAAAGTAGCACAGTCTCTGTAATTTGTACGCTACTAAAGGGTGGGGTGGGGTACTCTCCAAGCAGAGGTTGATGGGGGAATATCGTGACAATTTTCTTATAAAATGCATGCCGTCTTTATGTGAATGTGGTGGGGATAGCTGCCATAAAAAGAGGTATATAATAAGGAAAAGGTCCCGATTGCTCCTTTCCTTTAACCTCTGCTTGGAGAATAGTGTGGGGTGGCGGGGGGGCAACGTTGCTGAGCGCTTTCGTTATGAACATCTCACTTTAACATATCTATGTATCTGGAAACGTTAATGACACACTATCTATCATTCGTGTGTGTAAGGTTGTATTTGCGTTTTTATCTATTCTGGAAGCTATCGAGAGCAATTCTGAATACTCTCAGGTTCAGGATGTAGAGACAAAAGAAAGTAAGACTGGTTACAACACGTTTGGTTACACCCTCCTTTTGCAATTTTTATATTGATGATGATCTTTATTTGCATGTTCCTGCCCATATGGACTAAATGCAGCAATTTGATTGTACAAAATGTACTATTACATGTATTGTTACAAGTTTACAATTGGATAAATAATACATCTGGAGCTGTGCTATCACTATTGTCTCCTCCCTTTTTCCTAAAACAGGTGTATACGAACTCACAGAGTTTTTGTTGTACAACGTTGTCTGTTACAGAGCAGTCCATTTTCCACTATTGCCATTAAGGACAAGAAAACGACATGATTTCCTCATGTTAAAGACACACCAAAGTTTGTTCAGTCACTGACGAAAAATTGCATGCTTATGTCTGAAATGCCTGACCACTTACTTATCCAACTGCTTCAGTAACTTCAAATTCTGTATTTAGCTATTTTTTTCTAATTCGACTTTTCCTTCATCCAACCACAGGACACTCCTTCGTGAACTGAGTTGAGGCGGACATGAAACTCACTTTCCGGAAGGGATACTGATGACGTCACCGCCTCTGTGCTTGTAGTTCCTCATCCATTGCGTTCTGAATAGGCAGGCAGGATATTACATCAGCCCTGTCCGACTTAATGTGTAGCTTTCTTTGACTTGGGCGAACGAGTGACGTGAAATAGTTGATTTCTCCGACCCTGCTTCATGCTGCCGCCTGGGATATATTATTTCGTTTGATTAAGTGACGCGTCGACGTGGAACAGGTTATTACTCCGCCTCGCCCCGGGCCAGACCGGCCGTTCCGGTAGCGTTTTGTTTTGTCTTATTTAGTTTTTGGCAACATCGTGCTTTATTTAGCTTTCGAATTCACAATTCAGTAACGTTTTATGTTCGTTTGTGTATTTAGATAACGTAACGTGAAACAGGCTACAGTATTACTCCAGCCCTGCCTCGGCCACAGGTGCCAGTCTGACTATTGCATCATTCACGTGCCGGCCGGGCCACGCGTGCGCACTGATAGCGCGCAATATTGACCGGTGAATTAAGAGGAATTTAAAGGCAGGCTGACGGCGGCACACCCTCCCTATTGTGTACACGTGGACGCGCTACTGTTGACTGCCGGTCATTCTGAAGACGCTGCCGTATTTTCTTCTCATCGTGACTCGGGAATATCGCGTCGCCACACCTGCCGCACCTTACCTACCGTGCCACCGATCGGGCCATATACAGGTCTGGCGAGAACTTGACGCGAGAGACAAGGCTGCTTCTCCCGACAGAGCTGTCAGATATCGCCGAGACACCGATACAGTCAGTTATTTCCGATACCGGCACAGTTATTTCCGATAAGTTATTGCCGATACAGTCAGTTATTGTATATACGCTCAGCTATTGCCGAAGGAACGGTCACATTTCTTAGAATACTGCCGAACCTGAACCTGCTAGGAGGTATACAGGCGGAAATACGCGTGGTGAAGACTACAGCCAGAGAACTATACAGAACAACTCTCTGCCAAAACAGCCCGCCGGCAACTCTACAACAGGATGCGGCGTGCAACAAGCGTGGCGCTGGTCCTGGTGCTGATACCCGTCATATCGGCTAGATATACCTCCGGTAAGTCATTCATTTCCTCCCTCACTCCTCTCATCTGTGCCAGGTACGTCTGCGGTAAGACATTTAAATCTTTCTCTTTAATTCCTAACCTAAAGCAGGAACATCTTTAGGTAATCCATTCCTGCATTTATTGATAGTATAGGTCACGTCTCCCTCATGTTACTGATTCCTCCTCATGTTTCTTGTTTTATGTCATCATTCATTCATTTATTCACCAATTCATTCATTCATTCATTCATTTAATTTCGTTTAGTCTGAGTCTGCTAACCCCCTGTAATTCATTCCCTCTGTCAGGCATTCCTGCTTTTTAACAGGAATAGAGAGAGACAGTTTGTGTGTACGTACGGTAGTGTATACTACTAGTGCCAAGGTGGTTAAATCTCCTTGCTAGTACACACACCGTACATGGCCTCAATACTGACATGGCCCCAATACTGACAGGCGACCGTATAGTGTATAGTACGCATAATTTCATATCAGATATAGGGCGTGCTGGTATTCCATATTTTCTGCGATACGAGGAATATTTTGATTATGTACAGACCACATTGAAGCCCACATTGCAGAGTGTTTTGTCTACATATTATATAACACCGCGCGGTATGTGTGCTGGTAGAACGTTCCGTACACCGATCGAGCATGCCGGGCGACTGGGCGGATTGAGTATGGAAATATGGAGGAATCAGGACGGCTCGTAGTAGTCGTGGTGCGGATCAATTATGCAGGTCACTAACGTAGTTTGCGGCATTAGTAGTCGGCGTGCGTCGCGCTGCACCGCCGGGTAATCTGCAGCCGGGTCCGCCCCTCCCGCGTGCCGCCGGCCAGCCGGTTTCTGGGTTTCCCGGTCAGGGGCAAGGATTGGGTTCGGGCGCGAAAGTATACATTAACAAAGTCGTGACATAGACACTCCTGTATATACCTGGCAGTGTAAATTATGTGGCGTGTAACCAGACACTTGTTCATTGTGGTCCGTAATCTGAGACATGTACACTTGTTCACAACCCGGACCGGGAGCATATCGATCTTATTGGAGGAGTAAACACTAACACGGATGCAAGCTGTGAACGTTCTCCAACAAAAACAAGAGATATAAAAATGAAATGATAGAAATAGCATTATACTATCCTCTGTACCCCCGTAAACCTGTCCTAAGATTACGATTAAAGCCACCCCGGCAATACGCCCCCTGCACATGTATCCTGGTGTAGCTCCGCAGTGTTGCATCATGCTCTTCTGTAGTCAGACAAGGTGAAGTGATTCTGAAAGGCCAGCTTCAGTAAATAATGAGCTATAATTAGAGTTCCCAAGGTTCCGGAACCTAAAACAAAAATAAGGCAGAATCTCATGTAATAAATGCTAATATCAAAATCTTAGCAAATTTTAGTAAAGTCATGTAGTAAATACCTATAACTCAGAGAACAGCACATATGTTAGATATTAATAATATCTAAGAGAATTACACATGTACTAAATGTTTATAACTTAGATAACCAAACATGTAATAAATTATGATAACCGTTGAGAATCGGACATGTACAAATGTATTAAATGTTTATAGCTTAGAGAATCGGACATGTTCTATATAGTCAATACGTAGAATCGCAATTTTACAGTCAAAACTGTGAGACCAGTCAATATTGATTTGTTCATTCCGCGTACGCTAACGGAGAGCCCACTCCTCACTGATCCAAACACACAGGGATGTTCTGAACCACAACAAACGCGTTCGGTAACCATGGAAACCACACGTCACGTAGAATCATAGCTGGTAGCTATGGTAACCATGCGGCATGCAATGTGACGCATACGCCTGGGAAACATTCGTGCTGAGCCATACAGTGGTGATTAGTGGATTGTGTTGGTTCTAGTACTGCACATTTACTGCACATTGTACTTCTCCCACAGTCTGGGGCAGTCGTGAGTTCAGCTCGTTTCAGCGGTTTAACGCCCCCAGCCCGTTATGGGACTGACTATTCTCTTCCCCTGCCCCCTCACACAATTGTTTGTACACACCATGCACACGTACTCACTGTACAGTCACTGTCACTCACTCACTCACTCACTCACTCACTCACTCACTCACTCACTCACTCACTCACTCACTCACTCACTCACTCACTCACTCACTCACTCACTCACTCACTCACATGAACACACACACACACACACACACACACACACACACACACACACACACACACACACACACACACACACACACACACACACACACACACACACGGCCAACCTATCCCCTAGCTAACTAACTAACTATCCCTATGTCATGTATGTGTTGCGTTGCTTATAAATCGCTCTTCAGTCTAGTGTCTACTAGATCCATCTATCATTTGTCTAACATGCCTGCTGAAAGTAAAACATCATCTTACAGCCCGGCCCGTCATGCACAGCGGGGCAGAACTAGGTCTACAAGAATGACCTTTCGGCGGAAGGTTTGGAACTATCTGTGCGTAAAGCATGGACATGTCATACAGGCTCAACGTTTGGAACTGCTTGGCTGTGTGTAAAGCGTGTACATTAAAGTTACATGTCATACAGAATTCAGTCGAAGGCCAATGCTCTGGAATCCGTGTATTTTGTAAAACAGCGAAAACGACGTGAAGATAAGTTTTACTTTGATAGCAGAAAGTTAGCTGACTGCCCGTCTATAGATGTTGGCATGCTTGGAGCACAATCTTTATCATAATTAGTGCGTCTGGCACACTTAACTGTGCGATCGCCCCCTGTGGACCAGTCACATAATGATTTTCCCTTAGGCCTTCTTGGAGACTATCGCAAACTCTTGCTGCACTTAACGCAAGATTCAAAGTTTTACAGGAAATTTCCTTTGCTACAATTCTGTTAGACTATTTCTGTAAAACTGTGAAAGCGACGAACATAGCCAATCGTCACTGCAGACTGATGTTTGATTAAGTTCAGGCAGAGTAAATAACCAAAGGAGAAAGTTACGATAACAGCCGTTGTTACAAGTGGCCCCATGACACCACTTAAACATCAATCACGCGCTACCGTGTGTAAAGTCCCAAACTCACACACCCTTCCGCTGTCACTAGTCTTAACGACTTGATATGTGCAATTTCAACTTTGTTATATTCCTACTCTCCAAGCAGAGGTTAGGCTCCGGCTGTTTTTTAGTCATTTTTATCGGGCTTTCTATTTGGTATTGCTTTTTGAAGTCCGCCAGTTTTGACAACACAAGACACAATACAAAATATAAAGCCCGATAAAACGATTAAACGAATAAAATAACAGCCGGAGCCTAACCTCTACTTGGAAAGTATATGCCAACAACATCTGTTATGTTGTACAAAAAAAAAAAAACGCACCACAACATTGGCATCGATTGATAATCGCAACATCCGTTACCGTTATTTGATGCTTTATTCGTTTTATTTATTTGTTCTGGCACAAGAAAGATGCCCAGTTTCTAATATTAGTACCATGTAAGTCCTGTAAATCCTTTTGAAGAAAGACAAGGTGTCCTGTTGTTATCGGCGACGGAAGTTACGCAAGTCTATAGTACACTGTACATAATAATAATGCATCGAAAAAAAATAGCTGTCATTTTTGGCGATCATTAATAGTGAAGACATTTTTCTAAGAAATCAGGTAAGCGGTCCTGAAAATGAGTTGATCTATTTTTCGAAACTACAATCGATCTTTTGCACATCACAAAGAGACGGAGGCTACGTACAAAGTGACGTCTCGGGCAACATTGTGCCTCCGCCTGTGTCAATATTATGGTCTTTTACCGGCCCTTATTGACCCGCGCTCTGGAGTGTTTGTTTTCGGGTGTTGTAGAGAGCCTATACAAGTCATCATGTCCAGGATGCGCCACTCGCACTCTGTAATCTCCAAGCAGATGTTAGGGGACAGATCGTTGCGTTTACCTATAACTGGTCAGTATGCAAGTCAGTATGGTTCTAATGCCGTGGAGAAGAAGTTGTGAACGCAAGCAGTATAGCAGAAGAGGGAGCTAGGAAAACGCAACGATGATGCCTCCCAATATCAGATAATTGGCCTGTTGCCCAGACCGTTTCAGCGGACTCCCCAAGCCTTCCAGGTCAGTTGCGCCTAGTGGCGACCCAGTTTTCCGAGTTTCCCTCCGGACCAAGGAAGTTTAATAGTAACTAAAGAAACTCATCTGCCCGTTTGTTCCCCGATTTGTGTACATGCGTGCTTTTTGTGTCCATATTCAAATGATTTATTAATAGAAACATCAGACAAATATTCAGGGCAGATGATGATAATCCTCCCCTTAAAGTGATAACGATAAGTGATATTAATGATCAATAGCCAGTTTGTTCGTATCGAATGAATATCGGGGAGGGGTTTATTGTGGAAGGTGGACATGAACGAAAATACATTTATATAGCTAATAGGCCCTTGATGTAACCTTCATCAGGCCTTCCTACGATATACGGGGATCGTAGAATATTCGGGGAAAAATCGGGAAATTGGCCAGAGGAGTCAGTCCGCACGCTTAGATTCATGTTTCCCCTCCGCACCTGACTCTTGTAGCAAAACTCCACTGGCAAATTATTCTCCCTATGATTGTCAGCCTACGGTAGTCAGTCTGGTTAAGACTACCCTTAATGGTCCAAAACCATTAACGGAAACCCTATGATTTAGTTTCAATGCTGTCTGTGTGAAATACTTTGTTATTTCTCCCATTCATTCTCTCGCGAGCCAGTGGCGTGCAGTACACTGTGCTAGTTCGGTTTAGTACATTTTCCAGATGAACAGGTCTATTGTGAACACAACTGTTGCATCAGGCGGTGGGACTGGAAGTTGCATCAGCCTTTCGAACAAATCCAGGTATACAAAACTCCTTGGTTACATCAGCAGCGAGCCGCAGGCACAGCGCGTCAAAACAAACTGCAACGTCATGCCGGGTATGCAGGATGTCTCTTGATCACACCGAACTTTATAAACCCTCCCGGAGCGCCTGCTTGTATGATGTAATCGACTATGACTAGGCAAAACACGGAACTGTATAAACGCTCCCGATGATCTGCGCGATCGCGGCGATGTAAACAAATAAATGACAGGGGGAAACCCCGAACTTTGCGAACCCTCCCTCTGCCAAAGGAGTTTCGACCTCGTGATTCTTCTTGCTCTACCAGACTCAGTTCAGTTCAGACTGACAAATGGAATCAATGTCCTAGCGGAGTTCGGAGGATCAATCAGATCGATCCTAAACAGGATACAGGATGTCAACAGTCAGTGTTGATTGTGAACTAGTCAGTACGGTTCTATTATGGGGCCAGGGGCGTGTGCAGTCGTCGGACTTCTACTGGGGAGGGGGGGCGTAAGGGTAAGTTCTAGTCTAGTTGAATCATAGCGCGTCAAAGCAAACTGCAGTCTAGTTGAAGTTTGATGAAAAAAACCCCAACTCATAGCAAAACTTTTGTGCCTTTTAATAACTTTTTTTATAGAATCTATGTCTTGTAATAACTTGTTATAAAATTACCAGCATTAACGTTATCCGAAATTAAAACCTGCAATTATTAACATGACCGGGAAACGTCCAGACCGACGGGGAACTGTAGTCACGAACCCAGAAAAGTGCATGGTGGGGAAATACCTGACATCCCGCTGTGTACACCTGGTTAGTATGCAGGTAAGTATGGAACAGGTGTGTGTACCAGTCAGTCCAGTCACTATGGTTCTAATTGAACACCAGTCAGTACAGTTCTAACGGGGAAGGGGGTGTGAACTCTAGTCACCTGTCCTTCCACACCAGTGCTGCCGCACCTGTCTTTACACACCTGTGCTTCCACACCTGTCCTGCAGGTGGCGCCAGCGTTGCCAGGAGAAGTGTTCCTCATGTCAACAACTGTGTGAACAGCACGTACATGACCGACCATGGGCGCTGTGTCCAGGACTGCGGCCCCGGCTGGTTCGGGGAGGGGTCCTCACGCTACTGCCGCCCATGTGAGGGGAACTGCAAAACCTGCGCCCTGTCAGGCACTAACTGTACCAGCTGCAGGGAACCGCTCTACCTCAAGGACAACAGGTTAGGAACTGGTCTACCTATACTATAGGACAATAACGTTATTAGTTCTCAATATCAATAACTTAAATTAATAACTAGGTAAGGAACTGTTCTATCTCAATGATAATATTATTAACTAGATAACCTGGAACTGTTCTATCTCAAGGACAACATGTAAAGGACTTTTCTATCTCAAGAACAACAGGTAAAGGTCTCAGCCATTCTACCTTTAAGAAGAACCTTAGTATGGAACTATTGTACCATAAAGACAATAGGTACAACAAGTTTTTTTCTCTGGTCTATATTGGTATTGAGTTACATGTGAAGTTACATCCAGTCTCTTTTTCCTCCAGTTGTGTTGCTGACTGCCTGCCCCTTCTGACCCGCGGACCCCCCAAGCAGCGGCTGCGGCTGATTGGTGGAGGTTCACAGTTCGAAGGTCGGGTGGAGGTTCTGCACGAGGGAGTCTGGGGGACGATCTGTGATGACAGCTGGGACCTTAAGGATGCACGGGTTGTATGCAAGGAGCTAGAGCTGGGTAAGGAAACGCCTTTGTCACACCTGTCCTATCACACACCTGTCATGCAACTTTCATACACCTGTCCTTGCACACCTGTGGTCAAACACCTGTCACACACCTGTCCTTACACATCTGTGATCAAACACATGTAATAAACCTGTCCTTACACACCTATGATTAAATACCCGCCATATACTCTTACATACATGAACCTGTCTCCCAAGTGTCCTCACATGTTGCACATCTCTCACACATACCAATGTTCTCGTCTTAAATTACAGGATGCTGCAGTGATGTGACTGTTTTTTTTTCAGTGATGTGACTCATTTGTTCTCTTTTGCAGTGATGTGTTGTTTGTGTTTTACTATGCAGTGATTGATGTGTTTTTGTGTTTATTTCTCCTATGCAGGAGACGCTGTTGCAGCTACAGTGCGTTCGGCCTTCCCAGCAGCCTCTCCTGATGTTCCCATGTTGCTAGACGACGTGGATTGCATTGGCGATGAGAGCCAGCTGGACTTCTGCGGCCATCGGGAGTGGGGCAAACACAACTGTGGGCACTCTGAGGAGGCCGGTGAGTCCTCAACTGCATTTCCATGGAGATGTTGTTCTAGTGGAGACATTGTTCCCATGGAGATGCTGTTCCCATGGAGATGCTGTTTTAGAATTTAGAATTTCAGTTCTCAGAACACACCAGCTTTAGCTTGAACATTGTGGTGTTTGTTTGGCAGCATGAAGAGATGTTAGTCACATCAATTAGCTTTAGCCATATAACCAATAGCTTACCTCAGAATTGGATTATGACAGTAGGGCCATATGGGGACAGCTGGTTGCAAGCTGTACTGACTTGTACTCCCCAGTGAGCTGTACCATAATGTTCTATACTCCCTGCAGGTGTGCGTTGCTCAGGACCGGACTTGTCACGCCAGTGTGTTACGGAGTGCGGGGATGGCTTCTACCGGGTTCCTGACACCAACCAGTGTGAGCTGTGTGCACCAGAATGTCTGACGTGCTATGCCGATTCCCGACGTTGCATGTCATGTGACTCCCCACGATTTCTGGAGGTATGGACGGTACATTTTCAGTGTAACACTAGTTTTTCAACATTTCTCAAGCTGCATCAGAGAACCTTCATGCTGAGGTTGCCGCTAAGGCAGGTATACGTACTCTCACCGCTGTATCTACTTTTGTATTTACCTTTATCAACCTTCAAATAAAAATTTCATGTCAGGGTCTGATGTCTGCTGTTATGTTCCAGGATCATACCTGTGTGGAGGACTGTGCTCCTGGTTACTATGGCAACACGCTGTCACACACGTGCGAGCCGTGTGCCTCCAACTGTCGTCTGTGTAAAAACGGTCACGTAGACAACTACTGCATCAGCTGCCACGAGGGCATGTTCCTGCTGGGACACCAGTGTGTGACGTCATGCGAGCCGCAGCTGGCCAAGCAGGCTGTCCTGCGGCTGGTGGGAGGTACCACTGTGTTTGAGGGGAGAGTGGAGGTACGTCCCATTTTGGTTTATGTAACCTTGGGATGCACCAACCTGTGTTTGAGGAGAGTTTGGAGTAAGATTACTTACAGCTAGTGTGATTTATCATAAGATGCTTTCCATTATATACAGTGTTGAGAAGTACAGGTGACATGTAACTTTAACACATTAAGCTTGCCAGATATGTAACCTTGACCCTGTCTGACCTCCCTGTAACCTTGACTCTGTTGTGCAGGTGAAGTACGGGGGAGAATGGGGGACAGTCTGCGATGACTCCTGGGATATCCGGGACGCGGATGTTGTCTGCCGTGAGCTGGGATTTGGGCGCGCTCTGTCTGCAGTCAGGTCGGCTGGATATGGAGCAGGAACAGGTGAAGCTTGTACTGACTTTGCCAGCTCTCAACTGTCTGTACTTTTTGTCCATTAGTCTATATTAGTCCAACAAGGCAGAAATACAGTGTCTCTAATTAACACGACCTGTTCAAAACTTTGTGTGTTTTTCAGGACGGATCTGGATGGACAATGTGTCCTGTCGCGGAGACGAGAATGAGCTTTTCCACTGTCTGCAGAGGGAGTTTGGCATAAACGACTGTAACCATCATGAGGACGCCGGTGTGCAGTGCTCAGGACCTGCCTCAGGAGGTACGACCTGAAAACCTATCCACAAACCTCATAAAACCAGCGTCAAACATTTTCTTGAAAATTTAAGTTTCAAGTGAAACAGGTAAAAGTTGTATGTTGTGTTGCAGGTGAGACAGATAAAAGTTGTATGTTGTGTTAGAGGTGAGATGGTTAATGCTGTATGTTGTTTTGCAGGTGAGACGGGCACCTGTGTGGACACCTGTGGGCTGGGTTACTACCTGCGTGGGGAGGCTGAGTGTGTTCCCTGCACCTCCAACTGTCTGGACTGTCTGGAGTCGGAGGAAGTGTGCACCAGTTGTAAAGCTCCCATGTTCCTTCAGGTGTGTACATGTGTTGTTATTACTAGTGTCCTACTCCAAAATGAATGCTATCATGACAAAAGCAAACCAACACTAATCATAAAGAAGATTGCAGCTTACAAACACAGACAAACTTTTGTGCTCAGAATGAATGCTGTTCACCTTGGGTGTAGTATTGATTGTGTTGGAGGTTGTATGCAGACTAAACTGTAAGTAACTATTCTGGTAGACTAAACTGTATGTAACTATTCTGGTGTTTCAGAATGGGCGCTGTGTTCTGGACTGTGGCCTGACCGAGTACGGGGTTATTTCGGAGAGGGTGTGTCGACCCTGTAACCTGGAGCTGTGTGGTCGCTGTGCCAATGGGGAGAGCGACAGCAACTGTACAGCATGTCCTGCTGACAAGGTAAGAGTGACAGTAACATTACAGCATGTCCTGCTGACAAGATAAGAGTGACAGTAACATTACAACATTTCTTACTGACAAGGTAAGAGTGATAGTAACTTAACAACATTTCCTGCTGACATGGTGAGAGTGACAGTAATTCATAGCATGTCCTCCTGACAAGATGAGAGCAACAGTAACTATACAGCATGTTCTGCTGACAAGGTGACAGTGACTGTAACTTTACAAAATGTCCTGCTGACAAGATTAGAGTGACAGTAATTTTTGATATGCCCTCCTGACAAGATGAGAGCGACAGTAATTATAGCATGTTCTGCTGACAAGGTGACAGTGACAATAGCTGTCCTTCTGACAAGATGAAAAAAGTTACGTGTGCTATTTACCTTTAGTCAAGCATGTTAAATCGACCAACGGGCTTTTCTTCTATACCATGCATGCCGAGATCTGATCATGTCTATGATAAGACTGTTTTTCTGACACTGCTACCTGTATATGGAACATGTACGACTGTATATGGGACATTTATCTGGGTATGGAACATGGTCTAGGGACATGACTATCTTGGTATGGAACATGTATCTTTGGGTGTGGAACATGTATCTGGGTATGAAACATGTGTCTGCATATGGAACATGTATGTGGATTTTGTACGTGTTGTCTTGTTGTAAGGCCTAGGAAAAAAAATGTTGTGTTTCCTGTTTCCCTACCTACCCTAGAAAAACCTGCCGACCCTAGACTTTTTTTGGGGGTGGGCAGAGGAGTCACAGTTTACAGTTAGAATTTTTATTCCGCCTGCTTCCTATTGAAGCAAAAACACTGCTTGTCCTATCTAATGAAGGATAAATGTATCTATTGTGCATAAAATTAAAGTTTGACATTAAAAGAGAAGTGTTCTCATGCACTTCAATTTACTTTGTTCGACTGTATTGTAATATGTATCACTAGAGTTTTGGCCAGCCAAAAAAAAATTACAAGAAAAAAAAGAAGATAATCCCTACCTACCGACCCTAATTTTTTCAGGACTGAAACAGGAAACACAACATTTTTTTTCCTAGGCCTAAGTCAAATCTTTCTTATCATCAATGTTGCACATAGAGATTACTAATACCCCCCCCCCCCCCCCCCCATTAAATGGAACCTTGAATCATTGTTGGCTATTTGAGGACAAGGGACCTATCTGACCTTCACATCTAAGAATAACATGTAACATTTTTGCACACCTTTTGAACAGGTGTACTCAGATGTCCCCTAATCATCCTCTATTGTCAAGAGGTTTTATCATCCTTTGTCCTTTTTATAGCTTTCTTTTTTATAGCTTTCTTTTCCTTCACCCTCATGTTAAGGCAAACTTTAAGTAATACAGTACTTTGCCTTTTGGGGTTGACATGCTGAAGGACCACAAATGGACTGACATTGATGCAGTCATATAGTATCGTTATACACAAACATAATGATAGATGTATAATCATACAATACATGCAGTAGAATCAATGTTCAGGATAGCTATTCCTATGATTGAAGAAATGAGAAGTAGATACAGTAGGGTGCAAGAGAGAAAAGAACTATATAACTTATTATAAGGATATAGGGTATATCCAGATCATAGCTTGTCCAGAACACCATTAAGAAAAAATGGAAAGTTTCTTGTAACAAGGAATCCACCAGGGACCCAAAATGTAAGACTTTGCACAGATCAAATTTCATGATAATCCACCCATAACTGATTAAGTCCTGCTGATAACCCACTTTATAACCTTACTGGCAAAACTGAAAGCGTTGCACGTAAAAGTGACGTTCTGACACTGTTGGAGGAGGTGCCTGGAGCAGGTAAACAGCCTCCTTACTCAGATTGGGTACCTATTGCATGGCTGCAATATTACACCAAGGTGAATAATAATGACCTTGCCTCTTCTCCCCCAGGTGCTGAAAGACTCCGCCTGTGAGACCACCTGTGGACCAGACATGTTCCTGCTCAACCACACCTGCGTCTCTGATTGTGGCCGGGGGCGCTATGGCAACCCTAATAACTTCCTTTGTCAGGTGGGTTTTCAGGGTGGTACAGTTAGATTTATGGATTGATGCATTTTGCTGTTACTGACAGTTGTTGTTCCCAGACCTTCCTCATTTGTTGTAAAAAGACCTGTTGTTGTTGATTCCCAGACCTTCCATGTCATGTTGTTGACCTGTCGTTGTTTATTCCTGTTGACCTGTTCTTGTTTATCCAAGACTAACTTTGCTGCTGCCATTGACCTTTTGTATATTGTTGTTGACCTGTTGTTGATTGTTGACCTGCTGTTGTTTATCCCCAGCCCTGCCCTGCTGACTGTCTCACCTGCGAGTTCTCGGCACAGCAGCTGGTCTGCACGTCCTGCAAGGCCCCAAAGGTCTTCCATAACCAGCGTTGTCTCACCATGTGCCCCACCGGAACCTATGCCGCCATGATGGACACCTCACAGATCAACATGTATGCTGCCATCCGATTGGCTGGAGGAGATAACCAATTAGAGGGCAGAATTGAGGTGGAGTTTGTTTTAAGTTACTTCCAGCTCATGAGACTGTATTTCATAGAAACAGTATTTGTATTTGAACTATTTTCATAGAAAATTATGTAACACTGGGGGACTGTGAATGATGTCGTTTTTATTTGTTCCTCAGATTTTATATGATGGACACTGGGGGACTGTCTGTAATGACTTCTTTGACCTGGATGCCGCCACGGTGGCCTGCAGGCAGATGAACCTGGGTGAGTCTTGAAAGGACACAAATTCCTGGAAACTCTCAGACTGTAGAAATTACAGGACCTTGCAGCAATGAGAATTCAATTGTTTTAGGTCATGGAAACATTTGGAATAATGTTTAAAAACGCCTTTTTTTAGATAACCCTAAGGAATTTTATAATGAAAACTTATCCTATAATACTCCAGGTGCTGCAGTGGGGTTGATAGATCTGGACTCAGGAGATATCGAGCCTGGCCAGGGACCCATCTGGTTGGATAACGTCATGTGTAACGGCAACGAACAGCGACTGGAGGACTGCTACCGACAGGATTGGGGAGAGAACAACTGTAACCACAACAAGGATGTCGCCATCCGCTGTGAAGGTGAGGATAGTATTGTTAGGTGGGGTGACAGAGTAGGGGAACAAGGTTAGGGGACAGGGTAGGGTTAAAGGGGACTGGGAAAGGGAGCATGGTTGGACAACAGTTTAGAGGACAGGGTATGGAGCATGGAGTTGCCTGAGTACAGGGGACTGAGTACTGGGGTGGGGGACAGGCTGGGGGTAGGTAGGGAGGGGCATGGGGTATCATTTGGGCACAGTTGCACTGGGCAGGAGGATAGAGGGGTAAGATGGGCAAGGTTAAAGGCAATAGGGAGGATTGGGGTGGAGTGAGGTACCCATATATATGCTGGAGTGAAGTTGAAGTTGAAGTTTGCTGTATGTTGAGTGGTAAGGTAAGACAGGTAACCTGTATGTTGTTTTGGGTGAGACATGTGTGTTGTGCTGCAGATGAGACAGGTGTGTTGTGCTGCAGGTAGATACATGTAGGTGAGTTGCAGGTGAGAGATGTGTGTTATGTGTCACGAGGTGACATCGTGATCACTCTGTGATCACCCCTGGTGTGGGGAGTGTCACCCGAGTAATGGAGAGCAGATGTACAGGTGTTGGGATGTGACAGGTATGAGGGTAAGGGGATTCGACCTAAAGAAGCCGACAGAGAAAGACGTGTCTACCAGAGCTCCGAATAAAGTCTATCATATCCGCACATCATGCCTCTGTCCTGATTCTACTTGACTTACTCCTGGCCACCGTGGCATATGCTGCAGGTGAGAGAGGTATGTTGTGCTGCAGGTGAGATAGGTGTGTTACAGGTGAGACAGGTGTGTTGTGCTGCAGGTGAGACAGGTGCATATGTAACCTGTGTGTTGTGTTGCAGGCCCAGGTGTTCGTCAGTGCCAGTCCAGTTGCCCAGATGGTTACTACGGTAACACGTTGGACAACACCTGCCAGCGCTGCTTCGCCAACTGCCTGACCTGTGCCGGGACGTCCTTCACCTGCGACCGGTGCAAACCCGGCTTCTACAACAACGGCACAACGTGTGTATCCAGCTGTGGGCACGGCTTCCACGCACGGGACAGCGACGGGACCTGTCAGCCCTGTAGCCAATCCTGCGCCTCGTGTGAGGGCGCTGCAGATCGCTGTACCAGCTGTCCTGAGGACATGTACCTGCAAGGTGAGTGACTTCTTGCTATCAATCATCGTATGTTTGGAGGGGGGCTGTTTTGAGCCTTGTATGAATGTAAATAACAACAGCTGCAATTACACATTGATATGGTGCAGCTACTTTGATAGTTGAAATTCTCATTTTGATGGACATTAGCTGAGATCTTCCTTTGGCAAGCAGTGTGTTTGAGGAGTTTAATTGTTGTTGCTATGACGATGGCAGATAGCACCTGTGTGGCGAGCTGCGCAGAGTACCAGCTGGCACAGTACGACCGTGTCCGGCTGGTGGACGGTCGCACTCCGTTTGAAGGTCGCGTAGAGGTGAAGTACGGCGGCGTCTACGGGTCTGTCTGCGACGACAAGTTTGACCTGAGCGAAGCGGAGGTCATCTGTCAGGAGCTGCAGCTGGGGACAGCTTTGGAGGCCGTGGGGGAGGCTGTGTGAGTACAGGGGGTCTTATTGTACAGGGGGGTTACTGCACAGGGGGATTCTTACTGCATGTGGGTTCTTACTGCACAGGGGGTTCTTACTGCACGATGGGGGTCTTACTACACAGGGGGTTCTTACTGCAAGGGGTTTCTTACTGTACAGGGGGGTCTTACTGCATGGGGGGTCATACTGCTCAGGGGGGTCTTACTGCACGGGTTCTTACTGCACGGGGGGTTCTTACTGCACGGGGGGTTCTTACTGTACAGGGGGTCTTTCTTACTGCATAGGAGGTTCTTACTGTACAGGGGGATCTTACTGCGCAGGGTTTTTTTTCTGCACTTAAGACTCTAACTGTACAGGGGGTTTGTAATGCATAGGAGGGCTTACAGCACAATTTACTTATTTACTGGTGATAATGTTTACTGTTAATGTTTACTGATGATGTTTGCTGTTATTGTTTACTGGTGCTGCAGGTTTGGGCAGGGCTCAGGCCAGATCTGGCTGGATGAGTTGGAGTGCTCCGGAAACGAAAGTTCTGTTTTCCACTGTGGGCACAACGGATGGGGCGTCAGCGATTGTCGCCACTCGGAAGATGCAGGTTAGAAAAGCACCAAGGCCTTATGTCGTGCAGTAACTCTTTTGTGCCTCAATAAGCTGCGTTCCTTGTAAAACCTCTTTTCCATTATCCTAGCACCTCTACATGATAGTACATGATAGAGTGGCATCAGTCAGCTTCCTACATCCTTGGTATGGTGTTGCCCTACCATACGGAACTATGCAAACATGATTTACATTTTGAGTGACATTTGCATAAGATCCTTAGGAGTTAGTGAATTGACATGTTTTTCTTAAGTTTTTCTTAAGTTAGCTGTATTGAATTGACCTGCCAGTTCATTCTAGTGACACTCAAGAAGAGTGTTGGATGTCACTCTTAATGTCCGGAAGTAAATCTGTGTTATTTTGTCCAGTTGTAGAGATTGAATTGTATTTGAATATTGTTCACCTGGATGTCTAACCTTCATAAACGTTCCTCCACCCTTGTTTTTTTCCTTACTTCCAGGTGTGCGCTGCTCAGGGCCAGACAGGTCCCGCGTGTGTGTGACGTCGGCGGAATGCTCGGATGGGTATTTTGTCAGTGAGGACGGAAAGAGCTGCGGGAAGTGCTCCTTCAACTGCCTGCGTTGCCAAGGCAACCCTGACCACTGCATCGCCTGTGGTGACGACCGGTTCCTCAACCCGGACACAAACCGCTGTGTGGACTACTGTCTGCAGGGCTATTATGGTGATCAAGCAACCGGAACGTGCAAAAAATGCAGGTAAGATCACCTGATGTTCAATAATGTAGGTAGAGATCCAGGTATTCACTAATGCAGAGCCTGTTTCTATGTTAAGTTTCAAATGTGCCTATCGTAGGGACGACCCTAGCCAAAGCTCATTTTTCACCTGAGTTGAGTGAGGAAAGTCGTGCCATTCCTGAGGGAACAAGATCAATGACATGGCCTGAGCCCAAAGCGCTGACGATTACGCCACACAATGTCACTTTAAGTGTTGTTTATTTGTTTAGTTCCCAGTGTGCGGACTGCAGGGACAGCCCCACCAACTGTATCCAGTGCCCCGCTCCGAAGTACCTGAGCATGGAGAACACTTGTGTGGACAACTGCGGCAGCGGCTTCATCATGCGCGGCAGCGATGAGATACGATTGGTCAACGGGTCGGACATCTTCGAAGGGAGAGTGGAGGTAAGATGGTTGTTGGTCTCTCCAAGAAACTGGAAAAAAACTTAATCAAGATCAGGAGCTCCGCTTAGCTATCAAGTGTAACAATTCATCATTCTGTACTCCTCCATTCTGATTTGTTTCATACAGAGCAGGTGTTGCATGATGGCATATCGGAGCAGCGTGTTTTTACTGATGGTGATTTATTACCAACTCACACAAGCCTTGGTCGCATAGTGGAACTATAAGGGAACCAAATGTAGGGTGAGGTGGAACTATATCAGATCTTTAAACATGTGGCACCATTTTAACAATGGTGATTACTTACCACAGGTGTTCCATGATGGTGTGTGGGGGACTGTGTGCGATGACACGTGGGACATGCAGGACGTCACTGTCGTGTGTCGCCAGCTCAGCATGGGCAACGCTGTCGCAGCTTACAGGTCAGGGGTCATATCCTACACAATATGCACTGTTTTATGAGGTCAGGGGTCATATCCTACTCATTAACTATTGCATTATCAGGTCGGGATGTATCCTACATACTAAATACAGATATATATATAGAATACAACACGGTGTATTCCGTATCGCCCAAGGTATCAGCCCGACCGCAGGTCGGATCGCCCGAAGGCCGGAGGGTGATCCGACCCGCGGGAGGGCTGAGACCCGAGGGTGATGCGGAATACACCGTGCTGTATTTTATTTATGTCATACCCACCTGAGAAAACCACTGTTTTGATGCGAAATGCGCCAGAAGTTGAACACATTTGTTGCCCTCGAAAAAAAAAGCGTTGCAACAGTAATGTTCCAATGTCCGAATCAGGTATTCGAACTTTCGATGGCGCCGTACTCGGCCCACTCGAAACAGTTCGATTTATTCGAATGGAGCCCGTGTGATAAGCCCGGGCCGTACGGAAAGTTATCAGCCGGTCCGGAACACCCGTATCAAACGTTTTCGCGTCACAGGTATGACATAAACTGCTTTATCAGGTTGGGGGGTTCAAACTAGATACTTAATGCGATATAATTATTGGCCACAGTTCTGTGCTGTAGTGGTTGGGGGTGGATTGAAGATTGTTTTTGTTTTTGTTGTTGACGATGTCTTTATGTAATTGTTATTTTTTCTGTGACAGTGGTGGCCGTTTTGGTGCGGGGCAGGGCCCCATCTGGCTGGATGACGTGGAGTGCCTGGGGTCGGAGCGAACGCTGCTGGAGTGTCCGAAGCACAGCGCAGGGCTGGGCCACGGGGACTGCCAGCACACCGAGGACGCAGCCGTGCGCTGTAGTGGCCCCGACTCCTCCCAGCAGTGCGTGGAGAGCTGTGGGCAGGGGTGAGTACACACTAACTTTCCAAATTACTCACTAACCTACTAACTAACTTACAGACCTCTCATTGGTGATGAATATGTACCTGTAGTCCATAGGACCACGAGTAAAGAATGGTTCTCTCCTTGGTGCTGAATGTGTAGTCTGTAGAACATCTTAAGGAATGGTTCTCTCCTTGGTGCTGAATGTGTAGTCTGTAGAACACTGTAAGGAATGGTTCTCCCCTTGGTGCTGAATGTGTAGTCTGTAGAACACTTTAAAATGGTTCTCTCCTTGGTGCTGAATGTGTAGTCTGTAGAACACTGTAAGGAATGGTTCTCCCCTTGGTGCTGAATGTGTAGTCTGTAGAACACTGTAAGGAATGGTTCTCCCCTTGGTGCTGAATGTGTAGTCTGTAGAACACTGTAAGGAATGGTTCTCCCCTTGGTGCTGAATGTGTAGTCTGTAGCTCCCATGGTGTTGCAGTACCTGTGAGAATGTACAGGGGGAGCTTAGTCCTCTGCTCCCTTTGTGTTGCAGTACCTGCAAGAACATACAGGGGGAGTTTAATCCTTTGCTGCCTTTGTGTTGCAGGTATTTCCCTGGATCTGACCGCATCTGTCAGCACTGTGCTGCCTCCTGCAGTACCTGTGAGAACAGCAAGGAGCGCTGCACCAGTTGTGCTGACCCCCTGTTCCTGGATGGGACCAGCTGCGTGGCCCACTGCCCAAATGGTTACTATGGTGACGTCCTCCAGCGCCGCTGTCTGCCGTGTCACAGCAACTGTCTGTCCTGCTACAACGCTGACAACAACGCCGTGTGCCGACAGTGCAGGCCGGGCTTTGCTCTCTGGGGTAGGTCTAACTCCATTCCCACTCTAACACACCACAAGGCAATATCTTTACTAAGGCCTCACCCAAGCACAACTCCTAACACTTATAACCCCTAGACTCTCTCCCCTTGCACAAGACTAAATTCTATAATCTTACACTGTTCCAATGTGTTCTGCTGACCTTGTAGGATAAGAAATCAATTTGTGCTGTATATATACATATATATATAATTATATATATATATATATATATATATATATAATTATATACATTACATGTATTATCTATTGTGCCCCACAGACTACACATGTGTTGAGGAGTGCGCACCCTGGGAGGGGTGGCACGTACTGAGCAATGTCCTGCCGGCACGACCGACCAGCCCAGTGGTGCGTCTGGTCAACGGAGCCAGCTCTGCGGAGGGCCGCGTGGAAGTGCTGCATGATGGGAAGTGGGGGACGGTTTGCCATGACGAGTGGGACCTGCATGATGCTGAGGTGAAGACAGGACTATATGATCATATAGTAAAGTTCTTTTAAACACAATCAGGGTAGTACTCACATCCTATGTTTTGATGTCTGTCAGACACCATATCAAGATAGAATGGCTGGATCTACTTCTCACTGCTACTTTTAGCCAAGATAGGTGGCACTGCAGCAGCAAGAATGCCATCCCAAACGTGACTCAGATTGTATCCCCCCTCATCTCTGTTCATGGCTGTAGCTGACTTCCTGATCCAAATAGTGATGGTGTCTGATAGACATTGAAACGTTGGATGTGAGTATTACCCTGGTCATGCTTAAAAGAACTTTACTACATGTATATGAGTATTTACCATTAGCAACCTGTTGAAATTGTTTAGGGAGGGCAATATGATGAACATTAATTCAGTTAAGCTAAGTTTGTGCCACAGTGAGAGTCAAGAATTTCACCCTGATCTATTACCTGCTCTGTACCCTCTCTTCAGACCTGTACTATTCTGTGACCAATAACCTGACCTCTGTGTCCTCTGATCTGCAGGTGGTTTGCCAAGAGCTGGGGTTAGGCCGGGCAGTCCAGGCACTGCGCTCGTCGGCCTTCGGTGCCGCGTCCGCTGACATGCCGGTGTGGATGGACGACGTGGCCTGCATCGGGCACGAGCAGTCCTTGACGTTCTGTCGTCAGAAGGGCTGGGGTCAGGGCAACTGTGACTCTGGCCACACTGAGGACGCAGGTGGGTCAATAGTTTGTTTGTTTGTTTGTTTGTTTTGCAGATCCAGTAAACTGCCTTTTGGCATAACACACCAGGTTTGTATTGAACAGTACAAGCTGCATATCTGGACAGATTTATTTGATCCACTAACACCAGGAAGGACCCCAACTCTTTTTGATAAGTGCGGTGGGTTCTTTAACATGCTCAAGGTGTGTCTCTCCTCAAACATGGACCACCATTAACGTTCTATCCGAGGGTCGGCCCTAACCGAAGCTAGGTACTCATTTTCACCTGAGTAAAGTGAGAAAAGTAATGTTAGTGCCTTTCCCAAGGGGACAAGATTGGTGGCACATCAACAGATTTGAACCCAGAACCTCTGGGTTATGAATCGAACGCCCTGCTGATTGCACCACTACCCCTGGTTACATGTGCATCAGGACATGACTGTTTTTTCTGTGCCATGAGAGGTTTAAGAATCCATTTGACCAATTATATGCGTGTCCCCTTCTAGGTGTGATCTGCGATGGTTCCTCCCATCAACATCCGCCACTGAACCTGTGTCGGCAGACTGAACCCAGCCGTTGCCATGGCGACAGCTGCTATCCTGGCGTAAATTGTGTGGAGGTCAGCCAAGGTCGTGACACGGAGTCAGTCTGCCTGGGCTGTCCTGATGGGCAGGTTGGAGATGGAACCAATTGTACAGGTGAGCTTAGTGCTGCGCAGGTGTGGGAAGAAAAGTAGTGCACAGGACAGGTATATACAGGTGTCGGCCAATATAGGTGTGCACAGACATGGGAAGATAGCGTTTGGAAGGAGAGGTGTGGAAAGGTAAAGTGTGGGAAGGACAGGCAAAATTTAGTTGTCCTACATCTATGATTCAGTAGATGGTGCTTCTGAAGCATCTAGCATATTAGGAACTGTAATGTCAGCACTGTGCCATCCTTTTTTTACTAGCTTTGAGTCCTCCCAGTGAACAGGCAGAAATATTTCAGGTTCAGCTCCACTTGCTGAAACATAGCAAAGCATTGTGTCATTTGCTGGTGCCTGGATTCAAATCCATATCGTGATATGTGTGTTTGAGAGAAAAAAGAACACGTAGTATGCTGGGACAACAAGTGCATATCTCAGGTCTTTAATTCTCCATTGTGAGACAGAGCCAGGATTAGACGGTTTCCCAACTGATAGCATTCTGAGATGTTTGATGCAAATCTTTTCCACAGTTGTTGCCACCTTCCTGCCGGACTTCAAGTTGAAGCCGTCCAACCGAACGGCCCGCCTGGGTTTTGCGGCTAACATGGCGTGTCAGGCGGCTGGTGATCCCGCGCCATCCGTAACCGTGGACAACTGGTTCAAGAACGGCAGGTACAAGCTTACAGCTGGTTATGTTGATGTTTTGATTTGATTTGAAGCAGTATAAATAAAATTGCATAGACATTGTATACTTTGTCCTGATATTTGTCTACATGTATAGCTGTAGCATTCCTGCATGGCCTATTGCAACAACCTTGTAACACTTGGGTATCCCAGAAAGACTCCTGCATGTAGGTTCTACATAATCATTTGGACATTCGTGGATCTACGATGGTTTATGCTAGCCCCCTGGATGGCTTATGCTTACCCCTCTGTTGTTGGTTTCACTGCTAACCTCCATGTAGTCCCCAAACCCCCACTCATGTCTAATGATTAGCCTACTTCATTACTATATGAATGAATTATGTTAGCCCTTATTGTTAAGCTTTATCCTATACCTCTATTCTGTACCTTATGTAATAGCTGTTGCCATACTTTGTACCATGTACAATTGTCGTGCAATAAAGTTCTTCTTCATGTTGGTTTTACCTAGCATTGCTAACCCTCCTGTTTGTCCCCAGACCCCTCCCAGCTGCTGACATCACCAGCGGTCGTGTCAGCGTCCTGCGAAACGGGAACCTGCACTTCTCTCGAACACACCGCGAGGACTCCGGGGAGTACACCTGTCTTCTACGCAACACCCGAGGCACGGCACGAGCCTCCGCAACACTCACTATTGAAGGTACGCCTATTCATCTGACCATGACCTTGTCATCAAGAGGCAACTTTCCAATGCACTTCAAGAGTATGTCTAGCTACTACTAAACGATTTACTTCCAGCTGTACCACTGTCTAGTTATATTTCAGCCATACCATAGGTATGGTGAAATATATTGTATTCGTAATGTTTCTTTCTTTCTTTCTTTCTTTCTTCTTTCTCCTGTCAAATCTTCAGAACACGGTATCTCCCTTGTTCCTCAACCGAATGACTTGAAATTTGGCACAAGGGTAGAGTGGGCCAATACCCTCGGACGTTTTTTTCATTTTTTCCATATCTGCCTCTTAAATGATTTTATTAAGGTTTTTTGGTCATCTTAAGACCAAAACTGTATATTTGGGCCCCCTGTACCCTGGTATTATAACCGAATGAGCTGAAATTTGGTACAGATGTGCCTTGATAAGTCCCCCATATAGATTCAATATCAGTTTTGGTGTACAGTATAACGAAATACTTATTTTTGCGATTTTTTGGTCATTTTTTTACCAAAAAAGGACACTTTTGGCTCCTGTACCTTGGTTTTAGAACCGGATGACCTGAAATTTAGTATAGGAGTGCCCTAGACATATGCGCACATGGATTCAATAACACTTGAGGCATACGGTACAATAAAATGCTCAATTTTGCGATTATTTGGCCATTTTATGACCAAAAAGTA
This sequence comes from Branchiostoma floridae x Branchiostoma belcheri, assembly GCA_019207045.1. Taxonomy (NCBI): domain Eukaryota; kingdom Metazoa; phylum Chordata; class Leptocardii; order Amphioxiformes; family Branchiostomatidae; genus Branchiostoma; species Branchiostoma floridae x Branchiostoma belcheri. The sequence goes on along the minus strand of CM033025.1, from coordinate 8,356,843 downwards.
CACTTTTGGCTATAGTGCTCTGGTTTTAAAACCAAATGACCTAAATTTTGGTAAAAGGGTGCACTAGATATTTATTCAAATGACACATGTATAATTTTTGTCATAGACTATGTCAAAATGATATATTTGGGGATTTTTTTGTCATTTTCCAATAGCCAGAGGGGTCAATGACCTTAAGGTCGTTGACCCCCAGCTTCAGATTGGACCTACTGGCATATATGTCTATTTAATCTAATTAGATAGGTAACCAATCACTTAGCCTGAATCTATATCCTAAAGAGGGGGGGTGGCAGCCAATCAGCGAGCCCGGTGTTATCTGGAAGAGTCCATTCTTACATGGAGGGGTTCGTTTTTTTTTTTAAATTCATCATTGGACTGGTGAAGTCTTTCAGTGGATGCATTTTTGGACAGGTCTATTTTGCAATTTTACAGAATGTGTGCTGGAAGAGTCTATTCTCGCACGGAGGGGTGATTTTTCAAAATTCATATTTTGGACTTTGGTGACTTCTAGTTTGTCAAAGTCTTTCAGTAGGGTTATTTTTGGACTGGTCTAATTTGCAATTTTACATGGGTGTTCTGGAAGAGTCCATTCTTGCATAGACGGGGCTTTTTTTTAAATCCATTTTTTGGACTTCAGTTATTATGTCAAAGTCCTATTTTAGCGGATGTATTTTTGGACTGCTCTACTTTACATGGAAGAGTCCATTTTTGCACACGGAAGGTATTAAGCCTTTCAAATTCAGTTTTGAACGGGTGATGATTCAAAATTCAATTTTAGTGGAAGTGTTTTTAGACTGGTCTATTATACCTTTTTATGCACTGGGACCTTTTTTGCTAAATTCAATTTTGGATTTGGTTTCTTATTCAAAAGGCCAAGGTTTCAGTGGGAGTATTTCTGGACTGGTCTATTGTGCAAATTCACATAGGGTGCACTGGAGTCCATTCTTGAACGGGGGAATTTTGTAAGACTCATTTTTGGGTTAAACCGTCATTAGTAAAAGTGATTTTTCAAATGGGTGATTTTGAAATAGCCTATTGTTGCATGGGGAGGGAGATGGCTGAAATATGCTGTATTTGCTCTCAAGCAAATGTCGGCCTTTCTAGTTGTAAATTTGTTCCAGATGCAACTGGTTTTAGATATATCAACTATTTTATCCTACTTAATATTTGTTCAATTTTTGTATTGTATATGCATGAAATTGTGTATTTGGTCACAACATCAGCCTGCTGCCTTGTGTCCACATTGTTTTTGTTGCAATTTGAATAAAGTCAGTGTAAGCCTAACAGAACTTAAAAGTACCCTAACTCGACCCTGATCCGATATATGCATATATAGTGAGTACATTTTTTTATTGGCTGACTAGAGAGAGTTCCTAACAAAGAGACAGACTGGAATACTTACCACTGTCAGTAAACCTAGCATACAAACAAGCTATACTTGTTGCATTCACACATATAACGAACTGTCAAGGCTTGTTAGGTCCCCACATCATAAGACAAACTAAGGTGTTTAATATCCTTTCTGCAGCATTTTGACATCGTCTGACATTGTGAATGACCTTACAACGTTCCCTCCCAATATTGCACCCTGTAACCCTCCAATCCTGCTGCCATGCAGCTGCATATCTCATCTCCTTCCTAATTAGCAGAATTAGGTAATGAACAGGCACGTTCTGATGTATTGCTATCCTAATTGTTTCTGGCACTCTCTGGGGGCAATTGTTTTGGGTGTCAGCCTCCATAAGGATCTGGGATTTGGTAGTTTGTGTATGTGTGTTTGTGTATGTGTGTTTGTTGTTGTTGTTATTGTTTGTGTGTTTGTGTGTGTATTGATGTGTGTTATTTTTTTTGTTGGGCTACAGAGAAGCCTGAGGTGGAGTCTGTAAAGCCAGGCTAATTGTATTCATTGTTGGGTTACAGAAAAACCTGAGGTGGTGTCTGTAAAGCCAGGCTAACAGTGTGTGTATTTCCTTGTTGGGTTACAGAGAAGCCTGAGGTGGTGTCTATAAAGCCAGGCTAACTGTATTTTTTGTTTTGGGGTACAGAAAAGCCCGAGGTGGTGTCTGTAAAGCCAGGCAGCAACTGTATTTTTGTTGGGTTACAGAGAAGCCTGAGGTGGTGTCTGTAAAGCCAGGCTAACTGTATTTTTTGTTGGGGTACAGAAAAGCCAGAGGTTGTGACTGTAAAGCCAGGCTATAACTGTGTGTATTTTTTGTTGGGTTACAGAGAAGCCTGAGGTGGTGTCTGTGAAGCCAGGCTATAACTGTGTTTATTTTTTTGTTGGGTTACAGAAAAACCTGAGGTGGTGTCTGTAAAGCCAGGTGTTGCCGTCGTCGGCAGCCGTGCGTGTCTGCAGTGCGTGATCGCTGGGTTACCCGAGTCTAACGTGACCTGGCAGCGCAACAGTCATCAGCTGGAGGAAGATCGCTACTCCAGTTATGACGAGAACGGAACCCTGTACATTGATGACGTGCAGCAAGCAGACAGCGGAGAGTACCGCTGTATCGCTGAAAACATCCTCGGGAGCGACTTTGCCTCCGTCCCACTCACCGTGCAAGGTAAAATTTCTGTCCTACTCAGGTAAAACTTTGCTTCCACCTCCAGGTAAGCGTCTGCACCACGCAGATGTCACATAAAGGACATCATGACCTTTCCGTAATCACTTCCAGGTCAATGAAGGTCATGTTCAGACTGCTTTATGATTACACTGTGTGTCTTTTGTCATCCTTCAGAAGACTTTAAGGTGGAAGTTGGCATTTGAAGAAAGCAATTTGTGCCACCTTAGCAGAGTACCGTGCACTTTCACTAATGTCTGGTCAATAAACACCTGGTGGCTTAGATAGGATCAACTTTATTTGTAGCATGAGGGGGTGGGGGTAATTTTTTCTGCTGGAAAGTCATGCCCGACAGTCCTTTTCTGGATCTGAAAGTCTGTGAACCCAGGAATTGTATTAGTGTGGCGCTGAGTCTGTATAATGGGATGGTGACCTAGTATTAGTGTAGCACAGAGGCTATAAAATTTGGTGCATGTGTGGGGGGGGCCTGCTTTATGTCGGGTTATTTGATTTCATCAGAAAGTTTGGCTTGACATTTCCACAGCATTTCCAGGTAATTATATCACAAATCCCATTAGCCTGCCTGGACTCTGTCATTCCACATGTTGGACAGCCCAAACTGGGCCAGACGCTCGTTAAATCTCCGCGATGATCTCAGCAGGGCGTGGTCAATATCTCAGCGAGAGCTTCTTCATTAAACTCAGAACCAACTCTGGACCTGTGGGGAGATGTCTGACTTATCAGCTCATGCATAAGTCTGACACCCACGAAATCACACCTCAAACCTCAAATGAAACTTTTTCAGTACCACCCCAACACACATGGTGCAACCAAACCTTTTCTGTGTTTTAGTACCACCCCAACACACATGGTGCAACCAAACCTGTTTTTCAGTACAACCCCAACACACATGGTGCAACCAAACCTGTTTTTCAGTACAACCCCAGTACACATGGTGCAACCAAACCATTTCTCTTTTTCAGACCATATACACATGGTACAACCAAACCATTTCTCTTTTTCAGACCATATACACATGGTACAACCAAACCTTTTCTGTTTTTCAATACCTTCCCAGTACACACTTGGTGCAACCAACCTGTTTTTCAGTGTCACCCAAGCTGACATGGTGCAACCAAACCAGTGTTTTTCTTTACCACCACAACACACATGGTGCAACCAAACCTTGTCTGTTTTCTTGTACATTTAATTATTTGTTTATGTTGCAGTGCCACCACGCTACACTCAGGAGCCTGTCAATGTCACTGTTGACGAGGATGGCACAGCGCTGATTCCATGTCAGGTGACAGGCAGCCCCCGCCCACAGGTGCTGTGGAAAAAGGACGGGGACAACCTTCCTACAACCAACCGCTTTGCTGTGCTGGCACAAGGTAATTTGTTAGCTCAACAGACCTATCTGTAAGGCTAATCCTAACCACTAATCCAGATCCTTACCAATATTCCTAACCGCTTTGCTATCCTGGTGCAACATACAAGGTCACAAGACGTAAGGATTACAATAACCCTAAATCCTAACCCAAGCCAATTTTAAGTCAAACCCTAACGGCTCTGCTACCCATAAGCTTAACCCTAACCCCTGACCCCTAACCGCTACTTACCCACGACCCTAACCCAGACCTACCCATAACCCTAACCCTAACCCCTTAGACCTACCCCTGACCACTAACCCATACTTACCCACGACCCTAACCCTTACCCAGACTTACCCATAATCCATAACCCTAACCCTAAACCCTATTTCAGACCTACCCCAAACCCTGACCTTTAACCCATGCTTACCCATGACCCTAACCCTAACCCGGACTTACCCATAACCCTATCCCTAACCCAGACCTACCCATAACCCTAACCGTAGCCCTAACCAAGAAGTAACCAATAACCCTGACCCCTAACTGCTTTGTTGTTCTGGTACAAGGTATAGACCATAGTCATTAACCAGGTTACTTGTTTGTACCTCCTCAGGTTTGCAAGTGTTGAATGTTAAGCGGGCAGACATGGGCACGTATTCCTGCATCGCCCTTAATGATGTCATGATCATCTCCAAGTTTTCCCAGCTGCTGGTCAGAGGTCAGTACACAATTTGTACCATCCAAAACATTCAGAAGTAAATAAGTAAATAGATAAATAAGTAAAGGTAATGGCTGGATGTCTGATGTCTAGTCCAATAGTCACTTTTGAAGCAAGAGTGAAACTGCCGACAAACTGAAAGTTTGGTATACCTGAAACACACAGACTTGACATTGACAGGGACAACTGTGCAGGCTCTTTATTGTACCTCAGAGAGGTTGCCAGTCTTTGTCATAGTTATTCACTTCCTCTGGAAGACACAGATTTCTCCTGTGAGTCATTCTGCCTGAGTCATCAGGTGTCATTTCCAGTGTGGGGTGCAGGCCAGCCGTAAACTTCAGCCTGCCTCATTCAGGGCTTGTTTTATTGTTCATAAGAGTTGGTTTGGGTGAGTCAGTGCTTGTTTCATTACACACAAGTTTAACTTAGCTTAGTTGGAGTTTCTTATCTCAACCTTGAAAGTTAACACATGGTTGATACAACAAATCCATGACATGCCAACAAAGGCCACCCTGATTGTTGTCCTTCTATGTTGATATTCCCTACACCAACACCAGCACCACAGTTGACAAGAAGGTGCCTGCCCTGAGATGTTCCGGGCTTTACTTACATCCTGCACAAGGAGTTCCACAAACAGCTGATGGTCTGTTCAGCACCAAGGACATGTCAGTCAGATTCAGAGTCAAACCTGAAAGACAACTCACAGCCTTAAGATTTCTGTTTGTATCTGTCCCTGGGGACTGTCCAGGATTGGCCTGCAGTGGCCCATGTGACTGTCCCCGGGGATGACACAGGATTGGCCTGCAGTGACCCATGTGACTGTCCCTTGAGATGACACAGGATTGGCCTGCAATGGCCCATGTGACTGTCCCCGGGGATGACACAGGATTGGCCTGCAGTGGCCCATGTGACTGTCCCCGGGGATGACACAGGATTGGCCTGCAGTGACCCATGTGACTGTCCCTTGAGATGACACAGGATTGGCCTGCAATGGCCCATGTGACTGTCCCCGGGGATGACACAGGATTGGCCTGCAGTGGCCCATGATAAACTACCCAATTATCTGTATTAAAACTGGGGCTACATTGAATTAATCTCATTACAGGCTGCAATATAGCCCAGTTCCACTCCCTCCCAATGGACAGCACAGTTCCAGATGCTGAGCAGAAGGCTACACTCTGTGATGTTATTCAAACAGGCCTCCGCTCAGGGTGTTACAGTAAGGCTAAATAGGTTTAAACTGAAATAGGTTCTCCCACTATATGTATTGACATTTTTAGCACTGAGGGATTTTGTCTCATTGGCCCCATCTGGCTGCTTCTCCTGACTGGAAATTAACCAGGGGTGAGCCATGAATTAACGGGGGAGAGTCATTATTTTCCTGTGGTCGCCTCATTGCTGATGACACAGTTGGGGGCTGTTCAGTCAGCCGCAAAATGGGGGCCATAACAACTGACACAACTGACACAATTGTTGGGCAGCTGGTCAGTAGTAACATGTACAACTGTTGGGCTGGTCAGTATTGGCTCAATTGTGGGGCTGGTTAGTTTAAGTGACACATTTATTGGGCTGGTCAGTTGTGGCACAATTGTAGGTCTGGCCAGTAGCAAATTGTTGGGCTGGTCAGTATTGGCTCAATTGTGGGTCTGGTCAGTGTAAGTGACACAATTGTAGGTCTGGTCAGTAGCAAATTGTGGGGTTGGTCAGTTTAAGTGTCACAATTATTGGGCTGGTCAGTAGTGGCACAACTGTTGGTCTGGTCAGTAGCAAATTGTTGGTCTGGTCAGTAGCAAATTGTTGGTCTGGTCAGTAGCAAATTGTTGGTCTGGTCAGTAGCAAATTGTTGGTCTGGTCAGTAGCAAAATTGTTGGGCTGGTCAGAAGTAGCCCAATTGTTAGGCTCCAGGTCAGTAGTGGCACAGTTGCTGGCTTGGCCAGTAATAGCCCAATTCTTTGGCTTGTCAGTGGCGCAGCTGGACACCAGCTTGTGTCTTTTTTCCTTCAAGAGTTTGTTTTGTTCCTACTATGCTTGGATGAGTTTGATAGTGTGTAAGGAAGTTCCCATCTCCAATATATGAGACAAGTAAGGCGTGAAATTGACAGGCCCATGGATGTCTATTGATATTCTCAGTCGTCACACTGAAGTAGCGTTACCATGGTGATATGGCCTGTCCCCTCTGGGACGTTTTCTTGCATCTCCAGCTCTGTCCAGCTTTTTGGGGCTAAAGGACTTCTGACTGCAGCATAAGGCTGTGGAAACAACTTTGTTCTGGATATAACTTCAGACTGTTGTTGCAGATGTGTGGGCTGACACTAACACTGATGAAGTCACAGTTATCATCTCCCAAAATAAACTGGATGTTTGCCTTGAATCCATGGCTTTAGAAAGTGTTACTGATGACATGACTAAAAGTACTTGTAAGAGCTGCAGTTGGCTGATTTTGATGAGAAGGGAACTCAGTTTGAACTGCACAGTACAGGCAGAAATAGAATTATTGAACATCTGTGCAACTGGAAAGTCACATCCCAGGTAATACATAATTATGCTGTATTTTGTCCCTTCAGATGTTTTTCTTCTGGCCTCCTTGTTGGTCATTAAGTAAGGTTCTAAGGTTCTGAATATCATGTTTGTACGTGGCAAGCAGTAAATTCAATGTTTCCAAGCTGGTGCATTTCCCAGCTGCCCCATCTGTCAAGGCCATGGCAATAAAACAAGTCCTGGAGTTAATAGGGATTGTGAATGTCCATCAGGCGATCCAGTAACCCCTGAACCATGACCCAGTAACGTCTGAACCATGACCCACTGGAGCACTAAATCTTGCTGACATTACTATTGATCTGACAGAAATATCAGGTAGTGGTTTTACCGGTAACAGTAAGTACCGGATATTTGACTACTTACAGTTGTAAATACTAAATATACAAGCTACTAACAAACTACACAGCAAAGGATTTCTTCGTACACTAGTCTTGTTTTCCATGGTGACCTGGGTTCTTGGTAACCTGTTCTTGGTAACCTGGGTTCCTCGATCATTGGAACTGTGGCTTCCCTGACTCTCTGTGTGAGGTTGTAGATTGGCACCCTGCCAGCCAGAATTAGATGCAGGGATCTTGTGAACAATTGAAATGTGCCCAGATATTAGACATGGAGGTTTCATTCTACAGTATGTACCATACTGTATAAATGATAAAATGAGATCACTATTAGTGTTACATTGTATGATATCACTATCAGTGTTACAGTGTTTTCTCTCTGAAATGTATGACATGAATGTAAAACAATCACCACCATTAAAGGCCATGACCTTCCTATCTACTGCAGGTCCTCCACACATCACCCAAGGTCCCATGAGCTACAACCTGTCCACAGGAGAGGCCATTAAACTCCGCTGTGAGACCATCGGGGTGTTGACCCCAACCATCACCTGGCTGAAGGACGGAATACAGGTAGAGTACAGGACAGTGGGAGACCAAACTGTACTATGAAACTAAACTTTGGTATGAGACTAAGCTGTAGCATGGGACCAAAAATGAGATCGACCTGTAGTAAAAACATCAAGACCAAACTGCAATATGAGACCAAACTGAAATATGGGACAGAACTGTCACATGTATGATAGTAACCTGTTGTAAACTGAACCAACTAGAAGTACATGAACCCATGAAAACTTTCCCCCCTGTCCCATAGGTCCCGCAGGATTCCCGGCATGTCTGGCTGCCAGGCGGTGATCTGCAGCTGATCCGGGTGGGTCTGTCGGAGTCTGGATTCTACACCTGCCTGGCAGAGAACCGGTTTGGGAAGGACCAGGCCAGTGCTGTCATCAATGTGACTGGTAGGTGCTACATCACACTGGCTCTCCTGGACTCTTGCAAGCCCTGAACCTTTGTCTGTTTCAAGAATCTATCCTTTCCTGATGCTTAGAGTTACTACTACAAGGGTCTGACTGTTGTACAGCCAGTATTAAAGCAGCCATAACTTAATGAAAGCTAGCAGATATGTTGTGCTATGCAGCCAATAGAAAATTGGCTCTTGTATTTCAGACATGGATCTTGTATTTTGGTATGGCACCCTTGAAAAGGCGTTTTCTATAATAAGAAATACCTGTTCTGCCATACCTTCCACTGTATTTGGAGAATCTTAATGAATAAAAGAACATGTTTTGTTGTCCCTATAGGTCCCCCCCTGCCTGAGGATGCCAGTCACAGCGGCATCATCGCGGGTGTGATCATCGCAGTGCTTGTCGTGTTCCTGTTCATCGGCGCCGTGCTCATCTTCAGGTACCTGCGCAACAGGAAGAGCCCCTACACCATCAAGATGCCGGAGAAACTGCGGAACTTCCGTTTCCCCAGCAGGAACACCCACAGCATCGCGCTGGACCAGACGGTGGCGTTCCTCGGGGAGTCCGTGGAACTCGACACCAAACAGCAGGAGAGTTACCCCGACCAGCAGCCCATCTACAGCCCCGACCCTGGCCCACAGAATAAATACGTCAAGCTATAATGTCCTGCCCAATGCACCCTGCAGATTGAGTTGTATATAATACAGAATAATTCCTCAGCAAAGATTGTTAATATTCACATTACATGATCCTGAACCTTTTCACTGACCTGAGGTAGCTAAAATGTTCAGGTCCAAACTTAGCATGTAGTGAGTCACCTCGTGTTGCAGGATGAGAGTCAGAGGTGTGAAGCACAAAGGTCTGAAGACCAGAAGGTCAGATTTCCCAGATAGATCTGCAGACAGCCAAACATAGCTCATATTTTGTAAATGTTTTAAAACAAGAAATGAATCAATACTGAGAGTAGATTATATATAATGGCCTAGCCTTTCCTGAGGTTGGAGCTTTTATTTATTTTAAACTCATCATTATCTTTAGCTGTAAGTTATTTTGTTGAAATGTAAGAACACGCATATCATTTACAGTGAGATGTTAGATATGTATATCTTGAAACCAGCTAGCTTTGCAATTTTCAAGCACTTACAAATGTCTATTTTCCAGTATTTGTTAGGACTATGAGTCATCCTTAGCTACTCTACAGAACACAAAGTATTGTTGCTCTATCTTTATATCTACTGTAAATAAGCAAGGAAGGTTCTTCTGAAAACTACTGAGGTTTACAGGGCATAGTGTGAGTGTTGTTGTTTTTATTATTATTGCTGTTGATAATGTTCTTGTTGAGGTGTTGCATGCTCTAGTCCATTATTGTACGTTCATAGCCTATTACAGAGTTTTTTTATGTTATGACTAGATTAGATGTCAAGATTTATTTTATATCTTTATTCATCTTTTAAACTCTTAGTTCACTTGTCTCCAAGCCAATCAAGCATCTCGGTGCTTTTCTTCACTGTTTTAAAAAAGGTAAATAGCACTGATTTAGGGTTTGTACAGAGTTTTGATTATCATCTGTCAGAATTAGTTTCACAATGTATTTATTTTCATGAGATATGTTCCTCAGCTTTGAACCTACATAGTATTTTAATTTATAGACCTACGAATGTGCAAATAAAGTATGTATGCAAGTTTAAAGAAATAAGAAAGTATTTCAGACACCACTACTGGTGGTGTGTCAATACTAGTGTGCATTTACACTAGGTAATGATAGAGAAACAGGCTGTTGGCATGGAAATACAGTTCATTTGCTGTTGGCAATTATGAAAATATAAGCAATATAAGAAAGAATGGGCACCACCAATGCAAGATGTTAGGCTAACATTAAGATAAGACTTACAATAAACTGTGCTTGACGAAATGGTTATACCAGAACTGTATCAGAACTGTAATGATCAGAACTTGTAACTGACCATGATTAAGACGAATGAAAGGCAGAAACTCAAGAGATGCGGAATTTCAAGCAAGGCCTGAACCCAGCCTAACAGGAGGCAAGACCAGATGCTGCAGTTTTTGGTATTACTTCGAGTTGCATAAAGCAACCGTGTCTTATGCATAGAAGTCTTTAAAGTGGTTTGGTGTTAGAAAGGATACGTTGCTAGTTATGTGGATTTTATCTAAGTGTGATGCCGTCCTTTTCATGGGCGGTTTACACACTTTCAAAATATGACAAAAAAGATTCCGGATAATATTTTCATCTATCGTTGAAAAGAATATAAACCAATAAACCAATTTATGGAAGAGATTTTGAGCTGTTTCGTTCATTGCCTTTTGAATGAATCTATCAGATCTAGGCGCCACTGAATATTCCTTGGGTCCCTGCCCCTTGTGCTGAATCACACATCACTGCACGTTTCCAGGCAACGGGCCTGTCCCTGGTGCTGACATACACGTTACTGCACGTTCTTAGAGTACGGGCCTGTCTCTGGTCCTGGTATACACGTTACTGCACGTTCTTAGTGTACTGGCCTGTCCCTGGTGCTGGCATACACGTTACTTCACGTTCTTAGTGTACGGATATGTCCCTGGTGCTGGCATACACGTTTCTCCACGTTCTTAGTGTACGGATATGTCCCTGGTGCTGGTATACACGTTACTGCACGTTCTTAGTGTACGGATATGTCCCTGGTGCTGACATACACGTTACTGCACGTTATTAGTGTAGGGCCTGTCCCTGGTGCTGACATACACGTTACTGCACGTTTTTAGTGTATTGGCCTGTCCCTGGTCCTGACATACACGTTACGGCACGTTTTAGCGTACGGGCCTGTCCCTGGTGCTGACAGACACATCACTACACGTTTCCAGGGAACGGGCCTGTCCCTGGTGCTGACATACACGTTACGGCACGTTCTTAGTGTACGGGCCTGTCTCTGGTGCTGACAGATACATCACTACACGTTTCCAGGGAACGGGCCTGTCCCTGTCCCTGGTGTTGACATACACGTTACTGCACGTTCTTAATGTACGGGCCTGTCTCTGGTGCTGGCATACACGTTACTGCACGTTCTTAGTGTACGGGCCTGTCCCTGGTGCTGGCAAACACATCACTACACGTTTCCAGGGAACGGGCCTGTCCCTGGTCCTGACATACACATTACTTTACGTTTTTAGTGTACGGGCCTGTTCCTGATGGTGACATACACGTTACAGCAAGTTTTATTCGTGCACGTGTAGGACCTGTCCCTGGTGCTGGCATATACGTTACTACACGTTCTAAGTGTACGTGCCTGTCCCAGGTGCTGACATACACATTACTGCGCATCCAGCCGTCCTAGTGCAACGGCCTGTCCTTTGTGTTGACATACGTATTACTGCACGTTCGTAGTGTACGGGTCTGTCCCTGATGCTGACACACACGTTACCGACCTGTCCCAGTGTGGTCTGACAATTTGAGTATGTTCAAAGTTAAAATCGTTGTAAAGAAAATGATCAGTCATGGGTAGTGAATTTGGGCAAAATGAAAAACCGAGTCTGTAGAATTGACTCGGACAAAGACACTGTGACCTCAGCATCGGGACAAAGTTTGTTTCGGAACTTTGCAAGATGATAGAAAACGCGGACGTTACGTGCTTCTAAAGCCATTCATTGCCCAAACTTTTCTAGTACCTGAGTGACTTCAATAATTCCGCTCCATAAAATTTGATTCCACTTTCTTCATTGCTGGCAGCTGGCCGAGTCACACCTCTAAAGCTGACCTTAAAATGCGCATGTTGAGCACCATAATACCTGCTGCCGTGAGAATCATGGTTTAATGGACTCCTAAGCAGGCGTTACGGGGAGTAGACGGGTCTGTGTGATTTACAGTACTGTTAAACAGTATCCATGGACTTTGGGGAAACGGGTGGGGAGATCGGTGGTCGGGGGAGGGAGATAGGGTCAGGGTGGGGTGCAGGGTAAGTGTACGTGTGGGTTAAGACAGGGGTGGGCGTGGGTCGGTTTTGAGGGGGACAGGCAGTTAGTTTGTAACTGTGAACACCCTGTTCGAAGGTGACCTCTGTGACCTTTACCCTTGTATGTGAGACTCCCATGAGGCTGTTCGGGCAGTACTTGACTATTGACCTGCACTGACCCCCATGAGACGCGTGTTGGGTGTGTTTGACTTTGGTGGAGATTATAATATTACCTATGTAACTCTATGGCAGAGAAAAACAATTCCCCCAATTCAGTCGATATGTTGTATATTCTATTTTTGGAGATACAAACGTCAAATATAACGTTAGCTGGTTGGACTGCATGATCATATGAAGGACAAGGCATTGAGATTGACAGCATGAGAATGAGACAAGGTCAGTGGTGGGCCTGGCCCCGGACCCCAGACAGAGATGGAGGGATGGGTGGGTGTCAACACAACACATATATTGAGAAAAGTGCGTATCTGAAGCCTCGAAGAGCATAGTTTTGGAGCCCCAAACTTGGAGTGAAGTTTCAAATGAGATCGAGAGCGTAGGTCATGTGGGAGGTGGGCTTGTAACGTGCACATGACATATTTTTGGTTGGGTGGTGCAAACGTGCACATGACTTATGTTTGTAGATAGGAGAAGCAGGTGGCACAATCGTGCACATGACTTATGTTGTATCTAGGAGAGGCTGGGTTACTAAGCACAAACGTGCATATGACTTATGTTTGTAGATAGGAGAAGCTTGGTGGTACAAAAGTGTGCATGAATGATGGTTTGTAGATGCTGGGTGGCACAAACGTGCACAGGAATGATGGTTTGCAGATAGGGGAGGTTGGGTGGTGCAAACGTGCACATGAATGATGTTCTGTAGATCGGAGAAGCAGGTTGGCACAATCATGCATTTGAATGATGTTTTGAAGATAGAAGAGGCTGTGTGGTACAACGTGCATATGACTTATGTTGTATCTAGGAGAGGCTGGGTTACTAAGCACAAACGTGCATATGACTTATGTTTGTAGATAGGAGAAGCTTGGTGGTACAAAAGTGTGCATGAATGATGGTTTGTATCTAGGAGAGGCTGGGTGGTACAAAAGTGTGCATGAATGATGCCTTGTAGACAGGAGAGGCTGGGTGGTCCAAACGTGCACATGAATGATGGTTTGTATCTAGGAGAGGCTGGGTGGTACAAAAGTGTATAAGAATGATGGTTTGCAGATAGGGGAGGTTGGGTGGTGCAAACGTGCACATGACTTATGTTGTATCTAGGAGAGGCTGGGTTACTAAGCACAAACGTGCACATGACTTATGTTTGTAGATAGGAGAAGCTTGGTGGTACAAGAGTGTACATGAATAATGTTTTGCAGATAGGGGAGGTTGGGTGGCACAAACGTGCACATGACTTATGTTGTATCTAGGAGAGGCTGGGTTACTAAGCACAAACGTGCATATGACTTATGTTTGTAGATAGGAGAAGCTTGGTGGTACAAAAGTGTGCATGGATGATGGTTTGTAGATGCTGGGTGGTCCAAACGTGCACATGAATGATGTTTTGTATGTAGATAGGAGAAGCAGGGTGGTACAATCGTGCATATGACTTATGTTTGCAGATGCTGGGTTACTCAGCACAAACGTGTACATGAATGATATTGTGTAGATAGGAAAAGCAGCGGGCATAATCGTGCACATGAATGATGTTTTGTAGATTAGAGGGGCTGGGTGATACAAAAGTGCACATGACTTAGGTTGTATATGGGAGAAGCTGGGTGGTACAAACTGCGGGATTAGCGCTCATCCCTGTCCGATAACCTCCAGCGCTCCACGCGCCGCCACGAAAATCCCACTCCAAACTGCATAATCCCCCGAGATGGATGCTTTAAACCCTTTGCCGATATCCTGTCATATCTGTCATTCATCTGGCGGGTAATTTTGCCGGTTTTTCTGTGCTCCGCGCTAACGTATCGGCAGGCTGGGGGTGGATCGATCGGAAAGGAGAATTGAAAGATAACAAACAGGCTCCACAAACTGTGGCGATTGGACGAGTGGAGTGGGGTACCAGTCACTAGGCTGATGGTATAGAAACTTTGTAGCCTCCTCTAGGCGAGCCTGACCAGGCCTTTCCACGGGGATCGTAGAATTCGGCAAAAAAAATCGTGAAAATGGCCAGGGGAGTCAGTCCACGTTTAAGTTAAGTGTATGTTCCCCCTCCGGAGAAACTGCGCGGGCTGCGCGGCGGCCAACTCCTCTGTTAGCAAAACTCTCCTGGCAAATTATTCTCCCCGAGATAGCCAGCGTAGTCAGTCTGTTAGAGACTAGAAACTTCGTCTGGAAGCGGTCATATTGTCTGCTCGGTTGACCTACGGTGCATGTTAATAGGTCCCTTTTGCTCATCTTCACGTAATGTTTGAAAACAAAATGAGGTCTTGTCCCGTGTTTCGGGTCCCGGGCTCGTTTGTAGGCCGTATCCTAGTTGAAGCAAACCTGTGTGCTTGTTGTAGCCTGTGTAGTTTGTATATATCCCGTATATCGGGTATGCTTTACAACCATTGACGATGCTCGGCATGTGATTGTGGCCCCTTCTAAGGTTTGGGCTTACACAGTTAACAGTGCTATCTCCTCAAGGTAGTCACCATACTCACTTTTAAGCTAAAACGAGAACCTTTTAATTTCGTATCGGATCACTATGCAATCTTCTTGCTGACCTTCCGCTACCATTAAACGACTTATCTTCAGTAGAACTGCCTCTGTCAGATTCTTGCTGAACAGGAACCTACCATACAATGCTATATGTTGGGCCTGGCAATTTGTTCTTCGCGCACAAGGCTGTATACACATTTGATAGATATATTCCAGCAATGTTACTTTGACTGTTACAACGCTCATTCATCACTGCTACACCGTACGGCCATAACTCGAACCTGTCACTGTTACAACTTACCACCATAGCTAAAACTGTCTCTGTCACAACGTCTTAAGGCGTACCTGTTATTGTTACATTGTACCACCCTAACCTTTATTGCTACATTGTATCACCCTAACCTGTTATTGTTACATTGTACCACCCTAACCTGTTATTGCTACATCGTAACACCCTAACCTGTTATTGCTACATTGTACCACCCTAGGGTAAACCTGTCTATGTTACAACGTGACGCAATAAGGCAAACCTGTTACTGTCACAACGTACCACCATAAGGTGAACTTTTACTATTACAATGTGCTGCCATAAGACGGAGTTACATTTACTGTCGTCAGGTTACACGGAAATACCGTAAGCTTATGTCTGGCATGTGTCTTTTACTATAGTTGCAGTATGTGTAGTGCCGTCAGGAGCACGTGTTACTAGCACATTGCACAGCTTACACCGAGAATCGGGACCTGTCTGCAGTCGTAGACTTGATTCACTGTCAAGGAGACTATGAGTGTACAAATGTAGTTGGTAAAGGGACTGTGTGTCTCCGCCTTTGACTTAACCACTTTGACTTAACCGCTTATGTGTGGTACTTGTCTCCAGTGTGCATTTCGTCTCCACTGCATGTCTCTACCTTAAAGTAATTATTGTCCACTGCATGTTTCTGCCCCATGGTTTGTCTCCACTGTGTCTGCCTTGGTGTTGGTCTCCACTGTGTTTTTCTACGTTAGGGTTGGCTCTGTTGTACTTCAAAGTTGTCTCCAGTGTGTGTTTCTGCCTCTGTGGTCTCCAATGCGTGTTTTTGCAGTGGGGTTCGTCGCCACTGCTTGAGTCTGCCTCAGGGTTGTCTCCACTGTGTATTTTTGCCTTAGGGTTGGTCTCCATTTTGTTTTTCTGCCTTCGAGTTGGTCTCCACTACGTGTTCCTACTTCAGTGTTACCTCCCGGCGCGCTTCTGCCCCAGGGTTGGTCTCCACTGCGTGTCTCTGCCTCAAAGTTACATCGACTGCGTGTTTATGCCTTGGTGCTGTCTCCACTGTGTGTTCCTACTTTAAGGTTGTGTCTACTTTGTGTTTCTGTCTCAGGGTTGGTCTCCACACTGCGTCTTTTTGCCTTTGGGGTGGTCTCCACTGCCTGTTTCTGTCTCATGGTTGTTTCCATTGCGTGTTTTCGCCTTGGTGTCGACTCCACTACGTGTTCCTACTTCAGGGTTGGTCTCAACTACGTGTTTCAGTCTTAATGTTGGTCTCCACTGTGTGTTTATGCCTCATTATTATCTACACTGCGTGTTTCTGTCTTGGAGTTCGTCTCCACTACGTGTTCCTACGGTAGGATTGTCTCCACTGTGTGTTTCTGCCGCAGGTTTGCCTCCATTGCGTCCTTCCGCCTCATGGTTGGTCTCCACTGCGCAGCTTCAGCAGCCCGCCCTTACACCGGTCAGGGGGTGAAAACATGATTGAAAAGGACTAACGCGTCATTATGGCGGGTGCATCTGTATCGCATCTATTTTTCACCTGTCAAATGGAATGAAGACGGACCGATGAGGGGGATTTTTTTATAGTTAAGTAGAAGCTACTGTGCTCCACAAGCTCCCCGCATTTCCTGTCGTTTTAAGTGGAATCCTCACCGTAAAGGGAAGACATTCTGCTGATAAGTACGTTTGTATGATGTGTGGGGAAGGCCTTTGTTATCGGATCCATTGGCGGACAATGTAGCGGACAAATCCGGCATAAATTTCCATTCTTCTCCACCCGCGCGCTCCCCGTAATGAATGATATCCGGGCCGCGGAAACATTGATTGGATGGGGAAATTTGCATCCGCGCGGAGCCGCGCCAGCCGCTTTAATTGAAGAGCAGGCTGCCGCTCTGGTACTGCTGACGCTCTGGCAGCCTGTTGAGGATCTCGCTGAATAACGTCCCCGGAAAACTCGCAGTTGCGTTACGTTAGGATTCTTGAGGAGCCGCCACTGTTTTCTCACCTGGTAGCGCTGGATCAGACTTACCGCCAGACAGGGAGGTAGGTCAGGCCTGTTTGCTGTAACCCTGCTAAAGGTCACCCCTGTACGCACCAGTTGACCGTCCCACACCCGCGCAGCCCCAGATGTTGTAGGACGCGGCACGGACAGGACGCACCTCAGGTGGCTGCCGGAAACAACACTCCGGAAAACAACCGTTGGAGATTGTTGGGTACCCAGCGTTGGAAGCATCCCTTTACCAGGGACGGGCTGCGTGAGTACTGGAAATTGACAGGGTATCCGTTTTTTAGGGGGAAATCGGGATTCAGAATAAAAAACATCCCTGACGGGTTTTATTCTTACGGTTGGACACTTAAACGCCAAAACACAAAAGTCACGACCGCGTCACTGGCTGGGATAACTCTTGAAGGCTCCGAGCAACCGCACCAAACTCGGCCGCCCACAGACCGTCCGAGCCGCGGGATTTCTGGCCCACGCACCGCGGCATCACCACTCGGCTGTGAGTTCACACCGTAGTAACCGCCCTACTCTGTAGCCTAGCAGAGTCTGCAACTTCTGTTCGGGTCTGCCCGGATCCAGGCTAGCTGACGATGACGGAACGCTGCCCAGGATGGCTGCTTACCGGTCCTGGCTCCTGTCCGTCCTGATTGCAGCACTTGTGGAAGGTGAGTCCGCTCCTCATCTCGTAGTTACTCAAGTCTCCCGATCCGACAGCACTAAACCTACCATCGCTCGAAGCTCAGTCTCGCCCTTTTGCGCGTAAAAGTTTCATGTTTAAACATGTATAGGATTATTTAACATGGGTATAATCCACTGCAGTCATCCATATGAAAAAGTAAGCTGTCTCCTAACTAGCCCATCTTGACTTTCGGTTCCTTGACCCACGCTCTTGGCGCTCGTCTCTTTTATCATACTTCCTTCCTATTCATGTATTACTGGATTGTTTAATCTATTCCAAACATACCCGCGCTTTTCTCCCAACCTGCCAAAATATTCTATGTCATCGTTTTAGTGTTATTGCCATCCTCATCAGCATCATCTGTCGACCGAAGTCAGGACTAAGTTAGCACAGATTTCATACCACATTTATCTGTCCTTCATTCCCATATAAAAAAGTCAGTTTTTGTTATTGAGGTCTCTACAGAACCGTTGATCGCTTCAGAAAAGTAAGGAGATCGTCGTCCTGTACCTGCCTCTGCCTTACTGGGTGTGCTTGTTGGATTTTGTTTCTGAATGGGCTGCTATTTGTGACTGGATTGTTGAACGAACGAACCTCAATAGGTTCCCATGATCGCATGATTAGTACTTCTCCGCCCAGCTAATTGCGTGGCCTATGATACGTGTATTGTATTCGCATGTATTCATACAGAAATAAAGTGATTAGAGGTTAACTTAGCCAGAATAATGCACATTATCATTATGCGCATTATCAAGTTTGCTATGGTCGGTTACAAATACATGTAGATTACTGTATAGTGTATACCCTTTATTTCTGTATCCAATGACATTATATAGGTGTCCTTACTATCATAGTCTGTTCGTCTGGGGCATGAATATGCAATACCAATTTATTCACTGTTCAAGGCCTCATGTTGATGACCTCCGACCGGTCACAATTGCTGTACTACTGCCACACTACTGCCACGCTTCTTGAAAAGACGCCTTTAGCACCAAACGCCATGTACACTGCTCTTGTCTGAAGCATCATTACAGGTCGTTATGTTCCAAGTTAATAGGAGTGTGCCGATGAAGACGGGCGCCAATGGTTGATTTATGCATAAGGCATATATAGGACATGTTGTACAGAGATGTAAAGAATTTAAATTTTCATGTAACATATCACTCCCCCGCCGTACGTTACGTGGATGTGCCTATGTATTATGCACTCTTTCGCATTCCTACACGTAACATCATAGCTACACGGCCTAGTGTTGGTCGGCACTTGACGGAACACTGGTTCAATACAGAGGGCTGAGACCTACAATGTTCTGTACATATCTATTTTCCACAGTGCTACGTCCAAACAATGCATACTCCTCCCTTCCCCACCCGTTTATTAAAGTGAATACAGTGTTTTATTGCGCAGGCAGTTAGTCTTCCAGTTTCCCATATCTCCTGTACGGAATCTCTGGTCAAGGCATCACGCCTGCATTTCCAGTCTACCGAACCCTAGTCCGTGCTCGATATGCCTGCATTTCCAGTCTACCGAACCCTAGTCCCATGCTCGCTATGCCTGCATTTCCAGACTACCGAACCCTAGTCCCATGCTCGCTATGCCTGCATTTCCAGACTACCGAACCCTAGTCCCGGGCTCGCTATGCCTGCATTTCCAGGCTACCGAACGCCTGTCCCCAGGGCGTCACACCTCCATTTCCAGGCAAAATAGCGATGAAGGCTGTTTTCCCTCAGGCGACTCTCTACTGATCATTTTTAGCCGTGTTTTGAGGGGAAATAATTGAGGCCTTAGCTGAGTGCAGAGGGTATTTAGAACAACTAATCAGCCGGTCAGTACGCTTGGTGCAGCTAGCCAGCGTGTTTGTGTAGCTAAGCAGCATGTTTGGTATCCAAGCAGCATGTTAGTGTCAACAAACTGGTGTGTTTTGTACTAATAAAATTTTACACGCTATATCCGTACGCAATATAGATTAAAGCACTCGCCATCAAGCTTTCGGTCAGTCCTCTGACCCTTCTGAAGTTATAATGACCCAAAGCCTATGATTCGTGACCTGAACGGAAGACCGACGGCAGTAACCGGTCAGAGGTGACCGGCGGTCGGTATCGGCCACTGTCTCTGTTGAAGGATGGTCAATGTATGAGATCTATAAATGCAGATGGCCTCTTTCACACTCCTCTTCGGAGATTTTCCTGTTCAGAGTCCAAAACTCTCACTTTGACCAAATGAACTTTTTAATGTCTTTCGGATTCGATGTGAATGTGTTTGGAGACTTCTGAGGTTGCAGAACTCAACGGTCTGTAGTCCATGCCGCAAGAAACTGAAAAGAAAAGGGACCTTTCGGTTTCTGCGATGTAAGATTCCTGGTGGGGTCCACGACGGTTACACTCTCTGGAACGCAGCACGTTCCCTTTTGATTTCCGGATGACTGTGGCACATATCGTGACTAACAGATTTGTTTGGCAATACACTTACGCAAAAGTAATATTCTATATTTATCTGGTCATTGTTCGTGTTGTAGTCGAACCCTTTGTGACAGTGTAAGGGAAGAAGAACGTCTGCTGAATACATTGTTATGTCTTTTGTGACACATCATGGTGCGTCATGCTTGGACTGGCCGCCAATCTAAACGGCTTTCCGCACGGTAAAGCACGTGGTGGTGACGTCAACACGACTAACGTTAAATGGGTACCGTCAAAACTCCCACAAAGAGCTAGGGACTTCATGTTGGCTGTTAAAAATTAGAACCCAACGTGCCATTGAAAGACGTTAAATGTGCTAAGCTACTGACTTACTGTTAGTAGTTAGGAAACATGGATTCTGCTTTATGCCATTTGTCTGATATTTGAGGAATGCACGGCCATAACATTACTGGTCATCTCATTGTACTAAAGCCACAGAAAATTTAGGACTCCTTCGTTTTGCTCATCGCTGTGAGTTTTTCCTGCAAAAAATCATTCGCATGCAAGTGCTTTAAAGGTATATGTACAGAGTAATTAGTGTAATTCTGTATTTGAAACATTCTGGCCTGTACCCAACAACACGTCAACTTAGCCTTTTCATTCATCTATGTACAGTCGTTTCACAATACCCCATCCAAAAGAAGCAAATGAACCTTTTATTTACTAATGCTAAACACATCATCTTAGCTGCTAAACATCTAAGATCAAAGCTAAGAGACATTCCCGCTCACAGGTAGCCACTTAGAAGGCCAGACACGTTTCCTGCATGTTTCCGCGCGTCTCCCCGGCTGACACCGCTCAGTCATGATTCCCCCGGGCCCGCCGCCTGTCTACCCAGGTTTACTGGAGGTTCTTGCCGTGCCAGGAGGGATAAGCAGCTGCAATAAGTGTGAATTAGAATAAGGAAGAGCACAGACCCATTTTATGCTCATAACGTACTCGTTATTGGAAATGCAGTTGTTCCTTTGCACTTCCAGCATGTTTTGGGATTACTATAACGCTGCCGTACGTAGAGTTACAGAAAGACGCTGCCAGTAGGAGTGCGACTGGAGGGGATGAAACTGAAGGGGATGTGAAAGTGGGGCGTTTGGGAAAATGGGGGATGAAATAAAAAATCGAAGGGGAAACTGTAGGGGATAAAACTGTAGGGGGTGGAAACGGAGGGGTGAAGCCAAAAAGGTGAAACCGAAGGGGTGTAAATCGAAGTGGCCATGGGTGGAACTAGAGATGTGAAATGGGCTGTCAGTTGCCATCGTTCGTACGTCTGTGCCGTGTGTAAGTGATCTATTGATATACACATATCTGCAGGTAGGAGTATTCTGAGATCGTTTGCGCTCTCACCGTATCCCAAACGCATTTATGTGAATACAATGCCGCATCGCTCCGCTGTAGGTTTGTGTGCCCTTCACGCTTGTAGCGGACTGGCTGTGATGTTTAGCGGACAGATTGTGATGATAATCTGTCTGTGCGGCAGCTCTGTCTGAAATATGGGTTCGGGCTAACAGGGGGTTGAAAAAGCTTTACCACGGGCAAAAATCACTTTATAATTCAGTAAAGGCTTACACCCACTTGCTCCAGCGTCCGAGCTAAACCATATGAACGGGTAAATGGCTCCAATACATCACAGATATTTACCCTACTCGGCAGCTAACCTTCGGTCCATTAGGCCATGTCTGGGGGCTCCGGCAAAGCTTTGATAGATGCTCCTGGAACAAGTAGTAACAACTAATGATCGAGCACAGGACGATACAGGCGCAACACCTATATATGGCAGGGCACGCACGAAACTTCACAGGGTAAGCTAGTCGAAACATGGGGTGCGTTCTTCATGAAGCTGTGAAGTCGCACAAAATGTCCTCCCAGCATCTGCTCGGAGGTTGACACGACACCCCTGCACCTCCCTGCGAGCGGACATCCATCACACTTGTGCATCTCATCGCTTTCGATTATGAACCTCCGGGGAAATTCTATTCATCGCGGCGCGGCGGATCATGGCCTTTTCAATGCAGCCTCCACTGACCCGATCAGCGATTCAATTTGAGAGCACGTTATTTTCTCTGCTTTCGGATCGGGACTACTTGTACTTGGCCCAGTATATTGCTTATGTGGCCCTGGATAATTACATATACCAAGAATTTATTTATTCTTGTGTGTGTCATGCATATTGCGTCTATGACCCTGGGTAGTACGTATATTGCTCTGGATACTGCGTACATGGCCTGGATAGAACGTACATGGATCTACTACATACATGTAGGTCGTTAATGGCCTTGGATATAGTGTGTATGTATCATCGGATAGTACGTATAGTACACTGTCCTAGATATGGTCCTGGATAGAGTTTATACGACCTTTGATATCACCTACCAGTGACTTTCCATTTTCTGGATACATGTCGGGTGTTGACGGAGGCCAGCCGTTTTGAGGTCGGAGAATTTCCGTATATGAGAATTGCGCTGAGGTCTCCGCTCAGGTGAGTTACATGTAAGGCCTGGTCGTACCCTAAACTGGTGGAGATTCAGGAATAACGTAAATATCTCAAGTTTGGAGACACCAAAAGTTTCAACAGGGCAGAAACTTACATAAATCATCCTTGATTGTAACGTTAAGTGCATTTGAGAAAAATTTGCTTTATTTTTCAAAAATCTGTATTAAGATATCTCATCTAGTGACGTTGCAAACATAGACTGGGACCAAACCGTAGTTCAAAATTTTACTTATATTCGGGGATAGAGAGTTCCTGTGATGTAGAGTTTATGGATATGTAACGTGCTGAGGTTGACAGCAGACCTGTTGTTTCGGGATCCGGAATGGAGAGATGTCAGACACGTAACGTGCTGAGGCTGGCGGTAAATCTGCCGATGTTGAGGCCGGGAATTGAAAGTTGCTGAACACGTCCGATACTGCCTGCTGTTCCGGGAATGGAGAATTGTCAGACACATGACGTGCTGAGATGATGAGGCCAGTGGCAGTTCTGTTGTCCTGTGGATGGATGATTTCTGGACACACGTGTTGAGGTCGTCCATGGAAATGGATTTGTGTATTGTGCAGGCCCGGAGGAGGGCACGGCGGGTTAATTGGCACGGCTGGGTGGCTGCAGTCCCCTGGAGGCCACTCCACTTACTTAATAGAATTATCGGGTTCTGCGGCTGGACGGATGGCAGTTCAATTGCTGTTGGCTGTTGCCTCTTCTTCTCTTCCACCCGCCGGGACTAGTGGATACGAATCGTGTCCAATCAATTGGAAATTGGCTCTGAACGACCCAAAACTGGAAGCTACCAGAGGGGGTATAGCTTAAAGCTTAATGAAGTCAAACAAAGCAGTGATGTACCATACGTAATCACCGCCTACGTTCAAAGCGTTTTGTATGTACAATGAACTAGTCAACCAGGCCAACTCACTATAGAGGAATCCAACGGAAAGCCAGCCGTCCTTATTACACTTGAAGAAAAACACACGAACGACACTGATGCCTGTTGCCTACTGGGCCTTGCAACTGTGCCTTTTGATAAAAAGCGAGGTCATTTGAGACATTTGCCAATGAAAAAAATCTACACAATTTACTGGCCGGGTGGTGTTTTAAAGGTTAGAGGAAGGAACAACAACAACTTCCACAATTGCCCACCCTTTTGCCACGGACATATACTAGTAATTGTGGACGCTCAACACGGAGGCAGTACTGCCAGTAGTAGTATCACCAGGCAGCTTGGGAACAATGGGAGAACTATTTCGAGCCAAAAGAGTATTATACCATGATAGAGTCATGTAGGAAGCACCATCATGGTATACTAATATACAGCAATATCAACGAACAATCAGTTCCAATGAATATTTCAGGACTGTTCATAACTATATTACGTAATATGTATATTGACATCGGCGTTTTTTATTTGTAGCTGGGTCCCGGGATTATTTTAAGTCCAGGGGCTCGGCCGAGCAAGATGTCCTACGAGGCAACGTAGAGGTTACGCCCGAAAGTGCAAAAAAAAAAAACAGCCTTTAACTGCCCTGCAGGGTCCATTTTTCAATTGGGACCGTAGCCTTACAGCAGGTACACCTCTAACGATGATTATGTCGTTTCCACTAGCCGGACGTGCCGCCGAGTCCGAGGAGAGGCTGGTCGCCATGCTGTTCAACACGTCCCGCTACAACCCGCTCATCCGCCCCGCGCGCACCGTCAACGAGGTCATCACCGTCAACTTCCGGCTCAGCATCTCACAGCTAATCAGCGTGGTAGGTCAAACGTCATTTCCTGTTTACTTAGTCCTTAATGGCAAACGTTAACAAAGCGAACTCAACCAGTTCTCTGTTTTCACACCAAAAGAGGTCTTCAAAATAGCAAGTGAAGTGGAAGTGTGATGGTAAGTATCTTCAACGGAAGGCCAGCGTTGAAACGACCATGGTCATTCACAGTTGATTCTGTGGTATGCATTTAAAAAAAATGTTTTAAATCAAACAGTTTCAAACCTGGTATTATGTTACGCAAAGTAACAGTTACACAACCAATCATGTCGCTGAGAAGCCTCCGGTAGGTTTACTTCCTATCAAGAGGATGTTATTTTATGTCGACAGTTATTAGTGCACATTGCAGATAGACATATATGGTTAACTGTGAAGTAGTGTTGATGTGATCATCATCCACTTGTCGTCTCCATCATGCAGTTATGAACTTCATTTACAACCTTTCGCCCAAATTGGTCCCTTCATCGCGTAGAGTTAGGTTTCATCCGCATGACGATGGTGCAGCATCGCGAGCAGAGCTAGTTTTCCTACAACCGACAGGTTTTAATTTTACTGCTGCTAGACGTTAGATGGCAGAACATAATTGGACGATGTCTTGGCAGATGCCCTTGTCTCAGATAACTCCACCTTTACCTGAACTGACGTCACTCCAGGCCAGACTGACTCATACGTCAGAAAGGAAGTGCGGTTATGGGTTCCTGTTTCGTGAGAGTTTGATTGCCTTGATGCGCATTGAGCCGCAGAAAGCAATCAGATTCTTCTCGGTAATTTGCCACGATTTCCTCAGTACGCTGCCTCATCATTAGTTCTCAGAACGCCCTACCAAATTCTCCGCCATTCTCAACCACAGCAATCTAACTATAGATGCACGGATTCATAGCTGGCGTTAACGAGGAAGAACTACCGGCGAGACGTTGCCGTCAGTCATGAAGTCAACGTGAGAGATAAATCATGGAGAAGGATTGGTCGTAACGTCTCTTCTTAACGGCCCGCAAGACACGGTCTGTCTTGCCTAACATTGTATTCCAGAATCAAACCAATTATGGAAAACTGGGCGCTTTAACTCCAGATAATTTAATTTGTTGCTTCACGGTAACCTTGATCCCAGTTGAAGATATTGATTGTGCGCCCTGAAACTGTCGATAGAGGCAGTGCTCTATGCAAATTCCTGAACGATGCGGTGCAGTCGTCATATTCCTTTACAGATGTGTAGCCACATTTCTGAACAAATATGTGTTTAGCTTCTTTCATGCACAATCAGTTCCAACTGATGTGTGATTGTTTCTAAGTAATCAGCGTGCAGAAACAAATTGGCATGGTATTAGAGCACCTTTCATCAAACAGAAAATACGTGATGAACTGCCTGATATTAGACTGTTATATGGATTGTGAAATTATAGTATCAGTAAGTTTGTAACATTGAAGTTAATATATAAACATTCCAGAGCAGCAAACGACATGGCTGGAATATCACGAGTTCCTCAAGGAGCAGTAGCAACCGTCGGTATTGAAAAACCAACAGTAGCGCAGAGCTCCATAATAAACAAACACCATGCCAATGCCATTCAACTCCAGCTGTGTTTTGGACCCTATAAGCTGGTGTAATTATGACAAATTAGGCCTTTCCATAATTGTTGTCTCTACATGTATGACCAACCATGAATTACGTACGTATCAAATTACTCGTTGATTATGCAAATTAAGTCCTAGGATGTTTTGCATAGTTTGTATCTTTCATCTCTATCTTTACCTGCGTCATTCCTTAATACGGTTATAATACTTTATCAAAAGATTTTAACAAAAACGCCCTAGCAGTTCTAAAGCAAGCTGCTAGGAGACCAAACGTAATGTTAATCTCAGCTGCACATCTGCATCGGCAAGGTCGACATGCTTGTCTGGGCAGGGGGTTATCTGACGGGAAAGGCATCGATGAAGAGTTTTCAAAGGTTCTTCAGGTCAAAAATAGACGAAACCTCAATGTCACCTTCACCCTACACATGCAAACTTGAAATAGCTGCTGTAGCTTTAACGGGATCTGCTGATATTTGTTATCATTGACACGCACATTGCCTTTCTAGATTTTTACTAGCTTAGTGGCTCAAGCTCAAATGTCAGGCAGTGCATGTACATGCTCTGACGATCATTCTAGTTTTATTTCTTGTAACCCCAAAAGATCCATTTTGTGATAGTGCCATGATAATGTAAAACAAGTTGGTCTGCAGGAACGATGCCACCCTCCAATCACTCAAAAACCTATCCAGTCTGAGACTTGTAGGTCCGGTTAACGAGTTAAGGTTTCAAAACCGCAACTTATCCATCCGAAGAGTTTGTGCTACAGCCGTTTCGGGATGTAGAGTTGGGAGTAAGTTGCTTCTGGTGCTTGTAGCCGTTCCGATGTTGAGTGTGACTTACTCCCGATGCTTGTAGCTGTTTCGATGTGGGGAGAGTCTTGTTCCTGATGATTAAGTTAGCCGTTCCGATGTAGAGAGTGACTTGCTCCCGATGGTTGTAGCTGTTCCGATGTGGAATGTGACTTTCTCACGATGCTTGTAGCTGTTCCGATGTTAAGAGAGACTTGCCCCCAAGGCCTTATACTTATAGCTGTTCCGATGTGGAGATTGAGTTGCTCCTAGATTAAGTTAGCCGTTCCGATGTGGGGATAGACTTGCTCCCGATGCTTGTATCTGTTCGGATGTGGAAAGTGAGCTACTCCCGATACTTGTACCTCTCCGATGTGGGGATAGACTTGCTCCTGATGCTTGTAGCTGTTCGGATGAGGGAAGAGACTTGCTCCTGATGATTGTAGCCGTTCTGATACATGTTGAGAGTGAGTTGCTCATTATGCTGGTCTATGTGGAAAGTGAGTTGCTCATGATGGCTGTGTAGCCGTTCCTATATATGTGCCAAGTGATTTGCTCCCAAGCCTGCAGAGCTAGAGTTGAATTGTCTACTACGGGGAAGGGAGAAGACATGTCAGGCGTGAGGTCAGGCTGGTCAACTGGAGTATTGATCTGTGCATGTCCTTGCTGCAGACCTGTAGCAGGTGTCGCCAGCCGATGCATCATCCCGAGAAGCGGTCTATACTAGAGATGCAAATGATTCTCACGTCTAAGGCAGGAGCTTTACCCGGACCCGGTGTACTGTTAAGGTTTTTTTTCTGGCACGCGTAAGAACCTCTTCCTGTACTCATACTTAAAATGGGCATGGCACACATACATGTTATATCCTTCAAATGGGTACAACACACATACATGTTATATCCTTCAAATGGGTACAACACACACACATGTTATATCCTTCAAATGAATACAGTACACATATATGTTATATCGATCAATTAATCAATATTCATGTACAGAAAACAGTTACTCGAAGATTTCTGTATCATGGTGAAATTCAGACATAGTGCTTCAACACTTTATGGTGAAATTCAGACACAGTACATCACAGTGAATATCTACAGACATATTGCAACGACACCTTATTGTGAACCAATGACATATTGAAACAATCAGTACCTCATTGAGAATCGCAGACTTATTGCATCAACGCCTTATTGTAAACCACAGACATATAGCATCATTACCGTGCGGTGAACCACAGACATATTGTAACAGCACCTTACGGTGAACTACAGATATATTACATCAACTCAATATTATGAACAACAGACATATTGTATGAACTTCTTATTGTGAAGAACATACTTATTTCATCGACAGCTTCTTGTGAAGTACAAACATATTGCATCAGCATCTCACGGTGAACTGCAGATATATTGCACCAACACCATATTGTGAAAGACGCGCATATGGACTCTGCCCTGAGGCATGACAGCCGGTAGTAAAACGTGCAAGTCCTATTTGTGGCTACACAGCTGCATGTTTAACACCTCACAGGTAATGGAATCATCCATCTTAGTTAACACGTCATGAAATAAAACATTGCTTTATTGTTTACATGTAAAGTGGAGTCCATGGGGGATGTTGGTACATCGTGATGGAAAGCTCCATGAAGACGTTAACATGGGCAGAAGCGGCAGTTTGGTACTGCAGCACATTGTGGGGGTGGAACCTGTAGGTTTATGTGCGCGTTAAACGGTATATAAACTCGTAATGGTTTACCTTCACTTCATGGGCAGACCACTTTCATCAGGAACCTTTTAAACAGCCTTTTGAGGGTATGACTTCCTGGATATGTGATAAAACTATAACGACTGTTTAGTACTAGTTGCAAGATTGATTAATAATCAACGCAAATCCCCCTGGTTGTATTCGACCATATGACGCAGGCAAAGTCATGTTTTGTTGCATATATATGGATATTATCTCCGTTGTAAAGGAGCGACGTTGCCAAGAAATGCACTTTTGTATTGCGTGATGTTAAAATGTCAATGTAGGCAGAAGAGCATATTAAAGACGTGTGAACATGTGATATGTAGCGTGTCTTCCCGTGTCGTCCATGAATAGATAAAACAAATGATGAAACCCAGAATAGCAATAGCAAGTTCACAATGTTTTTCTTCATGTGATTTTATACACAGAATGAAAAGGACCAAGTGATGAAAACGAATGTATGGCTAAATCAGGTAAGAATCTTTATTTCAACTGAAGGCACACGCAGGCAATACCACGCACACTGATACATACGATCGTACACACACACACACACACACACACACGTGTACACACACACACACACACACACACACACACATGTGTACACACACACACACACACACGTGTACACACACACACACACACACACACACACACACACATATATATATATATATATATATATATAACAAATGATGAAACCCAGAATAGCAAATAGCAAGTTCACAATGTTTTTCTTCATGTGGTTTTATACACAGACTGAAAAGGACCAAGTGATGGAAACGAACGAATATATATGTGTGTGTGTGTGTGTATTGATATTTGTACTCACATCCACTTTGACAACGGTACACATACACACATATATTTATATATATGTATACATCATTTTAACATACAACATGTAGAAAATGTATCATATCAATATGCCTAACTGATCATTAAGTTCATTTTAGTCACGTCCTAGCTCGTG
The DNA here is from genome assembly GCA_019207045.1 of Branchiostoma floridae x Branchiostoma belcheri. Lineage (NCBI taxonomy): Eukaryota > Metazoa > Chordata > Leptocardii > Amphioxiformes > Branchiostomatidae > Branchiostoma > Branchiostoma floridae x Branchiostoma belcheri. The sequence goes on along the minus strand of CM033025.1, from coordinate 8,327,058 downwards.
ACATTAGAATGCCTGATATCAAAGTAATGGATTCAAGGTCAAGTAAGCAGCCCTTTAGATGACATTTAAGTTTTTTTGGCAAACCCACCTACCACCGTAAGTGGCACCGGATTAAATGTGGCAAATGTGACGAGAGAAAGTTTATAGGGTAATGTGTATATAACGTCCTGGCATGTGCCCATGTCAGCGCTATGCGTACTGTTACTGTACCTCCAATGGCGTCCTTGTAAGCATATACATATAGGCTTTACAACTATTCACCATGCCATTTTCATCTATATAACTAATATAGAATCGGCACTATTCGCTGTGCCATTCTACCATCTATGTCATTAGAATAGCGCAAATAGCGTCGAAACCTTTCTCTAAGCCATCTACTCGCATATGTGCGCATACGTAGCTTTGCATAAACAGTAGTCTCGATGCCATCTGCACCCATGTGCATGTGCGTAGCCCGGCATAAGCTTTAACCTCCCTGGCATAGGAAGTATTCTCCATGCCGGTTTGGTTGCAAACATTAATTAACTCCTGTCCGCTGATGTGGAACCCATTACATCAGCGCTTCCGGCGCTCACAGCTGTGTGGATCCATTCATTTCACCAGGAATATACTCCCCACGTCTGCAGGAGTTGCAGTTATTTATATCGGGGTTAATTTCTTTACCTAACCAGGTGTGGAATTACTACCATAATGGCTTCCATAAAAGAGTAACCTCACAAATTCCGCCACGGCAAGACTATCTCAAAAACTGAGGTATCAGGGTAAATCGTTACGATGTACAGATTACTGCACTGTAAATGAAAGCTGGCCTTTAAAGCAATCCCTTCTATCCGGATATTCGCGATGATATTCTAATGGTGATCCGCCATTCGCATTCCTCTTACAACATGCATTCCATCGAGCATTCCAAGCTGTTTAATTTTATCATAACATAATTTAAATTCCACTTGCGAGTTCGCCCGTGCAGGCTGGGATTTATCAACGTGGGGCCGTTGATCACATAAGACAATAAGTGACTAATAACCGTTAGTATCTACATAACAAATCCAAGCACTGCTTTGAACAGTCAAAACTACGAGACCATTATTCCAATAACCATGCTGAAGAGCCCAAAATGGTAAGTAGACTATTGAGAAACACTTGAAACGTTAGACTGCAGGTTCTAGGTATTTGAGAGCAAGTTTAATGTGTTCAAATCCAGATTTGGCAGCAAGCAGGCTGATGTTTCAAGTGTTCTGCTGCAGCATTGACGGTGTGACAGTGAGCAGATAAGAACGTTTCAAGTGTTCCGCTGAAGGTTTTACCTGTCCGGCTGCTGGATTAAATTTCCGTGCTGCAGATTTGGCAGTAATGATGTGATGATAAAAGTTTTTTGGCTGCAGGCTTTAAACCCATTTACCCAGGGCAATAGTAATAAGCATTATATAGTATTACTGGTGTTAGTCTGCTTTAATTACGTTTGGCGGCAAGGAAACCGATGAGAAACGTCTAAAGTGTTCGGCTGCAGGTTTGGCCATAAGCAAACTATGAAAACCGTGAAGTTTTCGGCTGCAGATTCAAAGTGTTTGGCTGGGCGACAAGTCTATATACATAAATTTCTGCTGCAGATTTGGTGGTGAGCAGACTAACTGCAGGTTTGGCCGGCAGCCAGCTTGTTCTGTTGACGCTGTGTGGGGCACACTGACTCCGGGCGGTTCGGCTGCCGGCACTGTAATTGAGTTAATTTAGAATCAGATACAAATTTTACTTCGCCAAGTTTAATCACGATCTGCAGGCGGCCCAGTGGATTTATTAACCGTATCTGGGGAAAAATCATGGCAAACAAAACAAGTTAAGACAACACAGGCGGCTGTGCATTCCCCCTCATCTATAATTTGATCTGGAAATACAGGAAAAAGCTGCATGGTGGATTAAAGATACAGAATATCAACCAAGTGGAGATAACTAGTATTTTGAAGCAATCAGCCTTAAAAGGGACATGAAATAACACTGTATAGTTATGAGCTAACAACATCGTGAAGATGCACTTCACGTATTTCCACTCCATTTCAGAAGACATTTGTTTTCTCGTGTAAGATCTATTTGTGCACCAGGGAACTAAAACAACAACTCCAAAAGGTTCCAAAGGTAATCCTGTCTTATCAAAATGCAGATCATATGCAAAGAAGTCTCTTACTAGCATAATCTATATGAATTAATTATTTCTCTTTCCAATTCGGTAACTGATTATATAAATTATGTCATGAATTGCGGTATCTTATCTACTAGTGTTCGTCTCGAATCAAGTTAGATATGTACTGAGTATAAATATACTGCCTTTAAGCGCAAAGTATTTTTTTTATCATTAACTACGTAAATCAAGTCGTAGCATGCACAATCAATATACAATAAAGTTGATATTCTTCAAAGTTACCTACAAATTAAAAATCATGAAATTTCAAGTATCCTTTCTTGATCTATCGGATGGTCCGCTGCAGCACCTTAAAAAGCCGATTTGGGGGAATAACCGTTTCCTTTTGTCAACTCCGACATACCAAATATCATCAAGATCCATTCATGACCTTTCACGTTATTCATGTTTTTCACAAAAACACACACGCACACGCGCGAGCCCCCGAAAAATACCTTCTTGTCGAAAGTATCTATAAACGTTTCTCTGCCTGTCAGATGGCACCATGCCTGGTCTCATCCCAAAGCTCAGCACAAAATGTACATCCTTATCAGCCACTTCCTGCCGGAATAAGCGGCTTGTGAGAATGGCCTGTAATTTGAGTGACGCACTTGTCCGAAGCCCCGCGCCCGAGGAATCTGCAAATCGTTCCTTTATGGTGACATTTGTCTGTATAACGTGGCACAGTGGCTATTACAGTAGAAGTGTATGTTTTCGGTAAAACACAAGTAAAATAATGTTGATACTCTTTTTTTCCTTCATTCGTAAAACAACTAGTGCATTTGTCAAAATGTTGGTACTTACGTTCATATTGAACTATGTGGTGAGCGAGTATGTGCCAGCGTGATTCAGCTGATTTTTTCCTGTGCTATGTTGGGTTGCATGCAGTGAGAATTTTGAACAAAATCAATTACTGCAACCCAACTTAACCAATGAAGACTGTTAAAGTGCATTCAGCCTACGAATAATTGTTTTTTTTTGCATCTGGTGCACGATCAAATCGTCATGATATTAAGCATTGTCTAGATGAGTCAGGTTCGAGTGGCGCTCAGGCGTCCGTGTTAATTAATTTTGAAGCCGGATTTACAGGCTAGCAATCATGAGGGGATTCAGGACACCTTGCAGTTTATGTCGTAGACTTCGCGTTTGAATAGAGCCACATCTTGAGTATGTTAGGCACATCATTAAACCGGTTTGGCTTTAGTGTAGATCCCGGAAGGATGCTTTGTAAGTGGCAGCATGCCCAACCGGACACAATACAACACAATACGGTACAAAGTGATGCAATTCAATTCAATTCAATTCACTGCAATATATGCGACAATAAAATCTTCATGCTTGTTACACAGACCACCACAAGACCAGACCAGATAATGGTTGAAATGGTGTACTGCTATTTTTGCCGCTAAACCTTGCTCACTATAGCTATTTAATCTAGTCGGAGACACGATGTTTGCTTCTCCCTTACAGGACTGGATTGACTACCGTCTTGTCTGGAATCCCGAGGACTACGACAACATCGAGATTATCCGGGTTCCATCCGAGATCACGTGGAAACCAGACCTGGTTCTCTTTAACAAGTAAGTAGGGCCACTAACATGCGAGTCCCCTTAAATCAGGGTTCCCTCACATCCAGGTTTCCTTGGGATTCATTGCATCCGGGTACTTGTACATCCGGGTTCCCTCACATCCGGGTTATCCCCGAGATATCGTATGTCACATGGAACGCTGATCTGGTTCTATGTGACCGAGATATCACATGGAACCCTGATCTGGTGCTATTTGGTAAGAAAGGCTTAGGTCCCATTTCCGGGGCCCGGCCGCGATGTTTATGGAAACGAAAAATGAAACTGTTTCCCAGGGAATATACACAAAGTATGCTCCTGGCTATTTTTTTTTCTGTTCTGTGTGTTTTGTTGCCTTTCATGTCATGTTTCTCATTTTCGAAAAGTACCCGGTCGGGCCCGAGCTGGGAATTGGGACCTAAGCCTTAGCAGTGCGAGTCAATGAAATTTTCAAGGAATCGCTAAGTTTTTCCGAGAAAGCAACAAAAAGAATTGCCAAATGAATGCACCAACGTTTTGTGATCTACCTGTTGCATACAACGTGGAATTCATTGACGGTTGTTTTTAATTTCTGCCGGCAGTGCGGATGGACAGTACGACGTTCAGCTGAAAACCAAGGCTCTCATCGCTAACACAGGCCAAGTGTATTGGCTGCCCCCTGCCATCTACCAGAGTGCATGCTCCATCGAGGTGCGTTACTTCCCGTTCGACAGGCAGAACTGCACCATGAAGTTCGGCTCCTGGACATACGACTCCTCTGAGGTCAACATCGAGCTCATAGACCACGAGGTGGTCATGGACGACTTCAAACAGAACGGCGAGTGGGACATCCTGCGGTCCCCTAACAGGAAGGTGGTCAGCGGCTCCGAGATGTTTGTCATGTTCGACTTCATCATCCAGAGGAAACCTCTGTTCTACACAATCAACCTGATCATCCCGTGTATTCTCATCACGTCCCTGTCGGTGCTGGTGTTCTACCTGCCGTCCGACTGTGGGGAGAAGATCACACTCAGCATCTCCGTGCTGCTGGCCCTGACTGTGTTCCTGCTGCTGATCGCCGACATCATCCCGCCGACTTCTCTGGACATCCCGCTCATCGGTAAATATCTCATGTTCACCATGATCTTCGTGACTTTCACCATCGTCACCACAGTGTACATACTAAACGTGCACCACCGGTCAGCCAGCACCCACACCATGCCGCCCTGGGTAAGAACACTCTTCCTGGACAAACTGCCCAAACTCTTGTTCATGAAGCGGCTGGACCAGATGAATGATGAGGACGGGGATTCCGATAAAGGCTGTAAACACCTGAAGGCGTTCGGGCGCGACCCGGTGGACGTGGTGCACATGAAGCAAAGGAACGCCATGTTGTACGAGACACAGTGCCGGAAGTACGCGCTCAAGGTCTCGGACGTTTCCGGGAGTCAGACTCTGTCGGAGAACATTGCCCTCCAGCTGTCCCCGGAAATGAGGAGAGCGGTCAGCAACGTCAAGTTTATCGCGGAATACTTCAAGATGCAGGACGCCAACGACGCGGTGAGTCTAGTTTTGTTTTCAATCAGATCATCTTTCTCACACACAGCCTTAGCAGTGGTCCCTAGAAATCAGGACGCAAACTGTGCACACTTAAGAAATTATCGATATCCATATTCAGATGTCTAAGGGAGGCAGCCTTGCTATGAAATCTATTCCAATGTCCTCAGAAGTACTAGTGGTCTCTCGATTGTTCTCGCGCGCGCTCAGACATTGTCTTAGATCTTTCAGTGCTGTATGTTTTATACTTATTCAAAATCATTTAGATATATACCGTGGTTGAAGATCTCACACTTGTCGGCAAGGTTTATCACGGAAACTCAATGCTGACTGATGTTCTTATGATTTTACCTTCACTCGTTAACAAGTGACGTTGATCCCAAAAGTTTCGTAAACCACACCCCCAACTTTTATATAATGTCACAAGCTTGACTTGTTTGTTGTGTAATATGAAATAATGCAGATAAATGCTGCAGCTGACAAGACGAAGAGGAGTGAACGCCCCTGTGAAAAGATTAGACCAATCAGAGCGCATTTTGCGGGGATGTAGTCTTGCGAGAAAAGTCATCCCTTCAGCCGAGATGGATTTACCGCCGCCTGTCAGGAAGACACGCCAGAAAACCCGGCGTAATTCCGCCCGATCATTCCTCCAGCAGCCGCCGAGCGACCTTCCAAATGCCAACAGCCTCGGTTCAGGGAGCAGCTCCCAGCTGCAATCGCGGCGGGGTCAGAGCGACGCGCGCACGCCGAGGTTGTGCTTAATTTGGATGTGAGGTGGAACTTCCCAGGAGACCTCCGTGGGCGGAATATCAATCAGGGACCAAAAACACTGTAATAGTCGAAACGGGGATCTAGACAGGGGACAGTTAGATTTTTTTCATGAATAGCTCGACATATTCGGTTAGATATCTAGGGCATCGGATTTCCATTGGATGTGTCTGGGATGTAACTACTCCAATGGTATATTACAACATACTGAACATTTGATTTAGCGATTTCTCTTTGGCTATGACTGGCCTGATATATGTCGATCATTTTCCATCATATCAAAACATGTAGTGAAAATGTAGGGTTTTCTTTAAATCCTGGGTGATGCCAGTGAGAGGGTATTTACCGGTTTCACGGCGGAACCCAATTCTGCCCGCCTCCCCCCCCCCCCTCCGCTATGCCTGTGCGACGGCAGGACCTCATTCTGTCAGCCCGCCGCCATGCTAACCATGTCTCCGCTGACGTGTGTCTGCCGAGATGAAGGAGCTTTGTGGCAATTAACCTATCAAAATGGATGATGAGAAGCTGCCTGAAAACCATAATGCAGTTAACCAACCTTCACTGACACTGCTGCAGAGGAAACAAACGGTCATAGGACATGCTACATATGCGAAAAGATGTGATTATTTTTGATTATCCAAAAAAAATTTCATTTCGTGAGTGTCGATCGAATCAAACGCAGTTTGTGTGTATACCCTAATTCGTCATATATTAACATGTCGTTGTCACTCTGACGGACGGTTCTCCGGCGGCTGCTGCAGACAAGCCTGCGTCAGACGCTCAGGGCGAAGCGGACCGTGAAATGCCGCAATTTTGCTTATCGCGACACTGCGACAGCTTCCCAAAGTCATGGTTCTCAGACTTGGTGTTGAACGGACTGGCTACAGGAGGGGATCGTACGTTGTGCTGCCATTGCCCGCACAGGGGGCAGTTAAAGATACGGATTGAACATAGAACAAAATAATGCTGACAACAGTATAGGTAAAACGTTAAACGTGCCACTGGCTCTTGAGATGGCAGACAAAAAACATGCAAGACATTGCCAGATTTGGGATTTTTGACGCGTATTGTGGATTCTACATCTACTTTCCCTTTCTGTTGTGTTGTCTTTCAGTATCATTTTAGCCTATTGCTGTAGTGCTTTCCCTAGCTCTGGGAAAAAACATTGGGTGCTGAAATGGAATTTCATAAAACCGTAGAATTTTATATTCTCCAAACAAAGGCAACTGGTCAATCGCCCGTAACTCTGCTCTTGTAACAGAGCTGACGTCTAGCGACATATAAGTGAACTGCATTACTTCTATCATTGCAGGTGAACGAGGACTGGAAGTACGTTGCCATGGTGATAGACCGGATCTGCCTGTGGCTGTTCTTGTCCGTCTGTGTCATTGGAACCCTGGGATTGTTCCTGCAGCCGCTCTTCATATCAGACGACGACATCGTCTGAAATACAACTGATGACAGTCGTCCGGCACTCTAGAGCGCACGCGCAGAAAGGACACACATCCCTTGCACAAGTGTGGCTGAGAATCTGGTAATGCCGACCGGGAGCATCCGAATTGTACAAAATAAGGCCTGTCCAAACGGAGGCCTCCGAACTGTGTAGATCCGGTATTTCCAAACAGAAGCCTGGTAAAACCCGGCATGTCCAACGGAAATCCTCCGGGCTGCATCAGTCAGTCAGTTGAAGTGGCCTGCCGTCCCAATGGCAATGACGTCATACTTTGGGAGCGAATCCTTACCTTTGCTAGACGTGTCGTGTGGATGTGGTGGTTGAATAATTAGTTGATCGGTAAGTCCATGATCCGTAAAAGTTTCGCCGTTGGTTGAAAATGCTTGCCCAGTATACTGTTACACTGTCTATCATCTAGCAATACTATAACAACCACAGTTCCGATTGTTTACCATGGCTCCTCACCTTCCTACTTACCAAGGGCTATTATGTAAACCTCAGTGAGCGTCTGCCCGACCCGGCTCCCCCCCCCCCCCCGTCTGTCAAGTAACGTATTGTATAGTAACGATTGTTTTGGATGAAACAGGCACCAAGAAATATTATGTAAAATAACCATCCTGTTGGATTAAATGTTGTCTTCTAAAGTAATGCATTCGAGTTACCTCTCGTGTCGAAGTCATGTTTACATTGATTATATTCATTTTATTGACAAAGTTTAAGTTTTAACTTTAACCGAGCATGAATCCACCTGGGTGCTTTTGCATCTCGCAAAATTCAATCAACAAATTTTCACTGATGCCTAAAGCAACGTTGTATTGATAATAGATACCTTTGTGGTGTCCATTGGTGGCTGCAGCCCAAACAGAAATACATACTAATTAAAAACATATCCTTCAGTTAAACTTATTCTGCATGTCTACCATGCAATAGAAATAAGTTTACGTGTGAAAAATTCGCCACCAGGCATCAAGGTAACACTCGCGCATTTATGCACGTGTCAATGTGAACTTGGATGGGAAGGGTTGGACGGAAATGCATAAATGGCCCAACAGTTGCGTCGATAAAGGACAGACATCTACTAATAGTAAAGATACGCCAGTTACCCAAGCAACTGGACATGATTTTGGAAACGGTCAGACGTTTCAAGTATCACCCACTACCTTCCGTGAGTGACCCCGACCAGATCTTGGCAGTGCTAGAGCAGGTTTTATAAATTGATAACCTAACTATGAAGTGTTATCAATTGTTTAGCGCATAGACCTGCTCTGCAGTTGCAACAGATCTGCTCAGTGTCCCTGACGAACTAGGTAACAGATGATACCTTTAACTCTGACCGTTTCCAAAATCATATCCAATTGCTTTAACAACTGCTATTTGGCGTAGCCCTACAGTTGCCCTGTAGTGCAGTCGTATTACCAGGAAACATGCTATGAGACACCATAGTTTGGTTCTTGGTTGATCAAAATACGAGTAAAACCCGCTATGTGTTTGTAACAGCCCCTCTGCACGCAAATATATATTTCCACACCCACAGTGCACTTATGATATAGAACATAATAAATGAATTGAACAACTCGAATACTGCGGAAATCTAGCTGCACCGACCTATCATCCTTACGGCTGGGCGGTGCACATGACGTCTGTAACACTGTAAAGCAGGAAACGGATGTAAAGCCGACAATGTTGACGGATGTAAACGTACAGCAGTGATTGTATGATACAAATGTAATTGTCTAAATCAATACGTATCAAAACGCTATATATCCGATAGGACCGGGGCAAACCGAATGTTGAAAGCGGCTAGTATATGATAATCTGAACAATTGTAAACGGTTGTGTGATAAGTCACTGTGAACCTGGGTGCGCACGACGTATGCAAAATGGTTTCACATTGGATAGTTTTCACTTCCACAGACAGGAATGAGCAGAATTGTCAGGGTTGGACAAGGTCATTTAACGACTGGGCCGGAATCTGCTGATTGTTTTCCCGTCAAAATATCATTGATGCCCATCAAAAGTATAACTATTTGTCAGAATAAAAATAAACGAATTTGCTTGCTGCAGGTAAACGTGCATAGAAATATGAAATTTGAATTTTGAGCCAATGAAAAGTTGGTTTAGACAGCTGTTTGCTTTCTTGCTCTACAGGACCAGTGAATTTTTAAAACTTGTCCAACCCTGAAAGTTGTAGATACTGCGGGGTTGTCTGTTGTCACATGTCAAGTCAAAGGCGTGCGTTTGGTTGAATAATACTTTTGAAATAAAAGCTATGATTTTGAAATCGCGCTCTTTGCTGTCCCGTCTGACCATTCTGTTTCTTATCTATAGATTCAGTAATAGCAATATTGTGTTGTACACGGTACCTATGTGTTTTTCCTGCCGGGCGAGCTACGTGAGCCTGTGTGCCGTTCTCGTTAGTGTCGGTCGGGATGTTTTAAGAAACGAAAAATTGAAATGCATACCTAGAAATATACACAAGTAATGACCACGAATCTTATTTTTTACATTTTGTGTATTTTGATGTCTTTTATGTTATTATTTTAGCTCCTGAAAGCTGCCCGGCCGGGCCCCGGTTTGGAAATGTGAAAAATAGAAATATATACAAATTATTCTCATCACCGTTTTTCACGTTCTGTATGTTTTTCTTGTCTTTTGTATCATACTTATCGTTACCGAAAGCTGCCCGGTCGGGCCCCGGTTTGGAAATGTGACCGCTCGTAGCATCAGCTGATGCCATCCCAGCTAGCGTTAAGTGGCAGGCCAAACCAACAAGACTACAGATATGCGTGTACATAAAAAACACATACACATCAAATTAAGGAATAGAAAAATTGGTATTGCACGCACAAAATAAATACACAATGGTGTAACATACACAGACACGCACACACACACACACACACATACTACGCACGCGCGCATACACATACACATACACACGCGTACACACACACGCACACACAGTTTGTGCATTCCTTGACCCTTGCCTTTTATCAGGAGAAAGATCCAAAATAAAGCAGAAAAGCGAAGAATTACTGAACAGATGTGTGTTTGACGAGGTTGTGTGATTGAACGCTCCCCTCGCGGCATCCTGAGCCTCCTTATCCCCGTCCTGTCCGACGGGACCGCCAACAAGTCGGAAACACGACGCCACCAGCTGTTACACCAGGGCTGGGAGCGGCGCATTGCAGGAACGCCATCGCCAAATATCGGCACAGCGGCAGCACGCAGGCATGTGAAACGTTACACCGGCCTGAGACCGACCGATCGGCGGGAGCAGAGTTGACCCCGACCCGCGTACAGACCGAGAGAAGTCCGGGCCAAACATGGCCTCCCTCCGCTGGTACGGGCTGATTCTGCTGGCAGCGACTCTGCAAGGTGAGGCAGTTTCTTCTGTTCGTCATGAATAAGAGAAACAGGCTCGGCTTTGAGAAATAACGAGACCAAAGTGTTCTCCATAAAATTCTAAATAACAGCGTGCGTCATTGGGTTATTTTTAGCTGGCCTTCCATATCAACATCGTGGCTGAGTTGACAACAGTAATAACCCCCCTCCCCGAGCTCGCAATGACGCAATCCCATTGCCGTTGCCATTTAGCTGTCTGTTCATAGATTGAGTTTTATTATCTACCTGCTCCAGCCATCAGGTCCTTTTAGTTTGGAAGGAATGTCTATTATCAAGCCCCGGTACCGCTTACCCTCAATGTTGATATGTAATGAATGGAGGGGTACCTAACGAGATAAACGATAGCACGCAAGTTTGCTCCTCCAGGGTTAGAACAAATATTCTATGCCCATAAATAGTGATCTGCAAACAGATGTGGGATCCTGCTTGTGTTCTGGCGTTTTCAGCATATTTTACGTTTTTCCAGTTGTCGTTTTATCCCTTCGTCTTCATCTCCCCGAAAGACATACAAAAGAACGCCCAAAACTACCAGGCCTGATATCTGCTTGGAGTAGCCTGACGAGTCAGATCAGGTGACTCGGACAGGAGCCCTTGACCCTCCCGTCAGATCAGATAACATGATTGATTACAAGGTTCGTCTGGGATCTTATTCTGAGGAAAGAAAAAAGATAGAATAAGTGACAAGACCCCGGTACAATCCGGGGCCCGGCCGGGCAGCTTGCGAGAGCGAAAAAGTATGATTTAAGAGGCACCAAACTACACAAGACGTCGACTAAATAGTCGTGGGTACTAATATTTGTATAATATCTTTACGTATACATTTCTGTTATTAGTTTTCACAAGCAGCCCGGCCGGGCCCCGGTTTGAAAATGCGACGTTGGCCAAAGGCAGTGTTTCCATATCTCATTGCCGAATCTAATAAAACAGTCCGATTTGTTCCTCACGTCTGTTTGTTTAGTCGTTATGAGTCAATTTTAGACCATGTTGTTTTCATTTTCTTGTTCTTGTACTTGTACTGATGAAGGTGACGAGCTTCATTTTCTTCCTTCTTGCTTGGCCCAAACAATTTCAAAGTTTGTGATTATCAGTAAGCTGACGCCATTCGTTTAACATAAAAGTGCTAAATATAAGTGCACAAATTGAAACAAACGACCACGAGGAACCAACATCAAACATTCCCCGAATTGGTGTGAAAGAGGGACCATGTTTGCTAACTGAATAACCAACAAAAACGTCTAATTGGTTTGGTCTGTACATAAATAGGGTCAGTGGCCTCCAGTCGCCAATATGAGGTCGAAGGTTTCAATCACATGAACTTCTACTTCTTTTATACATAAAACGTCGTAAATCAAAATGAAAGTTCTGATTTGAGGATCCCCCAATGAACGTTTAGCGAAAGAACCCACCCAGGGAGCCCCGACGAAGTGACACCAGACACCCAAGATAAAGGGGAGTGGGACCAGATATTGTAATCCCGAATAGAACGGCCAATAAACATCAAATCAAGAATATGTATCTGTCAACTTGATGGTTTTCTATCATGGCATTATTTAATGTTTTCAGACTTAACATTGTGTCAATTTGTCAGCCACGCTCACACATTGTACCATATGATTTAATTCAAGGCCAGCACCATATGGCACTGTAATTTTGACTCTTATGAAAGTATTATGAACTCAGTGGAGTTTGACGACCCCATACTTTCGCCAACTGATTTTGAACTTTCCGCTGATGCATTATTATGTTTCTCAATGATTATGCAAATGATCTCTACCAGACTCCAGCCTGGCCGAATATTATCTTGGCCAAGTTAGGAATAAAAGTCTAGCAGGAGTTAATTGGCTCAGGAGTGAACTGACCGGCCGCTGGATAGACTACAAAAGACTTACTAAAAACCCATAGTGACTTATTTGTCCTTATTTGGCCAAATTCTTTTATTTTTTATCCAGCTGACACGTTTGTCTGGAGACTAATGCAGCTTACCTTTGTGTAGTTAACGTGTAGTTTTTCCCCTGACAGTTTGCCTCTGTTCGGACTCGGAGCACCGCCTCATCAATCACCTGTTCGACTCAGGCTACAACAAAGTCATCCGGCCTGTGCAGAGCCGGGGCGAGGTCGTCAATGTCAACCTTCAGATCGTTTTCTCACAACTCATAGCCGTAGTAAGTACCACTATCGTCTTCTCACAACTCATAGCCGTAGTAAGTACCGCTATCGTCTTCTCACAACTCATAGCCGTAGTAAGTACCGCTATCGTCTTCTCACAACTCATAGCCGTAGTAAGTACCGCTATCGTCTTCTCGCAACTCATAGCCGTAGTAAGTACCGCTATCGTCTTCTCGCAACTCATAGCCTTAGTAGGTTCCTCTGTCGTATTCTCGCAGCTCTCAGTCGTTGGGCCTAGGTCACATTTCCAAAGCGGGACCCGGCCGGGCAGCTATCGGGAGCAAAAAGAACCATGATATAAAAGACGCCTAAGTACATAAAATGTCAACATAATATTCATGGGTATGATCTCTGTATATATTTCTAGGTAAACATTTCAATTTTTCACTTCTTAGAACATCCCGACCGGGCCCCGGTTTGGAAATGTGACCTAAGCCTATACGTAAGTCGTAGTATAGTAAGTACCGTTGTCTAATCTCCAGTCCTGCTGACTCCCTTTGTCTGGCTACACTCCTTGGCCAGCTTTAATACTGTCTGATATGCCACTGGTAAATGTGCCTGGAGATTAGACGAATCAGCCGTGGCTGGGACAGGACTTGGCTAACTATAGACTCAGCTGGTTAGAAGCCATTGGCATGTTTGTTTGATTTGTTTGTCATTTGTGTGTTTTAGATGATTGACGTGTGTGATTGACGTCTGTGTTTACAGGAAGAGAGGGAACAGATGATGAAAACGAACCTGTGGCTCGGCCAGGACTGGTACGACTACAGACTCAGCTGGAACCCCGAGGACTTTGACAACATCGACATGGTGCGGGTGTCGTCTGAGGACATCTGGAGACCGGACGTCGTACTGTTTAACAAGTAAGGGTCAAGCTGTCATTGTATCCGGGAGATTCCAAAAAATCCCTATAGATCAGAGGGTTTGTGCATTCTGTCCAGAGCTAATTGAAGACGAATATCACTTTATGGTTGTATGTCCCAAATATTCTGATATACGAAATTCTCTGTACACAAGGCTGTCATCTTATACACAAGGGTTTATCTCGATGGACCTGAAGTGCAGATTCAAATACATCATGACATGTGACAATCCCTGCATGACAGATATAGGAAAATATATCAAAGAAGGTTTAGACATTAGAAATTCCTCCAATGATTGTAAAAGCCTCCAACAACTGTAAGAAATTTATCCCATACTACAACTTCTGTATTAGTTAGATAAGCGTTAAGTTATAGAACTGTAGTTATGTAGATGCCATACTTTGTACCCCGTACAATTGTTGTGCAATGAAACTATATATATGTACTGTTTAGATGGTATAGCTGCACTGTTTTACAAGTAAGGCTGACACTGTACCTGTAACGTTACTGTTCAGCTGGAATAACCGTACTGTTTGACACGTAGAGGTCCAGCTAGCATTGTACCATTGTCATGTTCAGCCGGTATAACTGACGCAACAGGTATCGGGACATCCAGACCAGAGCCACATCTCCACAGTGGTATGATTTACTATGAACACGGACTGAAATATCGGTATTGTTCAGTCTCTACAGTAGCTACACGTACTGACCGTTAGGGTTCTGTCTCTATCGTAGCTACACGGACACGGACTGAAACGCCGGAAGGGTTCAATTCAGAGCAGATATTCTCTGAGGGATGAATGAGGTTTTAATAGTGAAGTGTAATGATAGAACATATCATAAACCCATTTCCACATTTCCTTCCTTTCTTAGCGCTGATGGGAACTACGACATCCAGCTGATGACCAAGGCGTGGGTCCAGAGTGACGGGCACGTACACTGGGCGCCCCCTGTAGTTTACGCCAGTGCCTGTTTCATCGTGGTGAAGTACTTCCCCTTCGACAGGCAGAACTGCACCATGAAGTTCGGGTCCTGGACGTACGACGCTGACGAGATGGACCTGACGCTCCTGGACGGGGAGGCGCAGATGCACAGGTAGTACTGAGGGCAACGTTGCTAGTATATATTAGAGTGGAAAAACTGTCGGAAAAGGCTGAATAAAAGTTCAAAACTCGAACTATGCGGCTCCAGATGTCTCACTGAGAGACGACGGCAGTGTGCAAGATGTCGGTAGCTAGACGAACGAATTCACTCAAGCATATTCTGACGGCAACGTTGCTAGTAACCTACCTACCTACCTACCTGCTAGTAACAAAAGTTGAAAATGTTCTTTATGAATAGCTGTCTGCAGTTGTTTTCTATTAAGTGTACTACGTATATACACACTACAATAGTCGTATCATGCCTGCTTGATTGTAAAGATACAAATTAAGTAAGATTTAAGTCTACAGTGTTAACTAAGCATTTGTCAATTCTTTACTTTGCCCCATTATTCATTCACAATCTCAACAATTCATAATCTGTAAAAAATGTTTTTCAGATACAAGCAGAATGGCGAGTGGGACATCCTTCGCTCCCCAAATCGAAAGTACCACGCAGACAAACGCGTTTACGTCAACTTCGACTTTATCATCAAGCGGAAACCCCTGTTCTACACCATCAACCTGATCATCCCGTGTATTCTCATCACGTCCCTGTCGGTGCTGGTGTTCTACCTGCCGGCTGACGAGGGCGAGAAGGTGACGCTAGGCATCACGGTCCTGCTGGCGCTCATCGTGTTCCTGCTGCTGATCGCCGACATCATCCCGCCGACGTCTCTGGACGTGCCGCTCATCGGGAAGTACCTGCTCTTCACCATGATCTTCGTCAGCGTGGCGATCGTGGCGACGGTGTACGTGCTGAACGTGCACCACAGAACTTCCAGCACACACGACATGCCAGACTGGATCAAGGCCGTGTTTCTGGAGAAGCTGCCCAAACTGCTCCGCATGGAGCGTCCCGAGTCCGAGCCGCCAGAGCCACCGGCCAAGGAGTACAACACCTGGGATCATCCGCCGTACTTCATGAAGAACGTCAACGGCAGGTAAGGACGCGCACTCGCATGCTCGCAGAAACATGTACATATAATACATACATACAAACTTACCCAGTCGCGCACACAAACATACACAAACACACACTAATTCGCCTTACTTCATGAAGAACGTCAACGGCAGGTAATTATGTAAGGACACGCGCCCACACGCTCGCACAAACATGTGATACAAGCTTTTAAAGCACACTCGGGCGCACATGCATACACGAACACACACACATGCGATCGGACTTCCGCATCAAAGTTTGTTGTAACACTACATTCCGTTACACAAGACACACCTTGGGGTCTATCAAAGTTGTGTATAACTGTCCCTATTTCTGCAGGTCTGTGGAGACGAAGGGGCGGAACTTCGGACTGCGCGTGACCGACATGTCCGGCAACCCCTTCAAGGCAGACAGCCCGAGATCCGGCCGGTTCGGCCAGGCACCGCCCAGTCCCTCCGTCCTGCCCAAGCGGCTGTCGCCCGAGGCTAGGAAAGCGCTGAAAAACCTCAAGCTCATCTCCGAGTACTTCCGCAACCAGGACGAGGATGACGGGGTAAGTTCGTCACGTGGTCAAGAGTTAGGGCGCGGTCACATAGATCGTACGATCGTCTTACGATCACTAACTTCGGGCATTTTGGAGGACAAAAAATGTACGCGTCCTGCAAAGTTTAACTGTCTCGTTAGACAAAATGCTGTTTTGGATCCATGTCGGTGGTTGGTATTGTCAAGGCTTCTTGAAAATCCTATGGCATCAAAATCGTACGACGATCGCACGACTTATATCGCTATGCCTATGTGATCGCGCCGTAACTTGATGTACTGTCGCCATATTCACATTAAAAAGAAGTGGGAAGGAGATCACAGGTGTCAATATAAAAAGTCGAGTCCGGCTTACTCTAAGCTTTACGGTGTGTGATGCACTCAGATTTAATGGTACGGGTTTGTACTGATCCCTGTCGTCTCCCGACAGGATTGCAGTCCAGTCGGTCCGTTTTTAATGGGAGATACGCTTTGATAAGGTACCTACTGAGATATAAAAACGCCCCTCTTTGCTCAAAAGGAGGGGCACACAATGTACATTCTAACCAACGCAGAGGTATCAAGCTTACTACAACTATTACAACAAGGTTTATTGTCCTGTACAAGGGCAATGACCCTAATTGACGCAGGCGCAGAAGGCCCAAAACGAGTCCATACAGTATTTTAGCCTATTTTCGACTTTTAGCAGGAAAATGTTAGAAACATTTCATATTGGTGAGACAGTGTAGGGTGCAGACATTCAGATTAGGCAAAAAAACAAGGTTTTGGTTGATTTTTTTAGCCTGTGCTGACCCCTAATTTCAAGTGGTCAGTCCCTAACTTGAGGTCAGGTGATGCCAAGATGGCGGCAAACACGAAGACTGCGGGACCTTCCGCCGATCAGAAAGTTTAAATATTAGACTTTTGGACACTTGAGATAGCGGGCTGCTGTTTGGGGTGAGTTCTTATGACCTGGAATGTTCACGGATGAGATTATGACACCCTGAACTTGCTAATTTTAACATTATCGCCAATGAGGATTTCTGTAAGTGTTCACTGCTCTGGCAATGGTAAATATAATACTTTCTGACGCATGCGTCTTTCGTCCTCCCTACAGGTGGCGGGAGACTGGCAGTACGTTGCCATGGTGATAGACCGGATCTGCCTGTGGCTGTTCGCCACCGTCTGCTTCCTGGGGACGCTGGGATTGTTCCTGCAGCCATTCGTGGGGTCAGACGAGGAGTAATATGAGACATAGACGCCATGGCAGTTGTGTTGGATAATATGCCCAAACTATGAAAAGTGTAATGACTTATGATCTTTACCGAAAGATTACGGGCTTTCTCCGATTTGACCTCGCCTTTGGGATGAATGTATACGGCCGCATTTGTCAGTTTAAAAAACAGGCACACACAAAACTTTGATAACCTAAATATGGCCGGTTTGTAACATTAACCCTTTTGGGGAAGGCGTAAGGAGTATTGAAGCCTGACTATTGAATCATGGTCTTTGAAGTGGGCTGAAACGTAAGGGCTGAAGTTCCTCCGTGAGTACACATAGCTCCCTTGTGTACACGTAACACACCTGTGTACACGTAAGCACGCGTAGCACACGGTATTTCTTGTTGGTACGATTTTCATTTTTATTTTATTTTTCAACTTTGCGTGTACATTAACGAATCCCTTTGGACAGATCACGTCTGTGTCGCCCCATAGGTTAACGTGTTTTATTGTTTTGGTAATCTTACCATCAAAAGTGTACGCTGTAGAATGATTGTACATGCTATAACTGTAAAACGTTTGAACAAACTTTAAAAGTATGACATTTTCTTTGCTATTAATTGATTTTCGTCAAAGAATGGAAACAAACAAGTCACGACTGTATTTTACGTTACCACCAGGATGAAATTCTTTGTATCACGCTCACACACAGAGAAGTAACAATAGACTATAGAC
Organism: Branchiostoma floridae x Branchiostoma belcheri; assembly: GCA_019207045.1. Taxonomy (NCBI): domain Eukaryota; kingdom Metazoa; phylum Chordata; class Leptocardii; order Amphioxiformes; family Branchiostomatidae; genus Branchiostoma; species Branchiostoma floridae x Branchiostoma belcheri. The sequence goes on along the minus strand of CM033025.1, from coordinate 8,308,576 downwards.
TTTGATAAACGAAGGACCAACCAATCAGGGACCGTGACGTCAGGGGGCGAGTGTGCAAGGAGGCAGAACGGTCTCTGCCCTCCCTCCTCCCTTACGGTTTTCAATAGGTTATTATATCTACATTATGGCACCAATAACGTGTCATAGTTAAATGTATTGATTGATTTTTTGAGAGAAGTGTATGTTGGGGTTGGAGTACAAAACTTTTATTTTCATTCCTTAATTGTTTTTTAATAAACATGTTTGTAAAAATAAGCATCTCATTTTTTGTCAAGTTTATAAGAATCTAAATAGCAATCGTCCGGAATAGTTTTAGACGGAAAAAAGTTTCAAGTTTGTCCTTCTTGGCAATAAGAATTAACGTACAGTCGTACACCATTCAACGATGGACACTGTACGAGAATATGCGCTCTGAAATGGGTGATAAAACTATTGTTGCATTTCAACTTAATACTTAGAAATGCTCGTAAAATAAGCAAGTAACTACATTCCATGATGTTAACATAAACATAAAGTAACGCAAATATACATCATTTTGAAATTAAAAAAAGACAAACATGCAGCAATATCGTGAAAGGAAAATAGCACGAAAAAGTAAATGACAAAGTTCACGCAAATGAAAGGGTGGCATAATGAAAAACCCTTTGCAAAAAATCACGTTCATTACATTGTGAGCAGTAAAACAACCATCCCATCAAACAACACATCTTGTCGTCCGTCTCTATCCGACAAGACCACAACAAGGCGCAAATGACCCTTCCATTCCATGTAGAATAAAAGAAAATGTATAGAATGCCATGTCAACATCATCTGTCTAGAATACTTTTTAGAAATGTACTACACCGCACAATAAAAAAAACCATGGCGTAATGTATATACCCTCCCACCGGAACATGACATGACATTCCAACCGGAAACAAGATGGCGCCAGCGTGACGGCAAATTCAATATGGCGGCACTCATGGACTTCCACGAATTAATAGATTTTGCTATCGCAAAACTGTAAATAATAAATATTAACTAGTACAGGTTTTGGCGAGGTCGCCAGGCGGCATTGCTGAAGATGTTTGGACATGCGCGGTAGGGCACAGCTGGACCATACAAACCAGGAACGCTACATGGCGACACCTCTTTACTCTCCAAGCAGAGGTTAGGCTCCGGCTGTTTTTTAAACGTTTTTAAGTAGTTTTGATCGGGCTTTCTATTTTGTATTTTATCTTGCTGTGTCAAGACCTAACTGGCTGGCATACTTAAAGAAAAATGACAAAATAGAAAGCCCGATAAAAACGCCAAAAAATAAGCGTTAAAAAACAGCCGGAGCTAATCTCTGCTTAGAGAGTAACACCTCTTTGCAATCGTAATAGCCTCTGATATGTCGTTATGCGGGCTTCAACCTTTTGTTAGTTTTCACAATGGTTTCTCCTTCATTCATAACCCGAAGAATCCGCAAATGGAATCACCATAAGCCTCGACAGAATGATTTCAATTTATTGTACGAGCAGGCTTTCTCTTTGACACCAATATATTGTCAAAATAATGGCAGTTTAAGTCGCCTCGTGGAAATGGGACTTTTGCTTCTGCACATGTAGGTCCACGTATATGGATTTAGAGTATAAATCAATAATCAATACGTCTGCTGCGGCCTAGTTTCCTGTGCCTTATTTGTACAAACACCTAATGCATACTATTAGGTGCCTTTAACTGTATCTGACTTCGTACAATAGTGCCTGTACAAGTGCGCTTGGAAGTGCGGGTGTACGCGTCTGTGCAAGTGACGGTAAGTGGCCATTATAAGCCTGCAAAAAAAAACGTTTCGATTTTGTTAGAGATTTAATCCATAAAAAATGTAAGTCGTTAGGTCAAGACTAACCAAATATGTTTGTGTGTGTGTGTGTGTGTGTGTGTAAATAAAGTCAATTTGCATAATTTGTATCTCATTGTTCACATCTCAGTCTAATATATCTGCATACCAAACGTCATGGAAATCCATCATTTCTTTCTTCAGTTATCGTCTTTGAAAGATTTTGACGAAAGATCCCCTGCAGTTAGAGCGACCTGTTAGATGGCTCGAACCTACATGTACGCCGCTTTCACATGGCACCAAAGAATGAAGAGTCATGAAAATTAAAACCATAGCACGTCCAGAATAAAAGATGGGAAAAAGTCCCATTGTAAGCTCCCGTCACAAGATCTGCCCACCTAGCAGATATCATGACTAGTTTCTGAATCTAAATTAACCGATGTCGCTGCTGACGTTGAGTCCCGTGGGCGTGATGGCGCCGAGAGATAGACAAGGTTACAACACAAGGTTGAGCATTAAAAGATAGCGTAAGTGTGCACATGTGTCTTAAGCTAAGGGCACAACCCGCCGTTCGTGCAATTTGTCCGTACGTTTTTTTTTTTTAGGCCACGTCCGCCGCGTATTTCTGAAAATGGTCAGGCTGTACAAGGCAGGCGCGTCGCCCGTACTTGCGAATCCGCAGCCCGATGGCACACACAGTTTTGCCCGTATGTAAAGTTCTACGGCGTGTTTGCGTGCTCCAAAATTCATCGGATTCCCTACGAGTTCGTACGGAGGCGGTACTTACCACTTACGGATCCCAAAAGATTGCCCAGGTTTTGGTACGTAGACAGCACGTATTTGCACGTACGGCGGGTTATGCCCTTAGCTTAAGGGTGTACTCTCACTGTACTTGCGTCATGCTTGCGTTATTGTTGGGTTCGTTTACTGCGTCGCTGTGTTGTTAATAATGTAGATATTGCGCAATACGTAAAAGTATGACTTAGAAGACGACAAAATACAGAAAAAGTAAAAAAAAAAAATCGTTCATTATCTCTGAAATTCGTTGAGTATCTTTCGAACCCCGCAGTGACACAAGTTTGACGTAAGTGCAGTGAGCGTGTGCCTTTAGGTAAGATCTGCGGTATTATCAATACAAACTGTTACCAACAGATAAAGCATGAAAATATTGCTATAAATGCGTGACAGAAATACAAAGTTTTATGTTATGTTACCGAACCAGGCCGAAGATGATATGCCTATTCCCCTGGTGACAATTTAACAGCGAGAATTTCCCGCTTCACCGAGCGCCGATCGACTTTTCTGTAATAATGAGCTAAATATGATAGATAAGTATGACACAGTATGGTTTATGGTAAACTTAAGTCCTGAACTTACAATTGTAGCATTAGCTACAACCGGCACAGCAAATCTAGCCTAGACAGTAAAACAGCACAGCAATTAGAATACATTCAGACAGTAAAACCGGCACAGCAAATCTAGCCTAGAAAGTATAAACAACACAACACAGCAAATCTAATTCAGATAGTGAAACAGGCACAGCAATTCTAAAACAGGCAATGGATTCAACACAGTTAATCTAACCCAGGCCGTAAAACCGTCAAAGCAAATCTAACCCGCACGCTAATGCCGGGTTAGAACATCTAAACGGGATAGTCAAATCGGTACAACAAAGACCCGACAGCAAATCTAACCCGGAGTTTAAAACCTGTACAGCACATTTATCCAAAATCTAAAATTTGGCCCAGGCAGCAAAAATGACAGAGCAAATCGAAACCAAACAATAAATCCAACGCAGAAAATTGGCATAGCAAATCTAAAATGGACAGTAAAATCGGCATAGCAAATCTAAAATGGACAGTAAAATCGGCATAGCAAATCTAAAATGGACAGCAAGATCGGCATAGCAAATCTAAGCTAGACAGTAAAACCGTCACAACAAATCTAACCCATAAAGCAAAACGGCATAGGCACAACAGATTTTAACTGAGGTAATATATAAACACAGCGAATCCAACCTGGACAGTAGAACCAGTACAGCAAATGTAACCCATATAGCAAAAGCAATCGAACTGGATAGTAAAACTGTCACAGTGACACCAGCACGGAGCACATTGTTACCTGGAGAGTGAGTTATCACTACTTGTAATACAGGTCAATGAACAATACTGTAATTCTAACAGTTAAGGTTCTAGAGTCAAGTTAAGGCAAAGCTCGAGTAATGCCTGTCTTTGCCTACTGTTGAGTATCATCTAGGTTTTAATCATCTCTTGTAGTTTTATGGTCATACAGAAACAGTTAATGATTGTGGTGAATGGGAAGGGGCTTGATTTAATGGCTAGACTAAACAATGTGGGGCACACAGAATGGAGCCGATGCCATTCCATTAGCTAAGTGCCATTTGTTTCGCGACTGATCGTCCCTGGCCCTGTGCTACTGACGAGGAGGGTACCTGCGGTCGCCACGCCAGGCGCTCAAATGCGCTCGCGACAGATGGCAAAAATTAGGTTGGCTTTTATGCCACAAAATGACGATCTGATCAGGTTATATGCCGAGTCACGTCACCGAGCTGTCAGGTTCTGTTTGCGGTGAAAACGGTCCCGTCTGACCGCATTAAGAAGTACTTCAGACTAAATTGAAAGGGCTTCCGTAAATGGACGCCGCACATCTGAACCGAGATGTAATCGATCCCCGGTGATTCGGGAAGGAAAACCGAGCGTCATAATCATCAACATGATGAGGTCAGACGTCCATATTCCTCATTCACGGTGACTCTGGGAAAAACGGCAGTTTTCTGCTTCACGGGGCCATAAAATTAGTTTTCCCAACATTCCTGCCCCCGGTCGGCATGACATGAGGTGTCGCTGATACCAGGTGATCTATATTCCCACGTGCACGCCACCCTGTCCGGAGTCAAACTTCACCCAGCGAGAGGGACGCCGCAGGTTTGGGGATGGCACGCCGATGCGGCAGATTTAGTCAGTCCTGAAAGCGAATTTCCTGCCACGGGAAATCCATATCCGTCCTCCCCAGCGTGACGGGTGGGGCATCGACCGCCAGTCTCTCAAGGGCACCCCGGCAAGCCGCGTGACGCAGCCCGGGAGTCCCGCCTGTCTCGGCCCGCGGGAGTCTCAGCTGTGGGTGGCGGAGGAGGGGAGTGACAAGACTGTAGAACACGCGCAGGTGCACAGGTGAACACACAGGGAGCAGGACAACCCCTGTTGGACCTGTACTCGGAGGACACCTGTACAGCACCTCCCACAATGGCGCAGTGGCTAGTCCACTGCCTGCTTCTAGCTGTGCTGACAGGGAAAGGTAAGGAACGGTTCTTGTGTAAATAACGATGTGTTTACTTATAAATGCACTGCAAGAACGGTGGGTACCCCGCCAGTACAGGAGTACCTGTAGAAGGCTGAGTGTGTGGTTGTCCCACGACGGTCATTCTCTCCTTACCTGCCCGGTATTAATTAGCCCAATTTGTGTGGGCCTTCATCAGTGAGCCTAATGTAATTACCAGGAGTAAAAGTGCAGTGGATATGGTCTCTGGAGCCGCCTGGCAGTGATCATACATCCATCATCGTGCCGGCTGGAGAGCAGCCCTGTGATGACAAGAAATGAATGGAGTTTACTTTGTTTTATGGGATGTTCGGTCCATATAGGGTTATGGCACGAGATGTAAAATATCATACTAGGTATATGAGAGCTTATTTACAGGCGCGTAGTTCTAAGCTTAAGTCCAGTTGCTAACTCAGAGAAAATGTCAAGCCGACTTGTCGTAAACAAATCAGTCAGACTGGCCTGTACAAGTGTATGTCCACTAGTCGTAAATGAATTAGTCAGTATGGACTGTACATACGTGCGAGCTTTTCTTCTTGTGCTGCCTGTCTGATAGTGTTTCATATAGTCCTGATCTGTCACTATATTTCTGGCACTCTATGATGTAGACCTGTTCTGGCACTGTCTGCCTAGGAGTGTTTGATGTAGATCTGTTCTGGTACTATCTGTCTTTGATGTAGAGCAATCCTGGTACTGCCTTTCTGGGTGGATTCGATGTAGACCTGTTCTGGTACTGCCTGTCTGGGAGTGTTTGATGTAGATCTGTTCTCGTACTACATGGACAGTGTTTGGTGTAGAGATGTTTTGGCACTGTCAGTCTGGGAGTGTTTGATGTAGACCTGTTCCTCTATTGCCTACCTTGGAGTGCTTGGTATAGACCTGCTCTGACACTGTGTCTGTCTGGTAGTGTTTGATGTAGAGCAATCCTGGTACTCCCTGTCTGGGAGTGTCTGATGTAGACCTGTTCTTGGTGTGTTTGATGTTGACCTGTTCTGGGTGTGTTTGATGTTGAGCTGTTATGGTACTACATGTTTCGTATAGACCTGTTCTGGTGCTATCTGTCTGTGTGTGTGTTTGATCCAGACCTGTTCTGGCATGTCTGCGTGTGTTTGATGCTGAGCTGTTATGGTAGTATATGTTTGATATATACCTGTTTTAGAACTGCCTGTCAGTGTGTGTGTGTGTGTTTGATCCAGACCTGTTCCGGGTCTTCTGTGTGTATTTGATGCAGACCTGTTCTGGTACTGCATGTGCGGGAGAGTTTGATGACGATAGAAGAGAGAAAACTTTTGTTCACATAGAGATGGTATTGTTCCATCTATAAGGTTTTTAAAATAGCACTGGATCTGAGATTTGGCGATTGTAGACACGGTGTGTGACGCGCCTACTCTGATGCTGTAGTGCCGCGAGGATCACTCAGCATTGCATCCGAGCGAAAACAAACCCGCACATGAACGATCAGGCCTGCCATGGAGGATAAGTTAGGCTGAAGTATTGACTGTGATGGACAGAGACGGATGGGGGGATTACGTTCTACCAGCCGTGACTTCCTTACAAGTGCATCTTGGCTCAGAGCTATCAGTTATCTTCCAGCTGGGCCCGTGTCAGGATGTGTCGACTCTACTTGCTTCTTCCTGTTCTTACATTTAATAAAAACATCTCTCTCCCTCGACGTACACATGATGAGAACAACAGACATGTCAGATTCCCTGTCCGTATTCGTAGACTATCTTCTGGGCGTCAGTCAAATCTGCAATATCAATCAAAAGGCAGGAGGAATGCCCCAAGTTTGGGCCCCACCCACCATATCCGAGCGGGGTGGCAGGTTAAACCATACATGATGGATTAGTCACAACAAATATCCGTATTCTATTGCGCCGATGTCGTGGGATAAATGCTCCACTCCTACTGTAATGAGGGGGGATTGGGAAGATTTCTGCTTCGCCTGTGAAACGCGCGGCGCATGGCTAACGATGTGCAAATTCCGGTCCCCAGATCATGTTTGTAATCCGGCTAGTCCGGGAAACGAGACTGGCGTCACGGAACACTTCTTAGTGATGGAAATCTGTAGATGACATCTTAATGAAACACATTATGTTTATGGATTTATAAAAACGTTAATCATATAGTCTGACACTTCCCTATTCCTGCATGATCTCATCTCATGATGAAAAAGCCATTCGTGTATAAGTAAAGGCTCAAACAAACAAAAAGACAGACAGACAGACAGACAAACAAACAAAACAAGCGTTATGTCGCGGAAGGGTATTTAGACAAGAGGAATCGTGCTGATGAAGGTTTTCTTTCGTTGGTTTCCGTCCTGCTAGCAAATTGTCTAGCCTATCACTTAACTCTGATCTCCACGTGTGGTGGGCATGGGCATTTGTCTTCCAGGATTTTGATTGATTCCCATTCTCGCTATGATTGACAACTGTTATAGATGCCCCCTGCGGGGCCTGTGTCTCTGTACGTACGTACTCGCAAAAGGCGGGTTCTTAAGCTCCGTATGTTCGAACGGGTAACATTGTTGTACCGTCAGTTTTCATGTTCGAACGAGTAACATTGTTGTACCGTCAGATCCCATGTTCGAACGGGTAACATTGTTGTACGGTTGTACCGTCAGATCCCATGTTCGAACGGGTAACATTGTTGTACCGTCAGTTTTCATGTTCGAACGAGTAACATTGTTGTACCGTCAGATCCCATGTTCGAACGGGTAACATTGTTGTACCGCCAAATCTCATGTTCGAACGGGTAACATTGCTGTACCGTCAATTTTCATGTTCGAACGGGTAACATTGCTGTACCGTCAACCCGTCCGGGTAACAAGTACTGGCAATTCTCATGTCCGTACAGGTAAATATTGATGCACCACCAGCTCTTATGTCAGTGAGGATGACATTATTCCGTCAATCCCCACAACCAAACTGTCTCATTGCCATCACCATAAGCGTTTCTAATCTAAAAACTCGCAGCCTGATTGAGGTTCAACCTACTGAGACCTTACATTTGACGTCAGAACTTTTTATGCTTCATCACTTGCTTGTCAAAATGCCAGAGATGTTGAAGCACAACATCCTTTACCCCGTCCCTGATGTTTGAACTGGGTTTCCAACATGAGCACCAGAAGCGGGAACAATGAGACCCCCCCCCTCATCATTTGTTTGTCAATGAGACCCCCCCCACTCCCTCATCATTTGTTTGTCGAAATGCCAGAGATGTTGAAGCACAACATCCTTTTACTGATGTTTGAACTGGGTTTCCAACATGAGTACCAAAAGCTGGAACAATGAGGACTTCCCCCCTCATCATTTGTTTGTCAATGAGGGGCCTCCCCAACACACACATCATTTGCTTGTCGAAATGCCAGAGATGTTGAAGCACAACATCCTTTACACCGTCCCTGATGTTTGAAATGTGTTTCAAACATTAGCACCAAAGCGAGCACAGCGAGGACCCTCCCCCCCCCCCCACACACACACAGAACGACATTCAGAGCGCGACAGCTGGGCCGAGCGTTACCAATCGGGGAATAATGACACAAGATACCCTCAGATATGGATTTTGTATTGCAGGAAAATTGAATTTGCGTGGTCCATTGGAGTTGATGAGCTGCCTAGGTGGCGGTCCCGGCGAAGTAGGGTGAACTGTAGGTAATTACCGAGCTACTTACGTGATGGATGAGTAGAGTAAGCACTAACTCCAAAGTTTAATGTGCGGGTAACAGTCAACGTCTCCGGGCGTCACGTGAAACCGGCGGTAAATTCCCGCAGATGTACAATACCAGCCATTCTACGAACAAAGCCGGGGTCCCGGACTTTACCTACGGAAGGTAAATTTCCGCAACAGTGCCAGCCATAATACGGACAAAGCCGGGGTTACGAAAGGATCTAGGCCCTTCATCTTGGCGGCTATACCATGCACCCCTACTGCCATCAAATGGACATGTTTTTACAAATGTAGATGCAGAATCAGGTGAATGCGAGTGTAAATCAGCTTGAATTGACAAAGTGGCTACATTGACAGAACGTAAACATTTCCACGATGTTAGCGATGTGTATGGAATATGGATCATATCTATGTTGAGATTGTCTGTCTTATGGTGTAGCTAGATCTGGACAGATAAGCAGCCTAGATTAGGTAAACATAAAGATAAATCATAATGTAAAATAAACAAAGATAAGCAAATTTTATCTCTCATCCGTTCACCTCACCGCACTGATGAATTTGTCGTCTTTCTTTCATGTAATGATGCAATCTCAAAAAATATCAGAAAGAAAACTCATTAAGAAAGTACAAAAATACGTCAAACACATTGATCCACTTTGCGTTGATAAATGCATGTTCGATGCCTAAAGTCATGATAACCAGAGAGAAAAAAAGATTAAGGATACTGAAGATACTACAAAACATGTGCCCCAGGTGTACGGATGTGGGGTAAGATAATGTGTGTGTCTCTGTTGGGACCAAGAGCTGTTTTTAGGGTTTGATGTTTGAGTCTCCTACTCTAAAACTTCCGTTGTTTTCGTATTTCAGCCTCTATCCTCGGTACTGCCTCCTGTAATGATATAACCATGGCAGACTGAAATATCATTCTTGCGATACCGGTGGCTCCTCCAAAACCTTAAGTGCAGATCGAATAACGTTGGTCGTAAGTAAAGTTAGAGTCGTTAATGGAAACAAAGATAAGTGATTATTAGAAACCTTCCTTAGCCCCTTGTGGGACGTGGAACCAGACAGCAGAAACGATAAGGAAACTCGATTATAGATTCCTGCAAGGCGCGGGCTGGGGCTAACGTCTCGTCCTATCAGCTAATGGACGGTGAGTCATCAACGTGGGTCTGGGGGGACTCCTAATTACTTATGCGGTTATCAGGAAAATGTACTGCTGAAGGAGAGACATCTTCTTCAGCTTCAGGAAACTGCAAAAATAAAGCAGAGATATTTCCCCGCAGCAAACGTTACTAATCAGGGGGGGGGGGCTGAAACCTGCACCTCCACTGCTGAAGAAGAGGCATCTTCCGTAGCTGCAGGGAACTGCACTGATCAAGAGGAGACAACTTTCTACAGGGACCTGCACTGTTGATGGAATTTTTTCTACAGCTCATCATACACAGTGAACTACAATACTGACGAAGAGGCATTTCTCTGTGGACAAAAAAGCGCCAAGCTTGTGCTCTGAGTCGTACAGCGGAAGTTCAGGCTATAGCTACGTCTGTCTTTGTTTGTAGGTTTCCGGTAGGTGTTCAGTCTCAGGGAGTCTTCTTCCTGGATGATGGTAAGGGGAGACAGAGAAATTTGATCTGAAGCGAACTAGATGACAGAGTCTCTGGCTTTAGCATATTTGGTAAATTTCAGCGAGTTGGAGCTATGTTTAGCTTGATGTGAGTGTGCATTGAAAACACTGTTTCCTTAAGAGATTTGTTGATATTCTACTGTTTTCCAAGGTGTGTTGAGTGCTGAGTCGGAAGAACGGCTGGTGACTCGTCTCTTCAACTCCTCCCGGTACAACCCGATGATCCGCCCGGCGCAGTTCCCCACCGAGATCGTCACGGTCAAATTCTACCTCATCATCTCCCAGCTCATCAGCGTGGTACGGATCGGTAACATGCATTTTGGTAGAAAAAGTAAAGTAGATGTGTTTTCATTATTCTGTCAGCTTCAGTGTTCTAATCGGTTTGGACGTGAAATGATTAGGACTGAGTAGCTGTCGTCGTTAGTGAGACGAGTACTTTGCCAGGTTTGGCTAGACAGGAAATAGCCATCTTTGACCTTTAAGTGTAAAGAAGTTTAGAAACGATTGGGAGACGCCAGTTGTTGCTTAAACAGTGTTGAATTCGCAAATAGCGCGTCATAAATGCCTGATTGTCAAGAGACACGTGACAGCCTTACGTGACATGCACCATATTTTGACGAAGCTTGTCAAAATAAGCATCTTGTGGTGAACGTAGCACACAAATTTAGCGTTTTCTGAACCAACGCTCCTGACCATGAATTGCGTTTTATTTTGCAGAATGAAAAAGAGGAAGTCATGAAAACTAACGTGTGGTTAGCCCAGGTAAGACTTGTATTGTTTTGTAGACTAAACAGGAAGAAGAAATGAAAGGGATGAATTCCAGTGTACCATATCAGATGACACATTATTCCGCTTTCTTCTTCTGTTTTTCGTTTTTAACGGATTTGTTCATTGCAAGGCTATTTGACCATTTTTAGGAAATGAACTGAGCTATATAAGTCAACGGATGTTGGAAATTATTTTGCAAGAAGATAGCTGTTTTTTAAGACTTGAAGATTTTTGCGTCGACACCGATATTCACTGAGTCTCCGGTATACGGACTGTGCGTACAGTATGATAATAATTAAATCTGCCCCTAGCGCGGTACCTATTGTATGTTGACAGCAAGGTACGCGTGGTGAGGGATCTGGTATGGTGTAATGACATGGTCTGTTCTTACTCTCCCTGCTGCAGACGTGGACCGACTACAGACTGATGTGGAATAAGGAAGATTACGATCACGTCCAGGTCATCAGAGTTCCTTCAGAATCCGTCTGGAAGCCGGACATCGTGCTCTTTAACAAGTAAGTCACACTAAGTATGTTGGAATCTGGGAAATTGGTCAACAAAAACATTACAATTTGCTTTTATTTAGTTCAAAGTTGACAAAACCTACCAGAGGCTGAAAATCAAGATATTGCTAACAGACTGCATGGTACCAACTGAATTAGCATATTTGACTGTTGCTCTTCTAGATCCAGGCCATTCAATATGGAACATGTTTAAACATGTTTCCGATGATTCTAATGAAAAGCGGTCCTTTCCGTTTCCCGCAGTAAGGACGGCCAGTATGACGTGGCGCTGTACACGAAGGTTCTCATCTATGACGATGGGAAGGTCGAGTGGCTCCCTCCCGCCATCTACCAGAGCTCCTGTGCGATAGACGTGAGGCATTTCCCTTTTGACAAGCAAAACTGCACTATGAAGTTCGGCTCGTGGACGTATAACGGCGATGAGGTGGACATCGTGCTGGACTCCGAAGAAGCTGTCAGTGATGACTTTAAACTTAACGGAGAATGGGACATCATCAAGTCGCCCAGCAGGAGGACATTAGAGGGGGACGAAGTTTACGTTCACTATGATTTTGTCATCAAACGAAAGCCTCTGTTTTATATCATTAACTTGATAATTCCATGCATCCTCATCTCATCCCTGTCGGTGCTGGTGTTCTACCTGCCGTCCGACTGTGGGGAGAAGATCACACTCAGCATCTCCGTGCTGCTGGCCCTGACTGTGTTCCTGCTGCTGATCGCCGACATCATCCCCTCCACGTCCCTGGACATCCCGCTGATTGGTCGGTACCTGATGTTCACCATGATCTTCGTCACGTTCACCACGGTGACGACCGTGTACATCCTGAACGTGCACCACCGCACGGCGAGCACGCACGACATGCCCACCTGGATCAGGATCGTCTTCATCAACGTCCTGCCCAGAATCCTGTGCATCAAGAGGCCTGCTGACGATGAGGTGGTGGACGTGAAGGAGACCGTCATCAGGACATCGCTGTACCACAAGCCGAGAGAAGACGCGATGGAGATGAGAAAGCGGAACGGGATGATGACTGAAGGAGGGCGGGGCTTCGGGACCGTGCCGAGGAGCAGATCGCCCGGCCCTGGCTTGCAGCAGACAGAAAGGCGCCACCTGGCGCCCGAGCTGGAGGATGCAGTCAAACATGTCAAGTACATCGCAGGCTTTTTCAAAAGTCAGGACGATGATTCAGAGGTTTGTATACACCTTTCTCACGCGGCGGCCATGATAGATCGAAGAAGAGGTCAATGAGGCAAACAGATAAAACTTATTTCTAAAATCAGGTCCCATTTAGTTTTCCCCCAAACCACACAAATTTTCATGATATAGGATAGAATAATAAATATTACAAGAAGTGTTATGCACCGAAAGATGTAGCAATTTAGAGCAGTGTACACTGACCCCATAGTCCCTTAAGAGATGCAAAATAAAAACATAATAATGCAAATTGCTAACGAATTTGCAGCCATTCACTTATTGGTCGATTTCCTAATGGGTAGGCTATCATTGGTCGAACTGCTAATTATGATGGACAGCCTTTTGTTTGCCACATTGAACTCGTTTTAGATCAATCATGGCCGCCGCGTGAGAAAGGTGTATTGAGGTTTGGTTGTCACTACTATCAGCAAGTGTAATAATCCATTTCTACCTGGGATCGCAGGAGTAGGCCATCACCATAACGTTTACAGCACATGGTTCAATGCACTTGAGTAATTTAACACTGCCACAGAACAAAATAAACCAGGAAACGCTTATTAAGGGTTAAGCTGTTTAAACAGCACTTTAAGGTGAAAGTCAGACAAAGACAATGGTCGCGCTCGGACAAATCGGCCGGACGCCAAAACAGAGTCCCCTCTTATTAGTCCATAGTCTTATATCTAAGACGGATGGTTACTAAAGTTTCACCATCCGTGCAACCAGCACGCCCGGATGATGGATGATGATGATGAGCACGCACAAACAAGCTGTATACGTTTCCAAACCACCTGTATATTATTTTTTCCCACGCAGGTTAGCGACGAGTGGCGTTTCGTTGCCATGGTGATCGACCGGATCTGCCTGTGGCTGTTTCTGCTCGTTTGCGTGGTGGGAACTCTGGGATTGTTCAAGGAGCCGCTCTTTGACGGGGATGACGTGTAATTGCATGAGGGATTCTGGGATTGTTACGGGATGGCGGCTGACGGTGGCATGAGGAACTCTAGGATTGTAGTCATACTTCCCTGATACAGGACGTGGCGGGGAGTATGATTCTTGACTAGTGTTTAGCCACCATCTCTACGGTACCTGCGGACAGCTAGAACGTTCGTTCATGACTCCCCTTTCCTAGCCAAAAAGAGACACCGGACACAGAGAGGATTAGAGACTGCTCATGTACCCCGGATGTACCAATACAACTACGATTGACTAACGAGGCAAGGAGTCTGCTGATGTATGATCTGTAGACTCTCTGATTCGTTACTGCCTTGGACGTGCGCAAAGACGACTGTTTCATGGTCGTCATACATTGATTATCATATATTCATACGGAAATTGTCTTATGACTATATTCATAACCACCATAACAGAAGTCTTGCGATTATAGCTACAGAGTCCATCTTATTTGTTACTGTTGTTAGTGTTGTAAGACATACTGGTTTATTGTTTACTGCATGGAGCTGTCGCTTTGCTTACAATTAATTGTCTCGATGTTGGATTATCAGATGGTGGTTGCAGATATGCAGTACTGGTAGTGATCGCAAGAAGCAGTGCAGTGTTAAGTTAAGGGTCATATAATGTATATACATAATGGATGCTTTGAGGACATCCTCTATAGATGCTCGATCTTACCACGGCAGATACAGATAGACAGTAAGACATGCGCATATCGAGTTTCTGGTAGTCTGTGATCACTGGGTGAGAAATATGTGCCGTAGTGAGGCCAAGTAACACCGAGAATTTGCCACACTACTAGTTTGTGGGAAACTGTCGTAGCAACTGTACATAAACATGTTCTAGCGTGTCTAGTGTACATACTAGTGTAGATAGTAATAGAAGGGCTATATAAAGGCCATGAGGATGAGATCTCACACGGTTATACGAGAAAACAAGACGGAATGATGTTGTTGTTGAATAACATTTTAGTGGGTTCATGAACATTGGTGTTTTTATTTGCCATTCGAATGTGATTAAGATGATGTGCGTTGGTTCCTCAATTTGTATACGTAAATGTGATTCATTGCTATCGATAAAACCATAATTGAAGAAGGCCCAATAGAAGCATGTTCTATGCAAACAGTGCACAGGGTACTGGCTGCACCGATTCCATCTTTTTAACATTACCTAAAAATGACATAGCCTGGCCTAGCTAAAACCTGTGCTGTGGTGGAAAACAGGCCTGTGGGGATTGTAGCTGGTGATCTTTCATTTACCAGGTTAATAGTATTCAATTAATCAGGTTTACATCTGTCCAATTGTTGGCAAAAAAATGAAACATTGAATCAATGTGTGAACTTATACTCAATTTTGGGGCGTATTTACAAACTTAAAACTCTGTTAGCATAAATCTGAAAATAAAGTACACATATGCTGAAAATCAGAATAATCTAATCATTCCTGACTCTAAAATTAGATCTTATCCAAGTTGATATGAAGTAAACTTTAATCGGCCAAGTAAACTCGCGATGCGTACACAGCGTAGCTTTCTGTTTGAGAAATGAGACCCTTTCCTGAGCAAGTTGTTCGAGTGATATGGCTAGTTAGTAATGTATAATTAAAACCCTGAACAGATGTAACATGATGCAAGTCTGACAATCAGTATGAAAGTGAATTTTTGTTCCTGATAAGTCTGACAGAAATTAAAGGATTCGAAGACTACAATAAGACATTGAAACGAGTGGGTCTAAAGAACATTGCAATTATAGAGTGTACGATGGGCCTTTTCAAAATTTAATCTAATTGAAAGCAAAGTGGCCATTGATGTGACTTAAAGGGGCATTCGAGAGTAAATACAGTGACAAAGTTGCAACACAGATGGTACGATGGACGAGCTATGACATGATAGTCTTCTCATCGCTCCACTGACGCTCGGGACCGATGTAATCTGATCTGTCAGGGTCAAGTTGGTGGAATTTACAGCTCTATTTAGTACGACGGACTCCACCACTCCACCAGACATCAGCCTGTATGTTCAACAACATGCGTCATATGTATATCGCACAAGGGATTCTTTTATGTCTGCCTTTGCTTGTCCAGTTAGGTGAGTAAATGTTATATAAGATGTACAAGTGGCTGGCACATCAGTGGCTCTATATGAAAGTGTAAGACTAAGAGAAGTACTAGTATACTATAGGTGTCCTATTTATGAAGAATAGTACTACATTAATTATTAAAGCCAGTATTTCAGTCTGCTTCGCCCTTCTGAGAGAAGTTTATGCTTCTGATTATGGAACCTTCACGGTTACCGCTTATTCAGTTGCAGCCCCGGTTGCAACAGTTTCTGGGTGGTAGGTTCATAACCTGGTGCATTTTTCTGTTCTATTTGTAGAAGGTAAAACTATCGGAATGAACCATCAGTGCGTACGGATGATCCGGGGCGGTCTACGCATGACATGCTGTATGATATAACTTGCAGTACAGCTCATAAATAGCCAACTGAGATCAGTGAAACCCAATGATCGTATCTGTGTAGAACTCTCGATGTGTTAGAGTTTTGTAGTGACGCCCTGAAATAAGGCAAGTCTGTTTGCATAACATTTCATTCCTGGATAACACGAAAGCAACTATATCTATTAGTTATCTTATGTTTGAGAACCATATTATCTCTAATGTGAATCAACTTACGTAGACTTCCATGCTCAAATTATTCCAAAGCAACAAAATCCGGCTGACTAATGCCTCTAAAAGCGATAAAACCGAGTGATACCATAGAGACAACCAAATACCTATGTTGTGCCTGTTTCCCAGCACGTCACCGGAACGTACTGCGCCTGCGCGAAAAGTATAGACATGCTAAACCTTGCTAAACCCCCGGTTTACTCAAGGGCCGCATTTAAGAAAGTACGTGCGTATATAAGGGTAAAATCCCGTGTACGTTTTACATGAAACCATGTCTCTAACATATACTGTGCAACAAGCGGGATTTCAATGCAACGTTGACCAAACCAAGTCCCAAAACACCAGGGTTCGCGCAGGCGCAGTACGTTCCGGTGACGTGCTCTGTTTCCCTGACGTCATGACAGGCGCCCATGGAGCAGAATCGGAGGAGAGGCTAGTGCGCATGCTTTTCGATGAGCGGGGCTACAACCCGATGACCCGACCGTCCAGGTGGCTGGGTGACGTCACAAGAGTGAACTTCTCCTTGACAATATCCCAGCTGATCAGTCTGGTAAATCTAACTTACTGAGCACGTGTAACCGCAATCTGATTTATACTGAATGTACTACAGGTAGACAAGTTTAGTATAGATATGTCATGTGGTAAACAGAAATGCATCCATACCTGTGATACAAGGCCTTAAGGGTGAACTGAAAAAGTACATTTTGCCAACTTAAAAGAAAATCGGCACTGGTATACGTAAATTTACTGTAGTTCAATTACACTTGTTTACATATTCATGAATACGACAGAAAAGGCTTCAGTATAAATTGTGCATCCATTGTCCCCTAGTCCGTCACAGGCCACGTTCGTCTCTGAAAGGCTTTGAAAGTTACAGGTCACATTTATAACTTTTACATGGTAGACTGAGAAAGAAGAGGCGATGAAGACGAACGTGTGGTTGGGACAGTCGTGGTTCGACCATCGGCTCGCGTGGGACAGCAAACTCTTCGGTGGGCAGAGCATCATCCGCGCTCCGGCTGAAGCTGTCTGGAAACCTGATATAGTCTTGTTCAACAAGTACGTTTGGTTATGCTTTCTTCTTTTGTTGATCTTCATGCAGGTGTACATGTCATTGATTAATTTTATTTTTCAAATTACATTTTGCTTTTCTTTGTTTACAGTTTAGACGGTCGGTACGATTTTCCTTTGCATTCGCTTGCAGTAAATATGCTTTGTTATTTTATGTTTGTTTTTTTGGTTGCAGTAAAGATTCCCAGTACAATATGGCCTTGTTATTTTCTGGTTGCAGTAAAGATGGCCAGTTCGAAGTCGGGTTGTTATTTTGCGGCAGTAAAAATGGCACGCTCAATGTTGTCTTGTTACGTTCTGGTTGCAGTAAAGATGTCCAGTACAATAATAACTGTAGATTGTACCATAAGGAACGAATTGCGCTTTATGAACATATCAGAAAAGAGTTCCCATATTTTAAACATTTTAATGCAACGGATAAAATTCTATTTTTGATGCGCCTAGATAAACCCTGTATATCAAACATTATCTGTTCCTATATCTACACCTGTACAAAGAAGCGAGAAGATGTCGACCATTCTGTTAGCCTAGTACCTTCAATTAGTTAAATTGTATCTTGTTGTATCTGCATATGTCTGTTATGTCTGTTATCAGTGACCTGTACCTAGCCCGTATGAATGTACAATAAAGGTCTTTCATTCATTCAATAATATTGCCTTGTTATTCCTTGCTGCAGCCAAGCCGGGCAGTACACTGTTGATTCATCATTTTCTGGTTGCAGTAATTGAGTAAAGCATAATGTTGCCCTGTTCTTTTCTGGTTGCAGTAAAGATGGCCAGTACGATGTCGCCCTGTTCACCAAAGTCCTGATCAGCTCCAACGGGCAGGTGGACTGGCTCCCTCCCGCCATCTTCAAAAGTGGGTGCGCGATAGACGTGGTCCAGTTCCCGTTCGACCGGCAGAATTGCTCCATGAATTTCGGCTCGTGGACGTACGACTCCCAGGAAGTGGACGTGAGGCTGGTGGTTGACAGGGCAACCATGGACGACTTCAAGCCTAGCGGAGAGTGGGACATCCTGGACTCCCCCGGGAGGCGCGTCGTGACGGGAAACCAGGTACGCGTGATCTTCGACTTCATCATCCAGCGGAAACCGCTGTTTTACATTATCAATCTGATCATCCCCTGCATCCTGACGTCCTCCCTGTCTATCCTGGTCTTCTACCTGCCGTCCGACTGTGGGGAGAAGATCGGCCTGAACATGGCCGTACTGCTGGCCATGACTGTGTTCCTGCTGCTGATCGCCGACATCATCCCCTCCACCTCACTGGCAGTGCCACTCATCGGGAAATATTTGATTTTCACCATGATCTTTGTGACCATGACTACAGTGGCAACCACCATGGTGTTAAACATGCACCATCGCACGGCCAGTACGCACGAGATGCCCGGGTGGATCCGGTTCGTCTTCATTGACGTTCTTCCTGGGATACTGAGGATGGAGAAGGAAGAGGAAGAAGCTACGCCGTCGGAGAAGCTTCAGAATGGGGCCCCTTATTTCTCCTCGGACCAAGTTATCGACTCGGCTGGATCTGATGCCCCGAGGGAAGACCGCGGGTCATCCCGTAGACTGGGACCGGAGATCGGCAAGGCTGTGAAGAATCTGAAAACTATCGCAGACTTCTTCAAGTCTACGGATGAAGATTCGGAGGTTTGACTTTTTTACAATGAATCATGTTGCATGTTTTCATGTCGTTTCGAAGAATTTCCGTAGATAATGTTTGGCCACTCAAATATTTATGTGGTTTGTTCTAGCTTACACACAACCGATTGACACAACAAAAACAACGAAATACGTAATGATGAGGAACAGAAAGAAGCATTGGACACTTAGTAACCCTGAAATATCTTAGCATTAACTGTTTAAAATTTTCTATCTAGAGCCTCGACACGATTATTTCTTATGTTTGTATTCCTTTCAGGTGAACGATGAGTGGCAGTTCGTCGCCCAAGTGATCGACAAACTTTGTCTGTATTTATTTCTTGCCGTCTGTGTGCTGGTGACTGTGGGACTGTTCTTCCAGCCCATGTTCCTGTCAGGATAAAATTAATGTAAACTTTAATGCTCAAAAAGCTTACTTACTACCGAGCACGGCGTAAAGCTGCCTGATTTCGGATAGTTTCGTGCTGAACTGATCAGAGATTTTGCAACTATCAACACAATAACAGCACACAATATTACTGGGATTCCCAAGTAACGTTGGCCCTTTTCTGTGTAGTTCATCTGATGCTGTCCTAATTAATCGAAGAAACAGTACCCCTTTATTCGTACGATGGACCGGGTGCATTTAAGGCAAAATTGTGAATTGACAGATACACATAGTTTTATCGATTCCTGTCAGGATGTAGCGGTATTTCTACGTCTTAGTTCATTTCTTGTACGGTGTATGCTTATGAGAACTGGAAGTTTGCAATTACTCATTTGTACTAGTGTATTAATGAATGAATGATAAACTTTATAGTACAGCCATGCCCCATCGGGCTAAGTGTAGGAATACGAACATGAAAATCGTACTTAATTACGTATAGAAATAGGTTCGACATTTGAATGTTAGAAATATAGTTTCAGATGGGTTTGTATGATTAGTATGATTGAAAGGCATGATAAAAACGAATATATTTTGGTTCATGATAAATAAAGAAATCAGTCTCAACTGATCAAGTTCAATAACGTTAGCAAGCAAAAGAAGAACTGCTAGAAAACAAAAGTGATACAAGATTATACCGCCTGAACATATAACACATCTATATAAATCCATATGTTTTTGTTTTCATCCTGACGATGAGAGTGCCGGGTCCGTCCAGTGGCGATGCCGGTATGTAGGAGTGGACCATCTCTGGTTACTGTCAGGGTAATGAATACTGTTAGGTTAACAAGGTCGGCCACTGTCACCAATCCCCTCCAGAGTTAGTATCATCCTCGTCACTGAGCCACTGTCACCAATCGCGTCAGTGTTAGTACAAGGCTCGTATCCAGCAGTCCCGACCACTGTCACCAATCGCGTCAGATATAGCACAACTTGCCACAAGCCCTGTCTTGAGCATCCGAGGACCACTGTCACCAATCCCCGTCGGAGTAATGCTGGCCCACTGCGGGTGTGGGAGTTATTTGTGTACAGTTTGTCCCGAGAGAGACATGGGGACCAGCGCTGCTGTGGCGGTGTTCCTGCTATGGACGGTAACATGTAGACTAGCCGGTAAGGTACAGAATTACGCGTACTTGCATGACACTAACTTGTGTCCTTGGGATTCATAAATGTCGAAAGTGTACTTGATCACAGTAGTCTACTGACGAAAAAGTGGGACTAGCATGAACACCAGATACGGATTTTTCTTCTTTTTGAGAAATGTATTTAAAATACAATATATACGCAAGAATCTAGCGACAGTGTTGGCACGTGATGTGTGCCTAAATCTGTTAAGAATTTGACAAAAAGGTACACAATTGGGCATTTCCATATGATGAGGCGAAGTTTAGTAGCTCTGTCAGTAAAACGTCCAACTGTTGGTCACTGTGTGACATGCAGGCTCTGACAGGCGACCAGTTTGACCACTGAACGTGTTGGCCGCCGCATATTCCGGCTATATATAGAGCCAGTAACGTTCTCGGGTTAACCTGGGGTACAAAGGGACTTATTCAATTTGCACAGCTATTGGCGCCCATCCAAAGGTGACGGGAAGTATTCCTGTCAGAGTTTCTCATGTTCACGGTATGGTACTGGGACCATGTCCGGGAGAAAAGGAGCCGTGAGCGAAACAGGGGTTACATTCAACACGAAGCTAAAGTCACACGCTATTCCAGCGCTATTAGTATCACATTTTGCACATACGTATAAACAGCAGCACATACCGCCCTGGTATTCAGTTCCAGACTCCCCAGGCACGTCACTTTCACATAGGGATATGCTTTATATGAAATACTTTAAAAACGTATTGTACGTCTGGTCACATCGAAGTAAACATTTACGTCCACATTGGCTGCTTAACATATGGGTTTGCATTGTATACAAACACCTGTTGTTTGCAATAATTTGATGCTGTCCGGCCGAATCTAGTTCTGTTTACTTTCACAGTCTTCGGCTTAAATAATGATTTAAAAAGTTTAACGTAACACATATCACTATGCATATCCTGAAAGGTAGCAATGATGGTATTGAAGAAACAAATTTTACAAAGTATTATGAATACTTGATAATCGTTGTGAAGTGAAATAGCTTAAGATAAATGCAAGTTACTGACCCTTCCTCAATATTTCCATTCGTTCAGGTGTCTACGGAGCAACGTCAGAGGAGAATCTTGTGCGCATGATCTTTGAAGAGCGGGGATACAATCCCACAATCCGACCTGCGAAGTCCCCGGATGAAGTGATCACCGTCCATTTCTACCTGAGCATATCTCAGTTAATCAGCTTGGTGAGAATCTCTACATGATTACCCTGAAATAAAAGTTAATCTTTCGGACTCCAGGATGAATAGCGGTATCACTTGTTATCGCTAATGGAGATCCTAATAAAACAAAAAAATCAGCTTGGTATACACCTCTACGTGCTTGATTTAACATAGCAGTTATTACTTCTAGTGCGCCCTCTACATATTTATCTTTACACAACAGTTAATAATCTTAGTGTATACCTCTACATATCTACCTTTACACAACACTTAGATGGCATGATACGAACCTTTACATTATCGCCTTTACACATCAGTTAACCAGATTGGTGCAAACTCATAAATACATGCATTAACACTAACCATTACACATCAGATAAAATCAGCCTGAGTAGTTCGCGTTGGTTCCCCGTTTGTGTCAACAGTTATAATAGGAAGTTGTCAAGTCACCGGGCACTACTGAACGGTCGCAGAGTAACATGTAGGGGTTAGACCTATAGATATGGGCATCATGCCATAATCTAATTATCTAACGGTAGTTACATATATAATACAAATTCAAATTAATCTGGTTACTTCCAAGGTTTAACCATCTAACATAGTGGACACTACGTATGCTATGGTCGCGTGAAGGAAAACACCCTCTGCGTTTCAGAACGAGAAAGAAGAGACTATGAAGACGAATGTGTGGCTCGGACAGAGCTGGTACGACCACCGTCTGGCGTGGAACAGTGCTGAGTACGATAACCTGACTGTCATCCGGGTCCCCGCGGAGGCCGTGTGGAATCCAAACATCGTTCTCTTCAACAAGTAAGATGATACATCGTGACGTTATGTAGTACATGATACACACACGGTGTAGTAGCTCCGGTAAGCTTTATCGGGAGACGTTTTACGTAGTATCTTTATTGAGCTGTAGAAAGAACGGTCAGTACGAAATTGCCCTCTACACGAAGATACTTACCAGATCTCACGAGAATATGTTATTTTCTGGTTGCAGCAAAGACGGGCAGTACGAAGTTGCCCTGTACACGAAGGTTCTTGTGTACGAGGACGGGAAGGTGGAGTGGCTCCCTCCTGCCATCTTCCAGAGTAACTGCGCCATCGACGTTCGGCAGTTCCCGTTCGACCGCCAGAACTGCAGCATGAAGTTCGGCTCATGGACCTACAGTCCGGAGGAGCTGGACATTGTCTTGGATTACGATACTGCCACTACTGACGACTTCAAGGAGAGCGGCGAGTGGAACATCCTCAAATCGCCCTGCAGGAAAGTCGCTAACGAGAAAGAAGTAAGCGTTTTCTTTGACTTCATCATCCAGCGGAAACCGCTGTTTTACATCATCAATCTGATCATCCCCTGCATCCTGACGTCCTCCCTGTCTATCCTGGTCTTCTACCTGCCGTCCGACTGTGGGGAGAAGATCGGCCTGAACATGGCCGTGCTGCTGGCCATGACTGTGTTCCTGCTGCTGATCGCCGACATCATCCCCTCCACCTCACTGGACGTGCCACTTATCGGGAAATATCTCATTTTCACGATGACGTTCGTTACTATGACAACGGTCGCCACGGTGATGATTCTAAACGTGCACCATCGCACGGCCAGCACGCACGAAATGCCCGGGTGGATCCGGTTCGTGTTTATCCGGGTGTTGCCGCGGATCCTGCGGCTGCACCAGCCGGGAGAGGACGGGGAAGGGGCGGAGGAGCACAGCAACACGTGGGATCCCGACATCGACATGTACAGCAAACCCACGACCAACAACGGCGTCCTGCATGATGCCACGGGCAGGCCCTTCGGTAGGATCGGAACCGGCTCGCCAGGTGGGAATTCGAAGGAGGAGCGGGCCGCCGGCAAGATGCCGCCCGACCTGACCAGGGTCATCAGGAACGTGAAGGCGGTGGCCTGCTTCTTCAAGGATCAGGACGAGGAATCACAGGTGATGTGACTGTTCTTATAGATAAGCATGATTCCAACAAATAAATTCTACTTTCTTCATGCTGTTATAATGAACACAATTTAACACAAACTTTATCATTCATCACCATTCAATTTAGGGTATATTGAACTTCACACTGTTTGATGCAGTCGCTGATATCCTCTATGTGCCCGAATGACCTCCCATCGTGTCCCCATAATGACCTGAGCATGCTGAAGGCAAAGTGACCTTTGCACGTGGTGACCTTTTCACACAGTGACCTTGAACTTTCTGTTGTATTTCATTCCAGATCAACGACGAGTGGAAGTTTGTTGCCATAGTTATCGACCGACTCTGTCTCTGGCTGTTCCTTATCATCTGCGTGCTGAGCACCCTGGGACTGTTTTACGAGCCCTTGTTTCTGCCTGATGATATAGATGTATCATCAGTACCTTGAAGGCAGCAATTCATAAGATGTCGACAATGTTTAGCCATTTATGGAAATAGACTTTGAACGTGCAGAGTGTTACACTCTGTAAACTTTATGTATAAGATTAGACACCTGTCAGAGAATTGTTTGATTTTGAAAATTAGTTTTGACTCGATTATCAGTATCAGCAATTTAAAAGTCTATTATACATCAGAGCCTACATAACATCACAGAGAAATTGAGTTGACACAGTGAGGAGGTGAACACACTTTTATCAGGTATCCCTCTTTTCAGTGTGTTCACGAAACGGCAGCAGTTACAACATCTGGTTCCAGAGACTCAGAGACTGCTAAAGTATCACTCGTTGTGCAAAGAGAGGAGATACATGTATAGATATGCTGGATCATGTCCAGGATTGAATCTGACTCCCACAGCTGTATGCCTTTTGAGTATGTAAAGGAACACCAAACCTGGTCGTGTTCCCATGACCATCTTATTCTAGTACAGACGTATTGTGTTGGAAGGTTAATCCTTGATAGAATAGCCAGCGGCTAGTTCGGCGGCTCTGGCAGTATGACACCAAAAGACCCCGAAAACACACAAGACTCGAGGTTTGCATCTCAAGGTAATCATATTATCCGACGACTCCAATGTGCCACAGTACGTTTGAGACGATATGTTAGCAAATGATATTTATATCTTCACTTACATTTATAGAAGATGAGCAAGCTCGCTTTACGCGAATCGAGGTGCGAGTTTCCGAACTGTCAGCTTCACCGTGACGTCATCGCGTTATGATTGGTTAACATAGCGACGAAATTCTCGGTTGTAAAGAGGGGTTTTAATGGTGCGATGTTAAGAAGGGTATATATTTGTTGCAATAGAGCACGCTATTCTTTTTATTGAATACAAAATGAAAATTTTGTAATTTTGGTTAGTGTCATTGGATATATAACCAACAGAATGACAAATCAATTATATCATGGTAAATGGACAATGGCGTCGCATTCGTTCTTAAGTAGCCCCGTATATTACTTCTTGTTATCATCCTTTCCCATAAACAGAGACGAGGAACCCTGTCACCCATTGTTGTAAATAAAAACGCAATTGGCTTGTTTTGGAAGTAGTCAAAATAGACCTTTCTATTCTCGGCCATTTCTGTACCTGTTTCCTTTGTCTAGAGTATGGTATGGCAAATTAAGGTTGTAACCACAGAAGACGTCGTTTGTTTTCCGTTCTGTGGCTGAGAAAACACACAGAACAACACATCAGGAGGTTTGTACTGGTACTGGCAGGACTGGCGGAACAAAAATAGCTGACCGGAATTCCGGCATGTTAATGCCTGCATTATCGGCTCATTAAAGTCGAGGCCATCTTCCAAAAGCAGAGGCAGAAGTTGTGGACAGAACTGGGCACGGATTTGATACCGACGTTTCCCAGGATCGCTGCTGACCCTCCGCCCTTTCAGCCTCTCAGTGAGGATTAGTGCGTGGTGTGTGAAACTGCCGTCAGATTAATAGTGCCAGCTCTGTGAACCTGCCGTCACCCGGGGTCTGACATCAGGACTTACGG
The DNA here is from genome assembly GCA_019207045.1 of Branchiostoma floridae x Branchiostoma belcheri. Lineage (NCBI taxonomy): Eukaryota > Metazoa > Chordata > Leptocardii > Amphioxiformes > Branchiostomatidae > Branchiostoma > Branchiostoma floridae x Branchiostoma belcheri. Next base: position 8,282,663 of record CM033025.1, on the reverse strand, counting down.
CAGCCGGGTCACCGGGTCAAGTGACCTTTCTCGTCAACATTTGACAACCTTTTCCATCTGCCTGGCAGCACTGACTCGATACCGGCGCTACTACCCCGAGATACCAGTGTGTTAGTACTTAAGATATGCGCTCCCAGGAGTGTGAAGACATTTGAAGTTAGATATCGCATTCGCTGGCTGGTCTCCACCGACAGTCCCCAGTCCAGACCCCACCATGGACGGCTGGATCCCTGCGCTGTTTCTGCTGATCACGGTCTACACAGCAGGTGAGATACACGAGTTAGGAGTCTCTGTTGTACCTGTACATGACTAGCAGGGTAGAGTACCTTAATATTGCGCCTTTAATCAGTAAATCCCGACATTTTCGTCCCTTAAATGTGACTTCTATTAGTGGCCAGGCTTCTCAGTATATTCATTCTTCAGCACGCACAACTAGCCTGTGTCTATCACAAAGGGCTAGCCCTGCTAACAGAGAAGAAGACAACAAGCATGGATTGGACGTGGATAGAATAGGAATCAATAACAATATTCTAAGTAAATAAAAACTATGGTGTATAAACGGCCCAGAATAGCACCTGCTTCTTAGTTAACGCCTAATGATTCTACAGGAACAGACGGACCTGAGCTGAAGTGTTGATCAGGTCAGATTCTTTCCCCACAGGTCGAGAATTCCGGAGAAAAAAGTAAAAAAGTAAGATCAGTCTTTGCACCGGTTTTCCAATTAACCAGCACAGTCCTTCACAAACCGTGTGCAAAAGTCAATGAATTTAAGGAACTCTATCTGCAATATAAGTTACAACCACATCGGCGGGATGTTGACATGGTCACAACTTGTTTCATGGCCACAAAGCAAATATTGCTTGCTGAAAAAAAAGCTGATCACAAAGTATATTGCTTAAACTGGAAATACATCGATATATCGTGAAACATTAGAAACGTATGAACATCATTCATTTATATCACATCATTTGCAGTTTCTAAGCGCCTGAACATTAAGGAATTTTACCAAATTTTGGGTTGTTTCCATGAATGTATTGTCGAGATTCTATAGTTCCAGTTGGCGCTGTCCCTGTGGTTCGTGCCAATGCCGCATGAGATCACCACTGCCATATATAGCCGGGCATGCGGGTAATAGGGTGGGGAATGTAGCACTGTGCCCCGCCGGGCTGCAGCTGTGCCCGGGTCATTAGCGCTAATGTGTGGCCATGGGGATGTTATATGACACCAGGGTTGTAACGAGGATGTGATAACATGACAGCGCGCATATGCAGATTGGAGTTGCTGGAGACGAGAACAACAACACTGTGCGTGACAGCAGACCTTTGGGGCGATGATCTGATGGTATTAAGTCCTGTCTGAAGAGCCGGCATACAGATTATAAGCATTGCTAATAACGACATATATGTATGTTAGCCATTGAAACTCTCATTGCGCTGGCCAACAAACTGTGTCTGTGTGTAAACAAATTGTGTGCAAAGGAAAATACGGGCAGCGGGAACAAAGTTTCTTTATAATAGACCTCAAGTTGATGTCAACCTGCCAGTAGAGGGGTTCATATTAGGTACGTCATTGACCGGGCAATTGAAAGGTGAATGGTGTTGTCTTCCATGATCCTCCCCAAACAACAACAACAACATAGTACTATTGTCACAGTGCAGAGCAATCATAAACGACACTGTCTCTGTTAAGGAAACGTGGTTAACATATTATGATACTTGATGGAGTACAATAAGTTTAACTGTTTTACCTTTTACGTACAGACTTCGTTTTTCTTTTCCCTTTGAATAAACAATAACACTATATCTGCTATGGTCGCTACTAAAATATTGCTCTGGTTCTGAGTAAATACATGCGGTAGCTGCACAGTAAAGAGAAAGCGTTACATGGTCTAACCATCATTTTGTAGTTCACTGCCGCACCTCCAAAGTGATCATGGTGGGATAGAGAACAGCAGAGTTAAAGCCCTTATAACATTTTTTTCTGGCGTTGCCGTCTAACATAGGTTTCCTTAATTTTTTTTTTCAAACGACTGACAACTTCTAGGTTAAATATATTTGTATCCTACATATGATTAGCTTTGCAAACGTTGTGAAGCCTGTCAAGGCAGGGTTATTTACGTTAAAGTACGATGGTTGTCCTGAATGACTTTCTCAGTTGTTTCGATTTGGACGTTTTTGTTTGCACTTCTCCCTGCCACTCCACACCAAGAGGACGTGCCTTTCCGACCTAACATCCCAACCCAAACGCTATTTTAAGATTCTTGTAATTCAAGAATCTCGCCAGGCAGCAGGAAACTACTGCGCATGTCTATATTTGGTAGCATGTCTATATGTGCCACACAATGTTTACTGCCTCGGTCGTTGAGCATCTCCCTTCAGATTTGTGTCAAATATTGTCATTTGGTGGCCCGGGTACCATCCTCCGTAGTAATCGATGGCTCGTTCTGGCGAAAACCTTAAGATATAGCCACTGGTTACTACGGAGGATAGGAGCCAGGCTTAGTAAAGAAACTAGACACCATCCTCGAAATCAAACAGCAAATAATAATGCCCTTCGGCAGTCGTTAGTAGGCTGGTTGTGCCAAACAAAGCAACCATTTTGTCATACCCCCTTTCCACTAGGACAAGCTCTCTCTGAAACCTAGAATTTGACAGATCGCCCCACAAATTGTATAGAAAAGAAACGAATTATCTTACACTTTGTGTGTTTTGCTGTCCACTAGGTCACACTTGTGTATGCTGTATCATATATCCAGTATGAAATCAAAGGTTACAGATATCCTATTTAGGCCGCAGTGAGAACGCATCGCGATCTCCGTCTATAGTGGAAATGGGGGCCTTGCTGCTTGAATTGTTGTTGTTCTTTAGACAATATTTTAAAGAAGAAAGAATAAATGTGCAACAGTCTTAGCCAATAAAAGAATAGTACTGAAAGGATCTTAATTCTTATCTACGTACTTTACTCAGCAATTAAGAACACTTTGATTAGTCCTCGGCTGACGGGCTCCACATATCCAGCTGGTCATCGCGGCCCCATCAGGCTACATGTTTGACATTGTCCGCGCTCTTCGCCAGTTACTAAATGTACTAATGACCTCTGCCATCACCTGCATGTATAACTGAGGAAGTAGTACAGAGACAGCGACGAAGTTCTCATTCACAGACAGTGGAGGTTGTAGCGCGGTCAGTTTCTGCCAATCGTTACTGAATGTCACATGAGATCTTAAAGGGATATCTATCATGTACATGTATCTCCAACCGCAACTCCAAAGACCAGGAAAGAAAAGAGCTTAACATCACAATGTCCAAAATCTTTACCGACGGAAAGAAAACAACAACCCATTTTGGTACTTTATCATTATGTTGACCATTCCTGCAAAAAAATCCTCTTCTTTTCTGAAAGCAGGCAAAAATTAAAGAGTGCGCTGATGTCATCCATAAAATTTATTTATTGTGACCTAGTGACTCGACACTGGAGTATTTTTCCGGCAGTGTCAGATATCACAATACTAACGTTTCCTGTCTGTCCGGCAGGATGTGAGTGTGCGGAGGCGGAGGAGCGGCTGGTGCGGCACCTGTTTAACAGCACTAACTACAGCCCGCTGATCCGACCCGCCCTCAGGCCTGGCGACATCGTCACAACAACGTTCAGTCTGTACCTGTCCCAGCTCATCAGTGTGGTCAGTACCCCCAACACTATCGGCATGCATATAGTCTCTCTTTCTTTTATATCTTATTTGCATTGCATGGAGACAAAATTACTTGGCAAAGGTATGAGTTAGCGGAATCATGATTAGTTATTTGATAGTAGTCATAACGTTATGATCTTCCTTGCCTTTTATCCAGACCGAAAAGGCTGAGATTCTGAAGACTAACGTCTGGCTGGAACAGGTACGTATCCATATTCATACACGGTATCATCATCTTCATTATAAGCCTACATTTAAAAACACGTACGTGGTATTCGTTTTAAGAAAATTATAATACCAAACTAGATCATTTGTTGCATGCTGTGTGATATTACATATACCTGAATACCAACTTCGGGATAAAGGTATTAACTGTGGGATCCTGTTCTCCCATACTTTGTCCAACCTGATTTTGAACTAATTAACTCATCCCACGGTAGTATAGGGCCTTCCAGTCATATATAATTAGTACCCTGACACTAAAAGACATAGCCATGAGTCTGTTCCTGGCCAAGGGAACCTTTAGATTAGTTTGAGGCTATGACCCCGTGTTTCACGCTGCTCATATCCCCTCCCCGACCTGACAGCAATGGCAGGACTACCGTCTGGCCTGGGTGAAGGAAGACTTTGACCACCTGGAGGCGATCCGAGTGCCTGCAGCTGTGGTCTGGAAACCTGACATCGTTCTCTTTAACAAGTAAACAACTTTACTTACCTTCACGTCACACAAAGCTCATACTGTACATAGGTCATAGCACATAGGAGGCATGGGCCGTTGTTCTCCTTGTAGTTTTTTTTATTGTTATTATTTGCATTTTATCATTTGCAGCGTGCATGCGGTAGACCGCCTCAAGCGTTTTGTACAAGAAGCAGTACACTATTCAAGCAATACCGGAATGATTGTGGTTTAATTCCCAGCCGAGGCTAGATACAATTTTTTTGCCTGAAGAATGTATCAGAAAATCCTTGCGAAGTAAAAATCAGAACCTGTCGAGAATTCAGATCCACAGAGTCTAGATCCTAAGCTAACTAACGAAGATGCTCAAGTTTCATTCACTCAGTGTATTGCCGTTATATAATCTTCTCGTATCAGATTGCACGTTTCTGAAAGTGTGATATACCGATACCAATAGCTAATAAAACTGAAATCCGAACCCGCAGCAAGGACGGCCAGTTTGACGTTGCCCTCCACTCGAACGTGATAGTCTACAACACCGGGGACTGCTACTGGCTCCCTCCCGCCATCTTCCAGAGCTCCTGCTCTATCGACGTGCGCCAGTTCCCGTTTGACCGACAGAACTGCAGCATGAAGTTCGGCTCCTGGACCTACACGTCTGACGAGGTGAACCTGGTCATTTCGGATTATGGCAAAACGGCCATCCTGGATGACTTTAAAGCCAGCGGAGAGTGGAACCTGCTCGACTCCCCCAGCAGGAGGTTGGTGGAAGGGGACGAAGTGTATATCTACTATGACCTTATCATTGAGAGAAAGCCTCTGTTCTACATCATCAACCTGATCATTCCTTGCATCGCGATATCATCTTTATCTGTGCTGGTGTTTTACCTGCCGTCCGACTGTGGGGAGAAGATCACACTCAGCATCTCCGTACTACTGGCCATGACTGTGTTCCTGCTGCTGATCGCAGACATCATCCCATCCACGTCCTTACAGATTCCACTCATCGGCAAGTACCTGATGTTCACCATGATCTTCGTCACCATGACGACCGTGAGTACCGTGTGCATCCTGAACATGCATCACCGGACGGATAAGACGCACGAGATGCCGGCCTGGATGCGAGCTGTGACCAGGGTCCTGGCGACGATCCTGCGGATCCAGAAGCCGGGAGACGATGAGGATGATGATGAGGAGAAACCGATCTACATGTGGGACCAGCCGGTGGACAGCATGCCCATGAAAAAGGTTATATCCATTCTATTATTCACAAGACATCAATGTAACAGTTAGTTATGTGTTGTATCTATTATGCAGTTTGCAATATAGAATGGGTATCCTGTATTCATTCATGATATTGACGCCCTGTATCGTTTCTTGTTTGCATTTGTTGATTGCTACCTGTGATGTTACAATAGATGCAATTAAATGATTGTTAGGTGAAGTAAAGACCAGCCTATTCTCATCAGCACAATAGATGCAGTGAAATAATTGCTAAGTGAAGTAAAGGTCAGCCTTTCCTCATGAGCACATTAAGTGTTATTCATTTATTTACTCTTTGTCCCCCCATTTTGTACGTACACAGGTTCGTAACGGGGTTCTTCAGGACGCTCAGGGCCGGCCGTTCGGCACCATCAGCCAGGGCAGCCCGCAGGCCCCGCCCCGGCAGGACCGCAACTCACCAGTGGTTCTGCCGCCAGAGATGCAAGACGCCGTCAAGAGCGTCAAGTTCATCGCAGACCACTTCAAGACAAAGGACGAGGGAGCCGCGGTAACGGACATTTTATTTTAGCGCTAAAATACAAGGGATTCTTATGGCATGTAGTAATTAACATATCGGGGAGATACGGTTATACCAGGGGTCATACCCTGCGGTTATGCAGTATGCCAGTCAAAAATATTTGTAGTATTGGAAATGTTTAGATTTAATATGAAAACCTTGTTTTTGTTTCCCAAGTTTATAGTCATTTATAATTTTTTTACAGGTGAGTGACGAATGGTCGTTCGTTGCCTTGGTGATTGATCGCGTTTGCCTGTGGCTCTTCATCATCGTCTGCGTCCTCGGGACCCTGGGTCTGTTCTTCGAGCCGCTGTTCCTGGGAAACACGGGCTGAGGACCGGGGCCATCGCTCGCCAGGACTGGCACGTCATGTCATGTTTACAGGGTGCCGTGCTCATGCGCACGTTGCACCAATCACAATTCAACACGTTTGGCACTTGGCTGACCGACCATATTGTAGGATCACTCGACGCGCACCAACAGAGGGCTGCACTACATTACCATGGATATGTCTACAACATTATCGCATAACGTAACATATAATATCGCGATGAATATCTGTGAGATGCCATTTTATTGATACCAAGGCGGGGAACGCCTGTAGTATACCATCTTATGCATAGCAAAGTGGTGAGAATTTGGGAGATGCCATCTTACTAAGAACATGGCGAAGAAAACCTGAGAGATACCATCTTATAAACAACATTGCGATGAACATCTGGGTGATACCATTCTACTCATAACAAGCAGTAATTGTTGCGGAGATTCCATCTAAAGAACATGAACACGTGTAAGATACGTTCTACATAACGTCGCCATGGACATCTGTGAGGTACAATCCTCTGTGTCAAATGTGTGTTGCCGAGGCCTATCTGTCCTCTCGGCCAGCGGTGAACTGTTGTCAACTTGTAAGACAGCGTGAGCTATGAGGTGTGTCTTTGTGGAGAAAATGTCTATGGGAGGTGCCTGATGGAACTCCTCAGCTCTTCTCCGTATCATGCCTTCAAGCTGTTCACCTGGGAGGAGTCTGTAGGTGAACGCATCGGAGACAACACTGGCGTTTCACACCAAGGTCTTCATGGTGACTATAGAGGAATTAGCCTGCTCGCCAGCTCAAAAATTTAAATATCGACTTCTATCAACCCTTGACCCATTGCTGACGTCACACGTGAATGAAGTCTTGTGTCCAGAGCAATGCATTGGGTCAGATAGCTGAGGACAGAGCGTTTAGGCTCAAATTTTTCGTTGAGTCTCTTTTTTTAGTTGGCAAATATTTTAGTTTCTTCATGATATAATTTAACAATTCAATTTAGATAGTCTGTCATGATTGTTTTGACAAATCACACTTCCAATGTGGTCTATTATTTGTGTTCCAATTGAATTCATTGATTTTGCTGACTTGTTACTTTGATTGAGTATAACAACACATCTACTGAAACAGAAACAAACATTCATTTGCTTGGGAGATAATTTTATTATATTTTTTCCATAGCCTATTACTTTTGTATAGGTTTTATGACATGCACATTTGTGTGGATGGAGTATTGTAAGAAATATTTTATTTCTGAGTATGGGAACAGAAACGGTCCCATTTGAACGATAATTTGTTTTATTTACAAGTTCACATTTACTGAAGTTTTTCTAACGAATTTCTTATTCCTATGGTGGACCAGCAGCTTGGCATGAAAGAGGACATCTAGCGGAAAGCTGCATACTGCAGTAGCTGCAGTCCCGTTACGAGACAGGGCGCATTTTAATTGACTATAGCGTCTGTGGCAAGGGGTAATCAGTGAGAAGATAAGTGATAATACTTCATACAGTCGCAACTGGTGTTTTCATCGAAGTTGGATTCACTTAGGTTGCGGAAACTTTATTTGCAAAAAAGGCAAACGATTGTTATGACTACGTAACATGCAATTGATGTTTTGTAGATTGATAAAGTTATTTATATTTGACAATAAATCACAATACCAGCGGCCTATGTGTATTCATTTTATCTATATTTACAGATGAAGGTACCTTTATTAGCCATTCTATTCACCTCGTTCGTCTGTAAAGTTGAATTCTGTAAACAGATAGATCAGTCCGGATGACCCCGTTCTTAACATTCTCTCTCTAACCCTGGGATATATGCGTAAAGCCGTCCGGTCAATATCCACGCCGACATCATTCTAAGCACTGTTTCAATCCAGACCAATCTATATTGCTGCCGATTTTTATTTTTGAATAATTAATATCAATATTGTAAGAGTTAACCACAGAGCCTATGGATGGAGCATCTCCAGTCGCTTGAAGTTTGCTAGTTGAAAAGACTAGAGATCAGATGCTTGACATTTTCTAAGGATCACAGTGTCCAGAAATAGCGACCTTACCAACACAACAGGCCTTCAGCAAGGACTTAAGAAGATAACGACAATCTTCTTGATAGTTTGTACTGAGTTTTGTGTTCAAAATCTCGTGATTACATAGTGTAGTAGGATCATCCGGTTTATTTCCGTACGATGGAACATCAGATGCGCCATTCACATCAGCACGTCACACGTTCACTGGAGCCGACAGTCCAGCCTGTGTAACTTAACACATAATTGTATCCACTGACCCCCTCCCCTGTACAATCCGCTGAACCCAAATCCGCGGGTTAGGATCAGAGCAGGCCGGACCGCCAGATATTCCTGTCATCGCTTCACAAACACACGGGGCAAGCTTCTCATTGTCGTTTTCACCAGGGACAACATTAGCGGTTTAGGTATGTCGGTTTTTACATGTGTACATGTGCAGTTGTTCAGTTCAGCTGCCCGATTCATGTCAAACATGGTTATTGTGTGTCAACTTTCACATGGCTGTCAGATTGTATTCGGAATGACTTTGGACCTGGATATCATAATCAGGCACACGAGCTTATTTTCTCAGTTCACCAACAACTGTTGTAAATTCATATACTTGATAATTAATTTGAATATGTCACCTTATTGTGCAACCATATCTTAAATCTATATACCAACATTACAACAAATCAAAAATCGGTTATAAGCCATGATATTGTGAATATTGTGAACCTCATTCCCTACAGTTTGCCCCTGTTAACCGCAGACCTCCCCAGGATGGACCGGTTGGGTGGGATCACCCTGCTGATGTTGGTCATCACGATGACAGGTACGTCTGTACAAACGGCAGCCTGACTGAGTACGTTTGTATCAACGTTCTGTCCCTGGGATGAAAAAAAATCATGTTTAGCTCTGCTCACGTCGCACAGTGGGGGCTAAATCCTACAGACGGCGAACAACAAACACATAAACCAAACCATAGTCTAATCTGATATTTTTCTAATAGAATCGAAACATGTTTCCCGCGTTCATTGAGTTTAGTCGATCCACATAACCATGTGTGACACAACAGCAAAGGTTTAAGGTTATCTAGAGACCTTTATTTTGGTGTCAGACATCTCAGTATCGTTGGCCTTGGAGAGATTTAATGACATAGGTCAAATAGCAATGTTGCCTGTTGATTAGAAACTCCGACAATAATCCCGTAGGTATGAAAGATCTCAAGTGAGCTGTTTTCTGTACGCAAAGCTCAATCTTTTCCGACCAATATACGTGTATGATAGCCTGTCGTAATGTTAGTACCGAGCACGGGGGACCCGTAGACCCGGCGTGCGGTAAATATTGCATGGCATAAGTTATATTTAGCTGTAGGAATGCAGGGTGAGCAATGGCACCACATGCCAGAGCTCAAGTTTATTGTACGCAATGTATGCTCATGAAATCAGGGTGAGGCGACCCACAAGGTTTATTGCAGACATCAGTTCATGTACAATGCCGGTTTATAGAATATGTCATCGTTTCGTTGACGTAGACTAATACTAGTACATAACATAAAGCTGAACAGCTACAGAACCGGGTTACAGCCTGTCAAAACAAGACCTACCCGGCCCACATACCAAATATCAATACAATCCATTCAGGCGTTCTCGAGTTATGCTGGTCTCCTACACCCAAATAAACACACCCACAAACGCTACACAAAATATGACACCTTCTTGGCGAAGGTAACAATATGACGTTTAACTTAAACATTTCTAAACATGTAACGATACTATAGAATCGAGGTACAGAACATGGGTGCATAGTGCTGCATTATAGACTACTGCATTGTAGAATAGACTCTCAGGTACATGTATGCAACAGCGAAAGATAACAGTTTTGCCTTGCACATGGCTACAGAACAGAGCACTATAAAGGGTTGGGGAAGGGGCAGAACTGCAAGACATACTACTACAGCAGGGAAAAGAACGAGTTATGTGCAACAGTCGTATTGTGTAGGTACACAAATGTTTAAAAGTTATCAGTATCGTTGTGGACGGTCAGATAGCTGGCTGGTTTGAATTTGTCATCTCAAATTAGAAGGCGTTTCTGAAGAAATTCTGACAGCTGTTCATCTTTAATAAAGCTCATAGGACGTGACGTCACTTGGATAATCCCTGTACTTGTCGTGTTGGAATAGCTGATTAATAGAAACAAATTAAAAGACAAGTCTTTACATTCGGAATTTTTGTTACAAAGGATTTGAGTACATCAATTTGTCATTTTCAGGTACGTTAGCGGCAGATTCTGAGGAGAGGCTAGTGCGCATGCTCTTCAATGAGAGCGCCTACAACCCCGGTGTGAGACCTGCCCTGACACCAGCCGAAGTGGTATCAGTGAAGATAACCCTGGCCGTGTCCCAGGTCATCAGTGTTGTAAGTGATAAATATCATCATTCTTATAAAAGCCATAAAATATGAGCTGTTGGCTGTAGATGACTTCGGTCATATCTCACTCTACCTGTAAGATGGAGAAATCTCCACCTAACACTATTTCATTACATAACAATTGTCACGACAGTTAAACGAAGTCACTCTTTGATATTGCAATTAATACCTAACATCACTTGGAGTTGATTTTATGATACCTTCTTCATATCCAGAAGCTGCAGTTTCAGCTTACATAGGCCTGAATAACCTGGTCAAGAGTATTATCGCCGACGTTTTCTTTCTACTACGTCCTTACTTCTGTAGTCCTAAGTCACTTTATGTGGTTATCCAAAGCAAATAATCCGAACCCACTGCGATATGAACCCAAGAACAGTTTTCCGATAACCAATAATTGGTTCCCATTTTTGTTTTCCGTATAGATTGAGAAAGAAGAAGTGATGCGGACTAATGTGTGGGTCGCGCAGGTAAAAATCCTTTAACATGCACGATCGGAGGAATACGAGTTATGCATCATGACTGGGACGCTTAAACATGCAACATTGTTGGGACACTTAACATGCAACATTATTGGGACACTTAAACATGCAACATGGGTAGAGCACTTAAACATGCAACATTATTGGGACACTTAAACAGGCAATATTGTTGGGACAATTAAACATGCAACATTGTTGGGGCACTTAAACATGCAATATTGTTGGGACACTTAAACATGCAATATTGTTGGGACACTTAAACATGCAACATTGTTGGGACACTTAAACATGCAACATTGTTGGGACACTTAAACATGCAACATTGTTGGGACACTTAAACATGCAACATTGTTGGGACACTTAAACAGGCAATATTGTTGGGACAATTAAACATGCAACATGGGTGGAGCACTTAAACATGCAATATTGTTGGGACACTTAAACATGCAACATTGTTGGGACAATTAAACATGCATCATTGTTGGAACACTTTAACATTCAACATTGTTGGGACACTAATACGTACAACATTGTTGGGACACTTAAACATACAACATGGGTGGAGCACTTAAACATGCAACATTGTTGGGGCTCTTAAACATGCATCATTGTTGGGACACTTTAACATTCAACACTGTTGGGACACTTATACATACAACGTTGTTGGGACACTTAAACATGCAACATTGTTGGGACACTTAAACATGCAACATTGTTGGGACACTTAAACATGCAACATTGTTGGGACACTTAAACAGGCAATATTGTTGGGACAATTAAACATGCAACATGGGTGGAGCACTTAAACATGCAATATTGTTGGGACACTTAAACATGCAACATTGTTGGGACAATTAAACATGCATCATTGTTGGAACACTTTAACATTCAACATTGTTGGGACACTAATACGTACAACATTGTTGGGACACTTAAACATACAACATGGGTGGAGCACTTAAACATGCAACATTGTTGGGGCTCTTAAACATGCATCATTGTTGGGACACTTTAACATTCAACACTGTTGGGACACTTATACATACAACGTTGTTGGGACCCTTAAACATGCAACATTGTTGGGATACATTAGCATACAGTATTGGTTGGATACGTTATAATGTAACATTGATGAATCGGTTTAACAGTCGTTGAACATTAAAATGTAGCGCTGGTAGAAAACATATAAACATGCAGTGGAAAAATTCAGCGAGCAGCATGGTTGAAACACTTGGACACTCAACATTGACAGGACATTTTGAACAACTTGCAGCACAGGTGAATCACTTAAACATGCGAATATCATTCTTGCTTTTTACCCCTCCCCTTCCAGGAGTGGACCGACCCTAGACTGAGCTGGAACAAGGAAGACTATGATCACATTAGCCTCATCCGGGTCCCTGCAGAGGCAATATGGCGGCCGGACATCATGCTTTTTAATAAGTAAGAACAACAAAACCTATCAGACCGATGGATAGATACGCCGCAAGAAAAGGGTGGTGCTCTCATACATTGTGTATATCTGTAGACAAAAGGATGGCCTTCCAGCTTGGAATAACTTAGTTTGGTGGGATGAGCAAAAGCGCATGCCAAAAGTATTTTGAATGAGTAATAACTGCCTTTGATGCAAATGTATCATGGAACATTATGCAAGCAACAAAAATTGGCTCAAGTTAATCATCTGCAGCTCTCTATCTTCATGTCTACCTTGCCCCCATTGACCTGTAGGTCAGGTGACTAGGTAGGTAGGTAATCATCTACAAGCTATGTATTGGCAGTAGCTACGATCGCTTCATTTCTGTGACCGACCTAGTGCCCCAGGACGAGATTGTTGATGAAATGAGAACGTACTTGGAAATTTGGGATATCCATGTGTTCTAACTTGGCAACTCGAGTGGCTCTCAGTTACAATCGGCGCCATCTAGAGTAACAACCAGGTTGATCGACCTCTAGTGACAAGATGATATCCGCCTCACTATAATACATGATATTGTCCATAAATTCTTACAGCCCATATTGACACTTAAATATTTTTTTCAACGCCTATGTAAGTTAAACTCACACGCCCGCTCCAAGTGACATCTCAAAGTAAGGTGGTCGGAAGTAATCATAATATCGTTGAGGTCGATATTGAATATTGATATTTTCAATCTTTTAAATCCTATCAGCAAAGACGGACAGTATGACGTGGCCCTGTACACGAGGGCATTGGTGTACGACTCCGGCTACGTCTACTGGCTGCCTCCGGCCATCTTCACCAGTGAATGCTCTATCAACGTTCGCCACTTCCCCTTCGACAAGCAGAACTGCACACTTCAGTTCGGGTCGTGGACGTACGACAAGCGGGAGGTCGATCTCCAACAGGGAGGTTACGTTCAAGATGACTTCAAAGAGAGTGGAGAGTGGGCGATCCTGGAGATCCCGGATAGAAAAGTTGAGACCGATGATAACGTGTTTATCGCCTACGACTTCATGTTAGCCAGAAAGCCGCTGTTCTACATCGTAAACATGATCGTGCCCATCATCCTGCTGACCCTGCTGTCCATCTTTGTGTTCTACCTGCCTGTAGACTGTGGGGAGAAGGTCGGACTCTGCATCAACATTCTCCTGGCCTTGGTGGTGTTTCTGTTGCTGATCGCCGACATCATCCCCTCCACGTCCCTGGACATCCCGCTGATTGGTCGGTACCTGATGTTCACCATGATATTCGTCACCATTGTCACGGTCATGACTATTTACGTGGGGAATGTTCACTTCCGCAGCACCGCTACGCACGTCATGTCGCCATGGATACGGTACATCTTCCTGGAGCTGCTGCCGAAGCTGATGAAGATGTCGCCTCCCGGGGAGGAGGACGAAGAGGAGGATGAAGATAGCTCCCCCACCTGGGATGCAGTGGAGATGAGGAAGCGAGATGGGGTTGTTCAGAACGGGCGTCCACCTGTCCCGCCCCGGTCCGACCAGCCCAAACTGTCGTCTGAACTGAGGGAAGCCGCGGGAAACGTACAGCTGATATCTGATCACTTCAAAGACCAAGACGACGACTCGGCGGTAATGTATCCAGATCGTATATTGAGTACACATTACCGGTCTACTCTTGTACAAAAATAGTAATGGAAATATAATTCAAGCCCTTGGAGCCATTCTGTTCTGTTGGAAACGACTGGAGTGGATATGATACACGTACTGGGCAGTGAAATGTTTTCGGTAGTGTGTAGAAATCATAATCAGAAAAGGCATTTGCAACAGCCTTTTTTTGTTAAAATGAGTTAGCCATGCTGTTCAATTAGATACACAATGAATAGCTGCATGCAGAAAACTACCAGCCACTCGGAACAAAACAAAATAAGCTTGATAGTATTATTTCACTGCTGTCACCACACGGAAAATCGGCAGCAATTATCGATGCCAAAGAAAGCAGCACGTTGTGCGTCTGTGCATGATAACACCGCGGATTTAGTGACTATGAGGCTTCTTTTCCAGGTGAGCGACGAGTGGAGGTTCATGGCTGCCCTGGTTGACCGGATCTGCCTGTGGCTGTTTTCCATCATCTTACTGGTCGGGACCGTTGTGCTGTTTGCAGAGCCCTGGTACGAGGACTCCTTCCAGTAGTGGGATCAGAGACTTGTCACGAGCAACCCGTCTAGTACTAGCTTATGTGTGCCAATAAACGCCTGCACGTAAATTCGCAATATGTGCCATGTGACTGCAATGGCATAATATTAACGGCAATGTGCCAACAGTACTAACTAAAATTCGTTTTGCCCTTCGAATCAAGTGTATTTCACTGAAGTTGCACCATTGCACTCTGTAGCGTCTTGCGACTGTTTATAGAAGCACCTTTCGTCAGAGTAAATCTGGCGCGGCTATTTCAATGTAAAAAAAAGTTCATGAAAAAGTATTCCCTAGACGCCATGTCAAGTTTTAATCAGGTGGACAGTACTACTTCAGAATGTACATACAATTCAATCTCTACAACTGGATAAGGTTTGGAGATAACTTCTAGTTATTCCACAAGTAGACCTTTATTGTCGTAAAACCCGGATTCAGAGTCCCCTGTTTACGTGTATTAAATCATGAAATCGTAACGCTCCTTTCACTACAACGTAGTTCCTTCATAAATGTTCACAGACACAAATTGTCAACACAGTTTGGGTACTTTTCGATTTCAGCCGATGTTTCTCTGCGATGTGATCTGGAAAAGGAGAAAAAACATCAGGAAAAGCGAGATATACCCATAGCCGGGGTGTGGTTGAGGTATAGCCAGACGAGAAGAACACAGATATAGCTATTATATCGTATAAAAGACTAGCCTCTGTCTGTATTTTGATTCTATATTTGCAAAACAGATATTTCCTTTATCACAATGGAATGTAAGATTAGCAGGCAATTAATTAGGCAAAAGTTAGAATAAGATCTATGGCACACTAGTATACACAGGCCATCAGATCAATGCCAAAATAAAAGGCATCTGGACAATTCATCCATGCCATGCACATTGTGTCGCTTATTCAGTTGTAGTTAACTGTAAGAGCGAAGAATGTGAACCTCCGATCTCCTATATATATATATATATAAAAAAAAATGTATGATGAAACCATCCATTTATAACATGGCTAGTACCAATGGTTATAAAACGTATTCTGAACAGGGGGCTATTACGTTATTATTGTCTCAGAGGCGATCTGCACATTATGTAAAACTATAGTGCTAATGCTAACCTGAGTACCATCATCCGTAGTGACCCAGGCTCAAAACTTTCGCTTACAAACGGTTACCACGGAGGATTGTACTCAGGCTTTACTAATAAATGGATGCCCTGGTAACTTAACGTAGCAGCACTACTGTTACCGTGACGCCAACATGAATGGGCAGATGACCAGAACCTGGTGTGAAGATCAGAGCAATCCAAGCATAACACATCATAACAACGTCATGTCAAGCCAGGCGTGAAGCAACATCAATCATAGTATCATATGCTTTGAAATGAGATATTAGACGCCTGGACAGAGACTTGTCACGTCTGGCCTGTAAAGTAAGCCATTGATCTTGACTGGTTCATTTAAAATAGATTCAGGGTTCGCAATGGGCGGGAGGGCTGTTTTCGGGCTGTTTGCGATATGCTGGGCGATTCCAGGTGAGTTTACAGATCAATTCTCAGTACATGGCTTACAAACAGGTGTGGAAGACGTCATAGAAGTAGGTTTTGTGTTGGAACAGCAGGGGGTAGGGGGAAGATCAACCTAACATCATGGATTCTTGGGATTCATGCAGTGTAGAAATCGTGCATCTCGTACGCAATGTGAACCGATTGTGTGCATCAGTTGGAAAGGGTATTGCCTGAAAATTGTCGAAAATTTCACAAAAGGAAATTGTGAGACATTCGTCTTGGACATTGGGTTTTCGAAAGGTTTGACATTGACATTTTCACAAGAATAGTTATACAATGTAGTGCACGAACATATTTGGGTCGAGACACAATTAGTTTGATATGATTACGTTTTGTGATCTCTTTTATGGCAATATTCGCAAATTTTTAGGTTAAAACTACCCAATTTGTCAACAAGATAGATATTTATTTGCCCTGCAGAGTCCCGTCAGCTATGTAGGTATGTCAGCCATGTTGACGTCACAGGAACGTCCCCGCCTCATGTGCACATTAACCGTGATGTTAGACACAACAGTTGGACGAGCAGCACGTCATCGTTCTTGTAGGAGAAACACTAGACGTGATGCGTCATGTTCCCTCGTGCCAGTCATTCATGTACTTCCCCCTGATATCTTTGTTGCAATGTAAGATTAAAGCATAGACGCCAGGTCAGTCCTCTCTACCTCAGTGTAGGTAGTCACTGCACAACAAAGTTCATCCCGAATTCTGCATTACTTAAACAGCTTTCATGTAGACAAAATATCACGTTTCTCTCCATATAGAATTGTCTTCCCCAGCACATCCCGGGAGGGGAGGGGTGCCTCATGACTAGTCATGTTGACTTCTCCAGCTGAGCTTGTCCAATCGATGGCCACTTCGGCCACTTCAATCTTTTTGTGCAATTAATTTGTATTTCCATCTGTAATAGTAATCTTTCATTTGATTTGTTATTCACGACCATTCCTGTCCCCTTGAGGTGCCTTTTGTGCGGCCTCGGAAGAGAACCTTGTCCGGCAGCTGTTTAACGAGTCCAGGTACAGCCCGGATGTCAGGCCAGTCGTGGCTCCAACTGATGTTCTACCCGTCAACTTCAAGCTGTTGGTGATCCAAGTCATCGCTGTGGTAAATACGAAACGTTCATAGTCGTAGGTAGACCTGCATTTTCGTGTAGTATGCGTGGAAATATCTATTTTCCTTGTAGAGGTAATATTCATTTATTGGTTGAACATAAATTAGGTCACTGTTCTTCAAGTTATTATTTATCAACACTAAAAAATACTAAGAAAGTGATAATTAAGAAATATTTTGTTGCACCAAATTTCTACTGTTTTGGTGGCATTCATCTTGGTGGGTCATTAACTTTCATGGTAAAATCTCCTGTTTGTTTACAGAACGAAAAGGCGGAGTTTATGAGGACGAACGTGTGGGTAGAGCTGGTAAGTATCAAGTGAAGAACCGTTTGTAGAGTTCTAATCTTTTTCGACTCGCTCTGTCAATAGTTGTCAACCTTTAACATCGTTTGCTTTTGGTGATGGGCCTGATTGCTTCCTGATTGTATTACCATGTATCCCCACTGCAGTCCTGGGTAGACTACCGACTGGCATGGAACAAGGAGGATTTTGACCACATTCCCAGCATCCGCGTGCCAGCAGAATCCGTGTGGAAACCAGACATTGTCCTGCTAAACAAGTGAGTTGTATTCCACGTCAATTAATTTTTTTATAGATTTCGTGCCCACAAAAAAACTAGCAACAAAACCCACACATGGGAAAAAATTCATTGTGAAGGCATTCTCATGATAATGAAAATAT
Source organism: Branchiostoma floridae x Branchiostoma belcheri (assembly GCA_019207045.1). Lineage (NCBI taxonomy): Eukaryota > Metazoa > Chordata > Leptocardii > Amphioxiformes > Branchiostomatidae > Branchiostoma > Branchiostoma floridae x Branchiostoma belcheri. The sequence goes on along the minus strand of CM033025.1, from coordinate 8,264,330 downwards.
TGTTGGAACACAGATTTTATGATATCCAAATGTTGAAGAACAATAAAATGATATTAACATTAGAATTCATAGAATTGAGTCAACATAATATCATGGGTTATCTTATCTTTTTCAGCAAAGACGGTCAATATGATGTTGCCCTCCACACAAAAGCAATCATCTCCAACGACGGAAGCGTGTAATGGCTGCCGCCGTCCATTTTCACGAGTGAGTGTTCTATCAACGTCCGTCACTTCCCCTTCGACAAGCAGAACTGCACGCTCCAGTTCTCCTCCTGGACATACAGCAAACGAGAGGTGGACTTGGTAAATCTTGGTTTTGTGTATGACGACTTTAAGCAAAGTGGAGAGTGGCAGATCGTGGACATCCCCAGCAGGAGGGTCGAGATTGAAGACAGTGTTTTTGTCATCTATGACTTCATGTTAGCCAGAAAGCCACTGTTCTACATCGTAAACATGATCGTGCCCATCATCCTGCTGACTCTGCTGTCCATCCTGGTGTTCTACCTGCCTGTAGACTGTGGGGAGAAGGTCGGACTCTGCATCAATATTCTCCTGGCCTTGGTGGTGTTTGTGCTGCTGATCGCTGACATCATCCCCGCCACGTCTCTGGACATCCCCCTGATCGGCCGTTATCTGATGTTCACCATGATCTTCGTCACCATAGAGACGGTAACTACGATTTACGTAAGTAACATCCACTTCCGCGGCGCTTCCACCCACGTCATGTCGCCATGGATACGGTACATCTTCCTGAAGCTGCTGCCGAGGCTGATGAAGGTTCCTCCTCCGGGGGAGGAGCAAGAAGAGGAAAGTACAAAGGAGAGCGCTAACGGTCATCCTCCGGGCGCTAACGGAATCCACCCCTGGGGGGCTGAAGCCATCGAGCTCCGGAGGAGAAGGGAAGCAGCTGACGGCCGGCCCCCTGTCCCGCCCCGAACAGACCAGCCGCATCTCTCCGCTGATCTTAGGGAGGCAGTGGGTCATGTGACTACCGTCTCAGACCACTATAGGGATGAGGACAATGACTCTGTGGTAGGGACCTCTTGGTTGTTTTCTGTGCACGTTTGGCTAGATGCCGGTGACCAATTGTCTGGGAGGAAACTGTGATACAACTAAGGATATTACTATTATCATAGTAGAGCGCGGGATGACATCCTCAATGCGAATTGCAACATGATATCTTTCTCTCACTTTTTAGACCTAAAATCATCAGAAACATAAACTACACATGTAAATGTAATAAAGTATATCTCATGGTATTCTTCCCTGACCTTTCAGGTGAGTGACGAGTGGAAGTTCGTGGCCACTATGATCGACTGGATCTGTCTACGCCTGTTCACCTTCGCTCTACTAGCCGGCAGCGTCGTCCTCTTCGCCGAGCCGTGGTACGAACAGTCCTTCCGACCGGGATAACAAACCAAGTCCGATGTTCTATATATGCACCGAACTATGTTACGAACAGTCCTCCCGACATGTATATATCGCCTAGTTCGCCCAAGGCCGTTTACGCGTGGTACGGACAGCCCTTCCGACCGTACCCGGAAAACACGCCCAGTCCGCTGTTCTGTGATCACCGTGCTACACCACGAACAGTCTTCCCGACAAAGAATAACACGCACAACCCGCTAACCTCTTCACCTTGTCACACCACGAAAGTTTAAAGGAGAAGAAGTTGGGGATATTTATGAAGGTCACTTGGAAAGTCTTTGTCATATATATATGCATATAAATGTATGCTGGTATCAAAGTAGACCGCGATTTGCATAATTTGCCTGTGCATGCGTTCCAACTGCCTGTAGTTACGTGTGTTATTGCATTAAAGCCCTACCATGCATGAAAAATTCGATCTATGAAAGTTCCAAACAAAAACGACCCTGCAGTTCCAAAATTGATAACTTGGGGGCTCAAACCTACATTACTTTTTTCCCTGACAACTAACGCTACACAGACAGAGACATACACGAAGAGAACACATATAAGCACACTAAACCAAGGTGGTGAAAAGGTTACAACTTACTTTGGATGAAAAACGGCTTTAGCACTTGAAATTCTTCCGTGGTTTACCAACATCTGCAGTGAAGCTTGCTCGTATTGAAGAAAAGAGTTCGGAAACCTCATACCCCGTGACATGGTTAGAGCTTTTGTACATTTCCTGTTTTATCTTCTCTCAATAATTATACTAATGAGGTTGTAATCAGAATAATTCATTTGAATTGATGTTCTGCTCTATCCACATCTCATGTAATAGCAGATGACAAAAATTTTTATTAAATAATTTTCAGAAGTGAATCTGCAAAACGAACTATCCTAGCCACATACCTCCAAGCTACACCTGTGTACAGACGTTGAAAGCGTGTTGGCTTTGATATAATGACACAGGTTGGTCGTTGTCTTTGAAATCCGTAGATATGAATAAGCAGTGAGCGGTTAAATGAAGACATGGAGAAGTATAAAAACCACACACCGACTCTGTTCTTTCTATCCAAATATGATTAAGATGAACATGAACATCACTGAGTCAGACGCGTTATCCTGGGTTGTTCAAAATAAAGTAAGACCCTTGAAGTTACTTTCCACTTGCTTGAAGGGATTTGATACGTTTTATTCGATCACCTTACTGTGCAAATAATTAGAAACATTAGAGACAATGTGTAGATATGACACTTTAGATGAGCCATGTTGATTTACCTTTTAACTGCTAGAATTCATTTTGAGGATAGGTTACAGAAGACCTTACTAACGTCCCTGGACTTTGTTGTGTCAATGACGTTTCCTTTTGTGTGGAGAACTGCTCTTAGAGATGTGTAGATGCTCTTAGAGATGGTGTATTGCTTTTGCTCAAGCAATGGTCTTTTTGCAAATTAGCAAAAAAGAATAAAAAGCTATTGTCGCTAAATATATATCGGATAATATTTTGTGTTCTGCTTCTAAAAAATTCCGAAATATACCTATATATTTGATTAATCATTATGCTCACAACTGTAGAGATTTGCATCGATGATCTTTAAAGAGCCATGTTAGCTATATGAATGTGCATGTAGAAAACCATTGATTGCTAAATGTCCATAAAGATCTTTTCGTTGACCGATTTGTCTAATATTTCAGTAGGAATTTTCGGATCGCGGCAAGTTCTTAGCAGCCTGGGTCGATAAGTAGGCATCCTTGTGCGCAGGTGCTGAAGGGAGGAGTGAATTAAAATGAATCGCCAGGTTGACACAAAAACGCGCGGCCGTGCGGAACGTACGTCGGCGCGGCGGCCAGGTGATTACAACCTCGCGCCGCACGTATTCCACTCACGTCGACGTCTGTTAGGCTCGTCTGGCGACGCCGCTACGCAAGGACGTCACCGCTGACGACGGCACTGCGATCCGCCACGTTAAGCCGTGACGTTGGACGTCAGCTTGGCGTTGTTCTGTCTCCGTTGAGACGGAGAAACGTAGAAGATTTTGTCATTTTCCAGACGCACGCGTGTGAAGACTCCAGGTTAGTGAGCGCGCGAAGACTCCAGGTGAGCAGGACGGGAAACCTTGGGACGGAATTCTTGAGGAGGAGGGGTGCTTGTCGGGGCTGTGGACATTCAGAACAGAATTACCAAATCTGCGGGAGGAGGGGTGGTTTTAGACGGCATTTTAGAGGAAGAGAGACGCTTTTCGTGGGGGCTGTGGACATTTGGAACGAACCGGTGCAGACTTATTATCCGCCGTGTCACGTCTATTTCAGCACAGCGGTAAAAACTCAACCGATGTTTTCCCTACATGATGACAAATGAACCGCCCCATCCGTCAACGTCAACATTATTTTAATTTTCCTTCCGGCTGTTGTGCGGGGGTGACCGGGAAGAGGCCCAGGTGAGCCCCGCTAACCAGCACCGACCGGCCAGCAGGAGGTAAGGCAACCCCAGCACTGAGCAGAATTCTAACCATGAATAATGAGACAAACAGGAGTAGTTTCACGGTGCCATTAAAACAGCTTCCCGTTGTAAAGCCGTTTAAAAGTTGGTAGTGCTATTTTTTTTTATCACATGGCAGCTATCCATTGGATCATTTTGCTGATAAAAGGGGAAAACGAAAATCTAGCTGTTACTGGTTATGTTGACGCGTTTTTGGTGGAAAATTGGTGGCTACTGTACGCTCATTGGCATTTTGTATCTACTTGTGTACAGAACCGCATGCTTCATGACTTATATTGCAGCTGTAGGGTCCGTTAGGAACAGACTGTCAGTAATGGTACCGGTGCCTCTAGATTACACGGTCAAAATTGAGAAATAAAATCAAGTTATCATAATGCTACACATGGACGTAACTGTTTTACAGCAACGCTTGTCATCAATGGCCAATGCTAAATGTCGACAGTCCTACAACAATACAATGGTTCATGCCCACTGACTGTCCACCGATAATGCTAAGTATGAATCGTTGTATTGCAGCTTATGTTTAGCATTATCCTACAACAACGCTGAACACGAACTGTACTGCAGGGACAATGCTTACCATATACAATGCTCATCATGAGCTTTCCTACAACAAAATAAAAGCTAAACACCCACTGTCCTACAAAAATGCTAAACATTCACTGCCTGCCTTCAACAATATTAATCATGAACTGTGTCCAACAAAGTTACGTTGGAGACAACCCTTAGACCCGACCGTAGGTTCTGGCGCAACTACAGTCCAACACCCCTATTTCGGGGTTCAAGCCAACTGCGGGTTAGAGTTAGGGCTATGGTTACATACGTCGTGCGAAGTAAGGACATTCTTGGGACAGTGTGTTACCTGCAAGATGTAGCTATCTTAAATTTAATTGTTAATGGAAAGGCTGCCCAAGCTACTTGTCAAAGGGTTTGTTGTGTCATAGCCTGCTTTTCAATTCTACGGCAACAAAATCGAACGATGTCCTACGACGAATGTTTAGGGTTAGGGTATACAGGGGTACTCAGAACATAAGGGTGTAACCAGCCACACCCCCGTGCATTTGACCTTCAAGATTTGGAGCACAATCGGATTTTTTTTATTGAAATAACTTGGCGTTGCCAGAATTACTGGAAGCTGATTACGTTCATTATGACTCAATTACGATATTGGCTAACAAATTAGGAAAAACATTATGCTATAGATTGAAACATCCTACATTTTATTGATCAGGGAGATTATGGCGCTGTCATGTGCCAGGTTATCTGCTTACTTGAGATCTGTAACGAGATTGTAAGTTGGCGTGAAAATTCAGCAATTTTCAACAGAAGCGTGTTAAGCCTGCAATTACAAGGTTTGATTGGCGCAGTGTACAGAGTAAAAGCTGTTCCGTTGGAGTATTTGGAATGCTCTTCATTTGTCAATGTTTTTTTCATCTCTTTTTTTTAGTTCACTGCCTGTTCTATCACTCTATTTATGTTACGGCACCCTACGGAGAATTTACCTTCAAGGACAGTTCCTGGCACTGGTTTATTCTACATTGGTACCATGGTGAGACAGATCGCTCACTGAGAACCAGATTCCTTGAACAAAAACGCCCTATAGCTAGTTCGCTGTCGTCGGAAGTCTCTCAACACATCCACATTAAATCACCGTTCCATAACGTTTCACTGGATAAAGTCAGAATAGTGGGCAGTGAACAGGAGTACTTTGTAAAAGGTTTAAAGAACGCCATACACATCGGGGCACTCCAGTCATCATTGAACAGGGACGGCAGGCGTTATAAACCTTTTGGCACATTTGACCAATTGCTGACGTCACCTATCCGCAAGATCACGTGTTAATAAGATGACTTGTCTATAACTCTCGCGAGTTTACGTTTTGAAGTGATCGGTCATCATCATTGATCCTCGAAGGCCACAGTGGTCGTTGAAAATTTGGTGTTTTGTGTTTGAAGTAATTTTGCGTTGTACTACCAACACAGATGAGCCTCCGTGATGATAGCAAGTTCTGGTACTAACTAGCTTACATACATACTGCCAAATGCACTATCAAATCCTAGCATTATCTAAAGCTAGCTTCTCTTCTTCCAATTTTGTTATATTTTCTTTTTTTGTAAAGACTTTATTCAAGGAAATGTAATGAAGTGTATTGCCAACGATACACACAAAATAACGTAAAAAACAACAACAATAAACTGCATAAAAACCGAGACAACAAGTTCAGTATTTAGAATTAAAAAATTAAAATTAACAAAAGATACCATTAAATAATGTCGAAATACAAATAGAGTTTATAATTTGATGTTGAGTATAAAGTAAGTAAATCAAAGTTCCCCACGTACCCCGATACTTCTCCGGCTTCCCTCTCCGAGATGCGATAATAAAGTTTGCCTTTTGGTACAAGGATATCAAATTTTTACAGGACTCAAAGTGTAGATATTCAAAACACCTAGATCTAAAAATGAACATTCCATTTCCTATTGAAATAATGAGATTGTTCAAGGGGTAAGATGTATCCCCAAAGATGACTGTGAAGAACGTTAACTCTAAAACCAAAGCAATTTCCTTTGCACCTTAGTCCAGAAAGGGACAACGTGAACTCACTCCCAGGAGACATGGACGTATGTTTCCGCTTTATAATTACAGAAGAAGCGTCAAATTCAAGGTTCAGAAAATTTTATAACAGGGTAAACATTTATAAAGTAATCGATATTGAAAGTGTCTCAGACTTGGGTCAATAGTGGATCTGAGGAAGCTTGTAAAGACCATTTTCTATGGTATATATGGGTCACAGTAGTCGAACCAAGATAATCTAATTTCGTGAACTACAATAACGTGCTGTTTAGAAACAAGAAAATTCTTAAAGAGACTTTTGCTAATCATTTTTACAGGTCGTAATTCTTTTGATCTGTTCTTATAACAATATCCAATATCCTCGATTGTTTATTACTCTGATAAGTAAACTTTAGTATTCTGATGGGATGGTAACAATAAGCTGCAGATACCTTAATGGGTCACATATATTCGAATACATGAAATAAAAATCATGGTATGACATCATCTTTAGATAGTAAGTCATTGATAAATAAATATTTCTATTCAACATAGCAGAAAAAAAAACAGTTTTGTTGTCAACAACGATATCAGAGTTATTCCAAAGTATTTGCTGTCTCACACAGTCTGACGTCGTGGGTACAATATATTGAAATTGAAACCAAGGTCAAGATCCTCAGAGAGGAATTTTGTAAGAATTAAGGCAGTCGCAGACTGCAGCTGAAATAAGGGCAATAGGCTCAGACAGAGGCGAGGGTAGTAAATGACTGATCATGATGTGAACCAACCATTCAGGATCCATTCTCAGGAACAAGATGCTTCACTGCTTCCTAACCTGTTACGTTCCTGGAATTAGCTTCTTTACTCCCAAATCGCCTGATGCATTCCAGGCATCAGCCAGCTTCTCTACTTCAAAACCCGATCCATCATCGGCATCAGGATGCCTCACCACTTCCAAACCTAAACGTTCCCGGTATCAACTAGATGGTCAGCTTCCAAACCTGATCCATCCAAGGAATTAGCTTCTTTATATTGCTCCCAAATCACCTGATGCATTCCTGGCATCAACCAGCTTCTCTACTTCAACCTGTTCCATGACCGGCGTGACGACGCTTCACCGCTTCCAACCCTGATACGTTCCTGGTATTGTCTAGATTGTTAACTTCCAAACCTGATCTATTCCTGGCATTCATTCACGTTGCTCGTTAACTTAAATTCATTTTTGGTTTTAACTAGCCTCTTAACCGCCAAATCATCTAACCCAATTCCATCGTTAACTAACTCCTCTACGTCCAAATCTGGTCTATTCCTAGCATCACCTGGCAGGTCTTCTCCTAAATCATCCAATCAGTTTCTGGCATTAACTAGTATTTTCTATTGTCAGATTTATCCATTCATGATTAGCTTTTCTACTGCTAAACCAGTTGATCCATCCCTGGCATTAACTACCTTTACTTCCACATCACCTGCTCCAATCCTAGCATAAATTAACTTCATTACTTCCAAATCATCACTTATTCCATTTCTTAGCCTTAACCCTAACTTTTTACATAACTATGGCCCTGTGTATGTACTTGTAAGAGGGTTCAAAAGACGAAATGACAATCATATTTCTTAGCAAGACTAGCTAATTATTGAACGACTAATTAAGTACCAAACGGTTGTTTGATAAAAAGAAAATATGTTTCTAACGCTAACAAGGTTACGACTGGATTTCACGATTGATTAAAGACGTCACTTCTTTCATGATCTTTTAAAATATAGTGTACACTGACTTTACCATATTCAAATAGAAACTACTATAATCTAATTAAACATAGACACACTGAGACACATAGACATGCACACACAGGAAAAAAGAGAGAGAGAAGCATATCTTTACTAATCTACATTTACCTAATCCAACCCCATATAATCATAAACGTGTGGACATGTAACGCTTCGCGCCACCTGACCCAATTTGAGAACATGTTCCTTCCTCCCGCGGCCCTGCGGTCCCTTCATTATGTATTTAATCTGCGGAGATGCTGCTCTGTGGAGATCGCCTCATTACACCCGTCATAAAACCTGCCAATTGCAGCGACCCGAGCCTGCTGTACACATTAAAACTCATCAGGTGAAAAAGCCGTGTGTTGTTCAACGTGCTTTTAAAATCTATCACATGGGACAAATCTTCAAAATAAACCGTGTCTATATCTTCCTCACAAAAATCATCTACATATAACGCAGCTCTTAAAAGAGTCACTCATATATGTGACGTATACCCTATTCTAATTTACCCCTGTGTACATGATACATCCTCTTGAAAACTAATCTTGTAGATATGAAATATGCTGTTCAATATCCATAATGTATAAATTTATATGGCATATCCTCCGAAACGGATTATACATATTTCATACAAACTAATCAGGAACCCACCATTATAGCTAATCTCTCTCTCTCTCTGTACATATATATATATATATGTGTGTGTGTGTGTGTGTGTGTGTATACATGTATATCTATATATAATATTCAGCTACAGTGCTGATGTTATCATCCCTAGATACCAAACGGTTCCTTTTCTTTCTCCACTACGACAGGCCAAGTGTCGGTGCGCATGCTGTTTCTGTGGGGTTCAGCAGACTCAAACTGCCCCTCCCCTCCACTGGATTTCCACCTGTCCTGTCGGCTGACTCCGTCCGCCATTCATCCACCCATGGCCTTTGACCTCTCCGGTGTTTGGCGGCGATCAATGCGGGTTTAGGAGTCACGTGTGTTGCGGACGGCTGGGCGCTGTGTTGGGCTGCTGGCAGGACGGCGGGCCGTTAGATCGGCGGTGCGTCAGGCTTTACTTGCGGGGCCCGCAGCTAGCATGAACACGGCTGCACCATGAGGAGACGCCTCCCGGCATGGCTGCGGATGTTCACCTCCTGGGTATGGATTACCTTGCTTTGTAAAGGTAAGTCATAACTGTGTACTAGAATACATCATCTTCATTGAACCGAAACGATTCTGACGGTAACTATTCATCACAAACCATACGCCTTGGCTGGCCGCACAGGGTCTGGATTTGTGTGCACCACCCCTAACGGCTAACCGCCTCTTCCGCTGTGGTATCAGCAGAAGATATTTGAAGTAATGAATTTGTAAGCCGATTCAGCCCGAGGCCGCCCTGATCTGATCACAGCATGCTCGCTTTGTTTCCTATAGGTGATAAATGGTTCTCTGCGGTCTTATTACATGTTTATTGTATCATGAGACACGTGAATGATGCCATGCCAGTGGCATATTTGATTTATATTGCCTAATTTATGGCCGTTTTAATGGGTTGGAATCGGCAGTCGCAGGAAGGTGGTGGGTGATGTGAAGGCGGTAATAGTAGAAGGAGAGGAAACAAGAAGGCTGGAAGCATTTTTGAGACCTTGTCACCCGGCCCGAAACCATCCATAATGCACGTGTTTATCCCCTAAGTGGCTGGGCGTGCGGCGATCCGGGGTGGACTCAGTGTCCATGAGATGTGTTTGTTCGTGATGATCAATTGGGACGGTTTCGCGGATTTCTGTGGCGGTTCGCGGTGCGTGTTTGTAGGGCCGGTACGTGCGGAATCGATGGCTCGTGTCTGTCGGAGGAATCCCACTATTAACCGTTTGATCGATGCGCACACCGGCCTAATGAAGCCGTTGTTCGCCCGGTCCTGCCTTCACTGTACAGTCATCACATACACCGGGCTGCAATACTGCACATTCAGCTCTGCAAAATGCAGCTTTATATATAGTGAATAACGGAGGGAGAGCGTTGTACCGGCACGCATTTCTTTACTCCATCGGTACTATATGGAGACTCAGACCATGGAAACCTTCCCACATGGGCAATCATCCACTTTAATTCAGACAATTAGAGTTTCGAGTTTTCCTAATGTTTCGGGTCAAGCCAGGTAATGAGGAGAGACAGATGAGTGATAGATTCCACAGAAGAAGGGTTGAAGGCCTAGGGTTTTGAGTTTGGAGAGTTTTCCAATATCTAGCTGGACAGACAAACGACAGTATGTAAGAAAGATAAACACATTAACGGTGACGTCGCACAAAAATGTAAAAATGGTTGAAGTGGGAGGGAGTTAAGGATGAAGGATATCACCTGTTTAAATGGAACGGGGGTGTTTGAGTTTCGCGAGCATTGTGATGATAGATTCATTTTCGTTTTCTGCTGAATTTTACCAATTGTTTTGTTCATCTTGGTTTCTGTTCTTTTTTACTTTCTCGTGTTGCCAATTCCTTTCCATATCCAGTGATCCCTGTGCTGGTCTGCCTATTAGTCCTGTTTTGTTTCCTACATGTTCTACGTTCTCAAATCTCTGTCTATGCTCTGTTGAAGTTTTCTCTACCCTGTGGTGGCCTTATGTTATATGTTGTCCCTTGTGTTTATAACGTTATACATTTTTGCCGTACACTGCTTTCTTACACATGTTTTTAAGGGTTGTGATTTTCTATTTGTGCTAATAGCTGCATATCGAATTTCTCCCCAAAAGTCCTTCTACTCTGTCTATGTCGTATGCTTGGTCAGTCATCTATGTGGTCTGTCCATGTACTGGCTAATTGTTTAGCTTGTGTGGTATTGCAGCTGTCTGCCTTAGCAATGACGATATACGGTAAAGGTGTAACGGGTGAAATATAGGGTCGCAAGTGTTCTTATATAATAAAACATTGTTTAGTCAAAGGCGGCTTCAGTCATTGCATTTTGTCATTTCATTTTGTCATTCATGTTGTCATCATCAAGTTTACTTTTTGATTCTCCTAATTATGCAAGACAAAGGGCTAGGATAGGAGGATGCGATGGGTTACAGGCATCCGCCCTCATCAGAACTAGAAATCTTCTGAAACTTGGAAAGATGGCAAACAAACAGAACAGAAAACGGTCAACGTGATCCAAAATCCCTTCCAGAGCCTCCTGTGACTACTTGGCCCGTTCCTCATCAATCTGTATGGAAGGAAACAGCATGGATGGCTGCTGTACATGCGGAAACAACAGGGGTACCGCAGTGCTGTTGTTTCAGTGTTGGTCACAAAGAGTTAGGGTCCACCCCGGGCCCGGTGTGAGTGGATTAAATCTATCAGTATCAGGCTGGTGTTATGCAGCTTGCATCTACTTGCAACTGCTGTGTTGTTATGCGATTATGTGGTTATGCGGAACAGACCTTCGATGCTGTACATTTGTATACCCAGCTGTTACCCCGAACGGTGGTCACCTACCTACCTACCTACCTACCTACCTACCTACCTACCTACCTACCTAGTACATTGGCCTCCAGGTCGTTAGGGGGGCAAGGTAGCTATGAAGTTAGTTATGCCTGCAATAAAGTACATAGCATTTTGCTATCATGAACAATCCTTGATACCGTTTAAGTGAGCATAGCAAGTGGGCTAGGTTAGGACCACCTGAGCTAGGCTGATGAGTATTTTGCACATGTCGGGCAATACGCCTGGCGAACTTGCCCCGGTCATGGATGGACCAACTGCCTTCCTTAGTCTGGGATCTAATTTCGGGATATAGACGTTGCCAAGATGGACACTGTCGATCGATGGTTTGCCTGGGGAGGCTGCTCCTGCATTGTCATGTTTACATTATGGGGTGGATTCACACCGCGTGGGTTCCACTCTCCTCAATACGCTGTCATCATCATGCGTACAGTTTTATGGCACATACGACTTAATAAAAGCAAACATTCGTCAGTAATTGGAGATGATTTTGACTAATTTTACTGGTCACTTACTAATAATTGTCCTATGAATATGATATGTTATGAATGCTCTGAGCACAGTCTGCATACTGGTAATCTGCGTATCTACTTACGTTTATTGACACCATAATTAAATCGATGAAAATCAAAATACAGATACAGAGTAGCGCTTTCAAAGTAATGAAATAACATGTTCTTAAGCCATTTTCACGCAGATTGAGCCTTGTGGCGCTTTTATGCCTCTTCCGATAAACCCTTAGCATGGTTACATCAGCTGCACACTGATTCCCCCCTTTATAGGCCCTTCACACTGAAAACGAATCAGCAGGAATCAAGCAAAACTAGCCAGAATGAAGAATTTGCAAAATTCCTGCCACATTCGGGCGGGAATTCCAAATTGACCTAATAGCTCTTCACACGAGAGAAGGAATGAGCCGGAATGCCGTCTGAATGAAAAGTACATTACGAATTCCCAGGAATATACAAATAATTCTATCAGACGCCTTTAATGTTACCGTCATGGCCCCAATCCGATTCTAGTCTTTATGTTTAAAAATACTATTTTCCTGCAGCCTGACCTTGTGTTGTTGAAATGAACAGATAGTTCAAAGAAAGAGACAAGCACCGATATCTATTGTATGACAACTTCCAAATGAACTGCAAGCCGAATAGAGTACCTCCGTATTTTACCATGACCACATCCTAGTAGAAATGGTCTTCCTTTTCTGTCAGATAACTTACTTATACCCAAGATTTCTTGAATATTGACATCTGTTATTGCCATGAGGACAGGATGAATAGTTGATGGTCTAAATTTTTCAATAGTCCCATACGTAGCCTCGTGGGCACACAGAGGAATTTCACCCTCTCCAGGCTATCAGCTACTTTTTCGTGCGGGACATGCTCCTTCCATAGTCGATAGTTTAATGGTACAAACTTCATTTTGAGTGCAGTCAGTGTTAAATGGTATTGTCGAAATGCATTTTCCTCGGGGCAATGTTTGATATGTTAGTCCCAAACGTCATTCCTCTATGTAACAGAGTCATAGGCCATGAAATTAATCTGTTTGGTCATAAAAAGATGAATTGCTGCTAATGTTAGATAGCCAGGTATGTACAGCTCTGCTGGGTTCTGCACCAGTAGTGCTGTGCACCCAGATGTGTCACATTTTCTCATGCTATTTGCCATTCTTTTGCAAGTGTATGCATACGCACGTGACTCGCGGTTAAACATGCGTATTATGACCTTAACGCAAGATAGATTTTAAACATTTCTAAACTCTCTTGCCTTGATAGCAAGATAATGACATTCGTATCTGCCGGATAAGAATCAGTGACATTTAAACCATGCAATTTCACGGCGGCTTCTGAGGCTTGTGATATAAACGACACTCCTGGGAGGCCGCGTGATTCAATACAAGATTGATGTTTAGGGGGTCAAGGTGAAGATAAAACGTAATCAGAGGAGATGTCGCTTGCCCTTCAGGTTATTGGGCGACCGGCACTAACTGTAGCTCAGATGGATGGGTCGGGCTAAATGTTAAAGGATGGGCTCATCTCAAAGCCGCACATAGCTCGGATAGATGGCTCGGCCTTTACTTCATACACAGGCTAAATGTCAGAGAGAGGGATCATCTCAAAGCTGCGTGTAGGTCAAATGAATGCCTTTGCCTGTCCCTTTCATGAAGGAGGGAATAGCATCAGGGATCGCCTCAAACCATCATCAGTATACTGATTCTTGTTGAAAACATTCCTGTGAACACAGCCAGGTCCTTGTGTGCGAAGCAATGATCGAAGCTTTTCTTTGTTTCTTGTTCGGGGTTCGTCTTTGCATACCCAGTAGAAGTGCCGCGAACTGTATTCCTGATGTTGGTTACGAAAGTTAACGTTTCTTTGTCCTGTCGTTCCCATACAGAAACGCTGGCAGCAGAAGCGGAAGAGCGCCTTGTCCAGAGGCTATTCAACGAGTCCCGCTACAATCCTCTCATCAGACCGGCCAGGTACAACGGCGAGAAGGTCCTGGTCCACTTTCGTCTGTCCATCTCTCAACTCATTAACGTGGTGGGTAACTATTATAGTATCAATAGTTCTCTCTCATTAAAGTGGTCGGTAACTGATAGTATCAATTGTTATAACTCATTAACGTGGTGGATAACCGATAGTATCAATAGTTCTTACTCATTCAGGAAACGAGCCAACAACAAAGACCTTTGTGGAGAAATTGGCAAGGGTACTAGTGTGTGAATGATATAATGTTTGGCCCTAAATACCATATACTCACTCACTATCATATACTAAAACCACAATATCAGAACCTGCCAAGGTTGGGGAGAAGGTCACTGAACACCTGAGGAACCAGCAATAACCGCACAGAACCAGTTCTTGGGCGCTTTGCCCCAACCAAAGGGGCGTTGCCAAGTATTGTTCCAGATCCTCTAGCGAATTTTTGGAACTACAGAGGCCAATTTTGCTGCATGAGATTTTAAAAAGATAATAGATCAGAAGTCGTTTCCGGATCGTAATGATTTGGGGTATGCAGGTAATTAGATGGTAGCATTGCGAATCACTATCTAAATTTAATTTGAACGATTGATAAAAATTATGAATCCGCTGCATTCCATGAGAGGACTGTCAAACATGTGACACATATTAAGACAGAGAAATGGAAGAACGTCGGCTGACGTCAATTATGCAAATGAAGAATTGAGAAAATACCATAATTTTAAAATTGAGGTATATAGTGTGAAATAAAGGGTAACTATTGTCACCACCAGTTTGTACCCATCAAGCTGGTAAGCGATCTATAGTTGGTATTATCAGCAAGTCACCAAGATGCTTAGCGGACAATAGCTTATATCATCGATTGAGTTATTAATCCATTAACGGCGCGAACATGTCATGTGCGTCACTTGCCTTTTTAGTTAGTTTTATCGCAAGAAGACTAAAGCCACTGAGGAATGGCACGTGTCTCATTCAGCGCCACCAAGCTTAAGGTGCGTGGGACGTCAATGAGAGACGTTTGAAACGGGGCAAAGCCTCGTCACTTAGAGAAAGCAACAGAACTCCATGGGAATTTTGTAGATTTTTCTACGCTGTTACACGTGTTCTCATTAAACTGACACAAAGGTATCTATTGTAAGTATACAAAAAACCGCCCTGCAGGTTTTAAAGACTGCATTGACACGACAGCAGTGTGTTGTTCTACTGTATATAAAGGCGCCCCGTACCAATAAGCAGGAGTATGGGGCCCAGTGGGAGAGGGCCTCTCTGTAATACATTTTCATATCGATCGCTGCAGGCGCTAGGCTGTGGGTGATATAGATGATCCTAAAAGTGAAAAGCGTTCATTGTGGAGGCCGACATCGCAATGTATTTTCATCTGTAAAATCGACAAACCAAATCCAGTGAGATCGAATGATCATTGGAAGTACTTCTTCCTAGAGAATTTCCCTAAATAACACTTCAGTGAACCTGTTATCAGTAGGTGGGGAAAGGGACAGGGCTGTGATCTGAACTGTTAATACTGGTGTAATATTCCGTTAAAACTGTGTGGTATGAGCCGCAACTGCCGGAAGCCGTGAACGTGAGAAATTGGGGTGGTAAGCCGTGAACGGGAGAAGTAGAGAGGCGATGCGTGAACGCGAAGAATGGGGAGGGGGAGTTGTGAAGATGAGAAGTGAAGTGACGGGGGAGCCGTTATTGTGAGGAGTGCACTCGAGTGGGCAGGGTGAGCCGTCAAAGTGGGGAGGGGGAGCAGTGAACGTGAAAAATGGGGAGGGGGAGCCGTGAAGTGAATGTGAGGTGTGGGCAGAGGGAGCCGTGAATGTGGGGAATGGGGAGTCGTGAACGTGAGGGGTGGGGTGGGGGAGTTTAGCCGTGAACGTGAAAAATGGGGATAGGGAAGCCGTGAACGTGGGGAGTGGGGAATGGGAGCCGTGAACGTGGGGAGTGGGGAATGGGAGCCGTGAACGTGGGGAGTGGGAAGGGGGAGCCGTGGACGTGAGGAGTGGGGAGGGGAGCCGTGGACGTGAGGAGTGGGGAGGGGGAGCCGTGACCGTGAGGAGTGGGGAGGGGGAGCCGTGACCGTGAGGAGTGGGGAGGTAAGCCGTGACTGTGAGGGGTGGGGATGGGGAGCCGTGACCGTGAGGAGTTGGGATGGGGAGCCGTGGACGTGAGGAGTTGGGAGGGGGAGCCGTGGACGTGAGGAGTTGGGAGGGGGAGCTGTGAACGTGAGGAGTGGAGAGGAGGAGCCGTGAACGTGAGGAGTGGGGAGGGTGATCAGTGAATGTGAGGAGTTGGGAAGGGGAGCCGTGACCATGAGGAGTGGGGAGAGGGGGAGCCGTGAACGTGAGGAGTGGGGAGGGAGAGCCGTGGACGTGAGGAGTCGGGAGGGGGAGCCGTGAACGTGAGGAGTGGGGAGGGGGAGCTGTGACCAGGAGGGGTGGGGAGGGGTGGGTGTCCTGAACGTGAGGAGTGGGGAGGGGAAACCGTGACCGTGAGAAGTGGGGAGGGAGAGCCGTGAACGTGAGGAGTGGGGAGGGAGAGCCGTGGACGTGAGGAGTGGGGAGGTAAGCCGTGACTGTGAGGGGTGGGGATGGGGAGCCGTGACCGTGAGGAGTTGGGAGGGGGAGCCGTGGACGTGAGGAGTTGGGAGGGGGAGCCGTGAACGTGAGGAATGGGGAGGGGGAGCTGTGAGCGGGAGGGGAAACCGTGACCGTGAGAAGTGGGGAGGGGGAGCCGTGGACGTGAGGAGTGGGAAGGGAGAGCCGTGGACGTGAGGAGTCGGGAGGGGGAGCCGTGACCGTGAGGAGTGGGGAGGGGAGCCGTGGACGTGAGGAGTGGAGAGGGGGGAGGCGTGAAGTGAATGTGACGAGTGGGAAGAGGGAGCCGTGACCGTGAGGAGTGGGAGCCGTGATAGTGAGGAGTGGGGAGGGGGAGCCGTGGTCGTGAGGAGTGGGGAGGGGGAGCCGTGGACGTGGGGAGGGGGAGCATTGAACGTGAAAAATGGGGAGGGGGAGCCGTGAAGTGAATGTGAGGAGTGGGAGCCGTGAACGTGGGGAGGGGGAGCAGTGAACGTGAAAAATGGGGAGGGGGAGCCGTGAAGTGAATGTGAGGAGTGGGGAGGGGGAGCCGTGGACGTGAGGAGTGGGGAGGGTGATCAGTGAATGTGAGGAGTTGGGAAGGGGAGCCGTGACCATGAGGAGTGGGGAGAGGGGGAGCCGTGAACGTGAGGAGTGGGGAGGGAGAGCCGTGGACGTGAGGAGTCGGGAGGGGGAGCCGTGAACGTGAGGAGTGGGGAGGGGGAGCTGTGACCAGGAGGGGTGGGGAGGGGTGGGTGTCCTGAACGTGAGGAGTGGGGAGGGGAAACCGTGACCGTGAGAAGTGGGGAGGGAGAGCCGTGAACGTGAGGAGTGGGGAGGGAGAGCCGTGGACGTGAGGAGTGGGGAGGTAAGCCGTGACTGTGAGGGGTGGGGATGGGGAGCCGTGACCGTGAGGAGTTGGGAGGGGGAGCCGTGGACGTGAGGAGTTGGGAGGGGGAGCCGTGAACGTGAGGAATGGGGAGGGGGAGCTGTGAGCGGGAGGGGAAACCGTGACCGTGAGAAGTGGGGAGGGGGAGCCGTGGACGTGAGGAGTGGGAAGGGAGAGCCGTGGACGTGAGGAGTCGGGAGGGGGAGCCGTGACCGTGAGGAGTGGGGAGGGGAGCCGTGGACGTGAGGAGTGGAGAGGGGGGAGGCGTGAAGTGAATGTGACGAGTGGGAAGAGGGAGCCGTGACCGTGAGGAGTGGGAGCCGTGATAGTGAGGAGTGGGGAGGGGGAGCCGTGGTCGTGAGGAGTGGGGAGGGGGAGCCGTGGACGTGGGGAGGGGGAGCATTGAACGTGAAAAATGGGGAGGGGGAGCCGTGAAGTGAATGTGAGGAGTGGGAGCCGTGAACGTGGGGAGGGGGAGCAGTGAACGTGAAAAATGGGGAGGGGGAGCCGTGAAGTGAATGTGAGGAGTGGGGAGGGGGAGCCGTGGACGTGAGGAGTGGGGAGGGGGAACCGTGACCGGGAGGAGTTGGGAGGGGGAGCCGTGACGTGAGGAGTGGGGAGGGGGAGCCGTGAACGTGAGGAGTGGAGAGGCAGGGCGTGGACGTGAAGAATTGGGAGGAGGAGAGGTGAACGTTAAGACTGGGGAGGGGCACGAAGGTGAGGGATGGGAAAGGGGCAGCTTTTATCTACCAAAAAATATACCTTAATCATTTACTTCACTGCTTACAACTTTATCCTTTCATTTCATTTCAGGACGAAAAGAATCAGAAGATGAAAACAAACGTCTGGCTTCACCAGGTGAGATTTTTACTGAGTGATACTTATATTGGGTCTAATAAAAATAACACGGTTGTGTGCTTCCTGTTGAATCAAAAGAGCATTACAACGTATCAGATGAAATCAGAGCACCAACTGGACGTTTACATATTTTTCTGTGGTCCTATAACTGCACAGACATGACATCTTTTCCGACATAGGAAGAATTTAATCATTTCTTCAATTTTTGTCAAAGTCGGTGTTATCCTACCATAACGGTTTGCGCCCCTCCCCCATGCAGGAGTGGTTTGACTACAGACTGTCCTGGGATCCCAGGGAGTATGATAACATCAAAGTCATCCGAGTCCCGTCAGAAATCGTCTGGAGACCAGAAATTGTTCTTTTTAACAAGTAAGTTGGGCGACAAGGAGTGCGATATGGTACATACAATGTATGGCAATCTGTATTATAACGTTAGATTAGATTAGTTGTTAGAGCAGTACATGTAGTTCAACTCATATATATATATATATGAGTTGAACTACGTGTACTGCTCTAACAACTAATCTAATCTAACGTTATTTACATAGACAGTCTAGTTAGCGTTAATAATGCCAATACTCTAGAACACGATAACAGTACGGTGTATTCACTTCGGACTGTCTCACGACACATTGCGTTTCTTCTTAATGATCTTGGAGTTCATTCTAATGCTTGGCTGCTACGTGTAATGGCCCTTTCTACTAATGCATCGTTATCATTTATGCATGCGAGTACACGCGCCCATGTTCATGTATGTCTGCACTTTTCAGCGCTAACGGTCAGTATGACGTCCAGCTGATGCCGAAATGCCTGATCTACTCCGGCGGGAACATCACGTGGATCCCGCCCGCCATCTACGAGAGCGCCTGTCAGATCGACGTGCGCTTCTTCCCGTTCGACCAACAGAACTGCTCCATGAAGTTTGCGTCCTGGACGTACGACGGGACGGAGCTGGACCTGGAGCTGAAGGACACCAATGCCGTCATGGACGACTTCAAGAAAAACGGCGAGTGGGACATCCTCAGGTTACCTGGCAGGAAAAGTTCTCATGCTGGAGATCCACTCCCGTATGTTTACTTTGATTTCATCTTGATGAGAAGGCCTCTGTTTTACACCATCAACCTGATCATCCCGTGTATTCTCATCACGTCCCTGTCGGTGCTGGTGTTTTACCTGCCGTCCGACTGTGGGGAGAAGATCACACTCAGCATCTCCGTGCTGCTGGCCCTGACTGTGTTCCTGCTGCTGATCGCCGACATCATCCCGCCGACTTCTCTGGACGTGCCGCTCATCGGGAAGTACATCATGTTCACCATGATCTTCGTCACCTTCACAATAGTCACCACAGTGTACATATTGAACGTTCACCACCGTCACCCCAGTACGCACACGATGCCGCCCTGGGTCAGAACGGTTTTCCTGGACAAACTGCCCAGGCTGCTGCTGATGAAAAGGCCGGTGTTGCACCGCAGGTTCAGCACGGTGGACGTGTGGGACCCCCCGCAGTCTTTTCTATCCACTCCTCCCTCCAGCCTCCTCCATCATTCCACATCCTCTCTCCAGCACCGCCCGGAAACAGCGAGCATGCTGGGAAATCACGTGGATTCAGACGATAGTGACACGTGCTTGAAAGCAAAGTCCGCCATTTTGTACGAGAACCAGTGTCGGAAGTATGCGCTGCGCGTGTCTGAGTCGAGCGCGCGGAACCCTCACGAGGACTTCCCGGAGGACCACACGGACAGCCCGTACTACTCTCCCCGGACACGCCCGGCACACACACACTACAAGCAGATAGACCTGCCACCGGAGGTGCCCTCGGATCTACCACCAGAGCTGAAAAAGGCCGTGAAAAATGTCAGATACATTGCGGATTACTTCCGGAGTCACGACCAAGACCTCAGCGTAAGTGTAGTTTTTGTTCGTTAATAGAAAACGATGATTACTTGTTCAAAAGAAGCTTTCTCGAGATAACATTGATAACAAGATTATTGCAAGATCATGCCCGAAGGCTTATTGCGAACAAAGTAGAAAAAACAAAACAGTGGAAGTCAAAGTCAAAGTGGTGTACAGAATTGTAGACTTTAACTATTAGATTAAAGAATGAAAAAGTAGTAAAATCATTCTTTATTCATAGTAAATAAAGGTACACGGAGCCCAGGACACGATGGTCATTATTGACCAAACATGCAGGGGGGACAAAGGACATAACATAGATAGTATTGCACAATGTGGGTATTGCTTATCATTACTTTAAAAAAACATTATATTTAGTTTAGTTCGGTTTTCATATTTCTAAATTTGATCTAAAATCACAACATTTCAATCATCAGTATTGTCCATACAGATGCTCTACATGTCTCAGCCTTGTGGGTTTCTACAATAGCGTTTCCCAATACGGTTCGTGGCGTGAGTTCCAAATAGCATATGACGATAACATCGCAATGCGGCTTATATCAGTAAACAGAGTCTTCGGTGGTTTGGCTTTAACTATAAACTTAAAGAGAAATGACATCACTTCTAAATCTATTTGTACTTTTTTTATCTTTTAGAACAAGGCCTTCCGTATAGACATGGCTTACCTTACAAGAAAATCAAGTTAAGATACCAGTGTCTGAAATCAAAAGAAGAAACCCTTTATACAATTAACGGGAAGGGAGTACTATCCATTTAAGGTTTGTGCTGATTGGCTCGTTGCAAAGTTTTACCTGCCAATAGTGCAGGAATCCTGTTAGCAGTGCAGAAAATTCTTCCTCAGAGAAACATTATGTCAACAGCGGAATGACTTATTATTGACTGTGACATTTCAAAATTGAAATAAAATTCTTAGTAATATGAACATCAAGTCCACTGATGTTGACAAGGTAGCAAATATCTGTAACTCCTGGATAAACCTTGACATAAGTCCCCACGAACCAGGCTCAATATCTCGCGGTGACACACAGCGTCCTGTTTTGAGGGACCCGCAATGAACCGGCAATGATTTGCACCCATGTTTGATGACTGCTGACAGACCAATGCCCTATATTCACCTAATCCCGGCCATCAGTCACGATCCCTGATTACGGTTGGTTTAATGCGCCACTGTTTCCCCACACCTTCCGCGGGGGATGAAACACAGGATGTAATCAGGCACCCCCCTCTCCACGGAACCACCATGACGACAGAGCTCCGCCAAGGTCAACATAGATTGGTTATTGGATTCCGTGCGATGGCCTCCTCCGCGTCAGAAGTGCGCATGGTTTGGTCAACATTAATACAGGCCGATTCCATGTGATGGTCTTCCTCACGTCAGAAGTGCGCAAGGTTCGGTCAACTTTAATACAGGCTGATTCCATGTGATGGTGGCCATCCCGTCAGAACATTAATACAGGCCGATTCCATGTGATGGTCTTCCTCACGTCAGAAATGCGCAGGGTTCGGTCAACTTTAATACAGGCCGATTCCATGTGATGGTGGCCATCCCGTCAGAACATTAATACAGGCCGATTCCATGTGATGGTGGCCATCCCGTCAGAACATTAATACAGGCCGATTCCATGTGATGGGCTCCATCACGTCAGAAGTGCGCAGGGTTTGGTCAACATTAAAACAGGCCGATTTCATGTGATGGTTTCCAAAAGTGCACAGGGTTTGGTCATCATAATAATCACAGGCCGATTTCATCTGAAAACTGGCTGCAGATGCTACGTGGTATATCAATAAAATTTCTCGTGACATTTCGAGATTTTCGTTAACGTTTACAGTATTTGGTAGCTTATTCGTAGGCCTTATTTGCACTAATAATCATCAAAGCTAGGTCTTATTTGACCAGTGTCACATTCGAAGCAAACTGTCCCAGTCAGCCGGAGCAATTTTTCAAAACATTATTGTTCAATGATGTCACGGGAAGTGTTGGAGCGTAACAACTGCTGACTGGCGCGAAGCATTTTGAACTCATCTGTGCAAAAACGCATATCGCGGAGACGTTTGTTGTCTGATTTTGACGTCTGTTCAGGTGTTGTTATTACAGACAATGGGCTTGTGATTTCTTTCAATGGTTCAAATAGAATAAATTTGTGTATGCCGTATCATATCCCTTCATCGTTGCTACCGGACACCTCTGATGAGCAACCCATTTCCGATTCTGAACATTATTTTTATATTGATCAACAATTAATCCCGCTTTTATAGCTGTCAATATCCCTTTATACTATTCACAGTATTTGCTTCATCGTCCTCATCTGTGGACTGAATGTCTTTTGATACTAGTGATCTTTGCACGTCTGCCCAACGAGGGCCATTTGTAGATATGTTTTGACGTCCTGGACGTGCTGACACCCGTACAAGTGGCATTTCCTGCCGCCGGTCTCCCATCGCAGGGGTTTGGATCAATAAGCATCATGCATCATTTGGCGCGGAGCCTGCCGGTACATCATGCATCATTTGGCGCGGGGGCTGCTGGGGGAAATTGCTTTACCGCCTCCAGATCAGCCGCCGCCGGGAATTTATGTTCCTCTCCAAATTGGTTCCTGCAGCGGACAGATTTGTAACATGGCAAGCCGTTGTACTTGGCATGCACGCCCTGAGACCATCACAAATAAGCGCAAATATCAATAGTGGTGTTATTACTCAACAGTTCAATATGCTTTATTTTTCGTAGAAACACATTCTGTCTGATGTTGATTTCCCTTATTTCTTGATTTATGTGTAGATTCTACATCTACAACCATGACATGCAAAAAGCAATTCGTTTCATCAGATTCGTAAAGAATATATTTCATTCAAACACAGGTTAATAATGCCAACCGGAAATGCTCTAATTAATGTCTCCATTAGGTTTTCATTGGTCGTTTGTGAGGGAGTCTGCAGTCATTGGCCGATAGAGGGGGGGGGGGGGTGGCGGTCACTGACCGATAGGTGAACAGGCTTTTCATTTGACGTCATCTGCGCCATGTTGGATTACAGCGTACGTCTGCTAACCACACAAAGACGCTACTGCTTAATTCAATTACCCGCCAACATGGTCGTCGGAGGATTCAAATTATAATTAGTACGACGCCTAGGCTGTATTGGCTGATAGGCAACCGTTACTAGTCAATGGGAGACACAGTTATGTATAAGAGCCATTGGCCAGTGGTTGCTATCCATTCCATCGTTGATTAAACATTGAAAGCTTGAGATACACAATAACGTCTGCTTATGATATAATACCTGCTGGATCCTCATGTTTTCGCGTAGGAACACAAGTATCTATTTCAGAAATTGGTATTTTCTGATTTAAAGCTCTGAGAATGCTTGTTGACTTTATACTTTTTTTTGTGCTATATTGGTACATAGGTTGAAATTAGAGAATTCATGAATTATCATCAATTGGCAGGTGTACTCAATCAGTAAAATCATACCAACACATTTTGCCATATGTTGAAATGACAATACCTGTGCCAAACATTATG
This sequence comes from Branchiostoma floridae x Branchiostoma belcheri, assembly GCA_019207045.1. Taxonomy (NCBI): domain Eukaryota; kingdom Metazoa; phylum Chordata; class Leptocardii; order Amphioxiformes; family Branchiostomatidae; genus Branchiostoma; species Branchiostoma floridae x Branchiostoma belcheri. The sequence continues at coordinate 8,240,388 of CM033025.1, read as the reverse complement.
ATCACCATGTTACAAAGTTGCCATGTGTACCGCTCCATGACTCGTCAGAAAACCAGAGCGGTGATGTTACCAACCGATGCCGAAGTCTCCGTTGAGGAAACTTTATCGTGCGGCGGGTCCACTAAAGCCTACTTAGCGCCCTTCGCACGCAGGCTGCTGCCTGGAATTGAACCGGCCGCATTCTCTGACATTATCATCAATTAATTCTGGCCGCAGCGAGGTTGTAAAGCGCAACGGAGGGGCGATAACCGATAGAAAGCATTCCTTTTCATTTGGGCTGCCGTTTGGTTGAGGCTCACTTGGCAGATCGAACGTTCCAAAACCAGGCTGATCACTCCGAATATCAGCGAGTCATCGGTAGACAACTGACGCGTCATTTTGCGATGGAGTACGGAGATATAGCGATATAGAACGGTTTAGAACAATAGATAAAAGAAATAGTGTCGTGGGTTAAAACATTAAAGCGATCTAGACATTCCTGGAATAAGAAAACAACGCCATACTAGTATTCATACTAGTATACATTCTATACTACAGGTATATGATTTCACAATTCCACACCTCCACTGTCCTCTAATAAGCATGTAATAGTTTTTAGTAAATATTAGATAAATACACTAGTATGTGGTACGCGATATTTATATGTTTATGCAGTCTTAAAATAGTGACAGACCTACGTTGTTGTCGTTGCTTAATTCTCTAACATATATATTACGCATGTTATTTTTCACTTTTTCCAACACGACGTTCCTGTTCATCCACAGATATCAGAGGACTGGAAGTACGTCGCCATGGTGATCGACCGTATCTTCCTGTGGACCTTTGTGTCGGTGTGTTTTATCGGCACCCTGGGCCTCTTCCTGCAGCCGCTGCTGTTCGGCAACACCCTATCTGAGGAAGAGGAGCCGCCAGGGGGCGCTCGTTGACGTGATCTACTGGGGATCATAAGCTACGAAGAAAACATACCGGACCTGTGCATTCAATGTTCGCTGGAACCCAGCCGATGGCACGTAGCCAAGTTATGAACTAACAAACGCGGCCATTGCCACATCTCAGAGCTGAGATTTGAATTGCACCAAAACTTTTCCTGTTCCGGGCAAGGCTAACACGCTGTGACCTATCTCTGTCCTGGACACGGCTAACACACCTGTCTCTATTAAGAGCACGGCTAACATGCCTGTCTCTGTTCAGGGCACTACCAGCACACATGTTCCTATTCAGGGCACTGCCAACACACATGTCCCTCTTCAGGGCACTGCCAACACACATGTCTGTCTCTCTTCAGGGCACTGCCAACACATGTACACATGTCCCTCTTCAGGGCACTGCTAACACACATGTCCCTCTTCAGGGCACTGCCAACACACATGTTCCTCTTCAGGGCACTACCAACCTACATGTCCCTTTTCAGGGCACTGCTAACACACATGTCCCGGGGCACTGCCAACACAGACACATGTCCCTCTTCAGGGCAATGCCAACCCACACGTCCCTCATCAGGGCACTGCCAACACAAACACATGTCCCTCTTCAGAGCACTGCCAACACACATGTCCCTCTCTTCAGGACACTGCCAACCTACATGTCCCTCTTCAGGGCACTGCTAACACACATGTCCCTCTCTAGGGCACTGCCAACACACATGTCCCTCTCTTCAGGACACTGCCAACCTACATGTCCCTCTTCAGGGCACTGCTAACACACATGTCCCTCTCTAGGGCACTGCCAACACACATGGCCCTCTTCAGGGCACTGCCAACACACATGTCCCTCTTCAGGGCACTACCAACACACCTGTCCCTCTTCAAGGCACTGCCAACACACATGTCCCTCTTCAGGGCACTGCTAACACACTATACCCTGGCTTTGGTCCGGTTACAGGAGCTGATGAGAAAAAACAGACTTTGTGATTGGTGTGAGGCGGGATGGTCAATCTCATCTCGCCCTAAGATGGATCTTAACATACTTAACAATTAGGGCTACACATTCTAGTGATGAAGATACTTTCCTTGAGCTTTGACAGGCTGTACAAAACGGAGCAAGCTTAGGGTCATGTTTGTACACTGATGTGGAATAATTGACTTAAACTGTTTTTTCCTTACTGAAGAGAAAGTCTTGAGAAGTATGAGATGTCTAGTTCACTGCCTTTATATAGACATTTATAAAGACAACTGTCTTAGAACAAAGGTTTTTCATGACATGTAGATATTGCTGGGGTTCGAAAGGCATTGTTCAATGCGTTTGGTGGGGAATTTTAGAACATTGGTTTATAGAGCCAATACAAGTTGTACATAGAAGCACAAACATATGTATAAAGTATTGAGTACGAGGGTAAAATCATGATTTCACATTAACACAGGTATCTAACAGTAGCATGGAGAGCCATGCGTACAAAATGTTAAGTAGTACAGAACATTCAGATTTGTAGATAACACAGCAACGAGCGGAGCACATGATAGAATAGAGCCTTTTTACCTTACCCTCTAAGAGACCCACCATTTGATAGCGCTCGGATATCGATGTTTATCTAAACTGAGTCTTAACTGATGGTATTTCAGCATAAAATTGTATTGCAAAAGCGGGGATATCTGTAATTGAAATGGTACTTTTCCTGTACTTTTGCTATTCAGCAACATTCCAATTGGAATGAAACATGAAACACGTACTTACAGAATTGACACAGATTTGACAAAAGTGCAGACCACTGGGCAAACATTTGTCATTTGTCAATTAATTAATTACGACCGTGCTGCAGGAGTTGTCAAATTATTGAGAATTCCCCCTTCTGTGACCTGACTGTAAATCACCAATAGGAACTAATTCCGTGCATTCGGTACAAGACAATTTGATAAGATTGAGTATCAATGGAACAAGGTATGATTCCAACAGTGCAATGAAAGTGATATTTCATCAGGTCATTTATGTTTACAGTTGTCATTGTTGAGGTTAATCTATATATTACTGTCTGTATGTATTCAACATGATAAGCATAAACAGCCTCCATGTGATGTAATACTTTGGCAGTTTTTAACCTGGGTTGCTGGGATGCAGTCCAGTGGAACAGGTCTCTCCGGGAAAGTTATGAATATATTGTGTCGTCACCAGTTGCCATGGTAATCGATTGATTGATTAAACCAGTACAAGTAAAAAACTATCAGCTTTGATTGATGTGTTTTGTCTTTCCATCCGGATGGTGATCAGTACCTCCATGATGGATGACATGCTTGAGTAGGGTTGAAGAAAGCAGGGATGACAGGCACCTCCTTTGTCTCTGATGGGCGAGGAATGGTAAGTGCTCTGCACCGAAGAGGGATCACTCGCAAATCTGCAGCATCAAAGCCATACGTCACAACGTGTGGTTGGAAAAGCTAATTCAGAAGAGATTATGCATTGTCCGTATATATTCTTTTCTTACAATCATTAAAATCATAAAAGTTCATTTTTTCTTTGATTGGTTTCAATTCTTATTCTGTCAAGCGTGAATAGCTTTTCGGGGGAAGAAGGTTGTATCTTTCCTGTAATTTTGGTATGACGTAATGTGACGTAATCATGACGGCATAATGTGATTCCATTGGCTAAAACCGCCTAAATCATTTTCATTATACGTAAATGCATCAACAAAGTTAACATTAAGGGTTGCCTTGAATATATCTAAGTCTGCTAAAACTTCTTGTTGGTCAAGGCAACTGTATTGGCATAAAGTAACGTCATGTGCCCGCCATCTTGGATGGACAATCTTGATTTTTCTAAAATATGTTTACTTTCCCTCTACATACAACCCAAAATTCAAATAGAAATGGTTCATATGAATGTGTTTTCGTGAAAAGCATAAGGTAGTAACGAAATTCGAGCGAAAAAAATGATTTTGCATTCACTTGGATTTTAGTCGGCCATTTTGGATTTTGACCAATGACGTCATCAAAAACAAGTCAGAAAATCTTGAAAGCTCATTGCTAAACCGAAACTGGTAAAGTTTACAAAATACGCCTGTCAGAAACTGTCGTCATAGCAACACATAGAAAAAATATAAACATTATTTATTACAAAATTGTTCCCAATGTAATTTTATGAAAAGTCACCAAGTTTGGTAATTAGATGGTAACCATACAGATCAGAATCGAATTTGTAAGGAAATCCGCTCCGTTACGTTATAGGGCTATATGAACCTGTGGCATAGAACCAGAAGAAAGAGAAGAACATGAAAGTTACGCGAATGAAGACCAAATTTACATAATCAATTAGAAAACACTACAGCCCAATAGTGGCAGATGACGGGAATTTCATACTTTTGGCACTTGGAAGTTATGTGAAGTTGAAAATCGTTGTTGCATATGAATTATGCAAATATGGACCTCACTTACCATCAGGAAATGCTACTCTGGCCTTCTGTCGTAAGACAATACTGCCAACTTCTTTATTTAGGTGGAAAATAATCAACTAATGCAACTCATGTAAATAAGTACTATATTAGTGCGTAAGAAATAAGAAACACATATGATACATAGGTCATAAAGGTTAAAACCATTTGGTGAAGGTATGGGGTCGTGGGGCTCTAGTTTCAGAATGCAATTCTTATAATAGGTTTAACCCTTGCTTACCTCTTTCACCTTGCCTAACCGTATAATCACGAGGGTGAGTCGAAAGTAATATAAGTACTTTTCTCATCTTTATTGAATAAGTTGAAAATTGGCACAAGGCGGTCACATATTTTCTTAAAACAGAAATATTTCCATTTTTAAAAGCGAATGATCACATAATTGGAAACCCGCATGTATATCGTTTCCTTTAGACTTGACCCATTTTTACTATAGTACCCACAATTACTATAGGAAGCTGAATCCCCCCTTTGTATCTTCACAAACGCTAATTTACCTTTAATTGGTACGTCAATTTGTCAGTCATCGAAACCAGTCCAACTTCCAAGTAATGTTACGTCACGAATGTTACGTCACGAATACTTAGCTGAAGACATGTCTCAACCTGGCGGTTTTATCTTATAACAGGCGTTAATCTTAGTAACAGGCGTTATGACATCATACGTACAGATGAACAAGCGGGTCATTAAAATCATTATCATATAGCCTATACAAACTGACACATCAACCCTATTCGGACTTTTGAGGTCTGTACCAACTTTTATGTCGCATAACGCCCGCCCAGCTTACGTTAGAGCCAGCAAATTTGATTACATTTTCTATGGCAACCGGTTGTTAACAGCCATTTTTGACGAAAATCGTTAATTTCGAATCTAAAAATGTATTTTTCAGGGTTTCTTGCTACATTACTGCCATTTTGTAAGATGAATAAAATGTGTATGTAAGTTAGTTTATTTTTCATAATTTGATATGCATAAATTATTCTAATTCAATGACGTCGTCGGCCGAAATTCAGGAAGGTGGGCCATTGTACCAGATTCGGTATTGATATATTACTAGCTTACTATCCCTCAAAATTCGTAAGTTTTTAAACATTTATGACGTCATTTTATGGCGTCACTTTGAGTCATTGACGTTTATTCTCACATCAAAAGTCATAGCAGACATCATGATTTTATCTACACTTGCTAATACATTTATAGCATACCTTGAAGTTGTCTGGCAATACCCTTTTTCATGGTTCCAGCCAATACAATCACATTAATGACGTCATAATTACGTCACATTACGTTTCAATAAAATTTCTTGTAGTTATCATATTTTACGTCTACATCATTGTCTGAAAATTTGGTGATTATATGATAAGTTGCAATTGACCCTGCAAGCCCCCTGTCCCAGATTGAAGCCCGGTCTGAATAGGCTAAAGAGGGACAAATTCGTGTAACGTTATAACACTAGATAATCTACAACCCAAAAAACTTCAACGATGGTGGACGCGGAGCCCTGAGGAATTTCGGACTTCCCCTTATAACTCACGTTGTCCATCAGCAGGGGACAGACACGAGACAAGCAATGGACCTGGCCTTCACCCTTTTAACCTTTCATACCCATGTCTCTCGTATCACAATAAATTATAGATATGAGAAGGGGAAGCAGAAATATATTGGGTGACTAGAATAACTCTCTCCCAGTGTGTGTGTGAGAGAGTGAGTCAGTGTGTGTGTGTGTGTGTCTGTATGTGTGTGTGTCTATGCGTGTGTTCATGTGTGCACGCATGTTTGTGTCTATCTACCGTAAGAGGAGAAATATTCGTTGGAGTTTCATGTTCGTGACCTTTTCACCGCAAACATTAAGGCACGTCAGATAATTCTGTTTTCTATAACCCTTTATGAAAATAACAACGGCGAAAATGAATCCAGCGAACACCCCCGTTCCTCCTACCGCGAAATTAAATCCTCGCGAACATTTGTCGTTTTACGGTGTCTATCTCCCCCTATCCATCTCTCATTACACTGTTAGGGACAGGTACCAGTGGAAAGATCGATACTCCTCATCCTCGGTAATAGAAGCTCCCGATGGAGAAACTGCGAGGAAAAAATCAACTGCAGCAAATGTTCCCTCTGGACAAACAGCGTGAAAAAGTGCAGTCAGATCTAGTGCTCCCGCTGGTTAGGCTCCATTTCCATGCAGCAACGCAATGAAAGAGTCATCCACTGCTTGGATCATAAGCCTTGTTACCATATTACGTATTACCCTTTGTGTTGATGTACGTGGCATCTTTTTATTACCCGGCCGTAGATCTGTGGAGTGTTCACGGTGCAGTTCAGACTTCATTATTCGGTAGCTTTTGACCTGGGGGTTTCCCTTTGAGACTGCAACCAAGGAAAATAGCATTAACATCGGCGTGTGGATCACGCGTGCCCTCGCTGATTCATTGAAATTCTATCAATATGGTAGCACATATTTCTCTCACCAGCATTTCCAATATTTCGCATTACTGTGGCCAACATATAACCACTGAACTACTTCAATGGTTAAGATCACTTGGTAAGCTCGTTGACAAACCAGTTTCTGTCGATCCAAAGACTATATAGTTAATCTAACAGTAGGATGTAGCTTCAAATTGTCCCGATCGAATCCGAAGGCAAACATCAAATACAAGTAAGATACGCTTTATTGTCTGTTATGTCTAAAACGTGTGTTTCATGGTAGCGGTGTCACCGATGCTCAACACACCCGGCCTTACGTCTTATATTTTTGTTCCTTCCTAATCTTTTTCATGTACTTCATGTATTAAAGCTGATGTCAGGAACGAAGCTCGACTCTCGACAGCTTTAATTCCCAGCGCGTAATGAACCGCGCCACGATGTTATTAAAGTGGGCGGCCCTGAAGAGCAGCCGGCCATATGGGCCAGCTCCTCGTCCGATGTGAGCTCGGGAAATTGGCACATTTGGCGAGGAAAACATTTCGTCTGGGCTCGGATGAGATGGTGTAGAAAACTGGGCCATTTCTGGGCGGTACACTGGGTCGTTTGTTGGGCTGTACACAGCACCAATTTGTGGGACAATTTTCTTCTACGATGTTTTGGTTGCTGAAGTGGATCAGTCTCTCAATCACTGTCCTCCATCTACTATTGAAGTGTAGCCACTCCGGGCATCTTCAGCAACTTTCCTCTAACGCTGATGAGCGGATACGACTGCCCGCTGTGCGCAGGGTGCATGGGCACTGGCGATTCTTGATCTGGTTCAGCATGGATGGGCAAAATGCCCATTGGTATAAGATCATCATTACTTTAATGGCGAACCCCACATAATGAACGGCGGGGCTAGATCAGGTGGAGCAAATCCAATATTTGATAGGAACTCAAGGGAAGGTAGTATTATCGGGACTCCTGACTTCCTCCTGGCGCGTGGTGTTGTGCGACCGGCCGTCCCCTAATTGGTTCAGCCAGAAGATCAACACCGTGTGGCGGATTCCTACCAGCCTGTGACGTGAAGGTGACGGCTGGATCGTACCACTCCAGGCGAAAAGGGGGTGGCGTGTTCAGAAGCAAGTCATATTGATGACCTGGCACTCGGTACACTGGGGCGGGCTATAAGCTCCACTCCAGGGCGGGTGTTGGAGAGAACTGGCGGCAGCAGGAGCCTGTTAAATCCGGAACTGTACTCCGTGGAAACCCCGCGGTCTGTAGAGACGTGATAACTGACGGGTCGTTCCACCATGGCCGTGAGGAAAGCCCCGAGTCTGATGTGCACGTACCTGCTGCTGCTCCACCTGTGGTACGGGCTTCAAGGTACGTGTGCAGGGCCACTTACCAGCCTCTTTATTCAGCAGGTCACATGAATGGGCACTGAATCTTTCTAAAAAAAACCCTACTTTTAATAGATGGGTAAATTAATAGGTGATACACCTTTCAGTAGTTGATTGTAGATACTGGTGGGAAGGGGCATAGTTCTACAATTACATGCTTCGTAATTGAATCAAGGTACAGGTGACCATTCAGGTACCAGGTGGATCGGCAGAAGATGAGAGATTCGTGTGTATGGCGGGGTAATTGAAAAGGATATGACGGGGACTTTCCAACATCTGGCCCCCTCACGGGGTGCAGGCGATGTCAGCTCCACTGGGGCTACCGGGAATGAAGCTCGATCTCCCGGCCAGCACGCACCCTGCTCGGTCTCAACCTCTCCTACCTGCCGCTCAGATAGGAAACATTCTACAGGATAATCGCGCTACACACATGCCTTAAGCTATAAGATTATTAATCCCTACTTCCATCCATTCCGAGCAGAAATGATGCTGTACGGTTCCCCGCTGTCTGATGAACAGCACATCTCGATATCGGGGCTCGCACCTGGCGCACCACGTCCATAGATTAGCCGCGGCACAACACGTATTACCCAAAGTGCCGTCAGCAATCTGAAATATGGGCCCGGCAATGGCACTTCAATTGCTAGTAAAAGCAACCCAACGTCTGATGTCTATTTCTGCGCCCGTATTTCAATGCCAAAGTCGCGCGGATATTTGTTATCGGACAGGTTCACCGATGGGGTAAGGTATGGAGGAGGTTCGCCATTCAGTCGTCTTGGCCTTCATTCTGCTGCTTAGTGTATCACAGGACACAAGGCGATAACTTTGTGCAATTGTGCAATTATTAAAGAAGCAAATATGGCTATAGTCATGACGGCTCATGCGGCATACAAGTGCTGCACAGTTTGGAAATATGATAGTGGTCATTAAGACTTGTGCAATGGAGATGGTGTTTCCATAGTCTCCGCAAGTTATTTACACCACACAGACAAAGTTTTTTCACGTCTCAGATAAAAACAATTCCTCCGTCGTCCACCCCACAAAAGTATTGTTGTATAGCAAAGACAGTCTCGAGTATACATTGTACTGGTGATGATCTGGCGCGAACTTCTCGTGTAAGTACTGTAGGTACGGACTATCGTGTAGAAATTGTACTGGTACGGCAGGTATGGAGTATCGTGTATGTAGTGTACTGGTACTGGTACTGTAGGTACGGACAGCTGTCTAATGTATGTAGAGCACTGGCACTGGCACTGGGACTGCCTTGTGTAGGTAGTGTACTGGGACTGTAGGTACTGACTGTCTCGTGTATGGCACGGACTGTCTTCTGTCTGCTTGCATTGTGCTGGTACTGCAGGTTGCTTTACAATATATGCTGCTGAGTCTAACTTTGCACATTTGCACATGTACAAACACATTCATTCCTGCCCACCATAGCTGAACGCTGCCGTCCTCACTAATTGTCAAAAAAGTAATGTGAAGGAAATACTTCAATTTGTAAAAGACTTTGACGGATTCACTTACTCTTCTTTGTTGTATTTTTCTCTCTCACACCGATCCACTCTCTCTACATCCCTCTCTCTCTCTTCCTGTCTCTGTCTGTCTGTCTCTCTCTCCCTTTGTTATATACATCTTTTTAATTAAACATTAATGACGACAATTGATAGATACTTCAATAAACATTTGCATGGTTAGGTTAACGTTCGTTACGAGCACAAATGGCGCTTTAGGGACAATTTTTGGCCTAGACGATGTCATTGGCCATATAGTTTGAGTCACAATAGTTCAAACATGACATTTGCCATTAGAAATAATGAGTAGAAGTATAACCTATGTACAGTAGACATGAATAACAATAATAGCAGCGGAAAACTCTCCTAACATCCATTTTCTTGGGATCCAATGAAGTTGTTCCTGAAAGCGAAGTTAACATTTGGACATCTGCCACGATAGGAGCACCGCCTAACTCCAACCGTACAAGAAGCACAAAACATGTATGTAAAGTGGATCCCCTTTTATCTCCATGTTTAACGACGTGCGGCCAGCTGTGTGGCCGTGGTATCTCCGGGAAGGCCATTCATTACTCCGGCCATTAATCAGTAGTCTCTGGACATCTGGACGAAGGTATTTCGGATTCAATACCAACTTAATCTTCCTTTGGGCGATGTTAGGTAGTAACACACTATACAATAAAATGGATGGATAGACTTTCTCGGTCAAGCGCCAACATTTTATAACGCGTTAAAACAAATGAGAATTAATTGAAAGCACCTACGGAGCTCTGTGTTAACTTAATTAGACTTAAGAATGGTCAATCGCGCACGGCTGCTCGCTGATGACCGAGGAGATTTCTAACATTGCCATCATTTCAGCTGTAGAACCCGTCATCTCTACCGCTTTAGCTACAGAACGCTGCCATCATCTCTACCGCTTCAGCTGTATAATCCACCATATCTACCACATCATCTGCAGAACCCGTCATCTCTACCGCTTCCACTGTAGGACACATCATCTCCACCGGTATACAGCTCAAGCTGCAGATCTTATCATATCTGCCGCGTCAGCTGTAGAATCCGCCATCTCTACCGCTGCTTCAGCTGCAGAGCCCAGCATCTCTACCGTTTTAGTTGCAGAACCAACCATTTCTACTACTTCAGCTGCATAAACCGTCATCTCTACCGCTTCAGCTACAGAAACCATCATTTCTATCCATGATTGTGTTATGCAGGACAAGTTGATTCTCGAAATGTTGATTCCCTATAGACGGCAATGTATAAACTGGTGAACCTATGGTAAAAGGGCCTATTTGTTTTACGGTTATTTTGTTGGAAAAGTCGGCCAGTGTGGACACAGATGACACCAATTATGCTGTTATGATAGGTATTTTCATATAGATGCCTCTAAAAAGTAGTTCCTACCCCGATGACAGCGGTGTAACCCATTGCGCCATTGGTCAGGCTGTAGAGGGCTTTCTTATGTTGGTGATTTTGCCGTAGAGGATTACCGCTTTACGAGCAGTTTGGACAGTTTGGGCATCAAAGATCGACATCTAGAAGACCTTCCCTGTCCCGGGGATCTTGGTTTAGTTAGTTCCATCGATCGTGGCGGCAGATCGATTCTGTATTGTAGACAACGTTTGCTACCTCACGAGAACTTAAGCTGAAGAATGGCGGTGTGGCGCCACACTTAAGACATTGTTTGGTGTAATGTTGTCTTCCCAGTATACAGTATACAATCTCGTTCATGCCGGCTCACAAAATCTCCTCCATACCGGCTCACACAATCTTCTCCATACCGTCTCACACAATCTCATCTATACCGACTCACTCACACAATCTCCTCACATATCCCCCGTCTCACACAATCCTCCGTCTCACACATCCCCCGTACGTCTCACACAATCCTCCGTCTCACACAACCTCCTCACACGATCCTCTGTCTCACACAATCTCACCACACAATCCTCCGTCTCACACAATCTCCGTATCACACAATTTCCTCACACAATGCCCGTCTCACAAAATCTCCTCACACAATCCCCGTCTCACACAATCCCAGTCTCACACAACCTCCTTACACAATCCTCCGTCTCACACAATTTCCTCACACAATCCCCGTCTCACACAATCCTCCGTCTCACACAATCCTCCGTCTCACATCCCCCGTCTCACACAATCCTCCGTCTCACATCCCCCGTCTCACACAATCCCCGTCTCACACATCTCCTCACACAATCCCCGTCTCACACAACCTCCTTACACAATCCTCCGTCTCACACAATCCTCCGTCTCACATCCCCCGTCTCACACAATCCTCCGTCTCACATCCCCCGTCTCACACAATCCCCGTCTCACACATCTCCTCACACAATCCCCGTCTCACACAACCTCCTCACACAATCCTCCGTCTCACACAATTTCCTCACACAATCCCCGTCACACACAATCTCACCACACAATCCTCCGTCTCACACAATCTCCTCACACAGTCCCAGTCTCACACAATCTCCTCACACAATCCCCGTCTCACACAATTTCCTCACACAATCCCCGTCTTACACAACCTCCGTCTCACACAATCTCACCACACAATCATCCGTCTCACACAATCTCCTCACACAATCCCCGTCTCACACAATCTCCTCACACAATCCTCCGTCTCACACAATTTCCTCACACAATCCCCGTCACACACAATCTCACCACACAATCCTCCGTCTCACACAATCTCCTCACACAATCCCAGTCTCACACAATCTCCTCACACAATCCTCCGTCTCACACAATCCGCGTCTCACACAACCTCCTTACACAATCCTTCGTCTCACACAATCTCACCACACAATCACCTGTCTCACACAATCTCATCACACAATCCCCGTCTCACACAATTTCCTCACACAATCCCCGTCTCACACAATCTCCTCACACAATCCACCGTCTCACACAATCTCCTCCATACTGGCTCACACGATCTCCCTCATACAGGCTCACACAGTCTTCTTACATAAAGTCAATGGAGGAACAGTATTGATATTATGGTACAACCTAATGTGTAGGCTACATTTCACAGTCGAAGCCAAAACTCTTGATCTGTTTATGTAAGAGCGATTGTTGTCCTTCCAACGCAGTAAACAACCAATACCCACCCACCCCCACCCCTCAGGACGTGCGATAGACCGGGTATTACCAGATTACAACGCCAGGGAGCCCACACTGATGACAACCGATCGATGGTACTTGATATTGCGGTGCAAAAGTGCATTATGGCAATCCCGGTCGGGGATTTTTAATTGATGTATTGTCCTTTCTAGGAAATTAAAAGGCAACAGAGTCCATAATTCCACACAGGAGTGAAGAGACGAACAATTGTCATAGTCAGACGCCCCACAGGAGCTGATCTGCTCACTTATTTATTCATGATCCCTGCTCATCTCACTTTGATGGCCTCGTTTATAATCTAATGAAATTATGATCCTGCTGCCATCAGAAACATCTGGGCTAGATTAACAAGAAAAGTAGATGAGTATTTTGTGAGGAACCGAGATGCCTTACAGGTCCTACAGATACCTGACACCGGCCATTGAACACAGGCTGTGGTCCCGTTCCTCCTCATCAATAGAGACAGAAACAAGGAAACGATTATTCCGTGTACCATATGGAGGTAAGATTGTTCTGCTCGTCTGTGGGTTCCGCAGGGACCTGTGGCATCGGTTTTACAGGCCATGAATTATCAATTACGTTTTAATGGAATATGATATACACATTTGTCAAAAATAATCATTTGGTACATAAACAGCTCAAACGTATCAATATTCATATTCAAAGCTGCTGGTTGTTCTCGTTACATTTTCTTATTCATTTAGATTTTTTTCGCCATGCCTTGCAAAAAAAGCATAAGTAAAATGGAAATGGTAAACACAAAACAGCATGAAGTATTAGTTTCAACGGAAAGGACACAGATTGGAATCGAAGATTGAAACGTTAGATTCACATTTCAAGAGATCACATAACCACAACCGCGCGTTAATTGTCATGACACATGATTTTATCAAAGATTATCTATCCATCTCCATCTATCTGTATATCTATCTGCAAATCTCTATCATATTTTTATTATGTACCTTGACATTACAAATTCCTACCAAGTGTGGGCATGTATATATAGTGTAACCCATAATAGCGTAGATAGGGTTTAGTTTTCTAAATTTTGAGATGTTCTTAAGATGCACGATTTACTTACTTTGTTTCTGATACAATGGTTGAGTAATGAATCAATTATTGTCATTTCCTAGAAGTTGCCTCTCGATCATTAAACGGTTTTATAGGCAGGGGTAAAATTACTTATGCAAACGACAGGAAACTGATAAGAATCGAGTGACTATAACGGAATGAATTGTGCTAAATTAGTTTTCTCACTCATCTTCGTCATTCTAACATCGCTGGAAATATAAATTGCACACTGCAAACATAACAAAGGAAAGACTATATCAGCAGCGTGATTTTCTCATCTGTATACACAGGTGATATCTATGTTTGATAGGTGTAAAATGAAGCTTGTCTGAACGCGACCATTGGATCCGACTTACATTTGAACGAGGCGAGGAGCGAATAAAGAGCGTCCAAAAGTGGGACATTTTCCTCATTTCCTGCCGAAGCCAATTGGCGCGGCCGAAATGACTATTGATTTGCACCAGTCCTACCCGTCAAACGTGTTCTCGCACAGGCGCACCGTTCCAATTCCCGCCTATTGTACGGCAAATTGTGCCCGGTGGAGCGTGATAATACCGGAGGAAATCCACAGTAGACCTGACCATCAACTGTTATGTAGTTATAGCGATGGGATTACAACCACAATTTCGGGTGCGAACTCATCCGTTGGTAGACACGCCACCGCGGTCCTTAACCGCTCCGATGAGCTATCACTCAAGCTGACGACTACGTGTACTTGCCCAACTTAAAACTTCAGTTATAGATAACTTTGACACAGATAATGGATAACTTTATATGTAACCTCCGTACAGGATAGTTTTACTTACCAAATACGTATGTACAGATACCCAATCACATAAACAACAACACTGAACTTACATTGTTGATTATTGTTGGAACCCTCGTCAGAAATCTTAACAAATCGTAGCCTTTATATACTGAGTTCCCACCGAAGTAACCATGTATTTAATCTTTGATTCCACTCAGAAGGACATGCAGGAGCTTTACAGTTACATTCAGGTCCTTACTACCCGTGTTCGTGACATTCACCCTGCCTCCTCAGGTGCAGAGACGTCCAAAGCGGAGGAGAAGCTGTTCCGGGACCTTTTCCGGAACTACAACAAGTGGATCCGGCCGGTGATGAATGTCAGTGACAACGTCACAGTCACGTTCGGTGTGTCCATCTCCCAGCTGATAGACGTGGTGAGTATTACTGCATACATGTGTGGTGAGTATTACTGCATACATGTGTGGTGAGTATTACTGCATACATGTGTGGTGAGTATTACTGCATACATGTGTGGTGAGTATTACTGCATACATGTGTGGGGATTATTACTGCAAACATATGTGGTGAGTATTACTGCATACATGTGTGGTGAGTATCACAGGGTATCATGTATGAGTATCCCACTGTGTACATATGTATGTGAGTATTACTGCATACATGTGTGGTGAGTATTATTGCATACATGTGTGGTGAGTATTACTGCATACATGTGTGGTGAGTATTACTGCATACATGTGTGGTGAGTATTACTGCATAAATGTGTGGTGAGTATTACTGCATAAATGTGTGGTGAGTACCACAGGGTATATATAACATGTGTGAGTATCTCAATGTGTACATATGTACACAGTGTCCTCCATACATATGTGGTGAGTATTCCCACATACATATTTGGTGAGTATTCTAGTGTATACTGGATACCTGTGTGTGTATCCTCCATACACCGGTGTATTTCTCTACATATGTGGTGAGTACTAGTATACAGGTACAGGTACATGCACGCTCTGAGCAAATCCCCAATACCTACATTTACGTGACAAGTAGAAATTATCCAGTTGTGGGATCCCAGATGGTAAACGCTTCAATGATGTTATCTGAGTGTGCAACGTGATGCGATGAAGATGTAAGTTTGAATGTTTAATATATGTCTAGGGATTGACAATTATACATTTAACTTTATATGCTCGTAGCTTGGGGGATTCTTCACCATCACTAATGGATTTAGGTCTACGTAGGTCAGGTCTACGTATTGCTATCGAACAGCCTGAATATTCAGAGGAAAGCATTGCTGATCTTTACACTTCACACTTTTTTTACACATTCTCGAAGTATACATAGAGCATCAAAGGACTCTGTGTACCTGGATTGGTCTAATGCCTTGCGTTTTTCTTGATCAGGTTTTGCAGTAGTCTTAGGAATATAGAAAGAAAGCTTCTTTAACACTAGGTAACGGATCATTGCATTAGCGTTGAATTATAAGACCGGGTATAACGCCATAAGGTAACATAAATATAGGATGATAAGACAGCTGCTGCGTTCCCTTCTGCATGCTGACCTGGTGACACCACAGATGCGGTACTCTACTTTCCCAGTAAATCCAGATTGTGCCAGGGATGGTCTCGGATCGATTCGGGATTACACGTCATCTTTTATCCTAATCCTGCCCGAACACGCCGCGACCCTGTTCATCAAGACGGTCCCATTTTCAAAAGGCTGGATTAAGGTGGTATCTCACTGCACTTGGGGCACCGGTGCGGCACTACGGCTTCAAAAGATTACTCTGTCATACTTCTAAGTCATACTTTTACGTATTACGCAATATCTAAGTTATAGATAAATTGGCAAAAATAACACGACAGTGCCACAGTGAACGAAC
The DNA here is from genome assembly GCA_019207045.1 of Branchiostoma floridae x Branchiostoma belcheri. NCBI lineage: Eukaryota > Metazoa > Chordata > Leptocardii > Amphioxiformes > Branchiostomatidae > Branchiostoma > Branchiostoma floridae x Branchiostoma belcheri. Next base: position 8,223,824 of record CM033025.1, on the reverse strand, counting down.
CCCTCAGTGCCGCACCGGTATCCCAAGTGCAGTGAGATACCACCTTTACTGACAGACGTGCATCAGTCGTTACCGCTGTGGTGGTTCAAATCGAAGAAAAACAACCCTGACACAAAACTCTTAACTTATTGCAATCTCAACTATTGACAGAAAATGCCAGGAAGATTAAGGTGAGGTTCAAATGTGCACATGGAAACGCCTGGAACTAAGACCGTACATTTATTAATTCATTTAGTTAATTATTTGTTTATCTATTTGTTTATTTGTTCGGCTGATGAACAAACATCCAAGGTTGCCCAACTAGCTGTTCGTTATCAGAGCTAACCTACTGGTACATTGGAAGTGAATGGCGAGAACTGAAATCCATCTGAATATCACACGTTTCTTTAAAAAAAGGCGTTTAAATCTGTTACAGGAGACATGTATTCTCTGTGAAAAAAACAGGTATTCCCTATAGACGAAACTATAGACGAAAAATTTATTCTCTATGATCCTCTATAGATGCCCAGATTTCTCCACACAAGGAAGGAATCATTCGTTAAAAACAACTTCACACGACGGATGTTATTTCCATTCCGCTCACGGCCCGGTTCAAAGGTTTGGTAGAGAGTCTGATGATTCATGCACCTCGGTACTGGTGCAGGGCTGCCCAATGAATTGGCAAAGTAAAGATATAACTATGGTTTCGGGCAAATTTTGGAAGCTCGTGAATTGTACATCTTCAAAGCGTTAATCCACAAAATGAGTGAGAATTTACCCTCAATAGAATACATAATGGCAATTTCATTTCAACCCATGAAAGATAGGTCACTTCTGTCGAACAGGTAACGGTACACCTGGTACACCTGGTACACCTGGTAATCATATAATACCACATACAGGTATTTAAACACGTAAATGACGTAACTATAACGCCCCATTTGTTATATCAGTCATATTCTGATGTAGTCTGAGGGACGAGGCTGAACGTCCTGGAGTACACCCTCTATCTCTGTACGTCATTGCCTATGAAAGGGAACATCTAAATGTCCCGGTGGGGAGTTCTGTACCTGGCAATAGCTATGTCAGCATTGCATCAAAACTCTGCATGCTGCAATTATACTTGCTGACAGTGCTATCAACAAGTAAAACGATATCTGATGATCGCCCAAAACCACTTAAGAACACCTTGAAGCGGCGTCTGTTACAGATGATAGCGCTAACAGGTTTTAAAAACGTTCGTGCAGCACGTCTGTATTCCGTATAGCGTACCATCATGGCGACAGGGGTAGGCCATGTGGCAGTAGAAGTCGATCTGCTCATTGAAGGAAACAGGAACTCAAATAGCCTGGAAACTCATGGCTGCTGTCATATTGCTGCTTTGTTGCTGCTTTGTTTCCACTCGTCAGGCGACCTACATAACTCTATTCATTCGACATGACACCAATAAAAGTGGCGCCCAAAATACAAAGAGCTAAATTGATGCAGATGTATATCATAAGAAGTATCAATATTCTTATGGTAATGAAATCAGCTGAATATGAATATGTAAACATGTACTACATGAGCTAGATGTATTTTTTACTGGCACGTACATTTATTTCTTATTCACGGCATCACATATGAATCATAATTTACGGTTGTATGAAATTGTTAACGAATGTGTATTTTTCCCTCCAGGACGAGAAGAACCAGATCATGACGACAAACGTCTGGCTCAGGCAGGTCAGTTCAAATGTCTGGAGTCCATTTCAGCTGGTCCCGAGTACGTTGCGAAACAGTAACCTGTGATCTGTTGAATTTGATAGGGTTATGATGAGGTCCATCATCCAAACACACACCGGCAGCCACACAGTACAGCACATATTGTTATCTACGCTTATTGTGCGATACACACAGGTGCAGAGGGAAAGAGAGAGGAGGAGAGAAAAATCTTCACACAAAAGGGAATGCTGATGAAATAAAAACATGTTTTGTGTGATTGCATTTTCGGGAGTAGAGCCATTCTGGCGCCTGGCTTCCCACGTGACACAGCTTGCCATGCATGGCTGTGGTTCCCACGCACTACTTACTGCCTATTGATATGATGGATGCTCTCTCCTCGCCCCAGTCACTGGCGCTCATTATATGAGCCTTTCCAGGCCTTACAATGAGGCTGGTGACCTAAAACTGTAGGAGGTGATGGAGTGGCCACTTCACCAGAACAAAGGAAGTAAAAGATCAGCAGAAATAAGCAGACCTTGCCCGGGACAACTACTGAGTGAAATCGCTTTTATTAAATCGTTGTCACTACCTATATTTAGATGGAACCCTTTTCTACATCTTTTTGTTTGGGGGTAAAATTAACTTCGAATTCCATACATGAAATGATCGTGGCCACTTCACCAGATCTGCAGAAATAAGTAGACCTTGCCCGAGACAAACACTAGGGTCTTTGAGTGGAAAAGCTTTTATAAAATCGTTGTCACTACCTATATCTAGATGGAACCCTTTTCTGCATCTTTTGGTTGGGGGCTGAATCAACTTTGATACATGAATGATCATGGTCGAATTAACCTTGTACCTCACTGCAACCTCGTAAAGATGATGTCGTAATATCATATCAAATCCATCTTAATTTAATGACACACTTAAATCGATACTTTACTGGGGTGCCGTGGTTCCAATCGCCCACTAGAGAAACATTATGAAATTAAGTAAGTCATTGCAACATGAAATCTCACGTACACACATATCAAGTGCCTAGTGTCTAACTTTTCTGTGGTTGGACCAGGAGTGGAACGATCACAAGCTGCAGTGGAACCCTGAAGACTATGATGGAGTGACAGTTCTCCGGGTCCCTTCCACCGATCTCTGGCTACCGGACATCGTTCTATACAACAAGTAAGTTCTCCTTAAAATCTTGATAGGTAATTTTGAGTCCTCCGAAACACTCAAAACCGAATAACAACTGTAATGGACGCAATGTTTGGAAACTTCCAATAAGTAATTAAAATCGAACATGATTACACAACAACTGTAATGTTAACGGATACAATGACTATAAACTTACAAAACTATAACGTTAAATGTAAGGACAATTCTAGTTGACTGTAGTTGTTGCATTTCACTTGTAACTCCAAGTCCACAGTATAGTAATTTCGCTTGTTCTTTTCAATTACGTCTTAGTTTATTGATAAATGCTGGTGCCGTAATGACGACCTTTTGTGGTATTTAATGCCTCAGCTAACCATAGCTTACCCGGGAAAGTATGACTTAGGCTGTGCACCTACATTTAGTACCAGTTTTTGCATCGATCCAACCTTGCGAAATGCCAACCGTTGCAATACAAGGTCCTGTCAGACATTAGGGAGCTTTAAAGCTTAACAAATGGAAAGAGCAAGACCAATATTCGTTAGTGGCACACGATCGGTTACTTCTGGTCTTTCTGTAGTCCAGCCGAGAAGTAAGATATGTACATATTTAACCAGCAGAGCTATATACGATAAGGATATTTTGGTAGGTAGTACTTGAGGTTGACAAATCTTGTGAAGCTCACATCAGGCGTAATGCAGTTTTCTCGGATAATATCTACGCGGAGGGCTTTTTAGCACCCATTAGAGAATTGGGAGATGCGGAAATTCATAACTCGTCAGAATTTAGATTACTAACCACAAAGAGTTTAGACGTTGGTGGTGCGTATTTTGACATCCTGCATGGTGTTGACGCCTGGAGGTAATCACACAAATGGATGTGGCAGACACACTTAGGTGGTAATTGTTATGTTAGATGTGTTGTCAGACTGAGCCCGGCGCGTTCTCCGTATCACCATAAAGATGGGATGTTTGACCGCTCCATTGAATGGCTTAGGCAGATTTGACCCGTAGATGTGCCGTGCTGGAGGTTTATTTTGTCGTTAATATTGAGTCAGTCAGACTGAGAGATGAGAGAGATTCAGCCGGTACAGCTCTATAATTGTGCTCTGCGTATCTAGGATTACTAAAGTACCACAAGGTAACATATATGTAACTCACGTACAGCCGTTACCTCTTGTTGTTAACCGGATCCACGTTACTGTCGAATAGAATACCAGGCAAGGTTATGTCGAGTTTTAATCACATTTCTTACATTCAAAGTCTGTTAACATATACCCTGCAATAATCATAAAAACTCTTACTGATATATCAACGTGCATACATGCCGTCTGACTTTACTTGTCAGTGGAGTGATACATACAACGTAATACGATTGGCCATTTCGTCACCATAAGGATATGTTACTACCGTCCAGTTACAAAATGTGCACGTGTTAGTTCTTCTGCATGATTCCTGTTCTGTACAGTTTTCCTGTTTCGGCCAGTTTACAACATTTTGCTGTTTGCCGAGGCGACGCTGCGGTTTGACGAGCTGTTACTACCCCCCTCCTCTCTCTCAAAATAGATAGACCTACAGATGGAGAGTGAATTCATTTGAACCTTATGACTGTTTAGACAGCGGCACGCGGGGCATTTTGTAGTCTCCGACGAAACATCGGAATGCTGCCCAGACATCTACCTAGACATCACATATGACATGGTCATTAAGCCTCCCATTGTTCTAACAGATGAGCTTCACCGTCCCCTTTAACATAGCTGTCTTAGGTACACAACATTTGCTTTCTCTGCCGCTCTGCTATGCCCTCTTCCGCAGGGAAAAGTCGTCATCTTGTATATTTCTCGTATGAATTTATTTCAACCAGAGACAAGATAACTTTGCATTGATGAGTAACTTCCGAAACTGTCAGTAGTACGTAGGGATGGGTACTGGTACAATGCACCGGTACAACCCGCTACAATTGCTTGTTGGACCGATCCGACAAAAGCGGACCTAAAAATCGGTGAACCGGAATTTGGACCGGATTCTGGCGGACAGAGTAACGAGTACACCGCTGACTTGCAGGAGGCTAGGAGGAACGTGTAAGTACCTCTCAGAATGCTTTGTCACGTTAGTGAGTTCTGCAACTAAATACTGCATTCATTTGCTTCACTGTACTCGTAAGCGTGTGACATATTGAACATAACACGGAAAACGGAGTCACGGTGTCAAATAGACATTTTCGAAAACAATCGAGGAAAAGTCAACGCCAAACAATTAAGCACCAAACCACGACTTCATTCTTTTTCCCTTTGCAACAATGTCTTGATAAAGAATATGAAATATGAGAATAACGATGACTATGACCTGGCTTCGTAAGTATGAAAGTTGAGAAGTTGGTAAGCTAAGTTCAACGTACATAATGGCCCTGCCCTAGCTGTTCACTGACGCGCTGATCATTAACTCTGGTTGTGCGCCCCTCGAACCGGAATGTCCAACAGATGACAGATGATTAGCATGAATTCGTTTCCCAAATGACCTGTAAGACCCTGGATGTCTTAAAAGACCAGATTGAGATGATACGCTTCCAGGCGTTCCATCAGATTCATCTTCAATTCATCATCAGCTCCTCCACCGGGCTCCTTGTAAGGGTCAAGTGGAGGGTCAGGCATGGCAATCCAACCGATCCATCATCAAAGAGACCCGGGCGGCCCTGTAGGCTTTGAACTGCCGACACTGTAGCGGCGTGGCACTTTCGTAAACTGTTGCTAATGGCACTGCTTTGAACCCGACGAAGTTCTTGGCACTGATCCAGAAGCAACTTTTACAGTAGCAAATCCCTTACCTCTGCATGGTGTCCACAGTGATATGGATGTGTTTGCTGAATAAATACAGATACATAGAGATACATACGAAAATACAGGTTTACATTATGCTCTAACATAAGATGTACCAGCCTTCAGTCCAACATCATGTCGTAACCGCGATGGTACAATAAGGACAATTGACACTTCGTCGTTATCCAGGCATGTAGGGGCAGTCGTAGAGTATCCGTGGAGCACCTTCATGATTCGTATCTACTACTAAACAGAAAAATGTGCCTGACATGTCACTGAATGTTTCAACTGACTAAACCAGCTAATCCCCTTTACTCCCAACCGCCTTTCTTCATAAGCAACTCCCTTCTCCCTTGCCAGGTTGCGTTGCTGATGACCGGACGTACATTACTGTGGATGTGGATGTGGAGATGCAGCACTACCTGTCTGCCGAGAATCTACAGGTTGTTCAGAACGCCTCTGAGGGACATGTTGCGAGTCCTGATGCCTCCCCTACAATTGCTCGAACCTCTTAGCACCCACGCCACCATCTGACTTTCACCTCCCATCATTTCAGGAGCATGTTGAAACTTGTCCAAAAGTATCATGGTGGGAAACACAGCAGCCCAATAGAAAATGTTAGTGTTAATACGGGTAAATTCCCCACGTGCCTCCGCACACGTGGTTACACAGCGTTTCCCTAAATGAGACTAAATGTTCTTAGATTCTAGCTATAGTATATAGTTCAACTCCCATATATATGCAGATTGCCATACATTGTATTACTAGTATGTGTCTGTTACAATTGTCGCACAATAAGTCAATAACGTTCGTGTTCTGTGATCATGTGGACCGAAGTCAGGGGATTAATGGACACCATAAAGGAATGTTAAAGATAGTCATGCGGCTATTTGCAATTTATGCGAATTTTCTTCAAAAGCAATAGATATGACTAACCATGCAGGATATATTTTAGATACACTAATTTTTTCTCAAGACGTACGAATTGCTAGTAAGGCATTGTAACGTTTACTTTATCGATGTGTATTGCAATAAAAACATGTATATATCATATTATGTACCTACTTGCTACGGATATGTAATGATTAAAATAGAATATACTACTTGAAGACATGAACCAGCAGATTTTTATTATACCTATACTTGTTATCTCACCTGGAAACGAATACTTAAGGTTACTACTAAGGTATTTAGCATGGTATACGTCATGAGTCCAAAATATGATACCATTGATATTGAAATGTTTGCAGAAAAAATTGTTTCACTAAAAAAAAAGAGATGCCCCGAAGCTTGTTACAACATATATCACAGTTGTTTTTACAACCGTTCAGCTACACCTACTAGTTCTAGCATTATTATGGGACATGGTGGCAAAACATGCGTAAATAAAAGGTGACGACACTTTGTCTGTAACAGGCTAGTCAATTTTCTAAAACTAGCTTTTTTTTATTTCTTCTAGGTTTAAATCTTCCTTGCTATTTTGGTATGTAATTTGTATGTAACTACTGGCAGCGTACCATTACAGTGCCCTCTGGCGATCCCGGTCAGAGCTACACGTAAGCAACGTAAGCCAGCATCAATAAGAACGCGATTTCAACAAACCATCATCTGATAGCCCCTACCACGTCCGTCATTACTCGGTGTTTGCCATATTGATATAGGCAAAAAGACTCAGTTGTATATTGGAGCTAATCTAGTTATGATCTTTGCTTGTTAGTAATCTAAACTGGATATTGCTTGTGGCCAGTAGTGATCAATGCTCTCTGACTGCGGTAATGAACGAGACCACAGAACCGACGGGGTTATTGATCACCATAAATCTCATTTTGCACCGCCTTGTGGGGAGAGAATGTGCGGCCATGATACCATCGAGCTGCCGTATTCCCGTTCTGTTCACCTGGTCAGAAGCCATGCTGCAGTATTAATGGCGCTTCTTAATTGCGTTCACTTTCTATCGAAAATCGAACGATGTTGCTCTGATCCAGCCACACAAGGTAAAGATTGTCGATACTTTACCAACTCAGTCATTCACGTTCTAAGTAGAAAAGATGTCATGGCTCGAACCAAGTGCATCCATGGCAAATCCCCGTACTCTAACTGTGTCTAACGCAATCCGTGGTACTTGGTGCCCGTGAAAGCAGTATTTACACACATAAAGGCACAACTGGAAAGCCGATTCTAAGTTCTATGTCTCGGTACTCATTATATATCGGAGAGGTCAATATAAGATGACCTTGCCTTGTGTAAACTATGCTCCAATTGTCTTCTGCACGGTCGATTGGCGTTTACCGGCGTTGATCATTAATCTCCATGTAAATCCGATAAAACAGGAAACAAAAGACTTGCTGTCCTCGTGAAAGATAACCTGCCTGTTGAAGTCAAATCGTTCCGTTCCGTTTAAAAGACGTACTACAATATAAAGACCAGGTGGTTGTGGAGATAACAATTCACTGTCATGTAATGCCTGCCAAGGGATTGTATGAGACAAGCCAAGTCGATTCGAACAAAGAGAATCTATGTGCAGATAGAATGATTAATGTGCAGGATGCGCTGTTGACTCGGATGGACTAACAGTGTTTCATCAACTGTGAAACAAGATCCCTTACTTCTTGTGAAGTTTAGAGCCAACACTTCCTGTTGTCGCCTCTGTTATTCAATCCCCCAATGCTACATAATCAATAACTAGTATGTAAAGTCTAATAGCGTTTCGCTAAGCTACCTTACCTGGTAATCACTAACAATCCAAGAAACCGTCCGTTCCTACAGTGATGTCGCAGCAGGAATGGCTGATCAGTGAAGACTATACAGTAAAAAAACACAGTTTGATTGTCGGCAATGGCAGGACAGATCTTTATCGTTCGTAACTGCTGAGATTCTAAAAGAATTCCCACGCGACCAGAATCTAATCTCGGCGGCCGTTAAAACCCCGGAAAAATGTCTGGGGCTGAAACGGAAGCTAATTAATGAAATTAATGAATGTAAAACTTAGATGCTACAAATACCAATGAAAATCACACCATTTAGAGAAATGATAATGGCCAATTCTATAACAAATACGTAGTGATTATTGAGAGTTAACACTGACGGCGAATTACATTTCGAATCTACTTTACGGTCCTGATTTTTAGGTAATAATGAAAGTGTCCGCAATATTAGTTTTATGGCAATACATTTATTACTATTGCAATAGGAGGGTTCTTACACACTTGCACTCAGCTGTAACAACAATCGGACTTAATGTGTTGTACGGGCTGTACGGCTGTATTTGAATGATTACGATGTGATTATATATATATATAGCTTTCCTGTTGAACTTGGTTTTATTGTTTTGCCCCTGTCTTAAAAATATAGATTTGACAAATGTAATGAAATCTTCCTGAACTCTAGTGAACATTTACAGTGCTTTAGTGAACCGTCTGTTATCTTTGGTTATTAAACATGTTTGTTGATCTCCCTGTCTTGCAGTGCTGACGGCCAGTTCCAGGTGAAACAACAGACCAAGGCAGAGGTCCAGTTCGACGGCATGGTCTTATGGGTCCCTCCCGCCATCTACAAGAGCGCATGCGCCATCGACGTGCGCTACTTCCCGTTCGACAAGCAGAACTGTAGTATGAAGTTCGGGTCCTGGACGTACGACGGAGCGCAGATCGACATGAAGTTCGGTGCGATGACGTATGACGGCGCGAACCAGAGCTTGGAGCACCAGATGGAGAGAGAGGAGTGGAGTAACGGGGAGTGGGTGCTGGAGGACGCGCCCGGAGCAAGAAACGTTGTGAAGTACGAGTGCTGTCCGGAGAAATACATCGACATCACCTACCATCTCATCATCCGCCGCCTGCCGCTCTTCTACACCATCAACCTCATCATCCCATGCCTTCTCATCTCCTTCCTCACGGTCCTCGTCTTCTACCTACCTTCCGACTGCGGGGAAAAGATGACACTCTGCATCTCCGTGCTGCTGTCTCTTACCGTGTTCCTGCTGGTCATCAATGACATCATCCCATCAACCTCTCTGGTGGTTCCGCTGATCGGGGAGTATCTGCTCTTCACCATGATTTTTGTGACTTTGTCCATCACCTTGACGGTCTTCGTGCTCAACATTCACCACAGGTCACCTAACACTCACAACATGCCTGTCTGGGTCAGGAAAATCTTCATTCAGACCTTGCCCAAACTGCTGTGGATGGAGAGACACGAGGTCCAAGTATCGGCCTTTGATCCCCTGGACATCTTTCGAGAGATCATACAGCAGGAGATCAGAGAGCAGGAGCTGCGCGAGGTCAGACCGTGCCTGCACAAGGTTCCCCCCGGGATCGCCGGTTTGAAACCTCGGCCGAAGAGCATGGACCTGGAGGCCGCGCTGGCCCAGAGGAAGGGCACCCTGGCCATTTCCCGCCAGCGCTACCTGGACGATCCCATTCTCCCCGAGGTGAAGGAGGCAGCAGACGGAGTTATCTACATCGCAAAACACCTGAGGGACAGGGAACGAAATCAAAATGTAAGTCTTCTTGCATTGGCTGATAGTAATGGTTATCTTTATTGCATGCCCATTGGCACATAATGGGGCACACTACTGTAATCTACGAGAGGACCAAGTTCCAGCAAGTAATCACTGATGCTTTCCATGGATTACACTACCCCACTTTCAATCTACTCAGACTTCCCCACCGAATCTGTCATAGTCCACCTGTTTAGACTTGTACGTTAGGATATAACGTCTTCCCATGTCGCCTTGTAGTTGGGAGGAACAGAAGAACCTAAACGTTACTTACGTCTAAGCTATTAAGTACATCGTCTGCATGGAAGACTGAAACATTGCCTTGTCGTCTTTTCTTTTACAGATTGAAAAGGACTGGAAATATGTTGCCATGGTTATCGACCGAATCTTTCTGTGGACGTTCATCATTGTTTGCGTCGGCGGTACCTGCGGGTTGTTCCTACGGCCATTCTGAACATCGTGTACTGACGTCAGCCACAGGGAGACCTGTGGATTTTCCTAAGACTTCTGACTATCGTAGCACTTCAGTCAGTCAGTACAGTACTGTGGGTAGGGTGATGTAGCGTACTTGCAAAACGTTTCTTCAACACAGTGATAGTGTGTAAATAGGAGGACCAGTTTGGACACGGTGTGTTAACTGTGCTCTATATTATTTTTATATAACGTTAATTCTAGTCAAAAGCAGAGTGAAATTTAACTTCTATGATATAGAATCATGTTGATAAAAATTGGCATCACCCCACCTGCATCTAAGGACGTCGTTCCCGTGGACGCCTTCACGCCGTGACGTCAATGCTGGTCTTCACATGGGGGAGGGGGACACATCATGACGTCAGCTTCTCGACTTACACCATAATCAAACAATGCAAATTACTAGTCTGGTTTTGATAGAAAGCTAATACATGAGTACTAGTACTCGATACGGCTATATGTATTGCATAAGGATAGCAGTACGGATTGGCACAGGCGTTCTGGATACGGTTCCATAACGATAGGGATAATTACTGAGCAAATGACAGCCAAATAATCCGTGCACGCAATAACTTCTCAATTGCGTTAACAGACAAAGTAGCACAGACTTCGTCTCTGCATGTTTGTGATTCTCAACATGGATTTATGTTAATATTAATGATCTATATTGATGAATATTCGCATCTCAGTGCCAATACGGATGAAAAACGCAAAGATAGACAGAATGGATGAATCAAATTTTAAAGGGTAAATTGATATATCAATTTCTAATTTCTAACCTCCAACTCCAACAAAGGCCGTTATTTGCTGGCCTGTCGCAGAATTTAAAGTAGGCCATGTTTGTAACGTAAAGGAATTCTGTTACTAGTATGTCATTCCGGTTTTACCTAAGTCTAGTTCTAAGATTCTCTGGTTCAAATATGTAATAAGCAAGGATCAAAAGCAAGTCCTTATGCGTTCCGTACTGACATTTTTTTGGCTTAGGTAAACTTTGCGTCCGAAGAATCGCTTTATTTGTTCGATAACCGAGCTGCACAACAGTGGGTCAAGATAAAAACGACTTCCTTGGCTGCAAATTTTACCTAAGGCAATGTCAATACTTAACTCGTACGGAGTTGATATACGCATAAGTGACACCTCCTTAAATCGCCCGTTATTTTACATACCTTTGGTAGTTTAAGCATATCCTGTATCTACCCCAATAAAGTATTAAGTCATCCTTCTCCTGTTTGTTCTACGGGTTAAAAGAAATAAACACAAGACGATGGATATACATGTGTCAATTATTTCGCATCGAAGAACTATAGTTTACTCCTTTTTGAATGAAAGGATCTTTACAACTGTGATAATAAATACAAAATTGAATATGTAAATGGGATTTTCGAGCCTGTACTTCATGTGTTACCTCATCTCAATATCAGGATTAGGGTCAGGGGTGCGGGTCAGTAGAGTCCATTCCAAGACACCATGAGGGTTTTTAGGCGATATTTATAATTAGTCTGAATTATTTTGAATAAAAGAATATCTGAGCCACAATAATTAAATTATTTTTAAAAAATTGACTGAGAAAGTACTCATATATTTGAATTCCTTTGAATATTTTAGAAACATTTTGAAAGTAACTGTACAAACATATCTTTATTTAGAATAATTGTGAAACCTCTGTGTGATTATTTGATGTTTACAAATATTTACAAAAAATGGTAAACCTCGCCAAATGGTTAAATTAGTTTATTGCCCCATAAAAGTAAGCCCCATTGTTGTATCTGTATATTTTTAGATTTCACTGCTGGGCACTGGTGGATCCTTTGTGGTGGGCCATTGTTGCATGGCACCCAACCATACTTTGCAAGGATGTGTGAATTGCTATCTTCCCAGCCCACTGAACCATTTACAAAAAAATGGTAGAAAATGGTAAATAATGGTAGAATGCAGTTATCATTAATTAGAAACCATTAGAAGTATCCAATTCCACACGATGAATATTTCCAAAGTTTTATAGGACCAGGGAAATATTTATAACGTTGAAACAGTGTTAGAAATATTTCTGAAGTATCAAATGTCCAAGACATATAGTTACAAAACTTTAAAATCAATTCTAAACAATGGCCACAAACATCCGCACGGTGTCTTGGAATGGACTCTAGTTTGGCTAGGGTTATTGGTTGGGTACGCCAAATAGGCATGTAACATATATAAGTTACTGAGAAAGGGAGGGAGGAACATTGATACAATGTAGAACAAAAGTATGCAAATGATACCTAATTTGCATGGTGAAGAAAAAGTACTATAAGTACGTAGGGGTAAATGACAGGAATTTCATACCTTAGGCATTTGGAAGTTCGGTGAAGGTTTAACGTTACATCATTAAATATAAATTATGCCATTCATGACTTAATTTTTAAAATTGAACAAAAATATTAGAATAGCCTTCTTTATGAAGATAATTTGCAACATTTTCATACTTTGGACAAAAGTTATTTGGATGAGAAAGATGATCAGCTGATATGATTCATACCATTGAGGACCTTATTTACATAATCAATTACAGTAGGCGCCAGCTAATTGCACAATTTGGGAATCGCATAAATTCTGAATAACAATCACATACATAAGCCGTAAATGTCAAAATCATTTGGCGAAGGTATGAGGGCGAGAAAATCTTGCATCCTCGATTTTGCATTGTTCTGAACTGCATTTGATATGATAATATTTTCTAAATAAATTATAATATGATATTTGTTGGACGAGCTTGGACCACTTCCAACAAATGTAAAATGAGAAAGAAAATAAAAGAATTCCTACCATTTTTTCCTCGGCCTACGTGTCGAACAATTTGGCAAAGTAGCGATGAATCATAGCACAGTAAAATAAATGAAGGGCAAAAAAGACGCATGCATCGGCCGGGAATCGAACCCGGGCCTCCCGCGTGGCAGGCGAGAATTCTACCACTGAACCACCGATGCTAGATGAACATTGGAGGTCCAAATAAGGGTATAATTTGTGACGTACTGTCGAAACAAGATGGCGACTTGGTTTGGCACTAGTTGATGCATGGGCGTAGCTAGCAAACTCGAAGAAACATTTCTGTGGCAAGAGACAGGTCATCCTCCAGCAGGTTTGTGCTTTAACTTCCCCGTACTCGATTTCTGCCTTGATTGTAACGTGCCAGCCTTCCGGGTTTGTTCAGGTTGCCCCTGGGAGGTCGGGTCTTTCACGATCACTGGAGGTCTGGTGCCGTGGTGGGAGGGGGGCGAGTAGCTGTAAATTTGTGAACTCGTGTTTTCCTGCCACTGTGTAAGGCTGGATTTAGACGCTGTATCATTTGCTACACTAATAGCATTACATTGATTTGACGTTTGAGATAACGTTACGTTACATCTGCAAATTTAACTTTATACGTGACGTTATACGGAAAATTATATGTAACGTTAGACCAGGGGAAGTGGGGAACGCAGCTTGGGGATCATGTCCATCTTTCGTCATAAATATCATTTCCACTCGCGATCTAGTAAAGCGTCAACTACAAGGAGGAGTGTTTTGACCTCATTTAGATTTATTTCATCAACCAAGCCAGGCAGCAGATGTTTGTGGCAAAGTTTGTTCAAATGAATGAATTATGTTAGTACAATTATCATCAGGTAATATTGTTGAGATCAAAATGTGTGTAACGTTAACGTTATATGAAGTATGAAACGATATAATCAATAAGCATGTTTTGATTTGATTATCTTCCTTGATTGATTGACATTCTTGAAAAAAATTTGGATGTTGAGGATGAGGTAAGATGATAAATCATATTGGTATGACATCCTCATTGCAAACAAAATCAGCATCTATTCTGGTACAGTCAACAGTGGTTATAACAGTTATCCCTAGATACCCCATTTTTACAGGCAATGAATAATGGTCAACTGACTTTATGAAAAGATCAAATTAGCTAATATGTACATGTGTGTGTGTGTTTCTTTCTGTGTGTGTGTGTATGTCGGTGGGACCGTGTGTGTGTGTGTGCGCGTGCACATGCGCACATGCATGTATGATGTCTGTCTGTGTGTGTGTGTGGGGGGGGGAGGCAGCCTGGCTGCAGTTTGTATGGTAAACTGTTACTAGTCAGTTAGACCAGGTGTGTGATGCCGCAAGGCCATCTACCAAATGTCCAAGCCCAACAAACAAACATCTAATAATATAATACTGTCCCATCCAGTAGCAGGCATCCCATCATGAGTAGCTCCAACCCGACCCCTCCCCCGTCAGAGGCGAGTGGAGAGCAGCAGGAGTGGACCCCCAACCCAGAGGTCATGAAGCAGCTCACTGCCATGGGGATAGATCAGAAGGATGCAGAAAATGTAAGTCTGTCTCATCTCCAAGTAGATGTTGTGAGGACAAATTGTATCTTTTATGACTACACTGTTTTCTGACTGGTGGAATATAATGGTGGTGCATCTGAAAAACGCCATCCTTGCGATCTCATAAAGCATTTGATTTTACAAAAATTTAAAAGTTAACATTATCATCCTAACATCTGCTTGGATATGTAGTGTTGTAAGTGGAATTCCAAAATAGTTTTGCAATGAAAGCAGAAAGAAGGCACTGACAGGCCTAGGGTTCCAGGAGTTCACAGTTAAAACAGCTGCAGCAACACATTGCAAGACAAAGCACAATCAAGGTAAACTGATGTAGGGGCAAGAGGCATTAACCCCCATCCCCACCTACAAATCAGCCACTTTCTTCTCAGAAATTTGATTGGAAAGACGTGTTGAAAAATAATCAAGAACTTCTAGTTCTACTATAGTTCCAGGCAGGCTTTTAGCCAGGTAGGCGTACAGGCGTACATTGTACGCCCTGTTAGAAAAATAACTCAAATTGTACGCCCTTACACTGGGGAGCAGATCCTCTGACAAGCATGAAATTCTGATTGACCAGGGATGCTACAGGTCACATGTGGCTTGTCTGACAGTAAATTTGCTTCATTCCCCCAAATTTGCACCTCAAAATGTGGGAAATGGTGTTTCAGAGAGTTATAAATTTCAAAATTTTCTGAGTGAGGTTGTCCCCAGACCCCCTACAATACTCATGCCTGCAGCGCTCGCCAAACGGAAGAAAATTGGACACCCTATGATAAAATCCTAGCTAAAAGCCTGGTTCCAGGATGTGTCAAATCTCCATGATGACAGGCCCCCTCCGTTTGTTTTTCAGGCACTGTTCTACACAGGCAACTCCTCAGCAGAAATTGCGCTTGGCTGGTTGTTTGACCCCGGCCAGAGCTTAGAAGGAGAAGAGCCACCTCCCTACGAGGTAAGTAAAGACAGAATATTTAAAAATGGTTGCTACCTCCTTGAAAACAAAAAACACTCACGGTGCATGTTGCTGAGGTGGTGTGCACCTGCAAGTTAGCTTCTGCAATTGCAACTGCTGGGTGCCTCAGAGTCACGGTCATCAGAATCGTTCCAGAAAGGTTGTATGAGTTGGTGCTGGAGTCCCGAGTTTTTCCTACCACCTTACAGGAAGCACTGTTGATGTTTTATAAGGGATTTGGTTGCATGACATGCATCAGGAGACATCATTCATGGGTTTACATTGTATGTGTGTCTGTGTTCCTGGTGATATTTGTCTGTGTAAGCTATATGTATATATATATATACATGGATAGATTGCAATGATGTTGCAATGTAGGTAGGTGTGGGGACATGAAGGTTAAGGTTGATTTTGGGCCTCCTGGTGGCTGACTTCAGTACTGCAATGACATGATATGATGATATTTACTGTCTGGATGCCCCCCTCCCCTCTTGCAGGCTACAGGTACTCACACCAACACCTACAAGATGGTGTTTGTTGTCAACAGTGAGCTGGAGATGGGGGTGGGGAAAGTTGCCGCTCAGGTGGCGCACGCCTGTCTGGAACTGTACCGGACGGTACAACGGAGCAGGCACACTGCCATGCTGATGCAGTATGGGAGCAGTCACGATGGGTAGGAGCACTGCTACCAATTTTGTTACAAATACAGTCAAACCAGTATTACTATTAGCGGCCATCTGCCTATTGCGACCATACAGCGGCCATATGTCACTCTGCACCGAGTTTGAATTCGTAGTTTGCGAGGATCTGGAGTTCCCGACAGGGTCGTTTTGGCGGTAGCAGAAGGTACATGTGCCTTGAATGTTAGAGTGCAAGTCATTATCGGGGACTTTGCCAACTTGGCAATATCAATCATTTTCAGTAGATTTGACTTTGGCAGGGTTAGTTGAATTTTGAGATGATCAATGTTACTTGGTGAGGAAGGTCAGTGGGTACTAGAATCATGTGTAACTTATTACTCGTGGTCAGTTGATCAGCATTTTCTCTATAGTGACCACCTGTCTATAGTGGCCACATTTCTCCAGTCCCTTTTGTGGCTGCTATAGCCAGGTTTGACTGTAGGCATTTTCACAGATCTCGTTGCATTTTGAGAAACACAAGGCACCATTGGTAGAAGTACTAGAGGACCATACAATTTACAAACAAAGAACAAATGTAATGTGCTCTGCATGTGTAAGTTGGCAATTTAGCTTGAAATATTTTTATGTCTTTTTGATGTCTGTTTCAACTGTATATTGTTTTCTGTCCCGTGTTGTTTGTTTTAGTGAGATGAAGATAGTTCTGAAGGGCGACAATGTTGCACAGTTGGAAGAGTTGGCATCAAAAGCGACAGCTCTGAACCTCCCCAACTGTATTATTCAAGATGCTGGAAGAACACAGGTAAAAGCTTTACAGACTTCTATGATTTTGCTGCTTCAACTTCTGCTTCATTTATAGCTTAGCATATGTAGTCCGGTGGTCAGTGAGCCTGGACCCCACTGGACCTGAATGTTTGGATTTTGAATGCTACTGGACGCTACTGGAAAGGATTGCAAACTACGACTACAACTACGGACTAGCATTTTGCCTCCAATAGGTTGGAAGTCTATAGGCTTACTGACTCTACATAAATATCTGGTGGGCTGCACAAGATGCAAGATGTAATACCAGTAATGAAGTCAAACTTTCATGACAGTTGTAGAATTTCTGAACATGCCGCTCTGACACGAAGCATCAAGGAGTGGTCCAGTCAGGTTTAAAACAGCTGCATTGAGAGGTCATTAATCCTAGAGGAAGGTAATAGTAGCTAAAAGGTTACCCAAACATGGCAGATTGGTTTTGTTGCTAATACATAGTAAATAATTATGTATTTATCTGATGAAGCTGTTCATGCATGGCAGTAGTTGTAATCATGTGGTTCATCTTCTTTGGTTCTGTTCCACAGATACCCGCAGGTTCCAAGACAGTGCTTGGCATCATGGGTAAAGTGGAAACAGTAGATCAGGTGACAGGACAGCTGGAGCTGCTGTGACCTTGACCTGAGCTGTCCTGTGACCTTGACCTCACTAGAATTATCTGCTTTAACGTTGGACTTGGCTCACCCATTTCTTACAAGAGTTTTCCATATATGTATTGCCTTTATGCTATCAGCCTACTTAAAAACATTGCACATATAGATGGAAGAAAACTATTATCTTGAGCCAGCGCTACTGATGAAGAAATAAGTACACATTTCAGGATAGGACAGAAAGAATCACACCAAGCTGGGAAACCCTGGGTAAAAATGACAGAAATAAGATACATGAATAGATAAATTTTTGTTTGAAATGAAGCTAACAACTAGGTGTAGGTGATACATAGGCAGTAGCAGCAAGAAAAGAGTGATGTTATCAATATTAGGATGAAATAAGTCAAAAGAGTAAAGACACATGGACTGTACTGAACATTGTTCAGAGGTGGGGGTTCTCTCAAGTTTATATGTAACAAGGGAAAATCATAGATGACTTGAATTTCCAGCACAATTTGCTTTGTGATTATCATTGAAGGCAGCTTATCTTGTCATATATTGGTGTACCCTTTCAGAATTGCCTTGCAAACTTATAGCATAAAGATTTTGGTGAAATATGAAAGGTACGATAATTTTAGATTATGATATATTTCTTATCAGCTAATGGTGAATAAATCTAGCATGTATGTGTAGAATTGTACAAAATTATTATTGAAGGCCTTCCTAAGTTATATTTATACTTCAATGCTGTGTAGACCCTACTGTAGTCTACTTATGATATTCATGTCAGTTACAATGATAATCTATGATATAGATTTCAAGAGCAGCTTCATTCGATTGACAAAGACAATGTTGCAAATACCGACTGCAAAGCACTACTGCTTCCCATGTCAGCAGCTGGAAGTTATTTGAGATGCTCCAGGAGCATTGCTGTACGCTTGTGAGTCCTACGCCACTGACAGCAAAACTTGAGAAGAGAAACAGACCAAATAGATTAAATGCTTCTGGACGATTCTAGGGATCACCAAACAAAGACTGCATCTCAGATACTGAAGTTTGCTATAGAGTCAAGCAAAACGTTTGTCCATTTGAATATCTAACCATAGGGCCACACCAATTTAATTTGTTGGTTCGATTAATAAAAAAATTTAGTCCCAAGAAAAATAATATAGGTTTTGCTATTGCAGACCTTTAAAACACCCCATTCCAGGGGCACATATTGCTGATAAACCAATAAGAGCACTCATTTGCAGTCATATGATCAGAACAGTGGTATAAAATCAAAGGAAGAGATTCATTTGATAAATCATGCCATGAAAAGCTGAAAACTTGACTACTTACCTTGTTTTTTTGTGTTATATAAGTTCACCACAGACTTTTTTCAATTTTTTTTTCGACCGCCCGCCCCAATATTTTTCTGAAAAAATCTGAGAACCAAGAAATTAAATTGGTGTGGCCTAGTAAAGAAATGAAAACTGAAGTGGTATTGAGATAAGCCAAAACTATCATGCAAGGAACCGTTCCAGGCGGTTCTGTTGGTGTTACTTAGTGTTTATGACTTCCCGTTCTCTGATATTATCCCATTGCCTTCCTTTCAGTGTATTTGGAATTATCCATTCTTGCATGGGGGTTCAAATTCAGAAAATTTGGGGTGATGTTCGGGCTGTAGTAACTGCAGGAATCATTCCTTTCGTTGGTATGGGTCTGTGGGACTGATATTTGCTTGCAAATGTTGCTTTTCTATTTTTTAATAGGTCGTTATGTAATTTGAATCATTTTTCAAAGGAACAGTGTTGCAAAACCTTGGTGTGCAATGACTAAAACCATTTTAGTTTATTCGTTGGCTTAGACCCAAATGTAATTTAAAACCTATTACCTTATAGATATTGATAGTTGCAGTGATTTTTTCTGCATTTTGTCTATCATTTAAAGGAACGTATACATGGGGGCAAGCATAGCTTGTATTGTGATCACACATTGTAATATGTTGTATGTATATTGTATGTATTGCCTTGCTTTAGCCAACCTTAGTTTGTGTGAAATGTAAGCTGTCAGTAAGTTTATATTCTCTATTTTGTTTTAAGCAAACAAGTTATTTTTCCAAGAAGAATCATGGTGTTGATGGAAATCACCAGCACTTACTTTAAACTTTGAAATGGCTGATAATGTAACTTGTATAATGTGTATGGTTCATTAAAGCAAAAGGAGCTGTTCTCCCGTTTTTCTGTCCTGTAGTTCATCTATAAGCTGCATGATGGCGTAGTTGACATGAAAAGGTTTCTCTAGCGTTTCTAGTTTCAACCGAGAGATATGTAATGGAATAATGGGAAGGGGTGTTTAAACCGAATCTGTAAACAAATGCACATTTCCCCTTCCATTACTTTCGATAACGTGCCCGTTAAAAAGACACTTCTGATAGAAAAAAAAACATTCTCGTTGTATTACCCAGCTATACCACGCGCGTGTCAATTTGTATCACGGTATTACGTTTACACAGGAGTGCAGAGTTGCACCAGATTGTTAGTCAGTTGTTACATTGCGTTTCTCCATAGCCTAGTTTCCAAACCTACACGCTGATCCACTGCGCTAAGGATAAGCCTTTCAGTCGAGAGAGGCTAGTCTCTACTCTCCAAGCAGAGGTGATGCTCCGGCTGTTTTTTGTCGTTTTGTCGGGCTTTCTATTTTGTACTCTTTCTTGATGTCTCTGCTTGGAGAGTAGCTAGTCTCTACCAGACTGACTACGATGGCTAGTATATAGGGAGAAGTATTTTCCAGGGGAGTTTTGCTACCAGCAGAGTTGGCTGACCGCTGAAATATTAACCTAAGCGTTCACGAACTGACCTGGCCAATTTTCTGATTTCTTTTGCTGAATTCTACGATCCCAGCACCCCATAGTATAGGAAGGCCTGGCGGAGGCTAGGGAGAGGCCACGATGTCCGCTGCCAGAATTGGTCTGATCGGGCCGATATCACACCAAAGACATTTATATGATTAACGTTTTGCACATGTTAACGCCCATCATCACGCCACCGGTACACCACAGGGCTTCTGCTAAGTTGTACCTTACAATTCCATTATGTCCTGCCGCGAAACGGGAAATTAAAGAGCAAATAATCACGCTGAGTGCATTAAAACCCGGCGCCTGACTGAGTACAAAATCAGTCATCGGCCATTATAGGTGTTATCTGTGGGACGTATGTGGGCGGGCCTACTCGTCGTTTTTTTTTTTTTTTATTGCTGACTTCGGTACTGCAGCAAAACAACTACTGAAGTACAATGCATGTTTCGTATTTTCTCTGGATATATTCCACAATTTAAAAAAAAAACATGACGTCCGTTAGGTCAAAATCCTAACAGATATATTCCCTCTACCTTTCCACAAATCAAATTCTTATTCTTTTATTCATGCGTTTCTAAAACCGACAGATGTGCATAAGTCAGAGATATGATAAGCGAACGAAGATTGATTAGATTATTGCTGTTTACTCTCAATCTCTTCTTGGTTGTGCAGGGAATGTATGATAATTGGACGAGGTTGACCATTATTCTACTTTACAAGCATGCCTTGCACCATAAAATTACGTTTACAAGATATGTATAGGCGTATACTGCTATATCTACGCGACTCAACCTCTGCTTGGAGAGTACGTAAATACTTCGTGAGGTGATAGTTGTTCGAGTAAAATGGTTGCCTACCATTGGCAATAATAATACTATTGGTAGCTTCACGAACGACATTGCAACTTATTATAGAGCGTTTTTTCATGTGGCGTCGACCAACACCGAATTCAGCGAATCTTCATTCAAGCTTTTCCGGACATGTACGTCTTTCTGAAATTATCCCTAAGGTAGCGGTCAATGAAGGGGATACCATATGAATACTCAAAAATCTGTCGATTAAACTAAACAAACGCCTGAGCTTCTGTCCATTGACATGCAACTCCAGGACACTAACATGGTAGTAAGCACGTGCTTGCTTCAAACATACATGAGTTAAAATTCACTATAGGATAACCGCACACGTATTACTGAGTTCTAAATTTTAGACAAATTCCCCAGGTCTTTAACTTAAAGCCTATCCATTTAAATATGTATCTACTCATTGTACTTGAATTGAAATATGTACTTGAACTGGGAATTATTAATAAAGGTCTACAGTAAAAAAATAAATTAAAAAAACTTAACTTACGTGAGGGGCCAGTCCTGGCCTATGCATACATACATACATACATACACATCTTTTGTCGTGTCAATAAAGATTGCATAAAACCGCTCGCGTAATAAAATCAAAGTTAACCATGGCCTTTCAGGGAAGACAAAGCGGTTACTCGGAACCTTGGAGCAGCCGTTCTGACTCAAATGAAACGTGCAAATTCTCCCTTGATTACACTGTGTGGAATTTCAAATCGAATCCAAGCCATAGCTCATCCAATTACTGGCCCCAAACCGCTCATAATAGCTGCACTGATCTCAGCATTGAACCGTGATCAGCATTTCCCTGTCTGCCTGATTGATTGCGCTCTCCAGCTAGACAGTAGAAATTTCCCAATACCTATGCAACAGTCTTCAACTATTGGTCCCGCTATCTCCCCGCTGACTCACTGATTGCATGCTGTAATCATATATACATCTCAAAATTAAATGTAGTAGATGCATCGAGCAATCCTGTACCATAGGACATGACTGATATCTTTTCTGTTCGTGTGCTGTCTGTTTGGTGACGAATCTAATGTTAGAATCATTAGATTACTGTTGCAAAGAGGTGTCTCTGCGTTTCTCGTCTTTTCCCCCGGTGATGTGGACCGGACAAGCCTGGCTCATTCCACACCAGTTCTACATGTTAAATGGGAAACTCAACGACAACAAAAAGAACTATTTTTAGTCTCCGTGATATTTTGCATCTCTACTCTAAAATATAGATTTTACAAGAAGTTGACTTTTACAAGAAAATAACTTTTAAAGAAAGCCACTGACGGAAAAAAGTTCCATCCAATACTGCCACCTGTCCTTGTCTTAGCCCTCTCTACCGACCTCCGAACCACTTCTATTAGCTGTTAACTCTTGCCTGATGCCTACTGGTCATGAGTGGCGCCTGGTAGATATTTCTGATTTTAGCTATGATTTACTCACTCTCATAAAAGGGGGCCTTGACGAATTCATTTATTCATTCATTTATTTGAAACTTGCAGATTGTTTTTCTGGGGTCTCGATTGTCCCATTGTGACGCCAGTTTTACGTTTGTTGTAACTTTTATGGTTATATTCATAACATTGATACTGATTTACTGTTATTGAAAATAGAAGAGCAGTTAAATCAAATCAACTTGCTTACTGGTGCGGCCAGATGACACACCGGGCCATGCTTTCATTCTATTGTGTTTTGATGAAGATAGCCGGCTAGTACGTATACATCTGTCGTACAAAACAAGTTGCTATCAACTTGGTCCTACAAGTAATAGTATAAGCTTTGTTACATATATATCAAGAGACGCGGTACGGTCAGGACGAAAGGGAAATCCCAATCTTTCAAAACAACTTGTATCAGTGGCTTCGTGAATTTTCCCCATTTTTCTTTTCTTTAATGAAAACAAATGCCAGTTCTTGTGCTCCTTTATCCCACTGAGACCGCTAATTGATCCCATTAGACAGAAATGACACGCGTCCAGACGGCTTCCACGTGAGATAACTTATCACAAGTCCGAGCTGTTGAACACCATTATGCAAATGTAAAGGTCGCTGTCCTGACTGGAAAACGACGATCTGCAGCTGCAGCTGGAAAATAGCTCGATAATGAGCATGATATCTGTCAAACAGTGCGACAGTGGACCGTTTCATGATGATATCATCACTTTTCTGAACCGCGGACCGACCGGGCTGTTAGCGGAAACGAAATGAAAATGCTTATCAATACTTTTGCACAAATTATGCATGACTATGTTTTTACATTTTGTGAGCTCTGTTGTAATTTATTGCATTTGATATCATCTTTTTGTTTCCACAAACTGCACTGCCGGGCGCCGGTATGAGAATGTTGGAACACGACTTGCGTCAGACTTGAATCATCGCTGGAGATAATTCAAGTCGACTTGAACGCTACTAAAGTAGCTTTAGTGGAGTCGATTTCCGGCAATTCCACGCCTATACGTGTGTGTAAGCTTGCCTGTATCATCTAAACCACACAATACAGGTGCTCTGTTGTGATGGAGAGACAATGACCCACTTTACTCTAGCGTCCCTGAGTCTACTAATTTTCTGTAAGTCGAAGAGGAACGAGATTTGGCGCGCTTTACATGTATCAAAAGACAAATAACTTTTGATTCCTCTTCGTTTATGGAAACTTCGTCTCCAAAAAGCTTTAATGAATACAACTTTACCCTGCCAATGGTCTTATAAAAACCGTTATAAACATGTCCAGACGGCAGACTGTTTCTTGTATGTCAACTGAATATAATGAACACGCACACAATAATCAAATGCGAGTGAACCTGTGTATGGGCCCAGCTCAGATTAGTTTGTTGTGAGGCTCGAGAATAAGAAGGCACCGCGGACTTCTTTCAAACACATATCTAGATGACTGGAGTTTTCTTTTCTAAATGGTCTTTCCGATTAAGTTTTTGAATTCATTGCATGCTGTTATAAAGGATATTGTCGAAACTTAGTATAATGTTTTTAGACAAAGTTTCAGGATTTTTTGCACCTAATAACTGTACTTAATTCGCTTTATATATGGCTCCAGTTTTCACAGCTTACGGTTTTATTGTTTGTGAGTCACATAGCCAGTGCTTTACTCCAAACCTCAAATACCATGGATTTGCCCCGCATGCTCCAGTTTGCCTGTTAACGTTGTATCGTTGAAAAACACCATCATAAGCCATAACGAGGCAGCAGTGGTATGAACAAATGCCTTTATTCGTCTGGCACACAGTACATGTACGAATAATTACCATGACGTATTCTAATGGTGGCTCCGTAGCTAGACGTTGCTTGGCCAGTGTTGGTGCTTTACTGTAAAGGGCAGATATACTACTGGCTATACAAAAACAAATACAGATACATCTCATAACTCGTTTACCTAATTTAGCTTGGCCATGTACGATAGGTACCTTAAATACAAAACAAGGAAAATTATTACGTTCAAATACTTTCTTCTACAAAGTTCTCTTTATTCCACGTATACTCTTTTGTTTGCTTTTGTGTAAGCGATATCCTGTAAAGAAAACAAGATAATGAACAGCACTAAGTGGATAAAAATTGGCTTCATTAATTTCAACAATTAAAGCCGTCTGTGGTGCTTTGATTGATCTGATAACGCTCCTGAAAAAGGCGGGGCCAAATTATGACTGGCGAGAGGTCTTCCGAGGTGACTGTTGACAAGTCCACCTGTCCGTACATAACTACACAGGTGACGAGGTGATAATCCCGTCCTCTCCAACCAAACCCCGGGTATTGTACGGCCCACCTTCACTGCGTGAATCTGATTGGTTAACGTGGGGTCACAACAAAGCGGATGTTACCGAGCGAAAAGCGACAAAATGGCACTCGGCCTGCGAGCGTTATTAATAATTCACCCGCTCAAAACCATCTGACATGAATATTGCAACAGTCTGCAATTAGGTGTTTACCCATCTATAGAATTAGAATTCCCCTGACGCCATGTTATCATGTTGCACCCTCCCCCTGTGGAGAGATAACGTTCCATCACGTGGTACGTCCCGGACCCTGCCAGCCGGCGTAATTAAATAGCAAGAGTCGCGCTTCAAATCCACTCGGCTTCAAATCTCGCCAAATCTGTCTGATGCTGGAGAGGCGTCCGTAAGGTAAAGACAAGTTCAGGCGCAACGTTCGCTGTCTGTCTGTTGGGCTAGTGGGAGGGGGTTACAGTATGGCTTCAGCAATCGGTAATGCACGTGAAGTACTAGTGTTTTCGTACAGTGCGAGGCTAAAGCAGATAGCATCATGCTGTTACGTTCAATACTACAATGCCTTTACTTTACTTCATCGTGACGTGTCAGTACGTGTTAACTTAATGGTTTTTTTGTTTCATTCTAGCAAATGGGAACTTGTTTACCATATTTTAAGGCTTTAAGAGAAAGTATATAATGTAGATATGAATTGTATTCGTCCTTCAGTGAACGCCCTCTCTCTCTCTCTCTCTCTCTGGATATATGAGATAAAAGATTATTTGATTGACTACTTTCCTTCTCATCACACGGCGATTTGATGTCTTTATTATTCCCTTTTCCTCCCTTCTGAAGGTGGCAGCAGGGCCGATCAGTGACGACCAATCAGAAGTCCGGGTGCTACTCCTGACACCAGCCCAGTGAGACGTCATCGGCGCGGTACAAAACGATGTTGCCACAGAAGCGGAGCAGGAACCCGGCTTCCGAAGCACAAGCGCCAAAGTATCTGTAGCCAGTTCCTTGGCCTATCAACGCCCCCTGTTATTCTTTATTGCAGTTTTTTTTCTGCAAAGGCCTCGTACTAATTTCTTCTAGGATACAAAACATCAGACGATTCCGAACACGTCGGGTACCGGTGTGGGGGATGCGATGGCGAGCCGCAGCGGAAGCTTCCACCTGCTGGTCCTGGCCTGCTGCTGCTGGCTGACTGCCGGAGGAGCGCTGCGGTGCCCCGATGACTGCACCTGCCGGGAAGCTAAGGGCGAGGTGGAGTGTGAGAGACCGAACACCCTGCGTGCCATCCCCGGTCCTGACGACCTCAACGACATCGACAAAGTCAAAGAGCTGTGAGTACTCAATCATGTGTGTGTGTGATGTGTTAAATCTTTATCATCATTATTCACGTTTTTCTACTTTGTTTATATAGCTTGTCGCATATGTGCAGTAGATATGAGTTTCTGCAGAGACTGCTACATCGCACGCGACGTGGTTAGCCTTATATAAGTTCCCTTTGAAATTCCAAAAGGCCACCAGGCGTGGTAATCCGAGGTGCTTCGAAACAAGCGGGTGACCCGTCTTGAATGCATGGCCTTAAGTTGACTGTAGGACTTAAACGATTTGTAAATGTTTTCAGAGCGGATTCTCTTGTTGTTGAAGGTCGCACGCATCAAGTACGGTCGCAACATATCACTTAAACGCAGTGTCGAAAAAAAGACCGTGTAGTTTTGGAAAGAAATGTATAGATTATATCGAGGAATGGAGAATAAAAGCTGTATAAGTCTGTATGAAGTAGCGCCTGTATTGGTCGTCACACCTCTTCAGACTTCCCCCAGTTTATGTCACAGCGGGCAAGCTTACCGTGGTGAAACCACCAGCATAGTGTCCACTTAGAGCGTCATTATTTCCCGCTTAAACCTCTCCAAAAGCAAACAAGCGGTTTACTCATCTGTTCAGAATGAGGGCAGAGTGGGTATCTCTGTCCAGCCTGTGTAAATAATTCAGCAGAGCCGCTCTGCCATCACAAGAAAAGACGGACGACAACCTCCGTAATCGAATATCAGCCGGGTAATGAACGTACTTCAGCAGTCGCTCGTCCGTAATCTACACTGTCCAGACTACGGCGTCGATCGCTCGGAAGGTTGTAGCGATTAATGATAATTGATAACACGTACAATGTCATTGGGCTGAATGAATGGTGAACTAAATACAATATTTCTCCTGTAACTGGGCTAACGGCGCCCCTCATATGATACACTGTGTGACTCACAGCGTTGGGCGTGTTTGAGAGTCCTCGAAGTGAACTTTTTAGCAAACAAATGACCGGTTAAATGAATATGTTACCAGCACGACTAACCTACATCAAACTGTGTATATGACAGGCGTGACATAACACGGTACCACCGTGACACACATCATAACCTCCCATCTCCGCCCACATTGTTACACACACGACAAACACATACACGCAGGCACATATCTGAAAATATTGAACCGTGTCGCTGAACAGTATCGACAGTTTGCATGAAAAAACATGGAACTATTGACTGGAAAGAAAGAGGAGAGGTCTCTGTTTTTTTTGGCTACAGCTTGAATTGATACAACCCCGTGTTGTCCATACCTAATTAATAGTCATGTTAACACGGCTTACAGAAAATCGAGGACAGGAGCATTATGTTACATATCACACGGTCCAATGGGATCTTATCCTCTTACTGACTTCTAATATATTTCTATGGTAACAAATACCTCGTGCCCAGTTCTATTCCTGCACGCGAAATCAGATTCTGTTACGGGAAAACATTACGTTAGAAGTAGGTCGCTGTAAATGGTGTCCATGTACGATCAAACGAGAAGCTGAAGCTTAAGTAAAGTGCTGACGTGCTCCGATATCACTGCAGGAGCCTGCTAACCTTTGACGGCAGTTTGTTCACTTAAACTTCAAGCGATAGCTGGAACAAACGACGGGATATCATTTCTGACT
Organism: Branchiostoma floridae x Branchiostoma belcheri; assembly: GCA_019207045.1. Classification (NCBI taxonomy): domain Eukaryota; kingdom Metazoa; phylum Chordata; class Leptocardii; order Amphioxiformes; family Branchiostomatidae; genus Branchiostoma; species Branchiostoma floridae x Branchiostoma belcheri. The sequence continues at coordinate 8,195,484 of CM033025.1, read as the reverse complement.
CAACACCTTACGGTAGGTCCACGTTGCCGTGGTGTATAAGGCTCGTAATCCGACTTGTGATTGCTGGGACTTAATTTCAGCGCTCCTAGGATCACAGACAGGTGGTATGGTAATTGCACTTACCAAACAAAACAAGGGACGCCAGTTCTCACTTCCAAGTATGCCTAATCACTGCATATACACCACCAAGTCATGCATGTTTCTGTGTAACTATATCATTTGTGGGCGAACAATGGAGTGAAGGAGACAAGGTCGTTTCTTAGATCTCTAATAACGTGTGCTGTGATATGACATACGTTTTTCAAAAAGCTAACAAGATCATATACGGAAAATGCGTTCTTCTTTGTAAGAATTCTGATAGTCTAAGACCAGTGATATGGGATTCATTTCTAAACCATTTGCGCCGTTTCATCACGCTTTTGTTGACAGAAGCGAGCGAAGCAGCCATGGCGTAGACTCGATTATTGAAGCACGGTAACGTAATGATGGGGCCAGCAAGCACTTAACTCGATTCGGGAATGATTTGTATTCTGCGTCAAGGTTGCAAAGCAATGACGAACAGAAGCAACAATATCCTGGCCTTTGCAAATCTCACTAAGTTATCTTGAACAGCATTTGAAACGGGTGGTTTGTTATTATATATAAGTTGACTTCAGTTACAGACAATCTTACCATACGATGAACTAAGGGTAAAGTGAAAGGTTTCGCTTTCAGTTTGAAAATCAAAACAACAATGACGCTCTGCGTTCAACATCTAATAGTCTACAATCAATACTGATTCAGTAGAGTCTGTTTGACATGTGTCAATCTCCTGAAAAGGCAAGGACATGACCATGAATCGCAATTATTGAGTCAACCTGTTGAGTCATCCGTGATCAAAACAAAAATGCGATTACTGCGTACGTGGCGGGTGTACTGAGATATTGCTTATTGGATTTGCTGACAGTGTGTGCCGTGTTCAACGTGACTCTAGCTCTAGTGATAGCTGAATGAAGAATAATCGGTAGCTATGTTTTGTGGCGAATTCAACATGATGCCTTCCCATTTTCCCCGAAAGTATCGATATCGATTGCAAGGAATTATCCAGGGCCCCACTGTAAAGCAGTGTGGTTACACTGAGTATGGCTATCCTGGCTAAAGAAAACAGAATGTAAAAAAAGGAAAGGGACTTAATGCCTTACTTGGTCAATTGGCATAGATTCATTGAGATATTGTTCGCTGTTGTGACACATCCCCAAAGTTCAACATTCTATAAACTAACCTACCAAACCTTCAAGCAAACAAACAAACAAACAAACAAACAAACAACCACCAAACAAACAAGGGCCAAGAAAACACCCCTTCCTGTGCGGAGGCAAAACTCCAGTTATTGCCACCAAAAATCGTCCCTGAATTTGCACATGTCATTCAGTATTGCCGGTGCCGCCGCTTTACTTCAAACGAGACATGAGGGTACATATAATCTGACGTGGAAGGAAATTGAGTTCCCTGCATGGCAAGAAAGGAATTCAAATCATACTCGATCTGTTGAAAAAAAAAACATATTCATAGTCAATCATAACAGGAATGCCTTAGAAAAGATACGATATCCGGAGATTCTGAAGAAATAAAAAAAAGCCTCTAGGGAGTCCATCATCGAAGTTCCTTGGCTCTGTCGAAACCTACCCATAAAACCTGCCCACCAAATATTACACGGATCTATCCACACTTCTCGAGTTATGCTGTAAAATAACACAAAACTACGAAGAAACGGCACCAAAAAAACTTATGGTTTTGGCGAAGATAAGCATTACTTCAAAACTCTGTGGTCTACCGTAATCATGATCTTTGAGCATATATCTAAAAAAATCTTACCATAAAGAATCAATTGGAGCGGAATAACCACCGTTGTGCCTTCCCAAAACATCTTTTTATGTACGCTGTAAAGGTGTCTCTATAGTTGGATTTTGGTGAATCACAAGCACTAGCTAGCTTGTTTTCGTCTACCCGTTCGCGCCCGCGTCCATCGACTGGCGGTGGCAGCCATCACATTTGACTGCGATGCCAAAGGTTAGTTCGAATGAACTCCAAATCAAGGAATCATTTGATAACAGGAAGGGTAGGATAGTGATTATATCCGATAAGAGGTTAGGAATCTGTATAACAACTCGAATGCTGCAGTTTTGAATGCATGTTAAAGGGGACATGTCGGTATCTCTGAAGATTTAAATTTGCCAGCTATAGTGCATTGTACAGAGAACATGATAGGGGGAAGACTTGAATTTAGGTTTCCGGTAGTAAAATTCATGTATATAGTTCGTCTGGCCCGGCCCTTGGCCCGGCCCTTTTGCCCGGCAGTGTTCGGCTTCCGTCCCGGTGTTGTTAAATGTATTTGAAGAAGTTTTGTCGAGACTGGCGGCGAAATAAATGTGCATGAGAAAGGAAATTTTCTGGATTTTACGAAGACGCGTAGGTTATACACCTGTTAGTAAAGGGTTGGCGTCGTGTCTGTTATTCGTATTGATTGCTCATACACGTGGGTGAAGACTGCCGCAACAGCCTGCGGGGGTAGAGGTTCAGGTCGGGGGAAGTCGCTGGGTTTAGCCTGGCTTCGTCGTAAGAAATTAAAGAATGGCACATACCGCTTACTATGAAAAGAGCTTGCTTTGTGTTCAAGGGGTCATGGGTTCAAACACTGGCTGCGTCATACTGAATACTTTAAGAAGTTAAATATATCTGTTCAAAAGTGAGCATTCACACAACACATATGGGGAATAGTATGGCGAATATAGCCACCTACAGCAATACGTGCTCATCTGTGTGGTCCAAGAGCTACAAAACTGATGGTTTAAAAGCTACAAAACAAGATGGGCGCTGCCCTATATATGGGCCTTATACACGGAGAGAGAGGGAAAGGATTTAACTAGGTTAGCTCTCAACACGTGTCTGAGGAATGCTAATTTTGCTGACTTGACAAATGGAAAACACGTAACAGGTTGGAGACATACCTTTCCGTTTATATAACACCATTCTTAATGTTTAGTTGCAGCTTTGAAAATATAAATCCAGCTAGCCAAAACAAATCATGACTTCTTTCGTCAAATTCTTTTTCTTTTTCCATGCATATTTACATAAAAGGGATGAGGGAGGGATAATACAGACGGGGTTATAACGTATTGCCTTAGGTGATTTACAAAAGGCATGTAGACCAATATTTTCAATAACAGGCGATATGCTGATTGGATATGAAATTCTAGTCTTACAGCATACGCACAACCCTTACAACGGACAGTGACTTACATATCAGTTTCGACATGTCGTTACTAGTACTGTTTTCTGTCAAACGGATTGTTTTCTGAGATGACTAAGGTATTGTTTATATCAGCACGCACATATATTCTTTGTGTTACATTCCGCAAAAGACTTATTTCAACACTGATTGTTTTAAAAGCAAATAACACGAATGCCTCGTCGGCCTTTCTCCTTTGTGTCCGAACTCAGCTGCCTGTTGTATGCATTTACCCATGACATACGCCTGTGTATGGCAATTAGTAAATGCAGTATTGATAATAGCATCAGTACCCCAGGTGTTGTTGTTTTCTAAAGATATAGCTAGATGTATCTATATGGACGGCGTGTAAGGTCAAATCTCCGAGGGGTAGGCCCTGACTGTTACATTAAACCAGGTGTAGACTTCAAGAGATCTACTAACGTATACGTAGGATCTGTAATCTTCAAGGCATAAGGTCCGAAGGATTACTACCAGCAATACTAAAAGTATTTCATACATTTGGTATAATAAGCTTCGTTAGTGCTTGACATACAATCCAAACAGAGGTTGAAATGGAGATCGTTACTTTCTACCACCCGAAAGACGTCAGGAAACGGTTGGCAGAAAGATTTTATTCTCGATCTTTCAACCTCTGTTTGGTGAGTACTCCACATAAGACACAAGCGTGTAGTCACTACCTCTGCGGGTTGACCTCCGACAGGGGAATTGCAGTTGTCGGTGTCTTTGTGTTCACAGCGATATCTTAAGTTCCTATATCCTTTGTATGGGTTTGTTTGTTTGGTTGTTTGTTTGTTTGGTTGTAGTTTTGCCTATCGGTAGTCATTTTAGGTCCCAGGGCGGTTTTGAGACCGTTCCAGTATACTATTGTCATGTAAAATTATAGAACTCTACCTCCATCTTGCAGATCAAAAACAGTTGTTGTCACCTTGTACAGTCTGGAACCTAATTATCTACTCTCCAAGCGGAGGTTAGACCACTGTATTGGTTGTTGCCTACTGTTCAAATAAACAAATACCTAAAACATAAATCGAAACATGTTTTAAGAATTTAACACAGGATATCAAACGCCACAACTGACACGACAAACACTCGAAGGTTTGTGTCCTACGGGCTCTTGTTTTTGCACCTGCAGCCGGCAGCCACTCGCTCCTTGCTCGCACACACTCGCACAGCGGTGTCTGGATTATTTCCTGGCCTCCTCGCGAGGTGAAACGATGGCTGAACTGAAAGTACGCAGAAATTTTATCAGACCACCGCCATCCCTGGGGGTAGAACACCAAACCACCGAAGCTAAAAATAGCAGGAAAACGTATGGTGCAGAAGCACTGCATTCTTGACTGGTTTGCTGCGTTTCCTTGAATAGAATTCAAATGGTGACATAAAACAGGCGAAACAAGATTTCTGCGACCTCAAGCCTCCGTGAGAATGAACTGTAGCTGTCATTAATCATACAGATAGAATTTTGATTGAAGATTACATGTGCCCATTGATCACTTCCAGTTACTGGACGGTGAACGAGGCTAGTATATTTGAAATATATGATTTCGACAACACAGAAACATATAAACCATTTACAATAGCCCCCCGTGAATAAATAGCCTCTTCCATTCTGTACGGAAATACTTAGTATTAGATATCTAAATACAATGCATATAATGTTATGCTTTATTCCATTGCGAATATAAAGCGCATTCGATGTACCCACGTCTTGCCATTTGTGAGGATAGGTTATAAATCACTTACCTAATCCAATTATCTAAACATGAGTGATTAGACCTCATTTTAAAGAAAATATCCTGATCGTCAAATCCTATGTACCAGCCATAGCCAGATAGCCAATACTCTTAGGTACGCGTGGGCGTTATGTTCAGACTCTCATCTTCGGAAATGTTGACTTGATTTTATCATTACACTTACATGTGTAATGATGAATAAATGGCAAATAGATGTCCAATTTACAAGGGAAAATATACAGCTATAAGTAAACTTTCATCGACCATCGTGAATAATGTACTAAGAAACTTACTTTAAGATACTGACACAAGAAGGTGCACAACTCAGCCATTATTAAAAGCCCGCTAATTCCAGCTCGTTCTAAATGTGTAGGGGGAGCTTTGAGGAAGATTTTGAAGGCGGATTTTAGCGAGGGAACAATTCAATTACTATGTGCCGAGGAGGTGCCTGTATTTATCAACAACAGCTGTGTTTTTGCAATATTATTGTAAACACGAGCCTTTCGTTTAATCTAGGATAAACATTTGAATGAACTAATCCACCAAGCCCAGTCATTGATTACTCAGTTTGGACTAAAGCATTGAGTAAGGGGAACGTTTTCCGGAAATCTAACTACCATGATGATATTAGTTCTATAGAAACTGACCGCCCGCGCTGATCCTAGCATTGTTGTGAGGAGTTAGTCAAGTCATTTAGACTGTAATGTAAACAGGATGGAACGAAACAAATAACGGGGATCGTTTGATAGCGTCTGTGTGGGGGTCGAAGGCTTTTCAGCACAAAGGACAGCACATGAGTAGGAAAAGTTTTGCCTACGCTGCGGTCATCTCACACTTACGCCTATTATATTAGTTAACTAGAGAGCTGGCATCTACTTTAAAAAAATAACTACCATACCTACAAGTTCCTACTCGTGCATGTATGCTTGACGTAAGGTGTCTCTGGGAATTTCTGCGGCGATTATTTTGGGTAGGCGCTGATTCGTGATTTTCAACATAGGCCAGGTTCTTTTTGTCGGGACTGGGGGTCTTGTCCGCTCCAGCGAGAAACTTAGCCCGCTCAAGAAGTCTGCGAAGTAGAAATGCCTCATACTCTCCCACTTTACTTGTTGTTGTTGTTCTTGTTTTTGTTTTGAAAGATAAGGCCAGAACCAGGGCCTAAGACGGGACTAAAGAACTTCTAACCGCTGCTATGCACATGCTGTTTTGTTACTCCTGCCACGTACGTACAATGAACATTCAGTGTGAGAGGCGAAAGACTATGCTCCTCATGATCCTCAAATTAAGATGAGAGACATGAGTCAGAACATGGAGTGGTTTGATACATACAAATCAATAGTATACAATGTATTTGGTAAAGCGAAACATCAATTAGTAACGGATAGAACGTCACCCCAACATTTGTCTTGGGAAACTGGCATAACTAACACCCACCAACATGCATATGCAGCTGAGAGTCGTAATGCTGACCGCCGGAGGGAAAGTTCGGATTGTTGTTTTTCATCAACTTTTCCCGGTAATGCGTCTGGAGGATATTTGACATGTCAGACACGCTCCGTTTTGTGCAACGCGTTATCAGAAGTCTGACAATGGTATTTGAAAATAAACATGTACTAATAAAACAAGAGTACAAGAGTACGTGGGATACAAACCTACCTCCACAAATGGACCTAGCCAGAAATCAAGTTTCATGACAATGACTTAGGTGATATGTTGTTCAACTAAATAAAGGCATTCATAAGTAATCGTCTGATACACGCAAACGTGCACGTGGAACACATGTACAGATACGAACGGTAAGAAAGAAATTACCTTCTGGCGAAGGTAACATTGTAGCGATTGCTACGATTGTGAGCTCACTACCAGTGTACTGTGTTGCTTTGGATAGTCATCTGATCTTCCAGTGTGCCGATCTTTACATCCTTTCACAAATATGGGTCACTTAATCCCGCAGTACTCTGCAAAATAAGAAGCTGAAAGCTAGAAAGGCTTTGCAAGTAAATATTTCATAGTTCACTTCACGTCTCTTTCCATACAGAAATGGACTGTTCCAAAACCACACCGGTGCAAAAATAGAATAGCCCAAAGTAATGTCTGCCCAAGGATGACCTATTACAGGGTCATGGGACGATGCTACTTCTTCATGGGGGTATTATTTTTGGTCTGTCTGTTTGTGTACTTCTTTTCCATGTGGTGCTCGACTTCACTGTAATGGTAATCACAATCTTAATAACATTATTGATAAATGACAATAAAACAATGTTTTACGGAGGCGTGAAACTCTTGTTTTATAGCATACACGTTTGTTGTCGGCACGTTCAAAAATGATTAAAAAAACTTTGTCCTTGCTCTCTAGTAACACGGTATTGGTGGTGACACGCGTTGGCGAATCCCTGTCCTGGAAGTATTTCACTTGCTCGTAGCTTGTTCATCTTTGTATTTTGGCTGTGCCACAATAATCCCAAAAGCCTGACAATAAAACATTAACTAAACAAATCGATACACGGTGCGGGGCCCGCGGAAACGCCAAGGACAAAATTATGAGAAGAGATCTAATAGCGGCGAAACTTCCCCTCACAATACAGCTCCCGGGGGCCTGGCAGGGCGCTTGATAGAGACATACTGGCTCAATATTCTATTAATTAGGGAAGTGACGTGATCAAAGTTCCCCTGGAGCCGGAAATTGTGCTTAGCGGCGATGACTTGGCGATCATTGAAACGATGATTTCCGTTTAACTTCATTAAGGTCAGACGGTGATACTCCAAGTTCATTGTGTTCAACCAAGTCAACTTCAAACGGCTCTCTAATCAAATGACCATAGATTATGTCAACAGAAAAATGCTTCTTCGGCGAACGCAATACTTGAGAGCTGGAATGAAGGTATATGTTTTTAAGAATTGATTAGGTAAACCTAGCTAATGCTAACGTATTAGAAATGAACGTCGATACCTATCCAATTAATCGATTGGATTGTCAAGTAATTGGCATGGAAGATTGTCCCGGCACGTTTTCTCTTGCTTTAATTTCCCTTTGTAAGCTGACCATGTAGTCCCTGTCTTGTGGGTGAAAAAACTGCATTGTAAGTACAGGTTACGTTAGTTCATATTCGGTACTCTGACTCATTCATCCCATGCGTAAATGATTTCATTAGGTTGTTAAATTGATATATTAGGTTCTTAATTATACTACCAAAGGGATTTTATTTGCCGACTTTCGGTAACCTTCCTCAGGACATGATACTCACTGAGCCATCAGGAAGTTAAACCAGCGTAGAGGTTACCGATACGTCAACATTTACAGTTTTCTTTGACTATCATTGGTCCCATGTTTTACGCTAGACAACAGGTCAAACATCTGAATGACGCTACTGTATCACTTATCTATTGAATTGCGAGTTATTTTAGTCCTTAGCTATCCTAGCACCTCGTGTAGAGGTCTGTATTAGATTTGGAGAGGATGTCATCCACAAAATGTGCTTTATTTGGACTTAGGATAGGTGTCGAGGAGACGAAGGCCAAGTTCGATAATTGGCATCCTAGCGGCCTGCTATGGTACTGCAGATTTCTTAGTCTGGAAGTGCTGTGGTCGTGATTGTCTTAGTAGTATAGATAGCTCTTGGGCCGGTGCAATAAAGCATATTTGCATTTATTACGTGGAACTTGCACGTAGGTGTTGACGAGACTGTTTCACGAAAGTCTATTCACACTAATGTCCTCCCGTTGTTTCTCCAAATATTGCGATAGGCCTAGGGTTACGTTGTTATTCGTATAGCGGAAACTTGCAGCTTCCGACGGTGGCATGGGACAACTTATCATGGGGCATTACTATCCGCAGCGGCGTTCTCCAATTTCCATATTCTTCCGGTTGAAATGGCAAAAGTTGATTGTCAAAAATCGATGCGATTCTTTCAGTCAGGAAGCGGGTGACATAAACATCTCCCATTAGGGACTACAGTCGGCATCCCCTGTGTACTATTTCCGGAAATGTATAAATATATGGATCCGGTGGCAAATCAAAATATCAAATAGGGCAAATTGTAGCAAAAAAACTTCATTACGTTTCATCGTTCACAAATAATGTCAACGTCTATGTAGCCTCAAACTGGAGGAAGAACTCCATGAGATATCTTTATCAAGCATGGTATAAACTTACTAAGTAATATTTAAGCAGAGGTTGGGGTGAAGAATGTAACTTTTTCTTAATCACTGGGGTTCAATGACAGGTAATATGGTAAATGGCTATCAGAAAAGCTGTGTCAGAAAATGTTACATTCCAACATCTGCTTGATCTATCATAAGGTGATAAATTTGTAGCATCCGACGATGGAGTTGAGTCCACAGCCGCTCGCGTGTTGATCACGGAACGTTTACGGATTCTGACAAGAAGACTGAAGCTGTAATTGCATCTAGATAAAGCAGGCAACTGCCAAATGTGTTTGGCGCATTTCCTCGTCAGTTTCGGATGAAGAGGTGTGAAACACATTTAGACATACGAAAAGCCATGATATCCTGTTACACTTCCGACAGCCAATTTTTCTCGCCACAACCAACTGACATTTCGTCTATTCATCATCACCAGATGACATTGACGTGTTAGGATGGTGTTATATGCATGGTTATCTGCCAGCATCTGGAAGAGTTGACTCCATCGCTTCTTCTATTCTGAATCAATACAACTACAAAACTAGACTACGATTGACTCTCTTGGTTTTGTATCTAACGTCATCTCTCATAATTCTGCCATGACCGCAACATTAAAACGATACGGTGAAATCAGCCAATGCGGCATCAGTAATCCAAGAAGTAAGCACACTTCAGACATCCAAGGCCTTCTTAAGGTCTTGATGCAATGTTTTTGTCACCGCCTGAAAGCATCCGGTGGAATTATGTTTAGTTTTCAAATAGCAAAGAGGTTGCAGGTTATCAGCTTGAATGAAAAGATTTCAGATCCCCTGATTGAGCAAAGAGATTTTAGAACAGCTTACAAAAGCGAGTATGTATGTGAAGAGCTGAATGTTGCGTCTTGTCTTGTACAGGTACATCAGCGGCCAACAAGGTCTGACCAGACTAACAAGAGAACAGCTGGGGCACTACAAAGGTCTGATCAAACTGTGAGTAACAGTTAAAATCTGTTTCCAGATAATTGATGAAATTCTTTTCGTTCCCTTGGCATGTGCTCATGTAGTTATTACCTTCTTTTTTGTCACATGCAACCATTTACTGTAAGCAAAATTACAACACAAGAAATATATGGAAAATGCTTCAATGGCTTGAAACATCTAACGATAGCCGACGATGGGGGATGGCGTTATTGTATACTTCATTATATTGGGAATGACAGGCTGCCAAATTGACACATCGCTATCAATTTGTTCAACTGGCTCTATCATTGTGGCTCTAGCTCCAAAGTTTATTCGTCAATCGATTTTAATTGACCTTCTTTCGGAAACAAAATGGAACGAACAACCGGCTAACCATAACATAAAGTGATACTGACAAGATACTTCTTAGCTTCACGTGCTCAGCCGAAGCCGGTCTGCTATTTTATATTGAAGTGTTCTTTTTTCCTTGAGTTCTTTATGCACAGAGAAAACCAATACAGAATGGATTTAGATCTTATCCGCAATTTCAAAATTGATCCCCTGAAGAGTTGATCCCATTGAATCTGCTACTTTGACTGTATGGCTGATGAGGTCTCTGTGGGGAATTACAGCACACTTCTCAAGCCAACCAAAGGGAAGAATAGAAGCTATTGTGCGCGATGTCTTTTTTTTCTTCTCAAGGATGTAACAGGGCCCTTGTTCTACAGTGTGTTACTGCTTCAAAAGATGGGACTTAACTGTGACAGGCTGCTGAATATTTAGGACAATGATACTGTCTCTTCATTGAGTGTGTGTACATGAAATCTCACCCTCCTTTCTGTATTTTTCTCAGTGTTATCAAGAATAGCAACCTGTCTACGATTGAAGATGGCGCCTTCAAGAACAACAGTAACCTTACAATGATGTTCGTATGCGTTTTAACATGTATAGTTTATAAGATGCTGTGAAGACAAACACCACGTAGGCTAGAAAAGTCATGGCAATGAGAGAATACTAACTGTGTTAGTACTAATAGTGACTAGGAGTTACTATTTATTGCATAAGTAAGCACATTACCCAACACTAACGTTGTTTGTACACATAGCGTATCAGAATGACCTACTATCGAAAATACGCGCAACTTTCCAAGTTAAAAGAACAGCATCATGATCAACAGATTGCATTTTATGGACCTCTCCGTAGTTCAGGCGACGATTGTGGCGATATTTGAAACTATTTTAATTTCATATTTCATTTCCCGTAGTGATCTACGAAATAACAAACTGTCAGTGCTGCAGTGGACATTGTTCTCCGACCTGAGGCTTACAGAACTGTGAGTGGGATGTAATTATTCATTCTCTTTCCGTGGGTCTTTCGGTGATTAAGTTCATTTTGTGCACAGAACTATACATCACCTTTGCGGTTTGTAGAAGATGTTATCCATTGAACTTACCTGTACTTTATTTGGCCTTACGTATTATAGAAAAATTCATATTTCTAATGTTACTCATGTAAACCATCCTAAAACACATCTCTACTATAATTGAGAAGCTAGGATAGGGTGAGTATTTCTAAAGATAGTTCTATTTTAATTTAATTTTGTATCTGTGAACTGTATCTCTTCAACATGTTTTGTTGTGACCTGTACTTAAAACATGTGTGGCATAAATGTGCAATACAAGTTTTCATTCATTCATTCTTTCATGAAATCAATGCATTTGCGTTAAAGGTTGCTAAGCGACAACCCGCTGGCCTGCAACTGCAGCTCCAAGTGGATACAGCTCTGGCAAAGCCAGTCGAGAGCCAGTTTTCATACCGAGAAGATCTCCTGCATAACAACGACAGACGAAACCGTAGACATCAGGGACTTACAGCTGGATTCTAGCTGTCGTAGGTTCAGTTTTTACTTTTATTACATTCCTAGTGTACAGAACATTTAAAGTTTAAAGTATAGCACTCTTATATCTATCAAGGTGTTGTTCCATATCAGTTATTCATTCGGAAGAAAACCCCAAATTTCTGCCTTCTATGTTTCATGTCATTTTCTACATGTCTTTTACACATTCGTTAAGGAATGCCATATGATGCTGTAAAATGCTGAAAGGTAGGTGTCCTACTTCGCATTTTCAGCGTGTGGAATAGAATTTAATATTAGAATGAAGTGGACGATAAATCATAACATTAACGTTACGTTTGAACAAGCAATTCACTACCCCACTACTCCCAGGTCTACCAACGGCTAGAGTGCTGACCGGGGAAGTGACCATTAACAAGACACAAGACGTAGTGGTGAGCTGTGAAGCCTCGGGCAGCCCCGCGCCGACTGCCGAGTGGAACACAGCAGAGCTCCGCTCTAAGTTCAGCCTTGTGATAGAGGAGCTGGGCAGACGGCAGGTCCTCACCATACACAACGCCAGTGAGGACGACAACGGCAACTGGACCTGCATTGCCAAGAACATGGTTGGAATAGCCCGGGCAAACTTGGTGTTGAAGATCAACGGTAAGTCTCAGGTCACTATATGGTAGCGTATGGCAGTCATTTCTTTGAAATCCAAAGCTCTCGTCAAAACATGTAACATACGCAACGCTGCTACTGGTGATAACATTCGGTGAATCAAAAAATGTCACCTTCTCATTACTTGTTGCTATCTATTTGTACTCCCAAGTTAGCCATTACGATAGAAATTCTCTTCTAGCCGTTACCAAGTATAGACGAATACTAACAAGTTTATATTTTACAGCCCCTCCTCGTATCCTGAGTCTGGAGTATAAGGTCCTCTTCCACAAGAGCATCTGCTTCACCGTGCACGGGTATCCTCTGCCAACCCTCACCTGGTACAAGGGTCGCGCGCTGTTCACGGCCAGGAACCACGTGTACGTCAGCATGGAGAATTCGAAGGTCACGCCGTACGAGACCAGCGGCTGTCTCAAGTTCGAGGTGCCCTCTCACGTCGACAATGGAAACTACACTCTGGTGGCGACCAACACGTATGGACAAACCAGCAGGTCACTCGTGGTCACCTTCATGAAGCGTAAGTACCTTTAAGTAACCCTGTCCTGTAACAACAAAAACAATGTATGATACAGCCAGGACACACAGAATGGCCCTAGTTGTCTACCGCAAGGGCCCTTGTGATATCATCGTTCGTTTTTCTCGGTAAATATAGCCTGGCGTCATCTGATGGGCATTTCCGTACTTATTGCAATGTTGTTCAAAAGCGTTTAGAAATACTTAGTAGGACGTGCAAGAGACCATTCTGTTTCCATGTTGTGTTAGTCTGTTTCTCTGATTGCCTGTCAACCTTTGCAGTCCCCCCAGTCAGGACAACAAACTACACCATCCGTGCACCGCCTAACTCATCGTCACATGGAACACCCGGGCCGACTACAGATGATAACGTACCAGAAAACCAGACTACCACATACACAGTAAGAAGTTCTAAAGTTTTGAGCTTGATCGAAAGTCCTTGCTACATCTTTCGATGGAAAGGTTCCCATATCTTCTTCGATATATTTAATCATTCTTTTAAAAAATTCGCAAATTTAGGGTACAAATTGGCACCGATAATGCCTTTCTACACTTAGACCAGTCCAGTGAGATAACCGCGTTGTAGGGCCATATGTAGGGCCAAATCACATTCGCCGCACGATCGCAATTTGGGTAGCAGTGCATACAATAACGGACAAGACCGTCTTACACATTTCAGTTATTGGTAGTTGATTGTGTCACAGCCAGTTCTTTAAAAAATGTGACTGTGACGATATATATGTCCTGAAGTGTCGTCCTACCAAAAACTTCTATGTCTGCTTTCTGCTTTTTTAGCGAATCGAGACCTACATCGCCGTAGCCGTGTCATCTGTAGTGTTCATCGTCGTGGCCATCGTGCTGTACTGCATGAGGTCGCGAAAGATCAGCCGGAGGGAGTGCAACATCAACGGGTCGGCGGCGCCCCTGCAGCGGTCCACCAGCGAGTCTAACGGGGAGGTGGTCTCCCGGGACTCCCTGCGGCTCAGCAGACTTCACGTGGTGGAGAATCCAAACTACTTCCGAGACTCTAAGGAACTAGGTAACATTACAGTGTCAAGTACATATGATATAACCACACGCACAAAACTGTACATAATCTAGAGACACACGGTTCCTGTCGTGGGTTAATTAGAATACGACATTTCACAGTTTCGAGTACGCATCCGCAGCCTTTCCGTGGTTACAGGTCGTTTTGCCAAATTGCGATAGAAACTTCTCCCTCGCAGTCACACTGGCATCCAATTCGTTTACAGATGAAGCTCAGATTTGAAAGTTATTGGAATTCTCGGTTTTGCCATTTAATTCAAAGCAAATATACAATTATACAAATACATCAAAGTAATTTTCAGTGATTTAATGATGTTCACTTATGATACTTGGCGAAACATAATAAGAAAGATATCATAAGATATATGCCATTTTGGGCCCATTCGTCCCAATCTTTCAAAATGTCCAAAAGTTTGCAATTTCTGGCGTCAAATTGTGTCGTTTGGCTCAGATTGCCTGAAAGACGTTCGTTAAGTTATAGGACAGAGATCTGCTACTGGATTAAACAGGACATAGTATCTTACAGTGACATTGTCATGCAACATAAGGACCAAAGATACCTCGATTACTTTTCATCATGTAATACTGATCCACAGAACCATGATTACTTACTACCCTGATAGCCTCCGTGCCCTCCTCTGTCTGACCTAATCAGAGGATGGCAAGTGGTCTGTCTGTGCCTCAATATCGCAGTCCGGCGTCGTTCCCACTGGTCGCGTCTCGTAGGCTGCAAATAAAAGATAGCTGCAGTAATATTCCGTGAGACGTCTTTCAGTTAGTGGCTATGATTGTGATGTGACGCTGAGCTGAATCATAAATGTGAGACTTACATCCCCCCTTTATCAAAGACATGGCGGTTATTTTCACTCGGGCACAGCAACGTCACATCATGGTTTCAAACAGAAAACTTAAGAATGTTCTAAAATAGATTATTGTAGCTGCTTTGGAATAATATTTTCAACGGAAACACTGGTGATCAATATGAGTTTGGATTGATCCATATAGACTGACGCTTCATATACCTATGACATTGGATGATACAAAGCTATGATGACATTTGTCCTTCTCCATAGCATACACTAGCAATTTACTATACATGTAGAGATTGAAATTTGCAAGTAATCTTTATCATCATGTTTCTATATTCTAGTCATCCGCCATATCCAGCGCGACACCATCCACTTCGTGGGCGAGCTCGGGGAGGGGGCCTTCGGAAGAGTCTACCTCGGCAAATGCGAGAAGCTTAAACCCGACGAAGATGCCTCCCTGGTGGCGGTGAAGACGCTGAAGGAGATGAGTGTCGAGGACGCGCGGAAGGACTTTGATCGGGAAGCGGAGCTCCTGACCAACATGCAGCATGAGAACATTGTGAAGTTTTACGGGGTCTGCACGGAGGGAGAGCCCTGGCTGATGATCTTTGAGTACATGGAAAACGGGGACCTCAACAACTACCTGAGGTATGGTAACCTCCAAGTTAGTGGTTCAAACACATCGTTTTTCGGTATCATAAATCTGTGTCAAAGCTCCCACTCGTCGCTCAATGGAGAAAATGAGGGACACAGATGATGATGGTTTGTTTAATAAACTAACGAGGCTTTTCATGATAATCGGATGTACTTTGGAAAATTAATTTCAAAGTCTGTTACGAACTTTACGGTAAGCAGACCAATTAGTAGACTTTGAATCATCACAGGACCTTAGATTTAACACTTATTGAAGCATAATAGGACTACACAGCTACAAGTCAGTTTATTGCATCTTGTGAACCATCGTAATCACCGTGTTATTTTTGGACTACCAGTGTATCGGTAAAGACTGAGGACTGATCTGATAGGTCAGGAGGCGATGTGACCACCCAAACCACATTCGAGCACATCTTATGTCAAAGTGTCTGCCAGTGACGTGTCACTATTTGCATAATCGTGTCTTATCGCCGTTTGATCTCATTAAGGACTACGCGACGAAAGCACACAAGCGAATAAATCCCAATCAAAACACTCGAGCCGCCAATTTGGGAGTTTGGGAAGACATGATGAACTTATCCCAGTCCCGACGGGGACATAGTCTGAATAATAACACTTCTTTTCTACACAGTATTACCCTTTACGTCCGACAGGTATAAGCCTGAAGTTAGACACATTAAAATCAATCCTACCGAGTCTTTGTAATGACATTAAGCAACAATTTTGCCCTTTCGTCCTACTAGATAACTTTGATTATAGAAATATTTTATTTCTGAACAAAACCACTTTTAAGTACAGAAATGATCTATCAGGAATGTTAATGGATAAGAATAAGCACATGGTCCACAGTCTAGACACCTTTGCTTGTATGTGCTACCACTTGAACTTGGAATATAAGGCTTGACCTTTTCAGCAATACGGTCTTTATGAACGGTTTAGAGCACGCTAGTCTTATACAAATATCGTGTTGAATGAACAAAAAAAATGTAACTATGGCGTGCGACTGCAGATAATGATTATGATGATCATGAACTATTATTTCACGCACCCATAACTTCAATGCGAAGCCTATATTTCGATGTGAAGCCCCAGACCAGTACCGGTAACTGTACGGCATTCGTACGGCTTTCTATTATCCGATGTCTTCACTGGAATGTTAAACCCTTGTTCATGCAGATCTCACGGTCCTGACGCGGCCTTCCTGATCAAGAACCCGGCCACTCACAAGGAGCTGAGCATCGTGGAGCTGCTGCAGATCTCTGTGCAGGTCGCCTCCGGTGTGGAGTACATGGCGTCGCAGCACTTCGTGCACCGGGACCTGGCCACACGCAACTGTCTGGTGGGGGACAAACTCGTGGTGAAGATCGGAGACTTCGGGATGTCTCGGGACATCTACAGCACCGACTACTATAGAGTGAGTCGAAAAGCCTGTTTATTCTGTTCTTTAGAAATCTTGTCCTTAGTATATACCAATTAATAACACTCTGCATCACTTTTAAACACTCTTGTATGCTTTTTGAAACACTCTATTCTATACAGACAGTAGAGCGATGTAACTCATGTTGTGCCCTAAGCGCTGCAAAGATTACCAATAAAAGTGACAGAGGAAATTAGATCATAACGACATCACACCAATCACAAGAAAATGAAACAACAATGAGCTTGGGTAGAAGAATCAGAAACAACTTTGCAAAATATATCTAAATGTTTCCAGTAGTCCCAAAGGTATTTCACAGTTTGTATTACACATGTACATATCTTACGAGTAATGTCCAATGCCTAGAATGCATTTCTACTTTCTACCCTACATGCACTTGAATGCAAACATGATACCTTCCAGGTTGGGGGACACACGATGCTGCCTGTACGGTGGATGCCACCAGAAAGCGTGCTCTACCGGAAATTCACCATCGAAAGTGACATCTGGAGTTTCGGCGTCGTGCTATGGGAAATCTTTACGTTTGGGAAACAGCCGTGGTACGAGCTGGCCAATCACGAGGTACGTTGTCAATGGCTAATACACTGTGCAACTTTACCACGTCCATGATTCCACTGCTCACATTAGATAGATCCATTACAGGTACTGTTTAAACCCTGGTCAAGCCCCTAGAAGACTGAGGGTCGACATCTTTAAGTCAGGAGACAATGTTCCATGCAGGCATGAGCTCTTACTGGAGGGATTTTCAGGGTAATAAAGAATCCTAGCTACTGGCCACTATTGGTATTTTCTCCCGGCTCTTAGTGGTGTATACCGGCGAGATATCTAAACAATGGCCAATCAGTCCCTGGTAGCGAGAGATTGTGTAAAACAGACTAGTACCCCGTCAAGTACTGGGATAAACATCACCTGTAAGATAGCTATAGGGTAAAGTTCGTACATCCGTCCATTCACCCCGTAGTTATTCAGAAGTAGGGGGTTCATTCTCCGTTGGTACTACGCCGATCTGATCAGCTGCCCGTCCCGACCACTCCTTCAGGTCATTACACCAAGCTTAACAGCAACGTTTCCGCGGTCGTATGTTGATATTCTTCTTGTCCACTGCTAGGTGATCGAGTGCATCACCAGCGGCAGACTGTTGGGGTGCCCGCGTGGCTGCCCACGGAACGTGCGAGCCCTCATGCTCGGCTGCTGGAAGAAAACCCCCGCCCAGCGCACCAACATCCAGGACATCCACAAGAAGCTCAAGGAAATGTTGGAGAACCGCCACCAAGTTCAGGTTGACATTGTTGCCTAATGATCGTGCCTGGGAGAAACTAGCAGGAGAAATGAAACCATTTGAACGTATGAAAGATGTGGTTTACCCATGAGTGCCATCGGTTGTACTTTGCCAGCTAGCTGAGAACTCGCCAAACATAGACAAGCTCGACTATCATCGATACACTTATTACAGACGTACGTGGCTGAATTGCCCATGGTATATATGTATGAGCTCATGAGCAGTTTTCCGATATATATATGATTAGAGATATCTTTAACGTTGTTTTTGTACGACATAGAGCTGCCTTAATCTGCCCTGTAGTGTATATCCGTAGGTGCTGCACATGAGCTCAGATACGAAAAGAAAAAAATTAGACGAAGTTAATGTTGCAAGGCTAGGCAATAGAATGCTCATATTGAGTACCTTCGCACGAGTAATATCATACTTTTGATTTTGTAAAAAAAACATCAAAGGCAAGATGGAGTTATGATATCTGGACCTTTGAGAAAGAAAGGACTTTGAATATGTCTGAAAAAAAGTTTTTGATATGGGCAACATCACAGAATATTTGTATATCACAATGTTAATGTTTTTGAATTGTTGGTAACAACATGCCTACGGTAGCATGGGCGTTAAGGTCGAGGTACATGCTTGGTGCGTCGGATGGCAGTTCGTCATATAGGAGATTGTATGATAGTTTAGACAAAGGAGCGTCCGTGATGTGCTTTGTAAATAATTCGAAGATTGTTAATAATATATATCGAGTAGTAATAGTAGAGATATTTTGAAGTGATGGAAGCATGCTGATGTTGTATCCAGTGTGCACACAGAGGGCTCCTGAACCGCTTTAAAGCGTGAAAATGCAAAACACTTCATACAACAGCATTTGTCTGTAACAGCATTATTGCTGCTTTACATAGCTAAGAAATGACATAATAGATGTCTGCTCCAGATAAAGGCTCAGAGATTAATGTGTAAAATATCTCATCCAGTTGTAAAAATCGCATTGTCATTGAATGTCGTTTTTCTGGATGTCTAACCTGGATAAAGGTATGTCCTAAATATTGTCATTCGGGAATTGCTGTTGTTTGTTTGAAACTGCGCATGTGACTGTGATGGTGAAGTGTACATGGAGTACATATCAGAACAATGGCATTGCGTGACATGCTTCAAATGTGCCGAAAGTCAGGCAGTGTTCATGCAAGCCGTGTTATCTGCTAACGTGTCATTGTAGTGAGTTTACCGGCTGAGTCGAACTTTCAGTATTTGACTTTTGGATTAATAAAAAAAGTCACACATAACTTGCTGTAAGTGCAAGGCTACCAAGATGTCGGATGGGCACGAATTGTGTATTGCTTGACATGTTGACCGATTATGAAATTACCAAGTTGTATTTTGTATATGTTGAATGTAATTGGATGAAGACGTTGTTAAATAAAGATCAAATGGCGTTTGTACAGTACATTGACGTACGTTGCGATTCTTTATGCTTATGCCCCGATTGAGATGCAAACAACACAACTTGATAGTGAGCCAAATATTGCTACAAAAACGAACAAGCGGTCATTTTTGAAGATTTTCAACAAAAACACTTAATATCTAATTCTCGATATACATTCATGTCAATCTTAATCGACTTCAAAAGGGGAAGTCTAACCCCAAATTAACGGACCTTTGTTGTGAAAGATGGTTACCACGTTACCAAAGTAGTTCAATGATTTATCTCCACAAGGACTGTCACTTCTTCTATATTTTGCAATTGGTCGATACAAAGCTGTGATAAATTGGCCGAATAGTAAGAATAATTCAAATTGAGTTACCAGGTAATAGATGCAGTGTTACAAGTACGTGGCTGTCAAAACAATGAGGGATATGGCTGACTAACTGTACTCGAAAAATCGCATGAGTCTGAATTGTGTTGCTCTTAGGGATAATCGGAAGTGTTTCACTTAATCTACTTATGTAGTTTGCGAATTGTCTTTGCAGCAAAATGTTACCATTTTCACGATTTAGACCCGCCAATTGTAAGCGCCTCGCAATTCAGCCCCACGCCGTGAGGAGAGCGTAGTCGGACCACCCAATGACAAGCATCTGTCCCTGGTACTGAAATACCCGTTGTTTCGGGCGATGTTTTTGTCGTACCAACGTTATATATAGCCCATCAATCATGCTCAGTACAGACTTGGAGATATTCGTCATCCGGTCATAACTAGGAAGCAATAGAGATAGCAGTAAGGTCAAAGTTAGTGGCAGCAGCTGCTATAATGAATATTACATTTCCCAGACATTGACACCAGACGTGCACGTGATAAAAAATCCCATCACACCGAAGTCGAAAACCTTATAACCTAACAACACAAGTTGTAGGTCCAAAAGGGCGTGCGGAGGCAGATGGTGGGCTTAGAGAGGGATTGTAACGTTCATTCTTCTCCTCGTGGAACGTTGATCGACGCAGGGAAGGGATTTGAGTCAGGATCGGTGCCGCCTGCTGTCTTATATTAATCGATATGACGTAACGTCATGGTTTTCTAATATCCAAGCAGATGTTGGGGTGGGAGATCGTTTGATACAATTTTGACGATCAAGCTTCTCTGACTGCCATCCACCTAGTCAGAGAACGTTACGATCTGCCTCCCAAACATCTGCTTGGCTATCAATAGTTTGCCACCAGTGCATAGGAAGTATAGAATTGAAAATCTATGAACCCGTAATAAAGACGGATTCAAATTTTTGATGAGATAAGACAAACCATTTAAAACATCTGTTCTAACATTTTAACAAAGAAGAGAAGTCTAATTCATTTAAAACTATTATTTCATAATGAGATGTACTTAACCCACTAGGTACATACTGTATGTAAAATAAATACATTATAAGTAAACAGAACACAACTCCAATCACCCCTATAAAGAGAAGGTTTGAGGGGACCCATTAGAGGGGAATGTTAAATCTAGAGTTAGCACTTCTCTTCAACACGATCTGTTTAAAACATGGTCGGACTTGGAGCCACAAATCGGTTCATGAATACAAATTTATTACCATGATGGCAAACAAATATCATTTATGTTTTACTTTGTCTAATACAAAATGAACAATGGGCACAATGTATCACAATGAAAGCAAAATATGTTTTACAGAGGGCATCTTGATTTATATTCTGTGTCATGTTCCTCTAGATAGACATGACATTTTTGTAAGGGACTATTTTCATACCCATATGCTTTCATATAAATCTGATATTCTCAGATAATATGACTAGAAATTGGTAATCTTTATACATGTACAGCTTGAGGGACACTGAAATATGGATGTGATATTCCATGATCTTAACCGTATCCATAGAGTCACAGGATGCATACATAAGTATAGCATGATATGATTATCTGTCATGAATTTGCTCCTCATGTGCATTGTCAGATAAGAACACCATGTAGATGTATGAGACAAGTTTATGTATCAAGGTCAAAACACTACTATCTGCATCCTAGTAACATATCATCATCATTAGTCACCATTTATCATCCACACCATCATTTTTCACATCAACATAAGACACATCATCATCATTATCCAGATCATCAACATAATCCACATTCCACATTAAGATCATCTTCATCATCATCAACATTGTCATCATTGACACCATCATCATCAACATCACCATCATCCACATTATCATCAACATCCAAATCACCATCATCATCATCACCATCATCATTCACATCATCAACATAATCCACATCAATAGTCACTATTGAGGCATCATCCACAATATCATTTTCCATATCATTGTCATTATGAAATAAGCCCCCAATTGATAACAAACACTGAACACTTCAATGTCTCATCAAGCATCATAGCTAGGAAATTTTATACTTAGTACATGTGACATAAGTAATATAGGGTTTCAATTATACAAATGTGTGCCTCAATTGCATACTTCATCAGAAAGTGCAACTTGTCCCTATGATTAGTGGTAAGCAATTGCACATCATACTTGACAAATAAATTCAGTAAAGTTGGTAATCACCATAAATACAGATGATAGAGATTTAGACATCATTTGCTCATAACTAATCAGGAGTTATCAGCAACAAACTTGCAACAAAAAACAAGATTTACGAAAACGCATATTTCATGACTATGTGACATTTTTCATTCTTCTTCCATATCGTAGAGAGCTGTAAACTTGTATTCCTGATACATCCTGATTGCTGAGTCTGAAGGTAAAGTGTTGCAGCGTAATGAGATTATGAGTCATGTCACGTTGACGGAGCGGGCTGCTCGGCGTTGACAGACTTGTTTTCTGTTCTCTCCACCTGAAGTCTCTTGTAAACTGGCTTCAGTCCAAGTAACAGTGTCACGGAGGCTACCGTCATCCAGCCAGCAAAAATCAGCATCATCACTATGGAATTGATCGGATAAAACTTTCACAAGCCTAGTATTTTCTCAATAATTCATTGTCCTTCTTTGCATAATCAATGTATAATCATCATGGCATTCAGTATGCAGGTAGTTTAATAGAGATGTATCCAATACCATGCAAATTAGGACTTAATTTGCATGATTAATGAGGGAAATCTGTAATTTTAGTGTCTGTAATAAAAAGACACATTGAATTTCGTACATGTAATGAATATAGCGACAATGAAGCTGGTGACAATTACCTACTAGTGGCATGTGTTAGTTAAAAGTATACACCCCCATGTATGTAGATCATGTAAATCCTTGAAAATCTTAGCATTGCAATGCAACAGACATGCAGGTTTACCTTTAAAATCCCGTGGCACAACTTTGCCACAGTGGGCGTGAACTGTCTGACTGGGAGGTAGTGGTGGAGGGATGTATTTAGCCAAGAAGGTCAGGATGATAGCCTGCAGGTTTCTGTAACACAATGACTTCATTCATGTAACATTTTCACAATTGTGATCAACAAAGTGACAAAATCAGCTGTCCTAAAAAGTAAGGCTAGGTGAATATGTAAGCTGATGCAGATTAATTTGTCAAAGCTATTAGTACATCCTCAGGGCAATATTGACTGGCTATTATCTTTTCAATGCTAAGTGGCTCTGTATTGGGACCAAGAATGCATAACTAATGTTGTGTTGCTGACACTGTATAAAACCTTTGATTAAAATCATGCATTCAAAATGATGAGGTAAAACACTTTCTGACCCTTACTGAAACAATCTAACCACATCATGGATGGACTGCAACTCCAGGGCAACCTTTACAAAAAAAGCTACGACTGCCCATAAAAACTTCAGGCTCAATCATTAATTCTACATAATGACTAGAAAAGAAAGAATTCAAACTTTAATTAATAGTCAAATAAAAACATGATATGGGCTACAGAATATACACAGCAAAAGTGCAAGTGAAATGCTAAATAAATAATGTTCCTATTATTTCAAGTTTGACAAACTTCGACCTTGGCTGCTCCTTACCCACACACGATGAGCAGCCCCGAGCTGGTTGCAGCTGATACTGGATAAGTGATCTCCACTGACAGCTCCAGGGCGGTCGGGTACATGGCAAAGGCGGTGACTCCAAACACACTCGCACTGATGGCAAGAGGCACCTCTTTCCCTGGATAACTGCTTAACTGTAATCCATTCAATACACAAACAAAATAATGATATGCTTTTTTTCTTACTGACGTATCAAACCTACAAGTAAAATTACTTACAAGTCAACATACTTCCATCTGTTTGATGAATTGTCCAAAGGTACTCTATTGATGCAAAACAATATATTATTGTGTTACATTGTTATTGTTTCCTATTTCTTAGAAATGAAACAATAGCCTATAATATCACCTAACCATCTGTGGCCTTTAAGGTCACATTATGTAAACTAACAAAAAAAAAACATGTTTACACACTGTCTCCAGAAATTTTGGATAAAGACATACCACTGCAAAGACTATCAGGGCCAGCGTGCCAATAGCAGCTGACAACTTGATGATCTCCTCAAACCGTTTGGTTCTGTCGACGAGCCGCCCAGCTGCTCCGGCACCTACCATACCCAGCAGGACCATCAGGGCAGCACAGATACCTGCAAATGTCTGGGAGAAGGCAAGGTTGGCCAGAAATAAACATCAGCAATTGTTTATTGTTCATTGGTTTGACTGTTTAGCACACACCTGAGTCAGGGTTACTAGCTAATTAGCCTGTGGCTATTACAAAGGGCTATTTAGCCCTGCTGACAACAATTCTGTCATATTTCTTTTCACTTTGAAGAAAACATCTATGTCGCAGTATCAATTTCCACATCAAGAAGTAACATCAACTCTCACAATACCAATTTATATCAATTTTCTGATAGTAGACTAATAATGTGCTGTTCTTTGATTAGGTTGGACAGATATAATAAGTGACATTGTGTTCTAGGTGCACAATATCATTTAAAGCAACAAACATGTGGTTTAAGAATACAATAGGCATGAACGTACATCTGTGTATCCTCGTGGACAAAACAACTGCTCGATGACAGAAACAAAGGTCTGAAAAGTCCCCATCCCAGCACCAAATGTCAACATGAGGATCCAATACTGCACATCCCTGCAAAGCTTAACAAGACAAAAAGAAATATGATAGGGAATAAGTCACATTTTAACGATGTGTAGAAGCAAATCGCAGAAATGATTTTCTTTTGTAAAATGCTGTCATCTGTCTTTATAACTGATAACTGGCTATGAACCATTCATTATGGACACCATCATTGATTTATTCATTTTCCCACAACAAAATGTATAGTTTACAAAAAAATATTTTACAAAAAATATTAGGCTAAGTATTGATATGTTAATGGCTTGTAAGAAACTAAAGCCAAGGGGTCAGCGATTCTTCCCCCTAAAATGTGGCTGTCCCCCGAAAAGACACGAAAATTTAAGGTGACTTTAAAGAACATGTTGGCTCTAAGCTGCATAATTTCTGCATGATGGCATAGCCTCAACATAATTCATTCTCTAGTATGGTAAATGACATAATGTAATTGTTGTTACCATTTTCAGGCCTGGGAAGAAAGGCTGTGTGCCCTTGGCAGCACTGATAGATGGTGGGGAGGGCGGGCCGCTGCTACAGATTCCAAACGTTGCCATGAGAACAGTTAAACAGGGTACAATGGTGTAGAGTGACACCTAGAAGAAGCAGGAGGAACTACAGTAAGATAGCAAATAAAAATGATGATGTACTCATCTGTGAAGGAGAAATTTAATAGCCCATGCAAAGGTATAGTTTGATGATGAGAGTAACAATATAGACTACCTGCATTATGTAACTCTTTGTGTACATGTAGTTTTGACAATTTCTTGAGATGTTCCTGATAACATGTCACCACTTTCAATGTGTCAGTCTTAGGGTACTTGACATTGATGCTACAACTGTCATAATTTGATTTTCTGACTCACCAAAAGTTGTAGACTGTGTCTGTCACCTGATTTAGCCACCTGAGGTCCTACGAGGTTGGACAAAATTGATCCAATTGGGCTACCTGTGGAAAAAAAAAGGGTGTCACAGGTGAATAAGAACTTCAAAGTCTTCTTAGTTATAAGTCAGAGCTTAAAGAATTAACAGGCTGTTATTTTAGTGCTCAAACAGTATGCCAAAAAGCAGTTACTCAAGCAACTGGATATGATTTTGGAGCAGTTACTTGTCTGCTTTTTGGCATATCTTATTACCTGGGTGTCTCAACCTACATCGATGCTCATACAGTATTTTTCCATGATGCCGAGTTTGAATGTGAGTTTTCCCAATGACTCACCCATAGATATGATCATGTTGGCGGTTGCTCTCTGGTCATCTGCAAACCACATGGCTGCCACCTTTGCTGGACTCTGTCTGAGCAGAGGCTGGGCCATGGCTGCGACCACCTGTCCGGCTACCACCACAGCAAACCGGTAGGAGGACGGTATGTCGTGTAAGGTACTGATGGCAGTAATGCCTGCACCTGCAGCCTGGATCCATGCTCCTATGATAATCTGGAATAAAGCATTATTGTTACATAATACAGAAAATGTTCCTACAAAATGTACTTTCACATGAACTTTCAAAATGCATTTTCAGAGTAGTGCTCTCACATTAGGCAACCGCGGGCGCATAAATTTTTGTCCATTTGCAAATTTTAAAAAAGTTTTTGACTATGCTGAAAATTGCACAACCTGCATTTGCAAAATGAAGTCAATTCCAAAGACAAAGGTGATGAACAAAAAAAAAGAACAAAAATTAAGAGTATATTGTTTCATATACCATACTCATTCATTTGATCTTCCGGACCACTTTTCATTATCAATAAAGGTACCTTTTTTTCACCAACCTCTTTTATTCCCACCCTCACATCTGAGTTTTGGAGTTTCCATAGGATAATTTTGTCATCCGTATAATGAAATCAACATGGCCTTTTAAGATATAAAACTAAAGTGGCAACATTTGTGAGTAAATACAGCATATCCTATCGCATGTAACAATGGACCATGGTCCATATTAACAAATGGACCATTCAAAAGTTTCTTTACCCATACATAGACTATCCCAACATTGGACGTTAAACTTACGCCAGCTCTGAGCCCGATGACGTCCAGAACCCAGGTGGCAACAAACCCAAGAGGCACAGCCGTCAGGAGGAACGCCAGGGACAGCCAGTTCATCTCACTCAGCTCCACACCGTAGAACTCTGCTGCCGTGTCTGCCACGGGCTGGAACCAACTCTGGGCAGGGTGTGGTAGGTTACAGGAATTGTTATGTGTGGTAAGATTTACTTTTTGACTCTACCTCGTAAAAGCTCAAAAGCTCAAAAGTACCTGTGCCAAATCACAAATTAACCTAACCACTGATGTATTATGTGACTGTGTTTCTCATTAATTATTCGTGTGGGAGGGGAGGAGAGACACCCGACATATTAAAGTCAAGTAAGTCAGTCAAGTCATGCAAATAAGGACCTACTTAAATGCTTGAATTATTATAGTGGATCACCTCCTCCACCCAAATGACAGAAATAAACAATATTATCTCAAGAATGAAGGCTAAGAGCATATTCTGATAATTTGCGCAAAAGAGGTCTAATTTGCATAATTCATATTCAACTAACTGTTAACTTTTATATCCACCTTGATGTAAATTCATGTATGAAATTCCTGTCATTTACCACACTATTTAATCATACGACGATGTCCTTAGCTTGAACACGTTAGACAATATCAAACATTTCGTGCTTACCGCTAGAGCTCCATTGGAAATGTTCAGGAGAGTGATGACAACCAGTATGTACCATCTCCACCGGTACACCCGTAACTTCTCCCCGTCCCCAGGGGCCTCACCACCGGCGGTGGGCAGCAGTGACTTGCCTTCTGAGTCCGATGGACCCTCCATAGATCTTTTGCTATCGCCAAGGAGATTATAAACTCCTTGCTGTTATAAATTGTTAAATCTCACAACCTGTTTTGACCCGTGTGTCAAAGTCCATGTTTTCTTAAATTGAACTGCACAAATCCTCTTAGCAATTAGACACTTGGCAATGACAAGACGTTTTCAATTTAGTAAAAAGCAGAGAAAAGTTACTGTATGACCAAAAGTTTTCGAAAATGCTCTTCTTCTTTTTTGCGATGTCAACATGTCGCGGAAGAGGACTGAACTTTGACCTTTGAACTTTGGGATCATTGACTTTTTTATGAAGATTGTTGAAATGGCTTCTTTATTCTTAAGTTCGCAGCTCTAATCCGAGACCCATTTGGTGCATTTATGGGAGGACAGCTCCATCTTTATCGCAGCGTGGAACATCTGTAGCAAATTAATCTATATGTCATTTTTCGCAAACGCTAATTGGTTATTCTTTAAAGTAAGCAGAGAATGGGTATTACTAACTGGTTGTTTTCACCCTGCTATGCTGCACATGTAATGCATGAAAGCATATTCAACTTCGTGTCGGATTAGGTAGCAAAAGGTGTAAAAAAGTTTCCTGTGTCTGTACGTGCTTGTCTTCGTTCATGCCACTAAACAAATGTTTTGCTCAGGAATGTCGAAAAGTTTACTTTTTGCACCGCCTTTAAATCTTTAAGGTTCTTTGTTAGGGTCGGGATTATATACGGGGTTGGGGTCTACATGTGTCATTTACAACATAATCAAAGGCTGTATTCTCTGATCGGTTCTTAATGAATTTATCCGTGTCATGTTGCAAGAAAATTACCAATGACACGAACATTATAGCCTCGGTCTTCTAAGATTGCACCCCGAGTTTTACACCAAAAGAGGCTTAGCGAGCGATCACAATTTTCTTCACAACCTGTAATGCCAGATTTGTTTAAGAACTTATAGCTGTAAAAGTTCCGCTTGCCTTTGCCTACATCTGCCTAAAGATTACAGAAGGTCAATCTATCACTTGAGTTGTTTGTCTATATGTCAATGGCCGTACGTACGGTCACGAAAATATAGCCTCGGGCGGCGAAGAATTAAAAAAGGGTAACTGTTGACAAGATTGTAATAAAGACTGTACTTTATCACCTTTGCTCAGAGTGTTAATTGAGAGACACAAAGACATTTGAATTGGCATTGTTGTTTAAGGTGTGTAGGGTGTTTGAATGACATAATGATGAAACTGCAGAAAAAATGTACAGAAGGTATGTACACACTGTCATAAATCAAATATGTACACAAGTCACCTGCCTTTAGTCACAGGAATGACCCCTTGTGTAAACTGTGTCACCGTCCGATAACAAAAGTAGGTTGCAAGCAAAACATTTGGAATCATCTTAGAGTCAGTACTTCTTATCAAATACATCAAAATGTAAAAAATGAATACCTTATAGAATGTAAACATTACTATCCGAAGTCTATACTAGTTCTCCGTATGTTCCATGAACTATGCCAGAGATTGTTGTGGCCGGATACCAGAGTGTTAACTCTAGACTTGCACTGGCTTGTAACGTTAACAGTAACGAGGAATATTTATTTCAGCTTTACCACAAACGGATACCTTAAATCTCTGCGTGTACAGAACTTCTGAAAAGAATACTATGTACATTATGCGTATTTAGAACAAGTGAACATTTTGCGAAGGTTTCCTTACAATGGTGTCGAAGATCAAAGTTGAAACATGCAGTTGATAGGCACTCCGCTAGGAGATGCTTATCAAAGGCACTTTGACCTGGTGCGTTGTTAGTTCACCTGGCGTCGCAGGGCGAAGGTCGCAAAGTGACGATCTCGTGACTGAAGAGTTTGACTAGTTCAAACAGCTCTGATCACCTTTGACAGTATATTTTGGTCCGCTGTTCGGGTCGTTGAACCAAGAGTTTGCGAAAACTACAAGTCAAGAGTTAGAACATACTAGTACACAAGGTAGGGCACTCTGACAAATTCTTTGGCTTACCCCTGAGGGCCCTATCTTATAAGAACTCTATAAGCGAAGGTAAAAAGTGTAACACCTGTCCTTCCGGTATGAAATTTCTCTTTCCATACGGTGACAACAGCATCTAAAGCGAACAATAAACAAAAACAGCAACACAAGTTGTGGGATAAACCGAATGAAGAACGATTCAAGTGACCAAAAGCCTAGTTGCTGTGGCACGTGAACGGGACAAACAGTTTGCGCAATGTCTAATGTGGGTCAGATATCAACCTTTGCTCAACCTTGAGTTAATAAGAGCACGCAGCAGAAATCAGTCTGGCCCGGCTAAAATGAACACGAGTTACTACCACCGCCCGGCTGACCAGCCGTTCCTCGACGACACGTTTGGCCAGCTGCTGGACAAGGCTGCTGTCCGCTGGCCGGACAGGGATGCTTACGTCTTCCGTCCAGGCGGAAGAAGGGTCACCTTTGCCGAGCTGAAGGAACAGGTAGGTTTGTAACGGTACAGGGGCGGTACGGCGACAAGGCTTCAGTCACGAGACGACATTGTTTGTTTTATATGTAAAATGCACTGTTGAACTTTATTTACGTCGTGTTAACTTACCTTCGCCGAGAAGGTCATGTTTTCGCAGCGTATTTTATTGTTTGTATGTTTGCTTGTTTGTTTGTGATTAAACAGCATGACTCACGGAGCTATGGTTTTGATGAAATTTGGTATGCTGTCAAATGTATAGAGCCGGACGGCGACACACAACTACTTCAAGGTACACAATGTCGTAAACACCATACAAAAGAAATCAGAGGCATCTGATGAGAGGTTACAATGTTGGGGGATAACATTGGACATTCTAGAAGCGACGAAAATGATGTAAAACTTTGCAGTGATATAAAGTGTTACCAACATCATCAATTGATATGTCAAATGGCCCATTTGCACTTCATTTCCCTCCCGCAAGGTGGACCAGCTCGCAGCCGGACTATTGGCCCTGGGTACCAAACGAGGGGACAGGATCGGATGGATAGTCGACAACAGGCTGGAGTGGGTCCTGTTGTATTTTGCCGTGGCGAAAGTGGGGGCCATTTCGGTATGTCCTTGACCTAATATAGAATACAGTTTAACATGCACATTAATAAAGTAACTTTCTACTTTAAAATCCTGATGGTGTTATCTTGGTGAAATTAAATTAAGTTGACGTCTTTTCTATATGTACGCATTACAACATGTACAATCAATTAAACAAGTCATACACATAGAGTTTCTCGTATGAATTGTTTGGTTATTCTAAAATAATTAGTTCATCTGCTTGCTTATTCTCATCTGCTTGCTTATTCTCATCGACATTAAGGTTAACGTTGGGTCTGCAAGTTAGCAGTGCCACCTAACTGTATTGTAGTGTGAAACATTGCCCTGAAGAAGATGGCAAACGTTAACGGTTAGGGCTGGGTGCCGGTACGGTGTAACGGTACAAAACCGGTTTTTCTTATTTGACCGGTCCAGAAAAACTGGGCCTGAAAAAAATTCGGTGCACCGGATGTTGGACCTATTGAAAAATTAACAGATTGTATGATCAGGCATTCACATGTTTCGGGGCTTACCGGTCGAGGAAAATAACAAGAGCGAAGTAGAGAAGAGTCTATAGGCTACCACGTACCAAGAGTCTACCAAGTTTTAAAGTCAATAGTACAGAGGGAGGCAGTTTGCCTTGTAGGGTTTTAAAACGCCAGTGGGAGTCGAATACTCCACAAAACCGATTTCTTTGTTGTGAAATGGGTCATTGTTTTTAGTCTCGTCCGTCCACAAGTTATCAGATACTGAAGCAGGCCCAGGTTCAGGTCCGGACCTGAACCTGATCCTCTGGACCTGAACCGTGCCTGGACCTGAATTTTCTGTATCGTACCCACCCCTATTAACGGTCATCGGAACGTCAGCTCTGAATGATATGTGGTTGTGGGAACTTTTTTATTCAGCAATTCACCAACCTGGTGAAACGGAAGTACCACTTACTAGTATTTTCTTGTTTGAACTAATGAAAACCTCTACACTTGCTGACTATGCAGGGAAAATATACACACAACTTTATGCAGTGACATTTATCACATTCTGTGATCGTCTTATAACGTGTTTATCGTTTCATAGGTACCGCTGGAAAACATGTTTGATTGGAGTGCGGAGGTTGCCATCTACATGCTAAACAAGGTAAATATTGTATAGTGTTTACTAATATCAATTGGTAATATGTCTATATCTACTTGAGAAAATCTAGGTCTATTTTATTCCACAGTTCGCTAGGTGCTGTATTGTTACCTTCTATAAGATGCCTCTACAGTTATTTGTAGCTGTTTAGGTCTGTCCAGGTCCACACCTTTACCTGAAGCAATTCCGTCTCTGTGGGCCACTACTATACATCTTTCCTTTCTAAAGTCCTTTTCCTATACCCGAATTTTTCTTAGCTTTCTCAACATAACTTTTAACACATTGCTAACATATATAACACTTGTGCACATGTTCTAGGTGAAGTTGAAGACTTTAGTACTGCAAGAGAGTGGTGAAGATGATGTTTACAGTAAAAACCCTCTGCAGTCACTGATAGAGATCGCGCCAGAGCTGGAGACATGTCAGCCCGACCAACTGAAGAACCCAAAGTATTTACCATCGTAAAAGTTAACTATCTTACTGTAACAGCAAAATCTCTATTGACTCAAGAACGTTTTAATGTACAGCAGAATGCGTAAGGCCTTCTACAGAAGAACAAACAAGTAGATACGAATAAATCAACCTACATACAAGCATGTGATCAATGTGTTGATTTTGACGTATTGTTTACACTACTGGTCTAACAGGGACTAAAGGAGTAAAGTTGTATTTTACCATTGTCGCCCTGCCTCTGTACCACAGGTTACCCTTCCTGGAGACCGTGATCGCTATTAGTGAAAGCAAATACAGGTATGTGCGTGGCCAACTTCGAATTCAGATTCACCAGTCCTCTTCCTTGTCCGGTTGCGCAATAAAGGCTGAATAATCTTAAAGTTTATCCTTAGATTTGAACGAATAAGGAATGTTTCTACATTATTGGCTAAATAATCGTTTTCTCTGTATGTACGACCTCTCCAATCAAATGCAATCATTTTTAAATCTTTAATCCTTTATTGTGACGGAATGTTTTCACGTGTTATGCGAATTTTGAATCGTAAGTAAAATGTAATTCAATCGGTAATACTGCAAGGTTTTACTGGAAATAAACCATTCATCCATTCATTTGTTTCTTTAGTGCCTAAAAAACTTGATCCAAGATCCGAGGTACAAAATTGTTTTGACCTAATGTAACGATGTTTCATGGTTCCAGCGGCTGCTACATGTTTGACGACGTGCAGCAGATGGGTGGGAGTGAGGAATATAGAAGACTTGAGAGCATGCAGGCAGAACTCAGTTCCAAAGACCCTGGCTTTCTTTTCTGTACTTCAGTGAGTATGGGACTTCATTAGAGATCGTTTTAAAGCTCTAGGAACCACGTCACATTATGGCATATCAAAACTCAATGTCTGTTGTAGCTGACATAGGTAACGGTACTAGGTAACGGTAATTGTACCTTTACAACATTGATGGCTATGGTGAATGGCATAGATGTCAAATGAATAGCAGTTTAAGTAAAGAATTTGCACCTTTTTCATTTCCAAGAAGTATGTACAGTGTACGTAAACGTTCAATTCAGACGTACTGCTTGTTTTCTAATTCTTAAGTGGAATACATTCACGAAAAGTGGTCCCTTGGACATATTTGAATATCATGCTCTTTAAAATACCATCCGATTACCGGCGTAAATCTAAGTAAAACCCCTGAAATCCCCTGTCCCAGGGTAGCACAGGGCTGCCAAAGTTCGTCCAGCACTGTTCCTACGCCCTTGTGAACTCCTGTGGCGAGTTCTTCAGGATGACCGGTATAGACAAGCAGGTGGGTGTTGTTTTTGCTCTGACGTCATGAAGTAAATATGACATGTACACAAATGATTGGAAACTTCAGTTAATCATATTGCCGCTGTTGCTTTATCAATCCCCCGTCCTATACATTATAAAACTCCTCTTGATTACCCTTTTACAACCTTACCCCTCCTATTATGATGGACAGATATACGGATCCAGCACCATGGCTGATCTTTTGCAACTACCCCACACATCGGTTTGTGATCTTTGGTGCTCTGTCCTTGGTGTTGCCGCTTCTCCCAGGCTTACAGTGACTTAAGGTTAATCATCAGAGTAGCTCTTTTCAAGTGCATTTATTGACGGCCTCCCTATATGTTCAGATGTCGGTCGGAGTTAAGCCATTAAGTTAGTTGGCCTCTTTCAACCTCTAACATGGCAGACGCTAGACGCTAAATTACTTCTCAGTCACATGATCTAACAGTGTCTGTTTTTTCAGCCCACGTGCCTTTTCCCGTCGGCTGCCGAAAGTGGGTTCTGGGATGTACACCAGCCCATCGTGTTCGGCAACACGATGGTCTTTCCCAGCCGCGGGAAGGCCACGGTTCTCGACTTGCTCTCCGCCATTCAGGAAGAGAGGTGACTTTCGATTGATATTCTACCATTAGTACAGGTCCTCTTCTTCATAATGTGACTAACCTACGTAGACCAGCTTGCTCGTGATGTGGGGTTGCTGGTCGAGGACGTAAACTTCAAGTTAAAGAATGCTATGGGGGACAGAGTTTTCTGGAAGGAGAGGGTGGACCTGGTCCGGGTAGCCCGATGATGATGACTGCATCTTACGACTCTAAAATAGATTTACGAGTCAAATACATAAAATCGTTAGAAAGGTTCCATATCTAATTGTGAAGAATGACGGATTGAAAAACAGAACCAGGAATTAGAATCCTTGGAGAAATCATCTTGCCATTCACCAATCAGCTATTTCGTTATCTTTAATAAAACCCTTATTCACGAAGAACCACATGAACTATTCCCGTTCCCAGATGCGGCGCCGTGGCAGCCCTCTTGTTCATCCAACAGTTCCACGAACTCTTGCATCATCCTCAGTTGAAGGACTATGATCTTTCGTCTTTGGAGATGAGTATGTACTTTTACCTATCTTATCTATCTTACCCTCTGACTGTCATTGCACCGCAAGCATTGCAAGTTTGTTCTAAAACAGTTCAAAGAATTCAGTGATATGACGCGACTTTCTGGTACCAGACTTCTGGGTTCAAATGCCTTGCAGACCCCTCGGAAAATCACTTTTTACCCCACTCAGGTGAAAATAACTGTCTAGCGTTGGTTAACCGGTTAGGGACGCACCCCTCGGATGATGGAACAAAGCCGGAGGTCCTGCTGTGTCTGGGTAGACACGCCTCGAGCACGTTAAGAAGTCAGTTAACACATCAATAAGAGTAGGAGTCCTTCCCACCAGCGCCAATGCCTTACGTAGCTTGTACTTGCTGTTCAGAATTAATGTGCTCACGTCTTTTAATATGTGGTTTAATATAATGGTTTTGAGAAAAAATACAAAAATACAGTTGTAACTTTTGGGACGGCTGCATGACATACCTTTGTAATCTTCAGCATTTGCGTGTAATATATTTTGTATCTCAGTTCACGTCGGAGGCAATGTGGTACACGAGAGTTTGGTTCAACTATCGGCTCAGCTCCTCCCAAATGTGAAAATCCTGGTAAGGAAACTATTCTTGCGTTTAGTGCTGTAGTACACAGTTAACTGAACCATCCATGAAGGGTAGAGATTCGGCGGTGGTCATGCGAATAGCATTGGTCACTTTTGGGTAGTGAGGCCAGTGCGTTAAAGTTTCAAGCCAAAAGATATCATGATATCATAAGATACGGATAATCTGTTCGTCTTAAAGATAGTGACGTATTTTAGCCATCTGCAATACCACTGTACGATGTTTACATCTACATCAAATGTAAAAATTTTGCATTATCACACAGAACCTCTACGCCATGACTGAGGTGATATGTGTGTCAACTGTCACTCCAGACATGACACTAGAGACCGCCAGCACGACAGTTGGGAAAATATTCCCTGAAATTGAGGTGAGCGAAATGTGAGGGGAAAGAGATGAAAAGTCACCCCTAAAATATAACGCTATCCAATATTGCAGTAGCTTTAAAGTCAACCCTGAAATGTAACATTATTCAATATTGCGCTGTAGACTTCATAATTCGCATTCTTTCACAGCCTAAAATCAACACTTTTAAAAGCTGGTTTCCGATGTCTTTGTTTTCCCTTCAAGAAAAGTTGCTAAGCCCTTCAATGTTTGCATTCATTATTCAATGCTTTAATTACCAAAATAAAATTTGAAAATTGTTTCTTTACAGTCGTTATGCAAGGAACATGTTCGATGCATTTACAAGGATTTCAACATGCTTTGTTTCTTGTCCTTCCTTTGCGAGAAAAGGTAAAACTGGTGGACAAAAGTGGAGATGCTGTCCCACTGGGACAGGACGGAGAGGTGTGGGTCAAAGGGTACTCCGTGTTCCAGGGGTACTGTGGGGACGAGGACACCAACAGGGACATACTATCGGCTGACGGGTGGTGCAATACAGGGTATGAAATTGAGTTGCCTTCATAGTACAATGATCTCACTCAATCTAACTTGCATTCAATACAATACAAAGGTCTCGCCGACGTCTACATTGATACGATCAGGTCGCATCAGCAAATTAGCTAGCGACGGTATCAACTTCCTGGCGCTTTGACACCACTTGTCCATAAGGTCACGTGGGATATCGTAAATGGTTATTCAAACCAAGACTTGTTTAAACCTGACATAGGCTGCAGGCGGACAGCTGAAACTACAGCGAGGCAGTATTGTGTTAAAGCGCAATTTAGCTGCTTACTATCTCCACAGAAAAAAAGGTAGTAATCAAGATTTATAGTGGACGAATGCGAAAGTGGGGATAAGGGTACTTGGGGATTAAGGTACTTGGGGAAAAAGGTACAATCTTTTATACAAGGATGTTCACACAGAGACGTGGAGTGTAGTGACATGGCAAAAAGTTGACTTGATGCAGAAGAAAGTCGCATTCATATCATTTCTGAAACCTTGTTATCAGTAATTAAACCGTTCATGTGAGTATTTACAAAGATATTTTTGAATATCCTGATTTTGTCGCCTTAATTCTGGTTGCACACATTCCAGGGATATCGGAAGATTTGGTGATGATGGTTTACTCAGGATCGTCGGGAGATCAAAGGTGGGTCAGACTAGATATTATTCAATTCATGGATACAGCTGTATATGGCATTCTCCACCACATAACAATCAATCATATGATGTTTGGACTATTAATTACATAATCGGATTGCTTATACATGTAATCATTTCATCAATTTGACAGAGCTTCCCTTTTTCTTACAGGATGTTATTTTGAAGGACGATGAAAACGTCTACCCGGTGATGCTTGAACGGATCTTTTATGAGATTTGTGACAAAGCCAAAATCATTAAGGTAAGTGTCCGTGCCCACAGTGTCAGGGACTGATGGGGCTTCCTACTGGAGAGCTTGAGGCTGTTCACTTCTAGGTCAGGAGTAGACTGTGAGAAGATTGATTTAGAAAGTGTATAGAACCAACAGGTCACCTCATATGTCCTACACGATGGAGGGCAGTCATTATCATAGACAGTTTTCAGTCTGACAATTATAAGCTGGTGACCATGTCAGAACTTATGCAAAAATCCGTATTAGAAATTAGGCAAAAAAAATCAAGGGTGTCCAGTGAGGAAATACAGTAAGTAGTGCAAAGGCATACCAATTTCCTCACTTGACTGAGTAGAAAATGAGTACCTAGCTTTGGTTAAAGATGGTCTACTGGATGGGACATGCACCCAGACTCTGAGATTCCAGAGGTCCTGTGTTTAAAGACTCACCAGTATCTGTGGATGAAACCTTACAGTCTGGTCTTAGTAAACTTGTACCTGGCGTACCAAGCTGGTGTATTTTGCATAAGGCGGTTTACCGGCAATGTGGAAAATTTTATTACATTATATGTCGAAACACTAAAGCTTCTGTAAATGTGTGATTTTGTGAGTACAGTAACTGTACTTACAAGATGTACAAGTTGTTTGTTGAAACTTGATATAAAAATCCATGTTGTTGTCTATCCCTACCTATTAGGCTATTGGTGTGCCCCATGAAACTCTTGTTGAGGAGATCTGCATCTGCATCATGTAAGTACTGTGCATGATATGTAAGAAATGCATACAAGCTTACATGGGAAGTTGGCATGAATTGTTGTACTTGTATCTTGTATATCACTGGTCCCTTTCACTGAGGTGCCAACTGATGAGCGGCCAGATTTCTTAGTGGTTGCTGAATAACTGCCAAGGTTACCCCATGGTCCTGAGTAATCTATATGTTTACGATATACTAATCTGAACTTGCTGAGAACAGTCACACAAAGGTCAAAAGGCAAGTAATTCCCAATGAGCAATCAACAGTTTTGACAAATCTTATGGTTGATAAAGATGTGTATTTTAAAGCTTCTTTGTGATTCAATGGTCTCCATCTACTGAAATAGGAATCTATCATCTCAGTTTGTACATTTTGTACTTTTCCCCCAGCTTGAAAGATGGGGAAACTGCCACAGAGGAAGAATTGCGAGAGCTGGCCTCAAACGCTGGGGTGAGTACAGCAGCCTTGTTTCTTCAATTTAACCAAAATTTTCACAGAGCTTCATTTGGTATCAGTCAACTGTTCCTTGTTCTATGAGGTCCTATCAATGATAATCAATACTATGAATAGTGCACTAAAGAGATGAGGCACACATGACACTTCACTATACTTGCAACACATTAACTTTGAGAACTTGGTAGTGAATGCATGCCTTTGAATTAAAGGCAAGATAGACGTATACAACCAGACAGAAAATTGTGTGAAGTGTGGCAAAAAAGATTTTTGATGTACTATATTTTTAGACTGAGATTTTTCTCATCAAAATGATTTTCATCCTCTACCAGATGACAGGTGCATTTGAGCCTGGATATTACCTCTTCATGGATGACTTTCCCATGACAAAAAGTGAACGCAAGGTTGGTTCCAACTTTCTTGTTATGGTCATTCTACATGTAAGTAGACAACCATGTACAATGTACATATTGTATCTTCATGCCTTTATGTAAAGGAATAAATTTATTACCAGATGAACTAATAAATATTACATAGAAATATTGTCATATTTATCTTGGTATGACCAAGCCAACTTAAAAATTTGAAATAGTTCTTCACCATATTCTATTAAAAGTTAGTTTCATTGTTGTTACAGTATCAAGACTTTTTCTTACCCTTCATTTTTTTTTCAAAATGTGTCTTCTTTTCCCTACACCCCATTAAGACGACTTTTGGGTTTTCCTCAACAAAATCCATTTTGTGTGGCATCTTTCAATTGTATCCCTTCACACTATTCTTAAATTATTTTTTGCAGATTGATGTTAAAGCACTAAAGCGGAAAGCCATAAGAGAGTTGGGCCTGCCAACAGAAGAAACGTGAACAGTATAAGTATGATCACTAAAAACTTGTCAGCAACATAAGACATCGGAGGTTGACAGAGCGGACAAATCTAAAAACAGACAAGATGGTCGCCATACTGATGTCTTGCTTCTTACTCCTTACATTGAGACATGTGCAATTGTTCATTCTGGAATATATTTAGAGATTGAATGAGGGAGGATGTAGATCATGTCATATCATATCATATCATAAAAATTGAATTATAAGCAGTATATTTTTCAAAATATATCAAATCATTTCAAGCAATAATTCATCAATTTTATTGTTGATTTTACAGACACAAAACAGTCTATTGATGTGATTGGTTACGAATGTGTAAAGATTTTCTCCATCAGAAAGAAGACTTTCTCTACTAGTAAAGATGTGAGCATACAAACTGTGTCCTATATGTTTTAGTCCTACTTTAAGTCTCAAATCATAATCAATTTGAACATATAAATCTACAGTAACATATATCAGTTGTAAAACTGATCTTATAAAAAAAGGCTTGGAAACTTTGGTTGACCATATCTATTGTCCTGTTATCAATTGTATAATTGTATCATAAATCATTGGGAAGTTTATCTTTTACCATTTAACACAATTAATATCTGTAGTCTATATTATGGTCATTATTTGAGACAAGCAACAAGGCTGTTACTGTGACTGGATTGAAAAATCAGTCAAGCTGTTCCCTGCACAAAAGCATAATCATCGCAGCTGAGGTCTCATTCTGAAGGGTAATAATCGTGTCTTTCAATGATTTAAGACACACTGCTAAAAATCTATAAAAAAAACAATGGACTCTTGAGATAAAGGTAAATCTTTTGCGACTATCAGTAACTGCATCAAATGCAAGTATAATTTTACTGCTTTCAAAACTTTTACACAAGAAAAAATATAAACAAATCAACAAAAGGAATGTCTTAAACATAGAGGAATACAATTCTGAATCCCAGTTGTCACTCAGCCTTCAATGGCCTGGACTTTCTCGTCTATGTCCTCCATAGCTGCCTTAAGTTTCTCCCACTGGTCTTTGCTGAGGGCGATGCCTGGAAAGAAGAATAAACAGAAACTTTGTCATTGGCAAGATTCAGCACTATTGAGTTAAGACTGCCCATCTGTTTAAATCATTCCACCCAACATCATAGATGAAGCAGTCTGTAAAAGATTTGTTGATGGATTTCTGGAGACTCAATAAATATGTAATTTCTAAGCTGCATTGTTTTTTTATTGTTCTGGTGTATGTTGCTTCATTCAACAGTTGATGTACTGACAATAGCTGCAATGTTTCCTTCTGTGTTCATTAGATGGCATTCTCTTGGTGTTGTAGTTTGATGTGGACAAGTACAAGCTGTGCAGTTTAGCTATTGTCTGTTGTCATTTCATGCATTGAGCCATACACATGCAACAGCTTGTAAAGATAACATTTCTGCAGATTGCTGAGCTATTCATGTTGTTTGACTATATCTTGTACTAGTATATATCTTGTCATGGAACAGGGAATAATGTGTGTTACTATCATTAGTGGCCAACTTATTCAGAGAAAACATCTACTGCAACAGTGTTAGAAACACCAAGAGACAAATGTTCCAGATTTTGAAGATGGAGCCCAATATACTGGTGAAACAGGATAAAGCAGTTGCCAAAAAGAATGAAGAAACAAATAACCGAATAACTAAGCTGAAGACTCAAATGTTTATGAAGATGCTGGCAAGCGAAAAAAGACACACCAAGGTGTAAGAGATAAGTCTTGCAAAAATTAACCATGATCATGAACAACTGATAAGTTATGCCACAGCAGCACACCGCAAACACCTTTCCACAGGTTCCATTGCATGCTGGAAGATTTGGAGCACTACAATACCATTACAGTTTACACATGCAGCCAAAGCATGAGTATTGTGTTTTTTCTGTTGTCACCGTAATGATGTTGTTTGCCCCCTGCCCTACTCATACTATATGTTATAGTGTTTATGTGGCTCCCAGCATGCAGTGGGATCCGAGAGAAGGTCTACCCACTACAGCTTCACGTACCACAACTACTACTACTACTACTAGTACATGTACCACACACTGCAAAAGAAGTACACGGCAATACAACAGACATTGTCAGTCATCCATCTAGATCCGCGATTTTCTCATCAATGTCGTCCACAGCTTCCTTTAACCTGCGCCACTGGTCAGTGGTCAGTGAAATGCCTGCAAATGTAACGACACAACCATTGGCCCTAATAAATCAGGCAGGAACTGCGGACAAAAAGCTTTGTAAGAATGAAAATCCTAATGAGCTACTAAAGCGAAGCTGCAGCTTTGTGATGGAGTCATTAGTAGATCAAAATTAAGAAACAGAACCTTGTTCCCAGCTGTATGGGAAAACTTGCATTGGCAAACACATCTAGCTGGTTACTGCAAAGCTGTGTGTAACTGAGGACGGGGTCAAGATCTTCTACAAGACAACAAAATAGCAAAGCTTATGGATATGTGGTGTCAGCAATTGATGAAAACAGTCAGGAAGTTAACACTGCCCACTGTCTCTGCTTAGTGAAGGTTGGTTGGTGTGCCCTGATAAAAAGGGGCATGAAGTAGCCCTGTTCAGTGTCTAGCACTGATCAAACAGTATGGCCTGGTGATTCAATTTTCATATGTCCTGAGAACTCAGATGACAGTAGCCTGGGGCATCAGTGTTCCAGAAATCTGGTCTTGCGTTTTGTCCAACCAATGTATGACATGTAGCAAGACCCTATTCTCATCAGTTGCCAACGTCACATGTTCATAGCATAACATGACTGTCTGCTCACTTGATTTTTTAGAAAGGCAGCAGTGTTCAGGTCACTTGAAAATTAAGAATAAGTTGTGTAAGGTGCCTTGAGTGAGACAGTCTCTTGGCCCTGGTTTGGTGGAAACCTGTCTATGGCGATTACTTCTGCTCCGACCCTGAAGCAGTTGGCTTAAGACAAGTGTTACAGAATTTGTTTAGTCTATTGAAACAAGTCAAACTTCTCTGAACCAATCTTACCTTTCTTCCCTGGTTTCAGCTCTCCACCTGCATCATAGTACTCTCTGATATCTATCAGGCACTTCCCCTTAAACTCACGCACACTGACGTAGCGCTTGTTAGATAACTGAAGGGAAAAATATGAAGTTGCAGATGTTAATTCAATTCTTCTCCACATGCAATGATTGTACAAACAATTAGGGCAGAGTGTAGAACTCGTACTAGAAGATACCTTTGTATCATTTATACATGTATTTTCATTCCATGTTTTGCATCCTACTTCTGAATGACAAAAAAATGAATAAGTATTCAAATTGGTCATTGCTTACTGAAAATACCACAAACAAATTTAACACCAAAAGTAATGCATAAACTTGCCTGAATCATATCGCTACCTTCGTCTTCTTCCCTTTCAACCTTCTGTTTCTTCTTTTTCTCCATCTTCCTTTTCTTTGCTGCTTTCTGAAAATGCAAAGTGAAAACTACATGTTAAAGACTTTCGCTTTTACAACATATACAAATGAATGGATGCAACTCGTTAAAACTACCATATCAATAGTGCACTGCTAATTAACTTCAATGCAATCTTTCTAAAAGCTATAATATTAACAAGCTGAAATGATGGTATAGATGGCATGAGCCTGTAATGTATCTACAAATCTGGCCAAGAAGATATCATATGACTAGTATTGGCAAACGTGCAGAAGTTTGATGTTGAAGGATACCCATAGATGATCTGGAGGCTTATGTACCTTCAGAGTCAGAAGTACAATATGATTGCTTACCTTTTTAGATATCTTACTAGTATACTAGTAGGCTTTTTGGCATCTTTGGATTGCAAGCCAGGGGATTTTGGATTCCAACCAATAAACTCAGCATACTGTGTACATGAAATCTGGCATTTACCAACTATTGCTAAAAAAATACACACAGTTCTACCTTCTTAGTTCTTACCATGTTACCAAGAAGTGACAAGAACCCAAAGTTCTACAATTGTCAATCTTACCTCATCATCTGATATGTCAGAGTCATCGCTGTCTGACACATAAGCCTTGGACTTGTGCTTAGGCATGTTGAGTGGTGAATCTGAGGCTGTCTGGTCCTAGGAGCAAGAAGATGATAGATGGATAAAACAGTAATCTCCAAGCAGATGTTCGGTGGAAGTTATGATCATATAGGAGCAGTAGATCAAAACCATGAACATGATTATTTACACGCATGCACAGCGGCATATGCACGTAAACTTGTTCCTAAGCTGCACATGGGTTGGAGCCTACGTCTTCGTCTTCGTCTTGTGTACCCTCTAAAAACCCCTGCTGGGGCGTCGCTGAGGGGGGGGGGGTGGCTTGCGGACTAGGGCAAGGCAGCCAAACCGGCCTTAAAGGCCTCGACTGACGGGGCCTGGGCAGTGTGCCCCGGCAGTCTGTTCCACTCGATACTATTAAATAGCACTACGTATACTATTAAATAGCACATGTAGCATTCCACCCCCCTCCCCGTGTGGACACAAAAATGGCCATATTTTGCTGAAGCTGCATTGGTGACACCGTGTGTAATGGGACAGTACATACACCAGTTCGCTATCCTGCCTCTTGACTACGATGCGCTAGACCGCATTAACGTCCAAGGTGGCAACAAATCGATCAAATTTGACAAAACAACACTGTACCTGTCTTTTCCGTTTTCGGTCTTGCTGCTTTTTAGGTTCTTTTCAGGAGAATCCGACAGTCGGCGCTTTTTTTTCGACTCACCGTCACTCCGTTCTGATTGGACCAAAGCAGTCACATGACACAATCTCTCCGATTTGATTGGTTAATTGATCACGTGACAAAGTTCCAGTTGCAGTGCCTGATGTCATTTTTGTAGGCGACCCACAGACAGGGAACGGACCACACGACTGACTTCCGGAAAGTTTTTCTCCTGTTTTTGGAGCTCAAAGACCGAAAATGACACGTAAGTGTACTGAATAGTGATATTATAAACATAGAGATTATCGAGATATGGGCGAAAGGTCAAGGTTTGGACGAATTTGACAGGAATGGGGCGTCTGGAAATCGCCTGGTCGTGGCCCTGCCCCTGGCCACATCAGCAAACTGAAACACCAAGCAGATGTTGGAGTTATCATGGAAGCTCATCTGTGATGGTAACGTTACTACTAGGAGTAGTAAATAATCATGG
The DNA here is from genome assembly GCA_019207045.1 of Branchiostoma floridae x Branchiostoma belcheri. Lineage (NCBI taxonomy): Eukaryota > Metazoa > Chordata > Leptocardii > Amphioxiformes > Branchiostomatidae > Branchiostoma > Branchiostoma floridae x Branchiostoma belcheri. The sequence continues at coordinate 8,151,157 of CM033025.1, read as the reverse complement.
ACTACCAACACAGATAAGCATCCATGATAACTCCGAATGTATATACAAATCTAAAACTATGAAGCATGCAAGAAGAATTTATGTAACAAAACAGTAAACACAGTATTTTCTTGTTTTTTTTTCAAAATCAGATGAAAATCATTTAATTTGCATGAGCTGATGTCGCCCATAAAATTTACTTGTTACCAACACAAGACAGTTCACACAAGATTGGCAACATTTATCACTGAGCACACACTCTGCTGTCTGGAGCTGTAACTGGCCCCTATCTGCGGAGGCCAGCAATGTTGGGCGGGCTGTATAGAAGCTAGCCTGACAAAAATCGCGCCCCTAGCGGCCGGCCCTACGATTGTCGCCACCCTAGGGGAGGGGGTCATTAAGCCCAGCCGGCGAGAGCTTGTGTAAACACAGGCTATACACCTTTCTCACGCGGCGGCCATGATAGATCTAAAACGAGTTCAATGTGGCAAACAAAAGGCTGTCCATCATAATTAGCAGTTCAACTAATGGTAGCCTGCCAATTAGGAAATCGACCAATAAGTGGATGGCTGCAAATTCGTTAAAGATTTGCATTATTATGTTTTTATTTTGCATCCCTTAAGGGACTATGGGGTCAGTCTACACTACTCTACATTGCTACATCTTTCGGTGCAGCACACTTCTTGTAATATTTTATATTATTCTATCTTATATCATGAAAATTTGTGTGGTTTTGGGGAAAACTAAATGGGACCTGATTTTAGAAATAAGTTTTGTCTGTTTGCCTCATTGACCTCGTCTTCGATCTATCATGGCCGCCGCGTGAGAAAGGTGTATATAGAAGCTTGCTCAAATCAGACTAAGCTTTAGTATACATTCATGTAAACCATGTAATTTCAGGTGGAAACCAGCGAGAACTGGCCCGTGCAAAGAACATGAAGAAGCAGCAGGAACAGGCCAAGAAAAAGGCTGCTGCAGACAAGGGTTCCAACAAGGGGCAAGGTCTGGAGGCCAGGAAACAAAGGTAACCAGCATGTCATTTTGTTGTCAGGTTGTGATATTGTAAACTTTAATTAGTTTAATACTTGAAACTGTGCAACTGTATCTAGATGTATCTTTCATCTTTGTCTAGGTCTTATTTTTTTCCAGTGGTGCTTGTTGATGGTTTAGCAACACAGAATGTAACTCACAAAGCTTTGGATGTACAATATAAAAGGACATGTTTTTTTTGTAGCATTTGTAGGACCTAGGGGTGTTAGAAGCAGTGTTTCTGGTTTAGATTTTTTTACGTATGCAAATTATGTACAAATAAGTACTAGTATTTCAAGCCATTTTTGAAAATCAGGTTATTTATTTAGCTAAATTCAAATCAAAATATTGTAATTTCATTACTTGGTGAAGGCATGGGATCCAGGAACTCTACTTCAATCCGTTTTCTGTCCATGCTTTTGCATCACTATAGTTAAGTTTCGAAGCGATGCTGCTGAAATTTAATTGCTTCTTGTTTATGTTATGTGGTTGCTTTGACATGTTGTTGATACAAAAGGTGTCAAAGTAAACTGATTGTGTACTGTTGAGAGAAGACCAGCTGAAACCTTACATTGATTCCATGTACAGAGATGCAGACATAATGAGGGAGAAACAGGCTAAAAAAGCAGCCGCAAAGGCTGAGACTGAAGCTAAAGGTGCAACCGGAGGCAAATAGCTGAGAAGCAAGCCACCGGGACAGAATTGGACCGTTTCATGTACATATGATTAAAGAAATACATAGGACTAATATATTTACATAATTAGATTTGCGCACGAAAGATTGTGTTTTGTATGTGGAAGAATTGTGAGAGTTTCTAGTTAAATTGCAGGTTGACCTAGATTTGGGTTTAGACAGGAGGAACCCAGTGGTATGACTATGATTGAACACAAATGGCTAAAGCAGGATATACCCCAATACTATAGCCTATTATATCTACACTAGATCAAAGCCTGAAGTATGAAGTTGGTGTCAATGGTTGATGTTAACTCTCCAATACTAGTGTATGCATCCCCCCTTAAGGCTTAACCGTCAAAGGGGTGAAGGCAGGTCTGACCAAGAGAGCTGAAACACCCAAGGGCAAAATATCCCTGAACCCAGCCTTTTGGTCACGTGCCAGGCCAGGAAGTTGACATGACCTAAAGTTCTCTTTCCTGGTCCCTCCATGTCTACAGGGATGCGGACGTGATGCGACAAAAACAGCTGAAAGCAGAAGCCAAGAAGTCAGAGCAGGGAGCCGCTGGAGGGAAGTAATCCTTGTGGAATGGCAGGAGACATGTTGAACAATGAACTTGGACTCTGATTAATTGATAGAAACCTTCAATTGCTAAGTATACTAGGTTAGTTGTTGGAATTTCATAACTGTTCGGTTTATAGCTTCAAGAAGACTTACCAGTGCTTGTTGTCAGCAGGTTTTCATTGGAACTGTTGATTTTTATTTTGAATCGCAGTAATCTCAGGTGACATGCAACTTTTCACAAGAAAACAATCTCTTAAGTTTTGAAGAAAACTGGCATTTGTAAATTTAAAACCTCTCTGTATTTGGCTAGCTGATGTGGGCCTTTAACTTTTAAGAACACTAAAATGAAAAACTGACTATGAGTTTCATGGTAAGGGCTACAACTTACAGTTAAACATTTGTACATCCCTAGTGTACATTGTACTTTGATCAAACTTTGAAACCATTTGTATATTAATATATATCAAAGCCTTTATTACATATGAAGCCACCACATTGTACACCTTCGCATTGATGGCTATCAACCTGACAGTATTGATGTAATAAAGGAAAGGTAGCACAGGTGTCATTACATGTACTGTATGTGCATGCTTGTCGCATTTCTGGACACCAAACGTAACATACCACAAATGTGTACTCTCAGCAAAATGTGCAACACATATTGTGCTGTATTTGTAGATACAATCGGATACAGTGTATAGAAATAATGCAGTAAAACACGGTCAGTTTCCATTGTTATCGACACCCTTATTTGAAACATTAAACTTTGTTATGGTATTAATGAAGTATTATGAGTTGGACATACTAAACTTTTATGCACAGTGTACCTGACGCAATAAGAGGCCTATACATAACTGGCGTAAGCAAATCATAGCTTATAGTGTAGTCATTTTAAGTGATAAAAACATTACCAATAGCTGTAGTTTAGATAATACCTCTATTGAAATGTAAAGCAGTTACTTTGTGCCCAAACTGCTATCAGGTTACCAGCTTCAAATATGTATTTGTTGAGCTTTCTTTTTCCATCAGTTGCAGTATGCATCTCGTATGAGTTAGTGTATACTAAACACAAAGTTGCAATACCAATGGTACTTCTATTAATGAACTGCTGGTTTCCCACCTGGCACACAAACACCGGTGAATCTACAAAAGATCCTCTATTTTCTGAATAAAACTTTTTTTTCAAATGTGCAGTCCTTGAACAATACTGTGTACTGGTCTGAAGTTGTGTTTGAACTTTAAAGAGATATTGACTCTTAAACTGACTTGCACATTTTGGTAAATACATTCCTGCTCTTCTCCAATAGTACTTAACTGGTGCAAGTGGAGTAGTGACATCAAATAAAAGAGCTGGGGGTGTCACACTTCATTATCAAGTCCATAAGAGTCCACTGGTTGACATTTTTCTTTGGTACAGTTGTATTTTCGGTTTGATAACTGGGCTGCAAAATGGTGAGCTAAAGTGAAAGAAAAAACAACTTCCCCACAAACTTTGAAAGCCCCCCAAAAGTTGATCCTGAACTCGAATTGACTTGATATACAACTATGCGTCTGTTAAACCCTCCTGCAGTGGGGCTCGGCAGTGGTGGCCAAACCGATGCCCATTGGCTCCTGGCTGCCACACCCAGCACAAGGCTCTGCTTCCATCCTTCCCTGCCACATCCTGAACATCTGCTACACTGATTATGCTGGGGAAGCTCGCATTTCATAAGCCTCGTAGACTCCATGAGTGGTAGTGTTTATTTTCAGGGGCTATTTTATTCTTAGGCCATGTTGAAAATCGGGAATCAGTGCCCTCCCCCGGAAAAAAAAACAACACCTCCACTCCACAAGTCTGTGAAGAAGGCGAGCCCTGCTTCAGAAAGGATTAGCAATGACTGCTAACCTTAAGAAAGTATTTCTGTACTTGTATTCTACCTTTCGTATGCTCTCTCAGATCTTTCTTCCCACCTGGTAGTTTGTATTATCCTGATGATCTTTGATGTTACAGTCAGGTTTCCACTGCATTGATGTACCCAGTATATCGTACTCACGTTATTCGACATCCAACTTTTTTCCAAGGATAAGTCATATTGTTTGTGGATTTTCCTGGATTGTTTTAGATAAAAGAAATGACTTGGACTATAATGAGTTGGTCATCATCTACCCGACCTGAATACAGAATAGTTTTAACTTAACTGTACAAATACAACATGGTGTAGACGAAAATAAGTCTGCCAAAAAGGCTCTGCACTTCTACTCTTGTCTGCTAGGAGGCATGATTAGTCCTATGATCACAGCTCTACCAGTATTTTAGCCTGTCAGTAGACTATTTCCACCCCCATCTGTCTGCATTGTTGGAATGTCTAGAGCCTGCAGAACCTGGGGATTGGCCGCCTAATCTACTTGGTCTTCCTCCTGTCTTGGCATCCTTCAAACCCTGTCAAACAGATGAAAACAACCACATTTGTGAATTTATTTATGTGTCCTACATGTATTACCCACAAATACAGTCCTCCGTTCCAATATATCAGCGATAAGAAGCTATAATATCAGCATATAGAATTCATGGCAAATCCAAAATGGATGCAAAACATGTCAACTTAACAAAAACACAATGTCACACACTGTACCTATTTGTATCAGTCTACAATGACATGGAACACAAGTCACTGTATTGTGTTTACTAACCTGGTAGTACCCAGTATGGTAGCCACTCATGTACCAGGCCATTAACATACAGGCTAGCGAGTCCTCATCTTCCAGACCATCTGTCACAGCAGGAGGTGGTGGCAGCGGTGGCATCTTCAGAAACAAAGGCAAGATTGAATACATTGAATGATGATGGCATGCAAACATGCACACTCCAAAACTTTCAATTCTCTTACATATCATCAAAATTACTAGCACATGTCCTTATTAATTGTCAGGTTTGAAGTCAACATATTGTCCTTTGTGTTGGTTACAATGACAGAAAGAGCACTCGTAAAACACGCTAAATGGCAAGTGACTAATTAAGATTCCTCAAGTTTTCCAGATGACGGAGGATCAAACCCTGCACGCCATTAGGCATACTGTGTGGGGCTGTATGATCTTTGTCCTCTCAGACAGGCATCAGACTTCAGCCTTGGGGAGCTGCACACAAGAGCATTGGGGCTCAACTTTCTGCATGTGAAATTACCTAACAGACTTAGCCAGAAGTGAGAAGAGTGGGGGTGATCCAGTGTATTTTGATGGAATAGTGAACCATGGCAAAGCTGAGTTGCACTTCCGCTACAGCTACTTAAGAAAAGTGTCACCTCTGTCGGAGTTGGCTGCTTTAACTTAACTTAAGTTTTGCAAGACACAAAAATATTGCTTACACATCTCACATTTAGGAGTGGGCGCGCGATGAGCTCTTGAAAGAATGCTGGACTAAAAATTGTAATGGAAAGGCAGAAAGAATGTGATGGAAAATCAAGTACGAGTTGAAAGTACCAAGGCACAGGTATTGTGACTCTACCTCCTTGCTCTGTCCCATTTTTACATACTATGTACATGTACTAGAAAGAAAAACTTCTAAATAGCTCTGATGTTTCATTCATCACTGAACTTTTCACAATAGCAATTTCAGAATGACATGAGAAGACTACGGCCAGAGGAAAAGATGAATACAGGACTTAATTCCCTTTCCTTGAGAAGGCAGGGGCCTTTTTATTGAGTTCCTGTGTCCTGAGGACAAAATAAGATGGAAAGATGCTATCAGAGCAGTCAGTGGAAGCTATATGAAATGGCATAAATCTAACTTCATTGCAGTGTAATTTCAAATGGGTTTGTCGATAGTTTGGACTTGGCAGGCTGGAAAGTTTATTACACAGGAAAAAATTAACTTGTTCCTCATAGAAATAGATGAGATAAAGGTTCATGACTTCAGATATCCAATGTAAACTTCAGGAAGTTGATACAAAAGACTAAAGTTTGAATTGCATTAATTTTATACATGTGCCAAGTAAGGCTGAGCTGAGGTAATACTACCAGTTGAAGTAGTTTGTGGTTTAGGACATATGACAATTGATGTGACCAAACCATAACTTCCTAATTGGGCTCAATGTTTGAGTCTGTGCATCAAATATTATCAAAAATCAGAGCCAATAATCAAGCCAAAACATACCGGAAACAAAGGAAAGTTGTGCAAGTGGGGGGTGGCTAAATACAGAAACCATTTGTTCTGTTGCAGTACCAAAGAAACTGCTAGGCTTTGCTTTGTTAACACCTATGCACATTCCAATTTCATAACAATCCAGGAATAGCTTCTTGAATTACTCTTTTAAACCACAGATACAACCAAAAACAAACAAACTATGATAATAACTCAAAACTTATTCCTCAATGGGCAATAAGGTGTGCAGGTCTTATAGTAAACTGCTTTATTTGTTAAAACGAGATTAAACCAACAATTCATAATTTTGTTACAGCCACAATGTACAATGCTGAATTGTACGTCTTGATAAGATAAAAAAAGTACAAGTATAGATAGCATTGCTGGTATAATCATTTATCCAGCAAAGAAAGCTCCAGGTTCTTTTGTAAGACATGAACACCTTCTTTGTGATGTATAACCAAGGTATAACAGAACTGCAGGGTCAAATGCATGTCGGTGGCAGCTGGGGACAACTGGTATTCCTTACACACACACACACAGGATTAAGCTATGATAAATAGGACCATCCATGCAGACCATCACTTCTGTACATCGGTGGGAGAGACAACTGATTGGGTCTAATTGTACTGTCTCCTGGCATACAGATCACATGATCCCTACTGCTGACCTGTGCACAGGCCTGCCAGAAGGTCCGAGGAGCTGTGCTGGTCCCTGCATTAATCATCACTAAAACTGACATGATCCTGATTGCCAGGCTGATGTGCAATGATGAAGTGGTACCCAAACTTCAAATACAGCACACGGACTTGTCACTCACCTATTTGTATGTGCAGTAACTGTTATAGACCTCAGAAACATCTGCACAACTCCTAGTTTTACTTATACCACTAAACCTACATATGCAGGCTGTATTTCAAGCCCTGGTGTACAAACAAGTGTGCCCTAAGTACAGGTTAAGCATGCATGGTTGTTATAACCAAAGTTACTGACCTGTACTGGCGGAGGTGGTAGTGGTTTCTCCTGTCTGCCTGGCCTTGGTGGCCACATCGGGAACCCTGGCATGTTCCCTGCCCAGGGGAATGGTGGGGGTGGGGGGACCTGCAAGGGAAGAGAAAATATGGAACAGATATAAGAAACTGGGCCTTGTTCAGATTTTCAACTTTGTAACCATAGTATTGCCAATCAAAACACAGCACATGTTTGTTGGGGTGATGAGTTTGCCCTATAAAACCATAGACATATAAACCACAAATATTTCATTAATTACAGTATACCTCATGCAATAATCTTTAACCATGCACAGTATACACACTGTAGCTTAGAGTTAAAATTTTTTATAGAGATTGGTTCCATTTATCAATAGACACAAAAATCAGCATAACAACTTGTCTGTACAGTAACTCTCGATCACATTGAATCATACAGTATGTTTTCAATTATGTACAATCATTTATTCTAGTATATGTCAGATATGCCTTGAAAGTTTTTTCCTGTGTTTGAGAATCTGATGACATTCCTACATGGAGGGGACCTGCTGACAGAACATAATTTGATTAGTCTCACAGGAGATGCAGCCAGACAACTGCCGATAGATCCCATCTATAATCTTCAGTCCCAGTCAGCACCGATCTATCACGACGTGGACATTATGGGACTCGAAGGGGCTTTGTTGGACTTGGTGGCGCAGTCGGGAAGTCTGGGACAGGTTTAATGTAGTTCCCTACAGTCACACCACTCTGAATTATGCAGTCACATTGATTTAGTACAAAAAGTTTGATGGTAATCTATAGGCAGTCCCTGCCTGCGGCTGAAAACAACCTTGAACTGAAAAAGTTTGGAAGAACTTGAGAGAAGCAGTTCAGTCACGTATTTCTGTAAGAGAACAATGTTAGGTAACATACAATATTGAATCATGTGCACCATTAATACAGTTTCCTTGTCAGCAGGGAGGCAGTTCAGTCATATATATATATATTAGGTACATGTATGCAGTATATTAAGATTAGGAAGGATTGTGAATTATACCCAATTCCTCATGCCAACTTTCTGCTTTGTGAGCATTCCTCTTAAAAGGCAAATTGGTCTGTGCATGGAAGCTGGGTCAGACACAATCAATCCAGTGAAATTCACAGTCATAAACTATCAGGGACTTGTGTGTGGGAAGTGCTGCAAACACTGTACAATCTACATGCATAGGGCATGTATGTTTATCTATTTATCTAAGTTTGTGGCATTTAAATTTAGTGGTACAATCAAAATGAAGAATTTGAACAAGTGTTACGGTCGTAATACAAAGCAAGACAGAGCAATATTATGGTGAGAATTAACTGCACGAATCACAGACTTTTAAACACCACAGTGAAAGGTTCCAGATTTACAGATTTTCTGTATGACATCATCAACATACCATTCAAATTTTACTGATTTGATGTTGGATATTGCTACTTACAGTCGCTTCCACTGTGGAAATTAGGCTGCGAGGAACACCTCCCACAACCGCAGGAATGCAGGGTCATGTACATGACCAAGGTTCAGACATGTATAAGACTCACAGTCTTGGTGTGTGGAGTGAGATAAAGCGCATGATTTAGCACCGTTGCCTATTGATTCTGTACTTCTACCTGCCCATCCCTTTTACAGCTAACAACCACAGTGCCATTTTCCAAAGCAATTATTTAACAATACAACTCCTCCTGGCAGGAAGCAGTGATTCCAAGCGTATCCCCCACCCGCTGCTTGGTTTCCAACCTCACTTAACTTCTCATCAATAACGACTGCAACTTCACTCGAAGCTCCTTGCTCGAAGTGGCTATTCTTTCAAAGCAAGTTTTAAATTGCAGTCTCCTCACACTATCTATTTCCTGGGAGAGTCCTGATAATAAAGAGTGGCTAAAACAAATTTCCAAGGAAATGGTTATATATAATTCTTCTGTCAGTGCTCAAAACACTTTGAATTCTATATTCTGCAAGATTGTAAGGCAATGGTATTTTTTCATAACTTTCAAAGATTTTCTGCAAGTTAAAAAGGGGGATCTTTTGAAGCCTGCAAGTTTTCTAAAAAGACTGATCTTGAAAAGGGTCACATTCAAATCAAGACAAGATGAAATTCATGAATGTATACAAACAGGTTAAGATACCTTGAAGTTCTGAGTATACCAGATCTACCCTCAATGAATCTTCTATTAAAAACAATATTCTTCACCTGAAATCAGATCAATGTTAAGTTTACATGTGATTACAAAGTCTAGTCAGAATCTTGTTAATAAGGCCAAAAGCTGCACAATGATCATTTATCACCCATCCAGCACCAGAGAAGAGGCATTATTCAGTCATCAAAGAAAGACACATTATTCTTAATTATGACTCTGGCTGCAATACTTGTACCAAAGTCTTACTGATCCCCCACATTTAACAGACTGTTAAAATAACATTAGTGTCATTCTATAGTTATGTGTGAGACAGTACCAGTGCATGCGTGCTGTGGCTAACAAACATTTAACTCATTTACTCAATAAAGCAGGATGACCGATCACACAATGATACAAGCAGTGCCATAATAGCCTCAATGCCAATATTGATTTGGTACAGTCTCCCGTGCTGTCCTCCATCATCATTAGATTTCTTGATTGAGATTCGACTGCTCACTAGATACATCCTTCAGAGGCATAAAAAATTATAGTTAATCGAAAGGTTAGATTGTGAGTTATGGTTAGTTGTTTGAGACAACTTTGCCTTTGTCTGTAGGTTTTGTATTGATTACTGTATGGAAAGGCTAGTGGACACAGTATCAAGAGGTCATAGTTTCGATTCCTGTCTGAATGAAGTGTCCTTGAGAAAGGCTCTTTACATGGCACGACTTTCCTTTCTTTATTGCACCTATAGGTGTAGAAGGGTACCTGACTTTGGTTAGAGAGGGGAAAAGCAATGGATTACTGTAAATGCAGACACTTTTGTGGTGATTTTATGTTGGTGGTTTTTCCAGTGGCTGCTTCACCATTTTCTTCTGTCTTCTGCTTGCACCGCATACGTGTACATACTGTACATTGTCAAATTATAGGCAATATTTCTAACATGCATATTTGATTGCAAATATAACAGAAGAGAACAGCTTGTTAAAGTTTTTCTGAACTACAGACTGAGACAAATAAATATTTGATAGATGAAAAAGTCATCTTTACAATAAAGTATTAGCAATCTGGCAAGTTGTCTTGGCCTCAATCTAAAAGTGTCTGTGACACCATGCATCAAAAGTAGAAAACCTTGCTACTTGAATCAGTCTGGACAATGTCATGTTTCATGAAAACCTGGCCTTTCTCCAGGAAATGACGTCAGACCAGATCTGCCTGTCTGAAATCGGCTGATCATTTTTCATACTACTTCATTTTTCATCTGTGGGGTCTATCTGTGCATATCTATTATGTACAGTACATGATAGATATACAGAAAAGACATCTTTGATACATGCATTCTATGTGCAACTAGCTTTCTTTCATGCTTTGCAGACTATGTGATTTGAAGACTATTATATTTAAAGTCACTAAAAATCTGACTGACTTATTTGAACTGATGAAAACCTGCTATAAAATTGTAGACTGATGATCATTATACAATGTACAATTAATTACTGCCAGCTTTATTGACACAACAAAAAGTACAGTGGCTTTTGCATGGCCAACTTTAAGTTTAAACTACAAAATAGGGATAAGAAGTAAATCTAAAATTTTACTGACTTAACAATTTAGGATAACAAATATCTTTATACAAAGAGGTAAACATGAGTGCCATTACCTTTTTCTAACTAACAAAGCAATCTGTCATGTACATGTATTTACCTATCTAAGCATTATGAGTGCTGTCAGATCTAAAGATATAGTCTTAACCCTTAAACTGCTAAACCGGGATAGCGTATTCCCCTGAAGTAGCAGCTTTGTGACTGTGAGCCGTGCCCCTGTCCTGAGGGGGCTGTGATGGAGGTGCCTGGTATGTACTGACCTGTGAGCAGTGCCCCTGTCCTGAGGGGGGTGGGGGAGGTGCCTGGTATGTACTGACCTGTGAGCCGTGCCCCTGCCCTGAGGGGGGGTGGGGGAGGTGCGGCTGTGATGGAGGTGCCTGGTATGTACTGACCTGTGAGCCGTGCCCCTGTCCTGAGGGGGGTGGGGGGAGGTGCCTGGTATGTACTGACCTGTGAGCCGTGCCCCTATCCTGAGGGGGGTGGGGGGAGGTGCCTGGTATGTACTGACCTGTGAGCCGTGCCCCTGCCCTGAGGGGGGGTGGGGGGAGGTGCGGCTGTGATGGAGGTGCCTGGTATGTACTGACCTGTGAGCCGTGCCCCTGCCCTGAGGGGGGGTGGGGGGAGGTGCGGCTGAGATGGAGGTGCCTGGTAGGTACTGACCTGTGAGCCGTGCCCCTGTCCTGAGGGGGGTGGGGGGAGGTGAGGCTGTGATGGAGGTGCCTGGTGCGAGCCGTACTGCTTGTAATAATCCCTCCACCAGGACTCGTACCGGGATGGGCCGCCACCTGCGTCCGAGTTGTTATACTGACTCCATTTCTTAGACCCTGAACTACCCTAGAAGATGAATACAATTCAACAGTTTTACAATGTACAAGTCACAATTCATTTACAGGAAAATGTTGTAGACAAACTAGTGTCTTAGACATCTATCTGTTAGCCATGCTAAAACTCATAAATAACTGTAACATATTAGTAGCTATTTGGTACTCCAGGATAAAAAGTAATTTTCTATAATTTCTAGGTAACATCATACATGTAAATGATTAAATTACTTCCTTCTGCATGCAAGCACATGTAACATATAAAAAAATGTTGGATTTCCTTTCTAAATGTTCATAATCTTTCATAATGTACACATTTAAAAATTTTGCTGCACAAAACTGCATGTACCTCCCTGTTGAAAGAACTTACCTCAACAGCTGCATTTCCACTGTAAGCATGTACAAATTCTCCCTCCTGGTCAACTGAGGACAGGTCCTTCAGGTTCTGTTCCTCCTCATTACCATAGTAGCTATATCTGAAACACAACATCACAATCATCATTTCAAACAATGGGGCCTGGACACTTTTTAGCCATATGCATTGGATGATGATATATTGGGTTTGGTATTCAAACACAATCAAAAGACTACTACATGTACATGTATTGTGTTGGGCTGGGATGAATACATCATCATCATTATACATATACCAAAGGTATGGATGAGATAGGTTTGTTTTCCTGACCTTCCTCCTTTTCTCTTATCAAAGCTTCAGATCAATTCATCTGTCCTTATTTAGCAAAATGACACTAGAATTTGGTACAAAGTTAGAGTGAGCAAATTTCCTACACATTCTAATTTTTGGGGCATTCAAAATGATTCCATTGATTTTTTACATGTAATTTTTCTATATTTTCTATCTGATTCTTTTTATAAAGGCTTGACAGGTGCATCCTACACAATCATATTGTAAAGAAGTTGCAAACCTCACAAGGCAAGTTCTTCTCTGTGGGTTGATGGAGAGGATCTCAGCTGGGTACCACAGCTGGTCTTCAGAGTACATGGCAATGCACTGGTCACCTGGCATCCACTACAACATACATAGTATTACAATTTACACAAACTTGTGAAATTTTACACGATCTTATCTCCTCGCAAAGAATTACATGAGATGTACAAAATGCAAGTGGCAGTTTACACTTGACGTATAACACACAGGTGATAGCCTGTGTTAACAAAATCTCTCACTAGCTGGGGTTAATGACCCCCTCCTAGGTGGCGGCAACTGTAGGGCCAAGCGTGATTTTAATCAGACTAAAATTCTCTCCACCTTCTGGCTTTCATTTGTCTACTCCAAGTACATGTATGTAATATAATTATGTATACCACTGCAAAGGTCAGAAATGTGGTAGTAAGAGCAAGAAGTATCAGACATACAGGTCATAGGGTCAATGGGAGAGGCTACTGATTCACGGGGAGGTATTTTTTGTGGTCTGTCTGACAGGTGTTTCTCTGTGTTTTACAGTTATATTTTTTTCACAAATAAAACATCCACAGCAGGTATTACTGAGTGACAGGAAGTGATCAAAACCTTATTTGCATAATCAATAAACTACAAAATATACAATATGACAAACTCTAAATATTTCACAGAGGTGTGAGATCTTTGAACTCTTGTTGTTCCATCATCCATGTGTCCTCCCCATACTGAAGATCTATAGCCAGGATGCTGCTGTTTCACACTTTCAGTATTACTTTTCCTCACGGCAACTACACAACTCATCTGTATTATTTCATCCCTCCTATAGGATAGGATCAAGCAGGCAAAACCTTGATAAATAGAATTGGTCTTGTGCATAAACCTCTCCACCACACTGGGGGCCATTCCTTCATACTGCTATTATGACTGCATATATTATATGATGTAGCTTACATGGTCAAATTTTTGACAACTGACAAAAATTGATGTGTGTATGGAAATCATCCAGATAAATAATCAATAAAATCAACATGGCCTATAATGAGATGATTATTTGGAAAATGTATGAGGTTTTGGAGCTCTAGTTCTGACATGCATATTTCAGTGTCCCAAAATAAAACTTTTCCTTGTTCATTCCTTAATCTTATTGAAGTGACAATATATACATGTACAAGGCAATCCATCTCTGTACATAAACCTGTCACCAACTTATCTCCACAACTACAATTTCTCTCTGTACAGCTGCAGCTAATTACTGTTCCTGTAACACTAAAAGCATGGCCAAGGACAATACTGCCCAATTATAGGAAAAGGCTGTTCGCTTTCGATTACTGTCATCTTTGACGGAACCTTTTGGGAGAAATGAGCAACTTTATGGCTTGAAATAATGGTAGAAAGCATTGAATGAAATTTCCCACAGGCATAACAAAATGTGTGTCTTTGTAGTACTTTGCCTGATGTAATTCTTTTAACCATGTATGGTCTTTTACAGATCACAGTTGAGGGCAGCAAATTTTTCAAATGTATTCATGTCACATTACATTGGAAAGTACAGTTGTGCTGGAGTTATGATAACAATCATCTCGTGTATTTTGCCAGCCAGTAGGTACCCAATATGTTGAGTAATGAGGCTGTTTAACATGGTCGAGGCACCTCCTCGAGCACGGGACCCCCGTTTTACGTCCCTCCCGGAAGACGATTTCATGGAATGCTTTGTGAGGCTACAGCAATCCAGTCGTATTTGGGTGGTCCCCCATCCAAGAACTATACAAACCGCACGCTGCTTAACTTCTGAGATCGAGGGATCGGGTGCACCAATGCACAACGTGGCCATAGAATTTTATCATTGGTTATGCTTCTTATGCAAAACTAAGCCTTAATTTGCATCTGATTATGTGCATCTTTACTCTTATCAAGCTGAACGACATGAGCTAACATGACATTTACCAAAAACAATATCTACATACACTAAGCTTAAACACACCCAGTAGTAGAAGTCGTTTGGCAGTTAACAGCTTTATCTAATCAGTTCAGTTCAGTTCAGTTCATCCTCATATTCATAAGAGGTGCCACTCAGACATGCATCTAATAAAAGCTGGAAATCATACACAAATTCCTGTATTAAGTGTAATACATACCTTATGAACTCCTCTGGACTTTCCCTTCTTTTTTGTCTTTTTCCTCACCATGGATGAACTTGAGACTTCAGCTTCTACTGCAGGTTTATTATCAGTTTTATTATTTGTCACAGTGTTTTTGTCGTTGCTTTCCTCTGTTTTGCTGTCTATGTCTTCTGACTTGTCGTCAGTTTCTTCCGTCTTGATGTCTGTTTCATTTGTGATGCTGTCGCTTTCTTTGTCCTTTGGGTCATCTATCTCTTCATCATTTTCCAGAGCTATCTGTAAAAATATGAAATATCCGTTAGTTTAAACACTACATTGAGTAATGTGTTGGCTTTAATACTGAGCATGGTAGGTAAAAGGTTTGCCTTGCATATGATGAGTTGTTTTGATAAAGAAAGAGTATTGGAGTAGAACACACACCACTGCTAGTACATTTACCAGTGGACTAGCAGCCTATTGTAGTGGTCATGTGTGGCCCTTGGGTATTTTGCTACAGAAAGAGTTAGGAAACCTCAGATCTCAATGAAATATCTGACTTGAGCTTCTGTATTTTTTGTTGTTTCACATTGCCTCATTAAATATGCAAATTACTAATTAGGCTACAATTAGCATGAACTATCAGGGCTTGAAACATTGGGTACATATCCATATATTTATGTCATAGTTGGGCCACAATAAAGTTTTTATATATTTCATATAGAGGTATGTTTTGAAGAGAAGGATCGGATGGACTAGTACTGGACCGGAGGGACCTGATTGGACAGACAAGACAGATGGACTGGATTGATGGACTGGGACCCGAGAAACCCATTTCATCTCCCATCTGAAAGACAAATGCAGGATGCCCTTCCCCAGATTTGAACCAGGGTCTCCCAGTACCAAACTAATTGGACCTTGGAGCTCAACTGTGAGGCTGAGCTACTGGGACATTCTTCAATAGCTGATATGTACAAGTATAGCTATATTTACTTATTTATTCATTTTACATTTTACATGTGAAACAAGAACATTTGTTTGTAATTAATTTGTCTGTAACATTCAAGCATATATCATGTGAACAGCAGTGATATGCAAATTTTAAATGACCCTCATCAAACTATTGGAGCCCAACATGCAATATCCATAGAACATTCAAACTCTAAATATCTGAGACACTGATGCAGCTCTGTCCTTGGTGCTGATTTAATAATCCCATTCCTGTCCTTGGTGCTGAATTGGCAATACCATTTCTTCCTAATCAAAACTGCACTACTTAGTGAGTTATCCAGTGAAACTGAAGCCATGTTGATTTGATTATACAATACAGATCAGTGCGTGCACCAATTTTTGGCTGTTTTCAGAAGGACAAGAAGTTCTAAATCATATGTAAATCATACAAAACAGCTGCAAAATGAGTACTAGTAGGTCACCAAAAATATCGGAAAACATATACATATGTCATAGAATGCCAAAGTAAATTACAAAGTTGAAGATGAAGAGGAGAAAGAACAAAACTTTAAAGAAATCTATTGTTTGGTTTACCACACTCTATAAATGTGTTCCGTCATGTGTTGAATTTGTTAAACCTTTAATTTCTGACCACCTAGATGTCAGGAAGGCCACTTTCGTAGCCAAACTTTTTTATTCGCATGCAAATTTGCCAGACCAATAAGGAGCTTCCATAGAAGACTTTTCTGTGGAGAAGCAATTAGCGGGAGCGACTGGAACATTATAGAAAGGACTCCAGGCTACATGTATATAAGCCCTTTCACAGAGGCTAGAACACATGTGCAGCGACAGGAATTCTAGGTAATATGTCAAAGGGTAAGGCCTCGAAGTTGAAAACAAATCATGTCTGGACTTATGCAAATCTAAACAATGGCCAAGACAAGGAATATTTACAATTTGGGGGCCTTACCCTTTGACGTATTACCTAGAATTCCTGTCGCCACACATGCTTCTGACCTCTGTGAAAGGGCTTATTATATTAATGTTAAACTCAAAGCGACCAGACACAGGGGTGCCTAAGCATTTGCACGAACCCTATGAAATTCGTATGAATATTATGTGATACGCACGAATCACTATGCGAATACGCGTGAATCTTATGAAATTTGCAAGAATCACGATGTGATACACACACCTTATGAGATTTGCACGAACCTTATGCGAAATTGCCCAACCACTGCCTGGGTCACGTGACAGACGGAGCGGGATTTTCAAGATGGCGGCTTCTGATCTTTGGCGACGGAAAATACGATGTAGGACGCAGAAATTAAGCAAAACAGTAGCTCACAGGCTATCAAATACGCCTTCGTGGTGGTATATGTCCATTCCATGCATTGAAATATAAATATCACGGGTAGAAATGCTCAAAATAATGCCTTCTCCCGGCCGCCGTTTTGCATAAAGTTCATGCAAATCTCATAAGGTTCGTGTGTATCACATAGTGATTTGTGCGAATTTCATAAGATTCGTGCGTTTTCGCAAAGTGATTTGTGTGTATCACATAATTTTCGTACAAATTTCATATAGGGTTCGTGCAAATGTTTAGGCACCCCTGAGACAGCTAACCTTCATTGCGTGTACAGCCTTGTCATATGCCTGTATCAGGGCACTGTCGTCCCAAATGTCGGAGTCATTTTCATCCTGAAAAAAAGTAAAGAATTATTTTCAGTCCATAGAACTGAAATTTCATACCAGGCTGAAACTCCAGGGTTTGCAGTTGACCCAACTGTAGTAATGCAATAGAAAACAGCACTTGCTTGCAATGTGATGAATTTGTAGTGTAAAAATGAAAGTTTCGATCTGCGTTCATACGTCGAAACGGTATCAGGACAACTCGGCACCTGGGACGACTCGGCACCTAGCCAATTGGGAATTGCGTTTCTCACAAACCTTCACAATATTTTAACTGCAAAACATTTCTCTCACTGCAATAACTTGTAAGTCATACAGCCGGCACAATTTTACGGACATTTTGAGGCTCTGAACGTCACTTCAACTTCAAGGTAACTTTGAACGGCGCGGCCGAGGCTCTGTCTATATCAGATCGGTCATCTCAACGTGTTTTTGAAACCCACAGACAGTTGTAATCTATGACCAACAAAATATACTGAACTGCTTATTACATCTATTTTCATTTGTACGTACTTGCATACACGGTCATAGTAGAAGAGAAGTAGAGTGACATCGTGAAAGAACGCCGATATAACAACTAAAAATGGCGTCGCCGGCGGGGCCCGCAACATGTTTTGGAATTGGACGATCTTGTATCCTAAAAATTTGTATCTAAAACGTTACCTCATGGGGTGAGATTGATTTTTACATTCTTATGTCACTTATTATGCTGCCGGAATGATAGAATTATCATTCTTCGAGTGCAAAATATAAAAGTTATGTGCCGAGTAAGTATGGTGCCGACTAGGGCCCGAGTTGTCTCAGGTGCCGAGTCGTCTCGAAACCGTCGAAACCACGTGCAGCAGGCCGGTGGCTGTGAACGCCCCCCTCCCCACCCTATACCTTTCCGCAGCCTTTTATGCTGTGTTCCAGTACAGTGCGTGAACTTAATACATCAGCGGCATAATTCTGAACCCATATCACATTGATATAACGTGATTATGGCTTTCTCAGCCGTAAGAAAAGCGCTCAAACACAAGATACCTGCTCTCGACTGAACACAACATCACTTTCGGACGCCATCTTTGTTTTCGTACAGTCGTACTTTTCCTATCGCCGATCTTCATTGGTCAGGTTCTGGCAACTTTGACCAATTGTAGTCGCGTTAACAAAAGTATATCAATAACTATGATCGAACTAACTAATCGATATTTTACAATCGCATATGAATAATTGAAGAAAAAGAATTGTACACTGTGTTTATTATTCATCCGGCTTAGGGCTCGCTTTTGTTGGTTTAAAAATCGACCCAGCAAAGTTTTACCCACAGGTCAGCTGACGAGGCATCATGGCGGTCGAGTGATCGTGTTCTTCGCGTCTGTGCGGAATTTTTGCCGAAGTTGATCGATTTTGGACTCAACGACGGTGTTGCTGGTCACAGGATCGTCATAACAACACAGGGCACCAGTGCAGGTACGTCTTTTTGTCGATATTGCGCTAGTTATTCACTACGACACGCGATTTGTTACGAATATGACCGGAATGATTTGTTTTTGTGCTACTGCTCATCGTTGGCTACTGTGCTGTGTGGTATAAATATACTGGTTTCCCACTAACTTGCATGGGCTCTGCGCTCAGGTTCTCGTTAGGAATTTATAGTAAACTTCTGTAAGATAATTTGCCCACGAATTGGAATTTTCTTTTCAGTAATATAATGATGTTTGCTGTTCTTGTGGGGGAGGGGGGCAGGAAGTGGGCCAGACCTGTCCTGAGTTGTTCATCTGTTGCATTCCCATCTGTGTTATTTTTATTACACCAAGGATAGATTCTCCTTGGTTACATGCACATGTAACATGTAACAGAAGAAATGATCAGTGTTGGTAGCTGCATATCAGCCTGATTCACAGAGATCAGAACGCATGTGTGGCGACCAGAATCCCAGGTAATAATGTCAAAGGTAAAGGCCTCGAAAAAGTCAGTCCTTGGCTCGACCATTGGTTCGATTTGCATAACAACATCCAGACGGGTTTTGTTTCCTTTTCGTGGGCCTTTGCCTGTGATTTACTTAGAATTCCTGTTGCCATCCATGTGTCCTGATCTCTGTGAAAGGGCTTACAGCTCATTCACACTCCTGAGTACACATGTGCGATAACAGGAATTGTGGGTAACATTATGTCAAAGGTGAAGGCCCCTGACTTGTAAACAGTTCTTGTGTTGACCGATGTCTCAATTTGCATAACAATGTCTAGATGTGTGTTGTTTATGTCTCAGGAGCCTTTACTATTGACATATTACCCAGTAATACTAATAGTCCTGTCGCCTTGAAGCGTAATCGGAAATGTGAGCGAGCATATTCAATTTATTGGTATAAAATGATATCGATGCAGGGTCTGAATGGCTTGTACCATGATTTTTGCCCTTTACAAGTACTAAGTGATTGACTCTGTTATAGACATAAATGAAGGCTAGTTGACTCAATGAGTTGAATAACTTGAGTTTTCAGCCCAAGAGGGAACTTCACAGCAAAGACGAAAGAACTTAAGAAGTAGAGGAAAAATTGGTTTGGGCTCAAAAAGACCCAATACCGCATACTTTGCCAGCATGGGGATTGGTAAATATCTCAAAGCAGATGTAAGGTCTAGAACCGTGTGTTTTTCTGGCTTGGTTGCCATACCCCAGATATTCTAAGGTAGGGGTGAGGGCTGTTGTACTTGTAGAATTTCATGGACCTTGGTAGTATGCTGGCCCTAGAGCCGAGGATTTACAAGAAGCCTGTGTAAAACAACTGCATTCAAGCCAACGTTTTTTGCATGATTATGCATTTAGCACTGAGCTGGATCCTACAACATCTACCAGAAATTGGAGAAAGGTGGTAATTACTGAAAACAGGTGACACTGCAAACCATTATCTCTCACGGGATTAATAATTAAAAGATCAATATACTTGTACAAGTAGATAATTGATGAACGTATATTGATGACTTGCAAGGAAATGTGAAGGGAAACAAAATATGACCTATAGAAATGCACATAAATGTCGGGTAACAAACTTCACACAAATGTGTTCTTCCTGGATAACTTTTGTCAGTCATCTTATTCAGTTATTGTCCCTTCAATGATAGTAAAATTTCAGGTCAGAAACTGACAGCTACAACAAATGTAGGTCAATATGACAGTTTTGAAATCCTGCATTGAATTGAATATTGATTTTTATCTACAGGATAATGCAAGCACAATACTCCTAGCTATACAGTCATAGCCGTAGACCATTTGTAGTTGAAAGTGCATTTATTGTCATTTTGTATTTAACTTTTGTTGTAGACTAAGGAATTTATATTATTTACATGTAGATGTTCTGATTCCATTGCAATTCAATTTGTGTACTTTTACATGTACCATGCCACATGATGCCAGCGTAATCACACAAGTGCCAGAGGAAAGTAAAAATCTTTAATATGAAAAAATAAAGGCATGAGGAATTGACAGAGAATTGTCAATAAAAAATTTGCCAATAATACACATATAGTTGAAATATTATGTCCATAACACAGCCTTGTTTCTAGGTTGACTGTATCAAGGAATGTTTTTTTTTATTATCAGCCCACTGCACTCTTTGCACTTAATAGTGTTGCATGGATTTGCTTGACTGCATCCTTTAATCAAAGTTTATGGCGCAATACCACGGGTAGCGGACATTTATGGACCATCATTGTTGTAGGAAGACATCCACTTCATCAAATTACTGACTTGTTCCTAGACTGTTCTAGAAATTACATTGTAAAACTTTGCTTTCATGTATATTATATGAATATGTCATCATTATGTTCCCCCTGCAATATGTGCGGTCTGCTGTTTTTGTTTATACAAATGTATCCAGAATTCCAGATTATCCTTTGATTTCAGTAGATTAGATCACTAGTTGATATTTTAGTTAGCAGATCAAATTATAAATTAATATGTAAATTTATGTTTTGTCTTCCACCTGCTTTCTGCCTGCCAGTGTCGCTGTTACATCATTGCAATTGTTCGTAAAACCAGTCAATCTTCTACATGCATTGATAGATTGCGTCAGTAGACTTGTGTGGTATTTGCATCCTTTGGATATTTTACATTTACCAATCTCAGAAGAATCACACATGTGTGCATATCAAATATAATACACTGACTAACTGTATCATTTACTAATTTTGAAAAAAATGTTTTACTATTCAGATCCTTTACGACTTTTTAAGCTGTCTGTTTCATCCTTTTTCTTCACTACGCCACAATATATATGTAGAGACTACAGTAGTTTTCCTTGAATGTGAAAGCGGTGATGATTTATAGTGTACACAGCTTTATCAACACGAACTGCTGTTGTTGGAAGTCCAGTGATATGTATACCATGCATATGAGGTGCAACACATTGAACTCCGGGCTGAATACAAACAACCCATTTAACCCCTGGTGGTTCAATATATATGGTCGTAAAGTGTGCACCAAAAGGCCCAGTATTTATACCGTCATGCCCATGACTTATTGTATTGGGGGCCCACTACTCTACATGAAGCGTAGGGCTGACTGAGCAAGAGCAGTTTTCAATTGATGGGGCTGAAGTGGAAGGGTCAGCGGTGGCTCCTGTTGGGTGGTAACTCAGCTGACCCCGCAGTATGACCTTGGGCATGGTCATCACACTACTGTAAGGTCCTTTATTTAGCAGCAGGAGGGGAAAATAAGGGTTTTGCAGCATTCTTGTAATTTGTGGATGAAACTAGTGAGTACAAAAAGCAACACAATATGCGACTACAAAAAGCACAATGCAATACGATGAAAAGGCATATTCACGGTGTCAGTTTTGCGACGAAAAAGTCACTGAAAAAAATGAATATGACCAATGTACACATTTGCAGTACTGTAGGTGACTGGTCTGTGATCCATTTACACTGAAGCACATGAACAGCCCAGCACTGGCTGTCAGAAGTTTTTCTGAAATTTGGAAAAAAATGGCTGAAATACCTTTATTTAGCTGATAGCCTAAGTACATGTATAGTATAGCTGCTAGCTTATATATAAAACCTACACTACATCTACAATCACATGCAGATTAGTAACTCTAACTTGTTTACCTTTAATATACTGTCGGATACCTAATGTGAATATTGATTACCTTTTCAAAGTTGGAAATAATCATTTCATCAGATTGTGTAAGAAGTGTGTCCCACTAGTCAACCTTTACCCTGTGATGTGCCTTATGGATGCAAGTTTGTGGATCCTGACCTTGAGTTTCTATGGTCAGCTTAGGTATGTTGGGAGGAGTTGTATTCATCACTTATTTAGTTGCTGACGTAAAACTGGTAGCCCGCATGCGTATGAGGGAACTTTAGGTGCTTGCCACAGACATTAAATTTAAACCTTAGAATTTAAATGTGTATAGTAATTAGGGAAAAGAGAAGAAAAGGCAGCTGTAGTTAGGCTGCATTGTACATCACACTTGTAGTTTTTCTATTGTACTACAACAATAGGCTTTGTCCTCAGACTGAGGTCAATCATCTTACTCAGATTTAATTAGATTAAAGGAATCATGAACTATATAAGCCCTTTCAAGCAACACTTGTACAAGCAGTTATTGTTTGAATTAGCATGCAGCTGCTACAGATAGATTACACACTCATTCACATGTAGATTGAAAAGTAAAATGTCTGAATTTTTCTTAGCCAACGATATAAATTGCTAGTCACTCATAAAAGTCATATCTTTCCCTGAAATCTTGAATCTTTTCTGAAAATTGCAGGTTGCTGGGGACTGCGTTTCCAGCTCATCAGGCCGTAGTAAAAAGCAATTGACTGTAGAGTTGGCACATCACACACTTTGATTTACAGTGCAAAGTACTGTTTTTGTGGGATTTCCCATTAGGTAGACATTTAAAGGATGGCCACAACAGTCCGAGCCACTGAGCCATGACAGCTGCCCTTTTGCGACTGCCCTGTTTATTGTACACACAACATTTATGCTGCACATGTGACATTATAAAGGCAGTGTCTTGACATGTTTGATGATGCTTTGAGGCAGTAAAATGTTTAGATGTCATCTGAGATGATTAAGTGTTCCCCAAGTCTCAATATAAAAGTTAACTTAGAAAGGTACTGATTATCTAGAGGGACTTTTTGCAGAATGTTTGGAACTACTGTCACACTCGCAGACAAAGCAATTACCCAGTTCTGTATCATTTTACCAAGTTTCTACAGTCAAACTTGGTCCAAGTTAACAGGGGCATTTTGTGGCTTATGTCTATCCAGGAACGAAGAGGATAAGTAAGTAAGTTAAGTAAGTACAAGTCGGATACTCATATATACATATGATTTAAGACTATCAGATATTTCTTTGTAGCAAAATGGATTCATTGTTTTAATTAATTGCCCATTCACAAGTTTTCACAGATAACAGGTCTGGACCTGATCTTCATGACCTGAAATGTAACAGTTGAGTTACTGTACCTGAATCATGTTCTGTTTCGGTACCCACCCCTCATGTTAATGTAACTGTATCCATTCAGCTATGTGTTTGCAAAAAAAGATTTGTACTTGTAGCTTTTACATAAGCATGTAGCCTTAACGGCAATGCAATGACAAACTGTTAAAGTAATGACTTTCCCTGCTCCTTTCTTGTGTGACACTGAACCCGTGATAGGCACAAGAACTTTTGTTAGCGTGCTATGGTTTGTAATGAGTCCTTACAAATAGACAGCCGAGGGCTCCCGACTTTGAAAACCCAGTCCCGCATTAGCCCATATCTCGAGTCATTCTGTAGTAATTTGTGCAGAATGATCAGCTTGGACAGTGAGTAATGATTGTGCTGGTGCGACCATTGATGGAGATAAGACAGGGATGGACCTCTTCCTGTCCTTTGGCCTGGTAAGGTGCGGAACGTTTGGATACAGCAGCTGGCAGTGATTGAGCAGGGATGTTCTTGGCTCTGCTGGCTGTCCTACATACAGAAAGCTAGTTCGATTTGTCTTTGTCAGCTGAAAAGATGATAAGGAATATTTGAGGATGATTTATGGCTCGAATTCCTAAAATAAAAGAGACAAATTTTACCTGCACCACTCTATTGTCTCTTTTTGATGAATTTTTAATCGTTGTAAATTGATTTTTAATTCAGTGGCCATGGCGGTTTCCGTTTACATTATCTGGTGTCGAAATTGAGACTGTGACATTCTGGATGCAGCCATTTTTATTGGCTTTAATAATACAGCCATGGGCAAATGGATTAAAAGTCAACTTCATTAAGAAAAAAATAAGATAAGATATAATCAATAAGATATTTCAACCACCTCATTTTTCAAGTCATTTCTAGTTATAAGTGATGTACAATATGTAATTTCATCTTCAATAGTGCAAGCTTATGAATAAAGCTTACATATGTATGTATCTGGATTTATAAAACTGACATGTGACGCATTTGCCTTGAAATTCCAGGATATGTTTGGCGTACACATCTAATGGCAGTTGAAACTTCACATTTGGACTGTAGTCCATCAAGGACAATCTACAATCACATTCAGACCACTAGAAAATACTCCCTTCAGTTAGCACACTCATTGAATTTCCAATACTGTGTAAGTTTTACATATTGTAAATGTGCCTGACTGTCTGGCAACATTTCACCACATGGGAGAAATTTGGTAGTTTTATTGATTGTTTTATGCACGCATCCAATAAGTCAAGCTGAAAATATGGGATAGGGCTATAACTTTACTTTAGTTTTATGTATCATTTTTAAAGGATCAATGAGTGAGTGTGACAGGAGAACATGCTTTTAGATAGGAATTCAATGTAAGTCTAATATAAAGGGATGTACTCATGTAAATGATGAAACGTAAAGTCATTACTTGTAGATACATGTACACACACATTTACATTTGTAAAGCTTGGATGAGATTAAAGTACGACTGGTACATTTTATGAGTAACAAAAATATAATATTCAACATTTCATGTAAACATTTGCACAAAGCATATTTTTGCAACAATGATTTTTTTCTGGGGGTGGGGGGTCAACAATTTAGGGACTAACAAAGATAATACTGAGAGCAATGACAATTTATACATTGCCAGTTTGAAATAGGGTTGGTTCATCTGATTGACCCTATGACATAATATGAGTAACACGAAAAACAAAAACTTATTGCAGATAGTGTTTTCCACCTAACTTAGCTTTGAACAACTACCATGTCACCCCCAGAATATCACTGTCTACACCTGTAGCCTCCACTGTTTTACATTCTGCCACCCCTTTGCAAGCTTTTCCAAGGTTGCAAGATCTAGAGATTACTCGATGAAAGTGCTTGTATCAAGTGAATGCAGATTGGACAATTCTAATGTAACTTGCAAGTGTCACATACATAATAGCCTGTATATGTACATGAGAGAAATGCTTATATAGACAAAGATTCTTTTTCCATGTGCAATACCTATTGTGCCTAAGAAATGTACTCTTACTTATGCGATAGTGGACACTAGTACTTCAAATTACTCCCTGTACAGTAGCTTAGATACACTGTTTTTGACAAATGCACTATTTGTTTTACGAATAAAGCTTTGAAAAAAAAACAAAAAAAACTTGCAAGTGTCACTTTCAAAGTCACCCATTCAAGAGCAGATCAGACAGGCTCAGCAAATTTGAAAGTCGTATTCACAGTTTACTTCGGGTGAGGCAGAGGATAACGACCCCTAGGCACACCCTTGATGGACCTGAGGGCAGGGTGGTAATTTACTTTAGTGCCTTTGTGTGAAGTAGATTTGCATGCTTCAGCAGATGCTAAGCACAATTATTGTACACCCAGGACTCCGTCAGCAGTCTAAACCTGACTTCAATCTCATCTGCTGAGTTAGTCATCCTCTTCGGCCAATTTCTACTAAAGTTGTCACAAAAAGTTTTGAAACTGGATTTCGGCTGATCATAATGCTGACTTTGTCAAGTGCATTGTATTATATAATATCATTGGAAAGATTGTTTAGTGCTCTTTACAATGAAATGTCATTTTGTTTATGATGGCACATTAATGGGTTTTGCACAAAGGCTACTAACATGTATGTGAGCAGGTTTCAAAAAGTACTTAAATTTTCCGTTATCTTGCATCAGTTGTTATTCAATGATTAACATTATCATTGCAAATCTTGTATATGATACATCATTTGTTATGATCATGCTTTTGTGTGAAAGAAGAATCATTGATGAACTTAATGGTTTGCCTCAAAAAGTTCCAAGATCCCCTGCCGATGTCAGACACTGTGTTGTCAGGAGACTTATTACCTTGGCACACTTGTCTTGTGCTCATTCACATACATGTAGTCATCTATTGTGTTCAACTTGTGAATGTAGGATCATGACAAATTTGGCATCATTGTGAAGGGTAATAAACAGGTTTCCAATCATGCATTATATTAAGCTCTATACAGTTGACAAAGTATAACTAGAGGAATGATTCATCAAATTTCAGTTTCCAAACTTTTTTGTGCCATCAGCTCAATAGTGCTTGTCGACAAAAGTTTCGCATGTGTCATCCTTCTGCAGATAACTGGAAAGGTTCACGAAAGTTTGAACTGTGGACGTGACCCATTTACCTTGCCACGACTGGCTTTACTTGTACTCCGTTAGTAACCCACAGAGCCCACATCCTGCCTGTATCTATTCTACTCTGTCTAGTGGGACCACATGGAGACCAACTCAGCACTACTTAATGTCACATACAGACACAGCAAGCTTTTGTAGTAAATGTATGCAACAACTTTGCAGACAGTCAGGTGCCATACTCCAAAGCCAGCACTTAAACTAAAGGCTGTTTTCCAGACCTGATTGCCGGAGCCATTTTAGCAATCTGATAGAACTGCCAACATGGTAGAATAATTTACAATCTGCCCTTATCAGAGTCACAAAATGCATTATGCAGCATGGCTGCTGTACAGTTGTTATTAGACATGATATGTACATATTAATGTCATCAAAGACTTTCATTGGTAAAGCAGCATTGTAAATGTATAACAGCAGGTAAATGTAGCATTATTAATTGAACATAACACGTTTGTCAAAGACTTGATTCAAGATACCATACATAAAATGCATAAAAGGGTTTTAAATGTACAAGTAAAAATTTCCAATCATGCGAGGAATTTTCAATTATCTCACATATAAACTTTAGCTTGGTCAGATAAAAGTCATTAATGTAATGGCTCTGCTGCAAATAACATTCTGGCCTCTGAGAGCAGGCAAATTCAGGGTTGTACGTATAGTGCAATTAATGGAGGGTTGCTGCTGGTTTGTACCCTGTAATATGCATCAAAGTCCTACTTGATTCTTGAAGAAGCATCATACTTCAACTCTAGAGGATGGCTGCTTTACACTTACATTCACTGGTGAAATCAGTGTTGCTGCTACTTCAGTAGTATTATGCAACTGCTAAGATAAGCAGAATGGGGAATTTCATGAAGAAGTACGTACAACTCTGGAATCAGACTGGATAGTCAGATGACCATTGTTATTGTCAGATGAATTTTAAACTAAGTCTTTCTGCTTTATTAGTAGGTTTTTATTTCTGTTGCTTATCCCTCGTACTTTTAATTGTGGCCCTTAGTCAGGTTGTCCTGGCTGCCCTTTACCACCCCCTGTCCAATATCAGGTCAGCCCCCTACAGTCAGCTGTCAGCAGGTCAGTCGTCTGCCATGACCCTAGGGATGTGTCCAGTCTAGCGTGGGTTGCTTCTAGAGGCCAGAATGTTCCAGAGGGTGAGCTGATCAGAGTGGCCGCATATTTGTAGTGAGAGAGACAACCATGGTTGACAGGATTATACAGGAGATAGATGGTTTGTTGGTCGTGTGGCACAGAGTGACCTTGAACTTGGAAACAAAGTCCTGGTGCCGCCACTGGAGATCCAGGATTCTACACTCAGTCATGCACATGTACAGTCAGGCAGTTGTTAAATGAAGTTGAGGACTCTTTCCACAACTATTGTATGCAGAGATGATTTTTTTCTATGAAGTTACATTTATTATGTACACTGCATGAGCCTTTGTGCTGTTTTACTGACAGGTGAACAGGAAGCCATTTTAGATATAATATTTGAGAAAAAGATATACATTATGTTACAGTGTGGATAAACCTGCAGCTCAATCTTGCTCTAAACACCTAGGAAAAGCCCTGTCTATTTTTCTTTTTTTTTTTAATTAGAGCTCAGTACAGTAGCTACATACAAGCTTCCACTGTACATCTTAGATTCTCATATGGGCATAATCCCCGATGGGCATAATTTTATCAAGTCAGTCTGGTTTTACAGTCCAATGCATCTTAAAGGGAGAAATTGGCTGATAAGATATGGAAAGGCCAAAGATTTATTGCTTGTCCTCATCTTTATTTCACCAGCTTGTCAGGGTATGATTTGATTTTACCGTAGCCTGCAGAAAGTGATCAGTCAGCGGACACCTCCGGCTCAACACCGATGAAAGGATATAACTGTGCTCAATTTTCAAAATGGAACAATTCTGAGTTCACTGAGAATTGATTTGTTTGGCATGTGAGACTTGGACACTCGGAATGGAATAAATAGATCTGAGAGGTACAAGTGCTGCATGTAATCTGATTTTTGTTGTGGACTAGATCTTCTCTTTGCAACTAAGCTTTTCTATCTATATGATCTATTCAAATGGATTCTACGAAATATAGGATTCCAAAACAAAGAGAAGCAACCGTCAAATAGTTTAAGCTTTGGTATGTAGGGTCATGTCCATCTCATGAGAGTCCAAGTCCAAGTCTGTCTCTGTTTCCAAAGCCACACAGTTGAGTCTGGACTACAGCCGATTGGCTGTGGTGAAGTGACGGCCTCCCAAAGACAAAGTGAATGATCTCAGCCCATCTGGCTGTTGCACCACTACATGTCATGTGATCATGGTGAAGTCAGGAACACAAGCTAAGTTGTCAGTGATGACTATTGTGGCCTTTTTGTCAGTAAATTAAACTTTGTGTGGTTTCTGTTTTCTTGTCCTTATCCAGGGAAGAAAAGCATAGATGGTATAATCTCCACCTTTGCCCCTCAGCAATGGTTGCATACATCATACAATATAGAAGTTAGTTCTTCAGCAACTTACCAAGATATCTTTAACTTAAATCACAGCACTTGTGATAAATGAGAGAAGGTTTCATGAGGAATCTGGTCCGTTTTGCATCCCTTATCTCGTGCGCACCTCTGCTGCGGTTACATGCCCCCCGGGACAAGTGTGCGTTGCACCATGTTTCAATAATAACATCAGCATTTGTCAACAGTATAAATCATGCCTCCGGCAATGAGAAGATTTTATGAAAGATGCCATATACAATCCCAAAGATCAAAGATTCGAGCTGCTTTGTCTGGATATTGTATTATCTGTGTCCTTGCAGGAAGCGTGATATTGGCTTTTGTAACCTGCTGTGATGGGCTGATAAGCGGTAGTTGATAGGGGCAGGTTCAAAGTAGAATACTCTCCGGTATTACACTAAATTCTTTATACGATATCACCACATTGATATATTGAGGGGCAATGAAGCAAGACGATCTTTTCCTTACGGCTGAACTCTAATGTAACCTTTAGACAAAGCCTCTCAAGAAGGAAATATCCAGTGTTTTAGTGGGTTGTAAAGTATATTGTATATTGAATATAAAGATAAACCCATGTGCTGATTATGCATGTCAGAGGATCGCCGGGTGCAGGGTGTGTCTGTTGTTATGAATACAGATTTCATACTTGTGGGGCCTGTCCCTGGTGCTGAATACAACATGAAGAAGATGGCCTACTTGTGCATGTTGTGTGTTTTCTCTGGCTGATTTCTTCTTTGTATCTGTCCTTGGTACTGAACAGCCAATACTAAGAAAAAGAAGCTACATGTATGTACATTAATTTGACTGAACAAAATTTGTGCCTCTTTCAGTACAAATTGGCATGTTACTTGTGAAACATTTTGATTTCCAGAGGAACCTGAAGCTGTTATTGATCTAGCATCACTGTTCTGATTTGACATGATGTGATAAAAAAAGTGGTCATTCTGAATTGAATAACTCCAAATATCCATTTGAAGCAGAATATTGCCCTGATGCTGAATTTTATTATTGAAAGCTCCAGTATATAAAGTATTAGCCGGGGTCCAGATGACTATGAACCACGTCCCTTCCATAGCTGAACGTGAAGTTTATTGGATCAATAATCCTGTCTGCTTTGGTGCTCTTTGGTTGGAATAAAGCTTAAGTTATTGTGGTAGCAGTCTCTGTCCTTCATGGTGATTTTGATGCCATTTTATTGGCTGACCCTATGTCTTTGAACTTGTGAAACATTCTTGTTAGTAAAAATTCTGCTCTATCTGCTCTCAGGAGGGATCTTTAATTCAGTTTGTTATTGGCTACTTATGCTTTTTAGTTCTGCTCTCGTACAAATGCTCATCATCGTAAATCTGGAGCAGCTGGTCAAAAGTGAACATATGAAATCTATCAGTAATTTCTGTTTTCTCTTTGCAAAATATTACCAGCAATTGCGCTCTCCTTGGTCGCAAGTTGGTGTTGAAGGTAGTGTAGCTGGGGTTCCAATTACCAGCTAATGAACTGTGAACTTATATCCACTCCTTACTCCTTTTTGCTTGTTGTTTCTCTAGATAGAAAAACATCATCAGTAATTGCCCTGTCCTTGGTGCTGAAAGTAGTGTAATGGGATTCCATTACTAGCTATGCACATAATACTGCGTTCCCAACAAATCTGCCTTTTTGCATATCATTTCTATATTTACAATGTACCACCTTACTCAGTGTGACATTTGATCCATACCAATATGATTTCGGATTAGTTTTTGGATTTGCTGCTTTGTTTTCAAAAACAAGAAAAGGAGATTATGCACACTGTAAATTGAAAAGTGTTTATAAGCATCAACAAGACTGGTTGAAAAGATATGACTTCCCTTGTAGCATTTTGGGTGTAGCAGAGGATGCCTCAATGTTTTTTTTTTTTATCAATTTCATTTGCGGGCTGCATTGTTTTCCAAGAAGCAGTGAGTTAGATTGGCGTTGCAATGGTGCATCTGATGTAGATGATTCCACCTCAAATTTACCTGACAGTTTTGATTTCCAAGCAATGTCTAACCATCTAAAATGCTTGATTAAGTTTTGACATTCCCATCTTGACAGGTTTATTATTTGTGTGCCAGTGTTGATATGCATCAGTTCAGAATGTCTGGCGGGTGATCTGATCAAATCTTAAGAAGTGAAGTTATTTCCGTTTCCCTTTAAACGAACGGCCATAGCATGAAATATCCTTAAAAAGGTTGTGTTGGGAGTGAATGATATTACAAGCTCAGGAAATCCCACATTCCCAGTTATGTTTATATGAACAGTTCCTCTATGTACCATACCTATTGTGCCCAAGGTTTTGTCAGTGTCTATCTATGTTGTCTTTCCCTCATGCATGGACCCAATAGGGGCTGTAATAACCTCCATGGTTATTTTCAGCTGACCTAGCTGACCCGCATGGCAGGGCACCAGCAATGTGATTGGGCTATCAGACAGAGGGCAATTAACAACTCCTTCAAAGCACAGTTTGATCAGTCAACAATTGCATGTTAATAGCCTTTGTATGTTCCAACTGGAGGCAGATATTTGGTGGTCAATGTCTTGTTGGGCAGTTAGGTTTTCCCATTGCCATTCATTAGAGATGTGTTTGCAGGTTGCATTAGGTGCAAAGTATCACAGGGCTATGTCAAAGCTTCCTAAAAATGTTTAAAGACAATTCAATCTCTACAACCAGATAAGATTCAGAGATTACATTTTTACTTTCGGACATTATTAGAGACATCTATCACTCTTGTTTATCATAATCAGTATGAACTGCAAAAACAGTTAACCATGATGAGGATTCTAACTCATGTTTAATGAGTTTTACAAATGACAGTCTCCATTACAAATGTAGTGGCAGCCAGATGTTTTGTCTGTATCCAACGTATTCCTGTCAATTATTGACAGGAACATCCTGCCAATAGCCTAGGCTTCTTAGATTCCATTTTATGGCGTGAGCCATGTGGTAGTCTACTTAGCCCTCATACGGTGGAGGTCAGAATGAAATTTGTCCCAGGTCTGTACAGGAGACATCCACGGAGATCCTCTGTAGAAGTTATTACTATAACCCTTTCTCCATGCACCTTTCAGAGTGGCAGTTGCGTTTTCAGAAGAGATAGACTTGTTAAACTAGCATAATAATAGAGATTTTCATGTATAGATAATCTTAGTAAAACAACTAGTACTGCACAGAGTCCAAAGGACATAGAACAATTGTCAGTTGCACATTCATTTGAAAATAGATAAATGGACATGCAATCTTGAATAGGCTTCACGGTAAGGCAAATGGTTGTACACAAACCTTAACTACTGTAAATTACATTTTAGTCATGTAAACCTTGTTGTAATACTGACTAAGGGCACCAAGGAGAACATTACCATGTGCATACATGTGCCATATATAAGCAGATTGTGCATAATGGAATTCCCCTGTTGATAGTGATCATCCCCAGTATTAGTCTCCTATTGGCTGCCTTCCAGGCCTATCACAACGGAGGCAGGCTTATACATATGGGTGAGTTGATGATATTTCTCTCTCAGATCACACAGTGGGCAGCGTCAGGAGAAGCATGGCTCACCGAGGCTCTTACGGAGGAGGGGGACAGGGCCAGTACACGCCGGGGCAGCCGGGGTACAGTGGAGGGTACCAACAAGCCACGCAGGATCGCATGAGCAGGGCACAGAGCCTGTCTCAACAGGAGAGGCTCATCGAGCTGAAGAAGAAGGAGATTGAGAAGAGGATGGCAGAACAGAAGAAGAAGGCGGAAGAAGAGAGGCTGAAGAAACTAGCCAAACTAAAGGGAAAAGCAACGTGAGTAGTGGAACAGTTATTTTATCTGATTTATAAGTGTTTTCTATAGCTAAACAAGCAAAATACAAAGATGTTGCATGTTTGGATAGAATCTGAAAAATGATCCTGAATACCACCAAATGATCTTTTAATGGACTTTGGACTCTCAACTGTGACAGCTATCATTGATATATAAGCAAGGGGGAAGTCAGTGGTAATAGACATCTTCTTGACTGCCTTTCAAGTCTTATAATCCACTTACTGACACTCATTGCTCTGTATGTGTTATGTTTCTTAAATTGGATAGCTCAAGAAATTATGTAATTACATATAATGTACATCTTTTTCATTCGTACAGCTGACATGAAGTAACTACAGTACAGGAGAAGTGAATACACTTGAAACAGATAATGTGGATCCAGGAATTTTATCAAAATTATAGTATTTGCTATAATTGTAGCAATGGATGGGAATCAATATATAATTATAAAACTTTGTGTAACATATATGATGTATTCCTGCATGTGTAGGGATTTCCCCAGAAATGTTAAGTACAGAGGTACTTATTGATATAAGGGCATATGATACTCCGGCAGTGGCGGTCTTCCTCCCAGTGGTGGAAGCACTCCCTAGCTTTATGCCTTAAAAAAAAAAAAACAGTGGAGGCCATTTTCAGGAAATTAAATTTTACATCCTATTTAGCATTGCATTTATAAGCAGACCAGAGGAGATATGCTGCTTTTGAAATTTGAAAATCAGTGCTGGGATTACATTATGGCAGGGTGCCATTGTTCCATCTTTGGGGAAATATGATCTTTAAAAGGGGAAGCTTGTCAAGTTCCAAATTGTCACTGAATGCAAATTCATTTTACAACTATCCATGTTGCAAGTTTATCAGTGTTGGTAGTAATTATTCTGAACCAAATCTGACGTTCTGAACTGTGATTTTCAATGCAAACCCTTAGCAGTGTTGGGGGTAACTTCCAGCAACTTTTGATCCACTGCTCATCCAGCCATGTGCTCTATCTGCATGGCATAACTACAGAAGCAACGGGTTGCTCATTTCTTGACGAAGACTTGAGTTTGAAATCATGGTTGAACTTTGCTTCAGAACAGTGTTACGCCAAAGTTGCAGTACGGGTTCTCACCAGGATCTTTGACAGCAATTGAGGTATATACATGTAAAGCAGGCATGATGCAATCTGTGCGTGTGCCAAGCACACAAGTGGTGTGTGTGTATGGGTAGTTGGGGGTTTTGTCTGACATCATTCATTCATCCTAGAAAGTTTCTTCCCTGTTAGTGTTACTCTAAAGCTACATTATACAGTTTTTCTTTAGAATTTTTTGAGGTTCACAGGGTTCACCTCAGAAACTCCCTCACCCAGCATTATTTTTACTGATTAGACTCGTGTTGGAGGGCGGCTATCCTTGAATGCCCTGGCGAGAGCACTCCATTTTATGGTAAAAATCACCAGTTTGCTTGGAGGGTTGCACATGCTTGAATTGCAGCAGACTCATTTGGCTTCAAGCATGAGTAGACATTGTTTGTAAAAACAGACGTCTAATTACTTCTCCTCCGTTTGAGGAAAATAATTCATGTATTTTATGGTGGATGGGATGTTCACATGTGGAGTGGAGTTGGCACTTCCATTTTCTTCATGCATTCATCATTCAGTTAATAGTAACAGCTGTTTCAGCTGTGAACAACAAAACCACCTGTCTTCTCCTCCTGCTAAAATAATCCCCACAAAGATGAATGAATCTACAGTTTTAATTACATTTGCTGTACTTATATCATATTACCTGAAGAAATGGTAGAGGACTGTAGATTATGCATTGTCATTTCTTTTGTGCTTTCTTTAAATCTATATTTGGCACAGACAAATCACTTTCTCAACAGGTACCGCTGGGGTAATGGTGCTTGAGCAGCAATTCATTGCTTACAGCCGTGATACAAAACTAATTTGTGCTCTAATTGTCTCAGACATTTGCATAGATATAAGAATGATTCGCCACAAAGGAGAATCCTGTGTCATCATCATCCTGCATGATGTACTATCAGTTTAAGATAAGTAAGAGAATTATGCACAATTGAGATGAAATTCCTCATAGTTGTGAAGCAATAGAACTAAATATACTTTGGACCCTAATGGCAGAAAATTGAGACATACAGAAATATCAGTTGTTATGAAATAGTGCAGCTCAGTATATTGCTTGATGGATTCAATCGGGTATTTGATTACAGTAGTTTGTTGGAAGTCAAGCTACTGCCACTGCTGGCAGTTGAGGCTATCAAAACAACCACTGAAAGGTTTTTAGTTTTACTTACTTACAAGTGTGTGCATAATGAGACTAAGAGGACTAAGGGAAAAGACAAATACCCTTGAAATTGGAACTAGAAAAAAATATGTGCCATCATGATAGGTTTGGATACCAGGCTACGTGTAAGCATTTATGATAAGGAATATACGTGTACAACAATGGCAACCTGTTTTTAGACGACAGCAGATGAACATAAAATGAGATGCTCCCTTGAAGTATTGAATTGCAGTGTCCTCATAATATCGTGCTGGGTTTTTGTTTTTCCCTTGAATCCAACCAAAGTTGGACAATAAACATATTTTGAATGTACTTAGTTTGTACCAGGGCTCTAGCTAGCGTCCGTTTTTCCGTCAATTGACGGATATTTGCTGCGTCTGACGGAAAAATCTTAAAACCAATCCGTCAACCTTGACGGACAAAAATCCTTGGTGGAAGCTACAGGCGGCTTGGGGACGCCGTCAATGGCTGTAAAAGCCACACAGTTTGTTTTGCTATTGTCATGCATGTTGACAATGTGTGTCGGTGCTCTTTCGCATACGATAATCTCATTAAAACCCGTTTTTTAAGGTGTCAATGGCAACATTTAGTACTTTGTAGTGTCGTTGGGAAAATGAATTTTCGCGGTTTTCACGACGATTGAAATTGGCTGACGGGAAAAAAATTCAAGCTGGCTAGAGCCCTGGTTTGTACCTACGAAGGAAAATGAGATTTTCGGAAAATCACAGAAGTGCCAGTCTGAACCAAATATTCTATGATTCTGCACATTTGACAGACAAAGGATCTTCTGATAGTATAGTCTTCCACTTCCTCATACAGTGGTGAGACAGTGGTGCAAGGTTAGGATGGCTTGGGAGTCAGAGATGTGATTTCAACTCAGCAGAATGTATTCAGGTTTTCTAGAATTGGATTTGATACAGTTGGGATGTTGTCTCTAATGTAATTTGTATTGGTGCATGGCACATGAAGAGGCCTACATAGCTACAACTTAGTTGTTCAGCAGGCAGTAAGTGGATTGTGTAGGCTCTGCTTTGCCAATCCTCCATAATCAGTGCCAAGATGAGATGCACAGGCAATATGACTCAGAATTATATTGAAAACTCAGAGATGTTGCAGATTTGACCTTCCCAATGTAGTGGATTAGATTAGAGTTACCACCGGAGAGGCTAAATTGGTATCAAGTATAATGTAAATGGTCATCAAGCAGGTGATATAGGAGAGAAATGGATTTTAAATGCCTTTGATATTCTTAATGCATGTATGTGTTTAACTTTAAGACCTATAAGTGGAGATGATGATAAGAAAAATGGATGATTGTGTTAAGTTGTTGTTGTACACATCATGTATCATGTATACAATCATGTAGATGTTGTCACCTTATACAAACTAACAAAGTACAAAGTACACTCCATACTTTTTTTACACTCTTTTTATCCACCTGTATCTTTTTTCCAGAGATTTAGATACTGTCCAATTTACATTATCTTAAAGTTAACTGAAGAAAGTGGGAGATGACAGACAATAACAAAATAAATACTGGCACATACCTATACATTTATCTGTTGGAATATAAAATATCTTAGATAGATGCAGCGCTCTGATTCTTCCAATTATATATGCGATGGTCTGAGTGCATGTAGTGGAAAAATCCTCCCCAGTTTAATCCAATTTTTATCACCATACCTGTCTCAAGTGACTTGCCATGCATTGCTGATTAAGATGAAGGCTGGTATATGGGTTACAGCACAGCCATATTTTATCCTGCTCATTCCCATTCAACATTGTCACATATAAAACAGATTTGCCAGCTGCTCTTCTTGCAATTTTCAAAATACGTCATTCTAAAAACCATTCGATAGACATTAAAAGACTGGCGTATCACCCAAATTTACACTGTCAGTGTTCGAACAGGGCTCGGAGCAAGTCCGTTCCTTCCACTGTAGCATCTGTGGCTGTTCATGTGCATGTAGAATTGGTCTTCACTCCCACGTGAGGACCCACCTTAGCAAGTGACTGACTGTTTGCCTACTCATCTGTCGACATCCATAGTGGAGAATCCATAGTGTTCAAAAGTTGAATAT
This sequence comes from Branchiostoma floridae x Branchiostoma belcheri, assembly GCA_019207045.1. Classification (NCBI taxonomy): domain Eukaryota; kingdom Metazoa; phylum Chordata; class Leptocardii; order Amphioxiformes; family Branchiostomatidae; genus Branchiostoma; species Branchiostoma floridae x Branchiostoma belcheri. The sequence goes on along the minus strand of CM033025.1, from coordinate 8,113,312 downwards.
CTTTTAATCCAAGAGCTGTTGGTAAAGGGTTTTCTATCCTTTAAAAGCTTTTTGCTTCTTTCCGCGAGCTCCTCCTGGTATGCCACTACAGTAATTCACATGAAATTTTGCCTGGTGGCCCAGAGCTGTCACATGTCATCAAAAGTTTCCTGATATCGCTTGCAGTTTTGGTGGTTGTTCCTCTACCTTACTTGCTTAGAGTACCCCCCAAAATGGACTCATTTTGTACTTACCTGTCATGAACCTGTCAGGGTGGAGATTTTAATCAAACATTTTCTTTACCCGAGTCCGGTCATGGGTGTGTAGTTCGAATACGTTTGATTTTATTTATGGGCGTGTTCAATGATTTGGACAGTTTGTGAGCAAAATACCTTTAATACCGGTATGATGAAAGCAGTTTGAGTGGTTCAAATTCGTATATTAGATAAGCTGTTACAATATGGTACTAAAAAGGCAGGGCTGTCTGTAGCTGTGTAGATAACATACTGGATAGATGGACAGAGGGCAGGATGGCTGGAAGGAAGGAAAGTTACTTTCGGTAAAGGTCCCAAAGCCGAGGCTGTAGGTATTGAGGCTGGTTCTAAATCGTGTCTTGTGTGCAGTATCAGAAGATGGAGCCCACTTTTACCTCTCCAACCAAAGTCAGGTGCCCATGCATTTACAAACTGATGGAGTGATGAAAGCCGTGTAAACTGAGACATGTCTAGCCAGGAATGCCTGAGGAACTGAACCCATGACCTCTCAATCCCTGTCTGCAAGCCTTTAACTACTCGGCCATCAGTTCCAATGAAGTGCTAATGCACCTGCATGAATACACAACAGTTAAGGGATGTACACCTACATGTATGGTCCAGCTTACTGTAAATGCATTTAAGTTTGCGGGGATCTAATTTCGCATTAGCGGAAAAAGGACTTTTCGCGGTGGTTTTAAGTTTGCAGTAGCACCATGCGCTGTAGTCTCTTACTGCCATGGAAAAAAGTTTGCAAAAGTTTCTGCATTTCCAGTGTCAGTATGTGATCAGATTTTCGTTGCATAAAGACTGCTTTTTTTGCCTTCTTTGCCAGTTCTACTATTGATATTCATATCAAGCAGCATGACTTCACAGCATGAATTCAGGAGTACAGAAATACTAACTTGGATATTCTAGACACTTTGCAAGTGTTCAATACCAATTTTTGCACAATATGTTACAGCAGGACATACATGTAAGAAATAGTACATTCAAGTACATTATGATCGGTACCATTAGTAAATCATTACCATCAGTAAATCAGTACCATTTACATCATCCAAATATCAATGTAAAGTTAAAAGACTGGTTGCCATCATAGCTAGGCAACGTACATGTAGTCTGGTACCAATTTATTCATTCATTTCAATAAGCTCAAACAATATCCCGTTACCCCCCTGCTTGTACCCCATCTTAAATGCTCCCCACTTAACTCTGCTTTCATTTGTCCGTTGGAAATAAAGCAGTGCAGGCATGCCATGAAACAGCCAGCAGTCCATTTCCAACCAACCCAATCAATGCCAATGTCAACCTCCACTTGAGCACCGCATACTTACACGAGATCACCCTGTCTATCTGTAACAACATCAATGGATAGTGCAGGACAACAGATGTGTGACCTAAGGAATAAGTGTGCGTGCAGTGATTGCAGTGTTTGTCAAAGTCATCCCATGAACTTGAACCTAGATGTCAAAGTCATTCTTGAATCCTATATCAGGTTTCTGTCTGCATTGAGTATGGTGGCCCTTGGCAGGATCAATTTGTTTGCATTTCACCTGTCAATACAGTAAACTTCATGTTGTGGTGGTCTCGTTGACTGATGGTTCTGAAAAACAAGGCGGCACAGCAACTCTTGTTCCGCTCAGTCTTACTATGGCCTGATCAATACTGTCATCTACCAGCTAGCAACATGCTTCACCGTCCAGATCACAGAAGTACCTACATGTGATAGTATCCATCTGCTCTTATCTCACACTGAAGGACATTCTGCCCCTGAAAAATGACAGAGAGTCTGCAACAAAGTCATATTTTCAGTACCACTACCAGCTAGGATTAAGAGAGTCTCCAATCAATGTCACAGGAGGAGTCTCAGTCTGAAACTGGCATGGTTCCAAGCTGTGAATTGGACTATACTTTTTCTCAAGTCATGCATAAGAAAAGTTGCAAGCAGCCAAGGCTTTCTAGATGGACACCCAAGTTGGAGAGGTTCTATACGTATCTCTGAAAAATCAGGAATCGATGGCAACCCAGCATGAGAGCCAGGCAACACACCTTCACGTAGAGTTTGGAATAATACCACTTAATCATGATTTTTGTTTGAACAGTTATTTTATGATAGTAGACCTGGTGCACTTCAAATGTAAATACTATTGATTTTGATATTTTTCAAAATGTTATTGAATAGGAGAATATTATGTAGAAAAACGACAGTAATTGGCTGAAAGATTTGAAGTACATCAGAGATACAACTTCTACGGGCCCACCCAATACCTTAAAAAACAAACTAGTCCGGTACACCAATATCAAACAATATCCTGGCCTCGGTATGACATACATGTCGATGTACAAAGGATATAGATACAGATACATGACGCATATACTATATTATATATATGCCAAATGTGTTAATAAAGTCAAGACATGATTGAAGATTTCTTCAGAATCTGTTTGAAACCCCAACCCCTGCCGGCCCCTCCTGGTGAGGACTCCTGATTACAGAGTTCTCCTGCAGGGCTCTTTAAAACTGATTAATCTCCACATCATTTCCTACAGAGCCATTCATCTCCACCAGTCCTGACTCAAACCTACAGTAACAGATGTACAGTACAGCAGTAATCAACATACACCAGTACTGTAACAACTTAAAAGCTCTTCTTTATTTCAATATGCATATACCAGAGTACATGATTGTCATAATTATAGTTTTGGTGTGTGTGTGATTTCCATAGAAGAAGGAATTGATTTGTACTTTCATGTGATATAGTATTATGGCATATTGCTTATGAAGCAAGTGTGTGTGATACCGTGCCCTTAGACATAGTGGGTAACAACCCACTGTACCCACATTTTATGGTGTCAGAGAGGCTATGGGACTATCTTTTTATGGTGGAGCATAGTACTTACTCTGCCTCCAGCCTTTAGCAGTCCTAATTATAACTGTACAGAAGCCTGTGGAGTAAGACCACAAGACCAGCAATTGTTATTTGTGCTAGTCCAGATCCAGAAAAGAATTGTTTTAAAGAATTATAGATATCAATGCATGCATTTACATGTAATATGATATTAGTTGTCCTGTTAGCAAAATACCAGTCCATGTATATCAAGTTGAACGAAGTGAAATAAGTATAATAGTACAGACTACATGATGTTTCAAACCTGTACTAGACAAATATCTGTACTCTTGAATATTTTAGAAATGTTTCAAAAAGTACTATTTGTTGACGTATCGGTTTTTGACTTTGAGTGCCCAAATTTTGTTTGTTCGGATGCACCCACGGTGATGAATTTATTCATGAAGTTTTGTTTACTTCTAAATGGCCAAAGTTGAACATCATTTGCCATCATTATGTACTCTATAATAGAATACAGTTCTACAATTTTTGTCAAATATTCATAATGCACGGTGATAAGAGTAAGGTAACAAAAATATTTGCAATGGTGTAGATCCAGACACGTTTCTATATATGCACATGAACAGCCTTCACGGGGCAGCAAATCTGTGTCCCAACATCAATTAGATGGATACAACGGCATAACGTGCCAGTTCAGACTCTGTTGTGTGTCACCCAGGTCGCATCTCACACATCAATTTCCCCTTTGCATGTCAGTTAATCACATATCATCATCCATCATCCCAACAATGTGGCTACAAATCCACTTAAATCCGACAGAAAGGATCAATGGTAACACCGTTAGGAGACAGCTTGTGACCTGCTCATGCGGATACAAGACGTCTTTATTGATTATGGGAGACCGACATAACAACCATTGATCGTATGTAAAGGCAGAGAAAAGTGCTGGGTCAAAGATACGCTTTATCTATGGGAGTCAATATGACATTGTGCCAGCTTACATAAGGTGGGAAAAATTGGACTCCCGCATGTTCACAATACATGCTTGCAGAGTAGTTTCCCGTATATTGTTGTCTATGAAAGATGTACTCATTCATGACATGAGACAGTCTTCATTGATTTTGTGAGGAATGGCAGGAATTACAACAGTCCAGACAAATTTACCTTTCTACGTGCTCCCAATACAGCCCACCATGTACAAGGCCTGAAAGAACATCCAGCCATGAATAATTACATTCCAGGAGGCTGAATATTACCATTAGGGAAATGTATCTCAATGGTCTTTTTTAAGGAAACTCAAATTTTGAGGTATAGAGATTTTGAAGATAGATAAGTTTGAAGACAGATAAGTTTAAAAACTTTAGTTAAAGGCAATATTACTCATTGTCGTGTTGTTGATGTAGTCCATGGACCAGAGGACAATACCATTCGAAGGGGCAAATTCTCCTTGTGATTTTTTAATACTAGTAGAAGGTCTGTGTTATATATTTTGATTCGATAGCCAGTCTGGTATAATAGCTTTATACCGGCTATCTTCTTCTTCGTCGTGTCATCACAACACTTTCCTGCTCCATACCGGCTGTCAGCAGCTGTCAAACCTATCACCCTCTGAAAGATTAAGCAATTTCGTGTCTTGAACAAGGGGGAGGAAAAAAAAAATACATCTATATTTTTCAATGTTGCTTGTTTGTGTTTGTTACAGGTCCAGCCAGAGTGCCCCGCCACCTGTGCGGGTTTCCCCCAGCCCCTCCAGTGTGGTCAACAAGTTTGTCAACGATGGAAGCTTCATGGAACAGTTCATGAAGATGCAGAAAAAGAAAACAGTCAAAAGAGAAGAAGACAAGAGCCAGGGAGGTAAGAAAAAGAAGTCAGTCAAGAAAATCTTATCAGGATCTTTGTCAGCAAAGGAATTTAGGGACTTATGCCACATAAATTCTTTAGTACACCACTCAGTCTTACAATATGTTTTTATGAGTCCCTTTACAAGGCTTAAAAACACTTTTGCTTAAAGTAGGTTCTCAATCTCATATTTTCCTTCATTCTTTTACAGGGGATCCTGAAAATGGCACATCTTCCACAGATATATCAGCTTCACAGACAGCAGCCGCAGCTGCTGCTGCCAAGCTTGCATTCATGGGCAAGAAGGCAACACCATCAATAACAAACTTTGTGTCTCATATGAAAAGAACTGATAAACCTGCCACATCCATATCACGCCCTGACGTGTTTGAAACCCCAGAACGTGAACCAGAACAACCCAGGAAGACGATATCAGGTAAATTGCTTGTCTGCGCTCTCCTTCCTGACTTAAGATAATACATGTGTGTGCATAGTTTTAAAAAATAGTGTACAGAAGGTTCTTTTGATAGTTTGTTTGTTCGTTAACTCACACTCACTAATCTGTCTGGAGTCCTAATATAATTACACAACTTGTAACTGTGATGAAACATAAACACAATAAATACAAATGATACAATTTTTTCAAATTAACTAAAATGATGCATCATACATACAAAATGTACTACATTCAAGAAAATATTAGTACTGTCTTAAAAGTACATGTACACGTAACACTAAAAATGAAAAGAAATAGTTGAGAGAGAGAAATAAGGTATTGGTGAAAAAATCTGACAGCCTAGAGCTGAATAATGTTTTGAGCAATAGGTAATAGCCATTATTTGTTTGTTTACTCATTAAGAATTCTCCATATTAATGCAATATTCACTTATCTGTCTGGAGTTCTAATACTAAATGTAACTATGATGAAACATAAACACGATAAATATCAATTTGTTTTTAGAATTTGCTAAAACATTATGCAACATACATATTACAATTGAAGTTACAGTATAATGAATTAAAATGTTCATATAACTCTAGAAATTAGGAGAAATGCTTTAGAACTAATAAAGAAGTTTGAATTTTGGAAAATTAGATAAAGCCATATTTTGACAAATTAGATAGTACATTCAAAGTTGATAAATTTAAATTTAATTCTTTGAAACATTTTATCAGACTGAGTGCATATATAGCAATGTTGGGGTACTAGCAACAGACATTATTAACTTACGAAGTCAAAATCTTAAGTCCTTTTCTCTATATATGGCGCTCTTCTTCTGTAATAAGCCCTTGGGCCACACAGCTGTGCTAGCAATTATAGCAAGCCCCAAAATCTTAGCAGTAAAAGTGAGAATTCATGGGATATTAATCAGGCCCATAAGGTAGCCAAATGCCCAATGTACCTACATGTAAGTTATTATAATAGCTTAATGTGGACATCACATACTCTGAAACTCAAAGGGTGTTGCAAATATTCTTAGGACTGTTTTTAGTCTAATACAAAAAGCTATGTAAAATAAATGTGCGCACTCTTCATGTACATCCAGATCATGCACCAGCAGGGTAATATTTCTATGTAAAAAAAGGTTGCTAGGGGCACAAGTACACCGGAGACTGTTAATGGGAGGTGCTGAACTTTTTTGTCCCACAAGGCTAGCAGAAATAAAGTAAAGTTCTAAATCATTATTGGAATGGGACATACTGCTTTAAGAAGTAGTAGGCGGTTGAACAATGGTTTTCTTTAATTATTGAGCAGGTTTCCTAGTGCAGTAATGGCAAAACTACTACTAGTAGGAGATTGCAACATTTTGAAGTTGGCTTGATGTTTTCTTGGAAAGATTATCACTATCAGATCCTAATTTTCTCTATATGATATACTCTTTAATTTTGAGTAACTGTTACAGTTAGTGAATGTCAATGAGCCATTGCAATGTATTTTTTACTTGTCTACAGCCCCACAGCAAGGATTATGTTGTACAAATGTAAAAAAAATAAAAACTTGGATCAGTCCCAGATCTGTATCTCCTTCAGACAGGAAAGCTTTTTGCAACTTTTTAAGTGGTAACCCCCTGACCCTTCATGTAGTCATCAAAGCAATTCTGCAGGCGATTTTTCCTATTAAGGTGAAGCTATGTCACTGTTAATGGCAGTGACTGGAGTAGCTCAGCAGCACTGAGGGACCACAGCCTGCCCAGGTTAGGCATTTGATGGAATAAATTGGCCAAATTACCTCTCAAGTGAAAGGGGAAAGTAGAAAGTGTAGGTGAATAAATTGCACTTTTGTTTCTTACTGTGCCCCAGGAGACACCATTAAATTCCAGGAAAGGCAAACTCGAGCCAATCTTGCAAGAAGTAATTATGAAACAGTTTCTTTTTTGCAGAAAAGGCTGAAAGTTTACGACTGTGGTTTTAATGGTTACAGGCTGTAAAGTCACTCTTTATGTTGCCATTGTGAGCTGCATGTTAGTGTATGTGTAAATCTTTTAGAATTGTTTTAGTGGCCTTGTGACTGCCAGGATGAGAATCTTAAGTGTACACTGTTCAGAATTAGTGGGAATTACTGGCCAATTCTGAGTACACCTCCTCAGTTCTGGGAACTACCAGGATTGCAGACATTCCTGGAGAAACATACACAATAGGGGTACAGGCATTGCCGGGAATAGGGACAATACTGGGAGTATGGACACTACCGGAGATAGGGAGTAAATTTTTTAGACCACACCAATTTAATTTAAAATTCTCAAAATTGCCACTTCGTTTTTATCAGCTAAAATGAGTCATTGTCTTTCCATTTCTAGTTGTTATGATTTTATTATAGAATGTATCAATTTAGCAAAAGCTCCAAATTGACCGCTTGAAACATTATCCAACCTGGTATGTTGACTTTGTGGCTCCTGTGGTTGCATTTGGATCAATGAGATGTTGTTTAATATTTCATTTTTATTTCGCACACGTGTTCTGTCGTTTTTCTGCAAAAATCCAAAGGACCAAGAAATTGCATTGCTGTGGCCTTGTTGTTGAATTCTAAGAATTCTAAGTTAAGTTGAATGTGAAGAACTATGTTTAAGGTAATCTATTCTGTAAAGTCAAGTGCAATTTGTCTACAATGAACACCCACGGACCTAGTTACCCATGGTTCATTTGATAGACTATAACGGATACTGTTAGTGGCATAGAGCTCAGTTAGAGTCCTTCTGAGTGGGTTAGTTATCCTGATTTAGCATGGCAGGTGTTCCCAATATTTCTATGTAGGTCCTAACAGGAGAGAGCTTTTGCATGTACAAAATGTATGTTTTTTCTTCTTTTAATATATCAATCAAAATACACTATTAAGCTTTAACAGCCACTCATGTGTCTTTCTAAAGCAAGAAAAACTACACTGTGCTATTATATTTCTAGATCTGAGACTGAGATTTTTGTAGATTTCAAAAGTCGGAAATGATGGTACAAATTTGTTGATTGTGATAACCTCCTCACAGTCTTGCAGAATATTTCAAAGGGAGTGTGTCTCAATGGTTCCAATTATGAGGCAACTCTGGCAAGTGCAAAAAAATTCATTATGTTGGAATGAAAATTTTCATACCTCCAGGCATGATATCACACACCAAGTTATCCACTAGGACAAATTTCTCCATGTCAAAGTGAGGAAAAGGCTTACAGCTATGCCTAGAGCATTTGTAATTTATGACAAGAAATTCTAGCTCACGGCTTGGGGCGCCCATTTTTCCATCATGGGACATGTCATTCCACAGAAATATAATGAGTGAACGGGGGATGAGATAGCACACGGCATGCCTGCAACAGAACAGTGCATGGTGACAGGGAGGCAGGGATTGATGATCCTGGACTCATCTCATGAGACCAAATGTTTTCTACCCTAATTAGCTTCTACTGAACTGTACAGAGAACGTACTTCTTTTGTTGTACCAACTTACTCCCAAGGGTTGCAGACAGCTGGGACATACGGTACTCCTCTACACTTTAAGGCAGTATACTTACAAACAAGAAAAAGAAAGTTTTAAAGTTTAAGCTCAACTTGTAGGATGATGCATTCTAAACATATCTTTTTCAATACACTTCAATGGGATTGGCTATGTATATTATATTTTGATTGTTAAGTGTCATAAATATGACACACATGTGCTGTATATATATACATATTTATATACTTATATATAGTTAGGTTCCTTTGTACGGAGCCTTAAAACCTTATTTTATACTAGGGTTTACTTCTTTTGGGTTATAAGTACATGTACATGTACACGCATGTAATTGTACTAAAAGTGTCACCTGCTGTTACAGGGAGTAAGATTACCACCTGTGCAGAAGGAATGATTTAGTGCCATTGTAAGCTAATTGGCACTTTGTAATTAATATATGAGGATTCTGTTTCGCTGTTGGGAAATTTCTGAAATAGTGCCTCCAGCAATTTGGCAAACGAGGGAAATATCTTTCACTGTTAAAATTGATTCAGAACTTCTTTTTTTAACAATGAATGGAAAAGGGATGATGTCACACCAAAGTATACAAAGCTATTTTGAGGGGACAAAATCTTGAGACTTGATTGATTTTTCAGGCATTGTTTTCGGCATGAAGGTTAGTATATTACCAATTGAATTTCTTGCAACTTGAATTGTTTGTTTCCTTCAAAAATCTTACAACCAAGAAATTAAACTTATTTGGCCTTAGCATGCAAGAAAATTTTCAGGCAGTATTTCCTGATATTTTGCAGCATCTCAGTCTAGTCCATTTTTGCATAACTTGAAGTTACATGCATGCAGATGTGTGATCTTCCCACCCATGTAACATTACTATACCCTATGGTATGCCCAAGACACACATGACAGACAACACTCCCTTAGTTGTTAATGGCAGCAGGAATAGGAAAGGTGACCTGGTAATTACTTTCTCTACAAGAAAACTGACACCAGGCTTTTAACTCTAACTTAGCAGTCCTATCACTCAATCTGGGCTGCGCACATAGATCTCTGGTGATGTTCAAATCTCTCCTTTACTGCTGCAAAACAGCCATTACCATCCTTCAATGCTGGGGCAGGTTGTGGAAGTTCGCAGGTTATGGATTTATTCACGCAAGTATCGGATTTTATGTTAGCTCCATCTTGGGATGGCAGACATTAGAATGGAGGTTGACACTGGCAAGACCTGCTTGCGTGCTAGTTTAGTGAGGAGTTTCGTCGTACCATCCCAAGCTACTAATCATGTATCTGACATACATGATGTACATGTATGCCTTATTCTCTCGATTTAAGTAGGCATGCCCATGATTTGTGACAACTTGTGGACAGATTTCTAGGACTGAAATGTAAAATGAAAAAAAGAAGTCTGCACCCTTTTCCACAGATCTTAAACACTTTGAACAGTAAAAATTCAAATGAATGTTCACCAGGTTTCATCTATTTTCCCCGGTGATAACCAATGGCTTGAATGCAATGGCCTTTCTTAGATTTAAAAAGATGATCTAAGAGTTGTTTTCCCCACTGACATTGTCTCTGCAAACTTGTGAATCACCTAAGTTCTGCATGGTACAAAATTCCCTCAAGATTCATGGCCTAGCAGAGGGACATTGTTGTTTGTAGAAGAAAATTTGGCAACAATTTGCAACACCTTTTGTAATGTTAGAAAATTTAAACGTTCATACTTTTTAAAATTACATTTGTATTGAGAAAAAGAATTCATACTTAATGATTATTAATTAGTTGAGAAAATGCGGTACAAGTATTTGCCAACTACGTAACACAACGTTTTATTTTACTTTTTTTTTTTTTTAGATGTCAGGATACTGCATCAGCCATTTTGCTGCATTGATTGTTACTTCAGTTACACTCCAAACTTCTCATGACTCTGAATTACCGCCGCTCCTACCCATTTAGCTATGTCTTCATTATACTGGCATTACGGATAAAGGAGACAATAAAATACTCCCCAACAATGACTTGGAAATATGATAATGTTTCCCATTGTTGGCTGTCATGCATTTCTTATGAGGAAGCTATTCATGGGAACTGAGATATTATGGTGGGAAGTTTCAATCACAGGTCTATGTGCAGATTGGTAAAATCGATTGTAGAGAGCTAGCAGGCCATTTTACAGTTCAGGTCAGCTGTACGTAGATTGGTGGAAAGAATGAATAGAAGCAGGACACTGCCTTTCCGGACATCAACCTTAGTTATCATTATGAATTGATGTATTTTAGCAGAAGACCAGGTCCTGATTTCTAGAGTTTGACATAAACTTTAGGGTTTCCTTATATTTGATACGTTACAAATAAAAAAGGGAATTTAGTTTCTGTCTACTAGGTAATGCCTTTTAATTTTGCTCACATGTCTAGAGGGAATGTAGGGCTCAAAAGTTTAGTAGATAGAATGATAAAGAAACACCTTAGTATTATTAGAGCTGAACACAAATGGAAATGTAGCTGTATTATTATTGTTTTAATTTCAATTCTGCAATAACATGCTAAACTAACTGCGTAACCTGAACTTGGATAAATCTAACACATATTTTATACTTATAACAATGTGTCATGTGAACCAGAAGATAGTCCTTTCCTCTATAACCAGACAAATTAGTTAGGACTTGTCAACTTGTCAAAATTGAATGTAATATGTTTGACACTTTTAACAATAGTGTCTTGCAAAAAATGTTCACCAGAAAAATGGTCCAAACCTCTAACTATATGCACTATAGTTGGGACTTTTCATTCTGATGGATAAATCACACTGATTTTATTGAATGGCCACAGTACAGGGTGCCAATCTCACAAAACAGATTTATGCTCACTGAAGAGGAATGTTCAGAACATTTATTTCATATTTCTGTATAAGGATGATCGTTTCCAGTAGCAAAATTAAGGTGCACACAACTCTAGAATTGATAGTGTGTTAAGTGAAATGTAGATAGGCTTTGAAGTAATTGTCATGATGTTAAATTTGGCATGATTTTGTTTTATTGATCAATGCACAATGCACAATAAAGCCAATTGTCTGAAGGATTGAGACTTTAAAAATATTTTGCAAAACAATAAATCATTTTGATTGTCATAGAAACATTCCATTATTTTTTAAAAAGCCCAATTTGGCTGAACTATCTGCGTTGATATTTGACTGTCACAGTTTGTGTAACATTCTTCAGGCAACTATGGTTTTATTTTTTTTGATAATTGTAATAATTGGTGTATTGATGTCGTAATTTCTGTAGAATTGAACTGTTAATGTACTTTCCTGTCTCTTTCTCACAAGCATTGAATGCAGACTTCTGTTCCCTTTTTTGTATATTTCCTTTGTTGACCAAGCATTAATCTCTTTTTGCTGTATTTTACAGTTACTAACCTCAAATCTATCTCCAATACGTCCCTGACTTATTCTACCTTCAAACATGTCCTCCTAAACGTACTTCTTTTGCTGTGTACCAAACAAGAAGTTTTTGAATCTAAGAGTTTCGATCTTTCCCCTTTCCTTTTCAGTCACCCCTAAAACTGGCGCCAAATTTTCTCTCTGAAGGTTTAACCCCCTCCACTGAAACAAAGCATTCCTTATGATCTATCTCTGTCCGGTTTTTTGGCCCCTGTTTTCTCTCCCTAGCTTTGCGGTTAGTCGCGGTGTTCTGATAGCGTGCTTTAAGTCTCTCCACCAGAGGATCCGCAGACCCGGGAGGTGGTGGAGAAGCTGGCAGCCTTCGTGGCCGAGGGGGGGAAGCAGGTGGAGGAAGTGGCCATTAAGAAGAACAAGGACAACCCTGCCTTTTGGTGAGTCAGCCAATTGATTGTGGCTGGATTTATCTTTATTGTGTGTTAAACGTTCCATACAGATGCTTTCTCTGATCCTATTCAGTGAAAGTAATCAGTCTGAAGAATATCAATGTTCAAAAAAAGTAAAACCGTGGATGAAAAGTTCTGACATTGTTATTCAGCAACAGTTTTCTTCAGGATCTCAGTTCTCTGTCCGTTTATTGTATAGAGAGCTAAGGAAATGACAGAAAATTCCCCGCTACATCTATTTTCTTCCTTTTAAGTGTTATGTTCTTTATTTCATGGGATTATACTTATAGTGAAGGATACAGTAACTATATCTATCTAATTGTGTTGTCCATAGTGCTGAAACATTGATTGTTGTTAATATACTTTTGCAAGATTTTCTGCTGAGTGGAAACCATGACTTTACAACACTGAGCATTCCTGTTTCCATTTATGAGCACACCAGTTACAGCAATGGCATACTGTAGGATCTATTAAGCCTAGAAATATACATGATGTTCCCTTTTACTTAGTGTACGAGTCATGAACATATTGTAGAAATATGCAGGCTTTGGATGTTTTATTAGTCCATTAGCTGACATACAACAACAAAAAAACTTTCAGAAACAAGTTTTCCAACTAGCCCTGGTATTCAAATGCACTACCTCACCTACAGATATCTACTCAGGACCCAAGAGGTCAGAGTAACCCCTCCATTTCGAAAAGCGAGGATCGCCATGAGCATCAGCCTGCCTTCTGTGATAAGAGCCAATGAGGGAAAAACTCCCAATAAGCACTAAGACATTCCAAGATAAATGATTTAACTCTCCTGCAGGCCTTGTTGATTGCATTCCCTGGCACCATGTTAGTCTGAGTTTCTGCCAATTTCTATGCTAATTCTCCAGAGATAAGATTCAAGCTGACTTAAGGTTCCAGATATTGTTGATGACATTTCTTTTTCAGCTGAGACATTTGAGCTACAGGCATAGTGCATCCCATCTTTTTGTTGTCTGTAACTTTGATATTTGAAGATTGACTCAGAATCTCTGACATTTAGTGCAGGTCTTAAGGATGAGAAAACTTCTCCATTTCCCCTCAACCTCATTTCTGTAGTGCTGGGTAATTTATGGGTATCTGGTCCAATTCAATCTACTATCGCTTCAGTGGTCATACATAATGCATGGCTGCCTTCAGGCGGGACACTACCTGCATTATGATGGTGGATAACTTCTTATATATTTGTGATGGATGATCCTCAGAACACCGTATTGTCGATTTCGCAGCATAAAATGTACTCTGAGTCCGTCAAACTTTTGTATTTTTCATCCACTGAAAATGGGTTTATTTCCCAGGACTGTCATCTTGAAAAGGCCAGAGTATCATCACCAGGTATAAATGCATATATCACCGAGGAGTCATACCAACGTCTGAAACTGAATTACATTAACTATAGGGGTTTATACAATCTGGCCTGATACTGTATTTCCTTCTTTTTTTTGATAAAAATTATATTTCATGTAGGTATTTTTTTTAAGAGATACTTAATCTGATCTGAAACTGTGTCACTCATTGGTACCTACCTACCACTGATGTGAGAACCTAAGACTGAAAATCATTATGATCACGTACTATTCCAAGTGGGGGTGTACCTCATTCATCACTGATGAAGTGTAAGCTTCTTAGGCTATATGCTAGAGTTTGGACACTTGTATCCCTAATTACATGTAACTTTATCGACCTACATGTGGAATCAAATCCATCCATTGATCAAAGTGAATTTTTTATCACATGCTTGGAACGCATTGATGAACTGCCTGGCTCTGCAAATTTGTTCCACTGGAATCCCAAGGATCGGCGTGACTAGTATCATATCCCTGTAACCACCCATATCAGCATGGTAACCAAAGATACATGCGTGACAACCAAAAATACAAGCATGACAGCCAAGGAGACTTGCGTGACAACCAACAAGACATGCGTAACAACTTGATCTGTTCTGTTGGTCAACTCTAGATTTTGTAATGTTTGTGGTGTTTTTATTCTCTGGTATACGTGTCTCTGTTACCTTGCTAATGTACTACAGAATTGTTTTAACCTCGATTGTAAAACATCACGGAAACCTCTTTTCCCCTCCTATCTTTACTTGAAATCAAGTCCCTCCAAAAATAGACGAATGTATGGTACCAGGAAAGTGCCCCATATCCTCATGACCCACGAAGTGAGGAAATGGTATTGGTGGTTAATGCTGTTGTTCCTGCCCAGTGTTAGACAGAGACTGATGTGGCGTCGCTGGCTTCATTAGCTGTCAGGGCAGCAAGGTAAAAAAGCGAATTTGACCTTTGTCTTTGACTCGCCAATGCTTAATGAAGCCAATGGCTGGTAATTTGATAGCAGGTTACCTGTGTTTGGAGGGGATAATAGGCAATTATAATATCCAACCAACATTATTAATCAATAGCAACTTCTGATGGGGATTATTTTTTGTTGCAATGTTGTTGCCATTTATCAAGGGGCTTTGATTTAGTAAAAGCTTGCTTCTATTCATATTAATCAAACAAAGCATGTCTCATGGCAGGTTTGCAGTAAGAAGATTTGTTACTCTGGGATGACGATAAAAAGAGGTGCAGTACTTTGATTCTTATATCTCTACGTAGCAGGCTGTACCTACTTTTTCATACAGCATTTGAATGCTGATCTCTTTGAACTCACAAAAGTCAGTATAAGGCACGGCAGCTCAGAAGTTTAATGAAATTTACTTGCATTATCTTGATGTATTTGGTCTGTTTCTTAGTTCAACCCATTTGACAGAAGAATTCAGGTGCATTGATCTTTTTATTTCAACCTCAAGAAATGATGAAACCTGTCAGAAGTGAAGAATTGCCTCGTCTTCATCATGTCTGAACTTTGGAGACAGCAAAATTGGAAATCGTGTCGGGTTATTTCCCTGTTGCCTCTTATACTGCATGGTCCTTGTTGTAGGTTGCCAACTTGCAAGAGTCTTAACAATTGATGACATTCATTGATTTTTCATGTTTGCCTGCAAGGCGAAAAGAGGTAATCCAATACTTATTCAGCAGTAGATCCTCGTTTGTTTGTTTGTTTGTTTGTTTGTTTTTGCAGCACATCACATAACTAAAGAGCTGCACTGTGTTGTGTTGTGTTATGCAGCAATTATATATAGATTTGCAAATGTAGACTCAACAATTCTGCACAATTCACGGGACTGATTTTTTTTTACACTTTGGGAAGTACCACTTCTCTGTAGTAGGATCTTAAAGATGCCACAAACATGGCACCTAGCTTTATGTCCATTCCAAATGACTTCAACTCTTACCAGTACCATGCAAAGAAGTTACGGGTCAGTTGGGATAGAGCCTTGACCTTGGAATACCCCTCAGCAGGCCTCACATGATATGGGACACAAGGATACATGTAGTGTATTACCAAGTTTAGTTTATGATAGTCTCTTGTCCCTTCAAGCTTTTGTACCTTATAGTCTCACCATATCTGTCAGTAAAATTTCATCGAAACCCTTATGAGCAAACCATATGGCTTCTGGAAATGATTGTTCATATCACAATCTTTCTCTAATTATACAAAAGAAGTTTGACAGAAGGATGATGAATTTTCAATGACCCCTGTGAACCTCGTTGATCACGGCAACACCAAACGATCAGCAATAATTACTAGCGATTTATGGAAATTCTGACCTTTACCCTCACTGACCTCAGGTTCATATCGTAATAAAAAGTTTTGACCCCAGATAAAATGAACAGCGAGCCACTAATAATATTAGTATGTAAAGAAATGGCTATTGGAAAAGCCATCTGATTTGTGATTCTGTGTTTGTAGGTCATGATAAAGGTACCTATATATTACTCAGTTGATAGGTTCATATGATGATGTCTATTGAACATTGTACATTCATGATTTTAATAGAGAAGACTTTGTGTTTTTGATATACCTGACAATGACATAATATGTGCATGTACTTGTAATTAATTGAAGACGAAATGCAGATGTGTATGTGTAAATATAAAATTCTAGGGCTAGACATCTTTCCATGAAGTCTCAGTGTGCTGAATGCTATCATTATCAAACCTTTGAATGATACCCCATTGGCAAAAGATAAAAAAACAAAGTGTTAAGTTTGGTCTGCTCACACCAGGAAGGAACCTTACTCATATCTTTAAGTCTGATGGTTTCTTTAACATGCTTGAGGTACACTTACTATCATAATGGTTCTTCTCAAAAATGGGACCTCTGGCTATCAGAAGTCATCCTCAAATCACCTGCATGTATGTACATGGCTTAAGTGGAAATGTGCAAGTATGACACAGGTAACAGGAAATGTACTCTCACCATCACTGCTAATGGTGTGTAAAATTCACTCTTTATCAGCTATTACGACACAATAATGGTAACTCATTCCAGGAGGGAAACAGGCCCCCATTAGGTCGGTGCTTCAAGTCGCCACATTTGGCTGGGTGTACCAAGATTGCAACATTAAGAATCTATCAAAGTACAGCATCAACCATGCCTATTTTATCACACGTCCCTCACAGTAGCAGATTGTGTTACGCAATCTCTCACAGTTGGGGGCTTACTGGGCCTTCTCTCAGATAAAGGGGAAGCTTGATGTAGTCTGGCCACTCACAGTAGGTACCAAATATAATTATATAAGTATGAAGTGGAAGTATTGAGGAAAACCTGAGTGCTACATGGTAAAAGAACATACCAGATACATGTATGGTATCTACAGGCACAAACGCATACATGTAGCAAATTCACAATGAAATCACTTGTTCTGTTTTATTGGAATCTAATGGCATCTTCATAACAGTATGGGCTCAAGTCTGAGCATTTAATTGTTAATTCAGTCATCAGTGTCCAATGATTACCCAACGTTTTTGGAGAATACACCACTTGGAACACCCGACATCCAAGCAATGGCCAAAAAATGTAAGAGTGACATTGTGCTATGTTCCTTTTTGATGAAAACAGGGTTCATCAGACACAGTGAAACTGTACATACAAGTACATGAATATACGATGTATATACATGTACATGTATGTAGTATGTAGTATTTCCTAAAGTCATCAGAAAGGAACATAGCACAATGTCACTCTAACTTACATTTTCTGGCCATTGCTTGGATGTCGGGTGTGTACATGTATATACAATGTAATAAGTGCACACTAGAAGCAAGAGCTTAGTTCATACTTCATGAATATTAGCTACATGTGTGGAAGATGCATCGTTATTGGATCTTTTGACACAGTGTGTGTCATATGTGTTGGTATTAGTGATAAAAGGGGACATTTGCAAGTTCAATAGGGCTGTTGACATTCCCATTAGCCGGAGCTTACAGGCAGAGCCCAGGCATTCCCAACAGAACTGAGCAATTAAAGCACAGACATTTGCAACACAGCAGTACACCAGGTCCCTCAGTACCACTTCACATGATAGTGCTTTTAGGACTGACCTTGTTGGACTTGCTCAAGCATGAAAGTCATTTGGTTTGCAAATAGAAGTTAGTTTTCTGGTGAAGACAGCAAAGAAATCAGAACTTTACTTGTTGATGGTGATAATTGATCATCAGTCTCAGACTGATTAATTTAAATCATGCCTAGTGGCCCTCTGAAAGGTTCTTAATGTACTGGATGGCAAATTTAACTGAGTGCTTGGGGATCAATCTAATTACTGCAGGGTTGTAGCTTGGGGTTGCTATAACATGTTATATTCCATGGTTTATATTGAAAGTGTTCTGTTCTATTGTTGTAATGCATGACTTTCCAAAGCAAGTTTCCTCACTGGCCTCCTATGGGTAGATCACTTCTTTGAATCCAGTTCCTGCATGATTGAAGACTGGTCTATGACCAAGGAAGACCACTCTTATACTTTATAGCCCCAAACAGTGGTTGTTTGTGTCATTTTGACTAGTGATAAATTTTGGTACCTTAGAAGAACTGATTCAGAAGCTCACCGTGCACAGCTGAGATTACCTACATATATTTTCAATGTACTTTGCAGATACAGGAATTTACATGTACAACTTCGTCACAAGACAGGATTACAAAAGACCAGACATAATATACTGTCCCGTCTGCTGGTTGAAATAATTAATCATTATGTTCTTCTAAGACATAATGATATCATGTATGGATGGGATGTTTAATGTTAAAGGTGTGCGATAAGTTCCATTCAAGAACTGTAATTATAACGTAGTTATCTCCTGACTACATTTTGCACAAGTAGAAAGTTGAGCTCCAGAGAATGCTGAGCTAAGCTTTCTATCTCATCTTCAGTTGCTCACACTGCAAGCTCAATAATGATATCTGGTAATGCCAGCTGCTATATGGGGAGAGTGCTCAGAGTAGTGTAGCAGCTGGCTTATTCCCAACTGTTGAGCCCAGTTGTAATTTGTCGGTCAGATGGGACCTGGAATTAATGGGAAGAAATTTTGCAAATGTCAGCTCTTGGACAGAGGCCACTTCAGCTAGATGTTCATCATCATGTGGCAGGTCTGAACTTTGAACTTTATTTGTTACTAACATTACATACTATACCAATGAAGCAGCCTGAATTGCATTGTAATTTACTTGTACTTGTACAGCCATTTGAGACATTTCAACATCATAGAGGAATGTTGATGTATTCCAACTGCGCAACGGAATATCTTATTTGCATAATGAGTGAGAAAATACTATAATACGGTGCTGGTAAATGATAGGAATGTCATACTTGCAACATCAGAAACTTGTATGCTATATCTTTTGAAGCTTCGATATTATCATTTAACTAATTTCTGAAGTTTGTTCACATTAGTTCTATGTAGTCAAGAAAGTTTTTGTCCCAAATTTCTACCATTTGTGAAGTTGTTGATACCATGATGGCATGTTTCTCAGCCTGCTAATTCTCCCAGGTAATCTCTGTGAAAGCTGAAGAAGTGCAGGAGGTAATCTGCAAACCCAGTAGTCATATGGAGATCTTCAGCACTTAATAAGCATGACATCCCCAGCTGGCTTTTGAAAGCTGTTATTTTCACTTTACATCAAGTGTCATAACTTTGGAGAGGGCAAAATTGAAAACTAAATGCACGATTCCATGTTCTGTAATGTATGTCACTGCCACCCCTCAGAAACAGATGGCCTGTGGATGCATCCTATAGCACACATGGGGTATTGTTTATGACCTTGAAAATGTAGTTTTATTCCTTGGGAGCTGAAGCAAAGTTACCCAATGAAGGTTTATGCATAATAAACGTTCATGCACTGAAAGACCCGATCGCCTGAGCGTTACTGTCAGATTGGGAGCCAGCTGGTACAACTCTCACACATGCAGCTTCCCTATGACCCTAGAAAATGGGGTTACAGGACCAGTAAGCTGTAAGTAATATACATGTGCATGTAATATTGTGAAGGTGTCTCTGCAGACTGAATACTGTTATGGTGGAATTATTTTTTCTTCACTGCTACCGTATACGTACTTGCTAGCAATGTCACGGATCAAAATACCGCTTGCATAATTGTGCAGGTTAATTAGAGCTGTGTGGGTATTTTCTATACCTAGATGTACCTGCATCTAGCCAACCTGTATCTGTATGATCCCAAACTCACCTTACACAGCACACTTGATGTATAGCAGGCCTAAGATTTAAGGTGTAGCCAGTAACACCTTGAAATCATCTTGTTGGCATATCTTATTACCTGGATGTCTAGCCTTCATCAACATATCTTGAAATCATTGTTTTTAGCGGACCAAAAGGGACCATCAGTGGTGCAGAAAAAGATAACACATGAAAATACCTGCACCTGTGTGGGCATGCAGGAAAGTCTCGTGAAGTATTCTTCTCACACTTAATCTGGGCCACTCTTTCTGGAGTTGGACGTTGCAGTCAATATGTCATGATTATCCGCCAACGTTCCAAGAACAGATTGCTGTTATGGGGGGCACATCTAAGCCCAGGGGGTATGACCCCACATTGGGGCGGGCACTAGAAGCCTTGGGAGGGAGGGAAATATGGAGAGCTGTCATAGTGATGGATGGAAGTGACCTGCATGGTGAGGTGAATGAGAAACCTTCCCCAAGGTATCTCCAATCAGAACTTGCCTAGTACATAAGTCAGCAGTCTAGTTAAGACCAGGTTGATTTGATTGTATGGATGATATCCTTTGGGATTGCCAAAATTGATGTGAGCCCTCAAAAAGGGTCCCTAAAATTATCAAGACAAGACAAAGACAGAATACTTAATATTGGCAAACAAAAGTGTAGGACTGATTAAGTAAGCTACCTGTTGTCATCAGCGGGGCACAACAGTGACAGTGACGCTTACTTGGGCAACCCTAGATAAAAATGTATCAATCAGAGTTAAAACTTGACTTCACCTAGTGAACAACAACAGAGAACTGTGAGTTCAGTATTTAATACTGCATTAAGTAGGGCTGCAAACAATTTGCAGAAAATTTTCATCTTGTTTGGCACAAAGAATACTGGGTTGGTATTACGACCAAA
Source organism: Branchiostoma floridae x Branchiostoma belcheri (assembly GCA_019207045.1). Lineage (NCBI taxonomy): Eukaryota > Metazoa > Chordata > Leptocardii > Amphioxiformes > Branchiostomatidae > Branchiostoma > Branchiostoma floridae x Branchiostoma belcheri. Next base: position 8,092,123 of record CM033025.1, on the reverse strand, counting down.
TATTACAGCAAACAATGTATATCAAGCCCTACAAAGGCTGCTGAATTCTTACTCTCAGACCATGTCTCGACTCAAATTTTAGTCATCAGCAGCTCACATTAAAACATCTTACTAACCGTTCCAAGAAATTGGTCTGCATACCCAAAACAGTTATAAGACCCTTTTGGCCAAATTAATGTATTCCCGAGCAATTACCGGAAGGTAACAGAAAGCCAAATTGCTGTTTTACTGCTAAGGTGCACCCTAATGTAGGCTGTAAAATTGTTGGGAAGATCCGTTAAATGGCATGAGTCATCGCCAGCTCACAATACAGCTTTACCTAAGGTATTGAAGTCATTAACTTCCTTGTCATCCGTCAAAGTAAATGCTGCCAGAAGAAGCAATGGTGCATCACACTAATTTGAGATGTTTCAACAAATACCAAATATAAAGAAAAGACTCTATTGAACACACTGCATATTCAGGACCATATGACTGCTCTGAATTCAACTGGCTCCGTTGTTACGCCTCATTCGGTACAAACAACTGTAAGAGAGAAAAGTTATGTGCAGTAAATGTATGGGAATGCCTTTGGCTGTAATTTTAGCATTTAGCATGTACATTTCTTCATGTTTAGGGGCATAAAGATTTCATTAAAAGCAAAAGAGGTATAAAAGAAAAGACAATGATAAAACCTGCAAGACTTAGTACAGCAAACTAAAATGTGGTCATGGTAGCCACACTCGATTATACGCACTGTAACAGGAAACTGTTTTATCCTTGCAGAAACCACATGCACATAAAAACCCGCCTTGTTACTGTGGGAATGGATGGTTATGAGGTTCTCAGGGGAAACCCTGTAATCCATCACACAATAGGAACAATGGAAGGCTGTAAATAACAACTGAATGCTGTAGCAGCATGCAATTCAAAGGTATTGAAACAGTTTCAGGCCATGATGCCTGTACAGGTTCCTGACCCAATTCTGTCTAACCCAGTACCACTCTTGACTTCATTATGTCTTTGATCAAACTCCCATTTTATGGCAATCAGTAAATAACTGGAACTTGCTAACAGTGCAAAACAGTATCTACTGATTTCCTGGACTTCCTAAGGTAAAACTAAAAGAAGAGAAGGTCGAAATTGCTGTAGCTTTTAAGTATTAGATGATAAACGTTCTTTGTGTTTGGTTAAGGTGGACATATATGCTGACAGTAACACTTTCAGCACCAAGGACAGGTAAAGCACTATCATTAAAGCTATTACAAAATCCCTCATATATGCAAATTACAGTGGAATTACTAGGTCACATTCTCTCTATTCAGAATACTGTTTCTTTTACCCCTTTAAATTGCCAATAACTGTCTTAGACTTTGAGTTGTTGTACCTGGAAATAGGTATCATTTACTACTCAATTACCTGTAAATACCTGTGTAGAATCCTTGGTCTTGAAGGATATAAGAATGAGTCCACTCCCAGACTCGTATGATAAAGCCGTCATTTCATACAGACGTTTCTCATCATACACATGTCAGGTAATCCTTTCAACTCAGTGACCTGAATCCTTAAGCTCAATATTGCCAAGTCATTTATATATTTTCTGTCAATACAGTTTATCTGGGGAGGAAGGCTTGATGACTGTCTGGGGGTTAATGGGTTGAATGTTAGTAGAACAAGTAGGAAAGTGGGATTACGGTTGATAAAGTCCTGTAAGTCGTCCCCATCTATCTTGTGGCCAGCTGCCCTAGATCTGCCACTGCCCTCTGTTTGAAGAGCCATGCCGTTAAGTTGTGCACGTCATCATATGTGAACTCTTGAAGATGCATCTGGGTCCTAGAAGAACGATGCAACTATGTTTGGGCAAGTACTTGACTGTGTAAAGTTTTATCCCAGGATGGAAACTTGTATGGGAAACCAAAATATGATAATATCCATCTTTGTCAACAGAAAATAGACTGAATTGTGGATTAGATACTGTTTGACCTGCATTTTCAACACTTTCAGTATTTTTTCTGGCATTCTGCCCAGGGACGTTATCCAAATGTGTGTGCCTTGTTGCTAACTGCAGCCTTTACTTAATTGAGTTCACAGATTTCCTCCCGTCCATGTGCAATTTCCTGGCCATAATGGTGGCCATTACAGGCTGGAATCCCACTCAACAAGTTATCATCTAATGTAGGAATAACAGCACGAAGGGAGTAGGGAGAAAAATGTCCTCCTTGTCTTAGAAGTCATTAGTAGGTCTAGATTTGGCCTGGCCTGGTTTACTTGTAAAAGCTAAATATATCATTGGGAGAGAAACTGTACAGTGATAAGTGGCTGTACGTGAGTTTACGACTGGTCTGCGTCCCGTCATGATGGCAGTGGTGAATGCTAATGGTTCCCATGGATATTGTCATTAATTTAATGCATTACTCTGGCTTGATAAGAAGGAGGAGCTTCTTTTATGGTCATTTTTTTTCTTCAATAAACTTTAAGTATGCATGTTCTTTCCAGACCCTTGATGCTTTCGAAAGCCGTCAGCCATAGCTTTTTGATGTAGCCTTTACGATCCCCAAATATGTCATGCTCTGACTGTTACATCATGTTAGCCTTCAAACACAGTTTATAAATCAATGGAAACAGGTTCATTCAGACATGAAAATGACTTGTTTGTGCTTCTATTTGTACTAAATTTATAACTGTCTATTCACGGTTGTACAAATCTGGGTTGTACAGGACTGCAAACTTCTTTCTGATTGCTCAATGTCTGTAGCAGGGGGTGTATAAAGATAATACAGCAGGATGCATCTTGAAGGGTATAACTGTAGTCCCCACTATTAATCACATGCCTTATTAAAGGTCCTCTCCTAGCAAATGATAATTATGAAACTTTTCTTTTATTCCCCAGTGAAAGGATGGTGATAGGCAAGGGCATGTTATAGATTTACTAGCGGCCTCAGTCAACAGCATCATTACATCTAATCAGACAGTGCTCTGTTCATGGCTGTTGGCAGTGTAACATAGTAGCTACAGTTGGTACATGATTATGAAGGACTTCTGCCCTAGCTGTTCATGTGTGGTGCACCTTTTTCTCATGCCAACTGTCGTCATCCCCTGCAGCATACATTTTGAGTTTGACATTATGACTGTCAGCATCTATGATAATTCGCCAACTTCTCCATTCCACTACACATATTAAAAGAAGTAATGGCCACAATAATTGGAAAATTGGTGGATATTGACAAAAGGCTTCATAACATGCACATACTTAGTCATAATTGTGCCCCAAAACTTGAGTTGAACATCATATTTCTAGCCATAACTTGCTGATCACCCCGCATTCATATTAGAAACACTAAGTCTCATCATTGAACACTCTTAAGTTGATATCTTACAAACATGACAATCCCCTTGCAGTATATTGCAGTACCTGATAAAGTGATATACAAATTTGTTGCACGTACCCACATGTACTAAAAACATTTGTCGTAGAATTGCCTCAGGCCAAGAAGGCAATAACAGATGGCAGACACGTCCCCATACTGGCACTGCTTTGCAACCCTTCCTGTCCCATGGGCAATATAGCAGCACTGTGTAAATTATAGATTCATGGGTTACAGCATAGTTTACTGCAGGTGCAAGACAATGTCCTAGTTACATTTTTTACTGGGTAAAAGACGGTTTCATTCCCTTTCCTAATAGATTGTACAATCATGTACATTTATGTTACTAGTGAGTGTTGATGTTGGTGTTGAAAATGCCATAATGTTGTAGTGATCTTTGAAACTATCAATTGTCATATTGCAAAAAATAGTTTATTGACTAACACCCATTGAAAAATAGTAACTGTTGTTTTCATAGCCTTTTGAAACAGTTACAATCCAATATGAAACAGTAATCTTAGAAAGAATTGCCAAGAAAGCCAAGTAAGATTTGTGGTAATATTACACACTTCTGAGACACACCATTGTGAAAATAATTTATTGACAAACACCCATGGAAAAGACAGTAACTGTTGTTTTAATAGTCTTTCAAACAGTTACAATCCCATATATGAAACAGTAATCTTAGCAAGAGTTGCCAAGAAAGCCAAGTAAGATTTGTGGTAATATTACACACTTCTGAGACACACCATTGTGACTATGGCTCCCAAGTGGAAACCTGCTGCACCATGTATTCTTATTTTCTATTGCTTAGCTAAGGTAATTACAACAAAGCTGTAACATGAGGTAAGATCTTCATTTTATGACAAATACACTGTCTCTTAAAGTCCCCTGTGGAATAGTTTCATCTTGGGGATATCATTTGGGATGAAAAGAACATGTAAAAGATTATTGGGCCATTTCTCATCCATGTTACATGATGTTTTTGATGATGTGTGTAATAAGGTACTTAGTACCCGGTGGGATACAGAGTGTATGGTTTTGTATAGAGTCATAGAGGCATGACTGTCTTACTAATAGTACCTTGTAAATTACATGTGTTATGGAACTTGCAGTTTGACTCCCATCACTGGTTGCTGTGAATCATGAAATATTCCCAGTGGTTTTATGTGGGCAGTGTTTGCATTGATCTTTCCCTCATCACACTGTAAACATATGTTCAATAACCAGACTTCTTTCAACTCCTACTGCAAAATTAAGTCCTGCAATTGGATTGATTTACAGTAGATACATAGACAACCTTCTTGTACTAGTCTATTGGTCTTTTCAGAAAAATAGACTGCTACATTGACTGCTACATTGTGATAATACTACATAATCTTGTTTTGATGTCCAAGTATCGTAAGAATAGTGTTAACCTTAACAATCATGTCCTGAAGTAGCAGTTAAGCTTGCAGTCACTACAGCTGCAAAATTCAGACTTTGACATTAGATAGAATACTTGCAGGTTTTTTGACTATCTCTTCTAGGGATTGTCATCATTCTGTATGTAGCTAACTTGCTGTTATTGTAACTACATGTATTATGCCTTTCTTCTACCAAGAAGGTTACATAACCTCCTTGCATTTACCAAACACTGTTTATCTTTGTTGCAGCCTTTTTTCTGTTACAGTAAGTATACACTGTACATTATAATACTGCACAAATTACCAGTGATCATTTGCCTGTTGTTCCTGTTTGTGCACCAGGTTCCTGTACGAGCCCAACAGCCGTGCCTACAAGTACTACCGACAGAAGGTGCAGGAGCTGGAGGGGCAGGGCAGGAGGGACCTGGACGGGGAGGATGCAGACACCGAGGGAGAAGGTCAGTACCTTTACAGTTTACTTGTTGTTGTTTTTTTCCTCATTTATCTGTTTGTGACCAGAGCTGTGGCCAAGTTCGAAAGAGTGTTTGCCTTGTATTCTGTAGGTCATTAGTTTGATTCCTGGTCGAGTCATACCAAAGAGTTACATGTGCATACAAATGTATCTATTGCTTTCTCTGCTTAGCGCTCAGCTTTGGAGAAATGGTGTAGAGGTTGAACTCAGTGTCACCACTACTAGTGGACTAGCCCCATGCTGTAGCGATTGCACAGTTGTGTGGCCCAAGGGCTATTGAACTAGAGATGGGTGCTGTCCTATATGGAAATGCCTCGAGGGTGGAGCCTTTTAAAACATCCTTCAGGATAAGTCTAAACAGACTCTGTTTGAATAAGCATACAAGAAGTATATTAATTTTGCAAAGAAAGATGTTTTGCATTTCTTGCAGCCAACTTTGATTACAAAATTTTTCGAGACACTGTCCGGGTTTTCCATTATCTGTAAATTCAGAATTGTCCTCAACAAAGACAAGATGAAGCTGTATGACTGTATCACACTGGATATGATAGGCTGAATAGACTTAATAACTTAAAGTCTATTTTTTTGCAAACTAGTAAAACAGTGATGAGTCTTGTCCTTTTGCTGAAGACACTGTGTCTGTAGGCATCACTCCACCGTAAAAGAAAGTTGTGTTAAGAACTTAAGTGCCATTCCCAAGGGCACAACGTTGGGGCATAGTGGGTATCAAACTCGAGACCTCTTTTTCCTGAGCCGAACGTGCTACTAGTTACCAGGGCCACAAGCAATTAGTTAACTTCTTATTGTGTTAGATGCTTTGGTAATCTTTCACTTACTTCTTTTCAAAAAGTTTGTATTCCCCAGACCGTGATATTCATCACTGTACTCCTTTCATCCTGACCTGTGACACCCACTGTTCCCAGCGGCAGACCATGAGTCTGACAGTAATTGCTAACCTTATTGGATCACAGTTCTGAGACATGATTAGTTAATATGTAATACAAATGTATTCCAATTATTCTGGCACAAGCTGGCCTCTGTGGGATAGGCAAAATGACTTTCAAGCTTGCTTCAGATGGAACTTGAGTTGTGCACGTCTCATTGTTTGCCTGCAAAACTCACCTGCTCCGAAATTGGCTCCCAAGTATCCAAAAGCTTTCATTGCTGTACTTTTGTGTCAACAGTTTTCTGTAATCAACAGGATACCCTGTCCAGATGCAATGTACTATTGTATGCATTTGTGGAGAAAGCCCATGTGTTTCTGTGTTTTATCTAAAATTTGTGACTGTCATATTATATGGCTGGTGGTTGGTAAATGATGCAAAATAAAGTCATGAACATCCCAAAAGGTCACATTGGTATAGACCAGATTACTTTAAAACAACTTGTCTCCTTCAGCTTTTTGAAACGGAAAATAAAGATTGACCATCTATAGGATACAGTGAACATGCCTGTCCTTAGTGCTGAAAGCATGACTGTAAAGGTAATTGTAAAAGTAGTCCCATAGCCTTTCCGGACAGGGTGTTCCTGTCAATAATTGTTTTTCTCTTGCACTTAATGGACAGGAATAACTTTGATGTGGAAAAATGTCAGTGATGTCATTTTTATTAATTTACGACAACCCAGTCCTCGGTCTTTGTCTGACCTCACACGTGGTCACCGCGTGTCGGTCCTTGCCCAGTCACACTTCCCCCCACCACACCGGGGCTCTCATTCTGTGTTTCGTCCGCGGGAAGCGAGGCGCACGGAGACTCGCTCCCCGGTTTTCGAGCTTTGGTCAGGGATTTCCCCCTTTCCACGATGGCAAAGCCCAAAGTTTGTAAATCTTTATGAATACCACCTTCTTGTCATGTGGAAGATCCTAAAAGATGGTGCAAAATTAAGAAGTATTGACATACCTGAGCAAGACTAATCAACTGTATATATTGATGTTAGAAAAAAGGCACCTATGGATTGGGTCTGAACCTTCTGATTGCAAAGCAAACATGCTATCCCCATGGCCATTACATCAGGTCACAGAATGGGACTATACCTATGCAAAGTTAAGTCCTTTGTTCCATCCTTCTTTGCTGTGACATTTCCTTTAGAAACATTCACAGGTAGTCCAAACCACTACAATGTAAACAATTTACATCAATTTTAAAGCTTCAAGATTCAAGGTAAATGGCATATTATTATAGTACATTGTTTGCTTTGTTATAAATCTGACTAGTTAAATCAGATACATCATTACAATACAATCATGTAGCTTTTATTCTTCTTATTATAATATTTAATATTCTGATCTCAGGGATGTCATTGCAGGTACGAAATGCAAACCAGATGGCATGTGTACATGTAGGACGGGATGTATATGCATATATGCATGTATGCAAGTAGGGTTCCAACTCAGTGGTAGAAATGTATGAAGAAACACTAGACTGTGTGTGTGTATACGCCCTACTGTCTCTGAGAGTTATATATAGTACATAACCTGACATATTCTGTTGTATTATCACAGTGTATAATGAAACTATATGCATGGTGGAGAAACATACTATGTAAGATGTGACAAACACAGGAAGGTACATGTAATACATCCGACATTAGTAGAGTCAGCTATATTGGCATTGTTCACTACAATAACCAATATTAATTTTATCTTCTGGCAAGGAATAGTACCAGTACAGCCCAATACTACACAGTGTAGTAGAGAAATTGCTTGCATCCCTGGAGGCATTTCTAATTTGAATGTACAATAACATCTTTCATCTTAAAAATAGGATGTATAGATTGAATTATCCAATTTTGTGTCTCTTTCTGGATTGTGATTTCAAGATATCATCATTGACTGGAATGGTCATGGATTATTTGTAAGAAGTTGGAAAGCTTTCATCATAGCATTCTTCTGATCTTGACTTTAAAAGTAACCTTTGCCTGGGGCATGAAAGCCAATTACATATATATATATAGACCTGAGCTCAGGGTCAGGGAAGTATGCCATAGAGGCCTATTAAGAATATAGTATGAATTTCAAAATTACTTTGTTGATTTCTTAATAAGGATAGGCCAGGAATTAAAAAAACACAGAACCCTTGTAAAATGTTAGGTTGAAAATACATGAAGCACTGATGAAATGAATACAAGCAAACTAATATAGAACATAAAGCTAATAGAATTAAAACTGCATTTTTACATAATTTTTTTCCATACATGAACAGAGCATACAGAGCATAAAAGCAAAACCTAGTTTAGGGAAGAAGCAAGAGAGCTTTACCTAATGTAGGTGAGATGAATTGAAAAATTTAATTGAGAAGGATAATTCATTCAGCAACAGGGGTAGCTTTTAAAAGTTTTTCCCAGCTCTGACCACAACCACTGATAAGATTAAGTCTTAATTGCTGCTGATGGGGTTCACACACATGTCCTCAATCTTTCCTTTCACATGTAATAAAGCTCCATTATACCTCCATCTGAGCCCCTCCCCCTGCCCAATCCCGCATTGATTTCCTTTATCTGGCTTACCTGTTCTCCTGATTAACGAGACCCTCTCACTAAATGCCATAGATTTTTCTCACTTTTTTTCATTAGAGGTGGCCATGCATGTTATCCGCATGATCTCCAGACTGTCACACCCTGTGCTGTATCCTGGCAGTTTTACATGCCCATGTGCGAGTGTGGATACCCACCATTACTCATCACCTACTCCGACAATGAACTGCCACTTTTTTGTCTATGATAGCTGTTACTTCAAACTGACCTTCAAAAGGACTTCCATTTGTGTAGACTGTTTTAATTGTTAGGATATAACAAGAAATGCATGTCATGCTCTTTGTCTTAAATAACCAGCCATGAAATACAAGAAGATTAACTTCCTTAACCTCACACTGGACTACTTGTAGACCATTTCTCCTTTTGATGAGTGCACTTGGTTCTTTAGCATGCTTGAGGTGTGGTTGTACCATTCAAGGGGCTGCAACCCCTACCAGTAACATGCAAATTATGATATAGAACATAAACTGCTCAGGATCTACCCTTTATACTGAAGACGTTGCTTTTTTTTAAGTGGCTACACGGACAGAATTAAGTTGTTCAGATTAACACTACAAACACTGTTTTCAAGATCAACCCCATCAACCCATTTTCCTAACAATAACAGTAACAGTAACAGTACTGTTTTCAAATTGTTTTGTGTGGGATTCAATCAAGAAAGATCAAATATAGTTTTTGACTCAAACAGTTGGAAAAAGAAGGTACTAAGACTATTCGTTGAAAAACAAGTATCCAGTCACACATTTCAAAGGTAATTTTTAGGGGCAACCTGGTATCTCTTAACATTGCCCCCGTGGAAGTTTGTGCAATGGTTGTTCACAATAAAATATAATACTCTTGGCTGAAGTAGAACACTAACCTCAGTTTTGAATACCATTGGTGCCAAGCTTTTACACTGTCCTTGGTGCTGAGTGACATTCACAATCAAACCAGCCCTGTTGCTGGAAAACTGGCGCTAGTGTGTCTGGGTGCTAAATCTCAGTGGCATCCATGATTTTTTTGCTATAATTGGTATAATTGTTACTATTCCCAGTGCTGAAACACATTCTTTGGAAAATGTCTTCCTTAGGCTTTCGATAACATTCATACTGTTATCTGAGTGTGTTCCTTTCAAAGAGGCTATGTATTGTGCTTGTAAAGATAGCATCCCTGTCCACATCCCTGAGTGGCATTCGAACAGCCAGACTATGAGTTTGTCCTTGGTTCTGAAATAATTGTAACTTTAATGCATAACTCTTGAGTCCCATTTGGTCCAATGTTCCTGCAGGTAAATTAACTGACTTGTTCATCTTGATGTCCTCTTTACTTAGAAATGGATATCTTTTATCATATCAATGCTGTCTTTCTTACATGGATATTTTACTTACTGAAAAATGGAGGCTATATATCCTACTGCGAAATCCGCTTATCCTGCTTGGCATGTCTGATTGATTTGCTTGTTAAATGTGTATTAGTTATTCTAGTCAGGAAAGAGCCACATCAGTAATGATGTCATATTTTTCATTTCTCAACTACATGCCAGTAGATGACTTGTGTATGCTGCTCAGCACCCTCTCTAGTCCCACCCAGCCAGTACCCCGGCTGTAATTACTCTTGACTCCTTGCCCTTTCAGCTAAAGGTCAGGCCACTGATTACCATGGCCTAGAAGTCCTCTCTTTCTAATGAGCTAAATGTCCATGGAATGAAAAGGCCAGTCCTTTGAGCTGACCCATTAGACCTTCCATAGAATAGGTTTTTCTAACCCGAGGAGGAGCTTATTTTCTCCAATTTTCTCGCTCTCCCCCAAATGTAATGGAGTGTTACTGCCTGGAATGGCGGCCAGTGCTTTAATGCACAGGCTTATCAACTCTGGGGCTATGGGCTGGGATATAAAAACCATGCTTCTGATCAATAGCATAACGACAAAAAGGATTTGCAAGATGGATTTCTAAAAGGACTTACTGGTGTAGGCAATCCGCAGGGAGATCACTGAATGGCTGTTACTGAATCAGATAAAAGTTGGGCGTGTCAAGGGTTGATGACCCGAGTGACATGCACTGATTTTGTGATGGTTTATGATAGGCAACATCTATGACCTTATGTTCATTATGGGCAAAAGGGCAAAATGCTAAAGTTTTTTTTCTGTTCAAGGCAAGATCCAAGATGACATTTCTTTGATAGACAGTGTATATGCATTGATGTATAAAGTTTTATAAATTATTATACTACATATGGCTTTGTATATAGACATATACTAAATTAACTGTAAAATTGCCGAAACGTATAAGTTCAACTACAATATTTCTTACATGTTTAGAAGTATTACAAAAGTACTTAGACCAACCACTTCAATTTTCTCACAGAGTAGACAGGGTAAAGCTATGGCCTAGAAACTCGGTTACTCCAAATTTTCTTCAAGCAATGACTGTTTTTAAAGGTGAGGTACAAACCTCCAAATTTTTGACTGCTGACAGTCCATCTTGCTCACGGAGAATGACTGATGGACTGTCAGCCGTAAAAAATTTGGCTATTTCATATGTGACTGATGAACCTCTTCAACGGCCTAGAAACCCCTTTTCACAACCATGCAGCCTTAATTCTTCATTAACTTTTTCTATATCAGCCCAGGGCTCTAATGGGCTCTAATGACTCAGCTATCAGAGTGTGAACCCGTCACCTGATTCTGTAACATTTCCAGAAAAATCCAGATAAATCGGTGTAATTTGTACTAAGGTGAAGGATGTTTACATTTAAGCTGGTTATCAGTAATAATAGTGGCATTGACACAGGTGTAATCGTTCAGTGGATTTGACTACACCTATTTTATGAGCTTAATGTCCTGGCAGCAATTTGTTTAGCTGAATGGTTCGATTGGATGTAAAAACTGGCATTTGGCCAAATCATGCAGTTGTAGATCCTACCCTTGACTGTAAGATTACCATCAGTCTAGTTGCCTCGGGCCAAGAATCATGACTAGAATATGCTCCACACATTTGGTAGATCAGTTGATTTATAATCATCACACTTTTCCACTGACTTCTCTTCTTCGTTTCTTCATTTCAATTCTTTGCACTTTTCAACTTCAAGTGATGAAATCATTACAGCATACAAACTCCTGACAGTGTGTAAACTCCTAACACTTTGTAGGGTATCCACAGCTAGACATCATTAAAAAAAACCTGCACAACTCAAATTGGAATCTTTACAAAACTAGTCCAGTTTCTTTAGTTAACTTGTGTATAATAGAGTTAATTCCAGTATCTCATTACCAAGATGTCTAATATTTATCAACAAAACTCTAATTATACCTGCACTAACCTTGATATGCTGATGGTATTTTAAGCCCTGAGATTTTTTTTCCTATCAACTCAACCCCATTTCTAGTCGATTTGTATGCTTGGTAGCTATCTGTTGAAGTGTTTTCATTGATTTTTCTAAGGTGTTAATATGTATCGTTCATATACTGCGGCTTATAAGTTATAGAATCTTGAAAAATGATGTGTGCAGTCATAAGCTGAAAACAGATTTTCACTTTCGATGTTATCAATTCTCCCTATTTCCATGTTTGTATGCTTGGCAGCAGGCTGTTGAAGAGTTTTGATGGATTTTTTTGAAGTGGCCGATATTGTTCCATCTTCCACTGAGATGCCCCACCCACATCACTCAGTGTGCATAAACTGATTCACACCCCGTGATATGTGTGAAATACCATGACAGGGACTGGCCTTTTCACGCTAACATCCCAGTCGAGCTGACATTTCATGCCAACTCCTTCCCTACTTGTTATGAAATAAGTCTTATTTTTATTGGTATAGTCATATTTGGCTTCTTAGAACATTGAACATATGTGGGTGTTATGTTTTTATCACAGGAATACCCTTTCAAGCTATGCATTTAGAGCTGAATAAGATACTACATGTATCCTATAAAGCCTTCTGTGGAGGTCCGTAAAAAGACTTTAAGTTATAGTCATGTATGTTTGACACAAAAAAGGCACTAAGATTTACCACACATAGTTTTTGATTACCATGTAGCACTTAGAGCTAAACAACATGCTACAAAGTACCTTCAGTGTAGATTTAAAAAAGGCCAGAAATTTTTTGTAGATTTGTCACAAAAAGCATAGTTTCGATTACAATTACTAATAGGCATTTAGAAAGCCCAACAACATTCTGCATATTAATGTTGAGGATAGATTCATAAAGGCCACTAGATCTTTGTCCAAGTAAATGTTTCCATTTGATTTCTATTTTGATTCACTTCTGCAGAAATTTGATTTTGCATAGTGATTCAGACAACACTGTAACAGCAGTGATACAGTGGAAATCGATGCATATTTGTGGTGTCATGATGTAGAAAAGTCACTGTAATAAAAGCAGAAATGACATTTCGAGATTGGTACATGTAATGCCATGAAACGTGATGTTCCTCCATCATACTTAGTTGAGGACCTTGACTTCAGTCACCCTTGTGAGTCCTTGCATGACATAAAATTTGTCTTTAACTGTTGACTGCATGTAACACTAGTGTACAGTGGAGAATTCAATTGTTTGCAGCAGCTGCAGAGCAACATTTAACAAAGCTGACAATGTCTTGTATGACATCTATATTGTATATATAAAAAGTAGACCTTCAGGGTTCTAGCCAGGTCACTTTTGTCAAGGTTGAAATCATTCAAATTTTATTGTCAGCACCAGTAGAATGATACAGGGGAAAGTGTACAATGACAAGTGGCCAACTCATAGCAAATTGTAAGTCATCTGTATATACTATAATTGCCAGTAGCCCCAAGCCAGCAATGTTTCAAGCAATAATAGATGCTGCTGAAGCTGTGCAGTATTGGCGTACTACTAATCCAATAATGGCTGAGTAATGGACCATGTTTTAGACAACATGATGCGCTCAATTTACTACCATATATGTGATACGGTGATATGTACAGATGTACATCAAATTGTAGGTGGCAGAGGCCACTAGTTTATTGTGGAATAGCAGAATGGAACCAAGAGCTGTAAACACTAAGGGGTAAACACTATTGGACCGGTCCAGAAAAATCGGACCTGAAAAGATTTGTTGTATCAGATGTTGGACCTTAAAAATGAACAGATTATATATGATCAGGCATTCACACGTTTTGGGGCTTACTGGTCGAAGAAAAGAACTTAGAGCAAAGTAGAGTAAAATCTATAGTCATTCCTACCAAGTTTTATGGTCAATTGACAGAGGCAGTTAGTGTTGTAGGATTTCAAAATGCCAGTGCCAAACAGATTTCTTTATAGCAAAAGGACAATTGTTTTGAGTATTGTCCATTCACAAGATTTCAGGCCCAGGTCCGGACCTGGACCTGAACCTCTTTCTGTCAGTCTGAGAATTTCTGTCTCAGAATATATATTTATGCAGCTGCTACTTGCAGCTGATTACATGTACATTATCATGTAGTTTTAGATGGATAGACACCCCAATCCATCTCTGTTAAGGGATGTAAATGGTGCAAATTCTTTCAATCTTCTTGCAAAACAGGTTGATTCTGTGTCCTAGATTCTGACATTGTCCAATGCGTCAGTGTGTTAAGGAGACATGGTCATTAATGTTACAACACTTCTTGTTGTTGTTGAGCTTGGATGCTCAAGTGATCTTGATCATGTTCTGATGACATGTACTGTGTCCTTTCTGCAGGTGGAGACACAGCACGAGGAGTCAAGAGGAAGAGGAAAAGTCGCTGGGGACCCCAGGAATCCGTCGGTGCAGTCCCCCCACCCTCTGTGGTTAACATCCCCGCCCCTGGAGTGGTACAGCCTGCTATGCCAGGGGTGAGTGCACCTGGACTGGTCAGCATGCCGCAGCTGTCAGCCGCTCAGCAACAGGTAGGACTGCAGCTGTTACAGGTTAAAATTAGCAAGCAATCAATTATTACTTATAATCAATTTATAACTTTTTCAATTAATCAATCTTTATTCATCAAATCAACATTGCAGAGCTACTGAGGAGTAGTACCCCCTGAATACTGTTATTCTTACAGAATGGAGTAAAATTGCATTACATACTTTTTGGGTCCCAAGAAACTGGAATTAATTAACCAATGAATTGGAGTCCTACAACCTGATACCTTTACAAAGAAATGTTTTCCTATTGGGGTAAGAGTTATTGTCACCACTCATGCATTATTAAAATACGTTCATAATGATATTTGACAATTCATGACATTTGCAGGAATTATATCAGTACTGTTAATCGTCTTCTCTACTAGCATAATACAAGTTGTTCAAAGTATGAAAGTCTTATGTTAAGACTTATGTTTAATGGATTATAAGGCTAGCTGACAGCATTGAGAGGTCATGGGCTAGATTCCAGGCTTTGACGTTGACAGGAATAGGCACTTAACACCACTTTCACACTCCACCCATGTATAAATCGGTGAAAATGTACTGACTTCAGTCATGGAAGTGAAATATTGCAAGTAATGGGAGGAGAGGGAAAGAGCTGTGCCCTCCAATACCATCCCCAAGGCACAGTGGTTTACTGGTTACAGCCTCAAAAAAGGCTATCATGGGAACTTTACAGTATTACCATTATGAATATTAATGGCGGTTATATTTTCACAACTGTTACGGCAGCATTTGTGAGTGTATCAGTGTGTGTCTTTGTGTCTGTCAACAAGATAACTCAAGAATGGTCAGATGGATTGGTTTCATACTCGGTGTGTTGGAGTGTGACAAAAGTTGAAAATGATTAGATTTTCGACCCCCTATAGTGGCTTCCATTGGTACTGCAGCGGAACTTCCAGTTTTGATATCTCATGTTCTAAACAAGCTATGGTCAGGAATTTTGGGTGTTAGATTGTTAACCTTTCTGTTGTTGTTCCTATTGTAGAGTGGAAGTGGTTTAGGAGGAGCCGGCACCACAGCAGGGCCTGCCAAACAATGGCCTGGCAGGAGGACAGAAGGCTCCCAGATGTCCACAGCACAGTTTGTGCAGCATCTGGAGGACTACATCCAGGTAAGGCAGCCTTGAGAGAGACAAATATGGACCTTAATCTGGACAGATGATATCTAAATTGAGCATCTAAATTGGATAGCCTGTTTTTTTTTAGCAGTGGACACTGTTTGGGGTCCATCTATATAGTTTTGGCAGATTATAACTGTCAACATTGCCTCAGAACCTCATCAGAAAAAGGCGCTTGTGAATGAGTTACATACTTTTAGAAACATTGTACTTGGGTATATTTCCATAGGTTTGAGTCAGAATTTTCCTCTCAAAATGCAGGAAATAGTGTTTCAGAGTGTTAGAGGAGTGTGTCTGTGACCCCTGGTCTTTTCTTCTTTACTCACCTTCTCCAGCTGATCCAGACAGGAGTGCAGATATGTTGTTATTTTAGGAAAGGATCTTTGAAAGACCTTTCCAGTTAATTAGATTTATTTATTTATTCATTTAATCCCAAGACAACTTGGTTGCCTCTTCAACTCATGAAAGTCGATTTCCAACCACTGTCGCACAACTACACTATCATGAAAATGTTAGCTATGCAGATTGAAAATCAAATTTACCGTGCAGACAGACCTCACTGCTCCACAAACCTTCAGAGACCTCATATCTCCATGAAATATTTTGATTATGCAAATGACTTCCAAATCAAGATAGTTTCCCATATAAATCATTCAAGATTGTTTTACTTCACCTTTACTCTATGATTACTAAAATGTAGGTAAAATTCATTAAAAAAAATGCCTGACATTGACTCGTGATGTATCACTGTCAATATGACAATATTCTTTACTTTCCTTTGTAGACTTCTATATATCTGTTTCTGATCAAACGTTAAATTTTTTCTCAGTGGTCCCAGTCCAAGAACTTGTCAGCAGGTGCAACTGCAGCCGCCAACATCAGCGGTGTGAACCCCGTAGGACTGAGGGGCACCTCCGAGCTGTCTGCGGAACAGCTCAAGCAACTCAAGGAACAGAAAGAGGTTTGGAAGGATTTTTGAAACTTTGCATGTGCAGAAATGTTTACAGATACAGTGTATACTGTAAGCATATAATTGAATTTGTACAATGTAAAAAAAGACATCAAACTCAAAGTAATGGTATTTCGTGATATTGAGTAGGATTTCTTGCATATATACTGATGATAATTGTTTAATCAATAAACAGAATCATTAATATGTAATTTACAAATGTATATTGACTTCACGTAATCTTACATGTAAATCTGCATTTTACTAATTGCTAATTTGTCAACTGTACAAAATAATGGAAAGCTGTCTATAGCTTTCTTACTTCATCTGTGGTAACACAGTAGCTGTTGATACATGTATGCTGTGACTCAGCCAGTTATTTTTTATATGTTCTACAGATGCAGATGATGTATAGCATGATCACTTCCAAGAGGAAGAAGGCAGCAGAGAACGCAGCCAAGGGGAAGTTCAAGTACGAGTATGACTCAGATGAAGAGACAGAGGGAGGAACATGGGAGCACAAGAGGAGAGCCCAGGAGATGGACAACACTTCTGGTATAGCCATCAATACTTAAGTTTACTTCATTCTTTAAAGGTCAAAATATATATTTTAATAAAGGTTTTTTGTCTACTAAGTTGTACTGTGTCTAGTAATTTGCGACACATATATTTTTATATCTTTTTGCTGTAGTTTTATGGGGTTTTTTTCACATTGAGCTCTCTGCCGGATAATTATCCCACTATAGAGAGAACTGGTTTATTTATTTAAACACACAATGACATGTACAAGATTATAGTCCGAGGACTAAATTGCCTCGTACATTCTACAGGAGAGGCTGGCGCTTAGGACTAAAACAATGGAATGTCTTGCCTAAGTGGATTAATCTAAATATACTTATCACAATTTCTACTACACATTTACAATTTAAAAGTGTGGATCTGCACACCATCAGGTAGATATATATCTATGTCAATTATAAAATCGATCTCATTCTGAATGATTAAAATGTGACACTTCAAAGTCTAATGTGAGTTTAACAGATCGATACAATAAGGCAGCGTGGTATTCCTGAAACGCGATGTTCGGCACTTAAACTGGCTGAAGTTGTCGGAATTTCTTAGGTCCCTACCATGTGCCTCAGAGCGGCGTGGTGGTAGCCAGCAGTTGAAAACCTCAGAATGAACAATAGATCTGGCATACTTCAGACAGAGAGCCTTACGCCTTACATGCAGAGGTTCTAGTTTACAAATCAGTAGCGCTGAACTGTAGGAACTGAAAGAGCGACCAAGAATGATCTTACAGGCCCTGGCTTGGACACGCTCAATCATACATGACAGTTCTACTGTAAGCCCAGGGTGCCAGACCTGGCAGGCGTATTCCAGGGTGGGGCGGACAAACCCTATGTACACAAGTACTAAGTCGCTTGTGCTCAGACCGTGTTTCTTCAAACACCTAATCATGTATAGACGGCGGTTAGCTTTGCCCACAATCATTATCACATGTGCAGTCCACTTCAAGTTTGCTTGTAATATTACACCAAGGACCTTGGCCTTGTGCACAACTTCAAGTTCAGATGCACCAACAAACAGTCTGGGAATTTCGGGTGCTTTTCGCAAGAAGCATATGAACATCACCATGCATTTAGTTGGGTTGAGCTGCATATAGTTTTTGTCAGTCCAGCTGACTAGGTTGTCTAGGTCGGTTTGTACATTCGACGGGTGTGACGCTAGTCTGGCCTCTGCAAGAGACATATCGTCAACATATTTCCAGGCCTCTGCTGAAGTGTCATCTTGGGGGGCTGCATCGTTTATGAGGGCAAGGAAGACCAGGGGACCAAGCTTTGTGCCCTGGGGTACTCCACAGGTGAGCGTTTCCCACTCTGAATGTGTTCCTTTGTATGTGACACGTTGCTGCCGGTGCGAGAGGAAATTGCAGACCCAAGGGAGGATGGACCGGCGGACACCAAGTTCAAGGAGTTTGTTCATTGCCGTCAGGTGATGTACTCGATCAAAAGCACGCGTGAAGTCCGTAAGTACCAAGGTACTAACATATCCGGGTTTGTCAGTAGCACAGGCAAGGCTGTGAACAAGGCTAGTAAGGCAATGTGTCGTGGACCTTCCCCGAAGTGAGCCGAACTGCCGGTTGTCAATGTTAGGTAGAATGTCCTGTAAACACCACCTGGTCACAAACCCTTCACATATCTTAGCAAAGATGGAAGTTAACGAGATCGGCCGTAATTTGTCAAGGCGTGGTGGGTTCTCTTTCGGAACAGGAACAACGTTGGCTTTCTTCCATATGGAGGGCACCGATCCTTCAGCAAGAGAGGTGTTGAAGATGTCAGTCATAGGCGAGCTCAACTCAAACGCAAATTCCCGCACTAGTCTGGGAGAGATGTTATCAACGCCGGCAGCCTTTCCTACCTTCACTTTCCGGAGTTGGTGGTACATATCCCACACTGTGACCACCGGGGGAGGGCTACACGCAGGCAGGAAGGACGGCAGTTCGTCTAGCGACAGCGGTGGGAATTGCTGGGAGGCTGCTGCCAAGTACGTGTTTATGGCATTAGCCGCTTCTTTGGGATTAGTGTTGTCAACGCCCAGGATTTGGTTGCCTTGGTCACGACGTATGCCGGTCATGTCTTTAATGTTGCGGTACCATTCCTTGGGATCAGCAGTCTTGAGGTGTTCAACCTTGTCCCGGTAGTGGTTTCGTTTAGCAGTGGAGATTTCCCGTATAACCCTGTTCCGATACCGTTTCCAGGCACTTGTGTTACCCTTGTGGAAAGCCTTCTGGCGTTTCTCGATTAGGGCTTTGATACAGGGAGTGACCCATGGTTTGTCTCTGCAGTGGAGGCGCACCACTTTAGTCGGAAAGTACTTATCCACCGCACACTTCAAAGTACTGTAGAAGGCATCGCACTTGGACTCGGCAGAGGTGGCTAGCAGAACCTCATCCCAAGAGTGAGTGGTGATCCAAGATCCAAACGCCCTGGAATCCGAGTCACGCATCGGACGGACTACCTTCTTGTGTACAGTGTTAGATGTCTGTCTGTGTTTCCCTGGCATGATGACACAGACGTGGTCACTACGACCAATGGGGGGAGCTGTGACGGGAGATTCGTAGAAGCTACTCACATTAGTCAGTATCAGGTCCAGGACAGCTTCGCCACGAGTTGGGGCTTCAACGACTTGCTGAAGTGAGCTGAAACAGCAAAGATCAGAGATGTCCAGGCGGTTAAAATCTCCAAGTATGACTAGTCCTATATCTGGATGAGAGTTCCGCAACAAGTCGATGGACTCCGACAGGTGTTCAAGCAAAACACCTTCGTGAGGTGAGGCTGGGGGGCTGGGGGGCTATAAACATTCCTTCAAATTATTCTATACCCACTATTAAAATTCCTTCTTTTCACTTACCACAAAATTAAGTGCCAGCTGTCCCCCTACCACAAAATTAATTCATTGTATGAATGTATCTGTTTGTTGTTGAAAGTCATGTGTTTACTGAGCTTTTAAAAACAGACACAGGGCAGAGAATGAAGTCAGCAGATCTAATCCCTGTCACAAGGTCTCATTGCATGTAACATTTGTCCTATTCAAAATTCAAATGCTTGTTCAAACCCAGTTACCATGCTGTGGCCAAAGGCTGAGGGACTCGTAGCCAATCATACACATGCATGCTGTCTACTATATTTGTGAATCCGAGTATGATATAAACTTATATTGTTTCTCTAACAGCAGGTGCCAGACTGTCTAGCAGAGAAGCAGACTGGAGTTAGAACAGGATATGGCTTATTGTAACCTCATATAGGGCACAATTTTTACCTGCTTAGTTTATCATATGGGCTTGAACTTGTATAGCCAACATGCTGTTTCTCCATTCCAGAGTGGGCTGACAAACTGACCAATATGAACAAGGGGAAGCACTTCATTGGTGACTTCCTGCCTCCAGAGGAGCTGGAGAAGTTCATGGAGAAGTTTAAGGCCTTGAAGGAGGGCAGAGACCCTGACCTGTCCGACTATGCTGAGTTCAAACTTGGGGTGAGTTATGAGAACATTTTGGATATGTCACATTAACTATGTCACATTCAATACACCGTGGGTACGACTTGACTTTCATAAGGAAATTGTAACATTTTCAAATTGTATCACTGTATGTAAGGCCATACCAATTCAGTTACGGCTTCAGGGTCCATTAATTTTGTGGAGAAATCTGTGAACTAAGGAGTTCAATTGCAACTCAAGATGTCAACTTAAGGTTTTTTTAATTGAAGTCAAATCTTGGGCAGTTTAATGTCTCTACAGCATAGTAGCACTTGCAATTATGGACAAAGCACTTCTAAATGACTGACAGCAATTTGAGTATTGAGGACCAAAAACAAAATCCAAAAAAGAGAAACCAGACACTCTACTAAACAATTTATTTCTTCAGACATTTTACATGTATAATACTCCCTCATTGTTATCAAGAGGACATATTTGTATTCAGGAGACGTTGCAGTTGTACACGATATTCACATCTCTCAGTGAGAGAACTCCAAAGGAGGAAGCAATGTGATCTGTCAAAATACTGCCAAAGGGGGTCTCTGAGGGGCTTACCCATCCCCTTAGAGGGTGTGAAACAGACCATTACTTCCAATCAACACGCAGGAAAACAGATCCTTCCGAAGTAGATAACCCCATCTGTTTCAATTTGCCTCAAGGTTGCCAGTGAGACTGTAATTCGCATGGGATCCTGGCCAGGAAGTATTGCTAAGTTATTGTAAGGTTGCTGTTCTTTCTTCATTTTCACCATTTTTACTTGCCAATAGCTGTGATTAGGACGTTCATTTAGAATTAACGAAATGAAGTGTCTGCCAGGAAGTATATCTCTCAACTATCAATTTCTTACTTGTCTAAGACAGTCAGGAAGTTTGTAGTTGCAGATAGAGATTTGACATTGATAAAGAAGTT
Organism: Branchiostoma floridae x Branchiostoma belcheri; assembly: GCA_019207045.1. Lineage (NCBI taxonomy): Eukaryota > Metazoa > Chordata > Leptocardii > Amphioxiformes > Branchiostomatidae > Branchiostoma > Branchiostoma floridae x Branchiostoma belcheri. The sequence goes on along the minus strand of CM033025.1, from coordinate 8,070,489 downwards.
ATTTCTACTTACTGTTATATCTCTATGTTGTGTTTTCCTGTCCTGCAATGTTAAAAACACATAATATTTTCCAATAATTTTTCCCAATCCAGAATCTATACGTTCCACATGGAAAAGGTTTTATTTGAAGCTTTCAAGTTGCTGGTAGCATTCTATTAAAAGTGTAAGATATTCATTACAAACGACAGGCCGAGAAGGTGTTCCATTCTGGCTGATATTACCTTGTTGAATCCCTAATTGCCTTGGAGCCTTCTTTGCTGCAGCCTTGCTGGTTTGAAATAGCATGAGAGATTACATGTTCCAGAGGTTTCATTATAACTCATTACATGTCAAATTACCTTCAGCACCAGCCACCCATGCACAGCTTTTGGTGGCACAGACACTGATAAGGCACTGCTGGTGGGCACTGTCTACCTTTTGCAACCAGTTGTGACTTTTTTTTACCAGTTTGTGCTTTACATCACATTTGGCCTCATTCTCATTGAAATCTGCATTGAAAAAAAAGATACACTGAGTTTTTTTAGAATTCAACAAAATTCCCAAAGAAAAGAGTTGATATGTAGAATGTAAACATTAGTATTGGACTTATGCCCTAAGTCCCATACCACGCATGCTCCCAGCAGTCTATTTTAGCATTGCATTATAATCCATACACAAGATATACGCAGGGAGATTTTTAACAGTTTTTGTAAATCATGCATTTACACTACACTTCAACATCTTATTCATAACAACATCTAATGGAAATCATCACAGCAAATTGAATCCATCGCCTCTGTCTATCGGTCCTCCCTAAGGGTTCATCTAAGGTAATGCAAGGAAAAGCTTTTGATCACCTTAATGGTGGTCTTTAAACCTACTTTTAGATAATGGTGTGTGCCTGTGCAGTAACATCTATTATCATAATACCGGTACGTTTACGACGATTTCTCTAGCCATACTGATTTGACAAATTGTCAACGCATCATTTTCTCCAGTTACATGTTGCTGTTATAGCTTACCCTTGCCACTTCTTCTGTGTAACTTTTCTGCCACTCTTGTCCTGCTAAAAGCGTAATATTGTAATTGTAACACGCCGCGGAATTACACGGCGAACGGGCGCGTGGTTGGGAGGGGGTAAAAAATACCGGTAGGAAGAAACACGGCACAATTAAATGCCGCTATGTACATTTATACATCCTCTGATGCTCCTTCCTTTTCTGTCAGTAAATGCATAAAACATAAACCTGCATGAGCATACAAAATGTCATGAGAAAACGGACGTATACTGTCAAGAATTTTCATTTAACTTCTGTCCGTCACAACCGCTATGACGTAACACTTCACTGCTAGCGTAGATATAAAAATGGCGGGAAAATGGCTGCGTACGTTCAATTTTGCCCATTCAGTCGTAGATCCGGGCTATTATGCAACGGTTCTTCACACTTTTACATGAGTTGTAGGTCACCAACAGAAATTCAAGATTGTTGTTGAATCATGTTCGTCTTGTGCCGTGAGCATGTGTAATTATGATCTATAAATTTGGCAATGAATGTGACAGTGTGTTCGTCCCACGACGAGCTGCCTACCCCGAAAAAGATACTGAAAACTTTTGGCCTTATTGTCTTCGAATGCATTGTTATCGATGCTTTGTAAATGATGTATTGGACACCTAGATGTCTGAAGTGTGCACAGCTCAGAAATAACTATTGTTGCATGTGTAGATCTCTTTAAGTTCCAGTATTTTTAATCTACCGGTATAAGTCTTACTACCGGTATTATGCCAATGCATGTTAAACCTTAATCCATGTGATCAAACGGGGTCCAGAAATCTTTTGGAATAAACTTTTAAGAGAAATTGTGTGTCTGGGCAAATTGGTCTGCATTAGTGTGGGGATGCCCGAGGAATGCCAAATTACATGACGTGTACTGACACTTTTTTTCAGCAAAGGAAACACACACACACACACACTCACTCACTCTCCGGTTTAACGTCTGTTGTTCCCCATCCTGTGGGGGACTTAGACGTGCTTGCACGTAGATGAGGGGGCTAGATGGCAGCTCTCCAGCATCCTCTATCATTTGGGTTGACACTAGCAAAGGAAAGATTATAAAATCTTCTGAACCACAGTTTTATGCCTGCACGATGCATTTTTTGCCGTTAAGGCCATCAAAAAAACAATTTGAAAATGTTCCTTTGCTGGTTGTACTTAAACCATGTTGAGTCTTGTTGTCTGCTACATATGTGAGCCATGCTGGTGCACTGCAGTGTTTGACTGCATGCAAGATTGTATGTAATGTGTGATATCACATAGAACAAGTTAAAACAAGAATATGCCTATTGAATAATATAAATGTGTATTACCCAAGTCTTTAGTTGCGATTGCATTATTCAAGTTTGAATAGTCTGTGTAAACTCTTCAGGTCTGTATAAGAGTTGTAGCACTCCTGGACAATGCTTCGATAAAATTCACTATGATTTTCCATTATACATGAGTGAAGTGGTATGTAGGAAGCTGTTGCCCCATAGCCCCATACCTCCTGGAATATGCATCAGAGATTTAGAAAAGGCAGACCTTTGACATGCACCCTCTAAGTTATATCCCTTCTTAAAGTCCCCCTACCTAACATGTCTTTCAATGTCCTTCTCCTCGCGTCAATCTTCGTCATGTCGGCCTCTCAGGGCCCACAACACAGCCCTGTATTCTGGCCATTCATGGCCTACGTTAGCTGGAAGGTCACAAAACAAGATTTAGTGCCCTTCAGTAGTGACTGGTGTTGCCTTGAAGTACCACAGGGGAAATGGGAACGGTTCCTTTCAATTTCTCCCCTATTGGTTCTTATTTCCCATTACAGGAGGAGGACTTTGAATTAGCTGTTATGTATTCCCTAATCTGGGCTTCTCGACGACACTGGCAATGGGATCAATAGCCAGGGGCTCTTTTATTTCATGTGGACCCCCAAAAGCAGTTTTTTTTAGAAAGCAATTCATGTTCTCTTTCAATGCAGTACAAGAATTGTCACCTAAATCAAGTCTTCACTTCAAGCCTTCTGGTGCATGCTGGCTTGTGTCTGAGAAACACTGATAGAATGCCATGAATATGTTGAAGAATGTCTTCTTCTGGAGAATTATCGCCATTTTGGCACCAAGATCCTATATTTCTACATACAACACATGCAACTTCTGACCTTGCACATTGTATTACCCAAGTGAATATTGAGAGGGATCTTGATTAAAGAAAATGACTTTGAGCTGTCCAACAATAGCAATAGGAGCATGCAATAGGAGCACAGGGCTTGAAATACTTTTTTCTACATACCTGCACTGGTGCAGGTGACATTGAAAATTACCTGCACCAGACAAATTTTACCTGCACCACTCTGAATTTAGAAAGTATGGATCATACTAAAATTGTTCATCTATCAGGAACCATTGCTACTAGTATTTTTTCTTTTATACTTTATAGTTGGTAACAGTCAATGCAGCTAATAACAATCCACATACACCTACATCATATGACATTTATGTATAAAACCCAGTACATTAACCAGTGCAGGTTAGTTGCATGTAGACACCAGAAATACCTGCACAGCTCCAATTTTACCTGCACTAACATGCATATGCAGGTGGTATTTCTAGCCCTAGTCATACTTGAAGTTCAATATGTGTATTGGCACACTGACAATCGCTCCCAGTTTAAACTTGTCAAAGTAAAGTTTGACCTCTACTTAAACAGGTTTGACTGCCTTTGATGAATCCTGAAGCTGTCTGTACATTGTAGGCTTGAATGTTTTAGGCTTCTAGAACAATCAAATTCTAATGGTTGCATTTGATTAGGCAAAGGAAAATGCCTTTAGTTAACACTCTCTTATGAATAACACAAGGTGTACAAGTCACCACTGGTTCCTTCATTCTTGAATTAGAACTGTATTTATTGTAGAAAGGTTCAAATGACCTGTATTATCTTACAGTATGATTTTACTGCTGTTAGAAAGCCTTGAAATTACTAAATACCTGTGACTTTCACATGTGCACACCTCCACATACATGCTAAGGAATATCCAAGTTCTGTATTGAAACTATGTACAGTAACTTCTGAGCCGACACTGAATTGACTTTTGATGTGTTGAAGGACTTATGGACCAAATATGGCCTTGCCTGAGAATAAGTCCTGATAACAACTTAAGTCAGATGAATGGGACGTCTTAAGATAAGCAGCTGTGGAGAGAGATCCAGGATGACTGGTCGATACGCCCATTTGAACAGGGAAGACTAAAGGATGTAGCAAGACAGCTTGCAGGAAGACTTTAAGTCTCTCACAACAGCTGGAGCAAGTTTTGCACTTAAGTGGAATTTTCAACCGGCTTATAAATCAAACTTAAATGCTGCACAAACCTCTGCAGAAATGTTTTTGGCATTTGCATCTCTCTCCTTGGTGCTGAAAAGTTGGGTATTTCACCACAGCCTCCATCAACATTTTATAATAGACAAACAATTTAAAAGGCATATTGAACATTGTGATGATACTTTTATTTTTCAGACTGTGATGATATTGAACTTGAGCTATAGACATTGGTTGTCAGTAAAGCTGCAGGATGATATTCACCCTTAGGTTGTGCATTCAGCTTGCTGTAACAATGTGATTCATTTCATATCCAACAGGCTTTACTGAAGTCTGTGATGATTTGTTTCTTACATCTGAAGATGACATTAATGATCAAACAGAATTAGATAGGATATAACAAACTTCTTAAACTTTGTACTTTAATATGAGTATATATTTTTAGGGGGAAAGTCTGCTCTATATTCCCCCATGGGGCAAGTGCAGTTATAGTGATGATACAGTGCACAATACTATGCCACATGACAGAGAAATCAAGATGAATACAGTACATCTGCACAGAAGCACTTAAGTAGGCTGGACTTGGCTTTTTATCCATTCTCCTGGATCCCCTTAAACCCAGAAGGGAGTTCTCACATTGATGTTCAATAGACAGAGGCAGACCCGAATGATGCACACATCCATCTCTGACCCAGAATAGATTTTATAGCCTGGGGAATATCCCCTCTCACATCAGATAATGACTGAAATGAGAGGAATAAGAAATAACATCAGCAACAAGTTGTGTTGTCATCTTTGGGCTGTGTCGGGGGGATTTGGTCAGGAGACAGGGCTGAAGTTGTGTACAAATGAAGAACCAATAAGTTCCCAATCTGCCAATACTGTCTAATGGGAACCCTCGTTTTGGTCTGTAGTAATATGCTTTGTTCAGAGTGATTACGATAAATATTGTGATGTTGTAATCATGATATATATATGTTTAAGTTACAACTTTGGCATCATCATCATCGTCGTTTGTTCTGCGACACTGTCAAAATGCAAGTCATGTAAGCTTCAGTTGAATTGTATATGCCACATTGAACTCTTACCGAATATGAGGTAGAGAGATTGATAACAATTCTTTACTTTCAAGTTGTTTACTTGCAGAAGCCTGGGGGTAACTATAGAGTAGCCTTCTGGTCAACACTGACTTCTTATTCTTTAACTTCAAAGGTGGTCCGTTACCTTTGAGTAGAACTGATTTGTAAGGCAGCCCTTTGTACAGACAGTTCTAACCAGTTATCTCTTTTGTATGAACAGGAGGACAACCTTGGTTACAAGATGCTGCAGGCCATGGGCTGGACTGAAGGGAAGGGTCTGGGAGCTAACGAGGAGGGTATCACTGCACCTGTCAACAAGTAAGGAGACTATACAATGTGTACTTGGTTCCTACAGTCCACATAGGAGGGGTGGTTGATAGGTTCTGATTCCCCACCCAGAAATCAGGACTGGCACACAACTCAAATGTTGGGAAACAAATATATAGTATGAAGCCTTTTATTGATATTCACAAAATTTCAAATCATTGTGGTCATTTCAACATCCTTTAGAAAACCAGTAGATAAATGGTGAAAAAAACAAGGATAAACTTGGAAAAACCCTGCCTACAGACATGCATGTAACACAAAGCATTAACAAGAAAGAATATCATGGTCCCCACCCAGAAATAAGAACTGATCCAAGACTCAAATTTTGGGAAACAATTATATCGCATGACACCTTTTATTGAAATTCACCAAATTTCAAATCCTTGTGGTCATTTCAACATCCTTTTGAAAACCAGTAGATGAGTGGTGAAGAAACAAGGATAAACTTGGGCATGTGACACAAAGCACCATAAAGAAAGAATATGGTTGTTGACCACATCTCTATCCCACTACCAGTGGACTAGCCTCCTGCTGCAGTGATCTGTGTGGCCCGAGGGAAATGGAGATTGCCCTAAGCACAATTTTAACCCCAGTTTTCAATTTCAAACAGAGGCCAACAGGCTATCGAGAATGCCGGGTTGGGAGTGGACAAACCATCCGAACTCTCTAAAGAAGACGATGAGTATGAAGCCTTCCGCAAACGCATGATGTTAGCCTACAGGTTCAGACCTAACCCTTTGGTGAGTATGGGCATCTTTCTTCAGATCTGGAGTTAATTTTTGATGTACAGTATTTTCAGGTAACACTGCCACTGCATCTGCTACCATGTTGGAGCATGTCTTTTTGCATTAAATAGAGAATCATAGCTCAATTGTTTTAGGATAATATTCTATAACAGTATGTGCAAACACTTGTATCACAATGATTCTATGGCACAAAGTACCGGCAAGTGAACTTTACCTTAAGTTAGCTTTTACCAAAGGCAGGATGGGACTAGGTGAGGTGAGGTGAGGTTGATTCTGTAATGGCTATGTGTGCACCAGAAAACACCAACAATGTGATCAACAGAAAATGATTTTCTTTTAGGCATGTACATTGTAGATCATGACATTGTAGATCATCAACCATCAACTAATTAACTTCTGTGTGTTTGATTACAGAATAACCCCCGACGGCCGTACTACTGAAGCTGAGGAGGAGAAGATGTTGATTTTGGTACATCAAGAAAATGTTTGTATCTGTAAACTCTGGGGGGAGATGCATGGAACTTACTGCAGGATCTGTATAGGGACTACGTATACACTGGTGATAGTTTGGACTAAAATCATATTAAAAATTTTGAATGTGGCATATCACAAGACTTAGTCTTTGTCAAAATATGCCAGGATAAAATGTTGGATTCTCTTGATCTCATTCTACTGATTATGACAACTTGAATTGATGAACTAATGTGAGATTGGCTATAGGTACATGGACAATGTAGCACCTGGGGAAGGGTTAATTCTTAGTGTAAACATTATACAGAATAATATCAAGTGCACATAGATGGTTTTCGCCACAAATTTTGTATTGTTGGGAGATGGGAAAGCTATTATTGACGTATAACAGATTTCTGACGTTGTATGCATCTATCTACTGTATCAGACATTATGTACATGTACTGGTAGCAGATCTGGTGGATTGTGTCATTGAGTACTGATTTTAGAAATTTTTTTGCGGTGTAAGAAAGTTATGTAGGAAATGATCAGCAGCTGATGCATTGTACCCTAGCTACCAGTATGTATTGAGTGTTGTAAAATCTGAGGTCTTAGCCCCCATTTTGTAAGCCTTTTTACTTTAAATCAGAACATTTGAATCGTAAAAACGCATCTTTGTAAGGGAAACAGAATGTTTCATTTCATCTGAGTGTGTGTAATACTGTCTCTCAAAATGGGCAGTCTCCATTTTCCAAAATGTTGCCATATAATGTACATGTAGCTAGTAGTCTAAAACGGCTCAGCATTTTCTGTGACATATCAGATTAACAAAAATTGTGTAGCACTTTTTTAGCATTACGATGTCATCTCCATTATACTGTAAACTAAAACAAGTCATATAGGACACATGTTAAAGGTAACGGTAAGGCACCGGGTGTAAATGGACATATGTAGTTCTGTTTGACAATGTATGTATGGTGTAAAGTGCACTTTGTAGACATGTAAACAAGATTTAGGCTGTATGTGTATGAGTATTACATTGTAAAGATTGACACACATTGTACTAAAGATACCTGAGGCACAGGATTCTTTTCAGCTGAATCTGAAACAGAACTGACAGTCTTCATGCCAGTGGTACTGAAATCCAGGTATACAGTTGAGACAGCTACATCATATAATATAGATCACTTTACTTAGAATCTACAAGGCTCAAAAAAGGTGTCAGACTCTGTTACAGTAGTAGTCTTACATGTATGTCTTTGGTAGTCCTTTATTTTTGGTGTTTTAATTACCATATTCTCAGTCTATCTCCATGCTTCACACTCATGCAGAACAATGCTTCTGTTTCAATTCTGCTTGATTAGTCAACATGAGATTTAAAACATACAAACAAGACATTATTTTGTGATTGTAAGCAGTTGGCAGCAGAGACAGTGTCATGCAGATATTGGTATCGTACATGTCAGCCACTGTCTTGCGTTTTTGTCAGTGTTTTTGAACATCACAATATACTATTGAAGGCTTGTCTGGAAAAACTTGTTGCAGAATACAATGTATATGTATATAAGGGGTGCAAAAAATTGTACTGAATCTGACTTCTCTCCAGTGCATGCCATCTACATTGGGTCCAGTCATAAAAGTTAAGGTGGCCTGAGCTGTACACAAGTTACAAGTGTTGCCTTGCAGGAATGACTTGCCAAATTGCTTTTTTCAAATGTTGAAAGAAACACTTAACTAGACTCTCGTCTACTGCAGCTATTTTCTTGAATGATTAACACAGAATACAAACTGAAAGAAGTTGGAATAGGTTGTTTCAATAATTCTTGCTGTTCCAGAAGGAAGACAGACCTTTCCCTTGAATCCTTGTTTTAGTAAATGTAAGATTTCATCAAACCCACATTCTTGGTCATACACTGTTTGTCTTATGGCTTGCTACTATTTCATGACCCAATGTATTTTCTTATAGCCTTGATCAGCCTCCATATGTAAACTCATGAACTCAATAATTCTTGATTGATAAGATTTTTATAATGTCTCCTCATTAAGATTGCAAGTTAGCATTTTGTTGACATTGTTATAAGAATTTTTACATTTTTGCCTCTTGCTGAAAAGTAAATGATACCCATGCATGTCAAACTTTTGTTAAAGCATTTTGTCTGAAATTTGAGTTAAGTTTTTGAACTTCAAAATAAAGATGTTGTGTCAGACCTTTTGTGTCTAGTTTTCACTCCTCTGGCAAACTAGCGTGCGCTTTACATCAATAAAGGTTAGACATCCAGGTAATAAGATACGCCAAATAGCAATTATTCAGGCAACTTTCAAAATCATATTCAGTTGAGTAGTTGCTATTTGGCATAATGTGTTTTTTTTATCTTCTTAGTAGTTATAAAGGATGAAAAATGATGGGGTATTCCATTTATCAACTGATGATTGATAGATCAAAGATTGGTAAATCGATGATTGATGATGAGTAAAAAGATGATTTGTACATTGAAAGATTCAACATGACATGGCATTATGACTCTCCAACATGACTGGTTAGTTGGGCTCAGCATGAACCAGATGCAGAAACAAGTTACTAGTAGTACCTACATGACTGATGTTGACTGTCACATGAGACAGTGACTTCATAATGTCTGCTGAAAATTTGGCCACATATAGACATTGAACTGATACATGAAATAAGGATGGTTTAATTTTATGGATGACATCCTTTGGACACTCATTCTACAACTGTTCCAAGCAGATTACCAGTATCAGATATTTGGGGGACCTTTCGAACAGTAAGTTCTTCACCCTGTAGTTTTCAGACTGTAATGCAGAGTTCTGTATCAGATTGATAAAAGTACCACCCTCTTTTCTAATTTGTCTTCAGCTTTTGTCATTCCTGTATCACCTGCATCATCATGATTCACTTTTAGTTTTTGGTATTCCTCATCTTTCACTAGTTCTCTGGGCAAGTCTCAAGTTTTGAGTCGACCCCAAGTCACCTCCTGGTGAGTTATCCAATGCTCAGGTTAGAGGTCATATGAAAATCAGTGCCCTTGGCACAAATTTGATAATTACTTATTCATTAGGGCATACGTTTTCAATATCTATTAAAACTTTGGGCACCATGTTGTTCAAGTTGGTCATGATTCAAAGGGAGGCATGTGTGTTTGTCACAGCGCTGGTGCAGCAGGGTATTGCAGGTCACTTTATGGCCATGTAAACGGGTCGCTCTTGAGTCAGACTCTGGTGGGGTTCACTCCCAGTCGACTTGAGTACCCATGTGTAAACCTAGCCATTGTCATGCTGTGTCTTGCTTATCTGTGCTGTAACGAAACCTGGCAGCGTAGATCTAACTCTAGGTTCCTATTTACTCCCTACAACTTCCAGAAATCAGTGGCACATGCATAGCCATGACATGTTTTGCTGCTAACATAATTTGATAATGATGTTATTTGACCATTTGTTTCATAGTGGCATGTGGTTCGGTTTGACTTGTGGGTTCTGGCTTTTATTCCAAGCATGCCCCCATGCTGGAATTTTTGAGGAAAGACACTTTTAAATTAGTTTACACCTATGGCAAAAAATGCAAGATAATCAATTAGTAAGGCTTGACATACTTTTTTATTCACGCATCATATGTTAGGCAATGAATGCCATTACATGTTGAACGTGTATGTTCATTGTATGTGCAACACTAATACTCCTGAGATCTAATGTTACATATCTCAAATGTCCATTAAAACAACATTGACTTTTGAACAGTAAATATGTATTACCTTACTAACTTTATTACAAAATGCTTGTGTATTGACAGGCTTTAGTCCACAAATTCTCTATCATGATCTTGCATTTTGCTTCAGGGTACATACATGTAACATTCACAATAAGACAGCACTATGTATTTGCCAAGATCTTCAAAGCCAGCCCATGACAGAGATGGGTGTTGTTAATGTGCAGCTCTTAACCTGAAGGCAAAGCTTTGGAATGTCTTGGCTTCAATACTGGAAAAGAAATCTGTCATGCACACTAGAAATGCATGCAACTGACAACCTGTGCATCGCAGCTTCCACTTGAATAGAATATACATGTCAGTACCAGAAAACTCGAACAGGATTCTTTTCTGGTTTCTCTATTCCTACATGAGTCAAAATTTCATCCTCGAAGGAAGCCAGTGATGGGACGTATGTCCTTCGAGTTGCTTCCTCGGAGAGTGTGTCTTTAGCAGTTTCTGAAATTAAAACAAAATCTTGTCAAAAACAACACACTTAAGTTTAGAGGTCCCACCATATGGAATAATTCAAGCCAAGTTCAACAATGTTGTTTATCATTACACAGTTTAAAAAATCTTATAAAGATAAATTTCATCGAACATCCAACCACAATTTCACCTGATTTGTTTTCCTTGTTTTGTTTGTTCTGTCTCAAATCTTTCATTCCAGGTCTAACAAAGAATATTTTCATCAAATATGTGTCACAAAGTTCTGATTTTGGGGACAGACAGTGAAATTTTTTCCTTCCCAACTAGCAAATTTCCATCCTGGGACAGAAGGACAGGTCCTGGAGACAGCCCTGTACCAAACTAAGTAATCATAACCTGGACACACGTTCTTTCATCTTTAACAGCTACCTCCAAGATGAACACACAGCAACTCACCTTTGTAGGCCTCGGGTACGATCCCATCCTCTCTAGCGGTTGCCTCAGGTGGGACAGGGATGATGCGTCCCGTCCGTGTGGACACTCTCACCTTCTCTCCATCCTCTGTAAACCTCCACTCTACCTCTGCTGGCTCACTAGTGGGGGACACAAAAGATTTCTCGATTTCTCAGTTGTGTGGATGTCAGAACTTCAGCTTTTCCAAATCAGATAAACAAAAGTAAAGGTGATCTCTAACCAAGTAATATTCACTAGATAAGGAAAACTTGCAGGAGAAGAAGAGATCTCACTTGTCTGATGGATCAATCAGTGCGACTTCCCGGTACATGAGTGGAGCTTCACTTCTCACCATCTGCCCTGGGTAGTCTTTAGCTGGGTTCTTCCCAATGTACCTATAATGCTGCATACACAGAAATGGTCATGGCTAATGGTCATGGCTCTCAATTCAAGAATGGACCGTAAATATGCCCTGATAGTGATAGCAATAAAGGCCTACATGAAAGTGTAATTTGTTTAGGATCCATGATAGTAAGAGATTTACTACAAAGTCCCATGTTTCAAAGATAGGGTCTTAGAATACATTTTAAAAATCACAGGTTTCTGCTGTTGTCTGTTGTACATTCATGTCAATGTCATGCCATGAAAAAAGGAGTTACATGTCAAGAAGCACTCACTGAGCATAAATGTAACAGAAGTTAAGTCTAGACCACAGACTTACACAGTTGAGTCCTTCCACCACAACCCAGTTCCTTTCCCTGATGATTTGGACAACTTTTCCCTGTTTCCCTTCGTCACGACCTCTTAGGATCTGGACCTGTGAAAACATGTACAAGAAGATTCTGCAAACATATGATAACCTCAGGAAAATGTGGATAACAGTGCAGTTCAAAAGCACATCAGTGACAGTGTCAATTTTTCCATGTGACAAAAGAGCCACCTAGAGTCTGCTTGTGAAACTGCATTACAAAGATATTATGAGACTAGGACAGTTATTTGTAACTAGTACTAACTACTATTAAATTTGTAACTCCATTACCCTTAATATCTGGAATATGGCCTGCTTTGAGATATTCAATATACCCTGAATTCAACCAATGAACACCGTACCTGTTCCATTCTCCTTCTATGGAACATATGGTGGTATAGTGTTCACATCTGGATTTCAGATGTTCAAACCTTAAATCATTTTACTCAATTGTGTCATTAGTTCTGGTACAGCTAGGTCTAGAGTACTAGATTGGACCAAAACTACCACTAAATAATTTATAATACAAAGGACATTGATAATACTTACAATATCTCCCTTTTTCACCATCCAATTCTCATCCTTGATTGGTTCTACCCAGACCCTCTTCCTGGGTTTGTTGGGGTTCAAGTTTGCCATCTTGTGCCCGAGGGAGCCGGGTTTGTTCATGCCGTATCTGATGTACTTTGGCACGTATTCCGCCTCCTCTTTAGTCCAGGTACGGGCCGCCATGGCCAGGAGTTGGGTCAGGCGTGGCATTTTCCAAATGAAACGTTACTATAAGTCTATATCCAGATGACCACGCAACAAAAAGGCTAACCGTTAAGTCAAAGATCCTGAAAAAAAAGGAAACAGTAGAATTTATTCCTAGAATTGTTGATTAAAAGGGTAATGTGTAGCACCATGAGACATTGTCTGGCGGAGAAATAGACGTAAAGGAAACCCTACAGATAAACCATGCCCCCCTCCCCAAGATTTGGTGTAACGTTACCTCGAGCGCTACAGTAACTTTACAAGACCCTCTTCTAAAAAAATATAATTTCATACAGTCCTTAGGTTCTAGGCTACATAAGTAACAAAGTTTTTCATACTTTATCCCAACGAATACCGTTAAAATAGAACAAAACCTGTTTTTCTGTGTGTCACAAGGAGGTCAGGAGGTCGCCATGTCCCTGTCCATGTTTGTAAGTGGAATAGTACATTTTATCCACAAATAGGGGGAGTGTTCATTATATATCAGAAAAGAAACAGTATAACAGAATATAAACACTTTATAATACAGTGTATTATATTGAAAATGTATTTATATATTTATAAAATTCTTGACATCTTTTTTAACCTTTTTCATCTGCTACAAAAATAATACCAATTCTACATTACCCCCTATACAAACGTATACTGTTCTAAAGTTCAAAGGTCGCACCAAAGGTGACATTATCATAGATCAGGGTCCAGATTTGCCCTGGTCTTTGCCTTTTCCCACCGACAGCTCACAGAATCTCCTCCCGCCATGTCGATGTCGTCTGCCACCGGTGTCTTCCTGATCTCTCTCCTCTCCATCCCGATCCTGTGGGTCGTGAACCACTCGGGGTTGATCGGCGGGAACCCGTGGGGGATCCTGGCGGCGGGGTACGCCTCCCTGCTCGGGATCCCCGCCCTCGCCTACTTCGCCATCCGGGATAAACGGGTGAAGAAGGACCCCTGGTTTTACGGTAACATCTTCAAATTATATAACATAGACTTACCACAGACACTACAGGGATTGTAGATACTAGTACATGTAATTTAATTTAGTTGGTCAACCAATCAATTGAATAAAAGTCTGTAACTTGAGTTGGATGACCAGGACAGCATCAGACTTTGATTTGAAAATTTTCAAAGAGTTTTCAAATCAAAGTCTGATGCTGTCATGGTTCCAACTCAAGTTACACAGTCGTTATGAGAGAATCTATAAAATTGTGCAATACGCAAATATCCAGATAACTAACGTTAAAGGTTCAGAGTTGATCATTGACTCTCAACCTTTAATATAGGATTTGTTAATTATTGCACCTCTAAACTAGCTCTTAAGTCCAAGGGTGGTCCGGTAGGACGTTGCCCCCAGTTCACACTATGCACCTGTTAGAACATGGTCACTACCCCTCAGCCAATCAGAGCCCTTCAATTAAGTTACATGTTTATTTTATCCCCAAGTGCAGAAGAGTGACCAGCTACTCACTCACCACTCAGACTGACTCACTATGAAAAAATTGTGGTACTAACGTTAACATTTTTATGAACTCATTTGCATAAAATAGTTCCACACTTTTTCCGCTCCACTGGTCGGCTCACACTGAGCAAGCTAATTGCCCAGGGGATTAGACAGTATTTAAACACCGTTTGGCTTCCAGGGGATACTGTGTCAAACAAACATGTAGTTAACCACTTTCTATAATTATATATAACTAGAATCAGGTTTTTCGAAAATGACAAATGCAGTACCATGTAAGTAAGCAATAGTTAGCAGTGTCATTAAAGTAAGCAAAACAGTTTGATTCTCTCTGGAAAACAACATTATCTCTTTGGAAAAAAACTGGGAAAAAGAGGGAAAAAAAGATTTAAAATCTTCAGGCTAGTGTCTACTAGTATGTTCTAAAACAGTTAGAACATGGGCACTCAGCTAGTGGTGCATACCTAAACTCAATTTCAGGTTC
This sequence comes from Branchiostoma floridae x Branchiostoma belcheri, assembly GCA_019207045.1. Classification (NCBI taxonomy): domain Eukaryota; kingdom Metazoa; phylum Chordata; class Leptocardii; order Amphioxiformes; family Branchiostomatidae; genus Branchiostoma; species Branchiostoma floridae x Branchiostoma belcheri. The sequence goes on along the minus strand of CM033025.1, from coordinate 8,055,482 downwards.
AGGTCCGGATTCAGGTCCAGCAGTTCAGGTTCAGGTCTGGACTTATAAGTCCGGACCTGAACCCATCATTGCATATTATGTGCATTTTTTTGAAAGGGAGGGGGGATGGTGCATATAAAATTGCACGTTAGCATGAATTGAAATGCAGTGTGAAAAATACATGAAAATAATATACAGCCAGTGTAAACACGAAATGTGTTTTGTCTTTTTCCAGTGCAAATTGCACTGTCTATGGAAGGTTTTCGATGGTTTAGAACAAAATAAGTGAATGTAAGTGACAGATTGCTTTTTGCAAGTCCGGACTTGGCTCCGGACATTTAGGTTTTTTTTGGACTTGGACCTAAACATTTTTAGGTCCAATTCCAAGTCCGGGCTTTAGGTACGCACCACTACACTCAGCCATACCATTGGCAAATATGGTTGCTTTATAGATTAATCATGTTTTTTACCATGACATGAGTTATTAGCAAACTTGGAAATGGAACCACGACATAACAGTCTATGGCAACTATATAAGCACAAACTTTGAAATGTTGATGGCTTTAGCCATACAAGTAGGGCCTGATCCCAAGCTTATGTTAAGTTACAGGTATTTGCCATTGATCATGTAGCCGACTCATCTATTGGACTTTGGAGTGTCGTTACATGTAGTAACAGCCTGGTCATTGTTCTCTCTCCACAGTGTTCACAGTTTTTGCCTTCTCCTCTGTGGTGGACCTGGTCCTGTGTTTGGAGATGGATGGCATGATATCAGGCTTTACTGAATTCTACATGAAGGAGGTAAAAAAAATGACTCTTTGTTTTTCCAGTGAATACTACTGCATTCTTTTATTCCAAGAACCGTTTATGTTTTTCTCTATTATGACATTCTCACAACATTGTGAGTATGCCATATAAATGGCAGCAGCAGCCAACCAGAGACTTGAAAACACTTTGCTTCTTCCTTTGAATCCACCCAGGGTGAACCATACCTCGGTACAGCCTACGGTATCATGATTTCCTACTGGGATGCTACTGCACACTACTCCATGTACCTCATGATGGTGGCTGCCATCGCATGGAAGTAAGTAAAAGACATGTATCATTGCATGGAAGTATCTTGGTTGTCCATCGTAGTCGATGATGACTGTAAATGTGTCATTTGTAGGAAAAAAGTGAAGATTGCAGGATTGTCTCTGGTTAACACATTTCTTTCCTGCATTTGAATGTGAACACTTTCTTATCTGTTGATTGTACTTTGCAGTTTCTCACTAGGTGGCGTTACTACAAGTTCTTGTCTCTCCACAGTGAACAGTACCGGGAGGTGGGTCTGTACTGGGTGGGCTCTCTTCTCCACAGTATGATTGTCTTTATGCCCGGAACATTCATAGGTGAGAGAATATTGTAGATAATCTAACTAGCTATATATACTTCAATTGAATAAAGAACTAGCATTGGAAGGTCAATATGTGAGTCAGCACGGAACAGAAAAACAGCATAATGGACCACGACATACATATAACAGCCCATGGTAGCCACAAGCATGAATCCTAAAATTCTCATATGTCAGTATCATCACTTTTACAAATATTGTATACAAATGTATAATCATTTCTTTGAAAAGCTTTTCCAAGACCCTTACAGACTCTGTCAAGTATATGTCAAAATAACAGTCAGTTGATTTAAAGAAAAGCATCATTATGACTTTTTTTGGTCTAATCATCAATTGATGACTTTTTTGCTTGATGATGATTGACAGGTAAGTTTGCCAACGAGATCCGCCCGGCGATCCTGCTGAACATACCGTACGTGGTGGTGCCTGTAGTAGCAGGGATCAAGTACCTGCAGAGTAGGCCAGATGGACAGTCACTTACAAAAGAGGTACTAGTGTTCATCATCATCATCATCATCATTAATCTATTCATCAGGTTTTCACTGGTGAGGTACATTAGACAATTTTTTTCCAGTATGACCTGTCATTCATGGCAGACATTAAAACAGACACTGACAATCCAATGTCTTTTTCTGTCATTGCCTTTAACATTACTAGTAATATTACAACAAGATAACTATATGATCTACTCTCCATGCAGAGGATTTTGGGGAAAATGATGGTCTTCTTCTTATAATTACATGCCCTGTTTTATGTGAAGGTCATAATTTTCTCCACTAACCTTTGCTTAGAGAGTAATATTGTCAACCTTCACAACTCAATGTTAGAATGATGTATTGATATTCAACATGTCATTGTGTATTGTGTATTGTTCTTTTTTTTTTTATCAAACTTTTCTTCAATACTGCTTATTTGGACTTTAACAAGTTTAAGCAATGTTAATCCCCAATACTATACAACTACATGTAGTTTCAAAATGAATCATTTCATTGTATCATTCATCAAAATTGTAGCTCATCATCTATTTCTCTGCAAATGTACAGTTGTTGATCCTTCATCACTTCCAGGTGAAAAAGGTGCAGGGGACCAGTCTGTTGAAGAGACCCCTGGATGTGCTGTTGATGCTGTTCTTGTTGGTGTCCATAGCAATTTCTGTCATCAGAGGCTTGGTAAGTTTCATACTGTTATTGATAAAAGGTGAATTTGTAGTCACCTAATAATGCAACATCAGTATACACACTTCGGATATCCAAGACAGTATTGAGAAAGCGTCAACAGTTTTTTTGGCAGTGACAGTCTTTTAGTACTCAAAATTGATGTTGCATTTATTTACATCGTCAGTACCTAACAGTCAGTATCATGGCATTTTTACAAACCTGCAGGCTGTCTTGGAATGCCCATGGGAGGTGACTAAGACATACACTAAGGAGTACGAGCCTTACCTGGAGGACAGGACAGCATATCCAGTTATACAGGTCAGGATTAGAAATTTTTCATATACCCTAAGCTTGCAAAAGTGGTGTGTAGAGCTACCCAGAATGCTTAAAGATTTGATGCTTCTGTAGTCTCTGGTAAAGGTCCGTAATACTGGTGAATTTGTTGTACTCAGGATTCATTCTGTCCTTAAGATAGCGTTCACTTTACCCATTGATATTTTCTCTCTCTCCCCACTGCTACAGATGTTAGTGTACCTGTTCTATTTTGTCCCATACTACCTGGCAGCCATGTATGGGCTGGTCCAGCCAGGCTGTGGGTGGATGGCTGACTGGGCACTACTGTTTGCTGGAGCAGCAGCACAGGTAACACACTGGGATTTCATACTGATGTAGATATGAGGGCTGTTCAATGACAAGTGCCACATGACGCAGTTGTTCAGTCACTGATAAAATGTAGTGGAGACTATACCTGAAATATCTGCTCTCAAAATTTATCCAGTTGCTTGAGTATTTGTTACCTTGCATATATATAATGAACATGATGTTTATTGTACAAGAAAGGTTGTTGATATTTTACATAGTTTTGGTTATAACTTGGTATAGGTTATAATTTGTATCGCTGTCCTCTTATGTTGTATGTATGAGACATCAATACATGTACTTAATATGACACAGTATTGATGGGCTGGGCATGTAAAAGTGCAAGACACGCAAATAAATTTTCATTCATTCATTCATCGTTGTTCCAGGCTCAGTTCTCCCACATTGGGTCTTCCTTCCACGGACGTACGCGGTTCACACGGAGGGTCCCCGAAGCCACCAGCCTGGAATTCTGGGTAATCAACCTGTTCCTGGCCATTGTACCTCAGATCCTGGCCTATCGCTGTGTCAAGTACCCATCATTCTTTGCCAGAGGCAGAAACCAAGCTGTCAATGGGGTGAAAGAATCACCTTCTAAGAAGAAGGACTCATAATGGCCGAAAAGTTGTAGGAAACATGGACACCTGTCTGTCCCTAAAGAGGCCTTTTGGTACATATTTGCACGAGATTTCCAACGTTTGATAACACTGCTTGATCAAACTTTGCGCTTTTTGGTTAAAAGTGAAGTGACACAAGTCTGGCAAAGTTCTGGTAATTCACAGGAAAGTACACTTCTGAAATCACTGACAATTGCAATTCCATCTTGTTTATCATAATCTATGATACTTCTAATGGCAGAACCTGTTACATAATTAAGTAAGCATCAAATAATAATCATAGAACATACTAGCTGTATCCAACTATGACAATAACTTGAAAGTTCATCTGTGTTGGTACAAGTCATTCTTGAAATAGTTGAACTGTAATTTCCAACACCAAAATTGGACTCACCCAAATTTTCGACTGTACAGCATCAGTCTTTGTCAAGGACGTGACGTCACAACAGTGGATTGTTCATTCCTTGACAAAGACTGATGCTGTACAGTCGAAAATTTGGGTGAGTCCAATTTTGGTGTTGGAAATTACAGTTCAACTATTTCAAGAATAACTATGACAATACATGTAAAGTCACATGAATTTCTACAACTGTTAGGGATCTTATCTAGTTCTTACCAGCTCATTTTACTTAAGACATTGTTTTAAATCTCAGGAACTGTTAAGTGAGGTAACTTACTTTAATTGATTTGATTTACATGCATATTGTTTAAGATTGTTTGTTGAAAATATGTATAATTATTATGTAGCTGTCTAACTTCTCAACACAATTTGACTGCCAAGTTACTTGAAATTAGTTTCATTTCATTCTACTATTTATAAATATAAACTATCCATAGCACTGTACGTGTACCAACTGTAAATGTGCGTCAGGCCATACATACTAATTTGAGTACATGGATAACATCCTCTGGGCACCCTAAAATGTGCTTTTGTAACAAAATTGTTAGACCACACAAGATTTGAATCGCCCTTTGCCTTGTTGTGCTTTTGGATCATTCATCCAAAATTTCAGATCAGAAACATTAGATTGATGTGGTCAGTTAAAGATATAATGTTAATAAATTATCATCTCTTACATTCTGAAAAAAATGACCTTTAAAAATGTGATTTACACAGCTTTTATCCAGACTTTGTATGGCAGCTTAGAAAACAACCTTTATCTTAGAGCTGTGTGTTCAGTATTATTGAAATATGTGCGTGGTGTGCTTGATATTTTGAACTTACCTAATTCCAGTGATTTTATGGCCTGAAACTATGATGAAAGAGATTGAAATTTGATTTGATTTGTGATTGTTAACATTGTCCCTTGTTCTATGCATACAATCCACTATGTACACATGAGATTACTAGAACCTCTGAGCTTCTATAGCTGTTAAAACTAAATTAGCTTTGTCTGCAATGATATCCACTTTAATTTATTTGAAGGTGGCAAGTTGTATATATAACTGTAGGAAGCATTCATAATTATTGTCACCACAGTGAATTTGAGTGTGATAATGTATATCCAATTTGTTGTACATTTTTTCTTAGCATTGGTTTAATAATGAAAAAGCATTCTAGTATCTTGATCATGTGTAGCGTATTTCATCTACTTAAGTACTTGAGTTTGTACATGTTTATGATTCGGTATAGGAAAAGTTTGATTGCAAAACGTAAAAAAAATGTGTTCAAGGAGTTTTATCTATATATGGGCTATGCGGGTGGAGAGTGTTATATGTCTAACCAAGGACGTTTAACGTTACATCATAACATGTAGTAAAGTAGACTCATTCTTCAGCTAACTAACATATGTCACACTGCAGTCATCCCTCAGCAAGACATCTGAAGCCACACAGCTCTAGTGAGGGCTATATTGTATCACATGGCAGTCATTTCTCTATACTGAGGGATCACTGTGGTGTGATCGATGTCAGATAGCTGAGGAATGAGTCCACTCTGCTATATACTATGTTATAGTGTTAACATATTGCAGTAGTTAAACACAAAATCTCAAACTAAAGCAAACAGTTACATTCAACCGACTGAAAACAAACAACATTCACTACACTACATGCAAGAAGTCATTGAAACCTACTAAAATATTAGAGCGAGGCTATTGACGAGTGTGTCAATAGCCCAAAACAGGCTATTGACACACTCAGTGTGTCACACTGTGTGACATTATAGCCTGGAATAGAAACATGAATACACAATTTGAAGCAGCAAGACTTTAGAACTTAACGTTACTATATAACCTATGCCTATAGCAGATTTAAACGCATGGTTTATTGTAAATGTAGCTTTTTTCTTATTTCATAGATTATCACAATGGGAATTTGTGTCCACCGGCCAAGCCTTTGCCAACACTTACATCGGGGCGGGGCAGTCGTACTATAATTCATGAGAGAAAGGGGGCAGAACTCGTCTCCGGGAACCATCAAATGGGCCAAAAATAGAACGCCCAACCATTATCTATTGGCCCGACAAAAACGCGTAAAACACACCTTTGCTTGGAAAGTATAAAGATCGAATCAACGAAATCTTGAACCCAGTTATAAAAACGGCCTACAAAACTTCCGTTCCACAGAGTTATCAACAGTTGGCTGTAGCCCACAGCCAAACTCAACCTGCACATTTGCTGATACATGCATTCCCACCGGCTAAAACACTGACTGACCGGTACATTGGCGTAATCGACCTAACCTACATTCTGGAACTGCCCAGCTGATGTAAACCAACACCGTTGCTTAGCAACCGGAACATTTACATCCGGGGACCTTAGATCCAAGCCCTGTGTTTACAGTGTTGCCCCTTGAACGTTTCGGGAGAGGTTTCTTTGAGAAGTCTTGACGTTTTTAGCGCTTCTACAGACAAATTTTGGCGCTTTTTCTCACCATGGCTACTGTTTTGAACGACGGAAGGAACGTGATTAGGTTTAACAACAGTGAGGGCCAAACGTTGCTGGAAAATTGGGTAGAAGAGGTGAGTGGGTCAAATTTTCGATTCTCGACCAACATACGGTCATTTAGTGAAGTTGTCTTGTTGTAAAAGGTTTCTTCGTCCCATTGACAAATGACTCGTTACTGCTGTCCCTGTGGTCATATTCTTTACACTTGTTGAGAAATTGGCTACTGTAAAAAAAAAATATATCATATCGCACACACACAAAAACACTGGCCACTGTCATATTCTTCTTCTTCTTCTTCTAATCAACGTGCTGTTTTGGGGAGCAAATGCGCCGATTTTTTTCCCTCGAGAGTGCGAATCTTCATCGCAAATAGTATAAGTAGGGGCACTTTAAGTCATTATGACACGACTATTTAAGTAACGTTACTGAAGTCATACTCCAAGAACCTTATGGAATAGTGGGGGGGGGGGGGGGGGGCTGTACTGTAATCCCAAACCATTTTCTAGCAACAAGTTGTGGTTTCAAGTGATCTTGACTAACAAATGAATCCATTTCCTCGCCCCGTTGCACTTGGCTGTCCTTTTGTTGTTCGTGGATTGGGATCGCTCAAAGGCTAAGGGATAATTACAGGTTACTAAATTATTCATTCTGGTATTATCATCCCTAAATAACGGGGCAGGCTGAGAGACTGGCTTACAACTTGACTTTGATTCGTTTGCCATTTTTTCTTCACCCAGAAAGGATTAACATTACGGTATTGTTCTGTTTATGTGTGTGTCTGTGCGTCTGTGTGTGTTTCCATGCTGTAATTTCTGTAGGTTTTGCCAGAGGGCAGGGGAGGCGAAATCTGCTATCTCTGATTGCCCCATTAACTTTTGAGGTTAATAATAATTATGTTTTCATATCAAATGTGTCTCTTCTAATAAGAGTTTGTGTCAAACTTTTTTCAGAGACAAGTTCAACATCTAGATGAGTACGTGCCAGAAGAGGGAAGTCCAGAAACTGTAAGCTTTTTATGTTTTCAGATTGTTCACTACTTTGTAATTCAGATGTCCTAGTGAGTAGTGTTAGCCTATGTTCGTTTCAAAGGCCCTGGTGACAATATTTTTATAATGTGATTGTGGTCTAAGAGTACCGGTAGAATCATGAGAGTTAAACTTTACTACACACATCTGGATTTTACAGGATTTAGCCAGGTATAAAACATGTAACTTTTGTTTGATATTCTCCTTCAGCTGAGTACAGCTCAGGTACACAGACATGGACACAAGGGTCTCCTGACAACCAACCTGGAGGCACACCCAGAAAACGTCACCACCTTTAGAAACTCTTACACGGCACCTGACAAAAGTGGTGTCCGAACTGTCGGTAAGCATCCAGCTGGTTTATAGTATGTGTGACAGAAACTCTCTGTGTTTTAACATACATGTACATGGACCCCCATTTTCAACATGTGCATCTTAGCTACGCCATAGCATGGAAAATGAAGGTTGGCCACTGTCTTCATTGTCTAATCTACAGTATAATCTACTTCATTGTATAATCTACTTTTCCAAGTGATTATAATTATAATTTTCAGTCCCTTGTAAAATATCATATAGTAAAATTCCACCACCGAAATCTTACACTTGCATGATCATTGTTCCCTTACATTGCCATCAATCTTTCTAGAAAGCCTTGTGAAATTTGTGGATAATTCATTTCCATCTTCATTCTCTCCTTGATTTCAGGAAAGAGGGAACAGCTCCTGACCCAGGCCCTGTATCAGAAGGTTAGTGAGGATGTGCACCAGGAGTTCAACCCACCCCCTCCTCCAGTCGAGTACAAGTCTGTTACTGCCAAGGACTTCTGGGACGACAACTTTGTCCCCTCCATGCCTGAACCCATCAAGGTGAGTGTGCCAGAATTATAATAATACAATTGGTAGGTTTTATTATATTTTTATTATATATGTGTATCACTTGGCTACACAGCCATTTAAAGATTTTATCTGCTTATCTTTTGGTGGCTGTTTAGCTGTTTTCCTCGCCGCTTCCTCTACTACATCTTACCCCAGTGACAACCTTTTTCTAATCCATGTGTGATTTTAAGGAGAGAAATTCTGTGATTTTGCATGCAAATATTCTATTTCCATCAATCGTAAAAACTACACTACATGCTACGATAATCTTTACAAGCTTTGGTTGATTTTCTTAAAGTTTCCCTTTTAAGAAATTTGAGTGTGAGGATAAGTCAATGTGTGGATGTTATTGTGTGAGTATAACAATTTGTTTGTCGATTCACAGGACCATAGTGTGGAAAGGGAGCAGCCCATGACGTTCTGGTCACAACACAAGGACAAGATCCATGTAAGGACCTTTTCTTGTCCCACAAGCAAAGTGTAGTCTTGCTGTAACTGAAATCAAAGCTAAGAGATAGATAGTTCTGTATGGCATTGCATACCAAAGCAGGCAATAATACCAAATATTATGTAGTTTGAATTAAAACAGCACTTTGGTAAGCTTAGGTTAGTCACTAAGTGCAATGAAACTATGATAATCTAAATTGTAAAATGTATCAAGCAGGTCACAGGTCCTGACCACCATGTCTGTGTCCCTAGCTGCATTTCAATGGATTTTGGAGTATGATTTTAGCATATACAACATTTTTAAACATTCAATAGTAATTACATGTGTATTTCACATTTTAAATGTCCCTATGAGTATATGAGTCGATAAAATGTGAATAGGGACTCCAAGTTGGCAGTGGAAAGTATCTGAAAAAGCCCTTACATATGCTAGTGTGACTCTTCCAAAAAGCTATTTGATTAGGACCACATTTCCCACAACTTTTTTTTATTTCTATTTCCTGATGGTAGCTCGCATGTGTTTGATGTTGACTATCTTTCTTGCAGGGAGTCTCACAAGTCAAGACGATGGATACACCCTTCAGAAAGAATGCAGCTTTTAGTACACCAATTGAAGAATACAAGGATCAACCTAAACCATATGAACAGGAACAGTATCCGGATATGTAGATATATTAAGTTGTCGACTAGAGAGAGAATTTGTGATAATGTACAGATGTGATGCTGTCAGCTAGCCTTTTGTAGGGAATTCTATATACAATCATTTTTTTTTAAATGCTGTATCAAGCACTTTTGTAAATATGTTGTAACGTTATATTACAACAGTTGTATACTACATTGTGTACATAAAGGGCACCAAGAATTTAGAATTGATATGATTTTTTTAAAGTTTTGGTTTCATTCTCCATTCAACCATCCAGCCATTTATTAGTCTATTCCATCCTTCAATTTATTCCTCCATCAACACAAATGTCCATCCGTCCATTCATTCAAGAAGACAGAGACAATTTTTATTTAAATGTACTTTGCTGCTACATTGTAGCAATAATTCTTGAGGATACAGTGACATTTGCATGGACCATAAGAAATGCCTAAATATTTGTACAGAAGCTACTACATATTACATTCATAAGGTCAACAATGAGTCACATTTGGTATAATCAGTCTGTTGTTGGCAGTGAATATGAGTGTACGACTCATAACTATCTCTTATCACTATTTACTTATTATGTAGACACATGTTGTGTACACTTCAACATTTTGTAATGGAACAGTTGAAGAAAAATTGTCACAGGTGGTCCCACATTGAATAAAATGACAGCACATGGAATTCTTGCCATTTGTAAACATGTCTTTTTTGTAACTATTAAATCAAAGAAGTGCATGGATCTTATGCATGGATGCCCTTTCAGTCTCATTTTAATAGAAAAGCCCTTGAAAGTATTTTTTTGCCATTTGAATTTAGTTACAAAGATTAAAACTTTGTTGGAAAACACTAACATTGTGTGTTGAATGAATATGTAACCCTATACAGAAGAAAGCTCACCAGGTTGGGAAGGAACATGGCTATACTAGGTGCATGACAGAACATTCAGTACGTTGAGCGTTAGGAAGATCAATGTTATCAACCATCTCTTAGATATGCAGGACATTCTCAGAAGACCTTGATTGCATCCAGGATGCCCAGCAAAAAGTCTGAGATTTGGCATTACAGTCAGTGAGAATCACCGAGGAAAGGAAAGGGGGTGGACAAAGACGCCTCCCTCTCCATTAGATAACACTGTCGAAGTTGTTGTGTGCTGGCGGTGTGACGGGGCTGTCCTGTTCCTGTAGAGTCACGTACTTCCCAAACTCGGGGGCTGACACGTCTGGTAGGTTACACTTCCCCCGGTAGGAGGGGCCCTGCAGGACAGTGATGTCGGCATCAACAATTAGATACAATCAAATCAATGGCAATCAGAGATGGCAGACTTCGAGCAACGCTGAATTTGACCTAATCATCTATGTTGTTATTGTGAACCTATAAACTTGAGACACCATGTAAGCCTATGCAACATTGATAAACACATCAATATGAATAACATAACGTTAATTTATCTTCGAGTATACCACCACAGGCCTCACTCCTTAGTAGTGTTTTCGTACATTTCATTTCATCTCAAAACTTCCAATAACGGTGCCATAGACAGGGATGTCCCTAACTGTAATTGTTTCAAATTTCCTAGAAAGTTTAACCTTTGTCCTCTTGGCACTTCCGTTCACGTCGCTCTGCTCCAACGTGCGCGTCCCCTGCAGTAGGTCTTTCAATTCGCCAGGGGGCCTGTACGTCAGTTCAATGTCTCCTCGTTCACAGTACTTTAGGAGTTGACGTTGAATTCGTCTGGAACAACAGTTGTTTTACCGGTCAATGCATACTAAGCACAAAAGCAAAATTTTGTCCATTTGAGATCTTCAAATTGATACAAAACGTTTGCTATGAACTATTAACGTAACAATGTATATACGCATAGAATGATTAAGAAAAAATATGAATCCCTTGATTCTTATATTCCTACTTATCGAAAATAAGGCCCAAATGCAATTCTACTGTTCAATATTGTGTTATGTTCTCTCTTGATTCTCATAACTGCTGCAAATTTCCTATTTTAAACTGTCGAATGAATCACATGACCTGTCCTTGGTGCTGAACGCCATCATGTGATGAATCGTGCACTACGGAGAGCACTCGATATGGCAATCTTGTGCCTCTACTAATGGATGAACGTGGCGTCACTTATAATACTCACAATCTCTTGTAGGAAATGACCGCCAGGATGATGACCACGACCAGCAGAACGATGACCGGAATAAGGATGGCGACGGTGATTCCTGTCTGCATCGTCCATCTACTACCTACAATTAATCATTATCGTAGGTTTAGCATGTTCAAATATGTACCCACAGACTCCACACTAAATCAAAATTAAAGCTTTCAATCTCACAGGCACTTTTCAGTAGATGTCATCAAAATATTAATCTTTTACCAGTATCGTTTTCAGTTAATTTACGTCTAAAGCTGTCTGCGCATAGTGCGTTTCCGTATCAAGAAGCGTGCAGCTGCTTACCTACGCCATCTTGGTGTCCGTGACTTGCGTTTCGATGTACCGTAGCTCAAGCAAACACGTTTTTTTTTCTAATTCAAGTTTTCATATATTTCATTTAAAGTCTCTTCTGTGAATTATACATACTAAATAGAGGCTTTGGAGCATCAGAAGATCTTCAGATGTTCGAAAACGAGCTATTAAAGGTTTACTGAAATAGCTGCGGCCAGCAGCTTCAATGATGGTGTCCTTATGAATGACATCATGGGAACCACTCTATAGTATATGTTTACAAAGGATCAAAGAAATGTCGAGGATGTTTTTCTGACTTTGAACATGTATGTTTGATGTCAATTTGAGCTTTAGCTGACCGTGTCTGTGTCCTGTTGATCCGTCACAAGGACAGGGATGCCGGGACCCTTTAGCATCCGGCAGGCCTTGCGGCTTCCGGTCTGTATTGGCCGGGGACCTTGTCGGAAAGCTGACGGTTTCCGGTTGTGGTCTTCCCGGAGGTCTGAATGTGAAGTCTGCCAAGAATATATGAAGAAGGTGGTGTACATGAGGTTTGCCAAGAAAACGCCTGAACGATCCGAGCAAATGGGGCATCCTTGTAAAGGTTCTAGCTTTCGAACGATATATATATATATATATATATATATATATATATATATATATATATATATATATATATATATATATATATATATATCATTGATAAAAACAAAAGTGTAGCTTTTCAAGGATCATTAAGGCGACAGTACTAGTGTTTCACATCACAGTTTCAGACATTAGACAACTCAACCTACCCGGAGGAATGCCATCCCTAGGTGCTTCAGCCGTAGAATACTTCTCACGGGGTTCTGTTTTCGTTGTCCTCTGCATCGGTGTCGTCGGCTTGGGGTCCGGGACAGGAACTGAATAACAAGTCGTGTTTTGCTTTCAATTTCAACTTAGATTTTTTAACGTTAACAACCCTGACTTCTATGTCACCATGTTATTCGGTGCAAGAACACAGGGATGAGATTTGAAAAGCACTTTTAATACAGTCTCATGCGCTTATAACTAAAAGTGACGTGTACAGTGAACATGTACACTGACACTAGAGATAGATCTGTCATTGACTGAATGGGTATACTTAAAGCACACGTGACTTAAAAATCCGTACCCTTTGATGGACAGCGCCCCGCTCGGAACGTGACGTCATCCAGCCCGATCCGTGCTTGGCTGCTCTGCGACTTGTGACCTTCAAATTTGATCTAAAGCCAAAAATATATAAGATAACGTCAGGAATATGGGCACAGAAAGGTCGGCAATTCTTACGGAAATGTATGTGTTTTTTTTCTTACCTACACAGCCTAGCCATGGATTTTCTCTGTCGACCTTTCCAAGAGTGCCTAAGTCTACATACGAGTTTACGGAATACATACGAGTTTTACGGAATTCATACGATCCACTGCTATGAAACAACTGGATTTTACAAAAACGTGTAGCCTTTCCGATATGGATCAGCCAAGTGGTTAGGTGTGACGGATCGTTCGGTGTAATATAACCAGCTGCTGCCGCGCCGCGTGCCTGCGAAGCTGGTGTGTTACGCCGAAGGGCGGTTATACCGCACTACAAGATGGTGGGGCTAATGGGGACCGTGTTATGTTATCCCAGCAAGGCTGACAGATGATGTGGGGAGGCCTGCCCACGGCTGACCCCGTGGGCCGCAGGGCCATGCAAATGAGCCAGTGCAGGAAATCCCCCATGCCACTTTTGGTAGTGGAATGACATCACTACCAGGCGGACTGTTCCATTTTCAACAAAAAGGGTGGGAATAAGTTTGGTTGCTCATGGTAACAAAATGGCTGCGCGCATGGTGTGTCCTGCTTCATGTTTTGCTATTCAGTGAGCTGTTTTTGGAGCACGTTTGGTCGTTCGTTGATGACTGAGATGTCTAAAGGTATGCATGAGTTTACTAACAAGCTGTGGTATCCCAAATAATTGAGTTAATAAAGATAAAATGTGGTGAAATACCTTTGATTGTGTCATTTTGTCTCGTAACATACTTGCCCCCCTCCCCAGTTAGACGTAAACAAAGCATATATCGGTAATTTTCTAGACTGAAACCATGGGTATCCTTTCCATTCTCGGTGGGAATGATAGACAAGTTATGTGACCCCAACAGACCCATGTCCCATGAGTAGAGGGATATAGTAGATCGCGCGCAATTTTGGCTCATTCAGTCAACGGTTTCTTGAGAGGAGCAGCTCTCTCCCGAGCTCTCTCTCTCATATTATTAGGACTTCCCTTCCAATCCTATCCTGTCTTTTTCGTGGTTTGAGGCCAAAATGTGCTACTGTAGTTACGTCATTCTTGTTCTCCTGCTGCTGATGGCTGGGGATGTGGAAGTAAACCCAGGGCCAGGACAAGATCCATTTTCCACATCAAACTTTTTCAAGTTCAAGATCGCAGGTCTGCAGCATGAGGTACAGCAGGCACAACAACAACAACAACAACAACAACAGCAGCAGCAGCAGCAGCAGATGTATCAGCAGGTTCTGTACATTCCTGTTGCTCAACAAACGCAGCATGTTCCTCAAGCAGCGCTAAATGAGGAAAGACAAAGGCGACTAGAAGCTGAAGAGAGCGCAAGAAATCTTGAGAGACAGTTGCGGGAATGTAGAAGACAGGTTCAGTTAGCAGAGAGAGCGTTAAGGGAAGAAAGAGGTGTGGCAGCCAGAGCCAATGAAAGGGTTGCGGAAGTGGAAAGACGCGTGGCCGAGTTAGAACAGAGGGTGAAGTCCAAGAAGGAGGTCAGGCAGAAGAGATCTAGCTTTAAGAAGATGGGATCAACAAAACCATCCAGTCAGTTAACCGCAAGTGGGAACAAGAAGAGGAAACAAGCGTACAAGGCTAGGCTGAATCATACCTTCCGCAACTTTCACACAGACGTGAAAAAAGCAAGGGTAAGGAATTTTGACAGAATTGTTCGTATTTTTCTTGTTTGCATTATCTATCATCATCATATACTCTATTATTCCGTTTAACTGACTGGTTTATTATGCAACAAACATAAAGAATTGGAACTAATATACTAGTAATATATGTTACATATTTGATTTCACCTGGCCATGGATATGGATGGTAAGTTATCATTTATAGCATACAAATCTGGGAGTAATTGGAGATAAATTTGTCATAACCAATGAAAAAAATAAATTTTGTAACTTCTATGATACAGGTTGAACTGTTCCTGGAAGGCCACAACAAACCGCACATCATCAAATGGGAAGAGAGGGAGCCTTCTTCACCTCAGCCCTCCCAGGACAGTGACAAGACCAGGGAGGTGCAAAAGTGGCTAAGAGTGAAGGACAAGTTCACCATCTCGGATGAGGGCTACCATGAGATCCGGATGATGGATCAAGCCAATGTGCCACCATTGTACAAAGTGATTGAGGAGAGGGTTCGCCAGAACAAAACAATTGACATCATCACAGAGGTAAGATGGCTAATCTTGGTACTTACTGCAGCATTTTCCTGTGAATGTTTCAATGTTGGTGTTGCTGTAAAGAAATCTGCACTATGACTCACGATTTAAAAAAAAATTCTCTTGTACTATATAGGCCAATAACAACATGGCCAGGCGTCCAGTGAGGGAGCTGCTGAAAGAACTCCTCAAACATCCAAAGTACGGTGGAACTGTCAGTGACCAGATTTCAGTAAGATTTTCTGGGGATGGAAGGCAAGTAACAAGGAATAACAGAATCGGTGCAGTGATGGGTACTCTGCGGATTGTGCCAAACCGCAACACCATCAACGAAGACACGCCGAGTACCCGGCTGCACCATACCATCAATGAAGAGGCCTCCATTTTGTTTATGAAGGTGAGTTTTGTAACAGTTACATAAATCTGTGACATACATTAAGCATTTTGTTTATGTGTTTTTTTGTGTAACATTCTATAAGACATATGTACACTGTTTTGTTTTTAATCATGCCAGCCTTACCGGTTTTATACAGACAACAAGGAATGTAAGTTAACATGTTTCTACTTCTTGATCATCAGGAGGAGAGGACCATGAGGTGCAGAAACAGACTGCAGCCACAGTGTACCAGGAAATCAAGGACATCAGGGAGAATGGTCTAATTATTGGAGGCAAGACAGTCAAAGTGCAATGGTATGTACATGTCTTTATTTGTTCATCTTAAGAAATGACTGGATCATATTGATTTCCAAAGGAGCTTAGTGTACAAAACAAAGATGACAGTGCAAAGTATGCATAATGATTGTTTATAGATGTATCTCACAGATTCAACAGACATACTAAAGCTACATGTACACTCAATCAAATCTTTGCTAGCACAGGTAAAATCTTGATTCAATTTCCAGCCTTCAGTATAAGACAATGTTAAATCTACTCTATTCAACATTATTTGTTTTCTTTGAACCATTAAACATAGGTACCTCACGGCAGACTGGAAGTTTCTGGCCATTCTACTTGGCTTGAACCAAGCCAACAGTAACTCCTTCTGCCTATGGTGCCATTGTACGAAGGACCAGATATGTAACTTTGACAGTAAGTACATGTAGCTATGCTTATATCTTAGCAGTTAGTTTAGTAAAGGAGCATACAAGATATCAATGTCACTGTGCCATATGCAGAGCCTTATAGCTATTACATGTACTGGACAAATTCATGATTTTTATACTGAGACACAGGATATGGACTGAAAACACTATGCTGTAATACGTGCACACAATTAACTACTGTACTTGTTATTTTGTTAAACTTTCATATTAGGGTGATATCGTGAAGCAATGAAGCATTGAATTACCACAAATTCAAAATTGTTTTCTTTACATGCAGTACTAAACTGGGACATACAAAGGAAAGTGGGGGACCACACTTGCTTGATCGGCCAGAGGGAGCACAAAGGACACATCCTGACTCCCCTGGTCGACTTCAAATTTGATGCGATCATCCCTGATGTGCTGCACATGGTATGTCTCCAGTAAAGAATTGTGTTTGTTTTTTTCAACATCAAAATTAATCCCCAATATTTGCTTTGTTCAGCGTATATAACATATGTGACTTCTGTATGTTTCAGGGCATGAGAATCAGAGGGAAGCTCTTCAACCAGGTAATTGATTTAGTATATTCATGTTGTTTTCTACACAGTTTTACTATGTACCCAAGTCCTTTCATTTGTAGAATGCTCAACTTATTTTGATCTATCCTTTAAACAAGTACTTTTATTGAAGTCATTATTTTGATCTATCTGTAAACAGGTAGTTGT
Source organism: Branchiostoma floridae x Branchiostoma belcheri (assembly GCA_019207045.1). Classification (NCBI taxonomy): domain Eukaryota; kingdom Metazoa; phylum Chordata; class Leptocardii; order Amphioxiformes; family Branchiostomatidae; genus Branchiostoma; species Branchiostoma floridae x Branchiostoma belcheri. The sequence goes on along the minus strand of CM033025.1, from coordinate 8,038,099 downwards.
GTGGGCCATAAATCAAAGACGTACAAAGGAGTTGGCAGCCGCAATGAAGGAGACCGGTGTCCCCTTCAGATTGGTGGAGGGGACAGGAGACGACGGAAAGGGCTCCATAAAAACATGGACACAGCTGAATGGTAAGAATGATGTACTGCATGTTTTCAAACATTCTACAACTTTCTCACTTAAGTACTTAATTATGTACAAACACAAAAAAAACTGGGCTAACAATCATTACCTTTTACAGCAAAACAACTAGAGCGTGTGTTCCACAAGCTGAACCTTCACGCGGTCCTCACTGATAGGTGGAGCGCTAATGGGATATCAGTTGCCAGCCTGAATGTGGCTAAGCTGAGGACTGAGCTTCAGAAGCACGGTGTGGAGATACCCAGCAAATCGAAGAAGGCTGACCTGGTCAGACTACTTACAGATGCGCTGGACAGTGACCAGGTATCTAAAAACTGTGATTATTGATTTTGTTTAAACAAAACAGCTGATTTTTACATCTGTTAATATGTCATTGCCCGTACTTCATGAACAGACATCATGATTTGTAGACTACATATACATCCAATTGCATTTTTTGACAGCTTCCACTACCTGAGGATGATGATGATGATGAAGAACAGCCAATCCTGATTGTGGATAACATCATCCAGCTTTGGAAGGTAAGTTGTTGATTCATATTCATATCTATGATGATAGTGATACAACATGGAATCTGACATTGTGCATATCTACATTGCTATCCCTAATCCATATATTTACCTTTACAGGATTTTGAGGAGCTGGCAGTTGCCATGAAGGCTGCCCCAGGTGCAGCTGGCCACCTGACCCACACAGTATTCAAACAGAAGGCAAGGGACTGGGGCACATTCTTCAGGAGAGTGACATATGATGAGGTTAGTCCTACTGCTAACAGGTGGTTAGGAAAAGTTGATCTATGAATATTATAACAATGTTGTCAACACTGTTTCTTACTATCTTTAATTTCTTTGTTTCCATTGTTTTCAGCATGTCACTCCATACATACATGCCATGGTGTATCATGTGCCCCAGTTCCTGGAAAAGTACCACTTCATCAATGACTTATCCTGCGAAAGTGTAGAACAGGTATGCATAATGTATTACATTGAAGTGAGATGCACATGTATCTTGTTGCATACATGTATTACATAAAAGTAAGTGCTATACTATATACTAGTATATAGCATTGCCAGAACTTTTGAAAAAGATATGCCTTACTATGTATAAAAGTTCCTGTTAAGGTACACTAAGGTTATTTACTAAGAATGCTATTTCTGTCCTAGAAAAATCATACACAAAACCGCCGATTCCATCATGGCAGCCAGAGAAGTGGCCGAGGCTCCAAATGGACAGTCCAGGTATGCTGATGTCTGCTTTGGCTTTTCTGTCATCACCTTCCTCTGGACATGAAACAGAAAAAACACACACTGATGATGATGACAAACACACATCATAATATGTCTCAATCTGAATTTGTACAGGTCATGGAATATGAAAATCGCGACCTGTATGCGGTGGTCCACGAGCTGGACCGAAAGAAGGCGAACATGGGGCCGAATGCGGCACAAAGGAGAGCCACCATGCAAGGTTTGTCAGATATAATATACAATTACAAATGAGACTGGCTGAAACTGCCTACCTACATCATACAATTGTCATATAGCAGCTGCAACATGTATCAGCCTTCTAGTTTCAGTTTACTTCTTTGCCATCAATCCCATCTACTTTACCTATCTACTGACAAATGGCATGTGTGCTGTAAATTCCACTAAAAGAAATTACAAGTGAGATACCGATAATGTATACAAATTCTGATAATTTATACAAAGTCAAAGATATTTTTCATTCTTTTGACAGAAGAGCAGCAAGGAGAGGAAGAGGTTTTTGTACCGCAGGGTGAGGATGAAGATGAGGAAGGAGATGAGGAAGGAGAGGAGGACGGAGAGGAGGATGGAGAGGAGGAAGGAGAGGAGGAAGGAGAGGAGGAAGAAGAGGAGGAGGAAGAAGAGGAGGAAGAATTTGTACCGCAGGGTGAGGAGGAAGATGAGGATGAGGAAATCTTCGAAGAAGATGATGATGATGACGCATAATGTTATGCTATATACCAATTGTCAAAGTTTTTAACTTTCTTCATATTGTTTATATTGTAAATTTGAAAGAGCATTATGTATACATGTATTGTCACTGTTTTGTTAGTATTCAATTATATCCCAGTGATCTTTCCTCTTGTAAAGTGTAAGGTGACTAATAGATCACACAACTGGTACCTTTTTGGGTGGATGGTGTTCACAAGTTCTCTTCTCAGAGTGAAGGACAGCCATCCTTGATCTAGATGCTGTGTCTCCTGTACATATATGTGAAGAAAATGTATCAGTAAATTGACTTGTAAATTAGTTTGATGTGTATTGATATTAGGAATTGGAATACAATAATTGTGCAAGAAAAGAATAGCTTTTCAATGGGTATACTGTGATGTATTATTACAACTATGCTTTCTTCTAGCATTGTATGTTTGTTTCTGGGGTAAACAGTCAAGTGTACCTTTGGACAGCACTGGGAAGGGCGATGTCCCTCTGCACCCTTGTGTGTGCACCTGGGGCATTCAGAGTGGTCATACTTGACCACAGGTCTGTAGCCCCAGGTGACACTCACTTCTGTCACCTTGATGGCAGAGGATGACTTCAGTGGCTTCCGATGCCATCCTCTGCCAAGCATCGGGACGAGCTCTTTTGGGTAGCAGGTGAACTCCTCTTTCTGTCCTGAGGGGCCCGGCTTCCACCCATAGATCTTCAGAGGACGAAAGTGCTGAAATAAGGAAGATGCAATTTTATGAGGATTGCAATGCTGTAACTGTTTTATTAGGTTATGATGAATAATATTCAGCAATATCAATGATCAATGATGGAAAGCAGTGTGTTTACCTTGTCAAACTCGTCACACGGGAAGGGGATGGTGAGGCTGGCCTTGGTGGTGTACTGGCCAGCCCTATGACTGCCCTTTCCTAGGGCAGAGAGAATGGCCGTCTTCAGGTACTGGACCTGAAGGGGCACTTCCTCCTGAATCACCCCCCTACCCAGAGCAGTGGCCTCCCTGTAGTGATACAGGTAGGCCTCCAACTCTGGGTTCTCCTCGAGGGGGACCCAGGAGTACTGCTGCCCAGGCCAGCTCCCTGCCCACTTTACCTTTACCTGTAAATTGAAGGAAATGTATAGTGAAATTGAAAGTCCCTTCTGACTGTAGAATTTGACATGACCTCATATTTTGTGTCACCCTCTTTAAAAAGATTACAACATGAAATATGCATTTTTGGGATACATGTTGTCTGCCTGTCATTTATATATTATAAGGTAAGTGGTGATGGCATAGAATATCACATACCAACTTCATGCACACGAGTCTGGATAGATCACGTGACACCACTCACATTGTGCCCAATCAAGTTAATTCCAATTAAGAATATACCACTATGAATACTTCCATTGTACACAAGGTTTGTATGTTCAAGTTATTTTAGAGATTCTTGTATTCAAAAATACTTTGAACAATCAGTAAACAACATAGACAGTGAAACCTACCCAAACTTTGCCTCCTCTGTCCTCCTCGGAGACAACATTTGCCACCGAATACAGTTTCGGTGGCTTTTTTCTGTGTCTCCTCAAAATCCTGCCGAGATCCTTGTCTCCCAAATAGTCCTCACCAAAGGGAAAGTTCGCCATTTGGGGAAATATTTTCCAGACTTGAGCTACAGTACTGAAGGCAAACACGTGTGTGTGTGGAGGTGACCTTTAAGTAATAGGGGTGACCCCGAAAGTAGTAGGGGTGACCCTGGAGGACACAGGTTGTCAGTCACCGCGCTCCCTTAAGAGAAGCTTAGCCACGCCTGGCGGACCATATACGGTATGTTCCAGGCAGTCCGTCATGTATACAATTAACTTCCTCCTAGCCTGCCGACTAAGGTTACCGGGTCCCCAGCATCTTGTAGTGGCTATATAGATACAGATACAGATACAGATACAGATACAGAAGTGTCTGTTGATATATATGAATATGATACAGTTGCATACCTGAAATTTTGAAGTTGGCCAGATGTCCACCCTGACCGGCGTCCATTGCGCCCCGACTTTGCCCTTGTTGTTCCACAGTTTCCTGACGGCGCCCCCCTCCCCAATCGTCTGGTACACAGTAAGTCCGCTTGACCCGTCAGCCTGGTAGTATCAACAGAAAACAAACGAGAAGCCGTTAAAAAGGTTCTATCTGCATTTCATGGTGACCTCCTACACAAGGCCTCATCTTCCCATTAAAATCAAAAGTTTTATCAGCAAAAGGATTGTGTAGTCCTTGCCGAAAACGTTTCAAGTTTGAATCTTGAAATGCGCAATTCGTTTCATGTGATGTTAGTGTCTGTTCTCACAATATCACAACTAACGATATTAGCGCCAAATAAGAAACAAATGATGTAAAAGAGACCTACTAACGCAGCATCAGTAATTTCTAAGGTATGCAAACGTCAGATACCAGTAGTGTTGAAGACATTCTTGAGAAGAATTGATAACCATACATTCAACAACAATTCTGGAAAATAGTTTAAGCTTTTTGACGCAATGATGTAATTTGTTCCTTAAGCTTGTGACATACCTGTACATAAGCGAAGAACTCTAGGCAGTAGATGCCCTCTGCCGTCATCCAGGGTGTGAGGAGCCAGGCTAAGTTACTGCGGGTGTCCCCCGGACTGCCTCCGCTGGCGGCTACCTGTACCATCATGAAGCTTCCTACAGTATACACGTAGGGTTAATAACAACACAGTCATTACACATGCACCATCATGAAGCTTCCTACAGCACACACACACGGTCAGTCACAACACAGTCATTACACATGTACCATCATGAAGCTTCCTACAGCACACACACACGGCCAGTCACAACACAGTCATTACACATGCACCATCATGAAGCTTCCTACAGCACACACACACGGTCAGTCACAACACAGTCATTACACATGTACCACCATGAAGCTTCCTACAGCACACACACACGGCCAGTCACAACACAGTCATTACACATGCACCATCATGAAGCTTCCTACAGCACACACACACGGTCAGTCACAACACAGTCATTACACATGCACCATCATGAAGCTTCCTACAGCACACACACACGGCCAGTCACAACACAGTCATTACACATGTACCATCATGAAGCTTCCTACAGCACACACACACGGCCAGTCACAACACAGTCATTACACATGTACCATCATGAAGCTTCCTACAGCACACACACACGGTCAGTCACAACACAGTCATTACACATGTACCACCATGAAGCTTCCTACAGCACACACACACGGTCAGTCACAACACAGTCATTACACATGTACCATCATGAAGCTTCCTACAGCACACACACACGGCCAGTCACAACACAGTCATTACACATGTACCACCATGAAGCTTCCTACAGCACACACGTACGGCCAGTCACAACACAGTCATTACACATGCACCATCATGAAGCTTCCTACAGCACACACACACGGCCAGTCACAACACAGTCATTACACATGTACCATCATGAAGCTTCCTACAGCACACACACACGGCCAGTCACAACACAGTCATTACACATGTACCACCATGAAGCTTCCTACAGCACACACGTACGGCCAGTCACAACACAGTCATTACACATGCACCATCATGAAGCTTCCTACAGCACACACACACGGCCAGTCACAACACAGTCATTACACATGTTAGGCAGTTGCCATGTGGCAAAATGTCAAATGATGAAAATATTTGAAACGAAGACACGAAAATACCGAAATATACTACGAACAAACCAACATAACCAAATGAAAACATGAGATTCTTGATGAATGTGATTAGAACTCACCTTTTCCAGAAGTGTGGTCCTTAAGACTGTCCGTGCTTGCCCGCTGCACCCAGGCTAGCTGGGATCTGGTAGATGCAGCAGTGTACCCACACAGACTGTCGTCAAAACTGCACGTCAGGCTGGACGGTGAGACGGGCGCGCGTGTCGTCTGTGCAGGCGGGGTGCTTATTGTAGTAGAGACCGGTACCAGTGTTGTCGTCATCGCTGATTCTGTTGCCAAAGTGGGCTCCACTGAAATGATAAATTTTGTTTTATAAAAAAAGATTGGCTATTTGATCACTGATGATGCTGTGCAATGTTTACCGCTATATACAGGAACTTACCTTCATTATTTCTCGATTTAAACAGTGATGGTAAATTATCTGATACATTTGATTCACTATACACTAAATCGGGCGTCTGCAATCTATAAGAAAGTGGCCATGGCGTTGTAGAAGCGATAGAGCCATTCCTTAACAACGACCCTTTGCCGTAAAGTCGAAATTTCCCAATATTTGCGTTGGTAGTTGTAGTTTAAAGATCCTTCTGGTATAATGTATCAAAGCCTTCTTTACTTACTTTGGCCCTTAATGACAGTATCACAAGAACAGGGTAATATGTCAAACATAGCGGCGTCCGTGCTATTGTGAATTTTGCTTGTTTCTCTGTGCTGTTTCAGTAATCATTTTACAACTAAGCTTTTTAATCGAGAGAGGAACTAAGCATCACGGGAAACCTACCAATAGCACACGGGCCGTCTTCAAAACTGACGTCATCCAATGCTATGTCTCCCCTCGCTTTTCTCCCGCGGACTGCCTCAAATACAACCTGTGGGTAATAAAAGCGGGAAGATGATGAGTATCGCGTACAAAAAAGTCCATGCAAAAAAGTAAAAATGCTCTTTTGTCATCATTTACAAAATCAATTGCAAAACTCCATCGCCATATACACCATTCTCGTAGTTTACGTGAATAAAAGAAAATTTAAGTACCTTAACGAATGATATGAACGAGATTAAGTAGATTATTTGTGTTTCTACAATACGACTACACATTGAAGCAGCACTAACTTAGACTAAGCAATCCCATCTAGGAGACGTTGCCAAAATCAAGTTAGAGAGCGAAGTTTACAAGACCTGGAAAGTATGGTTCGCCTGTATGTTGACCCTCCCCTGGTGCCAGCTGGGGCCCTTGTTCCCCGCCTGACTCCACACGGGTGCGCCGACGTCGTTCTGAGACAAGCGCAGGTAAATGTTAAACTCCCCCATGAACTGTCCGAACATGTGATACCAGAACACCAGGCATTTAGGCAGTGGGGAGGGGCGGAGGTTGGGGGTCATGATGCGGGCGTGGTGACCTTCCTGTTTACGGGATGCTTCCATGTACAGGTACTTTCCTGGGGGAAGGGATGGTAAAATAGAGTCAAGGGCACGTGCTATATGGCTATATGATCTAATCTTTAATTTCTGTGTCAGTAGGAGACATTCTGGAAAAGTTAAACTCTAATTTCCAACACGAATGAACAATCCGCTGCTTCACAATGAACAATCCACTGCTAATATGGCGTCACAGAAGCAGTGGATTGTTCATGAACTGGAGCTGTTCAGGCGAAAATTGGGGTAAGTCCAATTTTTGTGTTGGAAATTACTGATGAACTTTCCCAGAATGATCTATTCTTCTATAGGACAATTGATGATATCCTGTGTAACACACTTTGCCTGAACATGGCTCCATTGAGCTCCTCACTGCAGAGTTTGTGGCCATCAACCTTTACGTCAGGAGACTGATTTTTTTTTTTCAAAATGAGAAGTCCAATCGGAGCTCAGGATCACCTAGATCTGCCACTATTGAGGCAATCGGCACAGTCCCATTACTATGGTAACAGTGACAGTTCTCAGTCCAACAATGCCCATATGAAATTAACAGGAGTAGAATGTCCTGCCCTATTGGTGTTGGCCTTCAGGCTTCTACGGGTCTGACTGGTTGAAGTGATGAAAGAAACGTAATTCAATCAGAATAAGTCAATAAGAAACTTGTAAAAATGCGAAAATCAACGGCAAAGTCGTGATTTGACTGCTTAAAGTAACAGCCATATGCCAATTTTTTAGCAGTTGGATACATATTTCGCGCTGAAACGTACGTACCTTTGCCTGAGGTGTGGTCCCCCCTTGGTCCCGTGGCGGTAGTGGGTGTCCTTCCCGCCTTCAGCCGCCAGTCGAACACGTCATCCTTATCCTGCACGTAGTCGCACAGCCCATTGTCGAAGTTGCAGTCAGCCTTCTCAGGCAACGCTTCTTCGTTGTCGATTACTAGCCCTAAAGGAATATTCCGTAAATATCCTCAGCAAGTTGGTGAATCAAAGGAATATATAAGGTTTCTTGTAACACAACCTCGAGAACATTGACCTGCCCTCAGCTACCTTCATCAGGGTCTGAACTGACTACACCCTCCCCGCCCATGTGTATCTTCGATACAGGGTGTGTATCATACTCCGGATATGTATCTATGGCCGTCTGCGGCCGGGTAAATGTTTTTCTGAGGCTGTGTTATAAGAACGCTGTATTCCTGAAGGAACTTGTAAATGTTTGACGGGTCATCGCTTATACCCCCTTTCCACTAGGACGGCGCTCTCACGGCGCTCTCTCTGCGACCTCAAATTTGGAAGAGCGCGGTGAGAGCGCGGTGGCATCGCCAAGGTCGCCATGAGAGCGCGAAGAGAGCGCGGTGGGAGCGCCATGGTCGCCATGGTCGCCATCACCACCGCGACTGTTTTGAACCTGCTCAAAACAGTCGCCGTGAGAGCGCCGTGGACGGCGATCCAACGATGAGCGTAGAGAGAGCGCCAAGAGAGCGCGCAGCGAGCGCCGTGAGCGCCAAGAGAGCGCACAGCGAGCGCGGTGAGCGCAATAGGTCTCAACAGTGGTTTATGATACCAATTAAAGGCCCCCTCTCACTTGACGTGCGGCACGCTTGCGGCATTGCTGCGTTCGTTCACTGCGTCACTGTTTTGTTATTTTCTTCGATTTTTTATGATTCAGATATTGCGCAATACGTAAAAGTATAACATAAAAGACGATAAAATATACAACAAGTAAGAAAATTCGTTCTTTATCTCTGAAATTCGTTGAGCATCTTCCGAACGCAGCAATGCCGCAAGCGTGCCGCACGTCAAGTGAGAGGGGGCCTTTAGCTAGGACGGCGCTCTCACCGCGCTCTCTCTGCGCTCTCAACTGCAGTTTGTGAAGAAGTATATTTGACATAGACAGAAAACGGAGAAATGTCCAAAATGTACCGGTGATGAACAATTCACCAAACTGAGTTGTAATAAGCAAGGTTCAAAAAACAATGGTTTATCATTTCTCAACTTATTTTTGAATTTCAACATGATGACATTAGGTTTTCTTGTTCTTCATCTGCACATTTAGATCATTTAAGTCCCATTTTCAATAAATTGAAGTGTTTCAGTGTTGTATGATTTACACTAATAACGTGTCATGATAAAAGAAATTTATGCTGAACAAGCTACATGACAGATTTTAAAAAAAAAAGCAAGACAAACGTGTATATTTCAGTCTGAGTGACTGTACAGTGACCAAAAGTGGATTTGATTACAGCCTTGATTTTATACTTTGAATGTTATGTAACACGTAAAAGGATGACTTCAAAGATACCAAAATACATTATGCCTCAAAATATTCGTTCTTTATGTCTGAAATTCGTTGAGTAATCTTTCGAATCTTAGCTAGCTCATAAAAAGATGCTGACATTTGAGTTTTTCGTCGCTGTGAGAGCGCGCTGGGGTCGCCGGAGAGATTCCACTAGAGCAGCTTTTTCCGGCGTCACGGCGCTCTCGCCGCGCTCTGGCCAATTTTCCATCGCAGCGAGAGCGCCGTGAGAGCGCCGTCAAGTGGAAAGGGGGCCTTATACAACCCACCATACAGAGAAACATACTTCTTTCATGTGAACAGTCAGGATCGGAACACTTTACACAAGCAGTAAGACTCAATGGGTAGCCAAACGGCCACATACAGAGTGCCAAAATGCGACTGAACCTCACCGTCAGTTACACATGGGCCGTCCGAGAAAGTGATGTCGTCCAGCGCTATGTCTCCCCTGATCCCGCTTCCACGGGCACCTTCAAATACGACCTGTGGATAAGGTGTGATATCATCTATGCTAAAGAAAAATATGATCGTAAAAGCGAAGCAAGTATTCTTAGAGACATCTATATATCTGCGATCAAGGGCAGTGGTGTATAAAAACGTATCACTTTCTTAACCATGTTAAATCAAACCCTTAACAGTTCTGCCATATTCGAAGAATTAAATAGTCGCTAGCTCTGGCTATTTGGGAACCCCTAGCATTATATCTTTTAGAGCCAAACATATAGATATAGGATGAAATATGTGATATAGGATGAAATATGTGATATAGGATGAAATATGTGACATTTCACACTTTCTAACCACGGTGAATCTTACGTAATGTTTTGTATCATATATTCTATTTTTTTGCTGATCACTGTGATCAGTAATCAGACCACAACAAATTTCCTGCTATCCAACATACTATGTATGGTAAAAGGATGAACACTTGTTTGATCCCATCTCACCCACCTGATAGTCCATATCTGACTCCACAGTGACCTGACCACGTAACCACTTGATGCCACGATCACCAGTTGCCGTCCAAATAGGCTCATGCAGATTAACCAATCCAGTCGGCAACTTGTAAACGTTCAGTGCGCCTGCGTGGATGTGACGTAAGAAATATCGGCCAATCAGAACCCTGTGAGCGCTAGACATGTCTGCTTAAGAAGGGAAGATAGTATGATATTTGGGTGGAGTGGAGTATGGACAGGTATTCGGACAGAAGCGAGGATGCAGGTGGTCACAAAACACACAAACACAGAGAAAAAGATGCTGTTAAGACCAAGAAGAACACAGAAAATCAAAACACAGTCGTTATTGACAAACAAAGCACAGAAAAACACAACACTCCAAATTTCGGAAATACGAAATGAATTAAGGAAACAGGTTTGATTGAATGTTCACAAATGAGGGTTTTCGTTTGCTGGATCAACGGGTAACGAACGTTATGCTGTTGCATTCATCAGCTCATTGATATCTATTTTTGGCGACACCTTCTGAATGGAGGCCTTTTTAGCTTCTCGGTCAGTTCTTTTTTTTTCAAATTCTTTGCCGTGCCTGGTGGCACACATCAAAGGTAGCAAATTTACATCTTTGAAACAAGATTTTGGAAGCATATAGGGAGGGCCCGGGCTTCAAATCCTGCCTCTTCTAGGGATCCACTCGTTCCCACTTTAAGAGATGAAGCTGTGTATTTTTCAATCTTCATATATCAAGGCGAAGATGTCGCACTTACCTATGTGCGAGCCGAACAGGTGATAGTAGAACTCCAGGCACCTGGCTCCCACCTGTTGCATCATGGGACTGATGAGTCGCGCCTTGTCCCCCTCCGTACGCGGACTGGACGCCTCAATGTACATGTACTTCCCTGTGTGTGTTCCGGATAAAAAACAATGTCTTTTCCAAAGATGTAATGGATGTAATGTGGGACACAGAGCAGGCGATCTGAACTCTACAATGCCGCAGCAAGAATTCTCCATTGCTAATAGCCTGATAGCCGAATGTTGTATAATACCAACTATACATAACAATAACAGGGAAGAGAGGCGTACTTGAAGAAATCTGCATTATCTCTGAAAAGCAAAGTTCACGCCCTGACCCCACAGCCACCCTGTGGTGCACAGATGGTTGACGGAACTGACGTCGCGGATTTGACGACAGTGACATCATGGATATGACGTCACATACTATTAGATAATTTTATTAGTTGAAACCTGAGCCGGTGGTGTGGTCACCGTTGGGTCCCGTCATCCCCGTCCCCGTCCTGCCCGACCACTGCCGCCAGTCAAACTCATCTGTGTTGTCCTGCGTGTACCCGCACAAGCCTCGGTCAAAGTCGCAGTCACCGGCCTTAGACTGGCTGTACACACCTGGAGGCAATAAACGGCGGTGTTATCACCTTGTGATAACGTTAAATATAACGTTAATGTTAATCTTTTTTAATTAACGTACGCATTTATCGGGGTAACCAGGAAATCAGAAGTTACCTCTAAAAAGAGACTACAAAGTTGTTTCTAAGACTAAAAGATTATGTAAGCACTGGGAGAACTAATGGTAACGGACTAACGGTAACTATCCGAGTGCCAGATTATTTGTTTCCGATCACATGGGACATCCATGAATAGTTTTTCAGGTAGCAGGGCTAAGCATAACGTTCAGATCAGGCTACACTATGCCAATCACGAAATAGGGTAAAGTTGGTCACTGTACACTTAGTGTAACTACATTTTATTAATTCTACTATAACATTGAGGTACCTTTTGCCGAGACTGTCTTTTTAAACCAGCAAAACGTGTTCAAAAAGACCCTCTTCATAAACTTAGTTTGTCGTCAGTAGACACGGGCTAGAATTGTCTCTTAGAACTTCATGCCTATATCGGGTGAACCTGACTGGTAATCTTGTCACGAAGCCTTGGCAGCAACCCACGATCCATCAAACGGACATGCACAATTACCTTAATGAACCATGCTCCACTCGATCGAGCAAGTAATTTCATTACCTTCTTGTAGTGACACGGCGGATTTCCAGCAATTTAGCCATGGCATTTAAGATGTGACATGCAACTTTGGCGGAGTGAAGGTTGAGTTTGTGTGTGTTGTACCTTCGCCAAGAACATCATACTTTCAGTACCATGTGTGTGTGAAGTCGCAGATGGATCCGCGTATGATATTTCGTAGGTGGGTAGGACATGTTCGATTATGGACCTTCTAGATTGATGCAGAAGAAGTTGTGGTTTTCCTCCTTTATTCGAACCAGGGAGTTACATCTCACCCCTCCCATATATATTTCATACAGACCAGACATAACACATCTACATGTGTACTAGGAAGGCCCGCCATGGAAACGTGCACCAAACTTATGTATTTGCGGTCTGGAAACATATTCTTATCAAGCAGTATTATCAGGAATATGAAAACAACCAGAGAGTAACAAGACATTATAATAGAAAATAGGTGAGAACTTTCACGTCAACATATTAAACTTATTCATCATAAATGGACATTTTATGGAAATTGAATGAGGTAAACAAAATCACTCAAGAAGCAAAATATCTATCTATTGCAACGTTATATATGGAAACATGATAACCCGCTGTTCCCTAATATAAGGAAAACAAACAGACATGCCGAGTTTACACCAACAAAACATGCTTCAATAATGCATCAGCTTAATAAGACGTATTACTACTAAAGTTACTCCTGGCTGCCCAATGCGTCCCCAGTTTTGGTCACTTACTAGTACATGATTCAGTCTGTTTTCATGCTTGAGAAATGTTGCCTAGTGATGTCAGTGACTGCATGCGTGTTTAGTTGGTTAGCTAAGCGATTGACAGCAAATTGTTTGATGATAAGGTATACACGAACAACAACACGTACTTGGTCTCAAATGATAGATCACACATCGCTAATAGAACAGGAGTAGCTGGTTTGAAGAGATAGTTTACAATCGTTGTGGGACGATTGGTGGTTTGACCTAACGAGGCCCCAGACCCCGTGCCCGACAATGTAGACAATGCACCCGTCTTTCCAACTATAACATCACAAGAATTCGCCATGGTCGTATCGCTATCAACCAAACGGAAACTTACACCGTGTTGATGTAACCCGGCCGAATGAATGCTTGCATCAAGTCGTCACATACATCCTCCTTATTATCCTCCCCGTTTTGAATAAGGGTAAGTTCTCACGGTGACTTCACTTTTGCAAATTAACGTTTTATTTTAAAACCACGCCAAAATGAAACTCAGTTCATCAATATTCCATTTTTTTGTGGTTGATGCGTTTTACTTCTTAATAACCCGTCCAATCGGTAAAGAAAATTACTCCAGCATAGACATAACAAAGAAGTCCTGAAGCGTAGTTTACGTCTGTGTACATCTGTTCGTTAACCGTTCCTGCTTCCTTGTCGTACCTTGTAAGCAAAGTTTAGTTCCTCGAGTAATAGCAGAGCTTCGCATAATGAAGGCAATGTTGTTAAGGAGAATGTCAACGGCATTCGTCTGTGTCACAAGCCAATCTATCAACCTTGACCCCGCGGTGTACATGTGTCCGTATCTCATTGATATCAAAATGCCGGCGGAAGACTAGACTACCACAGATAGTGTCATTTTTCTTACTCTATCTTAGTCCTCTTAGTCTTGAAAATTCAAGATATTAGCTAACTTACTTTCTCTGGTGGTACCAGTCCTGCTTGTAGCTTATGATTTGGGTTTTAATATTCAGAAACTCTGAAGAGGATCGACAAATTAAAGATACTGTAAAATTATATTGTGGAAACGTATGGCACAGATTATTAGAATGAACATATTCAGATAGTGCAAAACATTAGCTGGTCTGTGGTAAAGAAAACAACAACATTTCGACAGCAAACATTTATCTTATATACCAGTTTTGTACATGAATTTGATATCCCGCACCACATCCCAGCCGCACCAGCTACACTCTGTAATCCCCTATGGTTACAATGTCATTACGGTTAAACGACATGTTACAGTCCGGGTGCCAAGTTTCGGCCCGCCACATGCTCCCAAGAATTCGCGCTGTGCTAGCCTGGAAGCCAGGCTGTCTCCAGGGCAGAAGACGCGGTTAGCTCCTCGGTTACTAGGCCACCATTCCCCGGAGACAATTTTGTTACAGCCCCCTGTGTTGCCAAGGGTCTATCGCGGGGGGCTGTGGCAGTATTTCGTCGTGGGCATGTTGGCCGTGGCTGGAGCCGAGGGGCAGGGCTCTGAAAACCCTGGTAACGGCCTGTTTTTTGGGCTACATGTACGCGTGCCGCCCTAATCCCAACTGGACCGCCCTATCAGAAATCATATCGCCCATCAAAGGTCGCCTTGTCCCCAGCCGTTACCGTCCAGCAAAACACTGCCAGCGATCAAAATAACCCCCTCCCCACCCTATACCAGCTGTGGAGTGGGTATATTGTGTATATCATATACTCATCAGTATACTATCAGTTTGATGTATTATTTTACTACACGAATGCTCAAGAAGCGCGTAAATGTTACGACGCATTTATTGCATCCAGCCTTTGGAATGCACAAACGTTTTCATAAGATCTATTTTCGCGTAGCTGACCAAAAGATTCTTAATCGATGACACAACGGCAAAGACAATTTATGGAGAAGATGATATCATTAGATCGCAATATTTGAAGACATGTTTTTGAGGGAGCACAGCCAAACCATTATGAATCACTGTCACTTTTGTTAACGCATGACAGAACTCAATCCCTTGCCGTTTAGAAAAGAATGTCAACGTCACATAATTAAGTACTGTTGTCAACCACGGAGAAAAACAAGAAACATCACCCTTTATAATCCTAGTACGTTTACAACAGTTGCAGTACACAACCTCGTCTTACTTGTAAAACCGTCTCTCTCCTATGGATGGTGGTGCTAGCAGTAGAAAGATTCAGAACTCACCCTGTGAGGCTAGTAAGACTAGCACTGCCAGGAGCTGCGGACTGTGTGCCATCCTTATCCCAAACTGTCGTTGCCACTTTCTCTCAAGACTTGGTACTTAAAGTTAGAGTATGACGAGAATGTACAGAGCCCAGACGTGGAAGCGTAAATCCCGAAGAAGTCTTGTGAAAGCCAGTGGTTGCGTTTGTAACATCCAGAGAACGGATCTTGTCAGCTTCTCCCTCCTCGCTGTATTTGCGAGGCTGTGCAAGGGGAAGTTGGGGCTTCCTGTGGAGAGGCTGTCACGCAGCTGATAAGAGCTGACGGCCCTGATCCGGGTACAGCGTGAAACCCCTAAGTCGATATAGGATATAGGTGGGGTTCGCTGCACTGGGATGACCCAGTCGCTGCGGGAGCTCTTTCTACAAAGTCTTCTCTACAGACTATAGCCAAGTTCTAATAATAAAACCCAGAGTATTACTAAAAGCGCCTGCCAGTTGTAGATGACTGCGAAGACAGGATGGGTGACTTGCTGAAATGACTCCTCGGTAGTAGGAATAATCCCCATCTGTGCCACGCCGAGGAATGCCGTGTGGTTCAGCTTCCTGCGGTGATCTAAGATCTTTTGTAGAGATTAAGATGTTCTAGATAAGATTCTACTTTTTTTCTGACAGCCGAAAGTTTGACCTTTCGGTACACAGTAAACAGCCATTCTGTACAATGTCAATGCATAAACCTAGAAATCGGACAATATAGCCTTTTAAGGTGAGAAGGTACATATCATCGAAATAAAACTGCGAATCTAATAGAAGGTTCAGATAACTTGCTTTTCCCTAGCGACTTGTCTGCCTGTCAGCTTAAATCCAATCGTTTCTTTCCTACTGAGAACATTATTCAAAGACACAAAGACTGACCTCTCCCACTGACACTAGGCTGAAGCCTTACAATAGGGAGAAAGACAGTTCTAAGAAACGTATTAAAATGATTCTCTCGAAGTGATTCATAAATGTAAGTGCCCTAATCTTTAATCACGGCTATTCAATGGTACAAAACAAACGTCTCTAAATAGAACTGACCAGTTGGGGTACTCAGAACTCAGATTAAGACATTTCTAAGAAATAAAAATTGCTTCATCACGTCAATATTTCCGAAATATGACTGCCCCTTTTTGCCATACAAGCGGATAAGGCCAAATCAGGTAAATTTTATGCATGACATCAGCGCGTGCATCAATTTTCGTCTGAGTCTGTAGAGGATGTCTGATATAAAACTTACTTGTTGTGGCTTAACGTAAAACCTGGGTGACCATATCATTCCCAATGCGACTGGACAGTGGTGTTCCAGTGGAGAAAAAAAACATGTCTGAGAAATTAACTAAAGATAATTCTATTATATCAGTAAATGTTTCGTAAAATGTTTTAGTTTGTCCTACAGCCAGATAACGCACATAAGCCATGACCAGGGTAATGGCACTTTTATTTCCAAGGTTAGATAAAGGCAAAACAAAACAAAACAAAACAAAAGATGGACCTTTTCAGTACGAACTGGCGGAATCCTCTATTATCTTAGTATGTTGCTTCCAACGTTCGAATCTTTTCTACTATTTGCAACCCGTAGTTCATGACCATGGGGACTTTGCTGATCAGATTATGTCCGCCCCCTATGAACCTCTAGATCTCATTGTCGCTACGTTCCAGTTGATATGCAGTACTTGACATCTTTCACCCCCACTATGCTACACCATTCCAGCATGTCTTAGTTACCGCTCCCCTTCCATTGATGTTCTCGCGTTTCAAAGAATCGCCAATGCACAAGAAAAGTTGACCTATTTTGCTATGACCTTTCTCTACGTGCAGAGCATACGGGTGTCGAAATCGTATTGGTCTGTCAAAATATTGCGGGTATTCCGAAATGTTGCATGCTCAGTTTGCATACGATATTTCCTAGTCTCTACCAGCAGACTTATTGGCCTGCTAGAAAAATACTAAATGTTTTTTTCCGAAGAGGCTGAATAAATTACCGGATGATTTGGATAGCTACATCCCTCATTGTTACACATTTGCACTAAAAGATCTATGGTCGACCAAGTCCTCTGGCAAATTATGTATGATATAACGTTACCCAGTAGAAAATCCGTTTTAGGTCGCAGTGAGAGCGCAGTGCGATCGACGTTTAGAGAAAGGGAGCCACACGATTAGCCAAACTATGATTATACTATACTTATAGACAATTTTATGTGTTAAGTTTAAGTACTGAATTCTTCATGAACATGATAGAAGTGTTAACTGTCATTTGTGACCCAAGTCGCTCAAGAAAATGTTATAAGGACTGTAACGTCCATTACGACAACGTTGTTCTTCTCAACCTGATAGCGCCCATGGCCAGTCCCTAAATGTCCGTTCCTACCTCCTCTTACTCCTATATATAAGAGATGTTGGAAAAAAATGTAAATCCTCTCAAAGAAAAATATGCACTGTTGTAATGCGTGGTACTCATTAAGCGATCATAAGTTGAGACATTTCCCTAAATTTAAGCTGTGTATTGAAGAGAAATGAGCTTGACAGTCTATTTTTCGAACCAAAACATCGCTATTTTACACAAATCACTGAAAACGAACCTATGCCAGGCACTTTATGATGATGTGGCACCTGAAATATTCGACCAGTACGAATGAAAACTTTTTGAGTTAAAAAAAGAGTATCATTTGAACGCTGCGTTATCCAACGAGCCACTTTTAGCTGCTCTGTTTCAGATGCAACATTGTGTTGGATCTAATGTTACAGACGACAGGAGCGTCTATCGGCGGAAACACCTTGTTTGTCTGAATGGAAATCGGCAGGATATCTGACTACTACCGGCGGTATAAAGAGGGTTTAGCTGGGGAGGCCTAACCGGTCACGCCCAGGTCATGATCATGTAAGCTCTCTAAAACATACCTAGTACTAAGCTCTTGAATTCCAGCGATTTCAATGAAATGCAAAATATGACTCGCTAGTTGTAAGTTCGATATTTTCTGACCTATCTCTCTCAGCTCAATGACAAGTCCTAACACATTTTCGTACGTTTGTTTTAAATACCCCTGTCTGAATCCACGAATGACATAAAAGTTGAATTTGGATTTTTCGATAATCTTTAGTATTAAGACTATTAAGTGTCTAAACAGACCATAACTTTGAAGTACTACGAATGTGGAACGCTTAGTGATTGTTTACCAGGTGTTCTCATTACTATAATCCATATGTACCACACGCCAGTCACGTCCATATCGCCAGTGCTTTGCCCAAGACTGTTGACTGGTCTACATCCTGTTAACATTCTGCAGACAGTTGTCTACACGGTATTACATGTGCAGACAACTGTCTTACACGCAATCGCACACGCACACAATCAAACATCGTGGAAATGAGTGTCCACTTGAATGTTGTGAAAAGTAAAAGAATGGTCTTAAGCATAAGATACTTAAATAATTTTGGTTAAATTTTACAACTGACAAGGTCTCACAATAAACTAGATTTCCTAAATGAAGAAAATGCTGTTCTACTGAAAGAGCGGAAATGTATAAAAAATTATAGTTATTAGTATTTCAGGAATACATGTAATAAGGGTTTGGAGTCTCTTACCTGTATGAATAAGAGTAAATTACACTGTATTTTGCAAATGGCCTGTTTTATTGCATCTCAGTGATTATGCAAACTATGCTATGAATGACCCAACAAATGCTTCTAATAGTACATCCGTCCCATGCATCAATGACAAAATGTAAAAAAAAAACTTAAAATCTGGCAGTTCAATATTGCCACCTCAACAGCATTCAATCAGGCTACTTTTTTTTTTCAAAAATTCCTCATTGCACCATAAGCCAATCATTGATTTTTTCTCCAGCTTCTTTTCAACCTGGAAACTTCATATCAAACAACTGAAGATTCAGCAAATATCATGATCATAATTCAGAATGTTTTACCTGAGATTGTATCCAAGTTCTGCACATTGTTCTGTACATTATACATTAAGATTAAGGCATAGGTGAGATATAATACGAGGGGCGTTCAATAAGTAATCCTTCTGACCCACTTCTAGTTGTCTGATCTAGATGAAATTGTGTATGTGTAATGATTCATATCTCTATAGATCATGTTGCAAAAAATGAAAGAAACTTATGGTGATGATACCCCATCATAAGCGTTTTACAAGGTCATATGATGGGGTATCATCACCATAAGTTTCTTTCATGTCATCAAAAGTCTCCTTTGGTGTGCGTTCTTGCGCCGGATCACTGCGCGACACTCAACTGACTCCATTTCACACCTGACTCAGTTCAAACTCCTGTAAATCAAAAACCACAATTAGTTCAGAGCTGTTTTTTGCAACATGATCTATAGAGATATGAATCATTACACATACACAATTTCATCTAGATCAGACAACTAGAAGTGGGTCAGGAGGATTACTTATTGAACGCCCCTCGTAGCATCTCTTTCAGACAACAAGAGTGATAACCCCTTCCTTTTCTCTCCTTGCCCAAGACAACCACCCACAAAAATATCATCTACTATTCCCATGCAGATAGTGCGCTTACTACACACATTCACCCATCCCATGTAGTAATAAAAGCATCATCCCTTATACATTGTTGGATTCCCCTGCTCCTGAGGGCTCCAGCAATGCCTTGGTGATCTCCCCATTCTTCAGCTTTTCGATTGCGTCCTGGTAGTCATTCATGGAGAACACTTTCACACCAAGCTGGTCAAAGCTGAGGTAGTCAGCGGCCATGTTCTTGACCAGAGCAATGGCCTTGGGGAAGCAGAAAGGGTTGATTCTGGAGGCGAGGATGGTGATTTCCTTCATCCAGGCATCGTGTGGGTTGAAGCTGAGCTGCTTGTCAGCTGGGCAACAGCCGAAAATCAGCAACTTCCCTGAAGGAGGGGGCAAAGTCTTGGTGATGAGTATGACAGACATAAACCACACTTATGAGATGAGATAATTGCAACCAGTTACAACGCCACATTTTCATACAGTGGCAGTATTGTCCAAAAAGTGTTAACGATGTTCCATATTTTTAAATTTGTATTATTCTTATTCTTTATGTTACAATTTTATGACCTTATATCCGCACACAAAATAAAGTGCTTACCAACAAGCTTTTGATCAGTCCTATGATTCTTATCAAGTTGGAATGACCCAAAGCCAATTATTTTAAGACTTATTCTAATTACTCTCAAGATCGGATGGACTCGACTTAAGAAAGTAAGCAAAAATCATTCTCAAGAGCAATCAGAATCCTGACTTCCAATGGTCAAATTTGAATCTCCAATTTTATCATCACATACTATTAGGATACTCAGGATTATCACCTAAAGGCTTAGTGACACAGGCACATGTATATATATACATTTTGTTTTCAGTGAATACACAGATCTGAAGAAAAAACCATATCCGACCTCCATGCCTGAGCCAAGGAATTGCTTGCTGTATTGCCATGGGAACCCCACTGGTGTCAACAACCACATCAAACCCCAAGTCATCAGCATCATTCTGTAAATGACAACAAATCATGATGCAGATAAAAATCAAGTTGTTCAAAGTATGAATTTCAAAGTCTTTTATTACGTAAGCAAAGCAGGGATGAGGTGATGGTCACATATACATGAACTTAACTTCCAAATGTTGCAGGTATGAAACTCCTGTCATTTACTGCCTATGCAATTATGCTATTTCATTACTAAAGATGCAAATTAGACCTTGAGTTGCATATCATATATTCATTGATGTTCTTTTGTTTCTCAGTTACATATGTCAAATGGTTGAATAGTCCTAATCACAGAATGCATTGGAAGTGCAAAATTTTCCTCATTGATTAGGCAAATAAGATCCGGATTTACCTAACTGTCATTTCATTATGTCAATCAATAAGTTACACACATACTGAAATCATGACCATCTGTAAACCTGTTCTCAAAAGTTCCACGGCAAGCTGCTAGGTATCCCAAACCTTAACCAATTTTTCTTGGTATCAAAGCTATCTGATACCAAAGCAACAGTCCAATACCAGACATTCCACTGCAGTACTATAGAAGTCACCAGGGGGGGCAAAAATCTGATCATTCCCTGTTTTTGTTACAACACATGAACACACCAAATATATCCGATCCATCCAACCACTGTTGAGTTATCTTGGTGACACAGACACAGACAAATACAATTACTGCCTGATATATAACCTTCTTGACGATTAAAGTCACACAACCAGTATCAAAGAATATGCCATCATGAACCCAATTGCAACTTGTTTAGCTACTTCGGCTTAAATTTGCTGGGAATATGTCAACAGTTGTATCATAGTACATGTTACATTTAAAACAAGCAATATGTTTTGCAATTGGTTTAATGAGTGCAGATACTGATTTGTATGACTTTTGTATTTAATAGTCTAAACTGGAATACTTACCTCTATACTTTGACTTTTCAGCTGGGCAGGCGAGACTCCTTTGCAGCCCTTCCCGATCCCTGCCACAGTTTTCCTGCGTAGCTCAGACGGCTCGCTTACCGTCACATCAGAAAACCCACGATGCTGGAATAAGGCCGCAAATAGCATTCCAATAATACCTGCAATGGGAGTCTTGAACCTTTAAGAATCTTACCTAACAAAAAAGCACAAAAAACGTAGCACTGACAGGAAGATATGTTGAGAAGAATGCAACAAAAGGTTACACTTTTTATTTGCACTTAATAAGACATTAAATGATGGAAGAGTCACAAATAGATAACTATGACCATCCTTCGTTTATTGGGGACATTGGGATACAAATTGTTTCAAACCTTCAGCTTGATGCTTAAGAAGGTTTGATTTTGTAAGTCTTTTATTTTGAAGAAGAATATAATAATGTAAGCTAAACAATAGCAACTAACATTACATTGTCATAAATGAAATGATAAATAAAACCTGAGATTTGCTTTTGGCAATAACTTTGGCATCACATTTCTACAATCTATTGTCAGTTAATTCAATGATATTTTAATGGGCAACAAGAGGATGATTAAATGAACATGACTACTCACCAGCACCCAGAACCAGAATGCGTGTTTCTGGCAGCAGTGGGCCGAGCCTCTCATAGCCATGTATGACACAGGAGTACGGCTCACACAGCACTGCCTGCTGGAGGGACATGTCATCTGGGATACGAAACACCTGACAAAAAAAAATGAATGGAATCTGATCTTTTCTACAACACAGATGACAGTCATCAAATGTATGAGCTTACCTGATCATGTCTATCCTTGGTCCTCCCAATTCATCAACTGAGTTACCAGAAGTGACATCACGATTCATGACAGTAACAAATTTCTAAAATTAAAAACACAGGGACATCAACAACACCAGCTATTCTCCAGGCAGATTTACCAGTGGCATAAGATAGAATCAAAGCTGGCCAAAGGGAGTCATCAGCTAGTCTCCAAGCAGACCCTTAGAGATAGTATCAAAGCTGGCAAAGGAGTAAGTTGTAACCGGCCAAAGGGAGTCAAACTGACCAAAGGGAATCAAACGGGCACCGGAGCGCTATACTCCTTTGCCAGCTTTGATACCGTCTCTAAGGCACCGTAGGGTCTGCTTGGAGTCTAGTCATCTGACTGGAAATCTTCCATAATCAAACTGTGCTTGCTGAGTAGGTGTTAATTGCCCTTCTTTCTGTTTGGTGCGGATCTCCTACAGGGATGTGCATGGGTCACTGAAGTTGTCCCAATAAAGATATAAATTGCTCGTAAAATCATTAGCACCACGGATATTAGTATATACTGTATTATGTAGCTGTTAATGTGGCCACAGGGAGGGACAGCAACACCATTGTCGAATAGAAATGCTCCTCCTATTTCATTGACAGCAGATCTCCCGTAGTCAAACACACTTCTATACCAGCTTTACTCCCCTGGCAGCTTTTGAGGACCTGCTTGGAGATTAAATACCAGCACACAATGGACACCCAGCATCCAACAGGTTTTGTTCTGAACCATTTACTCACCTGGTCAGCAGGCACCATGCAGAACTCTGCCATGGCGCCGTCCCAGAATATCCCGAGGTCGCGGATGTTTTTGGCGCTCTTTCCCGTGATGCAGAAGTGGGGCTGTCCCCGGATACAGAACCTGCAGCCGTTGCAGTTCCCGTTGGGGTTGACGCAGACTCTGTCCCCAACCTTAAGGGAGGAGACCATGGTACCCACGGCGTGAACTGTCCCTGCAAACTCATGGCCTGTCAGGTCCAGGAAAAAAAGATCAATTCAGTTATGAGAGCAATTGACTTTCATATGATATAACGCTAGTTAACCTTTATCTGCAGGGTAACCTATGTCCACTGTATCTTAATTTTAAATTAGGGCATTTGGTGGTTTGAACAATGTGTATTTTCAAAAGGTTGCAGTTTGAAACCACCTGTACCGTTGTCAACTTCATATCCCTTAACAGCCTGTTTATTTAGCAAACAGATATTGGTTATCCTGCGAATAAAGGTCAACTAGCGTAATACAAAAGGCTTCACAAAATGCTCAGATATCACATAAGACCCTCTAAAAGAGGGTACTGTTTCCACAGGTGAAAACCTACCATGCAGAAGGCCTAAATGCAATAATCATAATTGTTTTGTCATTGTTAGGTACAGGTTTCAGGTTACCAGGTCAAGCAGAAAAATCAGTAATCAAGCTAACAGATTGGTAGACAGTCTTAAATTGCTTGATAAGCCTGAAGCTAACAAAAATTACAAAACTGGCCATGGGTAGTATTATTCTATAGTTAAGAAGTTTGGGCCAAATTAAGCTTCTTTGAAGAAAATGGTTCATTGTAGGTATTTAATGCAAAACCTCCTTGGTTATGCTAATACTCAGACAAGAAACTGTTGTCTACAATTGGATACACCTGTGTGTTGGCAACATACTGACACAGGCTCTTAAGTACCATGCATATCAATAATGGCCTGAGGAACCATGCAAAACCACTGAATGTTCATTTAATTCTATCTCAGCCATTGACCAAATGACATCAAATCTAGCACAAGAGGAGATGGCTTTTTTCTCATTCTCATGGCATTTTATATAGGCCTTTTAAATTAAAATAATTTCTATAGAGTTTCTTTTTTTCAATCTTCAGACCAAAAATATGAAAGAGTGCATCAGAGGACCATCTGTAGGTGGCCCTCTGTTGGAAGAAACCATTTCCTATAGACACACATTTCCCTGCTGTAAATCTACAATATATTTTATTTCATTCAGAAGTGGGTGTCCCAAATGCTCGGTACATGTAATTTGACTTGCTAGGTGTGTCTACTGACACAGTCCTGCTTATCTTCTCTGGCAACAAAAGCCCGAATCATCCTTTCAGCCTGGGGGTGTGTCCTGACTCCTGCTGTCAGACATAATGGTGGCAAAGTTATTTTTAAAACTAACATCATAAAACTTCACCAGTGCATGCTAATCATTACCTGGGCAGGCAGGCAACACTGGACCCAGCACCATAGCGATACATGCCCAGGCTTGCGTGCCACCTTCCTCTGCACTCACCTAAAATGACTTTTTCTGCAGCCGGGTGGATTTTCCTTAGCACGAGTAGATCACTGCCACACACACCGACAAACCCAACCTTGACTACCACATCAAACGGGTTGGTGACGGTAGGAACAGGAGCCTCCACCATGGACAGCTGCTCGCTTTTCGCGTCCCACTGTAGCGCTTTCATCATGGTTGGCATCTAGGGAGGGGGGCAGAACATTAGGCAACATGTCATCACATTACATAAATCAAAAGATCTGAGTTCAAGGATCCAAGATCCAAATAGAAAATACAAACCTTAAGATTAATCTATAAAACGACACTGAGGAGCAATGAAATTCCTGTATGAATTAGTAGACACTCTGACCAAATGCAAAGACAGTAAAGATTACAGTGCCTCAGGTTTTATAGAATGCAAAAGGCTGGAAAACAGGTTTTTCCACTGCAGTGAGGAAATTGTCTTTGTGTCAAGAAATGGCCTAGAGCCATAATATAATAGACAGAGTACTTGTTGTGATTGATACTGGGATTGGCAAAAGTACCTCAGGTCACAATACACGCACACACACTGTCTTTTCAGTCAATACTTGTAGAACTGGAGTTCCATGACCTCATACCTTTGCCAACTGAATTTACGAGTGACATATTTTAAACGTTTCCATTAATTATGCAAATATGGTCCTCATTTGCAGGCATTGTCTCAGTTGTTCAATCAACTATCCAAATAACACAAGTATGAGAGTCCTATCTTACTTAGCCAAATTTCAGCTCATTTGATGAAAAAAAACTTTGAATTCATTACCTTTAATGATTTATGAGAGGTAATGAGATATGACAATATTTTATTTGCATATTCATTATACAACTGCAATGCTTATTTGCATTTTGTACAGATGTAATGAAAAGAAATAATTTAGTAAGGTAAAATTTATTTATTTGGTTTCAATCTAATAACTGTAATTTTGCTCTACAAGGGGAATAAAGGTCGATCCTGCTAAATCTTTGCCACTATACAAAAGGTAACATTATTCATACTACCAAATATGCAAAAAGATCCTCATTTACATAAATCTTATCTGTTGATGATTATATCTCTACCCAAATTACTACTAAACATTATATTCCACTTAGCACTCGAAGTCCTATCCTGGCACAGAATGCTGCATAGAATTTTCCTATCTGAATTATGCAAATGACACTGCATCTCCCAATAAGTTGAAGGGGCTATACCCACCTGTCTGAAGATTGATAAATAAATAAATAAATTGATGTTCACATATACCTAAATTCCAAATACCATAGGCACCAAATTCATGTCATTTAGCATTATACTATATTTTTTATGACTAATCATTATACATATTGCAGACCTCTTATCTAGAATGTTATCACGTCACACATATAGAAGATCTAACGTCAATGGGATGCCACAGAATTAAAAGAGAAAAAAAAACATAAAAATTCAATAGGTCCTGGCAACTAGCATCTATTAAGCTGTTTAAATGTTTAAATGTCCCTCCTAGATGATTCTTTCTATGCCACGTCTACGCCACGGTATAACGGTAAATAAACCAAGTCAGCGCCCAGCTGAACGAGTGAAAGTACTTCCGGAATCCTTCTGTCTTTGTAATAATACAGTATTGATACTAGTCATTACACGAGAGTAAACGTAACTTACCTCGTCATTGGATTATACCACTTCCTCTCCACATAGGATTTAAGGACAATCGATGCAGGCTGCAGTACTGTGTGAACCTCTGGCGCCGTGTCGAATTCTAGAATCACCCAGACTTTAGACTTTATTATTAGGCTTAAGTTTTTGTTGAACTTTGAACTGTGCCCTTCGGTCAATATCCTATGTTGAATACCCAGACCATTCCATTGACATTTTAGGGGAGCGTAAAGGGGCTTGTAAAAAGGAGAGCGGTCAGTGGAAAACTAGAAATGATGTGACGTCGGTATTAAACATGCGTTAAAAAATACTGTATTTTAATAATGCATTAACTTTCGCGAACTCAAAACCACCGCGAACATTTCCCCTTCTGTCTGCCCGCGCCTCCTACGACACTCCCTTCTGAGTACTAGTAGTTAGGCATTCACGGTCAAATTGTAAAGAAATGTTTTTGACTTTGAGAAACTTGCTAACGTTACCGTGAACACACGAATACTTACGAGTAACTACTCTTAAAAAAGAGTGTACCGCTGTTAGTGGATCCAAGGAGGTTTTAAAAAATTGTTTACTGACACTTCACAGATTTCTGTAGCTGCATCACTTTTCCAAGCGGCCGATTATCTGTGAAAGCTTGTGGATAGGTTTCTCCGCTATTCCGTCTGGGAACCTTGACTTTGAATCGATGACTAGTACCGAAAAATTCACTTATCAATGACCCTTCTATGTTGAACAATCCCATCCTCTATTAACTTAACACCAAAAAGAGACGAGAAGTCACTATATGATCTTTATTAATACGACTCTTATACTTGTATGCATTTACTTAGCCCGATAGGGAATGAATGTAGAATAATTAGGCTTTTTAAATTACTAGTAAGCTGAGATGTTCACCACCACAATACGTGACAGCAAAAGCTTTTAAGATCAGTTACAGCAACTAGCTAGTTTAAGACAATTTACTACAATCATCAGACGATCTACCATAAGGAACAATCTATGCTAACTGCAGAAAACTTGTCTGCCATTACACTTAAAGTTTCAGAAAAAAAACTTCTTAAGACAGATTGCTTTAGATATCCCAAGCAAGACTTCCACCTGATTTTTCTTCCTTTGCTTCAGTTTCCTGCCTATCCCTTTATCTTAAAGTTTGATAACTTAAGTTCCATGTATTTCAAGACTCATATTTCAAGTATATGTCTTATATCTATCTATATATATATGTATATGTAAGCTTCTGATGTTTATAAGTACTTACTTTTGTAGTTTTGATTTGTTTCCTTTCATTTAGTCAATTTTACATATTTCTGTCACAAATTTCGTTTATAGATATCAAGACTCATTTTTTCGTCGTAGGAGTAAGTTTTCGATGTATTCTGATACTTTGCTACATAATTTTAATTCAATTTTTCAATTAGTTAATTCAAGGAGGTTTTAAACCTCCTTGGTTAATTTTGTTTGCTAATATGTACTTGCACCTTATAACTACTGTATGCTTTAAATTTCATCAGATGTTTCGGTGACCCATGCTGTGCTGTACTGGTCACTAGCTTTCCCTATGTTTTATTTACCGCTATTATCCTATGATTGCTCTGTCTATATGAGAATACACAAGCGATTCTCGTCTTAACTAGACCTAAACCAACTTTTATTATCAATGCTGATGGCTACCAAATTTTCGTGCCTCTTATCTAATTAAGTCCACTACCAAAAGGACGTACGTCACGAAATTCCTTTAGTTTTTGTCTTTCTAATTTATCATTTACATCTTCCTTCCTTCCTCCCTCCTTCCCTTTGGTTAGCACACATAGATCTCATCCATAAAACATGAGACACAAACAGAATAATCAGCAAAAAATCCAATTGATCTCAAAACTCGTTGATGGTACAAGTGTCGCCGTCAAAGTCGAAGGCGTTGACCTTGCCGCAGCGTGCGAAGTGGTTACCAGAGGAGTAGGGCTTGTTCCCGCCCGCCGTCCCACCACACGTCCCCTGGTTCCGGTCACTCTCCCACTGGACAAAACCGCCGGGATAACGGGTAATGGCCATGGCTCTCACCTCAAACCAACCTGAAACAAGAGAATAATACAATGGGAGAAGTTGAGGGCAACTGATTTATCGCTGATAGATTGATATGATAAGCAAGGAAGTTTAAAGTCAAAGAGCACTGTAATGAACTTATAATCTCTTTAAGATCGTACAGTCGTCTTTTCAACTTAAACATATTTATTGGCAAATGGCGTTTGTTCAAAACTGATATCGGAAGCATTCAATCGCATACCGTATTCTGTTCGCGAACAGTCCATATCCACATCTAGCATCCAGTAGTGATCCCCCCACTTGTTGAGTGGTGTGTAGCCGTACCCCTGGGAGCTGACTGTAGCCGCGTTGCTGGAGTTACTCGTAGTCCAGGCCAGAGGACTGCCCT
Organism: Branchiostoma floridae x Branchiostoma belcheri; assembly: GCA_019207045.1. Taxonomy (NCBI): domain Eukaryota; kingdom Metazoa; phylum Chordata; class Leptocardii; order Amphioxiformes; family Branchiostomatidae; genus Branchiostoma; species Branchiostoma floridae x Branchiostoma belcheri. Next base: position 8,009,020 of record CM033025.1, on the reverse strand, counting down.
GTGCACTAAGGCCCTTCGGTCGGTTGGAGGGAAGGATTGAAATGATACAGAAAGGTCATCAATAGTTAGTGGTAGCTCTTTTCCTGGAGGTGGTGGGACAATATAGACTATCGCTGTGAAAGGGTAATGGATCATGGAAGAATCTTCTTTTGGCACCACACCCTCCGGATGTAAGTATGTCCCATAAAACAGATCTGTTTTATCCCTGATACATCTATAAGTACAAAATGTATAAATTAATTAGAGTTGACAGTAAGAGAAATTTTATTCTGTAACATCTAACTTTAGAACTGCAAATGCCTGTGCCAGAGCTAGATGATGATGATATGATAATTATGTAGAGAGTAGAGCTAACAGCTAAAACAATGCGGATTTGCCAAAGAAGTCTCTCTCAACACAGGCGTGTTGGAACGAAGTGCAGTCCGCATCTGCCTTGATACTTGCCGTCAAGAAGTTTCGCAGTCAAGAGAACCCCTAACTTTAACCCCAACCGTAGTTTCCGTTGAGTTCAGATGTTCGATCGTTAGTTTATCACTCTCATTAATTTCACAGTTTTTTCAATGTACCTGTCCGCACTCGACTCCATACCAGTCCAGATGGTTATCTCCCTGTTTCCAGGAGTTCAAGTTGGTGTTGGTGCCTCCGATTCTATGCGAGATGGGGATTGCGCATTGGCTTGACACCGCGTCACGTGTACATCCTGAAACCAGAGAGGATGGTCATTTTTTTTCTAAAAAAATTACAAAAACCCAACTCGTCCTTTCGCGAAATTATGAAACCGATGTAGGCTTGCTTTATTTGTGTTTCAGTAGCATTCCGTGCGTCTTGTTAGTGTTCCAAGAGTTAAAAAAAAAAAAAAATTACCCACGAATAAAGAGATTATGAAAAAGTAAACCTGCAAAAATAACGAGCAACTGCTTAAAATTTATTGACAACAATTCCTCGCGGTTAAATTTTCCAAAGTACGCGTTTACGCCTTGATAGCAGAGGCCATGGCAGTTCTTGATCTCTAGAAAAACAAAGAACGAATTTTACATTGACAAGGACCTGAACAATTTGCTTTACCTGGTCTACTTTCGTGTCCACTTCCGCCTCTGAGAAACAGGTCCTGCCCGACTGACGTCTGCTTGTTGATGAAAACAACTGTCCTCTCTGTCCCCGTCGGGCTGACCTGTAAACAAAAGCAACACAGAATTGTGACGACACCGTGCAAATAATAACATCGGATATTGGGTTTATGTGACCATAGTTTTATGGGTCTTTGGTTAAACGACGGTTATCATATATGCTCTACCTCACGTAAAAATAAAAGAACGAAGACTTGGGGCGAAATGAAGTGAAAGTTCCGATGAAATCTCCGCAGCGTTAACGGAACACTTTCCCCGCGTCTGCATAAGCTGCAAAGAGGTTCCGTGGGGCTTTCACGTATTGTCGTCTGGGTCTTCAGATGACAAGCTAACATTTAAAAAACAAGGTCCAGACAATGGAAAGGCCTTTTTGTGCGATATTGTCTCAACCACTCACCGGGTTGGGGTGTACTAGGTCCACTGGATCTACATGTATGACCCCTTGGTCGATTCCGTTACCCCTGCATACTTTAGAGCCTACGTGGATGGCAATTATTGGGTCCTCGTCATCAACTTGAAAAAGTCAAAAGTTATTTTCATTAAATATTTATATTGACCATACTTTGATTGAGTGTTTGGAATATGAGACAGCGACAACGACAATGAGAAAGTGTAAACCTCACTGACATTACATAAGACGGATTTCTGGGTAGCGCATAGGACAGCATACATACAAAGGACAAACGTTGCTATAACGATGGAACAGTATGTTTGCGTATGTTGTCATGACAATGGTTTGGCTTTCTACCTACGTTGCCCATATTTTCAGCATGAGAGATATTCGTCAAATGTTTCATACATTATGCAGACATGTGCTCATATTCACCTGCGATGTAAATGTGAGCCCTGCCGTCCCCGCCCACAGTAATGGTCTTTCCCGTACAGAATCCGTTAGAAAGATCACCGGATATGACGTCACAGTAGTCGCCAGAGGAGAGACCTGTCTGCAGGGTCGCGTTCAGTGCCGACCGGTCTTCATTGTTGATGGCGATGAAAGCTCTGTGGAGACCAGGTGTTTTCCAAAAAAATTAGCTTAAACTGAACTGAAGTCGGGCAAACAAAATAGCTTGAAGCGTTATATTGCGGCCTATTACGCATGTCGTTTTGAAAATCTGTGGTGCCCAGTCAGTCGAACGGGACTGCACGGAGCTGTACTACCCTTCTTGCTTGCTTCCACATTTTCACAACGTGCCCCCCCCCCGCCTCCCCCAAACCCCTCGCAAAAGTGCAGCTACTGCGCGTACTGAGTTCTCAAGCACACTGTACTATACGGACTCTTACGAGAGTGAATAACTGCTCCTGATGTTGAACGTTACCTGTCTCCTCTGGAGAAGGCAATCTGGTTGTTGCCGTTGTCCCACCAATTGAACATGCCGTGCCCGGCTGCCACGTTACGGAACCTCACCATGTTGCGATTTGAACGCCATCGGTGCTCACATATCTACAATTACCGGAGCATATATATTAGGTTAGGACTTATACATATTGCGTTAACCACATTAGTGATCATTAGTTGCCCAGAGATATCGAAGATTTCTTGCGAAGGACAGGTTTAGATATCAACAGACTCACCTGCCTGTATTCGAATGCCGTGTCAAGACTCGGTGGATAACTGCTCCACGGCCTCAAAAATTACATACTGTCCTAATATGTGATACTGTTGGAATAAGTTACTAATTACTTGAATGCAATGCCATATTGCCCTCTTCTCTTTTTCTGTCTAGAGGTAATTAAAAAACAACATGATTCACCCATCCGTTGCGGCAATTGCCCTTATTGTTGATTGACACCCCCATAGTGTTGCCACTACGATCGGCTGGCGGCCCGATCCAGTCGTTCTTGTCCTTCCCGCCTTCCCACCACTGGTCCCAGTAGTAGCTACTCATCATCCTAACGAAGCCGTACGGGAACGCCAGCATGAAAGCATTGGCCATCTGAGGAAAAACAACAACTGGTGGCTGAATTCCTAGAAATCATTGCCCTACCAAACCAAAACTGACAAGTCAAGTGAATTAAGCTAAGGGTACAACCCGCCGTACGTGCAATTTGTCCGTACTTTTTTTGGGAGGCCACGTCCGCCACGTATTTCTGAAAACTTTAAGGCTGTACAGAGCAGACGCGTTGCCCGTACTGGCACGTGCGGGGGACGAATCCGCAGCCCCATGGCACACAAAGTTTTGCCTGCACGCAAGGTTCTACGGCGTGTCTGCGTGCTCCAAAATCCGTCGGATTCCCTACGAGTTTGTGTGGAGGCGGTACTTACCACGTATGGATCCCAAAAGATTGCCTACGTTTTGGCACGTAGACAGCATGTATTTGCATGTACGGCGGGTTGTGCCCTTAGCTTTAGTAGCCTCTTCCATTGAGACCGAGGCACGTGATGCTCCCCCTGACTACATGTGCGTTTGCTGTGATGATAAAGGTTATGATTGGCCCATGGCCTGTCCTGGTCTGAGACTTCCTTTCGATCCCACTCGTCTGACCTTTACTGTTTCTCTATGGTGTATATAGATAGTAACGGACACGCAAGAACACGCCGAAATATAATATTACGCTACATATACATAAAACAATGGCAAGAAGGATATGATACAATCACGTCTAATCTCACACAATGCGTACTCCACTCTCACCTACATAGGTCTAGGGTTCCTGACTTAATTCATCAACGGTATCATTTTGTTTTGCCGGGAACAACCTTTGACTTCCAAATCAACCTTTCTATCCTTCCACTTCCCGGTTGCACCATCTTCTCCACCGCATTCTTCCACTCCACCGGAGTCAAATAACTACGAATACAAACCAACAGACACACACACACAAAACAGCAAAGCGTCCGTACATGAAATGATAATTTGCCCCACCTTATACAGCTTGCTGTCTCTGAAGGTGAGAATAGACTGCCCGCCACTCCCATGGCCCCTTTGGTTGTCGTGATTGTCCACGAACACCAGCACGTTGCCATCCCACTGCATGCCCCAGCCTTCGCCGAAGCTGTCCAGATATACCAGCTTCTGACCGTACTGCTTTCTGAAGACGTATCCGAGCTGCATGCCGTACCTGTATCATCACACCGCCATGGCACATGAAAGGGTTTGCATGCAATTAATCAAACCGCCAGACACAAAGCAAAGCTTGCCTGACTCGGCTTTTAGGTTACTTTCAACTTTAGTGAAAATTGATTACCAGTAGGTAACAATAATACCATTCATTCTTGCTACTTGCTATGTACTGTATCTTCTACTTAGTCACAAACACATTTGTCTACCTGTTAGTAAGAAGTTATTAAATTTTCCACTTGAGTTGATCGAAAGTTAGAAAAATAACAAATTTCTGTTCCTGTTTAAGGTGCATATCGCATTGGGAAACATGATTTAAAAAAATCTTGTCATGAATATTTTGTGACTTCTAAATTCGATTCGTAAGACCGCTTGTTTTGTCCTCTGGCTCCCCAGAACCTAATAAAACGTAAACTTATACTTGAACTCTGTGATCCTCCCCATATGGATGTACTCTGATGCCGAAATTGCCTCTCCACCAAGGTCGATGACCTCCATGGCGATGAAGGGCCGGGAGCCTGACGGGAAGTAAGCGGTGTTGAGGTCGCTGAGCCGGCCGAAGATGGCGGCCAAGTCTCCCGGCCACATGTGTTTGGCGGCATCGACACGGAAGCCGGCGACTCCGATGGAGATCATGTAGTTCAAGTAGTCTGCGATCTTCCCACGGACGTAGTCGCTACTGAGCTTCAGGTCCAGCAGGCCGACCAGGCGACAGTTACGTACCTGTGGGAAGGAATGAAGGCAGAAAGAATTTATTTGCTACCTGCTTTTCATTGAGGTCATGAGGGAAGAGGCAACGTTCAGACAAAGTATTTAATTTTAACAGAGATACAGTTTAAATCGTTTCAAGTCCTGATAAGTCTACATGTATATACACAATTTTTACGTACATTGCACAAAATACATGATATTGAGAACTGCTACATGATTCAAGTCCGTTGTATGTGGCACTGTACTGATTTGAGTGCAGTTCCATGATCCACATGCCGGCCCTGTTCTTGTTTGTCCTGAAGCAAAAATTCCTCACCTCATTATGGTCCCCATAGCTGTGGATGTTGCAGTCGCTGGTATCGCACTTACTGCAGTTGTTAAAGTCATTGGGTCCGAAGGGGACGCCCGGGAAATCCAGGCTTTCGGTATTGAAGTGGCTCCCGCCCGTGCCGTTTCCTGAGCCGCCATCACTGCACATGTGGTTGATGACAACATCCACGTAGATCCTAAGGAAAGATATGAATAAAAACACCGTTTGTCAGTAGCACACAACAAACGAACATCTTTCAGCGATGACAGCTGTGTATTAACTATCTCATTTCCCAGTTTGCATGTGTCGTTACTAGTTGTAATACATTGTGGTCTAGTTCAAAGCTTTTTCTCAGTCAGGCCGACTAGAATTTTGTGAAAATCACCTTCGCTTTTTTTTAAAACAAATTCAGCTTGTCGCAAGTCATCAGACAAGAATATTCACCAGATAGAAGTCACTGAAAACGAGAGTGGCCATCTGGAAACCAGCAGAACGTTGCTAAATATCTGAATATCACTCCCCGAAACCCCAATAAAGCTAGGGGCACAACCCGCCGTACGTGCAAATACGTGCTGTCTACGTGCCAAAACCTGGGCAATCTTTTGGTATCCGTAAGTGGTAAGTACCGCCTCCGTACAAACTCGTAGGGAATTCGACGGATTTGGGAGCACGCAGACACGCCGTAGAACTTTACGTGCATGCAGAACTTTCTCTGCTATCGGGCTGCGCATTCGCGCACAATTAATGAAGTAATTAGGGCCTGCATACGTTAACGTGGCAATCGCACAGAGACCGTACGTTGTAAGCACGTGCAACTCAACTACCACTTGCGTAACGAACGATGATCGCAACCGCTCGCAGCCAGGCGTGGCGTGCAGACCACGTACTTACACCTTGCGCAACCGTGCGAGTGACGGGCGTTGACGTACTCCCTCCCTGCTCTTGCCTATCGTTCCCCACGTTTTCAGAAATAGGTGGCGGACATGGCCTCCCCAAAAAACGTACGGACAAATTGCACGTACGGCGGGTTGTGCCCCTAGCTTTAGGCATCCCGGGATTTTGAACTCTGACCTAGGCCACAATACATTGTGACTGCTCATACGCACTTGGAACTGTGAGTTTTGTATACTTGTTGTTCACCTTGATGTTGTTGATGTCAATGTTTAATGTCTATTTCTTCTCTAGATAATTTTTTATAGGTATCATTTTGAAACTGGGGTAAATAGTTGCTAATAGCCAGACAATGATCACTGTACTTAGAAAGGTTATGATGATTTCTTTGAAGGTACCTACAGTACTTCGTGATGCATATGCATTTAGTACCTGACTCCCTGCTGGTTACAGCGGTGAACCATGTTCTTGAAGTCCTCATCGTTGCCACTGCGGGTGTTGAGGTGATAGCTGATTGGCTGGTAGCGCTCCCACCAGGGACGGTTCGGACTGGTGATCACACGGTTCTCGTTCGGTGGCGACACCTAGCGGAAATTCAAATCTAAATCAAGCATCTACCCTGTTTTGTAAGGATGTTCAGTTCTCTTACAATTGAGTACATTTTACAGCAAGGATTATGTGCATGTGCCTCTGAATGAATAAGCTAAGCTTATTTTTGTGGACGATCAAACACAGCACATCAAACAACTCACTTAATCATTATTTTGAGCGCACAAGGCCCATGGCGTCACAAGGGAGGTTGGGGAAATTTTGAAATCATGACCCTCTGAAACGCCAGGCCAGTTCCTGCATTTTGAGGGACAAATCTTACTGGACACCAAGAAGGGTTCCCTTGTCTTTGGTTGGATATTGAACTTGTCATATGAATCTGTGGGTTTCCTTTTCGGTCCATTCATAGATTCCTGAGCATGATACACAAACAGTAACAGACACGCTTTCCGATCGTCTGATGATTCCAAACAATTATAAACAGTGAAAGCTTTGGTGGTGTAAGGAACAAGAATAGCGGTAGGAAATACCGTTTCAAAAGGTCCTTGTTGTTGGCGACATGCCGCAAAGAAATTAAACAGATACTATTTATCACCTCTCGGTTGCTTACTAGCCATGTAAAATTCCATATGTTAGAGTCCATATTTCGATCATTCTGTTTAGGGTCCTCATTTAAAGTTCAAGTGCAAAAACGAGTCCAGCCCATCACCTGAGGCCAGGTGAACTATTTAGACCACGCCATATCCCGACACTACCCGGGGACAATTGATCCCTTGTACAGCTGTTTGTTAGATGTAATGATCGAAGAAAGTCAATGAATTTCCTCTCCATTTCCAACGACTCTGCCATGCATATTTCTGACAAGGGACGCTAGTGATACAGTTCTGCTGTGGACATACACCGCATGCAGCTATCCGCCTTTGCACAACTGACAGCATAACATTCTTGGCGAAAGTGATAATACAAAATGTACAAAGCATGACTAAATAGCATATCCTGCGTACATACCAATAATACGATGATTTGTCAACTCCTTCTTTGTCTGACTTCCTCAAAATATAAACACTGACCTTTGAGCCTTCAGCTGGAAGAACTGCCCGTGTTACTACACCGCTAAGGTCTAATCTTGCCCTGTTTTCCAGAAACAAGGTAGCTCGAAATTTTGCTCTACAACGTCAAGATTCTCCCTTGAAATGCCTTTAATTTGCTGTCATAAACGAATGTGACTTGGGCCTGACCTGTACACCTCCGAAGCCGTAGGGTCCCAGAAACGTCTCACACTCCGCGGCGATGTCAGCCCATCTCCACTCAAACAGGTGCACGATGGCCTGTTTGTTGTCAGCCGTGTTCGGGGCATGTTGGGCCAGAGTGCCGCTCAGCCCCGCAAGGAACAGGATTATTATAGACATTTCTAAAGGAAAGGAAAGACAAGAAAAGAAACATGTTACCAACATACTGCAGGATAGGTACACATTCCAAACTTATTGCTGTATCCATTCAAGCATGTCTTAAAAACATTTCTTTAAGACCTTTTGTTCGTGATATCTAACAAAAGCTACCGCAGAAAGTAGATGCTACAGTTATGATGATGGATGGTGTTGAGGAAAAAGCTTTAACAAAAAATGTAAGAACAAAAGAACAGGGACTAATGTAATAATGTCGATTTGCATCGACACTGGTGCCGGTGTTATTATGTGATATTATGGTTGTATTTAGCGTAAATAGCTGTATCAATTTTCTATTTGTTTATTTATCTATTTTTTCCCGTGACACCTCCCCTCAACTGGTCCTCTAGGAAGAACGGCCTACATGTTGGCCGACAGGGCTTACCAGTATAAATAAAGGTGAAATGAACTGAACTGAACTGTAGGGACTATAAGGTAATCATATAAAGGGGAGGGCGGGTGCGTCGGATCAAGACAATTTTCCCTGACCCTCCCTTAGCTCAAGTTTTCCCCTGAACTGGTCCCCTCGCCACCCCCATGGCCACCTGCGATAAATTCCTTGCCCCTCCCCTTGTCTGACATCTTAACATTTTATCCAAAACTATTAAACGGTACCGGTGCTGGAAAATGATTCTCGCCGACATTCACAAGAAAGTGTAAAAACAGTGAATTTCTTTAACTACTGCTTTCCGGGCAATCCACAAGCTAACTATGGAGGCAATTGATCACACATACAAGATGTATAAACACCAGCATTGATGTTCCCATAATGCGTTGTTGCTTACGTAAGAAAACAGTCCTACATCTGCTTGGAGTCATTCATGATGTGTAACAAGGACATACTAGACTAAGTATGTACCCAAATAAGGTTAAAGGTCATGGGCCCTTGTACCTATAGATATGACCATTTCTTTAATACCCGGGGTGGGGGGGGGGGGGGGGGGGTGGCATAAAATCAAAGCCCTGCTGGCGAAGCTAGCACACTTTTTCAGTCAGTAGCTTAATACACTATGGGAAAATGATCCATGACTCGCACAAGCGTGGCCCTACAACAAAGTCAAACACAACTCCGCCTGCATGCTGAAAAAGAATATTAGTCTTACAGTGTTTGTATGAATATCAACTATACCAAACATTAAAATGATCAGTACAGTATATAAAATATGAGGCAACACTTTTAAGCAATCGGTACATACCGAGGGCGGATGTCCCTGTCCGTGAACTAGAAAATTAGATAAGAGTGGAAACAATTCTAACTTGAGACAGTCAGTCGAAGAATGTTTGAGAAAATAAAACTGTGTCCTTTTGCCTATCGCGTGATAAATCTGACCAACCATGTAACATCAATTCTAGCCTCCTCGTGGGAATACCAAGATGGCTGTTTGGACAGCAAGGACCTTATATAACGTTCTTGTCGGGAGCGACCAACAAGTGCCTTGCAGTACACGTGTCATCGTCTGACGTTTTTACCCCATGCGATGGGAATGGTTATGAAACGAAATTAATCCAGACGAGCAGCAACTAAACATGCTGATTTTAAGTTGACCCCGGGGCTGTACATGTGGCTTAGTCTCATAATGGCCAGAATAAATGTGAAATAAAGACTGAATAGGCCCGAGGGAATCAGAAAAGATGTTTCCTACGCTGAAGCATCATCTTTACCACGATTGTTTACGGCACATAATCGATTCGATTTGATGTCTGTATATGTGGGAATAAACAAGCGATCCTTGTTGTCATCTTTAACACAGCCAGGCCATGTTCTCATTAGCCACGTTGAGGTTATTAATCAAGATCAAGTAAAGTCCACTGCCGAAATGATGTATATCGCAAGTATGAAATTCCTTCTTAATAGATCTCATCCATAAAACATGCGACAGAAACAGAATATAATCAGCAGAGGTATTCGTTTATTTTCCAATTGGTCTCAAAACTCTTCGATTGTACAAGTGTTGCCGTCAAAGTCGAAGACGTTGATCTTGCCGCAGCGTGCGAAGTGGTTACCGGAGGAGTAGGGCTTGGTCCCGCCCGCCGTCCCACCACATGTCCCCTGGTTCCGGTCACTCTCCCACTGCACACCACCGCCAGAATAACCGACAATGGCTTTCACCTCAAACCAACCTAGAACAACAAAAAAATCCACCTCTATCACCGGCAATGCCATGGGAAAATTTGAAGACTATGATTGGTTGTTGAGAACAAGGAAGTTTCAAAAGTAAGTAGGACACAGTTTTTAGATGTCGCCTTTTCAACTTCAAGATATTTTGGCTCATGACTTCCGTTAAAACTATCCTGACATTAATTTTTGGTCATGGGTTAATAAGGCTGCTAGTTGTACAGAGTCACAGTTTATATGACAGAAACTTTCGATTGCATACCGTTTTCTGTTCGCGAACAGTCCATATCCACGTCTAGCATCCAGTAGTGGTCCCCCCACTGGTTGAGTGGTGTGTAGCCGTACCCCTGGGAGCTGACTGTAGCCGCGTTGTTGGAGTTACTCGTAGTCCAGGCCAGAGGACTGCCCTGTGCACCAAAGCCCTTTGGCCGGAGGGAAGGATCGAAATAATGCACGAAAGTGATTAATAGTTAGATATAGTAGTTGTCTTGCTGGAGGGGGTGAGGGGTGGGGCAATATAGACTATCGCTAAAAGAACACCTTCCAAGTGGAACTATAACATGTCCTATAAGATAGAAATGTTACCCCTAATATATCTATAAGTACGAAAGGCAATCTATGTTCAATAAATGATAATCATGTACAAAGTATTTTAGTAACAGATGCGGATGTCCCATAGAAGGCTCTCATGGGGTTTTGGAACGTACTGCAGTTCCCATTTTGTTTGATATTCGGCGCCGTCAAGACGTATCGCCGTCAACGCGCCAAGACGAACCAAAATCTAACCTTAACCTCAACCTTAATCGTCGTTTCTGTTGAGTTCAAATGTTTGTTAATCATTCTTAACGGTTTAGTTGCGTTCTTTTCTCTCATTCACCTGTCCACTCTCGACACCATACCAGTCCAGATGGTTGTCCCCCTGTTTCCAGGAGTTCAAGTTGGTGTTGGTACCTCCGATTCTATGTGAGATGGGGATGGCGCATTGGCTTGACACTGCGTCACTTGTACATCCTGAAACCAGACAGGGTAGTCAAAGTCATTTTTCTAAAGAACGTACCCTTTTGTAAACAGTAAACACCCATGGTCAATTCGTGTTTATGCCAGTTTGGAACAGATGTAGCTTTGTGATGGCTTACACGGGAACTGCGCCGTGTTTTAGCGGTATTCGATAAGTTATGAGCAACATTTCTCGTGGAGGTCAATAGGATTTTGCAAAGTTAACGTTTAGTCCTGAATAGTAGAGTGAACAGTCCTTAATCTTCATAACACAATGAATTGAATCCACATTAACAAGAACCTGGACAATTTTCTTTACCTGGTCTAACTTCGTGTCCAATGCCTCCTCTCAGGAACAGGTCCTGTCCGACTGACGTCTGCTTCTTGATGAAAACAATTGTCCTCTCTGTTCCTGTCGGGCTGACCTGTAAACAGAACATACAAAGTAAATGGCACGGGGGTTGTGATATCGCTCTGCAATAACAACATCGGATATTGGGTTGCATCAGTCTTAAGCCCCGGCCTTCGGTTAAACATTGGCTGATAAAGTTATGGTGTAGTAATGAGGGCTATCATAATCGACTCGGCCCTCACATTCAACAGCAATAGCAAAAGAACGACATGATGTGAAGTTCCGAGAAGCGTCTCTTCAACGTAAGCGGCATCCTACGCGGAGCTTCGCCACAGCCTAAACGGAGCACTTCTGCTGCGCCTCCAAAAGCTACGAAGGAAGAGGTTCGGTACGTGGAGTTTTTACGATCGAATTGTCGTTCCGGGCCTTAAGATGAAAAAGATAACTTTTTTCAAAGGTACAGAGAGTAAAAGGGTGATATTGTCTCTTGCGTTCGACCTCTGACCTGGGTAGGATGCGTAGGATGCGTATGCGTTGGGTGCACTGGATCTACGACCCCTGGGTCGATTCCGTTGCCACTGCCGACTTTAGACTCTGCGTGGATGGCGATCATTGGGTCCTCGTCATCACCTTGATTGAAAAAAATGAAACGAGCGGTATTCAACATACTTATGTACTTTACCACGGTTGTGTGTCTCAAACATGAGGTCCTAAACGTAGAACGACAAAGCATCAACCTTACTAACACGGGGAAACATTGTCATAACAATAGACCATAAGTATGGTCATGTATGTTGTGAAGACAATTCGTGAATGATATGGTATGCCACCTACGTTACCCATTTGTTCTCCATTTCTACAGCATGAGAAAACATGCATAAAATGGTCCATGAATTATGATGATATGTGCTCGCATTCACCTGCGATGTAAATGTGAGCCCTGCCGTCCCCGCCCACAGTAATGGTCTTTCCCGTACAGCCTCCGTTAGAAAGATCACCGGATATGACGTCACAGTAGTCGCCAGATGAGAGTCCTGTCTGCAAGGTCGCGTCCAGTGCCGACCAGTCTTCATTGTTGATGGCGATGAAAGCTCTGTAGAGAACGAGAGTTTTCAAGAAAATTCAGCACACGATAAACTTATATTGAATAGGGGAAAACAGAAAATTTTGTTTTGTCTCACATATTTGTGTTCTGCTGTGCTCATGAGCTGCCCCATCCACCCGATGCTCATGTACTGAACTACACTGCACTGTACTACTGTACCACTAGAACCCTTGACAAATTTCACATTTTTGCACTCCCAGGCGACCAATCACATCCCGCATAAGTGCATCTCCTGCAGTCAGGAACTGATTGCCTTGGAACGCAAAGAAAGGTCTTGAATATCTACAATAGCGACGTCCAAATATTGTCGTGGCGCGTGCCGATTTCTGAAGTATATTGTTCTATACGGACTCTTACGAAAGTGAATAACTGCTCCTGGCGATGAACGTTACCTGTCTCCTCTGGAGAAGGCAATCTGGTTGTTGCCGTTGTCCCACCAGTTGAACATGCCGTGCCCGGCTGCCACGTTACGGAACCTCACCATGTTGCGATTCTGACGCCAGCGGTGTTCGCACATCTATCGTTACCAGAAGATATATCTTGGTTAGGACGTGTGGATTACGGTATCCACATTAGTTAGGAATAATGAGGTTGCCTGCAGATGTCGAACATTGCTTGGGAATGACAGGTTTAATAAATTATGTACTATCAACAGAGACTGGTGGTGTCGCGTGGGTTGTCGCAGACGGGTCTTGTGCTCGAGGGGACAAGACTAGGGGTCCTTTCCTCGTATGTGAGTGGTACGACTAAATCTGTCCTGATATGCCGTTCATACTCTTTTGTACAGACCTGGTACGTTACGCCATAAGGCATAATGAGTATTCAATACAAAGATATGAAATACTCACCCATCCGTTGTCACACGTGCCCATATTGTTGATGGACACCCCCATAATGTTACCGCTACCGTCGGCTGGCGGCCCCTGATCAGTGTTGTCAAAGTAGAAGCTACTCATCATCCTAACGAAGCCGTACGGGAACGCCAGCATGAAAGCATTGGCCATCTGAGGAAGGAAAACTCGAGGTTTAATGCTCTCGAAATCATCTCCGAATAATTGACACTTGATGACATTGCTTCATCTTTCATTTCAAAATTTCTCGTGATCACCTTGCTAATAGCTAATCTGAGCCATTTTTTGTTCACTTGTCTGCGACTCACATAGTGACTAGCATATGGAACATGCTCGATTTGGAGTTAAGTATATCCAATGTAATAGTCACGTTGTGGCTTAAACACAAACACACCAAAACTGACGCCTCCCTGTAAATAAGTGGCCTCTTTCATTGACCCTGTGACCTGTCATGTCTGATACTTCCAATTCCACAAGTATGACCTTTGCAGTGAAACCATCTCAGAGTCTCCGATCTGGTACAATCGGAGAGTGTGCTGGTAGACTCGGATCCCGAGCGTATATAGCCTCTGTTGATAGAAACTCCTATCTCTACCGGTAGAATTGCCGATTCTACAAGATCGGAGTCTCTACCCTGAAGTCAACTTTCCCATCTTTCCAGTTCCTGGTTACACCATCTTACTATAGTCTAATAACTACGTACACACATCAATACAAATAAACCGTTGAACACCGACAACAGAAACAAAGCCTCCATACACGACATGAAAATTTGCCCCACCTTATACAGCCTACTGTCTCTGAAGGTGAGGATGGACGACCCGCCTGCCCCGTGGCCCCTTTGGTTGTCGTGGTTGTCCACGAACACCATCGCGTTGTTGTCAGACAGCATGCCCCAGCCTTCGCCGAAGTTCCCTAGGTGTGACAGCTTCTGCCCGTTCTGCTTTCTGAAGACGGATCCGATCTGCGCGCTGTACCTGTATTATCACACCACCACACCCATGACCGTGGTTTATGTACAAGTATAAGTAATCACACCGCCAGGACAGTTCCAGATAATCTCCAAGCAGATCCTACAATGGCATAAGATAGTACCAAACTGGCCAAGGAGTGTTGTCATCCAAAAGGTGTCAATTTGCCAGTAGCGAAACACACTTCTAAGCTAGCTTCACTCCTCTGTCAGCTTTTGATACTATCTTATGCTACCGTAGGATCTGCTTAACTTGGAGTTCAAGTTCCATACGCAAAAGCAAAGCATTCCGGAATCAGCTTTTAGGTTTATCACCTTCAAATTTAGTGAAAAGAGGATTTGATTACCAGGTGCATCTTACATCACACAATCATATTTATTTAGCTGAGAAGTTGCTAAATGTCCCCCTGGAAAGTTTTCCTCACACAAGTTGATCGAACGCGAAACAAACAACACACTTCAGCCGTTCCCCTTAAAAGTGCGTTGGGAATATGATATTTTAAAAAATTCATGACCATTTTGTGACTGAATCCCTAAGACCGCTTGTTTTGATCCGTGCCCAAAAAAGGAGACAAAAACTATATTTCTGATTTATAAAGAGAAATGAAACTCTTTTATATTGATGTTGATTTATCTACTCTACGACATGTGGATGTTTTAATGCATGATTGCGTTATCTTTGTGTGAATATCGAACTGTATGTTAGATTGCACCCAATATGCTTCCTGCGTATTGTCTCTGTGTTAAGTAAATGAATCAATAAGAAAAGGAAGAGGAAATGAAAAAATTACTTGAACTCTGTGATCCTCCCCATATGGGTGTACTCTGATGCCGAAATTGCCTCTCCACCAAGGTCGATGACCTCCATAGCGATGAAGGGCCGGGAGCCTGACGGGAAGTAGGCGGTGTTGAGGTCGCTTAGCCGGCCGAAGATGGCGGCCATGTCTCCCGGCCACATGTGTTTGGCGGCATCGACACGGAAGCCGGCAACTCCGATGGAGATCATGTAGTTCAAGTAGTCCGCGATCTTCCCACGGACGTAGTCGCTACTGAGCTTCAAGTCCAGCAGGGCGACCAGGCGGCAGTTACGTACCTGTGGGAAGGAAGGGAGAAAAAGATAGGAAGCAGAAACTCCTGCAGAACTGATAACTACATAGGTAACAGACGTGTGTGGTTCGGAACGATGGGGTTGAAGGCAGGAAATGAGAGGGTTGGGCTTCTAACACTGTGCCGAAGACGTAATGGATAACATTTCACTGCCCTTACGGCCTCAAATAGGCTATGGGACAACACTTTTTCTTCTGTATTCCTTTATATATGACATTGTTACTCACTTGAGTGCAGTGCCACATTGTCATTGTCTGTCCTTTAAAGCAAAGAAAAAAATTCACCTGATTAGCGTCGCCATAATTGTGGATGTTGCAGTCGCTGGTACCGCACGTGCCGCAGTCGTTGAAGTCATTGGGGCCGAAGGGGACGCCCGGGAAGTCCAGGCTGTCGGCGTTGAAGTGACTCCCGGCCGTGCCGTGTCCCGAGCCACCAGCACCACACATGTGGTTGATGACGACATCCGCGTAGATTCTAATGAGGCATATTGATAGAGATTCAATAGTCGTTTATCACTTGCACACGATAAACGAGCACATTTCAGAGCGATGGCAGTTGTGATGAACCATCTCTCATTTTCCATTTCGCAGGTGCAGTCGTGATACATTGTGTTCCGGAATATGTTTTTCCAGTGCCCGACTAGGGTTTCGTGAACTCCGAATCCCACTTATTTTAGGTTATCAGACAAATGGATGTTGATGCTATTGCACTTAACCCTATTTAGACCCCCGGGGGGGGGGGGGGGAGGTTAAGAATGCCCACGCCAACTTTGTGAATGCCGATCACTGTGCTAGGACCGCGAAACTTCGCAACCGTTGTACAAAAAATATACGAGTTTGTGATTTTTAATGCTGCCATGGCAACGGGTTTCAGGTTTCAGTATCTTATGAAATTTACTAATTTCGGTATAGATAATGAAGTTTCAAGTTTTTATGACGGACATATGACTAGTGAACAGCATTACTGCCCCTACGGCCACATGAGCTACGGGACGAGTGAGTGAGTGAGTATGACGTCATTTTCGGACGTCATATTGGCATCAGTGCCGTCGTCAATGGCAACAATAAACTTGGCAGACGTACATATTAATATGTTACCCTTAATAGTCGGTTTCTGTTTAATACCTTCATAACGCTAATTCTCTATTTAGTTTGTTTTAGCCAAAAATGCATTATGGCGTCATAATTACGTCATATTCCGTTATTACGACACCAAAATGACAGAAAATATATAACTCTACAAGTACATCGTCCCCTGCAAATTTGCTGATTGTAACCCAACCCGTTTTAAGATTACGAGGGGAGCCAATAGAGCCCTCCCCCCCCATCCATCCAAGTTCCGGTGATAAGTGTGATGATTACAGTAATTACTGATGGATGTTTAGTACCTGACTCCCTGCTGGTTACAGCGGTGAACCATGTCCTTGAAGTCCTCATCGCTGCCACTGCGGGTGTTGAGGTGATAGCTGATTGGCTGGTAGCGCTCCCACCAGGGACGGTTGGAGACCACACGGTTCTCGTTCGGTGGCGACACCTAGCGGAAATTCGAGCTCAGGTTATGCAGCGTAATATTGAATCAAAGTAGTTATTTTTATTCACATGTCACATGGATATTGGCTCTTTAATGCGCTTTATCATCCGTACGTAAAGTATTAGTATGTAATGATATGTTTTCCCGTATAGTTGGTCCGAGGAGACGCACAGGGTTATGATGCAGTGAAGACCAAACACCCATCAGAATTCTTGATACACATTCAACAATGATGGCCCCAGTGGTTAAACGGTATATTGGTGTCAATGACTTTGTCAATGACTGATAAAAACAATTCACCTGATCACCTGAAGTCTCTTGTTTGCACATTATGTTCCGGGTGCGAGCTCACATTTTCCTACACATGGCTTAATTACACACAAAGTTATCATCAATTCTTGTTAATAAAAGCATGATTTGGGAAAAGACTTGCGTTTAATCTATATTGCCCCAATGGTATTGTCTTAATATGGACATGCCATAAAGTCCAACAGCCTTGACAAAGAGTGTATTACCTTTTAAGTCACGGCATTTTTATCACTCCAGGTCCACTACTTCAGCTAATTGCTATTTGTCCCAGGTGTTGTTATCTTTGAAACATAAGAGACGCTTCCCTTTTCGTCAGCATACTGAGATAAAACGTTTCACCTTATTGATACAGCCTGCGAGACGTCCCACGGTAAAAGTCACCTGACCTTATGTAACACAACCGACTTTGCACCGCCAAGACCAGCAATGTAGCTGAACAGTTCTAAAACTCAAGAAGGTTTAATCTTGCAGCATCTGGCTGGCCTTAGGTCCTCTCGGACAGTTCTATTTTGCCTTTTTGCCATGACGAACTCGTTCTTTTCAACATCAAAGAACAAACAACACTTTTGCCCTTGGTATTTCTCTCAAAATATATACTGAAGCACTTTTGTAATATTCTGTGACTTCTATACCTCTTTTTCGTTGAATTCCTCTTGGGTTTTGTCCCCTTATTGAATACATAATGACAGGCAATACTGTAAATTCACGTTTTAGGGTGCAGCATGAGTGATTATTTGCCGTATGAATTCATTGAAGCGCTGACAAATGACCGTTGACAAGTTGGATCTAGGACAAATCTTTCACTCTCAACAAAGCCGAATTTTGTACATCTAGAATTGTCCCTCGAAATCATCTCAATTCGCTATCGTAACCGTATGTGACTTAGGCCTGACCTGTACACCTCCGAAGCCGTAGGGTCCGAGGAACCTCTCACACTCCGCGGCGATGTCAGCCCACCTCCACTCAAACAGGTGCACGATGGCCTGTTTGTTGTCAGCCGTGTTCGGGGCATGTTGGGCCAGAGTGCCGCTCAGCCCCGCAAGAAACAAGATTATTATAGACATTTCTAAAGGGAATGGAAAGAAAAGAAAAATGTTGCAAATATTGTATCGACATATTGCATGTTAGTAACACATTGAAAACTTGTTGCTGTATTTATTCAAGCACACCTTAAATACCTTTGTTTTAGAATTTTGCTATAAATATTCAACAAAAGCTACGGTAGAAAAGCTCCTTGAAAGAACTGAGTAATCATTGCTCCAGATGTTTTCCTCGTTAGTTTTCTGTTTCAGCTTTTATGATACATGCTCAAAACACGTAAGATATATGAAAAATCTATAAAGGGGAAAAGATATAAGATATACTCGTATGAAAAACCTAATTATTCGTTTTTTAAAGCATAATATTCTTTTAACTTTGCCCACTTTCAATATGGGCTGACGGTTCAGAGACTGCCAACAAGTAGTTGTCAAAAACATGAAAAAAATACATCTTTGGAAAGTAAAATCGTACAGTCTACAGCCAGCTGGTTCGAATAGAAATTTTGGGCAGTTATCAGGTACTTACCTCAAGTTTTGCCGTCCGGTTCTGCTTTGGTCGTAGACAATGCGCGGATCTTGGGGATCGAATTTATAGAAAAAGAGCAGGCGTCTTTAAAACCAGTTTTTGTTTTTCGTCGCCTAAAGTCATAACGTTATAGTGCGACAATGTAAAGGCCATTGAAAGAATATGATAGGGCAAGATAGTATGCTGATTTAGGAAATATTGTTGATGTAATGAATTTCTCTGGCCAAATGAATTGCCACAGCTGAACTAATTCCGTGATGATTTGTCGGCTTATACCACTCCCTCATGTTTTGATATATATTATTTTCATTTCTTTATGAATTCCTTATATTACCGTCAATACATTTCTCACAAGAGTTCATGTGTCTTCAGACTCTGCAATGTAAGGTGCTTTGGGGCATTTCGCTCGTACATCGGATGAATGGGTATAGTTTTATGACATCAAAGTACAAAGCTGAAAAGTACAACGAAACCGCATCCTGCTTTGTATCTGCCACAAAACGTCACGCGCCATAAATGCAAGTAGCACAATGATTAATTGCTGTATACACTACCAAAAATGCCTTTTCTTTCTTTCTTGTTTTTTCCTGTACCGAGACATTTTTGTCTTCATATAAGATTTTTTTCCTGACTATAAGAAAACAGATTTGTCCACGAATTAAGCAATTTTTTACTTACTGAATTTTCTTGAAGCAAGACTATATTTCTTACAGGTATCTCATAAAGTTTAACTAGAATGTTAGTCTTACAATAAGATTTTTTTATAAATGTTCTTGTGCCTATATTCTTTTACTAATATATTGTCATTTGAAGCCTTGTATTCAACAATCCTTTTCTCACATGAAGATCAGAAAGTCTTTTTGCCTAGAAACATTTTCTTACTTTGAAGATTGGTGCTCTTACAGCAAGACTGCCTTTCTTACTTCAACAGCACAATTCTTGATGCCTAGAATTATTTTGAAATTCTTACTTTCAAGATTGGCGTTTTCACACCAAGAATTGAAATTCTTACTTTGAAAATTGGTGTTCTTACACCAAGAATACATTTCTTACCTCAAGAGCGCACTTCTTATTGCCTAGAAATATTTTCTTACTTCCAAGATTGATTTTCTCAGACAAAAGAATAAATTCTCATATCAAGAGTAAAATTCTTTATTGCCTAGATACATTTCTTATTTCCAAGACTGCTATTCTTACAACAAGAATACCTTTCTTACTACAAGTGCACAATTCTAATTGCCTAGAAACATTTTCTCATTTTCAAGATGGGCATTCTTAAAACCAAGATTAAATTTCTTATAACAAGAATAACTTTCTTTCATCAAGATAACAATTCTTATTCCCTAGAAATATTTCCTTATTTTCAAGATTGGTGTTCTTATACCAAGATTAAATTTTTTATATTAAGAATAACTTTCTTTAAGTTACATCAAGACAACAATTCTTATTGGCTAGTAATATATTCTTACTTTCAAGATTGGTGTTCTTATAACAAGGCTAAATTTCTTACGGCAAGAGTAACTTTCTTACATCAAGACAACAATTCTTATTCCCAGAAATATTTTCTTACTTTCAAGATTGGTGTTCTTATACCAAGATTAAATTTCTTATATCAAGAATAGCTTTTTTACATCAAGAGCACACTTCTTATTGCTAGAAATATTTTCTTAATTGTTCTTACAACAAGAGTAACTTTCTTAAATCAAAAGCACACTTCTTATTGCCTAAAGATATTCTCTTACATCTGAGATTAATATACTCTTACACCAAGACCAAATTTTGTACACCTTTAGTGAACTAGGGTACTACTTTGCTGTGCTAATATTGAAGTTTTTGTATTAGCAACATCTTGCTATCTTTAAGTTCAAGACTGAATTTCTTACACCTACAAACATAGAAATCATTTCTTAAAGTAAGATTGAGGTTCTTGTATCACGAACTGGTCAATGTTGCTGTTTATATAGTTGCTAATATATTTCCAATATTTCCAATACTCATGTCCATCAATAAGTTTCATACCAGATTTTGGGGCATTTTTTCCCCTATGAATCATTATTTTAAAGATTGCAACATTAGTGCAGATACCAACAGATTTAGATTATATATGATGCTTGCTTATAAAAATCCATTTTCCTGATACTGAGCATATACATTTGTACTAATAACTTAATTATTGTCCTTCTAAAACAGCACCATTACTGCTGTAATGTTGTTGGTGATGGCATCATAATCATAATACATGTCACTTGTTCTTGTTGAAAGCTTTTCCAAAGTTGAGATGGGGGCATCCTCTTTGGTCCAACTGGTTTCCATGCCTAGAACAACACACAGACAGTTTATGAACAAACAATCCCCTGATGAATGCCCCCCTCCCCCATAAGGATTTTGGACATCAACATCTCTATACTTTTCCTTCCTTTAAAATATCATACTTAAGTCTTAGTGTTTTGGAGGAATTCATGGAAGTGTTCACTTCTACATTCTGCAATTACTGGTCGCCTTATCATGCATATGCAACCAAAGAAATGTGAAATTAAAATACTTTGAAAACCAAGATGGCTGACGTACCTGAATAGATAATGTTCCAAGCTTGACTTCGGCTTTGGTTGCACTTTGGAGCTTAGAAATGCAAGGCCACATTGTAAACAGGGTCCCAGGTGATACAGGAAAGTGTCCTACAGAAATCTACCATATCTGTGCCCTGTATTTGTAAGATCTAGTGCACATCAGACAAATAAACCAGGAGAGGCAGTTTGCATGCAAGCTGCAACTGTCTAGAATTTGAAATTTGCAGCAAAGGATGATGGGATTAATTTCCCATGATCCTTAGCAAAATTGTTGTCTTATTACCAGAAAAATATAGAATTAACTTCTTAAACTCTGATCTGATATTGAGAAAATAGACAAAAATTTTTCTGGTCCCAACTTATTGTTCTTTACATCTTGATAGACACATGTATTATGATAAACAGTGTCTGCCAAGAAGGTCAATGGAAAAGTTTCTTTATGTGCAGCAGTTTTTATTGGATATTTTGAATAAAAAACGACAATCACGAACATTCAAGAGTCTTATGCTAGTCAAAGCTTGTTCTGTAATTTCCTGTTTTGTTATTAGTATTCAGTCAAGTAAGTCAAGGACCATAGATACTCTTGTACCCAAGTTCTTAATTAGCTAGAATTAGGATAGATTATGCAAATCCTCCAGATTTCTAGAACACTCGTGAACGCTAACACGGCTAATTTTAAATGAGAAATATTTTCTTCACTTACGAAAAAAAAAGCGTTTATCAAAGTTTCTGGATACAAAAGACAAGAACATTCAATATTATTATGCCAGTAATTCCTTGCACTTTATCTTGTACTTAAATTATCTTGAATGTTCTTGTTTTTCTGAGCAGTATACCTGAGGAAATGTAAGAACAAAATTCTTGTTTTTTTCTTGAACATTCCCCAAAAAGCAAGAATAGAGTTTCTCGATGTTTCTTGATATGTGAAACAAGAACATTCAAGACTTTTATTCCAGTAACTACTTGTTTTTATATCTTGATGTTCTTGTTTTTTTCTTACTATAAGAAAATCAAGGGGGGGTAGAGAAAAATTCTTGTACTTTCTTAAATATGGCAAGAATTTCAGTCTTCATACAAGAATACCAAGAATATTTGACTTACATTTCTTGAAAATTCTAAGGGGAAAAAGTCTTTTTGAGAAATTATTTCTTAGCTTAAGAAAAGTAAGGACATTTCTCTTGCTATAAGAATTTACAAGAAAATGGTCTTCGAATGATCTCTTTCTTTTTTTCTTATTCATTCTTATTTCTTCTTGAAATTTCTTCATGCAAGCACATGTGTCCACGAATTTAGTAAAATGTTACTAACCAAGACAAAACAAGACAAATATTTTTCGTAGTGTATGAATGTTTAACTTTTTTCTTATTTCCTC